>OZ012735.1:825419267-830219267 GCA_963859935.3 Lathyrus sativus
TGGATCGTGTGCACTTAGTGTGCTTGATGTCTATTTGTTGTGCATTTGGTGTCATGCATATCATAAAGTGTTGGTAGGATGAATCATTGCTCGATGGAGTGTATGTGATTCATTCGTATTCCTTTGAGTGGGGAATTGGTGGGAACGGATCATTGCCAAGGGTAGACGTATGTGATCTATCCGGGTTCCATTGAGGAACCAAAGAGTCGGTACAGCATGCAAGGTGTTGCGTTGCATATTTGCATTATGATGTATTATGTTGATTGGTGGACTATATGTCGTGTCTGGTGAATGTTTGGTGATGATTGATATGACTGTTGTAGTTACTACCTTTATTTTATGTATGTAATTACCGATATATTTTGATCATGTTTTCTCACCCCTTTGTTGTTGTTGTGGTCTGTGCTTCTTCGGAAGTGCAGATAATTCAGGTACTTAGCTAGCTTGGATTTATGGTGTGCCAGTCGAGTCTTAGGATGCTTTAATACGTAGCACGAGACTTGGGTGTTTTAGTTGTTTTGTTGAACTTATTTCTTTCCTGTGACGTATCATGAATTTGATGTATTTCATTATATGAACAATTTCCACTGTATTTTGGTGAAAACATTTTTAATGAAGTATGTGTTGGATTTGATTATGTGATATCCCACTTGGGAGGTGAACAACTCTGATGTTTATTTATAATGTTTATATTTTAATTGGTTTGGGAAGTGGGGTGTTACAATTGGTATTAGAGCAGGTCGGTCAGTCCGGCCAGTGTAGTTGAGTTGAGTCTGTCCCTAGGATAGAGTTGTGTACCTTTTAACCTGGTGTTGTTAGTTCCCTTGTATATGACACGTGTGTGAAAACCCTGTCGGTACATGTTTATTTCCTAACCTTGTCTGCAGAAGTAGGAATGATGCAAGTGGGGGAGAAGTTTGTGCTTCTCCAGGATGCTGTAAGTGTGGAGCGGTGGCTCAGTGTGTGGTTGAACGTCCTTATAGTTTGGTAAAGATGGTTTATACCCCATCATAATTTCGGCTGTCTATTGACAAATTGAGGAACTGATAATCTTTAATCTCTTGTTGATAATAGTTGGGATTGTGTTGGCTGGGATGGACGTGTCTTGCAAGCTTAGATGGCGTGAGTAGTGAAGTGTTTTGAGTTAAGCTAAGTGCTTAAGAGTAGTTTTGATGACGTGGCGCAGGACGACGTTGAAATGTCTAATTTTGATGGAACTCCAAGTGTTAAGGAATGTGTGGAAGTTGGTGGTTTGCCGATTAAATTGTGGTTGTCTGGAAGTATCCTAACGAGATAGTGATATATAGCCAGAACGTGAAGTGGAGTTGTGATCGACTTAGTTACAGGAACTAGTCCGATATTGAGAACTCTGTGTTATAAGTCTATTTGAATGGTCAAGGGATTCATTCGATTAATTGGTTTTAAGACTTGTGTCTGGTATGTGTGCTAAGGCAGGAGAGGGTAAAGTCGAGTGTATGATGGGCAATGGTTTTTGGCGATTATGAGAAGAGGTCGGCGTGGAATGCAATATTATTGTACTTGAGTTTTAAAATATTTCAAGTTGGAAAGGTGTTGAATGGCTTCCTAAGTGTGAAATTGTTGCCGTACGTCGAATTCCGAGATCGCAGCTTTTTACGGAATCGAAATCGGACATACGGAAGTCAGGAAACGGTTGGAAATAAAATTTTGGACTGTCATGTTCGCCAGGTGTTCGCCTAGCGAAGTGTCCTGGGCAGAAAAATGCCGTTTCGTATTTTTGTCGTAACGGGAGAACCGTAACTCGGAATAACGCATGGTTCGAAGCGTTGGAAATCTACTCCGATGATCTATGTGATGGTGAAGTAGTGGAATGGATTTAAGTTACTTGTTGATGGACTATATTTGGATTTTGTAGTAGATGCAGAACGTGTGGTTCGTGTTTCCGCCGTAACTCACGAATTGAGTGTCGGTTTAACATGGGATGTTCCATACTTGTTTGAGAAAGACAATGGATGTGTTAATCGATGATAGTTGGATGTATTGGATTAGTATAGAGGATCATGTTGAGCATCGGGACCTTGAGTTATCAGTGTTGGAGTAGAAGCAACATATGCAATTGTGAAGAAAGTTTTAAAAGAGTTCTGAGAGAGCTGTCAAGAGCTCGTGGGTTGATTTTTGCTGAATCCAAAAGGACTATTTATTGTGTTTTGTGATGCCTTGTTGATAAGATTGGGAGGTATGTTAAGTGCACCATCGGCAAGTTTTATTTATGCTTTAAGGCAACTTAAAGTACATAAGATGAATTATCTGACAAGTGATTGAGAGTCGAATGTTTTTGTGTTTGTGCCGGAGTTTGGAGGCTACAATTGTTTGGTTGAGATTTGAGACATTTGTTATTCTCGGGAGCTTAAGATATTTGTTTGATTTGAAAGAGTGGAGTACGAGGCAGATGAGATAATTGATATTTCTAGAGGATTATGGGTTCGGATCGAATTACCATACGGGTAAAGCAGTCGTAGTAGCTGATGCATTGAATCGGAAATCTTTGTATATACCAATGAGGATGGTGAAAATAGTTGGGACTGATTGAGAAATTTTATGATATGAGTTGGGTTTGTGAAGAGACTTCTGGTGGAGTTAAGCTTAGTATGATGGACTTTACTAGTGATGTTCTTGATGATATTCGAGAAGGTCGGGAATCTGGTTTGAGTTGGTAGATTGAATTGAATTTGATGAATTAGAGTCGAAGAGCTGACTTTCGGGTTAATGGAATTGGTACCATGAGTGTCGCTTGCGCGAAAATAAGGTGTCGGCATGACAGAAGAGTCGCCACCTTTCGTTATTTATCCCTCAGAGCGGGAAAGGAAACGATCGGAAAAACCTGACGAATAAGGGTAAGACAAGGTCATCGCAACCATTGTCTGGGTTCGGGAGTCGGTTACGCAAGGGGAAGGTATTAGCACCCCTCACGTCCGTCGTACTCGACGGGATCCTCGCTTATGTGTTTACTTGGACGGGTTGGTTTTAATCTATCTACCTATCGAGGCTGGCTGAAAAAGAAAAGAAAAATGACTCGGCAAAGCGTCGCGCTTTATGCCTACGTATTCTCATCAGAGAATGAGAAATCAGAGTCAACGTAGTTCGGCTAACTACGGGTGAAGGATGGGGAAAGGTTGCTCGCTAGGATATCGCATCCTATGCCTACGTACTTTCATCTGGTATGAAAGATCAGAGCAAACGTAGTTCGGCTAACTACGGGGGAAGATGGCTCAACTAGGAGGGAGACTATCAAGTCCTACTGTTATCATGCCATGGATTCATCCTATGGTTGAGGTTTGAACAGGGAACTCCTAGAAGTTGTCATGCATAGGTTTCAACCTAAAAGTCTATCATCAAATCCTCATCCGAGGAAATGAGAGTCCTAAGGGATCATGTCAATGATACACCAAAACAGACAAAAGCATCAACTTTGACAGTAAAATGTATGCAATGCAAGTGAGGGAGGAAATGTGTGTGGGGTTTCAGCCTCCACAAGCTCATCTCAACCTCAAGCCAGTCATGAAATAACAGTAATCATACTGAAAATAAACAACATACCATCAAGCAATGAACAAATAGAAGAAGTGAAGTGCCCTCAGGCAAACAAACACACATGCTTGAAAAAGAAAGAATCTACTCTCTAATCCTAACCCTAACACAGAATCCTGAATCAAATCTAAGCACTAAAACAAGACCCTGAACAAGAGAATTCAATCCCAGTCTTCAAGCTTCAGAACAAGCTTACCAAAGAAAAGGGAGCTAAGTAAGCAGACTCATAGTGTCTTCCTCAGGAGAACACTAGAAGGTGTATACTCAGGAGTCATATCCTATGTGGCTCAACCACTGTGATCAGTTTATATTCCTCCTCAGGAGAAATTAAACTCACAAGCAGGCTCCAACATCACTGGACATTTAGGAAATCCTATCTAAACTAGTGGAGCTAAGTGAATAGACTCATAGGACCTTCCTCAGGAAAGTACTAGGAGGCTTCCACTTAGGAGTTGTATCCCATGTGGCTCAACAACATGTGATCAGTTTACATTCCTCCTCAGGAGAAATTAAACTCACAAGTTGGCTCCAACATCACTGGATACTTGAGAAATCCTAGATAAACTAATGGAACTAAGTGAATAGACTCATAGGACCTTCCTCAGGAAAGTACTAGGAGGCTTCCACTTAGGAGTTGTATCCCATGTGGCTCAACAACATGTGATCAGTTTACATTCCTCCTCAGGAGAAATTAAACTCACAAGTTGGCTCCAACATCATTGGATACTTAAGAAAGAGGTGAGAATAAAGAATGAAAGTCATTCATAGTGCCTTCCTCAGGAAAGTACCATGAACTCCCTTCAAACTTCAGGATCTCAAACCTCACAGACAGGGAACAAGCCAAGCTCTGGGTCTCTGAATCTCTGAATCTTGATCTACAATCTTCTCTTCATGATGCTCCTCAACAAGATCTTCAAGACCACACAAGCCCCTCAACAAAATCCCCACAATGAACCCCAAAGATGAACAGATAACCACAGGGTAAACAAAATCAACAGGCAACTTCAGAAAATACCTAAAAATACTAAACCAAGGGGGAAAAATCTAACAATTATTCACAAGGGTCCTCAACATCTACCCATAACATCCACATAGGCCTCTACCTACAAATCAAGACAAGACCTACTCAAAGAAAGTGAATCTCTCACCTAAGCACAACCTGAACCCTAATTAGGATACCCTATATCTACCCTAATTAAACTAATCAAAATTTAATTCTAAAATTCTAGAATAAATCCTATGGGGAACTATGATTCATCATCTAATTTCACAAAAAAGAATGGATTAAAAAGACTAAAGGAAGGTCCTAAAACAATTCTTGCAAAATCATGTATCAACTAAAAGAAAGAAAATATACTATATTAAAGAAAATACCACTAAAAAATCTACATTAAAAATAAAATTCCATTTTTATTTTTATATCTTTCTACACAAAATCATCTAATCATAGAAAAAAGAATGGCCAGAAAAGAGTTATTTTTCAATTTTTAATGAATTTTTAAAGGCAGAAAAATATTAAAAGAATTAAAAAAGAATTTAAAACAATTAAAAGGGAGGGGGGTTGGAATAGCAAGGCGCGCCAGTTCAAAATACTGATGGGCCATGAGGGTGGGGGTGCGCGCATCAATTTTCATTTAGGCCCAGTTATGTTATCAGAATTAATAAAAAGAAACAAAAACAAAAATAACGCGCGGGGGTGTAGAAAGCAGCAAAACACGTTCAATATGCACATGGGCTCAAATACGGGGGTGGCAAAAGCAAGGCCCATGCTCCCCCCTTTAATGAAACGCAGCGCTTCAATGGGGGGAGGGTTCCCTCTCAAACTCGGTTTGAACGACAACCGTTAGATCATCTTTCCCAGTCAATAGTCAACACGCGCTTGGACGGCTTAGATTCTATCTTCTTCCTCCTGCCATGAAAGCTAGGGTTTATTTCCATGAAAACTCCATGCACGTACCAACTTTCAACCTCTCGGTTCTCACTCCACACGCCATGAAAGGTCACAATGTAAACACGAAAAATACTCTAAATCTCTCCCTCTATACGTCTATGCCATTAGTTCATTCTAAATCTCAATGAATCATTCAAACCGATCGAGACAAGTTCTTGACTCCATGAAAATACTCTGATATGCATCATCAAGATTCTCACTCAAACCTGTACTAATCTACTCTATGCCTAATGGTGATTATTCTAATCTATCAAACTAACATTATAATGCACTCTACTACAAGTTCTAAGTCTAAAAAGTTTTGAGCACCTGCTAACAATTATCACTAAACAGCACCAAACTCATCCTAATTGTTCTACTAACAACCTAGATCACATCTAAACTAATAAAACTATGTAACTCTAACTAAATTAAGCAAGTTAGAGCAATTTGCACCTTGAGCAAGTTCTTGTGGATGATGATGAATCTTGTGAATCCAAGCCTTTGGATGCTTCAATCTGGATCTATTCTTGCAGCAAGTGATTCTGTATGCACTATCTCGATGGATCTTGCACTGTATCTTGATCTTCACATGAAATTGCAAATTGTGTATGGTTGATGGAAGCACACGAAATTGAGCAAATTACACTATGTTCTTGGCTGAATCCTATGGCATGATGATGAATCAGTATGATGAAATTGATTTTGATGGTGATTGGTGAAGAAATTGGTGAATTGAAATGAATTTGCAAGTGAGAGAAAAATGAGAGAAAAGTGTGAATTCTATGGAGTTTTTGCACAAAATGAGGATTCAACCTTGCACCAATCTGATTTTATGAATTTATAGGGCTCGATGGAAGCTTCTAGATCCATCTTACAACTTCCCTTGCCTTCCAACTTTGATTGATTTTTGAAATGTTTCTTCAAATGCAAGTAACCATAAATAACTTTTCTTTTTCCTTCTAAACTCAAAAAAGTGCTTGAACCATTGTCTCTAAAATGTCTTTTGGACCCAAAATCATATATGGGAAGTCTCCATTTGGACTTATAAATCTCTCAAACCATTTTTCACTTTGACTTTATTTAAGTTATAAGCCATTTTAGTTCAAATTTGACCAATCATGCAACTTCATGTTATGAGCTTTTCCAACAATTTGTGACCTTCTTTCTAGACTTAAAATCACATTTTGAACAACTTTCATGTTTTGAGTTTTTCCATTTGAGGCTTGGAAATAGGAGATATGGCATTTGCTAAAATGACCTATAACTGACAAATGACCAAAATACCCCTGTCTTGTTCAAACCATAAGTTGAGTTCCACAAATCCAATCAAGGACTTCTACCACTCAAATTAAAGCTAAGAAGATGCTCTTCAACATTCATGTTGACCAAGAAATCATAGGAATCCTCCTACTAGGGCAAACGTTGTCTGCAAGTTGGGTGACTTTCTAGGACCCAAATTCACACACCTCTGCTGACCTGTAATTTGTCAAAACCATAACTTGGGCTCTGTAACTCCTATCAAGGACTTCCACCACTCAAATTAAAGCTTAGAACAAGCTCTACAACATTCATGTTATGGGGAAGGTGAGATATCAATCACATCTTGAGCTAAAACTGCCTGGAAGATAGGGATCAAATTAGGGTTTTTCACTGACAATCCTTGGGGACCCTGACTTGAAACTTCTCAAACTCCTCACTCATGATGAGTTGGCCTAGGAATCATCTTTATATCATCTCTATGCATCATTCCATGATCTCATGGCCCTTGGATTGGGTCTCAACCTTCTCCAAATTTTCAGTTATCCTAGGGTTGACCCAGTCAAAACCCTAATTCTATCATTCATGGTTGAATTCTCTGAACTCTTGCACAATGACTTCTCTGGGCTTCATGAAGGCTATTAAGACATCTCATAGGCTTTCCCAAAACATCAAATTCATTCTCAAAGTCTCAGAACCATCTGAGGGGCACCCACAACACTCAAGCTATGAAGCACACAACCCTGGTTTCACACCACTTCTTCTGAGGATCTCTTGAACTTTCTGATGAAGGTATCCACTTTCAAACACTCAATGAATAAAATAATTGTTGGTCAAATTTTGGGGTGCAACAGCTGCCCCTATTCAAACGGCTTGAACCTGACTGGGTGAGGAGCGAACGGCTCTCATCCAATCAAGGTGCGAGACGATTGAATACCGGTAAACCCGAAAATTTGCCAACTGCACGAGCACATAGTACTCTGCGGGGAACAAACCTTCGAATACTACAACACTAGCTGCTCAACAACTGGCTGGAGAACCAAAGCTGACATCACCGTCGGACGATCGAAGTACCCTGCGTCACCACTGGAGAACTAAATCTGACATCACCGTCGGACGATCGAAATACTCTGCGTCACCGCTGGAGAAACATCTTCGACTTCAATCAGAAGACATATCATTCACTTGATCGCAATCAATCATCACCTCAGGATAACTGACTTGGTCTTCAGACTCACACGAATCGCTCTGTTGTATCTACAACCCTGGAACCTTGTCTTCAGCCACCCGTTGATTCATCGACACGGAAATCTGGACTCACAGGAACCTTCTGATATCGCCTTCGGGCGCTTATGAAATCCATCTTCAGATTAGACATCATTGTTGGAGCAGACATATCATGCTGCTCAGGACTTCAAGAATCATCTTGACCAAACAGATTCGTCGGGCATCTTCAAGAATCGTCTTGAACCGATAACCTTTCTGGAGCAAACATTCTGTTGGGTATTCCAGAAATCTTCCTGGGCAACTCTTGCTGGAGGCGCTATTGGGGAGCTCAAGTATCATACTAGGCGAACCACTCGGGAAGCTGTACTGAGGTCTTAAGAATCACCTTAAGCAAATGGCCCTGCTGAGGGACTCGAGAATCATCTCTAACTGAGGACTTCGCTGGGGATCTCAAAAATCATCTTGAGCGAGCGTCCGTGGGGATCACACCGGGGTCTTTAAGAATCATCTCGAAAGCGACCTTGCCGGGGAGAACATCAGGAATCGTCCTGAGCAACCGGTCTTTTGGTGGTACACCTGTAAGGCAAGAATGATAATGACTTAGATCATGCCTATGATGCATATGCTTCTGCGCCATGCCCTACACGGCGGGAATGATATGCGTTTATGCCAAATGCCATGCAATCACGCACAATGCTATGCAATCATGCACAATAATGCAATCCCGTCAGCAAAATAAATGCCGAAGGGGGAAATCCTCCTGTCAAGGAGAAAGAACCATTCAGGTAGAGGAATCATCCTGCTGAGGAGAACTTGAACACGCCAATATCAATCAGGCTCTGTCTGGGGAATTGATCTTCCGCGAATTGCTGCAGGGGAACAACTTCAGCTGACTGCTGCAGGGGACGAAGCTCTATGAGAACTTGGATCTGCTGATATCAATCGCGAGAATGAACTGCGCGGCCGTCTCGGCTACTCTTCTGGGGATGACCACTCTGTGGGGAACCAACTTCAGTTGCTCAACACTCCACTGGGGAAAAACCAATCATGATCTGATCAACTTCCAAGGATTCGGCCCTTCTGGACATCTGCAAACTCGGCTTGAGGGAGGAGAAATCATTCTGCTTCGATGGAGAGAGTGCGATTCTGGGGAAACACAGCATTAGCTGCCCCACGCTCTGCTGGGGAAAATCGACCATGATCTGATCAATGTTCAAGGATTCTGCTTTTCTGCGGACTCAGTCGGGGAGAGAAATCATTCTACTTCGCTGGAGAGTGCAACTCCGATGAGGAAACTCAATTTCGCCGGGGAAGAAGGAATCATCTGACTTCGGGGGAGAGTACAACTCTGCAGGGGAATACAACATCAGCTGTTCCAACACTCTACTGGGGAAGAGGGAATCATCGAACTTCAGGAGAGAGCCTGACTCTGGTGAGGAATCTCAATTCCACTGGAGACTTCAGTCTGGCACCATCAGTTACTGCATCCTTCGGCATACGAACAGCCTCCTGCGAAACCTGCACTTGTGACCCGGTGCGGGGGGAAAATCCTGCTTCGACGACTTTACTGGGGGAAACACGAGCTCCAGTACCCAAACATTTCTATGAACTCTGCACTTGTGACCCGGTGCTGGGGGGGACACCATTCTTCGGTGCTTGACTCAGCTGATGAGGTGACATTCCTTCAGGAGGCGCCTGCTTGGGGAGGAGAATCACCTCTACCTGGGGAGGACATATCAATGCTCACCATCTTGCGTTTAGATTCTACGGAGGAGAGACTACTGAACTCTGCTGGGGAAGGAGGACTCATCCTGCCTCGGGGATACGCACGACACATCTTCCGGCGGGGTGCTACACCTGCAACAACACAAACAAACAGACAAGATACCCTCCTCAAAGGGGCCTATCCAGGTTATTATCTCATGACAATATTCAATTAATCAATCGTTTCAACAATCAATGGGCCTAGGCCTGCAAGTTTATGTATGCGCATTTTATCAAAAACACATCGGCGTTCTCATTCGCAAACAAAACAGATAAATGCTAAGCAGTCAAGTAGAATTGCTGAATAATGTGCATTTTATTGATGATGAACCCCTGAACGGGCAAAAATGTTTTACAACAGAGGCAAGCTCCTGGAATGAGGAAGCCGCGCAAAAAGAAAACATAAATATACATCAGTATATACAAATGTCGGCAATCGAGGCGTAGACGAACACCATGAGTTGATCCTTCTAAGACCCACTCGACTTCGATACTTCTCCGATGCTTCAGCTTTGGAAGAGATTGATTCAGATAAACGGCCCTCAGGTCTTCCGAACCACTAAACAATGAAAGTCCATACGCGGAACGCAGTCATTTGCTTATTCAAATCCCTAACTTTTGCGTGAACCGCCCTTCACGGGTTTTCAGTTCACCGGGATACCCTTTTTTGCCGAAGCCGCCCAGTGTAGGTTTTCGACTTCGCGGGTGTACATTTTTTCAATATATCCCTAATTTTTGCCCGAACCTTTTATTCTGTTTTTGGTTCGCCGGGATGCCCCTTTTTTGCCTGGACTCTTTCTTTTTTGTCCAGCGGGTCTCTTTCAAGCAAAGTATTTTTTAACTGCGTCCGCGTTCACCGGGGATGCAAAATCTTCACCATCCATCGTGGATAACAACAAAGCTCCTCCCGAGAAGACCTTGCTGACGACATACGGCCCTTCGTAATTCGGAGTCCACTTGCCCCGGTGATCGGAGTGTGGCGGAAGAATCTTCTTCAGGACGAGATCACCCGTCTGAAAGCTTCTGGGACGCACCTTCTTACCATAAGCTTTCTTCATTCGGCTTTGGTATAGGCGACCAAATGCAATCGATGCTAACCTCTTCTCGTCCATCAGGCTGAGTTGGTTCAAACGATTCGTAACCCATTCTGCCTCATCTAGTTTCACATCAGCCAAAACTCGCAAAGAAGGAATCTCCACTTCTAGCGGTAGGACAGCTTCCATACCGTACACCAAGGAGAAAGGAGTTGCCCCGGTCGACGTACGCACCGTCGTACGATAACCGTGCAAGGCAAACGGCAGCATCTCGTGCCAATCTTTGTACGTCACAACCATCTTCTGAACAATCTTCTTGATGTTCTTGTTGGCCGCTTCAACAACGCCATTCATCTTTGGCCGGTAAGGAGACGAGTTGTGGTGTTCGATCTTGAAGCTCTGGCACAGCTCCTTCATCATCTTATTATTCAAATTCGAACCATTATCAGTAATGATCCGCTCGGGAATTCCATAGCGACAGATGATGTCCCTCTTTATGAATTTAGCTACCACCTGCTTGGTCACATTAGCGTACGAGGCTGCCTCCACCCACTTGGTGAAGTAGTCGATAGCTACCAGAATGAAACGATGACCATTGGATGCGGTGGGCTCGATCTTGCCTATCATGTCGATGCCCCACATGGAGAACGGCCAAGGGGAGGACATGACATTCAATGGGCACGGCGGCACATGAACTTTATCAGCATAAATCTGGCATTTGTGACATTTCTTCGCGAATCTGAAGCAATCCGACTCCATAGTCAACCAGTAATATCCTGCTCTCAGGATCTTTCTCGTCATGGCATGCCCGCCGGCGTGCGTACCAAATGTGCCCTCATGGACTTCTTCCATGAGCATACTTGCTTCTTTCTCATCCACACATCTGAGTAGCACGAGATCGTGGTTTCTCTTATACAGCACTCCGTCAGGGTTGAGGTAAAAGTTTCCAGATAACCTCCTCAGAGTCTTCTTATCCTGGGCTGATGCACCCGCAGGATACTCCTTGGTCATAAGGAAGGTCTGGATATCGTGGAACCATGGCTTGCCGTCAGTGGCATCTTCGATTGCGAACACAAACGCTGGTCTATCAAGCCGCGAAAGCACAATTCTTGGAGCCTCATTCCAATAATTGACTTTATACATTGAAGCCAACGTGGCTAAAGCATCAGCCATCTGATTTTCAGCCCGGGGTACATGATGAAGTTCTACTCAGTCGAAGAACGGAAGCAGCCTCCTGGCATAGTTCATGTACGGCACTAGATTCGCTTGACGAGTTTCCCACTCCCCTTTGATCTGATTGATTACAAGCGCTGAGTCACCATATATGTCTAGATTCTTGATTCTCAAATCAATTGCCTCTTCTAGACCCATAATACATGCTTCATACTCGGCTTCGTTGTTGGTAACTGAAAACGTCAGTCTTGCAGTAAACGGGATGTGGGATCCGTGAGGAGTCGTGATGATAGCCCCGATACCACTTCCATAGGAATTAACCGCTCCGTCGAATATCAACTTCCACTGGGATTTCCTATCTGGCCCCTCATCGGGCAATGGCTCATCGCAATCCTTCGCTTTGAGAAACATAATGTCCTCGTCAGGGAATTCGAACTTCATCGGCTGATAGTCTTCGATTGGCTGTTCGGCAAGGTAGTCGGACAATACGCTTCCCTTGATGGCTTTCTGGGAGACGTACTGAATATCATATTCTGTTAACACCATCTGCCATCTGGCAATCCTGCCCGAAAGAGCCTGCTTCTCGAAGACGTACTTGATCGGATCCATCTTCGAAATTAGCATAGTGGTGTGGTTGAGCATATACTGTCGTAGACGTTTGGCAGCCCAAGCTAATGCACAACACGTCTTCTCCAGCATCAGGTATCGAGATTCACACTCAGTGAACTTTTTACTCAAATAATAAATGGCATGCTCTTTTCTGCCCGTCTCGTCGTGCTGACCGAGAACACACCCCATACTATTCTCCAGAACTGTCAAGTACATGATTAATGGCCGTCCAGCCACTGGGGGTATCAAGATTGGAGGTTCTTGAAGATACTGCTTTATCTTATCGAATGCCTTCTGGCAATCCTCATTCCAAGTAATCGCCTGATTTTTCTTTAACAACTTGAACATCGGTTCACAAGTGGCCGTGAGCTGAGAGATAAACCTTGCAATGTAGTTTATTCGGCCCAAGAAACCACAAACTTCTTTTTCTGTTTTCGGCGCTGGCATTTCTTGGATAGCTTTTATCTTTGCAGGATCAACTTCAATACCTCGTTCGCTAACGATAAACCCCAATAACTTTCCGGACCGCACTCCGAAAGTGCACTTGTTAGGATTCAGCCTCAGCCTGAACTTCCTAAGCCTTTCAAACAGCTTCAGCAAATTGACCAGATGCTCTTCCTCCGTTTGGGACTTTGCGATCATGTCATCAACATAGACCTCGATCTCATGATGAATCATATCATGAAACAAAGTTACCATTGCCCGCTGATAAGTGGCCCCTGCGTTCTTCAGACCGAAAGGCATTACCTTATAGCAAAACGTGCCCCAGGGGGTGATGAACGTCGTTTTCTCCATGTCCTCCGGTGCCATCTTAATCTGATTGTAACCGGAGAAGCCATCCATGAACGAAAACACGGAAAACTGGGCTGTATTGTCGACCAACACATCGATATGAGGCAACGGGAAGTCATCCTTAGGGCTCGCCCTGTTCAAATCCCGATAATCGACGCACATGCGTACCTTACCGTCCTTCTTCGGTACAGGCACTATGTTGGCGACCCACGGAGGGTAAGTGGTAACGGCTAGAAATCCTGCGTCCAACTGCTTCTGGACCTCTTCTTTGATTTTTACAGCCATGTCTGGTCTCGTCCTCCTGAGCTTCTGCTTGACTGGAGGGCAATCTTCTCGCAACGGCAAGCGATGAACCACGATATCTGTGTCAAGTCCGGGCATATCCTCATATGACCAAGCAAAGACGTCACTATACTCTCGAAGCATCTCGACCAGTCTATGCTTGACATCATTCTGCAGCGCAGCCCCTACTCTGACATTCCTGATAAGCTCCTCAGAACCCAGATTTATGATCTCAATATCCTCCTCGTGAGGCAGAATAACCTTCTCCTCTTGTCTCAACAAGCGGGCTAACTCTTTCGGAAGGTCTTCGTCTTCATCAATCTCATCCTCGGCTTGATATATCGGGCAATCAAAGTCGTAGTGAGCCGTAGAGGGTCCAGAGTCGATGTCATCTGTTACGTGGATCCTGCAATAACAAGGGTTAAGTTTAAAGCAAGAATATGCAGGTTAGCACGTACCTCGTTGCCATTTTGCTGTTTTTCGAAACAAACATAAAGCATGAATAAAAGAGAACACAACATTTTGATTACGAAGAAAAACGCCTTTTATTTATTAACAAAATGCATACACATAATCCAACAAGGCCCTGACAGTAAAACCACTATGCCCCGGGCAGGACATAGGGTTGTACAAAGATTGTAAAAAGCAAATCATTACTCTTCACTTGTCAGCTCGATAATCTCCTTGATGGTCCAATTGTGGAGGCACTCGCCTGGCTTGCTCGGTTGAATCCAGGCATCAAGATCGCAATCACTGTCTCCGCTGTCCTCTGACGCAGCGTTGATACTCTCGAAAATTACTCCCCCCTTGGTGAATAAGATCGGCCCTTTCCCATGAGACGAACTGCCAGAAGAAGATGAAGCTTCAGCTCCAGGAGAATACCCTAATCCAAACTTATCCTGTTTGATTGGTATATCCAAAACATGCCCCCAGCCTGGGGTGGAACCAGCTTCGACAACAGCCCGAGCTTCCTTAAACGAGGAGAGGTTCAACTCTTGCTTCTCTGCAACAACGGGAGCTACTTCCTTCACCCTGACGGTTTCAAAAGCTTGGCAAAGAGTCTCATGGATCTCACCATCCATTTCGATGTATTTAAAGGACGACAGGTGGCTTACCATGATGTCCTCCTCTCCACAGACTGTCACTATGCTGCCCCCAACAGCATATTTAAGCTTCTGATGCAGCGTGGACGTCACGGCACCAGCAGAATGGATCCACGGCCGACCTAAGAGGCAACTATAGGCGGGCATGATATCCATGATATAGAACACCGCATTAAACGTCTCTGGACCAACTTGAATTGGCAGGGTCAATTCTCCAAAGACGTGGCGCTTGGTTCCGTCAAAGGCCTTCACGACCAGATCATTGGGCGTGCACAGCAGTCCACGGGTATCCAACTTCATCAGTGCCTTCTTCGGAAGCACGTTAAGCGAGGAACCCGTATCCACCAGGACATGTGACATAATCGTGCCTCTGCACTCTATTGAGACGTGCAAGGCGCTGTTGTGATCTCTTCCCTTAGGAGTCAGCTCCAGATCTGTAAATCCCAGCCCATTACCAGCATTGACATGGGCCACCACCTCCTCGAGTTGATTTACTGATATCTCCTGCGGCACGTATGCAGCATTCAATACCTTCAGCAATGCATTGCGGTGCGCCTCGGAGCACAACAACAAGTTAAGAATCGAGATCTTTGACGGAGTCTGATGAAGATGATCTACAATCTTGTAGTCACTTTTCTTGATCAGTCGCATGAACTCTTCAGCATCTTTAACCAGCAAGTCCTTCTCTGCCCCTGCAGGGACCTCTTCAACAGCTTTACCCTTTCCTTTATCCACAGCGTCAGCTCGGACCACTTTCTCTGCTGCAACCTCTGCTGGCGCAAACACTCTTCCGCTTCTAGTGATACCACTGACTTCGGTAAGATCCTGCGCAGTCGATCCGGATGGCTCAAGCTCTATTTTCTGACCATTACAATAAACTTCGGCGCCATAATGCCATGGAACGGCATTGGTACTCTCGAATGGGATTGGTCCGGCCCTGGTGATGGTGATAGAGGGCGGATGGGGCGCAGAAATAGTAATAGGGTGACGAGGAATAGTAATGGTAGCAACTTCGTCTGCCTGCTTCAGCACGACTTCCCCTGACGCATTCTCAATGCTCCGATTGAATTGCAAAATACCCTCGGACATCAGACTCTGGATACCTTCGATCAACTGCTCACACCCATCAGGAAGTGTAGCACAAGCCATACATAACTTTCCACATCCGGGAAAGAAGCCCTTCTTCAGCAACTTAGCCTTAACAAAACTCAACGGCGTCTTCAGATCTTTGACATCGGTCAGCAAGTCTGAATTCTCCTCGGTGATAACAGCATTCACTCCGCCCCCCTTATGATGAGGCATTGGATTTTTGGTGACGTTGGGCACGTTGTCAGAAAAGTTGATAACCTTGGCGTCGACCAAGTCCTGGACTTTGTGCTTAAAAGCTTTACAATTCTCAACCGTATGGCCAGGTGCCCCCGAGTGAAATTCACAAGTAGCATTAGCATCATACTCTGGTGGTGGTGCCCCTGTTAAGGGAGTCATTGTCCTTTTATGAACTAATTGGAGCTGAAGCAACGTCTGCAGAAGCTGTGCATACGGCATAGGAGGAGTTTCCAAATGACGGTTTGCCAGGGGACCCCGATTCTGATATCTCTTATTTCCCTGATTATTCTATTGCTGGGGCTGCTGCTGCGGCTGCGGGGGAGCAGCTGGGATGTTTATGCTAGCGATCTGAGACTGAGGGCCCTTGCCCTTTCTCCTAGCATTAGTGACAGCACTGGCATCTCCCTCTCGGCGCTTGCCAGTATAGGGTTTCTTGCTAGCTCCTCCAGCTGAGGATGATTCGCCCTGAATTTTTCCAATCTTTATACCGTTTTCAACATGCTCGCCCAAAGTGATGAGGGCCGAGAATGTTCCGGACATGCCACTGACCAGCTTTTCATAATAGACTCCAGGGAGGGTAGCCACGAACATTTGCACCAACTCACGCTCAACCATCGGTGGTTGGACCCGAGCAGCCAATTCACGCCACCGCTGGGCGTACTCTTTGAAGCTTTCATTGCTCCGCTGTGAGAGATTCTGAAGCTGAACTCGGTTGGGAGCCAAGTCGCTATTGTATTGATAGTGGAGAACAAACGCTTCTGCAAGATCTTTCCAGGTGCGCACAGCAGCGGGTTCCAAACCCATATACCATTCGAGCGATGGACCAGAAAGACTATCCTGAAAGAAGTGCATCAGCAACTTCTCATCGTCAGAATAAGCGAACATCTTTCTATAATAAGATCGGAGGTGAACACGGGGACAAGTAGTGCCCCTATACTTCTCAAAGATAGGCACCTTGAACTTGTGAGGTACTTTAAAGTCAGCAATCAACCCAAGTTTGGCCATGTCAACGCCCAATGTGTTCTGATTTTCTATATCTCTCATCTTGTCTTCCAGCGCCTTGAACCTGAGTCGAGCCTCAGCAGTCAACTCTGCCTCTACACCTCTTTGAGAGAATATGTCATCCTGATGGTCCTCCAGCCACGGTTGAGGCACCACCATATTTCCTGCACCAACATTGCCGTTGACCGGCCCCATGTTAACATTGGCTCCCAAACCACCATTGCCGGCGCCTGCCGCATTAAGTCCGAGATTAGTCATAAGATTGCCGTTAGCACTGCCGTTGCCCCCGGCAGCAGGAACAACGTTCTGTGGAGTATCCCCTTGAGGAGGAGTGGGCACGGCCCCGCCGTGAAGTATTCCATTACTGTCAACCCTGGAGATGAGAGGTTGAACCAAAGTACGAAGCTGGTCTTGCCCATTCGCAACTACTTGCATCAGCTCCATAAAACGATCCATCCGTTCACGAAGCTCTTGAACATCTGACTGTACCTGGTCCATGATTCTCGTTTGATTGGCGCGAGTTGAGTAGCGGTGGATGAATCTTTGATCAATCCTGGAGATCGAAAACAGCTCGGAACCTGAGTACCTGAAAAACCTGTCAACATCAAGGGTTAGGAAAAGCAGCAGAATGTATGTCATGCAAAAATGCTTTATGCAGATGCATGCGTGTGTCTGTGTGCTTGAGAGATTTCCCCCGATCCTGGCACCTGCTGGCAATAATAAGGAGAGGAATCCAGGCCCAATCATGGAAATAGTAACCTCACATAGCAATAGTCAGATTCGACACTTCAAGGACCGAGAACTCGTACACAACAGTCTTTCTGAGAGAGGCTGCAGTAACACGATAAGAGGCGAGAGATCCTGGATCGGGGAAACGGTACCTGTCACAGACACACGCGAATGGAATGATTATGCAAGCTAATGCAAAATGCAGGTATGCAGCAATATATCCAGGTGGCTGCTGTGGAGATTCGATGTTAACAGTCGCTGATGAGAAGGAAACCCCGGTGTAAAACCACTGATCTGATCTGCTGTGAATAACCATCTGATAGGATCGAGATCAAAATTCTGCCCTGACAAGAACGAAGGCCTGATAATAAAGACCCCGGATGCAAGATCAAGGAATATCTGTTGACGAAGTCTTTAGACCCCAAATCAAAAATCTGCCCTCTCAAGAACAAATGCACAGCTGCTGATGAGATCTACAAACCCCACTCAAAATCTGCCCCATCCAGAACAAACCACTGATGATAATACACTGATCAAAGCCTGCTCTATCGAGAACAGACAAACACCCGATGATAAAATCCTCTGATCAAACCCTTGCTCTATCAAGAACATCTCTGCAACTGAGAACCAAACATAACTAATTCACTGTCGAGAAAACCAGGTAGTCTGGAGGTCAAAGTTTCCTGCAATATCCCGACCCCACTCACAGGTATGATGGACCTAATCCACGGACAAAGGTACGGCATCCTATGCGGTCATCAGCGTCACAGACTTTCATGAGTGACGATACGATTCCCAGAAGGAGTGGCATCGTCAAGTCATGAAGAGGCCTCTCTTAGCTGACTTCCAAATGATCGGTCCCCAGAGTCGACAATCCTCACGTCTGGACTCCCCTCAGATCCTCAGGACCGGAAAGGAGCACCTCTGCAAGAATCTCGTCTGAGCGCAGATTTTTGTAGGGAACTGTGCCTGCTCAGCAGACAGGTTCGTCTACTACTTCTCCGCAACTATATCTAGGTGTATACTCAAGCCCAGGTCCGGCTTTTCACTCACAGTAACATCCCTCTCCCACAGCAGCACAGATAATCATATCAAACTGGAAATAAAATGCGGGAAGTAAAAATGCGATAAATAAACGCAACCCAACAAGCAAACACACAAACGATAGGGTTGACTCGCGTAGGGGATGGGAAACGGTCCCAGCATAAGGGATGGGAAAAGTCCCTAGATGCTATCGATGATCCCCAGCAGAGTCGCCAGCTGTCGCTTGCGCGAAAATAAGGTGCCGGCATGACAGAAGAGTCGCCACCTTTCGTTATTTATCCCTCAGAGCGGGAAAGGAAACGATCGGAAAAACCTGACGAATAAGGGTAAGACAAGGTCATCGCAACCATTGTCTGGGTTCGGGAGTCGGTTACACAAGGGGAAGGTATTAGCACCCCTCACGTCCGTCGTACTCGACGGGATCCTCGCTTATGTGTTTACTTGGACGGGTTGGTTTTAATCTATCTACCTATCGAGGCTGGCTGAAAAAGAAAAGAAAAATGACTCGGCAAAGCGTCGCGCTTTATGCCTACGTATTCTCATCAGAGAATGAGAAATCAGAGTCAACGTAGTTCGGCTAACTACGGGTGAAGGATGGGGAAAGGTTGCTCGCTAGGATATCGCATCCTATGCCTACGTACTTTCATCTGGTATGAAAGATCAGAGCAAACGTAGTTCGGCTAACTACGGGGGAAGATGGCTCAACTAGGAGGGAGACTATCAAGTCCTACTGTTATCATGCCATGGATTCATCCTATGGTTGAGGTTTGAACAGGGAACTCCTAGAAGTTGTCATGCATAGGTTTCAACCTAAAAGTCTATCATCAAATCCTCATCCGAGGAAATGAGAGTCCTAAGGGATCATGTCAATGATACACCAAAACAGACAAAAGCATCAACTTTGACAGTAAAATGTATGCAATGCAAGTGAGGGAGGAAATGTGTGTGGGGTTTCAGCCTCCACAAGCTCATCTCAACCTCAAGCCAGTCATGAAATAACAGTAATCATACTGAAAATAAACAACATACCATCAAGCAATGAACAAATAGAAGAAGTGAAGTGCCCTCAGGCAAACAAACACACATGCTTGAAAAAGAAAGAATCTACTCTCTAATCCTAACCCTAACACAGAATCCTGAATCAAATCTAAGCACTAAAACAAGACCCTGAACAAGAGAATTCAATCCCAGTCTTCAAGCTTCAGAACAAGCTTACCAAAGAAAGGGAGCTAAGTAAGCAGACTCATAGTGTCTTCCTCAGGAGAACACTAGGAGGTGTATACTCAGGAGTCATATCCTATGTGGCTCAACCACTGTGATCAGTTTATATTCCTCCGCAGGAGAAATTAAACTCACAAGCAGGCTCCAACATCACTGGACATTTAGGAAATCCTATCTAAACTAGTGGAGCTAAGTGAATAGACTCATAGGACCTTCCTCAGGAAAGTACTAGGAGGCTTCCACTTAGGAGTTGTATCCCATGTGGCTCAACAACATGTGATCAGTTTACATTCCTCCTCAGGAGAAATTAAACTCACAAGTTGGCTCCAACATCACTGGATACTTGAGAAATCCTAGATAAACTAATGGAACTAAGTGAATAGACTCATAGGACCTTCCTCAGGAAAGTACTAGGAGGCTTCCACTTAGGAGTTGTATCCCATGTGGCTCAACAACATGTGATCAGTTTACATTCCTCCTCAGGAGAAATTAAACTCACAAGTTGGCTCCAACATCATTGGATACTTAAGAAAGAGGTGAGAATAAAGAATGAAAGTCATTCATAGTGCCTTCCTCAGGAAAGTACCATGAACTCCCTTCAAACTTCAGGATCTCAAACCTCACAGACAGGGAACAAGCCAAGCTCTGGGTCTCTGAATCTTGATCTACAATCTTCTCTTCATGATGCTCCTCAACAAGATCTTCAAGACCACACAAGCCCCTCAACAAAATCCCCACAATGAACCCCAAAGATGAACAGATAACCACAGGGTAAACAAAATCAACAGGCAACTTCAGAAAATACCTAAAAATACTAAACCAAGGGGGAAAAATCTAACAATTATTCACAAGGGTCCTCAACATCTACCCATAACATCCACATAGGCCTCTACCTACAAATCAAGACAAGACCTACTCAAAGAAAGTGAATCTCTCACCTAAGCACAACCTGAACCCTAATTAGGATACCCTATATCTACCCTAATTAAACTAATCAAAATTTAATTCTAAAATTCTAGAATAAATCCTATGGGGAACTATGATTCATCATCTAATTGCACAAAAAAGAATGGATTAAAAAGACTAAAGGAAGGTCCTAAAACAATTCTTGCAAAATCATGTATCAACTAAAAGAAAGAAAATATACTATATTAAAGAAAATACCACTAAAAAATCTACATTAAAAATAAAATTCCATTTTTATTTTTATATCTTTCTACACAAAATCATCTAATCATAGAAAAAAGAATGGCCAGAAAAGAGTTATTTTTCAATTTTTAATGAATTTTTAAAGGCAGAAAAATATTAAAAGAATTAAAAAAGAATTTAAAACAATTAAAAGGGAGGGGGGTTGGAATAGCAAGGCGCGCCAGTTCAAAATACTGATGGGCCATGAGGGTGGGGGTGCGCGCATCAATTTTCATTTAGGCCCAGTTATGTTATCAGAATTAATAAAAAGAAACAAAAACAAAAATAACGCGCGGGGGTGTAGAAAGCAGCAAAACACGTTCAATATGCACATGGGCTCAAATACGGGGGTGGCAAAAGCAAGGCCCATGCTCCCCCCTTTAATGAAACGCAGCGCTTCAATGGGGGGAGGGTTCCCTCTCAAACTCGGTTTGAACGACAACCGTTAGATCATCTTTCCCAGTCAATAGTCAACACGCGCTTGGACGGCTTAGATTCTATCTTCTTCCTCCTGCCATGAAAGCTAGGGTTTATTTCCATGAAAACTCCATGCACGTACCAACTTTCAACCTCTCGGTTCTCACTCCACACGCCATGAAAGGTCACGATGTAAACACGAAAAATACTCTAAATCTCTCCCTCTATACGTCTATGCCATTAGTTCATTCTAAATCTCAATGAATCATTCAAACCGATCGAGACAAGTTCTTGACTCCATGAAAATACTCTGGTATGCATCATCAAGATTCTCACTCAAACCTGTACTAATCTACTCTATGCCTAATGGTGATTATTCTAATCTATCAAACTAACATTATAATGCACTCTACTACAAGTTCTAAGTCTAAAAAGTTTTGAGCACCTGCTAACAATTATCACTAAACAGCACCAAACTCATCCTAATTGTTCTACTAACAACCTAGATCACATCTAAACTAATAAAACTATGTAACTCTAACTAAATTAAGCAAGTTAGAGCAATTTGCACCTTGAGCAAGTTCTTGTGGATGATGATGAATCTTGTGAATCCAAGCCTTTGGATGCTTCAATCTGGATCTATTCTTGCAGCAAGTGATTCTGTATGCACTATCTCGATGGATCTTGCACTGTATCTTGATCTTCACATGAAATTGCAAATTGTGTATGGTTGATGGAAGCACACGAAATTGAGCAAATTACACTATGTTCTTGGCTGAATCCTATGGCATGATGATGAATCAGTATGATGAAATTGATTTTGATGGTGATTGGTGAAGAAATTGGTGAATTGAAATGAATTTGCAAGTGAGAGAAAAATGAGAGAAAAGTGTGAATTCTATGGAGTTTTTGCACAAAATGAGGATTCAACCTTGCACCAATCTGATTTTATGAATTTATAGGGCTCGATGGAAGCTTCTAGATCCATCTTACAACTTCCCTTGCCTTCCAACTTTGATTGATTTTTGAAATGTTTCTTCAAATGCAAGTAACCATAAATAACTTTTCTTTTTCCTTCTAAACTCAAAAAAGTGCTTGAACCATTGTCTCTAAAATGTCTTTTGGACCCAAAATCATATATGGGAAGTCTCCATTTGGACTTATAAATCTCTCAAACCATTTTTCACTTTGACTTTATTTAAGTTATAAGCCATTTTAGTTCAAATTTGACCAATCATGCAACTTCATGTTATGAGCTTTTCCAACAATTTGTGACCTTCTTTCTAGACTTAAAATCACATTTTGAACAACTTTCATGTTTTGAGTTTTTCCATTTGAGGCTTGGAAATAGGAGATATGGCATTTGCTAAAATGACCTATAACTGACAAATGACCAAAATACCCCTGTCTTGTTCAAACCATAAGTTGAGTTCCACAAATCCAATCAAGGACTTCTACCACTCAAATTAAAGCTAAGAAGATGCTATTCAAAATTCATGTTGACAAAGAAATCATAGGAATCCTCCTACTAGGGCAAAAGTTGTCTGCAAGTTGGGTGACTTTCAAGGACCCAAATTCACACACCTCTGCTGACCTGTAATTTGTCAAAACCATAACTTGGGCTCTGTAACTCCTATCAAGGACTTCCACCACTCAAATTAAAGCTTAGAACAAGCTCTACAACATTCATGTTATGGGGAAGGTGAGATATCAATCACATCTTGAGCTAAAACTGCCTGGAAGATAGGGATCAAATTAGGGTTTTTCACTGACAATCCTTGGGGACCCTGACTTGAAACTTCTCAAACTCCTCACTCATGATGAGTTGGCCTAGGAATCATCTTTATATCATCTCTATGCATCATTCCATGATCTCATGGCCCTTGGATTGGGTCTCAACCTTCTCCAAATTTTCAGTTATCCTAGGGTTGACCCAGTCAAAACCCTAATTCTATCATTCATGGTTGAATTCTCTGAACTCTTGCACAATGACTTCTATGGGCTTCATGAAGGCTATTAAGACATCTCATAGGCTTTCCCAAAACATCAAATTCATTCTCAAAGTCTCAGAACCATCTGAGGGGCACCCACAACACTCAAGCTATGAAGCACACAACCCTGGTTTCACACCACTTCTTCTGAGGATCTCTTGAACTTTCTGATGAAGGTATCCACTTTCAAACACTCAATGAATAAAATAATTGTTGGTCAAATTTTGGGGTGCAACAATGAGGCATCGTGTTAGAGTTTGTGTTCCAGATATTGTTGAGTTGGAATAAGAGTATTATTGAAACAGGACTTTAAAGTAGATTGAGTATCCATCCCGTTGCTATGAAGAGGTAACCGGATTGGGGAAATTGTTTTGATGATCATAGATGCAGAGAGAGAAGTGGTTAAGGCCGTATATGTTGGTTCGACTTTTGGAAAGTCGAAGTTTGGGCATCAGAGACTGCTGGGTCTGATGTAACCGTTGAATATTCCATAATGGAAATGAGGTAGTATTTCCATGGCTTTTGTGTCGGGTTTGCTGAGGAGTGTGAGAAGAATATAATTTACCTTGGAAAATGGTGGGAGGATTGATTAGATCAACTCATTTTATGTCAGCGGGAGTTAATCATTCTATGGTGAAACTAGCTGAGATGTATATTGAGGAGGTTTAGAAGGTGTATGAGATATCGGCGAACATTGTGTCAGATGAAAGTCTAGGAAGTACATCGAGATTCTGGGAAAATTTGCAGACGCTTTGGATACTAAGTTGAAGTTGAGTTCAGTCTATCATCCGTGAACAGATGAACAGACAGAGAATACTATCTGGTCTTTAGAGGATTTGCTGAGAGCTTGTGTGTTGGATCAAGGTGGATCGTGGGATAGTTATTTGCCGTTGGTTGAGTTTACCTACGATGATAGTTATCATTCTAATATCAGAATGGCACGGTATGAGGCTTTGTATGATAAGGAGTGTAGGACTTCTTTGTGTTGGTATGAGCCAGGAGAGAGTGTTGTACTCGAACCTGAAATTGTGCAAGAGACGACTGAGAGGTCAAGAGGATCCAAGAACGGATGTGTTTTGAGAGTTACGCTGGTAACTGGTGTTGGTCGAGCTTTGAAGTCTCGGAAGCTCGCGCCGTGTTTTGTAGTCTGTGGGAGAGTGGCATAGTGAGGTGCTGCAGGAGGCAGTGTGACCTGAGAATTAGAGAGCCAGATGCGGGGAGCGTATCCGGAATTGTTTCCATCAGGTAATTTTCGAGGACGAAAATAATTAAAGTGATGGAGAGTTGTAACACCCATTTTATTTATTTAGTTATTTTGGTGTTATTTTAATTATTTTATATGGGTGTGCCCTTAGGTGGGGTGTGTTTGATGTGTTGTAGGTGATCATCCTTGATATGTAATGATTAGTCTTGGTGACGTGGAGTTGAAATGATAATATTATAGTAATAGCAATATTGGTGATATTATTATTATTATTATTATTATTATTATTATTATTATTATTATTATTATTATTATTATTATTAGTAATAATATTAATTTGCTGGAATATTATTAGTCTTCATATTATTATTATTATTATTATTATTATTGTTGTTGTTGTTATTATTATTATTATTATTATTATTATTATTATTATTATTATTATTATTATTATTATTATTATTATTATTATTATTATAATTATTGGGATTATTATTATTATAAGATTTTAATAAGTGGAATGGGGGAAAAAGGGAATATTAGAGAAGTTTTCTGTGAGAAGAGGAAAAGGTACGATAAAACGGTTTAGGAGCAAAGGTGAGAAGGAAGAACAAGGGAAGAGAGGAACAAGGCTAGGGCTGCCAAATTCTTCCAGATTCTTCATCAATTGAGCAAATAATTGAGGTAAGGGGGGAGAAACAGATTGGGATGGTATTTACATGAAATTGGGTAGAGGGGATTCCTTAACCCCGTAGGTATTCTGATGAATATTTGTTGTTATGATGTTGATTGTTGTTGTTTGTAGTGAAATATATGTATATGATGATACGTTGATGATTTGTTGTTACCACTGATGAATGGGTGTTGTTGTTGGTGAGTTCCTATATAACCTTTGTGGTTTGGATAATGATCATGAGTATTAGTGAGGTTCTGTATAATCTCTGTGGCTTTGGCAGTGACCATGATATAGGTTCTGGGGTATAATTTCTATAGTAATAATATGAACAAGAAATAGGTTCCGAGAGGAAAATTAAGGAGCATATAGGTTCTGAGTAACTCTGAGAGTGTCGGTAAAGTATCTGATGTTGGTGTTAGAGTAAGAATTATAGGTCGATTGGAAAGTATGATATTTATGATTTGTAGTACTGATAGAGTAGGATATAGAAGTGGAAAATGAGGCTTGAATTGGAGCAAGGTAGCAGTTTTGAACAGTGGAGATTTTGGGGTATCGCAGCATTCGCTGGGTTTCGCCTGGCGAGTGTTGGCGAAGGTTCGCCTGGCGAATGTTAGCGAGCAGTGGCGAGTAATTCCAAATAAACTCCCAGACCTAAAGGGTAGAAAGTTCGCCTGGAGAGTGTGTCCAGCGAAGCTTCGCAGACAGGTTCGCCTGGTGAGCCATAGCGAGTATTTACTGCGGGGCTTCGCCTGGCGAATGAGCCAGCGAACGTGACAACAGAATGTGGTTTTTGGTATTGTTTTGCCTTGTTTAGCTGTGTAGTATCCCTTAGTTCATGTTGAGTGTAGGGATGATGGATGGATAATGTGAGGTGCATAGGTGGTGATCGGAAGTGAATTACGTATCGTTTGAATTAAGTGGAGGATTGGTGGAAGTGTGTATGATATGGAGTATCGTGAGGTGATCATTAAGATCGTGTGTAACCGATTGTTGGGGTATGAGTATACCTGTTGTTGGAGGGTGAACCTTCTTAATATGTGGATTAAACGATATAGTAGATTAATGTATGCTATATGTACGCATGTGATGAATAGATACTTGGTGTTAATAGGTGAATTGCGTAGTATTGAATGTAAATAAAATGATTAGATTGACGTGGGAGATGTGCGACGCACGGTGAGTTGATCAGGAGGACCGTATAGAGTTAACTTCGTTAATACAAATGAGTGGTGTATAATAGATATATGAGGTAAGATGGTGTGGTCAGTAGGATCGTGTATATTAAGATGAGTTAACATAATGGACTAGCGTTGGACGGTGGAATCTTATAGTGATTGAACTAAATCGTTGTAGTAGATTGGTGTATAGTATGTATGGGATACGGTGGTAGGATCAGGGGGATCGTGTAGCTTTGATTAAAGCAATTACTTGATGAGGAAATGTACGAATGACGTTCAGTGATGGGATCAGGGAGATCGTGTGAACTTAATTATAATAATAGTTCGATGTGTAAGCATGTATGATGTATGGTGATGTGATCACTGGATCGTGTGCACTTAGTGTGCTTGATGTCTATTTGTTGTGCATTCGGGGTCATGCATATCATGAAGTGTTGGTGGGATGAATCATTGCTCGATGGAGTGTATGTGATTCATTCGTATTCCTTTGAGTGGGGAATTGGTGGGAACAGATCATTGCCAAGGGTGGGCGTATGGGATCTATCCGGGTTCCATTGAGGAACCAAAGAGTCGGTACCGCATGTAAGGTGTTGCGTTGCATATTTGCATTATAATGTATTATGTTGATTGGTGGACTATATCTCGTGTTTGGTGAATGTTGGGTGATGATTGATATGACTGTTGTAGTTACTACCTTTATTTCATGTATGTAATTACCGATATATTTTGATCATGTTTTCTCACCCCTTTGTTGTTGTTGTGGTATGTGCTTCTTCGGAAGTGCAGATAATCCAGGTACTTAGCTAGCTTGGATTTATGGTGTGTCAGTCGAGTCTTAGGATGCTCTGATACGTAGCACGGGACTTAGGTGTTTTAGTTGTTTTGTTGAACTTATTTCTGTCCTGTGACGTATCATGAATTTGATGTATTTCATTATATGAACAATTTCCGCTGTATTTTGGTGAAAACATTTTTAATGAAGTATGTGTTGGATTTTATTATGTGATATCCCACTTGGGAGGTGAACAACTCTGATGTTTATTTATAATTTTTATATTTTAATTGATTTGGGAAGTGGGGTGTTACATATTGTACTAAAGTCTATGGCAATAAGAGCGAGCACTTTATACGAACAATCCAAAACGGCTCATGCATAAAGCTCTCTAGGTGAGGTAAAAAGAGACTCTCGCTCATCATTTTCCATGTACTTAAGGCTCGTGATGCACTATACACACAATATTTATTAAGTGTTTTTGAAATGGTTATGAGAGAAGAGAAGAGAAAAGAATGACGCAACGCGCAATCTAAGGGAGACTTGACCCTAGATGTTATCATGAAAAAATGGCCCTAAGGTTAGGATTAGAAGACGATTATATCCTAAGGTTGTCATGCAAGATGGCCTTAAGGTTGCGGATAGGGAAAAGATATCCTAATGTTGTCATGCTTGGATCAACAACCTAATGTCTATATTACTACAATCTTAATAAAAAATTAAGATGGACTAGAAAGCCCTAAGGGCACATGCAAGAGCAAGAAAAAAGCTAAGAGAAAGCACAAACAACAGCATACAACAGCGCTTAAATCAGAACAACTGTAAATTTACAACAACAACATAACAACATTTGACAGCATGTATGGCAGCAATTAACAGCGCATGAACAGGACAGAGGTGTATGCATTGGCAACAAGTATGCATTCAACAATGAAGAAATTAAACATAGACATGCCTCAATAATGCGACAATCAAAGATGCATATGAAAAGTATCAACATAAAGCAACTTCATAATGCAACACCGATAAGCTATTATCAATCATGTAATCAATTAATATGCACATGAATAAGCCTCAAGAATGCAAGCAATATGAACATGTAGTATGTGAACATGTGACAAAAGAATGATCAAGCATGATGAACATGTATCAACAACGAAAAAAATGAACATATACCATGGAGTTCACTAATTGAAAATACATATGAACATGTATCAATCTCATGCATCATGAAAATGCAAGCATCAACAAGTAAGTGTTAACATGTAAACAAGTGTGCATCATGAACATGCTTCAAGAATGAAAACAATCAACAATCCAGAAAATCGTGCATCAAAGGTTCGCATACATACTGTAAATAAAGGCTAAACAACCCTAGAAAATTCCACAAATATCAAACATATCAAGTCACGAAGCTTACAAGTGGAAAAGGAATCAAGACATGCCTTAAAACAAGCCAAAAAAACAAAACACAGCAGGCGCAAATTGATTTGTGCACTAGTGCAATTGATTACACAACTTCAGACAACAATTGTAGGTATAACAAGCAGGTGCAAATTGAAATTCTGGTATGCAGATCACATGTGTTCCAAGAACATTGATCTCTGCTCAACAAGGACGATGACAGATCATGACCAATTTAAATTTCTTTAAATTGTCCCAAGGTCATGACCAATGTCACAACCTCTGTTGTGACATCTGCAGTCTGTCATGCTATTTATCTAACCATTTAACTTACAGAATTGTAAATGCAGAAAGATAAATAACACAGTAATTGTTCACCCAGTTCGGTATCAACAACACCTACATCTGAGGGCTACCAAGCCAGGGAAGAAATTCACTATTAGTAGAATCAATTAAAATTCAAACCTCCAATTTGCACTTCTCACTTAATCTCTACCCAATGACACTTCAGCCTAGAGACACTCTAGTACCTAAGTATACCCACTCACTCCCCCACTATCACAAAATAGTGATATCAAACAATTACAAAAACAATATGAAGAGACACTTCATACACACCTTGATCTTGCTTCACAGCTTTGATCAAGGAACTCACACACTCTTGCTTCACAGCTTCGAGTGAGACACAACCTAGAATCTACCTAACCAAGACAATCATCAACCAGACAATTGCTTGGATTACAAGTATTCCTAAACAGACTTTGCACGTGATGAAAAACCCTCTTCACTTACAATTATGTCTACCACAATGCATCATACAATGCAAAGGGTGACATACACACAAGGGACTCTCAACCCTAGACCTCTATTTTACACTCTGATTTTTCTTGATGTGAGTGCTTCCTTTTCTTCTGCTTCTGCTCCTCCTTTTATAGTCGTGCAAACTGGGCTTGGGCTGTGCAGAAGTAACAAATATTAGTTTTAATAAATCAAAACTAATTTCCACAATTCAAGGTGTTGTCCAATTAGGTCATGACATAGTCAGCATTGCCTTGAATCTTTCCTGAGATAACTTAGATGTCATAACATGTTTCCTGGTATTTATCCTGAGATATATCAAGTCTCATAACAGAAAAACAAACTCAGCCCGTCTGATGTCATACGACCAGTGTCATAACATTGGTCATGACATTCAGCTTCACTTCCTCTTAGCTGACCAGCTTGCTCTGCTGAACACTTCTGCATAATCTTCATCATGACAGTCATGGTTTCTCCAATCTTCTCCAGAATAATATTAGAAACAAGTATCTTCAAGTTTCATAAAAGGTCTCCAAGCTCCTTTTACGAATACCAATACAATTTGTTCTTGTTCCTAATCCATCTCCTTGACATATTTACTGATGAGGTATTTTCAACATGGTTTCATCAATCCAAACCAACTCTGTCAAGAGATATACACTAGCAGCCCCTGCTGTACCATACATGATGTCATACGATCAATGTCATGACATTCAGTATGACATTCATGACAGCAGTTCTTCATGACATCAGTTATGTCATCTGCTCTTATTAGCTCCTGCTGTACATAGCTCCTGTTGCACCAGATGTAATGACATCCTGTTTACAACACATGACATCATACTTCACTTACCACAACTCTCATTGTTGTGGCTGCACACCTCACATTGCCTGTGAGGAACTTCATTACAACTTAACCTGTTGTGGCTGCACACCTCACACTTCCTGTGAAGAACTAGGCTACTGCTAACCCATAGCAGTGCTTGTTGTGCCAGACAGCTATGTCATCACTCTGGTAATGACATCCATGACAGCTGTCCTTTCTTCTACTGCTAACCCATAGCAGTGCCTGTTGTGCCAGACAGATATGTCATTACTTTGGTAATGACATCCATGACAGCTGTTCAATTATTTATATGTCATTACTTTGGTAATGGCATCCATGTTGAAACCACATGACAGCAGTACTTTCACCAGCTCCTGCTTGCTCCTTTAGTGATGTCATAACTATGGTAATGACATCCTGCTTAACATTTGCAGAATCTTGTTTTACCACAATTTAGCCAATCATAGAACCATGGACAATTCTATATCATAGAACCATGGAACCAACACAAATCAATTGCACCAGAATGCAAATCGATTTGCATCTGTAAAATCAGCAAAAATCACTTTTCCAAAAGCACTTTTCAGCATCAATTCAAGGATCAAATGCAACATGTAATAGCATGCAATTGTTTAAGAAAATCACATCAATTAATAGAAAATGAATACATATTGGATCAATCAAACATCAACAACAACAATAAATTGAATCAAGGATAAATCCATACAAAAACCACAAGGATCTACATTGTGAAAGTTACAAAATAAGATAAAAGGAGTTTGGATCTAAGAATCACCAACCTAAGCAGCTGAGATTTGCTTTGGTAATTGTTGTAAACATAATTTGATAGATTAAGCAAAGAAAACCAGAGATCCGATGAATTCCCAGCAAGAAACTTGATGAACAATGCAATAAGACGAACTTGCTTCAAAATCACTTCAAGAAAGTGCTTCCAAACTTCAGATCTAGATCTAAATCAACTTCTACTGCAGAATCTGATGTTGATGAAATGATGAATGTTTAGATATAGAATTAACAAACTCCAATAAAGAATTTGAGAATTCTAATGGAAGAGCTTTGGTGAGGATAAGGATGAAGATGAAAATGGAGAGTGAAAAGTGAGAGAGAGTTCAGAGAATGTGAGTGTGTAGTGTCGAAAAATCAGAAAAAATGAATGAATTTCGTCTTGGAATGGAGCAACTTGGTTTAAATAGGGTCTAGGTATGGAATGGAAATGAGGTTTAGAAATTGGTTTTGAATTTTGGTGTGGAGTGAGGGTTAGAATTAGGAATGAAATTATTTGAATTATGGAGGGAAAATTGAATTAATTTGGAAATGAACTGATATCTTGAAGCATCTAGATCCTTCCACTGATGTAGCATTGATCCCAAGTGATTTTAATGTGTTACAAACTACTACAATGATGAAAATGTAGTGTTTTTGGCAAAGCTGTCATAGTGCAATCGATTGCACTCTTGTGAAAATCGATTTGCACCTGCAAAACCTGCATAATGTCACATCCTGAAGGGGTGCAATCGATTTTACCAAGGTGCAAATTGATTGCACCAAGGAAAATATGCAAATATTGCTCTGTTATAACTTGTTTTGAACCCGACTTTGCGTCCAAACCTTAGCCACTGATAATACCCTTGAATAATGTCTGAAACATGATAGATAACCTGTCTGACACAAAATCATGTGAACTCTGTGCTTTATGTTCTTGATTTTGAAATAACCAAACCATCTGTTGGGCAAAATAAATGCTCAATACCTCCGATGACTGTCTGTTTAGCTCTGAATGCTACTAAAACAACCTCTGAAATTAATAAGGCTCTGAAATACCAAGAAAAAATTATGATCTCATGTCTTAAAAGCTCAATACAATGCATGATTAGATGCACATGAAATTTGTGTGGGTGCAAAACATAATTCAGTTAAGGTTTGAAAACAAAGGGAACATTTTGGGGTGTAAGAACTATCAACACTTCACGTTTCGCCGTTATTCTGTTAAAAAAACCTAGAAGATTTTCATCAAAACTCTTCCAATGAAATGTTGTTAGAACTAGCCTCTAACATGAAGCTTCATCATCAAGTTTGAGGTACATAACTAACTAATGAAATGTTCATAGAACTGTTCATTAAAATTTTGTTAGAAATATAGTTACCACTTAAATGTTGTTTGATTATGTGTTAGAAATATAATACCACTAAAATGTTTCAACATCAACTCTTACATATATGTTTCATCATAACTTGTTGTGTATGTTTCTAGTTGTCATAATTTTGATTGTGGTTTAGTGATGCGTCCGCAAGTGTACGGAAATATCGAAGTAATATAGAAGATTGTCGAACCCACAGAGACCAATGTCAATCTACCGTTATCTATTGCTACGGCGTAAAGCTAAGGCTAATGGAATTTGGAAAGTTAAATGCGGATGAAATTAAATGCACAAGAAATAAAGATTTTTTGGTTTAAAGAAATGCGGTAAAGGAATATCGGCATGTAACGCTTTAGCTATCGGGAATTCGGCAGGTTACCGGTGCCTTTTTGTCTATTGCAAACACTTTTCAGGAGAACTTACTCGTTTAAAGACCTTCGTCTCACGATGGTTGTTGACTCGGGTCATAATTCTAAGGGCCGAATGTACGCTTTCGCTGTCCCATTCGGGGTTAAAACTACTTTTTGTAAACAAATAGATTCTAATCTCTTTTAAAGCGCTTTTGCTGTGTCTAAAATCAATGCCTAGTTTTTACTATCTGGTTCTACCCTCAGTTGTCGCTTGTTGGTTCGTACCTTAATATGGTTTCCCACTGTCGTGGCAAAACCACCGTAAATAGCTTCTCACTGTCGTGACAAAGGTTTATTTAGAATTTTGATTAAAAACTACGGCCAGAAAGGTTGTTTGTAAAAAGGGAAGATTTCGGTTACTATCGAATCATGTCCTACTAATTCGATTACATATCGATAAAACTAACTTAGCTAGACATGATAATTAATGCAAACGGGAATAAATATAAACAACAGAATAATAAAACATGCATTGTGACAGAAATAAAGTAGTAATTCAATTAATAAGAACCTGTAAAGTAGTACTGATATTGAAGAGTAGTCCTCCACAATGTCGGCAGGATTCTACTTTGGCCAATTGGCCAAATAAAATTTGCAGAAAGAAATATAAAGCTCTGAACTAAAGGAAAAACGGAAAGGAAATAAAAACAATAAAAATGGGAAAAATGGCTTTAATGGGAATTTTTGCAGCACTTCGATACGTCGAAGCCTCCCCCTAAAACTGTGAATCTAAGGCCTATTTATAGGAGATAATTCACTCTTCAACTTCCAGAGATCATGGGTGAGTTATGGAGGGAGTGGGAGTAACTTCCAGTAGTGAGCAGTGAGTGGAGAAAGTGTAGGAAGAAATTAAGTTGAGATTGATCGTGGCTGCTTCTGATTTGAACGTACTGATATTTTGTCTGCGTGACGGTCGTCATGAAATGTGACGGTCGCCACACGCATGACGGTCGTAATGGACCTGTGACGACCGTCATATAAGCAAAATCCGTATCTGCTGTTTTTCATCTATTTTTCATCTCTTTTCCTTCCATTTCTTCTCCTTTTCTTTCTTTAGTCTAAATTCTCCCCAATCTGCAAAACGAAGTAAATTAATCATATAATAGAACATAAATCAAGATAAATTAATAATAGTCACAAATAAATACATGTAAATCAAGCCAAATAAACGATATAATTTCGCGTTATCATTTAGTTGTTGTGTTTCTTCTCTATGAGTATGACATTTAAACTTTTTTTTTTGTTTAATCAAACTTGTGGAAAAGTTATCATTAATTCCATAAGCAAACATTGTAAGATTTATGATGTCCATGTATATTGAAAGAACATTATATATCATGGACAAGATGAGTAGTTTAATAGTCAGGAGAAACTAGAGGACAAGATGAGTATACCTCAATGTAAGATGTTTTATCTCAATGGTTGAATGCTTGGGAGAATAAGAACTAAGAAAAGAAATATATCTCTTTTTATTGCTTGATTCTTTTTTTGGTCTCTCTCTACTGTGTATTTCTATTTAGTATGATTTTATGGTCTATCTATTTTATATTAATTCTAGTTTAGGATGAAGCATTGTGTGATGTTTCTTTGATGTTCATGTTGGTGTCTCTGTTATATGTTATTATGTTTCCTAATTTACATAGACATAGGTGATTCGACCAATACTTCACATACAACTTCTACTACATCCTTAGTTAATACAAAATGTAATATAAAATCTAAAGGTGTCATGATGTGTACCAAGGTTAAAAAATCCAACAAAAATGGTGTTCGCTCCCCGATTGATTTTGATTTGAGAACTGGTAAGGGTTATGGTGAAAATACTGATGATATTAAGGGTAAAGTGAGTATTTTGATAAATAGTTGACATGACATTGACAGTGAATTTTAAGATAAGATAGGGACCGATATTATGGTATTTAATATGAATTTTAGATTTGTTTGACAAGTATATATGACCATTTATTATTTTGGTTTAATACTAATATAAAATCTATTATGTAAACATAGGCAATGTTTATTGTTCTAGAGGATAAAATGATGAAAATGACATAGCTTGGATATGCCGGTGAGCGTTGGAGGGCTTTAAGACATAGCTCACTGATGAATATATTAAAAAATAAAATGAAAATGAAGTTCCTCCATACGTGAAGTATTCATATATTAATAAGGAATTTGGGAGGATTTTGTAATGTCTCGCACCACTCTTGAATTCTTGGCTAAGAGCCAAAAAGGAAAAGAGAATTGAGCTAGAAATATCTATCCATATAGATTATCTCGTTGAGGATATGATAAACATGAACAAAAAATGATTACTGTAAACAAAAACAAAGGGAACTAGATTTGGGAAATCCTTCTCAAAGCCTTTATTGCAGTCCATCTCCACTATCACGTCATGAGAAATGGAAGAGGACACGTCAAAGACCATATGGTTGTAGTGGGAAAATTTTAAATTAAGCTATTGATTAACTTAAATCACAAAACAAGAGTCATCATCATACTTTTATTTTATCCAAAAAAAAGGGAAAAAGCGAATAAAACCTAAAGAAGTTTTAAAATAAAAACTAATAAAAACAGAGACAGGGTAAAGAGGTTGGTTATGCAAAGAGAATGTGTTAGCACTTAAAACGTCTATAGTACTCTATAGGATCCTCTTTCAAAATCTAGCGTTTAGCTTTAAAAGGTGTTGTTTGCAAAAATTGGTGAGGTGAGAAGAGAAGTATTTTTTTTTATAATTTTTGTGTTTGACAAGACTTCTTGGGTCTCGTGCCTATGTTTCCACAAAATGCAATAAAAGATCAAAACCGCGTAGTTCATGGTACAAATAACAAAATGGTCTATTATGGTTTATTTTAAATGAAAAGACAACTTGTCATTTTAAATAGAAAACTTAAATTAATCACCCATAAGTATGTGAAAATTGACCTTTGCATCACCATGAGAAGGGCTCCAACTTGGATAAAATCAACAAGTACGCCACTAACTCTCTAAGATGGAAATGAATCAACTTATTTCAAACAATACTATAGGGATAGAAGGATCACATTTCAACTATGGAAATTACTCATGTCTAAACTTTATGAAAATTTTTAAAAGAAAAAAGTGCACAAAAAACACAAAATTATTTGAATGAGTTAAATGGTTTTTAAGTCTTTTGAAGAATGGTCAAATTATGCTTAAGATTGATTATCACTCATTAAGAAAATAAGTTTGAAAATGCACTTGAAAAAAATCAAGGTTTATTAAGAAAGTTGTTCTAGTTTGAAAGAAGGAGGTTTTGAAAAAGATAGAAGATTTTGAAAATTTAAGAAAGGGGGGTGGGGGAAATGAAGAGGCTATCCTAAAGCATAAATAAAAGTTAAGGAAGGAAAAGTCTAACCATGATACAAGCCTTTGACATAAACAAGCCAAAACTCCGATCTTTTGGACTTAAGCAACAGATGAAAGCCAAGTCTTCACAAGAGGTCAACTCAAGGTCAAAGTGCCAAATAAGATCCAAGGTCTCAAGATATAACTCCAAAGCATAGGGTAATGAGCCTAATTCTAAGTCCATCACCCATAAGCAAATTATTGTCACCAAATAGTCCAAGGAACATTAAGAGTTTTTTTAAGTGTTTAAGCCTTTATTAATATCTTAAAAAGAAAAAGAAAGTCCAAACGGACAAAAAAAGGCATAAACATAAACAATATGATAATATGATATGAAATGATAAGCATAAAATAAAGAGCGTAAAAATAAAGAGCATAATGATAAAGAGCATAAAGGTAAAAGAGCATAAAAATAAAAGGCATAAATTAAAAGTTAGCACAATTAAAGTTAGTGTTAGTGTTAATGAATAATATATTTTTTCATTTAAAGTAGATTAATTAACTAATCAACCCAACAAGTGTGAGAACTTTGCATCATTATTTGAGAAGGTCTCCAACTTGAATAAAATCAATAAGTATGCCACTAGCTCTCGTAGGTAGAAAAGAATCAACACACTATAAAGATAGGAGATTACATCTAAACTAAAAATGACTCATATCTAAAATTGGACCAATATGATCACTTTTTTATTAGGGACAAATATAACGCTATGTTAAGCAATCATAGCATAATCTATAAGGAAGATCATACTATGGGAGGCCGGTCAATAACAATTTATGTACCATACATGTTAGAGATATGATATAAAAATCATACTCCTAAAACGTGTAACACAAGTTAAAACAAGGTTAATCAAGACCTAAGTCAAGGAAACATAGATCCATTACATCAATAAACCTCTTATAGTACTATAGACAAACTTATGCATCAATTCAAAGTACCTCAATTGATTAAATGATCAATCAAATGGTAGATTTGAAATGATAAAAGTTCATCAAGCACTATTCAAGATCTCATGAACTAGATGGCCTACACATCTTCCAATTGATCAAAAAAAAGGTGAAAAAAAATGATAAAGGGATGAAGAAAAGAGGATCAAACAAGAAGGAAAAATCAAATTGGATTCAATTGATGATTAAGTCATCATGAAAATCAATCATCTATTTTGGTGGATTAGGATTTTCACCTCATCAACACCCAAGATCCATTGAGTTTGATGAGACTTGTGACTAAATCAACCCAAATCCAAGGCCAACAACAGTCAACATAAGTCAAACCAATATAAAATGCAAGAATATGAATTAAAATGCACTAAAGTTAATTTTAAAATTAATTTTAAAATGAAAATAAAGATGAAAATGCAAATGGAGCATCAAATCAAATTACAAATAACCAAGAAAAATCGTACAATTCAGAAACAATATGAGAATGATATATAAATTTTTCGAAAATTTTTGGATGCATAAAAATATTTTTGGACTAATTAAAATGCTTCAAAAAAGAGAAAAATCATGAAAAGTAGAAAATGATAAAAATAAAATATGAAAAACATAAAATCAGAAAGAGAAAAATAAAAGAAAATTTTAGAAATTATTTTGGTATGTTTTGGATTAAAATGAAATTTCTATGAATTTTTAAATGAAAATTCATTTTAAAATGAAAATCATAAAATAAAATAAAAAGAAAAAAACAACACGCGTTAGATCTGGCCTCATTAATTGACGTGGCATATCCAATGTGCCTTAACTTCTAGAGCACGATGGAAATTAGTTCAGAAAACACACATAATCAAATTCAAATTAGACCAATCAAATTATAACAAACTGCCAACGTGTATCTGACTTGGATCATCGTTCCAACCTCTTTGATCATCTTCTACGGTGAATCAGTCACCGAAGATTGCTAAATGGTAACATTAAGGCATGATACCACCATCTTTGCAACGGTCTCATCACGGTGAACTCAACCTCACTTTCCATTTTCATTTATTGAAAGGGAGTAGAGAGAAATTCAGAGAAAACACAATGAAATGAAAAACACGATAAATAAAGATTAAATGGTGCATACAATGAATCAAAGCTAGCTAGGTTAGAGGAAACATTTAGCAAGGAAAGGACTACACTGTGGTACCTTGTTTGATTGAAAATAGAGCTTCAAACAACCTTGTCCAAAAACGATCAGAAAAGCTCTAAAATTGGATTTGGTTGGAGCAATTTAGGGACTCTTAGAGCGTGATTCTTGTTGCAGAAGATTCAGAGGAATACGATGCAGCTAACTGAATTAAGAAATGGAGTTGAGAAGGGATGGAAATCAAAATATCAGTTTCAAGCAACCATGTTTGCACCAATGGGACATCTTGTACAAGAGGCTTTTTGATCCCATTATTTTTGCAATAGTTAACATCATGGAAAAGATCACAATGTGACAAGAAAGGTTTCATTTAGATGCTTGAGCAAAAAGTTATGGCATGTTGAAGTTGGCATAAAAATCAAGCAAACCAAACTTGAAAGTTTCTAAGTCCAAATGGCTGAAAATGACCTATAATGTATCAATGAATTCCATGGCCTTCCAAACACAATTTGACTTTGACCATTAAAGAAATATTTCAAAGGGTAACACAAAGAGTATTGTAAAAAAATAATGAGCTCAATATGTTTAAAATTGAAGAAGTTATGACTCTTGAAAGTTGAGAAAATGTCACTTGAAAATATGCAAACTTTTACTAAGTCCACAAATGACCTATAATGTCTCCAAACTTTTGATGATACTCAGAGAATAATTGGATCTTATAATGTAAATAGAAGTTGAAGAGGATGTATATAAGAGTCATGCGAAAAATAAACATTCAAAAATATTGAAAATTGAAGGAGTTGTGGTCTTTTGAACTTTGACTTGAAATATTGACTTTTTAGGGCAAACTTCCTTGAGTCAACTTGTAAACTTGGACTTTCCTTGCATTTCAAAGCACATGGATGATCATATGAACTAAAAAAATGTGTACTTGAATGGCATTTGATTAAATTTACCAAAGCTTTGGGTAACTTGTTTATGAAGGCATTGAAATATACACATGAACCTTTAACTTTTTTTTAGAGACAAGCTACAAACACTTGAGATATATTTGATCAAAATGAGATGAATGATGCTTGAAACCTTGTACTTTGATATTAGAATCCATGGTTGGATGTGATATCCCCTTGGGAATCCATGGTTGATCAGACTTTAACCTTGAGGGAGCAAAACCCTAGCTGATGAATCATGCTTGGTGTTCTTGGTATCGTACCCTATCTTGCAAAGCAACAAAAGGATACAAGAAATATTTATGGTATTTTGATTAGTAGTTAGTGAAACATAAATCATATAAACATAAAGGAAAAAGATACACAAAAAGGTGCTTGATGATATCTGCAAAGGAACACCTAAAGATGAGGGGGGTTAGGAGAAAACCAAGTTTGTGATCTTGTTTGTATGCAAAAACGCAAAAATAGAATCGGATATTAGGGGTAAAAATTAGGGTATAACAATGGATCGTTTACATCAGAGGCTACTTGGGAAGTGGCTGAAAAGATTGTAAGGAGATACTTTTTTCAACATTACCTGCTTTAGTTAATTCAGTTCTACTTAATTCAATGTGTTGTAGGATGAACTAGTTGAAAAATACAAAGTTGTTAGTTTCATTCCACAAGCCCATCATGACATCTTAATATAAGCGATTGGAACCAAGGAGAATATGTGGCGCGTCTGTTGTCTTGGAAGAGGCAACAAATTAAAGCTACATTTTGGACCATCGCAACCAATTAACCAAGTAAATTGTAGAATAAAAATTTAAGAGATAGTTTCTAAAAAGACATGGGGGTATTAGAACACGAATTTGATATGTGGAATCAGGAGGAGTGGGAGGAGTAAGAGGGGATATGGCAGGATGAGCAGGATGAGTGAGAGAGGATGTTACAGGCGGAGCAGGAGAAGATGTTGCAAGAGGTGAGGTAGGAAGGGGAGGAGCGAGAGAAGATGTTGTAGGAGGAGCAGGATAAGATGTTGCAAGAGGTGCAGAATGAGCAAGAAAGGTTGGATGAGGTTGACTGAGAGAAGTGTGCCAGTGTTGTGATTGAGGTATAATATACCTAGCTTAAAATTTATGTGTTGTACGTTGTTGTTATTGTTTGTGGATCTTTTTTTAATTTTATTTAGTTGCTTTTATGATGCATAAGTTGAAACCAACGAGTGTACTCAACCACCCAAATATACATCAGTTGGAAATGCCTAAGAAAGTGGTTGAGAAAGTTGTTATGGGTGGTGCAACCACGAGAGATAGTTGTTCTTCCTCGGTTCACAAAATTGAGACCAGGACACCTCAACTAGATAACATTCAGGGAGTATATAGTATGATAGAAGAGATTCCAAAATTTTCCATGTTTGAATCAAAATATGAATTAAAAACACCTTGTGCATTTCATAAGAGTTGTCTTGTGGGATTTTTGAACTGATATGATTGGCTAGACATACTAGTAATACAATTGTGGTCCTCGTAAGTATAATTCTTACAGTGATTTCAATTTATATTCATTGATCTCATACTTTAACATAAAGTTTTGACATTTGCATTTAATTTTAATTAGGGTCCTACATGAGATGCGTGTTGAAAGGAAATTGAAAAATTATTAGAAGAACGTCTGAGTTATGTATAACATAATTAGAAGAATGCACTTGTTATCAATTAATGAGATCTAAAAACAATACACTCTTGCTTAAAAGCTTTAAAGGGAACAATTAACAATGAACAATCAGTCAACTCAATGCATCAAACGTGATACAAGAGTGACATACAAATAAAAACACACTAAACTCTAAGTAAACTCCTATACACTGCTAATCCTTATTTTTTAAAATCCACACAATGTCCAAGATATGGTCTTCTCTTTAAATTTACTTCGGTCCTTGTAGGCTTGGGCTTCAAAATAAAACGCAAATCACCAGGAATCAACTTTCAATCACCAATATAATTTTCTGCATAATGATAGGAACAAAATACGAAGTTTCCTAAAAAGGTTCAAATATCATTTTTACGAAAACCAACACAATCTATCAAAACAAAAGTTCCCACAATATCCCTCCTTGAATAACGCAAAAGTGTGAATTAAAACACACTCAAAACTCACACTAAAAATACCAAAACAGTCATGCCCTAACTTTCTAGTATAACATATTCTGGCTCATGTCACAATATTATGTTGAACATGATGTCTGACTGTCATAGTAGAGCATCTGGCTTAACATCTTATTGACAACATGTTTTACCAAAATGTTGCCAATCCAAAAACCATAGAACTTACAATCTCTATTTCCAACCTTAACTGAATCTTCGCCATCATGTTTTAAGGTACTACTTTATCACGTTTTTGTATATATTACTGAAATAGTTTAGTATCACTGAAATGGTAAAGTAGTACATTAGTTCTCTTGATCATTATTTTTTTCATTTGGTTTATATCTCATCAACCATGGCCTAATACATTAGTTTTTCACTTGAATTAATGTTAGTATCATTGAAATGGTAAGCAATTCTCATACAACATCAATTACTAACCGAAAGATGTTGGTGTCTCGATGAAATTCAACCTCCACGATTCAGATAACCACCTCTACAAATACAAAATGAAAAATAAAAACTAGAGGTGCCAAAATGTATACCAAGCTGAAAAATCCCATGAAAATGGTATTCGCTACCCCGTTAGAGTTGATGTTGTAACCAGAAAGACTTATGGTGAACATGCTGAGGATTTTACGGGTTATGTTGTGTTACAAGGTTGAAGTAAAGTGAATATTTTGTTGGATAGTTGGCACGACGTTGATGATGATTTGAGAAACAACTTATGGACCGATATTATGGTATTTACATTAAATTTTATGATTTGTTTTACAAGTATGTATGATCATTTAATTTTTTGTTTAATACTGATAACAACTCTATTGTATAAACATAGGAAGTGTTTAATGTTAGTCAGAGTGATAGTAAAGTGAAAAAGAAGGTGCTTGCATATGCTGGTGACCGTTGGAGAGGCTTTAAGACACAACTCACACATTATTATATCACTCAACCAACAACTAAAAGTATATAAAAGCCCCCATACTTGATGTATTCATAAATTGATCAGGGTTGTTGGGAGGAATTTGTAAAGTTTCACACCACTCCCGAATTCTTGGCTAATAGCAAAAGAGGAAAGCTTAATAGATCTATAAATCTCTATCCACATAGCTTGTCTCGTGGAGGATATGAAAAACTTGAAAAGAAGATGATTGAAGAAAAAAGAAAACAAAGGAAACAAAATAAGATGTTGCTGTTATTATTGTTTGCATTTTAATTTTTGTATTTTATTTCTGTTGTTTTTATGATACAGATATTTAGTTCATTGGGTTTAATTAACCAAATAAATTCAAATCAGTTGGACATTCAAGAGAAAGTAATGGGTGGTATAAGCATAAAAGAAAGTTGTTATGCCTACCAAGATAATATAGAAACCATACCACAACAAATAGATAACATTCAGAGACTAAAACCGATTGTAGAGAGTATTCCAGATATCTGCCAGAATATTCAATTAAGTCATGTTCCATATCAGTTTTACGTACTTCCTAAGTTTACTATTAAGGATTTCTTGAAGGGGATGAATGGCTAGACGTTATCATATTACAATTGTTGTGCTCGTAAGTATAATTTTTACGTTCATCATTTATATTTATAATCATACGTTATGGTAATTTAACAATAAACATTTGATTCTTGAAGATATTTGCATGACATGTGTGTTGAAAGGCGTTTAAGAAAGTATTTTATCATAGATCCAAATACCAATAACATTCACCGTGGTAAGGTAGCAAACATTATCAAGGTTTACTTACAAGACAAGTTTATAGAAGAGAAGAAAGAGTGTTAATTGCCCCATTTTCCACGTGTAAGTATATATTAATTTGTGTTTTCATTTATAAATCAGTTTTATACATATTATTAATTATTCTAAACATTTACGCAGTAATCATTGACAACTAATTATTATATGCCCAAGACAAAATATTGTAGTTATGCTTTGCTCTATGAGCAATCCCCTTAATGAAGTTATATTAAGCGTTTTATGTGGGTAAGTGTTGTTAGTTTTTGTTCAAATTTGACCTTTAGTTTTGAATAGTTTTTATGCGTGTTTAATTTTTAATGACATATGTAGAGCGATGGAGGTATACATTGGAATTAAACGTAATTTAATTTGTAAAAGGCTAAGGATCTTTATCCCAAAAGTAAGTATTTCTTGTGCTTTTTGATAGTCTTTTTATTTGTGTGTACTAATTAGTAACTAGGTTATACTAATTAGTAACATTATTTGTAGTCAAGAAAACAACCCGACAACTGTTCTTGTGGATACTCTGTTATGAAACATATTAATGATATTGTCACTGAAGATATTACAAATGGATGTACCAAGCGTAAGGTATTAGCTTAATCCATATACATGTAATTTATGTATATTTCTTAAGTTAATGTTGTTGTTGTTAGAGGTTTTTACATTTTCATGTAATGATGACAACAATGTAAAATTGAATATTTAGTTTAGCTACAATGTAAATTTGTAATTTGGTATAAAAAAGGAATACCAATTTTGTCATCTGTTTCTGATTTGGTATGTTGCGTTAATTTAGAATTCTATAACAATTTATAGTTTCTGCATGTGTACAAAATGATACAGGTCTTCTAGTAAAATGAGAATCAAAGCAAATTTATGTAGCATTAAAATTTGTTAAACCCCTCGGTTACAGACAAAAATCGATGTACAAACATATCTTATTATCTCGGCTTTTTAATAAAACCGAGAGTTATGTTACGCACGCTAGTTAGTTTTAAAAAAATATACGTCGTTGCTTCGGATCGAACCATTGACCTTTCGAATATTAACCTCAGCTTTATAAACACTGAGGGATAAAGTTTCCACTTTTCATGCAACCATTCATTATCTTGGCATTGTAATCGAGGTGAAGTCCATTTTGCGTCTGTCATGACATATGTTATTTGTAGCAGTGTAATCTAAACTCCACGCCTTAGAGACTCAGAGTTTCCTCGGAGAGGATCCTACGCAAAGTCTTGCTCAATGGACGCGGCCGATGTATATCCTAAGAGACTTAACGTAAAGTTTTGTATGAGGATTTGATAGAAATTCTGCCCAAGAGGTCTAATTCCTCGCTTGAAGGATTTAAAGTCTCATATGTGGGGCTTAATACACGAATTTCCCTGAAGGACTGGAAGTCCCATTCGAACATAATTATCTGAAAACTTAGTCTAAGGCACTTTGATTTCCCTGGGCGGGATCCAACATAAATTTTCAGCCAAGGGACACGCCTGAAGTCTAACCCAAGAAACTTAACTTAAAGTCTTGTCTAAGGGCTTGATAGAAGCCCTATCCGAGAGGTTCAATGGCTTACCTAAGGAACTTAAAGTCTCATCAATCGAGCTTAGTACATAATCTAACTTAAAGGACAAGAATTCCCATTGAACAGGCTTATCCAAGCACCTCTCTTGAGGGATGTGGGGTCACGTCAATCAGGTTCACCATATAATCTCGTCAGAGAGACTTAGGGCCTCAAGATTCCTTACTAGTCTGTGGTTTAAAAGCAATCCACTCTTTATCAAAACCCTTGTGCATCAGGGACTATGTAATGATATATTTGTAAAAGGTTAGTAAAGGTGGGGGAGTTGTAGCCCTCAGGTGGGGCGACACCCATACATTACCCTAAGTGTCCCATACTCCTCTAATCATGGGAAACGTGATCAAGGACGATCCTCAGTTAGATGGAAGTCATGGTCAACAGAATGAACCACATCTCCCTAGGAAATAGGGATTCAGGGGTTCACCATTGACTGAGTGAGCGATCATCATTTCCAAGAGAATCCTAGGCCAAAGAGCCTCTATAAATTCTTTACCCCTCAAAGGTAAAGACAGATCATTACACCCTCAATATATGCGCATAATACAAAGCTTCTCACCTCCTATGAGCTTGATTTCTCCATTTCCATAAAATTACAAAACAGGGGAACTCACCCTAGTGAGCAAACCATAACCACAAAAAATTAAAAAGCTCTCTGGTTATTCCCTACATGCGAAGAGATACCATGCAATCCTATACTTTTTGACAAATACAATATTGAAGATCGAAGGTGGGAGCTTAATCCGGCTAGAGAAGTCACCGATGATGTTTTTCCATCTCTTTCTTAATAATCATTATAAAGCTACTATGAGTAAGAGTGGTTAAATTCGGATTTAAATATAATTTTTCTTATACTCGTGTATATTTTTTTATCATGTTAGTATATATGTTATAGTTATTCATTAATATTGTTGATTATCCTCGTTCTTAATGTTTATTATAACCCTGCTAATTATAACTTGTTATATGATTTTCAATTAATATTGAGAAATAATTTTCATAACTAGATCAAAGATTTTTATCTATCAAATACTAAACTATAAAGATCAATTTATGTTTAACATTCATATACACTGTTGAAATTTAATGATATCATATTGTTTAAGGGTTGACAGATTGTTATGTTAAGTAATATGATTGATTTCACGTCGTTATTTAGAAATATATAACATGTACTTAATAATAGGTGAAAATATTAACTTTTGATAACAATATATATAATTGATCACGAAAATATATGGGTATAGGATAATGAACTCTGATCCCGACAATCTCATCTCATCTATTAACCTCATTTTTCATTTCCAGGCATTTTCACTTAGTTCTAAAAATAAACATCTTTTTCAACTCATTCCTTAAAATCATAAAGATTTTTGAAAGACAAAATGGCAAGATGAAGGTGTTGTCTAAGCATCTACCTATTAACCATTTGAATGATATCTTATGATTGAATTTGATCTCTAGATGAAACAGGTCTAATTGGTCCTTTGGAAACCCATATAAAATAACAAATCAAGTATGCAAATAGTGGTTATAAAAGGTATTCAACCATTACAAAAATAAAGAATAAAACCTCCCTTATCTTGATACACAAGGAGATAGAAAAAGGAGCAATATTAAGTGAGAGATATTAAACAAGCGATTTCTAATTTCTTAACTAGTACAAAATAAACTTAAAGGGGTCTATATAATTATATAGCAAGTAAACATAATCACGCATCCTCTTTTACGTTTGAATTTTTATCATAAATAAATTACGTAGATAAGTAGTGTGTATATTCATGTCTATTTGTCTTACTCTATCATTTGGTATGACCCTTATTTACAAGGTTTTTCTAAGTGCCTTATATGCATGCCATTTTGTTTTGATGTTAAACAATATCATCTATTTTACCACACTATCTTTCTCACAAAAGCGGAAATTTCACTTTTCAATTAAAAATGGCAAAGGTTCATCTCTACACGTCTTAAAATTTTGATATTAAATTTGAAAGGTTCATCTAAAAGATGTCCTTTAAAAGATTCATATTAAAAATGGTAAAAGGGTAATTCATCTTTACTCCTACACATGCTTCTATGTATACATATATATGTACCTCTTTCTCATTCATTCAAGCCTCACAATCCTCTAATAACTCTTAAACTCTTGAGTTATTTTTCTCTTTATTAATTATGTCAACTTCTCTTGAATATGATGTTCTCTCAGAAAAAAACAAAAAAGTTCTTGATTTCATAGAGAATGTTACTACACACGCAGATGAAATCCAAAAGAAAGTGTTAGCTGAAATTCTGTCTCACAATGCAAATGTTGAGTATTTACAAAGACATTGTCTCAATGGCCAAACAGATAGTGAAACCTTCAAGAAACTTATCCCTATCATAACCTATGATGATATCAAAAATGATATTAACCGTATCGCCAATGGTGATACTTCTCCAATCCTAACATCAAACCCCATTTCACACTTTCTCACTAGGTGAAATTTGGTTTTGGTTTACAAAATGATATTATATGCTAAATACATATTAATTGGCTTGTTATGGTTATTTTTGGTATTGCAGCTCAGGAACATCTGGTGGTGAGAGAAAGTTGATGCCAGCAACAGAAGAAGAATCTGGAAGAAGATATTTTCTATATAGTCTATTGATGCCAATAATCAGTCAATTTGTTCCTGACCTAGAAAAAGGCAAAGGAATGTACCTAATGTTCATAAAAAGTGAATCTAAAACACCAGGAGGCATTAAAGCTAGTCCTGTTCTCACAAACTATTACAAAAGTTCTCATTTTCTAAACAGGTCTTATGATCCATACACAAATTTCACAAGTCCAAATGAAACTGTTCTTTGCCTTGACTCATACCAAAGTATGTATTCACAACTTCTATGTGGTCTTTGTCAAAACAATGAGGTCCTTCGCGTCGGTGCTGTTTTTGCTTCTGGTCTCATTCGCGCCATTCGGTTCCTCGAGAAAAATTGGTCACTTTTTTGCAATGATATTAGAACAGGAACAATTAATCCTCTCATCACTGACAGTTCAGTGAGAGAGGCTGTGATGAAGATTCTCAAACCTGATAAAAATCTTGCTGATTTTGTTGAATTTGAGTGTAGCAAAGGTTGTTGGCAAGGTATTATAACTAGGTTGTGGCCTAATACTAAGTATGTTGATGTTATTGTGACAGGAACAATGTCACAGTATATTCCTACCTTGGATTATTATAGTAATGGTCTTCCACTTGTTTGTACTATGTATGCTTCCAGTGAATGCTTTTTTGGTGTTAACCTTAATCCTCTTTGTAAACCTTGTGATGTGTCTTATACCCTTATCCCTACCATGTGCTACTACGAATTCTTACCGGTTAATAGAAGCAATGATCCTGTACATGAGAAAGAAAAGCAAGAATTGGTGGATCTTGTTGATGTCAAGCTTGATCAAGAATATGAGCTTGTTGTTACCACTTATGCTGGTGAGTTATTTATTTACTATTAAAAGTTTTTGTGGAAACTAAAAATATGTATTAATTTCTATAAATATGTGTGACAATTACAGGACTTTATAGGTACAAAGTGGGGGATGTATTAAAAGTAACTGGATTCAAGAACAACGCACCACAATTTAAATTTGTCTGCAGAAAAAACGTTGTTCTAAGCATCGAATCAGATAAAACAGACGAAGTTGAGCTACAAAATGCAATAAAAAATGCGGCCACACATTTAGCACCATTTGAAGCAGATGTAGCAGAATACACTAGTTATGCAGACATAAGAACAATTCCAGGACACTATGTGTTGTATTGGGAATTAAATCTTAAAGGTTCAACAAAAATTCCAGATTGTGTTTATGAAGATTGTTGTTTAACTGTTGAAGAATCGCTTAACAGTGTTTATCGACAAGGTCGTGTTTCAGACAAATCAATAGGGCCACTTGAGATTAAGATTGTGGAGCAAGGGACATTTGATAAACTTATGGATTATGCTATTGGTTTGGGAGGTTCAATAAATCAATACAAAACTCCTAGGTGTGTGAAATCTGCACCTGTTGTGGAGCTTTTGGAGTCGAGAGTTGTGGCAAATTATTTTAGTCCAAAATGTCCAAAATGGGTTCCTGGTCGTAAGGATTGGAATAATCATGAAAATTGAAAGATATCTCAGGGGTAAAAGTAGTTACTATAATTAGAATAAAGTAATGCATGTTTGTATGCTTGTTTAGAAACTTTGTCTGTCCAACTTTTAGGTGGGTCTTGTCCATGCATATTGATCTTACCACCTTGAAATAAATAACAAACTTGTCTATCTTATTATCCATGGTTGAATAAATTTATTATTATTATTATTATTATTTATTTCTTCTCTGTTTTCTTTAATATCTAATATTAGCTATCCAGCTAACCAGTCAATAGTAAGTTCCAGCTAACCAGTCAATAACAGTCATCTTTTTAGTATTAGTTTTTAATTTCCATTTTGTGATCCAAGGAATTAACAGCTAGCATGAAAGCTTTTTCCTTTTTACTTCACTTTGTTTGGAATTAATTAACTTATTTACCTTTTTTTCTTTTTGTTTCAGTTTTAGTTTGCTATATGAAACAAAAGATATCAATATTGAAATTTTCTTGCAAATTGAAACTTAAGGAAGATAAGGGAAGTCTAACGTTTTTACTCAATCTTCAAAGAGCTCAGCTAATAAATATATACTGAGAGTCAAAATCTCTTATACGTATTTTTTAAAGAAATACTATTTGTTGATTTTTTATATGATTGTTTTAAAAAAAATTCAAAATAATTTGAAACAATAGCTTAGAGAATCATCAGATAAAATGAGATACTCACACTATACTACAAACAAAAAAGTACTAATAAGACTCTAAACTATGATTCTAAAGTTAGTTAATATTATTAAAAAATCTCTCAACAATATTATCAATTTAATTCGCTTTTGCACACGTATCAAAAACAATTTAATAAAGGATAGTATTAAAAAGGAACATTCAAGTCGAATCACAAAGACTCCAAGTTAATTTAACCAAAACAAATAAAAGAATGAGATTTAAATTTTCGAACAATTAAAAATAAATAAAACAATTGTGATTAACAAATTATTCTACCCCATGATAATCAATTTCTATTTGATTATAATATCAATTAAACAAGCATTATAAAAAATATTCTTAATTGCCGCATTAAACATGACAGTTAAAAATAAAATAAAATAAATAAATAAGTTAAATTAACACACAATTAAATTAAGCAACATACATCAATTATATTATATGAAACTCGAATAAATAAATAATTGAAACAGAATTGAATAAAAACCGGATAACACTACAAGAAAATCTAAAATTAACCACAAAATTCTTCCCACAAACTTTGACCAATGATAAATTTTTATTTACATTAGCCGTCGTTAATTTGTGTATAAGAGTTTAAATTTATATCTTTCTTATTAAAATTTTAGTCAAGGCCTAACCACGATTATAATTGGCGGCATCTATCTTTGCCAATTGGTAAACTTTATATAATACTTTAGTTTTAAAATATTTGTTTTTATTTTTATTTTTATTTTTTAACATTTTTGGATTCAATATAAAAAGTTGATCCTTTAATATTAAAATATCATCATAATATTAAATTAATAATATATTTTTTTAATTATTAGCTAGTTACGATCTCACTTTTTTATAAATTTAAAAATACTTAAATTTGTTATTTTTTATTCAAAAATTATTTAGTTTTTAACAATAAACTAATTCAAAACATTTAATTTGCAATTGGTTTTGTCAAAGTCAGAAGCTTTCGCCTCTCTCTAAATGTTTCTTTGATTAATTCACGGTTACTTAACAACATGGAGCTGAAGAAAGTTGAAAGAAGAGGAGTATCACTCTCGCCTCTCTCTAAATGTTTCTTTGATTAACTCACGGTTACTTAACAACATGGAGCAGAAGAAAGTTGAAAGAAGAGGAGTATCAGTCAGGAGTGCAGAGAGATGGGATATTCATGCGACCAGAAATAAAGATGGAAAAGAAAGGGAGGAGGAGTTATCATCGGTGTACTTTTTAGAAATTCCATACCATTTTAAGGTTGTCGACGTTTTCGAGCTCTTTATCCCTTTTGGTAGCATGCAGGAAGTAGTTATTCCTCCTAAAAGGAATAAGTTTGGGAAAAGGTTAGGATTTGCAAGGTTTGACAAGGTGGAAGATGTCAGGATGCTCGCAGTGAAGTTGGATAATATCTTCGTTGATAAGAAGAAGATTTTTGCAAATGTCTCTAGGTTTTTCAGAAAATCGGTGATTCCGAAAGGAGGATCTTCTGGTAGCAGTACTAGGGAGGTCAAACAAAATTATGTGCATGGTTTGAGGAAGATTCATAGGGTTGAGAATTTTGGAGTAGGGAATAAATCATATACTGAAGTGGTGAACGACAGAAGTTCTTCAGAGTTATTTCCTAGGAAATATTCACCTTTGTTGAAGTTTCAAACCGAAGTGTCTGAGTTAGAACGATTCAAAAAGGCTTACGTGGGAGTTGTTATTAATCCAGAAATGTCATATAACATTCAAACTAGTTTTGAATTTGATGGCTATTTCTCCATTAAAGTAACTCCTCTTGGAGAAAAGCTCTGTTTATTTGAAGAAAGCAAGTCGGGAGAGATTAGAGATCTTACCAGAGAAGCTAGAAGATGGTGGAACCAATGGTTTTCAGAAATAAGGGAGTGGAAAGAAGATGATGTTGACAACGAAAGGGTTATGTGGTTGAGGTGTTATGGTATACCTTGTCACACGAGGAATTATTTGTTTTTTGAGTTGTTGGCCAACACAGTGGGCAAGTATATCTATGCTGATGAAAATACATTGTTAGGGAAATGTATGGATGTGGCAAGATTTATAGTGAGAACAAGTTGTGTTGTTGTTTTAAAAGAAACTTTTAATGTGGAGATCAATGGTGTCTTGTTATGGATTAAAATGACAGAAGATAGCCACGACCCGCTTCGTATTCTTCCTAATGAAGAGGATAACAAGGTTGTTGTTGTTGATGATTCTTCATCAGAGTCTGACAATATGTGGAGAAAACATTTCAAAGATGAAGATGAAGTATGGGGAGGGGGTCTTGTTGTTGGTTCTTTGCTCGAAGAGGATGAAGATAGGTGTGTGTCTGATAAATTAAGAAGATCAGACATGTTACAACAAAGTAATGACGAAGTAGGAAAAAGTTTGATCAGTCCTAAGAATTTAGAGGGGACTATCGAGGATGATATTCATAGTAAAAAGAGCTTTGATGTAGCTTTAGCAGTAGTTAGAGGGCTTTTTTTAAAAGACAAATCACATCTGGGGACCCACTTTGCAGAACCAGGTCTGAGTGAAGATAGAAGCCTTACTTTGGATTCTAACTTTAAAGATATTGGGCCTGAGGTCGAAATGCATAGGACCAAACTTTTAAAAAGAAAATTTGCGAAGACGTTAAAGGAGGTTTGTAGGTCGTTAGGTAAAAAATGTTCTAAGCCCAACAAAAAAAAGTTGTGTTTACCTAAACCTATGGCATCTCTTTCTTTGGTGGACCCAATTGAATCATTCTCTAATCCTTCGTATTTTTATGCTCTTAACTCTCAAAATTTTAAACGTCAAACTCTAAAACCTTCTGAGGTAATCAAATATAGTAATAAAGCTTTATGTGAGAAGAGTTATTTAGCTGGTGCAATTTTGTGTTGTGAATCGATGACAGATTCTGATGTTAGGCATTGTAATAGTAAATTTTGGGAGAATATTGAATCAAATGTTGGGGAAAAAGTCTGGAATGCGATTACTAAGTTGGGAGTCATAACAAAAGATAAATAGAAGAATTATTCTAAGAAAATTGCGGAAATTGGAGGCCTCTGATAAAGCTAGAAGCAAAGAAACGTTGGCGATCAATAATTAAGCTCAAGTATTATTGGGTCTTTGAACAACAGAGGCGGAGCTAATATCTCAAAGAGGAAAAGGATTAGTTCGATTATCAACATATGTAAAGCTGATATTTTCCTTATTCAAAGTATCAAAATTGTGTTCTGTGGAGGATTTGATTATTAGTAGCTTTTGGATGAATCAGGAGGTGGGTTGGTCTAGTGTTAAGGCAAATTGGCATTCAGGTGGTATCATAACTTTATGGAATAAGAACTCAATAATCCCTATTAGCTATTTTATTGGGATGGTTACCTAAGCATTGACACTAGATGGAAGAATGAGAATTATTTTGTTATCAACGTGTACTCTCCTTGCTATCTGATTCGTAAGAGGTCATTGTGGAGAAGTCTGTTTGAGTTAAAGAAGAGGAAGAATCAAGGTTACTGGATTTTGGGAGGATATTTTAACGCGATCATAAGTTCGGCGGAAAGAAAGGGGAGTTTGTTTAATGCTAGATGAGCAGAACATAGGTTTTTTGTCAATTTCATCAAGAAGATGAATCCGATTGATCCTACCTATAATGGGAATCCTTTTAGCTAGTATAATAGGGATGGTAAATCCATGAGCAGAATTGATAGGTTCCTAGTTTCTGATTCTCTTGTGGATAGATGGGGAGCTTTTGGTCAATCGATAGGAAGGAGGGACGTGTCGAATCACTATCAGATTTGGATGAAAAGTTTTCCGTTAAACTGGGGCCCAAATCCATTTAAAACGAATGATTATTGGTTCGAACATGTTAATTTTGTAAAATTTATGGAGAAGGGAAATATTTAGTTGTTATAGGGAGGAGTGACTATATTATTAATGAGAAGTTTAGAATCCTTAAAAATAGATTGAGGATTTGGAGTAAGCAATGTTTTAGGTGGCATGAATTGAAAGCGGAAGAGGGAGTGGAAGAACTTAATGATCTGGATGAGAAATTACATAGTTGTGATCTGGCAGAGGTGAATGATCTGGTAGTGAGAAGATCGGAAGCAGTTAATTCTATGTGGAGGCATTTGCATATTAAAGATAATATGTTAATAAAAAAGCTAGATTGAAGTGGAATCAAGAAAGCGACATTAATTCAAAATTATTCCATAAATCAGTTAAGGGTCATGCAAGGAGAAAGCACATTGAAGTGGTAGATACGGAGAGGGGAGTGGTTGAGTCGGTTGAGAATTCAACTCTGGAGCATCATAACTTGAGCTTCAAGGATCCAAATGATAAGTTCTTGGCATCATTGGAAAGCTTAGAAGATGCTTAAAAATTTTTATGTATAAGGAAATTTGAGTTGAAACATGAATATCCATGAAAAATGGACTTTAAAACATGCTCCTCAAGCTGAAATTCCATACTTAGAAAAATTTAAAGTGTTGAAACTTAGATTTCAACTTTTTCCCAACTTTACCTCTCTATAACTCTTAATATACACATCTTTTGGACTTTCTTTCTTCTACAAACTTGTAGTTCATGATGTACTCTTCAATTTGATTATAAGTTTTCCTCATTTGGATCAAGGATGAAGGAGTTATGAACTTCGCAAGATGGGTACAATTTCTGATTTTCACACTTAGTGAAATTTCCATTAAAACCCTAATTTGTTCAAATCTCCTGATTTTATGATTCTTCTTGATTCTCCTTGATCAAACTTCATAATAACACTTATGATGACTTAAAATGCCCATGTTGACCAAACACTCAAGAGTTTGACTTTGTGAGGCCACAATTGACTTTCTTGATCAGATGAAACCCTGGCCCTCTTGTCATTGACTGAGGCTTATGCAGTGACTTGTGTAGAGAATCCTTGATATGTGTTTTGAGTCATGAAACCTTTCCTTGCTCAAGAAAATAGCCACAAGGGCTTTTTGACCAAAACCCTAATTCATAAACAAAAGATAAGAGGGTGATGATTAATGTTTGAAACCCTAATCCAGATGATCATGAGTGGTTGTTGAGAATTCCTTGATGAATGAAAGGATTTTGAAGCTCAATAGATTCATGATGTTGAGATTATCTCCTTATTCCTTACTTTGAGAACCATCTTCTCCTCTTGAGAAAGATCAAGGACTCTTGATCCCTTGCCTTAGGAATGATGCAATGCATAAATGAATATGCAAATGAAATAAAGCATAAGCCAAAAAAGGTTAACAAAAGAAAGGGGAAATTTTGGAGTGTTACAGGTATAAGTAGACATCTTTCATGCATACATCACAAGATGGCTTTGAGGACGAGTATTGTCCTTGTATTTCTCAAAATCAGGAACCTTAAACTTAGTAGGGATCTTCACATTGGGAACAAGGCAAAGGTCAGAGCATTCTTCCTAAATAGATCCTTCCCTCTCAAGGCTTTTATCTCTTTCTGCATTTCTTGGAACTGGTCTTAAAACTCATCCATCCTTTCATAAACATCAATGCTCTCACTAGGTTCAGCATGATAAATAGGTTCTTCAGTATGTGGAACAATATGAATCACATGAGGAGGAACAATAATATGCTTAAGATGAATTAGCATTTATTTAAGGAAAAGAGTTTGAATATCACTTGACAAAGTCAAGGTTTATTGAGAAAGTGGTTCAAGTTTGAAAACAAAAAGGTTTTGAAAAATGGAGAAGATTTTGAAATTTTAAGAAGGGGAAGAGATTTTGAAATTTTAAGGTCTATCATAGTATAATCTATTAGGAAAATCATATTATGGGAGGCCGGTCAATAACACTTTATGTACCATACATGTTAGAGATATGATATAAATCATACTCCTAAAACATGTAGCACAATTAAAAACTAAGAAGGGATTAAGCACTAAGGCAAGGAGATTGATCCATTACATCAATCATCCTTCATGACAATTTAGAATAAACTTATGCATCAATCCAAAGTACCTCTAATGATCAGTACCTCCAATGATCATTGATAAATTGAATGGTAGATTTGAAATGATAAAAACTCATCAAGCATCAATCCAATCATCATGAACAATATGGACACCAAATCATACAATTGATCAAGAGAAAATAAAAATGAAAGAGAAGGTGAGATGAAAAGAGAAACCAATTTGAATCAAGACTTAAGATCCATTTATCATCAATTTCAATCACCTTTCTTGACAAATTAAGGCACTAAACCTATCATCAACCCAAAACACCAAGAATTAATCAATTATTCATTTAATGGTTGATTTGAATTGATGAAGATTCATCCAACCTCATCAACATCCAAAGTCCATTGAAATTGAGAAAAATTTTGATCAAGAAATCATGATTTGAGGCAACAACCAACAATCAATATAGAAAAAACAACAAAAAATAAAATCAAATATCAAATATTTTCCAAAGGATTTTTTAAAGAAATTAAAAAGATACAATGATTAAAATAAGAATAGTTATAAGAAAAGTGTAAAAGAAAAAATAGTAAAAAAGCAATAAAATTAAATTAAGAAAAAAAGAAGATAAAAATAAATAAAAAGAAATAGAAAACAAGGGAAGGTGCGTCTGTGTCTGGAAGGTGTAAAAAGTGGATCAGAATGGGGCTCACAAGCCCAAAATCTACACATAGCAATATGAAGGTTCAAAAAGGGAAACAAGGATCAACCTAACATGATTCTCCCGTGCTTCCCTTCCCTCTCTCAAATTCACTCGCCGGAAATCCAACAGCTTTGCCGCGCCAGAGCTCATCACCGTTGGCGGCGGAGGCGGAGCTCACCAAGCCAAGAATCTCACATCATCTCGATCGTATCGTTATGCTCTCATTAGATCATTCAACCGTTTTTTTCCAATTTTCCTACGAATACACAAACCGGAATTGCAAAGTGAAGTTGACAAAAATACTTAGGTATGAAAATTAGGTTTGGAATTACGTTCTCTTCTTCCCTGCGCGCCTATGAAGTTGTTACTGCGCTTTCTCTGTTGTTCAACTCTGTGTTGTGGATGTTGTTACGTCTTGTTGATGATGAACGTGTTTTTGATGTTGAGCGTGTTGTTGATGCTGAACGTGTTGCTCGTTCTTATTCTGCAGGTGGTGTGGTGATTTAGTGATTGAAGAATGAGGATGAATTGAAGCCCTTTGTGTTTGAAGCTTTGATTCAGTTGCGGTTTTAATTTGTGGCGAGATTGAATTGTTATTTTAAATGAAGTTGCAGTGATGGAGGTTGTGGATGGAAAATTTAGGAAGCTTGAAGGTGATGGTTGAAGGTGAATTGGGCAGCAATTCTTTGGCTCTACCAAGCCTGATGAAAAGAATGAGGAAGGTTCCTATTTATAGAACAACTTGAAGGTGAATTGAATTGAAAAATATGAAAATTGGTTGCCGTTTTGTGTATTGCTCTGCGTTATGTTGTTCTGAAATTTGTAATGTATTTGCGTTTAGAATTGTTGCCTATTGAGTGATGTCGTTTGCAACATATTCATCTTGGCTTGGCACGGATGGAATGTGAGCTTGGCTTGATGAACAACATGAGCTTGTTTTTGAAGGTGGGCCAGGCAAAAATAAAGGCTTGTGGAACTTGGCTTGCGATGTCATGCTTTTGTAGCTTGAAGGCTTCATGAAGCAATCTTGGGAGTATAGTAGCATGAAGTATTAGCATATTGGTAGTAGGTTGTGTATTTCGTTCATGAGGCCTTGTATTTTATTTGGCATGAAGCTTTTCTTCATGGGCTTGTAGCAATTTGTAACATGAGTTTTCCTTTCCTTTACTTTTTTTTGCAATTTTTTAGTGATGGTTTTTTTAATAAAAAGTAATGGGCCTAATTTTTTTGTAACTTCATAAACTATATTTTTTGGTAGAATCTTTGGTATGAAAAGACAATGGGCTTATGATATAATGAATTGGCATTGAATTCACACTTATAAACTTAAGTTATGACATGATAATCCTTGAATAAATTTGCCATAAAACTAAGTGATGACTTTTTGAAAGATGGCTAAAAGATAAACCAAATATAATTAGACTTTAGGTTGACTTCTCATGACAATCTTAACTTAGAATTCATGACTTGAATGAAAAGCTTTCATGAATCAATCTTATATTTTTCTTTGCGAATTCAGACCATTTTGAATGGTGGAGACCATAGTCTTGATCATTGAACCAATTATCATGAGCCATGTTTGAAGTATAAATGAGATTACTTGGGCCTTAAGCAAAGTCCAAGTGTATAACTTGAAGTTAAAGGCATATTCTTGACCTTTGTACTAAGATACATTCAACTTGGTTTCATCAACCTCCATTGACTTATCTTGCTTTGAATTTGAATGAATCAATCTCTAGAAAAATAAATTCACAAATGAAAAATTTAATTTGAACTTCACACAAGACATCTTGACTTTGAATTCACATTGCTTGAGAAATAGCTCACTAGAACAGATAACTTGCAATTGAAGTTATGCCATGATGGTTTGACCAAGATTAGTTCAATCTTCCATATGATCTTGACTTGAATGATTAACCATATTTTACTTGGAACCAATGCCCTCGCGCTTTGACAACTCTGCAAAACCCAAAACATGCATAGAAAGAAAATAAGCAAATTGTAACATATTTTTGTATTTTGGTTAGTAATGTTAGAAACAAACAAGAAATAAATACATAAAGAAATACAAAGGTGTTTGGTGATCTCTTCCATGACAAACCCAGAGAAATGAAGGGTAGGAGAATCCCGTGTTTGTGATCTTAACTCCAATGCAAATACAAATGAGGTGAGATCTTAGGGGAAAATATTAAGGTATAACAAGCAGACTTATACCTTTCAGGCACAAAATTCAGAGGCTTGCCCCATAGAAAATAATTGGGCATCTGATGTTGTGGAGCACTGATTGGAGCCACAAAACAAGAGTTGATATGATTTCAGAAGTCACAGTCGTTTGAGGATCATCCTAAGTTGCATGAGGAGAATGAGGAGGATGAAGAGATTGATTCTTGACACCAACCAAAGATTCAACTAAAGCATTAAGTCTTTCCATTCCAGCCCCTAGAGTAGTCACCTCTTCACGAAGTTCTATGTTCTCTTGTTCAAGATGATCCATCTTCTTCTGATAATTAGCTCGAGTATTATACGAATGAGCAACTTGTCTTCTGAGAAGACCAAGAGAAAGGAAATAAGACACCTGTAAAACTCTAAAAAAGCAATACCAAATGCAAAATGATGCATGATATGTAAATGCAAATATTTTATTTAGTTTTCAAGGAACTTTAAGATATAAGGCAACTGAAAACATCATAAAGAAACAACACTTTTGAAATATTGAATATCCTCATTTCATTGATAATTGGAAGGATTGCAATTTGAAGTGCAACTTTAAAATATCCTAAATAAAAGAGAAACTAGCTAGATCCTAAGGATTCACATCTAAAGATGATTCAACTCCAAGTTGATACTTCCTCATAAACCTCCTGATATTTTTATCATAAGTACTCTTCATGGTAGCTTTCTCTATCACAAGTTAATCTACAATGCCTTTCCAAGCACCTGAAGTAGTAAGATGAACATTTTGAGATGGTGAAAAGATAGAGGAAAATAAATCATGTTGCTCACTTTGTATCTTCACAGCATGTCGCTCAAGCAACTCTATCAAGTCATCCTTTTCTTTCAACTTATTTTGTAATTCTATCTTCTCAAGATTTGAAGCATGCAATTTTCCTTCCTAAGGATCCCTCTCTTGCTTAATCTTGGTTGAAGCTTCTTGAAGTTCTTTCATGTCTTCAATAGGAATGGCAGGTGGTTTGGCATCAACTAGAGACATGGGCATCTCATTATCATATGGCATCTTGAGCTCTCGTGCTATCTCCTTTACCCAACGAGTATAAGGTTCCAAAGCTACACAGTTTTTTTTTCAAGCTCACACTTCCCTTTTCTATGGATATTGTGCCAAGCGTGCGCCATCCTCTTCTTCAAATATTGAGCATCCTTTCCTTCTTGGAAAAATAAACCCTCCAACATAATTTTATTGGGTTTATCTTTCAAGGAATACTCAAGCTGACGTCTTGCTAAAATTAGATTGTAGTTAATTCCATGTTGTGTACCAAGAAGCGGTACATTAGAGAACTCCCGACATTTATTAATAATCTTAACATTATTGTATACCGAAGAATACCAAGTGATGTCAACATTGGTAAGGGATATGATTCTTTTAGAACACCTCAAACAACTCTTGTTTTCCTTTAAGATAGGAGACTATGGAAAGTGCGAAATAAACCACTTGTACAGTAGAGGTACACAACATACAATAGTTCCATTACCCTTGGAGGTCCTTTGATGGATATAGAAATAAGTATCTCCAAGCAATGTTGGAATAGAATTTTGAATCAAGAAGATCTGGATAGTATTAACATCAATAAATTTGCCAATGTTAGGGAATAAGACTAATCCTTAAATGAGTAAGGCTAAGATAGCCTAAAAATCCACCATGCTACCAACACTAGCAATAGAATAAGCTTTCTCAATCAATAATTTTTATGTCAAACCTTGAATACCTCCTTTTACAATAAGATTGGCATCTACATCAGATTTCTTTAAGTGAATAGCTATTGCAATGACTTGTAATTTAGTAACCTCCTTCAAACCACTAAAAGGAACCTTATCAGAAATTAGAACACCTATAAAATAGGCATACTCTTCCAGGGTAGGCATAAGCTGATAATCTGGAAATGTTAAACACCAGTAGACAAGATCATAAAACTGAACTAGAGTATTAAGAGGTCCATCTTTAACATTAGTGAATAGAATAGCCAAAAATATTACATAGCGAGCTTTTAAATCCACCGGATCAATCACTAAGGATGCTAACTTTCTCAACTCTTTTAGATCAGGTTCTCTGATACTATACTTCTGAGTGTTCCTCCTTCTAATATCCATAATCATAATGCATGTGATGTTTGCAAAGAGAATCTCTAAATTCCTTGAAAACTAAGTAAAATAGGATGTTCATGAATGCATGAGTGCATGATTATGCAACAATCACATACAAGGTTCAAAGGTTTGATGTCACGAGCGTGGAGTCAAGGGTAAGAACCACCTATAAGGTCTGTATTAAGGGTAAGTCACCTGTACAATAAGGTTCTACAAAGTTCCTAGATTCATGATTCCATATTTTGGATATTACCAGTTTAAATGACTACTCGTCAGCTTACAATATTCTCAAGAGAAATTCGTTTGAGTGTAACAACTAATCCAGGTCTACACCTAAATAGTCACCGCACTATATCCTAAAAGGCCAAGATGGGTTAAAGGGTTATAAGGTCCTTAGCTTCTCAGGCTCTCAAGTTGAAAGTAAAATGCCTTCACAACTCACTTGTTCAGCATATTTACCCTCAAGGAGGCCTCCACTTAGTTGGGGATATCAAGTTAGCTTATTAAGTATTAACTCCACATAAGCCAAACATGACTATGCCACCATCCTATCTCAAGTGCACTCAAGTTCGGGTATAGGACTTATCTTACCACTCAGAGATCACCGAGCACAAAAAAAGAAGAAGCAAATAAGAGATAATAATAAAACACAGATAAACAAGTTAGGCTCAATCCACTAGGGACTACTCCCTAGTAGGGTTGCCACTTTACAATAGCGGTAAAAAATTGGAGATTAAGCTATTGATTAATTTAACTCACCAAGAAAGAGTCTCCACTACTCTTTATTGTTTCCAAAGGAATGGGAAAAGAACTAATAAATCCCACAGAAGTTTTAAAATAAAACTAATAAAATAAAGAGATAAGGGTACAGGGGTTGATTATGCAATGGGAAGGTGTTAGCACCAAAAACATCTATAGTACTCTATAGAAACCTCTTGAAAATCTGCATTTGGCTTAAAAAGGGTTGTTTGCAAAAGATTGGGGATATGAGAAGAGAAATTTTTTTAAAAGATTTTTGGTTGACAAGACTTCCTGAGCCTCGTGCCTACGTACTCATAAAGTGCAATAGAGCATTAAAACCTTGTAGTTCGTGGTAACAATAAAAAAAGTGTTTGTTTTTGTTGATTTTAAATGAAAAGACATTTTGTAATCTTTAAGGGGAAAACTCAACTAACCACCCACAAGTATACGAAAATAACATTTGCATCATCTTGAGATGAAGGAAATCAACAAGTCTATCACTCAACATCTAAGTGAAAAATGTCAACATCTTTTCAACCAATACTATGGGGATATGAGAATAACATCTCAACTATGAAGATGACTCATGTCTAATCTTTGAGAAATAAGTTTAAAATGAAAAGTGCACAAAGGGCACAAAAGATTTGACTGGGTTTTGTGTTTATTTAAGTATTTTGAAATTGTTTTGATATGCTTAAGATGTATTATCATTTATTTAAGAAAAAGTTTTTGAAAATCACTTGACAAAGTTAAGGTTTATTGAGAAAATGGTTCAAGTTTGAAAACAAGAAAGTTTCTAAAATGGGAGAAGTTTTTGAAAATTTAAGAAGGGTAGGAGATACATAAACTATCCTGAGAAAACTAATAAAGTGGAAGTGTGTGCAAGTTGACTAACGAGGATCTAGCTAGCACTTGACAAGAGTCAAACCCACATCCCATTTCTTTGGAGTAAGCCATAAGCAACAAGCAAGAACAAGATAAGATAAACATTAGTTGAAAGAAGAACTCAAGTCATAAAGTCAAAGCTATGTATCTGAGTCAAGTCTTTAAAGGTCAACCAAAAGTCTTAAGTATCAGATGAATCCAATAGCATAGGGAATAGTTACCAAAGTCCATAGGTCCAAAGGTAAAAATCCAAGTTAAGCAAAAGATAGAAACCATTAGTCTAGGAGAGATTAATGTCTTTTAGGATTTTTTTCCTTTATTAATGTCTTTAAAAAATAAAGTCCAAGTGGACAGAAGAAAAAGAAGCATAAACATAAACAATATGAAACATAAATGCTAAAAAAAATAAAAGGCGTAAAAAGTAAAAAGCAAGAAATTAAATAACAAGAAAGTAAAGGGAAAGAAAAGTAAATGGAATAAAGTAAAAGTTAGCACCATAATAATGTTAGTATTGATGTTAGAGTTAATGATCTGATTCGGGAGAAATTTAGCGATATGTTAAGCAATCCTATCACAATCTATTAGGAAGATCATACTATGGGAGGCCGGTCAATAATAATTTATATATCATGAATGTTAGAGATATGGTAGCAATCATACTCCTAAAACATATAGCACAAGTGAAAACCAAGGAGGGATCAAATACTAAAGCAAGGAGATTTGTCCATTACATCAAGCATACTTCATGACAACTTAGGACAAACTTATGCATCAATCCAAAGTACCTCAAATGATCCATGATCAATTTGAAGGTAGATTTGAAATGATGAAATTTCATCAATCATCAATCCAAACTTCATGAACAAGATGGACACTAAATCAACCAATTGATCAAGAGAAAAGAAAAAAAGGAGAAGGAGAGATGAAGAGAGAAACTAAAATGAACCGAGACTTGAGATCTATTTATCATCAATTTCAATCACCTCTTTTGGTGGATTAAGGCACTAAACCTGTCATCAATCCAAAGTACTAAAAATAATCCAAATGATCATTTAATAATAAGTTTGATTTGATGAAGATTCATCCAACGTCATCAACACCCAAAGTCCATTGAGATTGAGGAAGATTTTGATCAAAAAATCATGATCGAAGGAAGCCAGAAGTAAAACCAAATAAAAATACTATAATATACAAATAAAAATGCACGAAAATGATTTTTGAAATGGTTTTAAATTGAAAATAAAAGAGAAAATGCAAATGAAACATCTAAACATCAAACAAATGCTCTAGAAAATCAAAATAGGTCAGAAACAAACCAAGGATCATATAATATTTTTTGGAGACTTTTAAAATGCATAAAGGCATTTTTAAACAAATTAAAATGCATGAAAAATGAGAAAAACAATAAAAAATATCAAATCATGAAATAAAAATGTGAAGAAATGCACATAAGATAGAAAGTATTTTAAGAAAATTATAGAAAACATTGTGAGTGAAAAACCTTAAGGGAGCTATTTTTTATGACTTTTCAAAATAAATGAGAAATTAAAAACAAATAAAATGAAACAAAAATCCTGCAACATACCACAACTATTAGATCAACTCAAAGACTAGTATTCAAACACATGTGTGGCCATCAGATATGATTTAAAACATATCTAATGAAATAACAAGATGGATCATTTTCAAACTAAAACAACCTCATGTCACCATTGTTGTTCTCCGATCGTCTTCTCCGATGACTCCTCACTGGAGCTTTGGCAAATGGTAACTTTAGAGAATGAGACCACTACCATTGTGACCATTAACTCATCACAAATCCAACCATATGCTCAAAATTCATTTATATAAATTGAGTAAGAAGAATTTTAGAGAAACACGTAAAAAAAGAAAAAAAAGAAAATCAAAATTAAATGCCATACAAAATCAATCAAACCAAGATAAGTTAGGGGAAATCATCAAAGAGCATCAGGCTACATTGTGGTAACTTGCTTGAGTTAAATCAAAGCCTCAAACTACCATGTCTAAATCTGATCAGAAGAGGCTACAAGGTTGATCTGGTCAACACAATTCAGAGGCTCTCAAGGCTTGGGAATTATTGCAATAACTTCAGAAGGTGCCGAAGGTGCTAATGGAATCAAGAAATGAAGTTGAAAATGCTTAGAAACTGAAAACGAAATCTCAAATTTTCAAAGAAAAGTGTGAGCTCGAGCAGGGTTTCTGGAGGCTATCCAAGCTTGGAATTTAGTGCAAATGCTTCCTCTACTTATAGTTGAGGTGAATGAATGGGATACGTTTGGAAATTAGTTGCAATTTGTGTGAATCAAGTGTGACAAAAGTGTGATCATTCTTGCTTGCAAAGTTAGCCAAAATGCAGTGAAATCCTTCCAATTTTGGGTCCTTTTTGATCCTCGAGTATCACTTAACATCATCATGCATAAAACACGTGCAAAATTTGGCTTAAAATTGAGAATTGAGTGAATTTCTATTTCTGACCATGAGCAAATTTCAGTTCCATGAGGTCATGTTCAGACCAATGGAAAATCTAGTACACTTGACCTTTAATGCTCATTCTTTTTGCAAAATGATCACATCATAGCAAGGAATACAATGTGAAAAGAAAGTTTTTATTTGGATTCTTGAGCAAAAATTTATAAGCTTGCAAAGTTGGCACGATGACCTGTAATCATAGGTCAAGAAAATTCTAAGTCCAAACTGATATATAATGTCTTCAAACTTTTTATGACTTTCCAAGCATAATTGGCCTTTGATCCTTGAAAGGAACTTGTAGAGGGCCTCAAAATGATGTACTCTTGATTATCCTTTGATTAAACTTGAAATTTCTTGAGGAACATTGTTAATGAAGACATGGAAATAAACACATGAATCTTTGAAGTTTCTTGAGAAACAAGCTATCAAACTTTGAAGTATCTTTGATCAAATGAACTTAAATAATGTTTGAGACCCTAGGCTTTGAGTTTTGAGGTTAACTTTGATGAATAGACTTTGAAAATTAATGTTTGACCACCCTTTGACTTAAGGAACTCAAACCCTAGTTAAGGAGACAATTACTTGATGCTCTTGATTCCAAACTCTACCGTACAAAAGAAACAAAAGGGACAAGACATCTTTTTTGTATTTTGATTAATGGTTAGTGAATTATAAAGCATATAAGTACAAAAATGTAAAAGATACACAAAGGTGGTGCTTGATGATCTCTGCAAAGGCTATCCCAAAGATGAGAGGGTTAGGAGACAACCAAGTTTGTGATCTTGATGCATTGTAAAGATGCAAATGAGGTGGGATCTTAGGGGTAAAAATTAGAGTATGACACTGGGCTTTAGGGAACAAGATCTCTTGGGGGGTTTGTTAGATGAATTTAGGGAATTGAAGGTGTTGCTCCTAGAAGCTAGGCCTTGCTTGGGTGTTGTGGATTCATTTGTCTGGAAAGACAAAGATTTCTCTGAAAGCAAGAATCTATGAATGGAGATTGGTGTTGGACAGACTTCCAACTATATCGAATCTGGTGGCCAAGGAGTAATCTCTAACCCTTATGACATTGTGTGTGTGTGTGTTTTTCCTTCAATGTTGTATAAGACAATGACCATCTCTTTTTCTCATGTTCGTGTACTCTTATGCTTTAGAGGAATATTACGGATTGGGTGGGGATAACTTGGGTTAAAGGAGAGAATGTTTGTGTACACATACTAGAATGGTTCTTGAAATTGGTGAGAAGAAGCTCTAAGACAATTGTGTGTATTATTTGGATCACCACTTACTGGAAATCTAGTGGACTTGTAATCAGGTGATATTTAATGACATGATTGGAAATTCAGGCGATATAGCTCTTAGGGCGATACACACTTCTTAGTGGTGGTTAGATATTTGGTCAATAAAAAAGTATAGTATAGCTATTATGATTGGTTCAAATCTCCTACTGATTTTTTTTGTAATAAGAGAGATTTGTAGATAATTGTTGTTTATGTGTTGGTGCGTTGTGATTTAGCTCATTGTAGATGGGTTGGTGTACCCCTAATACTCCTTTTGATTATACTATTGTTTATAAAAAAAAAGTGTTAAAATATAATTTATTATGAAAGAAAGCAACATAAATAAAATAAAAACAAATTTAAACTTAACTTTAAAAATATATTAAAAGCCATTAAATTAACTCAAGAAATTCTAGAATCATCGTAACACAAAGGAAAAGAGGGTGTATTAAATTACACTCATAAAAAATGTTGGCACAGATCCATTGAAGTGAATGTTGTGGGCCTACCGTTGGGTATTGTGTCGCGATGCACTACAACACGAGCACGATGGGGTGCATTCAACACCAATAAAAATGTCATTTTTGACTTTTTGTTCGTACGCCTACCTTTTCCTATTCTTTTCACCTAGGGATGACAAAAAAATCCATACCCGTGGATATCCGCGGATAAAATTCGTCACAGATAGTTTAATGAATATTCATAGATAAAATAAATGGATATTTAAATACCCGTTTGTTAATGGATATGGATACGAGTTTGATGATATCAGTGCCTGCGGATACTCATATCCATTAATAAATTATAAAAAAATCATTTAAATATTATTAATTTATTATACTTTATACTTTCATCTTCTAAAAAAATTAGTCTTCTTATATCTCTTTCTTTCTTTTGAATTTTTCTTTGAAGAAAACTTTTCACATTTCATTCAAATTTGATTAGCTATTTCATATTTAAACTCTTTATTACTTCATATCTCATTTCAACAATTTCATAGTCCAACCAACTAGTGTTGCCATTCCGCGGTCAAACTAGTGTCTCCCTTTCTACTCCTCTATCGTCTGCTCTTCCATCATAACTCACAATGACAATATTTTTTATTTGTTTGGTTAAACATGAAATGTATGGATATTATGTTTGAATCTAATTATGTTTTGGTGAATAAAAATAAATTTAAGCGATGAAATTTTATTGTTGAATTAAGAGCGAATTTTATCGATGTTATGTGATAATAACTTTTTGTGTTTTTAAAAGAAATTAAAAATAGTTTTTTTCTTAAAAAATTTTTTATAAAAAAAATATTATCCATGAATATCAGTAAATATTCGCGGATATCCGTATTTATGCAATGGAGTGGATACTAATATCATAGTATCCGTCCCTATGGATATCCATTTACATCTCTATTTTCACTTCACTTTCTACTCACCTTTGCAAGCTTGCTAATCATAGTCATATTATAGTGGTTTTTTCATTGTGGTGGAATACTCTACCTTACTTCATTAGTAAAGATACTTTTAAAGACCACTTTAGTTTGCCGAGCTTCAGGTTTACTCGTCTTTGAAATCTTGATTGAGATCTTTGAAGTTTTGTTGATGTTTTTGTCGGATCTTGTTTTATTTCTACTCTTGTTTGCACTTCTTTAATTGTCCATTTATTTTAGAGTTTTGCTTCTCTTTTAGTTAATAAAAGTCACGACAAGCCTCCCATTTTTGCATATAACTTTTTAGTTTATAATACAATAGTTGTTATTAAAAAAAAAAAAAAGAGTAATTTTAAAATTTAATAATTTAAATATTTAATATTAAAGATTCCGACTATCCATTTGAATTTTTATTTTAAAAAACAATTTTTTTCAACTTTTTCAATAAAATATATAATACTATAAAAGTATTTTAAAAAAAACTTGAAACACCACAAACTTTTGATGATATGTGGATTCAACTCTAACTATATCGATATGAGGAAATACTTAATACACTTTGATTGTCTAATTAAAGGGATGCTCATTGAAATCCAAATCAAAGATTGTCAGGTCATCTAATGCATGAATCCTTTGAAAGATCTATGTGAACGAGATAGAAAAACTAAAGGTATGGAATGATCACGCTCTAACAATATAGAAGATAAAACCAATAAAGCGATGAAGATTATAAGATATGAGAATGTGGTGCTTTATATATAAATATATATTAATTTTTTTTTCATGTTTTTAAAAAAAAATGAGAGTAAAGATTATTTATTTTGTATATTAAAATAAATAAATAAAAGGAATATGTAATTATTAATATAAATAAAATATGAAATTGTAGTCGCAGGGAATCTATATTTGTCCTTAACAGACCTTTTCTCACCGTTAGTTTTTTAGTCGAGGAAATAAATGATTTATTTTTAAATAAAAATAAAAGTGTGTTTTAAGTGATTTTATCTCGATTGTTTGAATCTTTGAGGTAAATTTTTGTTAGGAAATGTAGCGTTTATAGTACTGTGATAATGATGGTGGTGATGAATAGAAATTTTTTAAAAAAAAAAATTGATCTTTTGTATAATGAACTAGTAGAGAAGGAAGTGATGAATGAAAAACTATATGTATTAAACTAAATTTTATCTGTTAAAGAGGGATAGATGGATAATGAGTTACAAAAAGTTCGAAAATCATTTATTAACTAGAGTAAGTTGTTCTTTAAATATAACTTAGTTTATCAGATTATTATTTTTTAAATTAATTTGAAAGATTATATGTTTAGTGAGAGTTAGTGAAGCAAATATTCCACAAAAGATAATAAACTCAATTGTATATATCACTTTGGTTAAAATCCACAACCATGGTGAAATGTAGTGACACACTATTATAAAATAATAAAATATCATTGTTAAATATCAAACTCATGACCATTCCACTTTTTATTATGATTGGACTTTTTAACCATAATGAAATGAAGAAGAGTCTAGTGTTCTCATTTTTACCGCCACAATGTTGTTCCGGGTGTTCTTAGTTTTTTGAATGTATAGATACAAGTGAAAGTAGAGAGAATGATATTATGAATAAAAAAGAAGAGTACTACTCTCTCTTTTTCATGTGTTTTTAAAAAATATCACCTGGTCAATAAAAAATAGATTTTTTAAATAAAAGAACACTAAATTTTAAGAATGTTTTTTATTAACATATTTAGCACACTTATTTAGGAAGAAAACTCAATATATTTTTTGTATTTATAAATATACTTTTAAAATTTATTTTAAAAATAACTCTTAAAATAGATTTCTTATATTTATAAATATATTTTAATAAATAAATAGCTAAATATTTACAAAATATCAAATTAACCATTACAAATATCACCCATTCCTTTTTAACTAACACATTAAAAACAAATGTCAAACGTCTATGATTATCGTCTTAGTCTTCGAAAAAGAAAGGTGTCCTGTCGTTAAACATCTGCATAAATAAGTGAACAAATTGAATATCACGTGATTTTAATTTTAATAACAAATTTATATTACATTGAAAATATTTCATGATATTATATACATAATCCCACAAATCAACAATGTCGGTAAAGACGATATTAAACATGCTAATATATATATATATATATATATATATATATATATATATATATATATATATATATATATATATATATATATATATATATATATATATATATTTGTGTTTGTGTGTGAATGTCACAATTAATCCACTAACTTAAGTTTAAAAATGTGAGTTCTTTTGTAAACTTGTTCAACCTATACTGCCTCTAGACAATCCTGTATATTTAAAATGATTTGAAAATATTACACACTAGGATAATTACAAAGTCAAAGATAAAATTTCACTAAAAGTCTCATAAACATAAAGTTACCTAGTAATATTTTATTTCATCGTATGATCAAGTTCTTTGTGTAACGAACACAATATAGTTATCATACTCGTTCGAACAGATATGATGATCAATTGATAATATTCTATGAATAAACAATACAAGCATATATAATTAGTATTTGGTAAAACTTGAAGAATGACTTTAATAGAGAAACCATAATTTTAAATTTACTCACTTATTGAGGAATGATTTTAAGTAACATTATTTCCCCTCCGCTATCCGTGATGTTAAGTATTCTTTAATATTTTTTGGAGAATTATTTCTAAATCATACTCTAACTAGATTCAATAATGCATAAGTATTCGCTTTATTTATTTCTATACATACATGGTGAATTTACCTAAAAGGTTAAACAAAATACAAAAACACGTGAGGAATTAGTTCTATACAAAACAATGAATGTACCATATAATGAGATATACATACATGCATCAAACTTGTAGTATCTCTATGTCCCGCCACCGTTTTCCAACAATCATATCCTTTATATTGTTAGGAATCATAGAGAATAAACCCCCAATCCCTGAATCATGTTCTACCGAAAGAGTATACATTGCTTCTTCGTTATGCATAACATAAGCCATCATTTTAGAATATGATTCTTCAGAGGGAGCCAATACCCCGTATTAGACCTCTCTACCAGCGGGGACGGCTGAACAACTTCCTTTTGTGTTTGGACCACGTACAACATTTCTACCAGACAATTGATCATCACCATCATCCTCTTCATTTATACATTATGGGACAGTTCAACTAATTCTCTAAATCATAAAATACACAAAGTAACACCAAATAAAATTAATACAATATATATCATACATTTGAGATATCACAATCCTCACTCTCACATACTGCATATATAACTCTTGTAATTCTTCCAGTTATTTCCTTCGAGTTTCTCGCTTCGCTTTTAGCTTCTCGTCAAATTCTTGCTTTTGAGACTATCTTTCTCTGAAGCACTTCCAATGTTTCTTTTGGCACTTGTCCAGTGCTTTATTTAGACATACCAAAAAACCCTCTTAGGATGATGCCATCTCCAACCCCACGGGGACGCCCACCATGCTACTTTGTTCCGATTGCTTCTACTAATATATTATGTCGTGGTTTTGGAACAAAGGTACCTTCACGGGATGAGTTAAACAACAAATCCTACACAACATGATGAATAAGTAAGAATTCTTTTTGAGAATCTTAAAGTTGCTCCTCGACAACTAAAGCGAAGGCTAGTCAAGAACGAAGAACCTAGTGTCACTTCTCTCCTCGATAGTACGAAGGAAGATGAAAATGTTGAAAATGTAGTTGTTTCTTCAAGTTTGAAGATGGTGTTGAATGTTTGGTTAAGGTTGAAACTGGTTTTGTATCTTTGGGGTTGAAATGGTGATGTACGTTACATTAGGGTTGAATATCGCTTTATTTTGTCAGGGGTTGTTTCTTGATGGAAATGAAAATATGCAACTGAAGAGACAAGTTAGCTAGCTCTGTGTAAAGTGATTATTGATATCACCACGTTTGTTTTTCAAAACCATTGTGATATATGATGAAACCTATAACAAATATATCACATTGATGTTTATAGTCAACTGTAGTGATATCATATATATACTAATGATATCTTATAAAAAGTAGTGTTTGATTTTAAGTAAAATAAAAATTAAAAAAAGTAGAAAAGATATCACAACGGTTTTTTTAAATGATCGTAATGATATATCTTTCTTTCTTTAAATAAAAATGAAAAGCTTAACTGAATTCTGAAGAATTCACAAATTAGAAAGTGTTGAGAGTCGAACTCATGAAACGTCAAGTGATATCACCACAGTTGTTTTAGAAAACCGTAGTAATAAATTATTAATATTTAATTAAAAAATAAAAAATTATATAAGCGCCTAAAGTTAGAGATATCACTGTGGTTCTTTGAAGGACTGTGGTAATGGTGACATCTTTGTATGTACTTCTTTTAGTAGTGATACGAGAGAGGAAGAGTGAAAGTTATGATGAACAAAAAGAAGAGTGTTTTTTAGAAAAAATTCTCTTTCACTACAACAAATTTTCCATTTACCAACGAAAATAATCGTTGGTAAAGGTCCAAAAAAACCGTTGGTAAAGGTAAAAAGCATATACCAATGGACATTTGCTTCTGTTAACTATAAATCCCTATACCAACGGAAAATTGTGATCCCAATATCTTATAACAACGATAATTTCATGCATTAGACAAAATTTAAGGGCTATCGAAACTGCTAATTAGACTATTTGATTACTTTACCCATCAAGTATTTCTGTTGGTATAGGACAAAATTAGCTGTTGATATATGTCTCTTTTTTTTACAAATATTTATTTTCTATAGTTAATATTTTTTAGTAATCAAGTTTTGGCAATACTTCCTATATGCATCACTCAAATATGAAATCAACATCAAATAAAATTTCAATGGCAAAATATCCTTCTTGGTCCCTTAACTATACCTTGGAGTTCATTTTGGTCCCTTAACTTTAAAAAGTTCCATATTGTTCCCTTAACTTTTCAAACGTTCCATATTAGTCCTTTTTGACCTATTAGCAACGGAAAAAAAATCAAAAAACCGTCGCTAAATCCGTCGCTAATAGGTCAAAAAGGACTAATATGGAACATTTGAAGAGTTAAGGGACCAATATGGAACTTTTTAAAGTTAAGGGACCAAAATGAACCCCGAGGTATAGTTAAGGGACCAAGAAGGATATTTTGCCAATTTCAATTATATTGTCAAAATAACAAATTTTACAAAAATATCAAAATAACAAAGTAATATCAGTTATATAATATCAACCACCAAAATAGATGCTACGATAATAAAAAACGCAAAAACATATCTAAGATAAAAAAAAAAGTTTCTAATCTTCCTTTCTTCCATCTTCATCAATGCATGGATTTCAAAAAAAAATCTAGTTCTAGAAGCATCAGTAGCCTATTCAAAATAAAATAAAATAAGTTACAAACTCAACTTAATAATTATTTTCCTAATACTCAAAAATATGAGCTCGATGAATAAAATAGAATATACTTGTCTTGCAGCTTATACAATAACTTCCAAATCTTCCTTAGTTAAACAAATTTGTAGCACTCAAATCATATTTGCTATAAACATATTTTTCCTCTCTTGACACTCTCGCATTTTCTTAAGTTCATCCACCAACTCTTGATTTTTAGACAAAGAAACTTTTGATTTTTTAGGTTTGGGAATATTCCATATACAACACACACATCCTCTTTTTTCAAGTCCTTTTAGGGAATAAATATCATCCTTCCAAGGCATACGAGTTTGTGTCTTTTGGACCGATTGAGAAGTTTCAGCCTCATTTTTCGAACAATTGAAAATAAAGAAAACAATTGTGATTAACAAATTAATCTACTAATTTGATAATTTCAGACTTATCATTAGTTATTATATTGTCAATCCCTAAGCGGATTCAATTCCTATTTGACTGTAATATCGATTAAACAAGCATTATCAACACTATATGAATTATGTTCTAAATTTATGCATTAAGCATGACAATTAAAGATAAGGTGAAGTTAAGGAATAAGCTAAGTTAACATGCATTTAGATTAAAGAACATGTATCGATCAAATTTAATTAACCATATTCTATGAAACTCGAATTAAGCAAACAAGATATGTGAAGACTAGCTTCTTCAAATGTTAGTTTTGATGAAGATAAATTAGAAGTATTTCCTCATGACAAAATAATGGAAAATCCTCGATTCAAAAGCTAAAGTATCAAGTTTCAAATCCAAGTTTTGAAGAATAGCTTTGGATAGTTATGGTTGATGAATATGTTTTGAGGTACAAGTAAGCATTTCCATTATGTTCATTATTAAGTGCTCAAGAAAATATGGCTTATCATTTTTATGTGCATGTATTCCTTTTAAAAACTTGTTTGAACTTATTTCCAATTTTTTTTTTGTGTTTCATAGCAGGTGTAATTGGTTACACATTCATAACTTTGAATTCTGAGGTTTTGCATTAGCAGTTGTAACTAGTTACACCATTTCTGGTAACAGGTTACACAAGCGATTTTTGCAAAAAAAAAAAATTTAACACCACTTTAGGTGTAACTAATTACGCCATTTTTCATAACCAGTTACCACTGAAGCAGTGGTTGTGGTTCATTTAAATTCTGATTCTAACGAATTTTTTGTTACCTCCCTCAAGCATGACATATTTTCATGCATTCATACACTTTCAGAATTGTCTTGAGATACTATATATACATTGCATATCATATTTTGAAAACCACCTCTCTCATTGCAATTCAAATTTCGTACTCTTTCATTTTCAAATCAAGTGACCCGCCTTACAAACTTTAGTTGAAACTTTTGCACACATTTTCATTGCATCTTTAAAATTTTCAAATCTATAATTCCTTCAGCACTTATATAACATTTTGAGAATTTCATACTTGATAGAGAAGATAAATATTAGTGATTGATATATAGTCATCATACTTCAAACTTCTTATTATTTTCCAAAATCGTTTTTTTTATTCTTTGCTGTCCAGGATTAATGGAAGCAAGAGAGTTGAATTGGAGAGGATTGTTCTCATTTATACTTGATTGATTATAGGGTTTTTTAATCTTAGTGATTGGTTAGAAGCTTGTGTCTAGAAGTCTATGATAAGACTTGTACAGAGTTCTAATAGTTAGAAAAATCTCTTACTCAATAAGAGGATTGAAGTACTCTCTAATTGTAAGGGGAACCAGGATACATCATCGTGTTCTTTATTTTCTCCACTTTATCACTTTCATCACTTAACATTAAAATAGAAAATAACCACAGTTGAGTCTAAAAACCAGAAAATTTTAAAGTTCCTAATTCACCCCCTCTTAGGTGCATTCCATACTTATAATTGACATTAAAGCAGGTTATAAATAACTTGTTCCTAAAGATCTAGAATGGTTTCCGCCCAAGTGCAAATCCTATTTTCCAAGATAGTGGTAGTAGCAATAAACCTCCATTATTTTCTAGTGAATATTTAGACTTTTGGCAAATTCACATGAAGGATGATTTGGAAGCGCAAGGAGACAGAATATTGGAATCTGTCCAAAATGCTCCACATTTTCTTACAAGTTTTGTTAATGGTGTTGGTACACCAAAGGATAAAAGTTCGTTGGTTGAAGATGATAAGAAAAAAATTCTTAATGAAAAGAAAGCATTCAACATACTTCAAAGTGCACTTAGCATGGATGAACTCTTTTGTGTCTCTCATTGTTCAACAACAAAGCAAATATGGGATACATTGGTTGAAATTCATGAAGCAACTGCTGAAGTGAAGAGATCTAGATTGAATACCTTAATTTAAGAGTACGAGACGTTCATAATGCAGCCTGGAGAATCTATCGTCTCATTGCAAAAGAGATTTATACACTTGACAAATCATTTGAAATTGAACTTAGAAGAGAAACGGTAATATCAGAAAAGAAAAGCTTTTCTACCATGACATCCGCATCGTTGTTCAAAAAACTTCAAGAGCATGAAATTGAACTTAGAAGACTTGAAAAGCATAAGAATCAAGAGAAGAAATAAAAAGGCATTGCTTCGAAAGTTGATTCAAAAGAAGAACAAGAAGTTGACACTTTGGAAGAAGATGAAAACTATATGCTACTTCTGAAAAGGCTTGGTAAGTTACTTGGTAAAAATGATAAATCTTTTAAATTTAAAAAGAAAGAAATATTTCAGGAAAAAAGAGGATTCCACTTCAACATAAGATGTCACATGCTATGAATGTGGCATGTAAGGACACATAAAGACTGATTGTCCAAAACTAACCAAGAAATGTGGCTTTAAAAGTAGAAAAGAGACAAAACCTAAAAGGGTCTACATTGCATGAAAAGATAATGAAATAAGTTCGTCATCCGACTCAGAAAGTGACGAGTGTGCAAAAATCTCGATTTAATGGCATCACACAATTTCGTTGATGAAGATGAAAAGGTTAGTAATGATTTTTCCATTTATGACAATGATGCACAAGGTGCTATAAATGAACTACTCAATGAATGCAAAGTTCTATATAAAAAAGTGTCAAAACAAAAGAAATATAATTTATCTCTTAAAGAAAAAATTGACACCATGAAAAAAGATTTTGAATTTGAAAAACAAAACCTTGTTAATGAAGAAAAACATAATTTTGTATGCAAAGAGTGCGAGTCACTTTCTTGCCAAATTTCTAATTAAAAATAGTTCTTGAAAGATATGAAAATTGACAAATTGGATTCAAGGGTGTCCTTAGTCAACAAAGATATTTTAATGATAAAAGTGGTTTTGGTTATTATAAATTTAACAAACTAAGTTCTAGTAAAATATATGTGTTAAGGCTAGTGATCAATCCATTAAAGAGAAATTGAACAAAACAAAAAATGTTCATCAATATTCTAAAAGGAAAAGATTTGTTAATAAGAAATATTATGTTTCTAGATATAGAAGTAATTTTGTTCCTACTTGTTTTTATTCTGGTGTTGATTTGAAGAGGTAACCCAAGAAGAAAAGGAATGCAAAGGATTTTGAAACTAATGTTGGGGCTTCCAGAAGAAATATGAGAATATTAAAAGATAAAGATGGTATCTTTAAACATATGGATGACCCTTCCATTTCCACACCTCCACCCGCACCTGAAGGAGGCTACACCAATGAAGCACTATACAATAAGTTGTGTTTCGTAGAGACTTTTACGGTATCCAGTTTTAGATTACTCTATCTTGAGATGGCCTCCCTCAAAAGTTCATACCAAAACCAAAACCAAGACCAAAGTGAAGACGAGGATGATATGGAAAAAAGTGATTAGAGATCTATGTTCTTTATTGTAATGTTATGATGTCTTACTTTATGCTTTTTAGTATGTTTGGAACAATCTTGATAATTATGATATTGGTGTTTAAGTTATGTTTTTCTTTTCGGGTTGTTATGTATTAAGAATATGATGTTTGGTTATGTTTTGAATCACTATGTAAGACTTATATTATCATGTTATGGTATGTTTTATGTTATTTTGATGAGTAAATACATTGTGTTGTGCTATTAATTCTTACATGTTATAAACTTTAAAGTCATTACCCATCCTTTTTGTTAATGACAAAGGGGGAGAAGATGTTATGTATATTTATATGTCTCTCTATGAATTTGCAGCAAGCATCAAATTTCAAACGACTCTCACTCAAACATCAATGGAAGCATTGATCAAAAAAGAGGTATCCTTGTTAGGGGGTGCAAAGATTATCAAATTTTCAACAGGTTGTCATCATCAAAAAGGGGGAGAATGTGAAGACTAACTTCTCCAAATGTTAGTTTTGATGAAGACAAGTTAGAAGAATTTCCTCATGATAAAAGAATGAAAAAAAAATCCTCAATTCAAAAGCTAAAGTATCAAGTTTCAAATCTAAGTTTTGAAGAATAGTTTTGGATAGTAATTATTGACCAATGTGTTTTGAGGTACAAGTAAGCATTTCCATTATGTTCATTATTAAGTGCTCAAGAAAATATGGCAAATTATTTTCATGTGTATGCATTCCTTTTAAAACATTTTGAAAATTTTTTGAACACATTTCTAAAGGTGTTTTTTTTTTGTTTTATAGAAGGTATAACCAATTACACCTTTCCTGGTGTCGCAACTGTGAAAAAGGGCCGGCAGAAACAAACAGAAGACTCGCCACTGAACGTTATTTATCCCAAAGAGAGGGAAAGGAAAAAATCGAAGAAAACTTAAAGGAAAAGAGAAGACAAGGTCATCGCAACCAAATCTTGGGTTTGGGAGTCAGTTATGCAAGAGGAAGGTATGATCACCCCTCAGGTCCGTTGTACTTAACGGGATCCATGCTTGTTGTCTAATCAAAGGGTGAACTATCTAAAAGCTAATTCTAAACGGGGGATGGAAAACAAAGAAGATACTCGATAGGACATCGTCGCCATATGCTTACGTATTCCCTCGAGCAATGGGAAAGTCATAGTCAACGTAGTTCAGAAAACTACGGGTGATGCGGGGAAGGTTATTCGCCAAGACATTGCCATCTTGTGCCTACGTATCCTCGTATGGTATGAGAAATCAGAGCAAACGTAGTTTGGGTAAACTAGACCACTGGTTGGTTAAGTGTTTTTTATGAGTGACGTTAAGTTCCCATTTCAACAGTTAGGGTCGATGCCTGTTTGAGGTAGAACGGAAAAGTAACATACTCTTTTTGAAAATGATTTTGAAACAATCCCAAAGGATAAAAAGGTTTGAATTTTTTTCAAGAGTTTTAGTGAAGTGAATTGAATTCCTTGGAGATTCACGTTGCACTAAAGACTATAACATAGGAGTGAATGCGTCGCATATCGCCCAAAGGACATACACTAAACACTTTATACAAGTGAGGAGGAACCCCTCACTCATCATTTCCCACATACTTAACACTCGTGGCGCACAATGTTTATCATTCTTTATTAAGTGTCTTAGAGTTGTTTGAGAAAGAAGAGAAGACACAGGGAAAACACTAAAGGGAAACTGAGAATCCTAATGTTATTATACAAAATGGTTCTAAGGTTAGGATGGAAAGGAAGTCTACCTAATGTTATCATACAAAAGATTGAAAGCTTAACGTCTCTCCTACTCCCATCTTAAACAGAGGGGCTAGAAATCCTAAGGGATCTTGTGAGCAAAAACAAGTAAACACTATACTAATAAATCACAAATGAAAATAAACTCAAGACTTAATCAAGTCTCAAGAAAAGAAAAAAAAGAAAGAAAAATGAGATATGAAGGAGAAGATGCAACAACACGTAAACAAACAAGGAGTTCACTCCATAAGACATAAGTGTCACACAAACACAAACACTAGGTTCAAACATACAAAGTAAACACTAACATCATGTCAAAGTAGCAACATATGCTCATATGTCAAACCATAACCGAAGATTAGAATTCAAAACAAATAAGTAAAATAAAGCACCAATGCATACACAAATGACATAAAATCAATCAAGAAGCATTTTCAATCATCAAACATAGTGAAACAAGGTCAAATGATATGAGAACCAAGGTAGGGCAGTAGCAACTCCAAGATGTATTCAACTAATGTTAATGGTCGAAGGGTGAGCAAAAAGATTCAAATCATGCATCAATATCCAAACACAATCAATTGTTACATAAACAATCATGTAAAGACAAACCTCAAAGATGTAAACATGTAAACTCAAGACATGAATCCAAATGGGCAGCAACACGTACATGCATATCAATACATCATCAACACACTAATCACAAGAAAAAGTCTCAAAAATCAAACTAAAAGTAAGCACCAAGACTAGGCAAGCATATACCAAAATTATCCTTAAAGAATAGGAAATATCCAAGCAAAGCACAAGGTACAAATGATCAAGCAAGGCACACCATATCATCAAGTTCAGAACCAAACATAAATGATGCACATCATATTCATATCCAAGTTATTAACCAAACTCAATAAGGATCATGTTTAAATTATGCTCAAGAAACCACTCAAAACACTCATTCGAAGGAAACACAAAATCAAGTGAAGAAATGGATGAGAAATGGCCATGTAATGGATATCAAATCATGTGAATTAAACACTCAAACATATCATTTAAAACCTATAAGAAATCACAAACATCTTGTTGCAACTGCGAAAAGGGGCGACGAAAACAAACAGAAGAGTTGCCACCGAACGTTATTTATCCCAAAGAGAGGGAAATGAAACGATCGAAGAAAACCTGAAGAACGGGAAAAGACAAGGTCATTGCAACCAAATCTTAGGTTCGGGAGTCGGTTATGCAAGGGGAAGGCATGAGCACCCTTCACGTCCGTTGTACTCAACGGGATCCACGCTTGTTGTCTAATCTATGGGTGAAATTCATCTAAAATCTACTGCTAAATCAGGGGAAAAAAAGAAAAGAATAGACTCGATAGGACATTACCGTCCCATGCCTACGTATCCCCTTGTACAATGGGAAAGTCAGAGTCAACGCAGTTCGGAAAACTACAGGTGATGGGGGGAAGGTTGCTCGCCAAGACATCGCCGTCTTGTGCCTACGTATCCTCATCTGGTATGAGAAATCAGAGCAAACATAGTTTGGGTAACCTAGACCACTAGTTGGTTAAGTATTTTTTATGAGTGATGTTAAGTTCCCATTCCAACAGTTAGAGACGACGCCTATTTGCGGTAGAACGGAAAAGCAACATACTCTTTTCTGAAAATGGTTTGAGGAACAATCCCAAAGGATAAAAGTTTTGAATTTTTGGTTTATGAGTTTTAGAGAAATGAATTGAGTTAGTTTGAGACTCACGTCACACTAAAGACTATGAAATGAGAGCGAAATGCGTCGCATATTGTTGCTACTGTGAAAATAAGGTGCCGGCAACACAGAAGAGTCGCCATTTTTCGTTATTTATCTCACAGAAAGGGAAAGGAAACGATCGGAAAAACCTGACGAAAAGGTATAAGACAAGGTCATCGCAACCATGTCTGGTTTCGGGAGTCGGTTACACAAGGGGAAGGTATTAGCACCCCTCACGTCCGTTTTACTCAACAGGATCCACGCTTGTTGTGTTTATCTGACGGATTAGTTTTATCTATCTACCTATCAAGGCTGGTCTGAATAGAAAAGAAAAATGACTTGGCAAAGCGTCGCGCTTCGTGCCTACGTATTCTCATCAGAGAACGAGAAATTAGAGTCAACGTAGTACGGCTAACTACGGGTTACGGGGAAGGTGGCTCGCCAATACGTCAGTATTGTGCCTACGTACTCTCAACAAATATGAGAGATCAGAGCTTACGTAGTTCGAGATAATATGGATTACGGGGGTTCAGATTCATCTGTTTTTCCGAGTAGGGTTAACAAACTGTTCCAGCAGTTTGGTGTATGCAGCTCGCTCGTCAGAGACTCGTGCGTTACCGTTTGCGGTAGAACTGAGGGTTAACAACACTCTTTTCTTCAGAGAAGTTTTCCTTGAGTTACGGGCTCACGGGGCAAAAAGGTTTGAAGTTTGTTTTCTGTCTTTTACGGAAGAAGTTTTTTTTATGGATGTTTGCAACTAATATCGCACTAGAGACTATGACCTAGGAGTGAATGCGTCGCATGTCACCCAAAGGGTACCATACTAAACATCCTGATTATTCGAAGGAAACCCTCTAACAACCATTTCCTAAGTAGCTTAAGGCTCGTAACATACGATATCAATTAACATTTATTACTGTATTTTGATTTGTTTGAAGATGAGAAGGAGAGGGGACACAACTAAGGGGAAACTATCAAGTCCTAACAGTTGTCATGCCAAGGATTCATCCTATGGTTGAGGTTTGAAACAAGGAACTCCTATACATTATCATGCAAAGGTTTCAACCTAAAGTTCTATCATCACTTCCTTATCAATGGAAGTGAGAGTCCTAGGGGATCATGTCAATGGGAAACAGACAACAGACAAAGCATCAGCTAAACATCAGTAAAACAGATAAACAGAAGAGACAACAGTAAAGATGCAAATGCGATGCAGCAATACAAGCAGAAGGAGACAAGCTCAACTTCTAGAGCAAACAAGCAAAAGCAACACAATACACAGGCAAGGGAGACAAACTCAAACTTCAGCCAACAAGCAAAGCCAAACAGTAAACGGCAAGCAAAGGGAGACAGACTCAACCTCTAATGCAAACAAGCAAAGGGAGGAAAGCTCAACCTTTCAATGCACTTAGGCCTAGAATAAACTACATGAAAGCATATTCTAATGCAACACACCAAAGAAACAGTCACACAAATACAGTTAAACAGCAAACACAGCAGAGCAGCACAACACACTCCAGCAGTCTGACAGCCTGTCTTCTAGTCCAAGTTATCTGCCCAAGCTATCCATCAAGAGAGAAGGGAATAAGGACTACATCTTTAAGCTTCAACTTTCTCCATCAAGAGATGATATGAATTAACACAAAGATTATTGCATGATAAGGGGAAGCATGATGGAAACCAAGGGAATCCATCATGGCACTCAACCACTCATCTAAGATTGGTATCCTCAAAGGTTTTACCTTTTATGGTAGGCCTTTAGTCCTTCCAAAGGAGGGACTAGACTCCCACAAAGGAACCTTGCATCATTGGATAGGAAATGGAATGAAAACCAAAGCAAACCACAATTATGAAAAAGGAAGAAACTCCTAAAAGCTCTAAAAAAACCCTAATTCCACAAGCTCTAAAAGCAACTCTCTAAAGGGAACTAATGTACCAAATTAAACCTTAAGATTCAATCTACAGAAGCATCAACATGTCTAATAAACCATCAGAAAAGGTTTGGAAATTTATCATGAACTAATGGTCACTTTTGAAGTTCAACTATGGGAGGTACTATGCTAGAGGCATCCTACAAACAGCCTAGATGTAAAATCTAACTAAAATAGTAAATCAACTCCTAAAAATCTATAAACAATTCTAATAGGTCCTAAAGGTATTGGGAACCTATGGTACAAAATCCAAAGCTTAAATCAATGTTTAAGGGCCCTAATGAAATTCTAAACCAAAAGTTGTCAAGTGAAAGCTCAAGTGGGGAAAGCTCTAAAAACCTAGTTCAAAACTATGCTTAGAGTTACCTAAAAATCACCACAAAATTCTTATGATCTCATCAATATGTACATAACCAGCCAGCCAAATATCAACTTCTAATTCTATGCCAATCAATGGTTCAAAAATCAGCAAGCAACAAGTCCAAAATGCCAAATTAAATGAATTCAAGAAAATAGAAAAATGGAAATTAAATTGAAAACAACACAAAAATAAAATCCAAAAGCATAGAAAAATCAGAAATTAATCAAGGAGTATGCACATATTTTTTCCATAATTTTCTGATCAATATTCTATTTAATATGAATAAAAAATAATGAATGTAATAAAAGAAAATGAAAAATGAATTAAAAGAAATAAAAAACTCAGGAAATATCACAGCTGTTGGATCTATGACTCAGTCCACTCATCTAAAGGCTAAGCGCGTGCCACCCCAATTAGTTAAACGTTGCGTATTGATCATGGATGCAGTGTGGTTAAGTTGACTGAGGCATATGGTAGGTTCTAATCATGTGCGTTGGCTGGAAAAGTAAGCTAATCCTATGCACCAGAATGTGCCACCTAAGCCAGTCAAAGTCAAGGCTCTCAAGGTTCAATTGCAAGCGCAGGATCTGATGACAAAGTCTACAGGCTCAAACCAATATAACGGCTGGAGTGCATCGTCCTCGTTCAAACCTGGAAAAGGAGAGGGAATTGGGACGGTGGCCGTAGAAGACCTCCGGTCGTCTTCTCCGGTGGTTCTAAAGTGACATTCCATCAAAACCTAGCTAAAACTCATGAAACCTATACCGTTCTGCTCGGATGTTTTTACTAATCATGAATCTCCCATCCAATTCTTGAAATCCTTCATGAATAATCAAACACGATGCTCAACAGAAAAATCATCAATTCCATAATTGTCATCAAACTCCAAATTCTCTCCATAGAACTCTTCCTCACCTCTCAAGGATCATCCTGATCTATCTAATTCTTGCTAACTCTCAAAGAACAGTCAGATACGATGCTCAACAGAAATGTCATCCACTCCTAAATCACCTCTAAACCTCAAGATTCCAATCCTGAAACGATCTAGGCTACATCTATAACCTAACCACATGCTCAATTCATTCTAAATCAGCCTAGAACTAGAGGAAATTTTGAAGGATAAAAACTTGAATATAAGCTTGAAATTGAAGGCGTTCGCGTATGAATCTTGATGCCAAAATGTGCAGAAACCTTCACTGAATGATCCTGAATGATTCTTGATACTCAGAAGCTCTTGATTCTTCCTCAAACTCCAAAACCGTTACTTGCTTGAAAGCTCCAAAACTCCCACTGTAATAACTACTTCTTCACCAAAATGCCATCCAAAAATGATCTGAAATGGATCCTGAACTTAAATAGAGTGTATTTGGATAATTATCAGGCCCATTGGGAGCCCAATTTTATCAATCCAATTTTCAATTTTTTCTTCAATGCTCTTCCATGACAGTCACGTTTTTTGCTCTGTTTCAGCTTCATTTCTCTTCAGACTCATTGCTTATGACTTGGTGAAGGTGAATGGATCAGATTGCACCCTTAATTTCATCCAATGGTCAATCTTTGATGTGTAACTTCATCATGAAGCAACCAAAAGAAATTCCATGAAATATGAGTCAAATTGAAATTCTAGAAATGTCATTGTGTTCAAAATGTCATTTCCAATCAAAATATGTACCAACTTGTCATTTTTTGAACACTTATGATTTATTTTGAATTTTTCCTTTTTTAATGCCTTTAATAATCTTTTTTCAAATTTTCTTCATACACTTCTTAATTAAATCCATATCAATGAATATCTTGGTCTTGGTTGGACAAATAAAACCATTTTGAACAACTTTCAAGTTGATCAAAAGTTCATTTGAGGTGCCTAAATTGATGAAATTGACCCATAACCAAAAATGACCTATAATTCCAAATTCCCAAAATACTCTTATCTTGTAAAGCTCATAACTTGAGTTCTACAAATCCAATCATGGACTTCTAGTACTTTATAGAAAGCTAAGAAGATAAGGAACAACATTCATGTTGGCCAAAAGTTCATGAGAATCATCCTTCCATGGAAAAAATGTCATGCAAGTTGGTTGACTTTCAAGCTCCAATTTCACATTCCACTAATGACCTGTAACTTGTCTGGCTCATAACTTGAGTTCTATAAACCCTATCAAGGACCTCTAGTACTAAAATTAAAGCTATAAGCATGCTATACAACAATCATTTTAGGGTCAAGGTGAGATGAAAATCACATCTTGAGTTATGTGGTCTTGAAGTTAGGCACCAAACCAGGGGATTTTACACTGTCAAGCATAGCAACCCTAGCCTAGGAACTCCTCACACTCTTGATTCAGGATAAGTTGACCTTGAAATCATCCCTTGGGCATCTTAATACATCAATCCATGATCACATGGCCTTGGAATAGGTCTCAACTTTCCTCAAATCATCAGTTATCCTAGGGTTGACCAGATGAAACCCTAGTTGTGCCAATCTTGGTAGTTGCTTCATATCCTTCATCTGATGACCTGTCTAGGCTTCAAGATGAACTTCAATACTCCTCATGAGCTCTCTCAAGGCTTCCAAGTCCAACCTCATGGCTTCAGAATCATCTGATGATCTTCCTCAACTCTCAAGTAAGGAGATATACACATTTGGCTTCAGCCACTCTCTCTGAGGATCTTTGACCTTTTTGGTGAGGATATCAATGCTTGAGCACTTGAATAAACCTTTAGATAGCTTTATAATCTTGTGTAGCTCTTTGTTGGTAGTCCTACCTCTTGATCTCCTGCACACATGTCAATGCAATACAGATGATAATATGGATGCAATGAAACACAAGCTAGGTAAAGAAAGGTTAGGCAAATTTTGGGGTGCAACAACTTCCCCTATTCAAACGGCTTGGACCTGACTGGGTGAGAAGCGAACGGATCTCAAACAATCAAGGTAAAAGACGGTTGAATACCAATAAGCCCAGAAATTTGCCAACCGCATGAGTAAATGATACTCTGATGGGGACAAATCTTTGGGAACCGAAATGATAGTTGCACGACATCTAGCTGGAGAATTACTGATCTGGTGTATCTGATTTCACTGTAGAATTTCGTCCTCAGGTCATCAAGGGATCACCGGTTACACGGTAACTGGTGAGGGATGGTCGATTATGTCGTTGGTCATTTTATGCCATAGCAGAAAAATTCCTTATCACCGCCTATGGACTCATCGGGTCGCTAGGAACGCTCGACAATATCTTTGTCGGACTTCATTAGTAAGTCAATAAGGGATCACTGGTTACACGGTAACTGGTGATTTGCCAACCGCACAGGTAAACGATACTCTGATTGGTAGAAACATCTTCGCAATCGGAAATGACAGTTGCACGGCAACTTGCTGGGGAATCGGTTACACGGTAACCGGAAATTTGCTAACTGCACAAGTAAATGATACTCTGATTGGTAGGACAATCTTTGAAGTCTGAAATGGCAGTTGCACGACAACTGGCCCAAATCTCTGTCAGGATGATCATCAGATTTCACTGTAGCTTCTTCCTCAAGTCATCAAGGGCTCACTAGTTACACGGTAACCGGTGATACATAGCTGATATTACCGTCAGGCATTCTGCAGCACGGCAGCAGAAGAATTCCTTGGGACTCATCAAGTCATTAGGAACTTTTTAACAATCAAGTTAATTATGCTGTCGGGCATTCAAAGAAATTTTCGGGCGTTATCCAGACTTCGTCAATAAGTCGGAAATAGAATCCTCAATCAATCATGAACCAATAAGGATATCTAAACTTCTGCCGTCAGACACTCCTCGTCAGCTAGGAGAACTGCTCCGACATCGCAGTTGGAATTCATCAGTAAGTCTTTAAGGAAAATTTCAACTTCTCTGTTCAAAACCTGCTGAGGATGACACATCACCGCTGGGGATTCTGGAGAACTATCAAGTAACTCTTCTCAGGGGATTTCTGAATCATTCTGGATGAATAAACTCTGCTGAGGAATTCAAGAATCATCATGAAAAAACAACTCCGCCGGGGACTCTAAGAATCATCTTGAGCAAACAACTCTGGCGACTTCACTAGGGATTTTAAGAATCATCTTAAACAAACAACATTGCTGAGGAACACCTGAAAAACAAGAACGGCAATGACCTAGCTCATGTTTCATATGCATATGTTTGACAATGGCGCAATGCTCCACACGGTGGAAATGCTACGCGTTTAGGGTATATGCTATACAATCATGCAAAATGCTACGACCCCATTAGCAAAATAAATGCTAAAGGGAAAATCCTCCTATCAAGGAGAAAGAACCACTATGGTGGGGAGGAGGAATCATCCTGCTGTGGAGAAGAATTCACGCCAATCTCAATTGGACTTAACCTGGGGAAATGAATCTCAGGCGACTTTCTGTAGGGGACAAAGTTCTACAAGAACCTGTACTTGCTCAACTAGGTATACGAACCACGAACCGCTGAGGAAACGATGTCAATCGCAGAAATAAACTGCACGGCCTTCGCAGATAGAATCTTCCTAGAGACCCGGGCTCCGATGGGGAAGTACAACAACAGATATTCAACACTCTACTAGGGAACGCCAATAATGGCTTGAACGGCTTCCAAGGACTCGACTCTCTTGGGGAACTGCAAACTCGGCTGAGGATAGGCAGCCAGACGCTGGAATAAATCCTACCTGCCGAGGAGAATACAACTCTGTGGGGGAATGTTAATTCCGCTGGAGACATCAGTCTGAACTATCGGAAGATGAATACTTGCAAATAGTCTTCTACGAGAAAACTGCACATTGACCCAGTGCTGGGAACGAGTATACACCTCTGCGCATGACTCAGCTGGGGATATGACGATCCTAACTGGGATGCATTTGGTTGGGGAGAATCTATCTCTGTTCAGAGAGATATATCAATGCTCACAGCCTCACGTTCAGACTCCATGGGGAAACACCGCTGAACTCGCTTGGGAAGAAGGAATCATCCTGCTTGGAAAACATCTGGCGTACTGCCTGGAGGGTGAAGTCCCTGCAAAACAAATGAACAAACAGACAAGATACCCTTCACAAAGGGACCTATCAAGGTTATCATCCGGTGACAATGTTCAGGTAATACAATGTTTCAACAATTATCAGCCTAGGCCATCAAGTTTATGTATGCGCATTTTATCAAAAACATCGGGCGTTCTTTTTTGCAAACAAAACAGATAATAGCTAAACAAACAGACAAAAATACTGAATAGCATATGTTTATTAATAACGAGCCCCTGAATAGGCAAAATGTTTTACAACAGATGCAAGCTCCTGAAATGAGGAAGCTGCGCAAGCATAATAACATAAATATACATCAGTATACACAAATGTCGGCAATGTGGCGTAGACGAACACCATGAGTTGATCCCTCTATGACCCACTCGACTTCGATACTTCTTTGACGCTTCAGCTTCAGAAGAGATTGATTCAGATAAACGGCCCTCAGGTCTTCCCAAACCACTAAACAATGAAAGTTCACACGTGGAACACAGTCATTTGCTTTTCTAATCCCTAACTTTTGCCTGAACCGCCCTTTCGGGTTTTTGATTCACCGGGATACCCTTTTTTGCCAAAGCCGCCCTTCCAGGTTTTCGACTTTGCGGGTGTACATTTTCATTTATATCCCTAATTTTTGCCCGAACCTTTTTTCCTTTTTTTATGGTTCGACGGGATGCCCCATTTATGCCTGGATATTCTTTTTTCTTTCCAGCGGGTCATTTTTAAGCAAAGTATTTTTTAACTGCGTCCGCGTTCACAGGGGATGCAAAATCTTCGCCATCCATTGTGGATAACAACAAGGCTCCTCCCAAGAAGACCTTGCTGACGATGTACGGACCTTCATAGTTAGGAGTCCACTTGCCCTTGTGATCGAAATGTGGTGGAAGGATCTTCTTCAGGACGAGATCACCCGTCTGAAAGCTTCTAAGATGCACCTTCTTATTGTAAGCTTTCTTCATTCAGCTCTGGTACAGACGACCATATGCAATCGATGCTAATCTCTTCTCATCCATCAGACTGAGTTGATTCAATCGGTTCTTAATCCATTCTGCCTCATCGAGTTTCACGTCAACCAAAACTCGTAAAGAAGGAATCTCAACTTCCAACGGTAGGATAACCTCCATACCGTACACTAGTGAGAAAGGAGTTTCCCCGGTTGATGTACGTACCGTCGTACAATAACCGTGTAATGAAAATGGCAACATCTCATGCCAATATTTGTAGGTCACAACCATCTTTTGTACTATCTTTTTAATGTTCTTGTTGGCCGCTTCAACCGCACCATTCATCTTCGGCCGGTAAGGTGATGAGTTGTGATGTTCAATCTTGAAGCTCTGGCATAACTCCTTCATCATCTTATTATTTAGATTCGAACCATTGTTGGTAATGATCCGCTCGGGGACTTCGTATCGACAGATGATGTCCTTCTTTATGAATCTGGCTACCACTTGCTTGGTCACGTTAGCATACGAGGCTTCCTCCACCCACTTGGTGAAGTAGTCGATGGCTACCAAAATGAAGCGGTGACCGTTAGATGCAGTGGGCTCGATCTTGCCTATCATATCAATGCCCCACATGGAGAACGGCCACGTGGATGACATGACATTCAATGGGCACGGCGGCACATGAATTTTGTCAGTATAAATATTGCACTTATGACATCTCTTCACGAATTTGAAACAATTCGACTCCATCGTCAGCCAGCAATACCCTGCTCGTAATATTTTCCTCGTCATAGCATGTCCGCCAGCGTGCGTACCAAATGTGCCTTCATGGACCTCTTCCATAAGCAGACTAACTTCTTTCTCATCTACACATCTGAGTAGCACGAGATCGTGATTTCTCTTATACAGAACTCCATCATGATTGAGATAGAAATTTCCAGACAGCCTCCTCAGAGTCTTCTTGTCCTGGGTTGACGCTCCCGCAGGATATCCTTAGTCATAAGGGAAGTATGGATATCATGGAACCATGGTTTGCCATCGGAGGCTTCCTGAATTGCAAAAACGAATGCAGGTCTGTCAAGACGAGAAATGACAATTCTTGATGATTCATTCCAAAAATTGACTTTATACATCGAAGCCAACGTGGCTAAGGCATCAGCCATCTGATTTTCAGCCCTGGGCACATGATGGAGTTCCACTCGATCAAAGAAAGGAAGCAGCCTTCTGGAATAAATCATGTAAGGGACCAAATTCGACTGACGAGTCTCCCACTCCTCTTTAATTTGGTTAACAACGAGTGCCGAGTCACCGTATACATCCAGGTTTTTGATTCTCAAATCAATAGCTTCTTCTAAACCCATGATGCATGCCTTGTATTCTGCTTCATTGTTGGTGATTGGAAAAGTCAATCTGGCAGTGAATGGGATGTGGGATCCCTGGGGAGTTGTAATGATTTCCCCAATACCACTTCCATACGAATTAACTGTACCGTCGAATATCAATTTCCATTGGGACTTCCTATCTGGCCCCTCGTCGGGCAACGATTCATCACAATCTTTCACTTTGAGAAACATGATATCCTCATCAGGGATTTCAAATTTCATCGGCTGATAATCTTTGATAGGTTGTTCGACAAGGTACTCAGACAATACACTTCCCTTGATGGCCTTCTGGGAAACCTATTGAATGTCATACTTCGTCAACACCATTTGCCACCTGGCAATCCTGCCTGAAAGCGCTTGCTTCTCGAAGACGTACTTGATCGGATCCATCTTCGAAATTAGCATGGTCGTGTGGTTGAGCATATATTGTCGTAAACGTTTGACAGCCCACACGAGTGCGCAACACGTTTTTTCCAGCATCGAGTAACGGGACTCACAATCTGTGAACTTTTTACTCAAGTAATAAATGGCATGCTCCTTTCTGCCAGTCTCGTCATGCTGACCGAGAACGCAACCCATGCTATTCTCAAGAACTGTCAAGTACATGATTAAGGGTCTTCCGACCACTAGGGGTATCAAAATTGGAGGTTCCTGCAGATACCGTTTTATCTTATCAAATGCCTTCTGGCAATCCTCATTCCAAATGATCGCCTGATATTTTTTCAATAGCTTGAAGATCGGTTCACACGTGGCCGTGAGCTGAGATATAAACCTTGCAATGTAGTTTATTCTCCCTAGGAAACCACAAACTTCTTTTTCAGTCTTTGGCGCTGGCATGTCTTGTATTGCTTTTATCTTCGCAGGATCAACCTCAATGCCTTTTCCACTCACAATAAACCCCAGTAGTTTTCCAGACCGTACTCCGAAAGTACATTTGTTAGGATTCAGTCTCAACCTGAACTTCCTAAGCCTCTCAAAAAGCTTCAGCAAATTGACCAGATGTCCCTCCTCCATTTGGGACTTCGCAATTATGTCATCAACATAGACTTCAATCTCATGGTGAATCATGTCATCAAACAAAGTGACCATCGCTCGCTGGTAAGTGGCCCCTGCGTTCTTCAGACCGAAAGGAATTACCTTGTAGCAGAACGTTCCCTATGGTGTTATGAGTGTGGTTTTCTCCATGTCTTCCGGCGCCATCTTGTTTTGGTTATAGCCGGAGAAGCCATCCATGAACGAAAACACGGAAAATTGAGCTGTATTGTCGACCAACACATCAATATGAGGGAGCGGGAAATCATCTTTAAGGCTAGCCTTATTCAAACCCCGATAATCAACGCACATCTGCACCTTACCGTCCTCCTTCAGTACAGGTACTATGTTGGCGACCCACGGAGGGTAAGTAGTGACCGCTAAAAATCCAGCATCCAGCTGCTTTTACACTTCTTCTTTGATCTTAACGGCCATATCTGGTCGTGTCCTTCTAAGCTTCTTCTTAACGGGAGGACAATCTTCTCGCAGTGGTAGGTGATGAACCACTATGTCAGTGTCGAGTCTGGGCATATCTTCATGCGACCAAGCAAAGACGTCATTATACTCTCGAAGCATCTCGACCAATCTCTGTTTGACATCGCTCTATAATGCAGCCCCTATCCTGACATTTCTGACAAGTTCCTCAGATCCCAGATTAACAATCTCAATCTCTTCCTCGTGAGGCAGAATGATCTTATCTTCTTGTTTCAACAAACAGGCCAACTCTTCCTGAAGGTCTTCAATTTCACCAATCTCTTCTTCATCTTGATATACCGGGCAATCAAAGTCGAAGTGAGTCATAGAAGGTTCAGAGTCGATGTCATCTGTAGTGTGAATCCTGCAATAACAATGGTTAAGCTTAAGAAGAGGATATGCAGGTTAGCGCAAATCTTATTGCCATTTTATTGTTTTTCAAAACAAAAATAAAACAGGAATAACAGAGATCACAAAATTTGAATGCAAAGAAAACGCCCTTTGATTTATTGATAATATGTACATGCATAAGCAAACAAGGCCCTGGCAATAAAACCGTTATGCCCCGGGTAGAGCATAAGGTTGTACATAATTGGAAAAGACAAAGTATTACTCTTTGTGTGTCACTTGGATGATATCCTGGACGGACCAGTTGTTGAGGCTCTGACCTGGTTTGCACGGCTGAATCTAGGAGTCCAGGTCGCAGTCACTATCTTCGTCGTCTTCAGACATGCCGCTGACATTCTCAAATATCACCCCACCTTTTGTGAACTGAATCGGCCCTTTGACGCACGACGCACTGTGAGAGGAGGAAGCGTCATCAGAAGGAGAATACCCTAACCCAAACTTATCCTGCTTGTTAGGGATTTCTAGAACTTGCCCCCAGCCTGGGGCAGAACCAGCTTGAACAACAGCTCGCGCTTCCTTGAAGGAAGAGAGATTCATCTCAAGTTTCTCGATTATCACTAGAATCGCATCCTTGACTTTAACGGCCTCGAACGCCTGGTACAAAGTTTCTTGGATCTCGCCATCCACCTCAACATATTTAAAAGATGACAAATGGCTCACCATTATGTCTTCTTCTCCACAGACGGTCACGATGCTGCCCCCCACAGCATACTTCAGCTTCTGGTGCAATGTGGAAGTCACTGCGCCTGCAGAATAGATCCAAGGCCGGCCCAATAGACAACTATAGACGGGCATGATATCCATGATATAGAAGAACGCGTCAAAGGTTTTTGGCCCAACTTGAATGGGTAGAGTTACCTCTCCAAAGATGGTCTGGTTAGTTCCATCAAAAGCTTTCACAACCAGGTCACTGGGTGTACAAATCAGTCCTCTCGTATCCAACCTCATCAGAGCTTTCTTTGGGAGAACATTGAGAGATGATCCCGTGTCTACCAACATATAGGACATAACCGTTCCTCGACATTCTATCGAGATATGCAAGGCACTATTGTGGTTCCTTCCCTTCGGCCTTAGCTCTAGGTCAGTAAACCCTAATCCATTCCCAGCATTCACATGAGCAACTACTCCCTCTAGCTGGTTGACGGAGATATCTTGCGGTACATACGCTGCATTTAGAACCTTCAGCAGAGCGTTGCGATGTGCCTCAGAACACAACAACAGATTCAGAATAGAGATTTTAGACGGTGTCTGATGAAGATGATCAACGATCTTATAATCACTTTTCTTGATCAGTCTCATAAATTCTTCGGCGTCTTTCACAAGCAGGTCTTTCCCTACCCCATGGGAGGTTTCTTCGACGACCTTACTCTTACCACTGTCAGTCTTCTCAACCTTGTCAGCTACAGTCTCTGGTGGAGCGAAAACTCTTCCACTACGCGTTATTCCCCTAGTCCCAACTAGGTTGTCAACAAATTGCCCAGATGGCTCCAACTCTAACTTCTGTCCATTGTAGTAGACGTCTGCCCTATAGTGCCATGGAACAGCATTAGTGCTCTCGAATGGTATAGGCCCAACCTTCGTGATAATAATCGTAGGTGGCCTTGATGCAGAAATGGTTATTGTTTTACAAGGGATGGTGATAGTGGCAACCTCATCCTTCTGCTTCAGCATTACTTCCCCTGATCTGTTCTCAGCCCTCCGACTAAACTGCATAATTCCTTCATTCATCAAACTCTGAATCCCTGCTACCAACTGATCACAGCCGTCTGAATGATTCGCACAATCCATATACAACTTCCCACAGCCCGGGAAAATACCTTTCTTCATCAACTTGGCTTTAACGAAACCAAGTGGTGTTTTCAGGTCTTTGACATCAGTTAATAAGTCCGAATTTTCCTCTTCAATGATGGCGCTAACCCCATCTCCCCCATGGTTGGGCATAGGGTTCTTCGTAACATTCGGAGCATTATCAGAAAAGTTGATTATCTTGGCGTCAACCATATCTTGTACTTTGTGCTTGAATGCCTTACAGTTGTCAATCGAGTGGCCAGGTGCCCCCGAATGAAACTCACATATCACATTCGCATCGTAGCCCGGTGGAGGTGTCCCTGTCAAGGGAGCCAAAGTTCTCTTCTGAACTAGATGTAACTGAAGCAAAGTCTGTAAAAGCTAAGCATACGACATAGGTGGGGTTTCAAGATGACGATTTGACAACGGTGCTTTATTCTGGTACCTCCGGTACCCCTGCTGGTTCTGCTGCTGCTGCTGAGGTTGCTGGACAACAGGAATAGTAATGCTAGCGACCTGCTGGCGCTGTCCTTTTCCTTTTCCCCGAGCATTAGACACTGAGCTCGCCTCACCTTCACGTCTCTTACCAATGTAAGGTTTCTTTCCCCCTCCAACTGAGGATACATCTACACCCTGGATCTTTCCGAGTTTGATGCCATTCTCTACATGCTCTCCAGTGATTATGAGGTCGGAGAAGCTTCCCGACATACAACTGAAAAGCTTCTCATAATAAACTCCTGGAAGAGTGGCCACGAACATCTCGACAAGTTCCCGCTCAACCATCAGTGGCTGGACTCTTGCTGCCAGTTCACGCCACCTCTGGGCGTACTCTTTAAATCTTTCGTTGTTTTTCTGAGACAAATTTTGCAGCTGAACCCGGTTGGGAGCCAGATCACTGTTATACTGATAATGGCGCACAAATGCTTCAGCAAGGTCTTTCCATGTACGTACACTTGTGGGCTCCAAACCCATATACCACTCCAACGAGGGGCCTGACAGGTTGTCCTGGAAGAAGTGCATCAACAACTTCTCATCTTCAGAATGTGCGGACATCTTTCGGAAGTACGACCTCATATGGACACGGGGGAAAGTGGTGCCCTTATACTTCTCGAATTCGGGTACCTTAAACTTGGGAGGCACCTTGAAGCCTGAGATCAATCCCAGCTTGGTCATGTCAACACCCATAGTATTCAAGTTCTCAAAACTCCTCATCTTGTCTTCGAGTGCTTTGAACCTTAAACGGGCTTCAGAATTCAGTTCTCCCTTAGCTCCCTTCATTGAGAACAAGTCCTCTTAACGATCCTCTTGCCACGGTTGATGACCATTACACTGAGCAAACCCAGCGGCATTAAGACCATACAGATTACCAGCACCAGCGTTCCCAGCATTACCAGTCCCTCCAGTATTTCCATTGCCCATACCACCATTACCATTGGCTTCAAAGTTGCCATTTCCGGCTCCAGTCGTATTCCCGTTAGCTCCCAAAATTAGTAACAACATTACCATTGCCACTTCCGTTCCCTCCAGTCACAGGGATGTTAGCATGAGGAGTCTCAACAAGAGGAGGGTTCACCACATTCCCACCATGTAGCACGCCGTTGCTGTTGACGGGTGCAATCAGACGTTGCACCAGAGTTCTGAGCTGGTCCTGGCTATTAGCGACCACTTGCATGAGATCCATAAAACGATCCATCCTATCTCTGAGCTCTTGAATCTCAGTCTGAACCTGTTCCATCACTCTGGCTTGATTCGCTCTGGTAGAATACCGGTGAATCTGCCTTCATTCAATCCTGAAATAACCTGCATGCACAAAGGGTTAAAAAACAGCTCGAGGTACCTGTTATGCAAATGATTCATGCAAATGCAAACATGTATCTATGCCTTAGGGAGATTTCTCCCCCGATTCTAGTGCAAGCACATCGTTGACATCCTTGAAGTCCGAACTTAAACGTTCACGTTCAGCCATCTGTTTGGTCAAGTCTGTGCCTAGCTGGTTCACCAGCTCTGTCTGTTTTTTGAAGGAATAGACGGCTTCGTTCCTCTCGCTTCTAAGCTGAACCATCTCTTTTTCCAACCCCTCGTTGGCCTTCTTAAGCTCTTCCTTCTCAGCTAATACCTGGTTGTATTTCTGAATGGACACTGTGGTAGGTTCTTCATCCACTGGATGCCAATCTTGCTTAACAGGTGGAAAAGGCATCACTACTGTTTCTGCCCTGCTTCGAATCCAAGTCACATAAAGAGCATAAGCCTGGCTGTTGCTCTTACCCAACAACGATTTCCCTCATCTGCTGATGTCGTTCCAAGCATGCTTGAGCTTGGCTAACATATCCCCATCTAGGAGCCCTGTGAGGTACAGAGATACCTACACCTCTTCGTCTTTTGGCAGGCCTCTCAAGGCGTACGCAAACTGCTTGACAAGTAATGAGGGATTGTAGTTAATACAACCTCTTCTTCCGATCAAGGGCACATTAGGAAAACCACTACAACTATAGATAACTTCAGTACCCAACATATCCCGATCAAACCAAACGATGCTCTCTGCTGATAAACCCATTAGGCGTTCAGACCACTCAGCTGTGGCCGCAGAGGAAACAAAGATACCCTTCTTGGGCATGTGGCTATCAAACCATCTGTAGATTAAGGGCGCACAACACGACACATTTTTACCCCTTCTATTCTCATTCTTGTAATGAACAGAATGATATATGTCACTAATCAAGGTGGGCACTGGATTTCCCAATGCGAAGATATGGAAGGCGTCCAAATCTATAAAGTCTGGCATGTTAGGGAACAAGACGATGCCATAGATGCAGAGGGCGAGAATAGCGTTGAATACGATCCAACAACCGTCCTTAGTGCACTGTTGGGCTTTCCCAACTGTCGCACCTCGAAAATTCATTCGAACATACGACCCTCGCGCGAAAGGCGCGGAAATGCGGTTCGACAGAGTCGCCACCGAACTTTATTTTTCCCGAATAAACGGGAGAGGAAAATATCGAGAAAACCTCTTAAAACGAAAGGATAGGAACAGGGCTGTCGCAACCAAGTTCCGGGTTCGGGAGTCGGTTACGTGAGGGGAAGGTATTAGCACCCGTCACGTCCGTCGTACTCGACGGGAACCTCTTAAGGTAAATGTGGGGAGTGTTGTTTAGGTTTACTTGTTTTTCTTCTTGTTGTTAAAGGTAAAATTGGTAGGGTAAAAAGTTAAAGACGCAAAGGAGAGATGGGTGGTTAGAGGATAGGGTGCTCGCCAAGGATTGGGGCCCTTGTGCCTACGTATGCTCATTCGGACGAGAATGAGAAATCAGAGCGTCGTAGTTCGACTACGGGAAAGGATGGGGGAAAACGGAAGATGGATATAAGTGCGCTCGCCAAGATTATCGCAATCTTGTGCCTACGTATCTTATATTCAAGAATGAATAAAGAATCAGAGCGTCCGTAGTTCGTGGTAACAACCACGAAAAGTTGAAATTTGAATTGGGTTTGAAGTTGAGTTTGAAACGAAGGAGTGACTGACAACCAACCCAAGAGCGCGTCTCAAGAGCTTGTCACTCAAGAATTCAAGAAATGCGAGATTCCAAGAACTCAGTTCTTTCGGAAATTGACTGAATAGGTTGAAGATAAGGAGTTGGATATTTTGAAATCGAAAGAATGAACTAATAACAACTCAAGGGCGCGCCTCGAGAGTTACTCATCCAAATATTCAAAGAATGCTAGATTCTAAGAATATCTCTCTTTCGTAAGTTTTAAAAGTGTTTGTGAAAGGATCGAATCGACGAATGGCATGCGAGGCTAAAAGGAAGTTGTTTTGAAGTAGCTCGACGACGTGTCGAGGATTTGATCGAAGATGGAACCGACTTGACGACGTGTCAAGGGTTAAGGTTGTGAGAAACGATATTAGTCCCTGAGGGTGCTCCTAATATCGAGACCACGAGGAATTGTGAATGAAATGGGTTGCGAATGCGGACGAGCATTCGACTCAGGAGAATGTTTAAAAAAGATTGAATTCGAAAGGTTGAGTGAATAACAACTCAAAGGGCGTGCTTCGAGAATTATTCATTCGAAGACACAAGGAATGCTAGACTCCAAGTACCTCTTTCTTTCGGGGTTTTAATCAAAAAGACGTTGAGAATATGCTTGAGAAAATCAAAAGATTGAACGAACAACAACTCAAGAGCGAGTCTCGAGAGTTCCTCATTCGAAGATCCAAGAAATGCTAGATTTCAAGAATCTCCCTCTTTTGGAGTTTTTTTTTTTTTTGAGAAAATGTTTAAAAGATAATTTGAAGTGCAAGTGAAATGTCTCGACTAAAATTATCATCTATCAATGATTTTGACCGATAATAATTTTTAAATTGCCATTTGACCAAAAATAAGCAAGGAATCGATAAAAATCGAAAATGAAAGAAGTTAAAAAGAAAACGGTCTCGGGTTTGTCATTACTCGTCAAAAATTTGACAAAGTTATAACTTGGGGTATCGTCATCGAACCAAAACAAGTGAAAATGAGACAAAATGCCCAATAACAAAAGCGAAATAAAATCACTCCTAAAATAAATTCTAACAAAAGAAAATTATATACAAACTTCTAAATAAAAAACTATATAATATTTACATGATAAAATAATCTGAAGAAATGAATAATAAAAAAAAACTATATTACTAAACTAATATTAAAAAAAACCATAATAAAAATATAAACAAAACTACGTATAATATATTTACAGAATCAGAACCAATGTCATATGATATAAATAAAATAATACTTAATTAATATATATATAAAAAGTTAAAAATATATAAAAAAATAAATAAACAAAACGGTGGATCCAAGTTTCCAAATCACCTCTCACTCTCAATCGAGCTCCCTCTCCCTCTGTTTACTCATCTCACAAACTCAACCTCGCGACTTATGCTTTGTTCATCATCAATCTTTCATCCTTCTCTCTGATTCGATTCAAATCTTTCTGTCTCTCTCCCTCACTCTCTGTTTGTGGTTGATTTGGGATAATTGATTTGGGGGTTTGAAGGAGGACGGTTGGGGTTTTGATTCTGGGTTATCGTTGGTGTTCAAGGTGATTTCGCCGGAGATTCGGTGTGGTTGAATCTGGGTTGAAGGTTCGTGGGTTTGAGATTTAACGATTATGTGGGTTTGTTGAAGTTGGAGAAGATGATGGGGTTTAGGTGGAAAACGGTTTAGAGATGGATTTTAGATGGTGTTTTTTTCGATGGGTATGCTATTGTGTTGAGTTTCGGAGAAGAAAAGTAGCCAAAGCTGAAGTCGATTTGTTGGTGGTTTTGAGGGAGAGAGTTGTTTCAAAGCAACCGGCGGCTAGGTTTTTCGTGTAGGGTTCGTGGATTAGGGTTTTGTAGGGTTTTTGAAGAATCATTGAAGGAAAAAGGTCCCCCCTAGTTTTAGGGAAGAAATGTATTTATGTAGGCTTTTTGGAGGGTATTTGCGGAAGAAGCTGTTGTGAATACGTTGTGCGGATTAGCAGGCGTCCTTCGTACTCTGTGTGAAATATTGGTGGGGTCATTATCAATTGGTTGAAGTGGTCCCACAGACACGGGTGCGTACCCATCTTTTGTCTACTTTCTAACAACTTTTGTGTAATGGCTTTGCAAACTTATCTCAATCTTTTCATTTAATTTTCTCATGATTGATAGGTAACCAAAACCAGGAGCTTATGAGCTAGGAGGTTTTGCGGCCTTTCGGTTTTGCTTTGGCCAGGGAAGCTTCCTTGACAATATGTGTTGTGATTTTCTTTTTATCATTTTTCTTTTTCATGTGTAGTAATATTATGATTCAAATTGTGAATCGGTGCAGGTGTGGATACACCTCATACCTCAATTAATTTACAGTTGCCGCGTGACATTCCCGTGTAGTTCAATTCGCACAATCCTTATGAACAGCAGCAAGTTGATGCGAGTTTGTCCATTTGTCATTGCGTTTCAATTTTTCCCTTGCAGCTCACGAGTTGTGGTATTAGCACTATCTTTTACATAATTCACATACTGCCATTTTCAGGTCATACCATGGCGTACAAGAAAGATGCCGAAACGGTCTTGTGAGGAGTGCGCTGTACGGCTGGATTGTTGCAGCAACAACTCATTATGAGGAGTGTGATGAGACGGCATGGACTATTGTTGGTATGGCATGAGCTTCGTATTGTAGTATAGGCTGCTTGTTATGTTGGAATATGGTAAGGTCTTTCCTCATTCTAATCTTCGTGTGTTATCCTGTTGCTTCTCAATTCAAAAGTACACTGTATTAATATCTCCTTGCCTTGTGATAGGCCTTGATGTGCTGAGATCCCACATTGCTCGGTACATGTCTGCATAAACTGTACAGCAGAAAAAAGATCCTTTGTTGCTGCCAATGCGTACCAGGAAAGTCCTTCTCTTGCGATTTTGATTTAGCCTGTATGTACTGCAGCATAATAACATTTCTTCTCTTTTCTTTTCATGTACGTACTTGCGCTTCAATGGAAGATTTTCTTGTAATTTGTCATGATTCATGCCCATACCGATAACACCTCTTATGACTTATGCAGATTATGCAGTATGGCAAATATGGTTGACACTAGATTATGCAGATGAATACCTCTTATAACTTATTCTGCGGAGGATTTTTGGTTTGTATAATATAGGATTAATGACATATTTGCATCCTAAAAGAAGTTTCGACCTAACACGTGCAGGTAGGGGCAACCGGTAAAATCCAAGGTGAAAATGTTGCTTCTAACGGAAAGGCGAAATGAACTTCAAGCTAGACGTATCCTGCCGTACAACAGAATTTGCGCCCTTCCTTCAATAGTCCTCATTGAGTATGCACAGTTTTCCTTCGTTTGATGAAGGATTTTCATTATCAGCAAGGCTTTCATCATACACCAGCAGGAGCGTACCCGATCATAAGTTCGAAGTCAATCCTTGGGAGAAACTCAATTGTGAATGTCTTCCAAAACTTGGTCACAAGATGGTCTCACCTGCTGTTTTAATTCCAAATGACTCATGACTTATTGTGACCTTTTAAATCATGGCTTGCACAAACAAGATCCTGTTATGGCTCTGAACCATGTGCCTCTGTATCCGGTTTTGCAGGTTTTTGTTTGTAATTCAACACATAGGTTTTGTGTGTTAATTCACTGCTTAGAATTGGTTTTGTATTTTGCAGGGTGTATGTTGCTAAAGAAGAAATGAAAGTTTGTGGACGACATATGCAAGAGGGGTCACGGACAAGAACAACAACACGATATATTGATTACATGGAAGTGACTTGAAGAAACTTCAGAACCATGGTAATGATTAAGGCTAGAGATGATAATGAAGATTCATAATCATACATCAAGCTACAACGCTGAATTTGTTTAAAGCTGCTCGATGTTGTTGTCGGCTTTTGTTGACTCGAACCGTGGCTGTTGAAGGCAATGCAGTGGTAGCAACGACAGTGACCAAAATCGGATTCAATAAAATAGCAGCACAATTGCGATGTCTGCAATAAAAGTAGCGGGTCCTCCAAGGTTTTTTCTTCTCCTTGTTTCTCGTCTCTCTTCGCTAATCCTTCATAGTTTTTTGTTGTCTTCTCTCTGGTTGTGTTGAAACCTTCAGTATTTCATGAGTTCTTTCTAGTATGGAGATCAAAACTGGACCATGTTGTATTTTGTATGGCGTAAGCATCCTAAACACGTATGCCGACCCGTAAAAATGAATACCCTGCTACTAGACCATTTCCCAACACCTAAATCTGTTTGTGGCTAATTGTTTTTTCTTAGGAATCTTGGTGATGGTTGTTGCGTGATATTACGGTTGGATTTGTGTGACGTTTTCACTTGCAGGTTGCGAGGTCGCAGTCGAGAGAAGTTGGAAGGGCCTGCATCAATAAAGATGCTGCAGGTACAGGTCCTTGTGTTTTTTTCATGTCTTCCATACCCGAATAGTGCCATCTACCGATGAAGTTATCATGCAGTTTTCCTTTGGGTGATAACTTACACTTGTAATCACAAAGGCATGGGCCCTGAATTTTGACACAACAGATGCATCTACAAGATCCCAGAAATAGACAAAGCCATCCTCGAAGCCACCAGCTACATGAGCATCCGTATTAGTGAGTCAGCAATCCAATTTGTTCAGCCCCTGAAGAAGTTGATACCGGCGCCAATTTATTTGTCTCAGCGTCAACGTTGACAGTCAGACTGTCTGTTGCACTATAATCACCCTGTGCAGGCTCTGAAGGGTTGGCTAGGACTACAATATCTTGCTGAGCTGGCACAACAACAGAAGCATCACTTTCTTTCAGAGTATCATCTCGCACTGTCTCTTTTTTTTTTTTCTTTCTATTCTTCTGCTTTTTCTTTGCACTTGGTGCAGATTTGGAAGTTCCATCCTTGCATACAATAGAGTCATCCTTACTGCCTTTATTGGACTTTCTTTTGACTAACTTTTTTACATGCCAAAATGACTGTCTTGTTATTTATGCAGGTTATGGTCGAGCAACAAAGGCGACTTATGAAGTTTTTTGCAGGTAACATGGATTAATTTGTGGAGTACAGGGCAGTGGCCTTGTGGCTCGGTCACCGCGACCTTTGCATCAACTCGTTATTAGCGCGGGACTGCTGTCATTTTTGTACCATTTCCTGGTTTGCTCTTTTGGTAAATTGTAATATGGGCTTGGTTTAATCATGTAACAGTTGTAAACTTGTATGATACGGGCTCCGTTTGTAGTTTGAGAAACAAAAACATTGGCTTGTAATTTATTTGGATATGTTCGCATTCTTTTGAACCTTTGAAATGAAATGGGCTTTTGACTATGTTTTAACCTTCTCCACAATAGTCTTTGAATGGGCTTCTCGTGAGGACAACCAATGAGAATGTGTTCTAAATCTTTGATCCAATGTATTTTTGTAATAATTTTTTTACACAAAAAAAACTTTGGACTTGAGACATCAAACAAAAGGTATTGACTAAGACTTTCTAGATTTTACTTTGCACAAAACTTTGTCTATAGAACAAACTAGATCCAAATGGTTATACACTCTGACACCTGATAATACGCCATATTCTAGTAACTTAGACCACCCCGATGCCCTGAATTAGCATAAAACCTTGACTGAAAGTTCTAAACCTCGCCAACTGAATAAAGCATTTCCTAGTCTCAATCAAGAGACCAAATCCTCTCTAATCAACGCCCCAGGCCAAAGTCACATAAACTTCCCCCAACACCTCACCTTATTATCCTGATGACCTCAAATGAACCTGAACTTGGGCAAAATAAAATAAAACCAAATAAAAGTCAAAGCGACATTTTTTTGTATTTTTCCTGAGTCCTGGCTAGGGGCCGAGCATACAAAATGAAAGCTATATACAGGGTAGGACAAATTTGGGGTATGACAGATGCCCCTATCTAATTGACTTAAACCGAGTAAGATGAAATGCCGCGGCGTTCATTCTTTTGAGGTAGAAGACAATCAGATATAAAGAAGACCCTGAATTTGTCCGAAAAGGAAAGTAAATCCTGGGAATTGAAAATGATGGATGAGGTACCTCTGAGTAGACTGTAAATAATAAGCAAAAGGTCGTCATCACCAAAAGGATGATGGGATGAAACACACATAACTACTACCACTAAAAGGATGGTAGAGCAAAACACAATCGCACAATCTGACATTAATGACTATGACAGACCCCCCACCAAAAGGATGACGGAGCGAAACATAAATAAAATATCGCACAATCTATCATTAATGACCATGATAGACCCCCCACCAAAAGGATGACGGAGCGAAACACAAAACAAATCGCACAATCTATCATTAATGACCATGATAGACCCCCCACCAAAAGGATGACGGAGCGAAACACAAAACAAATCGCACAATCTATCATTAATGACCATGATAGACTCCCCACCAAAAGGATGACGGAGCGAAACATAAATAAACACATCGCACAATCTATCATTAATGACCATGATAGACCCCCCACCAAAAGGATGACGGAGCGAAACACAAATAAAATATCGCACAATCTGACATCGACGAAATGTCAGACCCACCACCAAAAGGATGATGGAGCGAAACACAAATAAAATATCGCGCAATCTGACATCGATGAAATGCCAGACCCACCACCAAAAGGATGATGGAGCGAAAATCACACCAAACATATCGCACAAACTATCATTAATGACCATGATAGACCCCCCACTAAAAGGATGACGGAGCGAAACACAAATAAAATATCGCACAATCTGACATCGACGAAATGCCAGACCCACCACCAAAAGGATGATGGCGCGAAAACATAAACAAAACATTGCGCAATCTGACATCGACGAAATGCTAGACCCACCACCAAAAGGATGATGGAGCGAAACTCACACCAAACATATCGCACAATCTATCATTAATGACCATGATAGACCCCCCACCAAAAGGATGACGGAGCGAAAACATAAACAAAACATCGCGCAATCTGACATCGACGAAATGCCAGACCCAACACCAAAAGGATGATGGAGCGAAACACAACACACAGGTCGCTATCACTAAAAGGATGATAGGACAACACAGATCTGAAGTTTACCAACACCAAAAGGATGCAGGCTGGGTTGAACTGACGAGGTTCGACTATCACCAAAAGGATGATAGTAAGGCAATTGACAATGGTCATGCTTGCTGAATACAACTCGTTGGGGAATACCCAAGAGGAAGATTGTAATGAATCAATGGGGACGACCACTGACTTGCTTGGAGTTCGTAGTTTTGCTGAGATGGTTTCATGGTTACGCCCATGAATTCTGAAGAGGATGCCCCTGACTGGGCTGAATTTGTCTTGATGTCTTGGTTTACTCAACAAAAGGCTGAACAACCTTGTGAGGAACGCTCACGGTTTTGTTGAAGATGCCCCTGCTCGGGTTGGATCTTGCTTTGAACTTGTTGGATTTGCTCAACAAAAGGTTGAACAACTTCGTGGGGAAAGCCCACGGTCTTGAATGGTATGCCCCTGGCTGGGATGTATATTAACTTGAAAATCTGATCAACCACGAGGTTGAAATACGTCATGGGAAAGACCCACGGTCTTGAAAAGACTGCCCCTGACTAGGCTGAATCTTGCTTTGAAGATCTCTGGATCTCGTAGGAGAAACCTACGATTGCAGAAGATTGCCCCTGACTGGGCTGATGATTACTTTGAAGTTTCTTGAAACTTATGGGAGAAACCCACATTCTTGCGGAGGATGCCCATGACTGGGCTGATGATGGTTTTGAAAATCTTCGAGATTGATCCTGGACCTTGACTTGCATATATGAATGCTGGATGATAAATGATATTTCATATGAGTGGAAGTGCAAATGTAAATGCTGACGCACAGAGATGCAAGAGCTAGGGAAGTATGATATGATTGGTATGCATACGATGCAAGATGTTTATAATATTGAATGTGATGCTTATGATGCATATGATTGTAGACAGGTAATTGGAAATGTCGGGAGACGCCAGCGTGGTGGACTTTTGATAGTTGCCAATGCGAATTGGACTTCAGGTGGTGGGAGGGATTGACTTCCTCGACACGTAGTTCGTTGAAGACGTCACAGTTGAAGCAGAAGATGATGCTCTGGATGCCCCAAGTCTGGGCATTTGGTAGTTTGTTGTTCATTTCCTTCAGAAAAGGTTGCAACTCTGCTTGATGATCAGGACGACCTGGTCTTGCCCCAGTCTGAACATGGTAATGGTCTGCCCCAGCTTAACCAGTTCTGGCATATGGAAGTTGAACTCGGATGACTTGCCCCTGCTCGAGCTGTTGAGTGATTTGCCCCAGCTTGTGGGTTCTGAGGTAGTCTCGCTTCGTGACAGCCACTGAAAGTCAAGTTCCTTCTTGATTGTCCCTTGCTGAAGTGTCTTTGAATACCTAGCACTGATTTGCAAATAAAATTGTACATTCATAAATGGTAATATTAATGCAAAGTTCGATGCAAGATTTGAAAAAACCGTCTTTTATTGAAGTGTTGTGATATTGAGACAAATGGACTGCTAGCCCAGACGTTGTGCTAATTTGATCGGTGCGAAGGATATAGCAAGCAAAAATGACGCCAATATTGATGATTAGAAATCATGTGAGGAGTCAGGTTACGCAACCTTGCGACAATATGCTTTCAGAATAAACCTCGCCTCAATTAGGTCTTTCGAGGGCTATAACGTGGTCTGGTTCACGGTTATGAAACAAAGGATATTAGGCTCAAAGTATGATTTGTACCCACCCATTCTTCTTAATGATCTCTAGTCCTACGCTCAGTTAATTCTACACTTATCTTGACGGTGTAAGCTTGAAGGTTCAAGGTTTGCTCGACGTGGCAGTCACCTTATTTTGATGGATGCCAGTGCCCCTTTGATCTGGGTGGCCACTGAATCTTTTTTTGTTTTTGTTGAGGATTTCGAGGTCCTCTTTTGCTTTTGTTTTGATCCCTAACTTTTGCATGGATTGACTTCGCTTGTCAGATCCATCGGGATTGTCTTGATTTTGCCTAAGTCCCCTCTAAGGTGTTTGACTTAGCAGGACTTTTGATTTTTTTGATTTTGTTGGAGGATTGTGATTGCCATGTTATGGGTCATTAAAGAACAACCATCTTCTGGGTTTTCTTTGTTGATTCGAGTGCGGGGTTGAATTAACTGAACACTACCCTGCCCCAGGTTGAGCGTAAAAAGGTTTGAATATCCGAAGGAAACTACTACTTCTAGGCTCGAAGTGGTTTACTAGGGATTAACTCCTTATATCTCCGGTGCATGGGGAATTGAAACAATGCTTGTACATCATTGACGAGATTCGGTCTGAAAGCATACAGTTTTCAATTATGGGTATCTTGTTTTCATCATCCTCCCTCGAATCATGCTAAACAACAGTGAATAGAGTGGAGTGAATAAACGTATCGGTGATAAGTGAAAAATGAGTGAATATGACGTAACTAATTCAAAACATGCATAAACGATACATTAATGAAACCAAATTCGAATGACAATTGTTCGAAGCATACATCACTTAAATAAGAAAAGACAAAACATAAGAAACTGCGAATAATGAAATGGCAACATGACTGCCTTCTTCGGGGAATGAACTTGACTGGAATTGATTGTTGGCACTAGTTGGCCGATGGCAACGGGTCGTTGATGATATTCGGAGACTTTCCATTGAAGTTAATAGCATCCCTATCGATCATGTATTGAATTATGTGCTTGAAAGCCCTGCAGTCCTCAATGGTGTGACCTGGAGCGCCCTTATGAAACTCACAATGAGCATTTGCATCGTAATCGGCAGGAATGATGGTTGGAGGAGCCAAATCTCTCGGAACAACAGCTTTCTTCTCCATCAACTGAGCAAAGATCTTAGCATATGTCATTGGTAGACGATCAAAGACTCTATCTGGTCTCCATGTTCTCTGCTGACGCTGCGGGCGAGTACCTTGTCGTTGCTGAGTAGCTTGCATCTGCTGTTGCTGAGGAGGATACTGATATCCTTGCTGATTGTAGGCTTGTTGTCGTGGTATCTGAGCTTGCGCTGCTTGAACAGCTGGCTGATAAGGCATTGGAGCCTATTGCGCAGCAGCAACATATGGATACTGATAGTAGGGAACTTGATAAGGCATAGGAGCAGGAGCTTGTTGAGAAGCTTGCCCTTTCTGCAAAAAGATGGCATTTGTTTCGCCCTCTTTCTTCTTGTATCCGTTGAAAGGTTTCTTGGCATTAGCCTGACTGTTAGAACCTCCTGGGATCTTCCCACTCTTCAACCCTTCTTCAATTCTCTCACCGACGATCACTAGGTCAGAGAATCCAGCAGAGACACTACCGATCAGCTTTTCGTAGTACTGGCCTTGTAAAGTACCCATGAAAATGTCAATAAGTTCACGGTCAACAAGAGGTGGATGCACCCTTGCGGCTAGCTCTCTCCATCACTGTGCGTACTCCTTGAAGGATTCGTTGTCCTTCTGAGTCATACTCTGAAGCTGAGTGCGATTTGGAGCAAGATCGGTGTTGTATTTGTACTGCTTGACAAATGCATCGGCTAGCTCGGCCCAGGTGCGCACACTGTTACGCTCCAGCTGCATATACCATTCGAGTGATGCCCCAGACAAGCTGTCCTGGAAGCAATGGATCATGAGCTTCTCGTCTCTAGCATAGGCAGCCATCTTGCGACAGTACATCTTCAGATGAATGTTTGGGAAACTGAGACCTTTGTACTTCGAAAATTCGGGCACTTTGAACTTGGGAGGAATGACAACATCAGGCACCAAGCACAATTCCAAAGCACTGAAAGAATTTGAGTTATGCCCCTCCATGGCGCGGAGTTTCTCGGCTAGATCTCGACACATCTTCATAGCTTCTGAATCCTGAGCGGCAACAGGACTGGCGATGGGAATAGCAGCATGATAATTCTGAACGTCGTCATACTGATCCATCATAGTATCTTCGATATGAGGAACCGGGATTTGCACAGCAGTAGGCTGAGCCTGCGGGATGGCTCCAATGGTAACTCCAGGCACTGGGATTGGCTGAGAAGTGTTCCCTTCGGCTGTGTTGTTGAAGTTCAACGGCGTCCCATGATAATTTGGGATTGGAACCAAAGGGATGGCAGTAGACCCTTGTCCTTGACCATTGTTGTTGACAGCGGCGGCTTCACGCTGTTCTTCCTCTCTCCTGGCTGCAAGGATGGCTTCGAGGATCTGGTCGATCTTTCCTTTCATAGAATCCAATTCTTCCCTGAAGGAGACTTGCTCCTGTTGAATCTGCTCCATCATTCGTCTGGTATTGGCTCTAGTTGCGTATTGGTGTCGAGGAATCAACTTGATTTACTGGAGAAGAAGGAACGGAGACATAAGATTCTGTTGAAGGACTGGAAATGCAAAATGCACAACATATGAAATGCAATGCAAATGATATGCAAAATGCAATGCAAGATACAAGATCCAGGATCACAGGATCATAGTTCAAACAGCTCCTGAGGCTGATAACTGCGATAGATAAGTAACCATAATTCCTGCTCAAAGAAAAATTGACAGGTAAACCCTATATGGGAAGATCTAGACACTCTACCCATAAACCCACTCACGGGATGGTTTCTATGTTTGGTTCCCAGGATCACGGACACTAGTCGTATTAGCGTCACGCAACAGGCTGGCTGTATTACGACGATAATGACGATAAGGTCTCTCCTGAGCGGGGTCCTCGTGCTAGGCGCACAAGGAGCGAGTCCTTGGAGACTAACACTACACGACCACCAATATCGGAACTGGTGCTAACAAAAGGTTCCCAGAATCACGGACCCTTCATTAATCAAGTCGTGCAACAGGCTAGCTGTGTTACAACAAGATCTACGAATAGGTCTCCTCTGGAGGAGCTTTCATGCTAGGCACACAAGGAGCGAATCCTCGGTGACTAACACTACTCGACTACCAATTCTAAACTAAGTGTTCCCTCTGCTTTGACCAAAGCTCGGGCGTAGAGCCTTACTCATGAAGTCATCCCAAAAACCAACAAGCCCAGATAACAAGCACAAATAAAATCTACAAGAGAACAAATACAAAAACAAATAAAAAACAAACACTCCTTACAAACCAAAAGATAGGCTCGACTCTCTCTTTGCATGGAGCAAAATGGTCCAGAGCAGAGTCGCCACCTGTCGCACCTTGAAAATTCATTCGAACATACGACCCTCGCGCGAAAGGCGCGGAAATGCGGTTCGACAGAGTCACCACCGAACTTTATTTTTCCCGAATAAACGGGAGAGGAAAATATCGAGAAAACCTCTTAAAACGAAAGGATAGGAACAGGGATGTCGTAACCAAGTTCCGGGTTCGGGAGTCGGTTACGTGAGAGGGAGGTATTAGCACCCCTCACGTCCGTCGTACTCGACGGGAACCTCTTAAGGTAAATGTGGGGAGTGTTGTTTAGGTTTACTTGTTTTTCTTCTTGTTGTTAAAGGTAAAATTGGTAGGGTAAAATGTTAAAGACGCAAAGGAGAGATGGGTGGTTAGAGGATGGGGTGCTCGCCAAGGATTGGGGCCCTTGTGCCTACGTATGCTCATTCGGACGAGAATGAGAAATCAGAGCGTCGTAGTTCGACTACGGGAAAGGATGGGGGAAAACGGAAGATGGATATAAGTGCGCTCGCCAAGATTATCGCAATCGTGTGCCTACGTATCTTATATTCAAGAATGAATAAAGAATCAGAGCGTCCATAGTTCGTGGTAACAACCACGAAAAGTTGAAATTTGAATTGGGTTTGAAGTTGAGTTTGAAACGAAGGAGTGACTGACAACCAACCCAAGAGCGCGTCTCAAGAGCTTGTCACTCAAGAATTCAAGAAATGCGAGATTCCAAGAACTCAGTTCTTTCGGAAATTGACTGAATAGGTTGAAGATAAGGAGTTGGATATTTTGAAATCGAAAGAATGAACTAATAACAACTCAAGGGCGCGCCTCGAGAGTTACTCATCCAAATATTCAAAGAATGCTAGATTCTAAGAATATCTCTCTTTCGTAAGTTTTAAAAGTGTTTGTGAAAGGATCGAATCGACGAATGGCATGCGAGGCCAAAAGGAAGTTGTTTTGAAGTAGCTCGACGACGTGTCGAGGATTTGATCGAAGATGGAACCGACTTGACGACGTGTCAAGGGTTAAGGTTGTGAGAAACGATATTAGTCCCTGAGGGTGCTCCTAATATCGAGACCACGAGGAATTGTGAATGAAATGGGTTGCGAATGCGGACGAGCATTCGACTCAGGAGAATGTTTAAAAAAGATTGAATTCGAAAGGTTGAGTGAATAATAACTCAAAGGGCGTGCTTCGAGAATTATTCATTCGAAGACACAAGGAATGCTAGACTCCAAGTACCTCTTTCTTTCGGGGTTTTGATCAAAAAGACGTTGAGAATATGCTTGAGAAAATCAAAAGATTGAACGAACAACAACTCAAGAGCGAGTCTCGAGAGTCGCTCATTCGAAGATCCAAGAAATGCTAGATTTCAAGAATCTCCCTCTTTTGGAGTTTTTTTTTTGAGAAAATGTTTAAAAGATAATTTGAAGTGCAAGTGAAATGTCTCGACTAAAATTATCATCTATCAATGATTTTGACCAATAATAATTTTTAAATTGCCATTTGACCAAAAATAAGCAAGGAATCGATAAAAATCAAAAATGAAACAAAGTTAAAAAGAAAACCGTCTCGGGTTTGTCATTACTCGTCAAAAATTTGACAAAGTTATAACTTGGGGTATCGTCATCGACCCAAAACAAGTGAAAATGAGACAAAATGCCCAATAACAAAAGCGAAATAAAATCACTCCTAAAATAAATTCTAACAAAAGAAAATTATATACAAACTTATAAATAAAAAACTATATAATATTTACAAGATAAAATAATCTGAAGAAATGAATAATAAAAAAAACTATATTACTAAACTAATATTAAAAAAAACCATAATAAAAATATAAACAAAACTACGTATAATATATTTACAGAATCAGAACCAATGTCATATGATATAAATAAAATAATACTTAATTAATATATATATATATATATATATATAAAAAGTTAAAAATATATAAAAAAAATAAATAAACAAAACGGTGGATCCAAGTTTCCAAATCACCTCTCACTCTCAATCGAGCTCCCTCTCCCTCTGTTTACTCATCTCACAAACTCAACCTCGCGACTTACGCTTTGTTCATCATCAATCTTTCATCCTTCTCTCTGATTCGATTCAAATCTTTCTGTCTCTCTCCCTCACTCTCTGTTTGTGGTTGATTTGGGATAATTGATTTGGGGGTTTGAAGGAGGACGGTTTGGGTTTTGATTCTGGGTTATCGCCGGTGTTGAAGGTGATTTCGCCGGAGATTCGGTGTGGTTGAATCTGGGTTGAAGGTTCGTGGGTTTGAGATTTAACGATTATGTGGGTTTGTTGAAGTTGGAGAAGATGATGGGGTTTAGGTGGAAAACGGTTTAGAGATGGATTTCAGATGGTGTTTTTTTCGATGGGTATGCTATTGTGTTGAGTTTCGGAGAAGAAAAGTAGTCGAAGCTGAAGGCGATTTGTTGGTGGTTTTGAGGGAGAGAGTTGTTTCAAAGCAACCGGCGGCTAGGTTTTTCGTGTAGGGTTCGTGGATTAGGGTTTTGTAGGGTTTTTGAAGAATCATTGAAGGAAAAAGGTCCCCCCTAGTTTTAGGGAAGAGATGTATTTATGTAGGCTTTTTGGCGGGTATTTGCAGAAGAAGTTGTTGTGAATACGTTGTGCGGATTAGCAGGCGTCCTTCGTACTCTGTGTGAAATATTGGTGGGGTCATTATCAATTGGTTGAAGTGGTCCCACAGACAAGGGTGCGTACCCATCTTTTGTCTACTTTCTAACAACTTTTGTGTAATGGCTTTGCAAACTTATCTCAATCTTTTCATTTAATTTTCTCATGATTGATAGGTAACCAAAGCCAGGTGCTTATGAGCTAGGAGGTTTTGCGGCCTTTCGGTTTTGCTTTGGCCAGGGAAGCTTCCTTGACAATATGTGTTGTGATTTGCTTTTTATCATTTTTCTTTTTCATGTGTAGTAATATTATGATTCAAATTATGAATCGGTGCAGGTGTGGATACACCTCATACCTCAATTAATTTACAGTTGCCGCGTGACATTCCCGTGTAGTTCAATTCGCACAATCCTTATGAACAGCAACAAGTTGATGCGAGTTTGTCCATTTGTCATTGCGTTTCAATTTTTCCCTTGCAGCTCACGAGTTGTGGTATTAGCACTATCTTTTACATAATTCACATACTGCCATTTTCAGGTCATACCATGGCGTACAAGAAAGATGCCGAAACGGTCTTGTGAGGAGTGCGCTGTACGGATGGATTGTTGCAGCAACAGCTCATTATGAGGAGTGTGATGAGACGGCATGGACTGCTGTTGGTATGGCATGAGCTTCGTATTGTAGTATAGGCTGCTTGTTATGTTGGAATATGGTAAGGTCTTTCCTCATTCTAATCTTCGTGTGTTATCCTGTTGCTTCTCAATTCAAAAGTACACTGTATTAATATCTCCTTGCCTTGTGATAGGCCTTGGTATGCTGAGATCCCACATTGCTCGGTACATGTCTGCATAAACTGTACAGCAGAAAAAAGATCCTTTGTTGCTGCCAATGCGTACCAGGAAAGTCCTTCTCTTGCGATTTTGATTTAGCCTGTATGTACTGCAGCATAATAACATTTCTTCTCTTTTCTTTTCATGTACGTACTTGCGCTTCAATGGAAGATTTTCTTGTAATTTGTCATGATTCATGCCCATACCGATAACACCTCTTATGACTTATGCAGATTATGCAGTATGGCACATATGGTTGACACTAGATTATGCAGATGAATACCTCTTATAACTTATTCTGCGGAGGATTTTTGGTTTGTATAATATAGGATTAATGACATATTTGCATCCTAAAAGAAGTTTCGACCTAACACGTGCAGGTAGGGGCAACCGGTAAAATCCAAGGTGAAAATGTTGCTTCTAACGGAAAGGCGAAATGAACTTCAAGCTAGACGTATCCTGCCGTACAACAGAATTCGCTCCCTTCCTTCAATAGTCCTCATTGAGTATGCACAGTTTTCCTTCGTTTGATGAAGGATTTTCATTATCAGCAAGGCTTTCATCATACACCAGCAAGAGCGTACCCGATCATAAGTTCGAAGTCAATCCTTGGGAGAAACTCAATTGTGAATGTCTTCCAAAACTTGGTCACAAGATGGTCTCACCTGCTGTTTTAATTCCAAATGACTCATGACTTATTGTATCCGGTTTTGCAGGTTTTTGTTTGTAATTCAACACATAGGTTTTGTGTGTTAATTCACTGCTTAGAATTGGTTTTGTCTTTTGCAGGGTGTATGTTGCTAAAGAAGAAATGAAAGTTTGTGGACGACATATGCAAGAGGGGTCACGGACAAGAACAACAACACGATATATTGATTACATGGAAGTGACTTGAAGAAACTTCAGAACCATGGTAATGATTAAGGCTAGAGATGATAATGAAGATTCATAATCATACATCAAGCTACAACACTGAATTTGTTTAAAGCTGCTCGATGTTGTTGTCGGCTTTTGTTGACTCGAACCGTGGCTGTTGAAGGCAATGCAGTGGTAGCAATGACAGTGACCAAAATCGGATTCAATAAAATAGCAGCACAATTGCGATGTCTGCAATAAAAGTAGCGGGTCCTCCAAGGTTTTTTCTTCTCCTTGTTTCTCGTCTCTCTTCGCTAATCCTTCATAGTTTTCTGATGTCTTCTCTCTGGTTGTGTTGCAACCTTCAGTATTTCATGAGTTCTTTCTAGTATGGAGATCAAAACTGGACCATGTTGTATTTTGTATGGCGTAAGCATCCTAAACACGTATGCCGACCCGTAAAAATGAATACCCTGCTACTAGACCATTTCCCAACACCTAAATCTGTTTGTGGCTAATTGTTTTTTTCTTAGGAATCTTGGTGATGGTTGCTGCGTGATATTACGGTTGGATTTGTGTGACATTTTCACTTGCAGGTTGCGAGGTCGCGGTCGAGAGAAGTTGGAAGGGCCTGCATCAATAAAGATGCTGCAGGTACAGGTCCTTGTGTTTTTTTCATGTCTTCCATACCCGAATAGTGCCATCTACCGATGAAGTTATCATGCAGTTTTCCTTTGGGTGATAACTTACACTTGTAATCACTGAGGCATGGGCCCTGAATTTAGACACAACAGATGCATCTACAAGATCCCAGAAATAGACGAAGCCATCCTCGAAGCCACCAGCTACATGAGCATCCGTATTAGTGAGGCAGCAATCCAATTTGTTCATCCCCTGAAGAAGTTGATACCGGCGCCAATTTATTTGTCTCAGCATCAACGTTGACAGTCAGACTGTCTGTTGCACTATAATCACCCTGTGCAGGCTCTGAAGGGTTGGCTAGGACTACAATATCTTGCTGAGCTGGCACAACAACAGAAGCATCACTTTCTTTTAGAGTATCATCTCGCACTATCTCTTTTTTTTTTCTTTCTATTCTTCTGCTTTTTCTTTGCACTTGGTGCAGATTTGGAAGTTCCATCCTTGCATACAATAGAGTCATCCTTACTGCCTTTATTGGACTTTCTTTTGACTAACTTTTTTAGATGCCAAAATGACTGTCTTGTTATTTATGCAGGTTATGGTCGAGCAACAAAGGCGACTTATGAAGTTTTATGCAGGTAACATGGATTAATTTGTGGAGTACAGGGCAGTGGCCTTGTGGCTCGGTCACCGCGACCTTTGCATCAACTCGTTATTAGCGGGGGCTGCTGTCATTTTTGTACCATTTCCTGGTTTGCTCTTTTGGTAAATTGTAATATGGGCTTGGTTTAATCATGTAACAGTTGTAAACTTGTATGATACGAGCTCCGTTTGTAGTTTGAGAAACAAAAACATTGGCTTGTAATTTATTTGGATATGTTCGCATTCTTTTGAACCTTTGAAATGAAATGGGCTTTTGACTATGTTTTAACCTTCTCCACAATAGTCTTTGAATGGGCTTCTCGTGAGGACAACCAATGAGAATGTGTTCTAAATCTTTGATCCAATGTATTTTTGTAATAATTTTTTTACACAAAAAAAACTTTGGACTTGAGACATCAAACAAAAGGTATTGACTAAGACTTTCTAGATTTTACTTTGCACAAAACTTTGTCTATAGAACCAACTGGATCCAAATGGTTATACACTCTGACACCTGATAATACGCCATATTCTGGTAACTTAGACCACCCCGATGCCCTGAATTAGCATAAAACCTTGACTGAAAGTTCTAAACCTCGCCAACTGAATAAAGCATTTCCTGGTCTCAATCAAGAGACCAAATCCTCTCTGACCAACGCCCCAGGCCAAAGTCACATAAACTTCCCCCAACACCTCACCTTATTATCCTGATGACCTCAAATGAACCTGAACTTGGGCAAAATAAAATAAAACCAAATAAAAGTCAAAGCGACATTTTTTTGTATTTTTCCTGAGTCCTGGCTAGGGGCCGAGCATACAAAATGAAAGCTATATATAGGGTAGGACAAATTTGGGGTATGACACCAACCAGAAACTATAGAGAAAATCCCGGAACCCCATTCCAACTGGTCAGAAGCAGCTCTGAGGCATCCAGGTGAAGAGCAATAACTAGGTTAGCCAGATTAGGCTTAGCATCCATGTGAATAAACGGCATCTGATTCTTAACAGGTACATCGAACAACTCAGCATACTCTTCTAAGGTAGGCGCAAGAATGAAATCTGGAAAAGTGAAGCACCTCAACGGAGGGTCATATAACTGTAGCAATGCATACAACCCATTCAACTCATAGACTGAAGGTTTACGAACCAGACTGAGCAACTTCCCATACGATTTCTTGAATTCCCCTTTCACTGTATCTTATGCCAAGGCAATCAAACTAAACAGCAAAGTAACATCTGCGGTAGGGAGCTTGTAAGCCACAATCTTCTTCAATGATTCCATGCTAGCAAACAGAGGGCAAGATTACTGGAACCGGGGGATAGTATATGCACCTGCAACACAGACACACGTTAATGACATGCAAATGATTATGCAAAAATGCAAGATGCAATCATGCAGTAGGAGATCAAGAGTGCCGTTGAGGAGACCAAGGCTCTGTTTCAACATAACCACAACACTGCTCTGACAATAAGACCCTGAAGAGGACAATAATTATGCTCTGTCAAGAACACACACATCTCTGATGATAAGAACCCTTTGATACCAACAATACTGATTCACTGTCAAGAAAACCAGGTTGTCTGAAGGTTAAGGTGCAATAACCCGACCTCGCTCATAGGTATGAATCCTACCCACTGACAAGGTATGGCATCCTATGCGTTCCCCAGCGCCACAGACTTTCACGAAATGATGATACATTCACCATTTTTGGTTTGGCATCATCACTCCTTGAAGAGGCCTCACTTAGCTGAGTCACAAATGATTGGTCCCCAGAGTTGACAATCCTCCAAACCAACAACCCCTCAAGCCCAAAGGGCTGGAAAAAAGTCAACCGCGAGAATCTCGTCTGAGCGTGGATTTTGTAGGACACTAGTACATGCAAAGCATGCACGCGTCCACTATATTCCACAACTAATGCTAGGTATACACTCAAGCCTGGGTCTGGCTTATCACTCATTAGAGCCCCCTCCCACAACAGCACAAATAATCATATCATACTGAAAATAAAATGCAGAAAGTAAAATGCGATAAATAAATGCAAACCCAACAGATAAGCACGCAAGCGCTAGGATTGACTCGCACAGGGGACGTTGGATCCCCAACAGAGTCGCCAGCTGTCGCTACTGCGAAAATAAGGTGCCGACAAAATAGAATAGTCGCCACCTTTTGTTATTTATCCCACAGAAAGGGAAAGGAAACGATCGGAAAAACCTGACGAAAAGGTATAAGACAAGGTCATCGCAACCATGTCTGGGTTCGGGAGTCGGTTACGCAAGGGGAAGGTATTTGCACCCCTCACGTCCGTTGTACTCAACGGGATCCATGCTTGTTGTGTTTATCTGACGGGTTGGTTTTATCTATCTACCTATCAAGGATGGTCTGAAAAGAAAAGAAAAATGACTCGGTAAATCGTCGCGCTTCGTGCCTACGTATTCTCGTCAGAGTACGAGAAATCAGAGTCAACGTAGTTCGGCTAACTACGGGTTACGGGGAAGGTGGCTCACCAATACGTCAGTATTGTGCCTACGTACTCTCAACAGATATGAGAGATTAGAGCTTATGTAGTTCGGGATAATACGGATTACGGGGGTTCAGATTCATCTGTTTTTCCGAGTAGGGTTAACAAACAGTTCCAGCAGTTTGGTGTATGTAGCTCACTCGTCAGAGACTCGTGCATTACCGTTTGCGGTAGAACTGAGGGTTAACGACACTCTTTTCTTCAGAGAATTTTTCCTTGAGTTACAGGCCTACGGGGTAAAAAGGTTTGAAGTTTGTTTTCTGTCTTTTACGGAAGAAATGATTTTTATGGATGTTTGCAACAATATCGCACTAGAGACTATGACCTAGGAGTGAATGCGTCGCATGTCACCCAAAGGGTACCATACTAAACATCCTGATTATTGGAAGGAAACACTCCAACAACCATTTCCTAAGTAGCTTAAGGCTCGTAACATACGATATCAATTAACCTTTATTACTGTATTTTGATTTGTTTGAAGATGAGAAGGAGAGGGGACACAACTAAGGGGAAACTATCAAGTCCTTATAGTTGTCATGCCAAGGATTCATCCTATGGTTGAGGTTTGAAACAGGGAACTCCTAGACGTTATCATGTAAAGGTTTCAACCTAAAGTTCTATCATCACTTCCTTATCAATGGAAGTGAGAGTCCTAGGGGATCATGTCAATGGGAAACAGACAACAAACAAAGCATCAGCTAAACATCAGTAAAACAGATAAACAGAAGAGACAACAGTAAAGATGAAAATGCGATGCAGCAATACAAGCAGAAGGAGACAAGCTCAACTTCTAGAGCAAACAAGCAAAAGCAACACAATACACAGGCAAGGGAGACAAACTCAACCTTCAGCCAACAAGCAAAGCCAAACAGTAACAGGCAAGCAGAGGGAGACTGACTCAACCTCTAATGCAAACAAGCAAAGGGAGGCAAGCTCAACCTTTTAATGCACTTAGGCCTAGAATCAACTACATGAAAGCCTATTCTAATGCAACACACCAAAGAAACAGTCACACAAATACAATTAAACAACAAACACAGCAGAGCAGCACAACACACTCCAGCAGTCTGACAGTCTGTCTTCTAGTCCAAGTTATCTGCCCAAGCTATCCATCAAGAGAGAAGGGAATAAGGACTTCATATTCAAGCTTCAACTTGCTCCATCAAGAGATGATATGAATTAACACAAAGATTATTGCATGATGAGGGGAAGCATGATGGAAACCAAGGGAATCCATCATGGCACTCAACCACTCATCTAAGATTGGTATCCTCAAAGGTTTTACCTTTTGTGGTAGGCCTTTATTCCTTCCAAAGGAGGGACTAGGCTCCCACAAAGGAACCTTGCATCATTAGATAGGAAATGGAATGCAAACCAAAGCAAACCACAATTATGAAAAAGGAAGAAACTCCTAAAAGCTCTAAAAAAACCCTAATTCCACAAGCTCTAAAAGCAACTCTCTAAAGGGAACTAATGCACCAAATTAAACCTTAAGATTCAATCTACAGAAGCATAAACATGTCTACTAAACCACCAGAAAAGGTTTGGAAACTTATCATGAACTAAAGGTCACTTTTGAAGTTCAACTATGGGAGGTACTATGCTAGAGGCATCCTACAAACAGCCTAGATGTAAAATCTAACTAAAATAGTAAATCAACTCCTAAAAATCTATAAAAAAATTCTAAGAGGTCCTAAAGGTATTGGTAACCTATGGTACAAAATCCAGAGCTTAAATCAATGTTTAAGGGCCCTAATGAAATTCTAAACCAAAAGTTGTCAAGTGAAAGCTCAAGTGGGGAAAGATCTAAAAACCTAGTTCAAAACTATGCTTAGAGTTACCTAAAAATCACCACAAAATTCTTATGATCTCATCAATATGTACATAACCAGCCAGCCAAATATCAACTTCTAATTCTATGCCAATCAATGGTACAAAAATCAGCAAGTAACAAGTCCAAAATGCCAAATTAAATGAATTCAAGAAAATAGAAAAATGGAAATTAAATTGAAAATAGCACAAAAATAAAATCCAAAAGCATAGAAAAATCAGATATTAATCAAGGAGTATGCACATATATTTTCCATAATTTTCTGATCAATATTCTATTTAATATGAATTAAAAATGATGAATGTAATAAAAGAAAATGAAAAATGAATTAAAAGAAATAAAAAACTCAGGAAATATCACAACTGTTGGATCTATGACTCAGTCCACTCATCTAAAGGCTAAGCGCGTGCCACCTCAATTAGTTAAACATTGCGTATTGATCATTGATGCAGTGTGGTTCAGTTGACTGAGGCATATGGTAGGTTCTAATCATGTGTGTTGGCTGGAAAAGTAAGCTAATCCTATGCACCAGAATGTGCCACCTAAGCCAGTCAAAGTCAAGGCTTTCAAGGTTCAATTGCAAGCACAGGATCTGATGAAAAAGTCTACAGGCTCAAACCAATCTAACGGCTGGAGTGCATCATCCTCGTTCAAACCAGGAAAAAGAGAGGGAATTGGGACGGTGGCCGGAGAAGACCTCCGGTCGTCTTCTCCGGTGGCTCTACAGTGACATTCTCCGGTCGTCTTCTCCGGTGGCTCTACAGTGACATTTCATCAAAACCTAGCCAAAACTCATGAAACCTATACCGTTCTGCTCGGATTTTTTCACTAATCATGAATGTCTCATCCAATTCTTGAAATCCTTCATGATTAATCAAACACGATGCTCAACAGAAAAATCATCAATTCCAAAATTGTCATCAAACTCCAAATTCTCTCCATAGAACTCTTCCTCACCTGTCAAGGATCATCTTGATCTATCTAATTCTTGCTAACTCTCAAAGAACAGCCAGATATGATGCTCAACAGAAATGTCATCCACTCCTAAATCACCTCTAAACCTCAAGATTCTAATCCTGAAACGATCTAGGCTACATCTATAACCTAACCACATGCTCAATTCATTCTAAACCAGCCTAGAACTAGAGGAAATTTTGAAGGATAAAAACCTAAATAGAAGCTTGAAATTGAAGGCGTTCGCGTATGAATCTTGATGCCAAAATGTGCAGAAACCTTCATGAATGATCCTGAATGATTCTTGATACTCAGAAGCTCTTGATTCTTCCTTGTTGCACCCCAAAATTTGCCCAACATTGCTTTACCTAGTTTATGTTTCACTTCATGCACATTAGCATTATCATTTGCATTTCATTGACATGTATGTAGGAGATCAAGAGGTATGATTACCAATCAAGGGCTACACAAGACTTTGAAGCTAGCTGGGAGGCTTATTCAGGTGTTCAAGGGTTGATATCCTTGTCATAGAAGTTGGAAGATCCTCAGAGAGTGGTTGAAACCAAGTATGTGGGTCTCCTAACTTGAGAGTTAGGGGGAAGACCATCAGAAGATTCTGAGGCCATGAAGATGGACTTGAGGTCTTGAGAGAGATCATAAGAAGTGTTGAAGATCCTTTTAAGTCCTAGACAGGTCATTGTGCAAGATTAAGAAGACTCAGCCATGAGTGGTGCAACTAGGGTTTGACTGGGTCAACCCTAAGTCAACTGAGGATTTGGAGAGAGTTGATACCCAATTAAAGAGCCATGTGATCATGGATTGATACATTGAGATGTTATAGGGATGATTCCAAGGTTAACTCATCATGATTGAAGAGTTTGAGAAGTTTCAGGCTAGGGTTTCTAAGGCTTGATAGTGTAAAATCCCCTAGTTTGACCCCTATCTTCAAGGCAATGTGGCTCAAGATGTGATTGTTATCTCATCTTGCCCCCAACATGATTGTTGTAGAGCATGATCTTAGCTTTAATTTGAGTGCTAGAAGTCCTTGATAGGATTTGTAGAACTCAAGTTATGACTGTGACAAGTTACAGGTCATTTGAGGTATGTGAATTTGGAGCTTGAAAGTTACCCAACTTGCAAGAAACTTTTGCCCTAGGAGGATGATTCCTATGAACTTTTGGTCAACATGAATGTTGTCCCTTATTATCTTAGATTTATAGAGAGTACTAGAAGTCCTTGATAGGATTTGTAGAACCCAACTTATGGCTTTGACAAGTCAAGGGTATTTTGGACATTTGGTGATTATAGGTCATTTGTGATCATAGGCCATTTTCACCAACTTAGAGGCCTCAAATGAAATTTTGTTCAACTAGAAAGTTTCTCAAAATGGGGTTTTAACCTTGACCATGTATCAAGGAGGCATTGAAATGGCTCAAGGAGAGACTTGGTTCAAGAAGTTTTGAAAAAAGGAAGAATTAAAAGGATTTAATGGCCAAAAATTCAAATAATTCATTTTGTGATCAAATGAAGCAAAATTATAGGTCAAATTGATTGGAAAGATGATTTTAGAAACAATGGTAATGTTAGAATTTTTATTTGAGGTCATTTGCATACCATTCCATTTCATTTCTTCATGATGAAGTAACATACCCAACTCACACCTTTAGCTTGCAAACAAGGAAAACAACACATCAAACTCGTTCAATATCTCATGAGAAGTTGACTACAAGCATAGACATGCCCAAAGGGAGCCAGAATCGTGACTGCCATGAATGAGATTTTGAAGAGATTTTGAAAATCCAAAATCTCATTTGGATGATTCCAGAAAGTTCTAGACAGTCCCAATCACTTCTATATAAGTCATTGACTGAATTCAATTCATTTTTTGGAAGAAATTGGTGCTGGAAGCAGAGAGGGAGATTGAAGTTTCATGAATGCAATTTGAAATCGAATTTTGAGTTCAAGGAAGAATCAAGCTAAATCAAGGTGTGCAAAGGCTTCAGGAGTGAATTCGGAGTGTGTCTGCATTGTTTTGGAGGTTGAAGAGAACAAGAACACCTTCTGTTACAAGCTTGAACACAAGTTAGTTAATTTCTTGACTATGCATGATTTAGGCAGTGTTAGATAGAAATTCATATGCGGTTAGGATCCTGATGGTGAGTAGTTGGATTTAGGATGATTAATTGCTTGATTAGAGACTATTTAGGTTGGACACCATTTTCGGTTGAGATTGATATTTCACGATCCATGCGTTTTGAGGATGAATTAATGGTATGGTTGAATTGCTGGTGAAATTCTGGTCAAGATTCATTCAGGAATCGTGGCAAATGGTTGGCTGTAGAGGAAGTTAGGGTTCTGCAGGGGTGGCCGGAGAAGCCACCGGCGACGTCTGGTTCGCGCGCGCAGGTTGGGGACTTGCAGGTTTGAAAATGGAGAAGAGATAATCCTCACCGTCCGTTTGTGTGGAAAAATTGACTTGGTCCCTTCATCCTAACGCTCACGTTGAGCCACGTAACCTCCCTTGAAACGCACCATTTGGCTAAATGAAGAAGCTCATGCTTTGATTCTTCGCTGTGTGAACCAAGAACGCGTAGGTTCGATACCTCACGCATGCACTTTTACTTTTTAATTTTTCTAAACTTGGCTGAACTGAATGAATCCAGGCGCATGGGCCTAGTACTCAGATTGATATCCACACCCCCTTTTTGGCCCAACCCAAGAATTGAATTGTTAATAATTGCTATTTGACACGCTTGTTTTATTAATTTCTCTTATTTTCTCTTTTTTTTCATTTCATATGGTTTAGAAATTAATTCATAAAAAATATGAAATTAACTCAATTAATTCCAAATTTTTTTCCCCTGATTCATGATTGAATATAGAATTTCATAGATTAAAAATATTAGGAATTCATGCATTTGTGATTTTATGTGAATTTTTCACATTTTAATTGATATTAAAATCATTATGGTTGATACCTTGTTTTGTTGAATTTTGTTTGATCATTTGGTGATGATTCTTGCCTTGATTTTTGTGTGTAGCTAGCATAGATATGCATGTTCTCCTAGCAATTTTCTCACATTTTTATGATGAAATTAGGTGATAGTCTTAAGTTGAAACTTTAGGTGCTCTAGTTTTAGGGTTTAACCTTAGTACCTTATGATTTAGGTTTTATTTCTAGGACTTTGTGGATGATTCAACCCCTGGATTTTGTATGGTAGATTCATGATTGAATTAAGTTCCCATAGTTATTTTTGTAGGAATTTACAATTGGTTTTAGTATTTTAGTTAGGATTAACTTTAGTACTAAGTTTTAGGTGATCCTAACTTGCTAATTCAACTAGATTGATTTCTTTAGTTCCCTTAGATTAGGGTTTTGCCTCTCTTGCTCTTGGATGATGTTGAAGACAAGCTTGGGTTGCTAAGGAAGGCTTGAAGAAGCTTGGATGTGAAGATTTCCCTTCTTTTGATGTAGATTTGTTTAGGTGTTAGGATTAGGGTTTGTAGATAGAGCTTTTAGTTAGATCCTCTTCTTTCATAAACATGGAAGGTGTTGATCACTTCCATTCCTCCCTATGATGAAAGGTCCCCTTGTGAATGCCTCATCCCTCCTTTGGTAGGATGTGTGGCTCTTCACAAGTTGGTAGAACCTTTGAGGGTCCCTTTCTCTGATGATGAAGTGCTCGGTGGTGACCTTTGGTCTTCACTTTGTTGTCTGTTATCCAAACCTTGCTCTTGTTAGATGAATCTTTCTCCCTTGCTAGAGGATGGAGTTCCTTGTTAGAAGATTGAAGATGCTAGAAATTGCTACTTCCATGTGTTTGAAGACTGCCTTTGGAGCTGAAGCTTGAAGACCAAGGAGAACAAGTGACACTTGTGTGAAGAAGATCAAATTGAGAATGAAGACAGAACTGAAGCTTGACGAAAAACAAGTGGATACTTGTGTCTGATGTATTGAGAGCCTGAAGGAACAAGTTGATACTTGGTATTGGGATTGAAGCCTGAAGGTGGAGTCTACTTTGGAGCTGAAGCTTGAAGAAGAAGGATAAGTTGATACTTATGTTGGATGTATTGGAAGCTTAGAGAAGCAAGTTGATACTTGCTATTGAAGGTGAAAGCCTTAAAGAACAGTTGAAGACTGAGGACTGAACTGATGTCAGAGGAGCTTTACTGTGACGTTGTGGGAGCTGTTGATTTGCTTTCTTTCCTGTCTGTTTGCTTTCTGTGCAAATGTATTGATGTGACTTGTGTGATTTGCTTGATGCATTAGCATAAGTCCATGATTAGACTGACTTAAGCTAGGAGCATGATTGCACTGGAGGTTGAGTTGCCCCCTCTGCTTGTATTTTTACTGTCTGGCTTTGCTTGCGGGTATTTGGTAGAGCCCAGCTCCCTTGCCTATGTGGTTTGTGATTTTGCTTGATAGCATGTTATTTTTTCTGTATGATTGCAATTATTGTGGTTGCTTGATAGCATGTTATTTCTTCTGTATGATTACAGTTATTCATATCTGGCTTGAGGTCGAGACGAGCTTGTGGAGGCTGATGCCCCACACACATTTCCTCCCTCACTTGCATTGCATGCATTTTACAGTCGTTTACTGTTTACTGTTTAAGTTGATGCTTTATCTGTTTCTGTTTATCACTGGCATGATCCCCTAGGAATCTCACTTCCTTTGATAAGGAAGTGATGATTAGAACTTTAGGTTGAAACCTATGCATGATAACTTCTAGGAGTTCCCTGTTTCAAACTTCAACCATAGGATGAATCCTTGGCATGACAACTGTTAGGACTTGATAGTCCCCCCCTAGTTGAACCTGTTTGTTCTCTTCTCATCTCAAAACAAATTAAAATACAGTAATAAAGGTTAATTGACGTCGTACGTTACGAGCCTTAAGCTACTTGAGAAAGGGTTGTTGGAGAGTTTCTTTTCAACAGCTTGGATGTTTAGTATGGTACCCTTTGGGTGACATGCAACACATTCACTCTCAGGTCATAGTCTCTAGTGCGATATTGGTTGCAAACATCCATAAAAAACAGTTCTTCCGTAAAAGACAGAAAACAAACTTCAAACCTTTTTGCCCCGTGGGTCCATAATTCAAAGGAAGCTTTTCTAAAGAAAAGAGTGTCGTTAAATCCCAGTTCTACCGCAAATGGTAACGCCTAAGTCTCCAAGGGTCGAGCTGCGTACGTCAAACTGCTGGAACTGTTTGTTAACCCTACTCGAAAAAACAGATGAATCTGAATTCCCGTAATCCGTATTATCCCAAACTACGTAAGCTCTGATCTCTCATGCTTGTTGAGAGTACGTAGGCACAATACTGACGTATTGGCGAGCCACATTCCCCATCACCCGTAGTTAGCCGAACTACGTTGACTCTGATTTCTCATTCTCTGATGAGAATACGTAGGCATAAAGCGCGACGCTTTGCCGAGTCATTTTCTTTTCTTTTAAAACCTTCCTTAATAGGTAGATAGATAAACCAACCCGTCAGATAAACACAACGAGCGTAGACCCCATCGAGTACGATGGACGTGAGGGGTGCTAATACCTTCCCCTTGCGTAACCGACTCCCGAATCCAGACATTGGTTGCGATGACCTTGTCTTATACCTATTTTGTCAGGTATTTCCGATCGTTTCCTTTCCCGTTCTGAGGGATAAATAACGAAAGGTGGCGAATCTTCTGTTTTTTCGGCACCTTATTTTCGCGGTAGCGACAGCTGGCGACTCTGCTGGGGAATTGATAGTTTCCTGGGATCCAACGTCCCTTATGCGAGTCAGTTTGGGGATCCAACGTCCCCTGCGAGAGTCAATCCTAGCGCTTGTACGATTACTTGTTGGGTTGTGTTTATTTATCGCATTCTATTTCCCGCACTTTATTTTCAGTATGATATGATTATCTGTGCTGTTGTGGGAGGGGCATTCTGATGAGTGAGAAGCCAGACCCAGGCTTGAGTGTACCTAGCATTAGTTGTGGAAATTAGTGGGAGCGTGCTTGCTTTGCAGGCACTAGTGTCTCATGAAATCCACGCTCAGACGAGGTTCTCCCGGTTGACTTCTTTTCCGGCTCTTTGGGCCTGAGGGGTTGTTGGTTTGGAGGATTGTCGGCTCTGGGGACCGATCATTTGGGATTCAGCTAAGTGAGGTCGCTTCAGGAGATGCTGATGTCACACCTTCTGGGTATCGTATCACCCCTCTTGAATGTCTGTGACGCTGATGACCGCATAAGATGCCGAACTTGTGTCAGTTTAGGTCCATACCTGTGAGCAGGGTCGGGTTTGTTGCAGGAAACCTTAACCTTCAGACTACCTGGTTTTCTTGATAGTGAATCAGTTTCGTTGGTATCAGGGTCTCTCATCAGATACGTGTGTGTTCTTGACAGAGCAGATTTATGGTCTTGTATCAGAGGTCCTTATTATCAGATATGTAGTTGTTCTTGACAGAGCAGATTTGTGGTCCTGTATCAGAGGTCCTTATTATCAGATATGTAGTTGTTCTTGACAGAGCAGATTTTTGGCCCGATATCAGGGTTTTCTTCTTATTAGAGATATTGTTGTTCTTGACAGAGCAGTACTGTGGTTTTGTTGACACGGAACCTTCATCACTTTGACAGCACAGTCGCCTTGATCTCCTGCTGCATGATTGCATTTTGCATTGTTTCGCATACTCATTTGCATTTCATTAACGTGTGTCTGTGTTGCCGGTACCGTTTCCCCCGGTTCAGGTTTTCTTGCCTTCTATTGTGCTATCATGGGTTCTCTAAGGAAGATCGTGGCCTACAAGACCCCCACTCCCGATGTTGTTCAGCTGACTGGTTTGATTGCGTTGGCAGATGAGTCTGTGAGAGGTGAATTCAGAAAGTCCTATGGGAAACTGCTCGGCTTGGTTCGTAAACCTTCTGTGTTTGAGCTGAATGGGTTGCACGCCTTGCTGCAGTTCTACGACCCTCCTTTGAGATGCTTTACTTTCCAGGACTTTATTCTCGCACCCACACTAGAGGAGTATGCTGATTTGTTAGGTGTGCCTATCAAGAGTCAGATGCCCTTTGTTCATATGGATGCTGAGCCTAATCTGGCTAGTCTAGCCCATTCACTTCATCTGGATGCCTCCGAGTTGGTCTTGTCTAGTTGGAACAGGGTTCCCGGTTTCTCCTTGTAGTTCTTAGTGGGAAAGGCACAATAGTGCGCCAAAGATGGATGTTGGATCGTGTTCAACGCCATCCTTGCTCTGTGCATATATGGCATCATTCTGTTCCCCAATATGCCCGACATTGTAGACTTGGAAGCCTTCCACATATTTGCATCAGAGAATCCAGTCCCTACCTTGATAGGAGATGTCTACCATTCCGTCCATTACAAAAACGAGAACAGAAGGGGTAAGAACGTCTCGTGCTGTGTGCCCCTTCTCTATAGATGGCTTGATAGTCACCTACCTAAGAAGGGTCCCTTTGCTTCGTCTGCAGCCACAGCTGAGTGGTCTGAGCGTTTGATGAGTCTATCAGCGAAGGATATTGTCTGGTTTGATAGAGATAGGTTGGGTACTGAGATTATCTTCAGCTGCAGCAGATTTCCGAATGTGCCTTTGATAGGCAGGAAGGGCTGTATCAACTATAATCCATCCCTGCTGGTCCGACAGTATACGTATGCTTTGAGAGCTCTGTCGAAGGATGAAGAGGTGCAGGAATCTCTGTACCTCACTGGTCTTCCAGAAGGGGATATGTTATCTAAGCTTCAGCGCGCTTGGAATGGTATCTATAAGCGGGGAAAGCCGTTACTGGGGAAAAGTAATAGCCAAGCCTACGCTCCGTATGTGACCTGGATCAGAGCCAGGGCAGATATTATAGGGATGTCGTTTCCACCTACCCAGTCAGAAAGCCCTCCAGTGATTGAAGAGCCTACCACCGTGCCTATTCAGCAGCATAATCAGATGTTAGCTGAGAGAGATGAGCTGAAGAAGGCAAATGAAGAACTGGAGAAAGAATTGGCTCAACTCAGAAGTGAGAGAAACAAAGCCGTCCACTCCTTCAAGAAGCAGACTGAGCTGGTGAACCAGTTAGGTACGGATTTGACTAAGCAGATGGCTGAGCGTGAGCGCTTGGGTCGGGACTTCAAAGCTGTCAATGACGTACTGGCCACTAAGAAGCAGCACTTGGATGAAGCGTACCGGAGGATATCCAAGTTTAATCAGAACTGGAAGGCCGCCCTAGCCAACGGCAAGGAACGGGAGGATAAGCTGAAGCAGCAGATCTCAAAACTGAAAGCCCAGGTGAAGGCTAGTGAGAAGAGGTTTGATGAAGAAACCGCTCGCAGATATGCCGCTGAAGGACTACTCAACAAGGCTCTTGCTAACCTGAAGGAGCGCAAACAGATGTTTGAATCCAAGAAGCGGAAGCTAGAAGATTGTTTCGGCGAAGGAGCATGGGAAGACTCAGTTGAGGGTCTTCAATACACTATTGTGCAGAGGGAGTTACTCGTCGAAGGGTTGCTCACTCGGCCTGATCATCCAGAAATGAGGGATTTGTTAGAAGAGTTTCGCGCCCGTGGTCGTGCTTGACTATATTTGTAATCCTTTTGTTTTGATCCTTGTTGTATGCTGACCATCACCAGGCTTGTTGGTCGAGGTCATGCTATTGATTCTGGTTGTACTCAGTGACATTGTGGACCGCCTTGATGGGCTTTCTTTATATATATGAGATGTTATTTCTATGACTGGACTCGGACTTCTTATTATCAGCACTGGCACTCAGGCACTAGGATCGGGGGGAAATCTCCCTAACACACAGACACACGTTTGCATTTGCATAGCGAGCACCTTGTCGTTTTCTCTTCTAACCCTTTGTGTATACAGGTTGTTCCAGGATTGATCGAAGGCCAGTCCACCGCTATCCGACCAGAGCAAATCAGGCTAGAGCAATGGAGCAAGTGCAGACTGACGTTCAGGAACTCCGAGAGAGGATGGACTATTTCATGGAGCTCATGCAAGTGGTTGCCAACGTCCAAGACCAGCTCAGAACATTGGTTCAGCCTCTGGTCTCCAGGGTTGACAGCAATGGTGTACTCCACGGTGGGAGCGTTCCAATCCCTCCACCTGTTGAAACTCCTCAAAATGGCATCCCCGTGACCGGGGGGAACGACAGTGGTAATGGCAATGTGATCACTAACATCGGGCTCAATGGTAATACGACTGGCGTCGACAATGGAAACTTTGAAGCTAATGGCAATGCTGGACTGGGCAACGGCAACACAGGTTCTGGAAATCTGTATGGGCCTCAGCCATGGCTAGAAGATTGTCAAGAAGATTTGTTCTCACAGAGGAGTGCTGAAGGAGAACTGATTGTTGAAGCACGTCTGAGGTTTAAGGCATTCGAGGACAAAATGAGGAATTTCGAGAACCTGAACACTATGGGTGTCGACATGTCTAAATTGGGATTGATTTCTGATTTCAAGGTGCCTCCTAAATTCAAGGTACCCGACTTTGAGAAGTACAAGGGCACCACTTGCCCTCGTGTCCATTTAAGGTCATACTACCGAAAGATGTCCGCTCACTCTTAAGACGAGAAGCTGCTGATGCACTTCTTTCAGGACAGTTTGTCCGGGCCGTCCCTAGAGTGGTACATGAGTTTGGAACCCACCAGTGTGCGCTCATGGAAGGAACTTGCTGAGGCCTTTGTGCACCATTATCAATATAACAGTGACTTGGCTCCGAACCGGGTTCAGCTGCAGAACTTGTCGCAGAGGAACAACGAAGGGTTCAAGGAATACGCCCAGAGGTGGCGTGAATTGGCAGCTAGGGTTCAGTCGCCGATGGTTGAACGAGAGCTTGTTGAGATGTTTGTAGCCACTCTCCCGGGGGTCTATTACGAGAAACTAGTCAGTGGTATGTCAGGAAGTTTCTCTGATCTCATCATTACTGGCGAGCACGTTGAAAATGGGATCAAATTGGGGAAAATTCAAGGTGTTGATCTATCCTCAGTTGGAGGAGGAAAGAAACCCTATGGTAACAAAAGACGTGAAGGAGAGGCGAGCGCCGTGTCTAACGTTCGAAGGAAAGGCAAGGGCTAGCGCCAGCAGGTGGCTAGCATAACCATCCCTGCTGTCCAACAACCCCAGCCACAGCAGCAGTAGCCGCAACAGCAGCAGCCGAATCAGCAAGGATACAAAAAGTATCAGAGCAGGGCACCTCTATCAAGTCATCACCTTGAGACACCGCCCATGTCTTATGCTCAGCTGTTACAAACTCTGCTTCAGCTACAGCTAGTCCAGAAGAGAACCCTGGCTCCCTTGACAGGGGCACCTCCGCCAGGTTATGATGCAAATGCAACTTGTTAGTTTCACTCGGGGGCACCCGGCCACACGATAGAAAACTGCAAAGCCTTCAAGCACAAGGTGCAAGATATGATGGATGCTAAGATCATCAATTTCTCAGATAATGTGCCGAATGTCATGAAGAACCCTATGCCGAATCATAGGGGAGGTGGGGTGAATGCCATTATTGAAGACGAGAACTTAGATTTGTTGACTGATGTCAAGGATCTGAAGACACCGCTTAGCTTCGTTAAAGCTAAGTTGATAAAGATAGGCTTCTTTCCGGGCTGTGGAGAATTGTGTATGGGCTGTGCGACTCATCCTGATGGATGTGAGCAGTTGATAGTGGGGATTCAGAGTCTGATGACCGAAGGAATCTTGTAGTTTAGCCGAAGGGACGAATGTGGATCGGGAGAGGTAATGCTGCAGCAAGATGATGAGGTTGCCACCATCACCATCCCTCACCAGACGATAACCATTTCTGCACCCATACCACCTACGATCACTATCACAAAGGCTGGGCCGATACCATTTGAAAGCACCAATGTTGTTCCATGGCATTATGGGGCAGACGTCTACTGTAACGGACAGAAGTTGGAACTGGAACCATCTGGGCAGTCTGTGGATAACCTAGTGGGCACAGGCGGAATCACGCGCAGCGGAAGAGTATTTGCTCCACATGAGATTGTGGCGGACAAAGCAGATAAAGCTGGAGGAACCGATAAGGGAAAGAGTAAAGTCGTTGAGGAAACCCCTCGTGGGGTAGAGAAGGACTTACTTGTAAAGGACGCTGAAGAGTTCATGAGGTTGATCAAGAAGAGTGACTACAAGATCATTGACCATCTTCATCAAACACCCTCGAAAATTTCCATCTTGAATTTGTTGTTGTGTTCGGAGTCACACCGCAACGCGCTGTTAAAGGTCTTGAATGCCACGTATGTACCGCAGGAAATATCGGTCAACCAGTTGGAAGGGGTCGTAGCCCACGTGAATGCTGGAAATGGGTTAGGGTTCACTGACCTGGAGCTGACGCCGAAGGGAAGAAACCACAACAGCGCCCTGCACATCTCGATAGAGTGTAGGGGAACGATCATGTCTCATGTGTTGGTGGACACTGGGTCGTCGCTCAATGTTCTTCCGAAGAAAGCATTGATGAAGTTAGATACTCGAGGATTGATTTGCACACCTAGTGATCTAGTTGTGAAGGCTTTTGATGGAACCAAGCGTCATGTATTTAGAGAGGTAACTCTGCCAATCCAAGTTGGGCCGGAAACTTTCGACGCAGTCTTCTACATCATGGACATCATGCCTGCCTACAGCTGTCTCTTAGGCCGGCCATGGATCCATTCTGCTGGTGCCGTGTCCTCCACGTTGCATCAGAAACTCAAGTATGCTGTCGGAGGCAGCATTGTAACTGTTTGTGGCGAAGAAGACATAATGGTGAGTCATTTGTCGTCCTTCAAGTATTTTGAGATGGATGGGGAAATCCACGAAACCCTGTGTCAGGCGTTCGAAGCTGTTAAAGTCAAGGACGTGGCTCCAGTAATGACTGAAAAGCCAGAGATGACTCTTTCTTCCTTCAAGGAAGCCCGGACTGTTGTTCAAGCCGGATCTACCCCAGGCTGGGGGCAAATTCTAGAAATACCTAACAAACAGGACAAGTTTGGGTTAGGATACTCTCCTACGGCTGAAGCCTCCTCTTCTCACAGTGCGTCGCGAAGTAAAGGGCCGATTCAGTTTACCAGTGGCGGGGTGATATTCGAAAGTGTCAACGCAGTGTCTGAAGACGGCGAAGACAGCGATTGCGACCTGGACTCTTGGATCCAGCCAAGCAAACCAGGCCAGAGCCTCGACAACTGGTCCATCAGGGATATCATCCAAGTGACAGGCAAAGAGTAATGATTTACTTTCTCCAATTATTGTACAACCCTATGTCCTACCCGGGGCATAGTGGTTTTATTGTCAGAGCCTTGTTTGATTATGTACATGCATTTTACCAATAAATCAAAGGGCGTTTTCTTCGCATTCAAATGTTGAGATCTCTGTTATTCCTGTTTTATATTTGTTTTGAAAAACAATAAAATGGCAATGGGGTTTGTGCTAACCTGCATATCCTTGTTTTAAGCTTAACCCTTATTATTGCAGGATCCACATCACAGATGACATCGACTCTGGACCTTCTACGACTCACTTCGACTTCGATTGCCCGATCTATCAAGCCGAAGAAGAGATTGATGAAGACGAAGACCTTCCCGAAGAGTTGGCCCGCTTGTTGAAACAAGAGGAGAAAGTTATTCTGCCTCACGAGGAAGAGATTGAGATTGTGAACTTGGGTTCTGAAAAACTGGTCAGGAACGTCAGGATAAGGGCTGCATTATAGAGTGATGTCAAGCAGAGATTGGTCGAGATGCTGAGAGAGTATAGTGACATCTTTGCTTGGTCATAAGAAGATATGACAGGCCTTGATACTGAAATTGTGGTCCATTACTTTCCGTTGCGAGAAGATTGTCCTCCCGTTAAGCAGAAGCTTAGGAGGACACGACCAGATATGGCCGTTAAGATCAAAGAAGAAGTGCAAAAGCAGCTTGATGCTGGCTTCTTAGCGGTCACTACTTACCCTCCGTGGGTCGCCAACATAGTGCCTGTACCGAAGAAGGACGGTAAGGTGCGAATGTGCATCGATTATCGGGATTTGAACAGGGCGAGCCCTAAAGATGATTTCCCGCTCCCCCATATTGATGTGTTGGTCGACAATACAGCTCAGTTCTCCGTATTTTCATTCATGGATGGCTTCTCCGGCTACAATCAGATCAAGATGGCGCCGGAGGACATGGAGAAAACTACGTTTATTACACCTTGGGGAACATTTTGCTACAAGGTAATACCCTTCGGTCTGAAGAACGCAGGGGCCACTTACCAACGACCAATGGTTACTTTGTTCCATGATATGATTCATCATGAGATTGAAGTCTATGTTGATGACATGATTGCGAAGTCCCAAACGGAGGAAGGGCATCTGGTCAATTTGCTGAAGCTTTTTGAGAGGCTTAGGAAATTCAGGTTGAGGCTGAATCCTAACAAGTGTACTTTTGGAGTACGGTCGGGAAAACTATTGGGGTTTATCGTGAGCGAAAGAGGCATCGAGGTTGATCCTGCGAAGATTAAAGCAATACAAGAAATGCCAGCGCCAAAAACTGAAATTTGAATTCCTTGATGAGGATATCATGTTTCTCAGGGTGAAAGATTGTGATGAACCGTTGCCCGACGAGGGGCCAGATAGGAAATCCCAATGGAAATTGATATTCGACGGGGCGGTTAATTCTTACGGAAGTGGCATCGGGGCAATCATCACGACTCCCCACGGATCCCACATCCCGTTCACTGCGAGACTGACGTTTTTGGTCACCAATAATGAAGCGGAATACGAAGCATGCATCATGGGTCTAGAAGAAGTGATTGATTTGAGAATCAAGAATCTAGATGTGTACGGTGATTCGGCACTTGTGATTAACCAGATTAAAGGGGAGTGGGAGACTCGTCAATCGAGTTTGGTGTCGTACATGAATTATGCCAGAAGGCTTGCTTCCGTTCTTTGATCGAGTGGAACTCCATCATGTGCCTAGGGCTGAAAATCAGATGGCTGATGCCTTAGCCACATTGGCTTCGATGTATAAAGTCAATTTTTGGAATGAAGCTCAAAGGATTGTCCTTTCTCGTCTTGATAGACCTGCGTTCGTCTTTGCGATCGAGGAAGCCTCCGACGGCAAGCCATGGTTCCATGATATCCAGACCTTCCTTATGACTAAGGAGTATCCTGCGGGAGCGTCAACCCAGGACAAGAAGACTATGAGGAGGCTATCTGGAAATTTTTATCTTAATCCTGACGGAGTCTTGTATAAAAGAAACCACGATCTCGTGCTACTCAGATGTGTAGATGAGAAAGAAGCGAGTATGCTCATGGAAGAAGTCCATGAAGGCACATTTGGTACGCACGCCGGCGGGCATGCTATGACAAGAAAGATCCTAAGAGCAGGATATTACTGGCTGACGATGGAATCAGATTGCTTTAAATTCGCGAAGAGATGTCATAAATTCCAGATTTATGCGGATAAGATTCATGTGCCGCCGTGCCCGTTGAATGTCATGTCCTCCCCGTGGCCGTTCTCCATGTGGGGCATCGCCATGATAGGCAAAATCGAGCCCACTGCATCTAACGATCATCGCTTCATTCTAGTAGCTATCGACTACTTCACCAAGTGGGTGGAGGCAGCCTCATATGCTAACATGACCAAGCAGGTGGTGGCTAGATTCATAAAGAGGGACATCATCTGTCGATATGGAATTCCCGAGCGGATCATTACTGATAATGGTTCGAATCTGAATAACAAGATGATGAAGGAGCTGTGCCAGAGTTTCAAGATTGAACACCACAACTCATCTCCTTACCGGCCAAATATGAATGGCGCTGTTGAAGCGGCTAATAAAAACATTAAGAAGATTGTACAAAAGATGGTTGTGACCTATAAGGACTGGCATGAGATGCTGCCATTTGCATTACACGGTTATCGTACAACGGTACGTACCTCAACCGGGGCAACTCCGTTCTCACTAGTGTACGGTGTGGAAGCTGTCCTATCGTTTGAAGTTGAGATTCCTTCTTTGCGAGTTTTGGTTGATGTGAAACTCGATGAGGCAGAATGGATTAAGAACCGACTAAACCAACTCATCCTGATGGACGAGAAGAGGTTAGCATCGATTGCATATGGTCGTCTGTACCAGAGCCGAATGAAGAAAGCCTATGACAAGAAGGTGCATCCTAGAAGCTTTCAGACGGGTGATCTCGTCCTGAAGAAGATTCTTCCTCCACACTCCGATCACCGGGGCAAGTGGACTCCCAATTACGAAGGTCCGTACGTTGTCAGCAAGGTCTTCTCGGGAGGAGCCTTGTTGTTATCCACGATGGATGGTGAAGATTTTGCATCTCCGGTGAACGCGGACGCAGTTAAAAAATACTTTGCTTAAAAAAGAATGACCCGCTGGAAAGAAAAAGAATATCTAGGCAAAAATGAGGCATCCTGGCGAACCATAAAAAGGAAAAGGTTCAGGAAAAAATTAGGGATATAAAAGAAAAGAACGTACACCCGCAAAGTCGAAAACCTGGAAAGGCGGCTTTGGCAAAAAAGGGTATCCCGGTGAATCGAAAACCCGAAAGGGCGATTCAGGCAAAAGTTAGGGATTTGAAAAAGCAAATGACTGCGTCCCACGCGTGGACTTTCATTGTTTAGTGGTTTGGAAGACCTGAGGGCCGTTTATCCGAATCAATCTCTTCTGAAGCTGAAGTATCAGAGAAGTATCGAAGTCGAGTGGGTCATAGAGGGATCAACTCATGGTGTTCGTCTACGCCACATTGCTGACATTTGTGTATATACTGATGTATATTTATGTTTTTATATTTGCGCAGTTTCCTCATTCCAGGAGCTTGCATCTGTTGTAAAACATTTTCACCCATTCAGGGGTTCGTAGCAATGAAATATATACTATTCAGCAATTCTGTTTGCTTGTCTAGCTTTTATCTATTTTGTTTGCGAAGGAAGAATGCCAATGTTTTTGATAAAATGCGCATACATAAACTTACTGGCCTAGGCCACTAATTGTTGAAACAATGAATTACTTGAACATTGTCATAATATGATAACCTTGATAGGTCCCTTTGAGAAGGGTATCTTGTCTGTTTGTTTGTGTTGTTGCAGGCATAACATATTCCAGGCAGTACGCCGTATGCGTCCCCAAGCAGGATGATTCCTTCTTCTCCAGCAAGGGTAGCAGCCTCTCCCTGCAGAGTATGAATACGGGACCAGAAGCATTGATATGTCTCCCCAAGCAGAGAAGGTTCTCCCCCAACCAGATGTATCCTGAAGGATCACCATCTCCCCAGCTGAGTCATACACTGAAGTTTACGCTCATTCCCAGCACTGGGTCAGAATGCAGTTCTCGTAGAAGATTATTCGCAAGTACGCAGCGTCCGGTAATCAAGGCTGAAGTCTCCAGCAGAATTAAAATTCCCCACAGAGTCGTATTCTCCCCGGCAAGCAGGATGATTCCTTCTCCCCCAGCCGAGTTTGCAGTTCCCCAAGAGAGTCGAGTTCCTGGAAAGCGTTCAGGCCATGATTGGTTTTCCCCAGTAGAGTGTTAAATAGCTGATGCTGTATTTCCCCACAAGAGTCGTTATCTCCAAGAAAGTTTTGCTGCGAAGGCCGTGCAGTTTATTTCTGCAATTTACATCGTTTTCCTCAGCAGTTGTGGTTCGTACACCTAGATGAGCAGGTCCAAGTTCTCGGAGAACTTTATTCCCCTACAGCAGTCGACTGAAGTTCGTTTCCCCAGGCGGAATCCAATTGAGATTGGTGTGACTTCTTCTCCTCGGCGGGATGATTCCTTCCTCCACCAGAGTGGTTCTTTCTCCTTGACAGGAGGATTCTCCCTTCAGCATTTATTTCGCTAATGGGGTCGTAGCATTTTGCATGATTGCATAGCATTTACCCTAAACGCGTAGCATTTCCACCGTGTGGAGCATTGCGCCATTGTCAAACACATGCATATGAAACATGAGCTAGGTCGTTACCGTTCTTGTTTTGCAGGTGTTCCCCGGCAGAGTGTTTGCTCAGGATGATTCCTGAAATCTCATAAGAGTTGGTTGGTCCGAGATGATTCTCGAATTCTCCCGCAGAATGGTTTGCTCAAGATGATTCTTGAAGTCCCCAGCGAAGTTGATTGCTTAAGATGAATTTTAAAATCCCCAGTGAGGTCGCCAAAGGTGGTTGCTCAAGTTGATGCTTAGAGTCCTCGGCAGAGTGTTTGCTCAGGATGACTCCTGAAATCTCCAGCAGGGTTATTGGTTCAGGGTAATTCTTGAAGTCCCCGGCGGAGTTATTTGTCCAAGATGATTCTTGAAGTCCTCAGCAGAGTTGATTCACCCAGAATGATTTTTGGATCCCCGAAGCAGAGTTACTTGATAGTTCTCTAGAATCCCCAACGGAGATGCGTCATCCCCAGCATGTTTTCAACAGAGCAGTTGAAATTTCCTTTGAAGACTTATTGATGAAGTCCAACCGTGATGACGAAGCAGTTTCTCTCAGCTGACGCGGAGTGCCTGATGGCAGAAGTTTGGATATCCCTATTTGGTTCATGATTGACCAAGAATTCTATTCCCTAACTTACTGATGAAGTCCGGCTGACGCCCGAAAATTTCTTTGAATGCCCGATGGCATGATTAACTTGATTGTTAAAAAGTTTCTAATGACCTGATGAGTCCCGAGGAATTCTTCTGCTATGATGCAGAATGCCTGACGACATAATCCAGCTATCCATTACCAATTACCGTGTAACCGGTGATCCGTTGATGACTTGAGGACGAATATATACAGCAAAATCAGATTATCATCCTGAAGAATATTTGAGGTTAGACCCTTCACCAATTAACGTGTGACCGATTCCCCAGCAGAGTTGCCGCGCAACTGTCATGCTCAGTTTTTGAAGATGTTCCTACCAACCAAAGTATCGTTTACCTGTACGGTTGGCAAATCACCAGTTACCACGTAATCCGTGATCCCTTGATGATTTGAGGATGCAATGATATCAGATAAATCAGAGAATCATCCTGACGGAGGTTCAAATTAGTATTTCTCCAACTAGTTGCCGTGCAACTGTTATTTCAGTTTCCGAAGATTTGTCCCCATCAGAGTACCGTGTACTTGTGCAGTTGGCAAATTTCCGGGTTTGTTGGTATTCAACCGCCTCGTACCTTGATTGTTTGAGAGTCGTTTGCTTCTCACCCAGTCAGGTTCAAGCCGCCTGAATAGGGGCAGCTGTTGCACCCCAAAATTTGCCCAACATTTCTTTACCTAGTTTATGTTTCATTTCATGCACATTAGCATTATCATTTGCATTTCATTGACATGTATGCAGGAGATCAAGAGATATGATTACCAATCAAGGGCTACACAAGACTTTGAAGCTAGCTGGGAGGCTTATTCAGGTGTTCAAGGGTTGATATCCTTGTCATAGAAGTTGGAAGATCCTCAGAGAGTGGTTGAAACCAAGTATGTGGGTCTCCTAACTTGAGAGTTAGGGGGAAGACCATCAGATGATTCTGAGGCCATGAAGATGTACTTGAGGTCTTGAGAGAGATCATAAGAAGTGTTGAAGATCATTTTAAGGCCTAGACAGGTCATTGTGCAAGATTAAGAAGACTCAGCCATGAGTGGTGCAACTAGGGTTTGACTGGGTCAACCCTAAGTCAACTGAGGATTTGGAGAGAGTTGATACCCAATTCAAGAGCCATGTGATCATGGATTAATACATTGAGATGTTATAGGGATGATTCCAAGGTTAACTCATCATGATTGAAGAGTTTGAGAAGTTTCAGGCTAGGGTTTCTAAGGCTTGATAGTGTAAAATCCCCTAGTTTGACCCCTATCTTCAAGGCAATGTGGCTCAAGATGTGATTGTTATCTCATCTTGCCCCCAACATGATTGTTTTATAGAATGATCTTAGCTTTAATTTGAGTTCTAGAAGTCCTTGATAGGATTTGTAGAACTCAAGTTATGACTGTGACAAGTTACAGGTCATTTGAGGTATGTGAATTTGGAGCTTGAAAGTTACCCAACTTGCAAGAAACATTTGCCCTAGGAGGATGATTCCTATGAACTTTTGGTCAACATGAATGTTGTCCCTTATTCTCTTAAATTTCTATAGAGTACTAGAAGTCCTTGATAGGATTTGTAGAACCCAACTTATGGCTTTGACAAGTCAAGGGTATTTTGGACATTTGGTGATTATAGGTCATTTGTGATCATAGGCCATTTTCACCAACTTAGAGGCCTCAAATGAAATTTTGTTCAACTAGAAAGTTGCTCAAAATGTGGTTTTAACCTTGACCATGCATCAAGGAGGCATTGAAATGGCTCAAGGAGAGACTTGGTTCAAGAAGTTTTGAAAAAAGGAAGAATTAAAAGGATTTAATGGCCAAAAATTCAAATAATTCATTTTGTGATCAAATGAAGAAAAATTATAGGTCAAATCGACTGGAAAGATGATTTTAGAAACAATGGCAATGTTAGAATTTTGATTTGAGGTCATTTGCATACCATTCCATTTCATTTCTTCATGATGAAGTAACATACCCAACTCACACCTTTAGCTTGCAAACAAGGAAAACAACACATCAAACTCATTCAATATCTCATGAGAAGTTGATTACAAGCATAGCCATGCCCAAAGGGAGCCAGAATCATGACTGCCATGGATGAGATTTTGAAGAGATTTTGAAAATCCAAAATCTCATTTGGATGATTCCAGAAAGTTCTAGACAGTCCCAATCACTTCTATATAAGTCATTGAGTGAATTCAATTCATTTTTTGGAAGAAATTGGTGCTGGAAGCAGAGAGGGAGATTGAAGTTTCATGAATGGAAGTTGAAATCGAATTTTGAGTTTAAGGAAGAATCAAGCTAAATCAAGGTGTGCAAAGGCTTCAGAGTGAATTTGGAGTGTGTCTGCATTGTTTTGGAGGTTGAAGAGAACAAGAACACCTTCTGTTACAAGCTTGAACACAGGTTAGTTAATTTCTTGACTATGCATGATTTAGGCAGTGTTAGATAGAAATTCATATGCGGTTAGGATCCTGATGGTGAGTAGTTGGATTTAGGATGATTAATTACTTGATTAGAGACAATTTAGGTTGGACACCATTTTCGGTTGAGATTGATATTTCACGATCCATGCGTTTTGAGGATGAATTAATGGTATGGTTGAATTGCTGGTGAAATTCTGGTCAAGATTCATTCAGGAATCGTGGCAAATGGTTGGCTGTAGAGGAAGTTAGGGTTCTGCATGGGTGGCCGGAGAAGCCACCAGCGACGTCTGGTTCGCGCGCGCAGGTTGGGGACTTGCAGGTTTGAAAATGGAGAAGAGATAATCCTCACCGTCCGTTTGTGTGGAAAAATTGACTTGGCCCCTTCATCCCAGCGCTCACGTTGAGCCACGTAACCTCCCTTGAAACGCACCGTTTGGCTAAATGAAGAAGCTCAGGCTTTGATTCTTCGCTGTGTGAACCAAGAACGCGTAGGTTCGATACCTCACGCATGCACTTTTCCTTTTTAATTTTTCTGAACTTGGCTGAACTGAATGAATCCAGGCGCATGGGCCTAGTACTCAGATTGATATCCATACCCCCTTTTTGGCCCAACCCAAGAATTGAACTGTTAATAATTGCTATTTGACACGCTTGTTTTATTAATTTCTCTTATTTTCTTTTATTTTTTTCATTTCATATGGTTTAGAAATTAATTCATAAAAAATAGGAAATTAACTCAATTAATTCCAAACTTTTTTCCCCTGATTCATGATTAAATCTAGAATTTCATAGATTAAAAATATTAGGAATTCATGCATTTGTGATTTTATGTGCATTTTTCACATTTTAATTGATATTAAAATCATTACGGTTGATACCTTGTTTTGTTGAATTTTGTTTGATCATTTGGTGATGATTCTTGCCTTGATTTTTTGTGTGTAGCTAGCATAGATATGCATGTTCCCCTAGCAATTTTCTCACATTTTTGTGATGAAATTAGGTGATAGTCTTAAGTAGAAACTTTAGGTGCTCTAGTTTTAGGGTTTAACCTTAGTACCTTATGATTTAGGTTTTATTTCTAGGACTTTGTGGATGATTCAACCCCTGGATTTTGTATGGTAGATTCATAATTGAATTAAGTTCCCATAGTTATTTTTGTAGGAATTTACAATTGGTTTTAGTATTTTAGTTAGGATTAACTTTAGTACTAAGTTTTAGGTGATCCTAACTTGCTAATTCAACTAGATTGATTTCTTTAGTTCCCTTAGATTAGGGTTTTGCCTCTCTTGCTCTTGGATGATGTTGAAGACAAGCTTGGGTTGCTGAGGAAGGCTTGAAGAAGCTTGGATGTGAAGATTTCCCTTCTTTTGATGTAGATTTGTTTAGGTGTTAGGATTAGGGTTTGTAGATAGAGCTTCTAGATAGATCCTCTTCTTTCATAAACATGGAAGGTGTTGATCACTTCCATTCCTCCCTATGATGAAAGGTCCCCTTGTGAATGCCTCATCCCTCCTTTGGTAGGATGTGTGGCTCTTCACAAGTTGGTAGAACCTTTGAGGGTCCCTTTCTCTGATGATGGAGTGCTCAGTGGTGACCTTTGGTCTTCACTTTGTTGTCTATTATCCAAACCTTGCTCTTGTTAGATGAATCTTTCTCCCTTGCTAGAGGATGGATTTCCTTGTTAGAAGATTGAAGATGCTAGAAATTGCTACTTCCATGTGTTTGAAGACTGCCTTTGGAGCTGAAGCTTGAAGACCAAGAAGAACAAGTTGACACTTGTGTGAAGAAGATCAAATTGAGAATGAAGACAGAGCTGAAGCTTGAGGAAAAACAAGTGGATACTTGTGTCTGATGCATTGAGAGCCTGAAGGAACAAGTTGATACTTGCTATTGGGATTGAAGCCTGAAGGTGGAGTCTACTTTGGAGTTGAAGCTTGAAGAAGAAGGATAAGTTGATACTTATGTTGGATGTATTGGAAGCTTAGAGAAGCAAGTTGATACTTGCTATTGAAGGTGAAAGCCTTGAAGAATAGTTGAAGACTGAGGACTGAACTGATGTCAGAGGAGCTTTGTTGTGAAGTTGTGGGAGTTGTTGATTTGCTTTCTTTCCTGTCTGTTTGCTTTCTGTGCAACTGTATTGATGTGACTTGTGTGATTTGCTTGATGCATTAGCATAAGTCCATGATTAGACTGACTTAAGCTAGGAGCATGATTGCACTAGAGGTTGAGTTGCTCCCTCTGCTTGTATTTTTACTGTATGGCTTTGCTTGCGGGTATTCGGTAGAGCCTAACTCCCTTGCCTACGTGGTTTGTGATTTTTCTTGATAGCATGTTATTTTTTCTGTATGATTGCAGTTATTGTGGTTGCTTGATAGCATGTTATTTCTTCTGTATGATTACAGTTATTCATATCTGGCTTGAGGTCGAGACGAGCTTGTGGAGGCTGATGCCCCACACACATTTCCTCCCTCACTTGCATTGCATGCATTTTACAGTCGTTTACTGTTTACTGTTTAAGCTGATGCTTTATCTATTTTTGTTTATCACTGGCATGATCCCCTAGGAATCTCACTTCCTTTGATAAGGAAGTGATGATTAGAACTTTAGGTTGAAACCTATGCATGATAACTTCTAGGAGTTCCCTATTTCAAACTTCAACCATAGGATGAATCCTTGGCATGACAACTGTTAGGACTTGATAGTCCCCCCCTTAGTTGAACCTATTCATTCTCTTCTCATCTCAAAACAAAGTAAAATACAGTAATAAAGGTTAACTGACGTCGTACGTTACGAGCCTTAAGCTACTTGAGAAAGGGTTGTTGGAGAGTTTATTTTCAACAGCTTGGATGTTTAGTATGGTACCCTTTGGGTGACATGCGACGCATTCACTCTCAGGTCATAGTCTCTAGTGCGATATTGGTTGCAAACATCCATAAAAAACAGTTCTTCCGTAAAAGACAGAAAACAAACTTCAAACCTTTTTGCCCCTTGGGCCCATAATTCAAAGGAAGCTTTTCTGAAGAAAAGAGTGTCGTTAACTCCCAGTTCTACCGCAAATGGTAATGCCTAAGTCTCCAAGGGTCGAGCTGCGTACGTCAAACTGCTGGAACTGTTTGTTAACCCTACTCGAAAAAACAGATGAATCTGAATTCCCGTAATCCGTATTATCCCGAACTACGTAAGCTCTGATCTCTCATGCCTGTTGAGAGTACGTAGGCACAATACTGACGTATTGGCGAGCCACCTTCCCCATCACCCGTAGTTAGCCGAACTATGTTGACTCTGATTTCTCATTCTCTGATGAGAATACGTAGGCATAAAGCGTGACGCTTTGCCGAGTCATTATCTTTTCTTTTCAAACCAACCTTGATAGGTAGATAGATAAACCAACCCGTCAGATAAACACAACGAGCATGGATTCCATTGAGTACGATGGACGTGAGGGGTGCTAATACCTTCCCCTTGCGTAACCGACTCCCGAATACAGACATTGGTTGCTATGACCTTGTCTTATACCTTTTTCGTCAGGTTTTTCCGATCGTTTCCTTTCCCTTTCTGAGGGATAAATAAAGAAAGATGGCGACTCTTCTGTTTTGCCGACACCTTATTTCCGCGGTAGCGACATTCCTCAAACTCCGAAATTGTTTCTTGCTCGAAAGCTCAAAAACTCCCACTGTAATAACTGCTTCTTCACCAAAATGCCATCCAAAAATGATCTGAAATGGATCATGAACTTAAATAGAGTGTATTTGGATAATTATCAAGCCCATTGGAAGCCCAATTTGATCAATCCAATTTCCAATTTTTTCTTCAATTCTCTTCCATGACAGTCATGTTTTTTTGCTCTATTTAAGCTTTATTTCTCTTCAAACTCATTGCTTATGACTTGGTGAAGGTGAATGGATCATATTGCACCCTTAATTTCATCCAATGGTCAATCTTTGATGTGTAACTTCATCATGAAGCAACCAAAAGAAAGTACATGAAATATGAGTAAAATTGGAATTCTAGCAAGGTCATTGTGTTCAAAATGTCATTTCCAATCAAAATATGTACCAACTTGTCATTTTTTGAACACTTATGATTTATTTTGAATTTTTCCTTTTTTAATGCCTTTAATAATCTTTTTTCAAATTTTCTTCATACACTTCTCAATTCAATCCATATCAATGAATCTTTGGGTCATGGTTGGACAAATAACACCATTTTGAACAACTTTCAAGTTGATTGAAAGTCCATTTGAGGTGCCTAAGTTGATGAAATTGACCCATAACCAAAAATGACCTATAATTCCAAATTCCCAAAATACCCTTATCTTGTAAAGCTCATAACTTGAGTTCTACAAATCCAATCATGGAGTTCTAGTACTTTCTAGAAAGCTAAGAAGATAAGGAACAACATTCATGTTGGCCAAAAGTTCATGAGAATCATCCTTCCAGGGAAAAAATGTCATGCAAGTTGGTTGACTTTCAAGCTCCAATTTCACATTCCACTGATGACCTGTAACTTGTCTGGCTCATAAATTGAGTTCTATAAACCCTATCAAGGACTTCTAGTACTAAAATTAAAGCTATAATCATGCTCTACAACAATCATGTTAGGGTCAAGGTGAGATGAAAATCACATCTTGAGTTATGTGGACTTGAAGTTAGGCACTAAACCAGGGGATTTTACACTGTCAAGCATAGCAACCCTAGCCTAGGAACTCCTCACACTCATGATTCATGATAAGTTGACCTTGAAATTATCCCTTGGGCATATTAATACATCAATCCATGATCACATGGCCTTGGAATAGGTCTCAACCTTCCTCAAATCATCAGTTATCCTAGGGTTGACCAGATGAAACCCTAGTTGTGCCAATCTTGGTAGTTGCTTCATATCCTTCATCTGATGACCTGTCTAGGCTTCAAGATGAACTTCAATAATTCTCATGAGCTCTCTCAAGGCTTCCAATTCCAACCTCATGGCTTCAGAATCATCTGATGATCTTCCTTAACTCTCAAGTAAGGAGATATACACATTTGGCTTCAACCACTCTCTCTGAGGATCTTTGACCTTTTTGGTCAGGATATCAACCCTTGAGCACTTGAGTAAACCTTTAGATAGCTTTATAATCTTGTGTAGCTCTTTGTTTGTAGTCCTACCTCTTGATCTCCTGCACATATGTCAATGCAATGCAGATGATAATATGAATGCAATGAAACACAAGCTAGGTAAAGAAAGGTTAGACAAATTTCGGGGTGCAACACATATCGCCCAAAGGGTATACGCTAAACACTCTAGACAAGCGAGGAGAAAACCCCCCACTCATCGTTCCTTGTGTACTTAAGGCTCGTATCATACGACGCTTATCGTTCTTTATTAAGTATCTTGAAGAAATTTGAGATGAGAAAAAAGAGATGCACAGAAGGTTTAGGGGGAACTGAACCCTAACTATTATCATACAAAGTGGCCCTAAAATCAGGATTAGGAGGGAAACCTACCTAATGTTGTCATGCTTGGATTGAAATCCTAATGTCTCTTCTACTTCTAATTTAATCGAAAATTAAGTGGAGCTAGGAATCCTAAGGGATCAAGCGAAAATAAGAGGTAAACAACAAGTAAACACGAAGCATCGCAATCACAAACAACATCAAGTATCGAAACTTAAATTAAAATTTCTGGAAAGTATATACAAGCATAATTAAAGAAATATTTACAAACACACTCGAGAGTAAGCCAAGTTAAAAGTTAGTTAGGTTAAAATAAAATCAAATATTAATCCTAAGTTAATTCCAAAATTAAGTCCTAATCTAAGTCGAAATCATCTCTAATATTAATAACCAAATAAAAATTAATTAATATCCCAATTCTAAGATTAATTAAAATTTAATTTCTAAAGTTAATCTCTATTTAAAATTAAGCCTAATCTAATTCTAAATTAAACTAATTAAAATCTAATCTCTAATCCTAATGTTATTATTAAATTAACAAAACTAAACTTAATTAAAATAAAAATTAAATTAATTACCAAATTAAAATAAAATCTAAAATAAAAGTAAGAGGGGTGTAAAAAGGGTCTGGATGGTGCGAATAGAAGCCCAGGCGTGTGGGCTTATGCTAAGCCCAAAAACTTATTATGGATAGAAGGGGGTGAATAGGCAGCCTGGGAGGCACAATAGAAAGCGTATGTGCCTTTAAGCCCAATCCATTACTAAAAATTACTAGCAAAAAGTGTCCACACTTCGTCATATCTTCAGCTGCGTCGTTTCTTAACTATCTCTTCCCTTCACCGCCTTAAAAAAGAAACAAAAACTCCATCATAATGTAAAGCCCTCCTTCTTATCTATCACTCACCTCCTTTCTTCTCTCGCTTCCGATTCAACTCATCTCCCTCAACCATCTCTTCTCCACTTGTCTAACAACTCACCTCCGTAAATACACTCGTGCCCCAACTATCTCCTCCGTATAAACAAACTCAACGCAAAAACAAACCACAACTTCAACACTCAAACCAAATCGAATGAGAACTAGTCCACGATTTACACTACGATGCAAAATCAAGGAAAATAGAGTAGCAATGACCGACCCTTACCTGTCGGAGTCGCTCTGGTGGCGCTTCGAAGATGAAACACAAGCTTCGTGAATAAGGTATACTTGCTTCCCTCGTGCTTGCTCGATTCCCTTTTCTTCTTTTCCTTCCGTCCGTGATTCTGGGGTTGCAATTTGTTTAGTAGAGAAATATGGGATTTTTGTGATGTTTTGTTTTTTACAGGAAAATGAAAAATGAAGATGGAAAAATGTTGCGCCCCCTGCTCTTTCGTCTGAAAGGATTGCAATTTTACATTAGAAATTTTGAGAGGGTAATTTGGTATTCTGTTGGTGCAGAGCTGTGGAATTTTTTCGTGGTGTGTACGTGATTCCTGTTGTTTTTTATACAAGTTTAAAAGTAATGTTGGTTTTGTTGATGTAACAAAGCGTAGCAGGGAAGTGGTAGTTTTGTGGTTGTACGATTTGTAACGGTTGGAGCAGTAGTAGCAGGCATGTAGGGACACCTTTATTATTGCAGCCTGCATCTTATAACTGAATTTTGGAGGGTAGGATAAGAACTGTCTCTATTAGGATTTGTTAGAAAATGAGTTGTGAACTCCTGTACGGATTTATAGTGGCTGGAACAGCAGGGTAGTGATTTTATTGAGAATCCTTTGTAAATTTCGTTTTGAATTTTGTATTTTTTTGTCTCTTCTGTCAAATTATGTTTTGTAATTCCATTTCCTGTTAAAAAAAATTCCACTGCTGTGCACTCTTTTTCTCTACTTCATGTTGCAATATTTGTTACCAATGACCAGTGTTGGTTAGATTAATTCATCACCATTTCCCTTTAATATCCATGGCCTGTATGCATTTCCATCAACCGTCAGTGGAAGGCTTGCTTTTTCCAGATGGTGTAAGACAAGCCTAAAGTTTGAGCCGAAGTCCATTTTCCTCCCATGGAAAATATGCATCTACTACTTTGGATTGGATGCAAAATGTGAACAAGGATCAAAATCATAAAATGGAACCGGATGTGACTTGGAAATGGATTTGATTAAAGTAGATAATAGGTTGAAAAAAGTTTGAAAAGTGTATTTGAAAAGAATTAATTTGGAATGGAACTTGGAATTTGAATTAGATATGGACACAACTTAATATGGAATTTATATATTGAATTGGAAAAAGAGAAAATGATATGGATATGGTGTCATAATTGAAATTGAATTTGAAGTGTGAATGGTAGTGAACATGAATGATGATGATGAATATCTTAAATTCCAAATAACTTGTATTCCACATGGATTTTGTTTCCAAACTTAACATGCTCAAACCTTGATCCACCTAATTATTTTTTGAACAATTTGAACTCACTTGAATGCAATACTCCATAATAATGAATCCACACTAACTCCAAGCAACAGGCTACAAGGAAACCTTAATCCAATGCCCTCCAACTGATAAAAGTTCACAAGCTCAAATGTGATTGGAAATCCTAATCCTCCTTAAGATACGCTCAAAGACATGATATTTGATGATCTTTTGAAAAGAAAATTACAAATGAACAAAATTCAACTTCTTCCCTCAACTTGAGTGAAATAACCAACTGAATCAGCTCTGAATAGGGTGAACACCAATATTACAAGCAACCTTTAATCCTGTGTCTTAGAAGACCATGAAAAGTATGAATATGAATTATGATTGATTGGAAAATGCAGATGAGATGCGAAACAAAAGCCAGTAAATATTAGGAAAACCTAGAGCAAAATTTAGGGTGCTGCAGCTGCCCCTATTCAAACAACTTGAAATTGAAGGGACGAAAAGCAACCGCTTTTAAGCATTCAAGGTAAAAGTTGATTAAATACAAAAAGAACCCAGAAATTTGTGACCTGCGGGGATGGACACAATGCAAAGATTTCTAATCGAAGGTGGACTTAAAAACGACGGGTGCCAATGGAAAGTCGGGGATAACCGACACGGTAACTATTCAAGAAGATAAGAATGGCTACTAACTGAAATTTAGGATCACCAGAGAGTAATATTCGAAAGTTATGAGGAAAAGGCTACTAACCAAGAGTTAGGATCACCCAGACGCCGACCGAGGGCGAATACACAAACAATAAAGACTACCGACCAAAGGTTGGGATCACCAAAAGATTACCAACCAAAAGTCAGGATAAAAGCTACTAACCAAAAGTTATGATCACCAAAAAGTCGGGATTGTCAATAAATAAACGGATAGCTACCAACCAAAAGTAGGAATCACTAGGACGTCTTCTGAATGCAAACTTACCCAAAAACGAGGTCTACCAACCAAAATTTGGGATAACGACTCCGCGGGGAATAAAAGAAGATCTACCAACCAAAAGTCGAGATAACAGCTACTAACCAAAAAGTAGGATCACCAAGAAAGGAGACTACCAACCAAAAGTTAGGATGAAGACTCCGCTAGGGAGCAAAAGAGGACTACCAACCAAAAGTTGGGATAACATCCACAAAACAACAGACTACCAACCAAAAGTTGGGGTAACATCCACGGGATAAGCAGGAAGTAGAATGGACCGATTTACAACTCGAAAGCAAACTCCGCTGGAGAAAGAGAAACTTAAACAAGTAAAATCTACTAGGGAGCAAGAGTAAGATGAAAACATCTACCAATGATTTTTCCAGGATCAGGTGCCAAAGAGCCCCATGAATTATGTCGTTATCTGCCGAAGAGATGTCTGGGAACAAACGTATCAAACATGGCTTATGCTTCGCATGCATATGTTTAAACATGGCGTAATGCTCCATACGAAATGGAAATTCTATGCGTTTGAGAGGATTCTATGTAAAATGCAAATGCAAAGGAGCACCACCAAGGAAAGGTGACGAGAGAAACGACAAGCAAATTTAGTTGAGGAAAATGCTCAGAACGGCCTTCGTAAATAGAACTCTTCTAGGGAGAAATCCAATTTGATGGAAATTGACGATAACATCCATCGGGAAGTTGTCCCGAAGATCTTACTTTGAAGAATACCAAAGACCTCTGGACTCTGTTGAGGATATCCACCATTGCTGATTTACTCGTTGTTGGTACAAGGATAGAGTATCGGGATTTGTTATCGTCCTCAGAGAATATGTGATATTACCGCCGTTCGACAGTTGCTAAGTTCTTAACTTATAGTAACAAGGGGGTTTTAGTTTTTGGTTATGGTAGCTTGCATAAAAATAAGAAATTGAGGTAAAAGTTTCGGTTTTACGATTTGAGAAAGATTGTCAAAGTTAGGGTTCGACTATCACTTTGCATGCATATGTTCGATCAAACAAAACTCATAAACTCCATTAGATGATAAACACATTCACAATATCCTCACAATGTGATTATTTCTAACACACATTATAGGTTTTTCCCATTTTGATCCTTTGTTGATTTCTCACACAATCTATCAAAATGACAACTTTTGGGTTTGACATTTTAATGAACAAACACATTCAAAACTATCTCTAGCTCAAGAACATAGATGGATGAAAACCTAGGTAAAGAGTTGGAAAACACCTTTCAATAATAAACCAACACAAAGAGTTAACAATAAAACAAGGTTTTCACCATACATTCATCATCAAAGAGTTTACAAATGAAGATCAACCCATATACACACAAAGTTTATGATCATCTACATTTAACCTTGACAAAATGAAAAACATAGCTACTCATTTTCATGGTAGCTTGAACAAGAAGTTTCGGGAGAAGGTTGATCAACATCCGAGTCGAGGCATCGAGATTGGATGAGAATCCACCTTCTTTTTGGAAAATATTGTCAAGAGATGATGAATAATGAGAGAATGGGTTTCTAGGGCACAAAAATCACTTCTCAAGCAAAAACAAAAGAAAAAGATATTTTTACAAAAAGTAGCCCATGTGTCATACCCCAAATTTTACCCTTATATTCATTGATTATTTGCACATCATCATCCCTTATGCATAAATAACCGTTTCACCCGGTTTATGTTTGTTCCTTAGGTCGCTGAAAAGGGTTCAGAGGTCATAAAGGTCTTGTCTGTGTTCTTTAGTCCCAGCAATTTGTGTTGAATTATGGTGGAATTGAAAGAAACGTATGCCCTCATTCTTGTGGCTTCATAATCAATACAAGTAATTAGTTTCTTTTCTTTGTCCATTGGGTTCAAGAATAGTCATTTGAAAATTGGTTAGAATTTTATGGCGCATTGCATTACAAATGGCTTCCTCATTTTCAAAAGTTCTCAGAGCATGATTTTTCTACCAAGCTCACCTTCGATTGTGAGAATAACAAAGATTCTTCAAGGCCCCATTTCCTTTTCAATAACTCACTACTTAAAATTGATTTACCAAAAGGTAAAGGTACATGTACATGCCACAAACTAATTATATTCAAGGTTTCGATCCGTTTCCATTTGATGTAAGTCCACTTTCCACCCTACATCACTACGTTCGTTCAAGGAAATAAAAATCAAGTGTTGAACAAAGATTTGAAGTTTCATTGGTTGATTATATTATGGTTATGTCTTCAATAAAAGTGGGCCATGGGAGCAGGCCATTGTATATTCCTATTCAAGCAAGAAGGGTATAAAGCTTTTGAAGCAATGAGTTACACTTAGAGCCAGGAGTTAAACGCTACTGTTAGGCTGAGCACACAAAGTAAATGATGTATTGAAACTGATAAAAAAAAGAAGATGCTAATAGGTTTTATTAATTGAGGAAAGTAGACATTCACTTTATTCCTAAGCATTATGGAACAAGAAACCATGCACATGATGAATTGTATTTTTACAATCAAATTGAGGATTCTCAAAAGATTACATTCACTTGTAAGATACACAGTATAACATAAAATAAGGAATACAATTCATGATGGTCGTCCAAAGTAGAAGTGCTGTTTATGCTTCTTATAGCCATCAGTGCCGCTGTGCTGACAACTTCTGCTTGTTAATTTAAAGATGTCCAAAATCTGTTGCACAGAGTGAGAACATTGATCACAAGTCCCAAACAACTGCAAACACGATCCGGTTCAAAAGGAAGAATTTTCACTTACGTTCCAAGGCACAAAACCCACTAGTTGCGCCAAAATTTCTTTATACAAGTTTGCTTAATACTACAGAATTTTTACGAAAATAACATATGGGTTTGAACAACAAAGTTACCAACCAGTGAAGTCACTAGAAGGCTTGTAGTCATGTTGGAGACATACTAATGTGTATGGTTGAAATCACAGGACATTACCAAATCCTATCACAGCATCGCCGTTAAAAAAAGGCTTGGTACTCCCGCTGCTGTCGGCATTAGTTTCATAAGTAATGACATCCGAACTGCAAGGCAAAGGAAAGGTTAGAAGACATTGTGACAATGTGTAATCGGTAACAGATAAAACTTTAGAAATACCTACCGTGAGTTTGTTACCTCTCGTTAAAGCTGCTTAAACTCGAAATCCTACAACCCAATGTTCATGTCACTTTCGATTTCGCTCAATTCATAAATATCAATTCAGAGCCAATATCCATCCATAGATCCACTTTGGTATTTCCGCTTCGGAGTACTTTTCTACCGTACTAATTCATGACATATGCTAGGCGAGGGGTATCTACATTTCAAAACAAAAAGAGGTTTTCATTAGATAAATACAGATTGGACATTACTTAATTCTCATGGCCTAGAAAAGCTTTGAATTGAAATCATAAGCCTGTGCATAAAATTCTAATAATGTCTTTTCTTTGAACTATAAACTAGTACAACATCTACAAGAAAGGCCATAGCTTCAGCAGGCACAAACTACAAAATTTGGATTGCATATATGATTACATCCAGACTATTGATAAGATGAGGGGGTATGTGAAATTTCGCCAAGAAATGCGCAATTCTGTTTCCATATGAAAGTAATGTTTGCCATACATGTTGTGCTAAATAACGCAAGGCAGAACTGAGTCAGTCGGACAAGCCGGCTCGAGACAGCAACCAGTTCTCCTAGTTGCACACGACCCTCCAAAACAAGCACATCACCTTCAATTTCCAAAAACAAGTAAGATTATGGTAATCCTTTCAAAAGCGGAAACAAGGTCATTGGTACGGAAGAAAATTGATATGTGAAATTGGCAAGCGACTCCTATGGTAAGTGGATACAGAACATTTGTAAGACGGTTGAATTTTATAGCGTGCGAGCAAAAATGATAACTAGAGTTTACTTACACTTAAAGGTTGGTAGTAGGAATTGTTTGAAGAATTTCTATACCAGTAGAAAACGTCCCATCTTGGAACTCCTGGACGTTACAATCATGGTCACTACATAGCAAGTCTTCTCTACAACTCCATTGTCGGGGTATCGCGGGATTTGGATACGTGTTGATTTATGTATAGCCAGTCCTAGAAATTTATTAAAAAAGAGGAAGTAAGTGTTTTAAGTAGAAGTGATTACAAGAGCTTCCGACATCAGCAAGACCTTAAAAGACTCAGTATATCATTCACTTACCGGATAAGCCTAAAGGACACCAAAAAGCTTGCAGTTGCATTTGTTTCATGATTGATGTTCTCAAACAATGATAACCCGTTGTTGTTGCCATGAAATTCAAGAGACCAACAACCGGTACTGTCGCTAATGTCTGAACCTGCATTTACAGTAAACAAGCTTTAGAAAAAGAAATTATGGCATCAAGAGAAATCCAAGACAACGACTCTTTGAAACTCACGTACTATGCTCCCGCTGCAAGACACGTGAAAAAAATTACGATGGAATCATGGGCTTTTAGTCGAATGCACCATTGCCTGCACCTGTGAAAATATGCAAATTGATACAACTCGTGTTTCCTCCTAAAGTAACTCAAGAGCCTGTTGAAAATCAAAACAGTAATAATATTGTTATCAGAACATATCAAAACCAAATCATCACAATCAAGCTCCGTTGAAACATGTTTCAAACAAAATCACGCACCATCCAAATACTTTCCAAAACCAGAACAGACAGTAAAACCTACACCATCAAGAACAAAATTATTAAGTGTAACGGATTGGGAAATTGGGTCATGAGAATCACACGAAACAAACAAGTTCAAGACGAAAAAGGAAAGCATATCATGGGTGTTTGGACATGTCCGACTAAAAGCGGAAATCCCATTCAATGTATTTGATTCCAGTTCGATCAAAAAAATTATAAAAGCAGATAAAATCCACAGAGAGTGGTACGCACAACACATTCACGAGCAAGATTCACAGAAGAGAACACATTTACACACAGAGCTCCACAAAAGTTCAAAAACCCTAAAATACCTAAATTGTGAAAAGAGGGAAAGTTGAAAACTTATCTTCGGGAATATCTTGGCGTCTCCCTCGCAAAACCGACACCCCGACACCTCGCACTAAAGACTATGACACGAGAGCAAAATGCGTCGCATATCGCCCAAAGCCATACACTAAACTCTCTAGATAAGCGAGGAGAAAACCCCCCAATCATCATTCCCTGTGTACTTAAGGCTCGTAGCGTACGATGCTTATAGTTATTTATTAAGTATCTTGAAGAAATTTGAGATGAGAAAAGAGAGACGCACGAAAGGTCTAGGGGGAACTGAATTCTAACTGTTATCATACAAAGTGGCCCTAAAAGCAGGATTAGGAGGGAAACCTACCTAATGTTGTCATGCTTGGATTGAAAGCCTAATGTCTCTCCTACTTCTAACTTAATTGGAAATTAAGTGGAGTTAGGAATCCTAAGGGATCAAGCGAAAACAAGAGGTAAACAACAAGTAAACACGAAGCATCACAATCACACACAACATCAAGTATCGAAACTTAAATTAAAATTTATGGAAAGTATATACAAGCATAATTAAAGAAATATTTACAAATACACTCGAGAGTAAGCCAAGTTAAAAGTTAATTAGGTTAAAATTAAATCAAAGATTAATCCTAAGTTAATTCCAAAATTAAGTCCTAATCTAATTCTAAATTAAAATAAATTCTAAAATTAAATCCAACTCTAATATTATTAACCAAATAAAAATTAATTAATATCCCAATTCTAAGATTAATTAAAATCTAATTTCTAAAGTTAATCTCTAATTAAAATTAAGCCTAATCTAATTCTAAATTAAACTAATTAAAATCTAATCTCTAATCCTAATGTTATCATTTAATTAACTAAACTAAACTTAATTAAAACAAAAATTAAATTAATTACCAAATTAAAATAAAATCTAAAATAAAAGCATGAGGGGTGCAAAAAGGGTCTGGATGATGCGAATAGAAGCCCAGGCGTGTGGGCTTATGCTAAGCCCAAAGACTTATTGTGGACAGAAGGGGGTGAATAAGCAGCCTGGGAGGCACAATAGGAAGCGTATGGGCCTTTAAGCCCAATCTATTACTAAAAAATTAAAACCTAAAAACTACCAGCAAAAAGTGTCCACACTTCGTCATATCTTCAGTCGCGCCGTTTCTTCACTATCTCTTCCCTCATCGCCTTTAAAAAGAAATAAAAACTCCACCATAATGTAAAGTCTTCCTTCTTATCTATCACTCACCTCCTTTCTTTTCTCGCTTCCAATTCAACTCATCCCCCTCAGCCATCTCTTCTCCACTCGTCTAACAACTCACCTCCACGAAGACACTCATGCCCCAACTATCTCCTTCTCCGTATAAACAAACTCAACACAAAAAAAAAATCACAACTTCAACACTCAAACCAAATTGAATGAGAACTAGTCCACGATTTACACTATGATGCAAAATCAAGGAAACCAGAGTAGCAATGATCGACCCTTACCTGTCAGAGTCGCTCCGATGGCACTTCGAAGATGAAACACAGGCTTCACGAATAAGGTATACTTGCTTCCCTCGTGCTTGCTCGATTCCCCTTTCTTCTTTTCCTTTCGTCTGTGTTTCTAAGGTTGCAAGTTGTTTAACAGAGAAATTGGAGGATTTTTGTGATGTTCTGTTTTTTACAGGAAAATGAAAAATGAAGATGGAAAAATGTTGCGGCCCTCTGCTCTTTCATCTGAAAGGATTGCAATTTTATATCAGAAATTTTGAGAGGGTAATTTAGTATTCTGTTGGTGCAGAGCTGTGGAATTTTTTCGTGGTGTGTACGTGATTCCTGCTATTTTTTGTACAAGTTTGCAGGTAATGTTGGTTTTGTTGATGTAGCAAAGTGTAGCTGGGCAGTGGTAGTTTTGTGGTTGTACGACTTGTAACGGTTAGAGCAGCAGTAGCAGGCATGTAGGGACACCTTTATTGTTGCAGCCTGCATCTTATACCAGAATTTTGGAGGGTAGGATAGGAACTGTCTCTGTTAGGATTTGTTAGAAAATGAGTTGTGAACTGTTGTACTGGTTTATAGTGGCTGGAACAGAAGGGTAGTGATTTTATTGATAATCCTCTATAATTTTCATTTCGAATTTTGTACTGTTTTGTCTCTTCTGCCAAATTATGTTTTGCAATTCAATTTCTTGTTAAAAAAAATTCCACTGTTGTGCACTCTTTTTCTCTACATCATGTTGCAATATTTGTTACCAATGACCAGTGTTGGTTAGATTAATTCATCACCATTTCCCTTTAATATCCATGGCCCGTATGCATTTCTATCAACCGTCAGTGGAAGGCTTGCTTTTTCCAGATGGTGTAAGACAAGCCTAAAAGCCCATGAATAATGTTTACTTGGAACTCCCATTTCATAAGCGACTACAACATAATTCTTGTACAAATGCTCATCAGGTAGAGCTCGAGCAAAATAGATTTTGTTAGTCTCATTTGGATTCGTAGAAGTATATTAGTTTTAGCACAACAATGTCAATGTGTATCTTGCCAGCAAATAGACCACATAGCTACATAAGAATAGCAAAAGAAGTAACAAACATAAAGTCCTTAACACGCCAAAATGTGAAAGCCGATGCTTGTCCATGATGCCAAAATGTTCGAGCCCGAGTCCATTTTCCTCTCATGGCAAATATGCATCTACTACTTTGGATTGGATGCAAAATGTGAACAAGGATCAAAATCTTAAAATGGAACTAGATGTGACTTGGAAATGGATTTGATTAAAGTAGATAATAGGTTGAAAAGTGGATATGGAACTTGGAATTTGAACTAGATATGGACACATAGCTTGATATGGAATTTAGATATTGAATTGGAAAAAGATAAAATGATATGGATATGGTGTCATAATTGAAACTGAATTCGAATTGTGAATGGTGGTGAACTTGAATGACGATGATGAATATCTTAAATTCCAAGTAATTTGTATTCCACATGGATTTTGTTTCCAAACTTAACATGTTCAAACCTTGATCCACCTAATTTTTTTTGAACAATTTGAACTCACTTGAATGCAATACTCCATAATAATGTCCACACTAACTCCAAGCAACAGGCTACAATGAAACCTTAATTCAATGACCTCCAACTGATAAAAGTCCACAAGCTCAAATGTGAATGGAAACCCTAATCCTCCTTGAGATAACCTCAAAGACACGATATTTGATGATCTTTTGAAAAGAAAATTAAAAATGAACAAAATTCAACTTCTTCCATCAACTTGAGTGAAATAACCAACTGAATCACCTCTAAATAGGGTGAACACCAATATTACAAGAAATCTTTGATCACATGTCTTAGAAGACCATGCAAAGTATGAATATGAATTATGATCTATTGGAAAATGCAAATGAAATGCGAAACAAAATCCAGTAAAGAATAGGAAACGCTAGAGCAAAATTTGGGGTGCTACACATCCCTTTGACCATACAAGAAAGCAACTCAAAGAAATAGGTTAGGAACACCGAAGGAGTGAGGCCAAAACATCATTAACTTGCAATTCAACCATAAATTAAAAAAAATTAATCAAATGAAGATGAGACCAAAGCTTAAAACAACTTAAAACAATCAAGATTCCTCAAGAAAAAGATCTCAAAGAGATTGTTCAAATATATCACCAAACCAAACCAAACAAAACCATGTGTGCAATTAATCGGGCATGAATCAAAAGTCAAATGAAACCACATGAAAAGTAATTAAAATATGACCACCAAAGAATCAAAGACACACTCAAAAAATCATCAAACAAATATCCAAACATGGTAAAAAGGTTGGGCCAAAAAGTGTTTGAAAAGTCCTCAAACAACAAAGTCTTGTTCAATGGGTAAACATGTAAAAGCACTTGCCAAACTAATTCAAAATAAAATAATAAAATAAATTAAAAAATAAAATATAAAAAAGTTAAAAAATAAATAACATACCAAAGATTAATAAATATATTTTTGTAGAATTTTATCATATTTTTATCAATTAAAATAAAATGTAAAACAAAAAGAAAAGAAAAGAAAAGAAATGAATAAAAGAGCAAAAGAAAGAAGGGTGCAACAACAAGTCTGGAAAGGGCCACAAAACTGGGCCCAAAAAACAGGGATGCAGAAAGTAACAGTATGGTCCCAAGTTAATTAATATTGTAAAAAAAAACAATTAAAAAGATAGTTACATTAAATTATGTAACATTATCAATTGGTCATGTTGTCTTTAAGTGACTAAAAGACAAAACAGAGAAAAGACAAAAACCACTTCATCTTCTCCAACAAGACATGGTCTGATCGGACCACCTTCCTTCAACATGGTCGGTCGTTGGAGCCACCGTGGAGCTCATTGGAACGGCGTCGACCGCTGTTGTCAATAGTGGGAGTCGTCGGTGGCGGCTTTTCGAGACCACCCCCATCCGTTTTCCGCGTAGAATCCAAATATGCACTCAAAAATTCCAAAAAAAAAAGTCTCTAAGCTCAAGAAAAACTACCATGAAAGTGATGCACATAAATTTCCACTTCAACAAATAAAGACAACATGGGTACCATTCTCAAGGATTTTTCATGTAGATTTCAAATATGCCATTAGTCTCTAAAAACAACCATTAAAAATCTAGAAAACAAGCAACAAAGTGTGCATCCAAAAAATAAAAATCACATATTCATGCACAAACAGAGCTTACACGAAGTAGGACTTTGGCCTATGTCCCAACATGCTTATAACAATCAAATGAGTCTAAAATGATGCAATATAGTAATGATAAAAGTTTAAGTTGTTACCTAACGGAAAAAATTCCAGTGGTTCTTTGAATCTTGAACAATTGGAGCCAAGCTTGAAGAAATCCTTTTATTCCTCCTCTAGTGACCTCAAGGATGGTAGATAACTCAAAAGAAATGAGAAAACTTGTGTAGACAACTCAAAACAAAAATGGAAGCTCACTAGAAAAAGAGAGATATTTTTCCCTAGAACTCTGAAAAATGAAGCCTCTTTTCTCTCATCTAGGGTTTATATGGTACTTATATGATGGGTTAAAGTGATTTAAGGCCTAAAACAAAGAAATAAAGTTGTTTGAAAAATTGGCCATTTTCAGTGGGTGTGGGGTGGAATCCGAATTTGGCATGCATGGGGTGGTTTTGTTGTATCCTTGATGAGTGGAAAAGAGAGAGGATAAACATCAGAATGAAAGGGTGGAGATAGCACACTTGTTGTGCAAGTTTGAAATTTCTCCCATTATGGTAATATGGTGAAAAAAGCATGCATGAGTGGTACATTATTTGTTTGGTTCTTTTGGGTAATGATTTTGTGAGCAAAAAATAGGTATTATGTGTGTGAATTGGTAGCAAGCCATGCTAAAAGAAACATCCAAGTTTCATGCAAGAAAAAAATTTCAAGAATAGTGCATTAAAACCAAATTCATATAATCATCTTTGAAGCATAATATCTTAACGAACTTTGACTTAAATGGTGAGTTCTTGTATTCAATGCAAATCTAAGACCATAATAAACAATTTTCATGTTGAGGGAAAGGTGAAATAAGCCTTTGTAGTTTGAGAAAAAAGGAGTGTAAGTCATGTCTAAAATTCTGCCCAAGATAACTTAGAAAAAAAACCAAGTTATGAAACTTTTGACATCATTGACACCTTGACTTTAAAAGCACACAACTTGAGTTCTACACATTCAATGGAAGAGTTCTAGTACTTAAAAGAAAGATTGGAGGATGCTTTAAAACTTTCATGTTCAGGGAAAATTCATTTGAAATTTGTATCATCATGAAATATAGGCTTGAAAGTAGGTACTTCAAGTTGAATTTCTATAATTAGAAAAAATTCTAAGTGTTGAAATATCAAAATCTCCATTTTCTCAACTTTAGTTCATCATATCTCTTAAACTATGAATCTTTTGGACATGCCTCCTGTCGCTATTGCGAAAATCGGCGCCGGCTTGACAGGAGAGTCGCCACCGTGCGTTATTTATCCCTCAGAGCGGGAAAGGAAACGCTCGAAGTAAACCTCGCAAAAGACGGGAAAAAGGTATGGTCATCGCAACCAAAACCTGGATTCGGGAGTCGGTTACGCAAGGGGAAGGTATTAGCACCCCTCACGTCCATCGTACTCGATGGGATCCACGCTTGGTGTTTATAGGTAAAAGGGTGTATTATCTATCTACGCTAATGGCTGGTCTGAAAAGAAAAGAAAAGGACAGGACTCGACAGAACATACGGTGTTCTGGGCCTACGTATTCCCTCGTGCAATGGGAAAGTCAGAGTCAACGTAGTTCGACTTCCTACGTCTAAACGGGGGAAAGGTTGCTCGCCAAGACATCGCGTCCTGTGCCTACGTACTTTCATCGGGAATGAAAGATCAGAGCAAACGTAGTTCGGCTAACTACGGGTAAACAGGGGCTCTCACACAGCAATGAGAAAACAAACTGGTCCTAAAGGCTCAGGAACCTACAAATACGATCTGGTCTCAAATGCACTCGGGCAAGAGAAAGGGATAACAATTAGTCGTTAGCGGGAAAGTCTCGATCGCACAGCCGCGAGAGAACAAAGGTTAGTCGTTAGTGTGCTCGCTAGGATATCGCATCCTATGCCTACATATCTTCGTCTGGAACGAAGAATCAGAGCAGCTGTAGTTCAGCTAACTACGGGTCAAGCTACTCAAAAGCTCCTACAGAAAGGAAAGGGAAACCCTAGAACTATAGCTGAGAAACAGGGGAACCTACCTACTGCTACCACACCTGGCTGACCATCCTAATGTCTATCATAACAACTCCGCAGCGGAGAAGTCAGAGCTCCTAAGGGATCATGGCAACAGGACTAAACTACAAACAAGAAACTGCAAAGTAAAGGAATACTGAAAATATGCATGAATGCAACGATTGAACAAACAAGGCGCGAAGGCCGCAAACCACAGAGGCAAGGGAGCTCAGCTCTACCAAATACCAACAAGCAAAGCCACGCAATAACAAACAAGCCGAAGGAGGACCACCTCAACTTCTTATGCACACAAAGTCTACTTCTAAGATGCACCTATTCAGAACTATATAGATGAACACCTAAGTCTAATGCGACATAACATCACACAAGTCAAGCAATACAAAGAGACTAACCCTAAGCAGGGCCTGAAACAACTCCTAATCTATCTCCTAACAGAACTCTATACAAAACCCTAAGCAAAGATCTAAACAACAATCTAAACAAAACCTTAAGCAAGAGGAATCAATCCCAGTCTCCCAGCTTCAGAACAAGCTCACCAGAGAAGGGAAGCTAAGCAGACAAGCTCATAGTGCCTTCCTCAGGAAAGTACCAGGAGGTTACCACCCAGGAGTCATATCCTATGCGGCTCGACAACTGTGATCAGTTTACATTCCTCCTCAGGAGAAATTAAACTCACATGAAGGCTCCGGCATCGCTGGATACTTGAGAAAGAACCTATATGCACTAAGGGAACTAAGTGAGCAGGCTCATAGGACCTTCCTCAGGAAAGTACTAGGAGGCTGACACTTAGGAATCGTACCCTACGTGGCTCAACAACTGTGATCAGTCTACATTTCTCCTCAGGAGAAATTAAACTCACAAGTTGGCTCCAACATCCCTGGATACTTGAGAAATCCTAGACAAACTAATGGAACTAAGTGAATAGACCCCTAGGACCTTCCTCAGGAAAGTACTAGGAGGCTTCCACTTAGGAATCGTATCCCATGTGGCTCAACAACAGGTGATCAGTTTACATTTCTCCTCAGGAGAAATTAAACTCACAAGTCGGCTCCGACATCATTGGATACTTACGAAAGAGGTGAGAAGAAAGAATGAAAGTCATTCATAGTGCCTTCCTCAGGAAAGTACCATAAACTCCCTTCAAACTTCAGGATCTCGAACCTCACAAACAGACAACAAGCTCCTAGACTAAGCCTCAATCCACTGCCTCTTTGCAAGCTCCAACAGGACCTCCATCAGCTCCCACCTTCAAGAAGAAACCCACAGGCCAAGAAACCACAGGAGACTATCTCTGAAGTTCAACCACAGTTGAACTTCAAAGTCAGAAGTCATCAAGACTTCCCCTATCTTCAGGCTCAGACAAATCCTATCAGGACACCCTACAAAAATCTAATAAAAATCTAATGGGAGACCTACATGGCTCTAGGATAACATACTGAAAAATCAGAATGAAATTCAACACCAGATGGAAGAACTAAAATCAACAACACAGACATATTCACAAACCAGTTATTCAACATCAATAACAGTGAAAAAATGCAATTAAAATGAAAATGCATGATTAAGCTAATGTTTTTGCATTATAAAATTCTACACTGAATCACGAGTCTACAGAAAAAAGAACGGAATTATTTGACTAAATCTACTATTTTTTATGAATTTTCTAATGATATGCATGTATTGAAAATATTAAAAAGCATCAATTAATTGAAAAATATGCAAAAAATAACAAACTAAAATAAAATGTCATTTTTATTTTTCTTTAATTTTCTAGACAATATGATGAAATGGTAGAAACAAGAATTATTAAAAAACAATTATTTACCTTTATTTATGAATTATTTACATGTATGAAAATATAAAAGAAATTGAAAGAAAATGACATGGAGGGGGTTTAAACAGCAAGCATTCCAGTTTTCCATTCATTGGGCCCTCAATGGTGGGGGTGCAACTAGCAGTTGGGCGCAGGCCCATGTTTAATATCCAGAAAAAACAAAAACTGAATTGAAACCAGAGGGGGGTGCAGCGCTAGTAGGGTTTTCAGTTATTTTCATTATGGGCTACGCCCAGGGGGGTGCCATTAGCAGTTTGGGGCCTAAAGCCCAACTCAATCCACTCAGGTCTCTCAAACAGGGGGGGGAATTGAGTAACGATGGGGTATGCATCAGAAACTATGCTTGGGCCTAAGCCCAATCCAAACAAACCCTAATCAAAACTACTCTCCCTCCTCACACGCTCGGGTACTGTTCACTCTTGGAAACCCTAGCCGTTTCACCATCTTCTTCCTCTATCTCACGCTCTCTGAAACTCCCCCCCCAGAATCCTCAAACAATCCAACAAGCCCTACACGAAACAACTCCACGCAAACCCCAAACACCTCAATCTCTCAACTAAACATGGCCTAGCTTAACAAGTATGGTCAGATTGACGTTCTTGCGCTACAAATCCTCAAGATCCTAAGTCTACAGAATCTAACACGCGCATGCAAATGGAGGAGTTTAAGGAAAAAGGCTGTAGAAACCTGGAACGACGAATGTTAGTTGATGTTCTTTGAAGAAGTGGATCGTTCGCTGAAGATCTTCGAGCGGAGACGATTTCTGATGGTGGACCCGTCGCTTGCTCTTGAGTGGATGAGTATTCTTGAGGCGCTTTGGAGACGTTCCCGACGAAGATCTTTGAATGATTTCTGAATGTATGAGCGTTTCTGGAGAAATTTGATGAAGCTTGTTGAAGGTTTGGGTATTCAAAGTGATTTTCTGGGAATCTTGCTTGAGGAGGATGAACGTCTGAGATAATTTCTGGAAAAATTGATGGAGACGGATGAAGGTTTGAGTGTTCTGGAAAAAATTGATGGAGAACGTTGAAGATCCCGGCGTGTCTATGAATTTTCCGGCGATGAGAAGAGGAAGGTGACGGAGGAGATCTGGGGAGGAAGAAGAGGATCTGAGGATTTCTGGAAATTTTGGTTGTTCAGGTGGTGGCCGGAGTTGGACGGTGGTTGACGGTTGCCGGCGGTGTTATCGCCGGATTTGCATGCCCGGCGAGGGAGTTTCCGGTGAGGAGGTGAGGGGAGCTGGGAGGTGGACGCGTGTCACCGTCGGTGGAGGGAGCTGGTGCATGCGTGCCACGTGTGGTGGCGTGGAGAGAGAGAGAGTGAACGCGTGGCGTGATGGGAAACGAAAAGGTGGGGCCGTTCTGCTTCAACACGTGTCATCAATATTTATATCACTGAGAAGGCTAGAACTCTCTAGAAGCTCCTGGAGATTACTGGAAAAATGGCTGGAACGAACTGGGCTGAATTGGACCCCTTTTTTTTGGACAAATCTGTTGCTGCATTGTTTGGACAAAAAATGCAAACTGGGCCTTGCACTGCTTTGGGCCCAGTACGAAATTGAATAAAAAAACTGTAAAAACTAGATTTTAAAAAAAACAATTAATCCTAACTATATCTAATTAATACCAATTAATCTAATTAACTAACGTCCTAATCAACTCTAAAAAATGCTTAAAACTCATATTATCCTAATTAAACCTAAAAAAGATTAAGACCCTAATTAACTCTAAAAAAGAGATTAATGCTCTAATTTCTATATTATCCTAAAAAACAATTAATATCTAATTAAACTCTAAAAAATGATTAAAAGTCTAATTATCCTAATTAAATCTAAAAACAATTAAGATCTAATTAACTTCAAAATTCTACTAATTCTCTATTAAAATCTTAATATCATTAATAAAAGAAAAGCTATATTATTCTAAAGAAAAGATAAAACCAATTAAAATCTTATTTATATTCTAAAATTTTTATTTAAAATTCTATAAAATCCTAAAAAGAGCATTAAGCTATTAAAATACTCAAAAACCCTATTTAAATTCCAGAAAAATCTATAAAGCCTGTTAAAAATTCACAAAAATCCTAAAAATGCAGATGAATGCAAATGACCCCCATAAAAGCGCACGAGACCAGATCGAATCGAACGGAGATCCCCGGGCATCAGAATATCATCAAAATCACTGAAAAATCACCGAGGAGCGCACAATTTCCCGAAAATAAAACCCCGATAATCTGGACTGGGTCTGCCATATCTGATAGACAAAAATCAAGCTGTAACCCTGATATCCCCTGTTTGTGCACAAATATCACATGTCTGAGCTGCGAATATGAATTTAAACCATGAGTCATATAGGAGAACCGGTTGGTCAAATTTTGAGGGTGCAACAGCTGCCCCTATTCAAGCGACTTGGACCTGAAGGGTTTGAAGAGCGCTCAGCCTTCAAACATTCAGAGGTACGAGACGGTTGAATACAAATAAAACCCGAAAATTTGTCAACCGCGAGCATATACTGTAAACTGCTTGGGGAATAAAGTCCAGGAAACCAAGTCCAGTCATTGCGGCACCAAACTGATTAATCATCTGATAAAGAACTCCTGATTGAATACCCGTTGCTTGTGATACCCCACATAACAAACCCTGAGGGTTGCAACAAAATACCTAATCCTTTCACATTGCCTACTGATAGGCAGGAAGAGAAATATACTCACATCGTCCAAAGATGGACGGGAAGACACCCTGATTGAATACTCTCCTCGTCTAATGATAGACGGAAAAACAACATTAATCTCCCAATTCACATCGTCTAAGGGTAGACGGAAAGACACCATAATCTCCAAATTCACATCGTCTAAGAGTAGACGGGATCATCCTGATCAATGAACAAATCACTATTCACATCGTCTAAGGGTAGACGGGATCGTCCTGATTAATGACAAATCAATTCTCATCGTCTAAGGGTAGACGGGATCGTCCTGATCGAATCAATATTCTCATCGTCTAAGGGTAGACGGGAAGAAGTATTCTCCAAACACACATCGTCTAAGGGTAGACGGCATCATCCTGATTGAATCAATATTCTCATCGTCTAAGAGTAGACGGGATCATCCTGACTGATGAACAAATCAATATTCACATCGTCTAAGGATAGACGGAAAGACATTCATGATCTCCAAACTCACATCGTCTAAGGATAGACGGCATCATCCTGATTGATGAAACAAATCAACATTCTCATCGTCTAAGGGTAGACGGAAAGACACCATCTCAATATGCACATCGTCTAAGGGTAGACGGCATCATCCTGATTGATGAACAAATCAATATTCTCATCGTCTAAGAGTAGACGGCATCATCCTGATTGATGAAACAAAACAACTCACATCGTCTAAGGATAGACGGGAAGAAAGCCTGATTGCATACTCACATCGTCTAAAGATAGACGGGAAGAAATAATTCTCCGTACTCACATCGTCTAAGGATAGACGGAAAGACACCATCTCAATATGCACATCGTCTAAGGGTAGACGGCATCATCCTGATTGATGAAACACAACAATTCACATCGTCTAAGGATAGACGGGAAGTCACCATAACGCAATTCAACACCATCCTTTGAATTTCAGAATCCTTCTGTCTACGGGAATTGATGGAAAGATCAACATCTTTGAAGGGGCCACATCGTCAGTATGGACCGACGGTAAGAAAAACCACCTTTTAAAGAACCATGTCGTCAATAAGGATCGACGATCACGAAAACTGAACATTCTTCGAAGAGTCTTGACATCAATAGGGATTGATGGTCAGAAAAGTCCCTCTTAAACGTCATCATATCCAATAACCAGAAAGAGAACCAATATCCAAAATCATTTTGAAACCCCTCAACAACTAAGGATAGCCGGAGAAGACTCGCTGGGGGAAACACCTCATCATATGTATGATCTGGCAATAAGAAACCCGCTGGACAGTAACTCGAAACTTCACATCGTCTGCTGACAGACGGAAAGGAAAGCCACTTATTAGAGAAGCTCTGTTTTGAACCTTATTGAAAATCAACCAACACCTCACATCGTCTACTGATAGACGGGAAGAAAGCATATCCTGGGAACCCCTTCTTGAAACTTTACTGCGACCCGCAACTTCACATCGTCTGTGGATAGACGGAAAGAAAACCACATTCGTACTCAAGACGTCTAATGATAGACGGAGAAATCCACTTATTGGAGGAACACATCGTCAATATGAATTGACGGGAAGAAAAGTCTATCGATATCAGATGACTGCTTGATCAAAGCACAACTATCGTTGCATGATCTGAGATACAAATAATCTGCTGAACTGTCTGAATACTGCTGCTGGATAAATGTCCCTGAACTGATCACAGAGTAATTCACGCGCCATATGAGGCTGATAGAAAGCCTGACTCATGCTTCGTATGCATATGCATGTGCTTTAATCTTTCTACAGCGTAATGCTCCATTCTGGATGGAAATGCTACGCATTTTGGCAATGATATGCACGTATGATGCAACTATGATGCAAATATGATAATGCATGCAATGTGCTAGCAGGCTCGAGCTGCCGGAGAAGGCCGAGTACAGAAAACTACTTCAGCAAAATAAATGCTGAAGGCGAGGCCAACTCTGCTGGGGATAAACTGGATATCACTGAATCATCCCAGCAAAATAAATGCTGGGAAAGTGAAATCAACTCCGCTGGGGATATTGGGAACTTAGCCGAACACCTCGACGAAGTAATACCCTGCTGGGGAACATAATTCCGCTGTGAAATAGCAGACGTGCTGAATATGATTAGACTTCTCTGGGGATAGCTTACCCATACCAATGACAAATTGGTCTTTGCTGGAGACAATGGAGGGAGTCCTCCTGCGCTCTGATGAAGCTCGGATCTGGAAATTGATGCGCCAACACGGATGTGTTTCACAGCAATCGCAAACATGGATTTGAGCTCTTAAGCTATCTGTGATGGGTCAGGTACAACTGATGCTGGAAAATATTCTTTCTGAATACACAGCCTTTTGGTGAAGAGTCAAGGGATAGTGACACAACTTCCCGCATTCATCTCGCTCTTGAAAATCGACTGCATCCGCTCGAATAACTCTGTATGACCCTGAGAATGACAATCCTTTTGCTTCTGATATGCCCCCAGCTTATAGGACATCTGTGGGGATAGTCCCTGAAAGGAAATCTGCGAATCTGAGCCCTGATGGTCTGATATAACATGCCTCAGCGTTCTGAACTTCTGAGAGATACTTCACCTTGAATGCTTCTCGAGTAACTTCTGCGCGCTTAAGATGGCCTGCCCCTGACTGCAATGACCTAGCCCCGACTATCTGATTCAGAGTAGTACCTCTACGAGAGATTTGCCAAATCTCGACCTGACTGCCCCAGGATAACTGTCTTCGAAAAACTGACCTGACTGGGGATCACAATAAAGCTTGCCCCTGCTCTCGGAACATTCGGGCGTTCTGCATTCTATCTTGACCATACTTTCCACTGTAGGAAGCTTTTCTGCTGTCAAGCGCTTACTCGCAAGTAAAACAAGTTGTTATGCATAAAAGATGTATTAATGCAACACATATGACAGCTTTGACATCCAATCTGTTCACTGGGAAAAGGAAAAAAAACAGTTTAATGGCATATGATGCACAAAACATTTATCGATCATTGGTATCAACATGGTAAGAGGAACCTTTTTAAGAGTCAGAATCGACGCGACCTTTACCGGAGTATGCTTTCGAAACAACCTGCTTCAATTAGGACTTTTGAAGGTTGTAACGTGGTCAGGTTCATGGTTTTGAAGGAAAGGATAAAGGCTCAAAGTTTACTTTAAACCCACCCATTCTCCTTGATGTTCTCCCATCCTACGTTCAGCTAATTTGACCTTAGCGCTCACCTCTCAGAGGTTGAAAGGTAGGAATGATAGTTCGAGAAACTTTTGGATTTTGGAGCGACAGCCACTCATCTTTCGTCTTTGACACTTGAGGTCACACGACTTGTATTTTCATCGAGGATTTTTCTTTTGATCCTTTTCATCTTTTTCTCTTCATATCCCTAACTTTTGCCTGGACTGACTCCTTTTGAGTTTCTTTTGATTTTTTAAGTCCAGCGGGATGCCCTCATTTTTGCCTAAGTCATTTGTTTTGAAGTTTTCTTGACTTAGCGGGCTTTTGGTTTTTTTTTTTTTTAATTCTTCCTTTTTTCGAACAAGTCGTGTGATACTGGTTGTCTGACTCTTTGGGGAATGATGTGGCTGTCCCACTCTTGATTGAACCATTGTGGTCTTTTAGGCACGACCTCTAGGGACGTGATTGATCCTTGAACGGACACTCCTTTTTGCAATTTGGACGCTCGGTCAAACTAGCTAACACCTACCCGGCCCCAGGTTATGATTGAGGGTTTTTCGTTTTCAGAAAGAAACTCCTACTACAAGGCTCAAAGGGGTTGACAAGGGATTATCTTCCTTATATCTCCGGTGTTTAGGGATTTGACACAATGCCTGTACATCATCAGCAGGTTTTATTTCAAAAGCATACAATCTCGGTAGTTGCATGTCGGTCATTTTCGTCATCCTCCCCAAATTCTTCTTAACCAAACGTTGGACATTTGCAAAAACAGTTAGTGAACACGACGGGATTTCATCAAAACATGCATATTTATTTCATTATCATCAATTGAAATGAACACAACAAGTTTTACAAACAAGCTTACAAATTCAAACAGGAAAGCAACTACAAATGCAAAGAAATGACAAGCTAAAACAAAGAAAATATGCTAGCTTCCGAGAACTGGGCTTTCATATCTGCCCTGCTGCTGAATCAGCTATCCTTATTAGAGGCAATTCGATGCTGTCCTGATCTGCTTTCAATGACTCAAACAAATTATAGAGCCTTTTCTCCTTCATTCAGATGATTCTAGGACCTCTTGGCCCGAAGCTGATTGCTGCACTATCAAGCAAATCCTGCACTTGGTGCTTAAAAGCATGGCAACTTTCTATATCGTGACCCGGGGCCCCAGAATGAAACTCACAGTGTTTGCTTGCATCATAACCAAACGGGGGAGTTCCCGTTATTGGCGCCAGAGTTCTTGTCTCTACCATATTCAATCCCAACAATGTCTGCAACAACTCGGCATATGTTGAGGGAGGCTTCTCAAACACTCTTCTCGGTTTACCACCCTGGAATCTTCGTTGAGCCTGCTGTGCCCCCTGCTGAGGCTGCTGCTGCTGGTATCGGGTTGACCCTTGAACACCCTTTGTATCAAATGCAACATTGGTTTCTTGATCTTCAATGTACTGATTAACGCCCTCCTTATGCTTAACCATTTTCTTTCTCAGATCTGCCCCAGGAATAGGCAATAATTGTGGGCCTGGAGATTCTGACACCATGGATTCCAGGATACGCTTCTGACCCACTGCAGCTTTAGAAACATCTGTCATCTTAGCATCGATCGATACAGGAGCAATACGTACAGCTACGTCGCTCGGCGTGAATTCGATATCGTGCAAGTCAATCAGGTCTTGAACATTGTGCTTAAAAGCATGACAACCCTCGATGTCGTGTCCGAATGCCCCGGAATGAAATTCACATTGTTTGCTGGCATCGTACCCTTGAGGAAACACTCTCGTTGGTGGTGTCAACGTTCTCTTCTCAACCAAATTAAACCTCAGTAAGATCGGCAAGAGCTCAGCATATGTCATAGGTGGCGCCTCAAATATTCTCCTTGGCTTCCCTTCCTGGATCTTCCGCTGAGCCGGATGTATCTTCTGTTGCCGCTGCTCAGGTTCCACATGCACAGGTGGCGCGAGCTTCTTCATTGCGGTTTCAAATAGCTGATCGTCTTCTTTTCTAAGCACATTCTTGACTACTTCCATGATCAAGCTCACTTGGGTCTTCAGCTGACTGTTCTCCTCTTTGAGAATCTTCTGCTCCAGACGCATCTCTTGCATGTCTCTCATCATCTGCCCCAGCTGGCTTTGGACTTCGATCAATTCAAACTGATTCTGTTCCATATCTCTGAAGGAATTCCTGCAACAAACTGGACGATGAGGAAATAAGGCCCACGGTTCTGATATACCTGTTAAATGATAATGCAGCGCAGAAAGCAAACATATATTCACAACGAGATAACGAGAAACTCAAGCTATAAGCACACAGACAAACATCTCCCACACACGTACAACCAACAAAATCAGCAGGTAAGCACAAATGAGTATGAATACAACAACCCCAGCCAACAATCCTGGTGGTGGTCGGCAAATACTGATGCACAAAAGCTAAACGGATTAGGCAGCGAAACAGATGCGACACCCGGCATGGAAACCTCTAGAAACTTCCTCCATATTCAACTGAACTCTCCGATTGACAATCTTCAGAGCACACACTTCCTGCGGAGTCTTCCATGACATTAACTGACGAACCCGCACAACTGGAGGATGGAAAATCATTAATCTGAACAAAACCCTGCGGAGTGATGCAAATACGGCTGGAGTCTATCAGATCCTGAATCTGACTTCTAAGCACCTTACAATCATTGGTGGAATGCCCCTGTGCCCCATCATGGTACTCACAGCGGGCGCTGGCATCGAAACCTGGAGGATACGGTGGAATCACCGGCTTAGTCTCTTTCGGCACTATTAATCCGCTTTTGACCAGATCTGGCAACAACTGACTGTACGACACCGGTAGTTGAGTAAATTGCCTTTCAGGCTTCCTTGGTCTTCGTGGAGCATGCTGACGCGATCGGCGATAGGATGATCGTTGACTTGAAGTGTCTGAAAATTGATCCTGAGATGCTGGAGATTCTGAGGTGGCATCATCTCCTTCCCACTCTTCTTGAGAACTGACAACTGACTCAACCTTATTAACTGGGACGTAAGGAACACCTCGAAACTTTCCACTCCTGAGTCCTCGCTCAACAATCTCTCCCAACCTCATCAGGCCCACAAAGCTCGTGCAACTGAACAATTTGTCAAAATAATGGCCTTTCAGGGTACCCAAGAAGATGTCAACTAGTTCCCTTTCCGGAAGCGGTGGTCGAACACTAGCAGACAATTCTTTCCATCTTCGCAAATACGCTCTGAATGATTCATTCTTCGCCTGAGACAATTCTTGCAGATCTACGAGACTAGGAGTCAAATCCAAGTTGTAATCGTACTGCTTCATGAAAGCTCTGGCTAAGTCTACCCAAGATCGAATCTGATTACTCTCCAATTGCACATACCATCTCAACGATGCCCCAGTCAGGCTATACTGGAAGCAATGGATCATCAATTTGTCATTTCGCACAAACGAAGTCATCCTTCGACAGAACATCATCAAATGCGACTTCGGACAGCTATCTCCTGTGTATTTTTCAAATTCCGGCACTTTGAACTTGTAAGGCAACACCAGGTCAGGAACCAAGCACATGGCTACAGCATCCAGGTTAACGGCATCTTTCGCTTCCAAGGCTTTCATTTGCTCTTCCAACACTCGGAGTCTTCTACCATCGTCAAGAGCTCTTGGATCTACTAACCCGGTCACTGGAATATCTCTTCGGTAATTCATCCCAGGGAAAGCAACACATTGATTGTTAACAGGAGGATAACGTTCATTTCGGGCAACAAACTGCTCATGCTGATCTCTGTTCTCAACAGCAGGCTGCACAACTTGGTCTGCAGTAAGATTGTTCGCTTGCGGGAAGTCTTCCATAGAATCATACTGATGGTTGGACGCCACAGTAAACCCTGCCTGGGTGTCAGGAACCTGGAAATTGCCTTCAGACATAGCCACCAATTACCTGTAACCGATTGCACTGCTTGATTCTGCTCAAATCTGCTTCAGCCCCTTGGTCGTCTCCAATACTCCACTCTTGCCTCAAACAATTCCCCGAGAATCACTTTCTGGTGAAAACAAAGGCTGGATAAGTGCTCTGACCTGCTAAATGCTATGCAGTATGATTTATGCAAACAGAAATACAAAAATGCTAACGTGCATGTGTGCTTTGGAGATATTTTCCCTCCAATTCCAGTGTCAGTGGTAGCAAGACGAGATGAACCATAAAGAAAATATTTGGAAAAACCCTCATGTATTGATTAGAATAACAGTCTTGTCAAGAAGTTACATAACTATGCTCCATACAGCTGATATGATAAGGAGGATCCCAGCCAACATGCCTGGTGGTGATCTCAACATACAGAATACAAGAGAGAAATCAACTACGGGTACGGTTGCGGAAGTCCTCGACCATCTTCTTTGTCTCTGCATGATCTGGTTGATAAATCAAACCTTCTATCAGTCGATCCCTCTTCCTGACTGTCCCCTGGATGTCTCTGACAAAGTCTTCCCAAGCCTTATCATTGGCACCATCCCCAGGTTTGGGTCTCTTGGCATCTGCTCTATGCTGGAAATCTTCCAAATTCTTCGTGGCATCTGCCAGCTTACGCTCGGCCTCGTATCGGCGACAGGCTTCTTCTTCAAGCTCTCCAGTCTTCACTTTGACCTGTTCTTCTAACTGAGCAACCTGTGTCTTCAGCCCTTCTTCTCGCTCCTTGCGCTTGGTCATAGTGAGATCCCAGTGTTCTCTGAACTTGGCTAGTTTTGTGTAGGCCCTTTCCAGCTCTTGCTTCTTGGTGGCCAACACACTACTAACTGAGTCTACATCTAGCTCCGGGCGCTTCTTGGTTTCAGTTAATTCCAATAGCGTAGTCTTCAGATGTTTCAGAGTTTCATCCTGTTGCTTAGAAACATATCCTGTTTCAATCTTTTCATGCCGAAGCTGGGCATTCTCCTTCTCTAAAGCCTCTTTGGCCCTGGCTAGCTCTTCTTTCTCCGCCATCAGCTGCTTGTAGACCTGAATGTCCACAGTGGTAGGCTCCTCTACCGGAGGAGGATGCAATGGCTGAACTGCTGGATACGGCATAAGGAACTTCACAGCTCGCTCACGAATCCATTCTACATATGGGCTAGGACCTCGAGTATCCCCTCTGCTACCTGAAAGCTTCCCTCTCTTGTGCAAGTTTTTCCAAGCTTTCTCAAGTTTGGTCAGCATCTCTTTCCCTATTGCCCCGGTGAGATACAGAGATTCCTGTATTTCCTCGGGCTTTGGCGCTCCTTGAGGTATGTACCCAAATTGCTTGATCAATAAGGAAGGGTTATAGTTGACACAACCTTTCCTTCCTATTAACGGAACATTCGGGAATCCTTCGCCTTTGAGTATGACTTCAGCTCCAAATACCTCTTTATTGGTCCATACCACGTTCTCAGCAGTTAATCTCATTAAGCGCTCGGGCCATCCTAGAGAATTGATAGATGTGACAAACGGGCCTGACTTAGGCATATGACTGGTGAACCACCTGCATAAGAGAGGTACACAACAAGACACATTCCTTCCTCGTCGCTTTTCATTCTGATAATGAGTTGAATGGTGGATATCTCCCAGCAAAGTAGGAACTGGGTTTCCCGCAGCCAAAATATAGAAGGCATCAGAATCAACGAAATCAGGAATATTCGGGAACAACACGATGCCATACACACATACAGCAAGGATGACGTCAAAAACACCCCAGTTACCCTTCTGGGCATATTCTCGAGCCTTCTCCACTAAGACATCCAACGGAAATCCCCATACGTCTCCTCTTCTGATCATCTTCCCAGACAGCTCAGACTCTTTCAAACACAGGATGGCAGAAAGCTCAGCCAGCTTAGGCTCAGCGTCCGTACGATAAAAAGGCATCTGCTCACGGATCGGTATATCCAGAAGTGCAGAGTACTCCTCCAGGGTAGGAGCCAAAACAAAGTCGGGAAATACAAAACACCTGAGCTCCGCGTCGTAGAACTGTAACAGAGTATAGATGCCGCTGGTTTCATAGGCAGATGGCTGATAAACGTAGGTCAGAATCCTCCCATATCTCTTTCTGAAGTCACCCATTCCCCTCTTCTTAGCAATAGCAATCAACTCTAACAATAGACTGATATTCGGCGACGGAAACTTATAGGGCAATACTCTCTTCAGGTTTTCCATGTCTTGCTAGGAACAAACACCAGAACTGGAAGGGAAAATATGTACCTGCAATACACACACGTTAGTTGAATGCAAATGGTAATGCAATGATGCAATATGATAAATAATGCAATCTGCGAACACAGGGGCTATGCTGTAGCCTGAAGAGGAATATCTCTGTGATCAAGAACAGAAAACCAACACGGTCACCAGAATCTCATGCCACTAACTACCATCTGATACTCAAAATATCAATCCCCTGGTAAGAAAACCATATGAACCTCTGTATCTGACGAGAATACCATCTGATAATAGCCTCAACCTCAGATAAGAAACCCATCTGACCCAGACAACACACCTGGAGATGAATCAAGAACACCATCTGATAAAGATACTGAATCATGGTTTCTGAAGGCCAGTTTTCCTGCAATAGCCCAGTCCCTCTCACAGGTAGGATAGACCTAATCCACGGACAAAGGTACGGCATCCTATGCGGTCATCAGCGTCACAGACTTTCATGAGTGACAATACGATTCCCAGAAGGAGTGGCATCATCAAGTCATGAAGAGGTCTCACTTAGCTGACTTCCAAATGATCGGTCCCCAGAGTCGACAACCCTCACGTCTGGACTCCCCTCAGATCCTCAGGACCGGAAAGGAGCACCTCTGCAAGAATCTCGTCTGAGCGCAGATTTTCGTAGGGAACTGTGCCTGCTCAGCAGACAGGTTCGTCTACTACTTCTCCGCAACTATATCTAGGTGTGTACTCAAGCCCAGGTCCGGCTTTTCACTCACAGTAACCTCCCTTTTCCCACAGCAATAATCATAATAATATAATGCTGGAAAATAAATGCAGAAAGGTAAAGGTACAGAAAAGTAAAGTGCAGAAAAGTAAAACACAATATGCACAACACCCAACAAATAAACACCCAAGCGCTAGGATTGACTCGCGTAGGGGATGGGAAACGGTCCCAGCATAAGGGATGGGAAAAGTCCCTAGATGCTATAAGTCCCCAGCAGAGTCGCCAGCTGTCGCTATTGCGAAAATCGGCGCCGGCTTGACAGGAGAGTCGCCACCGTGCGTTATTTATCCCTCAGAGCGGGAAAGGAAACGCTCGAAGTAAACCTCGCAAAAGACGGGAAAAAGGTATGGTCATCGCAACCAAAACCTGGATTCGGGAGTCGGTTACGCAAGGGGAAGGTATTAGCACCCCTCACGTCCATCGTACTCGATGGGATCCACGCTTGGTGTTTATAGGTAAAAGGGTGTATTATCTATCTACGCTAATGGCTGGTCTGAAAAGAAAAGAAAAGGACAGGACTCGACAGAACATACGGTGTTCTGGGCCTACGTATTCCCTCGTGCAATGGGAAAGTCAGAGTCAACGTAGTTCGACTTCCTACGTCTAAACGGGGGAAAGGTTGCTCGCCAAGACATCGCGTCCTGTGCCTACGTACTTTCATCGGGAATGAAAGATCAGAGCAAACGTAGTTCGGCTAACTACGGGTAAACAGGGGCTCTCACACAGCAATGAGAAAACAAACTGGTCCTAAAGGCTCAGGAACCTACAAATACGATCTGGTCTCAAATGCACTCGGGCAAGAGAAAGGGATAACAATTAGTCGTTAGCGGGAAAGTCTCGATCGCACAGCCGCGAGAGAACAAAGGTTAGTCGTTAGTGTGCTCGCTAGGATATCGCATCCTATGCCTACATATCTTCGTCTGGAACGAAGAATCAGAGCAGCTGTAGTTCAGCTAACTACGGGTCAAGCTACTCAAAAGCTCCTACAGAAAGGAAAGGGAAACCCTAGAACTATAGCTGAGAAACAGGGGAATCTACCTACTGCTACCACACCTGGCTGACCATCCTAATGTCTATCATAACAACTCCGCAGCGGAGAAGTCAGAGCTCCTAAGGGATCATGGCAACAGGACTAAACTACAAACAAGAAACTGCAAAGTAAAGGAATACTGAAAATATGCATGAATGCAACGATTGAACAAACAAGGCGCGAAGGCCGCAAACCACAGAGGCAAGGGAGCTCAGCTCTACCAAATACCAACAAGCAAAGCCACGCAATAACAAACAAGCCGAAGGAGGACCACCTCAACTTCTTATGCACACAAAGTCTACTTCTAAGATGCACCTATTCAGAACTATATAGATGAACACCTAAGTCTAATGCGACATAACATCACACAAGTCAAGCAATACAAAGAGACTAACCCTAAGCAGGGCCTGAAACAACTCCTAATCTATCTCCTAACAGAACTCTATACAAAACCCTAAGCAAAGATCTAAACAACAATCTAAACAAAACCTTAAGCAAGAGGAATCAATCCCAGTCTCCCAGCTTCAGAACAAGCTCACCAGAGAAGGGAAGCTAAGCAGACAAGCTCATAGTGCCTTCCTCAGGAAAGTACCAGGAGGTTACCACCCAGGAGTCATATCCTATGCGGCTCGACAACTGTGATCAGTTTACATTCCTCCTCAGGAGAAATTAAACTCACATGAAGGCTCCGGCATCGCTGGATACTTGAGAAAGAACCTATATGCACTAAGGGAACTAAGTGAGCAGGCTCATAGGACCTTCCTCAGGAAAGTACTAGGAGGCTGACACTTAGGAATCGTACCCTACGTGGCTCAACAACTGTGATCAGTCTACATTTCTCCTCAGGAGAAATTAAACTCACAAGTTGGCTCCAACATCCCTGGATACTTGAGAAATCCTAGACAAACTAATGGAACTAAGTGAATAGACCCCTAGGACCTTCCTCAGGAAAGTACTAGGAGGCTTCCACTTAGGAATCGTATCCCATGTGGCTCAACAACAGGTGATCAGTTTACATTTCTCCTCAGGAGAAATTAAACTCACAAGTCGGCTCCGACATCATTGGATACTTACGAAAGAGGTGAGAAGAAAGAATGAAAGTCATTCATAGTGCCTTCCTCAGGAAAGTACCATAAACTCCCTTCAAACTTCAGGATCTCGAACCTCACAAACAGACAACAAGCTCCTAGACTAAGCCTCAATCCACTGCCTCTTTGCAAGCTCCAACAGGACCTCCATCAGCTCCCACCTTCAAGAAGAAACCCACAGGCCAAGAAACCACAGGAGACTATCTCTGAAGTTCAACCACAGTTGAACTTCAAAGTCAGAAGTCATCAAGACTTCCCCTATCTTCAGGCTCAGACAAATCCTATCAGGACACCCTACAAAAATCTAATAAAAATCTAATGGGAGACCTACATGGCTCTAGGATAACATACTGAAAAATCAGAATGAAATTCAACACCAGATGGAAGAACTAAAATCAACAACACAAACATATTCACAAACCAGTTATTCAACATCAATAACAGTGAAAAAATGCAATTAAAATGAAAATGCATGATTAAGCTAATGTTTTTGCATTATAAAATTCTACACTGAATCACGAGTCTACAGAAAAAAGAACGGAATTATTTGACTAAATCTACTATTTTTTATGAATTTTCTAATGATATGCATGTATTGAAAATATTAAAAAGCATCAATTAATTGAAAAATATGCAAAAAATAACAAACTAAAATAAAATGTCATTTTTATTTTTCTTTAATTTTCTAGACAATATGATGAAATGGTAGAAACAAGAATTATTAAAAAACAATTATTTACCTTTATTTATGAATTATTTACATGTATGAAAATATAAAAGAAATTGAAAGAAAATGACATGGAGGGGGTTTAAACAGCAAGCATTCCAGTTTTCCATTCATTGGGCCCTCAATGGTGGGGGTGCAACTAGCAGTTGGGCGCAGGCCCATGTTTAATATCCAGAAAAAACAAAAACTGAATTGAAACCAGAGGGGGGTGCAACGCTAGTAGGGTTTTCAGTTATTTTCATTATGGGCTACGCCCAGGGGGGTGCCATTAGCAGTTTGGGGCCTAAAGCCCAACTCAATCCACTCAGGTCTCTCAAACAGGGGGGGGGAATTGAGTAACGATGGGGTATGCATCAGAAACTATGCTTGGGCCTAAGCCCAATCCAAACAAACCCTAATCAAAACTACTCTCCCTCCTCACACGCTCGGGTACTGTTCACTCTTGGAAACCCTAGCCGTTTCACCATCTTCTTCCTCTATCTCACGCTCTCTGAAACTCCCCCCCCAGAATCCTCAAACAATCCAACAAGCCCTACACGAAACAACTCCACGCAAACCCCAAACACCTCAATCTCTCAACTAAACATGGCCTAGCTTAACAAGTATGGTCAGATTGACGTTCTTGCGCTACAAATCCTCAAGATCCTAAGTCTACAGAATCTAACACGCGCATGCAAATGGAGGAGTTTAAGGAAAAAGGCTGTAGAAACCTGGAACGACGAATGTTAGTTGATGTTCTTTGAAGAAGTGGATCGTTCGCTGAAGATCTTCGAGCGGAGACGATTTCTGATGGTGGACCCGTCGCTTGCTCTTGAGTGGATGAGTATTCTTGAGGCGCTTTGGAGACGTTCCCGACGAAGATCTTTGAATGATTTCTGAATGTATGAGCGTTTCTGGAGAAATTTGATGAAGCTTGTTGAAGGTTTGGGTATTCAAAGTGATTTTCTGGGAATCTTGCTTGAGGAGGATGAACGTCTGAGATAATTTCTGGAAAAATTGATGGAGACGGATGAAGGTTTGAGTGTTCTGGAAAAAATTGATGGAGAACGTTGAAGATCCCGGCGTGTCTATGAATTTTCCGGCGATGAGAAGAGGAAGGTGACGGAGGAGATCTGGGGAGGAAGAAGAGGATCTGAGGATTTCTGGAAATTTTGGTTGTTCAGGTGGTGGCCGGAGTTGGACGGTGGTTGACGGTTGCCGGCGGTGTTATCGCCGGATTTGCATGCCCGGCGAGGGAGTTTCCGGTGAGGAGGTGAGGGGAGCTGGGAGGTGGACGCGTGTCACCGTCGGTGGAGGGAGCTGGTGCATGCGTGCCACGTGTGGTGGCGTGGAGAGAGAGAGAGTGAACGCGTGGCGTGATGGGAAACGAAAAGGTGGGGCCGTTCTGCTTCAACACGTGTCATCAATATTTATATCACTGAGAAGGCTAGAACTCTCTAGAAGCTCCTGGAGATTACTGGAAAAATGGCTGGAACGAACTGGGCTGAATTGGACCCCTTTTTTTTGGACAAATCTGTTGCTGCATTGTTTGGACAAAAAATGCAAACTGGGCCTTGCACTGCTTTGGGCCCAGTACGAAATTGAATAAAAAAACTGTAAAAACTAGATTTTAAAAAAAACAATTAATCCTAACTATATCTAATTAATACCAATTAATCTAATTAACTAACGTCCTAATCAACTCTAAAAAATGCTTAAAACTCATATTATCCTAATTAAACCTAAAAAAGATTAAGACCCTAATTAACTCTAAAAAAGAGATTAATGCTCTAATTTCTATATTATCCTAAAAAACAATTAATATCTAATTAAACTCTAAAAAATGATTAAAAGTCTAATTATCCTAATTAAATCTAAAAACAATTAAGATCTAATTAACTTCAAAATTCTACTAATTCTCTATTAAAATCTTAATATCATTAATAAAAGAAAAGCTATATTATTCTAAAGAAAAGATAAAACCAATTAAAATCTTATTTATATTCTAAAATTTTTATTTAAAATTCTATAAAATCCTAAAAAGAGCATTAAGCTATTAAAATACTCAAAAACCCTATTTAAATTCCAGAAAAATCTATAAAGCCTGTTAAAAATTCACAAAAATCCTAAAAATGCAGATGAATGCAAATGACCCCCATAAAAGCGCACGAGACCAGATCGAATCGAACGGAGATCCCCGAGCATCAGAATATCATCAAAATCACTGAAAAATCACCGAGGAGCGCACAATTTCCCGAAAATAAAACCCCGATAATCTGGACTGGGTCTGCCATATCTGATAGACAAAAATCAAGCTGTAACCCTGATATCCCCTGTTTGTGCACAAATATCACATGTCTGAGCTGCGAATATGAATTTAAACCATGAGTCATATAGGAGAACCGGTTGGTCAAATTTTGAGGGTGCAACAGCTGCCCCTATTCAAGCGACTTGGACCTGAAGGGTTTGAAGAGCGCTCAGCCTTCAAACATTCAGAGGTACGAGACGGTTGAATACAAATAAAACCCGAAAATTTGTCAACCGCGAGCATATACTGTAAACTGCTTGGGGAATAAAGTCCAGGAAACCAAGTCCAGTCATTGCGGCACCAAACTGATTAATCATCTGATAAAGAACTCCTGATTGAATACCCGTTGCTTGTGATACCCCACATAACAAACCCTGAGGGTTGCAACAAAATACCTAATCCTTTCACATTGCCTACTGATAGGCAGGAAGAGAAATATACTCACATCGTCCAAAGATGGACGGGAAGACACCCTGATTGAATACTCTCCTCGTCTAATGATAGACGGAAAAACAACATTAATCTCCCAATTCACATCGTCTAAGGGTAGACGGAAAGACACCATAATCTCCAAATTCACATCGTCTAAGAGTAGACGGGATCATCCTGATCAATGAACAAATCACTATTCACATCGTCTAAGGGTAGACGGGATCGTCCTGATTAATGACAAATCAATTCTCATCGTCTAAGGGTAGACGGGATCGTCCTGATCGAATCAATATTCTCATCGTCTAAGGGTAGACGGGAAGAAGTATTCTCCAAACACACATCGTCTAAGGGTAGACGGCATCATCCTGATTGAATCAATATTCTCATCGTCTAAGAGTAGACGGGATCATCCTGACTGATGAACAAATCAATATTCACATCGTCTAAGGATAGACGGAAAGACATTCATGATCTCCAAACTCACATCGTCTAAGGATAGACGGCATCATCCTGATTGATGAAACAAATCAACATTCTCATCGTCTAAGGGTAGACGGAAAGACACCATCTCAATATGCACATCGTCTAAGGGTAGACGGCATCATCCTGATTGATGAACAAATCAATATTCTCATCGTCTAAGAGTAGACGGCATCATCCTGATTGATGAAACAAAACAACTCACATCGTCTAAGGATAGACGGGAAGAAAGCCTGATTGCATACTCACATCGTCTAAAGATAGACGGGAAGAAATAATTCTCCGTACTCACATCGTCTAAGGATAGACGGAAAGACACCATCTCAATATGCACATCGTCTAAGGGTAGACGGCATCATCCTGATTGATGAAACACAACAATTCACATCGTCTAAGGATAGACGGGAAGTCACCATAACGCAATTCAACACCATCCTTTGAATTTCAGAATCCTTCTGTCTACGGGAATTGATGGAAAGATCAACATCTTTGAAGGGGCCACATCGTCAGTATGGACCGACGGTAAGAAAAACCACCTTTTAAAGAACCATGTCGTCAATAAGGATCGACGATCACGAAAACTGAACATTCTTCGAAGAGTCTTGACATCAATAGGGATTGATGGTCAGAAAAGTCCCTCTTAAACGTCATCATATCCAATAACCAGAAAGAGAACCAATATCCAAAATCATTTTGAAACCCCTCAACAACTAAGGATAGCCGGAGAAGACTCGCTGGGGGAAACACCTCATCATATGTATGATCTGGCAATAAGAAACCCGCTGGACAGTAACTCGAAACTTCACATCGTCTGCTGACAGACGGAAAGGAAAGCCACTTATTAGAGAAGCTCTGTTTTGAACCTTATTGAAAATCAACCAACACCTCACATCGTCTACTGATAGACGGGAAGAAAGCATATCCTGGGAACCCCTTCTTGAAACTTTACTGCGACCCGCAACTTCACATCGTCTGTGGATAGACGGAAAGAAAACCACATTCGTACTCAAGACGTCTAATGATAGACGGAGAAATCCACTTATTGGAGGAACACATCGTCAATATGAATTGACGGGAAGAAAAGTCTATCGATATCAGATGACTGCTTGATCAAAGCACAACTATCGTTGCATGATCTGAGATACAAATAATCTGCTGAACTGTCTGAATACTGCTGCTGGATAAATGTCCCTGAACTGATCACAGAGTAATTCACGCGCCATATGAGGCTGATAGAAAGCCTGACTCATGCTTCGTATGCATATGCATGTGCTTTAATCTTTCTACAGCGTAATGCTCCATTCTGGATGGAAATGCTACGCATTTTGGCAATGATATGCACGTATGATGCAACTATGATGCAAATATGATAATGCATGCAATGTGCTAGCAGGCTCGAGCTGCCGGAGAAGGCCGAGTACAGAAAACTACTTCAGCAAAATAAATGCTGAAGGCGAGGCCAACTCTGCTGGGGATAAACTGGATATCACTGAATCATCCCAGCAAAATAAATGCTGGGAAAGTGAAATCAACTCCGCTGGGGATATTGGGAACTTAGCCGAACACCTCGACGAAGATGAAGGTGACGGAGGAGATCTGGGGAGGAAGAAGAGGATCTGAGGATTTCTGGAAATTTTGGTTGTTCAGGTGGTGGCCGGAGTTGGACGGTGGTTGACGGTTGCCGGCGGTGTTATCGCCGGATTTGCATGCCCGGCGAGGGAGTTTCCGGTGAGGAGGTGAGGGGAGCTGGGAGGTGGACGCGTGTCACCGTCGGTGGAGGGAGCTGGTGCATGCGTGCCACGTATGGTGGCGTGGAGAGAGAGAGAGTGAACGCGTGGCGTGATGGGAAACGAAAAGGTGGGGCCGTTCTGCTTCAACACGTGTCATCAATATTTATATCACTGAGAAGGCTAGAACTCTCTAGAAGCTCCTGGAGATTACTGGAAAAATGGCTGGAACGAACTGGGCTGAATTGGACCCCTTTTTTTTGGACAAATCTGTTGCTGCATTGTTTGGACAAAAAATGCAAACTGGGCCTTGCACTGCTTTGGGCCCAGTACGAAATTGAATAAAAAAACTGTAAAAACTAGATTTTAAAAAAAACAATTAATCCTAACTATATCTAATTAATACCAATTAATCTAATTAACTAACGTCCTAATCAACTCTAAAAAATGCTTAAAACTCATATTATCCTAATTAAACCTAAAAAAGATTAAGACCCTAATTAACTCTAAAAAAGAGATTAATGCTCTAATTTCTATATTATCCTAAAAAACAATTAATATCTAATTAAACTCTAAAAAATGATTAAAAGTCTAATTATCCTAATTAAATCTAAAAACAATTAAGATCTAATTAACTTCAAAATTCTACTAATTCTCTATTAAAATCTTAATATCATTAATAAAAGAAAAGCTATATTATTCTAAAGAAAAGATAAAACCAATTAAAATCTTATTTATATTCTAAAATTTTTATTTAAAATTCTATAAAATCCTAAAAAGAGCATTAAGCTATTAAAATACTCAAAAACCCTATTTAAATTCCAGAAAAATCTATAAAGCCTGTTAAAAATTCACAAAAATCCTAAAAATGCAGATGAATGCAAATGACCCCCATAAAAGCGCACGAGACCAGATCGAATCGAACGGAGATCCCCGGGCATCAGAATATCATCAAAATCACTGAAAAATCACCGAGGAGCGCACAATTTCCCGAAAATAAAACCCCGATAATCTGGACTGGGTCTGCCATATCTGATAGACAAAAATCAAGCTGTAACCCTGATATCCCCTGTTTGTGCACAAATATCACATGTCTGAGCTGCGAATATGAATTTAAACCATGAGTCATATAGGAGAACCGGTTGGTCAAATTTTGAGGGTGCAACACCTCCTTCCAAAAGTTTATATTTCATGATGTCTTCTTTAATTTGATAGCAAGTTTTCCTTCATTGGATCAAAAATGAGAAAGTTATGGAAGTTGCAACATAGCTAGAATTAGGGTCTTCTACACTTAGAAAATTTTCAACCAATACCCTAACTTAATCAAACTCTTGATTTTATGTTCCTTCTTGATTCTTCTTGTTCCAAACACGTGAAATCAACTATCATGCCCTTGATTGACCTTGAGATCTAAGATTTTGACCCCATTGAACCACAATTGACTTTTGTTGACCAGATGAAATCCTAAGACCATTTCTATTGACTGAGGCTCTTGTGATGGCTTGTGATGACCCATAATACATGTAAAGGACCCTCAAGGTGTGTATTGAGTCTTAGAACCATGTATTTCCCAAATAACTAGCCACAAATCTCCTTTGAACCAAAAATCCTAATCAGTTATCCATGAGATAAGAGGAGGATAATTAATGCTTGTCCTCTTAATTCAAGTGGTTGAGTGACATGTCTTGATGATGATGGAGAACTTGTGGCTTGAGATCGCCACAAAGTTGAATTTGATCTCTTGAATGAGCTATGAGGATGAAGCTCTTCTCTTGATTGTTGGATGAGATACCTTGATCCCCTGTCTAAGATTAATGCTAAGTACAAATGCTAATGCAAAAATGATGTGAAACATAAGCCAAGATATAAGAAAAAAAATGATGGGCAAGTTTTGGGATGCTACAGCTACCCCTATTTAAACAGCTTGGACCTGAAGGGATGAAAAACAACCGCTTTTAAACATTCAAGATAAAAGGTGATTGAATACTAAAAGAACCCTGAAATTTGCAACCTGCGGAGATGCACATGGTATAAAGTGATTTCCAGCCGAAGGCGGGCTTAAAGGAAACGGGTACCAACCAAAAGTTAGGATAAGCGAAAGACAACTGATCAAAAAGATAAAATTGGCTACTAACCAAAAGTTAGGATCACCAAGACACCAACCGAAGGCGAATGCACAAACAAAGAAGACTACCAACCAGAAGTTGGGATAATGGCTACTAACCAAAAGTTAGGATCACCAAGACACTGACCGAAGCCGACTTTACCAAAATGAAGACTACCAACCAAAAGTTAGGATAATGGCTACTAACCAAAAGTTAGGATTACCAGGACGCCGACCGAAGGCGAATTTACCAAAATGAAGACTACCAACCAAAAGTTGGGATAACAACTTCTTAGGGGAACAAAAGAGGACTACAAACCAAAAGTTGGGATATCATCCAAGAAAAGACACCAAATAAAAGTTGAGCAAAGGCTACTAACCAAAAGTTAGGATCACCAGAAAGGAAAACTACCAACCAAAAGTTGGGATCGTCAACAAAATTATACCAACCAAAAGTTGGAATCAAACAAAGGCTACCAACCAAAAGTTGGAATCACCGGAGTATCGAACAAAGGCGAACTCGCTACCACAGAGACTACCAACCAAAAGTTGGGATGACGGCTCTGCTGGGGAAACAATAAAGGACTACCAACCAAAAGTTTGGATAACATCAACAAAACAATGGACTACCAACCAAAAGTTGGGATAACATCGACAAAACAACGGACTGCCAACCAAAAGTTGGAATAACATCCACAAAATGACTAAGTTGGGGATTACCAACCCAAAGTTGGAATACAACACTCGGAATAAGCAGGAAGTAGAATCAACCGACTTATGACCTGGAAAGAATACTCTGCTGGGGAGAGAGAAGCTTAAATAAACAAACTCTTTTGGGGAGTAAAAGTAAGACGAAAACATCTATCAATAATTTTTGATGGGGGTAAAGTACCACAAAGCCCCATGAATTATATTGTTCTCTGCTGGAGAGATGTCTGGCAACGAATGTATCAAACCCTAGCTTATGCTTCGGATGCATATGTTTAAATATAGCGTAATTCTCCATACAAAATGGAAATGCTACGCGTTTGGGAAGATGCAATGCAGATGATATGCAAAAGAGCACCACCAAGAAAGGTGCCGAGAAAAACAACAACAAACACTGTTGAGGAAAGCTCACTGAATAGCTTCCATGAAAATAATTTCCATTCTACTGGGAATTGAGAAAGACATCTTTTAGGAGATCGTCCTAAAGATCTGACTTTGAAGAATGCTAATGACCATTGGACTTTGTTGAAGATATCAGCCATCGCTGAATTACTCGCCGAGGGAATCAACATCAACCTCTGCTTGGAGAGAGAAGTCAATGACATAGATCTTGTAGGAAAATAGCCTTCACCTCTACTTTACTGCTGGGGAATAAGCCTAAATTAACTTGCTAGGGAGAAGTACACATCACTGCTGGTGAGAGAATTCCGATTCAACAACATTACCCTGTGGGGAAAGCCCTACTGGGAAAAGGATCAGTCATCCTGTAAATGCCAAATAAACAAATAGAACGTCCTATATGCAAAATGGATATTTTGGTTACCATACATGACACCACTCAAGTAAATCATTATTTTTAATATGATTCGCAAAGCCCCAAAGTTTTCACATGCAAAGTTTATCAAAAATATCGGACGCCCTTTTCGCAAACAAAACAGTAAAAGTAAAAACAAGAAATGGAAAGCTCTTTGTGAATAATACTTTATTGATTTAAAAGACCTTTAAATAGACAAATTACAACTGATTCAATTCCTGCAAAGAGGTAATTGCGCAAAAACGTATAACAAAAACATGCAAATATCGGCAATGTGGAAACAAACAACCACCATGTGTCGATTCGGCTATGAACCGTATGTCTTTGATACTTCGCAAATGTTATGCCTTCTGAAGAGAATGATTGGACTGGTTTTTACTCTTTGGGACTTCCATGAGTCAAAACGCATTAACAGATCAAACGTAGATCGTAGTCATTTGATTTTAAATCCCTAAATTTTGCCCAGATCGCCCTTGTGGGTTTTTAATCCACCGGGATACCCAGTTTTGCCAAACTCACCTTTTTAGATTTTCAACTTTGTGGGTTTATTATTTTTTTCTTTTTTTATCCCTAATTTTTTCCCGAACCTTTTCTTTTTATGGTTCGCCGGGATGCCCCATTTTTTCCTGGACTTTCTTTTTATGTCCAGCGGGTCTATTTTAAGAAAAATATTTTTTGAGTACGTCTGTGTTCACAGGGGACGTAAAATCTTCATCGTCCATGGTTGATATTAACAAGGCTTCGCCAGAGAAAACCTTTCTTACTACGTATGAACCTTCATAATTGGGAGTCCATTTGCCCATGTGATCTGTTTGTGGAGGGAGTATCCTCTTCAACACCAAGTCACCTATCTGGAAATGCCGAGGGCGCACCTTCTGGTCAAAAGCCTTCTTCATTCTGCTTTGGTATAGTCGGTCATGAGCAATAGCTGTCAATCTCTTTTCATCAATCAGGTTGATTTGATTCAACCTAGCCTTTACCCACTATGCTTCATCAAGCTTCACCTTAGACAATACTCTTAAAGAAGGAATCTCGACTTCTAATGGTAGGACAACTTCTATACCATATACTAGTGAGAAAGGTGTTACCCTAGTCGACGTACACACCGAAGTATGATAACAATGTAGAGAAAAGGGCAACATCTCATGCCGATCTTTATAAGTCACCACCATCTTCTGCATGATTATCTTGATATTCTTATTTGCTGCCTGAATAGCACCGTTCATCTTTAGATGGTATGGAGAAGAGTTGTGGTGTTCAATTTTGAAACTTTTGCAGAGCTTCTTCATCATCTTCTTATTTAAATTCGAACCTTTGTCAGTAAGAATTTATTCTGGTATTCCATAATGGCAGATGATGTCTTTCTTTATAAAATGAGCAACCACTTGCCTGGTGACATTGGCACATGCATTTTACCAGCGTAAATTTGACATTTATGGCATTTCCTGGCATACTTAAAACAGCCGGACTCCATGTTCATCCAATAATACCATGCTCTCAATTGCTTTCTAGGCATTACATGTCCACTGACATGAGTACCAAAGGAACCTTTATGGACCTCCTTCATCAGCAAACTTGCTTCATTTTCATCCACACAACGCAACAACACCATATTGAAGTTTCTTTTATACAACACATCATCCTTGTTCAAGTAGAAATTGCCCAACAGCTTCCTCAAAGTCTTCTTGTCTTTACTTGATGCCCCAGGCGAATACTCTTGAGAAAATGTTTGACGTCAAAATACCATGGCTTTCCATCTGGCGCTTCTTCAACCACGAATACAAAAGAAGGTCTATCAAGACGCGTGATAGTGATCACTGGAGCTTCATTCAAGAAATTCACTTTATATATTGATGATAGTGTTGCCAAAGCGTCTGCCATCTAATTTTCCGCCCTCGGTACATGATGAAATTCAATCCTGTCGAAGAAAGGCAACAACCTACTTGTATAGTTCTTATAAGGAACCAGGTTGGTCTGACAGGTTTTCCACTCTCCTTTGATTTGATTGACGACTAAGGTTGAATTCCCATACACATCTAGATTCTTGATTCTCAAATCAATAGGTTCTTCTAGACCCATGATGCATGCTTCATATTCAGCTTCATTATTGGTGCAAGCGAATGTTAATTAGGCAGTGAACGGTATGTGAGAACCGTGAGAAGTTGTAATAATTACCCGATTCTGTTGCCGTATGAGTTAACAACATCGTCGAAAACCAACTTCCACTGAGACCCAATCTCGGAACTCTTTTCAGATAAAGGTTCATCACAGTCCTTCATTTTAAAAAATATTATATCTTGATCAGGAAACTCAAACATCATTGATTGATAATCTTCAATTGACTGTTCGGCAAGATATTCTGAAAAAACACTCCCTTTAATGGCCTTTTGAGAAACATACTAAATATTGTACTCTGTCAGAGCCATCTGCCATATAGCAATTCTTCTAGAAAGCGCTTGCTTCTCAAATACACATTTGATCAAATCCATCTTCGAGAGCAACATAATTATATGGTTTAACATGTACTGCGTTAAGCGTTTAGCTGCCCAAGCAAGTGCACAACATGTCTTTTCTAGCATCGAGTATCTTGACTCACAATCAATGAATTTTTTACTTAGGTGATAAATAGCATGCTCTTTCCTACATGTCTCATTGTGTTGGTCGAGCACACAACCTATCGAATTCTCGAGAACCGTCAAATACATAATTAGAGGTCTTCCTGCGACTGGAGGCATCAATATTGGAGGCTCCTGCAAATACTCTTTTATCTTCTCGAAAGCCTTCTGATAGTTTTCATTCCAAACAACTGTTTGATCTTTTCTTAACAATTTGAAATAGGCTCACAAGTAGCTGTAAGATAAGATATGAATCTCGCAATGTATTTCAGTCTCCCAAGCAAACCACTGCCCTCTTTCTCTATTCTTGGTTCAGGCATTTCTTGAATCGCTTTTATCTTTGCAGGATCCACCTCAATTCCTCTTTCGCTGACAATAAATCCTAGCAACTTCCCATATCTCACCCTAAAGGTGCACTTGTTAGGATTCAACCTCAGCTTGAACTTCCTTAACCTTTCAAACAACTTTAGAAGATTGACCATATGTCCTTCCTCTGTCTGTGACTTCGCGATCATGTCATCAACATATACTTCGATCTCACGATGAATCATATCATGAAAGAGAGCCACCATTGCCCGCTGATAAGTTGCCCCTGCATTTTTCAATCCAAAAGGCATAACTTTATAGCAAAAAGTCCCCCACGGTGTGATAAAAGTAGTTTTCTCCATGTCCTCTGGGGTCATTTTGATTTGGTTATACCCAGAGAAGCCATCCATGAAGGAAAACACAGAGTATTAAGCAGTGTTTTCAACTAAAATATCAATTTGGGGGAGTGGGAAATCATCTTTCGAGTTTGCTCTATTCAGATCTCGATAATCGACACATGTCTTGATCTTTCCATCTTTCTTAGCTACATGAACAATGTTGGCGACCCACGGAGGGTAATTAGTGACATCAAGAAAACCAGCATCCATCTGCTTTTGGACTTCCTCTTTGATCTTGACTTCCATATCAGGTCTAGTCCTTCTCAACTTCTTCTTCACAGGCGGACATTCTTCTCGAAGAGGTAGACGGTGCACCATTATATCAGTATCCAACCCTAGCATATCCTGATAAGACCAAGCGAATACATCATTATACTCACAGAGCATTTCAATTAGTCTTCTCTTGACATCACCTTCCAATGCAACCCCAATCATGACTTCCTTCTTGTCGTCTTCAGTACCCAGGTTGACAAATTCAATATCCTTTTGATGAGGCAGAATAATCATTTCCTCTTGCTTCAGAAGCCTGGCCAGTTCTTCAGGTAGGTCACAATCTTCATCAGTCTTTTCTTCAGCTTGGTAAATAGGGTTATCAAAGTCATATCGAGTCATAGTTGAATCTGGATCGATGGTATCTAAGATGTGAAACATGCATGATTGATGTTTTATGCTTATTATGATATGCAAACAGACACAAACACATTACCATTTTTTTTGCTTTAATTAAAAATGTACGGAAAAAAAACAAGGATTAAAATATTTGAATGCAAAAAGGACATCTTTTCATTCATGATAGAAGTTTGAAAATAATCAAAGGGCCCTACAAGAAGAGTCACCACGTCTTGGGAAGAACGTAGGACCAGACATAATAATAAAAAATGGAAATTACTCTGCTGATGTGTCGCTACTGCGAAAATCGGCGCCGGCTTGACAGGAGAGTCGCCACCGTGCGTTATTTATCCCTCAGAGCGGGAAAGGAAACGCTCGAAGTAAACCTCGCAAAGACGGGAAAAGGTATGGTCATCGCAACCAAAACCTGGATTCGGGAGTCGGTTACGCAAGGGGAAGGTATTAGCACCCCTCACGTCCGTCGTACTCGACGGGATCCACGCTTGGTGTTTATAGGTAAAAGGGTGTATTATCTATCTACGCAAATGGCTGGTCTGAAAAGAAAATAAAAGGACAGGACTCGACAGAACATACGGTGTTCTGGGCCTACGTATTCCCTCGTGCAATGGGAAAGTCAGAGTCAACGTAGTTCGACTACCTACGACTAAACGGGGGAAAGGTTGCTCGCCAGGACATCGCGTCCTGTGCCTACGTACTTCCATCTGGTATGAAAGATCAGAGCAAACGTAGTTCGACTAACTACGGGTAAACAGGGGCTCTCACACAGCAGTGAGAAGACAAACTGGTCTCTAAGGGCTCGGGAACCTACAAATACGATCTGGTCTCAAATGCACTCGGGCAGGAGAAAGGGGTAACAATCAGTCGTTAGCGGGAAAGTCTCGATCGCACAGCCGCGAGAGAACTAAAGTTAGTCGTTAGTGTGCTCGCTAGGATATCGCATCCTATGCCTACATATCTTCGTCTGGTACGAAGAATCAGAGCAGCTGTAGTTCAGCTAACTACGGATCAAGCTACTCAAAAGCTCCTACAGAAAGGAAAGGGAAACCCTAGAACTATAGCTGAGAAACAGGGGAATCTACCTACTGCTATCACACCTGGCTGATCATCCTAACTTCTATCATAACAACTCCGCAGCGGAGAAGTCAGAGCTCCTAAGGGATCATGGCAACAGGACTAAACTACAAACAAGAAACTGCAGAGTAAAGGAATACTGAAAATATGCATGAATGCGACAACTATACAAACAAGGCGCGAAGGCCCCAAACCACAGAGGCAAGGGAGCTCAGCTCTACCAAATACCAACAAGCAAAGCCACGCAATAACAAACAAGCAGAAGGAGGACCACCTCAACTTCTCATGCACACAAAGTCTACTTCTAAGATGCACCTACTCAGAACTATCTAGATGAATACCTAAGTCTAATGCAACATAACATCATACAAGTCAAACAACACAAAGAGACTAACCCTGAGCAGGGCCTCTATCTACAAAACAAGAAGCTACTCCTGGGCAAGGCCCCTAACAACCCTGAAACAAGCTCCTAATCTATCTCTAAACAAAACTCTATACAATACCCTAAGCAAAGATCTAAGCAAAAAATTCTAATCAAAACCCTAAGCAAGAGGAATCAATCCCAGTCTCCAAGCTTCAGAACAAGCTTACCAGAGAAGGGAAGCTAAGCAGACAAGCCCATAGTACTTTCCTCAGGAAAGTACCAGGAGGTTACTACTCAGGAGTCATATCCTATGCGGCTCGACAACTGTGATCAGTTTTACATTCCTCCTCAGGAGAAATTAAACTCACATGAAGGCTCCGGCGTTACTGGATACTTGAGAAAACCTATATGCACTAAGGGAACTAAGTGAGCAGACCCATAGGACCTTCCTCAGGAAAGTACTAGGAGGCTGACACTTAGGAATCGTATCCTACGTGGCTCAACAACTGTGATCAGTTTACATTCCTCCTCAGGAGAAATTAAACTCACAAGTTGGCTCCAACATCACTGGATACTTGAGAAATCCTAGATAAACTAATGGAACTAAGTGAATAGACCCCTAGGACCTTCCTCAGGAAAGTACTAGGAGGCTTCCACTTAGGAATCGTATCCCATGTGGCTCAACAACATGTGATCAGTTTACATTCCTCCTCAGGAGAAATTAAACTCACAAGTCGGCTCCAACATCATTGGATACTTAAGAAAGAGGTGAGAAGAAAGGATGAAAGTCATTCATAGTGCCCTCCTCAGGAAAGTGCCATAAACTCCCTTCAAACTTCAGGATCTCGAACCTCACAAACAGATAACAAGCTCCTAGACTAAGCCTCAATCCACTGCATCCTTGCAAGCTCCAACAGGACTGCAATCAGCTTCCACCTTGAGAAGAACCCCCCAGGCCAACAAACCACAAGAGACTACCTCTGAAGTTCAACCACAGTTGAACTTCAAAGTCAGAAGTCCTCAAGACTTCTCCTATCTTCAAGCTCAGACAAATCAAATCAGAACATCCTACAAAAATCTATCAAAAATCTATGGGACACCTACATGGCTCTAGGATAACATACTGAAAAATCAGAACAAAATTCAATACCAGATGAAAGAACTAAAATCAGCAACACAGACATATCCACAGACCAATTTATTCAACATCAATAACAGTGAAAAAAATGCAATTAAAATGAAAATGCATGATTAAGCTAATGTTTCTGCACTATAAAATTCTACATTGAATTACGAGTCTACAGAAAAAAGAACGGAATTATTTGACTAAACCTACTATTTTTTATCAATTTTCTAATGATATGTATGCACTAAAGAATATTAAAAAAATCAATTAATTGGAAAATATACCAAAAATAGTAAACAAAAATAAAATGGCATTTTTATTTTTATACAATTTCCTAAACATTTTCATGAAATGGCTGAAAAAAGAAGAGTTAAAAAATCCATCATTTACATTTTATTATGAATTTTCTAATGCAAGAAGATATTAAAAAAAAAGGAATTAACAAAACAAAAATTGAAATAAACTGGAGGGGGGGTGCTAACAGCAAGATATTCTAGGCTTATTCTGGCTGGGCTCACATATGGGGGTGCTAAAAGCACTGGGCGCAGGGCCCAAGTTTATCAAAAACAACTAACAAACACAGCAAGAAGAAAAACGCCTGGGGGTGCTGTTAGCAATGAATTTCAGTTATTTTTCATTGGGCTTATGCCCAGGGGGGGTGCAGATAGCATGAGGGCCTAAGGCCCAAATCAAATCACTCTGATCTCTCACGCAGGGAAGGGTGAACGAGTAACAATGGGGGCAACGTTCAGAAAAAATACATTTGGGCCTAAGCCCAAACCTAACCCTAATCTGAACCCCAAACCACAAAACCTAATCCCTTTCCCCAAACCCTGAACACTGTTCACTCACCTCTAACCCTAGCCGTTTCGTCCGTCTCCCCCACCCTTTCTCTGAATCTCTCAAACAACTAATCAAAGTTCTCATCCCTCAAACGAATCAATCAAGCAGCCACAATAATCTCACCACTCTCTCATATCCAACACAAATCAAACTCGAACCCTAATCAATCAATTTACCCTAATCGAGGTTACATTCATCAATTGCAGTGGAGATATAACGAAGGGAGACAAACCTGGGTTTACGCGAGGGGAACGAGGGATCTTTGAAGATCTCTGGATGTTTGCTGAAAGTTTGATGGCGCGAAGAACACCACGTAGTGACGAACGACGCTAAGGCCTTGATGAAGTTCTTTACAAGTCTTTGGAGCTGATGAATCTTGTACAGATCTGGGGATGTATTAGGTGCTCGTTGTTGAAGGTTGTTGATGGATCCACGAGATTCTTGGCGATGATGATGAATGTAGACGTTATGATGAATCTTGGAGGGGATTCTGGAAAAGTTGCTCGAAGGTTTGAGGAATTTCTTTATGAAGATGATGAATGTTCGAGCGTTCTGGAAAAATCTTTGGACGAGGATGATGGCGTTCTGGAAACGTTGAAGAACGATGAAGATCGTTGAACGCGTTCTGGAAAACAGCGTATGAAGTTTCCGGCGAAGATGATGTTTCCGGCGAGGCGACGATGCAGGTGACGGAAGAGCAAGATGAAGATTGATGCGTTTCTGGGAATTCTGAGTGCAAAACGAACTCCGGCGAGCCGTTGCGGTGGCCGGAGGACGTTGGGGTGACCGGCGGTGGGAGGTTATGGCGGATGCATGGCCGCCGGTGAGTTTTCTGGTGAAGCTCAGGCGATGGCTGGACGGTGACAAGTGGCGCGCATGCACAGAGAGAGAGAGAGAGAGGGGGCCAGCTGGGGGGCACGTGTGTGAGTGTGAGAGAGTCTGAGTGTGTGTGGTGGGTGCTCCTGAGTGGGACGCGTGTGGCCCTTTTATATGCTGACAAGTGTCCCTTTTTTTGCCAGAAACCTGCACAAAAATGCATTTGGACTGATAGATGCTGGGCCTCAAAAAAAGCACTCTAGCCCACACGAAAATGACCAAAAAAACTGTAAAAAAAAACTGAATTAAAACTAAACCTGATTAATGTCTAATATTAAACCTAATTATCTACTTAAGACTAATCCTAAAACAGAATTAACACCTAATTAAACTAATTTCCTAATCAACTCTAAAAAATGATTAAAGCTCTAATTAATTCTATATTATCCTAATTAAACCTAAAAAAAATCAATTAACCTAATTAAACTCTAAAAAGTGATTAAAAGCTAATTAATTCTATATTATCCTAATTAAAAAATGATTAAGATCTAATACTTCTACTAATTCTCTATTAAAATTCTAACATTATTTAATATCCATTAAAATCTATCATTAATAAAAGAAAAACTATATTATTTTCTATATTATCTAAAAACAATTAAACCTATATTCTAAAAAATCTATTTTAAAATTCATATAAAATTCTAAACTATTATTAAAAGAAAAAACTATATTATTCTAAAAAAGATAAAACTATTTAAAATCTTATTTATATTCTAAAAATCTATTTAAAAAATCTATAAAATTCTAGAAAGAGATTTAAGCTATTAAAAAAATACAAAAACTCTATTTAAATTCCAGAAAAATCTATAAAGCCTATCTAAAATTCACAAAAGTCTATTAAACCCTAAAAATGCAGATGAATGCAAATGACCCCCATAAAAGAGCGCACGAGACCAGATCGAATTGAACAGAGATCCCGGGCATCAGAATATCCTCAAAATCACTGTGCAAGCTAAAAATCACCGAGGAGCGCACAATTTCCCGAAAATAAAACCCTGGTGATCTGGACTGGATCTGCCATATCTGATAGACGAAAATCAAGCTGTAAACTCTGATGTCCTCTGTCTGTGCACAAATATCATACGTCTGATTTGCGAATATGAATTTAAACCACGAGTCAGATAGGAGAATCGGTTGGTCAAATTTTAGGGTGCAACAGCTGCCCCTATTCAAGCGACTTGGACCTGAAGGGTCTGAAGAGCGCTCAGCCTTCAGACATTCAAAGGTACGAGACGGTTGAATACAAATAAAACCAGAAAATTTGCCAACCGCGAGCATATACTGTAAACTGCTTGGGGAATAAAGTCCAGAAAACCGAGTCCAGTCGTTACGGCACCAAACTGATCAATCATCTGGTAAAGAACTCCTGATTTGAATACCCATTACTTGTGATACCCCATATAACAAACCCTGAGGGTTGCACCAAAATACCTGATCCTTTCACATTGCCTACTGATAGGCAGGAAGAGAAATATACTCACATCGCCCAAAGATGGACGGGAAGACACCCTGATTGAATACTCACCTCGTCTAATGATAGACGGAAAAACAACATTAATCTCCCAATTCACATCGTCTAAGGGTAGACGGCATCATCCTGATCGATGAACAAATCAATATTCACATCGTCTAAGGGTAGACGGCATCATCCTGATCGATGAACAAATCAATATTCACATCGTCTAAGGGTAGACGGCATCATCCTGATTGATGATCAAATCAATTCACATCGTCTAAAGATAGACGGGAAGAAATAATCTCCGTACTTGCATCGTCTAAGGGTAGACGGCATCATCCTGATCGATGAACAATATTCACATCGTCTAAGGGTAGACGGCATCGTCCTGATTGATGAAACAAATCAATATTCTCATCGTCTAAGGATAGACGGGAACAAAGCCTGATCGCATACTCACATCGTCTAAAGATAGACGGGAAGAAATAATTCTCCGTGCTTGCATCGTCTAAGGGTAGACGGGAAGAAATAATCTCCGAATTCACATCGTCTACTGATAGACGGGAAGAAATAATCTTCATACTCACATCGCCTAATGATAGACGGAAAAACATTCTTACGCAATTTCGACACCATCCCTTGAATTTCAGAATCCTTCTGTCTACGGGAATTGATGGAAAGATCAATATCCTTGAAGGGGCCACATCGTCAGTATGGACTGACGGGAAGAAAACCACCTTTTAAGGAACCATGTCGTTAATAAGAATCGACAATCATGAAAACTGAACATTCTTCGAAGAGCTTCGACATCAATAAGGATTGACGGTCAGAAAAGTCCCTCTTGAAACATCATCTCATCCGATAACCAGAAAGAGAACCACTATCCGAAATATCGTTTTGAAACCCCTCAACAACCAAAGATAGCCGGAGAAGACTCGCTGGGGAAACACCTCATCATACGTACGATCTGGCAATAAGAAACCCGCTGAACAGTAACTCGAACTTCACATCGTCTGCTGACAGACGGAAAGAAAAGCCACTTGTTGGAGAAACTCTATTTTGAACTCTATTGAAGATTGCCCGAAACTTCACATCGTCTACTGATAGACGGGAAGAACACCACATTCGTACTCAAGACGTCTAATGATAGACGGAGAAGTCCATTCATTGGAGGAACACATCGTCAGTATGAATTGACGGGAAGAAAAGTCTGTCGACATCAGATGACTGCTTGATCAAAGCATAATCGTTGTCTGATCTGAGATACAAATAACCCGCTGAATCGTCTGAATACTGCTGCTGGATAAATGTCTCTGAACTGATCACAGAGTAATTCACGCGCCATATAAGGTTGACAGAAAACCTGACTTATGCTTCGTATGCCTATGCATATGCTTTAATCTTTCTACAGCGTAATGCTCCATTCAGGATGGAAATGCTACGTATTTTGACGATGATATGCAAGTATGATGCAAATATGATAATGCATGCAATATGTCAATGCAGGCTCGAGCTGCCGGAGAGAGCTGGGTACAGAACCATTTCAGCAAAATAAATGCTGAAGACGAAGCCAACTCCGCTGGGGATAAACTGGATATCACTGAATTATCCCAGCAAAATAAATGCTGGGAGAGTGAAATCAACTCCGCTGGGGATATTGGGAACTTAATCGAACACCTCGACGAAGTAATACCCTGCTGGGGTATATAACTCCGCTGTGAAATAGCAGACGTGCTGAATATGATTAGACTTCTCTGGGAATAGCTTATCCATGCCAATGACAAATTGGACTTTGCTGGAGAAAATAGAGGGGGTCTTCCTGCGTACTGACGAAGCTCGGATTCGGAAATTGATGCGCCAACACGGATGGGCCTCACAGTGATTGCCAACATGGATTTGAACTCTTAGGCTGTCCGTGATGGGTCAGGTACAACTGACGCTGGAAAACATTCTTCCTGAATACACAACCTTTCAGTGAAGAGTCAAGGGATAGTAACACGACTTCCCGCAATCATCTCGCTCTCGAAAATCGACTGCATCTGCTCGAATAACTCTGTATGGCTCTGCTGATACGGAGAAGAATAATTCTTCCGCTCCTGATATGCCTCAGCCTACGGGATCTCCGTGGGGATAGTCCCTGAAAGGAAATCTGAAAATCTGTTTTCTGATGGTCTGATATAACATGCCTCAGCGTTCTGAACTTCGGAGAAATACTTCACATCAAATGCTTCTCGCATAAAGAACAACCTCTGCGCTCTTACGGTGATCTGCCTCTGGCTGCAATGACCTTGCCCCTGATTAGCTGATCCAAAGCAGTACCTCCTGACTACGACGTATTCACCGAATCTCAACCTGATTGCCCCAGAATAACTGACTTCGAAAAGCTGACCTGACTGGGGATCACAATAAAAGCTTGCCCCTGCTCTCGGAACATTTGGGCGTTCTGCATTCTATCTTGACCATACTTTCCACTGTAGGAAGCTTTTCTGCTGTCAAGCGCTTACTCGCAAGTAAAACAAGTTGTTCTGCATAAAAGATGTATTAATGCAACACATATGACAGCTTTGACATCCAATCTGTTCACTGGGAAAAGGAAAAACAGTTTATGGCATATGATGCATAAAACATTTATCAACATCAGTATCAACATGGTAAGAGGAACCCTTTTAAGAGTCAAAATCGACGCGACCTTTGCCGGAGTATGCTTTCGAAACAACCTGCTTCAATTAGGACTTTTGAAGGTTGTAACGTGGTCCGGTTCATGGTTTTGAAAGAAAGGATAAAGGCTCAAAGTTTACTTTAACCCACCCATTCTCCTTGATGTTCTCCCATCCTACATTCAGCTAATTCGACCTTAGCGCTCACCTCTCAGAGGTTGAAAGATAGGAGTGATAGCTCGAGAAACTTTCGGCTCTTGGAGTGACAGCCACTCACTTTTCGTCTTTGACACTTGAGGTCACACGACTCGTATTTCCATCGAAGATTTTTCTTTTGATCCTTTTCATCTTTTTCTCTTCATATCCCTAACTTTTGCCTGGACTGACTCCTTTTGAGTTTCTTTTGATTTTTTTAAGTCCAGCGGGATGCCCTCATTTTTGCCTAAGTCATTCGTTTTGAAGTTTTCTTGACTTAGCGGGCTTTTGATTCTCTTTTTTTCCTCTTTTTTCCGAACAAGTCGTGTGACACTGGTTGTCTGACTCTTTGGGGAGTGATGTGGCTGTCCCACTCTTGATTGAACCATTGTGGTCTTTTAGGCACGACCTCTAGGGACGTGATTGATCCTCGAACGGACACTCCTTTTGCAATTTGGACGCTCAGTCGAATCAGCTAACACCTACCCTGCCCCAGGTTAAAGATCGAGGGTTTTTCATTCACAGAAAGAAACTCCTACTACAAGGCTCAAAGGGGTTGACAAAGGATTATCTTCCTTATGTATCCGGTGTTTAGGGATTTGAAACAAGGCCTGTACATCATCAGCAGGTTTTATTTCAAAAGCATACAATATCGGTAGTTGCATGTCGGTCATTTTCGTCATCCTCCCCAAATTCTTCTTAACCAAGCGTTGGACATTTGCAAAAACATGTTAGTGAACCTGAATGGATCAAAACATGCATATTTATTTCATTATCATCAATTGAATGAAAACAACAAGTTTTACAAACAAGATTACAAATTCAAACAGGAAAGCAACTACAAATGTAAAGAAATGACAAGCTAAAACAAAGAAAATATGCTAGCTTCCGAGAACCGGGCTTTCATATCTGCCCTGCTGCTGAACCAGCTATCTTTATTAGAGACAATCTAATGTTGTCCTGATCTGCTTTCAACGACTCAACCAAATTATAGAGCCCTTCCTCCTTCATTCAGATGATTTGGGGACCTCTTGGCCCGAAGCTGATTGCTGCACTATCAAGCAAATCCTGCACTTTGTGCTTAAAAGCATGGCAACCTTCTATATCGTGACCCGGGGCTCCGGAATGAAACTCGCAGTGTCTGTTTGCATCGTAGCCGAACGGGGGAGCTCCCGTTATTGGTGCCAGAGTTCTTTTCTCTACCAGATTCAATCCCAACAATGTCTGCAACAAATCGGCATATGTTGAGGGAGGCTTCTCAAACACTCTTCTCGGTTTACCACCCTGGAATCTTCGCTGAGCTTGCTGTGCCCCCTGCTGAGGCTGCTGTTGCCGGTACCTAGTTGACTCTTGAACACCCTTCGTATCAAATGCAACATCGGTTTCTTGACCTTCCATGTATTGATTAACGCCCTCCTTATGCTTAGCCATTTTCTTTCTCAGATCTGCCCCAGGAATAGGCAACAGTTGCGGGCCTGGAGATTCTGACACCATGGAGTCCATGATACGCTTCTGACCCACTGCAGCTTTAGAAACATCTGTCATTTTAGCATTGATCGAGACAGGAGCAATATGCACAGCTACGCCGCCCGGCGTGAATTCAATATCGTGCGAGTCAATCAGGTCTTGAACATTGTGCTTAAAAGCATGACAACCCTCGATGTCGTGTCCGAATGCCCCGGAATGAAACTCACATTGCTTACTGGCATCGTACCCTTGAGGAAACGCTCTCGTTGGTGGTTCCAACGTTCTTTTCTCGACCAGATTAAACCTCAATAAGGTCTGCAAGAGCTCAGCATATGTCATAGGCGGTGCCTCAAACATTCTCTTTGGCTTCCCTTCCTGGATCCTTCGCTGAGCCGGATGCATCTTCTGTTGCTGCTGCTCAGGCTCCACATGCACAGGTGGCGCGAGCTTCTTCATTGCGGCTTCAAATAGCCGATCGTCTTCTTTTCTAAGCACATTCTTGACTACCTCCATGATCAAGCTCATTTGGGTCTTCAGCTGACTGTTCTCCTCTTTGAGAATCTTCTGCTCCAAACGCATCTCTTGCATGTCTCTCATCATCTGCCCCAGCTGGCTTTGGACTTCAATCAATTCAAACTGATTCTGTTCCATATCTCTGAAGGAGTTCCTGCAATAAACTGGACGATGAGGAAATAAGGCCCACGGTTCTGATATACCTGTTAAATGATAATGCAATGCGGGAAGCAAACACACATTCACAACGAGACAAAGAGAAACTCAAGCTATAATCATACAGACGAACATCTCCCACACATGTATAACCAACAAAAGCAGCACGTAAGCACAAATGAGTATGAATATTACGACCCCAGCCAACAATCCTGGTGGTGGTCGGCAGACACTAGTGCGCAAAAGCTAAACGGATTAAGCAGAGAAAACAGATGCGACATCCGGCGCAAAAACCTCTAGAAATTTCCCCCACACAACTGAACTCTCTGATTGACAATCTTCAGAGCACACACTTCCTGTGGAGTCTTCCATGACATTAACTGACAAACCCACACAACTGGAGGATGGAAAATCATTAATCTGAACAAAGCCCTGCGGAGTGACGCAAATACGGCTAAAGTCTATCAGATCCTGAACCTGACTTCTAAGTACCTTACAATCATTTGTTGAATGCCCCTGTGCCCCAACATGGTACTCACAGCGGGCGCTGGCATCAAAACCTGGAGGATATGGTGGAATCACCGGCTTAGTCTCTTTTGGCACTATCAATCCACTTCTGACCAGATCTGGCAACAACTGACTGTACGACACCGGTAGCTGAGTAAATTGCCTTTCAGGCTTCCTTGGTCTTCGTGGAGCATGCTGACGCGATCGGCGATAGGATGATCGTTGACTTGAAGTGTCTGAAAACTGATCCTGAGATGCTAGAGATTCTGAGGTGGCGTCATCTCCTTCCCACTCTTCTTGAGAACTGACAACTGACTCAATCTTATTAACTGGGACGTAAGGAACACCTCGAAACTTTCCACTCCTGAGTCCTTTCTCAACAATCTCTCCCAGTCTCATCAGGCCCACAAAGTTTGTGCAACTGAACAATTTGTCAAAATAATGGCCTTTCAGAGTACCCAAGAAGATGTCAACCAGTTCTCTTTCTGGAAGCGGTGGTTGAACACTAGCAGCCAATTCTTTCCATCTTCGCAAATACCCTCTGAATGATTCATTCTCCGCTTGAGACAATTCTTGCAGATCTACGAGACTAGGAGTCAAATCCAGGTTGTAATCGTACTGCTTCATGAAAGCTCTGGCTAAATCCACCCACGATCGAATCTGATTACTCTCTAATTGCACATACCACCTTAAGGATGCCCCAGTCAGGCTATACTGGAAGCAATGGATCATTAGTTGGTCATTTCGCACAAACGAAGTCATCCTTCGACAGAACATCACTAAATGCAACTTTGGACAGCTATCTCCCGTGTATTTTTCGAATTCCGGCATTTTGAACTTGTACGGCAACACCAGGTCAGGAACCAAACACATGGCCACAGCATCCAGGTTAACAGCATCTTTCGCTTCCAAGGCTTTCATTTGCTCTTCCAATGCTCGGAGTCTTCTACCATCGTCAAGAGCTCTTGGATCTACTAACCCGGTCATTGGAATATCTCTCCGGTAATTCATCACAGGGAAAGCAACACTTTGATTGTTAACAGGAGGATAACGTTCATTTCGGGCAAGAAACCGCTCATGCGGATCTCGGTTCTCAACAGCAGGCTGTACAACTTGGTCTGCAGTAAGATTGTTCGCTTGCGGGAAGCCTTCCATAGAATCATACTGATGGTTGGACGCCATAGTAAACCTTGCCAAGGTGCTAGGAGCCTGGAAATTGCCTTCAGACATAGCTACCGATTACCTGTAACCGACTATGCTGCTTGATTCTGCTCAAATCTGCTTCAGCCCCTTCGTCATCTCCACTCTTGCCTCAAACAATTCCCCGAGAATCACTTTCTGGTGAAAACAACGGCTGGATAAGTGCTCTGACCTGCTAGAGAAATGCTATGCAGTATGATTTATACAAACAGAAATACAAAAATGCTAACGTGCATGTGTGCATTGGAGATATTTTCCCTCCAATTCCAGTGTCAGTGGTAGCAAGACGAGATAAACCATAAAGACAATATTTGGAAACCCTCATATATTGATTAGAATAATAGTCTTGTCAAGAAGTTACATAACTATGCTCCATACAGCTGATATGATAAGGAGGATCCCAGCCAACATGCCTGGTGGTGATCTCAACATACAGAATACAAGAGAGAAATCAAGTACGGGTACGGTTGCGGAAGTCCTCGACCATCTTCTTTGTCTCTGCATGATCCGGTTGATAAATCAAACCTTCTATCAGCCGATCCCTCTTCCTGACCGTCCCCTGGATGTCTCTGACAAAGTCTTCCCAAGCCTTATCATTGGCACCGCCCCCAGGTTTGGGTCTCTTGGCATCTGCTCTATGCTGGAAATCTTCCAAATTCTTCATGTCATCTGTCAACTTGCGCTCGGCCTCGTATCGGCGACAGGCTTCCTCTTCAAGCTCTTCGTTCTTCACTTTGACCTGTTCTTCTAACTGAGCAATCTGTGTCTTCAGCTCTTCTTCTCGCTCCTTGCGCTTGGTCATAGTGAGATCCCAGTGTTCTCTGAACTTGGCTAGCTTTGTGTAGGCCTTTTCCAGCTCTTGCTTCTTGGTGGCCAACACACTACTAACTGAGTCTACATCTAACTCCAGACGCTTCTTGGTTTCAGTCAATTCCAATAGCGTAGTCTTCAGATGTTTCAGAGTTTCAGCCTGTTGCTTAGAAACATATCCTGTTTCAATCTTTTCATGCCGAAGCTGGGCATTCTCCTGCTCTAAAGCCTCTTTAGCCTTTGCGAGCTCGTCTTTCTCGGCCATCAGCTGCCTGTACACCTGCATGTCCACAGTGGTGGGCTCCTCCACCGGAGAAGGATGCAATGGCTGAACCGCTGGATACGGCATAAGGAACTTCACAGCTCGCTCACGGATCCATTCTACATATGGGCTAGGAACTCGAGTATCCCCTCTGCTACCTGAAAGCTTCCCTCTCTTGTGCAAGTTTTTCCAGGCTTTCTCAAGTTTGGTCAGCATCTCTTTCCCAATTGCCCCGGTGAGATACAGAGATTCCTGTATCTCCTCGGGCTTTGGCGCTCCTTGAGGTATATACCCAAATTGCCTGATCAATAAGGAAGGGTTGTAGTTGACACACCCCTTCCTTCCCACTAAAGGAACATTCGGGAATCCTTCGCATTTGAGTATGACTTCAGCTCCGAATACCTCTTTATTGGCCCATACCACGTTCTCAGCAGTCAATCCCATTAAGCGCTCGGGCCATCCTAGAGAATTGATAGAGGTGACAAAAGGGCCTGACTTAGGCATATGACTGGTGAACCACCTGCATAGGAGAGGTACACAGCAAGACACATTCCTTCCTCGTCGCTTCTCATTCTGGTAGTGGGTTGAATGGTGGATATCTCCCAGCAAAGTAGGGACTGGGTTCTCCGCCGCCAAAATATAGAAGGCATCAGAATCAACAAAATCAGGAATGTTCGGGAACAACACGATGCCATACACACATACAGCAAGGATGACGTCAAAAACACCCCAGCTACCCCTCTGGGCATACTCTCGAGCCTTCTCCACTAAGACGTCCAACGAAAATCCCCATACCTCTCCTCTTCTGATCATCTTCCCAGACAGCTCAGACTCTTTCAAGCACAGGATGGCAGAAAGCTCAGCCAGCTTAGGCTCAGCGCCCGTACGATAAAAAGGCATCTGCTCACGGATCGGTATATCCAGAAGTGCCGAATACTCCTCCAGGGTAGGAGCCAAAACGAAGTCGGGAAATACAAAACACCTGAGCTCCGCGTCGTAGAACTGTAACAGAGTATAGATGTCGCTGGTCTCGTAGGCAGATGGCTGATAAACGTAGGTCAGAATCCTCCCATATCTCTTTCTGAAGTCACCCATTCCCCTCTTCTTAGCAATAGCAATCAACTCTAACAATAGACTGATATTCGGCGATGGAAACTTATAGGGCAATACTCTCTTCAGGTTTTCCATGTCTTGCTAGGAACAAACACCAGAACTGGAAGGGAAAATATGTACCTGCAATACACACACGTTAGTTGTATGCAAAACGGTAATGCGATGATGCAATATGATAAATAATGCAATCTGCGAACATAGGGGCTATGCTGTAGCCTGAAGAGGAATATCTCTGTGATCAAGAACAGAAAACCAACACGGTCATCAGAACCTCATGCCACTAACTATCATCTGATACTCAAAATATCAATCCCCTGGTAAGAAAACCATCTGAACCTCTGTATCTGACGAGAAACCCATCGGGTAATAGAATCAACCTCAGATAAGAAACCCATCTGACCCAGACAATACACCTGGAGATGAATCAAGAACACCATCTGATAAAGGTACTGAATCATGGTTTCTGAAGGCCAGTTTTCCTGCAATAACCCAGTCCCTCTCACAGGTAGGATAGACCTAATCCACGGACAAAGGTACGGCATCCTATGCGGTCATCAGCGTCACAGACTTTCATGAATGACGATACGATTCCCAGAAGGAGTGGCATCATCAAGTCATGAAGAGGCCTCACTTAGCTGACTTCCAAATGATCGGTCCCCAGAGTCGACAACCCTCACGTCTGGACTCCCCTCAGATCCTCAGGACCAGAAAGGAGCACCTCTGCAAGAATCTCGTCTGAGCGCAGATTTTCGTAGGGAACTGTGCCTGCTCAGCAGACAGGTTCGTCTACTACTTCTCCGCAACTATATCTAGGTGTGTACTCAAGCCCAGGTCCGGCTTTTCACTCACAGTAACCTCCCTTTGCCCACAGCAACAATCATAATAATATAATGCTGGAAAATAAATGCGGAAAGGTAAAGGTACAGAAAAGTAAAGTGCAGAAAAGTAAAACACAATATGCACAACACCCAACAAATAAACACCCAAGCGCTAGGATTGACTCGCGTAGGGGATGGGAAACGGTCCCAGCATAAGGGATGGGAAAAGTCCCTAGATGCTATACATCCCCAGCAGAGTCGCCAGCTGTCGCTACTGCGAAAATCGGCGCCGGCTTGACAGGAGAGTCGCCACCGTGCGTTATTTATCCCTCAGAGCGGGAAAGGAAACGCTCGAAGTAAACCTCGCAAAGACGGGAAAAGGTATGGTCATCGCAACCAAAACCTGGATTCGGGAGTCGGTTACGCAAGGGGAAGGTATTAGCACCCCTCACGTCCGTCGTACTCGACGGGATCCACGCTTGGTGTTTATAGGTAAAAGGGTGTATTATCTATCTACGCTAATGGCTGGTCTGAAAAGAAAATAAAAGGACAGGACTCGACAGAACATACGGTGTTCTGGGCCTACGTATTCCCTCGTGCAATGGGAAAGTCAGAGTCAACGTAGTTCGACTACCTACGACTAAACGGGGGAAAGGTTGCTCGCCAGGACATCGCGTCCTGTGCCTACGTACTTCCATCTGGTATGAAAGATCAGAGCAAACGTAGTTAGACTAACTACGGGTAAACAGGGGCTCTCACACAGCAGTGAGAAGACAAACTGGTCTCTAAGGGCTCGGGAACCTACAAATACGATCTGGTCTCAAATGCACTCGGGCAGGAGAAAGGGGTAACAATCAGTCGTTAGCGGGAAAGTCTCGATCGCACAGCCGCGAGAGAACTAAAGTTAGTCGTTAGTGTGCTCGCTAGGATATCGCATCCTATGCCTACATATCTTCGTCTGGTACGAAGAATCAGAGCAGCTGTAGTTCAGCTAACTACGGATCAAGCTACTCAAAAGCTCCTACAGAAAGGAAAGGGAAACCCTAGAACTATAGCTGAGAAACAGGGGAATCTACCTACTGCTATCACACCTGGCTGATCATCCTAACTTCTATCATAACAACTCCGCAGCGGAGAAGTCAGAGCTCCTAAGGGATCATGGCAACAGGACTAAACTACAAACAAGAAACTGCAGAGTAAAGGAATACTGAAAATATGCATGAATGCGACAACTAGACAAACAAGGCGCGAAGGCCGCAAACCACAGAGGCAAGGGAGCTCAGCTCTACCAAATACCAACAAGCAAAGCCACGCAATAACAAACAAGCAGAAGGAGGACCACCTCAACTTCTCATGCACACAAAGTCTACTTCTAAGATGCACCTACTCAGAACTATCTAGATGAATACCTAAGTCTAATGCAACATAACATCATACAAGTCAAACAACACAAAGAGACTAACCCTGAGCAGGGCCTCTATCTACAAAACAAGAAGCTACTCCTGGGCAAGGCCCCTAACAACCCTGAAACAAGCTCCTAATCTATCTCTAAACAAAACTCTATACAATACCCTAAGCAAAGATCTAAGCAAAAAATTCTAATCAAAACCCTAAGCAAGAGGAATCAATCCCAGTCTCCAAGCTTCAGAACAAGCTTACCAGAGAAGGGAAGCTAAGCAGACAAGCCCATAGTACTTTCCTCAGGAAAGTACCAGGAGGTTACTACTCAGGAGTCATATCCTATGCGGCTCGACAACTGTGATCAGTTTTACATTCCTCCTCAGGAGAAATTAAACTCACATGAAGGCTCCGGCGTTACTGGATACTTGAGAAAACCTATATGCACTAAGGGAACTAAGTGAGCAGACCCATAGGACCTTCCTCAGGAAAGTACTAGGAGGCTGACACTTAGGAATCGTATCCTACGTGGCTCAACAACTGTGATCAGTTTACATTCCTCCTCAGGAGAAATTAAACTCACAAGTTGGCTCCAACATCACTGGATACTTGAGAAATCCTAGATAAACTAATGGAACTAAGTGAATAGACCCCTAGGACCTTCCTCAGGAAAGTACTAGGAGGCTTCCACTTAGGAATCGTATCCCATGTGGCTCAACAACATGTGATCATTTTACATTCCTCCTCAGGAGAAATTAAACTCACAAGTCGGCTCCAACATCATTGGATACTTAAGAAAGAGGTGAGAAGAAAGGATGAAAGTCATTCATAGTGCCCTCCTCAGGAAAGTGCCATAAACTCCCTTCAAACTTCAGGATCTCGAACCTCACAAACAGATAACAAGCTCCTAGACTAAGCCTCAATCCACTGCATCCTTGCAAGCTCCAACAGGACTGCAATCAGCTTCCACCTTGAGAAGAACCCCCCAGGCCAACAAACCACAAGAGACTACCTCTGAAGTTCAACCACAGTTGAACTTCAAAGTCAGAAGTCCTCAAGACTTCTCCTATCTTCAAGCTCAGACAAATCAAATCAGAACATCCTACAAAAATCTATCAAAAATCTATGGGACACCTACATGGCTCTAGGATAACATACTGAAAAATCAGAACAAAATTCAATACCAGATGAAAGAACTAAAATCAGCAACACAGACATATCCACAGACCAATTTATTCAACATCAATAACAGTGAAAAAAATGCAATTAAAATGAAAATGCATGATTAAGCTAATGTTTCTGCACTATAAAATTCTACATTGAATTACGAGTCTACAGAAAAAAGAACGGAATTATTTGACTAAACCTACTATTTTTTATCAATTTTCTAATGATATGTATGCACTAAAGAATATTAAAAAAATCAATTAATTGGAAAATATACCAAAAATAGTAAACAAAAATAAAATGGCATTTTTATTTTTATACAATTTCCTAAACATTTTCATGAAATGGCTGAAAAAAGAAGAGTTAAAAAATCCATCATTTACATTTTATTATGAATTTTCTAATGCAAGAAGATATTAAAAAAAAAGGAATTAACAAAACAAAAATTGAAATAAACTGGAGGGGGGTGCTAACAGCAAGATATTCTAGGCTTATTCTGGCTGGGCTCACATATGGGGGTGCTAAAAGCACTGGGCGCAGGGCCCAAGTTTATCAAAAACAACTAACAAACACAGCAAGAAGAAAAACGCCTGGGGGTGCTGTTAGCAATGAATTTCAGTTATTTTTCATTGGGCTTATGCCCAGGGGGGGTGCAGATAGCATGAGGGCCTAAGGCCCAAATCAAATCACTCTGATCTCTCACGCAGGGAGGGGTGAACGAGTAACAATGGGGGCAGCGTTCAGAAAAAATACATTTGGGCCTAAGCCCAAACCTAACCCTAATCTGAACCCCAAACCACAAAACCTAATCCCTTTCCCCAAACCCTGAACACTGTTCACTCACCTCTAACCCTAGCCGTTTCGTCCGTCTCCCCCACCCTTTCTCTGAATCTCTCAAACAACTAATCAAAGTTCTCATCCCTCAAACGAATCAATCAAGCAGCCACAACAATCTCACCACTCTCTCATATCCAACACAAATCAAACTCGAACCCTAATCAATCAATTTACCCTAATCGAGGTTACATTCATCAATTGCAGTGGAGATATAACGAAGGGAGACAAACCTGGGTTTACGCGAGGGGAACGAGGGATCTTTGAAGATCTCTGGATGTTTGCTGAAAGTTTGATGGCGCGAAGAACACCACGTAGTGACGAACGACGCTAAGGCCTTGATGAAGTTCTTTACAAGTCTTTGGAGCTGATGAATCTTGTACAGATCTGGGGATGTATTAGGTGCTCGTTGTTGAAGGTTGTTGATGGATCCACGAGATTCTTGGCGATGATGATGAATGTAGACGTTATGATGAATCTTGGAGGGGATTCTGGAAAAGTTGCTCGAAGGTTTGAGGAATTTCTTTATGAAGATGATGAATGTTCGAGCGTTCTGGAAAAATCTTTGGACGAGGATGATGGCGTTCTGGAAACGTTGAAGAACGATGAAGATCGTTGAACGCGTTCTGGAAAACAGCGTATGAAGTTTCCGGCGAAGATGATGTTTCCGGCGAGGCGACGATGCAGGTGACGGAAGAGCAAGATGAAGATTGATGCGTTTCTGGGAATTCTGAGTGCAAAACGAACTCCGGCGAGCCGTTGCGGTGGCCGGAGGACGTTGGGGTGACCGGCGGTGGGAGGTTATGGCGGATGCATGGCCGCCGGTGAGTTTTCTGGTGAAGCTCAGGCGATGGCTGGACGGTGACAAGTGGCGCGCATGCACAGAGAGAGAGAGAGAGGGGGCCAGCTGGGGGGCACGTGTGTGAGTGTGAGAGAGTCTGAGTGTGTGTGGTGGGTGCTCCTGAGTGGGACGCGTGTGGCCCTTTTATATGCTGACAAGTGTCCCTTTTTTTGCCAGAAACCTGCACAAAAATGCATTTGGACTGATAGATGCTGGGCCTCAAAAAAAGCACTCTAGCCCACACGAAAATGACCAAAAAAACTGTAAAAAAAAACTGAATTAAAACTAAACCTGATTAATGTCTAATATTAAACCTAATTATCTACTTAAGACTAATCCTAAAACAGAATTAACACCTAATTAAACTAATTTCCTAATCAACTCTAAAAAATGATTAAAGCTCTAATTAATTCTATATTATCCTAATTAAACCTAAAAAAAATCAATTAACCTAATTAAACTCTAAAAAGTGATTAAAAGCTAATTAATTCTATATTATCCTAATTAAAAAATGATTAAGATCTAATACTTCTACTAATTCTCTATTAAAATTCTAACATTATTTAATATCCATTAAAATCTATCATTAATAAAAGAAAAACTATATTATTTTCTATATTATCTAAAAACAATTAAACCTATATTCTAAAAAATCTATTTTAAAATTCATATAAAATTCTAAACTATTATTAAAAGAAAAAACTATATTATTCTAAAAAAGATAAAACTATTTAAAATCTTATTTATATTCTAAAAATCTATTTAAAAAATCTATAAAATTCTAGAAAGAGATTTAAGCTATTAAAAAAATACAAAAACTCTATTTAAATTCCAGAAAAATCTATAAAGCCTATCTAAAATTCACAAAAGTCTATTAAACCCTAAAAATGCAGATGAATGCAAATGACCCCCATAAAAGAGCGCACGAGACCAGATCGAATTGAACAGAGATCCCGGGCATCAGAATATCCTCAAAATCACTGTGCAAGCTAAAAATCACCGAGGAGCGCACAATTTCCCGAAAATAAAACCCTGGTGATCTGGACTGGATCTGCCATATCTGATAGACGAAAATCAAGCTGTAAACTCTGATGTCCTCTGTCTGTGCACAAATATCATACGTCTGATTTGCGAATATGAATTTAAACCACGAGTCAGATAGGAGAATCGGTTGGTCAAATTTTAGGGTGCAACATGATGTAACTTGGATGATTTCTTCCACAGTCCAGTTGCAAAGCCTCTGCCCAGGAACACATGGACGAATCAAAGTGTCCATATCATAGTCGATGTCTCCTTCGTCATCCTCAACAACATTTATCCTGTCAAATATAACCCTGCCGCTGGTAAACCGAACATGTCCTTTGTATTTTGGAGGATCCCTTGAAGAAGAAGAGGGGTTATATCCCAAACCGAACTTGTCGTGTTTAGCAGGAACATCAAGTACCTGGCCTCATTTCTGGGAAGACCCAGATTCCACTATAGCACGGGCCTCGTTCAATGATGACATCGAGACCTTTGGACCTTTAGCTTCTACAGGAGGCTTCTCCTGAATCTGCACAGTTTCAAAAGCTTGGCAAAGTGTCTCTTGGATTTCACCATCCACTTCCACATACTTAAAGGATGATAACTGACTAACCATGATGTCTCCCTCTCCGTAAACCGTAACCACTTTCCCCTCCATCATATATTTCAATTTCTGATGCAACATGGAAGTTACTTCCCCAGTAGAGTGTATCCAAGGCCGATCGAGCAAACAACTGTAAGCTGGTTGGATATCCATGATATAAAACATTGCATCAAAAATTTCTGGCCCCACCTGTATGGACATAGTGATCTCACCAAACACCGACCTCTTAGAACCACTAAAAGCCCTCATCACTAAGTCAATTGGTGTGAAAATCAGCCTTTGAGTATGCAGCTTCATCAAGGCTTTCTTTGGCAGTACGTTAAGGGACGAACCTGTGTCAACCAAGACGTGAGACAACAGAGCCCCTCTGCACTCCATAGATATATGTAGAGGATGATTATGGTTCCTCTTGGCAGGAGTCAAATCCAAATATGTAAAACCCAGCCTATTTCCAGCATTCACATGAGCCACCACTCCTTCTAACTGACTCACTAAAATCTCTTGTGGCATAAATGCCGAATTCAAAATTTTCAACAGCGCATTCCGGTGTGCCTCAGAGCATAATAACAGTGAGAGAATAGAAATCTTTGATGGTGTCTGGTGTAAATGATCTACAATCTTGTAATCACTTTTACGGATAAGCCTCATGAAATCTTCAGTATCCTTTGCAAAAGAATCTTTGTCAACATGTTGCTGAATATATTCTTCTACCACAACCTTACCTTTACCCTTATCACTTCTATCAACGTTAGTTTCAGGCGGAGAGAAAACTCTGCCACTCTTGGTCATTCCCCCTGCTCCGACAATGTTTTCAACCGAAGTGCCTCCATACGATGCCCCCACTAGCTCCTATTTTTTTCCATTGTAAAACACCTCTACCCCATAATTCCAAGGAATTGCCTTGGTGCTTTCATAAGGTACTGGTCTTGGGGTAGTAACAACGACCGGAGTTGGCCTTGGCAACGCTGAGATGTTAATCGTCCGGTACGGAATTGAAATTATTGCGACTTCATCCAACTTATTATTGACCTCCTCAATCACTTCTTCTCCCACAACCCTGTCAAACTGTAAACTGCTTTCATCAATCAAACTACGAATATGACTTCTCAAAGAACTGCAACCCTTTGGATTCGCAACACATTCTGAACAACCCGGATAGACACCTTCCTTTAGCAGTTGGTCTTTTACAAAGCTCAAAGGTGTCTTCAACTCTGCAATATCAGTTATCAAATTCAACCTTTCTCCTTCAATAACAGCATTGGCCCTGGCCACCCCATTATTTGGCATCGAGTTCTGATTTACATTGGGGGTTTCATTTGTGAAATTTACTACTTTTCGAGTAAATCTTGAACCATCTGATGAAATGCAAGCTCACATCGATGTGCTTGGCTCGCTTATGATAGGCTGAATTCTTTGACAGGTGTATTGTACTTTGACTATCACATTTAACAGTAATAACTTGACCTTGGAGTTCCAGCTCCTTTGCAAAACCTTCAAGCCACAATGCTTCCTTCACAGCTTTAGTTAGGGCGATAAATTCCATTTCAGTGGTTAGTAAGGAAACAACCTTCTGAAGTTTTTCTTTCCAACTAATTGTTGTGCCAAACATAGTGAACACATATCCAGAAATAGATTTTCTAGAATCCATACAACCTACATAATCAGATTTGACATATCCTTATATTGTTGTTTTACTATCTTCACCCAAGGTTCCACCATAAATTAAGACTCTGTTCAGAGACCTATTTATGTACCTTAGAATCCACTTTAATGCTTACCAGTGAGCCTTTCTAGGATTCGCCATGTACATGCTTACAACACTTATTGAATATGCTATGTTTGGTCTAGTACAAACCATATCATTCATCAAAGAACCCACTATATTAGCATATGGAATGCTATTCATATAAGCTCTTTCGATATCAGTACTGGGACATTGATCTATACTCATCTTGATTTGAGGGTTTATTAGAGTCACAACAAGCTTTGAATTCGACATACCAATCTTTTCGAGAATCATCTGTAGGTTTCCCTCTTGAGATAAGCATATTTTGACTGCTTTCTATCTCTTCAGATGTCGATTCTAAGAATCCTGGATGCAGCTCCCAAATCCTTCATGTCGAACTCCTTATTGAGTTCATCCTTCACCCTCATTAAATCTTTGACATTGTTTCTTACTATTAAAATATCATCCACATAAAGCAACAAAATAACAAATGAATTACCAGGTTGAAATCTGAAGTAAACTTAGTGGTCGAACTGAATTCTAATGAAACTTATGCATGCCATGAACTTGTCGAATCTCCTATTCCATTATCGAGGAGATTTTTTCATTCCATATAAAGATCTATTCAGCTTTCACACATAATCTTCCTTCCTCCTTTCGACATACCCTTCAGGCTGCCTCATCAGAATTGTTTCATCTAGATCACTATACAAGAACGCAATCTTCACATCCATTTATTCTAGTTTAAGATAGAACTATGTCACCGTAGGAAGCAACATTTTAATGGACCCGTGCTTCATAATAGGAGAGAACACATCATTAAAGTCGACACCTTCTTTTTAAGTGAAACCCCTAGCAACCAATCTTGCCTTGTATCTCTTTGACGCCACTCCTTCATTTCCTTCCTTAACTTTGAAAATCCACTTACAGCTGAATAACCTGTCTCTAACAGGTTTCTTGATCATTTTCCAGGTGTTGTTATCATGAAGAGATTTCATCTCATCATCCATGGCCTTCAGCCATTCATTCTTATTCCAACTACTCATAACTTCCTTAGAGTCTCTTGGTTCTTCGACTAGAACCTCACTTATAGAGAATAAGGCATAAGCTATAAGATTTGCATACCCAAGTCTCTGAGGTGGCTTGATGACTCTCCTTGACCTATCTCTTGACAATAGGTAGTCATCAACAGTTTCCTCAACTTCCTCAGTATCTTCTGCTTCTTCTTCGACTTTATCTAGGATAAGTTTTTCAGCATCAACATGCTACACCTTAACAGGAATCTCTCCCCGTTCCAGCTCTTCGTCAGCACGATTAGTTTTCTTAAAGGTAATCTCACCTTCATTGAAAACCACATCTCAACTGGTGATACACCTGTTGTGACTTAGCTCTAGGCACCACAGCCAATAAGCTTTGACTCCTTCAGGGTATCCCATGAACATGAATTTCAGAGCTCTAGGTTCGAACTTGCCTTGCCTAATATGAACATAGGCCACGCAGCTAAATACTCTCAATTTTTTGAGATCTGGTGGATGTCCCGACCAAACATTTTCATGCATATTCATATTTAATGCAGCCAAAGAACATCTGTGTATCAGATATATTGTTGTCGAAACAGCCTCAACCTAAAACACCTTTTTTAATCCAATACTAGTCAACATGCATCTAACTCTTTCCAAAATAGTTCGATTAAACTTTTCCATAAAACCATTTTGTTGTGGAGTACCTGCAGTAGTTTTGTGCCATGCAATACCTGAGACATCACAAAAGTTATCGAATGCCTCATTGCAAAACTCAAGGCCATTATCGGTTCTCAACCTCTTGACCTTTCTGCCAGTTTGATTTTTGACCAGAGTCTTCCAAACTTTGAAATTCTCAAAATTTTCATCCTTAGTCTTCTGGATGAATACCCATAACATTCAGGAATAATCATCAACTATGGATAGAAGATACCTTGCACCTGAATGTGATGGACACCTCGTAGGCCCCCAAAGATCAACATGAATGTAATCAATGGATCTATGTGTTTGTTGTTTTCCTTTATTGAACTTCACTCTGTAAGATTTTCCAAGTACACAGGGTTCACAAAATTTTAGTTTTTCGACTTTGTCTCCACCAAGCAAATTTTGTTTCCCCAATTCGACCAGACCCCTTTCACTTACATGGCCTAATCTCATGTGCCAAATTTCTGTCTTCGACCCTTTCATGACTCTTAAGATACTTTTCTCTCCTTGAAAAACATATCCCTTCTTGTCGAATTCACCAAGGGAAGTCAAATTTCTCTCCAAATCAAGTACATACCTGACTTCAGTCAATAGCCTTATTGACTCATCATGGAGCTTGAATCTCACAGATCTAATACCTGCAATTTTGCAAGCTTTATTGTTTCTCAGAAGTACTGATCTACCATCTTGATCACACAATTCCTCAAACATGTCTTTGTTTGGATTCATGTGTCAAGTGCTACCTGAATCCATAATCCATTCCTTTCTTGAGTCGCTGCTTGAAACCACAAGAGCATCAAATGATTCATAATAGTCTTGCACAATGGCTGCATTACCATTATATTTTCCACCATGATTGTTCAGGTGTTCAGGGCACACTTTTCTTGTAAGACCCTCCTTCTTACAGTGATAACATCAAATTCCAGATGCATCACCACTATAAAACTTTTGCTGACTTTTACCCTTCTTCTTGTCAAACTTTCCATCTCTCTTTGTGAATTTCTCCTTAACCGACAGGCTTTCACCAGTCGAAGATGGCTTGTGCTCCTTTCTTTCATTCAAATCCTTTGAATACAGTGCTGACTAAACTTCTTCAAAGGTTAGAGACTCTCTTCCATACAAGAGAGTTTATTTGAAGTGAGCATGTGATCTGGGCAAATCACACAGCAGGAGCAACGTTTGATCTTCATCATCAATCTTGACATCGATATTTTCAAGATCAAGAATCAACTTATTAAACATATCCAACTACTTAGCCAAAACTTTGTCTTCACTCATCTTGAATGAATACAGAGCTTGCTTCAGGTAGAGGCGGTTGACCAACGATATGGTCATGTACAAACTTTCGAGTTTCCCCCATAACCCCAATGTCGTTGTCTCCTTTGAAACCTGCCGTAGACCCTTATCACCAAGGCTCAATAAGATGGCGCCATAGGATTTATCTACCATACTTGTTCTTTATTTTTCCATTAACGCAGTGTCCATGGCTGTAGCTCCCTTCAACGCTTCCAAACAGCACTGCTGAACCAGTGGGGATTTCATATTCAAGCGCCACATACCGAAGTCGTTCACTCCGCTGAACTTTTCAATCTCATACTTTGTTGAAGGCATCTTCCTCCATGCTCATCGCACCAATTTGTTGTGAAATCAAATGCTCTGGAAACAAATTATAAACTGTTTGTTTATGATCAAGAAACACATAAGGGTAGAAAAGATGGTAAAAGAAGAAGAATGAAAAGGATTGGTTATAACTGCTATTCTTTACTTTTCTTTAAATCAAATTATAAGTACTCAAGATTAACAAATAACCCTATCACCCTAATTAGGATTTGACACGCTTAAGATGAATGACTAGTATGTTATTTATAATAAAACCTAACATACTAAAATAATGATCTTTTTAACAATTATCCATTACAAGATAACTTAGGGTACAAGCTAACTTAAACAATTGGACATAACAAACTAGCCCAATTCGTCATGCTAACAAATATAGCATTTTCGACAACTGCAAGCTTGACCCTACTTTGACTACAACATACACTACTTCGACAACAGTGTGTGAATGACCTTCGACTGCATGCTAAACATTTGTCGAACTGACGAACCAAGAAGCTACCTTCGATCATACTAGAGTTCTATCCAATATCTCACAGTTTTTTTAATCCAAAATAAAGTAAACTATTTAATAAAGTTATTTTAATATAAAAATCAACCTCAATGTAAAAATGTGAAAGTAAGAAAATAAAATATGTGAAAGGTAAGGGAGAAATAAAAGAGAGTTTAGTTTTCTCTGGTTTAGAACAATAGCGTTGTTCCATGTGTTCTTAGATTTTGGAATGTGTGGATACGAGGGAGGTTGAGAGATAAACATTATTTTTTCTGGTCTTATTTATAAGAAAAATTTGCATTTTAAATGTGTGGATACGAGTGAGGTAGAGGAAAATATATTATAAAAAAAAAGTGCTTTTATAAAAAGCGCTATCTTTTTCATGTATTTTTAAAAAATATCACTTGGTCAATAAAAATTATATATATATATATATATATATATATATATATATATTTTATAAAAAAACACTATAAAGTTTAATAGTGATTTATATTAACATATTTATATCATTTATTTAAGGGAAAAAAAGCACTTAAAATATTTTTTTATATATTTCTAAATATATTTTCAAAGTTTATTTAATAAAATTCTTAAAATAAATAATATTTTTTAATAAAAAATTTAGCATTTTATACGCAACAATGTATATTGTTTAACAAAACTAGTTTAATATAAAAATCAACCTCATTTTATAAAAAAAAAATAAGAATATGTGAAAACTAAAGGAAAAATGACGAAGAGTCTAATTTTCACTGTTGTTTCATGTGTTGCAGGATTTTGACACTGTCGCTAGGCGAGCTTGGGCGAGCCCGTGGCAAGCTGTTTTCTACTAGCCTCGTTGGGTGAGCCTTGGCGAACAGAAAGCGAGCTACCTTGCTGATTGCTCGTCAGGCGACCATGATGCAATTTTGGTTGTGTATGTGCCTTGCCTATGGATCGTTGGGCAAACCAAAAGCGAGCCAGCCTCGCGGCTGCTCGCCGGGTGACCATGACAAGGTTTTGATAAATTGTATTGTTTATTGCTTTAGGAATTCCAAATGCATGATTTGGTATTGTTTATATTAATTACCATGGATTGTGATGGTTATGCATGTTTTCCTCATATGAGTTGTTGCTTGTGATTAAATGACAATATGATTGAAAAACTATAAGGATTATTGAGGGAACCTTTAATAGTCACTAAAAGAATGAATTCGCAGGATAATTAGGATATGACGGGTGACATAGATGACAATGCTTGTGAATATGATACCTAGGTGTATGTCATCGGCAAATGGTTGTCTAGTCGAGAGGTGAGACATTATATGGAACATGTGATATTGTTGTGTATACTAAGGTGATGTGATCACCTTGTGGTTATCGAATACAATCATGATGTCCCATATTTAATCACGTAGTCAAAAATAACCCCTTGGTTATATCGTCCCAAGGGTGATGATTATATCATCCTCTTGATTACAATCACGATACTTGAATATCATGGGCTTGAGTCCCAAAAGCGTTGGATCTCATGATGGGTGAAAATCCGATATGGGTAGAAGCCTTGAAATGGGTTAAGAGTCTCATAGGAAACAACGATTCTTAAGATTGAGGATTCTCTAAATTCATGTGTATGTTAAAGTATGATACAAGGATCTGTGACCTGTGTCGATAAATCTAGACGTAGGGTTGACCATAGAAAGATGCCTTGATATGGTTTCCTGTCAGTGATAGTTTGAGTTAATGAACTTAAGGAACATGTTCCTATATAATGTATGAATTATGAACTCAAGTCTTTTTCCCTTTGGGACTTGAGCTAGTAAGATGTTTAGAACCTTGTAGAGCTAAGAGAACCCATAAAATAGGAAACCCAATGAGATTATTATCTCACCCTTTTTTTTTTCCAGGTGGTTCCGATCAGGCGAAGGGTACGGACAAAGTAGCTTGATGTCCTTGTTTCTTTTGTTTTTGATGGTGTATCAGCTGTGCAGTTATTTTTGAGATCATCTCTCCATGATCTAGTTCTTAATTTTTATATTTTGGGCACCCTTGTATATATTGTGCCATTGTTGTAGTATTATTTTGGATATGGAATATGTACAATGTTGCCACTAGGAGCTTATGTGTTTCAGTACCAACTTGTAACTATGTATAATATGTATATTCTAGACATGTATTATATATGGGTGTTAAAAGCTCACTGAGATTATCATCTCACTCCATTATTATTATTGTTTTAATTTTCAGGTAGTTCAGTGTAGGTAAACAAAAAGGGAAAGCTTGCTTGGTGATGTTTGGCGACTCAACTTTTTTATTCTAGTTTTTGTTTAAACACTCTTATACATAAATCGTAGTTTTTGCTTAGGCAATCTTGTATATCATACATCATAATTTTGTATCTTATTCGTTTTGGACATGTATATATTACGACGCCGCTAAACTCTTATAATGTATTAATACCAGTTACACAATGTAGAATGTATTTTTTAGATGTATATTATACGTGGGCATACACACTAATTTAAAAAAAAATAAACTCTTAAAATAGATTTTTTATATTTATAAATATATTATCAAAGTTTATTTCAAAAAAACTCTTTAATTAATTTTTTTTTTAATTTTGCAACATGTTTTGAATGTTTGTTATACAAAATTATGTGAATTATTAAAAAAAAATATTTTAAAATCAACCTCATTTTATAGAAACTAAAAGTAAAAATATGATAGTATGAAAATAAAAATCTGGGCAAAATAAAGGAAAAACGAAGAAGAGTCTTGTTTTCTCCTTTTTGCCGTAATAGTAATGTTCTATGCGTTCTTATTTTTTTGAGTGTGTAAATACGAGTGTGGTAGAGAGAAATATAATAGTGTTTTTTATAAAAAGCGCTCTCTTTTTCACGTGTTTTTAAAAATATGAGTTTGTCAATAAAAATATTTTTTTAATAAAAAACACTATAAATTTAATAATGTTTTATTAACATATTTATATAATTTATTTAAGAAAAAAGCTCTTAAAATAGATTTTTTATATTTCTAAATATATTTGCAAAGTTTATTTTAAAAAAATCTTAAAATAAATAATTGTTTTTAATAACAAATTTAACATGTTCAGAATTAATTTTTATACAAAACAGTGTAAATTGTTTAACAAAACTAGTTTAATATAAAAATCAACCTCAATTTATAAAATCTGAAAGTGAAAAAAAAAATATATGTAAAAAATAAAGGAAAAATGAAGAAGAGTCTAGTTTTCTCCTTTTTTTTACAGCAATGATGTTGTTTCATTTATTCTTAGTATTTTTGAATGTGTGGATACATGTGAGGAAGAGAAAAACATATTATATGCAAAAAAATCTTTTTTAAAAAAGCACTCTCTTTTTCATGTATTTTTAAAAAATATCACTTTGTCAATAAAAATGAGATTAAACACTAGAAATATTGATAATGTTTTTAATTACCTTGTTTATATAATATATTTAAGGAAAAAAATCTCTAAAAATGAATTTTTTATATTTCTAAATATATTTTCAAAGTTTATTTAAAACAAATCTTAAAATAAATAATTGTTTTTATAAAAATTATAAATCATTAGAATGCTTTTTTATAAGAAACAATGTAAATTATGTAACAAAATTAATTTAATATAAAAATCAACCTCGTTTTATAAAAACTTAAAATAAAAATGTGAAAAAAAAGTGAAAGATAAAGGAAAAATGAAGAGTCAGTTTTCTCTTTTTACTGCAGTAGTGTTGTTTCACGGTTATTTAGTTTTTTAAATGTGGGAATACGAGTGATGTAGGAAGAAATATATTATGTATAAAAGAGAAGAATGATATTTAGGAAAAGTGCTATTTTTTCATGTGTTTTCAAAAATATCACCTAGTCAATAAAAATAAGTTTTTTTTATTATAAAAAAAGCACTATAAACTTTATGAATGCTTTTTAATAATATATTAGACATGTTATTCCTACATATTTTTTTGACATTAATACTTACATCGTATAGATTGTTTAGAGTATTTATATTGTGAAATTATTTTTTTAAAAATTTTTTTATTTATAAATAGTACATGAACAGTATTTTTAAATAATAACATAAAAATATTAAAATAAAGTTGATTAATGAAATATAAAAAATTGGTTAATTTAGTAATAAAGTTGGTTAATAAACGTTCAAATATTAAAAATAATTTAGTAGTAAATAAAAGTTGGTTAATAAAATATGTTGGAACTATATTAATTAGAGTGGGAATTGGAAAGATTTATTGACAATTAATAGACAATAAATCAACACAAGTAAGAAGTAATATATAAGTGAATTTGAAAAGATTCATTTTAGTCCCACATTGAAGGAATGAAAATTAAGATTCATTTTAGTCCAACATTGAAGGGAATGAAAATTAAGATTCATTTTAGTCCCACATTGAAGGAATGAAAATTAAGATTCATTTTAGTCCAACATTGAAGGGAATGGAAATTAAGATTCATTTTAGTCCCACATTGAAGGGAATGGAAATTAAGCTTTACTAGCTGCCTATAAATAAAGGGTAGAAATTCAATAGTAAGTACTTCGGATTTCACAAATTCATAAATTTTGATTTCCCTCTTCTCTTCCTTAATTCTCTTCATCTATAATTTTTTCTTTTCTTGACTGGTTATTTTCACCAAATACTGTAACTTAGAAAGGTGTAATTCTAGAGCGAGCAACTGATAATCGTAAGTTTTGAACGGGCTGGCGGCGTCGTCGTAAATCGACTGCTTTGCATATTTTGGCAGTACGGCGAAACGTCTTAAAGAAAGCGACCTAGTACGCGACTCGTCCCGATAATTTCCTTGTGCCAAACTCAAATTTTCAAATCCGAAAACAACAATTTTAAGACGTTTTCATAACTGCCATGGCAACTAAGGAAATTATCGGTACTACTGCGGCCGCTTCGGTCTCTGACAAACCTTTCAGGTTTGAGGGTTCCAATTTCAAACGTTGGCAAGCTAAGATGAAATTTTTCTTAACTCTGAAAAAGGTTGCCCACGTTTTGACTGAGGATATCCCGGTTGTCCCTTCTGCATCATCTGAACTACCTAACGGTAACTCACTTGCAAATTCAGACGGGACTTCCAAAATGTCTGACTCAGATGCTGCAAAAGCTAAGGCTGCAGCAGATGATCTACAGCTCCGAAAAGAAATCGACTTATGGCACGAGAATGATTATCTGTGCAAAAATCACATTCTGAACAGTCTTGCTGATGATCTGTACGACTACTACAGTAGCTACAGGACTGCTAAACAGGTTTGGGAGGCTCTGCAAAGAAAATATGATACTGAAGAAGCAGGTGCGAAGAAATTTGCTGTCAGCCGCTACTTGAACTACAAGATGGTGGATGAGAAGTCGGTGGAAGCTCAAAGCCACGAAATTCAGAAGATTGCTCATGAGATCATTACAGAAGGTATGCCCCTCAATGAACAATTTCAAATTGCTGTAATTATTGACAAACTTCCCCCTGGTTGGAAAGATTTCAAAAACGTGCTTCGTCACAAAACAAAAGAATTTTCAATCGAGAGTCTGATAACTCGCCTCCGAATTAAAGAGGAGGCTCGGAAACAAGATCAGAAAGAAGAAGTCTTAGTTGTGTCTAACAAAAAAAAGAAATTCGGTGCGGTTTTGAAGCCTAGGGGCAAACCTTTAAAGAATCAGAACCGCAATGCTATGAACCGAACTAAGAATGGGAATCCCTCTAGGGCCCCATCGGCTCCATTTGCTAAGCAACAGCCACCACCTCAAAGAAATGATGCTCCGGTTTTCACTTGCTATAATTGTAGGAAACCGGGCCATATGGCAAAGAAATGTAGGAGCAGGCCTAAACCTGCAGCTGGCTCAAATGCTCAGGTCAACCTGACTGATGAGCAACTTATTGCCATGATCACTGAAATCAACATGGTTGGTGAAAGTGATGGTTGGTGGATAGACACTGGCGCCACTCGTCATGTCTGCTATGATCGTTCTATGTTCAAGACATACATGAATACTGAAAATAAGAAAGTGTTGTTGGGAGATGCTCACACCACTAATGTTGCTGGAATTGGAGATGTTGAGCTGAAGTTCACTTCAGGAAAGACTTTGATCTTGAAGGACGTCATGCATGTTCCTGAAATTAGGAGGAATCTTGTTTCTGGTTTTCTTTTGAATAAGGCTGGGTTTAGTCAAACTTTAGGGGCAGATTTGTACACCACCACTAAGAATGGTATTTTTGTTGGAAAAGGGTACGCCACTGATGGCATGTTTAAGTTGAATGTTGATTTGAATAAAATTTCTCCTTCTGTTTACTCTGTGTGTGACTTCAATATTTGGCATGGTAGACTTTGTCACGTTAATAAACGAATCCTTTCTAATGCAAGCAACATAGGCCTAATCCCTAAACTAAATGTTAATGATTCCAATAAATGTGAATTTTGCAGTCAAGCTAAAATAACAAAAACTTCACATAAATCAATCATAAAAGAATCTGACCCCCTAGATCTTATACACTCTGATATATGTGAATTAGATGGAAGTTTAACTAGAAATAATAAACGTTATTTTATCACTTTTATTGACGATTGCTCTGATTATACTTATGTATATCTAATGAAGAATAAAAGTGAAGCGCTTGACATGTTTAAGGTGTATGTAACTGAAATTAAGAATCAATTTAACAAGAAGATTAAGAGACTTCGCAGTGATAGGGGAACCAAATATGACTCTAGCTTGTTTAATGATTTTTATGCTGAACATGGTATTATACATGAAACGACTGCTCCATACTCTCCTGAAATGAATGGTAAAGCAGAAAGAAAGAATAGGACTCTTACTGAACTTGTAGTTGCAATCATGTTAAATTCTGGTGCTGCACCTCACTGGTGGGGGAAAATTCTATTGACTGTTTGCTATGTCCTGAATAAAGTTCTCAAGTCAAAAAGTAAGATCTCACCTTATGAGATATTAAAGAAAAGACAACCAAATTTGTCTTATTTAAGAACTTGGGGCTGTCTGGATTATGTTAGAATTCCGGATCCGAAACGAGTTAAACTCGCTAGTAGAGCCTATGAATGCGTATTCATTGGGTATGCAGCAAACAGTAAGGCATACAGGTTTTATGACCTAAATGCCAGAGTAATTATAGAATCAAACGATGTTGAATTCTTTGAAGACAAATTTCCTTTCAAATCGAGAAATAGTGGGGGCACACAATCGAGTCACATTCCTGTGATAAAAAGCACTGAAAGCAGCGACAATGTAGAAACAGAACTTCGAAGAAGTAAAAGAGCAAGAGTTGCTAAAGACTATGGGCCCGATTATTCGGCCTATAATGTAGAAGAAGATCCAATAAATCTTCAAGAAGCACTGTCATCTATGGATGCAGACTTATGGTAAGAAGCCATTAATGATGAGATAGATTCTCTAGAATCTAACAAGACCTGACACTTAGTAGACTTACCCCCGGGTTGCAAACCAATTGGTTGTAAATGGGTTTTGAAAAAGAAACTAAAACCTGATGGAACGATTGAGAAATACAAGGCACGCCTTGTAGCCAAGGGTTTTAGACAAAGAGAAAATATAGATTTCTTCGACACCTTTTCTCTGGTCACTAGAATTACATCCATTAGGGTACTCATTTCAATAGCAGCCATTTATAACTTAATAGTACACCAAATGGATGTTAAAACAGCTTTTTTAAACGGTGACTTAGAAGAAGAAATCTATATGGAACAACCAGAAGGATTTGTAATCCGAGGACAAGAAAGCAAGGTCTGTAAGTTAGATAAGTCTCTGTATGGACTAAAACAAGCCCCTAAACAATGGCATGAAAAGTTTGATAACTTAATGATAATTAATGGGTACAAAGTGAATGAAAGTGACAAGTGCGTCTATTACAAATCTGAGAATCGCATTTGTATTATCATATGTCTATATGTAGACGATCTACTTATATTTGGATCAAACATTCAGGCCATTAATGATATGAAATCATTGTTATGCAATAACTTTGATATGAAAGACCTCGGAGAAGCAAGCGTGATCCTGGGTATCAAGATCACGAGATCCGAACAAGGAATTTCTTTGGATCAATCTCACTATGTGGAGAAGATCTTAAAGAAATATAAATACTTTGATTGTAAACCTGCATGCACTCCGTACGATCCAAGTGTGAAACTATTTAAGAACACTGGAGAGAGTGTCAAACAAGCAAAATATGCGAGCATCATTGGCAGTCTTAGGTATGCCACTGATTGTACTAGACCCGACATTGCATATGTCGTAGGACTGTTGTGCAGATTTACAAGTAGGCCGAGTAATGAACATTGACAAGCTATTGAGCGAGTAATGAGGTACCTTAAAAGGACTATGGACCTCGGCCTGCACTATCAGAAATTTCCTGCTGTATTAGAAGGGTATAGTGATGCAGATTGGAACACCTTATCAGATGAATCCAAAGCTACTAGTGGTTATATATTTAGTATAGCCGGTGGAGTTGTATCTTGGAAATCAAAGAAACAGACCATTCTGGCACAGTCCACAATGGAGTATGAGATGATAGCATTAGCTACAGCTAGTGAAGAAGCAAGTTGGTTAAGATGCTTGCTAGCTGAGATTCCTTTATGGGAAAAACCTATACCAGCTGTGTTGATCCACTGCGATAGTACCGTGGCTATTGCAAAAGTTGAGAACTGTTATTATAATGGTAAAAGACGTCAAATTAGAAGAAAACATAGCACTGTTAGAGACTGTATCTCTAAAGGAGCTGTGAGAGTGGATCATGTACGCACTGATGAGAACTTAGCAGATCCTTTGACGAAAGGATTAGCTAGAGAGAAAGTCCATAATACTTCCAAAAAGATGGGACTAATGCCTATAAAGTAATTTGTTACTCATGATGGTAACCCGACCTAAATGACTGGAGATCCCAAGACTTATGTTCAATGGGTAATAACAAGTTATGAGTAATATGAAAATGATCATGCAAGTAAAGCATGAATCCTGAAGTAATGAGAGGATGAGATAATAGAAACTCTTAATGAGATCTATACTCTGTATGAGGGAGTACCTAGGCTACAGGAGTACTCTTGATAGATTCACCTATGTGACTGTGGAACTGAGGCCGGTTCCTATGGAATTTCGAGGCAGAATTCCTAGAGCATTCACTAAATCGGGATACACGTGCATGGCCACTAAAGCACGGGCTACAAGAATACACCTTACGGAAAGGTTGTGTGCGGGTCTGATGTCCGAGATAGAGTTCAAGACAATGGTGTCACTCTTATTGAATCAGAATCCTACTCGCTACGCTAAGGTTCAAGTCGTAGACACCTCTGCTTATGCACAATCTTAGAAACGTCTGACGTACTTCTAAAATCTCTTTTTAAATTCAAGTGGGGGATTGTTGGAACTATATTAATTAGAGTGGGAATTGGAAAGATTTATTGACAATTAATGGGCAATAAATCAACACAAGTAAGAAGTAATATATAAGTGAATTTGAAAAGATTCATTTTAGTCTCACATTGAAGGAATGAAAATTAAGATTCATTTTAGTCCAACATTGAAGGGAATGAAAACTAAGATTCATTTTAGTCCCACATTGAAGGAATGAAAATTAAGATTCATTTTAGTCCAACATTGAAGGGAATGGAAATTAAGATTCATTTTAGTCCCACATTGAAGGGAATGGAAATTAAGCTTTACTAGCTGCCTATAAATAAAGGGTAGAAATTCAGTAGTAAGTACTCCGGATTTCACAAATTCATAAATTTTGATTTCCCTCTTCTCTTCCTTAATTCTCTTCATCTATAATTTTTTCTTTTCTTGACTGGTTATTTTCACCAGATACTGTAACTTAGAAAGGTGTAATTCTAGAGCGATTTATCAGTGTGCAACTGATAATCGTAAGTTTTGAACGGGCTGTTTTATCCTGGAGGCGTCGTCGTAAATCGACTGCTTTGCATATTTTGGCAGTACGGCGAAACGTCTTAAAGAAAGCGACCTAGTACGCGACTCGTCCCGATAATTTCCTTGTGCCAAACTCAAATTTTCAAATCCGAAAACAACAAAATATAAAAAATTGATTAATAAAGTTATGAAATTGGTTAATAAACATTGAGATATTAAAAGTAATTTTTAGCGGTCAATAATGTTGGTTAATGCAATATAAAAAATTGGTTAATAAAATTATGAAGTTGCTTAATCAAACAATTTTATATCAGAATCATTTAATTTAAAAGTTAAAAAAAAATCTTTTTTATACTTTTTCTTAAAAAATATATATAATATTATAATATTTTATTGTTCAACATATTGGTGAACAATAAAATATGTTGTAGGTGTAAATTATAGTGTAAGATGGACATTTTTCTTAACATATTTACATTTTAAAAAATAAAATCTCATTAAATAGATTTTTAATATTTTTAAATATATTTTCAAAGTTTATTAAATTTTTTTTATATTAATAATTGTTTTTAATACAAAATTTAACATGTTGAGAATGCTTTTTTTATAAGAAACAATGAAAACTGTTTATTAAAATTAGTTTAATATAAAAATAAACCTCATTTTATAAAATCTGAAAATAAAAATGTGAAAGTAAAAAAATTAAAATATGTGAAAAATAAAGTAAAAATGAAGAAGAGTCTAATTTTTTCCTTTTTACTATAATAGTGTTGTTTCATGTATTCTTAGTTTTTTTAATGTGTGGATACGAGTGGGTGATGTAGGAAGAAATATATTATGTACAATAGATAATAGTGCCTTTTAAAAAATTATTATTTTTTCACATGCTTTTAAAAAATATCACAAGAAAAAGTGAATTTTTTTAAATTATGAACAAAAGCACTATAAACTTTAAGAATGTCTTTTATTAACTATCAGCAATGTTATTTCTATATTCTTTTTTGACACCAAATACTTATTCCTATACACTGTTCAGAGTATTTATAGGATGAGATTTTCTTTTTAAATAAAGTTTTTGATTTATGAACGCTACGTGAACAGTGTGTGAATAAATGAATATTATCCGTGGACAATATTTGTTAATAGTATATGTGAATAAAACTCGTGAATAATGACTTTAATATAGTAAAAGAGAGTTAGTTAATGAAAATTAAAAAGTTGGTTAATGAAGTGATAAAGTTCGTTAATAAACGTCTAAATATTAAAAATAATTTAATAGTAAATCAAAGTTGATTAATAAAATATAAAAGGTTGCTTAATAAAATTATGAAGTTGGTTAATAAACATTCAGATATTAAAAATAATTTTTAGCAATCAATAATGTTGGTTAATACAATATAAAAAATTACTTAATGAAATTATGAAGTTGGTTAATCACTCAATTTTATATTAGGATCAATTAATTTAAAATTAAATAATAAATAAATAAAATAAATAGAAAATCTATTTTTATATTGTTTAAAAAATTATATATAATATTATAATATTTAATTGTTCACCATATTGGTGAATAGTGAAATACGGTGTAAATGTAAATTGTAATGTAAGAATAATATTTTTCTTAACATATTTACATATTAAGAAACAAAATCTCATAAAATAGATTTGATCTGACCTGATCAGGAGGGGATCACGGGCTGGCCACACACTGTTGGGCTGCTACCTGTTCACCGGTGATGAGGAGGAGAAAGGGGGGTATACCTGCAAGACACTCCGATGTCAAAGTAAGAAGTTGGGCAGAGCGAGAGCAGAGTACAGTAAAAGGGTAAGAAGTGAATTACCTGACCCTCTTGAGGAAGAGGGTATTTATAGAGAGACCCTAGCGCTGGGCCAACGATCATTTGAGATGGGCTGGATGACCAGGCCCAACCCTAATGACTGCTAGGGCTTACGTGGCGTAGTGAAGACCAGGACGTGGTCTTCGCCCTAGTCCAACTGCTCCTAGATCTCCGGAAAGTGGGTTTGACCTGCTCTTTCGGAGGTGGGCAGTGGTTGATGACGTGTCCCCGCGGAGGGGAGCACGTGGAGAACGTGCGTCGGGCACGTTGTTCTCCCTGCGGAGGGGAGCTCGGGAGGTACCCCAGAGCGCGTTGTTCTCCTTGCGGAGGGGAGGAACCAAGGTCGTGCTCTGGTGCGCCGGGGTAGGTTCTGTTCGGCTGGTAAGGGGGGACGACGAGATGTTGTTGGATGCGCTGTTTGTGTCCGGCGGCATGCTCTGCTCGTCTTGCGGGACGCACGTGCCCGACGTGCCTGGTTCGTCTGTTGGGCCGTACGTGGTATTGGGCCTGCCGAGGTCGGGCCCATACCGGAACAGGAGCCCCCCAAGTCGAAGCTCTGGGGAGAGAGCGAGGACTTAAGGTCGCTGTGTCGGGGAGAGAGGTAACGAAGCGGGAGGTTCGTCAGGACTCGTGCACGGTGGGACGGGCACTCGTGCGGGGATCTCCGGTCGTCGGCGGAGCGGGGTGAAAGCAGGTGAAGGGACGCGACCGTCAGGCTGCCGCCACGTGTCGTGCGTTAAGCGGTCGTAGGGGCGGCTACCCTATGTCATTAATGAGCCTAGGGTCGCTTCGAATCCCGCACCGGGTTATAAATACGGTCGTAGGGGCGGCTACCCTCTGTCATCTCTGCTCGTCCGCCGCTTGCCGTCGATCGCCGCCGCACCGTTTGATCCTTTCCTCCATTCGCCGCCGTTACAAGTGAGTTCTCATTTCTCTCCTCTTTTATTTCCGTCGTTTAATTGGAACGCGTGGTCGGGGCATGATGAATGCCCCGAGGAGGGACGCAAGACCCGCCGTATCTGGCGAATTTTCTGGTGAGTGTCCCGGGGAGAGTCGGCTGTTCCGATGAATGTCCCGAGGACGGGGGGCTTTCTCCGATGAATGCACCGGGGACGAGTGCCTTTTCCGGTGAACGCCCCGGGGAGGCGCGCTTTTTCTGGTGACCGTCCCGCGGAGGGATGGCGGGTCGGTTTTAGACGACCCGAGGAGGGTAGACGGGGAGCGCGTGTTTGCTCGCCGTTCTCCGGCCTTTGTCGCCCTTTCACTTGACCTGCGGTGGAAGGGTGGATTTGATCCTGGCTATCGAATTCACCGTTGTCCTCTGCTTTTCAGGTGTAGATGTCGGCTCTGGTACCGGGGATAATGGTCGAAGACAACGAACCCGAGGTCCCGAATTTTGATGACGAGCGCATTGCCCCGTCCGAAGAATGGGCGGCCGAGGAGCCGCTTTCTACCCCGTCTTGTTTTGTGGCCGATGCGTCCGACGTGTACGCCACCGTCGAGGATACGCCTATAGGGGATCCACAACATTGGCAGGTGTACCGACCAAAAGAGCATCATCGTATCTGCTCGCGATATGGGCGGCGGATGTTCCCGATGCACGAGTTCTACTTTAAAGAGGCTCGGCTCCGGTTACCGTTCTCCGCCTTTCATCTGGGGCTCTTTGATTGGTTGCGCCTGGCCCCGTCCCAACTGCACCCCAACGCCTTGGCTTTCATCCGCGCCTTCGAGGTGGTGTGCTTCTACCTCTCGGTGGAGCCGACGGTACCGTTGTTTTTTCGCATCTTCCACTTACAGCGGCAGACGGTGAATGGCCGCCACGGATGGGTTTCCTTTAAGCAATCGACCAAATTTTTCAAGGCGTATAGTGATTCCGTCAAGGATTTCAAAAGCCGGTTCTTCCTCGTCAAACCGATCACGCAGCAGGGCTCGGATACTCTCTTCGACGAGGGCGAGCGAACAGTAGATGGCCAGCGGTTCCTCGCGTGGCTTCCTAAGATACATCTATTGTGGACTGCGGAGCATTTCAACCGAGGAACTGATAGGTATATCGTACGGGCGGGGACCCTCGAGGAGAAAGACATGGCCGCCTATTTAAAAATAGTCGCCTTTGTGCGGTCTCTCCCTCCGTCGAAGCTGGTGACGCCCGACGGTCGGTATATCCTTGACGCGCAGGGGAATGTGCGAACTAAGAAGCGTCTGATTAATACCAAGACCCTGCTCGGTTGTGCGACCGGGGCGGCCGCTCTGGATTATCTAGGTAGGAATGTTCATTTTCTCCCCGTGGTCGGGGCTCTGACTGTCGCTAACTCTTTTCTTTGTTTTTGCAGCGAACATGTCTTCTGTCGAGGAGCGGGTGAAGCAGTTGTGCGCTACCAGGAATGCCGCGGTCCCGAGGACGAGGGTGAGTCAGCTGGTCGGACAGGAGGTCGCGACGCCGGGAGGGCAGAGTTCGTCTTCTTCGCCTCAAGGGAGTCAGTCTCCTACGTCTCAAGGAGCATCGAAGAGGCAGAGGTCCGAGGAGCCCCGAGGTGTGGTAGATCTGACGGTCGGTTCGGCTGAGGAAGGTTATGTCGTCCCGCCCTGCCATCAGCATCCGGGCTATTTTCATGGTGCTCGTTCTCCTACCGTCTCTGCTGGGGAGGTGAAGGCTGTCCGTCAGGCCGATCGAGAGTCTCGTCGACGTGTTCTGGCGGAGGACTTGGCTGCAATGATGCGGACGTTCACGACGGCTCTTGTGCTGAACGAGGAGGGCTGCTCCGCTGCCGAGCTGTCTAAACTGCAGGGGGACCTTACCTTTATGCAGTCGCGATTGGCCAAGCTTATTGAGGAATTGGAGAAGAGCCAGAAGGATGTTGCTGAGCAGCGAAAACGGGCAGAGGGCGCTGAGGGGAAGGTGACTTCGCTGGAGGAGAAGCTGGGGGAAGCGACGACCGAGGTGCAGGCGCTGAAGGTTCGCACGGAAGTCTTGGACAGCGCAGTTCGTCTGGCCGAGGACGAGACAGATGGAGATCGACGGTTAATCACTCGTGCTGACCTGATTGCCCGTATCCGGGTGCTGGAAGGTGACTGTCTGGAGGCTGTCGAGGTCGGATTCAAGAGCGCTGTCGAGCAGATTCAAGTCGCCAATCCCGGTGTCGCGCTAGCCGTGGATGGGATCGGGCCGTACCACAAGATCGTTGACGGGAAGGTGGTCGATCCCTATCTTGTTGTTCCTGAGGAGGATCCCGCGGTTGCTGATCGGGCGGACGAGGTAGCATGAGTTGCCGGGCCTGCGTGCTCGTTGTTTTTATGGCCTGCGTGCCGACGTTTGTGACATCTTTCTTTGGGCCTGCGTGCTCTGTTTTTGTAACATTGACTACTGGACTGGTGTCCGCCTTTTGCTTAATATATTTTTTGTGGATTTTCTAAGTGTGCGCTCGGTATTTGCATGACGTTTATGCTCGTTTTTCATATTTGATTATTTGAATGCTTTTGAATGCTTTTGATGTGTATGATATTTCTTGTGAATTTTCTAAGTGTGCGCTCGGTATGTTCGGGTGTTAGCTCGACGATTTGTTACCGGTGGTGTAGGGAACTGGCCGGTTTGGCCGGCGACGTAGTCGGGCCGTTTCGGGGGTAGTTCTCCCCGGGGCGTGGACGTCCCATCGCGAGCTGGGTGTCCTGCCGTTTTTGGTACGGCGGTGGGGAATCTCGGTCGAGGTGTTCCTTGCCGAGCAAGGCCGTTTTCCCGCGCACACGAGAGGCAGGGCTTGCTTCTTTTGGTCGCTAGTGGACGTGGGGGTGTGCGGTGGTACCATGTCGCCCCCCAGTGGTCGGGACGATGGGTCGTCGCGGGCAGTGTTCTAACTGTAGTACCGCTTAAGCTTCACGGCGTTCCATGGTCGAGCTAGTTGTTCACCGTGCAGGTTTTCGAGGTAATAGGCCCCGTGCTCCGTTTTGTCCCGGACTCGGTAAGGGCCTTCCTAGTTCGCAGCCAGTTTTCCCTCGTGGGAGTCTTTTTGGTTTCTACGTAGAACTAAATCGCCTGTGTGAAAGTCGCGTTTTAGGACTTTGTTGTTGTGGCGAAGTGTGACTTGTTGTTTCAGCCGGGCTTCGCGGAGGGCTGCCCCGGAGCGGATTTCTTCGACGAGGTCGAGCTCTTCTCGGAGGGCGCCGTCGTTGTCGTCGGTGCCCAGGGGAGCTTCCGTTCGTCGGGATGGTTCACGAATTTCGACCGGTATCACGGCCTCGGTTCCGTACGTGAGGCGAAATGGGGATTTCCCCGTGGTTGAGTGGGGGGTGGTGCGGTATGCCCAGAGGACGTTGTGGAGCTCTTCGACCCATGCTCGTTTGGCGTTGCCGAGTCGTCGTCGGAGTCCCCTGAGTATGACTCTGTTCGCCGATTCCGCCTGGCCGTTCGTCTGAGGGTGTTCGACCGAGGTGAAGTGGTGTTTGGTTCCGAGTTTGGTGACGAAGTCGCAGAAGTTTTTGTCTGTGAATTGTGTGCCGTTGTCGGTGACGACGGCGAGTGGGACCCCGAATCTGGCGAGGATGTTGCGTTTGTAGAATCGGAGTATGTTGTGGGCGGTGATTTTGGCCAGAGCTTCGGCCTCGATCCACTTGGTGAAGTAGTCAACTCCCACGATGAGGTACTTGTTCTGGTAGGAACCTAGGGGGAAGGGACCGAGGATGTCCAGCCCCCACCAGGCGAATGGCCATGGAGATGAGAGGGGCGTGAGGTCGGTTGGGGGGGCGAGGTGCATGTCCCCGTGTCGTTGACATTTATCACATCATTTGACGTGTTCCTTCGCGTCGGATTGCATTGATGGCCAGTAATAGCCTGCGCGTAGGGCCTTTCGTGCTAGGGATCTTCCGCCGAGGTGCTGCGCGTTGATGCCTTCGTGGATTTCCTCTAGAACGGCTGTACTCTGGGACTTATCTATGCATTTGAGGAGTGGGATTGCGAAGCCTCGGCGGTACAGTCGTCCTTCGAGGAGAACATACGAGCAGGCGCGTCGTCTCGTTGCGCTGGCCTCTCCAGGGTTGGCCGGAAGGTGGCCGGTGCTAAGATAGGTGTGGAGCGGGGTCATCCAGCAGTCAGTATCCCCGACGACGTTGATGTCGAGGGTGGTGGTGGTCGCGCTGGTACTTGGTTGCGACAAGATCTCTTGAATGACCGACTTGTGGCCGCCTCGCTTTTTGGTGCTTGCCAGTTTGGAGAGGATGTCGGCGCGGGTGTTCTGCTCGCGAGGGACGTGCTGAATCTTGGCTGTGTCGAAACCTCGCAGTTTTTCGGTGATGAGCGCGAGGTATCCGGCGAGGGTGTCGTTTTTTGCTTGATATTCGCCTCGGACTTGTGAAGCGACTAGCTGGGAGTCCGTGTAGATTCGAATGTCCTTGGCTCCCAGGTCGGATGCCAGGCGAAGGCCGGCCAGAAACGCTTCGTACTCGGCCTGGTTGTTGGTCTTCGGGAAGGCCAGTGTGAGGGAGACTTCGATGACCGTACCCTCGTCGTTGTCGAGGACGATGCCGGCTCCGCTTCCCGTGGAGTTGGAGGAGCCATCCACAAAAATGGTTCAGAGGTGGTTCCTGGCGGTGGGGTCGGGCGGTGTGGTCATCTCGGTGACGAAATCGGCCAAGGCTTGAGCCTTGATGGCGTGCCGGCCCTCGTAGGTAATGTCGAACTCGGAGAGTTCTAGCGACCATTTCAGCATGCGTCCGGCCATGTCGGGGCAGCCGAGGAGCTGGCGGATGGGTTGATCGGTGCGTCCGGCCATGTCGGGGCAGCCGAGGAGTTGGAGGAGTTGGTGTGCTGCTGTTATGAGAGCCAGGGCGACCTTCTCGATCAGCTGGTATCGGACTTCTGGGCCGTGGAGAGCTTTGCTGGTAAAGTAGATGGGCTTTTGGCCCTCCCCGGATTCGCTGACGAGGACGGCGCTGACGGCTTCGTTGGCTACGGCCAGATATAAGTATAGGGTTTCGCCCGTCGCGGGGCGCGTCAGTACTGGTGGTTCGGATAGGACGCGTTTGAGGTGGCAAAGGGCTTTCTCACATTCGTCCGTCCATTCGAATTTGGTCTCCTTCCTGAGCAGTTTGAAAAATGGGAGGGCGTGTTGAGCCGACTTGGCGATGAATCGTGAGAGGGAAGCAAGCATGCCGTTGAGGGACTGGATGACCTTCTTCGTGGTAGGCGTGGTGAGATTGGAGAAGGCGTGGCATTTGTCCGGATTGACTTCGATCCCCCGTTCGGTCAAGTAGTAGCCGAGGAATTTACCGGCGCAGACGCCGAAGGTGCACTTCTCCGGGTTGAAACGCATGCGGCATGACCTTGCGGTCTCGAAGACCTTCCGGAGGTGTGTCGCGTGGTCTTCCTCCATGCCGGATTTGACGATCATGTTGTCCATGTATACTTCGAGCATGTCTCCGATTTCGTCGTGGAAGACACGGTTCATCATCCGCTGGTATGTGGCCCCGGCGTTTTTGAGGCCGAAGGGCATCACGTTGTAATAGTAATTGCCCGACGCCGTCATGAAGGCTGTGGCTTGTTTATCGTGTTAGGCCATCGGGATCTGATTGTATCCTGAGTACGCGTCCATGAAGGACAAGAGCTTGAAGCCCGCGGAGTTGTCGACGAGCTTGTCGATGTTGGGGAGGGGGTAGGCGTCCTTAGGACATGCCCGATTGAGATCAGTATAGTCAACACACATGCGCCATTTTCCATTATTCTTTTTAACGAGTACAACATTGGACAGCCAGGTTGAATACCGGGCTTCCGAAATAAAATTTGCCTCTAAGAGGTCTTTTACAGCTTGTTCGGCCGCTGCCGATTTCTCGGGGGATTGGCGACGCCGGCGTTGTACAACGGCCTTTGCGGTCGGGTTGATGGACAGCTGGTGGCAGGCGACCTCGGGGTCGAGCCCCGGCATTTCCGCGGCGCTCCAGGCGAAGAGGTCGGCATTCTCGCGGAGGCAGGCTTGGAGCTGACGTTTCGCGAGGTCTGGGAGTCCGGCGCCTATCCTCACGGTTCTGCTCGTGTCTTCCCCGAGGGGGACAAGATCGAATTCTCCGTCCGGGATGGGGCGCGCTGGGTGTGAGGGCTGCCCGTTGACTTCGCCGGTCTTTGTTTCGTGGTCGAGCTCGTCGGTGAAGCGACTGTCGAGCTCAACGGATCCGACCAGCTCCGTTGGTTCGCCCTTTGGCGTTGTGCTTGACGTTTTCTTCTTGGTCGCTGGAGCGATGGAGTCTAGGCCTTTCAGCGCGGCTTCGAAACATCTTCGGGCGGCCTCGATGTCTCCGTTGAGGGTCACCACGGCCCCCCTTCTTGTGTAGTATTTCATCTTCAGGTGGGCGGTGGAGGGTACCGCGGTGAGTTCTGCTATCGTCGTCCTGCCCAGGATACAGTTATAGAGGGATGGGCATTCGATGACTAAGAAACGGATGCTGATGTCCCTAGCCGTTTCGTCTTCTCCGAAGGTGACTTTCAATTCCACGTATCCCCAAGGTCTCGTTGTCGTCCCGTTAAACCCCTGAAGGTCGGAGCCTACGTAGGGGGAAAGGTTGGATTCGTCGAGCTGGAGAGTTGTGAACAGGTGTGAGTACATGATGTCAACCGAGCTCCCGCCGTTGATGAGGAGGCGCCTGACGTCGAAGTTTGCCATTCGAGCACGTATGAGTAGGGGTATGTTGGAATTGGGGGATCCCCCGGGGAGTTCCTCGAGGTAAAATGTGACCGGGTTGGAGCGGCCTCGGAATTTGTCGAGCGTGCTCATTTTGCCGGAGTTGTTCGCGATGAGTTCGTCGAAATTTCTTTTCACGGATCCGATGGATAGACTCCTCGTGGCTCCATCAGAGATGACCATGGCTCTGGGGAAGTATTCCCACCGGCTGGTTGGTCGGATTGGCTCGTCAATTAGGTCGGTCCCTTCGGGGAGACCGAATTCCCTGCCCGCGAACCAATCCTCGGGGCGGCTGACACACAATGCGACCTGGAGTCTGCTGTTGTCCTCTGGAGAGGGAAGTTCCTCGACTTTCTTGGCTTCTGGAGCCTCTTGCCTAGGTGGTTCGCCTCCTCGGGTGTATATCTTCAGGTGATCGTCTTTGATCAGAATTTTGATCGCATCCTTGAGATGGATGCAGTCTTCTGTCACGTGCCCGTGGCTCCTGTGGAATCGGCAGTATTTCGATTTGTCCACGTTGGGCTTGGGGGGCGTTGGTCGCGGAAAACGGACGCCTCCCTGCACGAATTCGGTTTTAGCGCATTCGGCCAGTATGCGTTCGCGTGAAGCGACCAAGGCTGTGTACTCTGTGAATCTGTTGGCCGGGCCGCGCGGTTCGCGTTGTTCGCGGGGCTCGCGAGGGCGATCTTCTCGACGGCGGTCTCCTCCTCGTCGATGGCTCGAGGCTCCGTCGTCTCGGTGCCCGCGGGGGGCCTCCCTGTCTCGGGTGTCGCGAGCGGAGTTGGCCGCCTGTGTTTCCTCGAATCGGATGTAATGCGCGGCTCTGTCGAGGAAATCTTGGAGGGATGTTGGCCGGTGTATGCCTACAGCCTCGTAGAACTTGGAGTCGTGGCGCAGGCCTTGTTCCATTAAGTAGCGTTTCATTTCGTCGGACGTCGTCACCTGCACTGCTTCCCGAGTGAACCTTTCGATGTACTTTCGGAGAGGTTCGTCGGGGCCTTGGATGATCGCCCCGAGGACTGCTTCTGTCTTCGGGTGGCGTCGGGACACCGTAAAGTGTTTGGAGAACAGGTCCTTTAAGACCCTCCATGACGTAACTGATTCGGGCTCCAGACTTTTATACCAGGTCATAGCGCCTTTCCTCAGAGTCGTCGGGAAGAGTCTGCACTTGATAGCTCCCCGGACGTTTCGGTAGTCGAGCATACCCTCGATGTCTTCCAGGTGATCGTCCGGGTCGGAGGTGCCGTCGTATGTCGACAGCGTCGGTGGTTTCTCCATCCCTTGGGGTATGGGGGCAGCCATGATTTCCCGGGACAGCGGGGTGCGGTAATCGTCCTCGTCGCTGTGCGCCGGGGATCGATGGGGAGATGAGCCGTTCAAGGTAAGCCCCTGGTTTCGGGTTCTCGACCTCCTGCCTGAGTTCTCGCCTCGGGGGTCTTCGGTCGGGATCGCCGCGGCGTTTTGGTTCCTCACGCGAACGTGTCTTGCTGGGGATCTGGTGCGTTCTCGTGTCACTTGTGTGCGGTGCCTCTCCAGCCGCGGCCTGCGGTTTCTGGGTCGAGGTGAGGGGCTCCTCGAACCTCCGTTCTGGTCTTCCCGCGGGGGGTACCTCGGCGGACCGATGCGTTCTAATGCCCCAATTCTCGCATTTTGTTGGAACAGCAGCTGGTTCGTCTGGTTGATGGCCGTAAAGAGAGCGGCCACCGTTGGGTCCGCTCCCGCCGGGATGGGAACGGGATGGAATGCTGGCGGGCTCGGGGGCCGGTGGTCGACCTGAAGGGGCCGCTCCGCGGATGACGGCGAGGCAGTTTGACCGTCCCTTTCGTCGGTTTCCGCCGGACGCGTCGTTCCTGTCTGCTTGTTCCCGTTGGTGGCGACGTTGAGCACGAGGTCGTGTGGAGTGCTGTCGCGGTGTGGACTAGCCATGATCGTGGAGGTTTGGTGAAACTTTTGGTTTTCTGCTCGGAGTAACGGGGAAGTTTCAATTTCCCACAGACGACGCCACTGATCTGACCTGATCAGGAGGGGATCACGGGCTGGCCACACACTGTTGGGCTGCTACCTGTTCCTCGGTGATGAGGAGGAGAAAGGGGGGTGTACCTGCAAGACACTCCGATGCCAAAGTAAGAAGTTGGGCAGAGCGAGAACAGAGTACAGAAAAAGAGTAAGAAGTGAATTACCTGACCCTCTTGAGGAAGAGGGTATTTATAGAGAGACCCCAACGCTGGGCCAACGGTCATTTGAGATGGGCTGGATGACCAGGCCCAACCCTAATGACTGCTAGGGCTTACGTGGCGTAGTGAAGACCAGGACGTGGTCTTCGCCCTAGTCCAACTGCTCCTAGATCTCCGGAAAGTGGGTTTGACCTGCTCTTTCGGAGGTGGGCAGTTGGTTGATGACGTGTCCCCGCGGAGGGGAGCACGTGGAGAACGTGCGCCGGGCACGTTGTTCTCCCCGCGGATGGGAGCTCGGGAGGTACCCCGGAGCGCGTTGTTCTCCTTGCGGAGGGGAGGAACCAAGGTCGTGCTCTGGTGCGCCGGGGTAGGTTCTGTTCGGCTGGTAAGGGGGGACGACGAGATGCTGTTGGATGCGCTGTTTGTGTCCGGCGGCATGCTCTGCTCGTCTTGCGGGACGCACGTGCCCGACGTGCCTGGTTCGTCTGTTGGGCCGTACGTGGTATTGGGCCTGCCGAGGTCGGGCCCATACCGAAACAAGATTTATTTTATATTTTTAAATATATTTTTATTTTTATTTTAAAAATCTTAAAATAAATGATTGTTTTTATAACAATTGTAAATCATTAGAATGCTTTTTTATACGAAACAATGTAAATTGTGTAACAAAACTTGTTTAATATAAAAATCAATCTCATTTTATAAAATCTGAAAGTAAAAAAATAAAAATATGTGAAAGATAAAGTGCAAATGAAGAAGAGTCTAATTTTCTCCTTTTTACTGCAATAGTGTTGTTTCATGTATTATTAGTTTTTTTGAATGTATGGATACGAGTGAGTGAAGTAGGAAGAAATATATTATATACAATAGATAATGGTGTCTTTTAAAAAAAGTGTTATTTTTCACGTGCTTTTAAAAAATATCAACTACTCAATAAAAATTGAATTTTTTATTATAAACAAAAGCACTATAAACTTTAAGAATTTTTTTTATTAACTATCAACAATGTTATTTTTACATTCTCTTTTGACATTAAATACTTACACCGCATACACTGATCAAAGTATTTATACGATAATTTTTTCTTAAAATAAAGTGTTTTATTTATGAACGCTACGTGAACAGTTCGTGAATAATGCATGAATATTATCCGTGAACAATATTTGTGAATAGTATATATGAATAGTATTCGTGAATAATGACTTTAAAATAGTGAAATAAAGTTAGTTAATGAAATATAAAAGATTGGTTTATGAAGTGATAAAGTTGATTAATAAACGTCCAGATATTAAAAATAATTTAATAGTGATTCAATGTTGATTAATAAAATGTAAAAGGTTGCTTAATGAAATTATAAAATTGGTTAATAAACATTAAGATATTAAAAGTAATTTTTAGCAGTCAATAATGTTGGTTAATACAATATAAAAAATTGCTTAATGAAATTATGAAATTGGTTAATCACTCAATTTTATATTAGGATCAATTAATTTAAAATTAAATAAAAAAAATAGAAAATCTATTTTTATATTGTTTTAAAAATTATATATAATATTATAATATTTAACTGTTCACCATATTGGTGAACAGTGAAATACGGTGTAAGTGTAAATTGTAATGTAAGAGTAATATTTTTCTTAACATATTTACATTTTAAGAAACAAAATCTCATAAAATAGATTTCTTTTATATTTTAAAATATATTTTTATTTTTATTTTAAAAAATCTTAAAATAAATAATTGTTTTTATAAAAATTGTAAATCATTAGAATAATTTTTTATACGAAACAATGCAAATTGTGCAACAAAATTTGTTTAATATAAAAATCAACCTCGTTTTATAAAATCTGAAAGTAAAAAAATAAAAATATGTGAAAGATAAAGTGAAAATAAAGATAAGTCTAATTTTCTCCTTTTTACTGCCGTAGTGTTGTTTCATGTATTATTAGCTTTTTTTTTTTAATGTGTGGATACGAGTGAGTGAAGTAGGAAGAAATATATTATATACAATAGATAATAGTGTCTTTTAAAAAAAGTGTTATTTTTCACGTGCTTTTAAAAAATATCAACTAGGTAATAAGAATTGAATTTTTTATTATAAACAAAAACACTATAAACTTTAAGAATTTTTTTTTATTAATTATCAGCAATGTTATTTCTACATTCTCTTTTGACATCAAATATTTACAGTATACACTGTTCAGAGTATTTATACGATATTTTTTTTTTAAAATAAAATGTTTTATTTAGGAACGCTACGTGATCAGTGCGTGAATAACTGCACGAATATTATCCGTGAACAATATTTGTGAATAATATACATGAATAATATTCGTGAATAATGACTTTAAAATAGTGATATAAAGTTAGTTAATGAAATATAAAAGATTGATTTATAAAGTGATGAAGTTGGTTAATAAACGTCTAGAAATTTAATAGTGATTCAATTTTAATTAATAAAATGTAAGAAGTTGCTTAATGAAATTATGAAATTGGTTAATAAACATTTTGATATTAAAAGTAATTTTTAGCCGTCAATAATGTTGGTTAATACAATATAAAAAATTATTTAATGAAATTATAAAGTTGGTTAATCACTCAATTTTATATTATGATCATTTAATTTATAAAAAAAATTAAAAAAAAATTATATTTTTATATTGTTTTTTAAAAAAATATAATATATTATAATATTTCACAGTTCACCATATTTGTGAACAATGAAATATGATGTAGGTGCAAATCATAGTCTAAGAATAATTTTTTTCTTAACATATTTACATTTTAAGAAATAAAATCTCATATAATAGAATTTTTTATATTTTAAAATATATTTTAAAATTTTATTTTAAAAAATATGAAAATAAATAATTATTTTTTATAAAAATTGTAAATCATTAGAATGCTTTTTTATACGAAACATTGTAAATTGTGTAACAAAATTAGTTTAATATAAAAATCAATCTCATTTTATAAAATCTGAAAGTAAAAAAATAAAAATATGTGAAAGTTAAAGTAAAAATGAAGAAGAGTCTAATTTTCTCCTTTTTACTAAAATAGTGTTGTTTTATGTATTCTTAGTTTTTTTGAATGTAAGGATACGAGTGAGTGAGGTAGGAAGAAATAAATTATGTACAATAGATAATAGTGCCTTTTTAAAAAAGTGTTATTTTTTCGCGCTTTTAAAAAATATCAACTAGTCATTAAAAATTGAAGTTTTTTATTATAAACAAATGCACTATAAACTTTAAGAATTATTTTTATTAACTATCAGAAATTTTATTTCTACTTTCTTTTTTGACACCAATTATGGTAGTTAATACAATATAAAAAATTATTTAATGAAATTATGAAGTTGGTTAATCACTCAATTCTATATCAGGATCAATTAATTTAAAAATAAATAATAAAATAAATAAAAAACATATTTTTATATATTTTTTTAAAATATATATACATAATATTATAATATTTTATTGTTCACCATATTGGTGAACAATGAAATACGGCGTAGGTGTAAATTGTAGTGTAAAAATAATATTTTTCTTGACATATTTTCATTTTAAGAAACAAAATCTCATAAAATAGATTTCTTTTATATTTTAAAATATATTTTCATTTTTATTTTAAAAAATCTTAAAATAAATAATTGTTTTTATAAAAATTGAAAATGATTAGAAAGCTATTTTATACAAAACAATGTAAATTGTGTAACAAAATTAGTTTAATATAAAAATAAACCTCATTTTATAAAATCTAAAAGTAAAAATGTGAAAATAAAAAAATAAAAATATGTGAAAGATAAAGTAAAAATGAAGAAGAGTCTAATTTTCTCCTTTTTACTGCAATAGTGTTGTTTTGTGTTTTCTTAGTTTTTTGACTGTGTGGATACGAGTGAGTGACGCAGGAAAAAATATATTATGTACAATAGATAATAGTGCATTTTAAAAAAAAATGTTATTTTTTCACGTGCTTTTAAAAAATATCAACTAGTCAATAAAAATTGAATATTTTATTCTAAACAAAAGCACTATAATCTTTAAGAATGTTTCTTATTAACTATCAGCAATATTATTTCTACATACTTTTTTGACACCAAATACTTACCACCTTATACACTGTTTAGGGTATTTATATGGTGATTTTTTTTATAAATAAAGTGTTTTATTTATGAACGCTATGTGTACAGTGCATGAACAATGCATGAGTATTATTCGTGAACAGTAATCGTGAATAGTATTCAAGAACAATATTCGTGAATAGTGAGTTTAAAATAGTAAAATAAAGTTGATTAATAAAATGTAAAATGTTGGTTAGAAAAGTGATGAAGTTGATTAATAAACGTTCATATAATAAAAATAATTTAATAGTAAAAAAAAGTTAGTTATTAAAATATAAAAAATTGCTTAATAAAATGATGAAATTGGTTAATAAACATTTAGATGTTAAAAGTAAGTTTTAGCAGTCAATAATGTTAGTTAATACAATATAAAAAATTTCTTAATGAAATTATTAAATTGGTTAATCACTGAATTTTATATCAGGATAATTTTATTTAAAAATAAATAAAAAATCTATTTTTATATTATTTTTAAATATATTATAAAATTTCACTATTCACTATATTGGTGAACAATGAAATACGGTGTAGGTTTAAATTGTAGTGTAAGAATAATATTTTTCTTAACATATTTACATTTTAAGAAACAAAATCTCATAAAATAGATTTTTTTTATAATTTAAAATATATTTTCAAAATTTATTTAAAAAAATCTTAAAATAAATAATTGTTTTTATAAAAACTGTAAATCATTAGAATGCTTTTTTATAAGATACATTGTAAATTGTTTAACAAAATTAGTATAATATAAAAATCTACCTCATTTTATAAAAACTTAAAGTAAAAATATGAAGAAAAAAAAGTGCAAGATAAATGAAAAATGAAGAGTCTGTTTTCTATTTTTACTGCAATATAGGGTTGTTTCATATATTTTTAATTTTTTGAATGTGTGGATACAAGTGAGGTAAGAAGAAATATATTATGCACAAAAGGGAAGGGTGACATTTAGAAAAAAAGTTAATTTTTCATGTGTTTTTAAAAACATCACCTGATCAATAAAAATAGATTTTTTTTATTATAAAAAAATAAGCACTACAAACTTTAAGAATGTTTTTTATTAACATATCACAATGTTATTCCTACACTTTTCTTTTGACACTATATACTTACACCGTATATACATTGTTCATAATATTTATACGATAATTTTTTTTAAACAAAAATTTTTATTTATAAAAAGTACGTGAACAGTATTCATGAATTGTGACTTTAAAATCGTGAAATAAAGTTGTTTAAAAAAATATAAAAAGTTGGTTAATAAAGTGATGAAGTTGGTTAATGAACGTCTATATATTAAAAATAATTTAGTAGTAAATCAAAGTTGGTTAATTAAATGTAAAAAGTTGCTTAATAAAATTATGTAATTGGTTAATAATTTTAAGGTAGTTAAAATAAAAGTCAAACATTTTAAATAAATCAACGGTTCTGATTAACTAATAGTGTAAAAAATCTTTACATTGTTAGTGTATGACAATTAAATTCTTTTTTTTATTATACACAAAAGTAATATAAACTTTAATAATATTTTTTTATTAAATATCAGAAATGTTATTCCTACATCCTTTTTTAACACCAAATATTTACATCGTATATACTATTCACAATATTTATATAATGAATATTTTTAAAATAATTTTTTACTTATTTAGGAACATTATGTGAACAGTGCGTGACCAATGCATGAATATTATCGGTGAACAGTATTTGTGAATAGTATTTGAACAATGCATGAATATTAATAAAGTAATTAAATTGGTTAATAAACGTCCATATATTAAAAATAATTTTGTAATAAATCAAAGTTGGTTAATAAAATGTAAAAAGTGGCTTAATGAAGTTATGAAATTGGTTAAGAAACATTGATATATTAAAAGTAATATTTTGCGGTATTTAAAATTAATTAATAAAATTATGAAGTTGATTAATCATATAATGTTATATCAGGATCATTTATATTAAAAATAAATAATAAATAAATAAATTAAGTAAATAAATCTTTTATATATTGTTTTTAAATATATATATATATATATATATATATATATATATATATATATATATATATATATATATATATATATATATATATATATATATATATATATATATATATATATATATATATATATATATATATATATATATATATATATATATATATATATATATATATATATATATATATATATATATATATATATATATAATACTATAATGTTTCACTGTTGATCATATTGGTTAACAATGAATACGATGTAGGTGTAACTTGTAGTGTAAGAATAACATTTTTCTTAACATATTGACATTTTAAGAAACAAAATATAATAAAATAGATTTTTAATATTTTAAAATATATTTTCAAAGTTTATGAAAAAAAACTTTTTATATTAATAATTTTTTTATAAACTTTTTAACAAGTTTAGAACGCTTTTTATATTATTTTAATATAAAAATAAATCACATTTTTTAAAAAGGAAAGTGAAAATGTTATGGAGGACACAATAATTAGAGGTTCACCTGGTCAATAAAAATAGGAATTTTTTTTTTATTATAAAAAAAACATTATAAACTTGATGAATATTTTTTATTAACATATTAACAATCTTATTCCTACATCCTTTTTTAATACTAAATATTTACACTGTATACATTGTTCATAGTATTTATACTGTGAAATTATTATTTTTTAAGTAAAAAATTTTATTTATAAATAGTACGTGTAATGTGCATGAACAATATTTCTAAATAGTGACTTAAAAATAGTGAAATAAAGTTGGTTAATGAAATATAAAAAATTTATTAATGTAATGATGAAGTTGGTCAATAAATGCTCACATATTAAAAATAATTTAATAGTAAATGAAGTTGGTTAATAAAATGTAAAAAGTTGCTTAAAAAAGTTAGGAAATTAGTTAATAAACATTGAAATATTAAAAGTAATTTTTAGCAGTCAATAAAGTTGGTTAATACAATATAAAAAATTGGTTAATAAAATTATGAAGTTGGTTAGTCAAACAATTTTATATCAGAATCATTTAATTTAAAAATAAATAATAAATAAATAAAATTAAAAAATCTTTTTTATATTGTTTATATATATATATATATATATTATATATATTATATATATATATATATATATATATATATATATATATATATATATATATATATATATATATATAATTATTATATTTTACTATTCACCATACTAGTAAACAATGAAATACGATGTAGGTGTAAATTGTAGTGTAAGATGATCATTTTTCTTAACATATTTACATTAAAAAAAATAAAATCTCATTAAATAGATTTTTAATACTTTTAAATATATTTTCAAGGTTTATTAAAAAAACATTTTTAATAATTGTTTATAATAAAAAATTTAACATGTTTTAGAATGCTTTTTTTATACGAAACAATGGAAATTGTTTATGAAAATTAGTTTAATATGACAATCAACCTCACTTTATAAAATCTGAAAGTAAAAATGTGAAAGTAATAAAATAAAAATATGTGAAAGATAAAGTAAAAATGAAAAAGAGTCTAATTTTTTCCTTTTTACTGCAATAGTGTTATTTCATATATTCTTAGTTTTTTGAATGTGTGGATACGAGTGAGTGAGGTTGGAAGAAATGTATTATGTACAATAGAGAATAGTGCCTTTTAAAAAAAGCGTTATTTTTTTCTTGTGCTTTTAAAAAATACAAAAGCACTATAAACTTTAAGAATGTTTTTTATTAACTATCATATCAGCAATGTTATTCCCACACCCTTTTTTATTACCAAATACTTACATCGCGCATATGCTGTTCATAATATTTTTACGGAGAAAATTTTTTTAAATAAATTTTTTTATTTATGAACACTATGTGTACAACGCGTGAACATTGCATGAATATTACCCGTGAACAATATTTGTGAATAATATCCGTAAAAAATATTCGTAAATAGTGATTGTAAAATAGTGAAATAAAATTGATTAATAAAATGTAAAATATTGATTAATAAAGTGATGAAGTTGATTAATAAACGTCCAGATATTAAAAATAATTTAGTAGTAAATCAAAGTTGGTTAAAAAAAATATAAAAGGTTGCTTAATGGAATTATGAAATTGATTAGTACTTTTTAGGTAGTTAAAATAAAAGTCAAACATTTTAAATAAATCAACGGTTCTGATTAAATGATAGTGTAAAAAATCTTTACATTGTCGGTGTATGTCAATTAAATTCTTTCTTTATTATAAACAAAAGTAATATAAACTTTAAGAATGTTTTTTTATTAACTATCATAAATGTTATTCCTACCTCCTTTTTTAACACTAAATATTTACATCGTATACACTGTTCACAATATATATATGATGAATTCTTTTAAATAATTTTTTATTTATTTATGAACATTATCTGAACAATGCATGAATAAGGATGAATATTATCGCTGAAGAGTATTCGTAAATAGTATTCTTGAACAATATTTGTAAATAATGACTTTAAAATAGTGAAATAAAGTTAGTTAATAAAATATAAAAAGTTGGTTAATAAAGTGATGAAGTGTCTTATAAATGTCCATATATTAAAAATAATTTAGTAGTAAATCAAAATTGGTTAATAAAATGTAAAAAGTTGATTAATGAATTTATGAAATTGGTTAACAAAACATTGAGATATTAAAATTAATTTTTAGCGGTCAACAAAGTTGGTTAATACAATAGAAAAAAATTAATTAATAACATTATGAAGTTGGTTAATCACACAATTTTATATCACGATCATTTATTTTAAATAAATAAATAAATAAATAAAATAAATAAAATATTTTATATATTGTTTATATATATATATATATATATATATATATATATATATATATATATATATATATATATATATATATATATATATATATATATATATATATAAAATATTATAATGTTTCACTGTTGACCATATTGATTAACAATGAAATACGATGTAGGTGTACATTGTAGTGTAAGAATAAAAAATTTTATTAACATATCACAATGTTATTCCTACACCATTTTTTGACACTAAATATTTATACGGTGATTTTTTTTTAAAATTTTTATTTTTTATTTATAAACAATACGTGAATAATATCCGTGAGCAGTATTCGTGAAATGTGACGTTAAAATAGTAAAATAAAGTTGGTTAAAGAAATATAAAAAGTCTGTTAATAAAGTGATTAAGTTGGTTAATAAATTTTCATATATTAAAAATAATTTAGTAGTAAATCAAAGTTGTTTAATTAAATGTAAAAAGTTGCTTAGAGCATCTTTAGTGGGAGTAAACTAAATGGATAAACTAAGATACTTTTTATGTGCTCAAAGTGATTTGTAGGATTTAAAAAATTTATAGTTGATTTGAGTAATTTTTACTTTAATGGTGATTGTCTATAAGAAACCAAAACTTGACCCCACATTTTATATTTTTTATTCAAGTTACCATTAATTTAATTATTTTAATTAAAATACATATAATTTTTTAAATAAAATTTATCTTAAAAACTTAAAAATAATATTAAATATATTTTATTATAAAATTAAAAATGATACAAAATTCACAACAATAATACATAAAAAAAATTATATTTTCATAGGAATATAATTATAATAAGGATTCGATTGGTTGAGATTCATTTGATAAATAAATAAGATTGGAAATTGAAAGAAAAAAATTTAGAAGTAAACTTGTGTATAAAAAAAATTAAAATTTCTGATAATATAACCGTTACTATTTTCAAATATCATATCCTTACTTTAATGTTGTTGGAATATTTAAAATATTTTATTAATATTAAATAATATTATAATAGGTTTCACATAGTTAACGTTAACTATATAGATAATGAGAACTAAATTTTAGTTCATTTAGATGCCATGTCAGCTCTCCTATAATGCAAATTCCTTATTACTAACGTAAGCTATAAAGAATTTTGGTTTAACAACTCTGCGTTAAAGTTGCTCTTAAATGAAATCATGTAATTGGTCAATACTTTTCAGGTGGTTAAAATAAAAGTCAAACATTTTAAATAAATCAATGGTTCTCGTTAACCAATAGTGTAAAAAATCTTTACACTATCAGTATATGTCAATTAAATTCTTTTTTTTATTATAAACAAAAGTAATATAAACTTTAAGTAAGTTTTTTATTAACTATCAACAATGTTAATCCTACGCTTTTTTTTAACACCAAATATTTATATTGTATACACTGCTCACAATATTTATACAATAAATTTTTTTTAATAATTATTTTATTTATGAACATTACTTAAATAGTGTGTGAACAATGCATGAATATTATAGGTGAACAGTATTCATGAATAGTATCCTTGAACAATATTTATGAATAGTGACTTTAAAATAGTGAAATAAAATTAGTTAATAAAATATAAAAAGTTGGTTAATAAAGTGATGAAGTTGGTTAATAAACGGTCATATATTATAAATAATTTAGTAGTAAATCATAGTTGGTTAATAAAATATAAAAAGTTGCTTAATAAAGTTATGAAATTGGTTAATAAACATTGAGATATTAAGAGTAATTTTTAGCGGTCAATAAAGTTGGTTAATACAATATAAAATATTAATTAATAAAATTATTAAGTTGATTAATCACACAATATTATATCAGGATCATTTATTATAAAAATAAATAATAAATAATTAATTAAATAAAAAATCTTTTATATATTGTTTTTAAAGATATATATTAGGATCATTTATTGTAAATCATTAGAATGGTTTTTTTAATAAGAAACATTGTGAATTGTGTAACAAATTTAGTTTAATATAAAAATCAACCTCATATATAAAAACTTAAAGTAAAAGTATGAAGAAAAAAAAAGTGAAAGATAAAGGAAAAATGAAGAGTCTGTTTTCACTTTTTAATGCAGTAGTGTTGTTTTATGTATTTTTAATTTTTTTTAATGTGTGGATACGAGAGAGGTAAGAAGAAATATATTATGCACAAAAGAGAAGGGTGACATTTAGAAAAAAACGCTATCTTTTCATGTTTTTCTAAAGAATATCACCCCATCAATAAAAATAGATTTTTTTTTATTTAAAAAAAAAGCACTACAAACTTTAAGAATGTTTTTTATTAACATATCACAATGTTATTCCTACACCCTTTTTTTTATACTAAATACTTACACCGTATACATTGTTCATAATATTTATATGGTGATTTTTTTATAATAAAATATTTTATTTATAAACAGTACGTGAACAATATTCGTGAATTGTGAATTTAAAATAGTGAAATAAAGTTGGTTAAAGAAATATAAAAAATTGGTTAATGAAGTGATAAAGTTGGTTAATAAACGTCCATATATTTATAATTTAGTAGTAAATCAAAGTTGGTTAATTAAATGTAAAAAATTGCTTAATAAAATTATGTAATTGATTAATACTTTTCAGGTAGTTAAAATAAAAGTCAAACATTTTAAATAAATTAACGGTTTTGATTAACTGATAGTGTAAAAAAACCTTTACATTGTCAGTGTATGTCAATTAAATTATTTCTTTATTATAAACAAAAGTAATATAAACTTTAAGAAGGTTTTTTTATTAACTATCAGAAATGTTATTCCTACACTCTTTTTTAATACCAAATATTTACATCATATATATTGTTCACTATATTTATACGGTGAATTTTTTTTAAATAAATTTATTCATTTATGAACACTATGTGAACAGTGCATGAACAATGCATGAATATTATAAGTAAACAGTATTTGTGACTTGAACAATATTTGTGAATAATGACTTTAAAATAGTGAAATAAAGTTAATTCATAAAATATAAAAAGTTGGTTAATAAAGGAATGAAGTTTGTTAATAAACGTTCATATATTAAAAATAATTTAGTAGTAAATCAAAGTTGGTTAATAAAATGTAAAAAGTTGATTAATGAAGTCATAAAATTGATTAACAAACATTGAGATATTAAAATTAATTTTTAGCGGTCAATAAAGTTGGTTAATTTAATAGAAAAAAATTAATTAATAAAATTATAAAATTGGTTAATCATACAATTTTATATCAGGATCATTTAATTTAAAAACAAATAATAAATTAATTAATTAATTAAATAAAGAAATATTTTATATATTGTTTTTAAAATATATATTGGTTAATAATGAAATACGATGTAGGCGTAAATTGTAGTGTAAGAATAACATTTTTCTTAACATATTGACATTTTAAGAAACAAAATCTGATAAAATATATTTTCAAAGATTATGAAAGAAAACTTTTTATATTAATAATTGTTTTTTATAAATATTTTAACAAGTTTAGAACGCTCTTTATATTTATTTTAACAACTTATATTTATGGAAAGTAAAAATGTTAAAGTGGATACAATAATCATAGGTTCTTGAATAAGACTTAAATTCACCACATAACTTTGACATGACTAAGTTCCAAAAATTAGTCAAATCAAACTTGTCACTCCAATATGCACTGCTTTCCATAACTGATAAAATTTTCCCATACATTAAGTCGCGCCTGATGATAGAATCAGAATGGGCCCTGAATGGATAAAAATAGAAAGAAAAGCAGAGAAAATCCATTAGCAGCAAAGCAGAACTACATTCCATGCCAACAATCCCATTTGTATTTCCAATAGCTAAACCCAATGTCAAGGACTAACTCGGCCAAAAAATTGCCATCAAATAAATCCAGACTTGAGCCGACGTTTGTATTGCTTTCTTTTTGAGAATTTAATGGCAGGTAGCGGAAGAACAGAGAAAATAAATGCCGGTTGAACCCCAAATTCCGCAGGATGAATTCACGCATTGACTTGAACCAAATCGACATTTCAATGTAATCATACCCAATATGACAACCTAAATGTCTCAGAAATCCACGGGCGACAGAGTCTCGACCCACTGATTTAACTAATGTATCTCCACATCCTGATGCCAAAAATTACTGTGAATTTCTGCTTATCTTCAAAAAACATAAAGAACTCGGGAACAGAAGCTCTAATTGCTCTATAAAATCCTGACAGTGATTCATCTTTGTGACTTGTCGACAAGCAACGTACAAATGACAATTTTCCCCCTTAACAACCAAATTGTACCAGGCGCGGTTCCTGCAAAGCGAAACAAACTACGTAACCTGTTAATAGTGAGCTGATGCAAAAATGAGATGACATGCGACATGAATCAACTGATTTGAGGGTAAAATTTGGGGTATTACAATAGTGCATTTTAAAAAAAATGTTATTTTTTCACGTGCTTTTAAAAAATATCAACTAGTCAATAAAAATTGAATATTTTATTCTAAACAAAAGCACTATAAACTTTAAGAATGTTTTTATTAACTATCAGCAATGTTATTTCTACATTCTTATTTGACACCAAATACTTACACCTTATACACTGTTTATAGTATTTATACGGTGATTTTTTTATAAATAAAATGTTTTATTTATGAAAGTTATGTGTACAGTGCATGAGTATTATCCGTGAACAGTATTCGTGAATAGTATTCAAGAACAATATTCATGAACAGTGACTTTAAAATAGTAAAATAAAGTTGATTAATAAAATGTAAAATGTTAGTAAAATGATGAAGTTGGTTAATAAACGTTCATATATTAAAATAATTTAAATGTAAATAAAAGCTAGTTAATAAAATATAAAAGTTGCTTAATAAAATTATGAAATTGGTTAATAAACATTTATATGTTAAAAGTAATTTTTAGCAGTCAATAATGTTAGTTAATATACAATATAAAAAATTTCTTAATGAAATTATTAAATTGGTTAATTATTGAATTTTATATCAGGATAATTTAATTTAAAAATAAATAAAATAAATAAAATTTTTTTTTTATATTATTTTTAAATAAGTTATATAAATAATATTATAATATTTCACTATTCACTGTATTGGTGAACAATGAAATACGGTGTAGGTGTAAATTATAGTGTAAGAATAATATTTTTCTTAACATATTTACATTTTAAGAAACAAAATCTCATAAAATAGATTTTTTTATATTTTAAAATATATTTTCAAACTTTATTTAAAAAAATCTTAACATAAATAATTGTTTTTAAAAAAATTGTAAATCATTAGAGTGCTTTTTTATACGAAACATTGTAAATTGTTTAACAAAATTATTATAATATTAAAATTAATCTCATTTTATAAAAACTTAAAATAAAAATATGAAGAAAAAAAAGTGAAAGATAAATGAAAAATGAAGAGTCTGTTTTCTCTTTTTACTGCAATAGTGTTGTTTCATATATTTTTAATTTTTTGAATGTGTGAATATGAGTGAGGTAAGAAGAAATATATTATGCAGAAAAGAGAAAGGTGACATTTAGAAAAAAACGCTATTTTTTCATGTGTTTTTTATAAAATCACCTAATAAATAAAAATAGATTTTTTTTATTATAAAAAAATAAGCACTACAAACTTTAACAATGTTTTTTATTAACATATCATAATGTTATTCTTACACTTTTTTTGACACTAAATACTTACATCGTATAAATTGTTTATAATATTTATACGATTTTTTTTAAATAAAAACTTTTATTTATAAAAAGTACGTGAACAGTATCTGTGAACAGTTTTCGTGAATTGTGACTTTAAAATAGTGAAATAAAGTTGTTTAAAGAAATACAAAAAGTTGGTTAATAAAGTGATGAAGTTGGTTAATGAACGTCTATATAATAAAAATAATTTAGTAGTAAATCAAAGTTGGTTGATTAAATGTAAAGAGTTGCTTAATGAAATTATGTAATTGGTTAATACTTTTCAGGTAGTTAAAATAAAAGTCAAACATTTTAAATAAATCAACGGTTCTGATTAACTGATAGTGTAAAAAATCTTTACATTAGTAAGTGTATGTCAATTAAATTCTTTTTTTATTATAAACAAAAGTAATATAAACTTTAATAAAGTTTTTTTTATTAACTATCAGAAATGTTATTCGTACATCTTTTTTAACACCAAATATTTACATCGTATAACTGTTCAAAATATTTATATGGTGAATTTTTTAAAAATAATTTTTTACTTATTTATGAACATTATGTGAACAGTGCGTGAAAATGCATGAATATTATCGGTGAACAATATTTGTGAATTGTATCTTTGAACAATATTTGTGAATAGTGACTTAAAAATAGTGAAATAAAGTTAGTTAATAAAATATAAAAAATTGGTTAATAAAGTGATGAAGTTGGTTAATAAACGTCCATATATTAAAAATAATCCAGTAGTAAATCAAAGTTGGTTAATAAAATATAAAAAGTTGCTTAATGAAGTTAAGAAATTGGTTAACAAACATTGAGATATTAAAACTAATTTTTAGCGGTCAATAAAACTAGTTAATACAATATACAATTAGTTAATAAAATTATGAAGTTGATTAATCATACAATGTTATATCAGGATTATTTATTTTAAAAAAATAATAATAAATAAATAAAATAAATAAATAAATCTTTTATATATTGTTTTCAAAGATATATATATATATATATATATATATATATATATATATATATATATATATATATATATATATATATATATATATATATATATATATATATATATATATATATATATATATATATATAATACTATAATGTTTCACTGTTGACCATATTAGTTAACAATGAAATACGATGTAGGTCTAAATTGTATTTTAAGAATAACATTTTTCTTAACATATTGACATTTTAAGAAACAAAATCTGATAAAATAGATTTCTAATATTTTAAAATATGTTTTCAAAGTTCATGAAATTTTTTTTTTATATTAATAATTGCTTTTTATAAACTTTGTAACAAGTTTAGAATGCTTTTTGTATTTATTTTAATATAAAATTAAATCACATTTTTTAAAAATCGAATGTAAAAATGTTAAAGAGGATACAATAATTAGAGGTTCATGAATGGTTCCTACTCTTACAGTGTGTGAAAAATATTTCTGAATAGTGACTTAAAAATAGTGAAATAAAATTGGTTAATAAAATATAAAAAGTTGATTAATGTAATGATGAAGTTGGTCAATAAATGTTCACATATTAAAAATAATTTAATAGTAAATTAAGTTGGTTTATAAAATATAAAAAGTTGCCTAAAAAACTTATGAAATTAGTTAATAAACATTGAGATATTAAAAGTAATTTTTACCGGTCAATAAAATTGGTTAATACTATATAAAAAATTGGTTAATAAAATTATGAAGTTGGTTAGTCAAACAATAATATATCAGAGTCATTTAATTTAAAAATAAAAATAATAAATAAATAATGTAAAAAAATCTTTTATAATAATTTACTGTTCACCATATTGGTAAACAATGAAATACGATCTAGGTGTAACTTGTAGTGTAAGAATAACATTTTTCTTAACATATTGATATTTTAAGAAACAAAATATAATAAAATAGATTTTTAATATTTTAAAATATATTTTCAAAGTTTATGAAAAAAAACTTTTTATATTAATAATTATTTTTTATAAACTTTTTAACAAGTTTAGAACGCTTTTTATATTATTTTAATATAAAAATAAATCACATTTTTTAAAAAGGAAAGTAAAAATGTTATAGAGGATACAATAATTAGAGGTTCACCTGGTCAATAAAAATAGGATTTTTTTTATTATAAAAAAAACATTATAAACTTTATGAATATTTTTTATTAACATATTAACAATCTTATTCCTACATCCTTTTTTAATACTAAATATTTACACCGTATACATTGTTCATAGTATTTTTACTGTGAAATTATTATTTTTTAAGTAAAAAATTTTATTTATAAACAGTATGTGTACAGTGCATGAACAATATTTCTAAATAGTGACTTAAAAATAGTGAAATAAAGTTAGTTAATAAAATATAAAAAATTGATTAATGTAATGATGAAGTTGGTCAATAAATGTTCACATATTAAAAATAATATAATAGTAAATTAAGTTGGTTAATAAAATGTAAAAAGTTTCTTAAAAAAGTTATGAAATTAGTTAATAAACATTGAAATATTAAAAGTAATTTTTAGCAGTCAATAAAGTTGGTTAATACAATATAAAAAATTGGTTAATAAAATTATGACGTTGGTTAGTCAAACAATTTTATATCAGAATCATTTAATTTAAAAGTAAATAATAAATAAATAAATAAAATTAAAAAATCTTTTTTATATTGTTTTTAAATATATATATATATATATATATATATATATATATATATATATATATATATATATATATATATATATATATATATATATATATATATATATATATATATATATAATATTTTACTGTTCACCATACTAGTAAACAATGAAAATTGTATTTTGTTTTATTATAAACTAAAGCACTATAAACTTTAAGAATGTTTTTTATTAACTATCAGCAATGTTATTCCCACACCCTTTTTTATTACCAAATACTTACATCGCGCATATGCTGTTCGCAGTATTTATACGTTAAATTTTTTTTTATTTAAGAACACTATGTGTATAACGCGTGAACAGTGCATGAATATTACCCGTGAACAATGTTCGTGAATAATAACCGTAAAAAATATTCGTAAATAGTGATTGTAAAATAGTGAAATAAAGTTGATTAATAAAATGTAAAATATTGATTAATAAAGTGATGAAGTTGATTAATAAACATCCAGATATTAAAAATAATTTAGTAGTAAATCAAAGTTGGTTAAAAAAATATAAAAGGTTGCTTAATGGAATTATGAAATTGATTAGTACTTTTTAGGTAGTTAAAATAAAAGTCAAACATTTTAAATAAATCAACGGTTCTGATTAAATGATTGTGTAAAAAATCTTTACATTGCCGGTGTATGTCAATTAAATTATTTCTTTATTATAAACAAAAGTAATATAAACTTTAAGAATGTTTTTTTATTAACTATCACAAATGTTATTCCTACCTCCTTTTTTAACACCAAATATTTACATCGTATATACTGTTTACAATATATATATATTTATGGTGAATTTTTTAAATAATTTTTTATTTATTTATGAACATTACGTGAACAATGCGAGAATAAGGATGAATATTATCGGTGAACAGTATTCCTAAATAGTATTCTTGAACAATATTTGTAAATAATGACTTTAAAATAGTGAAATAAAGTTAGTTAATAAAATATAAAAAGTTGGTTAATAAAGTGATGAAGTGTGTTATAAATGTCCATATATTAAAAATAATTTAGTAGTAAATCAAAATTAGTTAATAAAATGTAAAAAGTTGATTAATGAATTTATGAAATTGTTTAACAAACATTGAGATATTAAAATTAATTTTTAGCGGTCAACAAAATTGGTTAATACAATAGAACAAAATTAATTAATAAAATTATGAAGTTGGTTAATCACACAATTTTATATCACGATCATTTAATTTTAAAAAATAAATAAATAAATAAAATAAAAAAATATTTTATATATTATTTTTAAATATATATATATATATATATATATATATATATATATATATATATATATATATATATATATATATATATATATATATATATATATATATATATATATATATATATATATATATATATATATATATATATATATATATATATATATATATATATATATATATATATATATATATATATATATATATATATATATATAATTATAATGTTTCACTGTTGACCATATTGATTAACAATGAAATACGATGTAGGTGTAAATTGTAGTGTAAGAATAACATTTTTTATTAACATATCACAATGTTATTCCTACACCATTTTTTGACACTAAATATTTATACGGTGATTTTTTTAAAATTTTTTTTTTTATTTATAAATAATACGTGAACAATATCCGTGAGCAGTATTCGTGAATTGTGACTTTAAAATAGTAAAATAAAGTTGGTTAAAGAAATATAAAAAGTCTGTTAATAAAGTGATAATATTTGGTTAATAAATTTTCATATATTAAAAATAATTTAGTAGTACATCAAAGTTGGTTAATTAAATGTAAAAAGTTGCTTAAATGAAATCATGTTATTGGTCAATACTTTTTAGGTGGTTAAAATAAAAGTCAAACATTTTAAATAAATCAACGGTTCTCGTTAACCGATAGTGTAAAAAATCTTTACACTATTAGTATATGTCAATTAAATTCTTTTTTTATTATAAACAAAAGTAATATAAACTTTAAGAAAGTTTTTTATTAACTATCAGCAATGTTAATCCTACGCTTTTTTTTAACACCAAATATTTATATCGTATACACTGTTCACAATATTTATACAATGATTTTTTTTAATAATTTTTTTATTTATGAACACTACGTGAACAGTGCGTGAACAATGCATGAATATTATAGGTGAACAGTATTCGTGAATAGTAATTCTTGAACAATATTTATGAATAGTGACTTTAAAATAGTGAAATAAAGTTAGTTAATAAAATATAAAAAGTTGGTTAATAAAGTGATGATGTTATATAATAAAGTGATGGAGTTGATTAATAAACGGTCATATATTATAAATAATTTAGTAGTAAATCATAGTTGGTTAATAAAATATAAAAAATTGCTTAATGAAGTTATGAAATTGGTTAACAAACATTGAGATATTAAGAGTAATTTTTAGCGGTCAATAAAGTTGGTTAATACAATATAAAAAATTAGTTAATAAAATTATTAAGTTGGTTAATCACACAATATTATATCCGGATTATTTATTTTAAAAATAAATAATAAATAATTAATTAAATAAAAAATCTTTTATATATTGTTTTTAAATAAAAAAATCTTTTAAATAAAAAAATTAGTTAATAAAATTATTAAGTTGGTTAATTACACAATATTATATCAGGATCATTTATTTTAAAAATAATAATTAAATAAATAATAAATAATTAATTAATTAAAAAAATCTATTAATTAATTAATAATATTATAATATTTCATTGTTGATCATATTGGTTAACAATGAAATACGATGTAGGTGTAAATTGTAGTGTAAGAATAACATTTTTCTTAACATATTGATAATCTTTTACTTATTTAAGAACATTATGTGAACAGTGCGTGAGCAATGCATGAATATTATCGGTGGACAATATTTGTGAATAGTATCTTTAAACAATATTTGTGAATAGTGACTTTAAATTAGTGAAATAAATTTAGTTAATAAAATATAAAAAATTGGTTAAAAAGTGATGAAGTTTATTAATAAAGTGATGGAGTTGGTTAATAAAGTGATGAAGTTTATTAATAAAGTGATGGAGTTGGTTAATAAACGTCCATATATTAAAAATAATTTAGTAGTAAATCAAAGTTGATTAATAAAATATAAAAAGTAGATCATTTTTTATTTAAAAAAAAAGCACTACAAACTTTAAGAATGTGTTTTATTAACATATTACAATGTTATTCCTACACTCTTTTTTTATACTAAATACTTACACCGTATACATTGTTCATAATATTTATAGGGTGATTTTTTTATAAATAAAATGTTTTATTTATAAACAGTACGTGAACAGTATTCGTGAATTATAACTTTAAAATAGAGAAATAAAGTTGATTAATAAAATGTAAAATATTGATTAATAAAGTGATGAAGTTGATTAATAAACGTCCAGATATTAAAAATAATTTAGTAGTAAATCAAAGTTGGTTAAAAAAATATAAAAGGTTGCTTAATGGAATTATGAAATTGATGAGTACTTTTCACGTAGTTAAAATAAAAGTCAAACATTTTAAATAAATCAACGGTTCTGATTAAATGATAGTGTAAAAAATCTTTACATTGTCGGTATATGTCAATTAAATTCTTTCTTTATTATAAACAAAAGTAATATAAACTTTAAGAATGTTTTTTTATTAACTATCAGAAATGTTATTCCTACCTCCTTTTTTAACACCAAATATTTATATCGTATACATTGTTCACAATATATATATATATATATATATATATATATATATATATATATATATATATATATATATATATATATATATATATATATATATATATATATATATATATATATATATATATATATATATATATATATGGTGAATTTTTTTAAATAATTTTTTATTTATTTATGAACATTACGTGAACAATGCGTGAATAAGGATGAATATTATCGGTGAACAGTATTCGTAAATAGTATTCTTGAACAATATTTGTAAATAATGACTTTAAAATAGTGAAATAAAGTTAATTAATAAAATATAAAAAGTTGGTTAATAAAGTGATGAAGTGTGTTATAAATGTCCATATATTAAAAATAATTTAGTAGTAAATCAAAATTGGTTAATAAAATGTAAAAAGTTGATTAATGAATTTATGAAATTGGTTAACAAACATTGAGATATTAAAATTAATTTTTAGCGGTCAACAAAGTTGGTTAATACAATAGAAAAAAATTAATTAATAACATTATGAAGTTGGTTAATCACACAATTTTATATCACGATCATTTATTTTAAATAAATAAATAAATAAATAAATAAAATATTTTATATATTGTTATATATATATATATATATATATATATATATATATATATATATATATATATATATATATATATATATATATATATATATATATATATATATATATATATAAAATATTATAATGTTTCCCTGTTGACCATATTGATTAACAATGAAATACGATGTAGGTGTAAATTGTAGTGTAAGAATAAAAATTTTTATTAACATATCACAATGTTATTCCTACACCATTTTTTGACACTAAATATTTATACGGTGATTTTTTTTTTAAATTATTTTTTTTATTTATAAACAATACGTGAACAATATCCGTGAGCAGTATTCGTGAATTGTGACTTTAAAATAGTAAAATAAAGTTGGTTAAAGAAATATAAAAAGTCTGTTAATAAAGTGATGAAGTTGATTAATAAATTTTCATATATTAAAAATAATTTAGTAGTAAATCAAAGTTGGTTAATTAAATGTAAAAAGTTGCTTAAATGAAATCATGTAATTGGTCAATACTTTTCATGTGGTTAAAATAAAATTCAAACATTTTAAATAAATCAACGGTTCTCGTTAACCGATAGTGTAAAAAATCTTTACACTATCAATATATGTCAATTAAATTCTTTTTTTTATTATAAACAAAAGTAATATAAACTTTAAGAAAGTTTTTTATTAACTATCGGCAATGTTAATCCTACGCTTTTTTTTAACACCAAATATTTATATTGTATACACTGTTCACAATATTTATACATTGATTTTCTTTTTAATAATTTTTTTATTTATGAACACTACGTGAACAATGCATGAATATTATAGGTGAACAGTATTCGTGAATAGTATCCTTGAACAATATTTATGAATAGTGACTTTAAAATAGTGAAATAAAGTCAGTTAATAAAATATAAAAAGTTGTTTAATAAAGTGATGAAGTTGTATAATAAAGTGATGGAGTTGGTTAATAAACGGTCATATATTATAAATAATTTAGTAGTAAATCATAGTTGGTTAATAAAATATAAAAAGTTGCTTAATGAAGTTATGAAATTGGTTAACAAACATTGAGATATTAAAAGTAATTTTTAGCGGTCAAAAAAGTTGGTTAACACAATATAAAAAATTAGTTAATAAAATTATTAAGTTGGTTAATCACACAATATTATATCAGGGCCATTTATTTTAAAAATAAATAATAAATAATTAATTAAATAAAAAAATCTTTTAGATATTATTTTTAAATAAAAAAATCTTTTAAATAAAAAAATTAGTTAATAAAATTATTAAGTTGGTTAATCACACAATATTATATCAGGATCATTTATTTTAAAAATAATAATTAAATAAATAATAAATAATTAATTAATTAAAAAAATCTTTTAATTAATTAATAATATTATAATATTTCACTGTTGATCATATTGGTTAACAATGAAATACGATGTAGGTGTAAATTGTAGTGTAAGAATAACATTTTTCTTAACATATTGATAATTTTTTACTTATTTATGAACATTATGTGAACAGTGCGTGAGCAATGCATGAATATTATCGGTGGACAATATTTGTGAATAGTATCTTTAAACAATATTTATGAATAGTGACTTTAAAATAGTGAAATAAATTTAGTTAATAAAATATAAAAAATTGGTTAATAAAGTGATGAAGTTTATTAATAAAGTGATGGAGTTGGTTAATAAACGTCCATATATTAAAAATAATTTAGTAGTAAATCAAAGTTGATTAATAAAATGTAAAAAGTTGATTAATGAAGTTATAAAATTGATTAATAAACATTGAGATATTAAAATTAATTTTTAGCGGTCAATAAAGTTGGTTAATATAATATAAAAAATTAGTTAATAAAATTATGAAGTTGGTTAATCACACAATATTGATTAACGATGTAGGTGTAAATTGTAGTGTAAGAATAACATTTTTCTTAACCTATTGACATTTTAAGAAACAAAATCTGATAAAATATATTTTCAAAGTTTATGAAAGAAAACTTTTTATATAAATAATTGTTTTTTTATAAATTTTTTAACAAGTTTAGAACGGTCTTTATATTTATTTTAATATAAAAATAAATCACATTTTTTAAAAATTGAAAGTAAAAATGTTAAAGTGGATACAATAATTACAGGTTCATGAATGGTTCCTACTCATACACGTCTGCATCTCTCTATATATAGCGCTTCTCATTCATTCAAACCTCACAATCCTCTTGTAACTCTTTAGTTCTTGAGTTATTTTATCTATATTAACATGTCAACTTCGGTTGAATATGATGATCTCTCACAAAAAATAAAAAAAGTTCTTGAGTTCATAGAAGATGCTACTACACATGCAGATGAAATCCAAAAGAAAGTGTTAGCTGAAATTCTGTCTCACAATGCAAATGTTGAGTACTTACAAAGGCATGGTCTGAGTGGCCAAACAGATAGTGAAACCTTCAAGAAACTTATCCCTGTCATAACCTATGATGATATCAAAAATGATATTAACCGTATCGCCAATGGTGATACTTCTCCAATCCTCACCTCAAACCCCATTTCACATTTTCTGACAAGGTACTTGGTTTTGGTTTAGTTGGAAATTTAAGATTATATTTATATGGTTTGGTATGCTATCTACATATTAATTGGCTTGTTTTGGTTATTTTTGGTATTGCAGCTCAGGAACATCTGGTGGTGAGAGAAAGTTGATGCCAGCAACAGAAGAAGAATCTGGAAAAAGATATTTTCTATCTAGTCTATTGATGCCAATAATTAGTCAATTTGTTCCTGACCTAGAAAAAGGCAAAGGAATGTACCTAATGTTCATAAAGAGTGAATCTGAAACACCAGGAGGCATTAAGGCTAGTCCTGTTCTTACAAGCATTTACAAAAGTTCTCAATTTATAAACAAGTCTTACGATCCATACACAAATTTCACAAGTCCAAATGAAACTATTTTTTGTCTTAACTCATACCAAAGTATGTATTCACAACTTCTATGTGGTCTTTGTCAAAACAAGGAAGTCCTTCGTGTCGGTGCTGTTTTTGCTTCGGGTCTCACTCGGGCCATTGGGTTCCTCCAGAAATATTGGTCAGTTCTTTGCCATGATATAAGAACTGGAACAGTTAATCCTCTTATCACTGACAATTCAGTGAGAGAGGCTGTGATGAAGATTCTCAAACCTGACAAAAATCTTGCTGATTTTGTTGAATCTGAGTGTACCAAAGGTTCTTGGCAAGGTATTATAACTAGGTTGTGGCCTAATACCAAGTATGTTGATGCTATTGTAACAGGATCAATGTCACAGTATATTCCTACTTTGGATTATTATAGTAATGGTCTTCCACTTGTTTGTACTGTGTATGCTGCTAGTGAAGGTTTCTTCGGTGTTAACCTTAATCCTCTTTGTAAACCTTGTGATGTGTCTTATACCCTTATCCCTAACATGTGCTACTATGAGTTCTTACCTGTTAATAGAAGTAATAAGGGTTCTCTACATGAGAAAGAAAAGCAACAGTTGGTGGATCTTGTTGATGTCAAGCTGGATCAAGAATATGAGCTTGTTGTTACCACTTATGCTGGTGAGTTATTTATTTACTATTAAAAAAATACACAGTTGAAAATGGATTTACTAATGAACTTGAGTGTGACATTTACAGGACTTTACAGGTACAAAGTGGGAGATTTATTGAAAGTGACTGGATTCAAGAACAATGCACCGCAATTCAGCTTTGTCGGCAGAAAAAATGTTGTTCTAAGCATAGATATAGACAAAACAGATGAAGTTGAGCTACAAAATGCAATTGCAAATGCTATCACACATTTAGTACCATATGATGCAGATGTAGCAGACTACACTAGTTACGCAGACTTAAGAACCATTCCAGGACACTATGTGTTGTATTGGGAATTAAATCTTAAAGGGTCAACAACAATTCCAGATTGTGTTTATGAAGATTGTTGTTTAACTATTGAAGAGTCACTTAACAGTGTTTATCGACAAGGTCGTGTTTCAGAAAAATCAATTGGGCCACTTGAGATTAAGATTGTGGAGCAGGGGACATTTGATAAGCTTATGGATTATACTATTGGTTTGGGAGGTTCAATAAATCAATACAAAACTCCTAGGTGTGTGAAATCTGCACCTGCTGTGGAGCTTATGGATTCAAGAGTTACGGCAAGGTATTTTAGTCCTAAATGTCCACATTGGGTTCCTGGTCATAGGGTCCATTAATAACTAGAATTGAAACGCAGCGTTGCCATCTTAGGAGTTTCTCTAATAATAATAAAGTTATGGCAAAGTATTTTAGTCCTAAATGTCCACATTGGCTTCCTAGGCATAGAGTGGATTAATAACTAGAATTGAAACGCAGCTTTGCCCTCTTAGGGGTTTTTCTAATAATAATAAAGTAATCTATGTTTAATGTTTCGTTAGATCCTTTATTTGTCCAACTTTGAGTTGGTTCTGGTACTTGCATTATCCCCTGTGATCCTATTATCTATGTTTGAATAAATTTAACATTAGTACTACTATTTGCATCTGTTTTAATGTACTTCAAATTTATATAATATTGTAAAATATTTCACTGATAGAATTAAAAGTACTCTTTACAATGTTGCAACTACATGCTTTAAATAAGAGAGAATAGAAAACCTAATGGGTTTGACTAATGGGCCTCATTACTAATACTACTAATTACTATTTACAGTCTAATATTTACAACACTCCCCCTCAAGCTGGTGAATGGATATCTATCATTCCCAGCTTGCAAGTAAGTTGTTTGAATCTTTCTGTTGGTAAGCCTTTTGTTAACACATCTGCGAGCTGATGCCTAGAAGGAACGTAAGATGTAGTTATCAGCCCACTATCCAACTTCTCTTTGATAAAATGTCGGTCAATCTCAATGTGTTTAGTCCTGTCATGCTGAACAGGATTATGAGCAATACTAATAGCCGATTTATTGTCACAAAACAATTTCATAGGGCCTTCACACTGTATCTTCAAGTCTTCTAGAACTTGTTTCATCCACAATAGTTCACAAATTCCTAGTGCCATAGCTCTAAATTCTGCCTCGGCGCTTGATCGAGCAACTACACTTTGCTTCTTACTCTTCCAAGCTACAAGGTTACCACACAGAAAAGTACAATAGCCTGACGTAGATCTTCTATCACTCACTGAGCCGGCATAATCCGCATCAGTGTAAGTCTTCATAGCTAAATTCTCACCTCTTTTAAACAAAAGTCCTCTCCCTGGAGTTGCTTTAAGATATTGTAGGACGCGGTCTACAACCTGCAAATGTCTCACCCTCGGATCATGCATGAATTGGCTCACCACACTGACTGCATATGCTAAATCTGGTCTAGTGTGTGCCAAGTAAATCAATTTTCCCACTAATCTCTGATATTGACCCTTGTCAACTTTGTCACTTTCCTCCTCAAAGCTTATCCTGTGATTTTGTTCAATGGGAACACTTGCAGGTTTGCATCCAAGTTTGCCAGTTTCCTGCAAAAGATCAAGAACATACTTCCTTTGAGAGATAAAGATGCCTTGCTTTGAGTAGGCTACCTCAATTCCCAAGAAATACTTGAGTTGTCCAAGGTCTTTCATCTCAAACTCTGCCGATAATTTCTCTTTGAGCAAATGTCTCTCAGTCAAATCATCTCCTGTAACAATAATATCATCAACATAAACAAGAAGTACAGTCAATTTTCCTTCCTGTGAATGTTTAAAAAATAAAGTGTGGTCTCCTTGACTTTGCTTATAGCCCAAACACACCATTGCCTTTGTGAATCTTCCAAACCATGCCCGAGGGGACTACTTTAGTCCATATAAGGCTTTCTTCAATTTACACACCTTGTTAGCTTCATTTTTTATGCCAACACCCGGTGGAATCTCCATATACACTTCTTCCTCTAAGTCTCCATGCAAGAATGCATTTTTAACATCAAACTGTTGCAATTCCCATCCACATGAAGCAGCAAGAGATAGTAAAATTCGAACAGTGTTCATTTTTGCCACTGGGGCAAATGTCTCCTCATAATCAATACCATATGTCTGAGTATAACCTTTTGCCACTAGTCTTGCCTTGTACCGATCAAGTGTGCCATCAGATTTATACTTTACGGTATAGATCCATCTGCATCCAACCGGCTTTTTGTCTCTTTGCCTTTCAATAATCTCCCAAGTACCATTTTTTTCAAGTGCTCTCATTTCCTCATCCATAGCTTGGACCCAATTTCTATTTTGCAATGCTTCTTCAACTGATAATGGGATTTTCACAGAATCAACAGCTGCAATAAAACTTTGATATTGTGTGGAAAGATGTTTAGTGGAGACATATTGAGAGATAGGGTGTCGATATAAGGAGGGACAAGATCTTTTATCCTTCGTCAAAGCAATGGGTAAATCAACTGGATTAGTGTCACAAGTATCAGAAATAGAACAATCATCATTTGAGGAATCATTTTCAGTACTTACCTCCGGTTCAGACGATTGAATTTGTTTCTGGAGAAGGTCAGATTTACTTCTTCTCTGATATACTAGAGTTGGTGCTGAAGGTGCTGATTCCTGTGGAACATAAGGCATTGAAGGACCAGGAACAATTACTGACTCAGATTCAGGTGTTGAACTAGGACTCAAACTCAAACTAGGTGACAACTCGGGTTCAAGAGAGGGAACACTGACAGGTGTTCTCGGGAGGCTAGGACCAAGGATCAGAAACTCGGACTCAGACTCTAAGTCACTCATGTTCTCCCCCTGAGACTGAGAATGAGTGAAGTATGACACATTTTCATGAAAGGTGACATCTTTGGAGACAAAGAATTTCCGACTCGGAGGATGATAACATTTGTACCCTCTTTTATTGGGTGCATAACCCAGAAAGATACATCTGACAGCACGGGGATCCAACTTGTTGCGATATTGTTTGTGAACATGAACAAAAGCAACACAACCAAACACGCGAGACTCAAGATTATGTAAGATAGGAACAGAGGGAAAACGTGAGAGCATAAATTGAGCAGGACTAATATTACCTAACACTCGAGATGGGACCCGATTAATCAGATAGGCAGCAGTAAGAACTGCCTCCCCCCAATAAGAGGTGGGAACAGACATTTGAAACAGGAGAGATCGAGCAACTTCAAGTAAATGACGGTTTTTTCTTTCTGCGACACCGTTTTGTTGTGGGGTGTCAACACATGTGAATTCATGAAGAATGCCATGTTTACTAGTGAAGTTGGAGAAGGTATGATTGACATATTCTTTACCATTGTCAGAACGAACTCTTTTTATACATTTCCCAAATTGTGTTTGTACCATATTATAAAATTGGATAAATATTTGTGGTACTTCGGATTTAGTATTCATCAAGAAAATCCAAGTTACCCGAGTACAATCATCAATAAATGAAACAAACCATTTTGCACCAAAAATATTAGAGGTAGGGGCAGGTCCCCAAACATCAGAATGAATCACATCAAAAGGTTCAGCACTTTTATTAAAACTGGAAGAAAAAGTTACACGATTGTGTTTTGCCAACTGACAAACATCACACTTAAAAGACTCAACAGAATGGTTTAAAAACAATGACGGAAACATAGACTTAATGATATAAAATGGAGGGTGACCGAGACGCTTGTACTGAAGCCAAATGTGTGAGGCTGAAGAGGAAGACTGAGACTGGAGACAGGAGGACAACACCTTTGGATGGTCATCAGAGAAGTAGTATAACCCTTCCTTTTCCTTAGCAATTCCAATCGTCTTCCCCGTGGTAAGGTCCTGAAAAATACAATGGGACATAAAAAACGTTACTTTACAATTTAGATCACGGGTAAGCTTATGGATGGAAATCAAATTGTGGGAAAGTGTGGGAACATGAAGCACGGATTGCAATTGAAATGGAGGTTGCAAGTCAATATTTCCAGTGCCAACAACACAAGCCTGAGAGCCATCAGCAACAGTGATATAAGGAATACTCGAAGGTGTGGTATAAGAGCATAATAATGTGGAATCAAATGTCATATGATTAGTAGCACCAGAGTCAAGAATCCACGCATTCTTAGGGATATTACCACAAACAGTAAAAGATCGGGAACACAAACTCTTACCGGTAACTGCTAGAGACCCAGAACCAGAAGGCTTACTCATGGAGTCAAGCATAGACTTCAACCGTTCCACGTCATTCTGGCTGAAGGAGGAAAGATCAGTTCCCTCTTTTTCAGATCTGTCAGTATCATGGGCATGTGTGACAACATGTGCCTGATGCTGGTGCATGTTGCGAGAACTACCTCCTCGGCTAAGAACCTGTTCCCTTCCATGTAGTTTGAAACACCTATCCTTTGTATGCCCTGATCGGTTGCAATGCTCACAATAGAATTTGTCACGACCATTCTTAGATGATGACGATGGTGGTCCTTGTCTTGTTGTTTTTCTAGCTACTAGTGCTGACACATCCGGGGGCTGTTCATGAAGCATAGTTTGACGACGGGTCTCCTCACTACGAACAGTGTAAAAAACTTCATTAAGATCAGGAAATTTTTCCTTACCCAAAATCTGCACCCGAATGGGGTCAAATTCAGCATTAAGGTCGGCTAAGAAATCAAAGATCCTATCCCGCTCAACAACAGTATTCAAGGTGGCAGTATCCTTGCTGCACTCCATCTTCAAATTCTGATATTGATCCAACTCAATCCAAAAACCATTGAGAACTCCAAAGTAATCGTTGACCAAAAGACTTCCCTGCTTAGTGTTGAATATTTTCCTCTTTAAATCATAACAAGCAGACATATCTTGTTTCATGGAATAACTTCGACGAAGATAATCCCAAACTGCCTTTGCACTTGAGAGATACATGCAATTTCTACTAATTTCTGGAGATATGGAGTTCCAAAGCCAAGTAATAATAGCAGAATCATCTTTATCCCAGGAAGAGAAATTAGGAGCAGTAACCAGAGGAGGATTGCCTTCAATATGATCTAGCATGTCACAACATTTTAGAGTGTGTCTGATGAACTGAGACCATTGAAAATAATTTTTTCCGGTAAGCCAGTAACCTTTTTGAACGACAAAATCCTTAGCATTAAATGGGACTGGTGGATTTGTGGGAGGTGGAGGCGGAGGTGGTTGTTGGTTAATAATCTCGGCCATTGAAGGGACAATCGAGAGGAACAAACAACATATATGTATTGAATCACAAAGAAAAAATACAAGGAAACCAAAAAACAAGCAGTAGGGTTGCAATAGAACTGCAATAGAATGAAAAAACAGCAATGATCCAAACACCCAAAAAAAAAAAACACCGTTACAACGGCGGCTAGGGTTTATGCGGAAGCGAGACCCCTAAAAAACAGGAGCTGAGATACCATATTGTAAAATATTTCACTGATAGAATTAAAAGTACTCTTTACAATGTTGCAACTACATGCTTTAAATAAGAGAGAATAGAAAACCTAATGGGTTTGACTAATGGGCCTCATTACTAATACTACTAATTACTATTTACAGTCTAATATTTACAACATATAATATTTGCTTTTATTATAGTTTTTTTTAGCGGGATGAAATTATCAAGTTAAAAGGTGTGCTTGTGTTGGCATGTATGAGTGATTAAATGACTGTTTGAATAAGTTTTAGTTTTTAAATATTCTTTTGTAAATCATTTCAAAAGAAATACTTTATGACGGAAAAAATAAAAGAAAACAAGTTTGGTAACTCAAATTTTAAAAATTATTTTAAAATTATATGACATTTCAAATTTGTGAATAATGAAAAGTGTATTATGTTTCTTTGTTTTTTTTAATAATTAAAAATCAAAAATCAAAACCTCCAAAACTTATTTTATTTTTTTATTCTTTAAAACTCCTAAATAGAAAACAGTTTTCAAAAATAATTTGGTAAAATTACACTGACAAACAAGTTTTATTATTTACAAATATTTAAAATAAAAAAAAACAATATTAGAAAAGGAAATCAAATAAGTCATAAATCACACATCCATTATGAATAAATAGAATATTAAATTCATAAAAAAAATCTCATGTAATTGATACCTTAAGATTGTTGGTGGTTTTGAAGTATCTTGTATCGAATCAGTTTATATGATTACAAATTGACAATGTAATGGACTTAGGTAATGGCCCTAACAAGTTGGGTGGGCCTAGTGGTTTATAATGAATGGGAATGCTCTTTTTATTAATGTGGTGCTTGATAAGATTTTAAAATCCTCCTCCTACGTATTTCCTAGTGCGATGGAGAACTCAAGACTGCGTAGTTCTTACTAGCAAAAAACTATTTGTTGGTTGCTTTTAAGGAGTGATCCTTTAGACATATGGAGTGGTTAAACCTTTTGTTGTTGCTCGCTTTTGGAGGCGGAAGCCTTTATTTGTTTCACGTCGACATGGATAAAGCATACTCGTTTGTGAAAATGCTTACGAAGTCTCGCAAAGGCGAAAAACAAGTTTGATTGGTTAAGTTGATTTTATATGGATTAGGTAATTGTTGGAACAAGGTGTGCATTGAGCGTTCGTTTATCCAAGAATTCTAGAGAAATGTGCATTTGTCGATCCTTTGTCGTCCACTTTTATGAAGATTGGGTCTTTGTTGAATATGAGTAAACATTTAAGCATAGGTGTGCACAGTGACGGATCCAGGAATTTTAATTAATGGGGTCAAGGTTAATTTTTTTAATACAAAAATAAAAATCAAATAATATAAATACTTATGCATAAAATGATAATGATAATATATATCTTAAAAGTTAAATATTACAAAACAAAGCACAAATATATATATATATATATATATATATATATATATATATATAAAAAAATGAAGACAACATAATATTCAAAGATTATAATTGCTCTCTACGTGTCTTCATATTTTGAAAGTGTTGTAAGATTTTTTCATTTTCAACACTATCAAATATATCACTCTCTATGCATGTTACCAAACAATCATTCAAAAATTCATCACTCATACGGTTGCGCAGTTGATTCTTCACAAAATTCATAGATGAGAAACTTCTTTCAACAGTTGCCGTAGCCACGGGCAAAAGTAATGCCAACTTCAAAAGTAAGTACACCATTGGATAAGCAATGCGTTTTTTAGTCTCCACCATCATTCTTGAAAGATCACTAATTCCCTGTAAATTAGAAAATTGATCACTAGAACAAACATCCATGATGTAATTTTCAAGTTGATTGTCGAGTCCCATAAGCTCTACCAAAGAAAATTTGGATGGATAAAATCGAGCCAGATTAATCAACTTTTCCTTGTCAAATGCAACAAATGAATCTCGTGGACTTAAACTTGCTACACAAATAAGCAATTCACTATTCACCTCGGTAAATCTATTGTTCAGTTCTTGAAGTTGTCTATCAATCACTTGATAAAAGACCTCGACTTGAAAGTGATGCAAGTTTGAAACTTTTTCAACTTTAAGACTTGGTTTTCCATGCAACATGAAGACATCATCCATATTTATAATGCCAATATTATGCTTCTCACAGAATAATGACACTTCATCGAGTAGACTTGACCAACCATCTTCTCTCATATTTTGTAATATTTCCTTCGATACTTTAACAAGTGTCATAGCATTTACAATATCTTAATCTTTTCTTTGCAGTGCTTGAGATAAATCATTAGTAATTCCCAATATATTTCTCATCAAAAACAATTTAAAAATAAATTCAAAGGATTGTAAAGTATTCAATAATTGATGAGTTTCAACTCGTTGCTCTGCGCTAAGGCTATCTTTTAAAATCATATCTAGCACATCACACACAGAAGGAAACAAAGAAACCAACCTTAGTAATGTACCATAATGTGATCCCCATCTAGTATCTCCAGCTCTTGTTAGCGTAGTTTCTTGATTCAAGTCACGACCAGTTAAAGTTTCTCCACTCTCTAATGCTTCCATTACTTTAAGAATTTGACTTTCTCTAAGAATATCTTCGCGCTTGCATGAAGCTCCAACAACATTAGATAAATTATTAACTACAAGAAAAAACCAAGCAATGTCATCATGCTTTTTAGCAACCGCTACAAGGGCCAACTGAAGTTGGTGAGCAAAACAATGAACATAGAATGCACACTTATTTTCTTTCAATATCAAACTTTTGAGGCCATTAAACTCTCCTTGCATATTAATTGCCCCGTCATATCCTTGTCCACGAACTCTTGAAAAGCTTAAATTGTACTTTGCCAATAAGGACTCCAGTGCTAACTTTAAAGACATATCACTTGTATTTGCAACATGAACAATACCAAGAAACCTCTCAATGACACATCCTTTCTTGTCTACATAACGTAAAACAACAACCATTTGCTCTTTAACTGAAACATCTCGAGATTCATCAATTAAAATAGAGAACAAATCATTGTTAAGATCATCAATAATAACTTTTGTGGTCTCAGAAGCAGCAGCTTTCATAATATCTTTTTGAATGCTAGGTGACACTAATTTGAGATTTTCACGAGATTTTTTCAATACTTTATCAATCTCTTCATTATGATTACAAATAAATTGTATAACCTCGAGAAAATTACCTTTATTCTTTGAATCCACTGATTCATCATCACCGCGAAATACTAATCCCAACTTCAATAAAAGTCGAATACAATCAACTATTGCAGTTAAATGAATCCGATATTCCCTTTTGATCAAGTCAGATTGTTTGTTGATAGCAACTTCAATATGTTGTTTATGATTAATTAGTGCATTACATTTTCTCCAAGCTTGGTTGTGAGCACTATTAGGACCTCCAACATGGACATCGAGTCTATCTTTCTTTTTCCAATTTGAAAATCCCTCAGTCACAAATGCATCCCAACCTTTGTGTTCTCCTATCTCATGTCTCATAAGGTAACAACATAAATAAAAAACAACATCTTTTGATACACTATATTCCAACCAACTACCAAATTCAAGAAACTAATCAGGATTGAACTTACGTAAAGACGTACCAAATTGTCGTTGTGGAAAATTATGGTCCTTTAGTTGACAAGGCCCTTTTTGTAAATAAGCTCCTCGGATTTCATCTCGATCATTTGGGTGATAACATGTCATTTGATTCCTTTCTCCAGGATCAACAGGAAGATTATCTAAATCAACATCTAAAAATCTTTTTTTCAAAGATGGTCCTACTTGTTGTGCAAATGCATTTTCCACTTCATTAACTTGTTGAGACTCCAATGTTGATTTTCTTTTAAAATATTTTTCCATTTCTAACACATAAAAATTTAACACTAATTAGTTACTTGATTCTAATACAACTACTGGATAAAATTAAAACTAAAAACATGATAAAAATTGATACAAAAATATGAAATCACAATATAATAATATAATATACAACAACAACAACAAAAAGAATGAAGGGAGAAACTTACTTGAATATTGTCTTTTAACTCTACTATGATAAAACAATAAAAACAAATAAGATTTAAAAGTAAGAGATTTGTGAAGAAAAAATAAAGTGTGTAGAAGAAAGAAGACAAACAATAGAGTATGTATGTAAATTGATTTATAATTAGATTAGAAAAACCTATATAAATACAATTTACTTGTGTCTTTTTAATTTCCATTTTCTTTTTTTAAAAAAATAATAAAATAAAATTAATAGTCAGATTTATGGTTTCTAGAATTCAAATTAAATGAGTAGTATGGGGACAATGATATATTTAATGTGGGGTCAATATTCCAAAATTAATTATTATTGGTTTTAAAACAAAAAAATTAAGTGGGGTCACTTGACCCCATTCTACACCAAGTGGATCCGTCCATGGGTGTGCACCAAACGCGCGTTTATTCGAGATTCACACGAACCTGCTTCCATTGTTCCTTTATTGCAAGTTTAGCTAATGTGTTTTTTATTTGAAACACTATAGCCATTTTCTGAAAATGATTGATTTTAATCTTGAGTTAACAATTAACTAAAGCATAAGAACAAAATAAAGGAAAGCGGTAAAATTATTACACATAACGTGAATGGGGGTACACTTTGTCGAATGGGGATGTAATAAAGTGATTAAAATACAAGCTCATTAAAAAAATGTAAATAAAAAAGAAACTAATTACAAAAAACACAAGTGAAAGTGAAGGAACAAAAAATAAACCAAAATCTAAAGTTCTGAATTTAACTCTATGCCAACTTAAGGTGGATTCATGTAGAAATCACTCTATAAGAATTTGAGCAAATATGATATTACAAAGTCAAATATGCAATGCAATAAGAAATCTAACAACTCAATAACTATATACAACATTTACAATGGTAAAATAAACCGAACTTATAGTAATAAATTTATCTATAATTTAACTTAAGATGGATTTATATAGGAATCACTCTATAAAAAATCGAGCTAAAAATAATATTAGTACTATTATTTGCATCTATTTTAATATACATAAAATTTGTATCATATTTATATTTAATGGCAATTAAGCATCTAACCATTTGATAGGAACCCTACAACAGTTATATGATATGAGATAAGTAATTGGGTATTTGGTTGAAATACTTGATAGACAACACTTCCTAATTAGAAACGCGCACAATGATACTAACACTTTAATATAGTTTGTATCACATTACCATTATTTTTATGTAATACTTTCTAAATTTTATTTTTTTATTTTCAAAATACACAATCACATATTATTAGAGGTCTTGAGTTCAAGTTCTAATAAATGCAAAAAAATACATTAACATAACATTTATTTATTAAATCTGATACATGTTATTTTCATAAAACATATATAATATTATTTTTATTTTTCGTGTAACCATTTTCTTCTTATAAAAATTAAAGAAAATAAATTTTGATATATATTTTTAATTTTATTTTTTATTCTATATTCTTCATATTATATCATGTTGGACAAATAAATTAAAGACAAATAATAATATTCTTTAATTTCTCACATATAAAGATATATAATTTGGCAAAATAGATTTATAGTTTACACAATTTTTTTTCTTACTTTGACTATAGAAATTAAAAAAAAAAACAAAAGTCGTAATTTTTAAAATAAAAACTCTAATATTTCAACTAATATTAACAATAAAACCTCATAATAATTTCACGATATCATTAATAAAAAATTGAGATAATTATTTTCTATAACCTAGCAATTTACGATAAAAATTTCACAATAACCTAACAAATATTTACTTTGAAATATATTATTTTCTATAAAAAAAATTGATTTACCATTTAAATAAAATGTCTGTAAAATAATTTTAGATTCCATCTATTCTACATTCTTCATTTTATATCAAATAAATAAACTAAAGTCAAAAAAATTTTTATTTTATTATTCACATATAAGGAAATATAACTTAAAAAAAGATAGTATTTTCTAAATAGCTCTCATATTTTAACTAATATCAACAACAAAATTACATAAATATTTAGAATATCATTCATAATAAATAAAAGTAATTCTTTTTTATATAAAAAATTAAGTTAATCAAATAACTAGCATTTGAAATATTTTTATTCATCATATAACTAGTATTTGACAATATAGACATAAATTTGAAACTTTTTGAAAGTTTTATTTAAAAATAATTGCAAATAAAATTTAAACTTTATTCATAACTAAAAATAAATACATATCATTTACAACTTAAAATCAAATATCTTGAAGAGAGATAAGTACCAAAATGACACACACTACGCCATAAAATATCTAAGGCAACGCTTTTTTTGCGCTTAAGCAACGCTTAAAAGCTGTCCAAAGTGACGCTGTTGTAGATAAAGACAATGTTTTTTTTAAATGCAAAAGTGCTGCCTTAGGTCCCCTTTTAAATGCAAAAGCGCTCTCTAATGTCACCTTTAGGCAGCGCTTTTTCATGGAAAGCGCTTTCTTTTGCCCCTCTTTTAGGCAGCTCTTTTAAAAGTGTTGTCTAATGTATCTTTTCTTTCTATTTTAGGCAGCGCTTTTTCATGAAAAGCGCTTTCTTTTTGCGGTCTTTAGGCAGCGCTTTTAAAAGCGCTGCCTTATGTATCTTTTCGTTATACTTTAGGGAGCACTTTCGTTAAAAGCGCTTTCTTTTTCCCCCTTTAGGCTGTGCTTTTTTTTACAAAGCGCTTTCTTTTCCCCACATAAATAGCGCTTTTTAAAAGCACTTTTTTAAATTCACTTTTTTAGGAAGTATTTTTTTTATAAGCGTTGTCTATTATGCACCTTTTTAGGAAGCGTTTTTTGTTAAAAGCGTTGGCATAAGTCTTATTTTTTAATTATAAAATGGAAGCACAAACCATTAGAATTCAAATTTTTATCAAAACTTATCACAGACTTTTTATAATTCAACACAAGCCTTTATTTCAACACATAAGTCTTATATACCATTATAGTTCAACATATATATATATATATATATATATATATATATATATATATATATATATATATATATATATATATATATATATATATATATATATATATATATATATATATATATATATATATATATATATATATATATATATATATATATATATATATATATATATATATATATATATATATATATATATATATATATATATATATATATATATATATATATATATATATATATATATATATATATATATATATATATATATATATATATATATATATATATATATATATATATATATATATGATGGATCTAAATATGATGTAGTGGTTGGGCCCAGTGGAATGACCCGTAGTGGTCGAATCTTTTCAGTCAAACTAGTGGAAGTACCTATCAAAGATAAAACGAAAGTTGTTGACACGTCAATTGAATTTCCGAATGTAGAACCACCAGTAGAAGAGTCGTCTCTGAAAGCAACATTCACGCAGAAAGAGGTTGAAGAGTTTTTGAAAATTATCAAGAAGAGCAACTACAAAGTAGTCGACCAATTGAACCAAACTCCTGCTAAGATATATATGCTTGCATTATTACTCAGTTCATATGCACATAAATTTTTGTTGTTGAAGGTGTTGAGTGTTGTGCACATCACTAAAGATATCACTGTAACTCAATTTGATGATGTGATAGCCAGTGTGACTACTGGTAATTTTCTTGGGTTTAATGATGATGATCTAACTTCAGAGAAGATGAATCATAACAAATCCCTCCACATCTCCATCAATGTCAGGATACTTTGATATCGAGAGTTTTAGTGGACACAGGTTCTTCCTTGAACGTGCTTCCTAAGACTACTTTGGAGACGATGCTTATAAGAGGAGTCAGTATGAAGCCAAGCGCCTTGATAGTAAAAGCATTTGATGGCTCGAGACGAACAATGATAGGTGTGGTGGATTTACCAATAAAGATTGGGCCAACTTTCCTTGGCATTACCTTTCAAGTAATGGACATTTACCTAGGATACAGTTTCTTGCTAGGAAGTACCTGGATTCATTCAGCGGGGGCTATTACGTCTACTCTTCACCAAAAGCTAAAGTTTGTCAGCAATGATAAGGTAGATCTAATTGGAGGGGAGGAAGACATTATGGTGAGTCACCTGACTTCTTTCCGTTATATTGAGGTTGAGGGTGAAATGGTTTATATGCCTTTCCAATCTTTTGAAGTGGTGAGTACTTTGGCAATGCAACGAGTTTTAGATTGTCAAGAGATAATATCGTCAACGACTTCGTATGAAGAAGCTAAAGCAGTTGTTAAAGAAGGAAACTCCTAAGTTTGGGGAAAATTGTTTGAGGTTGCTGAAAAAGTTGATAAATTTGGGCTAGGGGTATCATCCATCTTCCAGTACAGCGACAATTGCATACAACAAAGAGCAGGTCCCTCCTGTGGGGAATATTTTCAAAAGCGTCGGACACATCTTTGATCATACAACAACTATGGTTATTGAAGACAACATGGGTGATGAAGAGGTTTCTACAACCTGGATATGACAAGCCAGGCCTGCTGAAGAGCTTCAAAATTAGAAGACCATTGAGATTCCTCAGTTTTTCCCACACCAAACGTAATATTTACTGTTTGTAAAAAATCCTACGCTCTGTGCAAGGTGTAGTGGATCATTGTATGGGCCACATGATGTTTTCAAACATGATTATCATTAATAAATATTAGTTTGCATTCAATTTTCGCTCATTTTCTTTTCTTTTTACTTTTTACAATAAATGGCTTTCTTATGCACACACTTTCTTAAATAAACTGCATAAATAATAACATGCAGAGACACTACCGAGGTCCTTAACAATGATGCTGCTATAGGCCAGTATGAATTTGATTTCCCAATCTACCAAGCTGAAAGAGAAGACGAGGAAGATTGTGAACTTCCCAATGAGTTAGCAAGGGTACTACAACAAGAAGAGAAGGTCATCCTGCCACACAAAGAGGATGTCAAAATTATCAACCTAGGCACTGAGGAAGATAGAAGGCAGGTGAAGGTTGGAGCGTCTCTTCAAGATACAGTAAAGACCAAGTTGATAGAGATTCTTTGAGAGTATGCTAATGTGTTCGCCTGGTCATATCAAGATATGCCTGAATTGGATACTGACATTATTGTACACAAATTACTGCTCAAGGAAGAATGCCACGCTGTCAAGCAGAATTTGAGGAGGACCCATCCTGATATGGCTCTCAAGATTCGTGAAGAAGTCCGAAAGCAGTTTGATGTTGGATTCCTGGCAGTAGCAAAGTATCCACAATTGGTTTCCAACATTGTGCCGGTACCAAAAAAAGATGGAAAGGTCTGCATGTGTCTGGATTATCGCGATTTAAACATAGCTAGTCCTAAGGATGATTTCCCATTACCTCACATTGATGTATTGGTGGATAACACATCTCAATTCTCTGTTTTCTCCTTAATGGATGGATTTTCTGGCTACAACCAAATTAAAATGGAGCTAGATGACATGGAGAAGACAACTTTTATCACACAATGGGGTACCTTCTGGTATAAGGTGATGCCATTCAGACTGAAAAATGTTGGGGCAACATATCAACGCGCGATGATAATGTTCTTTTATGACATGATTCATAAAGAGATTGATGTGTAAGTCGATGATATGATTGTCAAGTCTCAAACCAAAGAAGAGCACTTGATCAATTTGAAAAAGTTGTTCGCTTGATTGAGAAAGTTCAGACTGAGACTCAATCCCAACAAGTGTACGTTTGGGGTGCGATCTAGAAAATAGTTAGGCTTCATTGTAAGCTAGAAAGGGATTAAAGTGGACCCTGATAAGGTGAGGGAAATTTAGAGTATGCCTGCGCCTAGAACTGAGAAAGAGGTTCGTGGCTTCCTAGAGAGATTGAACTATATTTCCAAATTTATTTCACATCTCACTGCCACTTGAAAACCAATCTTCAAGGTTCTAAGAAAAGATCTGTCGATTGTATGGGACGATGAATGCCAAGTGGCATTTGATAAGATCAAATAATATCTACAAGAACCGACAATCCTGATACCGCCTATTCTTGAAAGGCCACTTATTATGTACCTGACTGTGCTTGAAGAATCCATGGGTTGCATGTTAGGGAAACAAGATGACACTGGCATGAAGGAACACGTCATATATCATCTCAGCAAGAAGTTCAATGATTGTGAGACAAGATACTCCTTACTCGAGAAGACTTATTGTGCGCTTGCATGGGATGCCAGGCATCTCAGGCAGTATATGCTAACACACACCACATTAAATACATCTTTGAGAAACCTCCCTTCACCAGTAGGATAGCTCGATGGTAAATGCTTATGTTCGAATATGACATTCAATATGTCACCCAGAAGGCCATTAAGAGCAGTGTGTTAGCAGACCATCTAGCCCACCAACCAGTGAATGATTATCAGCCTTTGAAGTTCAACTTTCTAGATGAGGATATTATGGTGGTAACAAACTATGAAGAGCCAGAACCAGATAAAGGACACAAACCAGGGGAGCGATGGACTTCATGTTCGATGGTGCTTCGAATTCTTATGGACATGGAATTGGAGCAGCGATCACATCTCCCAAGAACTTTCACCTACGGTTCACAGTCAAGCTCTACTTTACATGTACTAATAATATGGCTGAGTACGAAGCTTGCATACTAGGGTTGGAAGAAGCCATCAACTTGAGAATCAAAACTTTTGATGTGTTTGGATATTCTGCCTTAGTAATACACCAAATAAGAGATGACTAGGATACAGAGCATGACAATATAATTCCATACCAGAATTATGTGGCAAAGCTACTCCCCAGATTCGATGATATCACTTTTACCCACGTTCCTAGAGAGAAAAATTAAATGGTAGATGCTTTAGCAACTATGGCGTCCATGTATAAGCTGATATGGCTCAACCATAGGTTGTCCATTGACCTACAATGCTTTAAAGAACCTGCTCACTGTTTGACTATTGATGAAGGATTAAATGAAAAGCCATGGTTCTATGACATTAAGCTTTATTTAGAGAAGCAAGAATATCCTGAGGGTGCCTTGGGTGTTGACAAGAGAACTCTGTGCAGATTGGCATCAAATTTCTTCCTCAACGAGAATGTGTTGTACAAACGCAATCATGATACTGTCCTACTCAAATGCGTGGAAAAACATAAGGCTGAGCAGATTCTGAAGGATATTCATGAGGGTTATTTTGGGGCCCACACAAATTGACATATGATGGCAAAGAAAATATTAAGAGCAGGCTACTATTGGCTCACCATGGAGGTTGATTGTTACCATCATGCACAAATGCCAGATATATTCTAACAAGATCCATGTGTCTCCCACTTTTTTGAATATCTTGACTTCACCATGACCCTTTTCCATGTGGGGAATAAATATGATTGGGATGATCGAGCGGAAAACCTCATATGGACATCGCTTCATATTGGTGGCCATAGACTATTTCACCAAATAGGTTGAAGTTGCATCATACACCAACGTTGCCAAGAAAGTGGTTCCCCACTTCCTGAAACACAACATTATATGTAGATATGGAGTGCCTAATCGTATCATCACTGATAATGGGTTGAATCTCAACAACAAAATGATGGATGAAATGTGCGTCGGTTTCAAGACTGAACACCACAACTCAACATTGTACAAACCCAAGATAAATGGAGTCATCGAGGCAGCCAATAAGAACATCAAGAAGATCATCCAGAAATTGGTGGTCACATAAAATGATTGGCATGAAATGCTACCATTTGCGCTGCACGGCTATTGTACCTCAGTGCGAACTTCAACAACGACAACTCCCTACTCATTGGTTTATGGTATTGAAGTGGTTCTTCCGATAGAGGTTGAAATTCCATCATTGAGAGTTTTAATAGAAGCTCATCTTGATGAAGCATAGTGGGTGAAGACAAGGTTTGATGAGCTCAATCTTATTAAAGGAAAATGCTTGGCAGCTATATGTCATAGTCAACTTTATCAGAGACGCGTGAAGAGAACTTTCGACAAGAAGGTGCATCCTAGGACATTCCAGGAGGGTGACTTAGTGCTCAAGAGGATCATGACTATGTACAATGAATATAAGGGCAAGTGGACGCCAAATTACGAAGGCTCATATGTTGTAATAGAAGCATTCTGGTGGTGCTTGGAATAATAAAGTCGCTAAGTCGAAAACCTGAAAGGGTGACTTAGGAAAAAATGGCTATCCCGGTAGACTGAAAACACGAAAGGGTAAGCCTCTCTGGTTCTGCTTCTTCTCTTATTACGAAAAGAAAAAACATGAGGAATTTTCTCCCTCTGATCATCTCCATCGCCATCAATAACACCGTCGTTTCTCAACTTTCTCTTTCTCCTTCAATTTTGCAGCCCTCCTTCTCACTCCCAATTCCCACTGTCACCAACCTACCCTCCATTTCCCACCTATTCGTCCTCCTTTCACTGCCACAAAACTCCACCATCAACTCCCCCTGTTTCACTTTCAAAAGCCATAACCACCACTACCACCGAACGACATTGTTTTCGCCCTTCACCATCATCTTCAAATGACCATCTTCTCTGATTTACCACCATTACTCTGAACTCCTTCAAATCCTTTACAAATAGATTGTCCAACATCCATCGCTTTTTTCACCCTCATTCGAGTCTCTTCACCGTCGTTCTTTGTAACAGCCCAATTTTGATTAACTAATTAGTTTATTTATTGGCATTATTTTAATTACGGGATAGTGCGGTGATATGTTAAGTTTGCATATTATGCTATTTTATCACTTGGGGAGTTTTGGAAAATTAAGTTGGAAATATTTTGGATATTCTTAATTAATGGTTAAGTGGATGATTTATGGAAAATGTTTGGAAAATATATATTATGGAGGAAATAGAATGGAAAGAAATCTAAATGATAGAAATAGAAAGAAAAGGGAAAAAAGTTGGTAAGGAAAAGAAAAGGGAAGAAAAAGAGAAAGAAGGAAAAGGAGGAGAAAAGAGAAGAAGAAGAAAAGTGTGGAAATCATCAAGAGCAACTTAAAGCTTCGATTTAATCAGGTAAGGGTGAGAAACATTATTATCTAATCCATGTATATGATTATGTATGTGTTGTGTGGGATGTTTGGGTGTTTTTCTATACTTTTCATTTCTATGTCGAAAATGAATTAATCGGTAGAATGGTGTTTTTAATCGGTTAGAATCGAGGATGGATGGAGTAGTATGGTCGGGTATTATTGGGTTGAGCTTACCGGAGTCGTTTGGTTTGAAATCGGTTGATTTTGTGAGGTTTGGGCTTTTGGACAGCCATGGGGGTTCTGGTCTCGTAGGTTCGCCGAGCGAACATCAGCGAGCATTCGCCAGGCGAAGCCTAGCGAATGGTAGCGAACCCAAACAAAACCAAATTACCCTGTCTTCGCTGGCAAGTTCGCCAGTCGAATGAGTGTGGCGAAGGTTCGCCAGGCGAGTAATTCCAGAATAACTCCCAGTGGTCTTCGCTGGCAAGTTAGCCAGGCGAACGAAGCAGCGAAGGTTCGCCAGAGGCTTCGCCAGGCGAAGGTTGGCGAATGCGACAACATTTTCCTGTTTTCTGTGTTTTTCCTTCCCACGCGGATTTCTTTGTTCGGTCATGTCTAATCCTTATTTAAATGGATAGTTTGTGTGTTGTTGTGATATGACATGCTGTGGGTAGCCGTGTGGCGTGAATCCTAGTTTGTGATTTGTGAAGTGTGGAATGTGGCCGTTTGGCAATTTGGTGCATTTACTTGAATTGAATAGAAATGCATGTCGAGATCGAATGACGAATATGTATATATGTATTGTGATATATATATATATATATATATATATATATATATATATATATATATATATATATATATATATATATATATATATATATACATATATATATATATATATATATATATATATATATATATATATTGTGAATGCATAATGAATAAATGCGATGAATGCGAAGAATGCATGAGTATGTTTGTAAACATGTATGCATTTCAAGAAGTGTATGGAGTCATTTTGCATGTGAAGCATCATGAAGTACATTCTTGTGCTGTCGATTCCTAGGAGAGTTTGATGAGTGATAGGATTTCTAGGAGAGTCCGATGAGTGATGTGATTCCTTGGAGAATCTGTTAGGTAATTTGATTCCTCGGAGAATCTGCTGAATATTTGATTCCTCGGAGAATCTGCTGAGTATTTGATTCCTTGGAGAATCTGCTGAATATTCGATTCCTCGGAGAATCTGATGAATATTTGATTCCTTGGAGAATCTGCTGAATACTTGACTCCTCAGAGAATCTGCTGAATGACTTGATTCCTCGGAGAATCTGCCGAATGACTTGATCCCTCGGAGGATCTGCTGCGTGATATGGTTCCTAGGAGAATCTGTTGAGTGATTGTGTGGCCGTGTAGGGGGATAGTGATATGATTCCTAGGAGAATCTGCTGAACGATCGAGTCGTACCGTATTGAATTGCATAGAGTCGTGAGTCGGTCTCTATGAGTTGCATTTACCATTATTGTCGTTGGGCATTGGGAAATGAACATAATATGTGTATGTTATGTGAATCGGTGTTGAAATAAACATATTGTGTGCGTTGCTTGATAAATGTTGTAATGCATGTTGTATGTATGCAATTGTAAGTGAAGAATGCATGAAAATATATTACGAACATATGTGCATTTCTTAGTAAATTATGATGATGATGTTGAAAATAATGAATGCGTATAAGGCTCGTGAACACTGGGGTAGAATGACATGATGTCATTCTTAGTGGAGCAATCACCGGGGTAGAACAACTGTGGCGTTATTCCTGGTAAGGTATAACGATATGGTCGCATACATTGGGGTAGAATGACAAGATGTCGTACCCAGTGGAGTGATCACCGGGGTAGAATGACTATGTGTTGTTCCTGGTGGGGTATGAGTGATGTACCCATAAATCCCGAGCGGGAATTGGTGGAATTGATGGGCTTTATGTGAGCCATATGGCATGGATAGAATTGTTGACTAAAGTTATGCTTACGTATGTGTACATGACTTGCGTAATTGAAAATGATGAATATGTGATTGTTAGGAGAAGTGTGCATATATACATGATATGTTGATTTAAGAGTGGTGATTATGTGAGTGTTGTATGAAAGTATGCTATGTGCATGATAATATGCTTGATGATTAACCATGTTAGTTTATATGATGAGGTAATTGAGAAGTATGTGTGAATTGAATATGAAATGTGGTGAGAAATGTGGCATATATGTATTTTATGATTGTTTATATACATAATTATATGTATTGATTATTATGGTAATATTTTCTTGTTTAGTGAAATAATAAGAAGTTGGCCTTAGTGCCCGAGCCTTGTTGATTTATGTGATGAAAACAAATATTTCTTTTATAAAAAAAAATCATTGGATAAATGAATCCGCTGCTACATGCTAATTGAAATTGTAAAACATGATTATTTATTGAAGTATTGATGAGCATGACAGGTGTTTGAAAGTTTTAAGTGTGACACCATTGGTTGAATGCATGTTAAATTTACTCTGATTAATTATGTATTTTTATGTGGGGTTAGAAGGGTGTTACATTAGTGGTATCAGAGCAGGTCGGTCCGTCCGACCAAGTTGTGTTTGTTGGTTGTTCCCTTGTATGCGACATGTGTGTGAAAAACACTGTCGATACATGTTCGTTGTTAACCTTGTCTGCAGAAGTGGGAATGATCGAAGTGGGAGAGAAACTTGTGATTCTCCAGGATGCTGCAAGTGTGGAGTTGTGGCTCGGTGTGTTGTTAAGCGCTATTATAGTTTGGTAAAGATGGTTTATACTCCATCATTATTTTTGGCTGTCTATTGAAAAATTGAGGAACTGATCACCCTTAATCTCTTGTTGATAGTTGTTGGGATTGTGTTGGATGGGATAGACGTGTCTTGCGAGCTTAGATGGTGTTTGCAATGAATTGTTTGGAGTGAAGCCAAGTGCTTAAGGATTGTTCTGAGAAGTCGACGCAGGACAATGTTGAGATGTTGAATTTTGATGAGATTTTGAGTGCTAATGAAAGTGGGAGGTTAGTAGTTCCGATTAGTTATGGTTGTCTGGAAGTTATCCTGACAGGATAAGTGATACAGAGCCAGGATGTAAAGTGGGGTTGTGAAGGACTTAATTTCAGGAACCGGTCCGAGATTGAGAACCCCATGTTATATGTGTGTTTGGATGGTCAAAGAGTTAAATTAATTGAGTGGTTGAGACTCGCGTTTGGTGTGGGTGCTACGGCAACAAACTCCGAGGTTAAGTATATAAATAGTGGATGGAGACTACTGGTGATTACTAAAAGAAGTAAGATGTGGGATACAAGATTGGTATGGTTAAGCCTTCAACCATTTCAAGAAGTTGAAGATGTATTGAATGGCATTCTAAGTGCAGAATGTTGTTTCTATGATTTTGTAGTAATGAGAGAACCGTAATTCGGAATGATGCAAGGTTAAGAGCGTTGGAAGTCATTACAGTGCTCTATGTGACGAGAACGTAGTGACATGGAATTAAGTATTTATTGATGAAATATGTTTGGATGTTGTGGTAAGTGCAATTCGTGTTTTCACCATAGGTCTACAACTGCGTGTCCGTTTGGAATGGGATTTTCCACACTTGAGTGAGTGAGTCAAGGGTTGTGTAACCAATGGTGTTTTGATGTATTAGAGGAATATAGAGGATCATGTTGCACACCGTGAATTTGAGTTATCAGTGTTAGAGAGGAAGCAGCGCTATGTCACTATGAAGAAAGTTCAAAGAATTTTGGAAAAGCTGTCAACAACTTGTGTGTTGGTTTTGTCGAATCCGACAGGACTATTTGTTGTGTTTTGGGATGCTTTGGTGATATGATTGGGAGATACATTCAATGCAACACCAACAATGTTTTAATTATGCTTTTAAGGCAATTAAAAAGTACAAGAGGAATTATCTGACAAGTGACTTAGAGTTGGTTGCGGTTGTATATGCTGATTAGACTTGTTGAAAGTCGAAGTGTGAACATCAGAGACTGTTGGCCTGATGCAACTGTCGAGTAATTCTGGGTAGTATGTGATACCGTCTAATATTGTGTCAGATGGGGATCCGAATTTCTCATTGAGATTTTGGAAGAGTTGCGGACGTTTTGGGTTCCGTGTTGAAATTGAACCTCGTCTAACATCCGTGGGCGGAGAGGCAGGCAAAGAGAACTATCCAGTATGTGGAGAACTTATGTGTTGGATCAAGATGGATCAGAAGGAGGTGTAGGACTCCTTTGTGTTAATGTGTGTCTGGCAAGAGTGTTGTACTCGGACTTGGGATTGTGCAAGAGACGACTGAAAAGATTAGAGGATCCAAGAACGGACGTGTTTTAAGAGTTACGATAGTAACTGGTGTTGATCGAGCTTGAGGTCTCAGAAGCAAATTGTGTCTTGTTGAATCTGTATCAGAGTAGCGCAGTGGATGTGTGGGAAAATAACATGTTAGATTATTTTACCGCTGTCACTAGGAGAAATTGCAAGATGTGTTCATGTTTCTAAGCTGAGGAAGCGCATCGATCCAGATGGATGGTGTATGAGTGAGAGAGGATTTGACCGTTGAGACAACTTTGAGGAAAAAGGATTGTCCTGGTGAATGTATTTGGGAGGATCAGCTCGAGGAAGTTGGATTTGGAAGATTGGGATGCGAGAGTCACATCCCAAGTTGTTTGAATCGGATAACATTTTTGAGGACGAAAATTTCTAAAGTGGGGGAGAGTTGTAACAACCCAATTTTGATTAACTAATTTACTTATTTATTGGCATTATTTTAATTACGGGATAGTGTGGTGATATTTTAAGTTTGCATATTATGCTATTTTATCACTTGGGGAGTTTTGGAAAATTAAGTTGGAAATATTTTGGATATTCTTAATTAATGGTTAAGTGGATGATTTATGGAAAATGTTTGGAAAATATATATTATGGAGGAAATAGAATGGAAAGAAATATAAAGGATAGATATAGAAAGAAAAGGGAAAAGAGTTGGTAAGGAAAAGAAAAGGGAAGAAAAAGAGAAAGAAGGAAAATGAGGAGAAAAGAGAAGAAGAAGAAAAGTGTGGAAATCATCAAGAGCAACTCAAAGCTTCGATTTAATCAGGTAAGGGTGACAAACATTATTATCTAATCCAAGTATATGATTATGTATGTGTTGTGTGGGATGTTTGGGTGTTTTTCTATACTTTTCATTTCTAGGTCGAAAATGAATTAATCGGTAGAATGGTGTTTTTAATCGGTTAGAATCGAGGATGGATGGAGTAGTATGGTCGGGTATTATTGGGTTGAGCTTACCGGAGTCGTTTGGTTTGGAATCAATTGATTTTGCGAGGTTTGGGCTTTTGGACAGTCATGGGGGTTCTGGTCTCGTAGGTTCGCCGAGCGAACATCAGCGAGCATTCGCCGGACGAAGCCTAGCGAATGGTAGCAAACCCAAACAGAACCAAATTACCCTGTCTTCGCTGGCAAGTTCGCCAAGCGAATGAGTGTGGCGAAGGTTCGCCAGGCGAGTGCGCTAGCGAGTGCTAGCGAGTATTCTAGAATAACTCCCAGTGGTCTTCGCTGGTAAGTTCGCCAGGCATACATTGGGGTAGAATGACAAGATGTTGTACCCAGTGGAGTGATCACCGGGGTAGAATGACTATGTGTTGTTCCTGGTGGGGTATGAGTGATGTACCCATAAATCCCGAGCGGGAATTGGTGGAATTGATGGGCTTTATGTGAGCCATATGGCATGGATAGAATTGTTGACTAAAGTTATGCTTACGTATGTGTACATGACTTGCGTAATTGAAAATGATGAATATGTGATTGTTAGGAGAAGTGTGAATATATACATGATATGTTGATTTAAGAGTGGTGAGTATGTGAGTGTTGTATGAAAGTATGCTATGTGCATGATAATATGCTTGATGATTAACCATGTTAGTTTATATGATGAAGTAATTGAGAAGTATGTGTGAATTGAATATGAAATGTGGTGAGAAATGTGGCATATATGTATTTTATGATTGTTTATATACATAATTATATGCATTGATTATTATGGTAATATTTCTCACCCTTCTGCTGAAATGATGTCCTACATGACATCGTGCAGGTATTTCAGAGTAGAGTTGCTTGTGATCTCGAGGCGCTATTGGTGTAGCTATTTAGCGATTTATTTATGTTGGGTCGAGTCATGCTCTGGTCGTGTAACACTGGGATCGCTTGGTTTATGTTTTAGAAATATACTATGTTTTCTTGTTTAGTGAAATAATAAGAAGTTGGCCTTAGTGCCCGAGCCTTGTTGATTTATGTGATGAAAACAAATATTTCTTTTATAAAAAAAAATCATTGGATAAATGAATCCGCTGCTACATGCTAATTGAAATTGTAAAACATGATTATTTATTGAAGTATTGATGAGCATGACAGGTGTTTGAATGTTTTAAGTGTGACACCCTTGGTTGAATGCATGTTAAATTTACTCTGATTAATTATGTATTTTTATGTGGGGTTAGAAGGGTGTTACATTCTTCATCATCAATTTTCTAGCAACACCAATATTCACCGGCGATGGATTTTCTCTTAAGAACAAATTCACGACGAAATTCCACGATTCATCGCTTCGAAGAACACAACGAAGTCGTATCTCACGACAAACTGGAGCAGTGGCGACAGTTACGGTAAGGATTCATAACTTCAGCATCAACGATTTCCTGCATATCATATGCGTATTCAACAAAACCAAGTACGATGCGTTGATTTCGTAACATTCACTATTTTGAAATCGACGCAGAGGTTCATGTATGGTTCTGGTTTAAGTAATTTCCTCCTTGCTGTTTAGGTTACACTTATGATTTCCTCCTTACTGTTTAGGTTACACTTATGATTTCCTCCATTACCAATTCTGGTTTTGTTATATTTTGGCAATTGTTTTGTTAGGATAAGATATTGATTTGATGCTCTGAACTTCAGTTTTGGATTTTGAAATAGTATGATGATTTTTGAATTGCAGTTTTTTTGGTTATCTTTTGTATAGATGCAATCGATTTGGTTATTTACTGAATTGTAAAAGTCGATTGCGTATCATATTTGTTTGGAATTGTTTAGATGATAGTTGGTAGAATATAGTTTTAGAGAGTAGTTTAGAAAGAAGGTTTTGTGATTAATTTCTTGGATGATAGTTTACAATGTAGCAAATGCCTATTTATAGGCTCAAGTCACCAACCTTTCAATGGTGGTGAATATTCTAGAGTTCTCATGATAGGTTATTATCATGATAAATCTAGATTTTTCTATCTTTGCCATATACTTATATATCTAGATTATTCTACCATATTCATACACCTTATAGTTTCTAGAATGTTCTATATTTTCTTACATATTATATTTAAGAACTCTCTAGAAATTTGTAGCAAATTTAACACTCCTCCTTGATACAAATTTCTTTGACTCCAAGTATAGCTCGTAGCTCTTCAAATCTTGGTCTCGGCAACACCTTCGTGAATATGTCTGTAATTTGATCTTCTGTTCTGCAGTAGTCGAGTTTGATCTCTTTAGTTGCTTCAGCTTCTCTTATAAAGTGATACTTGATTGCTATATGTTTTGTTCTACTGTGATGCACTGGATTCTTTGCCATTGCAATTGCTGATTTGTTGTCGCAATTGATTTTAGTTGGTTGATCCTGTTTTTCTCCCATGTCTTCAAGTATCCTACGAAGCCATATAGCCTGACTCGTTGCTTCAGCAGCTGCCACGTACTCTGCTTCTGCTGTGGATTGTTCAACCGTAGCTTGCTTCTTCGACGCCCAAGAGAAAATTCCTGATCCGAGTGAGAAAGCATAGCCAGAGGTGCTCTTCATGTCATCTACCGAACCTGCCCAATCACTATCGGTGTAGCCAAGTAATCCTGAGTCAGTTTCGGTAGAGTACCATATACCTAACTCTTTTGTTCCTTGTAGATATCTCAAAATTATTTTTCCTGCTCCAAAGTGTATTTGACTTGGACTTTGCATGAATCTTGATAGAAGACTTGTAGCATACATTATGTTTGGCCGCATAGCTATCAAATATAGGAGGCTTCCAATTAAACTTCGATATTTGGATGCATCAGCTTCTGGTGCTCCATCATTCTTTTGTAGTTTCTCATTTGTTATGAGTAGGGTAGCGACAGGTTTGCAACCACACATCTTGAATTTCTTAAGTAAGCCTTCTGTGTATTTCTTTTGTGAGATAAATATCCCTTCATTTCTTTGGCTTACCTCTATACCGAGGAAGTAACTCATCAAACCAAGGTCGTTCATCTCAAAGGTCTTCATCATGTCTTCTTTGAACTCCGTTATCATCTTAGTATTGTTTCCCGTGTAGATAAGGTCATCTACATATAGAGAGAGTAAGAGAGTGTACTGACCTTGAGACTTGATGTATAGTGTGGGCTCACTCTTGCTTCTCCTAAATCCTTGATCCATGAAATATTGATCGATTCTACTATACCATGCTCTAGGAGCTTGCTTCAAACCGTATAGTGCTTTTCTTAGTCTTAACACTTTGCTCTCTTCGCCTTCAAATATGAATCCTTGTGGCTGCTCCACATAGATCTCTTCTTCAAGTACACCATTGAGGAAGGAAGATTTGACATCCAGTTGATGTATACTCCATCCTTTTTGTTCCGCAAGAGCTATTAGAGCTCTAATGGTATCAAGACGAGCTACTGGTGCAAATGTCTCATTGTAGTCAACCCCAGGTTGTTGTGAGTAACCCTTAGCTACTAGCCTCGCCTTATGTTTCTGTATGGTGCCATCATGATTGAGCTTTGTCTTATAGACCCACTTAACCCCAATGATATCTTTTACATGGGGACGATTTACTAACTCCCATGTGTTATTTTTCTCGATCATCTTTTTCTCTTCTTCCATTGCCTTGACCCATGCTTCATGCTTTAATGCTTCTTCAAAGCTTCCAGGTTCGAGTATGGCCATGTTGCAGGTTTCATATATGTCTCTCAAAGATCTTACTCGTCTTGGAGTAGACTCTGGTGATGATAGTTCTTGAACTTGTTGTTGTGGTGGAGGTGAAGAAGGTTCACCTAGGAATTCTTCCTTAGCTTCTTCTTGAGGTAGTTGAGTGGGTATAAGAACATTCTTCTCCACTTTTTCTTCATCCCAATTCCAAGAAGCATTCTCATCAACTTCAACATCTCGACTGATGATGAGTTTTTTTGTTTGTAAGTTATATACACGGTAGCCTTTAGATATTGTGCTATACCCCAAGAAGATACCTCGTATAGTCTTGTCTTCAAGCTTATGCCTCTTCATGTCTGGAATATGAATGAAGCATATAGATCCAAATACCCTTAGGTGCTTTGCTGATGGCTTTTTCCCGTTCCAAGCCTCAATTGGAGTCTTATCTTGTACAAATTTAGTTGGACATCTATTGAGTAAGTAAACAACAGTGTAGACTGCTTCAGCCCAGAATGTGTTAGGTAGTCGCTTCTCTTTGAGCATCGATCTAGCCATCTCCATAACTGTGCGATTCTTTCTCTCAGACACACCATTTTGCTGAGGAGAATATGCGATTGTAAGTTGTCGCTCTATGCCTTCATCCTCAAAAAATCTATCAAACTCGCGGGATGTGTACTCTTTGCCGCGATCACTTCTTAGTACTTGTATCCGCTTTCCACTTTGATTTTCAACAAGGGCCTTGAACCTTTTGAATACTCCAAAAACTTCTGATTTTTCTTTCAAGAAATAGACCCATGTCATTCTAGAGAAGTCATCAATGAAGAGTATGAAGTACCTGTTGTTCTCGTGTGATGGCGTCCTCATCGGTCCACAGACGTCAGTATGTATCAGCTCCAACAGATCTTTTGCTATCCATGCTTCGCTTGTTGAGAATGGAAATCGGTGTTGCTTACCAAGGAGACATCCTTCACACACTTCATTGTTATCCTTTATGCTTGGAAGATCTCTCATCATGTTCTTATCATGTAACAACTTCAAGGCATGTGTGTTGAAGTGGCCAAATCTTCGATGCCAAAGCCATGAAGCATCAACTTGTACCTTCATGGCAATGTTAGTTGTATATTTTAAATTTAGCGAGAAGCTTCTATTGCTCTTATTCATCTTCACTTCGGCTATCTCGGCCCTTTTAATCTTGTTGTCTAAGATTTTGCATACACCTCCTTCAAAGTGAAGTGTGTAGCCTCTCTCCATCATTTGGCCAATGCTTAGAAGATTTTTTTTAGGCTGGGAACTAGTAGGACATCATGGATGAGTCGCGAACCTTTATCTGTCTCTACCACAACGGTGCCTTTTCCTTTTGACTCAACCACACTTCCATTTCCTAGTCGAACTTTGACTTTGACTGACTCATCAATGCTTTTGAAAATAGTCTCATCCTTGGCCATGTGATTGCTACATCCACTATCCAAGTACCAACTTCCTCCTTTTTCTTTGATTGATTCTTGAGTGGCATAGAACATACATTGTTCTTGATCATGCTCCTTTGCGATATTAGCTTGATGCCTATTTTTGTTGCGACAGTGTTTCTCTATGTGCCCGAATTTCTTGCAATGATTGCATTGTGGCATATTACGGTACCAACAACTTTTCTCCGCGTGGCCTAGTCGTTTGCATATATTGCATGGAATATTTTTATCTGGATTGTTCTTTTGGAAATTTCTAGGAACTTCTCTTCTTTTGAAAGTTTCACCATAATTTTTCTTTCCTCCATTTTCTTTATTTTGGGACTTAAATTTGAGCTTTGACTGAAAGGCATTTTCAAGTGTATCTTCTTTATGCCTATGTAGTCTTTGCTCATATGCTTCAAGAGTGCCCACTAGTTCTGTCACTGATAGAGTAGACAGATCTTTGGTTTTCTCTATTGTTGTCACGATTCGGTCAAATTTTGGGGGCATAGTAATTAGAATTTTCTCAACAATTTTCTTGTCAAGAATATCCTCCCCAAAAGCTCTCATTTGATTAACTATTTCTTTAACTTTAGAATAGTAATCTTTAACTGTCTCAGACTCCTTCATCTTTAATAGTTCAAAATCTCTTCTTACAGATTGAAGTTTGACAGCACGTACCTTGTCATTTCCTTGAAACTCCTCCTGCAACGTCTTCCACGCTTCTTTTGCAGTCTTAGCTCCCATAATTCTTTGAAAAATTGCATCAGTCACCGCTTGTTGCAAGGTGAACAATGCCTTTGAATTTTTCTGTTTATTTTCCTTCAACTCTTTTTCTTGAGCTGCATTTAGAGCTGAAGTATCTATGGGAGCGATGAAGCCTTCTTCTACTATGTCCCATAAATCTTGAGATGAAAAATATGTCTCCATTTTAACACGTTAGAAATCATAATTTTCACCATTGAAAATAGGGACACAAATAGTTGATGATTGAGTAGTGTTATCTATGGCTTAGAAAAAATATTGTAGTGGGTTAATAGTATAAGGGAAATATTTTGATGTAGTTTGGAGGATTTTGAAATGGTAGGTATTAGTATAACTACGCCCAATGTATGACCGAACGTAGCTCTGATACCACTGTTTGGAATTGTTTAGATGATAGTTGGTAGAAGATAGTTTTAGAGAGTAGTTTAGAAAGAAGGTTTTGTGATTAATTTCTTAGATGATAGTTTACAATGTAGCAAATGCCTATTTATAGGCTCAAGTCACCATCCTTTCAATGGTGGTGAATATTCTAGAGTTCTCATGATAGGTTATTATCATGATAAATCTAGATTTTTCTATCTTGGTCATATACTTATATATCTAGATTATTCTACCATATTCATACACCTTATAGTTTCTAGGATGTTCTATTTTTTTTTTACATATTATATTTAAGAACTCTCTAGAAATTTGTAGCAAATTTAACAATATTACATTCATATTTATCACAGCTCCGCGAGTTCATTTTTCAGTGATAAACTTTGTTGCTGCTCTCTGTTTGTCACTGAAATCAATGTTGTTTGTGTATGATTACTTAGGATCTGTGGTGGGATATTATGTTGCAACTTCGTGCTTCTGTTGTTGTTGACTCGTGCTAATGGCGTAATTCCTGTATTTTTTCAAATTAAGTTTAGTTTTGGTATTGCGACATCTATTGTTTTTGATTGAACGTTCATGTTTGCAATATGATTTTAGGGTGTCATGATAGTTTATATTTCACAAGCTGGGTAAAAAGTTGCATAATGTTGTTATTGAATGGAAGATGTGGTATTTCGTCGTTCATAAGGCTTTTGATTCACGAGTTGCAGGGTCATTATTGTTATTCTCTTAGTACTTGATGTTGGATGAACATTGCCAACAAATAATATTCTGCGATTTTGATTCGTACCGATTCCATTGTGTGTTGGCTGTTTTGTTCATTATTAAGCAAAAACAAATAAGTGATGAAAAGAATGGTTGTTGCTGCTGTCACTGATTGTAATAGCATTGCATTCGACCACTGTAAGCTTGATACGATGTGGTAATGTTCTTGTTTCGTTCACTTGTTCATGTTAATTGTACATAATCATATTAAGGGTAACCTTTATGTTTAGAGTTAGGTCTGTAGCTCGTATTAAGGTTCTTATTTTGTTTTTTCTAAGTCGCTCTCTCTAGATATCACTTAATGAGGCAATTGTTCTATGAATTTTTTGCATAAACATTACCTTTCTTATTTCATTACTAAATAAATAGATGGGTGGTTTGGTTTATGTAGAATTTCTTTATAATACATTATGATTCAACGTTTAATTTAAATGTGAAATTGAAATTGTTTTTTTTCTCTTCATTATAGATATTTGGAAGAATTGTAAATAAACTTTGTAAATATTGCAAATAAACTTATATCGTTACCATTTTATTTCCATTGCGATTAAATCGAAATTCTTAACCTTTACAAATACTTTCTTAATCATAATCCATTTTAATTAAATAATGGAAGTAGTGGGTTCTTGGAGTCTAGAACTCCTTAAATCCTTGAACAACTGCTATTGAAACGCACGCTTTGGATAATGTTCATTTCGTTTTCCAATTCTAAGACATTTAACTCTTTTTAAGTTGTTCAAACTCTAATTTGATTAAAACATTTATCCTAATTACACCACTCCTCAAGTATGACTAGTAAAGATATTTTCTTAATTAACAATGGAGATATTGAATTCTTGAGGCATAGCACCTCTTGGGTTCTTGAAAGATCGCTCTTGGGGCGCACGCCTTGAGTTGTGATCATTTCGATCTTTCATTTTTAAAACACTTATTTCTCTCCAATTAAAATACCCTAATCATATTCAAATCATTTTTCTAATTAAATTGCAAAAGAATTGAGTTCTTGGAGTCTCACACTCCTTGGATTCTTGAGTCACCGCTCTTGGGGCACACGCCTTGGGTTGTGGATTGTTCGACCTTTCTTTCCTAAAATACTCGCCCTAATTATTTGGACAAAACTTTCATGGTCCTATAAACACGATTTTATAATTAGTTGAATGAAAAAGGTGTCGTTGGAATCTAACGTTCTAATAATATCCTGATTAATTGGTTGTGAGGCTGACGTCTCGTTTATCGAATATTTGTCATTCTCCCTCAAATACATAACATATTCAATCTCATTTTCTCGCTCTCGCGCGATCGAAACCCTAAAATTTATTCAAATCAAACTCATTTTCTTAATTCAAATATTAATACACTTTAATCTATTCAAACAACCTTTCGCAAAGAACATTGTTTAGTCCCTTCTTCTGCGCATATAAATTAGTGCTTCAGCCTCCCCTAGCGAGCAGACAAGTCAATGTTTAGCAGTTAGAATTCGACTTAAACACTCGTTCATTTAAAATACCTCCAACCATTATATTCTGAACTACGAATGCTCCAACTTTCCCATTGCACGAGGGAGTACGTAGACACAAGGACCCCAATCCTTGGCGAGCATTCTAATAAAAAAACCATCTATTTTCCCCTTAGAAGCGAATCTTTAGAAGAAAATAAAAAACCTAGCTAACATTTTTCTCGGATCGAATCAAGAGGTTCCCGTTGAGTATAACGAACGTAGAGGGTGCTAATACCTTCCCTTTGCGTAATCGACTCCCGAACCTAAAATTTGGTTGCGATGACCTTGTTAATATCTCTTTAAAGGTTTTATTGATATTTTCCTATTCCTTCTTTGGAAAGAATAAAGTTGGGTGGTGACTCTGTTCGAACGTTTTTTCCACGTCCATCACGAGCATCGTATTTTTCGAGGTACGACAGGGATATGCATGCTTAGAGAAAAAATAGTAAGTATATATAAATGCTATGATATACTTCTTCCTCATGTGTTATTATTGATCTTATTATTTGTCTTAATGTGTAGTTAGAAGAGGATAAAAGTGAAGAAACATCTCTTCCGGAACATGTTTTGTGGAAGGCTGCTCGTGTGGGTAAGGATGGAGTTGTTAAGGAAGATGTTTAACAAGTTTTTGAGCAATATGTAAGTATAACATTATTTCTTTAATTAAATCAAAAGTTTATTAACATATAATATTTATGCTTTTTAATCCCCACTAATCTTTTTCGATATGCATATGAATTTCAGGAGAATCTATCTTAGTCTTTAACTCTAGCTGAAGAGCATGATTGCAGAAGCATACTAAGTCGAGTATTAAATGTTCCTGAGTATTCTGGTCGTGTGAGGGGTAAGAGATTTGGGGTCACTCCAACAAACTTATATAAACATGCAAAAAGTAAAATTCCGAGCAATAAACAAGTGATGGAATCTTTGGAGGAATTAAAACCTCAAATTTGTGAACTGCAAAAGGATAAAGAAAGATATATGTCAGAAATGCACGGTTTAGAGTTTAAAGATACTAGTGATAAAGATAGTATAAATTGTAATGTTCAACAGAAATTCCTGAGGTAATTATATATATTATTACGAAATTAAATTAGCACAATTTTTTTAATTGACATACATACACACTAACAATTTTATATTTATTATTTATTTAGCGCATTTCAACTTGTCAGCTCTATTTATCATCACCGACTTATCGCATGGTTGGCAAGAAAAAAATACATACCACTTTGGGAGATGTACTTCACCATAAATCGCTCTCTGCTGGAGTTTTGAAAGTATCGATTGATATTTCTTTAGAGGGAGATGCGTTATTACCCATACCAGACGATATTTCAGATGCAACATTGGTGGGAGACGCAATAAGATCGTATGTTGCATGGCCGTCAAACCTCACTTTCATAGATAACGAGGTATGTTGAAAACCATTATGAACCTTTTAGCATTCAAATGTTTTACGCACCACGTAGGTTATTCTTACATTTATGTACATTTTATTTACATGTTAATGTTAGACTCATACAAAATTCAAATCAAAAGATAAGGGGATCGTGCGGCACACCGAGTCAGTTGCATCAAAAAAATAGGTACGTTGATATATATGTATAGAAAATGTTAATTATATCCTCCGAATTCAAAAGCTTCTTGATTTATACATTACCTAACTCTTATATGATTTTTAGATTCATGCTCAAGAGTTACAACAAATCAATAAGAATATGTCTAAAAAAAAAGGATCTTGCGAAGGTCGAGCCTAAAAAAACATATATTCTTTGATTTAGGTTGTACCTTGAAATATATGTAGAAACAACAGATGTGATGGAAGGTGGTATTCGTGAAATACCTAGGGAGGAAGGTATTTTTGGTTTTTCTTATAACGAAACAATTGGCAAAGAAGATTTGGATCAGATTTTTCAACATTCTGAAATAGGCATCGGTGTTGTAAATTCATACATTAGGTACTCCGATCAATTTTATTTAATTAATTGAACAATTTATTCACTTATTTCAACGAATATTCTAATGTTATTATGTTTTTATTTAAGTTTCTTGTATGACAAGTTGATGCTCCCACGTCAATTGAAAGAAATATTCTCTTTCTTATCTCCCAGCTGTATCAACGCACGGTTAATCGATCAAAGTCCAAATGCAGTCAAAGATCACTTAGTCAATGCATTTATGGCTAACAGAGATACATAAAAGTTGTATCTTTTACCATATAGTACTAGTCATGGGTTAGATTTTCATTCTAACTTCATTTATTATAATTTTTCATTTTTTGATGTTGTGTAGAAAATGTCCATCTAAACTTTTGTTTTATTTTACAGTGAAAATTGATTGTTGGTTGCGATTAATTCGATAAAAGAAATAGTATATTATCTGGATTCGTTAGATGGTGATCAAACAAAATACCCATATATGAAGAAGATGATTGATATGTAAGTGCTGAGATTGTTATAAATATCCGTGTGTATTATGTTATTCATTTATGTGAGATTATTCTAAATATTCGTTTTATATTATGTTAGAGCTATACAAATATCCTGATCAAAAAGACAAGCTCGAGTACTAAAGAGTAAAGCAAACAACATTACATGGATCAGAGTGCAGGTATATTTTCACAATTTTGATTATAATAGTGATGCTACTTGATAAAATAAGTTAAACTATATCCTGATATATATTCGTATTTTTTTTCTATGTGTAGTATCCTCGTCAGCGTAATAGTATAGGTTGCAGTTATTTTGTATTGAGGTTTATGAAAGAAACTATTCATTTGGAACAAATAGAGATTCCAAACATGGTATGAAGTTTTAAGTTAGGATTTATTTTAATATTTAACGAATATTTCATCTAATTAATTAGTTTTAACTAAGTCATGTATATTATGTTATATTATGTAGTACTTTGATGAATTCAAGTGTGCTACTTACTCGAAAGATAAACTGGAAGAAATTAAGGAGAAATGGCGCCAATACATTCTTGAGATGAGAATTATATAAGATATATTGTCTTTCTTTCTTTTATGTGAAGTTTATGGTCCTTAGAGATTTTTGTTGTTGTGATGTTCTGTACTGAATGAGAATAGTTCTAGAGGTCATGTTGTATAGTTTTGGAAGTTGTTGAATAGTTCTGGTAGTTGTTGTGAATTGAGGATTGATGTTTGTAATTATGTTTGGTGAATCTTTTAAAAGTTAAAGGTTTTGGAAGTGGATAGAACTATGGATGTTTTCTTGGTGTATGAGGTTTGTGTTGAATTATAATGATTATAAGGTTTATGTGTTGAATTATAGTGGTCATAAGGTTTATGTGTTGAATTATAATATATATATATATATATATATATATATATATATATATATATATATATATATATATATATATATATGTTGAACTATAATGGTATATAAGGCTATATATATATATATATATATATATATATATATATATATATATATATATATATATATATATATATATATATATATATATATATATATATATATATATATATATATATATATATATATATATATATATATATATATATATATATATATATATATATATGTTGAACTATAATGGTATATAAGGCTTATGTGTTGAAATAAAGGCTTGTGTTGAATTATAAAAGGTCTGTGATAAGTTTTGATAAAAATTTGAATTCTAATGGTTTGTGCTTCCATTTTATAATTTAAAAATAAGACTTATGCCAACGCTTTTAACAAAAAACGCTTCCTAAAAAGGTGCACAATAGACAATGCTTATAAAAAAAATGCTTCCTGAAAAAGTGAATTTAAAAAAGTGCTTTTAAAAATCGCTATTTACGTGGGGAAAAGAGAGCGCTTTGTTAAAAAAACACAACCTAAAGGGGGGAAAAGAAACGCTTTTAAAGAAAGTGCTCCCTAAAGTATAACGAAAAGATACATAAGGCAACGCTTTTAAAAGCGCTGCCTAAAGACCAGGAAAAGAAAGCGCTTTTCTTGAAAAGCGCTGTCTAAAATAGAAATTTAACATACATAAGACAGCGCTTTTAAAAGAGCTGCCTAATAGAGGGGCAAAAGAAAGCGCTTTCCATGAAAAAACGATGCCTAAAGGTGACATTAGAGAGCGCTTTTGCATTTAAAAGGGGATCTAAGACAACACTTTTGCATTTAAAATAAACACTGTCTTTATTTACAACAAGGTCACTCTAGACAACTTTTAAGCATTGCTTAAGTGCAAAAAAAGCTTTGCCTTAGGTATTATCTATTGTACATAATATATTTCTTCCTACCTCACTCACTATCCACACATTCAAAAAACTAAGAATACATGAAACAACGCTATTGCAATAAAAAGGAGAAAATTATACTCGTCCTCATTTTTACTTTATCTTTCATACATTTTTATTTTTTTACTTTCACATTTTTACTACCAGATTTTATAAAATGAAGTTGATTTTTATATTAAACTAATTTTGTAACACAATTTACTTTCGTATAAAAAAGCATTCTAATGTTTATAATTTTTATAAAAACAATTATTTATTTTAAGATTTTTTAAAATAAAAATGAAAATATATTTTAAAATATAAAAGAAATCTATTTTATGAGATTTTGTTTCTTAAAATGTAAATATGTTAAGAAAAATATTATTCTTACACTACAATTTACACCTACACTGTATTTCATTATTCACCTATATAGTGAATAGTAAAATAATATAATATTATATATATATTTTTAAAACAATATAAAATTAGATTTTTTTATTTATTTTTAAATTAATTGATCCTAATATAAAATTGAGTGATTAACAAACTTCATAATTTGATTAAGTAATTTTTTATATTGTATTAACCAACATTATTGATTGCTAAAAATTACTTTTAATATCTGAATGCTTATTAACCAATTTCGTAATTTCATTAAGCAACCTTTTATATTTTATTAATCAACTTTCATTTACTATTAAATTATTTTTAATATCTAGACGTTTATTAACGAATTTCATCACTTCATTAACCAACCTTTTAAATTTCATTAACTCTTTATTTTACTATGTTAAAGTCATTATTCACGAATATTATTCACAGATACTATTCACGAATATTGTTCACGAATAATATACATGCACTATTCACGCACTGTTCACGTAGCATTCATAAATAAAAAATTTTATTTAAAAAATGGCATCATATAAATACTCTTAACAGTGTATACGGTGTAAGTATTTGGTATAAAAAAAAATAGAAATGACTTTGCTGTTAGTTAATAAAAAATATTCTTAAAGTTTATAGTGCTTTTGTTTATAATAAAAAAATTCAATTTTTATTGACTAGTTGGTATTTTTTTAAAGCACGTGAAAAAATAATACTTATTTTATAAGGCAATATTATCTATTGTACATAATATATTTCTTCCTACCTCATTCACTTGTATCCTTACATTAAAAAAAACTAAGAATACATGAAACAACACTATTGCAGTAAAAAGGAGAAAATTAGACTCTTCTTCATTTTTACTTTATCTTTCACATATTTTTATTTTTTTACTTTCAGATTTTATAAAATGAGGTTGATTTTTATATTAAACTAATTTTGTTACACAATTTACATTGTTTCGTATAAAAAAGCATTCTAATGATTTATAATTTTTATAAAAACAATTATTTATTTTAAGATTTTTTATAATAAAAATGAAAATATTTTTTAAAATATAAAAAAAAACCTATTTTATGAGATTTTGTTTCTTAAATTGTAAATATGTCAAGAAAAATATTATTTTTACACTACAATTTACACCTATACTGTATTTTATTGTTCACCAATATGGTGAACAATAAAATATTATAATATTATATATATATATTTTTAAAAAAATATAAAAATTGATTTATTTTATTTATTTATTTATTTATTTTTAAATTAATTGATCCAGATATAAAATTGAGTGATTAATCATGTTCATGGATAATATTCATGCACTATTCACGCACTATTTATATAGTTAGCATAAATAAAACACTTTATTTAAATAAAAAATTCATCGTATAAATACTCTGAACAATGTATAAGATGTAAATATTTGGTGTCAAAAGAATGAAGAAATAAAATTGCTGATGGTTAATAAAAAATATTCTTAAAGTTCATAGTGCTTTTGTTTATAATTAAAATGTTCAACTTTTATTGACTAGTTGATAATTTTTAAAAGCACGTAAAAAAATAATACTTTTTTAAAAGGAATTATTATCTTCTATACATAATATATTTCTTCCTACCTCACTCACTATCCACACATTCAGAAAACTAAGAATACATGAAACAACGCTATTGCAATAAAAAGGAGAAAATTAGACTCGTTCTCATTTTTACTTTATCTTTCATATATTTTTATTTTTTTACTTTTACATTTTTACTGTCAGATTTTATAAAATGAAGTTGATTTTTATATTAAACTAATTTTGTTACACAATTTACATTGTTTCGTATTAAAAAACATTCTATTGATTTACAATTTGTATAAAAACAATTATTTATTTTAATATTTTTTTAAAATAAAAATGAAAATATATTTTAAAATATAAAAGAAATCTATTTTATGAGATTTTGTTTCTTAAAATGTAAATATGTTAAGAAAAATATTATTCTTACACTACAATTTACACCTACACCGTATTTTATTATTCACCTATATGGTAAACAGTAAAATAATATAATATTATATATGTATTTTTAAAACAATATAAAAATAGATTTTTTTAATTTATTTTTAAATTAATCGATCCTAATATAAAATTGAGTGATTAACCAATTTCATAATTTAATTAAGTAATTTTTTATATTGTATTTTTATATTTTTTTATATTTTATAAAATTGAGTGAAATTTTTATCTTAATTTGTTAGGTTATAGAAAATAATTATCTCAATTTTTTATTCATGATATCGTGAAATTATTATGAATTTTTATTGTTGATATTAGTTAAAATATAAGAGTTTTTATTTTAAACATTACCACTTTTGTTTTTTTCTATACTTTCTATAGTCAATGTAAGAAAAAAAATTGTGTAAACTATAAATCTATTTTGCCAAATTATATATCCTTATATGTGAGAAATCAAAGAATATTATTATTTGTCTTTAATTTATTTGTCGAACATGATATAATATGAAAAATATAGAATAAAAAATAAAATTAAAAATATATATCAAAATTTATTTTCTTTAATTTTTATAATAAGAAAATGATTACATGAAAAATAAAAATAAAATTATATATGTTTTATGAAAATAACATGTATCAGATTTAATAAATAAATGTTAAGTTAATGTTTTTTGCATTTATTGGAACTTGAACTCAAGACCTCTAATAATATGTGATTGTGTATTTTAAAAATAAAAAACAAAATTTAGAAAGTATTATATAAAAATAACGGTAATGTGATACAAACTATATCAAAGTGTTAGTATCATTGTGCCCGTTTCTAATTAGGAAGTGTTGTCTATTAAATATTTCAACGAAATACCCAATTACTTCTCTCATATCATACAACTGTTGTAGGGTTCCTATCAAATGGTTAGATACTGTATTACCATTAAAAAAAAATATGATATAAATTTTATGTATATTAAAAAAGATGCAAATAATAATACTAATATTATTTTTAGCTCGATTTCTTATAGAGTGATTCCTATATAAATCCACCTTAAATTAAATTATAGATAAATTTTAGATTCGGTTTATTTTACCGTTGTAAATATTGTATATAGTTATTGAATTGTTAGATTTATTATTGCATTGCATATTCGACTTTTTAATATCATTTTTGCTCAAATTTTTAGAGTGATTTCTACATGAATCCACCTTAAGTTGGCATAGAGTTAAATTCAGAACTTTAGATTTTGGTTTATTTTCGGTTCCTTCACTTTCACCTGTGTTTTTTGTAATTAGTTTCTTTTTGTTTACATTTTTTTGATGAGCTTGTATTTTAATCACTTTATTACATCCCCATTCGACAAAGTGTACCCCCATTCACGTTATGTGTAATAATTTTACCGCTTTCCTTTATTTTGTTCTTATGCATTAGTTAATTGTTAACTCAAGATTAAAATCAATCATTTTCAGAAAATGATTATTAGTGTTTCAAATAAAAAACACATTAGTTAAACTTGCAATAAAGGAACAATGGAAGCAGATCCGTGTGAATCTCGAATAAACGCGCGTTTGGTGCACACATATGCTCAAATGTTTACTCATATTCAACAAAGACCCAATCTTCATAAAAGTGGACGACAAAGGATCGACAAAATGCACATTTCTCTAGAAGTCTTGGATAAACGAACGCTCAATGCACACCTTGTTCCAACAGTTACCTAGTCCATATAAAATCAACTTAACCAATCAAACTTGTTTTTCGCCTTTGCGAGACTTCCACTAGTGGAAAAAAGGCTTTTTAAGTCGGTTAAAAATGACTTTTTAACTCGGGTCCGAGCCCGATCTAAGAATTACCGACATAAGAAGTTTTGACTTCTTAAGTCGGTTGTGAACCTGACTTAACAAACTATTATTAGGTCGGTTAAACAGAACCCGACTTAATAAGTCTAGCCTGAAGAAGCCATTTAGACCCGACCTAATAACTTACTTTCTTAAATCAGGTATAACTAATTGCCCTAAGAAGTTGTTTTTTTTTTGGATAATCACACAAATCAGATGCAGCTTTCCCATTTAACAATTTACCCCTAAATTAGACTATCCAACTCAATCAACAAATTACACCAAAAAAAAAATCACACAACACAGATCACAGTAAAACCCCTAATTATCAAATAAAATATACCAGCAACTTATAAACACAATTACGTATATTAATAATACTAATACACAAACAAACACGTGCATGTTAATTCTAAAGCACCAAGTACGTACTTATCAAAACATCATTAAAATAAGAAACCTTAAAGATTGGCCTGAAAAAATCATATCATCTTCTGAACAGCCAACAACCAATATCCAACACAGAATTGCACCTAATTTATATCATTGTCTGCACTTTCTTCAATATGTTCCAATATCATGTTTGCACAAAGTTCTTGAACATATTTAACTTCTTCTTTTTGTAATGGATTTGAATCCTGAAATATCTAAATAAATAAACGTTGACATAAAATTAAATTAATATATCAACATGATTTTTTTTAATTAATTGATACAACTTGCTAAAAATATTATATTACTTACATGTGTCCATGAACCAACAAAAGTAGCAGATATAATGTTCAACATGTGAGACATGATGTAATAGTCGCACTCATAACTAACTTGTTGCTTTTGACTCTAAAATTTATTATCAAATGTGAACGTCTAGTCAATAGATATTACTAAAAAATTGTTATAGAATATATATATATATATATATATATATATATATATATATATATATATATATATATATATATATATATATATATATATATATATATATATATATATATATATATATATATATATATATATATATATATATATATATATATATATATATATATATATATATATATATATATATATATATATATATATATATATATATATATATATATATATATATGGAATTATTCATTTGTATGTAAAGTAAACAACTTACAGTGGGATAAAACCATTCTACCTTCTTCTGCTTTCTCACACGTTGTAACTTATTATAAGCTCCCAAAGCTCTGCAACTATTTATAATTAACAAAATAAATAAGATACATACATTTTTTTAGAACCATAAATCATTTGATAAATTTGTAACAAAAACAAGAAACTAAAAATCATTTTATACTATTTACTTACAAGTTGAATCAATTGACAAATATAGTATAGACTTACAATTCAATAATGTCATAAATTTTTTTATCTGGCTTCTTTCCCAAAGAACATAGAAAGGCTACTTCAAACTTCTTAGGATTAATGATGAACAACGGCCAATAATGACTACAAGAACAAAATACAATAAGTGATTGACTATAAGTGATTGACATAAAATTGTTTTGACTATAACAAGAGAAAATTCTTACTTGTTAAAATAAGGAGTAAGGTAATATTCTTTTATATCATCACACATCTTCTTTTGTATGTAAGACTGAACACTACCACGCTCATTTTGACTATGAGTGAAACCCGGATCAATAAATCCATAAACATTATTGTTGCCCAATTCCATACAGAGGCGGTGTAGATATCTATAACATATTGAAAGTTATTTGCATTATAAATAAAATTAAGTAAATGATAAATTATTAAATTTACAAATAAAATATACTTACATGAGCCACACTTGTAAGATAGTGATGCCTAATTCTTTTGTACCGATACACAACTCTACAATATCTTCCCTTAGGGCTCAATAGAGGCATATGTCCCAAAGAATTCACCGTTAAACTTCAAAGTTTGATCCATATACATTGCCTTTACTACCAACTTTTGATAGATAGGTTCTGACGTTTTTGGTGGAACATCATATTTCTTAGACCGAACCTGTGAAATATAATAAAATATTAGACAACATATTAAAAAGGTCTCAATTGTGTAAAACGAGAATAATTATATATTAAAAAGGTCTCATTATAGATATCATGTTCATTTTCAATTTTCTTATATTTTCTTTTTTAATCATCACAAATATTATATATTTTTTATATGTAGAAAAGGCCTTGCTGTTTACCACATTTTAAAATCATGATAATTTCATTTTCTTAACAAAAATAAAAGATTACATGGATATGATGTGAATAATACTTTTTGAGAAGTATATATGTAGTTGTGATTAATTATAATGTAATTTTGGATGTACTGTTTCATTGAAACAACATGGAGCAGATACTAGAACGCCATGAAAGGTATGGCTATGCAGAGAAACTACTAGTAGCAAGTGATTCATTGAATACACAACGAACAACATAAATATAAAATCTCCAAAATTAAATCAAATACGCATTCAGCATAGTAACTCGCATAACATAAAATTTAATTTGAAAGGTAACCGAAGTGATTCAAATAGCAGGCATAAATTAATCACAACAGCGGCGAAAAAATGTAATTAACAAGATATAATCGCAACAGCAGCCACAACATTTACAAAATGTTATCAGTCCAAAAGTAACACAACATTCAAAATTGAAATGCAACAAGGCCTAATTGAAACACAAATATACTACTTATTCAATAATAGCAGCAAGATTTGTAATCTGACCAAAAACCAAAGCCAACAACAGAGGCAGTGAACATAGCACAGTAGACGAAATTCCTTTTGAATTTTAAAATGACATTAAAGTTCAAAGCTCCAAAACAATTCAGACCCAACAGAAACGAATATAAAGACACACAGAGATGCAAAACACTATAATGGCATAAACGATAGTCACGAAAATGACTCATCAGCAGCAACATGATTAAAATGTAATTGAAGAACGAAAACTATACCATTAGGAAAACCAAACTCAATAACTCCAATAGCCAACAACAACTATAGGTTTAAATATAGCAGAACAACAACTACAAAACTATAGGTTTAAATATAGCTTCAGGCCACACACATGTCATCAAAAACCATTCCAATTTCATTAATTCCAAAGTTAATCTAAACAAATTTCAAAACTCAAACTCAAAGTCCAATCCTTTCCCTAAACCATTCCAACATACTTCATAAAAACAAAACCAAAGTTCATTTACTCATCATATTCAAATTCAATTCAAATCATCAAACTAAATCATGTTAATTCCAAAACCGTGACCAATCAATATTCCAATTTCAATACCCTTCAAATTCATGCCAACCACAATTCAAAGTTTAACCATCAAACTATAATCCAAAATTCAATCAAACATCAATTCAAACTATAATCAAATTCAATTTTTTCAAAGCATTTCAATCCACATCAGATCACCATGAACAAATCGGGTTCTTCAAAGTTAAGCACAATCCTAGATCATTTCAATCCAGACATTCAAGTTCATGTAATATTCTGCGTGTGTCATATAATAACCCAATCAAAGTGTTTCATGTCTTACATCACATATTCAGAACATTTTCAATACAAGACACATAAGACAACAACCAATTTTCAGAGTTACACAAAAGAAAGTAAAGGAACCCGGAGGTTTGCAACATAACCACAATCCTGATATTATGGGAAAATCTGAGTGAATACAAACTATCCTGTCACAGTTTTGTTATGAAAATCTGAACAGCTGCATTTTAAGAGTAGGAAATTCGTAACTGCAACAAAAACGTTTGAGACATACTTTATCTTTTGCATCAAAATCATCTAAAGTTCATAGATTATTGTGTTACAACCAGACACATAAATTAAGAAAAATATTGAACTCAAACTCCTTGTGTTAATATATCAGTTGAGAATAATTAGCTTGGTGTACTTGGTGCAGGAAAATTGGACAGTTGAATACACTAGACTAAAGGCAAATATAGATCTTTTGGAGAGAAATCATGGGTAGATAGATCTTCTATAATAGTATCCTCTTTGCTAGCTATTTCAGAAAAATATATTATGGGCTAACAGTGTAACTTAGCATGTTTGTTCAGGCACTACATGGAAGAAGGTCTAGCTACAATGAGCCTCAAAGAGCTTCAATGTCTAGAACAACAGTTAGATCACTACAACATTTTAAATATACAGCAACACAAAAAAACTGTTGCAAAATCCAAAAAAACTGTTGCCTTTACATATGAGAGCGGTTTTCAGGACGTTCTAAACCAAGGCGTTGTTTTAGCCTTTGGGAACGGTTATTTAGCCAACGGCAACGCCTTGTTCAGAGTCATTGCTGTAGTTTTATATAGAGAACGACCTAGAACAGCAACGGCTGGAGGCCGTTTTCAAATGTAAATCGTTGCAATTGTTGTTTATTAAAGAACGACTATTTTATGGAATATAGCAACGGTTCTTACCTGTAGCCTATTCTAAACCGTTCTAATAGAGGCTTAAGTTCAATTTTTCTTCATAGGTTATATCAACGCCTTCTTTACTACAGACACACTTTGTAACTGTTGCAAAAAAATTTATTTTATTTTATAAACCAAATAAATTTATTTATTTTTTAATAAAATAAATTTTTATTTTATTTTATAAACCTAATAATAAAATCATTCACAATTTTTTTATATAATAATATTCAAATACAAAACATCTTCAAATTGAAAATGATCCAACAACAAAACATCTTCAAATTACATATCGTAATGTCAACAAAGCATCTTCAAATTACATATCGATCACAATGTCAATCATCATTCATAGTCAAAATAACATCTTTAATCTATAAAATTAAACTTAAACATCTATATATATATTTCTTCATCTTCAAATTCAAAATCTTCATTGATATTTGTTGGAACTTTAATTGATTAGAGTGGGAATTGGAAACATTTGTTGACAATTAATGAGCAATAAATGAATACAAGTAAGAACTAATATAGAAGTGAATTTGAAAAGATTCATTTTTAGTCCCACATTGAAGGGAATGAAAATTAAGATTCATTTTAGTCTCACATTGAAGGGAATGGAAATTAAGATTCATTTTAGTCCCACATTGAAGGAATGAAAATTAATTCATTTTAGTCCCACATTGAAGGAATGAAAATTAAGATTCAATTTAGTCCCACATTGAAGGGAATGGAAATTAAGCCTTACTAGCTGCCTATAAATACAGGGTAGAAATTCAATAGTGAGTACATCGGATTTCACAAATTCACACGAATTTTGATTTCCTTCTTCTCTCCCTTTATTCTCTTCATCTTACAAATTTTTCTTTTCTTGACTGGTTATTTGCGCCAGATACTAATTTAGAAAGGTGTATTTCTAGAGCGATTTATCAGTGTGCAACTGATAATCGTAAGTTTTAAGAACAGGCTGTTTTATCCTGGAGGCGTCGTCGTAAATCGACTGCTTTGCATAATTTGGCAGTACGGCGAAACGTCTTAAAGAAATCGACCTAGTACGCGACTCGTCCCGATAATTTCCTTGTGCCAAACTCAAATTTTAAATCCGAAAACAACAATTTTAAGACGTTTTAATAACTGCCATGGCAACTGAGGAAATTATCGGTTCTACTGCGGCCGCTTCGGTCTCTGACAAACCTTTCAGGTTTGAGGGTTCCAATTTCAAATGTTGGCAAGCTAAGATGAAGTTTTTCTTAACTCTGAAAAAGGTTGCCCACGTTCTGACTGAGGATATCCCGGTTGTTCCTTCTGCATCATCTGAACTACCTAATGGTAACTCACTTGCAGATTCAGATGGGACTTCCAAAATGTCTGACTCAGATGCTGCAAAAGCTAAGGCTGCAGCAGATGCTGCAAAAGCTAAGGTTGCAGCAGATGATTTGCAGCTCCGAAAAGAAATCGCCTTATGGCACGAGAATGATTATTTGTGCAAAAATCACATTCTGAACAGCCTTGCTGATGATCTGTACGACTACTACAGTAGCTACAGGACTGCTAAACAGGTATGGGAGGCTCTGCAAAGAAAATATGATACTGAAGAAGCAGGTGCGAAGAAATTTGCTGTCAGCCGCTACTTGAACTACAAGATGGTGGATGAGAATTCGGTGGAAGCTCAAAGCCACGAAATTTAGAAGATTGCTCATGAAATCATTACAGAAGGTATGCCCCTCAATGAACAATTTCAAATTGCTGTAATTATTGACAAACTGCCCCCTGGTTAGAAAGATTTCAAAAATGTGCTTCGTCACAAAACAAAATAATTTTCAATCGAGAGTCTGATAACTCGCCTCCGAATTGAAGAGGAGGCTCGGAAATAAGATCAGAAAGAAGAAGTCTTAGTTGTGTCTAACAAAAAAAAGAAATTCGGTGCGGTTCTGAAGCCTACGGGAAAACCTTTAAAGAATCAGAATCGCAATGCTATGAACCAAACTAAGAATGGGAATCCCTCTGGGGCCCCATCGGCTCCATTTGCTAAGCAACAACCACCACCTCAAAGAAATGATGCTCCGGTTTTTTCTTGCTACAACTGTGGGAAACCGGGCCATATGACAAAGAAATGTAGGAGCAGGCCTAAACCTGCAGCTGGCTCAAATGCTCAGGTCAACCTGACTAATGAGCAACTCATTTCCATGATCACTGAAATCAACATGGTTGGTGGAAGTGATGGTTGGTGGATAGACATTGGCGCCACTCGTCATGTCTGCTATGATCATGCTATGTTCAAGACATACATGAATGCGGAAAATAAGAAAGTGTTGTTGGGAGATGCTCACACCACTAATGTTGCTGGAATTGGAGATGTTGAGCTGAAGTTCACTTCAGGAAAGACTTTGATCTTGAAGGACGTCATGCATGTTCTTGAAATTAGGAAGAATCTTGTTTCTGGTTTTCTTTTGAATAAGGCTGGGTTTAATCAAACTTTAGGGGCAGATCTGTACACCATCACTAAGAATGGTATTTTTGTTGGAAAAGGGTATGCCACTGATGGCATGTTTAAGTTGAATGTTGATTTGAATAAAATTTCTCCTTCTGTTTACTCTTTGTGTGACTTTAATATTTGGCATGGTAGACTTTGTCACGTTAATAAACGAATCATTTCTAATGCAAGCCACATAGGCCTAATCCCTAAACTAAATGTTAATGATTCCAATAAATGTGAATTTTGCAGTCAAGCTAAAATAACAAAAACTTCACATAAATCAATTATAAAAGAATCTGACCCCCTAGATCTTATACACTCTGATATATGTGAATTAGATGGAAGTTTAACTAGAAATAATAAACATTATTTTATCACTTTTATTGACGATTGCTCTGATTATACTTATGTATATCTAATGAAGAATAAAAGTGAAGCGCTTGACATGTTTAAGGTGTATGTAACTGAAATTGAGAATCAATTTAACAAGAAGATTAAGAGACTTTGCAGTGATAGGGGAACCGAATATGACTCTAGCTTGTTTAATGATTTTTATGCTGAACATGGTATTATACATGAAACGACTGCTCCATACTCTCCTAAAATGAATGGTAAAGCAGAAAGAAAGAATATGACTCTTACTGAACTTGTAGTTGCAATCATGTTAAATTCTGGTGCTGCACCTCACTGGTGGGGGAAAATTTTATTGACTGTTTGCTATGTCCTGAATAAAGTTCCCAAGTCAAAAAGTAAGATCTCACCTTATGAGATATTAAAGAAAAGACAAACAAATTTGTCTTATTTAAGAACTTGGGGATGTCTGGCTTATGTCAGAATTCCGGATCCGAAACGAGTTAAACTCGCTAGTAGAGCCTATGAATGCGTATTCATTGGGTATGCAGCAAACAGTAAGGCATACAGGTTTTATGACCTAAATTCTAGAGTAATTATAGAATCAAACGATGTTGAATTCTTTGAAGACAAATTTCCTTTCAAATCGAGAAATAGTGGGGGCACACAATCGAGTCACATTCCTGTGATAAAAAGCACCGAAAGCAGCGACAATGTAGAAACAGAACTTCGAAGAAGTAAAAGAGCAAGAGTTGCTAAAGACTATGGGCCCGATTATGCGGCCTATAATGTAGAAGAAGATCTAATAAATCTTCAAGAAGCACTGTCATCTATGGATGCAGACTTATGGCAAGAAGCCATTAATGATGAGATAGATTCTCTAGAATCTAACAAGACCTGGCACTTAGTAGACGTACCCCCGGGTTGCAAACCAATTGGTTGTAAATGGGTTTTGAAAAAGAAACTAAAACCTGATGGAACGATTGAGAAATACAAGGCTCGCCTTGTAGCCAAGGGTTTTAGACAAAGAGAAAACATAGATTTCTTCGACACCTTTTCTCCGGTCACTAGAATTACATCCATTAGGGTACTCATTTCAATAGCAGCCATTTATAACTTAATAGTACACCAAATGGATGTTAAAACAGCGTTTTTAAACGGTGACTTAGAAGAAGAAATCTATATGGAACAACCAGAAGGGTTTGTAATCCAAGGACAAGAAAGCAAGGTCTGTAAGTTAGATAAGTCTCTGTATGGACTAAAACAAGCCCCTAAACAATGGCATGAAAAGTTTGATAACTTAATGATAATTAATGGGTACAAAGTGAATGAAAGTGACAAGTGCGTTTATTACAAATCTGAGAATCGCATTTGTACTATCATATGTCTATATGTAGACGATCTACTTATATTTGGATCAAACATTCAGGCCATTAATGATATGAAATCATTGTTATGCAATAACTTTGATATGAAAGACCTCAGAGAAGCAAGCGTGATCCTGGGTATCAAGATCACGAGATCCGACCAAGGAATTTCTTTGGATCAATCTCACTATGTGGAGAAGATCTTAAAGAAATATAAATACTTTGATTGTAAACTTGCATGCACTCCGTATGATCCAAGTGTGAAACTGTTTAAGAACACTGGAGAAAGTGTCAAACAAGCAGAATATGCGAGCATCATTGGCAGTCTTAGGTATGCCACTGATTGTACTAGACCCGACATTGCATATGTCGTAGGATTGTTGTGCAGATTTACAAGTAGGCCGAGTAATGAGGTACCTTAAAAGGACTATGGACCTCGACCTACACTATCAGAAATTTCCTGCTGTACTAGAAGGGTATAGTGATGCAGATTGGAACACCTTATCGGATGATTCCAAAGCTACTAGTGGTTATATATTTAGTATAGCCGGAGGAGCTGTATCTTGGAAATCAAAGAAACAGACCGTTCTGGCACAGTCCACAGTTGAGTCTGAGATGATAGCATTAGCTACAGCTAGTGAAGAAGCAAGTTGGTTAAGATGCTTGCTAGCTGAGATTCCTTTATGGGAAAAACCTATACCAGCTGTGTTGATCCACTGCGATAGTACCGCGGCTATTGCAAAAGTTGAGAACCGTTATTATAATGGTAAAAGACGTCAAATTAGAAGAAAACATAGCACTGTTAGAGACTGTATCTCTAAAGGAGTTGTGAGAGTGGATCATGCACGCACTGATGAGAACTTAGCAGATCCTTTGACGAAAGGATTAGCTAGAGAGAAAGTCCATAATACTTCCAAAAAGATGGGACTAATTCCTATAAAGCAATTCGTTACTCATGATGGTAACCCGACCTAAATGACTGGAGATCCCAAGACTTAGGTTCAATGGGTAATAACAAGTTTTGAGCAATATGAAAATGATCATGCAAGTAAAGCATGAATCCTGAAGTAATGAGAGGATGAGATAATAGAAACTCTTAATGAGATCTATACTCTGTATGAGAGAGTACCTAGGCTACAGGAGTACTCTTGATAGACTCACCTATGTGACTGTGGAACTGAGGCCGGTTCCTATGGAATTTCGGGGCAGAATTCCTAGAGCATTCACTAAACCGAGATACACGTGCAGGGCCACTAAAGCACGAGCTACAAGAATACACCTTACGGAAAGGTTGTGTGCGGGTCTGATGTCCGAGATAGAGTTCAAGACAATGGTGTCACTCTTGTTGAATCAGAATCCTACTCGCTACGCTAAGGTTCAAGTCGTAGACACCTTTGCTTATGCTCAACCTTAGAAACGTCTGACGTACTTCAAAAATCTCTTTTAAATTCAAGTGGGGGAATGTTGGAACTTTAATTGATTAGAGTGGGAATTGGAAACATTTGTTGACAATTAATGAGCAATAAATGAATAAAAGTAAGAACTAATATAGAAGTGAATTTGAAAAGATTCATTTTTAGTCCCACATTGAAGGGAATGAAAATTAAGATTCATTTTAGTCCCACATTGAAGGGAATGGAAATTAAGATTCATTTTAGTCCCACATTGAAGGAATGAAAATTAATTCATTTTAGTCCCACATTGAAGGAATGAAAATTAAGATTCAATTTAGTCCCACATTGAAGGGAATGGAAATTAAGCCTTACTAGCTGCCTATAAATACAGGGTAGAAATTCAATAGTGAGTACATCGGATTTCACAAATTCACACGAATTTTGATTTCCTTCTTCTCTCCCTTTATTCTCTTCATCTTACAAATTTTTCTTTTCTTGACTGGTTATTTACGCCAGATACTAATTTAGAAAGGTGTATTTCTAGAGCGACTTATCAGTGTGCAACTGATAATCGTAAGTTTTAAGAACAGGTTGTTTTATCCTGGAGGCGTCGTCGTAAATCGACTGCTTTGCATAATTTGGCAGTACGGCGAAACGTCTTAAAGAAATCGACCTAGTACGCGACTCGTCCCGATAATTTCCTTGTGCCAAACTCAAATTTTAAATCCGAAAACAACAATTTTAAGACGTTTTAATAACTGCCATGGCAACTGAGGAAATTATCGGTTCTACTGCGGCCGCTTCGGTCTCTGACAAACCTTTCAGGTTTGAGGGTTCCAATTTCAAATGTTGGCAAGCTAAGATGAAGTTTTTCTTAACTCTGAAAAAGGTTGCCCACGTTCTGACTGAGGATATCCCGGTTGTTCCTTCTGCATCATCTGAACTACCTAATGGTAACTCACTTGCAGATTCAGATGGGACTTCCAAAATGTCTGACTCAGATGCTGCAAAAGCTAAGGCTGCAGCAGATGCTGCAAAAGCTAAGGTTGCAGCAGATGATTTGCAGCTCCGAAAAGAAATCGCCTTATGGCACGAGAATGATTATTTGTGCAAAAATCACATTCTGAACAGCCTTGCTGATGATCTGTACGACTACTACAGTAGCTACAGGACTGCTAAACAGGTATGGGAGGCTCTGCAAAGAAAATATGATACTGAAGAAGCAGGTGCGAAGAAATTTGCTGTCAGCCGCTACTTGAACTACAAGATGGTGGATGAGAATTCGGTGGAAGCTCAAAGCCACGAAATTTAGAAGATTGCTCATGAAATCATTACAGAAGGTATGCCCCTCAATGAACAATTTCAAATTGCTGTAATTATTGACAAACTGCCCCCTGGTTAGAAAGATTTCAAAAATGTGCTTCGTCACAAAACAAAATAATTTTCAATCGAGAGTCTGATAACTCGCCTCCGAATTGAAGAGGAGGCTCGGAAATAAGATCAGAAAGAAGAAGTCTTAGTTGTGTCTAACAACAAAAAGAAATTCGGTGCGGTTCTGAAGCCTACGGGAAAACCTTTAAAGAATCAGAATCGCAATGCTATGAACCAAACTAAGAATGGGAATCCCTCTGGGGCCCCATCGGCTCCATTTGCTAAGCAACAACCACCACCTCAAAGAAATGATGCTCCGGTTTTTTCTTGCTACAACTGTGGGAAACCGGGCCATATGACAAAGAAATGTAGGAGCAGGCCTAAACCTGCAGCTGGCTCAAATGCTCAGGTCAACCTGACTAATGAGCAACTCATTGCCATGATCACTGAAATCAACATGGTTGGTGGAAGTGATGGTTGGTGGATAGACATTGGCGCCACTCGTCATGTCTGCTATGATCATGCTATGTTCAAGACATACATGAATGCGGAAAATAAGAAAGTGTTGTTGGGAGATGCTCACACCACTAATGTTGCTGGAATTGGAGATGTTAAGCTGAAGTTCACTTCAGGAAAGACTTTGATCTTGAAGGACGTCATGCATGTTCTTGAAATTAGGAAGAATCTTGTTTCTGGTTTTCTTTTGAATAAGGCTGGGTTTAATCAAACTTTAGGGGCAGATCTGTACACCATCACTAAGAATGATATTTTTGTTGGAAAAGGGTATGCCACTGATGGCATGTTTAAGTTGAATGTTGATTTGAATAAAATTTCTCCTTCTGTTTACTCTTTGTGTGACTTTAATATTTGGCATGGTAGACTTTGTCACGTTAATAAACGAATCATTTCTAATGCAAGCCACATAGGCCTAATCCCTAAACTAAATGTTAATGATTCCAATAAATGTGAATTTTGCAGTCAAGCTAAAATAACAAAAACTTCACATAAATCAATTATAAAAGAATCTGACCCCCTAGATCTTATACACTCTGATATATGTGAATTAGATGGAAGTTTAACTAGAAATAATAAACATTATTTTATCACTTTTATTGACGATTGCTCTGATTATACTTATGTATATCTAATGAAGAATAAAAGTGAAGCGCTTGACATGTTTAAGGTGTATGTAACTGAAATTGAGAATCAATTTAACAAGAAGATTAAGAGACTTTGCAGTGATAGGGGAACCGAATATGACTCTAGCTTGTTTAATGATTTTTATGCTGAACATGGTATTATACATGAAACGACTGCTCCATACTCTCCTAAAATGAATGGTAAAGCAGAAAGAAAGAATATGACTCTTACTGAACTTGTAGTTGCAATCATGTTAAATTCTGGTGCTGCACCTCACTGGTGGGGGGAAATTTTATTGACTGTTTGCTATGTCCTGAATAAAGTTCCCAAGTCAAAAAGTAAGATCTCACCTTATGAGATATTAAAGAAAAGACAAACAAATTTGTCTTATTTAAGAACTTGGGGATGTCTGGCTTATGTCAGAATTCCGGATCCGAAACGAGTTAAACTCGCTAGTAGAGCCTATGAATGCGTATTCATTGGGTATGCAGCAAACAGTAAGGCATACAGGTTTTATGACCTAAATTCTAGAGTAATTATAGAATCAAACGATGTTGAATTCTTTGAAGACAAATTTCCTTTCAAATCGAGAAATAGTGGGGGCACACAATCGAGTCACATTCCTGTGATAAAAAGCACCGAAAGCAGCGACAATGTAGAAACAGAACTTCGAAGAAGTAAAAGAGCAAGAGTTGCTAAAGACTATGGGCCCGATTATGCGGCCTATAATGTAGAAGAAGATCTAATAAATCTTCAAGAAGCACTGTCATCTATGGATGCAGACTTATGGCAAGAAGCCATTAATGATGAGATAGATTCTCTAGAATCTAACAAGACCTGGCACTTAGTAGACTTACCCCCGGGTTGCAAACCAATTGGTTGTAAATGGGTTTTGAAAAAGAAACTAAAACCTGATGGAACGATTGAGAAATACAAGGCTCGCCTTGTAGCCAAGGGTTTTAGACAAAGAGAAAACATAGATTTCTTCGACACCTTTTCTCCGGTCACTAGAATTACATCCATTAGGGTACTCATTTCAATAGCAGCCATTTATAACTTAATAGTACACCAAATGGATGTTAAAACAGCGTTTTTAAACGGTGACTTAGAAGAAGAAATCTATATGGAAATACCAGAAGGGTTTGTAATCCAAGGACAAGAAAGCAAGGTCTGTAAGTTAGATAAGTCTCTGTATGGACTAAAACAAGCCCCTAAACAATGGCATGAAAAGTTTGATAACTTAATGATAATTAATGGGTACAAAGTGAATGAAAGTGACAAGTGCGTTTATTACAAATCTGAGAATCGCATTTGTACTATCATATGTCTATATGTAGACAATCTACTTATATTTGGATCAAACATTCAGGCCATTAATGATATGAAATCATTGTTATGCAATAACTTTGATATGAAAGACCTCAGAGAAGCAAGCGTGATCCTGGGTATCAAGATCACGAGATCCGACCAAGGAATTTCTTTGGATCAATCTCACTATGTGGAGAAGATCTTAAAGAAATATAAATACTTTGATTGTAAACTTGCATGCACTCCGTATGATCCAAGTGTGAAACTGTTTAAGAACACTGGAGAAAGTGTCAAACAAGCAGAATATGCGAGCATCATTGGCAGTCTTAGGTATGCCACTGATTGTACTAGACCCGACATTGCATATGTCGTAGGATTGTTGTGCAGATTTACAAGTAGGCCGAGTAATGAGGTACCTTAAAAGGACTATGGACCTCGACCTACACTATCAGAAATTTCCTGCTGTACTAGAAGGGTATAGTGATGCAGATTGGAACACCTTATCGGATGATTCCAAAGCTACTAGTGGTTATATATTTAGTATAGCCGGAGGAGCTGTATCTTGGAAATCAAAGAAACAGACCGTTCTGGCACAGTCCACAGTTGAGTCTGAGATGATAGCATTAGCTACAGCTAGTGAAGAAGCAAGTTGGTTAAGATGCTTGCTAGCTGAGATTCCTTTATGGGAAAAACCTATACCAGCTGTGTTGATCCACTGCGATAGTACCGCGGCTATTGCAAAAGTTGAGAACCGTTATTATAATGGTAAAAGACGTCAAATTAGAAGAAAACATAGCACTGTTAGAGACTGTATCTCTAAAGGAGTTGTGAGAGTGGATCATGCACGCACTGATGAGAACTTAGCAGATCCTTTGACGAAAGGATTAGCTAGAGAGAAAGTCCATAATACTTCCAAAAAGATGGGACTAATTCCTATAAAGCAATTTGTTACTCATGATGGTAACCCGACCTAAATGACTGGAGATCCCAAGACTTAGGTTCAATGGGTAATAACAAGTTTTGAGCAATATGAAAATGATCATGCAAGTAAAGCATGAATCCTGAAGTAATGAGAGGATGAGATAATAGAAACTCTTAATGAGATCTATACTCTGTATGAGAGAGTACCTAGGCTACAGGAGTACTCTTGATAGACTCACTTATGTGACTGTGGAACTGAGGCCGGTTCCTATGGAATTTCGGTGCAGAATTCCTAGAGCATTCACTAAACCGAGATACACGTGCAGGGCCACTAAAGCACGAGCTACAAGAATACACCTTACGGAAAGGTTGTGTGCGGGTCTGATGTCCGAGATAGAGTTCAAGACAATGGTGTCACTCTTGTTGAATCAGAATCCTACTCGCTACGCTAAGGTTCAAGTCGTAGACACCTTTGCTTATGCTCAACCTTAGAAACGTCTGACGTACTTCAAAAATCTCTTTTAAATTCAAGTGGGGGAATGTTGGAACTTTAATTGATTAGAGTGGGAATTGGAAACATTTGTTGACAATTAATGAGCAATAAATGAATACAAGTAAGAACTAATATAGAAGTGAATTTGAAAAGATTCATTTTTAGTCCCACATTGAAGGGAATGAAAATTAAGATTCATTTTAGTCCCACATTGAAGGGAATGGAAATTAAGATTCATTTTAGTCCCACATTGAAGGAATGAAAATTAATTCATTTTAGTCCCACATTGAAGGAATGAAAATTAAGATTCAATTTAGTCCCACATTGAAGGGAATGGAAATTAAGCCTTACTAGCTGCCTATAAATACAGGGTAGAAATTCAGTAGTGAGTACATCGGATTTCACAAATTCACACGAATTTTGATTTCCTTCTTCTCTCCCTTTATTCTCTTCATCTTACAAATTTTTCTTTTCTTGACTGGTTATTTGCGCCAGATACTAATTTAGAAAGGTGTATTTCTAGAGCGATTTATCAGTGTGCAACTGATAATCGTAAGTTTTAAGAATGGACTGTTTTATCCTGGAGGCGTCGTCGTAAATCGACTGCTTTGCATAATTTGGCAGTACGGCGAAACGTCTTAAAGAAAGCGACCTAGTACGCGACTCGTCCCGATAATTTCCTTGTGCCAAACTGAACTTTTAAATCCGAAAACAACAATATTATCATTCATGACCTGCAAAATAAAAATAATATAACTTAAATAAGATTATTATTCGAAGGATCAAAAATAAAATAATCCACTCCAAGTAACACACATATCCATACACACACATATCCAACACTTAGAATCCATACATACACATTTGCAATATACAAACCAACCATCCAATTTCATTCATATCACTTTAACACACCAATACACTATTTATATGTTAACTAACACTACAACATAACTAATCAATTAGGATTTCAATTAGCATAACTTATTAACTAACAGCATAACAGTTCTACCAGTTCTACTACCAGTTCTACTAGTTCTACTAACAGTTCTACATATAAAGTCCTCATTTTCTTACCTATTTCCATCAGCATTATGCATCAGTTTCGTGCAATACCGTCCCGGAGTGTTGTACTCAAGCTGGAAGTTCTTGCCATAATACACCCAAGCACGAATTTTCCCATCAATCAAAGTTGATAATATAAACTGCAATAACATGATATCATAACAACCTTGTCAACCATTCACGATACCGTATTCAACGAAGAAGAACTAAACAAACAGCGACAGAAGAATTTAACCTGGATATTTTCCTTTGCGTGAGGAAGAACTGAATGAACAGGTGTTTCATGACCTTTGAAGATAAAGATCATATGTCCATCTAAATCCCATACCTGCATGTATCACTCTTCAATTAGCAAAAATTCAAGTTACATTCAAATAGAATTTATTCTAGACTAGAAACTTCTCTGTCACCTTAATTAACATATCATCGCCACAAGTTACCATACATAGTCTACTGTTTGGATATGAAAATGACAAGTCATTAACACTACCATCATGAGCATCAATCTGTAATAATGAAAAAAAGACACTATTGATCATGAATTGCGAATAAAATTTTTATTCGAGTCGTATGAAGAATTTGATGTGAAAATACCTCCAAATGCTCTTGTAGACCATTAGGAATGTTATAGCTATACAAATGAACCAAATGTTCTGCATAAGCAACCCCTGAAATGAAAGGAAATATATATTATAAGCTTACTATCAAGCAACAAAATCGAAAAATATTATTACAATCTTTACAAAGTAAACCCGCACTCGGGCTCCATGCTACTCGATTGACAGGCGATTGTTTCAAAATCAACGCCTGTACAAAAGACCACGTTAATTTATTTTTGTATAGAGAATTCTTTGAACAGATATTCATGATCCATATGCAATTATGAAGTTGAGTAATTCGAAATAAACCTGAAATTCGACCGAACAATTCGAAATATTCCATATTTTGAAAGGCTTTGATACGAGCCTCTCTCGCAGACTTGCTTCCCAAAGTGAAACTTCACCGTTTGCGCTACCAACTGTTTCATTGAAATTCTCTAAGTTATTAGAAAGACTAATTAAGTTTCTGCGTAATATACATACAATGTTGATTATTTTAACCTACCAGCTAGTATTGAATGAATGAAAGGATGAAACTCCATACTTGTCACAGTTGATCCCTGATGTAACTTACAAACTCAATAGTATTCGGTGTTTCTGAATGCATCAGAATGGAGACTGCAAGAAATTGACAATAGAAAGATTATAATAGTTCTTGATCTACTACAGTCATTATATCAGTGTAAAACCATTTACATTGACATGGGGCATCTGTATTAAACTTTATGTGACAAAAAACCGATGAAGATATACCTTAAGTTGAAGGACCAGGCAATAAGGAAGCTTTGATCTCAGCTGGTGATTGAGAAAACGGCAAAGGATTTGCATTCAGTGGCAATGTTGTCACAACATTAGGAGTAGGAACTGCAATGGTAGGCGAAGGATTTGCATTCAGCGGCAATGTTGCAACAGCATTAGGAGTAGGAACCGCAACGGTAGGCGAAAGTGAAATGCAACAAAATTAAGTACTCATAAGTTGAAATGCAACAAGCAAATAACACTTTTATCAATGAACATGAAAATATCTTAATATTCTATTTTTTCAATGAACAGTTTTATCAATGAACAGTTTTATCAAAGAACAGTTATATCTCAGTAGTGGTTATGAAATGCCAATAATATCTTAATATTCTGTTTTTTTTCTTCTTGTTCTGTTATATTTTATTTTGTTGATAAAGTTTATCTCCTATTTTAGAGTATCTAACTTTTCTATTTAATAAACATCTTGACCATCTTTGGAGTTCAGCCAAGTCAACCTTTCTTCAATCCTCTACAGTGAACATGCAATATTTTCTCAGATAAATTCAGATATGCAGAGCTCCCAAAACATTGAAGAAACCTAAATGTAAAATTTTATGCACTGGGGGTTTTCTTATTCTCCACAAATCATCCCCATAAAATAACACCCACATACAATTTCTTGTCTGCATCAATAAGTCAATCGAAGGAAAAAAGGAACAAAAAATAGGTAAATTTCAGTGTAAATGTTTAACTCACACCTTAAGCAAACAGGCTTGAACAGAGTTCTCTACATCTTTATTGACCAATGGATCAATTAATCGGTTGTCAGGAGCTTGTTTGACTTCTTCTGCCCCTGCAAGGCGCTGCATGTTTTATGGAGAATGAAAAGTGGTGAATCATCATCAATGTGTATGTTAGGAACCCAATATATGTTCTATTGCATTGTAATGACACTACATGGTTGCTGTTATTATACTATGTGCTAATGTGCGGAGACAGAGATTAAGAGGGATAAAGAGCAAAAGTTAGTTCTCACTCTCATATGCATTGGTCCTTTATCTGATGGATGCAGAATGTAATAACAATGATAACGAGCCTCTGTCATTGTTTCTAAATCACAATTTGAAGAGCATATCAAACCCTAGTCCATTGAATGTAGAACACTAGAAAGGCTTTGAAAAACTGTCAAGTCATAGCCATGTTAGGAAAAATGATAAACTTTGAAGAATTTGACCAATAAAAATTGAACAGCAACAATTCAGGACTAATGACAATGACGTGGGTGATAGAACTTCAAAGAAGAAGGATCCTACTACTCACGTTGAGCATTCATGTCTGACTGATCAGCGTCATCGGAATTGGTTTCGATCACGTGATAAGAAGATGCAGTCACGACAAATGAAGCCCCCAATATTAGACCTGCATTAAAACTCAAAAATCAGAAAACCAATTTTTTGTAGAAAACCAGAGAGGTTAAGAACAAGACGTTGGGTGCACCAATATTGCTTAATCAGTCTCAGTAGCCCATCATAAAGACAGTAATTAAAAATCATTTTGGTCGCCATTGAAGTAAATTTATAACATTGTTCAGTCTCTGCTACCGAAAATCACAACCTGAGGTTCAATATTGGGTTCTACAAGAGATTGATTCTGACAACCAAGTGCACTTCTCAATTTAGCAGATTCTTCAAACTTTTTATCAACAAATTGTGTATGTGGTGTCTGAACATCACAATTTGGGTGAAGTCCAACAACCACTATGCTCTCAAACAGTTGAGACAGCTTCTTAAAAGACCTATGACCTTGTGAAACCAATAAAAGCGGGTGTGTGAAAACAGTAAAGATACGACTCACATACTGATAAATAAGGAACATATAAGAAGACAAGATGGTGTAAGAAAACAAGTACAAGCAAACAAATCCTGAGGAGGAAAGAAATTCCTCAAGTAATTAACAAAACTAGATGGTGTAAGAAGGAAAGAAATAATGAATTCCTGAGAAAATATTCACATTCATACACACCTGTCGAGCAAATTAATATTAAATATAAAACAGAATACTGCTTTATTCAATACACTCACAGAAGTTTTTTTCAGTTCTACTGATACTAAGTTTATCCAAGCGTAATTTGTACAAGATCTGATGCAAATTTTGCAAAATGCTTGTTCGATAAAAAAATGAGTCATGATATGCATTCATCAAATAAGTGAAGCGTCATAAATTATAGTAAACCTAACAAAGACATTGCTTACTCAATTTATAGAGTTGATATGCATTCATCAAATAAATATATCAAATATCAAGTCATTTTCCAGTGTTGTTATAGGAAATGACTTAGCAGAACCAATATCACATTCATGATTCATGCCCTAAAGTATCAATTACCAAAGTAACAGAAATAATGAAAAACCAAATGTAGGTAGTAAATTTCATCTAGGCACTGATTACTCAGATTGAAGGTGCGTCCGGTGTCTAACATTGACATGACACCGTCACATGTAGTTCCATTCTATCATTCAATTTTCTCTAATTATTATAGGTGCTGAAATGCCAATGTCAATGGCATGTGTCAGGTATCCGTGTATGTATCAGTGCTACATAAACCAGGAGTGAATACGCACCTTATAATTCTCAAGAAATGTTGAAACATCTCCATGACCAGGTCATCACACTCAAGGTCCAGCATAATCAAGAACATTTTGATCTTTGAAAATTTTTCAAGTATGATATTTGCTTTTTCATATCTGCGGCCAGATACATGTGAAAAATTTTCAAAAGCTATCACGACAAGCTTCAAAAATGTATCGAACATTTCTACTATACACAAATGAGCTTGTAAGCTAGTCAAATCTACGAAATACCAGACACAGCCTAAATGGTGAGACGACAACGACAATAAACATTTTTCTACTAAACATTTTTACCTTGCTTGTTTGTTCTAACAAGTCCTCTATAGCAGTAGCAACATCAGAACCAGCATGGGTTACCTCCCGAGCATCTTTGTGCTTATTATCTTCAGAAAAATTCAAGTCAGAGACATGAATGCCTGAAATTACGACGTGTTTCTCCTGAATCATTCCACCTATCCGATGTACTACGACGTGTTTCTCCAAAGTTCCTTGCCGATTGATTATCTACCCATCACTCCACTCTCCGAGCATCACCTAAGCCCTTGTCTCCATCCCTCCATCGCTCTTCATCCCTCCAACGGTCATGACGTCGACTTTCAGAGTCAAGCACAGATGGCCTAAAGACATCCTTTCTCTTATGGTTGTCATGCGCGTCTTCTCCATTTCCAGATGTCTTAACAATCTCTGAGCGATTGCTAAGTGATGGAGTTGAGATGACATGGCTTTCCTGAGAAATAAATAAAACAGACTGACTTAGAAGCAATTATAAAATAATTCTCAAGTGACGTGTTCACAAAAACATTACAACCGTACACCAAAAAAATCTATTTCAAAAAGTTGCAGGCAATTGTTACACACCACAGTTCCTGCTCCAGGTTTTCCCTCCCCTGGCTTTGGCAGAAGCCACTGCGGTGAGAGTGGAATAGGATTCTCTGAGCCTTGGAAATTTGAACATATGTGATAAGAACTTCGGTTATTAAAACAAAATTGAATTTTTTAACCAATTTCAAAATTTTTACCAAAGCAGAATCTAGGAAAAGTAAAACTATTGACATAAGTTTCATAGTGCACAGATAATCATGTAAAGAATCAGAACACAGTTTATCAGTTACTAACTGTTTTTCATTCTATAGCTCTTTTCCACTAAAAGTAAATAGTATAGAATAAACAAAAAAAACCTAACAGTTCATGATTTCAAACACGATGAAAAAGCATAGACGTTTTAACACGGTGCGAAGATCTAAGAAGCTTCTAATCCAACAAAATAATAACTAGCAAAAGCTAAGGATTAGGTTTAGGATTAAATTAAAATCGATGTTAATCGAAAGTGAGAAGAAGCTAGGGTTTAGTGGTGGCATAAGAGACAGTGAAATTAGAGACGGAAACCTTTGGAGATCGGAAATGGATGAGCGGTGGAGACATGGAGGGAAGTGGCGGAAGTCCAGTGAGACATGGTTGATCGGCAGTGAGAGAGGTTACGATTGCGATTGATTGAAAATAGGGTTGGGTTTGGGAGAAGCTCGGAAGAAAGGATTAGGGTTACATATGGGATGAGGAACAAAATGTTAGGGTTAGAATCAATTTGGGATGAATGTTTCTTCTCTTTTTCTGTGCGCTAGAATAAATTTGGGAGGGAATTGAAAATTTTACTCAGGTTTGGGAGGGAGAATGAAAAGTATACACATATGAGAACAGTGTTAGTAAATAATATTTTATTAAAATAATTTAAAATTATATAAGAACGGCTCTAGCCGTTGCTAATAGGAGCCGTTTTCATTGTCCTCTACCAGAACGGTTTCGGGCCGTTGTATAAAATTTACAAAAAATTATATAAGCTACCGTAACAAATTATATAATTAGTTGCCTATTACTCTCTACGAGAACAATTGTTTTACTTCCTGAAAATTAGGCGTTGCTATAGAGTAAAAATGTTGTTGTGGATGATGGTCTCAAGAACATCCGTACCCACAGAGTACATATATACTAACACTCAAATATAATATATCAAGTTCAGCAGAACAAGTTCTGTTTCAATTAATGAAAGCTAGAAATCATGAGATTGGAGAAAAGCATCACTGCAGTAGTAACTGGAAATCGGTTCTCTTCTTAAATATAATAATAAATCTAAAATTCAAATCAATTCCATCTTCAATTTCACAACAACATTTCATCAATACTCCATTAAACATTCAAAGAAACTGAACCATCATACACGAATAATCATGAAAACATTCCTAATTTGTAGAGTTCAAAGGCTTTGCTAGTATCACCAAAATCTCCAACAAATTTTCCACAAGTACCTGCTTCAAATTTGAAAACACGAAATACTCTTTACAATGTATTCATTGAAATTTCAAAACCTAACATTTCAAAACGCAGAGAGAAGAGAGAACCTGGAGAAAAAAGAGTGAGTATGGTGACAGTGGTAGCAGCAGTGATTGGAGAAAAAATGTAAGTTGTGGTGAAAGATTGAGAGAATGATGAAATTTGAAAACGAAAATGTATGGGCAACGATTGGAGAGAAAACGTTGTGATGAGAGAGTGAAGAAACTGCAGTTAGGGCAGAAAGACACTGCAAAGGCAAAAAGACACTGCAGAACCTAAGAAATTCACTCAGTGGTATTTGTCAAAAAATAAATTCATTAACTAAAATTTATTTTAATTATATATAATATATTTTCGATAAATATATCATAAATGTTAGCTAGCTTGGTGGTAAATTTACATTTTTGGGAAGCTGAGGTCATCTGTTCGATTCCTCATATCAACATAAATTATATACTTTTTTTATTTTTTTATTTCACTAGAATGTATTAAGTAAGAATCGAACCGGAGTCTTGTAAGAACCTCTTAGGCTAGGTAATAAACACGTGACTTAATAAATAAACTTCTTCGAGTCTTGTAAGAACCTCTTAGGTCAGGTAATAAACACGTGACTTAATAAATAAACTTCTTAAGTCATTTCAGTAAAAGAACCGACTTAAGAAATTTAATGTAAATTACATTTTTTTATTTAATCTTTGATAGGTCGGTTAAACATAGACATGACATAACAAAGTTTCAAATATTTATGGATTTGCCACCGTGTGACTTCTTAAGTCGGGTTATTGATGAACTGACTTAAAAACCTCTGCTAAGAAAGTATTTTTCCACTAGTGTTCGTAAGCATTTTCACAAACGAGTATGCTTTATCCATGTCGACGTGAAACAAATAAAGGCTTCCGCCTCCAAAAGCGAGCAACAACAAAAGGTTTAACCACTCCATATGTCTAAAGGATCACTCCTTAAAAGCAACCAACAAATAGTTTTTTGCTAGTAAGAACTACGCAGTCTTGAGTTCTCCATCGCACTAGGAAATACGTAGGAGGAGGATTTTAAAATCTTATCAAGCACCACATTAATAAAAAGAGCATTCCCATTCATTATAAACCACTAGGCCCACCCAACTTGTTAGGGCCATTACCTAAGTTCATTACATTGTCAATTTGTAATCATATAAACTGATTCGATACAAGATACTTCAAAACCACCAACAATCTTAAGGTATCAATTACATGAGATTTTTTTTATGAATTTAATATTCTATTTATTCATAATGGATGTGTGATTTATGACTTATTTGATTTCCTTTTCTAATATTGTTTTTTTTTATTTTAAATATTTGTAAATAATAAAACTTGTTTGTCAGTGTAATTTTACCAAATTATTTTTGAAAACTGTTTTCTATTTAGGAGTTTTAAAGAATAAAAAAATAAAATAAGTTTTGGAGGTTTTGATTTTTGATTTTTAATTATTAAAAAAAACAAAGAAACATAATACACTTTTCATTATTCACAAATTTGAAATGTCATATAATTTTAAAATAATTTTTAAAATTTGAGTTACCAAACTTGTTTTCTTTTATTTTTTCCGTCATAAAGTATTTCTTTTGAAATGATTTACAAAAGAATATTTAAAAACTAAAACTTATTCAAACAGTCATTTAATCACTCATACATGCCAACACAAGCACACCTTTTAACTTGATAATTTCATCCCGCTAAAAAAAACTATAATAAAAGCAAATATTATATAAATTTGAAGTACATTAAAACAGATGCAATCCTTATATCACTGTTGCTGATGGCTCTCAGGCTTGTGTTGTTGGCACTGGAAATATTGACTTGCAACCTCCATTTCAATTGCAATCCGTGCTTCATGTTCCCACACTTTCCCACAATTTGATTTCCATCCATAAGCTTACCCGTGATCTAAATTGTAAAGTAACGTTTTTTATGTCCCATTGTATTTTTCAGGACCTTACCACGGGGAAGACGATTGGAATTGCTAAGGAAAAGGAAGGGTTATACTACTTCTCTGATGACCATCCAAAGGTGTTGTCCTCCTGTCTCCAGTCTCAGTCTTCCTCTTCAGCCTCACACATTTGGCTTCAGCACAAGCGTCTCGGTCACCCTCCATTTTATATCATTAAGTCTATGTTTCCGTCATTGTTTTTAAACCATTCTGTTGAGTCTTTTAAGTGTGATGTTTGTCAGTTGGCAAAACACAATCGTGTAACTTTTCCTTCCAGTTTTAATAAAAGTGTTGAACCTTTTGATGTGATTCATTCTGATGTTTGGGGACCTGCCCCTACCTCTAATATTTTTGGTGCAAAATGGTTTGTTTCATTTATTGATGATTGTACTCGGGTAACTTGGATTTTCTTGATGAATACTAAATCCGAAGTACCACAAATATTTATCCAATTTTATAATATGGTACAAACACAATTTGAGAAATGTATAAAAAGAGTTCGTTCTGACAATGGTAAAGAATATGTCAATCATACCTTCTCCAACTTCACTAGTAAACATGGCATTCTTCATGAATTCACATGTGTTGACACCCCACAACAAAACGGTGTCGCAGAAAGAAAAAACCGTCATTTACTTGAAGTTGCTCGATCTCTCCTGTTTCAAATGTCTGTTCCCACCTCTTATTGGGGGGAGGCAGTTCTTACTGCTGCCTATCTGATTAATCGGGTCCCATCTCGAGTGTTAGGTAATATTAGTCCTGCTCAATTTATGCTCTCACGTTTTCCCTCTGTTCCTATCTTACATAATCTTGAGTCTCGCGTGTTTGGTTGTGTTGCTTTTGTTCATGTTCACAAACAATATCGCAACAAGTTGGATCCCCGTGCTGTCAGATGTATCTTTCTGGGTTATGCACCCAATAAAAGAGGGTACAAATGTTATCATCCTCCGAGTCGGAAATTCTTTGTCTCCAAAGATGTCACCTTTCATGAAAATGTGTCATACTCACTCATTCTCAGTCTCAGGGGGAGAACATGAGTGACTTAGAGTCTGAGTCCGAGTTTCTGATCCTTGGTCCTAGCCTCCCGAGAACACCTGTCAGTGTTCCCTCTCTTGAACCCGAGTTGTCACCTAGTTTGAGTTTGAGTCCTAGTTCAACACCTGAATCTGAGTCAGTAATTGTTCCTGGTCCTTCAATGCCTTATGTTCCACAGGAATCAGCACCTTCAGCACCAACTCTAGTATATCAGAGAAGAAGTAAATCTGACCTTCTCCAGAAACAAATTCAATCGTCTGAACCGGAGGTAAGTACTGAAAATGATTCCTCAAATGATGATTGTTCTATTTCTGATACTTGTGACACTAATCCAGTTGATTTACCCATTGCTTTGACGAAGGATAAAAGATCTTGTCCCTCCTTATATCGACACTCTATCTCTCAATATGTCTCCACTAAACATCTTTCCACACAATATCAAAGTTTTATTGCAGCTGTTGATTCTGTGAAAATCCCATTATCAGTTGAAGAAGCATTGCAAAATAGAAATTGGGTCCAAGCTATGGATGAGGAAATGAGAGCACTTGAAAAAAATGGTACTTGGGAGATTATTGAAAGGCAAAGAGACAAAAAGCCGGTTGGATGCAGATGGATCTATACCGTAAAGTATAAATCTGATGGCACACTTGATCGGTACAAGGCAAGACTAGTGGCAAAAGGTTATACTCAGACATATGGTATTGATTATGAGGAGACATTTGCCCCAGTGGCAAAAATGAACACTGTTCGAATTTTACTATCTCTTGCTGCTTCATGTGGATGGGAATTGCAACAGTTTGATGTTAAAAATGCATTCTTGCATGGAGACTTAGAGGAAGAAGTGTATATGGAGATTCCACCGGGTGTTGGCATAAAAAATGAAGCTAACAAGGTGTGTAAATTGAAGAAAGCCTTATATGGACTAAAGTAGTCCCCTCGGGCATGGTTTGGAAGATTCACAAAGGCAATGGTGTGTTTGGGCTATAAGCAAAGTCAAGGAGACCACACTTTATTTTTTAAACATTCACAGGAAGGAAAATTGACTGTACTTCTTGTTTATGTTGATGATATTATTGTTACAGGAGATGATTTGACTGAGAGACATTTGCTCAAAGAGAAATTATCGGCAGAGTTTGAGATGAAAGACCTTGGACAACTCAAGTATTTCTTGGGAATTGAGGTAGCCTACTCAAAGCAAGGCATCTTTATCTCTCAAAGGAAGTATGTTCTTGATCTTTTGCAGGAAACTGGCAAACTTGGATGCAAACCTGCAAGTGTTCCCATTGAACAAAATCACAGGATAAGCTTTGAGGAGGAAAGTGACAAAGTTGACAAGGGTCAATATCAGAGATTAGTGGGAAAATTGATTTACTTGGCACACACTAGACCAGATTTAGCATATGCAGTCAGTGTGGTGAGCCAATTCATGCATGATCCGAGGGTGAGACATTTGCAGGTTGTAGACCGCGTCCTACAATATCTTAAAGCAACTCCAGGGAGAGGACTTTTGTTTAAAAGAGGTGAGAATTTAGCTATGAAGACTTACACTGATGCGGATTATGCCGGCTCAGTGAGTGATAGAAGATCTACGTCAGGCTATTGTACTTTTCTGTGTGGTAACCTTGTAGCTTGGAAGAGTAAGAAGCAAAGTGTAGTTGCTCGATCAAGCGCCGAGGCAGAATTTAGAGCTATGGCACTAGGAATTTGTGAACTATTGTGGATGAAACAAGTTCTAGAAGACTTGAAGATACAGTGTGAAGGCCCTATGAAATTGTTTTGTGACAATAAATCGGCTATTAGTATTGCTCATAATCCTGTTCAGCATGACAGGACTAAACACATTGAGATTGACCGACATTTTATCAAAGAGAAGTTGGATAGTGGGCTGATAACTACATCTTACGTTCCTTCTAGGCATCAGCTCGCAGATGTGTTAACAAAAGGCTTACCAACAGAAAGATTCAAACAACTTACTTGCAAGCTGGGAATGATAGATATCCATTCACCAGCTTGAGGGGGAGTGTTGTAAATATTAGACTGTAAATAGTAATTAGTAGTATTAGTAATGAGGCCCATTAGTCAAACCCATTAGGTTTTCTATTCTCTCTTATTTAAAGCATGTAGTTGCAACATTGTAAAGAGTACTTTTAATTCTATCAGTGAAATATTTTACAATATTATATAAATTTGAAGTACATTAAAACAGATGCAAATAGTAGTACTAATGTTAAATTTATTCAAACATAGATAATAGGATCACAGGGGATAATGCAAGTACCAGAACCAACTCAAAGTTGGACAAATAAAGGATCTAACGAAACATTAAACATAGATTACTTTATTATTATTAGAAAAACCCCTAAGAGGGCAAAGCTGCGTTTCAATTCTAGTTATTAATCCACTCTATGCCTAGGAAGCCAATGTGGACATTTAGGACTAAAATACTTTGCCATAACTTTATTATTATTAGAGAAACTCCTAAGATGGCAACGCTGCGTTTCAATTCTAGTTATTAATGGACCCTATGACCAGGAACCCAATGTGGACATTTAGGACTAAAATACCTTGCCGTAACTCTTGAATCCATAAGCTCCACAGCAGGTGCAGATTTCACACACCTAGGAGTTTTGTATTGATTTATTGAACCTCCCAAACCAATAGTATAATCCATAAGCTTATCAAATGTCCCCTGCTCCACAATCTTAATCTCAAGTGGCCCAATTGATTTTTCTGAAACACGACCTTGTCGATAAACACTGTTAAGTGACTCTTCAATAGTTAAACAACAATCTTCATAAACACAATCTGGAATTGTTGTTGACCCTTTAAGATTTAATTCCCAATACAACACATAGTGTCCTGGAATGGTTCTTAAGTCTGCGTAACTAGTGTAGTCTGCTACATCTGCATCATATGGTACTAAATGTGTGATAGCATTTGCAATTGCATTTTGTAGCTCAACTTCATCTGTTTTGTCTATATCTATGCTTAGAACAACATTTTTTCTGCCGACAAAGCTGAATTGCGGTGCATTGTTCTTGAATCCAGTCACTTTCAATAAATCTCCCACTTTGTACCTGTAAAGTCCTGTAAATGTCACACTCAAGTTCATTAGTAAATCCATTTTCAACTGTGTATTTTTTTAATAGTAAATAAATAACTCACCAGCATAAGTGGTAACAACAAGCTCATATTCTTGATCCAGCTTGACATCAACAAGATCCACCAACTGTTGCTTTTCTTTCTCATGTAGAGAACCCTTATTACTTCTATTAACAGGTAAGAACTCATAGTAGCACATGTTAGGGATAAGGGTATAAGACACATCACAAGGTTTACAAAGAGGATTAAGGTTAACACCGAAGAAACCTTCACTAGCAGCATACACAGTACAAACAAGTGGAAGACCATTACTATAATAATCCAAAGTAGGAATATACTGTGACATTGATCCTGTTACAATAGCATCAACATACTTGGTATTAGGCCACAACCTAGTTATAATACCTTGCCAAGAACCTTTGGTACACTCAGATTCAACAAAATCAGCAAGATTTTTGTCAGGTTTGAGAATCTTCATCACAGCCTCTCTCACTGAATTGTCAGTGATAAGAGGATTAACTGTTCCAGTTCTTATATCATGGCAAAGAACTGACCAATATTTCTGGAGGAACCCAATGGCCCGAGTGAGACCCGAAGCAAAAACAGCACCGACACGAAGGACTTCCTTGTTTTGACAAAGACCACATAGAAGTTGTGAATACATACTTTGGTATGAGTTAAGACAAAAAATAGTTTCATTTGGACTTGTGAAATTTGTGTATGGATCGTAAGACTTGTTTATAAATTGAGAACTTTTGTAAATGCTTGTAAGAACAGGACTAGCCTTAATGCCTCCTGGTGTTTCAGATTCACTCTTTATGAACATTAGGTACATTCCTTTGCCTTTTTCTAGGTCAGGAACAAATTGACTAATTATTGGCATCAATAGACTAGATAGAAAATATCTTTTTCCAGATTCTTCTTCTGTTGCTGGCATCAACTTTCTCTCACCACCAGATGTTCCTGAGCTGCAATACCAAAAATAACCAAAACAAGCCAATTAATATGTAGATAGCATACCAAACCATATAAATATAATCTTAAATTTCCAACTAAACCAAAACCAAGTACCTTGTCAGAAAATGTGAAATGGGGTTTGAGGTGAGGATTGGAGAAGTATCACCATTGGCGATACGGTTAATATCATTTTTGATATCATCATAGGTTATGACAGGGATAAGTTTCTTGAAGGTTTCACTATCTGTTTGGCCACTCAGACCATGCCTTTGTAAGTACTCAACATTTGCATTGTGAGACAGAATTTCAGCTAACACTTTCTTTTGGATTTCATCTGCATGTGTAGTAGCATCTTCTATGAACTCAAGAACTTTTTTTATTTTTTGTGAGAGATCATCATATTCAACCGAAGTTGACATGTTAATATAGATAAAATAACTCAAGAACTAAAGAGTTACAAGAGGATTGTGAGGTTTGAATGAATGAGAAGCGCTATATATAGAGAGATGCAGACGTGTATGAGTAGGAACCATTCATGAACCTGTAATTATTGTATCCACTTTAACATTTTTACTTTCAATTTTTAAAAAATGTGATTTATTTTTATATTAAAATAAATATAAAGACCGTTCTAAACTTGTTAAAAAATTTATAAAAAAACAATTATTTATATAAAAAGTTTTCTTTCATAAACTTTGAAAATATATTTTATCAGATTTTGTTTCTTAAAATGTCAATAGGTTAAGAAAAATGTTATTCTTACACTACAATTTACACCTACATCGTTAATCAATATTGTGTGATTAACCAACTTCATAATTTTATTAACTAATTTTTTATATTATATTAACCAACTTTATTGACCGCTAAAAATTAATTTTAATATCTCAATGTTTATTAATCAATTTTATAACTTCATTAATCAACTTTTTACATTTTATTAATCAACTTTGATTTACTACTAAATTATTTTTAATATATGGACGTTTATTAACCAACTCCATCACTTTATTAATAAACTTCATCACTTTATTAACCAATTTTTTATATTTTATTAACTAAATTTATTTCACTATTTTAAAGTCACTATTCATAAATATTGTTTAAAGATACTATTCACAAATATTGTCCACCGATAATATTCATGCATTGCTCACGCACTGTTCACATAATGTTCATAAATAAGTAAAAAATTATCAATATGTTAAGAAAAATGTTATTCTTACACTACAATTTACACCTACATCGTATTTCATTGTTAACCAATATGATCAACAGTGAAATATTATAATATTATTAATTAATTAAAAGATTTTTTTAATTAATTAATTATTTATTATTTATTTAATTATTATTTTTAAAATAAATGATCCTGATATAATATTGTGTGATTAACCAACTTAATAATTTTATTAACTAATTTTTTTATTTAAAAGATTTTTTTATTTAAAAATAATATCTAAAAGATTTTTTTATTTAATTAATTATTTATTATTTATTTTTAAAATAAATGGCCCTGATATAATATTGTGTGATTAACCAACTTAATAATTTTATTAACTAATTTTTTATATTGTGTTAACCAACTTTTTTGACCGCTAAAAATTACTTTTAATATCTCAATGTTTGTTAACCAATTTCATAACTTCATTAAGCAACTTTTTATATTTTATTAACCAACTATGATTTACTACTAAATTATTTATAATATATGACCGTTTATTAACCAACTCCATCACTTTATTATACAACTTCATCACTTTATTAAACAACTTTTTATATTTTATTAACTGACTTTATTTCACTATTTTAAAGTCACTATTCATAAATATTGTTCAAGGATACTATTCACGAATACTGTTCACCTATAATATTCATGCATTGTTCACGTAGTGTTCATAAATAAAAAAATTATTAAAAAGAAAATCAATGTATAAATATTGTGAACAGTGTATACAATATAAATATTTGGTGTTAAAAAAAAGCGTAGGATTAACATTGCCGATAGTTAATAAAAAACTTTCTTAAAGTTTATATTACTTTTGTTTATAATAAAAAAAAGAATTTAATTGACATATATTGATAGTGTAAAGATTTTTTACACTATCGGTTAACGAGAACCGTTGATTTATTTAAAATGTTTGAATTTTATTTTAACCACATGAAAAGTATTGACCAATTACATGATTTCATTTAAGCAACTTTTTACATTTAATTAACCAACTTTGATTTACTACTAAATTATTTTTAATATATGAAAATTTATTAATCAACTTCATCACTTTATTAACAGACTTTTTATATTTCTTTAACCAACTTTATTTTACTATTTTAAAGTCACAATTCACGAATACTGCTCACGGATATTGTTCACGTATTGTTTATAAATAAAAAAAATAATTTAAAAAAAAAATCACCGTATAAATATTTAGTGTCAAAAAATGGTGTAGGAATAACATTGTGATATGTTAATAAAAATTTTTATTCTTACACTACAATTTACACCTACATCGTATTTCATTGTTAATCAATATGGTCAACAGGGAAACATTATAATATTTTATATATATATATATATATATATATATATATATATATATATATATATATATATATATATATATATATATATATATATATATATATATATATATATATATATAAACAATATATAAAATATTTTATTTATTTATATATTTATTTATTTAAAATAAATGATCGTGATATAAAATTGTGTGATTAACCAACTTCATAATGTTATTAATTAATTTTTTTCTATTGTATTAACCAACTTTGTTGACCGCTAAAAATTAATTTTAATATCTCAATTTTTGTTAACCAATTTCATAAATTCATTAATCAACTTTTTACATTTTATTAACCAATTTTGATTTACTACTAAATTATTTTTAATATATGGACATTTATAACACACTTCATCACTTTATTAACCAACTTTTTATATTTTATTAATTAACTTTATTTCACTATTTTAAAGTCATTATTTACAAATATTGTTCAAGAATACTATTTACGAATACTGTTCACCGATAATATTCATCCTTATTCACGCATTGTTCACGTAATGTTCATAAATAAATAAAAAATTATTTAAAAAAATTCACCATATATATATATATATATATATATATATATATATATATATATATATATATATATATATATATATATATATATATATATATATATATATATATATATATATATATATATATATATATATATATATATATTGTGAACAATGTATACGATATAAATATTTGGTGTTAAAAAAGGAGGTAGGAATAACATTTCTGATAGTTAATAAAAAAACATTCTTAAAGTTTATATTACTTTTGTTTATAATAAAGAAAGAATTTAATTGACATATACCGACAATGTAAAGATTTTTTACACTATCATTTAATCAGAACCGTTGATTTATTTAAAATGTTTGACTTTTATTTTAACTACGTGAAAAGTACTCATCAATTTCATAATTCCATTAAGCAACCTTTTATATTTTTTTAACCAACTTTGATTTACTACTAAATTATTTTTAATATCTGGACGTTTATTAATCAACTTCATCACTTTATTAATCAATATTTTACATTTTATTAATCAACTTTATTTCTCTATTTTAAAGTTATAATTCACGAATACTGTTCACGTACTGTTTATAAATAAAACATTTTATTTATAAAAAAATCACCCTATAAATATTATGAACAATGTATACGGTGTAAGTATTTAGTATAAAAAAAGAGTGTAGGAATAACATTGTAATATGTTAATAAAACACATTCTTAAAGTTTGTAGTGCTTTTTTTTTAAATAAAAAATGATCTACTTTTTATATTTTATTAATCAACTTTGATTTACTACTAAATTATTTTTAATATATGGACGTTTATTAACCAACTCCATCACTTTATTAATAAACTTCATTACTTTATTAACCAACTCCATCACTTTATTAATAAACTTCATCTCTTTTTAACCAATTTTTTATATTTTATTAACTAAATTTATTTCACTATTTTAAAGTCACTATTCACAAATATTGTTTAAAGATACTATTCACAAATATTGTCCACCGATAATATTCATGCATTGCTCACGCACTGTTCACATAATGTTCTTAAATAAGTAAAAGATTATCAATATGTTAAGAAAAATGTTATTCTTACACTACAATTTACACCTACATCGTATTTCATTGTTAACCAATATGATCAACAATGAAATATTATAATATTATTAATTAATTAATAGATTTTTTTAATTAATTAATTATTTATTATTTATTTAATTATTATTTTTAAAATAAATGATCCTGATATAATATTGTGTAATTAACCAACTTAATAATTTTATTAACTAATTTTTTTATTTAAAAGATTTTTTTATTTAAAAACAATATATAAAAGATTTTTTATTTAATTAATTATTTATTATTTATTTTAAAAATAAATAATCCGGATATAATATTGTGTGATTAACCAACTTAATAATTTTATTAACTAATTTTTTATATTGTATTAACCAACTTTATTGACCGCTAAAAATTACTCTTAATATCTCAATGTTTGTTAACCAATTTCATAACTTCATTAAGCAATTTTTTATATTTTATTAACCAACTATGATTTACTACTAAATTATTTATAATATATGACCGTTTATTAATCAACTCCATCACTTTATTATATAACTTTATCACTTTATTAACCAACTTTTTATATTTTATTAACTAACTTTATTTCACTATTTTAAAGTCACTATTCATAAATATTGTTCAAGAATTACTATTCACGAATACTGTTTACCTATAATATTCATGCATTGTTCACGCACTGTTCACGTAGTGTTCATAAATAAAAAAATTATTAAAAAAAAATCATTGTATAAATATTGTGAACAGTGTATACGATATAAATATTTGGTGTTAAAAAAAAGCGTAGGATTAACATTGCTGATAGTTAATAAAAAACTTTCTTAAAGTTTATATTACTTTTGTTTATAATAAAAAAAGAATTTAATTGACATATACTAATAGTGTAAAGATTTTTTACACTATCGGTTAACGAGAACCGTTGATTTATTTAAAATGTTTGACTTTTATTTTAACCACCTAAAAAGTATTGACCAATAACATGATTTCATTTAAGCAACTTTTTACATTTAATTAACCAACTTTGATGTACTACTAAATTATTTTTAATATATGAAAATTTATTAACCAAATATTATCACTTTATTAACAGACTTTTTATATTTCTTTAACCAACTTTATTTTACTATTTTAAAGTCACAATTCACGAATACTGCTCACGGATATTGTTCACGTATTGTTTATAAATAAAAAAAAAATTTAAAAAAAATCACCGTATAAATATTTAGTGTCAAAAAATGGTGTAGGAATAACATTGTGATATGTTAATAAAAAATGTTATTCTTACACTACAATTTACACCTACATCGTATTTCATTGTTAATCAATATGGTCAACAGAGAAACATTATAATTATATATATATATATATATATATATATATATATATATATATATATATATATATATATATATATATATATATATATATATATATATTTAAAAATAATATATAAAATATTTTTTTATTTTATTTATTTATTTATTTTTTTAAATTAAATGATCGTGATATAAAATTGTGTGATTAACCAACTTCATAATTTTATTAATTAATTTTGTTCTATTGTATTAACCAATTTTGTTGACCGCTAAAAATTAATTTTAATATCTCAATGTTTGTTAACCAATTTCATAAATTCATTAATCAACTTTTTACATTTTATTAACTAATTTTGATTTACTACTAAATTATTTTTAATATATGGACATTTATAACACACTTCATCACTTTATTAACCAACTTTTTATATTTTATTAACTAACTTTATTTCACTATTTTAAAGTCATTATTTACAAATATTGTTCAAGAATACTATTTAGGAATACTGTTCACCGATAATATTCATCCTTATTCTCGCATTGTTCACGTAATGTTCATAAATAAATAAAAAATTATTTAAAAAATTCACCATAAATATATATATATTGTAAACAGTATATACGATGTAAATATTTGGTGTTAAAAAAGGAGGTAGGAATAACATTTGTGATAGTTAATAAAAAAACATTCTTAAAGTTTATATTACTTTTGTTTATAATAAAGAAATAATTTAATTGACATACACCGGCAATGTAAAGATTTTTTACACTATCATTTAATCAGAACCGTTGATTTATTTAAAATGTTTGACTTTTATTTTAACTACCTAAAAAGTACTAATCAATTTCATAATTCCATTAAGCAACCTTTTATATTTTTTTAACCAACTTTGATTTACTACTAAATTATTTTTAATATCTGGATGTTTATTAATCAACTTCATCACTTTATTAATCAATATTTTACATTTTATTAATCAACTTTATTTCACTATTTTACAATCACTATTTACGAATATTTTTTACGGTTATTATTCACGAACATTGTTCACGGGTAATATTCATGCACTGTTCACGCGTTATACACATAGTGTTCATAAATAAAAAAAAATTTAACGTATAAATACTGCGAACAGCATATGCGCGATGTAAGTATTTGGTAATAAAAAAGGGTGTGGGAATAACATTGCTGATAGTTAATAAAAAACATTCTTAAAGTTTATAGTGCTTTAGTTTATAATAAAACAAAATACAATTTTCATTGTTTACTAGTATGGTGAACAGTAAAATATTATATATATATATATATATATATATATATATATATATATATATATATATATATATATATATATATATATATATATATATAAAATATTTAAAAACAATATAAAAAAGATTTTTTAATTTATTTATTATTTACTTTTAAATTAAATGATTCTGATATAAAATTGTTTGACTAACCAACGTCATAATTTTATTAACCAATTTTTTATATTGTATTAACCAACTTTATTGACTGCTAAAAATTACTTTTAATATTTCAATGTTTATTAACTAATTTCATAACTTTTTTAAGAAACTTTTTACATTTTATTAACCAACTTAATTTACTATTAAATTATTTTTAATATGTGAACATTTATTGACCAACTTCATCATTACATTAATCAATTTTTTATATTTTATTAACTAACTTTATTTCACTATTTTTAAGTCACTATTTAGAAATATTGTTCATGCACTGTACACATACTGTTTATAAATAAAATTTTTTACTTAAAAAATAATAATTTCACAGTAAAAATACTATGACCAATGTATACGGTGTAAATATTTAGTATTAAAAAAGGATGTAGGAATAAGATTGTTAATATGTTAATAAAAAATATTCATAAAGTTTATAATGTTTTTTTTATAATAAAAAAAATCCTATTTTTATTGACCAGGTGAACCTCTAATTATTGTATCCTCTATAACATTTTTACTTTCCTTTTTAAAAAATGTGATTTATTTTTATATTAAAATAATATAAAAAGCGTTCTAAACTTGTTAAAAAGTTTATAAAAAATAATTATTAATATAAAAAGTTTTTTTTCATAAACTTTGAAAATATATTTTAAAATATTAAAAATCTATTTTATTATATTTTGTTTCTTAAAATATCAATATGTTAAGAAAAATGTTATTCTTACACTACAAGTTACACCTAGATCGTATTTCATTGTTTACCAATATGGTGAACAGTAAATTATTATAATATATATATATATATATATATATATATATATATATATATATATATATATATATATATATATATATTAAAAACAGTATATAAAAGATTTTTTTACATTATTTATTTATTATTTTTATTTTTAAATTAAATGACTCTGATATAAAATTGTTTGACTAACCAACTTCATAATTTTATTAACCAATTTTTTATATAGTATTAACCAATTTTATTGACCGGTAAAAATTACCTTTAATATCTCAATGTTTATTAACTAATTTCATAAGTTTTTTAGGCAACTTTTTATATTTTATAAACCAACTTAATTTACTATTAAATTATTTTTAATATGTGAACATTTATTGACCAACTTCATCATTACATTAATCAACTTTTTATATTTTATTAACCAATTTTATTTCACTATTTTTAAGTCACTATTCAGAAATATTTTTCACACACTGTAAGAGTAGGAACCATTCATGAACCTCTAATTATTGTATCCTCTTTAACATTTTTACATTCGATTTTTAAAAAATGTGATTTAATTTTATATTAAAATAAATACAAAAAGCATTCTAAACTTGTTACAAAGTTTATAAAAAGCAATTATTAATATAAACAAAAAATTTCATGAACTTTGAAAACATATTTTAAAATATTAGAAATCTATTTTATCAGATTTTGTTTCTTAAAATGTCAATATGTTATTCTTAAAATACAATTTAGACCTACATCGTATTTCATTGTTAACTAATATGGTCAACAGTGAAACATTATAGTATTATATATATATATATATATATATATATATATATATATATATATATATATATATATATATATATATATATATATATATATATATATATATATATATATATATATATATATATATATATATATATATATATATATATATATATCTTTGAAAACAATATATAAAAGATTTATTTATTTATTTTATTTATTTATTATTATTTTTTTAAAATAAATAATCCTGATATAACATTGTATGATTAATCAACTTCATAATTTTATTAACTAATTGTATATTGTATTAACTAGTTTTATTGACCGCTAAAAATTAGTTTTAATATCTCAATGTTTGTTAACCAATTTCTTAACTTCATTAAGCAACTTTTTATATTTTATTAACCAACTTTGATTTACTACTGGATTATTTTTAATATATGGACGTTTATTAACCAACTTCATCACTTTATTAACCAATTTTTTATATTTTATTAACTAACTTTATTTCACTATTTTTAAGTCACTATTCACAAATATTGTTCAAAGATACAATTCATGCATTTTCACGCACTGTTCACATAATGTTCATAAATAAGTAAAAAATTATTTTTAAAAAATTCACCATATAAATATTTTGAACAGTTATACGATGTAAATATTTGGTGTTAAAAAAGATGTACGAATAACATTTCTGATAGTTAATAAAAAAAACTTTATTAAAGTTTATATTACTTTTGTTTATAATAAAAAAAGAATTTAATTGACATACACTTACTAATGTAAAGATTTTTTACACTATCAGTTAATCAGAACCGTTGATTTATTTAAAATGTTTGACTTTTATTTTAACTACCTGAAAAGTATTAACCAATTACATAATTTCATTAAGCAACTCTTTACATTTAATCAACCAACTTTGATTTACTACTAAATTATTTTTATTATATAGACGTTCATTAACCAACTTCATCACTTTATTAACCAACTTTTTGTATTTCTTTAAACAACTTTATTTCACTATTTTAAAGTCACAATTCACGAAAACTGTTCACAGATACTGTTCACGTACTTTTTATAAATAAAAGTTTTTATTTAAAAAAAATCGTATAAATATTATAAACAATGTATACGATGTAAGTATTTAGTGTCAAAAAAAGTGTAAGAATAACATTATGATATGTTAATAAAAAACATTGTTAAAGTTTGTAGTGCTTATTTTTTTATAATAAAAAAAATCTATTTTTATTTATTAGGTGATTTTATAAAAAACACATGAAAAAATAGCGTTTTTTTCTAAATGTCACCTTTCTCTTTTGTGCATAATATATTTCTTCTTACCTCACTCATATTCACACATTCAAAAAATTAAAAATATATGAAACAACACTATTGCAGTAAAAAGAGAAAACAGACTCTTCATTTTTCATTTATCTTTCACTTTTTTTTCTTCATATTTTTATTTTAAGTTTTTATAAAATGAGATTAATTTTAATATTATAATAATTTTGTCAAACAATTTACAATGTTTCGTATAAAAAAGCACTCTAATGATTTACAATTTTTTTAAAAACAATTATTTATGTTAAGATTTTTTTAAATAAAGTTTGAAAATATATTTTAAAATATAAAAAAATCTATTTTATGAGATTTTGTTTCTTAAAATGTAAATATGTTAAGAAAAATATTATTCTTACACTATAATTTACACCTACACCGTATTTCATTGTTCACCAATACAGTGAATAGTGAAATATTATAATATTATTTATATAACTTATTTAAAAATAATATAAAATTTTTTTTTATTTATTTTATTTATTTTTAAATTAAATTATCCTGATATAAAATTCAATAATTAACCAATTTAATAATTTCATTAAGAAATTTTTTATATTGTATATTAACTAACATTATTGACTGCTAAAAATTACTTTTAACATATAAATGTTTATTAACCAATTTCATAATTTTATTAAGCAACTTTTATATTTTATTAACTAGCTTTTATTTACATTTAAATTATTTTAATATATGAACGTTTATTAACCAACTTCATCATTTTACTAACATTTTACATTTTATTAATCAACTTTATTTTACTATTTTAAAGTCACTGTTCATGAATATTGTTCTTGAATACTATTCACGAATACTGTTCACGGATAATACTCATGCACTGTACACATAACTTTCATAAATAAAACATTTTATTTATAAAAAAATCACCGTATAAATACTATAAACAGTGTATAAGGTGTAAGTATTTGGTGTCAAATAAGAATGTAGAAATAACATTGCTGATAGTTAATAAAAACATTCTTAAAGTTTATAGTGCTTTTGTTTAGAATAAAATATTCAATTTTTATTGACTAGTTGATATTTTTTAAAAGCACGTGAAAAAATAACATTTTTTTTAAAAGGCACTATTGTAATACCCCAAATTTTACCCTCAAATCAGTTGATTCATGTCGCATGTCATCTCATTTTTGCATCAGCTCACTATTAACAGGTTACGTAGTTTGTTTCGCTTTGCAGGAACCGCGCCTGGTACAATTTGGTTGTTAAGGGGGAAAATTGTCATTTGTACGTTGCTTGTCGACAAGTCACAAAGATGAATCACTGTCAGGATTTTATAGAGCAATTAGAGCTTCTGTTCCCGAGTTCTTTATGTTTTTTGAAGATAAGCAGAAATTCACAGTAATTTTTGGCATCAGGATGTGGAGATACATTAGTTAAATCAGTGGGTCGAGACTCTGTCGCCCGTGGATTTCTGAGACATTTAGGTTGTCATATTGGGTATGATTACATTGAAATGTCGATTTGGTTCAAGTCAATGCGTGAATTCATCCTGCGGAATTTGGGGTTCAACAGGCATTTATTTTCTCTGTTCTTCCGCTACCTGCCATTAAATTCTCAAAAAGAAAGCAATACAAACGTCGGCTCAAGTCTGGATTTATTTGATGGCAATTTTTTGGCCGAGTTAGTCCTTGACATTGGGTTTAGCTATTGGAAATACAAATGGGATTGTTGGCATGGAATGTAGTTCTGCTTTGCTGCTAATGGATTTTCTCTGCTTTTCTTTCTATTTTTATCCATTCAGGGCCCATTCTGATTCTATCATCAGGCGCGACTTAATGTATGGGAAAATTTTATCAGTTATGGAAAGCAGTGCATATTGGAGTGACAAGTTTGATTTGACTAATTTTTGGAACTTAGTCATGTCAAAGTTATGTGGTGAATTTAAGTCTTATTCAAGAACCTATGATTATTGTATCCACTTTAACATTTTTACTTTCCATTTTTAAAAAATGTGATTTATTTTTATATTAAAATAAATATAAAAAGCGTTCTAAACTTGTTAAAATATTTATAAAAAAATAACTATTAATATAAAAAGTTTTCTTTCATAAACTTTGAAAATATATTTTATCAGATTTTGTTTCTTAAAATGTCAATATGTTAAGAAAAATGTTATTCTTATATATATATCTTTAAAAACAATATATAAAAGATTTTTTTATTTAATTAATTATTTATTATTTATTTTTAAAATAAATAATCCTGATATAATATTGTGTGATTAACCAACTTAATAATTTTATTAACTAATTTTTTATATTGTATTAACCAACTTTATTGACCGCTAAAAATTACTCTTAATATCTCAATGTTTGTTAACCAATTTCATAACTTCAATAAGCAACTTTTTATATTTTATTAACCAACTATGATTTACTACTAAATTATTTATAATATATGACCGTTTATTAACCAACTCTATCACTTTATTATACAATTTCATCACTTTATTAACCAACTTTTTATATTTTATTAACTAACTTTATTTCACTATTTTAAAGTCACTATTCATAAATATTGTTCAAGAATACTATTCACGAATACTGTTCACCTATAATATTCATGCATTGTTCACGCACTGCACTGTTCACGTAGTGTTCATAAATAAAAAAATTATTAAAATAAAATTTATTGTATAAATATTGTGAACAGTTATATGATATAAATATTTGGTGTTAAAAAAGATGTAGGAATAACATTTCTGATAGTTAATAAAAAAAACTTTATTAAAGTTTATATTACTTTTGTTTATAATAAAAAAAGAATTTAATTGACATACACTAACAATGTAAAAAAAATTTACACTATCAATTAATCAGAACCGTTGATTTATTTAAAATGTTTGACTTTTATTTTAACTATTGTTTATAAATAAAAAAAAATTATTTAAAAAAAATCACCGTATAAATATTTAGTGTCAAAAAATGGTGTAGGAATAACATTGTGATATGTTAATAAAAAATTTTATTCTTACACTACAATTTACACCTACATCGTAATTCATTGTTAATCAATATGGTCAACAGTGAAATATTATAATATTATATATATATATATATATATATATATATATATATATATATATATATATATATATATATATATATATATATATATATATATATATATTTATTTATTTAAAAAGAATATATAAAATACTTTTTTTTATTTATTTATTTAAATTAAATGATCGTGATATAAAATTGTGTGATTAACCAACTTCATAATTTTATTACTTAATTTTTTCATCAACCTGTAATTATTGTATCCACTTTAACATTTTTACTTTCAATTTTTTTAAAATGTGATTTATTTTTATATTAAAATAAATATAAAAAGCGTTCTAAATTTGTTAAGAAGTTTATAAAAAAACCATTTTTAATATAAAAAGTTTTCTTTCATAAACTTTGAAAATCTATTTTATCAGATTTTGTTTCTTAAAATGTCAATATGTTAAGAAAAATGTTATTCTTACACTATAATTTACACCTACATCGTATTTCATTGTTAACCAATATATATTTTAAAAATAATATATAAAATATTTTTTTAGTTAATTAATTAATTAATTATTTGTTTTTAAATTAAATGATCCTGATATAAAATTGTATGATTAACCAATTTCATAATTTTATTAATTAATTTTTTTCTATTGAATTAACCAACTTTATTGACCGCTAAAAATTAATTTTAATATCTCAATGTTTGTTAATCAATTTTATAACTTCATTAATCAACTTTTTATATTTTATTAACCAACTTTGATTTACTACTAAATTATTTTTAATATATGAACGTTTATTAACAAACTTCATCATTTTATTAACCAACTTTTTATATTTTATTAACTAACTTTATTTCACTATTTTAAAGTCATTATTCACAAATATTGTTCAAGTCACGAATACTGTTTACTTATAATATTCATGCATTGTTCATGCACTGTTCACATAGTGTTCATAAATGAATAAATTTATTTTAAAAAAATTCACCGTATAAATATTGTGAACAATATATATGACGTAAATATTTGGTGTTAAAAAAGAGTGTAGGAATAACATTTCTGATAGTTAATAAAAAAACATTCTTAAAGTTTATATTACTTTTGTTTATAATAAAAAAATAATTTAATTGACATACACTGACAATGTAAAGGTTTTTTACACTATCAGTTAATCAAAACCGTTGATTTATTTAAAATGTTTGACTTTTATTTTAACTACCTGAAAAGTATTAATCAATTATATAATTTTATTAAGCAATTTTTTACATTTAATTAACCAACTTTGATTTACTACTAAATTATTTTTAATATATGGACGTTTATTAACCAACTTTATCACTTCTTTAACCAACTTTTTATATTTCTTTAACCAACTTTATTCCACTATTTTAAATTCACAATTCACGAATATTGTTCACGTACTGTTTATAAATAAAATATTTTATTTTATAAAAACCACTGTATTAATATTATGAACAACATCTACGGTGTAAATATTTAGTATATAAAAAGGGTGTAGGAATAATGTTGTGATATATTAATAAAAAAGATTCTTGAAGTTTGTAGTGTTTTTGTTATATAATAAAAAAAACTATTTTTATTGATCAGGTGATATTTTCTAAAAACACATCAAAAAATAACGTTTTTTTCTAAATGACATCCTTCTCTTTTGTGCATAATATATTTCTTCTTACCTCAGTCGTATCGACACATTAAAAAAAAACTAAAAATACATGAAACAACACTACTGCAGTAAAAAGAGAAACAGACTCTTCATTTTTTCTTTATTTTTCACTTTCATAATTATTTATTTTAAGATTTTTTAAAGATTTTTTTAAATAAACTTTGAAAATATATTTTAAAAGATAAATAAAAATCTATTTTAAGAGATTTTGTTTCATAAAATGTAAATATGTTTAAAAAATCATTATTCTTACGCTACAATTTACACCTACACTGTAATTCATTGTTCACCAATATAGTGAATAGTGAAATATATATATTTAAAAACAATATAAAAATAGATTTTTTATTTTATTTTTATTTTTAAATTAAATTATCCTGATATAAAATTCAGTGATTAACCAATTTTATAATTTTATTAACCAACTTTTTATATTGTATTAACTAACATTATTGACTGCTAAAATTTACTTTTAATATCTAAATGTTTATTAATCAATTTCATAATTCCATTAAGCAAATTTTTATATTTTTTTAACTAATTTTTATTTACTATTAAATTATTTTTAATATCTGGACGTTTATTAACCAACTTAATCACTTTATTAACCAACATTTTACATTTTATTAATCAACTTTATTTCACTATTTTAAAGTCACTATTTACGAATATTGTTTACAGATACTATTTACGAATATTGTTCACGGGTAATATTCATGCACTGTTCACGCGTTGTACACATAGTGTTCATAAATAAAAAAATTTATTTAAAAAAAAAATTCACCGTATAAATACTGCGAACAGTATATGCGCGATGTAAGTATTTGGTAATAAAAAAAGAGTGGGAATAACATTGATGATAGTTAATAAAAAACATTCTTAAAGTTTATAGTGCTTTTTTTATAATAAAAAAAAAACCTATTTTTATTGACAAGGTGATATAAAGAGATGCAGACGTGTAAGAGTAGGAACCATTCATGAACCTCTAATTATTGTATCCTCTTTAACATTTTTACTTTCCTTTTTAAAAAATGTTATTTATTTTTATATTAAAATAAATATAAAACGCGTTCTAAACATGTTAAAAAGTTTATAAAAAAACAATTATTAATATAAAAAGTTTTTTTTCATAAACTTTGAAAATATATTTTAAAATTTTAAAAATCTATTTTATCAAATTTTGTTTCTTAAAATCACTACGCCATAATTGACATTTAGCAGCGCACACAAAGACAGCGCTTTTTGAAAAAGCGCTGCTAAAGATGAATTATAAAAAAAAGAAAAAAATTGATAAGCAAAGACAGTGCTTTTTCAAAAAGCGCTGCTAAATGGGGGTCCTAAGACAGCGCTTCTATAAAGCGCTGCTAAAAGGGGGGTCTAAGACAGCCCAAAGACAGCGCTTTTTATTAAGCGCTGCTAAAGGGGGGATCCTAAGATAGCGCTTCCAAAAAGCGCTGCTAAATGGGGGGTCTAAGACAGCCCAAAGACAGCGCTTTTCTAAAGCGCTGCTGTAGGTCTAGTCTACGAGAGCGCTTTTTCCATAAAGCGCTGCTATATGGGGGTACATAAGAAGATCTTTGAGAGCGCTTTTTAAAGCGCTGCTAAAGCCATTAAAAAGCGTTGCTATAGGTTTAGTTAGAATAAATTTAAAATACCCACCAGAATTTTATGAGAAACAGAACAGTCATATCGTATTTCTTTCTTTCTTCTTCTCTGGCGAACAAAGAACGTTGCCCTATAAACCCACCGTTGCAGTCCAACCGTCGCCCTCCTCTGTTGCATTTCGCCGCCGTTCACTGTCCCTCTGCTTGTCTGCATTGCATTTCCGCCATTGTTACGGTATTTGAAGTTTTACTCTGGTTTTCTTTTTTACGTATATTTTTACCATTGTTGCTGTAATCTTTAAGTAGAACTGAATATGTTTTTATTATTTGAATACAATCAAGTTAAGTATTTATAAACAGAGAGTTTTTATTTCAGAGTTTATATGAGAGTTTATATTTGAGAGTTTATATTTGAGAGTTTATAACCATAATCAAGTTAAGTATTTGAACTGAATATGTTTTCTACAAGAGTTTATATTTTTTAAGAGAGTTTATATTTTGTATGTTTTAAGAGAGTTTATAAGAGAGTTTATAAGAGACTTTTATTTGTGATAACTGTTTGGTCATGAAAATGCAATGTTTCGTTGTTTGTTTATGTATGGTGTCCTCAAAGTTTTATTAGAGTGGGTGAGCAATATTAATTAATAGTTATTAATGATAATAATTTATGGATAACAATCATAGAGTAAAGTTAGAGTAGAGTGTGTGTAAGGACCAGTTTCTTTAATAGTACTTTATACTTAAGAAAAAACAACTTTATTGGGTTGGTGGTTAGAATTCTTGGAAATAAAGAGAAAATGATGGAAAGGAAGAAAGAATAATTCAAATGTGGATAAGAGATTTATATGTTTTTATGTTAAGTCTCTCTGTTGAATATGTTTTTAAGAGAGTTTATATTTTTTAAGAGAGTTTATATTTTGTATGTTTTAGATTGACAAACAAAAGTTTATATTTTGCATGTTCAATATAGTTTGGAAATTCCTATTTTTTAAGAGAGTAGCCAACATGAATATGGTTTTATATGATATGGTTTTATATGTTATTATGGTTTTATATGTTTAGTTAGGATTTCTCAATGTTTAGTAAGGGTGTCATTTTGGTTTAAGGATTATCTAGTATTTTTAATAGGATTTGTTTTGGTGGATTATCTAGTATTTTTGTCTTGGTTAATTATTAATATGATTTTAATAAAATTTATATTTTGTCTGCTATAGGGGTTACCTGTGAAGAGCAAAGGTGTGATCGTTTCCAAGCATCCTATTGCGTAGCATTCTTAGAAGTTAGTGATTTCCTTACAGGTATTCTCTGTTTTGTTTAACTTTTATAGTTTAGTGTAGATTACTCAATTAGTATGGATAAAAAATGGATGTCTGGTAATCGATTGTCAAAAGAGTACGAGAATGGGGTATCGAAGTTCGTTAAGTTTGCTGTTCAACACGCCAAAGACCCTAGTAGGATCACATGTCCTTGCTTAGGATGCTGTTATGGGCGTCGAGTTAACACCGTTCAGTTGGAATCTCATTTAATGAGACATGGAATTGATCGAAGTTACACATGTTGGACATTACATGGTGAGATAAGTAACGAGAATGTTGAACCCCGGAATAATACGACATGTGCTTCGAAGGACAATGGCAGGAATACATATGATTGTGATCGAGTCGAAGAGATTGTAGAAGCACTTGAAGAAGATCTTCAAGATTGTCCCAAGATGTTTGAGAGGCTGGTAAGCGATGCATAGAAACCGTTGTATAAAGGTTGCACTACTTTAACAAGATTGTCCGCGGTATTAAAGTTGTACAATTTAAAGGCGAGTAATGGATGGTCGGATAAAAGTTTCACAGAGTTGTTAGCCCTACTTCAAGAGATGCTTCCGGAGGATAATGTTCTTCCCAATCAAACCTATGAAGCTAAAAAAATGTTATGCTCTATTAGCATGAGCTATGATAAGATACATGCTTGTCCAAATGATTGCATTTTGTTTCGAAATGAATATGAATCATTAAACGAGTGTCCTAAATGTGGTGTATCTCGGTATAAGAAAAAATTGTCACCAGCAAAAGTATTATGGTATTTTCCTATAATTCCGAGATTCAGACGCATGTTTCGTAGTTAAACAGATGCAAAACACCTGACTTGGCATGCAGATGATAGAATTGTAGATGGGAAGTATCGACATCTGGCAGATTCACCACAGTGGATGAAAATTGATAATGATTATCCTGATTTTGGAGAAGAAGCTAGAAACCTTCGCTTGGCATTATCGACTGATGGAATGAATCCGCATGGTCTGCAGAGTATCTCACATTCCACCTGGCCTGTAATTATTATGATTTATAACCTACCTCCATGGCTATGTATGAAGCGTAAGTACATGATGTTATCTATGTTAATTTCTGGCCCTAAACAACCAGGGAATGACATAGACGTATACCTAACACCTCTAATCGAAGACTTAAAGAGTTTGTGGGAGAACGGTGTGGAGGTTTATGATGGATATAGGAAAGAAAGTTTCAATTTGAGGGCGATGTTGTTTGGCACAATTAATGATTTCCCAGCATACGGAGATCTATCGGGGTATAGCATTAAAGGTCAATGTGCGTGTCCTATCTGTGAAGAAAACACAGATTGGACGCGGTTGGAATTTGGTCAGAAGAATGTCTTTCTTGGTCATCGTAGATTCTTAAATTCTAGTCATCACTACCGTGGGTGGAGAAAAGCATTCAATAGAAATTCAGAACAACGTAAAGCTCCACCTACATTGACCGGCGAACAAATTTTTGAAAAGGTGAAAGATGTGAGTACTAAGTTTGGCAAGCCTTTTTCTCATACGCTTGTCACGCGTGGGTGGAAGAAGAGGTCAATTTTGTTTGAGTTGCCGTATTGGAAGTCGTTGTATGTAAGACATTTTCTTGATGTTATGCATATTGAAAAAAATGTATTTGAAAGTGTTATTGGTACGTTACTCAATATACAAGGAAAGTCTAAGAATGGCCTTAAAGCAAGAAAGGACTTGGTAGCAATGGGAATAAGAAATGAATTAGGACCCTTGAAGAAAGGAAATGCACATATCTACCACATGCTGCTTATACTTTATCTAGAAAGGATAAAAAGATACTGTGTAAGTTTCTGAGTGAAGTTAAAGTTCCAGAAGGATACTCTTCAGATATTAGAAGACTTGTTTCTATGAAAGATCTCAAGTTAAAGAGTTTAAAGACACATGATTGCCATGTTATAATGGAACACTTTCTACCAATAGGTATACGTTCTATTTTGCCAGAAAAAGTGAGAGGCGCAATAACTAAATTGTGTTTTTTCTTTAGGTCAATCTGTAGTAAGGTGATAGATCCTGCGATCTTACCAACATTGCAAAGAGAAATAGTTATTACTTTATGCGAGCTTGAAATGTATTTTCCTCCATCATTTTTTGACATAATGGTACATCTAGTTGTTCATCTTGTGAAAGAGACACAACTGTGTGGACCTGCCTATATGAGATGGATGTACCCTGTTGAACGTTATATGAAAATATTGAAAGGGTATGTGAAAAACCGAAGTCGACCAGAGGGATGTATTGTTGAACGATATATTGTTGAAGAAGCTATTGAGTTTTGTACTGAATATTTGTCCAACATTCAATCCATTGGCCTCCCAAAATCTCATGTTGTTGAAAAAATAGTAGGTAAACAGTTAATTGGAAATAAAGTTGTGACAGTTTCAAGGGATGAACGGGAGCAAGTGCATTTGTATGTTCTACACAATGACATTGAGGTTGAGCCGTATGTTGAAATGCACAAGGACGTTCTCCGAGGTTTAAATCTGAATAGAAATGAAAATTGGATAGTACGTGAGCACAATCGAAGTTTTATAACATGGTTCAAGGAGCATATTTTTTTAAAGTTTTATTCTGATCCCGCTTCAATAACAGAAAGGTTGAGATGTTTAGCATATGGTCCAAGTTTGCATGTGTTTTCTTATAGCGCATACGCAATTAATGGATACACATTTTATACCAAGGAACAAGATGATAAAAGTACAAAGCAAAATAGTGGTGTCACCGTGCTTGCCGAAGCAATGCATATTTCCTCGTATTATGGGGTTATCGAGCGCATTTGGGTGTTTGATTATGAGAAGTTTCAGATTCCTATCTTTGGATGCAAGTGGGTTGAAAATAATAGTGGCATACGAATGGATAAATCAGGTTTTTTGAAAGTGGATCTTAATAAGGTGGGGTACAAAGATGAGCCTTTTATTCTAGCCACGCAAGCTAAACAAGTGTTCTATGTCACTGATCCGACAAGTACGAAATGGTCTATAGTTCTTTTTTCCAACAAAGTAATCGATGATAACATTGGAGAAAAGGGGGATGTTGATGTTGAGAATGAATCTTATATTATAGATGATCCAGATGAGAATATTAGAGCGGACGAATCATATATTAGAAATGATCATAACGAGGGAATTTGGATCAATCCATCTGTCCGTGTTGTTAAGAGACAAGTAAACCCCATTAAAACGAAAAAAAGAAAGAGATGTTAAAGGTACTTGTAACATATTATTTCTTATTTATACCATGTTTTTCTTATTTACACATTTCTTATGTATATATTTGTTATTTACATATTTGCATGTCATTCATTTTATACTTTGGTTTTTCTGAATTACAGGTATATATATTATGGCCAGCAACGAGGAAACATCACATGATGGAAAACAAACAACAAAAGACGTGGAAGACGATATTAAAAAAGGCATAACGATTATGAAAAAAATCATCCGTGCGAGAGATAAAGGAGTAAAGTATGATGTCCATTGGAATGAAAGAGATCAGTTAGTTGAGCCTAACGATGTGTTGCTAACAAGTTACATCGGAGCACTTGTACGTTCGCAAGTTCCGATTACTTGCGATAATTGGAGAATTGTTTCATTACAACCGGCTAAAGATAAGATTTGGGATGAGATTCAGGTATGATATTTGATTATTTTTAATTATGTTGACAGTTACGTCTTTATATTAATTATACTAACATGTTATATGTATGTGTGTTTGTTTGCAGAGATCTTTTAATATTGAAGATCGTAGGAGAAAATATTGTATTCAATTGGCCGGAAAACGCTTGAGGGGATTTAGAGCGTTTTTAACAAACAAGTTTCTAAAAGATTCTGAAGGAAACTTTGTTGACTCGGAGCGTCCAATGAAGTTAGCAGATTTGATTTCGGAGGAAGAATGGGAGACGTTTGTTGCAAAGCGAAGAACAAAAGAATTTGAAGTAAGTACAACTTATCATGAACTATGTATAGTATATATACTTCTTCCACAAGAGTTCTGATAAACTTGTTTTTTCAGGTTGTTAGTGGCGTAAATCGTCAACGGGCATCAAATTCCGCATATCTATACAGAAAGGGTCGTTTGGGATATGCACGCTTAGAACAAAAAATAGTAAGTACATATACATGCTTTAATATGATATATTTACAAAAAATAGTAAGTATATATAATAAGATATAATGCTTTATTAATTATCCGTCTTAATGCGTAGTTGGAAGAGGAGAGGTGTGATGCGACATCTCTTCCAGACCATGTTGTATGGAAGGCTGCTCATGTGGGACGAGATGGAGTCGTTCAGGAAGAAGTTCAACAAGTCTTTGAACAATGTGTAAGTACAACGTTATCTTTGTCAGTAACTGATCAAAAGTGTATAATATTTTTATATATGTTTTTATCTATATTTCAAGAGACTCTATCCCAGACCATAACTCCCGCTGAGGACGATGATTGCAGCAGCTTACTGAGCCGGGTGCTGAATATTCCTGAGTATTCTGGGCGTGTGAGGGGTAAGAGATTTGGTGTCACTCCATCCAAACTGTATAAGCAGCCAAAGAAAAAAAATCCAACCAATAAAGAAGTGATGGATACTTTGGAGGAATTGAAAGCGCAGATCCGTGAATTACAGAAGGACAAGGAGAGATACATGTCGGAAAGACGCGCTCCAGAGGGTAAAGCTACTAGTGACAAAGATAGTATCGGTTGTCCGCAAAAGCTTCCAGAGGTAATTGTATATATTACATTGAAATTAATTTAGCAGAGTTTACTTAATTGACACATTAACTGATCATTATTTGTTTAGGGCATTTCACTTTGCCGGCTATATTTATCGTCACCTACTCATCGAATGGTTGGCAAGGGAAAGGTGCATAACTTTCTAGGAGACTTACTTCACCATAAACCGCTCCCTTCTGGATTTTTGAAAGTATCTATTGATATTGCGTTAGAGGGGGTGTGTTGTTGCCTATACCAGATGATATTTCAGGCGCAACAGTGGTGGGAGACGCAATTGAAGCGTATGTGGCATGGCCGGCAAATCTCATTTGCATAGATGATGAGGTAGGTTAAACCTTTTAATACTCAAATGTTTTATGATCCATACATGAAAGTTATTCTTACATTTACATTTTATTATTTACATGATGATCTTAGACTCCTACAAAATCCAAATCAAAAGATGATAGAATTATTGTGCGGGATACCGATTCAGCTGCATCAAAGAAACAGGTACTACTACAGTTACATGATTATCTTGTTATACATTAATTACTGAACTTATATATGACTTTTAGGTTCATGATCAGCAGTCGCAACAAGTCAGCAAGGGTAAGATGCCTGAAACTTCCAAGGTGCCCAGAAAAGCATTTGTTCCTCGATTTAGGATGTGTCTTGAAACATATGTGGGAACATCAGATATGCCTGAGGGTGGCATCTGTCAAATACATATGGACGAAGGTATTTTCGATTTTGAATATCCCGAAACAATTGCTAAGGAGGATTTTGATCAGGTTTTCAACCATTCTGAATTGGGCGTCGATGTTATGCATTCATACATCAGGTACTTCGATCCATTTTAATTAAATAATTGAACATTTTAAAATTTGCTCGTTTAACTGAATATTCTAATGTTGATTATGTTTTTTTAGGTTCTTGTATGACAAGTTGTTGGTCCCGAATAAATTGACTTCAGTATTCGCATTCTTATCTGCTAGCTGTGTCAACTCACGGATAATAGACCAGACACCAGATACAGTCAAAGAGTACACAGTGCAGAGATTTATGCGCGCGACTACGGAGAAGTTGTTCTTGTTGCCATATAATACTGGCCATGGGTTAGATTTTATTCTAAATTCATTTATTATAATTGTTCGATTTTTCCCTTTCTATATAACATTTCTGCCTAAACTGTTATCTTATTTTATAGTGGACATTGGTTGTTGGTCGCGATTAATCCGAGGAAAGAAATAGTGTATTATATAGATTCATTGGATGGCGATACAACAAAATATGAAAATCTGAGGAACATGGTTGATACGTAAGTGATGAGATATACTGTTGTCTTTAATTATATATCTTTATTTATTATGTGACATTGTTCTAAATATGCGTTTATATTATGTTAGAGTTATACAAATATTCAGAGCACAAAGAGATGCAACGGTGCCAAAAAGCAAGGCTAACAACATCAACTGGATCAGAGTGGAGGTATATTTTCCCATGTTTGACTGTTATAGTGGTTCTACTTGATAAAACTATTTAAACTATATCTTCCTGATAAATGTTCGTTTGTTTTTTCCATTTACAGTGTCCTCGACAGTGCAATGGTATTGACTGTGGATATTTTGTATTGCGCTTTATGAGGGAAATTATTCTTTCTGGTCAACTTGAGATTCCAGTCATGGTATGGATCAATTCATTATATAAGTTATATGATTCATTTTGATAATTATCCGATACTTCATCTGAGTAATTAATTTTAAAATTAAATCTTGCATGTTCTGTTATATTATGTAGTATTTTGATGAATTCAAGTGCACTACTTACACGAAAGCAAAATTGGAAGAAATTAAAGAGGAATGGTGTCAATTTATTCTTGGGTTGAGAATTGTATAAAGTTATCGGATTGGAAGAATTGTAATTATATGTAAATTGAATGTATTTGTGATGTTGTAATTCTGAGGATCGAATTTTGTTGTAACATATTTAAGCAGGTTTATGTGTATTAAAATGTTTATGAACAAAGTGATGAGTTATAATGTATCCAAAGTTTTGAATTGTATATATAAGGCCAAAGTTTTGAATTGTATATTTAAGGACAAAGTTTTGAATTGTATATATAAGGCCAAAGTGTTGAAATAAACGCCTGAATTATAAGCAGGTTTGTGTAATATAAGCAGGTTGTTGGTAAATATACAAAACAGGGTGAATATTTAAATTTTTTTTTTAAAATCTGGGACATTAGACAACGCTTTTACAAAAAAGCGCTGCTAAAGGTCACAAACATAGCGCTACAAAAGCGCTGCTATAGGTTTGAAAGGGGGGGGGGGGTCTAAGACAACGCTTCTAAAAAGCACTGCTAAATGGGGGGCTATGGCAGCGCTTTGTAAAAGCGCTGCTAAAGGTGGGCTCTAAGACAACGCTTTGTGAAAGCGCTGCTAAAGGGGGGATGGTTGGGGAGAATATGCAGCGCTTATGAAAGCGCTGCTAAAGGGCTATAAAAGCGCTGCTAAAAGTGCTGCTGAAGGGAGCCTTTAGCAGCGCTTTTTTCATAAAAAAAGCGCTACCTTTACCTTTAGCAACGCCACTTTTGACAGCGCTTTAAAGCGTTGCTAAAGGCCAAAAAAAGCGTTGCTAAAGGTCTTTTTTGACATAGTGAATGTCAATATGTTAAAAAAATGTTATTCTTACACTACAATTTACACCTACATCGTATTCATTGTTAACCAACATGATCAACAGTGAATCATTATAATATTATATATATATATATATATATATATATATATATATATATATATATATATATATATATATATATATATATATATATATATATATATTTAAAAACAATATATAAAAGATTTATTTACTTAATTTATTTATTTATTATTTGTTTTTAATATAAATGATCCTGATATAACATTATATGATTAATCAACTTCATAATTTTATTAATCAACTTTATATACCGTTAAAAATTACTTTTAATATCTCAGTGTTTGTTAACCAATTTCATAACTTCATTAAGCAACTTTTTACATTTTATTAACCAACTTTGATTTACTACTAAATTATTTTTAATATATGACCGTTTATTAACCAATTTCATCACTTTATTAACCAATTTTTTATATTTTATTAACTAACTTTATTTCACTATTTTAAAGTAACGATTCAGAAATAATATTCAAAGATACTATTCACAAATACTGTTCACCGATAATATTCATGCATTGTTCACGCACTGTTCACATAACGTTCATAAATAAGTAAAAAATTATTTTAAAAAAATTCATTATAAAAATATTGTGAATAGTGTATACGATGTAAATATTTGGTGTTAAAAAAGATATAAGAATAACATTTTTGATAGTTAATAAAAAAACATTATTAAAGTTTATATTACATTTTTTTATAATAAAAAAAGAATTTAATTGACATACACTAACAATGTAAAGATTTTTTACACTATCAGTTAATCAGAACCGTTGATTTATTTAAAATGTTTGACTTTTATTTTAACTACCTGGAAAGTATTAACCAATTACATGATTTCATTTAAGCAACTTGTTATATTTAATTAACCAACTTTGATTTACTACTAAATTTGTTTTAAATATATTTTGAAAATATATTTTAAAATATAAAAAAAAAATCTATTTTAAGAGATTTTGTTTCTTACACTACAATTTAAACCTACACTGTATTTTATTGTTCACCAATACGGTAAATAGTTAAATTATTATAATATTATATATATATATATATATATATATATATATATATATATATATATATATATATATATATATATATATATATATATATATATATATATATATATATATATATATATATATATATATATATATATATATATATATATATATATATATATATATATATATATATATATTTAAAAACTATATAAAATTATATTTTTTATTTATTTTTGAATTAAATTATCCTGATATAAAATTCAGTGATTAACCAATTTTATAATTTTATTAAGCAATTTTTTATATTGTATTAACTAACATTATTGACTGCTAAAATTTACTTTTAATATCTAAATGTTTATTAATCAATTTCATAATTCCATTAAGCAAATTTTTATATTTTTTTAACCAATTTTTATTTACTATTAAATTATTTTTAATATCTGGACGTTTATTAACCAACTTCATCACTTTATTAACCAACATTTTACATTTTATAAATCAACATTATTTCACTATTTTAAAGTCACTATTTACGAATATTGTTTACGGATACTATTTACGAATATTGTTCACGAGTAATATTCATGCATTGTTCACGCGCTGTACACATAGTGTTCATAAATAAAATAATTTATTTAAAAAAAAATTCACTACGATATGCGCGATGTAAGTATTTAGTAATAAAAAAGGGTGTTGGAATAACATTGCTGATAGTTAATAAAAAACATTCTTAAAGTTTATAATGTTTTTGTTTATAATATAAAAAAAATTCAATTTTTATTGACAAGTTCATATTTTTTAAAAGCACTTGAAAAAATAACGCATTTTTCAAAAGACACTATTCTCTATTGTACATAATACATTCTTCCTACCTCAGTCACTCGTATCCACACATTCAAAAAACTAAGAATATATGAAACAACACTATTGCAATAAAAAGGAGAAAATTAGACTCTTTTTTATTTTTACTTTATCTTTCACATATTTTTATTTTTTTACTTTCACAATTTTACTTTCAGATTTTATAAAATGAGGTTGATTTTTATATTAAACTATTTTGATAAACAATTTACATTGTTCCGTATAAAAAAAGCATTCTAAACATGTTAAATTAATTTATTAAAAAGAATTATTAAAAAAATTTTAAATAAAATTTGAAAATATATTTAAAAATATTAAAAATCTATTTAATGAGATTTGATTTTTTTAATGTAAATATGTTAAGAAAAATGATCATCTTACACTACAATTTACACCTACATCGTATTTCATTGTTTATCAATATGGTGAACATTAAAATGTTTTAATATTATATATATATATATATATATATATATATATATATATATATATATATATATATATATATATATATATATATATATATATATATATATATATATATATATATATATATATATATATATATATATATATATATATATATATATATATATAAGATTATTTTATTTATTTATTTATTTATTGTTTATTTTTAAATTAAATGATTCTGATTCAAAATTTTTTGACTAACGAACTTCATAATTTTATTAACCAATTTTTTATATTGTATTAACCAACTTTATTAACCGCTAAAAATTACTTTTAATATCTCAATGTTTATTAACTAATTTCATAAATTTTTTAAGCAATTTTTTACATTTTATTAACCAACTTAACTTACTATTAAATTATTTTTAATATGTGAACATTTAATGACCAACTTCATTATTACATTAATCAACTTTTTATATTTCATTAACCAACTTTATTTCACTATTTTTAAGTCACTATTTAGAAATATTGTTCACGCACTGTACACGTATTTTTTATAAATAAAACTTTTTATTTAAAAAATAATAAATTCACAGTATAAATACTATGAACAATCTAATCGGTGTAAGTATTTAGTATTAAAAAAGGAACAATGTATACGGTGTAAGTATTAAGTATTAAAAAAGGATGTTGGAATAAGATTGTTAATATGTTAATAAAAAACATTCATAAAGTTTATAGTGTTTTTTTTATAATAAAAAAAAAACTATTTTTATTGACCAGGTGATATAAAGAAGGTGATATAAAGAGATACAGACGTGTAAGAGTAGGAACCATTCATGAACCTCAAATTATTGTATCCTCTTTAACATTTTTACTTTCTTTTTTAAAAAATGTGATTTATTTTTATATTAAAATAAATATAAAAAGCATTCTAAACTTGTTAAAAAGTTTATAAAAAAACAATTATTAATATAAAAAGTTTTTTTTCATAAACTTTGAAAATTTATTTTAAAATATTAGAAATCTGTTTTATCAGATTTTGTTTCTTAAAATGTCAATATGTTAAGAAAAATGTTATTCTTACACTACAATTTACACTTACATCGTATTCATTGTTAACCAATATATAAAAGATTTATTTACTTAATTTATTTATTTATTATTTGTTTTTAATATAAATGATCTTGGTATAACATTGTATGATTAATCAATTTCATAATTTATTAACTAATTTTTTATATTGTATTAACTAATTTTGTTGACCGCTAAAAATTACTTTTTATATCTCAATGTTTGTTAACCAATTTCATAACTTCATTAAGCAACTTTTTACATTTTATTAACCAACTTTGATTTACTAGTAAATTATTTTTAATATATGGACGTTTATTAACCAACTTCATCATTTTATTAATCAACTTTTTATATTTTATTAACTATTTTTATTTCACTATTTTAAAATCACTATTCACAAATATTGTTCAAAGATACTATTCACAAATACTGTTCACCGATAATATTCACGCATTGTTCACGCACTGTTCGCGTAATGTTGATAAATAAGTTAAAAATTATTTATAAAAAAAATCATTATATAAATATTATGAATAGTGTATACGATGTAAATATTTGGTGTTAAAAAAGGATGTAAGAATAACATTTCTGATAATTAATAAAAAAACATTATTAAAGTTTATATTACGTTTGTTTATAATAAAAAAAGAATTTAATTGACATACACTAACAATGTAAAAAATTTTTACACTATCAGTTAATCAGAACCGTTGATTTATTTAAAATGTTTGACTTTTATTTTAACTACCTGAAAAGTATTAACCTATTACATAATTTCATTAAGCAACTTTCTACATTTATTTAACCAACTTTGATTTACTACTAAATTATTTTTAATATATAGACGTTCATTAACCAACTGCATCACTTCATTAACCAACTTTTTATATTTCTTTAAACAACTTTATTTCACTATTTTAAAGTCACAATTCACGAATACTATTCACGGATACTGTTCACGTACTTTTTATAAATACAAATTTTTATTTAAAAAAAAATCATCGTATAAATATTATGAACAATGTATACGGTGTAAGTATATAGTGTCAAAAAAAAGTGTAGGAATAACATTGTGATATGTTAATAAAAAACATTCTTAAAGTTTGTAGTGCTTATTTTTTTAAAATAAAAAAAATCTATTTTTATTGATCAGGTGATTTGTTTAAAAACACATGAAAAAATAGCGTTTTTTCTAAATGTCACCCTTCTCTTTTGTGCATATTATATTTCTTCTTACCTTACTCGTATCCATACATTCAAAAAGTTAAAAATATATGAAACAACACTATTGCAGTAAAAATAAAAGACAAACACTTCATTTTTCATTTATCTTTCACTTTCTTTTCTTCATATTTTTACTTTAAGTTTTTATAAACTGAGGTACATTTTTATATTATACTAATTTTTTAAACAATTTACAATGTTTCTTATAAAAAAAGCATTCTAATGATTTACAATTTTTATAAAAACAATTATTTATTTTAAGATTTTTTTAAATATAGTTTGAAAATATATTTTTAAATATAAAAAAATCTATTTTATGAGATTTTGTTTCTTAAAATGTAAATATGTTAAGAAAACTATTATTCTTACACTACAATTTACACCTACACAGTATTTCATTGTTCATCAATACAGTGAATAGTGAAATATTATAATATTATTTATATAATTTATTAAAAAACAATATAAAAATATATTTTTTATTTATTTTAAAATTAAATTATCCTGATATAAAATTCAGTGATTAACCAATTTAATAATTTCATTAAATTTTTTTTTATATTGTATTAACTAACATTATTGACCGCAAAAAATTACTTTTAACATCTAAATGTTTATTAACCAATTTCATAATTTTATTAAACATTTTTTATATTTTATTAACTAACTTTTCTTTACTATTAAATTATTTTTAATATATGAACGTTTATTAAACAAGTTCATCACTTTTCTAACCAACATTTTAAATTTTATTAATCAACTTTATTTTACTATTTTAGAGTCACTATTCATGAATATTATTTTTGAATACTATTCACGAATACTGTTCACAGAAAATATTCATGCACTATATACATAGCGTTCATAAATAAAACACTTTATTTATAAAAAAAATCACCGTATAAATACTCTGAACAGTATATAAGGTGTAAGTATTTGGTGTCAAAAAAAAATGTAGAAATAACATTGCTGATAGTTAATAAAAAAACATTCTTAAAGATTATAGTGCTTTTGTTTAGAATAAAATATTCAATTTTTATTGACTAGTTGATATTTTTTAAAAGCACGTGAAATAATATAATTTTTTTTAAAAGGCGCTATTATCTATTGTACATAATATATTTCTTCATGCGTCACTCACTCGTATCTACACATTCAAAAAACTAAGAATACAAAAAATAACACTATTGCCGTAAAAAGGACAAAATTATACTTTTCTTCATTTTTACTTTATCTTTCACATATTTTTATTTTTTTACTTTCACATTTTTATTTTTAGATTCTATAAAATGAGGATGATTTTTATATTTAACTAATTTTGTTACATAGTTTACATTGTTTTGAATAAAATAGCATTCTAATGATTTTCAATTTTTATTAAAACAATTATTTATTTTATAATTTTTTAAAATAAAAATGAAAATATATTTTAAAATATAAAAGAAATCTATTTTATGAGATTTTGTTTCTTAAAATGTAAATATGTTAAGAAGAATACTATTTTTACACTACAATTTACACCTACGCCGTATTTCATTGTTCACCAATATGGTGAATAATAAAATATTATAATATATATATATATATATATATATATATATATATATATATATATATATATATATATATATATATATATATATATAAATATATATATATATATATATATATATATATATATATATATATATATATATATATATATATATATATATATATTTTAAAACAATAATAAAATAGATTTTTTTATTTATTTTTCAATTAATTGATCCTGATATAAAATTGAGTGATTAACCAACTGCATAATGTTATTAAATAATTTTTTATATTGTATTAACTACCATAATAAATTACTTTTAATATCTGAATGTTTATTAACCAATTTCATAATTTCATTAAGCAACCTTTTACATTTTATTAATCAACATTGAATCACTATTAAATTATTTTTAATATCTGGACGTTTATTAACCAACCTCATCACTTCATAAACCAATCTTTTATATTTCATTAATTAACTTTATTTCACTATTTTAAAGTCATTATTTATGAATATTGTTCACGGATAATATTCACGCACTGTTCACGTAGTGTTCATAAATTAAACACTTTATTTTTAAAAAAATTCCATCTTATAAATAGTTTGAACAGTGTATACAGAGTAAGTATTTGGTGTCAAAAAAGAATGTACAAATAACATTGCTGATAGTTAATAAAAAACATTCTTAAAGTTTATAATGCTTTTGTTTATAATAAAAAAATTCAATTTTTATTTGACTAGTTGATATTTTTTAAAAGCACGTGAAAAAATAACCCTTATTTTAAAAGGCACTATTATCTATTGTACCTAATTTATTTCTTCCTACCTCACTCACTTGTATCCTTACATTCAAAAAAACTAAGAATGCATGAAACAACACTATTGCAGTAAAAAGGAGAAAATTAGACTCTTCTTACTTTATCTTTCACATATTTTTATTTTTTTACTTTCAGATTTTATAAAATGAGGTTGATTTTTAAATTAAACTAGTTTTGTTACACAATTTACAATGTGTCGTATAAAACAGCATTCTAATGATTTACAATTTTTATAAAAAGTAATTATTTATTTTTAGATTTTTTAAAATAAAATTCGAAAATATATTTTAAAATATAAAAAAAATCTATTATATGAGATTTTGTTACTTAAAATGTAAATATGTTAAGAAAAATATTATTCTTAGACTATTATTTACACCTACATTGTATTTCATTGTTCACAAATATGGTGAACTGTGAAATATTATAATATAATATATTTTTTAAAACAATATAAAAATAGATTATTTATTTATTTATTAATTCTTTTAAATTAAATGATCCTAATATAAAATTGAGTGATTAACCAACTTTATAATTTTATTAAATAATTTTTTATATCGTATTCACCGACATTATTGACTGCGAAAAATTACTTTTAATATATAAATGTTTATTAACCAATGTCATAATTTCATTAAGCAACCTTTTACATTTAATTAATCACTATTACTTTTAATATATAAATGTTTATTAACCAATGTCATAATTTCATTAAGCAATCTTTTACATTTAATTAATCACTATTAAACTATTTTTAATATCTGGATGTTCATTAACCAACTTCATCACTTTATAAACCAATCTTTTATATTTTATTAACTAACTTTATTTCACTATTTTAAAGTCATTATTCACGAATATTGTTCACGGATACTATGTCTAAGTTGCATTTAGAACTTGGCATAACACTTCATCTCGAGATTGATGTATAGGTGATAACAAGGTGAGAAAAACTATTGAAAATGCTGATGCCAAAGTAACTTATAGTAAGCGTACACATTCAATAGTAATCTTGTTTTTTCTTCCTGGTGTCAGATTAACTTATGGTTTAAGTTACCAATGATCCATCAGGAAAGCACATCAATGCACTTGAGCATATTATCAAAAACATTCTCTGCCAATCAACTCCCTTTATGAATTTTATAGAAGGTATAGATTTTATTCGTAGCCACCCATTCAATATCCGTAAAGGTGTACAAACTCCTTTTTCTCATGGTCTTTGGCTTAAAATCCCTTACTGTGGTTTTCATAATACTCATCTTGTGTAAAATATTAATAATTCATCAACATATTAATATATTGATAATTCAATAATTTTATTTACCTTAGGTGTATTTACTACAACTTATATTCATCAACATATTAATAATTCAATAATTTTATCTCTGAGTATAAAATATTGATTATGTGTATTTATGATTGTTATTTTGAAGTATGTGGATGCTATTTTGACCATTTCTAAACCAACTTATGAAGCATGTGAGAAGAACACTAGGAACATTTAAACCCGGTTTATTGCATTCACTGATTATGTAAAATAAATTGAATGCATAGTGGTAGAGATTACCATTAGAAAATACTTGGAGCATCATGCAGCTACTTAAAACATTATGTTGCTATCTTATAGTTTTGGAACAATTGAAGTTCAACTAGCTATGAAGTTCCACATTTGGTATTATTATATTATCAATTACTGTATCAAGACATCACACTGCTATGTTGCTGCTTAGATTGGTGGAAGCATTGGGTCATATGCTATTGTGTATTGGATTATAGTAATTGTTTTCTATTTTGGTGTTTTTGTTGTATTTTAATTAAATGCCTATGGCTTTGTTTTTCTTTGGATGTTTTAATTCATTATTTGTTAATGGAATATATATATATATATATATATATATATATATATATATATATATATATATATATATATATATATATATATATATATATATAGTGCTGAGAGAGAAAATTTTGATTTAAATTTTTTTAATTTTAAAAATATTATAGTTGCAGATTTTCAATTAAAAGGGTATATACTTGCACCATTCTCTGCATATCTATGTCTCCAATGATAAATATCCTGGGAATTACCTGCAGATTTGCATGTGGATTTACCTGCAGATATTCTTGCCAAAATAATTCCCCACCATTACGCGTCGGCTAAAAGCTTTCACTGACAGATTAAAAATTGACGCTAATTTCTATTTGCGTTGGCCTAGTGTCGTTGTTAGAGTGGACTCTCCAAAGATGAAAGCTACATTACGGTGCAACTGTTACTAATTTTGGCGTCGACTGTCTTAAACATTACAACGACTCTACCTCATGGTTCTTTGGTCTACGTTTATTGAAGTCGTAGTGTCAGCTTTGAGCGACGCTAACATGTAACACTTGCTTGTATGTGATTGGGTTTCTTCTTAACAAATAAGTTTTACACGTCATCAGTAGCGTCAGTCTACAACAACACTAATAAATTAAACGTCATTGTGTAGTGTCGGCACGTTTTAATGCTGCTCATTTTCACATGTTTACTTATGATTGTAGCCTATAAAAAATTGTTTGTCTTCAATAATTTAGTGTGGGTCCAAACTGATGCTAAGTTTACTTTATGTCTGTTTAGCCAAGGTTTTAGCCGACACTAACGTGTTTTTTAATAAACATATTTTTAAGACATACCAAAATCTATTTAAACTATAACTACTTTAAATTTATTTTTGGATGTAGTAGAAGCTGTCAAGATTCGTGCATCACAATATACAGAATGATCATTAAGCCCTAATGGTTACATGATATAAAACTAATAAAATCAATAAATCTTTAAGCCCTAATTTTCAACTTCTGGGGTATTTAATGACATTTTAGCAGGAACTCGTGTGACAGCATAATAGCACCATGATTCCTACCAATTTTTACCGAAATATCCCTTACACTAAAACACTATAGTGGAGGGTCCACTAGTACCATCCTCCGCTAAACTCCACTGCTATAGTATGCGCTTCTGATAACACTAGAAATAAAATATGGCAACCAAAATATACAGGTTGTAAAAGTATATGCATCAATTATAGTTTATCCTTTTAAGTAATGCAATCTACTCTGGTCCATAATTTTTGTACATAGAAACCCCACCCACAAATGCACCTATGAAGCTAATGAATTTACTTGCAAATTTATGGTTCCACAAAAAAAATTATCAGGTGTACTAATGTAAAGAAGGTCATCTATCTCTAAATTACTCAAGTCAAAATTACCACTCAAATTTATTATGGGTGTTAACAACAACTATAAATCATCCGTAAAAAAAAAAAAACTACTATAAATATTATCATATTATCATTTTAAATAATGTTTGATAAAAACAAACAAAATATATATATTTTAAATTGTTTTATTTTTATTTTTTAATTATGCTTAGATTTTATTTAATAAATAATTGAGTTTTCGCAAATTTAATTATAACTTATTATTTAATTTTATAAACTATTTTAGGTATAATTTTATTTAGTTTTAATCTATTTTACTAATTATTTTAGTTTATATTTTATTTTAATTTATTTTATTAAATTTAGCTGTGGATTTAATTTATTAATTTATAATTTTGATTTTATTTTTAAAAAATCAAACTTATTTTATTTTATTTAATTTTAATTATGATTATATTTTTTAAATTTATAAGTTAAAATTATATATTATTATTGTTATAAATAATTAAAACATTAAAAATTGAATAGAATTAACAAAATATATATATATATATATATATATATATATATATATATATATATATATATATATATATATATATATATATATATATATATATATATATATATATATATATATATATATATATATATATATATATATATATATATATATATATATATATATATATATATATATATATATATATATATATATATATATATATATATATAAAAGAGGGAGAGATGTTAGTCTCGGTCACGGTGGTCAGTTTTATTAAACATAATTCCTTAACATATAGAAGAAAAAAAAAGAGGCAAACAAATTTTGTGGATGGAAATAAATATTTTTTGCACCAACCATAGCTATCGGTTGGGACTACATTAAAAAACTATAAATTTATAAACAAATAATTAAACAATAACAAAAATAGACAAATAAAATTTGTGGAGGGAATGAAAATTTTACGCTACAATTTTACTAACGGTTGAGTGCGCCCCTACTTTAAAATAAATAAATTCATAACTGAATAATTAAATCACGTCACATGTATAATATATTAGCATAGATCATAAATTGTCGCTATTATTTAATAAATAAACTATTAAAAATAAATTAATATAAATGTGTATATATTTTTGGTTTAAATCGACGCCAACATTATTTATCAAATAAAAAAAAATAAAAGAAATGATTTAAGTTGTTAGGAGGGGTTTCTAGGGACGTGTTGTCAACACTACTAGCGTCAAAGTATATACCAATGCTAAAAGTTTACAGCTAAAATTTAATTTTTGTTTGTAGTGCACAAAGATTTTAGTTGAAAACCAAGAGCTTTTTTGCTTAGTCCCGCAGGTAAGTCCGTAGGAAAACAACATATTTCTAATAGTAATTTTATATATTTGAAAAACAAACAATCTATCTATTAACATATTAAATCTGAACTCCGAACTATTTTGTACAACTCATTCACTAATTTATCACGTCATTAGACATTTGATGTGCCATTCTTCAAAACACAATATTATAAATTTTTTTTTATTCAGTGCAGAAATAAGTGTAATGTTTCATGTATGGATTTTATTTAACTAAAAGACCTTTATTTTGATATTTCATGAGTCATCTCCTTCTATTCCTCTAACTTAAAATCTATTATACTCATTGATTTATTTTCTTTGCATATCCATTTCATATATAATGTTACATCAAAACACATACATGTACAAATTATATATTCACCATTAATCAAAACTCAAACAATTAAACTTTTATTCTCCTTTCTATTACACACACTTATTCTCTATAAAAATGATAAATTAATCAATTTTTAAATAACCCGATAAAAGAATAAACTAATCAATTTTTAAATAACTTGATCAAACAACTAAATTGATCAATTTTCAAAAAAATAAAAAAAGTATGAGATCTGAATTATTTCCTAAAATATTAAATTTACCAATTTTTAGATAACATGAAAAAAATTATGTCGAAAAAAATTCAAAAATATTATTTTAAATTATAATTGAAGATGAATGTTACAAAATTAAACCATAAATTTTCATCTATCATTTATAACTCTTTACATAAAAAATGTCATATAATATATTTATAAATTGTAAATAACTAAAATCGAAGAGATAATTCAATTGAATTAAATCAATTGTAAATGTTGTAAATTAATGATATACTAGAAGAAAATAATAATAATAATAATAAAACATCAGACATATTTAAATTCCCTAATCATGGCACAATTGATAGAAGTTCATTCAACAATCATACTCACTAATTTTAATACTACAAATTCAGTGCAAAATAGAAAATATCATCTAAAATTTTAGTATTAATTGTCATACATGATTAAATAGAGTGTGAAACGTTTGAATGTGAAACGTCTTACATTCATAAAATAATGAAGAAACAAACATTCTTAGCAATGTATTATTTACATTTCTATAATTTCAACATATTTCTTTTCATTAAAAATTTTATTTTCTTTTTATCATCTTCATCTTAACGTCTACGTCACAAAAAATTTATAATAAACAAAATTAAAATCTAATTTTATAATAATATCTAAAAGAACTCTTTACAGCCCGTACATCGCACGGATTCGAAGCTAGTTATAATTTATTTGAAAGATAATCATAACATAGACAAATCTATCTATCAACTAAGAATCTCAAAAGATTCTAGTTTGAATCATAGAGTAACTTGACTTTTAGTTCATTTTTCTAAAGTAATTAATTTACTATCAATAAAATTGTCACCACTGAAATTGTTCTTTGTTCATTTGCTTTGTTTATTTTTACTCTTTTAATTCTAATAGGTTGTATAAAAGTTCTTATACTTTAATATTCCAATTTAAGCATAAGGATATAGTCTAACATTTTTTATATATTCAATCATAAGAAATGTTAGATACGGGTGTGCTTTAATATAGTCTAACATTTTTTATATAGTCTAACATGTTATTACCAATACAATTAAATCAATCGAAATAATAGCTCTTATTTAAGCATCTGCTTTTTTATTTCTTATACTAAAACTACTACGAAATACACCAACGTAACATGCTATTATCACTACTATTAAATCAACCGAGATAGTAACTCTTATGTAAATTGTTGTTTTTCACTATGGTTCATAGTAATAACCGTGGTGATATTTTAAGACTTACAAGCTTCGCTTCCCCGCACTTGCAGTTTTCCTTTTTTTTTTTTAACAATATTAGAATTTTACTTATAATCTTAATATTTATATTAAAAATAAAATATCTTTCACCATGGTCTAAAGTGAAAACCGTTGTGAAAAGTACCTACATTTTATCACGGTTTGTTTAAACATCAATGGTTAAAAGTGTAACATATATTTAAGCGAAAGTTCATTCTTTCAGAAAGTAACTATTATCTCTCTTGAAATAAAACGCTAACAATCTCTTACGCCTTTTTCTTACGCAATAAACGATCTATAGCACTTCTTCACAAAACTTCAACATACCTTATTCATCTCTTATGGATCAAGTAAAGGTGTTACACAAAACTTATTTCTTTCACTTTCTCTTCACATTTCAGGTACTTGAGATTTCTTCACATTTTATGTTGTCATCGATTTTGTTTTTGTTGTTATATGTTGTATGTTGCTTAAGGTAGATTGTTGTTGATAAAAATTGTATCTTGTTTATGATTTAATTTTTGTTAATATATGTTGTATATTGCTTAAGGTACATTCATAGTAAAAGTTGTATGTTGTTGATAAAAATTGTATGTTGTTGATGATTTTGTGTTTGTTGATATACGTTGTATCACTACTATGGAAAACATCTATCATAAAGGTTAGAAAACGGATTGTTGCGGTGAGAATAGGATATCAAACTATTAATTAGTTTGAATCGCAAATCTTTGATTCACAACCGATCTTTGATTTATCCGAAGGAAAAGGTAAAAAGAAGGAAAACTTAATTTTGCATCGTAAACAATGCGGGGAGGGATCTAGGTAATGGGTTGGTTAAGCTTAGGGAAGGTATTAGCACCCTAAACTTCTGTAGTACTCTACATGAAACTTTTGTTTAAATTTACTATTTTGCTTTATTATTTGCTTTAGGGTATATGCTAAGGGTTAAAGTGACATGAAGACCTAAGGGTTAGTCCTAAGTTTACTCGCCAATACTCGTATCTTGTGCCTACGTATCCGAGGTAGGGGATGGAATCAGAGTAATCGTAGTTCCCCTTGAAAGGGAGGTTAGAAACTTCTAGGCTGTGGTCAAGGTTTCAATCGGGGGTAAGCATTTCTTAAGGAAGCGCTTACGTGGAGTGCGACGACTCCTACTTCTACGTTGAAAATAGTTAATTGAAATTAGGTTTAATTAGGTATTCCACGACGGAAAACCTAAAACGGAGTGCGACAACTCCTTGACCTAATGCTAAGGTAAATGGTATTACGGTCCACGGCGGAACGCCTAAGCAAAATAGGGTTTTGAAGTATTCAAAGGTTAAGGCTATTGATTCGGCGGCCGAACTGTTAGACCTAATCCTTCGGAGGGGATTTTACGGTAAATAATGCAATGAATAATTAATTACGCGGCAGTATGAAAATACGGGAAATGTACGAAACAGTAAAGGGAATGCAAAGCGGCGATAACCTCGCGTAAATTACAACCCAAAAATAAAAATGTGAAAAGTACGGAATAAAAGCGACGATGTCCTCGCATAATTACAATCGAAAAATAAAATACAAAAATTAATGACAGAATAGTAAATAGAGATAAATAAGAATTAACTGACGGTCAGACTAAAATTAAACTGGAAGGTTAGTAATTCTTTATTTTTGAATTTTGAGTTAGAAATTAGATCGAAAGTGTTAGCAAATTAAGTTAGAATTATTTTTAAGCAAAAGTTTTAGAATTAAATTAAAATGATTTTTTGGTTTTAGTGTTTTTGAAAAAAAAGGTTACTATTAATTTATTTACAAAATTCTTAACTTTAATTTAAAATTCAATTTTAATTAGTTAGGAGTTAAGTTAATTTCTCTTTCAAGGTTAAAACTTAATTAAAATTTTAATCTTCTCAAAATTGATATTTTAAATTAAAATGGTTTTTGGAAAAAAAATCAAATTCAAGTTTTTTTAGTAAAAAAAAGTTTTAAATTTTGGATGGTTTGAAAAAATGGTTTCTAATCTTTTTAAGAAAATAGTTTGATAATTAAAATGGTTTTAATAACATTATATAATCTAATTACCTACAAAGTGCTAAAATAATAATAATAATAATAATAATACCTAATAACAGTAAATCAAAATAAAAGAAAAAGAAAAGGAAATAATAAAAACAAGATAAGATAAAATGGGGGAGGGAGTCAAAATGTGTTGAATTGCATTTAGGTTTCATCATCATCACCTTCGGCCGGACTCAGAGCGAGGACGAAAATCCGTCCTCTTCACCATCATCGCCGGTTGCGTCACCAAGAAAGAAGAAGGTTCAACGGAAACCCAAAAGTGAAAACGACAACCAAACGAAGGATTCGGAGAACCTCAACGCATCATCATCATCCTCAGTTTTTAAGCATCATCGGACTCCAAACCACCGAGACCGCCGCTTCCAACCTCAAACGAGGTGAGCAGCAATTCTAACCGACATTTTTTTGTTTCAGGGACAAAGAAGAAGCAGCAATGCAACATGCAAGCCACCACGAAATGAAAAAGCTCAAAAATCATCCATGGCTGCCGGCCGTTTGGTGAGGAAGGAAAAGACAAAGGGGTTGAAGATAAGAACCCTAAATGGAAAGCTTCGGGAAATCCGCACCCCCCCCCCCTTTTATTATCTCGTTTACATTTTGTTTTATTTTTATTCTTATAACTTGTTTTTTGTTTTTTATGATTTAATCATTACTGGTTAAACTATGTAAGTTAAATCATTTTACTTAAACTATTTTCATTCACTCATTTTAATTAAATCATAGCATAAGTTTAAAAAAATTTCAGTAATTAAAATCTTTTTGAAATAAAACTCATTTTAGAAAAAAAACAATTTTCTTTATTAAAACTTTAGAGATTGAAAACAATTTTTTTCTTAATTAGAACATTAAAATAAAAACATTTTTTTCTTAATTAAAGCAAAATTAAAGCAAATTTTTTTATTAAAAAGTAATCAACACTTTTCAAATAAAAACATGCTTGAAACAAAAATCTTTTTTTCTTTTAGTTAATTAGAACATTTTAAAACTAACTAAATATTTATAGAGCATCCTTTAAAGCATAACCGTTAAAAGTTTAAAAATTTAACTCTTCGGATTTCGTTTCATCTCACATTTTACTGTCCGCTTCATTTTCCGGGTGTAATTAAGCGAGGACCTTGTCGCCGTTAATATTCCTGGTTATTGCTTATGGTTGTAACTTATGCAAGACATCGTCGCTATTGGCCTTTTATTCTTATGTTTATTATTGGGATTTGTAATTTACGTGAGTGATCGTCGCGATGCTTTTCTTTACCGCTTTCTTTATTTTCGTCTTTCAATTCTGCCATATGATAATATTCGAATGTTTGCATTAATTTACCGTTATGTCCCCTCCGAAGGATTAGGTCTAGCATTTTGACCGCCGAGTCAATAGTCCTAACCCTTGACCGTTTCAAAATCCTAATTAGTCTAGGTGTCCCGCCGTGGACAAAAATACCCTTTACCCTATCATTAGGTTAAAGAGTCCTAATTTCAATTAACAATCTCAACTTAGAAATAGGAGTTTTGAGACTCCACATAAGTGTTTCCTTATGATACATTTATTCCCCTTGAAACCTTGACCATAGTCAAAACGTTTCTAACCTCCCTCTCGAGGGGAACTACGATTACTCTGATTCCATTCCCTATCCAGGATATGTAGGCACAAGATGAGAATCTTGCCGAGTAAACTTAGGACTAATCCTTAGGTCTCTTTTAGGTCACTCTATCCTTTAGCTCAGTATATGTTTCAAGCAGATAAAAAATAAAATAAAAAAGGCATACAAATAAACAAAAGGTTCCTGTAGAGTAATACAGAAGTTTAGGGTGCTAGTACCTTCCCTAAGCTTAACTAACCCCTTACCTAGGTCTTTCCCCGCATTGTTTACGATGCGAAAATAGGTTTTTCTTCTTTTGACCTTTTCCTTCGGATAAATCAAAGTCGGTTGTGAATTAAGAATTTTGATTCAAACTAATTAATAGTTTGATATCCTATTTCCACCGCAACAATTTGATTTTTCAAAGAATAATTTTATATTGTTATTTACATATTGTAGGTATTTGATGACCCAACATAATTAACACAAGATGATTTGTGTAATTTGAGACTCCATTGGGCAAAATGTTTCTTTGAGTTATATAAAAATTAAGCTTTATTTGGTGAGTTATATAGAATTGTCAGCAAATGTGATTTTTGTGTTGTCTACTGAAACTTAGTTGTTTATATTTGTATGTTTTCACTGGTTTTGTTGTTGTAGTATTCAACCGTTTAAAAATAATTATAATGTTGTACAATTGTGTGTATCCTAGATTGGTACTTTTGAATTGTTAATTTTGAAGTGCATCCTAGATAACAAATTGGTGTAATGAAACTAACAAGTTGATTGGAAAAAATATGAAAAACTTGATACCAAATAGAGACTTAAAGGTGGTCTCTGTGTGATGTTGGAAAAAATGAAAATTTAGGTACCACAAAAAATTACAGGAATTCCACCTCGATTCGGCTAAAATACAGAAAAAACCTTTATGAAAGTAGCAGACTTTTTACATCGGTCCTTATAGGAAACTGATGTAAAATCCTATGGGTTTAATTTTTTACATCGGTTTTGCCTCCCAACCGATGTAAAAACTAATCAGAAAATGTACTTTTTACATCGGGCCTAGCTCACAATTGATGTAAAATCTCTTTTAATAAATTACTTCTTACATCGATTCTGCCTCCCAACCGATGTAAAAACCATAATTTTACATCCATTCTCTATTCCGACCGATGTTAAAAATACATTTCACATCGGACCAAAAACGATGTGAAATGTCTTTGATTTTTTATATCTCTTGACTTTACATCGCATCCAGAACCGATGTAAAAGTGTTTTACGCCCGATGTAAAAAGTGTTTTCTGCACGTGCATTCAAAAATGTGAAGGCACAATCAAATGTGATATGTAAGATTTAAAGCATTCTTCTAGTTTTTGCTTCAAAGTATTATATATCTCCACCTGATCATGAAGATCTTTATATCATTAGTGTTGATAAAGAGCAATCTCTAGTTGAAGATGATGAGAAGCAAGTTGTTACCATGCTATCTGCTGATGAAGATGGAAGATTCCTTGGTACTGAAAGTATTGATTCCAATATCAGTCTTGTAACCACTAGATTGATACCTAAGTTTTCATGTTTGAATAAGTAAATCAGTATGGATGTTAATAGCTTAAACTGCTCTTGTTAATGACTATGAAAATGTGAGAACTCTCATTCATGAAGAATACTTGGTGCTTGATACAATGTCAGTAAAGATGATAGGATGTTTTAGTCACAAAAAAGCAGATACTATCTACTTTTCTAATTTTCAAGTGATCCAAATGAAGGTTTGCTTCCATGTTTTCCAAAGTAACATTGAAGAAACTAGGATTCCTAAATTAGAATGTGTTGCTGGAACAAATACCTTGGCCATTGTGAAAAGGTTGAATGACAAAGAAAGTATCATTCTCAAAGTTCCTTATTTGGTTGAAGAAAATTTATTGAAAAGAATGTGGTTGTATCATAGATGGATATTCCTTGAAAGGAAGTTGTCAACTGAAATTTTGACATTTGAAGAAGTGGTAAATTTTCTGAAGGAAGTATGTGTAACAGACAAGGAGAACCTCATGATCAGCTACAATGATGATAATGTGGATGATAAGAAAAGTACACATGATAGACATGTTCCTTTTGTCAACACACTACAATATTTTTACACTATAGCAACGCCTAATTTTCAGGAAGTAAAAAAATTGTTCTCGTAGGAAGTAATAGGCAACTAATTATATAATTTGTTGCGGTAACTTATATAATTTTTTGTAAATTTTATACAACGGTCCGAAACCGTTCTGGTAGAGGACAATGAGAACGGCTCCTATTAGCAACAGCTAGATCCGTTCTTATATAATTTTAAATTATTTTAACAAAATATTATTTACTAACACCGTTCTCATATGTGTATACTTTTCATTCTCCCTCCCAAACCTGAGTAAAATTTTCAGTTCCCTCCCAAATTTATTCTAGCGCACAGAGAAAGAGAAGAAACATTCATCCCAAATTGATTCTAACCCTAAGATTTTGTTCTTCATCCCATATGTAACCCTAATCCTTTCTTCCGAGCTTCTCCCAAACCCAACCCTATTTTCAATCAATCGCAATCGTAACCTCTCTCGCTGCCAATCAACCATGTCTCACCGGACTTCGGCCACTTCCCTCCATGTCTCCACCGCTCATCCCTTTCCGATCTCCAAAGGTTTCCGTCTCTGATTTCACCGTCTCTTATGCCACCACTAAACCCTAGCTTCTTCTCACTTTCGATTAACATAGATTTTAATTTAATCCTAAACCTAATTCTTAGCTTCTGCTAGTTATTATTTTGTTGGATTAGAAGCTTCTTAGATCTTCGCACCGTGTTAAAACGTCTATGCTTTTTCATCGTGTTTGAAATCATAAACTGTTAGGTTTTTTTTGTTTATTCTATACTATTTACTTTTAGTGGAAAAGAGCTATAGATGGAAAAACAGTTAGTAACTGATAAACTGTTTTCTGATTCTTTACATGATTATCTGTGCACTGTGAAACTTATGTCAATAGTTTTACTTTTCCTAGATTCTGCTTTGGTAAAATTTTTGAAATTGGTTAAAAAATTCAATTCTGTTTTAATAACCAAAGTTCTTATCACATATGTTCAGATTTCCAAGGCTCAGAGAATCCTATTCCACTCTCACCGCAGTGGCTTCTGCCAAAGCCAGGGGAGGGAAAACCTAGAGCAGGAACTGTGGTGTGTAACAATTGCCTGCAACTTTTTGAAATAGATTTTTTTGGTGTACGGTTGTAATGTTTTTGTGAACACGTCACTTGAGAATTATTTTATAATTGCTTCTAAGTCAGTCTGTTTTATTTATTTCTCAGGAAAGCAATGTCATCTCAACTCAATCATTTAGCAATCGCTCAAAGATTGTTAAGACATCTGGAAATGGAGAAGATGCGCATGACGACCATAAGAGAAAGGATGTCTTTAGGCCATCCGTGCTTGACTCTGAAAGTGGACGTCATGACCGTTGGAGGGATGAAGAGCGATGGAGGGATGGAGACAAGGGCTTAGGTGATGCTCGGAGAGTGGAGTGATGGGTAGATAATTAATCGGCAAGGAACTTTGCAGAAACACGTCGTAGTACATATGATAGGTGGAATGATTCAGGAGAAACACGTCGTAATTTCAGGCATTCATGTCTCTGACTTGAATTTTTTTGAAGATAATAAGCTCAAAGATGCTCGGGAGGTAACCCATGCTGGTCCTGATGTTGCTACTGCTATAGAGGACTTGTTAGAACAAACAAGCAAGGTAAAAATGTTTAGTAGAAAATGTTTATTGTCGTTGCCGTCTCACCATTTAGGCTGTGTCTGGTATTTCGTAGATTTGACTAGCTTACAAGCTCATTTGTGTATAGTAGAAATGTTCGGTAAATTTTTGAAGCTTGCCGTGATAGCTTTTGAAAAATTTTCACATGTATCTGGCCGCAGATATGAAAAAGCAAATATCATACTTGAAAAATTTTCAAAGATCAAAATGTTCTTGATTATGCTGGACCTTGAGTGTGATGACATGGTCATGGAGATGTTTCAACATTTCCTGAGAATTATAAGGTTAGCGCATTCACTCCTGCTTTATGTAGCACTGATACATACACGGATACCTGACACATGCCATTGACATTGGCATTTCAGCACCTACAATAATTAGAGAAAATTGAATGATAGAATGGAACTACATGTGACGGTGTCATGTCAATGTTAGACACCGGACGCACCTTCAATCTGAGTAATCAGTGCCTAGATGAAATTTACTACCTACATTTGGTTTTTCATTATTTTTGTTACTTTGGTAATTGATACTTTAGGGCATGAATCATGAATGTGATATTGGTTCTGCTAAGTCATTTCCTATAACAACACTGGAAAATGACTTGATATTTGATATATTTATTTGATGAATGCATATCAACTCTATAAATTGAGTAAGCAATGTCTTTGTTAGGTTTAATATAATTTATGACGCTTCACTTATTTGATGAATGCATATCATGACTCATTTTTTTTATCGAACAAGCATTTTGCAAAATTTGCATCAGATCTTGTACAAATTACCCTTGGATAAACTTAGTATCAGTAGAACTGAAAAAAACTTCTGTGAGTGTATTGAATAAAGCAGTATTCTGTTTTATATTTAATATTAATTTGCTTGACAGGTGTGTATGAATGTGAATATTTTCTCAGGAATTCATTATTTCTTTCCTTCTTACACCATCTAGTTTTGTTAATTACTTGAGGAATTTCTTTCCTCCTCAGGATTTGTTTGCTTGTACTTGTTTTCTTACACCATCTTGTCTTCTTATATGTTCCTTATTTATCAGTATGTGAGTCGTATCTTTACTGTTTTCATACACCCGCTTTTATTGGTTTCACAGGGTCATAGGTCTTTTAAGAAGCCGTTGCAACTGTTTGAGAGCATAGTGGTTGTTGGACTTCACCCGAATTGTGATGTTCAGACACCACATACATAATTTGTTGATAAAAAGTTTGAAGAATCTGCTAAATTGAGAAGTGCACTTGGTTGTCAGAATCAATCTCTTGTAGAACCCAATATTGAACCTCAGGTTGTGATTTTCGGTAGCAGAGACTGAACAATGTTATAAATTTACTTCAATGGCTACCAGAACGATTTTTAATAACTGTCTTTATGATGGGCTACTGAGACTGATTAAGCAATATTGGTACACCCAACGTCTTGTTCTTAACCTCTCTGGTTTTCTACAAAAAATTGGTTTTCTGATTTTTGAGTTTTAATGCAGGTCTAATATTGGGGGCTTCATTTGTCGTGACTGCATCTTCTTATCACGTGATCGAAACCAATTCCGATGACACTGATCAGTCAGACATGAATGCTCAACATGAGTAGTAGGATCCTTCTTCTTTGAAGTTCTATCACCCACGTCATTGTCATTAGTCCTGAATTGTTGATGTTCAATTTTTATTGGTCAAATTCTTCAAAGTTTATCATTTTTCCTAACATGGCTATGACTTGACAGTTTTTCAAAGCCTTTATAGTGTTCTACATTCAATGGGCCAGGGTTTGATATGCTCTTCAAATTGTGATTTAGAAACAATGACAGAGGCTCCTTATCATTGTTATTACATTCTGCAGCCATCAGATAAAGGACCAATGCATATGAGAGTGAGAACTAACTTTTGCTCTTTATCCCTCTTAATCCCGGTCTCCGCACATTAGCACATAGTATAATAACAGCAACCATGTAGTGTCATTACAATGCAATAGAACATATATTGGGTTCCTAACATACACATTGATGATGGTTCACCACTTTTCATTATCCATAAAACATGCAGCGCCTTGCAGGGGCAGAAGAAGTCAAACAAGCTCCTGACAACCGATTAATTGATCCATTGGTCAATAAAGATGTAGAGAACTCTGTTCAAGCCTGTTTGCTTAAGGTGTGAGTTAAACATTTACACTGAAATTTACCTATTTTTTATTCCTTTTTTCCTTCGATTGACTTATTGATGCAGACAAGAAATTGTATGTGGGTGTTATTTTATGGGGATGATTTGTGGAGAATAAGAAAACCCCCAGTGCATAAAATTTTACATTTAGGTTTCTTCAATGTTTTGGGAGCTCTGCATATCTAAATTTATCTGAGAAAATATTGCCTGTTCACTGTAGAGGATTGAAGAAAGGTTGACTTGGCTGAACTCCAAAGATGGTCAAGATGTTTATTAAATAGAAAAGTTAGATACTCTAAAATAGGAGATAAACTTTATCAACAGAATACAATATAACAGAACGAGAAGAAAAAAACAGAATATTAAGATATTATTGGCATTTCATAACCACTACTGAGATATAACTGTTCTTTGATAAAACTGTTCATTGATAAAACTGTTCATTGAAAAAACAAAATATTAAGATATTTTCATGTTCATTGATAAAACTGTTATTTGCTTGTTGCATTTCAACTTATTAGTACTTAATTTTGTTGCATTTCACTTTCGCCCACCGTTGCGGTTCCTACTCCTAATGTTGTTGCAACATTGCCGCTGAATGCAAATCCTTCGCCTACAATTGCAGTTCCTACTCCTAATGCTGTGACAACATTGCCGCTGAATGCAAATCCTTTGCCGTTTTCTCAATCACCAGCTGAGATCAAAGCTTCCTTATTGCCTGGTCCTTCAACTCAAGGTATATCTTCATCGGTTTTTTTCCGCATAAAGTTTAATACAGATGCCCCGTGTCAATGTAAAATGGTTTTACACTGATATAATGACTGTAGTAGATCAAGAACTATTATAATCTTTCTATTGTCAATTTCTTGCAGTCTCCATTCTGATGCATTCAGAAACACCGAATACTATTGAGTTTGTAAGTTACATCAGGGATCAACTGTGACAAGCATGGAGTTTCATCCTTTCATTCATTCAATACTAGCTGGTAGGTTAAAATAATCAACATTGTCTGTATATTACGCAGAAACTTAATTAGTCTTTCTAATAACCTAGAGAATTTCAATGAAACAGTTGGTAGCGCAAACGGTGAAGTTTCACTTTGGGAAGCAAGTCTGCGAGAGAGGCTCGTATCAAAGCCTTTCAAAATATGGAATATTTCGAATTGTTCGGTCGAATTTCAGGTTTATTTAGAATTACTCAACTTCATAATTGCATATGGATCATGAATATCTGTTCTAAGAATTCTCTATACAAAAATAAATTAACGTGGTCTTTTGTACAGGCGTTGATTTTGAAACAATCGCCTGTCAATCGAGTAGCATGGAGCCCAAGTGCGGGTTTACTTGGTAAAGATTGTAATAATATTTTTCGATTTTGTTGCTTGATAACTAGCTTATAATATATATTTCCTTTCATTTCAGGGGTTGCTTATGCAAAACATTTGGTTCATTTGTATAGCTATAACATTCCTAATGGTCTACAAGAGCATTTGGAGGTATTTTCACATCAAATTCTTCATACGAATCGAATAAAATTTTTATTCGCAATTCATGATCAATAGTGTCTTTTTTTCATTATTACAGATTGATGCTCATGATGGTAGTGTTAATGACTTGTCATTTTCATATTCAAACAATAGACTATGTATGGTAACTTGTGGCGATGATATGTTAACTAAGGTGACAGAGAAGTTTCTAGTCTAGAATAAATTCTATTTGAATGTAACTTGAATTTTTGCTAATTGAAGAGTGATACATGCAGGTATGGGATTTTGATGGACATATGATCTTTATCTTCAAAGGTCATGAAGCACCTGTTCATTCAGTTCTTCCTCATGCAAAGGAAAATATCCAGGTTAAATTCTTCTGTCGCTGTTTGTTTAGTTCTTCGTTGAATACGGTATCGTGAATGGTTGACAAGGTTGTTATGATATCATGTTGTTGCAGTTTATATTATCAACTTTGATTGATGGGAAAATTCGTGCTTGGGTGTATTATGGCAAGAACTTCCAGCTTGAGTACAACACTCCGAGACGGTGTTGCACGAAACTGATGTATAATGCTGATGGAAATAGGTAAGAAAATGAGGACTTTGTATGTAGATGTTAGTAGAACCGGTAGAACTGGTAGTAGAACTGGTAGAACTGTTATGCTGTTAGTTAATAAGTTATGCTAATTGAAATCCTAATTGATTAGTTATGCTGTAGTGTTAGTTAACATATAAATAGTGTATTGGTGTGTTAAAGTGATATGAATGAAATTGGATGGTTGGTTTGTATATTGCAAATGTGTATGTATGGATTCTAAGTGTTGGATATGTGTGTGTATGGATATGTGTGTTACTTGGAGTGGATTATTTTATTTTTGATCCTTCGAATAATAATCTTATTTAAGTTATATTATTTTTATTTTGCAGGTCATGAATGATAATATCAATGAAGATTTTGAATTTGAAGATGAAGAAATATAGATGTAGATGTTTAAGTTTAATTTTATAGATTAAAGATGTTATTTTGACTATGAGTGATGATTGACATTGGGATCGATATGTAATTTGAAGATGTTTTGTTGACATTACGATATGTAATTTGAAGATGTTTTGTTGTTAGATCATTTTCAATTTGAAGATGTTTTGTATTTGAATATTATTATATAAAAAAATTGTGAATGATGTTATTATTAGGTTTATAAAATAAAATAAAAATTTATTTAATTAAAAAATAAATAAATGTATTTGGTTTATAAAATAAAATAATTTTTTTGCAACAGTTACAAAGTGTGTCTGTAGTAAAGAAGACGTTGCTATAACCTATGAAGAAAAATTGAACTTAAGCCTCTATTAGAACGGTTTAGAATAAGCTACAGGTAAGAACCGTTGCTATATTCCATAAAATAGTCGTTCTTTAATAAACAACAATTGCAACGGTTTACATTTGAAAACGGCCTCCAGCCGTTGCTGTTCTAGGCCGTTCTCTATATAAAATTACAGCAACGGCTCTGAACAAGGCGTTGCCGTTGGCTAAATAACCGTTCCCAAAGGCTAAAACAACGCCTTGGTTTAGAACGCCCTGAAAATCGTTCTCATATGTAAAGGCAACAGTTTTTTTGGATTTTGCAACGGTTTTTTTGTGTTGCTGTATATTCAAAATGTTGTAGTGACAAGATAATTTCTTGAGACAACAAGGAGAAAATCGTTGTAACCTTCTCTTCTGATGAAGCTAAATCTACTGTTCTAACACCTTCAAGATATCATATTATACCAATCATCACTCTGTAATAGTTTCTTAACTGCTCAGAGTTAGTAGTTCCATTTTATCAGGCAGCTTGATATGGAACATACAACTATTAAGGCCCAAAGTTATGTTGTGAGTTAATTTTGCATTCACACAACTTAAAATTTAATTTAAAATAATATTTTCTATGTCTAAGTTACATTTTGAACTTTGCATAACACTTCATCTCAATACTGCTGTATAGGTGATCATGAGGTTAGAAAAACTAATGAAAATGCTGGTGCCATAGTAACTTATGGTAAGCATACAAATTCAATAGTAATCTTGTTTTTTCCTCCTAGAAATGCTGGTGTCAGAGTAACTTATGGTTTAAGTTACCAATGATCCATCAGGAAAGCGCATCAATGCACTTGAGCATATTATCAAAAACATTCTCTGCCAATCAACTCCCTTTATGAATTTTATAGAAGGTGTAGATTTTATTCGTGGCCACCCATTCAATATCCGTAAAGGTGTACAAACTCCTTTTCTCATGGTCTTTGGCTTAAAATCCCTTACTGTGGTTCTCATACTCATTTGTTGAAGCATCTTGAGAAGAAATTTAGGTGTATTTACTATGACTTATATTCATCAACATATTAATAATTCAATAATTTTATTTTTGAGTATAAAATATAGATGCTGTGTATTTATGATTGTCATTTTGGAAGTATGTGGATGCTATTTTGACCATTTCTAAAGCAAGTTATGAAGCATCTTGAGAAGAACACTATGTACATTTAAACCTGCTTTGTTGCATTCACTGATTATGTAAGATAAATTGAACGCATGGTAGAGATTACCATTAGAAAATACTTGGAGCATCATGCAGCTACTTAAAACATCATGTTGCTGTCTTATAGTTTTGAAACAATTGAGGTTCAACTAGCTTTGAAGTTCCACATTTGTTATTATTATATTATCAATTACTGTATCAAGACATCATACTGCTATTTTGCTGCTTAGATTGGTGGAAGCATTGGGTCATATGCTATCGTGTATTGGATTATAGAAATTTTTTTCTATTTTGGTGTTTTTGTTGTATTTTACATTAAATGCCTATGGCTTTGTTTTTCTTTGGATGTTTTAATTCATTATTTGTCAATGGAATATATATATATATATATATATATATATATATATATATATATATATATATATATATATATATATATATATATATATATAATTTTATATAGTGCTGAGAGAAAAAATTTTGATTTAAATTTTTTTTTTAATTTTAAAAATATAATAGCTACGGATTTTCAATTAACAGGGTATATACTTGCACCATTTTCTGCATATTATGTTTCCAATGTGTTTACCAACGAAATATCCTGGGGATTTACCTGCAGATTTACTTACCCACAGATATGCTTGCCAAAATAATTTCCCACTGCTACAAGAAAACAGCAATTTAGCGTCGGCCAAAAGCTCTCCCTAACAGATTAAAAATCAACACTAAAAACTCTCCAAAGGTGAAACCGTGCAACTGTTACTAATTTTGGCATCGACTGTCTTAAACATTACAACGACTCTAACTCATGGTTCTTTGGTTTATGCTTATTGAAGTCGTAGTGTCAGGTTTGAGCGACGCTAACACGTAACACTTGCTTGTATGTGATTGGGCTTCCTCTCAACAAATAAGTTTTACACGTCATCAGTAGCGTCTGTTTACAATAACATTAACAAATTAAACGTCATTGTGTAGAGTAGGCCCGTTTTAATGCTGCTTATTTTCACATGTTTACTTATGATTGTAGCCCATAAAAAATTGTTTGTCTTCAATAGTTTAATGTGGGCCCAAACTGACGCTAAGTTTACTTTATGTCTGTTTAGCCAAGGTTTTAGCCGACGCCAACTTTTTTTTTTATAAATATTTTTAAGAATCCCAAAATCTATTTAAACTATAACTACTTTTAATTTATTTTTGGATGTAGTAGAATCTGTCAAAAGATTCATGCATTATAATATACAGAGTGATCATTAAGCCCTAATGGTTACATGATATAAAACTAATAAAATCAATAAATCTTTAAGCCCTAATTTTCAACTTCTGGGGTATTTAATGGCATTTTAGCAGGTATTTGTGTGACAGCATAATAGCACCATGATTCCTACCAATTTTTACATCCCTTACACTAAAATATTATAGTGGAGGGTCCACTAGTGCCATCCTCCGCTAAACTCCACTGCTATAGTATGCGCTTCTGATAACACTAGAAATAAAATATGGAAACCAAAATAAACAAGTTGTAAAAGTATATGCATCAATTATAGTTTATCCTTTTAAGTAATGCAATCTACCTGGTCCATAATTTTTGTACATAGAAACCCCACCCACAAATGCACCTATCAAACTAATGAATTTACTTACAAATTTATGGTTCCACAAAAAAATTTATTAGGTGTACTAATGTAAAGAAGGTCATCTATCTCTAAATTACTCCAAGTCAAAATTACCACTCAAATTTATTATGGGTGTTAACAAAACTATCTTTAAATGAATTTATCAAAAGATAAATCAATCAATCATAGCTACAACTAAGGAAAATGGTGACCGTGAAAAGGGGACGAGGGCGGCCGAAAGCTACGGTGCCACCGCCACCTGAAACCCTCACCAGCTTGAAAACACCAGAACGTGAATCAAGAAACACCACTGTTGTTGGTCAGACTTCAGAGAACGCTTCAAGAACCACCATTGGAGAAGACAAAGCTATGACAAATACCTTTGTAAGGGAGAACAAGGAAACCCTAACAGAACCAACACAACCACAACCTGAAGAGCGTAAACCATGGGTTAATGTGATAAATGAAAACCGGAACCCTGCAAGAGGAATGGCTATCGAGTACGTTGCGCCAAAGCTCATCAACGGAGTGTTTGAAATAAACATTGAACAAGAAGACATCGAAACGGAAATACAATTTTGGGATAATGCTCTAATCCTTTATGTTGTGGGTGATGACCTGAGTATGAACACAATGAAGAACTTTATGCAGAGAATGTGGAATTTCGTCAAGATGCCAGATCTGTATTACCACGATGATGGTTATTTTCTGATCATATTTAGCTCCCAAGAAGACAAGGAAGCAGTTATGATGAAAGGGTCATACACGATTCGAAACATGCCCATGATCTTGAAGGAATGGCAAACTGGTTTCAATTTGAAGAAGGATCTACTGAGAACTTTACGAATTTGGGTCAAACTTCCCCAACTTCCCCTGCATCTTTGGGGGGCCAAAAGTCTCAGCAAAATTGGAAGTTCTATTGGCAAACCATTGGTGACTGATGAATGCACTGCAAATAAGCTTCGTATCTCATATGCAAGATTATTGATTGAGGTAGACATTACTCAACCTTTGATAGATGAAATAGCCATAAGGAATGTTGAAGGAGATATAATAGTGCAGTCTGTGAACTATGAATAGAGACCAAAATTCTACGAAACATGTCAAAAAATGGGGCACCGGTGAGAGGATCGTGGGAAGAAGCAACTATGGAAACCAAAAATTAAGCCACCAGAAATGTCCATAAACATAACACCTGTTAAACCACCAGAAACAGAGGACACAACAGAAATAGGAAGGGATTCTTGGACAAGAGCACGGAAGTCTGTAAGGGATAAAGGTAAAAACATAGTTACTGATACAAACAGCAGCATCAATTGTAACAATGGTTTTGAGGAACTTGAGGTTTTGAATGACCATCAAGTGACCATCAACCTTGAACCATGTTAGTATCTTGGAACATAAGAGGACTCAATAAAGTAGGCAAAATTCGTGAGATTCGGTCCCGTCTCTAAGAGCTAAAGCCTGTTATCATTATTCTGATTGAAACCAGAGTAAAAGAAGATAAAGCCAAGAACATTCGAGAGAAACTGATGATATATGGAAATCATATTGACAATTACAAGGACCATCCAAATGGTAGAATCTGGATCCACTGGGATAAGAACAGGGTAAATATGCAATTCATTCGAAGTAGAAGTCAATATATCCATTGTGGTATCTATGATAACTGTGGAGTTCTCAAGCACTGGCTAACCGCAGTTTATGCTCATAACCATCTTCATCAGAGGAAAACCTTGTGGACAGACATTGAACACATTTCTGTTGGAATCCAAGGGCCTTGGTGTGTTATTGGTGACTACAACAATGTAATCAAATCCCAAGACAGAATAGGTGGGAATTTAGTGACTGAAAGAGAATACGTTGATCTGACAAATATGATGAAAAACACTGGCCTAAGTGAAATGGACATCATTGGGGATCATTTCACCTGGTCCAATAAACAAGCAGCTGGTCTCATTTACTCTAGAATTTATAGAGTGTTAGGCAATACTGATTGGTTCCTCACTAATTTGGAGACTACTCATAAAATCCTTCCTCCTAATATCTCTGATCATGCCATGTTGTATTTGGTCTATAGCCAAACTCAGAGGAAATCCCCCAGACATTTTAAATTCAGCAATTGCATTACTGATATGCCTGGCTATGACACTTTGGTTAAGAAGAATTGGGATGGCCTCCTTAGAGGTAGTCCAATGTTTATTCTTTGGCACAAACTCAAACGATTGAAATAGGAATTACAACAATTCAACAAACCTATATCTGATGTTAAGACCAAATTGGTTTATGCTAGCACTACCCTAAAAGAAATCCAAGAGCAGCTAAGGAGTGACAGATTGAACAACAATTTGATTTTGAAAGCAAAAGATCTGAATGAATAAATCATAGTCTTGAATGAAATGGATTGGAAGATTTTGCAGCAAAGAGCAAAGATTGATTGGATTAAAAAGGGAGATGGCAACAATCAATATTTCTATGCTGCTATCAAAGCCAGACATCATTCCAACTGTCTTAACAACCTGAAAAAGAGAGATGGCAGTCACACCACATCCAAATCAGACATTAAAGAGGAGGTGCTTAATTTCTTCAACAACTTAATGGGCAAGGATGCTGAAAACATCAATCACATTGATATTGAGGCCATGAGGATGGGGAAACAACTTGACAATCACCAAAGGGAATACCTTATCAGACCTATATCAGAAAATGACATTACTACAACTCTTAAGGGAATTGGAGACCTCAAAGCACCAGGCTTGGATGGATTTGGAGCCAAGTTTTTTAAAAGCAGCTGGACAACTATAAGAGAAGATGTGATAGCAGCTATTAGGGAATACTTTGAAACAGGAAAAATCTACAAAGCTTTCAACAATGTTGTAGTGTCCTTGATTCCTAAAGGGCAAAGTGCTTCTGAAATCTAAGATTACAGACCTATAACTGTCTGCACCACTTTCTACAAGATTATTTCAAAGATTCTGACCAACAGATTAGGAGTTGCCATTCCTAGTGTGGTAAACCATAATCAAGCAGCTTTCGTACTAGGTTAGAACATCCACCAGCACATCATACTTGCTACTGAATTGCTTAAGGGCTATAACAGGAAAAGAGGCACACCTAGAATCATGATTCAATTAGATATGCAAAAAGCTTATGATATGGTTAATTAGAAGGCTCTAGAGTGCATCATGAAGGAGATGAGATTCCCTAACAAATTCATCCGTTGGATTATGCTAGGCATCACCACTGTATCTTATAGATTTAACATCATGGGAGAGTACACTGATATTCTACAGGCCAAAAGGGGAATTCGTCAGGGTGATCCTCTATCACCTATGCTATTTGTTATCATAATGGAGTATATGAACAGATTGTTGATGAAAATGCAAAGAGACCCTAATTTTAACTACCACGCCAAATGCGAAAAGTTGAAAATCACCAACCTTACCTTTGCTGATGATGTTCTATTATTCTGCATTGGTGATGAGATCTCTTTACATATGATTCTTCAAACTTTCAGGGCTTTCTCCATGTCCACGGGATTAATTATGAATCCTAACAAATGCAGGATTTATTGTGGGTGAAATGGATCCATATTCATTACTTTAAAGACAAGCAGATCATGAATTATGAAACCAAAACTCAAAGCTCTTGGATCATGCGCAGCATTTTAAACAAAGGGATAACATGGATCTAATTAGGAACAAATGGGATCAACTTCTGATTTCACATAGGTTTAAGGCGTCGGTTTTTTACAAAGTTCTGATTGATGACGGCACAAGAGTGCCTTGGAGAAACTTAATTAGATTCAATAAGAGTCGACCGCGAGCAGTTTTTTGTCTATGGCAAGCTTGCCATGGAAAACTTGCAACCAAGGATAAATTAAAGCGTTTTGCCATGATTCAAGACAACCAGTGCAGTTTATGTCATACCGAGGAAGAGACGACGAACCATCTATTTTTCCGCTGTCAAGGGACTAGACACATTTGGAAGAAAGTGCTCCATTGGTTTAACATAGTTCATACACCTCAACCTTGGGATGCCGAGTTGATCTGGATAACTAACATGACTAAAGGTAAAGGCTGGAAAGTGGATATTTTCAAAATGTTAGCGGCCGAAACCATCCACTGCATCTGGGGGTATCGTAATAGTACTATTTTTGATAAACCTGTAGATATTATAACCGTGACTACTAACATTATAGATAACGTAACCTATAGAGGGTGGCAAAACCTTAAAATTAGGAAGCATCTTGTTAGTTATATGATGTAAATTGGTCTTTTTTGTTGGGTTGGATCCTACGGGATCACCACTTTTGTACTTCCTTTCGAATTAATATATTCTTTCTTTAATTCAAAAAAAACAACTATAAATCATCCGTAAAAGAAAAACTACTATAAATATTATCATATTTTCATTTTAAATAATGTTTGATAAAAACAAACAAAATATATATATTTTAAATTGTTTTATTTTTATTTTCTAATTATGCTTAGATTTTATATAATAAATAATTGAGTTTTCACAAATTTAATTATAATTTATTTTTTAATCCTATAAATTATTTTAGGTATAATTTTATTTAGTTTTAATCTATTTTACTAATTATTTTAGTTTATATTTTATTTTAATTTATTTTATTAAATGCAGTTTTGGATTTAATTTATTACCTTATAATTTTGATTTAAATTTTAAAAAATCAAACTTATTTTACTTTATTTCATTTTATTTTATTTAGTTTTAATTATGACTTATATATATATATATATATATATATATATATATATATATATATATATATATATATATATATATATATATATATATATATATATATATATATATATATATATATATATATATATATATATATATATATATATATATATATTAATTTATAATTTAAAATTATATATTTTTGTTATAATTTATAATTTATAATTGAATTGAATATAATTTATATATATATATATATATATATATATATATATATATATATATATATATATATATATATATATATATATATATATATATATATATATATGAGAGAAAGATGTTTAAAAGATTCTAGTTTGAAGCATAGAGTAACTTGACTTTTACTTCATTTTTCTAAAGTAATTAATTTACTATCAATAAAATTGTCACCACTGAAATTGTTCTTTGTTCATTTGCTTTGTTTATTTTTACTCTTTTGATTCTAATAGGTTGTATAAAAGTTCTTATACTTTAATATTCCAATTTAAGCATAAGAATATAGTCTAACATTTTTTATATATTCAATCATAAGAAATGTTAGATAGGGGCGTGCATGATTGATTATTTTTAAAAATCATACCATAATTATTTTTAAATCAGGAAAATAGTTTGAATTCATAGTCATAACTATATTTTTATCAAAATTAGTTATAAATTTAGTTATGGTTATATAATCGGTTTTAAATTAGTTATTAATTTTTTTTTCAAAAAATAATTTTTTTCAAACAAATTAAAAAAATTTTCAAAAAAAATTAATTAGTTTTTCGAAAAAGTTAATTTTTTTCAAAAACAAATTTTTTCACAGTTTTGGTCAACGCATGAAATCAGTCCCCCTATTTATTTTTTAAACAGTTTTGGTCCTCCATACCCATTTTTCATTCAAAAAACGGTTGATGTGTCACTTTTTTGTATATGTGACATACTTTCTGAACGAGAGAGAACATATAGAGTATTTTCTAGAAAACGAAAAAGACGAACAAACAAGTTAAGAGAGAAACAAGATGAAGAAGACGTTTGGAGAAGATGACTCGAGGAAGAAACACTATGCCAAAAAAGACCTTTAGCAGAGCTTTTTTTGGCCTTTAGCAGCGCTGCCTAAAGTGGCGCTACTAAAGGTAAATGCAGTGTTCTTTTTAAGTAAAAATTGCTGCTATAGACTCCTTTTTAGCAGCACTTTTTCAGAAAAGCGCTATCTTCCACCCCCCCCCCCTTTAAGCAACGATTTTAAAAGCGTTTTTTTTAGCAGCACTTTTCCTGAATACCTTTAGTAGCGTTTTTTTTTTATTAAAAGCGCTCTCTATTCCCCCACCTTTAGCAGTGCTTTTTAAAGCGCTCTCTTATGTGTATTTGCTGAAGACATATAGCAGCACTTTTCTTAAGAAAAGCGCTATCTTTTCCCCCCTTTTAGCAGCGCTTTTTTAAGCGCTCTCTTTTCCACCTCTGTAGCAGCGCTTTCATAAGCACTCTCTTTTCACCCCCTTTTCGCAGCGCTTTTCACCCCCTTTCATAAGCACTGCCTTTTCTTCATGTCATTGAATTTTGTTTTCAAAAAAATCACTTTTTCTTAGCGTTTTTTTTTGGTAAAAGCGCTGTCTATTTTGCATATTTTTATGAAGTGATTTTTTTTGAATTCTGCTGCACATTTCTTTATAATTTATCACATAAATCTGCTTATAACAATTATATTCACCACAAGCTTTTATTCCAACATTTTGGCCTTATATATACCATAACAATTCAACACATAAACCTGCTTATAATCATTGTAATTCAACACAAGCCTTTATTTCAACACATATATACACCTTATATATATATATATATATATATATATATATATATATATATATATATATATATATATATATATATATATATATATATATATATATATATATATATATATATATATATATATATATATATATATATATATATATATATATATATATATATATATATATATATATATATATATATATATATATATATATATATATATATATATATATATTATAATTCAACAGATATGATTCATAATTTTAAAATATATTCCAAAACCGATAACTTCACAAATATATTCACTATACATATAATTACAAATTTCATATTTCTGTATCCTCACAACAACTAGCTTCTAGAAGTATATCAACAAATTTCAAAACTATATACGACTTTCAGAACTATAATTATCCAATAGTATGTACATAACATCACAACAACACAAATCTCTATAAACTCCGATCAAAAGACAGAAAGACAATATATATACCTTATACAATTCTCATCTCAAGAATGTATTGACATCATTCCTCCTTATTTTCTTCCAATTTGTCTTTCGAGTAAGTACCACACTTGAATTCATCAAAGTACTACATAATATAACATAATATGCATGATTTAGTTTTAAAACTAATTACTCAAATGAAATATCGGTTAAATATTAAAATAAATCATATAACTTATAAATCCATACCATGTTTAGAATCTCTATTTGACCTGAATGAATAATTTTCTTCATAAACCTCAATACAAAATATCCACAATCAATCCCATTCCGCTGATGAGGACACTGTAAATGAAAAAAAACGAATATATATATCAGGATATATAGTTTAACTAGTTTTATCAAGTAGAATCACTATAACAGTCAAAATTGTGAAAATATACTACACTCTGATCCATCTAATGTTGTTAGCCTTACTTTTTGGTACTCTTGCTTGTCTTTGTGATCGGAATATTTGTATAGCTCTAACATAATATAAACGAATATTTAGAACAATCTCACATAATAAATAAAGATAATTATTCAGAACAATATATCTCATCACTTACGTATCAACCATATTCTTCATATCAGGTTATTTTGTTTGATCACCATCCAATGAATCCAGATAATACACTATTTCTTTTATCGGATTAATCGCAACCAACAACTATTGTCCACGGTAAAATAAGACAAAAGTTTAGACGGAAATGTTATATAGAATTTCAAAAAAAAGAATAATTATAATAAATGAATTTAGAATGAAATCTAACCCATGGCCAGTATTATATGGCAAAAAATACAACTTCTCTGTATTTGTGGCCATAAATGTTTGGACTAAGTAATCTCTGACTACATCTGAAGTGTGATCGATTAACTGTGCGTTGATACAACTAGAAGATAAGAATGTGAATCTCTCTATGAATTGATGTGGAACCAACAACTTGTCATACAATAACCTTAAATAAAAACATAATCAACATTAGAATATTCATTGAAATGAGCAAATAAATTATTCAATTAAAATTGATCGGAGTACGTGATGTATGAATGCATAACACTGATGCCTAATTCAGAATGTTGGAAAATCTGATTCAAATCCTCTTTAGCAATTATTTCGGTATAATCAAAACCGAAAATACCTTCATCCATAGGTATTTGATGAATGCCACCTTCCACCGCATCTTTTGTTCCTACATATGTTTCAAGGCACAATATAAACCGAGGAACAAATGTTTTTTTTGTTGGACACCTTGCTAGATTCAGGCATCTTACCCTTGCTGACTTGTTGCAACTCTTGAGCATGAACCTAAAAGTCATATAAGTTAGGTGATTAATGTATAAGATCATAAATCTATTGAAATTGGAGGATATAATTGACATTTTCTATGCATATATATCAATTAATGTAGGAGTACCTGTTTTTTTGATGCAGCTGACTCGGTTTCCCGCACAATCCCTTATCTTTTGATTTGGATTTTGTAGGAGTCTAAGATCATCATGTAAATAAATGGTACGTAAATGTAATAATAACTTACATGTATGGGTCATAAAACATTTTAATACTACAAGGTTCATAATAGTGTTCAACCTACCTCATCATCTATGAAAATGAGATTTGATGACCATGCAACATACGATCCTATTGCGTCTTCCACCAATGTTGCATCTGAAACATCGTCTGGTATAGGCAATAACGCACCCCATCTAAAGCAATATCAATCGATACTTTCAAAAATCCAGCAGGGAGCGGTTTATGGTGAAGTAAGTCTCCTAAAGTATTATGCATTTTTCCCTTGTCAACCATGTGATAAGTCGTCGACGATAAATAGAGCCGACAAGGTGAAATGCCTTAAACCAATAATTAATATGATTAATCCTTATATATGTCAATTAAGAAAATTTTGCTAAATTAATTTCAATGTATTATATATAGTTACCTCGGAAAGTTTCTGCTGAAAATTACAATTGATACTATCTTTGTCACTAGTATCTTTAAACTCTAGACCGCGTCTTTCTGACATGTATCTCTCTTTATCCTTTTGCAATTCAAGAATTTGAACTTTCAATTCTTCCAACGACTCCATCACTTGTTTATTGTTAAGATTTTTATTCTTTGTCTGCTTATACAATTTTGTTGGAGTGACACCAAATCCCTTATCCCTTACACGACCAGAATACTCAGGAACATTTAACACTCGACTTAGTAGGCTCCTGCAATCATCGTCCTCAACTGCAGTTATAGACTGGGATAGACTCTCTTGAAATATAGATAAAAGCATAAATATATTATACACTTTTGAGTTTATGACAGAACTAATGTTGTACTTACACATTGCTCAAAAACTTGTTGAACTTCTTCCTGAACGACTCTGTCTCTACCCACACGGGTAGCCTTCCACAAAACATGGTCCGGAAGAGATGTTGCATCACTTTTCTCCTCTTCTAACTACACATTAAGACAGATAATAAGCTTCACTTTTCTCGTATTCTAACTATATCATATTAAAGCATTTATATATACTTAATATTTTTTGTTGTAAGCGTGCATATCTCAAACGCCCTTTTTTGTATGGATACACGAGTTTTGATGCTCGTTGCCGATTTACGTCACTCACAGTCTGAAAAAACAAGTTTAAGTCATATCAGAACTCATGTGGAAGAAGTATATATATATTATACATTGTTCATGATAAGTTAGAATTACATGGAATTCTTGGATTCTTCGCTTGGCAACAAATGTTTCCCATTCTTCAAGTGAAATCAAATTAGCATACATCTTTGGACGCTCTGATTCAACAAATTTTCCATCAGAATCCTTAAGAAACTTGTTCGTTAAAAATGCTCGAAATCCACTTAGTCGTTTTTCGGCCAATTGAAGACAATATTTTTTCCGGTCGTCACCAATATTAAAAGACCTCTGCAAACAAATTAACATACATATAGTATGTTAGTATAAGTAATTTAAAGACATAACCGTTGACATAATTAAAAAATATCAGATATGATACCTGTATCTCGCTCCATATTTTTTTCTTTATCAGGTTTCAACGAAGAAATTCTCCAATTATGACAAGTGATTGGAATTTGCGAACGAACAAGTGACCCAATGTAACTTGTCAACATCGCAATGTTAGGCTCAATTAATTGGTCTGTTTCATTCCAATGCACATCATATTTTATACCTTTATCTCCCGCACGAATGATTCCTTTCTTAATCGTTATTCCTCTTGTAATATCTCCTTCCACATCTTGTGCTGGTTCCTTTCTTATATCAAGTCAATAAAAGTATGTCACGTATCTAAAAAAATACACAACAACGTTTTTTCGACGAAAAATAGGGATGGGGGACCAAAACTGTTTAAAAAATAAATAGAATGACTAATTTCGTGAGTTAGACAAAATAGGGGGACCAAAATTGTGATTTAGCCTAATTTGTTTTTTCGAAAAAATTTATTTTTTTTCACAATAAATTAATTTTTTATCAAAAAATGTAATTGTTTAAAATTTTTTAATTTTTTTCGTAAATTTATTTACTTCACAAAAATTAATTTTTTTCAAAAAATAATCAATTTTTTCTTTAAAAATTTAAATTTTTAGTCAAAAAAAAAAAAAAATTATAATTGAATTGAAACATTTGAATTTTAGATAATAACAGATTATAAACGAATCCAAAAATAAAATATGGTTGGATAACCAACCATTACTAATTAAACTGGTTAATAACCAATAAATTATATTCGAATATTTTAAATAAATTTGAATTTAGATATAAATTTGAATCTCATAGCCGAATATTATACACACCTCTAAATTGTTAGAGAAATAGTACCCTTAAAAAAATATTGTAATATTAAATTCTTATTGTTGACAAAGTTCTTATATTTAATATTCAACTATAAGAGAAATAGTACCTAAATTATTCCAATATAAGTCCTAAAAAATAGTACCCTTAAAAAATTCAACAACTTCATACTTTACTTAATATTACATTTTTCTAAACATAAAAACAAATCTTTAATACACTTAAAAATTTGGGACCATGTGCAATTGTACACCCTAAAAATGGTGCGAACCACCACTATCTAAAGACTAAAAATAGTAAAAAAATAATGTCAAAGATTGATAAGTAAAAGTGTGTGAAAGTGGATATAATAAATAATCTATAAAGATCTAATTAATCCACCCTCTTGCATGGTCCCTACTCTTACACATATGCTTCCATACATATTCCTCTTATTCGTTCTACTTCACATCCCTCTTTCTCAACATTCTCGCTTAACAATCCTATAAATCCTTAAAACTCTCTCCTTATTAACCATGTCTACTTCTCTTGATTATGATCTCTCACAAAAAAACAAGAAAGTTCTTGACTTCATAGAGGATGTTACTATATACGCAGATGAAATCCAAAAGAAAGTTCTCATTCAAGCTATTCGGTTCCTTGAGAAAAATTGGTCACTTCTCTGCGATGATATAAGAACAGGAACAATTAATCCTCTCATCACTGACATTTCAGTGAGAGAGGCTGTTATGAAGATTCTTAAATCTGACAAAAATCTTGCTGATTTTATTCAAAGTGAGTGTAGCAAAGGTTCTTGGCAAGGAATTTTAACTAGGTTGTGCCCAAATACTAAGTATGTTGATGTTATTGTGATAGGAACAATGTCAGAGTACATTCCTACTCTGGATTACTATAGTTATGGTCTTCCACTTGTTTGTAAGATATGCGCTTCCGGTTAATAGAAGCAATGATCCTGTAGATGTAAAAGAAAAGCAAGAATTGGTGGATCTTGTTGATGTCAAGCTTGAGCAAGAATATGAGCTTGTTGTTAATTACCACCTATGCTGGTGAGTTATTTATTTACTATTAAAAAAAATACACAGTCGAAATATGGGTTACCTAATGAACATGAGTGTCACATTTACAGGATTTTATAGGTATAAAGTGAGAGATATATTGAAAGTGACTGGATTCAAGAGCAATGCAACGCAATTCAGCTTTGTCAGCAGAAAAAATGTTGTTCAGAGCCTTGATATAGACAAAACAGATGAAGTTGAGCTACAAAATGCAATTAAAAATGCTGTCACGCATTTAGCACCATATGATGCAGATGTCGCAGAGTACACTAATTATGGAGACTTAAGAAGAATTCCAGAACACTATGTGTTGTATTGTGAATTAAATCTTAAAGGGTCAACCGCAATTTCAGATTGTGTTTATGAAGATTGTTGTTTAACTATTGAAGAGTCGCTTAACAGTGTTTGTCGACAAGGTCGTGATTCATACAAATCAATTGGGCCACTTGAGATTAAGATCGGGGATCAGGGGACATTTGATAAACTTATGAATTATGCTATTAGTTTGGGAGGTTCAATAAATCAATACAAAACTCCTAGGTGTGAAATCTGTACCTGTTCTGGAGCTTTTGGAGTCACGAGTTATTGCAAAGTATTTCAGTCCTAAATGTCCACAATGGGTTCCTGCTCATAAGGAATGGATTGATAATTAGAATTTAAAGAGTCGTTATGTGGTTAGACAACTTTCTTGTTTGTTCCGATGTGGTTATGCTTATATGGACATCTAAGAGGTTGCTTTAATTATAATAAAGTTATACGTGTTTGTATGTGTCTATAGATCCATTGTTTGTCCAACTTTGAGTTGGGTCTGGTACTTGCATAATCCATAAAAATCATATTATTCATGTTTAAATAAATTTAACATTATTACTACTACTACCATTTGCTTCGTGCTTTAATGTACTTATGTTTTGTATAATATTTGTTTTTCTCAACTAGTTTAGTAGTTAGAATTCATCATTTTTGAAGATGAAAAAGAAAAATTACAAACACGAAAAGAAAACTATAACATAAACAACAAACAAGAGAACAAAAAAGATGAGAAGAAACCTACGTAACGCCTCGAGACAAGAAAATTTTACTACTATAAAATACATATAGATGTAACATGCTATTACCAATACTATTAACTCAACTGAGTTAATAGTTGTTATTTAAGCGTCTAGTTTTTTATTTCTTATACTAAAACTACTACAAAATATCCTAACGTAACATACTATAACCATTACTATTAAATCAGCCGAGGTAACAACTCTTATTTAGGCTTTTGCTTTTCACTATGGTCCAGAGTAATAATCGCAGTGATATTTTAAGACTTACAAGCTTCGATTCCCTGCACCTGTAGTTTTCCTTTCTTTTTTATTTTACAATATTGACATTTTATTTATAATCTTAATATTTATATTAAAAGTAAAATACCTTTCACCGTGATTTAAAGTGAAAGTCATTGTGAAAAGTATCTACATTTTATCACGGTTTATTTAAGCATTAATGGTTAAAAGTGTAACATATATATTTAAGTGAAAGTTCACTCTTTCAGAACATAACAACTATCTCTCTCAAAATAAAACCCTAACAATCTCTCGTTCCTTTTCCTCACACCATGAACGGTCTATAGCACTTATTCATAAAACTCCAACATATCTTCTTCATCTCCTATGGATCAAGGAAAGGTGTTACACAAACTCATTTATTTCACTTCCTCTTCATATTTCAGGTGGTGCGTGAGACTTCTCCACATTTTATGTTGTCGCTGATTTTGCTTTTGTTGTTATATGTTGTATGTTGCTTAAGGTAGATTGTTGTTAATAAAAATTGTATTTTGTTTATGATTTAGTTTTTGTTGATATATGTTGTATATTGTTTAAGGTAGGTTTATGTTGATAAAAGTTGTATGTTGTTGATAAAAATTGTATGTTTTTGATGATTTTGTGTAGGTTGATATACGTTGTATCACTACTACGGAAAACACCTATCATAACGGTTAGAAAAAGAATACAACCATGTCCGACCAACCTCTGTAAGGTAGGGTGTGACTGTATGTATGATGCTTTCCACCACGAGCGTTGGACCGTTGTGATAAACTAGGTAGCGTGCTATATATTACAACGGTCAAAATATACAACCGTTGTGATATAAAGCGAATGGTCATGTGTTTGAAACCTAGTGAATGTATTGTTAATAATATTTTGCGCTCTATCTATAACAATGGTTGACCTAAATAACCATGATTAAATACTTTGTTTATATTTTATTTTTCTATATATTACAGACCTGTATTTGTTTTGCCTGTATATTACACACCTGTATATTATACATATATATATAGATAAATATTTTCAAAATATAGAACTAACAATTACAAATACCATCCCTCCTTTTCAAGGAATTAACACAGATACACCATCCTTGTCAGTCTTCACAGGATGTTCCCAGCCAGAGTTTGCAGCTCTCCAAGCCTTGTTGTCTAAGGATTTTAAGAATGCAATCATCCTAGGCTTCCAATAATCATAATTAGAACCATCCAAAATTGGAGGTCTATTAGTGAACCCTATATCTTTATCCATAGTACCAGAATTTATTTCCCTAGATCTCACCCAAAATAAACAGGCAGGGTGTCTGCTCTGATGCAAATTGAAATTCTAGCAAGCACACGATGGATGTTATTACCAAAGTTATAACATCCACTGTGACATTGACTATTGCACTAACTAATTAAACTGTAAGTAAAAGCAATAAACAACACAACAATTGTTCACTCAGTTCAGTGTCAACAACACCTACATCTGGGGCTACCGAGCCAGTGAGGAAATTCACTATCAGTAGAATTAATTCAGAGTCAAACAACTCAGTTTGCACTCCTCATTTAAAACCTACCCAATGACACTTCAACCTAGAGACACTCTAGACCTGAGTATTCACACTCACTCCCTCTCAATCACACCACAGTGATATCCAATTACAGTTACAGAATAAAGATGAAGAAACACTTCATACACACCTTGATCTTACTTCAAAGCTTTGATCAAGGGACACACATACTCTTGCTTAAAAGCTTTGAGTGAGACACAACTTAACCTAAGCAATGCAGCAGACAGTTGTTTGGTAAACAAGTATTTCTAAGACTCAATTCACATGTGAATGTCGCTTGCGCGAAAATAAGGTGCCGGCATGACAGAAGAGTCGCCACCTTTCGTTATTTATCCTTCAGAGCGGGAAAGGAAACGATCGGAAAAACCTGACGAATAAGGGTAAGACAAGGTCATCGCAACCATTGTCTGGGTTCGGGAGTCGGTTACGCAAGGGGAAGGTGTTAGCACCCCTCACGTCCGTCGTACTCGACGGGATCCACGCTTGTTAGTTTACTTGGGTGGTTGGTTTTATTCTATCTACCTATCGAGGCTGGCTAAAAAAGAAAAGAAAAATGACTCGGCAAAGCGTCGCACTTTATGCCTACGTATTCTCATCAGAGAATGAGAAATCAGAGTCAACGTAGTTCGGCCTACGAAGGGTTATGGGGGAAGGTAGCTCGCCAAGACTTCGCCATCTTGTGCCTACGTACTCTCAACAGGCATGAGAGATCAGAGCTCACGTAGTTCGGGAAACTACGGTTTATTTCCTGTTTTTACGAAAGAAGTGTTTTTTATTGTGTTTGCGATTTCAACCGCACTAGAGACTATGACCTGAGAGTGAATGTGTCGCATGTCACCCAAAGGGTACCATACTAAACATCCAGACTGTGGAAAAGAAACTCTTCCACAACCCTCTCTCAGATAGCTTAAGGCTCGTAACGTACGAAAGAAATCATTCATGATTACTGTATCTTAAACTGTTTTGAGATGAGAAGAGAACGGGCCCAACTAGGAGGGAGACTATCAAGTCCTACTGTTATCATGCCATGGATTCATCCTATGATTGAGGTTTGAACAGGGAACTCCTAGATGTTGTCATGCATAGGTTTCAACCTAAAATTCTATCATCAAATCCTTATCAAAGGAAATGAGAGTCCTAAGGGATCATGTCAATGACACACCAAAACAGACAGAGCATCAGCTTAACAGTAAAATGCATGCAATGCAAGTGAGGGAGGAAATGTGTGTGGGGCTTCAGCCTCCACAAGCTCGTCTCGACCTCAAGCCAGTCATGAAATAACAGTAATCATACTGAAAAATAAACAACATGCTATCAAGCAATAAACAGTAAACTGCAGTCATACAGATAAAAGAAATGAAATACCATCCATGTTTGAGAAAGAAATTATCTACATCTAAGCTCTCCCTAATCCTAACCCTAAAAACAAAACCCTAATCAAATCTCTAAGCAAAGCTCTAAAGCAAAACCCTACACAAGAGAAATCAATCCCAGTCTTCAAGCTTCAAAACAAGCTTACCAAAGAAAGGGAGCTAAGTAGGCAGACTCATAGTGCCCTCCTCAGGAAAGCACTAGGAGGCTTATACTTAGGACTCATATCCCATGTGGCTCAACAACTGTGATCGGTTTACATTCCTCCTCGGGAGAAACTAAACTCATATGAAGGCTCCAACATCATTGGATACTTGGGAAATCCTACATGAACTAAGGGAACTAAGTGAACAGACCCATAGTGCCTTCCTCAGGAAAGTACTAGGGGGCTTCCACTTAGGAATCATATCCCATGTGGCTCAACAACTGTGATCGGTTTACATTCCTCCTCAGGAGAAACTAAACTCACATGAAGGCTCCAACATCATTGGATACTTGGGAAATCCTACATGAACTAAGGGAACTAAGTGAACAGACCCATAGTGCCTTCCTCAGGAAAGTACTAGGGGGCTTCCACTTAGGAATCATATCCCATGTGGCTCAACAACTGTGATCAGTTTACATTCCTCCTCAGGAGAAACTAAACTCACATGAAGGCTCCAACATCATTGGATACTTGGGAAAGAGGTGAGAAGAAAGAATGAAAGACATTTACAGTGCCTTCCTCAGGAAAGTACCATAAATTTCCCTCAAACTTCAGGATCCCAAACCTCACAGAAGGAGAGCAAGCTCCTAGACTAGGACCTCAATCCATGCATCCTTGCAAGCTCCAACCTCTCAACCTCTGGGTCTTGATCTTCAATCTTCTCCTTCATCATGCTCCTTCAACAAGGTCTTCAAAGCAAACCAAGCCCCACAACAATTCCCCAAAGATGACCCCAAAGATAGACAATCAACACAAAACATGCCACACAAACAGTCCATTCAGAAAATACTCTGAAGTCACAGGAAAAAAAAATCTAATATTTATTCACAAGGGTCTATTATACTTACCCATAATATCCCTATAGTCCCATACCCAAAAATCAAGTCAAAAACTCCTAAAAGAAAATGATTTACTTCACCTATGTCATACCTAAAACCCTAATTTTGATCACTCTAATCTCACCTAATTAAATCGTCTAAAAATTAATCCTAAAATTATGAATTAAATCCTATGAGGAAGCTAAAGTCCTAAGTGAAATATCCTAAAAAGAATGGGTTCAAAATCTAAAAGGACCTAGTCAAACAAAAATGAACAAAATGAAGTATCAACTAGATCATCTAAAAAAGCTATTTAAATGAAAAATATACTAAAAATGTCAAAACAAAATAAAATGCTATTTTTATTATTTTCTAATTTTCTTAACAGAATTATAAACCTAATGCAAAAAGAAGCAATTAAAAATACACATTTTTCATTTATTTATGAATTTTATAAGATGCAAGAAAATAAAAGAAATAAAAATAAGAAAATAAAAAGGAAATGGGGAGGGGGTGTCAAAATCAAAGGCGCCTAGTTCATTACTGAATGGGCTGGAGGTGGGGTGGTGTGGATATCAAATGCGCCAGGCCCACTATGTAATCATAATTTAAATCAAAAGAAAAAAAGTTTAAACGCGCGGTGCGAATAGCCTCAGAAAACAGTTCAAATTTCATTGGGCTCGCTGGTGGGGGTGTGATTAGCGTGTTTTGGCTAGGCCCATGGTTTGAATTAAGTGAAACGCTGCGTTCATCGCACACTCAGTCTTCCCTCCATTTTTTAATTGAATTACAGCCATTGGATTTAAGTCTTGAGTCAAACATTTCAGCCTAATCTAATGGTTAAAAAGTTGTCTTCTCCAAATGCATCCTAGGGTTTCAGAAATCGTATCCCATTGAAGAATCTTCCACCATCTCATACTCTCTCAATTCTTCATGAAATTAAAAACTTCAAAGACCAAAATTGTACTATAAACTCCCAGGAACACGATCCTACTAATGGTTTGGATTAAAACTCCCTAGAGCTCACAAATAGAAGGCACGGAGACCTTGGTCCAACCACTTTACACTGCAATGGAACCTTGTAATTCTTGATCCTAATGGCACTAACAAATTCTCTATGTTACACTGGTTTCAACAAGCTATTACACATGCGTTAAAACTCATTACATAACCTAATCTTGATCTTGAAAGAATCTACAACCTGTCATCAACCTTCATGGAATGCTCTCAGATTCACAGAAATCAATCCTCTAACCTATCTTAACAATTCTACACCTAAGAATCTAACTAAAGGTACATGAATAAGGAGATATGGTAAAGAAATCAAACCTGTCAAGTATCTATGGCAGAGGTGTGTAGAGCTGGTTTCAATGCTTGCTTTCTCTTCCAAGTGCTCCTCAAATGGAGTAGAGCCTTCTGTTTTCAATAGTTTTGATGGAAGAAGCTTGTAGAGATGAACCCGTGGCTTGCTTGTGTTTGAAGAAGACTTGGAATACCTCACTCTTCTCTCACTCTCTCCACCAAAACTTCCAACCCTTGATCACAGCTTGATCCACTCAATATATAGAATCCATTAGAGGATCCTAGATGCTTCTAGAATGTGCTAGAAAGTTATGGAAATTATCATGTAATGACATATTGGATCCATCCCTTCTCATGCATACAGCCCTTGGTTTTTGCTTTAAAATCTCCTCACATGAGATATTGGGAGTGTATGTGTGAAAAATCAGCTGATTCCTTGCCTTTGGTGAAGTTTCTCATAGTTGCCTTATTATGCAAGTAATAGGTTTTCAAAGCAAGTCCCATTTTTAGACCTCAAATCAAAAATGTGTTTAAACCATTTTTTCCAAAATGTTGTTTAGACTCAAAATGGTATATTACATGACCTATTTTGGATTTGTAGATCTCTCAAACCATTTTCCAACTTGGATCCATTTAACTTATGTCTTATTTTTAGGTCATTTTCACCCATTCTTGTCAATTCTTGCTACAAGCTTTTCCAACAACTCATGGCCATTTTTCTAGGCTTAAAATGTCATTTTGAACAACTTTTATGTTTTGAGTTTTTTCATTTGAGGCTTGGAAATAGGAGATATGGCCTTTGCTTAAAATGACCTATAATCACCAAATGACCAAAATACCCTTGGCTTGTCAAAGCCATAACTTGAGTTCTACAAATCCTATCAAGGACTTCTAGTACTCTCTAGAAAGCTAAGAAGATGCTATTCAACATTCATGTTGACCAAGAGATCATAAGAATCTTCCTACTAGGGCAAAAGTTGTCTGCAAGTTGGGTGACTTTCAAGGACCCAGATTCACACACCTCAGATGACCTGTAATTTGTCAAAACCATAACTTGAGCTCTGCAAATCCTATCAAGGACTTCTACCACTCAAATTAAAGCTAAGAATAAGCTCTACAACATTCATGTTATGGGGAAGATTAGATAACAACCACATCTTGAGCTAAAACTGCCTGGAAGATAGGGATCAAACTAGGGGATTTTACACTGTCCATCCTTAGAAACCCTAGCTTAAAACTTCTCAAACTCCTCAATCATGATGAGTTGGTCTAGGAATCATCCTTATAACATCTCCATACATCATTCCATTATCTCATGGCTCTTGGATTAGGTCTCAACCTTCTCCAAAACATCAGCTGACCTAGGGTTGACCCAGTCAAAACCCTAATTCTACCACTCATGGTTGAATCTTCTGAATTCTTGCATAATGACCTCTCTGGGTTTCGTGATGGCTTTCAAGACATCTCATAAACTTTCTCAAAGCATCAAGTTCACTCTCATAGTCTCAGAATCATCTGGGGAGCACCCACAACTCTCAAGTTATGAGACACACAACCTTGGTTTCAACCAATTTCTCTGAGGATCTCTTGAACTTTCTGATGAAGGTATCGACCTTCAAACACTTGATGGATAAATAAATGTTGGTCAAATTTTGGGGTGCAACAGCTGCCCCTATTCAAACGGCTTGAACCTGACTGGGTGAGAAGCGAACGGCTCTCAGCCAATCAAGGTGCGAGACGGTTGAATACCGGTAAACCCGAAAATTTGCCAACTGCACGAGCACACGATACTCTGCGGGGAACAAATCTTTGAATACTGCAATACTAGCTGCACGGAAACTAGTTGGAGAGATACTGATCTGACATCGCCGTCAGTCATCCACATTAAATTCTTCTGACATTGTCATCAAACAACCAAAACACCCAACATCGCCGCTGGAAGACTAAACCACCTGACATCACCGTCAGAAGCAGACAAAATTCTGATGAACACCCAACATCGCCGCTGGGAGACTAAACCACCTGACATCACCGTCAGGAACAACCATAACTCGGGGAAACAAACATCCAACATCACCGCCGAAGAACTAAATCTGACATCGCCATCGATCAACCAAAATACCCAACCTCACCGCTGGAGAACTAAATCTGACATCGTCGTCGGACAATCGAAATACCCAATATCACCGCTGGAGAACTAAATCTGTCATCGCCATCGGACAATCAAAATACCCAACATCACCGCTGGAGAACTAAATCTGACATCGCCGTCGGACAATCGAAATACCCCCACATCACCGCTGGAGAACTAAATCTGACATCGCCGTCGGCCAATCAAAATACCCCGCATCGCCGCTGGAGAACTAAATCTGACATCGCCGTCGGACAATCAAAATACCCCGCATCGCCGCTGGAGAACTAAATCTGACATTGCCGTCGGACAATCAAAATACCTCGCATCACCGCTGGAGAACTAAATCTGACATCGTCGTCGGACAATCAAAATACCCAACATCACCGCTGGAGAACTAAATCTGACATCACCGTCGGACAATCGAAATACCCCCACATCACCGCTGGAGAACTAAATCTGACATCGCCGTCGGACAATCGAAATACCCCCACATCGCCGCTGGAAACTGAATCTGACATCGCCGCCGGAAACAAACATCACTCTGAGAGACACTCGACATCGCCGTCGTACAAACATCATCTCTGCTGGGGATTTAAAGAGTCTGACATCGCCGTCGAACATAATCTTCTGACATCGCCGCCAAAACAGACATAATCTGACCTCGCTGTCAAAGCAAACATCCAACATCGCCGCCGGAAACAAACATAATCTGACCTCGCCGTCAAAACAAACCTCCAACATCGCCGCCGGAAACAAACATAATCTGACCTTGCCGTCAAAACAAACATCCAACCTCGCCGCCGGAAACAACCATAATCTGGCCTCGCCGTCCAAACAAACATCCAACATCGCCGCCGGAAACCACATAATCTGACCTCGCCGTCAAAACAAACCTCCAACCTCACCGCCGGAAACAAACATAATCTGACCTCGCCGTCAAGGCAAACATCCAACCTCACCGCCGGAAAGAAAAAAAACATAATCTGACCTCACCGTCAAACAAACATCCAACATCGCCGCCGGAAACAAACGTAATCTGTTGGGGACTTGGTCACACGGTGACCGGTAATTCATAGTCGATCATACCGCTTCGTTAACACGGTCAGACCTCAATCATGGAGTCTTCAGGAGAGATTCTAACTTCTCCGTTGGAAAACCTGCTGGGGATGACGCTTCGCCGCTGGGGAATTTGGAGAACTATCACGTAACTCCGCTCCGGGGGTCCAGAACTCCTTCTGGATAAATCAACTCTGCTGAGGACTGCAATAATCATCTTGAACTGATAACCGTTCTAAGCAAACACTTTGTTGGGGATTCCAGGAACTATCCTGGGCAACTCTTGCTGGGGACAAACCGATCACGGCTTGAGCAGCTTCCAAGGACTCGGCTCTCTTGGGGCTTCAGGAACCATCCTGGGTGATCTTAGCTGGAGACTCCAAGTATCAATTTGAGCGACCAACCCTGGAGACCGCACTGGGGTCTTAAGAATCATCTTAAGCAAACGGCCCTACTGAGGTATTCGAGAATCATTTTGAACTGAAGACTTCGCTGGGGGAGAATATCAGGAATCATCCTGAATCACTGATCCTTCGGCGGAACACCTGCAAAACAAGAACGGTAGCAACCTAGATCATGTTTATTATGCATATGCTTCGGCGCCATGCCCCACACGGTGGAAATGCTATGCGTTTATGGCAAATGCTATGCGATCATGCACAATGATGCGATCCCGTCAGCAAAATAAATGCCGAGGGGGAAATCCTCCTGTCGAGGGGAAGGAACTACTCAGATAGAGGAATCATCCTGCTGAGGAGAATATGGTCACGCCAATATCAATCGGACTCCGTCTGGGGAAAAGATCTTTCATGGACTACTGCAGGGGAAACAACTTCAGTTGATTGCTGCAGGGGAAACGAAGCTCTACGAGGACCTGGACCTGCTGACGGAAAGCGATACCAATCGCGTGAATAAACTGCGTGGCCGTCTCGGCTACTCTTCTGGGGATAACAACTCTGTGGGGAAACAACTTCAGCTGCTCAACACTCCACTGGGGAAACAACTAAACATGGTCTGATCAACTTCCAAGGACTCGGCTCTCTTGGACATCTGTAAACTCGGCTGAGGAAGGAGAAGTCATTCTGCTTCGCTGGAGAGAGTGCGACTCTGGGGAAATACCGCATCGGCTGTTCAATACTCTGCTAGGGAAACTCCACTCATGCTCCCAACTGCTTCCAAGGATTCGACTCTCTTGGGGGTTTGCGGACTCAGCCGGGGAGAGAGAAATCATTCTACTTCACTGGAGAGTACGACTCTGATGAGGAATTTCAATTCCGCTGGGGAAGAAAGAATCATCCGACTTCGGGGGAGAATATAACTCTGCAAAGGGATACAGCATCAGCTATTCCATCACTCTACTGGGGAAGAGGGAATCATCCGACTTCAGGAGAGAATACGGCTTTGGCGGGGAATCTCAACTCCGCTGGAGGCTTCCGTCTGGCACCATCAGTTACTGCATACTTCGGCGTACGAGACCTGCACTTGTGACCCGGTGCTGGGGGGAGAATACGAGCTTCGGAGACTTTACTGGAGAAAACACGAGCTTCGGCACCCGAACATTGCTACGAAATCTGCACTTGTGACCCGGTGCTGGGGAAGAATACGAGCTTCGGCGCGCGACTCAGCTGATGAGGTGACGTTCCTTCAGGATGCGTCTGCTTGGGGAAGAGAATCCTCTCTGCGTGGGGAGACATATCAATGCTCACTTTCTTGCGTTCAGACTCTGCGGAGGAGAGGCCACTGAACTCTGCTGGAGAAGGAGGACTCGTCCTGCTTCGGGGATATCAATCCTGGTCTACTGAGGGTAATCTTGCATACGCCTTACGGAGACTGGCCCTTCTGGGTATCACCTGCCGGGTAAATAAGCCTGATGAGGAATATCTGTGTATCAACACTGCTGGGGATATCAATCCTTAGCTACTTGCGGTACACCTCTGTTGGAGATGTACTGATCCTATCAAGGAAACACCTTTGACATCTGCGGAAGATAATCGATCACTGAAATTGAATCTCAATTCGCTGAGGAATACAACCCTGAACGGTCCTTCTTGACCACCCTAAGTCCTTATAGGGTACGAAGCAATCTGCTGAGAAATAACTCTTCTCTGGATGACATCAAAATCTACCCGTCTAGAGATTACTCAATGAGGGGATCACCACCGACCTCTACTTGAGGAATGAGTCAATGACCTAGACTCGGAGGGAAAGGGAGTCACACTCGGACTCTGTGGGGATACAACATTGCATCAGTCCCGCTGCTGGAGAAATAAACCTAAATCTGCCGGTCAGGGAAAGCTTCAGTCTCAACCCACTTGGGAAAATGGCACATCAGGCTAATCAACGTTCAATGCTTGGGATGGCCATACTCTGTCGGGAATATCAATCTCTCCCTACTGAGGCTAATCTTGACCCTACTCTGATAAGGGATAAATGCCACCTCAATTGGCTGCAGTATCAAATTGCTCAGGGGAAACAATCTCAAACTATACATCTCTGCTGAGAAACGATCTTGATTCAACAACGTCAGCACAGGGGATACAGACTACCAATCATGGAGCCGAGTAACATGTTAGGCTGTAGGATAACAATCCAATGACAGCAAGGCTTCTCCAGAAGGCTCAGGTCGTGGCAGGGTAATGGCGCGGTTCCCCGACACTCAATTCTTGCTAGGGTGAACAAACTCATTTGGACAACTTGCCCCAGTACGATTCAACTTGCCCCAATCCGACCTTTGGGAATAATTCATTCTGAACAGAAAACAACTGGCAACAAGACAATCTTCAGATGGTTTGCCCCAACATCTGTACAACGGAAGGATTCATCCTCCACTAATCAACTCTCAGCATAGTTGGCTCCAATATCTATGAAGTAGCTTGCCCCTGAACGAGCGATGAGCGACTCAACGTGCTCTGATTGAACACTGGAGGGATCTGCCCCCAAATCGCAAGAATTCTGGATAACTGCCCCTGATTGGGTCTCGAGAAGATTCACTTCCGATCAACCGCTTCTTGCATAAACTGCCTCATAATCAACTGATACTCCGGGATTTATCCTCAGACAAACTGATTCCAAACTCACAGGAAGTCATTACCCCAAATTCACCGGGCTTCGCAGCATACCGTTCTGATCCAGACCTCTGACGATTCAGTCCTGATTGACTATTCCCTGTTGAAGTTCCTCCGCATCAGCTACTGACCTGCAATTAAAATTGTTTATTCACGAATGGTAATTCTAATGCAGTGTTCATGCAAATTTCGAAAAGAATGTACTGTCACTCATTTACGTGTCATGCTAGTGAGTGACGAATGAACCAAAGGGTTCAAACGTAGTGCTGATTCGATCAGTGAAAAATACAATAAGGATATGATTAGCAAATCATGAAGGAGTCAGGTTACTCAACCTTATCGTAATGCGCTTTCAGAATAAACCCTGCCTCAATTAGGTCTTTTAAGGGTTGTATCGTGGTCGGGTTCACGGTTCGTGAAACAAAGGATATTTGGCTCAAATCATGATTTGTACCCACTGTCGCTACTGCGAAAATCGGCGCCGGCTGAACAGAAGAGTCGCCACCGTGCGTTATTTATCCCACGGGAGGGAAAGGAAACGCTCAGAGTAAACCTCGCACAATACGGGAAAGGTATGGTCATCGCAACCAAAACCTGGATTCGGGAGTCGGTTACACAAGGGGAAGGTATTAGCACCCCTCACGTCCGTCGTACTCGACGGGATCCACGCTTGTTTTCGGGTATGGATTGTTATTCTATCTAAACTATAGGTCAAGGGTTGAAAAGAAAAAAGAGAATGAAAATAAAAATGACTCGGCAAAGTATCGCACTTTATGCCTACGTATTCCCGTCTGGAACGAGAAATCAGAGTCAACGTAGTTCGCCTACCTACGGGAAAGGAGGGGAAGGTTGCTCGCTAGGATATCGCATCCTATGCCTACGTACTTCCACACTGCATGGAAGATCAGAGCAAACGTAGTTCGGGCCACGGAAGACACAAGCTTGTCTTGGTTGATTTTATTCTTTCTGAAAAAAGGTTTTCTGATTAGCGGTCCAAGCGGACAAAAATGACGTCTTGATGAGTTCACGTTCTTTTACGAAAGAAGTGTCTTTTATTGTGTTTGAAATCTTTATGTGTTTTTCTGTTTGTTCTGAGAAAGAAAGAGACAGAACTCTATCCTACGGTTGCGAAGGGAATCAAACTATCCTAATGTTATCATGCATGGGTTAAGACCTAGTGTCTATCATGCTCCTCTCTTGCGCAGAGAGAAACAGAGATCTTACGGGATAGGCAGAAACAGAAACAATAACAGATATAATAAAGCAGTAAAATGCATGGATGCAACAGTACAAGCGAGGCAAGGGAGTCCCACTCAACCTCGAACCTAGAAAACAATAGGCAAAAGTGAACAGACTTCACTTTCAACCCAGCAGGGTAAACAGCAAACAATACAGTTCAGAAAACCAATCAATACGTCAGCAATGAAATACAACAGCAAAAGAAGCAGCATCAGCAACTCTGAATCAACAACTGGCTTCAAGCAATCTCCAATCAGCTACAGGCTTCAGCAAGCATCAATCTCCATCTTCATGGCCTTCAGACAAGGGTTTTGATCATCAGTCTTCCATCTGCAATGGCTTTTCTTCAAGCTCAAACCTCCAGGATAAGGGATTAGTCACAAGAGTGAATTGAGTGTTAAGCAATCAGCTGACTACCAAAGGTGGTGAACAGACTGCTTCTAACACAAAGAGACATTTTCTCTCAAGAGTTCTATCTCACAGACACTATCACCAAGCCTTCCAAAGGAAGGGGGTGAGTGTCTTAGAGAGACTCTGAATCACAGAGAAGAATGGATGCAGACCAGGCAATCCATGTTTGAGAAACAATCATTCTAATCTAGAGCTCTGCCTAGCTCCTAAACCCTAATCTCTTCAGCAACTGCTAGCAAGAAACTCATCCTCAACTCTGACAGTTGATCTTCAGTCTTTGAATCTCCAATAGCTTCATCTCCACAAATCTTCAGCTTCCCCAGGGCCCCAGACAAACCCAATACCCAATCAAACAATCAACAATCCCCAGAGGGCACACCACACCAGACAGCAGATATACAGACAGTAATAATATCAGTAGGGGAATCCTGACTTTTCTCTAAGGGATCTAATAGCTACCCATAGCCCATATAGTCCCATAACTAATTTATTTAAATCCTAAATCCTAAGGGGAATGAAATTAAACTCCTAAGTTGTCACCTAAAAACCCTAGTTCTGATCATGATATTCAAGCATTTATTAATCACCTAAAATTAACTCCTAAAAATGGGAAATAAAATATTTCTACAAGCTTAACATCTCATCTAAACAATATGAAAAGAATGATCAAAAAATATTAAAGCATGTGAGAGAACAAAAATCATAAAAATAATGCATGAAATGTAACTATTTATTATGCTATTTATTTGGAAAATATGTAAAAATATGAAATAAAACTAAAAATGAAATTTTATTTTTCTATAATATTCTAGACATTTTCATGAAAATATGGTAAAAAGAATGAGTTAAAAAGCATTTTTTATGAATTTATTATGATTTTATGAAAATGATGAAAAATTAAAATGAAATAAGAAAAAATAAAATGAACTAAAATGAGCCAGAGGGGGTATGAAAAGAAATTCGCCCAGTTATAAATCCAGAATGGGCCAACAATAGGGGGCGCGCATAGCATTTTGGTTAAGCCCAGAATTCACTCAGAATTATAACAACGCGCTGGGGGTGAAGGAAGTAAGAAAGCCACGTTGAAATATTGGCTTTGGGCTCACACGGGGGTGTGGTTATCAACAGCACTCAGGCCCGCCCGTTTCAATTAATGAAACGGTGCGTTTAGGGCCAGGGTAATCTCCCTCCAATTTCAGATTGAACTACAGCCATTAGATCCTACCCTAAGTCAAAGGTCCAAGGCGCAATGAATGGCCCTGATTACGTCTTCTCCAAACGACCTGCAACCTAGGGTTTTATCTTCTCCATGGCAGCCATGCACGACCTACCTTCCACCTCTTCGTTCTCATCATACACGCAACCAATCCCCATGCTGTAAACATGAAATCTGTTCCAAATCTCTCCCTCTACAAGCTTAGGGCATCAATTCGCCTTGCAACTCACCACAACAACAAACACGAATGGATCAACATCCTGCCTCCATTGAAATGCACTGATATGCATCATCACCAATCTTCCCCAAACTTAGCCTAAATTAAACTACATCTAATGGAGATTAACACCTGCTATCAAGTTGCAATTATAACACATTCATCCAAGAGATTCGAACACAAACAGATTATGGCACCTGTCACTAACCATCACCAAAACTCTCCAAAATCTTCTAACTTAATCTCCTAACCACCTAGATCAATTCTACACTAACAAAATCATGCCTAACTAACTGGATCAAGCAGTTTGATTGAAAACTTACCTTGTAAGAAATCTTGAGAAACAGCTATGGAGATGAAAGATCTGAGGCTTTTAAGTGTTGAATCTTGATCAATCCTTGAAGAACTTGATTCTGTATGCACAAACTTGGAGGTTCCTTGCTTGAATCATGCAATCCACTTGAACTTGTGATTTTGATGATCTTGAGAAAAGCACTCGAAAATGGATGATAACCACCAGAAACTTGCTTCAATTATGATCTATAATGATGATGGAGTGGAATTGAATTGATTATGATGAAAGTTGTTGAAGGTTTTGAGAGAATTGTAATGAAACTTTTATGGAAAAGTATGAGAGATTTTGTGGAATTCTTGGTGCAAATGAGGCCAACCCTTGATCAATGCACATCTCATGAATATATAGACCCCAAATGAACATTCTAGATCCATCTTGCACATTCCCTTGTTTTCAAATTTTGATCCATTTTGATTATGTTTCTTAAATGATAAGCAACCATGGATAACTTCATTTTTTCCTTCTAAACTCAAAAAAGTGTGTGAACCATTGTTCTTAGAATTGTTTTTCCATTCAAAATCATATATTGGAAGTCTCCATTTGGACTTGTAAATCTCCCAAACCATTTTCCAACTTGAAATTATTCACTTTATAAGCCTTTTTAGTTCATATTTTGACCTATCATGCAACTCCCTGCTATGAGCTTCTCCAATAACTTGTGACCTTCTTTCTAGACTTAAAATCCCATTTGGAGCAAGTTTGATGTTGTAAGTTTTTCCATTTAAGGCCTCCTTGTATGAGTTTTGGGTATAGGTTAAAATGACCTGTAATTCACAAATGCCCAAAATACCCTTTGCTTGTCAAGACCATAAGTTGAGTTCTCCACATCATATGAAGGCATGCCATACCATTTTAGAAAGCTAAGACAATGAGGAACAATTCTTATGTTGACCAAGAATTCATTTGAAATCTCCTTGAGGGGCAAAACTAGCTTGGAAGTCAAGTCACTTTCACAGACAAAAATTCAGATACCCCAGATGACCTGTAACTTGCAAGGACCATAACTTGAGTTCTATAAATCTCCTTGAGGTCTTCCACCACTCAAATTAAAGGTCTTGAGATCCTCTACAAGTTTCATGTTGGCCAAGAAGCCCTTTGAAACTAGCATTTTGACTTATCTTGCTTGGAAATTTGACCTAAACTAGGGGATTTTACAGAGAAACCCTAATTTAGTAACTCCTCTTCTCCTTGATTTCTCTTGAATTCTTCTTGTCATATCTCCATATCCTTCTTCATATGTCAAATGTTGATCCCCACATCTCTCCAATAGACTTGAATGCCCTCTTAAGTCAGTCAATTGACCTAGGGTTGACCTAGGGTTGACCCAGATGAAACCCTAGTTGACTGTCTTCAACTGTAGCTCTTGTGCCTTCATCAATGACTTGTTTTCTTCTCCAAATGACTTTAGTCTCTCAAGATGTCTAGATGCTCCCCATGCTTTCATTTCACAGCTCATAACCCTCTTGTTGATCCTCAGATACCCTCAGCTAAGAGATGGACTCAAGGCTTGATCTGCTGAACTCTTTGCTTTCAAATTCTTTCTTGATGACTTGAATAGGATTGAATTGGAATAATAACCTCTTGCTAGGCCTCTAGAGATGAAAATAATGATTGGTCCCCTGTTGAATGACTTGCTATGCTTATGCTATGCAGATGATTAGACTATGCACATGACTCTATATGCAAATGCTAATGATATTGAAACATAAACCAATTGAATAAGGTTGGGCAAATTTTAGGGTGCAACAGCTGCCCCTATTCAAGCGACTTGGACCCGATTGGATGAAGAGCCCGGAGCCTTCAGACATTCGCGGTACGAGACGGTTGAATACTAGTGAAACCAGAAATTTGCCAACCGCAGAAATAAACTGCGCTCCTGCTTGAGGAATAACATTCGTCAGCTGAATCTGACTGTTAGAGTAACCCACTGATCTCGCGCGACCGTGCTGGGGGTTGTCTTCATCGTCCTGAAGAGGATTTTGTCATAACAGATTGCTTGCTTGTCCACGCTAGGACTCTGTCTGTCGTCAATACAAAGAAATCTCAACTAAAACCTGTCCACGTTAGGACTCCACTTGCTGTTATCCCAGAAAAATCTCGGCAACTCCGCTGGGGATAATTCGTCTGCATTTCCATAAACCGCATCGTCCACGTTAGGAATAAAACTCTTCCACGTTAGGAGTAACACCTGTCCACATTAGGAATCATTTTTTTCTGCGTCTGTCCACGTCAGGACTAACCCTTTCATCTTTCCACGTCAGGAAACAATCTTCTTTCCGCGTTAGGAAAACTACATCAATCTATCCACGTAAGGACTCCAATACCACTTGCCATGTCCCCGTCAGGACTCCAGCCTTTCCACGTAAGGAATACAACTATTTCTGAACTTGTCCACGTAAGGACTCAACTTTTCTTGCACCTGTCCACGTTAGGACTAATTTCCTTCTTCTTCCACGTTAGGAATATCTTCTTCGATCTGTCCGCGTCAGGACTAAACTCTTCCATGTCAGGAATAGTCCACTTCTTTCCACGTCAGGAATCAATCTCGATACGTCCGCGTGAGGACTCAATCTTTCCACGTAAGGAATACAACTCGTCTTTCCACGTAATGAATTCACCTTGAGTTCTAAATCTGTCCACGTCAGGACTCAACTTCTCGAATCTGTCCACGTCAGGACCCCGATTTCTCCGCGTAAGGAATAAACTTCTTTTCCATCTGTCCGCGTCAGGACTAAACTTTCCACGTAAGGAATCAATCTCTTTTCCACGTAAGGAATCACCATTTTTCCACGTAAGGAATAAGACTTCGTCTGGATCTGTCCGCGTCAGGACTAAATTCTTCCACGTTAGGAATGCACTTGTCTCCCCGTAAGGAATCCATCTCGATATGTCCGCGTAAGGACTCAATCTTTCCACGTAAGGAATACCAACTTCTTTCCACGTAAGGAATAAATCTTGATATGTCCGCGTGAGGACTCAACCTTTCCCCGTAAGGAATAAACTCGTCTTTCCACGTAAGGAAACCATCTTAATCTGTCCACGTAAGGACTTTCTCTTTCCACGTTAGGAATACTGTCATTTCCACGTTAGGAATCACTTCTATTGATAGGTCCGCGTAAGGACTACATCTTTCCACGTTAGGAATCTCCGTCTTTCCACGTTAGGAATGATAATCTCTTTGATCTGTCCGCATTAGGACACTGATCTCGTCTTGATTTGTCCACGTTAGGACTCAGGCGTCTTCGACTCACCGAGGAAATAAGACTTGTCCACGTAAGGACTCACGCGCCTTCGACTTGCTGGGGAAATATCCGCGTTAGGACTTACACTTTGCCAACAACACGAAGAAGGATAAATTTGTCCACGTCAGGATTCTTGTATCTTGTCATCACAAAGAACTACAAACTTGTCCACGTCAGGACGCACATTTCACCATTACGAATAAAGATATCTGCCGAAAACAAAATGATCCACGTCAGGATACCAACACGAATAGCAACCAATCTCTTATCAACGTCATGACCTCCCTTTCTCCAAATTTCAAAAGACCGAATCTATCCACGTCAGGATTAACACACCTTACCAATCCGGTAAACAAACCTGTCCACGTTAGGACGCCCACTTCTGAAGAGACCCCGTCATTCTAGGAGTAAATGGTCCACGTCAGGACTTAGTTCTTCAATGATCCTCACCCATAAACTTCTTAGCACTGACGTGACAGCGACTTTGAGGCGGACTCTACTGGGGATGTCTGAAAACCAACTATCGGACACCTGCTTCGAAATTCTGATTCATGCGACTCGTTGATGACAAACGAACTCTGCTTGGGAATAAGGAGATTCTTATCCTGGCCACTCTGGCTGGGGAAAATAAGATACATTTGCATGAATGATTCTGCTAGAGGCAAAGAGAGTTTCATCACGATAACTCTGTGGGGGGAATACCGCCGAAACTGACATTGTCATTGAATATCTCCTGCCGAGACCTTGACTGTTTGGTAATTTATTTGAGCAAGAGCTCTCTCCACCTGGACTACTAGAGTACAGAAACTGCTTCAGCAAAATAAATGCTGGAAGGATAACGTCGACTCGCCGGGGATAGCCTGATGCTACAAAATTATTCCGGCAAAATAAATGCCGGTAGGATGAAGCCGACCCTGTAGGGAAGTTGGGAACTCAAACCACACGTCTTGTTGAAGTAACCCCCTGCCGGGGAATAATAACTCTGCTGGGGAATAGCAGATGCACCTGGTATGATTGATCTTTCTGCTGGAACATGAACTGATATCACCAGTATTCCTGCCAAAATAAATGACAGGACCCACCATCGACTCTGCGTTGGAGAGCCTTGACCTTCGAATTCCACTGGAAGGAAAGAACATTTACTGAAAAGAGAACTCCGCTGGGGATGACTGGATTCTCTTGGGGAAAATTAACTGACTCCACTGGGGGAGAGTGCATGACCCTGCGGGGGGAAATGAACCTGTCTGAATACAGCCTGACGATCTCGGAATCGCCAAACTCTGCTGAAGACGAGTAACTTCTCTGGAGCACGTCCTTTGGATAAGCTATGGCTAGCTGGGGAATTCTATCCTTCTTCAGGAAAAACATGCATGACCTGCGTGGGGATCAAGCTTTTCACTATTGCAATCTTTTGATCATCTTCCTCGTACGGTTATGAAACCTGCGACAACACAAACAAGACACGACAAGCTTATGCAATCAAATCAATTCAGGTTAGTGACGTTACACTCAGTTAATTCAAAGCTTTAACAATTGTTGGCAAGGGCCAGTGATGTTATACTCATGCTAGCTTCAATAAACTTAAGCGTTTTATCATGCGCAAAAACAGTAAAGAACAGGCATCAAGTACTGAATAACACATTTTCATTGATTGGGCCCCTGAATGGGCGGAGTTTTTGTACACGGGATGTAACTCCTGAAAAGAGGAAGCTACACAAAGCAAATATACAAGTATGCAAGTATTCACAAGAAGCATAAATATTGACAAATTAAATTTTGTACACATGTCGGCAACTGGATGCAGATGAGCACCACGAACTGATCCTCCCATGATTCGTCCGACTCTTATACTTTCCCGGTATCCGACTTCTGAAGAGGTTGTATTCGATAACTGACTCCTCAAACATATTCTCCCGCACTGATGCTCATTGAATTCGAATTCGGACCGCAGTCATTTGCTTTTCAAATCCCTAACTTTTGCGTGAACCGCCCTTTACGGGTTTTCAGCTCACCGGGATACCCCTTTTTGCCGAAGCCGCCCAGTGTAGGTTTTCAACTTCGCGGGTGCACATTTTTTTCAATTTTATCCCTAACTTTTGCCCGAACCTTTCATTCTGTTTTTGGTTCGCCAGGATGCCCCATTTTTGCCTGGACTCTCTTTTTTCTATCCAGCGGGTCTATTTTAAGCAAAGTATTTTTTAACTGCGTCCGAATTCACAGGTGATGCAAAGTCTTCCCCGTCCATTGTGGACAACAATAAAGCTCCTCCTGAAAAGACCTTCTTGACAACGTATGGCCCTTCGTAGTTGGGGGTCCACTTGCCCCTGTGATCTGCTTGCGGCGGGAGAATCCTTTTCAGCACAAGGTCGCCCGTCTGAAAGCTTCGCGGAAGTATCTTCTTGTCGTACGCTTTCTTCATTCGTCTTTGATACAAACGACCGTATGCCAGAGAAGCTAGCCTCTTCTCATCCATCAAACTCAGTTGGTTCAATCTATTCGTTACCCATTCTGCCTCGTCCAGCTGAACGTCTCGCAATACCCTCAGAGAAGGGATCTCAACTTCCAATGGTAATACCGCTTCCATCCCGTATACCAACGAGAACGGAGTTGCCCCGGTTGATGTGCGTACCGTCGTACGATAACCGTGCAAAGCGAAAGGTAGCATTTCATGCCAATCTTTATAAGTCACCACCATTTTCTGGACGATTTTCTTGATATTCTTATTGGCCGCTTCGACAGCGCCATTCATCTTGGGTCGGTAAGGGGAGGAGTTGTGATGTTCGATCTTGAAATTCTGACAGAGCTCCTTCATCATTTTGTTGTTCAGATTAGAACCATTATCCGTGATTATCCGCTCGGGAATTCCGTATCGGCAAATGATATCTCTTTTGATGAATCTAGCCACCACTTGCTTCGTTACATTTGCGTAAGACGCCGCTTCCACCCACTTGGTGAAATAATCGATTGCTACGAGGATGAACCGATGCCCGTTAGAAGCCGTCGGCTCAATCTTTCCGATCATATCGATTCCCCACATCGAGAATGGCCATGGAGATGACATCACATTCAGAGGACTCGGAGGCACATGTATTTTGTCAGCATAAATTTGGCACTTGTGGCACTTTCTTGCAAATTTGAAACAATCAGTTTCCATCGTCAGCCAAAAATAACCTGCCCGCAGCAGTTTTCTCGTCATAGCATGCCCACCAGCATGCGTACCGAATGCACCTTCGTGAATTTCCTCCATGAGAAGCTTTGCCTCTTTCTCGTCTACACAACGCAACAACACCAAGTCGTGGTTTCTTCTGTATAAGACGCCATCCGGGTTCAAATAGAAATTACCCGCTAATCTCCTGAGAGTCTTCTGATCTTGACTGGATGCCCCAGCCGGATACTCTTTATTCTTCAGGAAATTAAGGATATCAAAATACCACGGTTTGCCATCAGACGCTTCATCAATAGCAAATACATAAGCTGGCCTGTCCAACCGAGAGATAGTGATTTGGGGAGCTTCGTTCCAGAAATTGACCTTGTACATGGAAGACAAGGTGGCAAGGGCGTCAGCCATTTGATTTTCTGCCCGTGGCACGTGATGCAATTCAACTTTGTCGAAGAAAGGCAACAATCTCCTTGCATAATTCATGTAATGTATCAAATTGGGCTGCCGTGTCTCCCATTCCCCTTTGATCTGATTCACTACCAGAGCTGAGTCTCCGTATACGTCTAAATGCTTGATTCGCAAATCAATGGCTTCTTCAAACCCCATTATACAAGCTTCGTATTCGGCCTCATTGTTGGTAACGGCAAAGGTCAATCGGGCAGTAAACGGGATGTGCGACCCGTGTGGCGTAGTGATAATTGCCCCTATCCCGCTACCGTAAGCATTCACAGCTCCATCAAATATCATCTGCCATTTGGACCCCGGCTCTGGTCCTTCGTCTGGTAACGGCTCTTCGCAATCCTTCATCTTGAGATACATGATATCCTCGTCAGGAAAGTCAAATCTCATCGATTGATACTCTTCAATAGGCTGCTCCGCCAGATATTCAGACAACACACTCCCCTTTATCGCCTTTTGCGAGACGTATTGAATATCATACTCAGTCAAGATCATCTGCCACCTGGCAATTCTACCTGACAACGCCTGCTTTTCAAATATATATTTGATCGGATCCATCTTCGAGATGAGCATGGTTGTATGATTCAGCATGTACTGCCTCAAACGCTTGGCGGCCCAGGCTAGCGCGCAACAAGTTTTCTCCAGCATTGAGTATCGAGATTCGCAGTCTGTAAATTTCTTACTCAGATAATAGATCGCATGCTCTTTTCTCCCCGTCTCGTCGTGTTGACCGAGAACGCAACCCATGCTTCCCTCAAGAACCGTTAAATACATTATCAAGGGTCTCCCTGCCACCGGGGGTATCAAAATAGGAGGCTCCTGCAAGTACTTCTTTATTTTGTCGAACGCCTTTTGACAATTTTCGTTCCATGTCACAGCTTGATCTTTCTTTAGCAACTTGAATAATGGTTCGCACGTAGCAGTCAGGTGAGATATGAACCGAGCAATGTAGTTCAATCTCCCCAAAAACCCGCGCACCTCTTTCTCTGTTTTAGGCGTCGGCATTTCTTGAATCGCTTTTATTTTAGCAGGATCGACCTCTATTCCTCTTTCGCTTACTATGAACCCCAGGAGCTTACCCGATCTCACCCCGAAGGTGCATTTGTTAGGGTTCAGCCTCAGCCTGAACTTCCTAAGCCTTTTAAACAACTTCAACAGATTCACCAGATGCTCTTCCTCCGTCTGGGATTTGGCAATCATATCGTCAACATAAACTTCAATCTCTTTATGCATCATGTCGTGAAAAAGAGTCGTCATCGCACGCTGATATGTTGCCCCAGCATTTTTCAAACCAAAGGGCATCACTTTATAGCAAAATGTTCCCCAAGGCGTTATGAAAGTAGTCTTCTCCATATCCTCTGGCGCCATTTTAATTTGATTATAGCCTGAAAAGCCATCCATGAAGGAGAATACGGAGTATTGAGCGGTATTATCAACTAATACGTCAATGTGAGGAAGTGGAAAATCGTCTTTTGGGCTTGCTTTATTCAAATCTCTGTAATCCACGCACATTCGAACCTTGCCATCTTTCTTTGGCACTGGTACGATGTTAGCAACCCAGGAGGGATACTTCGTCACAGCCAGGAAACCAGCGTCCCACTGTTTCTGAACCTCATCTTTGATCTTCATTGCCATATCTGGGCGAGTCCTGCGAAGTTTTTGTTTGACAGGCGGACAGTCTTCTTTCAGTGGCAGACGATGCACAACCATATCTGTATCGAGCCCTGGCATATCTTGATACGACCAAGCGAATACATCATTATACTCTCGGAGCATTTCAACCAGTTTTCGCTTGATATCACTCTGCAGTGCGGCTCCGATACGAATATTCTTCTCAACCCCTTCCGACCCCAAATTGATAACCTCGATAACCTCGTCGTGAGGCAGAATGGCTCTTTCCTCTTGCTTCACCAACCAAGACAGTTCTTCAGGAACGTCGCTATCTTCGACAACCTCTTCTTCGGTCTGGAATACCGGGTGCTCGAAGTCGGGACGAGTCATAGGTGGTTCAAAGATGTCATCTGAAAATGGTATCCTGCAAAAGAAAGGGTTAAGTGCTTCAAAATGCGTATAAAGCGGATAACCACGTTGCCATTTTATTGAAAAATACAAAACAAGAAAGACAGGGATTACAGTATTTGCACATGAAAAAAAACGCCATTTATTTAATGATTAACGAAGCAATGTTTATAACAACACAGCCCTAAGCAAATCCTGATGCCCCGGGCAAGACATCAGATTATTCAACAATTAATAAAGCAAAGCATTACTGTTTAAAGGTCACAGGAACAAGCTCCTGAATGGACCAGTTGCACAGTCCTTGTCCTGGCGTGCTTGGCTGAATCCAGGCATCCATATCACAGTCGCTGTCCCCTTCATCGGATTCTGAAGCAGCGTTGACAGATTCATGGCATACTCCACTGGCAGAGATGGTGATTGACTTTCTGAAATGAGGGGCCCCCACAGAAGGAGTTGATGACGATGGTCGGTACCCCAGTCCGAACCGGTCCATTTTCACCGGAATGTCCAATACTTTGCCCCAGCCTTTGGCTTCTCCTGCTTTTACTAGCGCTTGGGCTTCTTTGTACGAAGAAACAGCTATCTCTGGCACTTTGCTTGGCCCGGGACTCCTGTCCTTTATGCGCAACCCTTCGAATGCCTGGCATGGCGTCTCGTGGATCTCCCCGTCGACTTCCACATATTTGAACGAAGAAAGATGGCTGACCAGAATGTCTTCTTCTCCGCACACGGTGACTACACTGTCTCCGACCATATACTTTAGCTTCTGATGCAGGGTAGACGTGACTGCCCCTGCCCCGTGAATCCAAGGTCTTCCCAGCAAGCAGCTGTACGCAGGCTGTATATCCATGATATAAAATTCCGTTGCAAACACTTCCGGCCCCACTTGCAGAGGCAATGTGATCGATCCGAAGACTGTTCTCCGCGTGCCGTCAAACGCTCTGACTACCAAATCACTTGGTGTGCACAAAATTCCTCGAACATCCAGCTTCATCATAGCCTTCTTAGGCAGCACATTCAAAGACGACCCGGTGTCAACCAATACGTGCGACATTGTCGACCCTCTGCACTCAACAGATACATGCAATGCCATATTATGATCCCTTCCTTTCGGAGTCAAGTCGAAATCAGTAAAGCCCAGACTGTGGCCCGCATTTACATGTGCCAATACTCCTTCTAGCTGGTTCACGGAGACATCCTGTGGTACAAAAGAAGTGTCCAGGACTTTCAGCAAAGCATTTCGGTGAGCCTCTGAACACAACAGCAATGACAGAATAGATATTTTGGATGGCGTTTGCTGCAGATGCTCCACGATTTTATAATCACTTTTCCGAATTAAGCGCATGAATTCTTCGACATCCTTAGATGCTGCTTCTTTTTCATTTGCTTGAACCGGAACATTTTCCACCGCTTTCCCTTTTCCTTTCGCTATCCTTTCGGCTTCCACTTCAGGAGATGTAAAGATCCTGCCGCTTCTTGTCATGCCTCCTGAGCCCACAACGTTATCCACAACCTCCGCTGACTGCTTGTTAACATCGATTTTAATCCCGTCACAATACACCTCTAGCCCATATGACCATGGGACCGCTTTCGTGCTCTCATACGGGATTGGCCCGGCTTTAGTTATAGTAATCGGTGGTCGCTGAGCTGGTGCTGAAATGGTGATCGTCTTCCTAGGAATTGTCACTGTGGCAACATCACTCCGATTATCCACCACTGCTCCTGCCGGCTCATCAGTTGCTGTTCTATCAAACTGCAATACACCTTCATCAATCAAGGCCTGAATGCCTTTCTTCAGATCCTCACACCCCCCAGACAGGGCCCAACAATCTAAGCAGTACTCATTACAACCCGGGTAAACACCTCCTTGCAACAGTCGGCTTTTTATTTCGCTCAGCGGCGTCTTTAAATCCTCAACATTCATAATCAGATTCAGACCTTCCTCAGTCAGCACGGCGTTCGCCCCATGATTAGGCATGGGTTTCTGGACTATATTCGCACCGGTCGTTCCGAAGTTGATAGACTTGTTGTCCAAGAGATCCTGCACAACGTGCTTAAAAGCGTGACAACCTTCTATATCATGGCCCGGGGCCCCAGAATGAAACTCGCAGCGCCTATTTGCATCATAGCCGAACGGGGGAGTTCCCGTTATTGGTGCCAAGGTTCTTTTCTCTACCAGATTCAATCCCAACAAGGTCTGCAATAAATCAGCATAGTTAGAGGGAGGCTTCTCGAACACCCTTCTCGGCTTACCACCCTGGAATTTTCTCTGAGTTTGCTGTGCCCCCTGCTGAGGCTGCTGCTGCTGTGGCATTGGTTGCTGCTGAACCTGTTGTTGTTGCTGAATTGGCTGCTGCTGATAAGGAATAGTCACACTCGACACTTGCTGCTGTTGACGATATTGATTTCTTCCCCTGCCTCGGCCTCGGCCTCGGCCTCCAAATACAGCACTAGCTTCGCCCTGACGGCGCCCACCATAAGCTTTCCTATTACTGCCAGATGCAGCTGACTCGTCAACTTGGAACTTTCCTTGCTTAATGTTCCGCTCAATCTTTTCACCCATCAAAATCAAATCTGAAAAACTAGCCAGAGACGTATGAAACAGCATATCATGAAACAGCCCGGTGAATGTGCCAACAAACATATCGTTCATTTCTTTATCTTCCACAGGAGGACGGACCCTGGCAGCCATATCGCGCCACCTTTGCGCGTATTCTTTAAAACTCTCCCCCTTCTTCTGCGAAAGCCCGGCCAACTGGACCCGATTGGGCGCCAGGTCGCTGTTATATTTGTAATGGGCTACGAACGCCTCCGCTAATTGCTTCCAAGTCTTGATATCAGTGGGCTCCAACCCCATGTACCACTCTAAGGAAGGACCCGATAGACTATCCTGAAAGAAATGCATGAGCATTCTTTCGTCAGTGGAGTATGCAGACATCTTTCTGTAATAAGCTCGTACATGCACCTTCGGGCATGTATCTCCTTTGTACTTATCGAACGCAGGCGCTTTGAACTTGATTGGCACCCTCAGCCCAGGTACCAAGCCCATAGTTGCCATGTCCAGACCCACAGCACTCTGGTTTAGGACTCCTTTCATTTGCTCTTCCAGCATTCTAATCTTTTGAGAATCATCCATCGGCCCTTCAAAGCCCCCTCCAGAGAAGGCGTCCTCCTGTTGATCCTCTTGCCACATACCGTTTCCAGCCCCGTATCCATCATACGCATTATTACGTCCAGCTCTGACTTGATTCATCCCTGGAACTCGGCCTCTGTTGCCGTACCCTTGAACACCTCCAACAGGACCTCCAGCCATAAAACCAGCACCGTTTCCGTTTCCAAAACCTCCGTAGCCCTGATTGACCATACCATAACCATCTTGCCCAAAGCCTTGAGCATTAAAGCCATACTTGCCAGTATTGTCGAATCCCTGATCGTTGAATCCGAACCCAGCGTTGACAAAGCCATTGCCTCCGAGATTATCTCCCACATTGACATCACCCAGCCCAGCGTTGTGGACAGCAGTTTCATTTCCAGCTCCGACGTTACCATTCACAGCAGCGGTAGCGTTGTTGACGTTAGCAGCATTCACATTGACGACAGGCGGAGCCACTGGCGTTGGGGTGCCATCTCCATGAGCAGTATCAACCCGGACAGACTGATGATCTTCGTTACCATGACCAGCGTTGCGAGCCAACAGAGGCTGGACCATGGCCTGCAAATTCTCTTGCCCTTTTGCTATAGCCTCCATGGTCTGCATGAAGAGGGCGAGCTTCTCGCGTACATCCTGCATCTCATTCTGAATCTGGTCCATGACTTTCCGACAGTTGGATCGTGTAGAATAGCGGTGCGGATGTTGATCTGGAATCCTGTTAAGTACCTGAATCAAAGCAGGAGATAAGACACCATTCAAAGATTACCTGTTATGCAAGATGAATATGAATGCAATGCAATGTGTCTGTGCATTAGGGAAGTTCATTCCCCCAGTTCTAGTGCGAAGGTGCCGGTGCGGTGACAATGTTGACAATAAGAATACCGGAGCTGAATCATAGAAAGCCTCATATATAGCAGAGAGAATCAATAAGCCCAGGGTACGATACAAAGATGGCATGACCTCAACCAACAATCCTGGCGATGGTCAGCACTATGCAAATAAAGCATATAAGCTACTACGTGAAATGATCAAATCCTCCCAAAAGTCTGGTACTCCTCTATCAACTTCTTGGTCTCCGGATGGCTTGGTCGATCAAGCAGCCCTTCAACAAGCTGGTTTCTCTTCTTAAGGACACGGCGTACGTCTTCAGCAGTTTCTTCCCATGCTGCTTCTCCGAAGCAATCTTCTAACTTTCGCTTCTGGGACACTGCTTCATCTCTGGATTTGATTGCCTTGTTTAGTGCATGCTGAACACTATACCGGTTCATCACTTCTTCCTCGCACTTCTTGATGCTAGACTTCAACTTCTCTTCGAGGTCGGAAATTTGCTGCTTCAGCTTATCTTCCCTCTGCTTGTTGTTGGTGAGAGTAGCATTCCAAGTCTTATTGCAAGAAGATATCTCTCGGTGTGCCGCGTCGAGCGCCTTCTTTTTGGCTTCCAGCATGTCATGGGAGCTTCTGAACTCTTGCCCCAGACGTTCGCGCTTTTTCTTTTCCTCGGTCAACTCAGCTCCTAACCTGTTTACCAGCTCAATCTGTTGTTGGAAAGCATATACGGCCTTGTTCTTCTCACTGCGTGCTTGGGCTAACTCTTGCTCTAACCCTTCGTTAATCTTCATTAAGGCTTCTTTCTCCCTCACAACTTGTTCATAGGCTTCCCTAGAAACAGTAGTCGGCTCTTCTACCGGAATAGGATCAAGAACTGGTGCCTCTGGAAACGGCATCTTCAACTGACTAGCCCTCTCCTGAATCCAAACTCTATAAGGTGCATAGGCCTGACAGTCATTCTTTCCTAATAACGGCTTCCCTTTGCGGTTAATACGCGTCCAAGCATGTCGCAACTTGGCTAATAACTCCCCCTTCACGTCACCGGTGAAGTACAGAGATTCCTGTACTTCTTCCTCTTGAGGTGGATTCTTCAGCGCATATCCAAACTGGCGAATGAATAGAGAAGGGTTGTAATTGATACACCCTTTTCTTCCTATCAACGGCACATTAGGGTACCCAGAACAACTGAAGATGAGCTCCGATCCCAACAGGTCTCGATCAAACCACTCCATATCTTCCGACGATAGCCTCATCAAACGCTCCGGCCAACCAACTGGAACTGTAGTCTCTGCAGCAGATCCTCTCTTAGGAAGGTGACTCTCAAACCACATACTCAACAAGGGTACACACAGATGAACATTCTTTCCTCTTCCCTTCTCATTCTTATAATGCAGTGAGTGGTAGAGATCTCCGAGTAAAGTAGGCACAGGATTACCAGCGGCAAACAAGTAGAAAGCATCGAAATCCACAAAATCCGGTATATTGGGGAATAGCACTATGCCATAGATGCACAAGGCCAACACAGCATTGAAAGCAACCCAGCACCCATTCTTAGCATACTCTTGGGCTTTACCCACTAAGAACTGAAATGAGAATCCGGGAACTCCACGGGAAACAGTAGTCACAAGTTCAGAAGCATCAACGTGCAAGGCTTTTGCCAATTCCTCCGGCTTGGGTTTGGCATCGTAATGGATGAATGGAACCTGGTTCTGCACGGGCAGCTCAACATACTCAGCGTATTCCTCCAGCGTCGGTCCCATAATAAAGTCAGAGAACGTGAAACACCTCAAAGCAGGGTCGTAGAATTGCATCAAAGCATACAGCCCATCCAACTCTACCTCTGTAGGTTTGCACACCAATCTCAATAATCTACCATAACTCATCCGGAAACTCCTACGAACACCCTCATCAGCAAGAGAGATCAACCCCAGCAAAGGAACAATATCAGGCGTAGGCAATTTGTAAGCAACCGTTCTCCGTAGGCTAGTCATGATCAAATACTCAGAAGTCTGGGCACTAGAACTAGGGAAATGCAAATGCACCTGCAGCACAGACACCCGTTAGTGAAATGCAAATGATAATGGATATGCAAGGATGCAATGCAAGTAACATTCAACAGGGACCAAAGCTGCAGCTGAATAGCCTAAACCCAATCAAGAAAGGTCTCAGATAGACCATCCAGAAGTCATCAAACCCTGGTCTCAGATAGACCTAAAATAAAACTTCAACACTGGTCTCTGACAGACCTCAAACCACAACTCCAACTGGTCTCTGATAGACCTCAGATCACATCCATAATTGGTCTCTGACAGACCTCAAAACACCTCTCAAATGGTCTCTGACAGACCTCAGAATACATCTCCAAATGGTCTCTGACAGACCTCAGAATAAATCTCCATAAATAACCTGATCACGAAATAGCCGGTAGTCTGGAGGTCTAGTTACCTGCATAACCCTGAATCCCCTCACAGGTGGGTGGCCCTATAACTGGCACAAGGTACGGCATCCTATGCGGTCGTCGGCGTCACAGACTTTCAGGGTTGATGATACGATTCCCAGAAGGAGTGGCATCATCAATTCCTGAAGAGGCCTCACTCAGCCAATTTCCAAATGATCGGTCCCCAGAGTCGACAATCCAACTAACCAGCAACCCACGCCAACCAAAGGAAGGGGCAGGAGGCCAACCAGAGGAACCTCGTCTGAGTGTAGATTTCATGGGACACCAAAGCAAGCAAAGCAAGCGGGCGCCCACTAATTTCTACTCTAATTCTAGGTGCCCTCAAGCCCAGGTCCGGCTTATCTCTCAATATCAGAACACCCGTCACACCCCAGATACAGCAATAATAAACAATAGATATAAAGCTGAAAAATACAGGGTTAGAAATATACAATAACTCCATACAAAATCCTCGACGGGAAAACAAGCGTTAGGATTGACTCTCTTAAGGGACGTTGGATCCCAAATGCATAAGAACCATCGCAGTCCTTAGCAGCCAGGGGACGTTGGATCCCCAGCAGAGTCGCCAGCTGTCGCTACTGCGAAAATCGGCGCCGGCTGAACAGAAGAGTCGCCACCGTGCGTTATTTATCCCACGGGAGGGAAAGGAAACGCTCAGAGTAAACCTCGCACAATACGGGAAAGGTATGGTCATCGCAACCAAAACCTGGATTCGGGAGTCGGTTACACAAGGGGAAGGTATTAGCACCCCTCACGTCCGTCGTACTCGACGGGATCCACGCTTGTTTTCGGGTATGGATTGTTATTCTATCTAAACTATAGGTCAAGGGTTGAAAAGAAAAAAGAGAATGAAAATAAAAATGACTCGGCAAAGTATCGCACTTTATGCCTACGTATTCCCGTCTGGAACGAGAAATCAGAGTCAACGTAGTTCGCCTACCTACGGGAAAGGAGGGGAAGGTTGCTCGCTAGGATATCGCATCCTATGCCTACGTACTTCCACACTGCATGGAAGATCAGAGCAAACGTAGTTCGGGCCACGGAAGACACAAGCTTGTCTTGGTTGATTTTATTCTTTCTGAAAAAAGGTTTTCTGATTAGCGGTCCAAGCGGACAAAAATGACGTCTTGATGAGTTCACGTTCTTTTACGAAAGAAGTGTCTTTTATTGTGTTTGAAATCTTTATGTGTTTTTCTGTTTGTTCTGAGAAAGAAAGAGACAGAACTCTATCCTACGGTTGCGAAGGGAATCAAACTATCCTAATGTTATCATGCATGGGTTAAGACCTAGTGTCTATCATGCTCCTCTCTTGCGCAGAGAGAAACAGAGATCTTACGGGATAGGCAGAAACAGAAACAATAACAGATATAATAAAGCAGTAAAATGCATGGATGCAACAGTACAAGCGAGGCAAGGGAGTCCCACTCAACCTCGAACCTAGAAAACAATAGGCAAAAGTGAACAGACTTCACTTTCAACCCAGCAGGGTAAACAGCAAACAATACAGTTCAGAAAACCAATCAATACGTCAGCAATGAAATACAACAGCAAAAGAAGCAGCATCAGCAACTCTGAATCAACAACTGGCTTCAAGCAATCTCCAATCAGCTACAGGCTTCAGCAAGCATCAATCTCCATCTTCATGGCCTTCAGACAAGGGTTTTGATCATCAGTCTTCCATCTGCAATGGCTTTTCTTCAAGCTCAAACCTCCAGGATAAGGGATTAGTCACAAGAGTGAATTGAGTGTTAAGCAATCAGCTGACTACCAAAGGTGGTGAACAGACTGCTTCTAACACAAAGAGACATTTTCTCTCAAGAGTTCTATCTCACAGACACTATCACCAAGCCTTCCAAAGGAAGGGGGTGAGTGTCTTAGAGAGACTCTGAATCACAGAGAAGAATGGATGCAGACCAGGCAATCCATGTTTGAGAAACAATCATTCTAATCTAGAGCTCTGCCTAGCTCCTAAACCCTAATCTCTTCAGCAACTGCTAGCAAGAAACTCATCCTCAACTCTGACAGTTGATCTTCAGTCTTTGAATCTCCAATAGCTTCATCTCCACAAATCTTCAGCTTCCCCAGGGCCCCAGACAAACCCAATACCCAATCAAACAATCAACAATCCCCAGAGGGCACACCACACCAGACAGCAGATATACAGACAGTAATAATATCAGTAGGGGAATCCTGACTTTTCTCTAAGGGATCTAATAGCTACCCATAGCCCATATAGTCCCATAACTAATTTATTTAAATCCTAAATCCTAAGGGGAATGAAATTAAACTCCTAAGTTGTCACCTAAAAACCCTAGTTCTGATCATGATATTCAAGCATTTATTAATCACCTAAAATTAACTCCTAAAAATGGGAAATAAAATATTTCTACAAGCTTAACATCTCATCTAAACAATATGAAAAGAATGATCAAAAAATATTAAAGCATGTGAGAGAACAAAAATCATAAAAATAATGCATGAAATGTAACTATTTATTATGCTATTTATTTGGAAAATATGTAAAAATATGAAATAAAACTAAAAATGAAATTTTATTTTTCTATAATATTCTAGACATTTTCATGAAAATATGGTAAAAAGAATGAGTTAAAAAGCATTTTTTATGAATTTATTATGATTTTATGAAAATGATGAAAAATTAAAATGAAATAAGAAAAAATAAAATGAACTAAAATGAGCCAGAGGGGGTATGAAAAGAAATTCGCCCAGTTATAAATCCAGAATGGGCCAACAATAGGGGGCGCGCATAGCATTTTGGTTAAGCCCAGAATTCACTCAGAATTATAACAACGCGCTGGGGGTGAAGGAAGTAAGAAAGCCACGTTGAAATATTGGCTTTGGGCTCACACGGGGGTGTGGTTATCAACAGCACTCAGGCCCGCCCGTTTCAATTAATGAAACGGTGCGTTTAGGGCCAGGGTAATCTCCCTCCAATTTCAGATTGAACTACAGCCATTAGATCCTACCCTAAGTCAAAGGTCCAAGGCGCAATGAATGGCCCTGATTACGTCTTCTCCAAACGACCTGCAACCTAGGGTTTTATCTTCTCCATGGCAGCCATGCACGACCTACCTTCCACCTCTTCGTTCTCATCATACACGCAACCAATCCCCATGCTGTAAACATGAAATCTGTTCCAAATCTCTCCCTCTACAAGCTTAGGGCATCAATTCGCCTTGCAACTCACCACAACAACAAACACGAATGGATCAACATCCTGCCTCCATTGAAATGCACTGATATGCATCATCACCAATCTTCCCCAAACTTAGCCTAAATTAAACTACATCTAATGGAGATTAACACCTGCTATCAAGTTGCAATTATAACACATTCATCCAAGAGATTCGAACACAAACAGATTATGGCACCTGTCACTAACCATCACCAAAACTCTCCAAAATCTTCTAACTTAATCTCCTAACCACCTAGATCAATTCTACACTAACAAAATCATGCCTAACTAACTGGATCAAGCAGTTTGATTGAAAACTTACCTTGTAAGAAATCTTGAGAAACAGCTATGGAGATGAAAGATCTGAGGCTTTTAAGTGTTGAATCTTGATCAATCCTTGAAGAACTTGATTCTGTATGCACAAACTTGGAGGTTCCTTGCTTGAATCATGCAATCCACTTGAACTTGTGATTTTGATGATCTTGAGAAAAGCACTCGAAAATGGATGATAACCACCAGAAACTTGCTTCAATTATGATCTATAATGATGATGGAGTGGAATTGAATTGATTATGATGAAAGTTGTTGAAGGTTTTGAGAGAATTGTAATGAAACTTTTATGGAAAAGTATGAGAGATTTTGTGGAATTCTTGGTGCAAATGAGGCCAACCCTTGATCAATGCACATCTCATGAATATATAGACCCCAAATGAACATTCTAGATCCATCTTGCACATTCCCTTGTTTTCAAATTTTGATCCATTTTGATTATGTTTCTTAAATGATAAGCAACCATGGATAACTTCATTTTTTCCTTCTAAACTCAAAAAAGTGTGTGAACCATTGTTCTTAGAATTGTTTTTCCATTCAAAATCATATATTGGAAGTCTCCATTTGGACTTGTAAATCTCCCAAACCATTTTCCAACTTGAAATTATTCACTTTATAAGCCTTTTTAGTTCATATTTTGACCTATCATGCAACTCCCTGCTATGAGCTTCTCCAATAACTTGTGACCTTCTTTCTAGACTTAAAATCCCATTTGGAGCAAGTTTGATGTTGTAAGTTTTTCCATTTAAGGCCTCCTTGTATGAGTTTTGGGTATAGGTTAAAATGACCTGTAATTCACAAATGCCCAAAATACCCTTTGCTTGTCAAGACCATAAGTTGAGTTCTCCACATCATATGAAGGCATGCCATACCATTTTAGAAAGCTAAGACAATGAGGAACAATTCTTATGTTGACCAAGAATTCATTTGAAATCTCCTTGAGGGGCAAAACTAGCTTGGAAGTCAAGTCACTTTCACAGACAAAAATTCAGATACCCCAGATGACCTGTAACTTGCAAGGACCATAACTTGAGTTCTATAAATCTCCTTGAGGTCTTCCACCACTCAAATTAAAGGTCTTGAGATCCTCTACAAGTTTCATGTTGGCCAAGAAGCCCTTTGAAACTAGCATTTTGACTTATCTTGCTTGGAAATTTGACCTAAACTAGGGGATTTTACAGAGAAACCCTAATTTAGTAACTCCTCTTCTCCTTGATTTCTCTTGAATTCTTCTTGTCATATCTCCATATCCTTCTTCATATGTCAAATGTTGATCCCCACATCTCTCCAATAGACTTGAATGCCCTCTTAAGTCAGTCAATTGACCTAGGGTTGACCTAGGGTTGACCCAGATGAAACCCTAGTTGACTGTCTTCAACTGTAGCTCTTGTGCCTTCATCAATGACTTGTTTTCTTCTCCAAATGACTTTAGTCTCTCAAGATGTCTAGATGCTCCCCATGCTTTCATTTCACAGCTCATAACCCTCTTGTTGATCCTCAGATACCCTCAGCTAAGAGATGGACTCAAGGCTTGATCTGCTGAACTCTTTGCTTTCAAATTCTTTCTTGATGACTTGAATAGGATTGAATTGGAATAATAACCTCTTGCTAGGCCTCTAGAGATGAAAATAATGATTGGTCCCCTGTTGAATGACTTGCTATGCTTATGCTATGCAGATGATTAGACTATGCACATGACTCTATATGCAAATGCTAATGATATTGAAACATAAACCAATTGAATAAGGTTGGGCAAATTTTAGGGTGCAACACCCACCCCTTCTACGTGATGATCTCCGATCCTAAAGTTCAGTTAACTTAGCTCGAGTGCTCGCCTCTTCGAGAGGTATGCTGGATATTGGGGACAACGGGTTAAAGAATTCACAAGGTCTTCGGAGTGACAGTTACTCCTTTTTCGTTTTCGGTGTCTGTATCTACACGACTTCGTCCTTGTTCGAGGATTTTTCTTTTTTATATCCTTTCTTTTTCGTTATTTTAATTCCCTAATTTTTGCCTGGACTGACTCCTTTTGAGTTCTTTTCGATTTTTTCTTTTGAAGTCCAGCGGGATGCCCTGATTTTTGCCTAAGTATTTGCTTTCTAACTTTTCTTTTTACTTAGCGGGCTTTCTTATTCCTTTTTTTTCTTCTTTTGGAACGAGTCGTGCGACACTGGTTGTCTTGATTGCTCCGGAAGGATTATAACTGTTTCACTCCTGGTTGGTGAGGTTTAACCATTGTGGTTGATGAGGTACGACCTCTGGAGAGGAATATGATGTGATCGGTCCTCGAAGGACAACACTCCTCTATAAGACTTGAATACTCGATCAAGCTAACTGACAACTACCCTGCCCCGGGTTAAGATGTAAGGGTTTAAAAGTCCGAAAAACTCCTACTTCTCGGCTCGAAGTGGTTAACAAGGGATTCTCTTCCTTATCTCTCCGGTGTTTAGGGATTTGAAACAATGCCTTGTACGTCATAGGCAAGGTTTTATCCGAAAGCATACGATCATTGGTTATGAGTATTCAGTTTTGGTCATCCTCCCTCCACTCTTTGCTAATCATAGTGATAAAGTAGAGTGAATAAAATGCAAGTGTCAGTGCAATGCAGTAAATGAGTGACAACGACATAACTAATTCAGAAAAAATGCATAGTCACTTTATTAATATTACCATTCGAAACATACAATGTTTAACAGCAAGTAGTAACTAACAGAAAAGAAACTACAAATGCAAATGGTAAAAAAAAATCCGAGGACTGCCAATGCTGAGGACGTCTGCCTGTCTGGACCACTGGCTTCTGGAAATAACCCTCTGAATCTGTGAGCTCAGACAGCTGGGAGGTTGTCACGCACGACCAAGACTCCATCTGGAAAGGAAATACACCCTTTGTCGATCAATTGTTGCACTTTCGCCCGAAAAGCCTTGCAATCTTCAGTTGAGTGCCCCGGAGATCCACCATGGTAACCACACTGAGCATGGGGATTGTGCCCTGGAGGGTAAGGCTCTGGCACGGGCTTGAGAGCTTTCGGTTCCACCAAAGAATTCTGAATCAACTGTGGAAGAATCTGGCTATACGGCACATGAACTGGATGGAAAGGAGGATTCCTTCGCTCTAAGTGGTTGTGAGGCCTCTTTTGATTCTGGTGTTGGTATTCTTTCCGCCAAGGAGTAAGAGGTCGTCGTTTCTGAATGGCAACGGTCCCTTGTTTAGGCGCTTGCGTTCTTGAACTTGATCCAGGTAGAAACTACGAGCGAGGCGATGCAGTCACCAAAAGTCGCGGGACATATTCAAGATCTTTCTCAGCTTCAGGCAAAGGAGTGGAATCATTCACCTCTTCTGCAGGGTACGGGATAAACTTCCCCGATGCTCTCATGCCGCCCGACACAAGCCTAATTGTCCTTGAGTCAATAAGGTCTTGAATCTTATTCTTGAGAGCCTTACATGTTTCGACATGGTGCCCCGGTGCTCCTGAGTGGAAATCACAATGTGTGCTGAGATCGACGTCTGGTGACACGTCATCTGGTGGATCCAAAGTTCGAAGCTTGAGAACACGGTTCTGAACCAACAGTGGCAATAGCTGGGCATAACTCACAGGTATTGGGTCCACAGCTCTATCAACTAGCTTCTTCTTTTGATTATGACCTTCAGGGTTATTCTGAGATGCCTGGCGCGGCTGCCGACGAGACAGGTCTTGAGCTTCATGCTGTGTAGAGGGTCCACGAAGTCCACTTGGCTTCAGCACAGGAGGCACTGGCGGCAATGGAGGAAGCACTTTGGTCTCCACCTGGGGGGCTTGACCACTCTCCTTTTTTAGCATACTTCTCACCACTCCCATGAGAAAGCTCAACTGATTCTGCAGCTGCTGATTCTCTTCTTTGAGTACTTGCTGGTCCAGGCGCACTGCCCGTATGTCATTCATGACCTGCCCCAACTGGCTTTGGATTTTCCCCAACTCAGCTTGTACCTGCTCCATTAGTCTGAGCTGCTCGATTCTGGGTCAAACCTGCAAACACAAGGGTTAGAAGACAAGCCCCGACTTCCGTCATGCAAGATGAATTATGCTAATGCCATGGGTGTCTATACGTTTAGGAGATCACCCCTAATTCTGGTGTCAACGTGCCAACATAGTGTCAATGCAGTGATAAGACTGGATCCATTCATGGAAGAAAATATCTCATATTGTTCGGGACACCAGAATCAGGGTACGAAATGCGCCTGCAGCACGAACACATGCTAATGGAATGCAAAAATGAATATGCAAACTAATGCAAAATGCAGTCATGCAATAATATATCCGGGTAACTGCTGTTGTGGAGATTTTGTATCAACAATCACTGATGAGAAGAAAACCCCGGGGTAAGACCACTGATCTGATCTGCTAAGAACGACCATCTGATAGGACCATATACATAAGATCAAAATTCTGCTCTGTCGAGAACAAATGTCTGATAATAAGGACCCCGGATGCATGATCAAGAAATATCTGCTGACGAAGTCTTCAGACCCCAAATCAAAAATCTGCCCTATCAAGAACAAACATACAGCTGTTGATGAGATCTTCAGACCCCACTCAAAATCTGCTCTATCAAGCACAAACAACATCTGCTGATGAGATCTTCAGACCCCACTCAAAATCTGCTCTATCAAGAACAAACCACTGATGACAATACTCTGATCAAAACCTGCTCTATCAAGGACAGACATACACCTGATAATAAGGTCCTCTGATCAAAACCTGTTCTATCAAGAACAGACAAATCTGCAACTGAGAAACCTGGTACCAACATAACTGATCCATTGTCAAGAAAACCAGGTAGTCTGAAGGTCAAAGTTTCCTGCAATAAACCCAATCCCGCTCACAGGTATGGACCTAATCCATGGACAAAGGTACGACATCCTATGCGGTCATCAGCGTCACAGACTTTCATGAGTGACGATACGATTCCCAGAAGGAGTGGCATCATCAAGTCATGAAGAGGCCTCACTTAGCTGACTTCCAAATGATCGGTCCCCAGAGTCGACAATCCTCACGTCTGGACTCCCCTTAGATCCTCAGGACCGGAAAGGAGCACCTCGGCGAGAACCTCGTCTGAGCGCAGATTTCGTAGGGAACTGTGCCTGCTCAGCAGACAGGTTCGTCTACTACTCTCCGCAACTATGTCTAGGTGCATACTCAAGCCCAGGTCCGGCTTCTCACTCATAGTAACCTCCCTCTCCCACAGCAATAATCATAATAATATAGTGCTGAAAGTAAATGCGGAAAGGTAAAGGTACGGAAAAGTAAAGTGCGGAAAAGATAAAACACATATGCACAACACCCAACAGATAAACACCCAAGTGCTAGGATTGACTCGCGTAGGGGATGGGAAACGGTCCCAGCATAAGGGATGGGAAAAGTCCCTAGATGCCGCAAGTCCCCAGAAGAGTCGCCAGCTGTCGCTTGCGCGAAAATAAGGTGCCGGCATGACAGAAGAGTCGCCACCTTTCGTTATTTATCCTTCAGAGCGGGAAAGGAAACGATCGGAAAAACCTGACGAATAAGGGTAAGACAAGGTCATCGCAACCATTGTCTGGGTTCGGGAGTCGGTTACGCAAGGGGAAGGTGTTAGCACCCCTCACGTCCGTCGTACTCGACGGGATCCACGCTTGTTAGTTTACTTGGGTGGGTTGGTTTTATTCTATCTACCTATCGAGGCTGGCTAAAAAAGAAAAGAAAAATGACTCGGCAAAGCGTCGCACTTTATGCCTACGTATTCTCATCAGAGAATGAGAAATCAGAGTCAACGTAGTTCGGCCTACGAAGGGTTATGGGGGAAGGTAGCTCGCCAAGACTTCGCCATCTTGTGCCTACATACTCTCAACAGGCATGAGAGATCAGAGCTCACGTAGTTCGGGAAACTACGGTTTATTTCCTGTTTTTACGAAAGAAGTGTTTTTTATTGTGTTTGCGATTTCAACCGCATTAGAGACTATGACCTGAGAGTGAATGCGTCGCATGTCACCCAAAGGGTACCATACTAAACATCCAGACTGTGGAAAAGAAACTCTTCCACAACCCTCTCTCAGATAGCTTAAGGCTCGTAACGTACGAAAGAAATCATTCATGATTACTGTATCTTAAACTGTTTTGAGATGAGAAGAGAACGGGCCCAACTAGGAGGGAGACTATCAAGTCCTACTGTTATCATGCCATGGATTCATCCTATGGTTGAGGTTTGAACAGGGAATTCCTAGATGTTGTCATGCATAGGTTTCAACCTAAAATTCCATCATCAAATCCTTATCAAAGGAAATGAGAGTCCTAAGGGATCATGTCAATGATACACCAAAACAGACAGAGCATCAGCTTAACAGTAAAATGCATGCAATGCAAGTGAGGGAGGAAATGTGTGTGGGGCTTCAGCCTCCACAAGCTCGTCTCGACCTCAAGCCAGTCATGAAATAACAGTAATCATACTGAAAAATAAACAACATGCTATCAAGCAATAAACAGTAAACTGCAGTCATACAGATAAAAGAAATGAAATACCATCCATGTTTGAGAAAGAAATTATCTACATCTAAGCTCTCCCTAATCTTAACCCTAAAAACAAAACCCTAATCAAATCTCTAAGCAAAGCCCTAAAGCAAAACTCTACACAAGAGAAATCAATCCCAGTCTTCAAGCTTCAAAACAAGCTTACCAAAGAAAGGGAGCTAAGTAGGCAGACTCATAGTGCCCTCCTCAGGAAAGCACTAGGAGGCTTATACTTAGGACTCATATCCCATGTGGCTCAACAACTGTGATCGGTTTACATTCCTCCTCAGGAGAAACTAAACTCACATGAAGGCTCCAACATCATTGGATACTTGGGAAATCCTACATGAACTAAGGGAACTAAGTGAACAGACCCATAGTGCCTTCCTCAGGAAAGTACTAGGGGGCTTCCACTTAGGAATCATATCCCATGTGGCTCAACAACTGTGATCGGTTTACATTCCTCCTCAGGAGAAACTAAACTCACATGAAGGCTCCAACATCATTGGATACTTGGGAAATCCTACATGAACTAAGGGAACTAAGTGAACAGACCCATAGTGCCTTCCTCAGGAAAGTACTAGGGGGCTTCCACTTAGGAATCATATCCCATGTGGCTCAACAACTGTAATCAGTTTACATTCCTCCTCAGGAGAATCTAAACTCACATGAAGGCTCCAACATCATTGGATACTTGGGAAAGAGGTGAGAAGAAAGAATGAAAGACATTTACAGTGCCTTCCTCAGGAAAGTACCATAAATTTCCCTCAAACTTCAGGATCCCAAACCTCACAGAAGGAGAGCAAGCTCCTAGACTAGGACCTCAATCCATGCATCCTTGCAAGCTCCAACCTCTCAACCTCTGGGTCTTGATCTTCAATCTTCTCCTTCATCATGCTCCTTCAACAAGGTCATCAAAGCAAACCAAGCCCCACAACAATTCCCCAAAGATGACCCCAAAGATAGACAATCAACACAAAACATGCCACACAAACAGTCCATTCAGAAAATACTCTGAAGTCGCAGGAAAAAAAATCTAATATTTATTCACAAGGGTCTATTATACTTACCCATAATATCCCTATAGTCCCATACCCAAAAATCAAGTCAAAAACTCCTAAAAGAAAATGATTTACTTCACCTATGTCATACCTAAAACCCTAATTTTGATCACTCTAATCTCACCTAATTAAATCGTCTAAAAATTAATCCTAAAATTATGAATTAAATCCTTTGAGTAAGCTAAAGTCCTAAGTGAAATATCCTAAAAAGAATGGGTTCAAAATCTAAAAGGACCTAGTCAAACAAAAATGAACAAAATGAAGTATCAACTAGATCATCTAAAAAAGCTATTTAAATGAAAAATATACTAAAAATGTCAAAACAAAATAAAATGCTATTTTTATTATTTTCTAATTTTCTTAACAGAATTATAAACCTAATGCAAAAAGAAGCAATTAAAAATACACATTTTTCATTTATTTATGAATTTTATAAGATGCAAGAAAATAAAAGAAATAAAAATAAGAAAATAAAAAGGAAATGGGGAGGGGGTGTCAAAATCAAAGGCGCCTAGTTCATTACTGAATGGGCTGGAGGTGGGGTGGTGTGGATATCAAATGCGCCAGGCCCACTATGTAATCAGAATTTAAATCAAAAATCAAAAGAAAAAAAGTTTAAACGCGCGGTGCGAATAGCCTCAGAAAACAGTTCAAATTTCATTGGGCTCGCTGGTGGGGGTGTGATTAGCGTGTTTTGGCTAGGCCCATGGTTTGAATTAAGTGAAATGCTGCGTTCAGCGCACACTCAGTCTTCCCTCCATTTTTTAATTGAATTACAGCCATTGGATTTAAGTCTTGAGTCAAACATTTCAGCCTAATCTAATGGTTAAAAAGTTGTCTTCTCCAAATGCATCCTAGGGTTTCAGAAATTGTATCCCATGCAAGAATCTTCCACCATCTCATACTCTCTCAATTCTTCATGGAATTAAAAACTTCAAAGACCAAAATTGTACTATAAACTCCCAGGAACACGATCCTACTAATGGTTTGGATTGAAACTCCCTAGAGCTCACAAACAGAAGGCACGAAGACCTTGGTCCAACCACTTTACACTGCAATGGAACCTTGTAATTCTTGATCCTAATGGCACTAACAAATTCTCTATGTTACACTGGTTTCAACAAGCTATTACACGTGCGTTAAAACTCATTACATAACCTAATCTTGATCTTGAAAGAATCTACAACCTGTCATCAACCTTCATGGAATGCTCTCAGATTCACAGAAATCAATCCTCTAACCTATCTTAACAATTCTACACCTAAGAATCTAACTAAAGGTACATAAATAAGGAGATATGGTAAAGAAATCAAACCTGTCAAGTATCTATGGCAGAGGTGTGTAGAGCTGGTTTCAATGCTTGCTTTCTCTTCCAAGTGCTCCTCAAATGGAGTAGAGCCTTCTGTTTTCAATAGTTTTGATGGAAGAAGCTTGTAGAGATGAACACGTGGCTTGCTTGTGTTTGAAGAAGACTTGGAATACCTCACTCTTCTCTCACTCTCTCCACCAAAACTTCCAACCCTTGATCACAGCTTGATCCACTCAATATATAGAATCCATTAGAGGATCCTAGATGCTTCTAGAATGTGCTAGAAAGTTATGGAAATTATCATGTAATGACATATTGGATCCATCCCTTCTCATGCATACAGCCCTTGGTTTTTGCTTTAAAATCTCCTCACATGAGATATTGGGAGTGTATGTGTGAAAAATCAGCTGATTCCTTGCCTTTGGTGAAGTTTCTCATAGTTGCCTTATTATGCAAGTAATAGGTTTTCAAAGCAAGTCCCATTTTTAGACCTCAAATCAAAAATGTGTTTAAACCATTGTTTCCAAAATGTTGTTTAGACTCAAAATGGTATATTACATGACCTATTTTGGATTTGTAGATCTCTCAAACCATTTTCCAACTTGGATCCATTTAACTTATGTCTTATTTTTAGGTCATTTTCACCCATTCTTGTCAATTCTTGCTACAAGCTTTTCCAACAACTCATGGCCACTTTTCTAGGCTTAAAATGTCATTTTTAACAACTTTGATGTTTTGAGTTTTTTCATTTGAGGCTTGGAAATAGGAGATATGGCCTTTGCTTAAAATGACCTATAATCACCAAATGACCAAAATACCCTTGGCTTGTCAAAGCCATAACTTGAGTTCTACAAATCCTATCAAGGACTTCTAGTACTATATAGAAAGCTAAGAAGATGCTATTCAACATTCATGTTGACCAATAGATCATAGGAATCATCCTACTAGGGCAAAAGTTGTCTGCAAGTTGGGTGACTTTCAAGGACCCAGATTCACACACCTCAGATGACCTGTAATTTGTCAAAACCATAACTTGAGCTCTGCAAATCCTATCAAGGACTTCTACCATTCAAATTAAAGCTAAGAATAAGCTATACAACATTCATGTTATGGGGAAGATGAGATAACAACCACATCTTGAGCTAAAACTGCCTGGAAGATAGGGATCAAACTAGGGGATTTTACACTGTCCATCCTTAGAAACCCTAGCTTAAAACTTCTCAAACTCCTCAATCATGATGAGTTGGTCTAGGAATAATCCTTATAACATCTCCATACATCATTCTATGATCTCATGGCTCTTGGATTAGGTCTCAACCTTCTCCAAAACATCAGCTGACCTAGGGTTGACCCAGTCAAAACCCTAATTCTACCACTCATGGTTGAATCTTCTGAATTCTTGCATAATGACCTCTCTGGGCTTCGTGATGGATTTCAAGACATCTCATAAACTTTCTCAAAGCATCAAGTTCACTCTCATAGTCTCAGAATCATCTGGGGAGCACCCACAACTCTCAAGTTATGAGACACACAACCTTGGTTTCAACCAATTTCTCTGAGGATCTCTTGAACTTTCTGATGAAGGTATCGACCTTCAAACACTTGATGGATAAATAAATGTTGGTCAAATTTTGGGGTGCAACAGTGAAGAACACATTTTCTTCACTCACAATACTCACGGGAAGAACAACCTTCTTCACTCACAAAGACTCTTAATTTGCACTCTCTAATCTTCTGTTAAGAGCTTGACTTCTAGGATTGCTCCTTCTGATATTTATAGTAGCAGCCAGTCCTTTGGACCTTGGTGCACACAGTTAGGTTTAATCATAACAAACCCTACTCTTTCATCACCTGCACGCTTGCCATTTAATTCAGGAGCATTTGTTTCGCTTTAAGGCTTCTTAAATGTCTCCTGTATTTCAGCTTGAGTTCCTGATTTGTTTCCTGATTTCTAGATACCAGAAAAACTAACCTGCTCGTTGGATGTCATACGGTCAGTGTCATGACATTCTGTATGACATTCAGCTTAGCTTATAGTTAACTTACCCTGCACACACATCATTATGTATGTCTTAACATTCAGTATGACATACATGCAACCTCTAATGTTTTGCCACAAAATGCAGCCAAACAAGAGCACTTACATTCGTTTTATGTTGAGGACGGTCGCGGTTTTGATTTGTTGCTGATCTTGGGGTTTTTTCGCGGCAGATGGATGGTTGATGATGGTGTTCATCGTCATTTTTATGTTGATGATGATCTGTTGAACCTTCGTTGAGTCTCGCTTGCGGATTTGTGATGAAGTTTGGTGATTTTTCTTATCGAGGACGGCCGCCGCGGATGATTGATGCTCCTCTCTTCTAGGGTTTTTCAAACCCATTCCTTTTGTGATTTCTGGTGTTGGTTTTAAACGTTTCATCCTCTTTTCTGGGTCTGGATCTTGATTAATTACGTTATATTTTATGATTTTGTTTTGAAACAAACTGAGTCTGGATTTGTTGGGGATGACAGATCCAGATTTTCACTGATTTTTCGGATGGCCTTTTGATGTTCATTTTTTTGATTTGGATATGGATCTTTATTTCGTTCTTTCTAAATCCATGAAACCCAAATTAGTTGGTTGGATTATTTTCTGGATTTTGGATGTGGATTGAATATTGGTTTTGGATCTGTTTGCCCTTAGGGGTCCGTTTGGCTGCAAAATCACTTTTTTCAAAATAAGCTCTTTTTTCTCTCTCTCAAAGAACAGAAATGACCGGATTGTTGTCGAGGTCGAAAAACAGAATCGGGAGCTGGCGATGGAATATTTTTGTTGCCCTCCCGACAAGCCCAATGATGATAATTTTCTGAGGGCGTCGAAACAACTAAAACCACTTTTTTTATTAAGTTGACTTTCTAACCGATTGACATTTTTGTATCTGATGTGTCTGGTTTTGCAGGTTCGAAAACTCGAAAGTGAAGAAAGCTCGGAATTAGAACTCTTAGGGGAAATTTAGAATTTAGGATTCAATTTACGATTTTTGTAAAAATTCGGATCTTTGCTGTAATTTGACATAATATACCGAAATTGATTCTTGAATAAAATAAATCCACTTTTTGTCGCAAAAATGAAATTTATTCCATATTTAAATTCTAATCTGTATCTCGAATAATCCGGCTTTGGTAATCTGAAACGAACCGACTGATACTTGCTACCAAAAATCAAACTGCTATTTATCATGAACCCAACGCAAAATCGTAATTACATGTATGGGTCGTAAAACATTTGAATATTAAAAGGTTCATAATGGTGTTTAACATACCTCATCATCTATGAAAATGAGATTTGACGGCCATACAACATACGACCCTATTGCGTCTCCAACCAATGTTGCATATGAAATATCGTCTAGTATAGGTAATAATGCACCCCCTCTAAAGCAATATCAATCGATACTTTCAAAAATCCAGCAGGGAGCGGTTTATGGTGAAGTAAGTCTCCTAAAGTATTATGCATTTTTCCCTTGTCAACCATGTGATAAGTCGGTGACGATAAATAGAGCTGACAAGGTGAAATGCCCTAAACCAATAATGAATATGATTAATGTGTATATATGTCAATTAAGAAAATTTTGCTAAATTAATTTCAATGTAATATATATAGTTACCTCAAGAAGTTTCTACTGAAAATTACAATTGATACTATCTTTGCCACTAGTATCTTTAAACTATGGACCGCACCTTTCTGACATGTATCTCCCTTTGTCCTTTTGCAATTCACGAATTTGAGCTTTCAATTCTTCCAACGACTCCATCACTTATTTATTGCTAGAATTTTTATTCTTTGGATGCTTATACAATGTTGTTGGAGTGACATCAAATCCCTTACCCCTCACACGACCAGAATACTCAAGAACATTTAACACTCGACTTAGTACGCTCCTGTAATCATGGTCTTCAGCTACAGTTATAGACTGGGATAGACTTTCCTGAAATATAGAAAAAGATTAGTGGGGATTAAAAATCATAAATATATTATATGTTACTAAACTTTTGAGTTTATGACAGAACTAATGTTATACTTACACATTGCTCAAAAACTTGTTGAACATCTTTCTGAACGACTCCATCTCTACCTTCACAAGCAGCCTTCCATAAAACATGGTCCGGAAGAGATGTTGCATCACTTTTCTCCTCTTCTAACTACACATTAAGACAGATAATAAGCTTCACTTTTCTCGTATTCTAACTATATCATATTAAAGCATTTATATATACTTACTATTTTTTGTTGTAAGCGTGCATATCCCAAACGCCTTCTTTTGTATGGATATACAGGTTTTGATGCTCGTTGCTGATTTATGTCACTCACAACTTGAAAAAACAAGTTTAAGTCATATCAGAACTCATGTGGAAGAAGTATATATATTATACATTGTTCATGATAAGTTAGGATTACTTGGAATTCTTGGGTTCTTCACTTGGCAACAAATGTTTCCCATTTCTTCAAGTGAAATCAAGTCAGCATATTTCTTTGGATGCTCTGATTCAACAAATTTTCCATCAGAATCCTTACGAAACTTGTTCGTTAAAAACGCTCGAAATCCTATGAGTCTTTTTCCGGCCAATTGAAGACAATACTTTTTTTCAGTCGTCACCAATATTAGAAGACCTCTGCAAACAAATTAACATGCATATAGTATGTTAGTATAAGTAATTTAAAGATATAACCGTCAATATAATTAATACAGATATCATATATGATACCTGTATCTCACTCCATATTTTTTCTTTAGCGGGTTACAACGATGGAACTCTCCAATTATCACAAGTGATTGGAATTTGCAAATGAAAAAGTTCCCCAATGTAACTTGTCAACATCGCACCGTTAGGCTCAATTAATTTGTCCATTTCATTCCAATGCATATTATGTTTTATACCTTTATCTCTCGCACGAATGTTTCCTTTCATAATCGTTATTCCTCTTGTAATATCTCCTTTCACATCATGTGTTGGTTCGTTTCCATCATTTTTAGAAGTATCGTGTGATTTTTCTTTGTTGCTAGCCATAATACCTGTAATTCAGAAGAAACAAAACTTATGGAATGAATGAAAAATATATATGAAAAGAAAAACATAAATAAGAAAAACATATATAATTTTATTGAATGACATAATATATAACTTTATTGAATGACATAATATATAATTTTATTGAATGACATAATATATAATTTTACAAGTACCTTTGTCACTAACATGTATTTCTTTTCTTAGTTGGAACGTGGTTTACTTGTCTCTTAACAACACGGACGGATGAATTGATCCAAATTCCCTCGTTATGATCATTTTTAATATATAATTCACCCGCTCTAATATTCTCATCTTGATCATCTATAATATAAGATTCCTTCTCAACATCAACATCACCTTGATCTCCAATGTTATCATCGATTACTTTGTTGGAAAAAAGAACTATAGACCATTTCGTACTTTCGGATCAGTGACATAGAACACTTTTTTATCTTGCATGGCTAGAATAAAAGGCTCATCTTTGTACCCCACCTTATTAAGATTCACTTGCAAAAATCCTGACTTATCCATTCGCATGCCACTATTATTTTCAACCCACTTGCATCCAAAGATAGGAATCTGAAACTTCTTATAATCAAACACCCAAATGCGCCCGATAACCCTAAAATATGACAGATTTGCATATTTGGGTTTTAAGTCCTTCACACTTGAAATGTGAATTGCTTCAGCTAACACGGTGACACCACTATTTTGCATTGTACTTTTATCATCTTGTTTTTTGGTATAAAATGTGTGTCCATTAATTGCATATGCGCTATAAGAAAATACATGCAAACTTGGACCATATGCTAAACATCTCAACCTTTTTGTTATTGAACCGGGATCAAAATAAAACTTTGAATAAATATGATTTTTGAACCATGGTATAAAACTTTGATTGTGCTCTCGTACTATCCAATTTTCATTGGACAAATATTCAGTACAAAACTCAATCGCTTCTTCAACAATGTATCGTTCAACAATACATCCCTCTGGTCAACTTTGGTTTTTCACATACCCTTTCAATATTTTCATATAACGTTCAACAGGGTACATCCATCTCATATAAGCTGGTCCACACAATTGTGTCTCTTTCACAAGATGAACAACTAGATGTACCATTATGTCAAAAAATGATGGAGGAAAATATATTTCAAGCTCACACAAAGTAATAACTATTTCTTTTTGCAATGTTGGTAAGATCGCAAGATCGATCACCTTACTACAAATTGACCTGAAGAAAAAACACAATTTAGTTATTGCGCTTCTTACTTTTTTTGGAAAAATAGAACGTATACCTATTGGTAGAAAGTGTTCCATTATAACATGGAAATCATGTGCCTTTAAACTCTTTAACTTGAGGTCTTTCATAGACACAAGTCTTCTAATATCTGAAGAGAATCCTTCTGAAACTTTAACTTCACTTAGAAACTTACACAATATCTTTTTCTCCTTTCTAGATAAAGTATAAGCAGCAGGTGGTAGATATGTTCGATTTCCTTTTCTTCAAGGGTCCTAATTCATTTCTTATTCCCATCACTGCCAAGTCGTTTCTTGCTTTAAGGCCATCCTTAGACTTTCCTTGTATATTGAGTAACGTACCAATAACACTTTCAAATACATCTTTTTCAATATCTATAACATCAAGAAAATGTCTTACATACAACGACTTCCAATACGGCAACTCAAATAAAATTGACATCTTCTTCCACCCACGCGTGACAAGCGTATGAGCAAAAGGCTTGCCAAAATTAGTACTCACATCTCTCACCTTTTCAACAGTTTGCTCACCTGTCAATGTAGGTGGAGCTCTACCTTGTTCTGAATTTCCATTGAATGTTTTTCTCCACCCACGGTAGTGATGATTATAATTTAAGAATCTACGATGACCAAGAAAGACATTCTTCTGACCAAATTCCAATCGCGTCTAATCTGTGTTTTCTTCAAAAATAAGACACGCACGTTGACCTTTAATGTTATACCCCAATATATTCCCGTATGCTGGAAAATCATTAATTGTGCCAAACAACATCGCCCTTAAATTGAAACTTTATTTCCTATATCCATTATAAACCTCCACACTGTGCTTCCACAAACTCTTTAAGTCTTTGATTAATGGTGTTAAGTATACGTCTATGTCATTCCTTAGTTATTTAGGACCAGAAATTAACATTGATAACATCATGTACTTACGCTTCATACATAACCGTGGAGGTAAGTTATAAATCATAATAATCACAGGCCATGTGGAATGTGAGATACTTTGCAGACCATGCTAATTCATTCCATCAGTAGATAATGCCAAGCAAAGGTTTCTCGGTTCTTCTCCAAAATCGGGATACTCATTATCAATTTTCATCCACTGTGGTGAATCTTTCGGATGTCGATACTTTCCATCTATAATTCTATCATCTGCATGCCAAGTCAAGTGTTTTGCATCTGTTTCACTATGAAACATGCATCTAAATCTCGGAATTATAGGAAAACACCATAACACTTTTGTTGGGGACAACTTTTTCTTATACCGAGATACATCGCATTTAGGAAACTCTTTTAATGATACATATTCATTTCAAAACAAAATACAATCATTTGGGCAAGCATGTGTCTTATCATAGCTCATGCTAATAGGGCACAACATTTTTTTGGCTTCATAGGTTCGATTGGGAAGAACATTATCCTTCGGAAGCATCTTTTTCATGAGGGCTAATAACTCTCTGAAACTTTTATCCGACCATCCATTGGCCGCCTTTAAGTTGTAAAACTTTAATACCGCAAACAATTTTGTAAAAGTAGTGCAACCTTTATATAACGGTTTCTCTGCATCGCTTACCAACCTCTCAAACATTTTGGGACAATCCTGAAGATCTTCTTCAAGTGCTTCTACAATCTCTTCGACTCGATCATAGTCGTATGTATCTGTGCCATTGTCGTTTGAAGCATAGGTCGTATTATCCCCGGTTCAACTTTCTCTTTACTTATCTCACCATTTAATATCCAACATGTATAACTTCGATCAATTGCATGCCTCTTTAAATGCGATTCCAACTGAACTACGTCAATCTGATGCCCATAATAGCAACCAAAGCAAGGACATGTGATCCTACTGGGGTCTTTGAATGTTAAACAGCAAACTTAACGTGTTTTGATACCACATTCTTGTACTCTTTTGACAATCGATTGGAAGACATCCATTTTTTATCCATACTAATTAAGTAGGGCTAAACTAAACTAAGTAAGTTAAATAACAACAGTGATTACCTGTAGCAACTGTAGAGAAGTCAACAACTTCTAGAACTACACAGTAAGATTCTTGGAAACAATCACAATCTTACTCTTCACAAGTAACCCCTATAACAAATCAACATACAAAATTAATTCATGTTTTCATCAACAACATCAACATCAACATTAAAAACATCAACAACAACATTCTCGTTACTTAATTCAAGTTTCCATCATTTCTCAATAATTAAAAGATAGCTATAGAGTGTAACATACAATTTAAATTTAAATTGTATCCTTATTAGTATTGTCATGACTATTGATTAAAAATAAAATATAACAAGATTTATCTCAAATTTAAAATAAAACAAGCATTCATAAGATCTTAACAAACTCTCATCTCAACAACTAGTTATATCATTTTTCATACTATAAATTCATAATGACTTATCACTACTCCTTGCTTTGATATATGTGGATACGTTTTTGAAATTTGAGACATTTGATTTGAATTTTAAATCTTCAAACTTGGAAAACTATATAATAACCTCTAGAGTTTCTATTAAGTTCCCAACATTCACATTTTTCTAATATATATTTTAGATTCAATTACCATGGTTTGCTCTGTTTTTTAAAACTATATAGTAACCTCTAGAGTTTCTATTAAGTTTTTCTTTGACCATTTTCCTCCACATTCAATAACAGATAACAAGCTTGGAAACTCATCTCAAACTAACTTTCTCACGTTCAACTAACAACCTAACCAACTTCGTATTCGATTCACTAATTCATTCACCAATTAACTGCAACTTCACTCATGATAATCCTACCTAACCTAGGACCAATTCGCAACGAGCATCTAGACCATTCACATTTCAAGTTTTTGACTCACATGCCAAAAATCTGAACAGTAACAGTAACAGTAACAGTTGTCATGTGGTCCAAGATCAAATTCCACTCTCATACAAAAAACAACAGTAACCATTGCATCATAAACTACAACATAGGTTTCATCTAGTTCTCTAAACACAAAAGAAAACACATTAACATATTACCTTGAAAATGGTAGAAGTGGCCACCGGACAGACGGAGGGATACGGTGGTCGGACAAACGAAGGGAGTATGACGGAGAGAGATGCAGTCGGAGAGACGGACGGAGGGAGTACGATGGATGCAGTATGGCGGTTGGAGAGACGGACGAATGGAATAGGGTTTTGTCTTAATAGAGGGAAAGAATACACGAGAGAGATAAAGAAAGAATATTGTGTATGAAATGAAAATATTGTTTTATTTTTAAAAAACTAAAGACCTATAGAAGCGCTTTTGAAAGCGCTTTTGTAAACCCCCCAATAGCAGTGCTTTCTCCTTAAAAGCGCTTTCATAATCCCCACCTTTAGCAGCACTTTAAGAAAGCGCTCTATAAAGTCTTCCTAAGGAAGGACCTATAGAATTTCTTTAAGAAAGCGCTTTCGTATCCCCCCTATAGTAGCGCTTTTAGAAAGTGCTTTCATATCTCCCTCTATAGCAGCGCTTTTAAAAAGTGCTTTCGTATCCCCCCATTTAGCAGTGCTTTCTTAAAAGTGCTTTCTTAAAAGCGCTTTCTATTGTATTGCAAAATAACAACCTTTAGCAGTGCTTTTAAGAAAGCACTTTCTAAAGTCAGCGCTTTTTTCCTCTTTTTTTTAAATCTTTAGCAGCGCTTTTATAGAAAGCATTGTCTTTGTTGTGCTGCGAAAAATCATTTTTGGCATAGTGTTATGACTAAACTCAGCTTCGTAGAAAATACAAACTTAAAGACTTTGTCTCATACTCTCGCGCTTATGACAAGAACCAAACTTTTTAACCACAGGATTTTACTCTCGCTCGCCCATTTCAATTAAAAAGCATGTTTTGGAAGTCAATGAGATTCTAAATGATGCCTAAAGCGCTCTCTCTATTTTTAGGATCAATGCCTAGTTTCCACTATCTAGTTTATTCCTCACTCTCGTGTCGAAATAATAAGTCATGAGATTTGAAAACTAAAACCAAAACTATCATACAATCATAAGTTCGCACCTAAAGTTTTCTACCGAGTCCCGTCGGTAACAATGGTCTCATACGCCGGTCTCAATTAAATTTAGCCAGACATAATTTTATCTAAAACTAACATGTTCAAACAAAGTAAACTTAAAAATAGCCTGTTAAGCAATATTTAAAGGCAATAACAAGTTTAGGAAATAAAACGGTAAAAACCTGAAATTAAAGAAACGAAAACTTGTATTGAACGAAATTGCTGGCAGGCTTGCTTGTGATCCAAGAGTGCAATATAGAAAATAAAAAGAAAATAAACAAGTGCGACAATCCCTCGATGTGAGTTATTGTCACTTTTACAAGTGATTTACGCTTAATTCTAAAACAGAATTTTGGCAGCATTTTCGCACGTCTTGGATGTCCCGGAATATGTCCTTGAGGTCCTATATATATATATATATAGAAAATTACCATGCAACTGCCATGCGTCGTGCATGAAAGTGGAGGGAAAAAACTACTTTAGGTTGCTGCTGCAGAAAAACTGTTGTTGCGCAAAATAACGAACGCCATCACCATTGCCTTCTTCACTTAAACTATGTGATAGATAAGGTGATGGCGAACACCATCTACCTATGGCGATTGCTATATCAGTGACAGGTATATTTGCTTCATTTGCTACACTTTTTGCTATTCTCTCACTCTTTTTCCAATTTGCTTCTGAATCCGCAACGGATGGACATGATAACTGCATAACATAATAAGATAGAGTAAAACGCAACAAGACTCAATAAAATACAAAAAAATTATACGTGCAATGAGCCTAAAAATATGATATGGTTTCTCGTTATCATCAGGATGGTTTATGGATTTTAGTTCAGTTGTAGCAATCCCTATAGATTCATAAAGAGAACCTAGGACCAGTTTGCTGAGACAAATGTTTTGCCCTTCTTGAATTTGAGTTTCCAAAGCTATAAACTTCTTGCTTATTTGCATAGAACCATAGAAGAAAATGAGTGAATAGCCAAAGGGTGAGGAAAGCAATGTGTTCATAGTTGACTTCATATAATTAATCAATCTTGGACAGCTGAAAGGAAAAATGGGTTTGAGTTTATGTTTGAGAGTTGGATCGAAGGTATCCCAGTTGGTCAAAGACTAGTGATGACAGCCGCTTCAAAGAGAGTGGGGGTTATCATTTCACATTAGAGTTTAAAGGTGTTGGTCGAACCATCCCAAAAATAAAGGGCTGAAATGAGCATATTGGGGTTATATTTGGAGCCAGTTCTTCAGAGTTTAATCAAGTCATATATACCTAGTCTTTCCCGATTAGTTCTTTCCTCTTGTCTACTTTATTCTACCAATTGAAATAAGTTTCATTTTTGATTGTAGGAGAAGAGTGAAACACACGTAGAGGTGAACTCATGAAATCTAATTCATAGACGCTATCCTCAAATGCACGTGGCTTTCAACTATGATAACAAGGAAAATTTTATTTAGCTTATCAGTTTTTTAGAGGATTTGGGAAAGGGGCCCTAGAATGAATGAACAATACTTGAGATTAAAAATGAACCAATACTTGGGAAGCCTAGATAGGAACTTTTTCTTTCTCCAATGGTGGTTCAAGGATATAAGTGTGATCTCTAGGGAGAGTATGAGCAATAACATCAGCGACAAATGGAATTGGAAGTTGTTTCTTCAAGCCAGAAAAAGAGGTCATGATTATGAGTGTTCGAAAAGGAGAAAAGCTTTTTGAAGATAAGTTTGCAGAAAAATGAGAGCTTTGAGGGTTTAGAGAAGGAGTTGACAAAAAAGAAAAAATAAACGAATGAGGGTTTACATATAACTTATGACACAACTTTTTTAGTTTCCCCCTTTGAATTAAAAACCCACTAACATTTTTATTTCTCTAAATTTAAATTAATTAAGATATTTTAAAGTGGTTAATTCTCGTGGCCAACGATTTCCTAGGAAATAATAATCATGATTACATTTTTCAGGCATGTCTTTAACGTGATGGTTTGGTGAAACTGGTCATGATGACGATGACGTATCCATACATTAATGAACAATGTCAAGATTTACTAAAAATACCAATTTTCCATCATATTACAAACATGATCGAAAGTGGCATTTTTGGGTGGCATCTGTTAGCCTGAGAATTTTAGTTTAGCATTTTCGACATGAAAATGTGATATAAAGGTATGAGATTGCTAAGTATAAAATAACTTCGCTACAATTTTGACATTTCTTCGACTGAGGTAGTGAGTTCGACTCGCCTACAAAGGTTTTTGGGACTTAGTATACTTTTTAGATCAAGTATTAGATAGTGTTGCGGTGAGAATCGTGATACCAAGCTATTGATTAACTTGAATCTTTAGTTCTTTGAATTTACAACCGGACTTTAATTTATCCAAAGGAAAGGTCTAAAGAAAGAAAGAACCTTTTGCGCGATGTAACAACAACGCTAAGAGATTCGGGGATCGGGGGTTGGTTATGCATAGGGTAGGTATTTCACATCCTAAACATTTGTAGTACTCTACAGGAACCTTTTGTTTGTTTGTATGCTAATACTTGCTAAGTGTTTGCTATGGATTGGGATTGGGTAAAAAGTGTAGGTTAAGACCTAAAGATATTTTCTAAATTTGCTCGCAAAGACATCGCGTCTTCTGCCTACGTATCATAACTAGGATAGAATCAGACCAACCGTAGTTCGCCTCACTAGGGATGAAGAACACTTGATTATGATCAAGGTTTAAAGGGGAACAAACATTACAATGCTTGTGTAGAGTTTAAGAAAACTCTCTAGATCTAAGTTGATCACTCAAGAAAAGGGAGTAAGTAATCATCTCCATGATTCTTACATAGAGTTAACAAACTCTATCCTAAGTTCTAATTGAAAGAGAACTCCTAACAAGGGGTAGGCTTTTAGACTTAAGCAAAGTCCAACGGATAGGTTCTAACTTAACTAAGTGTAGATGACTTGACAAAGTCAAGGGAGGGAGATGAGCTATCTATGACCCAAAGGTCAACAGAGAGACTTTCCTTTGGAAGGATAGAAGGGGAGGCAACTTAGATGAGAACTAAAGAGTTTCATCACTTGGGGAAAATAAACTTAAGAAAGCATAAGCAACCAAACAGGAGAAAACAAGAGACATGGTTACAACCAAGCATATACAAGCATATTACAATAAGCAAGGATTTAATCAAGATAAATGGTTACAACCAAGAATCATGTTAACAAATGAGGAGGTAACAGTCATGCAAATAAGTCACAACTTAAGATAAACATGATATAGGGTTCAAGGTGTATCAAATGTAACAACATTATGCATTGATGACAATCAAATACAAGCAAGCATGCAAGAAATGTTACAACAGTTCAAGTTCAAATTTTTGTGAGGAAATCATATAAGTTCATGGTGACAACCAAAGGAAGGCAAACCCTAACCTGTTATGATTCTAAGCACACATAAACCTCACAAGAAAGTTCAAGCATAAACAAGAAACAAGGTAAACAACCTTTCGGATAAGCAACTTTCAAGTAGGAAAAAGGTATCATAAACCTGAACATCTTTGAAATATTTTGTCATTAAGTGAAACTAGACAACATTATGAGCATTTTGCAAAAAGAATGGATAAAAAATAATGAAGCATGAGAAAGTTATGAAATTTTGAACAAGTGATAAAAACAAAGGAATGGTCAAGGCGGGTATTGAGCCTGCGCTCTCATGCTCACCAGCACAAAACATAACCACTCAGCCAACACACACGCATGTACAAACAAATGGAAATGAAGAAGAAAATAATCAATCATGGAAAACAAAATAAAATAGAAAAAAGTTGTCCCATTCAGGGATCGAACACAGGACAAGCATGAAACAAGGTATAACGCGCGCAGGTAACAACCACTAGGGTGGCAATACATCCGTGTATTAAGCCACTCAAGAAAAACATAACCCTTGCCAAGCCAAGAATTCCGGGCCAGGCCTCGAGCAACAAACATGGGAGCGGGTTGGAATCAAACTCCATTAAAACAACATCAAACTTTGCAAAATAAAAGCCTAATCTACTTGGAATTGAATGAGGAACAAGAAGGTACTCACAGATTTTCAAAATCATGCACAGAAAATGGAATTCGATAGTAGATGCATATGGCAAGTTTGAAATGCAAAATGGAAGTCAACGTTCAAACTAGACAGGTTCAATTCATGCAAACATCATACACAAACTTTAAACATGTAATCCAATGATTTCCAGTTCAAAGAACAAACAAATACTACTCAAAACAAGAACTGGTATGTTGATTGCATCTATGGTTGAAAATGTTGTTGGAAAAGAAGAAACAGGCTATGATGCAGCATGCTATACTCAAAACAACAAACACCTCCAATGATTCATCTGCAGTCAGGTCATGATCTTAAAACAAATGCAAGGACTCACAAATGGATTCATGCATTTCACAAAGTAGACAGATTTTGATACAAGAAGTAAATGCAATTAACCAATTCACATACATCATCAAAGTTTTCATGGCAGCAGATGCAAACAGGGCAAGTCATAAGTGTTTTATGCTTACAAGCAATCACAAGCATTTCACATGGATAATGGTTGAATAGGACAAATGCTAGCAGCATGGCATGGCAGATGGATTTGAAAAGACATAGGCAGAGCACAAACATTTGGCACATTGATCAAGCAACATCATGGCTTACAAGACATACAAATCTACATGGGCAGGTGCAAAACATTTCAACATACTTGGCAACACAAGCAACATGATTATGAACAAATGGAAACAGCTTAATGTACTGCCTAAACAAGATAATCACATACTTCACAAAGCAAGCCTATTCTAGCACATAAGCCTCATGTTGACAGCAGTACAAGTGAAATGCACAAAAGACATATTGTATACCTCATTTTCATGTTAACAAACATAGGTCAAGCTGTAGGCAGAAAGTTCAAAACAAATCAGATATGCACATGATAATGGCAAGCCTCATATTCAAAGTATGCATCATGGTGATTGCCATCATTTGACAGCAAGATAAGTAATATGAATCAAACAGGTTTCATGAATCATCCAATGTACGATGTTTCAATAAGGTTACAACCTAAAGGTAAACTAAGGCAAACATGACAATGCTAAAACAAACAACAATTTTCCTTTCAAAACAGTTGATGCACAAATAAGTTAAAACATGGCAGTCAAGTTCAACAGAATGGCACACATTGTGTTTATGGTAAATGCAAGTTCTTCACAAAGATACAACATCAAGATAATGGATTTGAGCATGGCATATTGTTGCGGTGGAAATAGGATCACAAACTATTAATGAGTTTGAATCGCAATTCAATTCACAACCGCTCTTTGATTTATCCGAAGGAAAAGGTCAAAAGAGGGAAAACCTATTTTGCATCGTAAACACAATGCGGGGAAAGATCTAGGGTTCGGGGGTTGGTTAAATTTAGGGAAGGTATTAGCACCCTAAACTTCTGTAGTACTCTACAGGAACCTTTTGTTCAAATGTTTACTATTTGCTTTATTTATTTGCTTAAGGTATATGTACAAAGGATTAAAAGTGAGAAAATAAACCTAAGGGGTTAATTCTAAGTTTACTCGGCAAGACATCGCATCTTGTGCCTACGTATCCTTACGGGAGTGGAATCAGAGTAATCGTAGTTCCCCTCAATAGGGAGGTTAGAGACTTCTTGACTGTGGTCAAGGTCTCAAGGGGAATAAACGCATCTTAAGGACACGCTTACGTGGAGTGTAGAAACTCCAAATCTCTACGTTAAAATGTTAAGTTGTAATTAGGGTTAAATTAGGGATTCCACGGCGAGAAACCCTAAAATGAGCGCGGCGGCTCTTTGACCTAATACTAGGGGTAAAAGCAATTTTGCCCACGGCGGGACACCTAGGCTAAACAGGGTTTAATTCATAAAAGGGGTAAGGCTATTGACTCAGCGGCCAAAAGGCTGGACCTAATCCTTCGGAAGGATAAAACTGTAAAAAATGTGAAAATATGACAAATCATTATATGGAGGAATAATTAAGGTACATAAATAAGAAAAGTAATAAAGGCAGAGGATATAAAGAAACAAAGAAACATTTCTGAAAACATGAAGAATATGAAAATATGTAATGACACTTAGAATATGTAATGACACTTAGAATGAAGTGAGGGAGGAAAATAGTGTGGGGCTGTGGCCACCACAATCAGGAGTTCCTTACGAAAAGGTTTTAATTTTTTAATATTTTAATTATAAAAAAAAGGTTTTGATTTTTTTAATATTTTAATTATATATATAAAAAAAGGTTTTAATTTTAAAATGGAATTACTTAGTTAAAAAAATTTAAGTTTAAATTATAAAAAAAATGTTAAGTTTAAATTATATATAAAAAAATGTTTTTTTGGGAACAAAAAGGTTTTTTTGGAAAAAAAAAGTTTACGGGAACAAAAAAAAAGGCTTTTTTTGAAAAAAAATGTTTACGGGAACAAAAAAAGGCTTTTTTGAAAAAAAATGTTTACGGGAACAAAAAAAGGTTTTTTTTTGAAAAAAAATGTTTACGGGAACAAAAAAGGTTTTTTTTGGGAAAAAATGTTTTAGTTTTAATAAAAAAAGGTTTTGATTTTGAAAAAGGTTTTGATAAAAAATAACAATAGAATTGCAAATGCAAACAGACAATTAATGGACATGCAAATGCAAACAATCCTATACGACACAATCATGGTTCATACAGATCAAAATCTACGGATCTAAACAACAATGAAGGTTAACATGGCAAGGATGCAAATAAATGTGAAAAATGCAAAGGATTTAGGAATCTAACCTTCGAAGCGGAGGCTTGCTTCGGTGAATGTTGGTTTGGTTTGAATAAGAGAACACTGGAGTGAGGGTTGTGCGTTGTAAGAACAACAGCCTTTTTCCTTCTCTGGTGTCTTCTTTGTTTCTCCCTCTCTCTCCTCTTTTCTGAAGAAAACCTTCTGACCCCCTTTTTCAACAAGGCAACACATGTATATATATGGAACAAATGAGGGTTAACACCAAATTGTCAATAATGTCCCTAAAGCCCATTTTAAAGCCCAAACTAAATAATTAGTTAAGAAAAAATAAAATTTAAATAATTTAAAATAATTAAAATAAACTAATAATCCTATTGATTCCTAAAATCAAAAATATTATAAAAAGAACAAAAATTTTTTCAATATTTTTTATTTTATGATTTTTTGGATATTTTTATGAATAATTTAGAAAAAAGTGAAAAAAATAATATTTTAAAAAATGATTTAATTAAAATACGAAAATAATAATTAAATAATAATAAAAAACTATTTTTGTTATTTTTTAATGAAAGATAGAAAAATTTAGAGTAAAAATAATAAAGAACAAAAAAAAGTGACAAAGGTGAGATTTAATTTTTAAAATAGTTAGAAAAAAAAGATTTAACTTTAAAAAGAAGTTAGAAAAAAAAAGATTTAATTTTTTTCAAAAAAGTTAGAAAAAAAGATTTATCTTTATAAAAGTTAGAAAAAAAAAAGATTTAACTTTATAAAGAAGTTAGAAAAAAATATTTAACTTTAAAAAAGTTAGAAAAAAGATTTGATTTTTTTTAAAAAAAAATAGAAAAAAAAAATTTAACTTTAAAAAAGTTAGAAAAAAAAAGATTTAGCTTTAAAAAAGTTAGAAAAAAAAAAGTTTTAATTTTAAAAAGTTAGAAAAAAAAGATTTAGCTTTAAAAAAGTTAGAAAAAAAGTTCTAATTTTAAAAAGTTAGAAAAAGATTTAACTTTAAAGAGTTAGAAAAAAAGTTTTAATTTTAAAAAGTTAGAAAAAGATTTAACTTTAAAGAGGAGTTAGAAAAAAGAAAAAAAAGTTAGAAAAAAGATTTAAAAAAAAGTTAGAAAAAAGATTTAAAAAAGGTTAGAAAAAAGATTTAAAAAAAGTTAGGAAAAAGATTTAATTTAAAAAAAAAGTATTAGATTTTTATTTAAAAAAAAGTATTAGAATTTGATTAAAAGAAAGTGTTAGAAATTAATTTAAAAAAGGTTATAAAAAATTTACTCTTTAAAGAAAAGAAAAAAAAGTTAAATTTTAATCTAAATCCTAAAAGTTAGTAAGAAGAGCTTAAAATGACTTAAATAAATAAACTAAATAGAAAAAAAAAAGTTAATAAAAAACATTAGTAAAGTTATAAAAAAGGTTAATTCAATTATTATTAGTTAAAAAAACAAGAAAAAAAAAGGTTAATTTATTAAGTTAATAAGAATTTGAAATAAAAATAAAAAAGAAAGGGTAAAATTTGGGGTATTACAGTTGCCCCTATTTAAATGGCTACACCGGACGATTTGAGTGACAGAGACTCGAGGAATCGTGGTGGAGAGATTTAAATATAGATAACCGAAAATTTTGCCCTTATATGCGACGATATGCAATGTTATGGACCAAACAAGACTAATGCAGACAATGCCATGAATATGATATGATGTGTATGCTGGAATGATGAGTGCGAAAATGCTGACGAAACATGACGACACCGAGACAGACGCCACGAGAAGAAACACACTGGGGAAAATGACGCGCTGAGACACAGTACATCACTGGGGAATTCTAAAAATGATAGTCAACTGGTGCGAATGACCAATTGTCACTTTCAGAAAAGGAACGAGATCCTCGAATGGAGATGGTACCTATGAGACGGCCTCCACTGGGGAATCTAAAAATAAAACTGGATCACGTACGATTGTAAGATCGATTACAGAATGCTGGAGCATTGAGCAAGGAATAACATCCAAGCTTCTGTAAACTACCCCTCGTGACAGGATCAAACGGACTTTTCGGAACTCCGTAGCAAATATACAGGGTAAAGACCGACTGTATGCCAAAGTAAATGGACTTTGATGGGAATTGCCCTGATAAGCTTCTCGAGGGAGAACTGTCACTTATCGTTGGAAGGGACTTATGTGCAAAGAATGGATAAGCACTCAAATAAAGAGGTTGCTGCTTATCTGATAAATAAATCTTCTCGCATTTAAGGTCGGCGCCTGGAATACGATTCTGATTCTTCTCTTACTGAAGGATAAATAAACTCCGTCATGCTTCAAGATTATGTTCTCTTGAACATGAAACGGGTAAACTGAACTTCTTCATACTTCAGAATCGTGCTCTCCTGAATATGAAACCGGGTGACTGAATATACTCATACTTCAGAATCGTGCTCTCCTGAATATGAAACTGGATGACTGAATATGCTCATACTTCAGAATCGTGCTCTCCTGAATATGAAAGTGGATAATCGAACTTCCTCATAACTCAGAATCGTGCTCTCCTGAATATGATTCGGCTCCTGAAATTTCTTCATTCTTCAGAATCGTGCTCTCCTGAAAAAACGGCCAAACTGAACTTCCTCATAACTCAGAATCGTGCTCTCCTGAATATGATTCCGCTCCTTCTTTTACTAAAGGATAAATGAACTTCTTCATAACTTCAGAATCGTGCTCTCCTGAATATGAAACTGCTCAAACCTCCCCGTAACTCAAGATCGTGCTCTCCTGAATACGATTTGGTTCGTACCTCAAGACGGCAGATAAATGGAAGCCCAACTGCTCCATGGAGATGGCCATTTGCTGCGAGTCGTAACGAGGATAGGATCGACTTCTTGGGTGAGAAATGTCGTATGTTGATGCTGTAAAATGTAAAGTGTAAAGGGTTGTAACATGTAGGATTGTAAAGTGTTGTACTGATATATTTTCCAGGCGCGAACTGGCGTGTATCTGTAAAGGATTGTAGTTGATTTTCTTGAAAGATAGTGCAAAATAAATGCACGTCCGGGTACAGTGATAAACTTCTCAAGCGAGATAGTCGCGTATCTGCCAATGTATGGTGAAAATTTTAGATGGTGCAAAATAAATGCACGTCCGGTTGGGATTGACGACCGACAAGACTGAGATTCAATCTAGGATCGAGCTAGAAAGAAGACTGGAAATCAAAACTCCATCGAGGGAATGATCTCGAAGGGTAAATATCTAATCCTGGCGAGGAAAGATAGCTGAAGTAACCGTCATCCACGAGGATCGAGCTCTGTGGGGAAACTGGAAACAAGTAAGCATTTTATGCTTAGGGCTGACAATCTATTTGGAGAGAATGGACAAACCCCAATTACTCGGTGGTAACGACCAATGATGGAGACACGATGAACCTGTGCATGTTATCGCGTATGTTAATGGATATGTTAATATGAATGTATGTTGATGTCTATGTATGTAACTATGCAAGATGTTATGAAATGAGTATGTAATGAGTATGTAATGAATATGTAATGAATATGTGATGAATATGTAATGAATATGTAATGAATATATAACGAAATAGGCATGTGATGCTTATGCCCTTGCGTATGCTGACGAAACAGACTAGAGACGGGACGAGAGATGAAATAAACATCTCGACGGAAATACCCTGCGTTCTCTGCAACCAATACGTCAATCATGGGTAAGAAAGATCAATGGTAGAACCAAGTCTGGTTTTAAAGTTTGGAATTCTCTGGGGAGAAGGTAATCTGCTTGTGGTGTACAGTATCACGTCTTCACATGGGGAGAAGAAAACCTGAGGGACACTTTTGAGTTACCCAAGAAAAGGTTGTCAGCTTATAGTCTCTCTGGGGACTATCACTGGGAGCATGTCGGTGAAATCTTTGATGTCTTAGGCACCACCGGCTCCATCCAAAGTATTGTCAGCTTAAAGTCTCGCTGGGGACTATGACGAGGCAATAGTTTAAGAGCCTGTTGCAACACTGAGCTTTACTGGGGGATGAAAGCCGCTGTGAGTAAAATCCCTCGGGTGCATGAAGAAAAGTTGTGAAACCACATGGCCTTGATCTTGAAGGACCTTATAGTAGTCGCCATTTGTTTGCTTTAAAAACATGGTGCCCTAGGATACTTGCGTTGCGAGGTAGGGTCATCTCAAGAGGATTTTATAGAGAACACCGAGTCCGGCTGCCCCATTGTTCTCAAACTCTTTGAGAGATTTGTCAGGTCTCGACGTAACTGGCACAAATTAATCGTGTTACGATGAAATCTTTGGGAAATAGCTCTTAAGAACGTCAGACTCGCGTTGGTAAGCGAATTGGGAAACTGCCTGCCCCTGTTTAGCAGGATCATCAAGTTCCACGGGTTATGTCCATATGTAAATCTCTAAGATATCAAGCAAAGTCATCATGCCTGAAATGCCTATCCTGAGCTTATCAATGTACGCATATATTTGTCTTGAATTTTTTGTTTTTTTGTTTTGAAAAAGATACCTCAACAACTCGTGACCGAGATCACTGGTTAGGATATAAGTTTGAATTATAATGCCAACATGAATTTTTGAGCATAGCTCGTAGGAGTCAGGAAACGTGATCTTGTCAAGTATGCTTTCAACCAAAGTCCTACTTCAATTAGGTCTTTTAAAGGTTGTATCGTGGCTCGGTTCACGGTTTAAGAAACAAAGGATAAAGGCTCAAAGTTATATTTGTACCCACCCATTCTTCGTGATGTTCTCCAATCCTAATTCAGTTAACCGGATACGAACGCTCATATCTCAAGCGGATTTGCTATGGTCGAGAACTTATCAAGGCTTTGGACATGGCAGTCACTCACCTATTTCTAATGGCAATTGTTCACACGATTTTGTTCTTTACTAGGGATTATTTATTGTACCCTCTAGTTTTGCTTTTATTCCCTAACTTTTGCCTGGACAACGTCTTTTGATCTGACTTTGGAGTCCAGCGGGATGCCCCAGTTTTGCCTAAGTCTCCTTCATAGGTTTTGACTTAGCGGGCTCTTATTTTTTTGAATATTCTTTTATGCACAAGTCGTGTAAATCTTTTGAAAGACTCGTGACTGCCCCACTCCTTAGGTAACCGAGGGATAGCCATTGTATTGGACTTCTTAAGATGCTAAGGATAAATTCTCGAAGGTTTGCTCTTCCTTTTTGAGGATCTAAGCGCTCGATCGGTTGAACTGAAACCTACCCTGCCCCAGGTTATGATGAAGGTTCTTAAAAGAAAGAAAACTCCTACTTCAAGGCTCAAAGAGGTTGACTAGGGATTAACATCCTTATATCTCCAGTGTTTGGGATTTGAAACAATGCCTTACATCATCAGCGGGTTTCAATCGAAAGCATACGACAAGAAATCTGACGTTTTGGGTTCGTCATCCTCCCCCCAATTCTCCATCAGAACAAGAGATCGGGTAAAGTTGGCATTATGATTTATGAAAACGTTTTTTGAATGAGTGAAACGAATGGATTTATTCAAGACAAACATATGCGTTGCATTAATTAATCAAAGATAAACAAGTTCGTGCATGCTAAATATGCTTAATCAAAGAGAAATACATATAAATAAACAAATGAACTGTCGGAAAAATCCTTCTAAATGGTTTATGAAATTCAAAAGCAACAGTTTCCTTTGGCGGAGCCTCAACGGAAAGGACGTCTGGCTTATGATCACTGTGAGTCATCATGGTTTGCCCCAGTTACGCTGGTCACATCTTCAACAGTTTTCAGTCGTTGCTTCAAAATAACTTTCCCAGATTCTTTGTTGATCCCGGTCATGTCATCTTGAGGGTTACTGAAATGAAGCGAGCTAGGCCTTTGAATAATTACTGGATTCGGCTGATTTGCTGAGGGGTAAACATACTTTGCAGAATCTAAGCTTGACAAGCGGGGAACCCCGAGAGGAGTCTCGATCTTCGGCTGAGCATCGCTAAAAGAAAACTTCTTCGTTTCCATCAAATTTCTGACAAAGTTCTTAAGAGCGTAGCAATTCTCTAGATCATGGTCGGGCGCACCCTCATGAAATAAACAATGAGCGGCAGCGTTGTAACATGCAGGTAACGGATTAGGCGGAGGACCCAAAGCACGGGTGGTAATCAGACCTTGTTGTACCAAATGGGGGTATAACTCAGTGAAAGTTATCGGAATTGGAGGACAAGGCTTATACTGCCTCTTAAGGGGACAAGGAACCTGATTCTGTGATTGTTGGTGAACAGGAGCGTTGGGCACTCGTTGACTGTTGACAGGAACTTGCACGGGCGGATGACCGAAAGGTTGTTGATGAACCGACGCTTGATATACCGGAGCTGACTGCAGAGGCTGGTATGTAGGAAACTACTGATCGAAAGGAGGTGCAACAGTAGCTACATAGGGTTGTTGAACATATAGAAACGGATAACCTTGAACATAACTCTGCTGATATTGTAAAGGTTGAGGAGTAGCCTTTTTGCGGTTCCTCGAACGCGCAGGTCCTTTACCATGGTCGGAGTTAGGAGTTTTGCACTTTGGAGGGGTAGCCCGTCGAACTGGTTGAGCACTAGGAGGCACCAAACCGGTTTGAAGGCCGTGAGGAGGTACATCCTTGACAGTAACAGCTGGTTGAGGTTCCATAACGGTATTAGTCTTAGAAACAACAGTAGACTGAGCATCCACCTTCACACTAAGAGCTCGTAACATCTCCAAAATTTGCCCTACACTTCCTCGAAGATCTTCGAATTCATGGCTGACACGGTTGATCTCTTGGTTTTGATCTTCCATTCTTTTGAAGGGTCGTATTGACGCAGAGAACTCAGGGTGACCAAACTGGAGGGTGAGAGAACCGAGTATGAGAAATCGGGAGACACATGCAATGCAAAAGTATGATGCTAAAATGTGAATGCAAATGAAGATTTCATGGAACTCAAACATTTACGAATGTCGTGGGGTACCAAGGAAATCTTTTTCTTGTTTTTTCATTTTATTTTTTTTTATTTATGGTATCCCGCGATATCCATAAATAATATTTGAACTCCATGAAATACAATGCAATGAGATGCTTTATGGATGCAATGCATGAAAACACACAAAGTCCTAGGTTAAAGGAACGTGAGCGGAGTCAAGGTATACCCATCCCAAAAGGAGTGTACTATAGGTTAGTTGTACCTGCAGAACAAGGTTCTAAAAAGTGCCCAAAGTCATCAGCCCATCTTTCGGATATTATCAACCTTCCGACTGACTCAGGGATTAATAATATTCTCAAGAGAACCTCTTTTGAGTGTAGTATCGCGTAGCAACCGTTGTAGGACTACTCCCACATAGTTCCCGCACTACGTCCTAAATAAGGCCAAGGTGGTGTTAAGGTACTACGGTCCTCAATATCACAGACTCCAATCGACCATGGAAAAAGTTTTCGCGATTACTCGTTCAACCGAACCATTTTCGAAAAGGTCTCAACTGAGCGGTGATTCTCGAATCAGCTTGGTCGGGATTCAACTCCCTATAAGCCTCATCGAATATATCCCCATCCTATAATAATGTCACTAGTCCGGGCGTAGGACTTATCTCACAGCACAAGGAACAGTCCCACAATCAAAGCACAAATATATACATGCAAATGAATAATAACACAGATAGTAATAAATATGAACAAATTAGGGATAACCCTCAAAAGTTTAACAAGTCCCCAGTGAAGTCGCCATTTTCTGTTGCGGTGGAAATAGGATCACAAACTATTAATGAGTTTGAATCGCAATTCAATTCACAACCGCTCTTTGATTTATCCGAAGGAAAAGGTCAAAAGAGGGAAAACCTATTTTGCATCGTAAACACAATGCGGGGAAAGATCTAGGGTTCGGGGGTTGGTTAAATTTAGGGAAGGTATTAGCACCCTAAACTTCTGTAGTACTCTACAGGAACCTTTTGTTCAAATGTTTACTATTTGCTTTATTTATTTGCTTAAGGTATATGTACAAAGGATTAAAAGTGAGAAAATAAACCTAAGGGGTTAATTCTAAGTTTACTCGGCAAGACATCGCATCTTGTGCCTACGTATCCTTACGGGAGTGGAATCAGAGTAATCGTAGTTTCCCTCAATAGGGAGGTTAGAGACTTCTTGACTGTGGTCAAGGTCTCAAGGGGAATAAACGCATCTTAAGGACACGCTTACGTGGAGTGTAGAAACTCCAAATCTCTACGTTAAAATGTTAAGTTGTAATTAGGGTTAAATTAGGGATTCCACGGCGAGAAACCCTAAAATGAGCGCGGCGGCTCTTAGACCTAATACTAGGGGTAAAAGCAATTTTGCCCACGGCGGGACACCTAGGCTAAACAGGGTTTGATTCATAAAAGGGGTAAGGCTATTGACTCAGCGGCCAAAAGGCTGGACCTAATCCTTCGGAAGGATAAAACTGTAAAAAATGTGAAAATATGACAAATCATTATATGGAGGAATAATTAAGGTACAGAAATAAGAAAAGTAATAAAGGCAGAGGATATAAAGAAACAAAGAAACATTTCTGAAAACATGAAGAATATGAAAATATGTAATGACACTTAGAATATGTAATGACACTTAGAATGAAGTGAGGGAGGAAAATAGTGTGGGGCTGTGGCCACCACAAGCACATCTCAACCTCGAGCATGCACATGAAATGCCAAAAGAAAGAAAAGTAATAAAATGGTACATAAAATGACACGACAAACATCAGGCATCAGGAGTTCCTTACGAAAAGGTTTTAATTTTTTAATATTTTAATTATAAAAAAAAGGTTTTGATTTTTTTAATATTTTAATTATATATATAAAAAAAGGTTTTAATTTTAAAATGGAATTACTTAGTTAAAAAAATTTAAGTTTAAATTATAAAAAAAATGTTAAGTTTAAATTATATATAAAAAAATGTTTTTTTGGGAACAAAAAGGTTTTTTTGGAAAAAAAAAGTTTACGGGAACAAAAAAAGGCTTTTTTTGAAAAAAAATGTTTACGGGAACAAAAAAAGGCTTTTTTGAAAAAAAATGTTTACGGGAACAAAAAAAGGCTTTTTTTTGAAAAAAAATGTTTACGGGAACAAAAAAGGTTTTTTTTGGGAAAAAATGTTTTAGTTTTAATAAAAAAAGGTTTTGATTTTGAAAAAGGTTTTGATAAAAAATAACAATAGAATTGCAAATGCAAACAGACAATTAATGGACATGCAAATGCAAACAATCCTATACGACACAATCATGGTTCATACAGATCAAAATCTACGGATCTAAACAACAATGAAGGTTAACATGGCAAGGATGCAAATAAATGTGAAAAATGCAAAGGATTTAGGAATCTAACCTTCGAAGCGGAGGCTTGCTTCGGTGAATGTTGGTTTGGTTTGAATAAGAGAACACTGGAGTGAGGGTTGTGCGTTGTAAGAACAACAGCCTTTTTCCTTCTCTGGTGTCTTCTTTGTTTCTCCCTCTCTCTCCTCTTTTCTGAAGAAAACCTTCTGACCCCCTTTTTCAACAAGGCAACACATGTATATATATGGAACAAATGAGGGTTAACACCAAATTGTCAATAATGTCCCTAAAGCCCATTTTAAAGCCCAAACTAAATAATTAGTTAAGAAAAAATAAAATTTAAATAATTTAAAATAATTAAAATAAACTAATAATCCTATTGATTCCTAAAATCAAAAATATTATAAAAAGAACAAAAATTTTTTCAATATTTTTTATTTTATGATTTTTTGGATATTTTTATGAATAATTTAGAAAAAAGTGAAAAAAATAATATTTTAAAAAATGATTTAATTAAAATACGAAAATAATAATTAAATAATAATAAAAAACTATTTTTGTTATTTTTTAATGAAAGATAGAAAAATTTAGAGTAAAAATAATAAAGAACAAAAAAAAGTGACAAAGGTGAGATTTAATTTTTAAAATAGTTAGAAAAAAAAGATTTAACTTTAAAAAGAAGTTAGAAAAAAAAAGATTTAATTTTTTTCAAAAAAGTTAGAAAAAAAGATTTATCTTTATAAAAGTTAGAAAAAAAAAAGATTTAACTTTATAAAGAAGTTAGAAAAAAATATTTAACTTTAAAAAAGTTAGAAAAAAGATTTGATTTTTTTTAAAAAAAAATAGAAAAAAAAATTTAACTTTAAAAAAGTTAGAAAAAAAAAGATTTAGCTTTAAAAAAGTTAGAAAAAAAAAAGTTTTAATTTTAAAAAGTTAGAAAAAAAAGATTTAGCTTTAAAAAAGTTAGAAAAAAAGTTCTAATTTTAAAAAGTTAGAAAAAGATTTAACTTTAAAGAGTTAGAAAAAAAGTTTTAATTTTAAAAAGTTAGAAAAAGATTTAACTTTAAAGAGGAGTTAGAAAAAAGAAAAAAAAGTTAGAAAAAAGATTTAAAAAAAAGTTAGAAAAAAGATTTAAAAAAGGTTAGAAAAAAGATTTAAAAAAAGTTAGGAAAAAGATTTAATTTAAAAAAAAAGTATTAGATTTTTATTTAAAAAAAAGTATTAGAATTTGATTAAAAGAAAGTGTTAGAAATTAATTTAAAAAAGGTTATAAAAAATTTACTCTTTAAAGAAAAGAAAAAAAAGTTAAATTTTAATCTAAATCCTAAAAGTTAGTAAGAAGAGCTTAAAATGACTTAAATAAATAAACTAAATAGAAAGAAAAAAAAGTTAATAAAAAACATTAGTAAAGTTATAAAAAAGGTTAATTAAATTATTATTAGTTAAAAAAACAAGAAAAAAAAAGGTTAATTTATTAAGTTAATAAGAATTTGAAATAAAAATAAAAAAGAAAGGGTAAAATTTGGGGTATTACACATATATACATCTTGCAGAAAAAAGGCATAACAAAAATTGTTCTATGCTATATTCAAATAACAAAGATCAAGCATATCAAGAGCAAAGTCATGCTAGGCACGAAAAGATGAAATGTTCATCATCCTAACTTGAACTAAAACAGCACCAACATCAAAATGTTCATGAAAACAGCTCAACATCCCAATCCAACTTTAAGCAACAGTTATGAATTAAAATCCCCTAGAGTTCACACATGACTTAGGTACAATAATACATCATGAAATGGTTGACAAACACTTAAACATGATATGATCAAAACAAGCACAAAAACTGGCAGATTTTCATATAAGCTACATCTTGCATTTAAACACCAACATGTCAAGTATGTTTATGACAGAAATAAAAAAGGACATTAACCACTAACCTCTTGTAGATCTCAAAGCAAGCTTGTTGCAATATGGAATGCCTTGAAGTTACTCCAGCTACTGTCCAACTCTGCTTTGATGAAAACAGCCTTGCTTTGCACTTGAAGAAATGGGATGAACTTGTGACAGAACTCAAAACAAATGAGGATAAAGTTATTTTAGGTTATGGACAGTTGATACATCATATATAAAAGGTGTATGGAAGGTTAGAACGATTAAAACAGGCCTGAACAAAGGTTTCTTTGATTTTGTGTGTGAGGTCAAACTTTGCTTGGTTGAAAGTTGACTTTTGGGAAAATGAAGTTTTTGAGTGGTTTAAGAGTATGAACACCTTCCACACATCATTTGTGGATTGTGCAGATGGTTTTTGAAGGATTGAAGTGTGTGGAAATGGATTTGGGAAGCCAACTGCCCAAGGCAGATTTTGATGAAACTTGGAAATTTGAAAATGAGGCAAGCAAGAAGGGAAGGAGAGCTATGGATTTCTCTTGGTTCTAAGAGTGCTCTAGTGTGCCTCTTAACATAGAGGAAACCTTATTTATAAGCAAGGCAAGGCTTGGGGCAGATTGGTAATTTGGCACTTTTGGTGGGAGTTTTGAAAAAGTAACTTTGCTTGATATTTTGATGCAGCTGCAAATTCAAATCTTTGGCTCAGTTGATGCATTACTCAAGTGGCATGAATGACATAATAATGATTGAAATGGCTAGGCAGTAGGAGGGCTGTTTGCTGCAAGTGTTCCATAAAGTTTCTCTTTCTTCCTTTTCTTTGATTAAAATAATCCCACTTGCCTCCAACTTGCAAGATTCACCAAACCTCCTCATTTATGCATTTCTTCTCCTCATATACTCTAAATATCAAATAGAAATATGATCCAAGGGCTGAGAATAGCTCAAGTGATCAAAGGATGAGTTTGTGAAAAATTGAAAGTGTTGGACTCAAGTGTTGAAACCTCATCTTGTTGAATTCATAACTCTCAGCTCATAAGGGCTATGGAGGAGTTCTAGTACATTTTAGAAAGCCCTCATATAGCTCTAAAATATTCATGTTTTCATGAGTTTCAGATTCCCAAAGGAACCTGGCCAAAAAACCTCTCAAAGTTGCTGAAAAACATGCCTAAAAAGTGAAATAACTTAGAATTTTTCCAAGTTATTTTTCCCTCTTGTAATGAATTTGGTCATAACTCTAAATCTATGCATTTTCGGCTCATGGACCACTATGGTAATTTTGTAGGACTTGTCAAGAGCTTTCCAATGAGCTTTGAACCAACTCAATTGGATGTGTGGTTAGGGAGTTATGGTCTTGCCCCTTTCAAAACCCTAATTCCCGATTTTTGCGATTACTCTCCAATCCTTGATCCAATGGTCATGAAACTTCATGGGTAGGTGAAATATGTCATTAGGAACATTTTTGATTCCCACCTTGAGGTCAAATTCCTTATGAGTGAAGAGTTGACTTTTCAGTCAACCGGACGATCGATCAGTGACCACCGAGTCGACTGTTGATGCTCCGGGTCTTTTGAGGCCTTAAAACTTCTTGAGTAGACTTTACCTAGCCATATGAACTTTATGGACCATGGTCCCACCATTGTAACACCTTTTAAATCGAAAGTCAAACAACAGTTGACTTTTCCTAATTGAAAACCCTAATTGGGTATCCTGAAATGCACTGTTCTTGATCCTCGGGTGACAACCTCAAATTGAATTCATACTTGATCCAATGGAGTATGTTTGATGATGTGGAGACTTATTTCAAGGAGAACCAATCCAAAACATTGACTGATTAACCGTCGAAACCTCGATTCTCGGCTGTACGGAACCCTGAGTCCTGTATCTTAACAAAGACAAACTTGAAACAGGTTAAGGTTAGATAATCAAATTCACATGATCCTAAAATGATGATGAAGATCTAAGGGGTCAAAATTTAGGGTATGACAGATAGCCTAGAGAACCACTAAGCCTAGTTTAGAGGAATATCAGGAACAGACCCACAACATTATGATCAATCTCTCTTCAAAACATGTTCAAAATCTCAAAATGATTTGCAGAGATTTGGCATATTTGACAGGGGAAATTATAAGACTTGAAGACGTTCTCAATAGATACAATCATTACTACGAAAAACACATACAATAACGGTTTAAAAAGGGATACCATTACGCGTGACCAACCGTTGTTACATAGTGCGTGGTTGTATATGCGTTACTTACAATTATGTTCGTATGACTGTGATAGAAAACCTGAAAGTGCGGGACATATTATCATTGTTGCTTTAACTAACCGTTGTAATATATTAAAGATCTCAGGTTCAATTCTCAGCAGCGCATTTTTGGTATATATATTATTTTGGACAATGTTCACTATATAACCACGGTCATATTTAACAATCGTCATTAAATTATCTACTTAAAAAATATTTATGCTTTTTGAAAATTTTCAATATTTTAAATTGTATTTTTATGAACCGTATCAGAATAGAAACAACAATTGTATCATGTAACAAAAAAATTATTTACTTCATCAATTCAAAAAAATATTATTTACATCATCAAACTCAAATGCATATCAAACACACACACACACAAATATATATATATATATATATATATATATATATATATATATATATATATATATATATATATATATATATATATATATATATATATATATATATATATATATATATATATATATATATATATATATATATATATATATATATATATATATATATATATATATATATATATATATATATATATATATATATATATATATATATATATATATATAAATTAAAGTCATGTTTGAGGACCCTTAAGTACATTGAAGATATACACCTTATGTTTACGAATGTCTACAAAGTCTTCGCAGGGGAATAGTGTATCGTTGTTAAACATCTACATCAGAAAGTGTAAAAAATGTGAATATCACACATATATGATAATCATAGCCAACTTAAATAATAATATGTTATTGTAAACAATTCATTACATATATAATATTACTTGATCCCGTGAATCATCAATGGTGACGGAGATAATGTTTATCATGTGTTTCATTACATAATACCCACACTCTTATCCTCTTGGTTGTTTCCTTGTCTACAAAAATAAATATTAATTTCATGAATGTTATAACCACTTATGCATGTAACAATATATATTAATAAATGTCACAAGTAATATGGCCACTTACTTTAGGCAAGATAAATGTTAGTTTTTTTTACTATTGTTCAAGATATAGTGTCGTTGCACAACATTGTACATTGAAAATGATTTAAACATATTACTCGTTAAACCAATTACAAAGTCAAATAGAATATTACTAAAATTTTTTATATAAACATAAACTTACCTATTAATAATTTGCTTCATTTTAGGTTCAAGTGGTTTATGTAAGGAACACGGTGTCGTTACCGTATTCGTCCTAAGCAATATGATGATAAGTTGTCAATGACCACTGAATAAACATGAGCATTTATATTATTATTATTTTCTAAAAGAAAGCTAACTATAAAAGATAAACCATAATTTCAAAATTGCTTAAGATTTGAGAAATTGTGCTAAGTAACATTCTTTTTCCCCTTGACTTAACCGTTATGAAATGTAAGATTCAATCCCTTTTTTATCATTATTTGACATTTGAATATTATATGAATCTAAGATGTCATATATTCAATTTATTTAACTCTTTAAAAATATGGTGAGTGTATCTAAATGGTTAAACAAAATTAAAAAAATAAGTGAGGAAATACAAACAATAGTGTACTATATATAATGACATGCATATTCAATAATATACTTACATGCATCAAACTTGCAATATCCCTACATCCAGTCAACTATTTCCAAGGAGAAAATCTCGTATGTCACTAGGAGTAGAATAGAAGAGCTTTACTGTTGGAGAATGCTCTAGCTCAAGACAAATTTGTTCACTGTTTTCCGCAACTAACATGTATAACATGGTGATTTCATGCGCGGCAGGATCCAATACCTCATTGACCTCTTGAGCGGGGGCGAATGAACAATTACTTCCTTTTGTGCTAGCACCACATACAACATTTGTTTAGGGAACTTGATCATCATCAGTATCATCATTTCTATTCGTACATTATTGAAAGGATCCACTAATTCTCTACAACATAATATTCGTTTTGAAAATAATACATAATAAACACATTTTTATCTTTTCTAACTTTTCAGATAAAATACAATATATCACACATTTCAAATAAAACACTAACATTTTAGATAAAACACATACCGCATATAACTCTTTTAACTTTTCCATGTATTTCCTCTGAATTTCCACTCCACTTCTAACATCTTCTTTTGTTCTTCTAACTCTTTCTCAACAGCTATAATGTTTTCTTTTTGCGTTTGTAATTCGGTGTTTCCAGCGCTTTTTGGGTTGGACCAAAAAATAATCTCAGGCTGACGCCTTTTTCAACTCCACGAATGCGCCACCAATGTCATATGTTTCGATAGCTTTTATTAGTATATCATGTCGTGATTATGGAACAAATTAGCCTCCACAGGCCTCCTTAATCAACAGATCCTACGCAACATGCATGATAATATTAATATTGTAATTACCACAACATTTAAATAACACATAACATACGCACAACAAATCATACTTACAATTTTCTCAGCAACTGCTCTTGACACATCTGAGGTGTACTTCCCATTTGGTCTTAGTTGAGCCCTCTTTTACTTCTCATGCCTTGACGGTGGAGATGAGTCACGATCACGACTAATGGAGTCCTCATCTCCCATTTGTTATTTTTTCATCCATCATCGTTTTCTCCAGTTTCCTATAACCACCACGAGACAATCTATAGGGGTAAATAACTTTTGATTGGTTTTATATTCTTGCTTGACTTTTAGCTAGTTATAAACATAGTGAAAATTTGATTAGTATCTATAAATCATTAGCATAAAATTATCAAGATAAATAAGACTAGTACTAACCAAGAATTTCTCAAAATGACGGCCCTTCCTAAACTTTTTCCAAACCTTCTTCGAGAGATAACTATATCTCATCCATGGATGCTCAAGACTAATCTCAGGCTCCCTAATGTAGTCACGTGTGAGTTGTGACTTAATGTTCCTTCAACACGTACCAACATGACTTGCCCACCTTTTTTTAAGTTCTTATCATCATTCGTAAATTCAAAAGTCAACTACGTTCAAATCAATAAGAATGTACTAGAAATGATAGAAAGTCATATTGAATAGATGAAAATTAAAATTAATACTTTAACGTCTATCCATATGTTATCTTTGACAAAATATTTAAAACAAAATAAAAATATGTCACAACGGTTCAGCTATGCAACCGTGATGATATCACATTTATTTAAAAATTAAAATAAATAAAATACAAAGGCGTAACTAAATATTAAAAAAATAAAATATTTGAGGGTGCTGAGATTCGAACCCATGAAAGGGTGATTATATAACCATGGTCATATCAATCAATCGTGATTATATCATATCAAAATTTTAATAAGTAAATAAAAATAAAAATTTGCGCATTAAGTAATATATATCATCATGGTCCTTCATGGCACCGTGATAACTATGGCGTTGTTGTATATATATTTTGTAGTAGTGAGTCAAGAAAGTTAAGGGCAGTTGTCGATGTTGATAATGGTTTAGAAGCAGTTCAAAGACCAAAAACATATGGAAGCAAAGATGAGAACAGAAGACCACGTAATTGTGTACGTGTTGAGTCATAGAGAAGTTACCGTTATTGACACTTATAAGAGTTTAATATCTTAGTTAATTTCATTCATGTAATAAAGGTTCGCAAATTTTATCAGTATTCTGTATAGAAGTCAAGTATCAAAGCCACAGAGAGAAAATAGATCGTAAGAAAATATTAATCTGCATCTTTTTTCTAATTCTATAATTATAACATTTATTTCATTGCTTTTATTATTTTCTTTGTTTATTTTATCTCTTCAAACAATTATTCATTTTCTTATTGAAATTTATATTTGGATTCCCTAGATTCAAGCATCAATAACCAAACACAAACACACATTTCTCAAATATTTTGCACAAATAGTTCAGAGATTTTTTTTTCTCGTTTAATCCCTTAAGTGAACGAAAACTTATAATTTAATTTATGAAAATACCAGTAAACACATTGTCATCCATTCATTGAGAGAGTCATGTAGATAATGTCAAAGCTATTAATATCAAATGTTAGATTTTAGAAGAGTTTTACTTGAAGTTTCAAGAAAATCTTACATTTTTTTTTGGTACACTAAAAGGGCTAAAGCCCGAAATATAAAAAACTAGGCAACAAGCCTATCAAAATATGAAAAAATCAAGAGTAATATATACACAGTGGATCCCCTACACAACTATATTATATTATGAAAAAAGAGTAATAAATTGATAGTGTAAATTTTTTTTACATTTTCAATAAGTAATAATTATGTATTCCGCTAAATTATATTAAATTTTTAAATTAATTATATAATATAATTGAATAATATATTACTATTAAATGACAGTATAAAACATTTTTATAATATTAATACAACAATTAAATATTTTATTATTAGTATTATTTATGTAATCGTTTATGGTTTATATAATTTTATGAAGAAAAAAAAAATCATCGACAGTATAAAATGTTTTTGTGTGTCCAATCAATGAGGACTTGTATTTTCTAAATCTCACTTTTGTTATTTAAATACTAACATGATATGTATTTTTCAAGTTACACTTTTATTTTTAAACTACTAATCTAAAATAGCTAAATGTTGTAAATAATCATTTTTTATGTGACATATAATTTATGGATATTAATATAATAAACTTTATTGAATCAATATCATCGTCATGGACAATATAAAATCCGGTTAAATGTTGTTATATATTTTATTTATAATTTTGAAATACCGATTATAGATTTTTTCACACCCTATTTTCCAAAAATATTTAAAATACTGAATATTTTTGTGGTTTTTTTCAACTGGTGTTTTTAATAAATCGGTACTATTTAAATGGAGAAAATGAATTGTTTATTATATCAATGTATTAGAGACAATAGACCATTTCTAACTAATGACTCGTTTGAGTTTTTATTATTCTCAAATAGACTATCAAACACCCATACATATTTTGTCATATACGAATTAACTCATTCAAAAATAATTAACTAATTTTTAAATAAATTTAAACATTCTATATAAACAAATCACTAAATCAACTAAAACTCTCTCATATATATATATATATATATATATATATATATATATATATATATATATATATATATATATATATATATATATATATATATATATATATATATATATATATATATATATATATATATATATATATATATATATATATATATATATATATATTAAGAGTAAGTTTTTTTTTAACTTACTCCAAATCATAACTTTTAAATTGAATCTAATTTAGTGGTTAATTAGAATTTTTACGTATAACTCACTACTACAAAAACGTTTTTTAATAGCGCTTTTTTTGTTTTTAATAGCGCTTTAAAGCGCTATTAATCAAGGCGCTATTATAAAACAAAATTTTTAATAGCGCTTTAAAAGCGCTATTATAGTTCTGGTTATTAATAGCGCTTTTTCAAAAGCGCTATTATAGGACCTGTATTTAATAGCGCTTTTACAAAAACGCTATTATAAGTCACATATTTGATAGCGCTTTCAAACAAAGCGCTATTATAGCACCGGTAATTTGCTTTAATTTTGATAGCACTTTCAAACAAAGCGCTATTATAGGACACATATTTAATAGCGCTTTCCAATAAAGCGCTATTATAGGACACATATTTAATAGCACTTTTAAACAAAGCACTATTATAATCCACATATTCGATAGCACTTCCAAACAAAGCGCTATTGAAATACCGATAAATTACTTTAATTTTGATAGCACTTTCTAACAAAGCGCTATTATAGCACGCTCTCTTCAGACCGCTATATATTATAATGCACTTTTTTTTACACCAAATCATTATATATATATATATATATATATATATATATATATATATATATATATATATATATATATATATATATATATATATATATATATATATATATATATATATATATATATATATATATATATATAATATTGATGCATACAATATATTGATGCATAGTATTGATGCATACATATAATATTGATACAATATATCGATGCACAGTATTGATGCATACATATAATATTGATGCAAATCATTTCCATTAAGTCAAGCTAAGAACAGATGCATAATACAAGTCATTAGTGATACAACTATATCTATTATAATTTGTTGAGATCTCGAACAAGCTAAAAGTAATTTAAGAATCTTTTGTCATAACATTCTCATTGAGGGAACATTTTCTGTTTCCTTAGGAATGATTGATACATGGAACAACATTTATTGAATACAGTATCACTACAAACGAAATTTAATAATTTTGCCAGAAAAACTCAATGAACTTACTGAGTTTTCATGAACTTACTGATATAGTCGCAAATCAAACCGTGGACCAATTTCCTTCAATTCTACAGAGTTAGGACCCCTACGTTTTTCATATATATGATGCTTGTATGCAGCAGCAGACACAATATTTCAAACGAGAAGAAAAGTACTAAAGTGCACCATTTACACGTCAGATTTTAAGGAGTGTCTCACACACACTAGATCATCCAACTTATTGCCATCTATTTTATATTGGGAGACCCCTTCCATCTGATCTGTCTATAGTGAACCTGTGCTTTTTTCCTCAAACTTTTTAAAGGCATGACTTCCCATTTTTTATAATTTGAATTCTTCCTGAGATCACTCATGTCTGGTGAGCCTGAGATATGTCCACTTTTGTCTGGGTTTACATTGCCCCACACTCTACAATTGCCAAACTGTCCTAAACCCCCAGCCTTACCAGCTGAATTCTTCTGTGTATCCAGGGGAAAGAAACCCACTATTCAGTGTATCCAGGATCAACGGTGAAACCATATATATCAACAATATCACACATGGAGAGTGCTAATTCAATAGTCTTCATTCCAGTTCCTTTGGCACCTCGACGTAAAGACAATATTAGACTAAAACTTGAGTAGACCTTGTGCTATCCTGGTTTCCAAGTTGCTGCCGACGGTTGTGAACCTAAAAAACAAGTGAAACTGTTAAACAAAGCCAAGTTTTTGATAAAGTAGATGGTATAGGATTTTGAGACATAGCTTACGAGATTTTGGTAGCTGCGACATCGCCATGGAATTCATGACCAGTACATACATCTCAGCACTAAGATATCATCTGTACTCGAATAACTTCATCCAATATTCCAGGGAGCGTCAACATGGTTTGTAGTTCTTGACATAATCAGAAACTCGCAAGTCTTAAATCACGTGAATGATCAACGCAAGGGCAGGATCATGGCCGTTGATTTCTTCTGCATGCCAAGAGTAATCCTCTATGCTAAGTTTTATCATGTTACACACCAAACCTTATATTTAAAATCACTAGCATCAGCAGAAGTGAAAGAGTCAGTGAATCTGGTAGGCCGCACTGCAACACTCCCTTTACTGTCTTCAAAACTAGCAGAAGTGCTACTATAACTAAACTTGCCGTTTTCTGCATCCTTCCAAATTTTCAACATTTGTCGAAGTGGCCGAGTACCGTCAACAGCAGAATAGGAGCCGTCGAGTTCATCAGAAACCGGTCACCATTTCTCCACTACTGCTGATAGTACATTGACAGCATGACTCATATCTTGCCTATGGTATGGTTCCATAGCAGTGCAATGTCCAGCAAGTTCTGCAGCAATAGTTATACTTTCACATGTTTCTTCATTTTGTTCCAAAGCTGGATCAATAGCAGCCATAAGCTGAAGTTTATTTTCATCAAGTTGCATCTGAGGTTATAAGTTGTGGACGATGATAGTAAGCCTGCATAGACCATAACAAAAGGATCAACACAAAATTCAAACAAAATTCCATGAAAAGTCAAGGATTGTAAAGGTTCCAAATGCTAAGAAGATATCTTCAGCTACTAAATGAGAATGGGACCAATACATATAAATACAACATGCTGTCATATTCTTCATCACCACAGCTCATGTACTCCGTCTCGATCTCGCAACGAACAAGAAACCTTTCACACCAACACCAACTTGTCACTTAGATAACACATGTTTAACTTGGGGTGATGATTTGAAACCCGGTTTAGGTCTTCAACGGATCAGGAAAGCAGTTGTTGAACTGTTGTCGAAGGAAACCTTCCTATCTCGTCAGTGTATATAGGAAGTATTTTTCTCTAGCATGATGCAGCAACTTCCACCGTCAAGTCATTCAATATTCTCGGTTCTATCCCAGACCTGTTGTTGCATAGAAAATTTTAGATGTAAAAAAAGTGTTATGCATATAGTTGTGTTTGAAGGTGTGAATGATCATGGACTGTGCTCAGAAGGTGTGGATATAACATGGATGTGAAGCTGGTTGATGATCTAATTCTAACTTTGAAATGTGTACCTGATCAGGGTCTTGAATTGACAAATGAAGCAATTGATTTATTGAAGGCACTTTTTGATGAAATTGACGGTGATTCCGGTATGATTGCAGTTAATTTTCTTGATGCAATTGGTTTGTGATTCCGGTAGGCACTTTAAGAAGGAATGTGTGTGGAGGATTACCAGCTGGTTCATTCATGACACTTTCAAACTCACTGCAACGCATTGACAACAATAGAGCTCAACAACTCAGAACTTTGAGCAATACATGTGAATTACCAAAATCAGACAATAGAGTTCATTCATGATAACAGGTCCAAAATCACTTTGAAAGTTTGCAGTAAAGTGGTTTTCACATGGACTTTCAAAATTGAGCAATACAATAAAGTTTGCAGTAAAGAAGTTTGCCTTTCACATGGACTTTCCTGGTAACAATAGAGTTCATTCATGATAATTGGGTTTGCCTTTAAAACCACTTTTACAATTGAGCAATACATACTTGTTAGAAAGAAGCATTAGAAAATAGCTTGAAAGTTCACTACAGTAGCAGAAAAATTACCATATATACTTTTTATCATTGCGTCCAAATTCTGCGCATCCAAATTCTTTCTTTTAAGCCAGGATCTCTTCATTAAGGTAAAGTTCCAAGGTGCTTCATCGAATGCCCCACACCAAGCTGATGTCGGTACATGAAAATCAACACAAAAAACACAAAGTTACCAGAGCTTTCAACAACAAGAATATGCATCAGGTTAACAATGGGATTCATAGCATAATGAACAAAACAATTAAACCAGTCCAAATTATCTAAGAAAGCAATTATGGTTTTAATAGTCGAGAATCGACTTAAAGAAAGCTACCGTGGATTAATTGTTGGCTTGGTAACATTAGCTACAGGTCTACTTATTGTTACTGCAGGAGTAATATCAAATATATTTCTTCACAAGGACGAAAGACAATATTAGACTAACACTTGAGTCCTAACATAATATGATAATCATTCAGAATAATTAACTATTTGTTTCTCTGAGGCATTTAATCGAACATCTAACATACATATCAATTATAAGAGCAAAAAATATCAATTCTAGTATGCTTAAGAAATACCTGTGCTTTCCTTCAAAATTATAAATGATAATAATTATTTCATTCCAAACAAGAAATAGAAATAGTCTTTGTAGAAGGCCCATCTTCTTTGAGTGCATTAGTAGCAGCTTCTTGTAATTCCTTCATTTTATTGCGCAGTTTCCCAACATTGAAAAAAAGGCCTAAACATTTAACAAAAGCATCTGCATTGATTCACTCATGAGCAACTAACTACAAGCACTTGTTTACCAACGTTGCGACCGCTAAAAAGGCCAACCAAAGCTGCAGGACCATTCTCAAGACCCTCAGCTATGTCTTCCACATACGCAATCTTTCGTTCTCTTATAAGAGTCAAAATAAACTCCAAGAATTTTGTATAAAGGTGATAGTACTCAGTTACAACAAAACCTTCCAGTCGAACCCTCTTATATATGATATGTGCCAAGTTCGTTACACCTTCAGGTTGAGCAAGATTATACTGTGAAATCATTCCACACACAGGTATGCGACCATGGACTCTCGTGTTCAAAAGTGCAACATCAAGTGTCTTTACCCCAACATTCTCAAAATAAATGTCAATGCCTTCAGGAAAGTATCTAATTTACACAAATTAATATCAGTTAGTTATCAGTGTCTCATGATATTAAATCTATGAACACTAACATGAAACTGATACATAGACACTCGATCATTGAATGCAAATGCAAGTGACACTGGTGTGTCGGACACCCCTTTAATATAGTATCAATGCTACATAGATAACTATACTTTCTGTCGAAAAAACAAATTGAATTATAAATCTAGCATAAAACAGTTTAAAAAAACATACCTTTTCAAAGCTGCATTGAGGTCTGGTTCTTCTTTGTAGTTAAAGGCTTCATCATATCCAAATTTATTCTTCAACAGATCCACCTTTTCTTTAGTTCCAGCACTTCCAACGACATAGCAACCGTGCAATTTAGCAAATTGGCCAACAAGTTGACCAACGGCACTAGAGGCAGCTGAAACAAAAACAGTCTCTCCTTTCTTAGGACTTCCTACTTCAAAGAAACCTGCATAAGCAGTCATTCCCGACATACATGTACTCAAACAAAAACACAACTTATGTCAAAAGACACAATACAATGATAGAATAACATCAATATAAATTGAAATTGTTGAATACATACCGAGAATTCGGGTATAGTAGGAAAGAGGAACATCAGTGTGCTCAATTTTGAAAAGTATTTGAGCTGCAGGGATCAAACTGTACTCTTCCCATTTAGTCATACCCCAAACTAAATCATCTTTCTTATAATCTGGACCTCTAGATTCTACAACTGTAGACACTCCAAATCCTGTCAAAGGCTGCAGTTACTCGACACTAGAGATTATTTTCAAAAGGTATTTTCAAAAGCAAAATTAATTTTACATAAATCTATTATACCAGACCAGTCTTTCCCAGTTGTCACTAAGAAATAAGAAAGATGCATATAAATTTGAGTCACCTGAGTTGAGCCAGTATCATGATTTTCTATAAATGTCGCTGATCTTGAAGGCCACCACCCAATCACACCAGGTGGCTTCCCTTGAGCATCACACAGTCGCCAGTATTCTCTCTTGACAGCTTCCTACAAATGGCAGCATGAGGAAAGAAGTTTGTAGCATGAATTCAATAAACTTGAGATTAAGCAATTGAATTCAGCAGTAGGGAATCATGGTCCATATAAGATAATGAGCACAAAATGTTTGGTACCTGGAGAATTCCCTTTGTTGTAAAGTATAAAGCCAAAGGAAAACCCTCAATATTCAAAAGGCACAACACATCTTACCCTTTTGCAAAATCAAAACGAAAATCTTGAAAGCCTACTTTATGGCGTAGAAACTGAAGCCATTCAATGATATCCTTTCTCACAAAATCTTGCGTATGATCAATATTGGGAAACCCGTGGAAAATGGCCCGTGTTTTGTTTACCCTAAAATAAACAACGCAAAGATACAACAGGAGGAACGCAGGATGCAGATTAGAATCAATGAAAATATATTGGTATTTGGGATGTAATATAGATATTAGTACCAGTCCACCAGTAGATGATGTTACAGCACGTTCATCCCACGGTAATGAAATTCCATCAAAGCGATTACCGGATATCAATGAAGAGAAGGGTGACGGTGGTGAATCGATGAAGAAGATGAGTGACGGCGGTGAATCGATGAAGAAGATGAGTGACAGTGATGATGTGTTTTGTTTTTTGCGGTAGTAGAAAAGATTTTGCCCCAAAACGAAAAATACATGTGGGAAAGGAATTGGTCTTTTAATTAATTAATTTTAGTAATGCTAACAGTTTAATATTTTATATTTTAGTGAAATATTTTAATAGCGCTTTTTTAAAAGCGCTATCTTAATGTCTAATGCTAAATATTTTAGTAGCGTTTTTTTAAAAAGCGCTATCGTAGTGAACATAGGATAGTTTAATAATAGCGCTTTTATAAAAGTGCTATTATAGTGCAACATTTTAATAGCGCTTTTTCAAAAAGCGCTATTGTAGTTACATATTTTAATAGCGTTTTTTAAAAAGCGCTATCGTAGTGCTTTTAATAATAGCGCTTTTATAAAAGTGCTATTGTAATACAACATTTTAATAGCGCTTTTTAGAAAAGCGCTATCTTAGTGAATATCTATAATAGCGCTTTTTTACAAAGTGCTATCAAAATCATATTCTCTGTACTCTTTAATAGCGCTTTACTATAAAGCGCTATTATAAATATGTTTGTTTCCTTTTTAATAGCGCTTATTTAAAAAGCGCTATTAAAGTAGGCGATACAAAAAACCAATTTTGGCGTAGTGACTATTCGATTAAATCTGATTTAAAAGTTATGATTGTGGAGTAAATTATAAAAACATACAATTGGAGTAAGTGGATTCTCTCTCTCTCTCTCTCTCTCTATATATATATATATATATATATATATATATATATATATATATATATATATATATATATATATATATATATATATATATATATATATATATATATATATATATATATATATATATATATATATATATATATATATATATATATATATATATATATATATATATATATATATATATATATATATATATATATATATATATATATATATATATATATATATATATATATATATATATATATATATGAATGAATGAGTGCGAATCAACTTATTCCAAGAGTAAGTTTTTATAACTTATTCCACAATTATAATTTTTAAATTATACTATTCGAATGATTATAAATATAATGTTAATTTAACCATTAGACTAGATTCAATTTAAAAATTATGATGTACGAGTAAGTTAAAAAAACTTATTCGAAATAAGTTGATCTCTAATATATATATATATATATATATATATATATATATATATATATATATATATATATATATATATATATATATATATATATATATATATATATATATATATATATATATATATATATATATATATATATATATATATATATATATATATATATATATATATATTCAATAAAATATTCCATCAATCTCTCTAGATTAATATATTTTAATATTTATATAATTATTTTTCAGAAGTGTGTATTCAAATGTTATTTCTTATGGAATTTTTCATTTATAATTCGGTCAAACTCATACATCAATAATCAACGATGTTACCGCCACCATTATTGTCACTAATGTATAATCCGACAAAATTTCAATTATCACCACATGTATGGATTTGATGGAATTTTTTACCTAAATAACCCAAGTTTTAAAAAAAATCCAAAATAATCCACCTTTCAAAATTATTTCGAAAGTACCCCAGTTAGAGTTTAGGATTACACAATGGTGCCAGATGGATTAGCGAAACCTTGTTAAGGCTAGAATGGAGTCGCGAATTGGATTGGAGACTCCTCATGCAGTCTCCAATCCAATTGGCGACTTGGTGTTGAACTTACAAGGGAGTCACCAATTCATATGGAGACCCCTTGTATTTTGAATTTTTTTCTATAAATAGAGGTGTTCTGATCATTTACTTCCATATTTCATCTGATATTTTTGTTCTACTAATGACATGTATCTTCACCGATGGGGAAAAGTCATCTATTCGAGAGAGAAGCCTGCGATGGACATGTTGTTTTGGAACATACAAAGTTTCATTCAACTTAAGAGGGAGCTGAATCGGTGGTTGGAAGGAGACATTGGTGAAGGGGAAAAGATCTGTAGTATCGAGAGACTTGATCGGTTGCGTGGATGGGTTCTTTTAAGACAGACAAAGATGCGAGGGAAGTCATGTTTGGACCGAATGAAATTAGTTTGATTGTTGTAATCAGTTAGGAATGTCATAATCACCTAGTTAATGTTTTATGTTTTATGAAATTAGTATGTGTTGTGTGTTGTTAGTCTTGTTTGTTGTTAGTCTTGTATGTGTTATTTGTGTCAGTATACTAGTTATCTGATTCATATTTAATCAGTTGTATGGCATTGTTGACAATGAGTGAAACACATAGAGGCACTGCCTCAAATATCGCGACTTATGTAAGTGTTCATTATTTCTTGTATATGTTAATTTTTAGTGATTCTATTAATTTTTTTTCACTCTTATAATTTTTTTAACTCTTCTAATTTTTAAGTCTAATATTTTTTTACTATTATGTAGGAAGTCTCTAAGTTTCGGTGTCGTACCCATGAATATGTTGCACCCGACGAATTAATTCAATCATATATTGAGCTCGCCGGCTTCGGACATGTAAGCAAAATCATGTCTTATTCCGTTGATGCAAAGTTTATACTAGCTTTGCAAGAGAGATGGCGCCGAGAGACACACACCTTCTTTTTTTCAACCGGTGAATGTACCGTGACCTTAGAGGACGTGTACATGTTACTCAGTTCACGTATTGACGGCAAGGCGGTCAATGGAACAACAAACCTTAATGGTTCAATTTATGAGGAATTTTTGGGTGCCGAATTGGTAGATGAGTACTCGAGAGGCCAAGGTATCTTACTTTCGCGCCTAAAATCATGGTACACCAATTTTATATTAGATGAAGATTCTACAGAGGAAATGAAAATAATAAAAAACTAGATGTTATATAATGATTTTAATTGGTTTATTTTTATTTCTCGAGGACACTGGTTCTTCTATGAACATAACGTATTTACCTTTATTGAGAGACCTGGCTAAAACAAGAGAGTATAGTTGGGGCTCCGCTTGTCTGTCTTATTTATATAGCTCTTTATGTAAGTGCGTAAAAAAAAACACATCTACTTTTTCTAGATGCGTCGTTTTGCTCCAAGCATGGGGTTGGTCTAGATTGTCATCCCTAGCGCCCATCAACCACAACGAATTTTCCTTCCCGCATGCACAAAAGTAAGTTCATCACTTAATCTTTGGTTATTTCACTCAATAATTATTCTTTATAACTAATTGAGTTTGAACTGTTTTGGGTTTTGATGTTCGGCTAAGGGTATGACTTACAATAGATGCCCTAGACATTGTATCGTTCAATACCGCAATTTTTTGGATCACCTAACACCTGCAGATGTAAGGCCTCTAAACTACATCAATTTGTATTTTATATCAACTATTTAATGATCTAATATTTTTCTTTTCTTCAATTCATATAGCGTCCATATATAAACATGGAACACCTACATGAACTCAGATAGGAAGATACTGCTATTTGAACTGCATGCGTCCCAATCATCAGATTCACAACTATGGAGATGGACAACAGTTACCGTGTCAAACTAAAATTTGGAATGTATCAAAACATTCCAGATTCTCATGTTGACATCAGTAAATGGCAACTAAAAAGAGTTAATGATCAATGGGAGTTTCCTGACTGGAAGGATTTTGCAAAATCTGAGCATCGTAAATGCATGACCCGTAGTGCCCATGTCTTACGTGACCCGGTGATGGCAACACCATCTATACCAACTATTAATTATATGGCTTGGTACAGATCGGTTGCAACTGGGTTAGTCTTCAAAGACATATATTTATACGATCCACGCCAAACCACCTACACACAAGACGCTTCAACGTCTAACCCACCAGAAAGGCCATGTTACTCACAGCCCCCACCCAACAGAGTTACCAACCCATTCACAATCCAAACATACCAAACACCCAACCACAAATCCTAGAACGTCCCCCATACCATCTCCCGCACACTGACTACTACCCAGAATCCCAATATGGCTATGGCCCCAACACAACATCAAGATATAGCCATAACGAGGGTACATCATACCATAGCCATAACGCCCAACCATATTTCCATAGCCAAAATGCTCTGACATCATACCCTGGCCTACCCACTCAACCATCTCAACGACCTTATGGCTTTCAAACACCACTACCATTTCAACCTTTCTCCAATGAATCCTTCACACCAATGTCCCCCTTCAACTGTCCAGGCCGCACATCAATGACCCCTTCATCACATCCGAACTACTCTGGCATGGGTCGCATGCTCAGTTTCAACACACAGGACCTAATAGAAATGCAAGAGATCCTTCGGGAACTATCTGGGAATGTTCTTGAGACTTCAACTCCTTAAACACCAGGCGTGAATCAACAACGTGGGGGACGAGCGCAACGAGTTAGGGTGCCTAGGGGATGTGGAACCGGCGGCCGATATGACCAACTCAGTCGCCAACATTAGTTTATGTAATACTTTTTTTAATTAATGATAACATTTATTTTCCCGTCTGACGTATTTTATTAATTATTTTTGGAAGTATCTATTTTTTTGAAAAAAAAAATCAAAATACAAGGGGTCTCTAGATGAATTGGCGCCTCCCTTGTAAGTTCAACACCATGTCGCCAATTAGATTAGAGACTGCATGAGGAGTCTCCAATCCAATTGGCGACTCTCTTCTAGCCTTAATAAGGTGTCGTCAATATATCTGACATCCTTGTGTAATCTCAAACTTTAACTAGAGTATTTTAAAAATAATTTTAAACGGTGAATTATTTTAAGATTTCTTTTAAAATTTTGGGTTATTTAGATAAAAAATTTGATTTGATGATATAAATGAATATGAAGTGATATTATGTATAAATTAAAATAAGTCTTTATTACGATCAAAGTCAAAGTTTATTTAGCATAAATATATGACTTTTGTGGTATTTAATATTTTAAAAGTATTCGTTGTCTGCGGATCGACATACAGATTTTAATGATAGAGATACAGAAATATAAAAATACATAATTGATCGTCAACGCAACTGTTTTTAATTATTAGTTTTATTTAAGTAATAAAAAAGCTCGTGTGTTGTTTATATCATTTTATTATTATTGCCTCAAAAGTTGTTGTTGTCCACTAGTTTTTTAAAATTTTATACTTTAGTACTTCCCTTAAAGAATCACGCTTCCTGAACGTGTAAAATAAAATGCCTAAAATTTCTCCCATGAAGGATGTAGTCTTTTAAAAATAAATATAAATAACCATGTTTTATTTTATGACAGATATAACTTTTGGATATTAATTTTATAAAGAAATTTGTTGAATCAATATCTTCATCACCGCACAATCAAGATCATGACCTAATAATGATTACTTCTATTAAATCTTGTCAATTGTGATTAGAGATTTTTTCCCACCTTATTTTTCAAATGTATTTTTAAAAAATCAAGAATTCTTGTGGTTCTTTTTCAATTGATATTTTCAGCGACTCTCTAAAATGGGTCATTTGACATCTTGTTTGTAGTGAAAATTGGTGAACAATTGTTGTTTTACAAATTAAAAAAATATTTGTTTTACTTGCAGGATCGACCACACAAATTCTAGGACATGTGCTAATTGATCTTAAATAAAATTTATAAAAGCTATGAACACTTTGATAGAGTTCATGATAAAACAACTTATCTCAAATGTAAATGAATTTAGGTGACAATAAGTAAAATTAAAGTACTGGTAAATGATGAAGACAAGAACTTGCATAAGGAAAGAATAAATTCTTAAAGAATGAGATTTATTAAATTGCATTGAAATGAAACAACTGGTGTTATATCAACGTACATTCTTACAAGTTCGTTTCTCTCCACACACGGATACTTGGAGTATACTGAAAAATTTGTACACAATTGAACACACACAAATCCTAACACTAAGACCTGCTAATTATAATAATAAAAAATAACTGTCATTAACGGCTAGCAAACGAAATCAAGACAAGTGTCGTTATGTATGTCTTCGAATCCTAGAAGCGCTCCAATTGTCTCCTTTAAGGAATAGATGAAAATGGACTTTCCCTCTTTTATTTGAATTCAAAATGAACTCGTCAAAATACCCTTAGTGACACCTCTTCGAGTCGAATCTTCCAACTGCTGAGAAATATCTCTAAGTCCGTAACATAGATTCTCTTGGCGAAAGAATGCCTTCGACTCCGATTTTAAAATATGGCTTCAGTCGAAATAATTAAATTTCTTCGGGAACTCTATTTCCTACTTTTAATTTCATTCAGGCGTCAAAATTAAGAGCCAATAAATTTCCCCCCTAAAATATCATTTTTCGACATCAATGAAGAAAAAGACATTTTTTTATAGTATCATTCAACGCCTCGAACGACTTTTGCATGTCTTTTATGTCCCTTACTATTCCAAAAACTCATGACGTCAAGACCATCATGGCAGTTTCTGAAAACACGTCTCATCAAAGCATGCCACAATCTCTAGCCATCATCACGACTCCTAGATCTAGGAAATCGTGCACTAGGCATTAACTGCCCATGTTTTACCAAACAGCCCTTGTGGGACACGTGCCCCACTAATTATCAGCTCTTTAATGCTGATTTGAGGTCCTTTAAACTTCCATGAGCTTATAAATTGTTCTAAACTTAAACATTTTAGCTTTTACACTCCCAGTAATCTGCAAACACTCTCCCTCCCTCTACATTTTCCAAACTTCTAAACAAAAAACTCAGATTCTCTTCAAATCTTATCAATGGCGTCTTCAACCACCAATGTTAAAGATTCCAAGAAAAGTCACAAATCTAAAGACCTGAAGAAGATTTTCCAACTTCCTCCCTTTAACACACTGTCAGCACCTATGATGATGGGAAACCAACAGTTCCTCCCTGAACCACTTAAGGAAGAAAAAAGGAAGATATATGAATCTCAGGTACTCATTCCCCTTACTGTTTCTGGTAAAATACATGCCCTATGTGGTCCTTTGCCTTCTCTTAGTTTTGATCATAATAAATCTAGGGACTTTTTCCCCTCTTATCATAAATCAAAACCCATCGGTCAAGCAAACAAAACTATGGTTGAGGAAATTTCTTCTGATGCGGCAGTATTGAACAACATAGGTTTGAGGTATATGAATAATAGTTTTAGGGTTTTTAGAGCGACCCCCTCTTTCAAAGAATCTGACGATTATATGAACTGCCTAGCGAAAATAGAGAAAGTCAAATCCCAAACCTGGAAGAAACTAGGAATTTATGACTTGACTATACTGGCAAAAACGAGTCTTGATTATTGTCAGACTATGTTGGTTTCTTCCTTGTACTTTTGGGACAACACCAACTATACTTTCCATCTCCCTTGTGGGATGATGACCCCTACACTCTTCGAAATAGTCGCTATCACAGGGCTTAAACCCGCTAGAAACCCCTATGATCCCGACCTAGAATCCTATGATTCCATAGGTTTTGCATCTGCGAAAGCCACATACTCTCACTTCATAACACACTTCTTCAACAAAACAACTGATGATGTTTCTGCTCAAGAACACATAGATTTTTTTACTGTGTGGCTATCCCACTGTGTCTTTTGCTCAAAGTCCCTCCAAGTAGCTAGGAGATACTTAATCCTAGCCACTCAACTTCAAAAAGGCCATGGTATCTGCCTAAGCGAAATGATCTTGGGGAATGTTTATGAGTCTCTAAGTGAAGGAGTAACCCAACTTAAAGACTTAGGAGAAAAAGGAAACCTTTTACTGTCTTGTCCCTTCTGGCTATTACAACTCTGGCTGAATGCCTCATTCAAAGCCAGCCTCCCCAGTAAAAATCTAATCAATGAGACAGCTGAAAACATCAGGAATAAGAGAGTCGAAGGGACTCGCTTGGTCCAACTCACTTCCAACGAAGAAGGACAACCCCTCAGACCAATGTTCTTAAATTATGTCATGATGTTTGTTAAACGTCATGAGTTCACATCGAATATGGCTCCATTTTCTGCAAGGAAATATAGTCCTGAGTGGTTCACCAGACCTTTCCCAACCCCAATCAAGGTTCAAGAAGTAGAATCCTTACAGATCTGAGAGGCTTTCATGATTCCAAGGTTGCTTACGCTTCGACTAAATATGTTGAAGTCTCAAGTGGCTTTGGTTGCTTACCATCATATTACAAACATGATTGAAATTGGCATTTTGGGGGGGCATCTGTTAGCCTGAGAATTTTAGTTTAACATTTTCGACATTAAAGTGTGATATAATGGTATGAGATTGCTAATTATAAAATGACATAACTACAATTTTGACATTTCTTCGACTGAGGTAGTGAGTTCGACTCGCCCACAAGGGTTTTGGGGACTTAGTATACTTTTTAGTTCAAGGATTAGATAGCGTAGAGAACCACTAAGCCTAGTTTGGAGGAATACCAGGAACATACCCACAACATTATTTCAATCTCTCTTCAAAACATGTTCAGAATCTCAAAAAGATTTGCAGTGATTTGGCATATTTGACAGGGGCAATTATAAGACTTAAAGATGTTCTCAACAGATACAATCATTACTACGAAAAACATATACAACAATGGTTCAAAAAGGAATTCCATTACGTGTGACCACCGTTGTTACGTAGCGTGTGGTTGTATATACGCTACTTACAATTACGGTCGTATGATCGTGATTGAAAATCTGAAAGCGCGGGACATATTATCATGGTTGCTTTAACTAACCATTGTAATATATTAAAGATCTCAGGTTCAATTTTTACCAACACATTTTTGGTAAATATATTGTTTTGGACAGTGTTCACTATACAACCACGGTCATATTTAACCATCGTCGTTAAATTATCTGCTTTTCAAAAAATATATTTATGCTTTTTAAAAAATTTCAATATTTTAAACTGTATTTTTGTGAACCGTATCAGAATAGAAACAACAATTGTATCATGTAACAAAAAAATTATTTACTTCATCAATTTCAAAAAATATTATTTACATCATCAAACTCAAATATATATCAAACACACAAACACACACACACACACACACACACACACACACACACACACACACAGATACACATATATATCAAATACACACACACACACACACACACACACACACACACACACACACACACACACACACACACACACACACACACACACACACACACACACACACACACACACATATATATATATATATATATATATATATATATATATATATATATATATATATATACAAATTAAAGTCATGTTTGAGGACCCTTAAGTACATTGAAGATATACACTCAACATTTACGAATGTCTACAAAGTCTTCACAGGGGAATGGTGTATCGTCGTTAAACATCTACATAAAAAAGTGCAAAAATGTGAATATTACACATATATGATAATCATAGCCAACTTAAATAATAATAATATGTTATTATAAACAATTCATTACATATATAATATATACTTGATCCCGTGAATCATCAATGGCGACGAAGATATTGTTTAACATATGTTTCATTACATAATGCCCACACTCTTATCCTCTTGGTTGTTTCCTTGCCTACAAAAATAAACATTAATTTCATGAATGTTATAACCACTCATGCATGTAATAATATATATTAATTAATGTCACAAGTAATATGACCACTTACATTAGGCAAGATAAATGTTGGTTTTTTCTACTATTGTTCAAGATATAGTGTCGTTGCACAACACTGTACATTGAAAATGATTTAAACATATTACGCGTTAAACCAATTACAAAGTCAAACATAATATTATTAAAAAGTTTTATATAAACATAAACTTACCTAAATAATTTGCTTCATTTTAGGTTCGAGTGGTTTATGTAAGGAACACAGTGTCGTTACCGTATTCGTCCTAAGCGATATGATGATCAATTGTCAATGACTACTGAATAAACATGAGCATATATATTATTATTATTTTCTAAAACAAAACTAACTATAACAGATAAACCACAATTTCAAAATTACTTACGATTTGAGAAATGGTGCTAAGTAACATTCTTTTCCCCCTTGACTTAATCGTTTTGAAATGTAAGAGTCAATCCCTTTTTTATCATTATTTGACCATCAAATATTATACGAATCTAAGATGTCATATATTTGATTTATTTAACTCTTTAAAAACATGGTTAATGTATCTAAATGGTTAAAAAAATAAGTGAGGAAATACAAAATCAATAATGTACTATATATAATGACATGCATATTCAATAATATACTTACGTGCACCAAACTTGCAATATCCCTACGTCCAGTCAACTATTTCCAAGGAGAAAATCTCGTATGTCACTAGGAGTAGAATAGAAGAGCTCTACTGTTGGACAATGCTCTAGCTCAAGAGAAATTGGTTCACTACTTTCTGTGACCAACATGTATAACGTGGTGATTTCATGTGTTGGAGGATCCAATATCTCATTGACCTCTTGAGGGGCGACTGAACAATTACTTCCTTTTGTGCTAGCACCACATACAACATTTGTTTGAGGAACTTGATCATCATCATTATCATCATTTCCATTCGTACATTATTGAAAGGATCCACTAATTATCTACAACACAACTACATAATAAACACATTTCTATCTTTTCTAACTTTTCAGGAAAAACACAATATATCACACATTTCAAATAAAACACTAACATTTTAGATAAAACACATACCGCATATAACTCTTTTAACTTTTCCATGTATTTCCTCCGATTTTCTGGTCCACTTCTAACATCTTCCTTTGTTCTTCTAACTCTTTCTCGACAGCTGCAATATTTTCTTTTTGCGTTTGTAATTCGGCGTTTTCAGCGCTTTTTTGGTTGGACCAAAGAGTAATCTCAGGCTAACGTCTTCTCCAACACCACGAACGCACCATGCTCATCTGTTTTGATAGCTTTTATTAATATATCATATCGTGGTTCTGGAACAAATGAGCCTCCACGGGCCTCCTCAACCAACATATCCTACGCAACATGCATGATAATATTAATATTGTAATTACCATAATTTTTAAATTGCACATAACATACGCACAACAAATCATACTTACAATTTTCTCAGCAATTGCTCTTGACACATCTGAGGTGTACTTCCCATTTGATCTTAGTCGAGCCCTCTTCTACTTCTCATGCCTTGACTGTGGAGATAAGTTATGATCATGACTAATGGCGTCCTCATCTCCCATTTGTTGTTTTTTCCATCCATCATCGTTTTCTCCAATTTCCTGTAACCACCACGAGACAATCTATGGGGGTAAATAACTTTTGATTTATTTTGTATTCTTGCTTGACTTTTATCCAGTTATAAACATAGTGAAAATATGATTAGTATCTATAAATCATTAGCATAAAATTATCAAGATAAATAAGACTAGTACTAACCAAGAATTTCTTAGAATGACGGCTATTCGCAAACTTTTTCCAAACCTTCTTCGAGAGATAACTATATCTCACCCATGGACGCTCAAGACTAATCTCAGGCTCCCTACTGTAGTCACGTGTGAGTTGTGACTTAATGCTCCTTCAACACGTACTAGCATGCCTTACCCACCTTTTTTTAAGTTCTTATCATCATCCGTAAACTCAAATGTCAAATACATTCAAATTAATAAGAATGTCTTAGAAATGATAGAAAGTCATATTGAATAGATGAAAACTAAAATTAATACCTTAACGTCTATCCATATGTTATCTTTGACAGCCTCTGACACTTGTTTCCAATCATCTATGAATATATACTAACTTTACTACGTCTAAGAAACGCAACAAAAATCTTAAAAGTGAAGAGTAGTCACCATCAACTACTATGTAATACGAATCAAACGCGATAGGAAATTTATTACCAGATTTGTGAACTTTTATTACTTCGGTAAGCATTATGGCACCTCTTTGTGATCTTTTATTTCTTTTTTAAGTGTCATTTGTCATAGTTTCCTCGCCACTAGATGAAGAATACAACGAAAACGACATCCATGTACAACAACCTCAACAACATACTATTTCCTCTATTATCACATACCCATTCAACAACAACAACCACAACAAAGATTAATCAAGTTTTATTACACACATTCAACAACAACCAGAAAAAAAAAACAAGAACAACAATATCAACAACAATGGAAACTAAAGTTTACTGTAGATGCATGGGAAAAAAGTTTACGTACCGTAAACGTGATATTAAGTAAAGGTGAATATTTGGGTTGAAACAAATAGTGTTGTTGTTGTATTCCTCCTTGACGATGACTACGAGTTGAAAATGAACAAAGAATGGAAAACAATGAACCGATGAACAACTGATGAAAAAATGATGAGTGATGATGATGAACAATGAATGTTAGGGTTTATATGGTGTTTCATTTCTCAGCACTAAACGTTAGGGTTGAAATGGTGTGTTGTATCATATCGTTTCTCAGCAAAGAATGACTACTGAAGAGAAAAACTAGTTAGCTATGATAAAAATGAATGAAAGAGACCACCAGGGTCAACAACCAAAACCGTGGTGATATATTATTTGCTTAATTAAGTTTCACAAAGAAGCGCTAGTATATTACAACTTAAAATATTTAAAACAAAATAAAAATATGTCACAACGGTTCAGTTATACAACCGTGATGATATCACATTTATTTAAAAATTAAAATAAATAAAATACAAAGGCGTAACTAAAAAGTATTGTATTTTTAATTAGGAATCCATTTTGTTATTTGCCTTGGGCCTTTAAAAAAATCATGTTAAAAACAAAATCTTTCTTTTTTACTCAAGGAAATCTTACATTTTTTTTTGGGTACACTAAAAGAGAGCTAAAGCCCAGGCACCAAGCCTATCAAACGATCAAAATATCAAGAACGAGATGTTGGAGGCCAATTGGGCACTCATCCAACCAGATTGCATTCGAGTAATTAGGGAGATCCATCTTGGAAAACAAAAATCTTACATTGTATTTCAATTATATATGACTTTTTAGTATTTTATATTTTAAAAATATTCGTTATCTATACATCGACGTCATACACAGGTTTGTAGAATGACATACATAAATATAAAAAATAAATAAAATACATAGTAGATCGTCTACGCAACTATATTTTATTATGAAAAAAGAGTGATATAATGATAGTGTAAATTTCTTTCATTGTCAAATAATGTCAATTATACATTCTGCTAAATCATATTAAAAAGTTTAGATTAATTATAAGGTTGAATAATATATTATTATTAAATAACAGTATAAAACATTTTTACACTATTAATGCATAACAACTAAATTTTTTATTATTAATATTTTTTATGAAATCGTTTATAGTCTATATAATTTTATGAAGAAAAAAAAAATCATCTACGGTATGAAATGTTTTTGTATGTCCAATCAATGAGGACTTGTATTTTCTAAATCACACTTTTCTTATTTAAATACTAACATGATATGTACTTTTCAAGTTACATTTTTATTTTTAAAATACTAACCAAAAATAGCTAAATGTTATAAATAAACACTTTTTATGAGACAAATATAATTTATGGATATGTTGTTACATATTTTATTTATAATTTTGAAATACCGATTATAGATTTTTTCACACCCTATTTTCCAAAAACATTTAAAAAACTGAATATTTTTGTGGTTTTTACAATTGGTATTTTTAATAAATCGTTACTATTTAAATGGATAAAATGAATTGTTTATTATATTAATGTATTAGAGACAATAGACCATTTCTATCTAATGACTCATTTGAGTTTTTATTATTCTCAAATAGACTATCAAACACCCATTCATATCTTGTCATATATGAATTAACTCATTGAAAAATAATTAACTAATTTTTAAATAAATTTAAATATTCTTTATAAACAAATCACTAAATCAACTTAGTGCAGGAGTACGTTTTTTTTAATTTATTCCATATCATAACCGTTAAATTGAACCTAATCTAGTGGTTAAAATTAACATTGATACTTATAATCATTTGATTAAATCTAATTAAAATATAAATAAATATATATATATATATATATATATATATATATATATATATATATATATATATATATATATATATATATATATATATATATATATATATATATATATATATATATATATATATATATATATATTCTACGATCATAATCTTTAAATTAGATTTAGTTGAAGGGTTATAAGTAAAAATGATAATTTAACTATTAGATTATATTCAATTTAAAAGTTATGATATGTAATAAGTTAAAAAAAAATTAGTCGGAGTAAGTTGATCTTTTATATATATATATATATATATATATATATATATATATATATATATATATATATATATATATATATATATATATATATATATATATATATATATATATATATATATATATATATATATATATATATATATATATATATATATATATATATATATATATATATATATATATATATATATATATATATATATATATATATATATATATATATATATATATATATATATATATATATATATATATATATATATATATTATTAAATATTTTATTAAATAAAATATTCTATCAATTTCTCTAAATTAATATATTTTAATATTTTATTATTTTTTTCAGAAGTGTGTATTCTAATTTTATTTCTTAATGAATTTCTCATTTATAATTCGGTCAAACTCATACATCAATAATCAACCATGTTACCACCACCACTATTGTCACTAATCTATAATACGACAGAATTTAATTATCACCACATGTATGGATTTGATGATATAAATGGATATGGAGTGATATTATGTATAAATTAAAATAAGTCTTTATTAAGATCAAAGTCAATGTTTATTTAGCCTAGATATATGACTTTGTAGTATTTAATATTTTAAAAATATTAGTTGCCTGTGGATCGACATACAGATTTTTAGGATAGAGATACAGAAATATAAAAATACATAATGGATCGTCAACGCAACTGTTTTTAGTTATTAGTTTTATTTAAGTAATAAAAAAGCTCGTGTGTTGTTTATATCATTTTATTATTATTGCCTCAAAAGTTGTTGTTGTCCACTAGTTCTTTAAAATTTTAGACTTTAGTACTTTCCTTAAAGAATCACGCTTCATGAACGTGTAAAATAAAATGCCTAAAATTTCTCCCATGAAGGATGTAGTTTTTTAAAAATAGATATAAATAACCATCTTTTATTTTATGACAGATATAACTTATGGATATTAATTTTATAAAAAAATTTGTTGAATCAATATCTTCATCATCGCACAGTCAAGATCATGACCTAATAATTATTACTTCTATTAAATCTTGTCAATTGTGATTAGAGATTTTTTCCCACCTTATTTGATTTTAAAAAAATCAAGAATTCTTGTGGTTCTTTTTCAATTGATATTTTCAGCTACTCTCTGCTATTTAAATGGAAAAAAATAAAATTTTCATTATATCGGTATATTAAAGACCATAGCACATATCTATCGTATGACTCATTTGAGTTTTCATTATACTAAAATGGGTCATTTAACATCCATTTGGTCATACATTAATTAACTTATTAAAAAAGACATCTATCCATATGGGTAAGAATAATGTGGTGGATGAACATCTATCATCCTTTTTCTTTACGGAGTTTTCAGATAATTATGAAGTTAAAGATATGGATGAAATATTTAATGAGTATCGTTTGATCTCGGAGGTCTTCATTCCGGCTAAAAGAGATAAGAGAGGTAGACGTTATGGTTTCGCGAGGTTACGAAAGGTGAATGAAGAGCTAATATTGGCGGCGAAACTTTGATCATCTTCGATTCAATGTAGGAGTTAAAGTGATGCAAAGATTCCAAAGAGCAATTGTGAGAATTGTGGGTAATTCTGGCTCAACATACGATATTCCGAATGCTTTCAATGTGCGTGGTCATTTCAGTATCAAGGTTACGCCATTGAGGGCTAATCGATGCTTGTTAGAAGAAAGTGAAAGTGGGGAGCTGAAGGCGCTTGTGGTTGAGGAAAAGAGTTGGCTCGAGAGCTATTCAATGAAATTCGTCCATGGTGTCCACATGATGTTGACAATGAGTGGCTCACTTGGATGAAATGTTTTGGTTTACCATGCCATGGATGGAGTGACAGAATTTTCAAGTTTATTTCAGGAGTGTAGAGGAATTTGTTGTGACGAAGATACGAAAAATTATGTAAACTTGGATGTAGCAAGGTTTTTGATAAAGACAAATTTTTCTATTGATCTAAACCAAATGCTAAATCTGGAAGTCAATGAGGAAATTTTTAGAATTAAGCTTATGGAAGATCACCATGGTCCCAAGCATATTGTGGTTAAAAAGAATATTAATAGAGTTATTGACTCAGATGTGTCTTCACCGTATTAGTAATAATTCATATTTTATTATATTACTTTCTTAAACCCATAAGTTTGTTAGAGGGTATTTTAGTATTTATCTTACTCTAGTAACCCTAGTTTTAGCTTATAAATAGGGTGACAATCATTGTAACCATATATCATGTTTTGTAGCCGTCATTCTCTTTAATAGAATATTTCCCTATTTCATCATTTATTCTATCTTTGCACCAACAAATTGGTATCTAGAGCTCCGGTTCAGATTCATTGGGAAACACGGGAAACACGAGTGAACGTGAGGTATTGTGTGTTTGATTTTGTTTCTCAGATTCTTGTTGAATCTTGAACAAAATCTGATCAGAATTTTTTAATTCTGTGGGTTGGGAAACACTGTGTGAGAAAACTCTGAGTGTATTGTGCAAAGTAGAAGATGAACGGAAACGACAACATGAACACCAAACTTCCAGTATTTGATGGTAAAAACTGGAATCGTTGGATGATCCAAATGCGTGTACTATTTGGTGCTCAAGATGTTCTAGATCTTGTCACTGATGGTTATGTTCCGGTAGCAGCAGATGCAACGGATGAACAGAAAAACACGCAGAAGGAAGTAAGGAAGAAGGATCAGAAAGCATTATTCTTTATTCATCAATGTGTTGATGTAAATGTGTTTGAGAAGATTGCAGATTCAACGACAACAAAGGTTGCGTGGGACACACTGGTTAGATGTTATGGTGGTGACGCATCAGTGAAGAAGGTGAAGCTTCAGTCCTTGAGAAAGCAATATGAGAATCTCAACATGAAGAATAATGAGAAAGTTTCTGAATACATCTCCAGAGTGATTCTGATCACTAATGAGATGAAGGCGTGTGGAGAAACTCTTTCTGAAGAAACAATCATGGAGAAGGTATTGAGATCCCTTACCTCTCAATTTGATTACATTGTGGTAGCAATAGAACATTCCAAAGATCTGAGTACCATGAGAATTGAAGAGCTGCAGAGCAGTTTAGAAGCGCAAGAGTTGCGTTTGACTGAGATAACTTCTGAAAGGGAAGTAGAGCAGCAGGCTCTGAAAGCAACTTCTGATAGGAGGTATCAGAAGCAGTCAAAAGCCAGGAGAAGATCTGATGGTGGTCAGAAGTCAGAAACCTCAACCTCTGATAGACAAAAGAATGCTCAGAAGGGAAAAGAGAAGTATGACAAGAAGGAGATCCAATGTTACTGTTGTAAGAAGTTTGGTCACTTTGCTAGAGATTGTTGGTCAAACAAGGAGAAGAAATCAGAAGAAGCAAATATAGCCAGAAGTTCTGATGACGAATCTGTGTTGTTGATGGCCTCTGAATCTGATAATGTGGATCTGACAGACTGGTGGTATATGGACACTGGCTGTTCAAATCATCTTACTGGAAACAAGAAATGGCTGGTTGACTTTGACTCTGAAAAGAGAACAAAGATCAGATGTGCTGATGACAAATATCTTAATGCAGAAGGTATGGGAAATGTCAGAGTGACTCTGAACAATGGGAAAATAGCATTGATTCAGAATGTGTGGTATGTACCTGGCATCAGAAGCAATCTGATGAGTGTGGGACAATTAATTGAGAAAGGTTTCTCAGTTACCATGAAGGACAATCTTCTGAAGCTGTATGACTGTAATCAGAAGTTGATTATGGAGTCAGAATAGGGAAGGAATAGAACATTCAAGGTGAATGTCAGAACTGCAGACTCAGAGTGTCTTAGTGCAACAAGTACTGAGAAGGAGAGTGAGCTGTGGCACAGACGATTTGGTCATTTGAATTTCAGAAGCTTACAACATCTGAATTCAAAGAAATTGGTACATGGAATTCCTGCAATTAAGAAGCCTGAAAAGTCATGCAAAGTTTGCATGGAAGGAAAACAACCAAGATTGCCATTTGCATCAGAAGTTGCTCCAAGAGCAAAACATGCCTTGGGAGTTGTACACTCTGATGTGTGTGGTCCATTTCCAGTAGCATCAATTGGAGGGAATAAATACTTTGTGCTGTTTGTTGATGAATTCACAAGAATGACATGGGTATCCCTTATTAAGTTCAAACACGAGGTGTTTGATGAATTCAAGAAGTTCAGAATGAAGGCTGAGAATCAGAGTGGTCAGAAGTTGAAGATTCTTAGAACTGATGGTGGAGGTGAGTATAACTCCAAAGAGTTCCAGAAGTTCTGTGAGGAGAATGGAATTGAGCATGAGGTTACTGCTCCTTATACCCCTCAACACAATGGTCTTGCTGAAAGAAGAAACCGTACTTTGCTTGACATGGTGAGAAGCATGCTAAAGGAGAAGAAGCTTCCTCAGAAGCTCTGGGGAGAAGCTGTTGCAACTGCAACGTATGTACTCAACAGATGTCCTACGAAGAAGTTGAAGGAAATAGTTCCTATGTAGAAGTGGACTGGAGACAAGCAAAGTGTTAGTCATCTGAAGGTGTTTGGTTCTGTTTGCTATAAACATGTTCCAGAAGCCAGAAGACAGAAGCTGGATGATAGAAGCAAAGTGATGATTCTGATAGGGTACCACAGTACAGGTGCATACAAGCTCTATTGTCCAGAAACCAACAAAATTGAATTCAGCAGAGATGTGATTGTGAAGGAATCAGAAGTTTGGAATTGGGATAAGTCTCAATCTGATTCTGATGTTAGAACTTCTGAAGAAAGGTCAGAGTTAAGAATTTCTGAAGTTGAAGTAAACTCTGACGTTGATTCTGACTCTGATAGTGATTCTGACTCTGGAGAAGACTCAGAAGATGAAGGTGACTCTGATGATCCAGACTCTGATGGTAATCCAGATTCTGGTGGAAATTCAGACTCTGAAGATGGCCAAGGCTCTGGAGGAAGTCAAGCCTCTGAAGCTAGAAATTCTGAAGTTCAAGACATTGGAAATATGCCAGATCCTGAAGTTGGTCAAAGCTCTGGAGAAAGTCAATCATTTGAAGCTCAAGACTATGAACAAGTTCAGAGACCACAAAGAATCAGAAGCGTTCCCAGAAGATTTGCAGAATTTGACATGCTGCAAGACACTGAAGTAGACTCTGAAGGAGAAGTTATTCAGTGTGCCATGTTAGTAGACTCTGAACCCATAAGTACAGAAGAGGCTCTTAAGCAGAAGCTCTGGCTGAAGGCCATGAAAGAAGAACTTGATGCTATAGAGAGAAACAAGACTTGGAAGCTGACAGAACTTCCAAAAGACAAGAAAGCCATCAGCGTCAGATGGGTTTTCAAGCAGAAGTTAAAGCCAGATGGCTCAATTGGCAAACATAAAGCAAGGTTGGTAGCCAGAGGATTTCTACAAAAACCTGGGCTGGATTACTCTGAAGTGTTTGCACCTGTAGCAAGACATGAAACAATCAGAATGGTGATTGCATTAGCTGCTAACAGGAATTGGCCTCTGATGCATTTAGATGTAAAATCTGCATTTCTGAATGGTCCATTAGAAGAAGAAGTTTACGTGTCACAACCTCCTGGATTTGTGAAAAAGAATCAGGAAGGGATGATGTACAGATTATACAAATCTCTATATGGATTGAAACAAGCGCCCAGAGCTTGGAATCAGAAGATTGATTCATTTTTCAAGAAGCAAGGCTTTCAGAAATGTGAGATGGAGTACGGTGTCTATGTTCAGCATACTTCTGAAGGCAATACGACTCTGGTATGTTTATATGTTGATGATATACTGCTGACTGGAAGTTCTGAACAGGAGATAACCAAGTTCAAGAAGGTTCTAATGAATGAATTTGAAATGACTGATCTAGGCAAAATGACATACTTTCTAGGGATGGAGTTCAGATATTCTGAGAAAGGTATCATTTTGCATCAGCTCAAGTATGAATTAGAACTTCTGAAGAGATTTAATCTGAAAAATTGTAAGATGGCTGTCACACCTTCTGATATAAATCAGAAACTGGATTCAGACTCTGAAGGAAAGGATGTGGACGCTACAACCTTCAAACAGTTGGTTGGTTCTCTGAGGTATCTGTGCAATACCAGACCTGATATTTGCTACTCAGTTGGGATGGTTAGTAGGTTCATGAGTAAACCTAAGTGGTCCTATTACCAAGCTGCTGTCAGGATTCTGAGGTATATCAAAGGAACTCTGAAGTATGGAGTGTTATTTCCCTCTGGAGGAAATAATGAGTCAGAACTTCTGAGTTATTCAGACTCTGATTGGTGTGGAGACAGAGTTGACAGAAGAAGTACATCTAGGTACTTGTTCAAATTTCTGGGAGGTCCCATTTCTTGGTGTTCCAAGAAGCAACCTGTTGTGGCGTTGTCAACCTGTGAAGCTGAATACATTGCAGGTGTTGTTACTGCATGCCAAGCTGTGTGGATTCTGAATCTGTTGCAGGATCTGAAGATTAAAGTAGACAAACCTCTGAAGTTGATGATTGACAACAAGTCTGCAATCAATCTTGCCAGAAACCCAGTGTTGCATGGGAGAAGCAAGCATATTGAGACCAAGTATCATTTTCTGAGACATCAAGTTCAGAGTGGAGTGTTAGAAGTTGTACACTGCAGCACTCAGAAGCAGTTGGCAGATGTTCTGACGAAAGCTATCAAGACTGATCAATTTCTCAGATTAAGGGATGGAATTGGTGTTACAAGTTTTGATGGAATATGAATTAAGGGATGGTATTAGTAATAATTCATATTTTATTATATTACTTTCTTAAGCCCATAAGTTTGTTAGAGGGTATTTTAGTATTTATCTTACTCTAGTAACCCTAGTTTTAGCTTATAAATAGGGTGACAATCATTGTAATCATATATCATGTTTTGTAGCCGTCATTCTCTTTAATAGAATATTTCCCTATTTCATCATTTATTCTATCTTTGCACCAACACACCGGAGTCAGAAGATGATGAAGACGCAGATAACAGAGTGTGGGAATCACTTGCAGATTCTGTTGAGGAGGGGAAGGACATAGCTGGAAATGATGACAATGTTGGAGATAATAATACTCTATGTTCTAGTTCTAATGGTATTAGGTCTGTTGATACGGCTGAAAAAGAACTTTTATAGGATTTTGGGGATAAGGATAATCACAACAGTAAGAAGAGAAACTTGGAAAAGGTGTCGACAGTTGAAAAGTCATATCTTGGATTGGATGTATCAGACAAGGTTATTTGGTTGGTGAGGAAGTTGTTGTCAGGAATACTGTAAAGCAGATGGATCAAAACAACGAGTTACGTGCTCTATCAGCTATGCTAGAATCGGGACTCGTTATGTGCAATCCAAGTGGTTTGGGCCCAGTTGTGTTAGAACCATCATTTGGTGTGGCTGATCATTTTGTTTGGATTCTTGGCTGTCATGACGTGTTTTCCATGAACAGTTGCTATAATTTGTTTTTGGATCATCCGGTTGTGGCTGATGTCGAGATTATTCCCAAGGCCGCTTTGGATATCATTTGGCATACTAAAGTGTCGTTGAAGGTGGGTGTTTTCGGTTGGAGGATACTTTTGGATAAACTTCCTACGCGAGCGAACCTGGAAGTTAGGGGTATATTCTTCATTCCCCACAACTTAGTTTGTATGTTTTGCTACGCGGTGGAGGATATAAATCACATATTGTATGCGCGTCCGATTATAATCTCGGTGTGGAGGAAGATTGCGGATTGGGTTGGGATTCCTTGGTTGGATGAGGGGAATATGTGTAATCACTTATTTGCTTGGTACTTGAAGGTGGTAAAGAGAACTTCCATACCATCTGCTTGTTTCATTTGGATCGTGACATGTTGGACTGTATAGTGAATTAGGAATCAGATCATTTTCAATGATCAGATTGCTAATCTTGAAGATATTTCAATGAGGGTGAAGAAAAATTCTTGGAATTGGTTGCAATTTTGAGTCAAATCAAGGCCTAAATGTAGCTTCTATAATTGGTGCAAATCACCTATTAACTTTTTGTGATTTTGGAGTTATTTAGTCCTTGTGTGGCTTTTTTTGTTTTGTTGGTGTAATTGTGTAATCATTGTTTTTGGATTAGTGTACTCCTAGTATGCTCTTAATTGAAGTGTTGATTATAAAAAACTAATTAAAAAAGAATTAATTAACTATTCAAATAAAAAGTTAATTATTTTTATTATATGGTTTGATCACTAAAGTATAACGCGGAAGAATCCCAACTATCACCATATAAATGCAATTGATAACATAGATCTATATGGAATAACATGTAAATTTCATAATTTGACCTCTATATCATGTATATTTTCAATTGGTCTAAAGTCTTTACTGAGTCAAATTTGAAGTTTCTCTGGCGCAATTAAATATAACAATAAAGAATCATAAGCTTTATTCTTGCAAAAATTCAAATATAATAAAGTTTGTTATGTAAACCTAAGTATAGAACATAAAATAAATAAATATGTAAGTTTAATGGCTATGAAAAGCCTTAGGCATTAAGCTAATATGTTCAATCAAAATTTGTTTCTCTTGAACATTTCCTTTACAAAAAGATTTTTAATATCAATATATCTTTACTGTTTAACACTAATGTTGTTGTTTGAGTAAAGTACAAATTCACTATTGTCACAATAAATTCTTAAAGGATTCTCGATACTCCAAATGAGACACAGATATGTGACAAAGTTCTGCATCCATATTGCATGATTTGATTCCTTAAAGCAAGCCACAAACTTCGTTGCCAGGGTGGAAGAAGCCACTAAAGTGTGTTTCACAGACATTCAAGGGATGTATCTTGCAAAATTAGAGTCTGAATATCTAATGATCGCCAAGCTATCTACATTTTGATAAGTGATTGTGAAGTCTCTACTTCTCTTCACGTAGCATAAAACAAATTTTACTATTTTCCATTGTTGCACACCAATGTCGCTTAAATATATTCCAAGAACTCGTACATCGAAAGCAAAGTCAGGACAAGTGCAAACTTTAGCATGCACACGACTCCATATAACTCAAGCAAAAGGACTCTTAGGGTCCGTTTGGTTGGGGGGTTTTGGAGGGGAGAGGAGAGAATATTTTAAAATAGGTGTGTTTGGTTCAATTTTTTATGAGGGGAGGGGAGAGGATTGGAGGTAATCAGAATCCCTCCCGGAGCACCTTTTCGTTCTCTTCAAATTGGGGGTTTTCGGAGGGGAGGGAAGAGAGGAGTTATGGTAACATCTATTTTTATTATATTGACAAAATTATCCTCACTTTTGTTTAATAAAATTTTTAATTATCTTTATTAATATTATACCTTAATTTTTGTCGCCTTATTATAATTCCTCCATTTGTTTAACGACAACTCCATTATTTTTATTATTATTATTCATCTTTTTTTTCATGTGTTTTATTCTATTTATTTTTATTTAATATTTTGTTTGTAATAACTTAATTAATTTATAAGTTGTTGTATTATATTACATATCAATATATACCTGTATTATGCGTTATATATTATGTAGAATTTAATTTTATAAATATGTTATAGGATTAAATGGATCATCAAGATGAGAAAATAGTTCATATGATTATTGATCATATAATATGATTTTATGACGTTTATCAATATTTTACTTTTATTTTAAGATATTTTAGAGTATTTTAAATGTTAAATATTTTGTGTTTGAATCTATGTTTTTTATGAATTAACAATTTTTTTTGGTGAATACTATTTTTTTAAAAATTTATTTAACATGACTGTTATAATATTTTAAGGGTAAAAAAGTAAATTAGTTTTAAAACCCTCCCCTCCACCTCTTATGAAACAAACATACGTTTAATTAAAATACATCCCCTCACCTCCCCTCCCCTCCTCTCCCCTTTATTAAAATCCCTCCCCTCTCATCCCCTCCGTTGAACCAAACGGACCCTTATGCATTTCTTTCTTTTCAAGATTTGTAACGGGCACTACTACGGAAAGCACATATAATCACGTCTGTGTTACTACGAATATTAAATCAACCGTTGTATTATGTGATATTTAGGCGCATGCATTTTTTAAAATTTTATTTAACCACCTATAACCACGGTTGATTTAATACCTGTGGTGAAAAGGGGCGTATAGTCATGAGTTCAAATCCCAGCACCAATATTTTTTGTTATTTACTTATTTTAAAAAAATGCTGACAGACCTTTCACCATGGGTATTTAAATCAACCATGGTTATAGGTGACTGATCTTTCACCAGGGATATTTAAAACAACAGTGGTTATAGGTGGCGCCTTCTTTTTTTGTTAAGATATATATAACTGTAGCGGGAAAATTTGTGAGTGTAAGTTATTGATTAACTTAACTCATAAAGCAAGAGTTGCCACCACACTTTTATTTTATCCAAAAGGAAAGGAAAAAGAGCGAACAAAACCTAAAAAAAGTTCTAAAACAAGAATAAATAACAGAGACTGGGTAAGGGAGTTGGTTACGCAAATGGAAGGTGTTAGCACCCAAAACGTCTATAGGAACCCTTTGAAATATCTACACTTTTTGGTTTGAAAATGTTTGTTTGAAAGGAGATTGGAGAGATGAGAAGAGAATTATTTTTTAGATTTTTGTGTTTTGAGAGACTTATCGTCTCATGCCTATGTACCTGTCGTACCTCAAAAAATACGATCCTCGCGATGGACGCGGAAAATATTGTTCGAAACAGAGTCGCCACCGAACTTTATTCATTCCAAGGATGGAATAGGAAAATATCGATAAAACCTTTAAGGAGATAAGAACATGGTCATCGCAACCACATTCTAGGTCCGGGAGTCGATTACATGAGGGGAAGGTATTAGCACCCCTCATGTCCGTTGTACTCAACGGGAACCTCTTGATTCGATTCGAGAGTAAAGTTAACTACGCTTGTTTGTTTTCTTCTAGGGATTCTCCTATAGGGAAATGGGTGATTTTAAGATAGGGTGCTCGCCAAGGATTGGGGCCCTTGTGCCTACGTATCTTCACTTGTAAGAAGTGGAAAATCAGAGCATTCGTAGTTCGTGGGACTACGGGTAAAGGTTTGGGAATTGTGGGGAATTGTGCTCGCCAAGATCATCGCAATCTTGTGCCTACGTATTCTCATTAGGGAATGAGAAATCAGAGCAGTCGTAGTTCGGCTAACTACGGTAAAAGGGTTTGGAAAATGAATGAGTGTTTAAGTCGCATTCTAACTGCTAAACGTTGGCTTGTCTGCTCGCTAGGGGAGGCTGAAGCACGAGTTCATATGCGTGGAAGAATGGACTAAACAATGTTCTTGACAAAAGGTGTTTTGTTTGGAAATCGCGCGAGGGCGAGAAAAGAGAGTTGGATTGAATAGGTTTAAGGTTTCGATCGCACGGGGGCGAGAAAAGGGTTGGAATGGTTGGATATTTTAATAGAGAATGACGACTACTCGATAAACGAGACGCCAGCCTCGCAATCAATTAATCGGGATATTATTGGAATGCTAGATCCCAGCAACACCTTTTTCATTCAAACAATTACGGAATATGTTTGAGAAAATTTCAATCGCACGAGGGCGAGAGAAGAGAGTTGGATTGGATATTTTAAGGGAGAATGACGACTACTCGATAAACGAGACGTCAGTCTCGCAATCAATTAATCGGGATATTATTGGAATGCTAGATCCCAACAACACCTTTTTCATTCAATTAATTATGAAATGGTATTTGAATGGACAATGGCAATATTTGTCCAAATAGTTAGGGCATGTATTTTATAGACGAAAGGTTGAGTAATCCACAACCTAAAGCGTACGCCCCAAGAGCGGTTACTCAAGAATTCAAGAAGTGTGAGACTCCGAGAACTCAGTTCTTTCGCAATTTACTTAAGAAAATAGTTTGGATTTGACGAACGGTTTAGAAACAAACTAAGGTTTAGACTCGATCGCACGAAGGTGAGGAACGAGATTAGATGGTTTGAAAAATTAGGAGGAATGACGACTACTCGATAAACGAGACGTCGGCCTCGTAACCAATTAGTCGGGATATCGTTGAAATGCTAGATCCCAACGATACCTTTTTCGTTCCCTTAATTATAAAATATGTTTGTTGGACGGTGAAAGTACTTGTCCAAATAATTATGGGAAGTATTTTAAGAACGAAAGTTTGAATGATATACTTTTCAAGGCGTACGCCTCAATAGTAGTCACTCTCGAATTCGAGGAATGCGCGACTCCAAGAACTCGATTATTTCGTGATTTAATTATGAAAACAATTTGAAAATATTAGCGTACTCGGACTAGGCGCGCTAGGTATTCTAGAAAATAAGATCGGAAGGATCACAACTCAAGGTGTGCACCTCGAGAGCGGTCGCTTAAAAATTCAAGGAAGGCGAGATCCAAGAATTTAATTGTTTTGAAATTTGATCTTGGAAGATTGTATAATTTGATTAAGAATAAAAGTTTTAATTTTCATATATAAAATAAATCATTCAATTGTAAAAAGTTTTGAGAAAAGTTAATCATAACTAATTGTTTTGAAAAAGTTTAATATCTTAGAAGAATATTTTAACCTTATTAATAAAGTAGTTTTTTTTTAAATTTTAATATTTAAAAATATCTATTTGGTACTAATTTTGAAATATACTTTTTTAAAAGAGTAATTTGAATTTTCTTATAAAAATATCTAAGAGTAATTAAAAACTACTTTTTTTAGAAATTTCAATTAACTTAAGTGAAAAAACAATTTGGAAACCGAAAGACGGAACAAGCACAACTCAGGGCGTGCGCCTCGAGAGCGGTTGTTTAAGGACTCAAGGGATGCTAGACCCCAAAAGTCCACTACTTTCGTAATTTAAATAAAATATATTTTGACGTTAAAAACAAAAATAAATTAAAATAATTAATACTTAATTAACATTAGAGAGGAAAAAAAAACTAACATTATTTATTTTAATTATCTAAGGTTAGTATAAGTAACCTGTCCACTAATTTAGTAAAAAAAATAACTTAAGAAAAATACTTTCTTCAATCAGTAATTATTTTAATATAAAACAAATCATTTAAACAATCTAAAACTACATAGCCAACTCAAACATTATTTACATTATCCCCATAATAACAAAAACTATCTAACCATTCTATTTCAAATTGAATTTCATAATTACTTGGATCTTATTTAATAGACAACAATGAAGAAATTAGCAAGTTAAATTCAAATCTTAGTGATAAGACAATTATAGTGTTACTACTAACAAACTGCTATTTCTCATTTCTCATAACAGAATGCATGAACTTTGATAGACTTCAACATCCATCATAATTTTATAATGATCAACTTATAATTTTCAAAAGCAGCAACCAACATTTTCAAGAGCAGCAAAAACAAACTTGTTGTGGCAATATTGAAACATGACTGAAATGCATACACAAGCAACTGTTTAAGAGCAGCAACCAAAATGGAATTAACAACACATACTACTAATATTCAAAACATATTATCATAGGAAAATCAACAAAATCTTAACAAAATTAAGCCGCAGCATTAAAAGAAGCACAACCGTAACACTAATACGAATTCGGATCAACCTTATCCTAGACCATACATTGGAAATAACAATTCATATAATATCATGAAGAAAACCGAATGTTGTTATCGCGGTATCGATCACCAAGAGTGAATTCTAGTCATAATAAATAACATTTATGGAACAATATCACTAATTAATCAAAAAAAATTCAAACACGATTTGGCAATCAGAAATATTACCGAGTTGTAGCAGCAAGGGGATATTCCCGTAGCAGAACTTCGACTGCTATCAAACTTGTCAGGACTTTCTCTGTTGTATTGTGTTGGGGTAGTTGCGAGGAATGCTTCCACTCCTGGATTTCCGACACGACTCGAGGCTTTATATTCTCTAGAGCGTCATGTTGTTTCAGCTCTGAACGCAACAGTACAGAACATCGGCGCCGAGAATCAATCTGCATCACCGTATCAATGTTGTCGGAGTGAAAGTAACAGAGCCTTTGTGGGTACGCCGCTTTAAGCTCTTGCCGCGTAACCGAAATGATGTCGCCATCCAAGAATCGAAACAGAAATGGCTGCCGCGGTCTAGTATTTATCAATCAAAAACATAACAGGAACCAGCACAAACTCACATAAACCGAGCAAATTGAAAAGACGAACAAACTAATGGCAATGGTCTAAATAGAATTAGCATCAGTTTATTTCTAACATCTGTTCCACAAATCATCACATTGATCCAAACAGTTCATAAATTCAGTATGATTCACTAGAATTTAACATTAACTAACTGAGATATCAGCAATAATTTGAAAAAAGAACTAATGTACTTGAATCTCAATTGAGGCAAAACAACATTAGCTACATGATATTCATATCATTTTCAAAGCTTACATCATAAAGAAATTACTGCAATAAATTCAGAAGCTCAAAATCTAAAACCAAACTGAGAAGCAGTAATAATAGAGTTCCAAAGCTCATCCACGACTCAGAATAAAGAGCAGTGATAACAATTTAAACTAAAAACGAAACAGAATCAAAATTAGTATTGAAGGCAAACCAGAAACGAAATAAAGTCATGTAGTAGCACCGAGTTAGCTTTTGCTGAGGCTGAATCCACAAGGTCCGTGGTGATCCAGCATGATGGATTTCAAGTTTTGTGGTGCGGGTTGATGCAGCTGCGGTTGCTGGGAAATCTTCGCTAAAACTGAGTTTCCGCTAAGATGAGCCAAAGCCAAATTGTCATCGCGTGTTGCTTCAATGTTTTTGTGGTGACAAATGCTTTGAGGATGATGTTGTCACGGCTAAGATGCAGCTGTGATCCTCGCTCGGTGGTCGCAGCCTGCGCAAAAATTATCCGCAACCTCAAAGTTTAAACTGCCAATGCATCAATATTTCTCCACCGACGTCTTCACGGTATCTTGACCACTACCAAAATTGGATTCAACCTGCAAAGCAAACAGATAGGGCCAATCAGAGAACATAAATAAAATTCACAGATTCGAAACAGATCCAAGTTGAAATGCAAGCTCAGTTATTGTTGAAACTTGTTGTTATCGGTTGCGTGAAGCGTTTGGTAGCAGGTTGTTGGATTTGATTTGCTATCAGGACCTTGTGATGCTACGAAGTCGCTCTGCTTGCTATTTTATCATCAACCTGTAATCACAAATCTGAAACCTCCTTGTCGACTTTGCTTGAGACTTCGCAGAGACCACGAAGGCAACATCATTGCAAGTTGTCATTATGGCTGAAGCTATAGCTGGAAATAAGCTCCCTTGACTCCAAACAAAACAAACTTGACCTGAAAAAGATTAAGAAAAAAAACAGAACAATTTGAAGGTAACAGCTTCGAATTCGTTGAACCACTGCACCGTTGACAATGATAGCTACGGTTCTTGCTTCAAGTTGTTGTTGATGAACTGCTGTTGTATACAATCTGGCTTCATATTGCTGCTGTCAAAATTTGACGAAATCACAACCTGCAAAAAAAAATGAAACAATCAACAATAACAGAATGTTTATGGAGAAGGCGTTGTTTTTGTTGGCGGTGGAGATGAGTCTATTGCAGCAACAATCATCCTGTTGAATTATCAAAGCTTGTCTTGCAAATATGTATGATGAATCGAAGGTGGTAGGAACACATCACTTCGAGCTTTTGTTTCATAAATCGAAAATTCGGCGACGGATTTGCGTCTTGAAAAATTGCTCTGTTCTCCACAAACCCGTGGCTCTTCAGATTTTGAAGGTGTCGCGGAAGAGAGCTGAATCGGCGAATCTTGAGCCACTGATGCGAATTAATGGAGCCACGCCACTGTTGTTGCGCTGAAAACTTCTTGTCAAGATTGATAGCCCTCAAACAGTATTGAGGTTGTCTCCGTTACCGCAGGCGTCGACGCCGCTACCCAGATTTGTCGTCTGTTGTGAGAAACAAAGAGCATAACTAACAAAAGGTCAAATAGCGCAATGTTTCTCGCGAATGCATCGTATTGTGGTTGTTATGGTTTTCTAAAGGTAAAAAGCAAGAAAAGTCGATGGAAGTGGTTAGGTGAAGAAGATGAATGGATTTCCGGTGAGGGCTGAAGAAAGTGACGATGAAGGTGGTGGAAATCAAAAACGACGGCGGATCGTTCTTGTGAAAGAGAAAAGGTGTGGTCGAGATGATGAAGAGTTGAAGAAGGTGATGAAGGGCGGTGAGTGAGGAGATCGGTGAATTGGAATTCTAGGGTTTTGGAGTTGAATTGGGGGCGGCCAATTTAGGGTTTTTTCTTCAGAAAGAGCTGATGAATCGTGAAACCAAATTAGGGTTTCTCAGAAAAGGGCGGCCGATTGGGGTTTGGGTGAACAGTGTTTTTTGTTTTTTGATCAATTTTTCTCCCCTTTCTTATAACAAGAATTCAGAAAGGGGTGGCCATTTTTCTCAGCATAGGTCCAATGGGCCTCGTTCATTTCCACTTCCAATGGGCCTCGTTCATTTCCACTTCCAATTCTTTCTCTCTTTTTTTAATTTTTCTTTTCTCTATCATAATTAATAATTATCCTAATGACAAATATTAAATAAACAAAACCAAATCAATAATAACCCTATAACTATTATTAACTATAAACTAAAACAAAATAATATTATTTACTTATTATTAAATAATCAACAATTTTCTAAAATCCTAAATATTAATAATATTAACAATATAACAAAACTGACATTTACAAAACTTTAAAATAAACAAAATTAATATTATGAACCTATATATATTTAAAACATAAACTAAAATGTCGGTAATTGTAAATAAATAAAATTTAAAAAGAAGAAAATACGAAAACACAAATAGAATAATAATAAAATAAAAAAAACTCAAGGACAACTCTAAGCCACGTGTCACACTTTTATTGGGCAAAAAAAGTGAAAAAGTTATTTTTGCTGAAAAATACGCTACGCTGTATAAGCGAGGTAAATTAAAAACAAAGTCGGGCAAATGAGAATTTTGAAAAAGGTAGGACAAATTTGGGGTATAACAGATGCCCCTATCTAATTGCCTTGAAACTGAGAGAATGAACAGCTGCATGGCGTTCATTTTCAGGGTGGAAGTCAATTAGATACAAGAAAGACCCCGAAATTTGTCCGACAAGTAAAGTACATAGATTAGGTATACCAGAACGGGATGACAAGATGCAAAATAGATGAACGAGATAACCTGACCTTCTCTGGGTGGTCGAAGCAGTCCCTTATCCAATAAGGTCCTTCGCGATACCAAAGTGGTATAAACAAACCTCTTTGGGTGGTCGAAGCAATCCCTCATTCGTTAAGGTCCTTCGCGATACCAAAGTGGTATAAACAAACCTCTTTGGGTGGTCGAAGCAATCCCTCATTCGTTAAGGTCCTTCCCGATACCAAAGTGGTGTCTCTAAACACGTGAGATTCTTCGGGTGATCGAAGCAGTACCTTATCCATTAAGGCTCTTCGATGATACCAAAGCAGTATCTCGAACAAAACCTGAGATTCTTCGGGTGATCGAAGCAGTACCTTATCCATTAAGGCTCTTCGATGATACCAAAGCAGTATCTTGAACAAAACTTGAGATTTTTTGGATGGTCGAAGCAGTACCTTATCCATTAAGGCTCTTCGATGATACCAAAGCAGTATCTCGAACAAAACTTGAGATTCTTCGGGTGGTCGAAGCAGTACCTTATCCACTAAGGCTCTTCGATGATACCAAAGCAGTATCTCGAACAAAACTTGAGATTCTTCGGGTGGTCAAAGCAGTACCTTATCCATTAAGGCTCTTCGATGATACCAAAGCAGTATCTCGAACAAAACTTGAGATTCTTCGGGTGGTCGAAGCAGTACCTTATCCATTAAGGCTCTTTGATGATACCAAAGCAGTATCTCGAACAAAACTTGAGATTCTTCGGGTGGTCGAAGCAGTACCTTATCCATTTAAGGCTCTTCGATGATACCAAAGCAGTATCTCGAACAAAACATGAGAGTCTTCAGGTGGGTGAAGCAGTACCTTATCAATTAAGGCTCTTCGATGATACCAAAGCAGTATCTCGATCAAAACATGAGATTCTTTGGGTGGGCGAAGCAGTACCTTATCCATTAAGGCTCTTCGATGATACCAAAGCAGTATCTCGAACAAAACTTGAGATTCTTCGGGTGGTCGAAGCAGTACCTTATTCATTAAGGCTCTTCGATGATACCAAAGCAGTATCTCGAACAAAACTTGAGATTCTTTGGATGGTCGAAGCAGTACCTTATCCATTAAGGCTCTTTGATGATACCAAAGCAGTATCTCGAACAAAACTTGAGATTCTTCGAGTGGTCGAAGCAGTATCTTATCCAATAAGGTTCTTCGATGATACCAAATCAGTATCTCGAACAAAACTTGAGATTCTTCGGGTGGTCGAAGCAGTACCTTATCCAATAAGGTTCTTCGATGATACCAAAGTAGTGTCTCGAACAAAACTTGAGATTCTTCGGGTGGTCGAAGCAGTACCTTATCCAATAAGGTTCTTCGATGATACCAAAGCAGTGTCTCGAACAAAACTTGAGATTCTTCGGGTGGTCGAAGCAGTACCTTATCCAATAAGGTTCTTCGATGATACCAAAGCAGTGTCTCGAACAAAACTTGAGATTCTTCGGGTGGTCGAAGCAGTACCTTATCCAATAAGGTTCTTCGATGATGCCAAAGCAGTATCTCGAACAAAACTTGAGATTCTTCGGGTGGTCGAAGCAGTACCTTATCCAATAAGGTTCTTCGATGATGCCAAAGCAGTATCTCGAACAAAACTTGAGATTCTTCGGGTGGTCGAAGCAGTACCTTATCCAATAAGGTTATTCGATGATACCAAAGCAGTATCTCGAGTGATAATTTTGCTGAGGAATAGTTGAGCTAAAATCCCTATTAGAGGAACGTCGTCGTCCAAACTCTGCAGGGGAGAAATCTTCAACAAACTCTCTAAGATAACATCTGCTTGGGGAGCCACCAGAGCAATAGTTGCTGGGGATTATCATCGTCAACTACATGGTTGAAGAATGACTTGCTGGGGAGTAGAATTCCCTGAACTCGTGGGGTATTAACTCTTTTCAGAGTCATACTGCCAACTTCACTGGAGGACTGACCAAGATGCTTGCAAACTGATCCTGGATCCTTCTACATTGCTATGCAATGCAATGTTTTATGATGCCTAAGCATGCAACTAAGATGCAACTGCTAGGAAGTGCACGATGCGAATGCAAATGATATGTTAATGCATGATATGATCATGATATGAGGCTGTATGTCGTGCTTATGATAATGCAGCGACCAAATATACTGGGGATAAATCCTGTCGGGGACATCACCAGGGATCGGATTCGATAGTTGCCAAATGGATTTGGACTTTGGTTTTATGAGGATGCCATTGAGGGTGGACTTTTAGTGGTTGCCAATGAAGACTGGACTTTTTAGGGTAAAATGAAGGTGCCAATTGGAGTGGCTTTTTGTGGTTGCCAATAAAAGATTGGACTTTATGTGGGGTGTGCCAAGCGAGATCAGACTTTCATTGGTAAAAGGATTTGACTTCCCGACACACAGTTTCTGGCAGTGCTACAATCAGAAGACAGATGTGGATACTCTTGGTGTCCCAAGTTGGATCCTTTGCGGAAATGGTATACTTGTTCTTGTAAGAACCTTGCTTCTAGCTGATATGTCATGATGACTTACGAACATTGAGCGTAACGACTTATCCAAAGCATGTTGACTGCGCGAGCGTAGCGACTTAACCAATGCGTGTTTATCGTGTGAGCGTAGCGATTTAACCAATGCATATAGATTGCGTGAGCGTAACGACTTAACCAATGCCTTTGGATTGCGCGAGCGTAGCGACTTAACCAATGCGTATTAGTCGTGCTTTTGCTCTGCCCCAAGGCCTTTGACGCTTGTTGACCACAACCATCAGCTAGTTTGCCCCAATTTCAACCAGTTTGCCCCAGTCTGCCGGGTATTTGAAGGACTTTCTTCTGGGATGAGAACTTTGGCGGTGATTATACCAGGATATGGCTTGAACCCCTTTGCCCCAGTGTCTGGACCTTGTAGTGGTTTGCCCCGGTTTAATACTCAAAAGGACTTGCCCCAAATTCGTAGGGTTAGGAGAAAGTCTTAATTCAGGTCAACACCAATGAGTGATCAAGATCCTCTTTGATTGCACTTTGTTGGAATTTCCATTATGCCAATTACTAATTTTCCATTAAAATTGTTTATTAAAAAATGGTAACTTTAATGCGACATTCATGCAAGTTATGAAAATATCATTTATTGGGAATGATGTGAAAATGTGTGACGAGTGGACTGTTAATCCAAACGCAATACTAATTTAATTGGTGTGAAAGATATAGCAAGAATATGACACCAATACATAAGATTAGAAAATATGTAGGAGTCAGTTTACGCAACCTCGCACTAGTATGCTTTCAGAATAAACCCTGCCTCAATTAGGTCTTTTGAGGGTTGTATCGTGGTCTGGTTCACGGTTATGAAAACAAAGGATATTAGGCTCAAAGTATTATTTGTACCCACCCCTTCTTCGTAATTATCTCCATACCTATGTTCAGTTAATTCTGCACATGTTTTACCTTGACGGTGTAAAACTTGATGATTCAAGGTTTGCTCAAAATGGCAGTCACCCTATTTTGTTTTTTTTATGGATGTCACTGACCCTTTTGGTTTGGTATGATGATCACTGAATCTTATTTTGTTTTTGTTGAGGGTTTGAGGACCTCTTTTGGTTTTGTTTTTGATCCCTAAATTTTGCATGGACTGACTTTGCTTGTCAGATCCATCGGGATTGCCTTGATTTTTGCCTAAGTCGCCTTTTGAGGTGTTCGACTTAGCAGGCTTTTGAATTTTTTTTTGAAGGATTATGACTGCCATGTCAAGGGTTATTAATGAACAACCATCTTGTATTTGGGATTTTGTCTTTTTGAGTACGTAATCAGGTTAACTGAACACTACCCTGCCCCAGGTTGAGTGTAAGGATTTATAGATCCGAAGGAAACTCCTACTTCTAGGCTCGAAGTGGTTGACTAGGGACTAACTCCTTATCTCTCCAGTGTTTGGGGGTTCGAAACAATGCCTGTACATCATTAGCGAGGTTTTATCCAAAAGCATACTATTAGCAATTATGGGTATTTCGTTTTCGTCATCCTCCCTCAAATCTTTACTAAACAGCAGTGCGATGAAAGAAGTGGAGTAAATTTTTTTGTGATTTTGGCAATAAGTGAGAAAACATGAGTGGATACGAATGGATTTGATCAAAAACATGCATAATCATCACTTTAACAATACCATTAATAAGAAACAATGTCTAAAAGCAAGTAGCACTTAACATAAAGGAAACTGCAAATGCACAAAAATGATAAGGAAACCGCTAGTATTGAGGAACTGGGCTCTTCTTTCTTGATTCACTGTTGTCATAACTTCTGGCAGCTGTTTCATCTTGCCTTCTACGTTGTTCTCGTCTTTTCTTAGCTTAACTTGATTCTGCCTCAAGTCTTCCATGGTCTTCCAACACTAAGTCAAGTTCAGTACTTGTGTCGGGAAATCATCCGCGGATTATGGATAAAGGGTGGATAGGCTTTTTGGTTTCGGAATATGATATGCGATGCAAATGAAATGCAGATGCAGTGATACGCGACTGCAATGCAGGTGCAAACAGGATCCAGGATAACGTAAGCAACTCAAAGCAACCTAATCGGTAGGCTATACCAGACAAGTTCTAGATTCTTTACCCATAAACCCACTCACGGGATAGCTTCTATGTTGATGGATAAGGTTCCCCGGATCACGGACACCGATTGCATCAACATCATGCAACAGGCTAGCTGTATTATAACGAGAGTATGATATTTTCTCTCCTGAGCGGAGTCCTCATGCTAGGCATACGAGGAGCGGGTCCTCGGAGACTAACACTACACGACTACCAATATAGAAACTGGTTCTAAGAGCGGTTCCCAGAGTCATGGACCCTTCATGAATCAAATCGTGCAACAGGCTAGCTGCGTTACGATAGGATCTACAAAAAGGTCTATTCAGGAGGGGCTTTCATGCTAGGCACACAAGGAGCGAGTCCTTGGGGACTAACACTAATCACTACCAATTCTAAGCTATATTTTCTCTCTTCTTTTTCCAAAGCTCGGGTGTAGAGCTTTACTTGCAATGTTATCCCCCAATCCAGCAGGCAGATACAATAAACAACATAGAATAGAAAGAGAAAACAAAAAATAAACAATAGAGAAAATAAACATAAAGAAAACAGTTAAGCAAAGGTTAGCACTCTCAAATCGAGTCAAGTTAGGCTTGACTCTCTCTTGCATAGGGAAATGCGTGTCCCCAGCAGAGTCGCCATCTGTCGTACCTCGAAAAATACGATCCTCGCGATGGACGCGGAAAATACTGTTCGAAACAGAGTCGCCACCGAACTTTATTCATTCCAAGGATGGAATAGGAAAATATCGATAAAACCTTTAAGGAGATAAGAACATGGTCATCGCAACCACATTCTAGGTTCGGGAGTCGATTACATGAGGGGAAGGTATTAGCACCCCTCATGTCCGTTGTACTCAACGGGAACCTCTTGATTCGATTCGAGAGTAAAGTTAACTACGCTTGTTTGTTTTCTTCTAGGGATTCTCCTATAGGGAAATGGGTGATTTTAAGATAGGGTGCTCGCCAAGGATTGGGGCCCTTGTGCCTACGTATCTTCACTTGTAAGAAGTGGAAAATCAGAGCATTCGTAGTTCGTGGGACTACGGGTAAAGGTTTGGGAATTGTGGGGAATTGTGCTCGCCAAGATCATCGCAATCTTGTGCCTATGTATTCTCATTAGGGAATGAGAAATCAGAGTAGCCGTAGTTCGGCTAACTACGGTAAAAGGGTTTGGAAAATGAACGAGTGTTTAAGTCGCATTCTAACTGCTAAACGTTGGCTTGTCTGCTCGCTAGGGGAGGCTGAAGCACGAGTTCATATGCGTGGAAGAATGGACTAAACAATGTTCTTGACAAAAGGTGTTTTGTTTGGAAATCGCGCGAGGGCGAGAAAAGAGAGTTGGTTTGAATAGGTTTAAGGTTTCGATCGCACGGGGGAGAGAAAAGGGTTGGAATGGTTGGATATTTTAAGAGAGAATGACGACTACTCGATAAACGAGATGCCAGCCTCGCAATCAATTAATCGGGATATTATTGGAATGCTAGATCCCAGCAACACCTTTTTCATTCAAACAATTACGGGATATGTTTGAGAAAATTTCAATCGCACGAGGGCGAGAGAAGAGAGTTGGATTGAATATTTTAAGGGAGAATGACGACTACTCGATAAACGAGACGTCAGTCTCGCAATCAATTAATCAGGATATTATTGGAATGCTAGATCCCAACAACACCTTTTTCATTCAATTAATTATGAAATGGTATTTGAATGGACAATGGAAATATTTGTCCAAATAGTTAGGGCATGTATTTTATAGACGAAAGGTTGAGTAATCCACAACCTAAAGCGTACGCCTCAAGAGCGGTTACTCAAGAATTCAAGAAGTGCGAGACTACGAGAACTCAGTTCTTTCTCAATTTACTTAAGAAAATAGTTTGGATTTGACGTACGGTTTAGAAACAAACTAGGGTTTAGACTCGATCGCACGAAGGTGAGGAACGAGATTAGATGGTTTGAAAAATTAGGAGGAATGACGACTACTCGATAAACGAGACGTCGGCCTCGTAACCAATTAGTCGGGATATCGTTGGAATGCTAGATCCCAACGATACCTTTTTCGTTCCCTTAATTATAAAATATGTTTGTTGGACGGTGAAAGTACTTGTCCAAATAATTATGGGAAGTATTTTAAGAACGAAAGTTTGAATGATATACTTTTCAAGGCGTACGCCTCAATAGTAGTCACTCTCGAATTCGAGGAATGCGCGACTCCAAGAACTCGATTATTTCGTGATTTAATTATGAAAACAATTTGAAAATATTAGCGTACTCGGACTAGGAGCTCTAGGTATTCTAGAAAATAAGATCGGAAGGATCACAACTCAAGGTGTGCACCTCGAGAGCGGTCGCTTAAAAATTCAAGGAAGGCGAGATCCAAGAATTTAATTGTTTTGAAATTTGATCTTGGAAGATTGTATAATTTGATTAAGAAGAAAAGTTCTAATTTTCATATATAAAATAAATCATTCAATTGTAAAAAGTTTTGAGAAAAGTTAATCATAACTAATTGTTTTGAAAAAGTTTAATATCTTAGAAGAATGTTTTAACCTTATTAATAAAGTAGTTTTTTTTTTAATTTTAATATTTAAAAAAATCTATTTGGTACTAATTTTTAAATATACTTTTTTAAAAGAGTAATTTGAATTTTCTTATAAAAATATCTAAGAGTAATTAAAAACTACTTTTTTTAGAAATTTCAATTAATTTAAGTGAAAAAACAATTTGGAAACCGAAAGACGGAACAACCACAACTCAGGGCGTGCGCCTCGAGAGCGGTTGTTTAACGACTCAAGGGATGCTAGACCCCAAAAGTCCACTACTTTCGTAATTTAAATAAAAGATATTTTGACGTTAAAAACAAAAATAAATTAAAATAATTAATACTTAATTAACATTAGAGAGGAAAAAAAACTAACATTATTTATTTTAATTATCTAAGGTTAGTATAAGTAACCTGTCCACTAATTTAGTAAAAAAAATAACTTAAGAAAAATAATTTCTTCAATCAGTAATTATTTTAATATAAAACAAATCATTTAAACAATCTAAAACTACATAGCCAACCCAAACATTATTTACATTATCCCCATAATAACAAAAACTAACCATTCTATTTCAAATTGAATTTCATAATTACTTGGATCTTATTTAATAGACAAAAATGAAGAAATTAGCAAGTTAAATTCAAATCTTAGTGATAAGACAATTATAGTGTTACTACTAACAAACTGCTATTTCTCATTTCTCATAACAGAATGCATGAACTTTGATAGACTTCAACATCCATCATAATTTTATAATGATCAACTTATAATTTTTAAAAACAGCAACCAACATTTCAAGAGCAGCAAAAACAAACTTGCTGTGGCAATATTGAAACATGACTGAAACGCATACACAAGCAACTGTTTAAGAGCAGCAACAAAAATGGAATTAACAACACATACTACTAATATTCAAAACATATTATCATAGGAAAATCAACCAAATCTTAACAAAATTAAGCCACAGCATTAAAAGAAGCACAACCGTAACACTAATACGAATTCGGATCAACATTATCCCATACCATACATTCGAAATAACAATTCATATAATATCATGAAGAAAATCGAATGTTGTTATCGCGGTATCGATCACCAAGAGTGAATTCTAGTCATAATAAATAACATTTACGGAACAATATCACTAATTAATCAAAAAAAATTCAAACACGATTTGGCAATCAGAAATATTACCGAGTTGTAGCAGCAAGGGGATATTCCCGTAGCAGAACTTCGACTGCTATCAAACTTGTCAGGACTTTCTCTGCTGTATTGTGTTGGGGTAGTTGCGAGGAATTCTTCCACTCCTGGATTTCTGTTGCGGTGGAAATAGGATCACAAACTATTAATGATTTTGAGTCACAATTCAATTCACAACCGCTCTTTGATTTATCCGAAGGAAAAGGTCAAAAGAGGGAAAACCTATTTTGCATCGTAAACACAATGCGGGGAAAGATCTAGGGTTCGGGGGTTGGTTAAATTTAGGGAAGGTATTAGCACCCTAAACTTCTGTAGTACTCTACAGGAACCTTTTGTTCAGATGTTTACTATTTGCTTTATTTATTTGCTTAAGGTATATGTACAAAGGATTAAAAGTGAGAAAATAAACCTAAGGGGTTAATTCTAAGTTTACTCGGCAAGACATCGCATCTTGTGCCTACGTATCCTTACGGGAGTGGAATCAGAGTAATCGTAGTTCCCCTCAAAAGGGAGGTTAGAGACTTCTTGACTGTGGTCAAGGTCTCAAGGGGAATAAACGCATCTTAAGGACACGCTTACGCGGAGTGTAGAAACTCCAAATCTCTACGTTGAAATGTTAAGTTGTAATTAGGGTTAAATTAGGGATTCCACGGCGGGAAACCCTAAACTGAGCGCGGCGGCTCTTTGACCTAATGCTAGGGGTAAAATGGTAACTTTGTCTGCGGCGAGACATTTATAGAAAATTTAGGGTTTGTGAGGTTGTAAGGGTTTGAAGTTGAGGACTATTGACACGGCGGTCAAATGCTAGACCTAATTCCTTCGGAGTGTGTAATGTGACAGAATAATAGCAATACATCAGCAGAAATTTAAATCATACATCAGCAGAAATTTAAATGCGAAAAGTAAACGCGATTATTAGGTTCGCGAGGTTACAGTTGAGAAACAGATACAAATATAAAGGAAACTTAAATGAAAACTCAACACAATAGTAATAAATATGAACTGCAAAAAATGAACACCCGTTAGTAGGCAGAGTCACACGGCTATCAGATGAATTACGAGACAATGAAGAAAACAAGATGCGAATTTGAGATTTTATTATTGTTTTAAAAAAAAAATTAATATTATCTTGCGAAAAAAGTTTAATTTAAAAATGTTTTACTCTTTTAAAAGGTTTTATTTTTATATTTTAAAAAAAAGGTTTTTCTTATTTTATTTAAAAAAGGTTTTTACTTATCCTTAATATTTATATTTTAAAAAAGATTTTTTATAATTACAAAATTAAAATGTTATATTTTTTTTAAAAAAGATTTTTTTAAATTATAAAATTAAAATGTTAAAAAATGGTTTTTTAGAAACATAAAACAAATTAAAAAAAACAAAACACAAAAATAAAAAAAAAAGGGGGGGGGGGGGGGGGGTTGGGCCGGTAACCACACCCGGACCCAACCCAATGGTTAGTCATAAGGAAAAACTTTAGGGTTTCACCCCCAGAGAACGTTCGCGGCGCCGCTGTTCTTCATCTTCCTCTTCTTTCTCTCGCGATCGCTATGTTTTGCGTCTTCTTCTACAAAAAAAACTGAAAAATGATGAACATGTGAGTTAACGTGTGAGGGTTTACATTTGTTTTAGCCGATGATGTTTGAAGCTGAGGCTACGGAGTTGATTATCCGTCGTTCTTCGCGAACGGTGATGGTGATCTCTCCCTTTCGCTGGCGCAGTTGTTGATGTTGGTTCGCCAGTGAACGGAGGCGATGATGAGGGTGATGGTCCCTCTGAGTCTCAACCACGCCGTTAGGGTTTGCGACGGTGGTTTCGTTCCTCTCTTTCTTGTGGCTACCAGTTAGGGTTTTTGATGGTGAGGTCGTCCCTTCTTATACTCTTCAGATTTCATCTTTCTGGGCCTTTAATCCGTGTGCTATTTGATTTTGATGATCCGATTTGGGATCTTTGATGCGATTCTGATTTTATCTGACATTTGATTGGATTTTATTGGATCTTGTTTGATATCTGAAATTTGTTTGACCGATCTGTTTTTGATTTGATTTTATTTGGTTTTTTTCAGATTGAGTTCCACTGGGGATGTTTCCTGATACGATGTGGGTCCATCTGATACATGATTGAATCCTGTTTCCTCTCTTAGGTTTTGATTGGTCTTTCTGATTTCCAGCTGATACGATTCTTCTGACCCTATTTGATTTGTTTAATAATCTGAACTGATTCGTTTTGATCTGTTTTGGGATTGATATCAAATCAAAATCTCTCTATTATTTTTCTGATATGGTTTGCCTTCAGGTTGGATTGATTGATATCTGATTTTGATTCACAGAACTCCTTGATGGATTCGTATCTCTGTTTGATATTTTCGATCTCGAACTGATTCGTTTTTTGATTGGTTCGTTTCTTTGATGCAGCTCAGATTCTTTTCCTCTTCTTCTTTCAGAGAGGGCTTGATATTGAAGCTTTGGTTGAGTCAAAATTGCCGGGAAAGGTCTACGGCGATGATGTTCATCTGAGCCGTGACAACTGATACTCTTTGATGATGCTGCGATTGCCTCTGATGATCTTCGTTTGTGGTTTATCATTTGTTCCATTTGAATCGTTTTAATCATTAGCCTGTGATGAACTTTTGCTGATGATGTTTTCTTCTTGAGTTGCAGGGTTGATGTTCTGGGCAATTATGTCCAATTCGAATGTTGCTTTCTGTTGCCTTGAGATATTTACCTGATAGCGAGTTTGGGCGATGATGTTCATCTGAGCCGCGACGACTGATATGGACTGCTATGGTTTTGTGCACTTGTTTATTTCATGAACTGAGACGTTTATGTTTGCTTGTCCTTGCTGGTACAAGTCGTGCTATGATTGTGCGCTGTTTGCATTCTGAACTGGTTCGGTTTCACTTGTGAGTATGGTTTGATCCTTCACGTTTTGGTGACTTGTTTGTTGGGGCAATGATGCTCATAACTGAGCCCCTTGTCTGCGCTATGCTTTGTGCTGCAACCTGGTGTACATTTTTGTGACTTGCCATCCGTATTGGTTGAAGTTTGTCCCTAACCGACAACCTTTGGTACATTGTTTGATGCAGCTTGATACAACTTGTTTGGGAACTTGCTTTCTGATACATTAACTGCTGTTACACCTTTCTTTGGGTCCTGTTGGGCATTTTCTGTTATGACAGATTTATAGGATGTTTTCTTATGGCCTTTTGCGCATGAATTTGCCTTCTGAAATACTGTTTGGATGCAGTTTGTATTTGGTGTTCTGTTTGGACTTGGTTTTCATGACATCACCTATATGGTTCAGAACTGATGCTGCTTTTGAATTGTTTAGGTTTTGAGTTCCAAATTCTAAATCTGATACTGATGCGTTTGTGGCTTTTCAGGTGTTGGAAGTTTTGGAACCAAAGTGACTCAGACCTGCCGGCATCCGGGTCTGAGTTCAATCTTGCCTATGTTGCCTTATTCTCGTATCAGTTTGGAAATCCAATCGCGGCAAAACGAATCAGTCCCGCTTCTTTTATTACTTCTATCTCTCGGATGTCCCGTAACGATAAGAACAGGTGTTACCTGATCTGACGCCCACGGCGCGGATCGGTAACGGGGGTAGGACGCAGCTTCGGTTGTGCCACTCCCGGCACTCGATGATGACATTGTTCTGAGAGTGTCAAAAACAACTCCTAACCTCTTTCCTATACTGTTTGTTTTGTTTTGATGTGCAGGTGAATTTGGAGATTCTGCGGCGAAGCTTAAAGACATCATGAAGACACTTAGAAGTTCTAGGACTTAGGATTTAGAACTTTAATGTAATTCCTTGTAACAGTATTTCTAAAATGTGGAGCAATCTCCATTTCTTGTATGATGAGATTTTTATGAAATAAAATTCCCAAAATTTGAATCTATTTATATTTTGTTCTTAGTTAAAAATTATAAACATTTGTGAATAAATCCACGAATATTTAAATTCATTAACATAGTTATAAAACATAAACACTCCCAAATGATATTCTTATTTGTGCACTTGTCTCATCATCTGATTAAAATCCAATTTAAATGCTAACCAACCATTTCATAACCCAACACAGATGTGCACCGTAATCACCACAATTTCAGCATCAACAATAACACTACTCGTAATTAAATTCCACTGACCAAATGCCAAGAGCCACAATCCAATAACACCCAATTACGACGGTGCCTTAATAACAGAAACGGAAGCGCTTTGGAATGGATCTTAAATCCAGTTGTGCTCGGCAAACTTTAATATCGACCACGTCAAATTGGCACCTTGATATAATCAGACCTGGTGATAGGTAAATGCCTCAAAAAAAATAGCGTACCAAACGCCTCAGAATTTAATAACAGCCCGTCTTCAAGGAATTGGTAGAATTTGCGTAAAATGACCAAAATACCCCTGGAACCAAATCTGCAAAACAAACACCTCCATAACTTGTTAGTGGTTAGCAAATGTACATATGAGATGATATGCGAAATGATTGACTAAATATAAGGGTAAAATTTGGGGTATTACAGCTGCCCCTATTTAAATAGCTACACCGGACGATTTGAGTGGCAGAGACTCGAGGAATCGTGGTGGAGAGATTTAAATATAGATAACCGAAAATTTTGCCCTTACATGCGACGATATGCAATGCTATGGACAAAGCGAGGACAACTTAATGCAGATGATGCCATGAATATGATATGATGCGTATGCTGGAATGATGAATGCGAAAATGATGACAAACGATACGAGAAGAACACACTGGGGAAAACAACGCGTTGAGACACAGTACAACACTGGGGGATCCTAAAATGATGGTCAACTGGTGCGAACACGACCAATTGTCATTTTGGGAACGAGATTCTCAAATGGAGATGACACCTGTGAGACGGCCTCCACTGGGGAATCTAAAAGATAAAACTGGATCACGTACGATTGCAGGATTGATTACAGAATGCTGGAGCATTGAGCAAAGAATAACATCCAAGCTTCGGTAAACTACCCCTCGTGACAGGATCAAACGGACTTTTCGGAACTCCGCAGCAAATATACAGGGTAAAGACCGACTGTATGCCGAAATAAATGGACTTTTATAGGAAATTGTTGCACCCTAATTTTTGACTTTAAGATCCCACATCTTTTTGCATCATCGGTATAGTTTATCATCTCTTACATTTTTCATAATACTCAATTTATCAGCTGAAATAAACTTTTTGGACAGTTTAAACCGTTTTAGCGGATAAAATTTATTTTAAAATTTGACAAAACGCTGTATTTTTCTGAATCATATATTTTTTGCTGATCACTTTGGTGTATTCATTTTATTTTTTTGAGTACTTCGATACCGGTCCAATTATTTGTTTTTTTACCGTTTTTTATTTCTATTTATAATTAACATATTCTTTTTAATTAATCAAATCTTTATTTTAGATTTTATTGTAAGTAGTTTATTCTTTCTATGTTATCTTTTCCTTATTTTGTGGAGATTTTGTCCATTTTTTGAGTAATAGTACACAGCTAGCTACAACTTCCCATGCTAGCCTTTTGCTTTTTCACATTTACTGTTGCTGATATCCACCATATTCATCTTTCTCATTTTTGGTGCTTTGAAAGGAATATAATATAAAAATAACAACAACACGCCACCTTGTATCATGGTCCTACCACCCTTTATTCCATCTCCATCCCTCAAAACAGGACCACCCTTTCCATGACTTCACTGGAAGCTTACACACACAAAAAAAGTCTTTAACTTCCTCACGTAAAACATGAAGTAACGCGCACCCTTCTTCATCATCATAAAAAAGGGAATGCATCACATACACCTTTAATGTCTCCATAGCAACTTCCTTCTCCGCCGTACTTCGCAGTTATTGTTTCTGCACCGACTCTTGTAGCTCCGAAGACGACGCTTGATAAAGCTTTCGCCACGTCGGTAATCTCCATCCTCTCTTTTAATCATATTTCCATCATACTTGTTGTTGTTACTTTAGGATTTCATCATGCCGTTATTTTCTTACGATCATCGTCGGTAATGCTTGAGCATTTGTTATATGTTTATACTGTCACCATAAACTTGTGAAAGATTTTCTTTTTAATTTATTTTAAGTAATATGTGTATTTTTGTTTATCTGTGTGTGTGTGTGTTAGTGTTTCAAATTGTTGTTTGTTCCTTACTTCTAATGTTGTAATAATATGTAATCATACGTGATACTACTTCTGTTATGTGTTTATATTAGACTTGTTGTTCTCAATTGCTTGTTTTGTATCGCGATGTTTCTTTGTTAAGTTTAGTTTGAATGGTGCTAGATTGTTGACATGAGTGTTTGGCTCTAAACTTACATTTGTTTCGTATTATTAACCTTAGAAAGATTGGGGCTTTGGATTAGTTAGCCACAAAATTCTTCCTGTTTTGCAATAAATACCAAGTTTCTGTTTTTGCTCATGATTAAATGAAGTAGTAATAAGTTGTTAGTTATTTGTATAAAGGATACTAAAAAATATATTTTATATCATTTATTTTTGTACTCATTTTCTATTTCATTTTATTTATTTCAACTTTAGTTAGTTTATGTATTATATCTTATGGCATATAGAATTAGTGCAAGTATATGGATGTAACAAATGTGTTGTACAATAACCGTGTATTAAAAAACCAAAAGCATACTTTGTTTATCTATTTTAACACTTTATTTTTAATATTAATTATTTGTATGTTATTTGTTTTAATATTTTATTTCTAACTTAATTATTTGTATATTATTTATTTTAACATCTTATTTTTAATTTAATATAAAAATATCAAAAAATATCACGGTGCTTTGCCGTGCACTTTCTATTTATTTTACCATGACGTTTTTCCATTCGTACTCTGTGCCATCTTATTTATCGGATACATGATGTTTTTCTGTGTACTGTGTCTGTGCTTTTAATTGCTATCATTTACATGATATTTTTCCGTGTATTTGTTGCTGTCTTTAATCCTTGTTGGCTTTATCCGAAGGAAGGGACTGTTTGTTGATTTATCGTCATTGTGCATGTCTCTCGTCTGTTCTTTACATGTCTTAGTTGTTCTTGGTTCTTAGAACCTAGCAACTCGTAGTTCCACGAACTACGGATGCTCTGATTTCTTGTTGAGAATACGTAGGCACAAGATGCGATTTCTTGGCGAGCTCACTAACCACTAACTTCCCGTTACCCTTTATCCTAGCCTTAGGATTTGAGTCGCCGTGCTCACTTTTAACGTCCCACCGTGGACATCCTTTACCCTTTTATCCTAATTTATCTGAGTTGTCGTACTCATGTTTAGCGTCCCGCCGTGGACATTCTCTACCATAACAATCTCAACTTAGATTCAGGAGTCGCCGCACTCCATGTAAGTACTTCCCTATGAATGCTTACATCCCCTTGGAACCTTGACCACAGTCAATAGTTCCTCCCCCCTAGATAGGGGAACTACGAACGCTCTGATTTCTCAAAATTCCTTTTGAGAATACGTAGGCACAAGGCCCCGATTCTTGGCGAGCAACCTTTTCTTTTTTCCTTTGTTTCAACCTTTAGATCTTTACCCTAGCACTTTTCCCTTAGAAAGCAAACTCTAGCAAACACAAATATTAACAAGAGGTTCCTGTAGAGTACTACAGATGTTTAGGATGTGAAATACCTACCCTATGCATAACCAACCCCCGAACCTTTAGATCTCTCTTTGCTTAGCTTTGAGCCTTGCCTTTTGCTTTGCATTTTTATAGGTTTTTCTTTCTTTAAACCTTTCCTCTTGGATAAATTAAAGTCCGGTTGTGAATTTGTAAGAATTAAGATTCAAGTTAATCAATAGCTTGGTATCACGATTCTCACCGCAACAGAAATGGCGACTTCACTGGGGATTCCCCTAAGAGGGTTAAGCCCACCTTGTTTATATTTGTGTTTGCTATATGATTGTTTGCTTGTATATTTGTATATATTTGTACATATATTTGTGTGTGCCTGGGTTTATCTGTATGCAGGGTTGTTACTTTGAGTGGTGAGGATAAGTCCTATACCCGGACTTGAGTGCACTTATGATAGGATGGTGGTATATTCAAGAAGGCTTATAGGGAGTTGATTCCTGACCAAGCTAACTTGAGAAACCACCGCTCAGTGGAGGCCCTCTTGAGAGTTAGTTTTGTTGAACGAGTATTCGTGAAAACATTACTACTTTCAACCTAGGAGCCTTTGACACTGAGGACCTTTAGTTACCTTTTATCCCCACTTGGCCTTTTAGGACGTAGTGCGATAACTATGAGGGAGTATTCCCGAAGTAGTTGATACGCGATACTGCACTCAAACGAGACTCTCTTGAGAATATTATTGATTTCCAAGTAGTTGGTGTGTCAATAATATCCGAAAGATGGGTCAATGACTTTGAGAACTTTGTTAGAACCCGTTGTGCAGGTGCTTTACCCCTAGTACATACCCTGTGGTTGGTTCTTTACCCATACCTCATGCTGTGATCTCGAACCTTTGATCCTGTTATGTGTGTTTTGCTTCCTGTCTTGCATCGCATTGCATTGCATTTGCATCTTTGCATGGTTTGTAGCATACCTCTGTTTGTCCAGTCGCTCATCTTCAGTTGTCTTCATCGTCCAGTGTGCCTTTGATTCGCCAAACTGATTCCTCGACACCGATATCAGACTAGAGCTAACTATAGACGCAAGATGTCAGAACAGGAAGCACACAACGTAGAAGTCCGAATGGAGATCGATGAGTTGAAGTCAGGCATGACTAAACTTACTGAGATGCTTCAAGTATTGATTGCCAGAGGAGAGCCATCTCAAAGGACTGTCATTCAAGAAGTTTCAAATGCTGACCCTCCTCCTGTTCAAATGCCACAATCTACTTGGCCAGAGTTTGGTTTACCTCCTAACTACTCTCCACCTCTTGCATCTACTGCTATGATTGGTCAGACTGTCAGACCAGTTTTTCAAGCTCCCGTCTTTGCTGAGCCCAGACCTGTGGTCCACACTGTTAACCAGACTATCCAAACTCCCTTTGAGAATCCTCTTTATGAGTACAATGCTGCCAGTGCTCAAGGAGAAGACCATGAAGATTTTGTCGAGCCTGAGATTGTCCGCGAACAGTTTCATAATATAGACAAGAGACTCAAAGCTGTTGAGGGAACTGACTTCTTCAACATTGATGCTGACAATATGTGCTTAGTCTCTGGCCTCGTCATGCCTCCTAAATTCAAGATTCCAGATTTTGTGAAATATAAGGGGCATTCATGTCCAAGAGCCCATTTGGTTATGTACTTCCGAAGGATGGCAGCTTACACCAACAATCAGAAGTTGCTCATCCATTGCTTTCAAGACAGCTTGAGTGGTGCCTCTCTCAAATGGTATATGAACTTAGAGCATAACAGCATTCACTGCTTCCAGGATCTCGCCAACGCTTTTATGAAGCAATACAAATACAATCTGGACATGGCTCCTGATCGCCGCCAACTTCAAAACATGTCTCAAAGTGAAAGAAAATCATTCAAAGAATACGCTCAACGTTGGAGAGAGTTAGCTTCTCAAGTTGAACCCCCCCCTGGCAGAAAAGGAGCTAGCTGGAATGTTTATGGATACTTTGTCTCCCTTCTATTGGGAAAAGATGATTGGGAGCGTCTCTTCGAGCTTTACAGATCTGGTAACCATCGGCCAAAGGTTAGAAGAAGGGCTGAAAAGTGGTAAAGTGTCCAAAGTTGCTGAATCTTCTAACGGTGCAAAGAAATCCTTTGGGAATTTCCATAAGAAGAAGGAAGAGCAAACCAACGCTGTCATGGTTGAAGTGAGAAATCCTCGTCCTCAGCCAAGGTATAACCACCCTGTTATTGCTGCCGTTACTGCTGCTGCTGCTCCACGACCAGCTCAGATTCCTCAACGTCTAACTGTTGGACAAAACCAGTATCGAAATAGGAATCAATTTGATCCTATTCCCATGACATATACAGAACTTTATCCTGATCTGGTTCGACAAGGGTTGATTACTACAAAGGCTTTGCAAACTCCTAATCCTCCTCCAACTGGATTTAGAGCTGACCTCCATTGTGCTTTTCATGAGGGTGCCCCAGGCCACGACTTGGAACATTGTTATGCACTGAAAGCTAGAGTGCGTGAGCTGATTAAAACTAGAATCCTGGGTTTTAAGGATAATCATCCGAATGTCCAGAATAATCCATTGCCATAACATCAAAAGTGAAGCTTCAGTCTAACTCCAGCAGACTATCTTTTTTGAGCGCCAGTGTTTCAGACAAGACAAATTTAGTCACTAGGCCTTTTGTTTCTCATTGTTTGCATTTTCCTTCATTTTGTTTAAGCTTGTTTGCTTTTATTTAGTGTTTGTACTTTCATCTTAATGAATGAGCATCACAACTTTTGATTTCAAATAATTTTGCCTATTGTTTGCACTTTTATGCTTTATCTTTCAAATATTTACTCCTTGCCCAAATTTTTGATTATGCAAATATTTGAGGGAGGATGATGAAAACGCTATACCCATAACTGCTGTCAGTGTGCTTTCAATCAAACTTTGTTGATGATGTAAGGCATTGTTTCAACTCCCAAACACTGGAGAAATAAGGAAGATAATCCCTCGTCAACCTCTTCGAGCCTAGAAGTTGGAGTTTCTTTCTTTACAAAAACCCGCAGTTTTAACCTTAGGGTGGGTAGTTCTCAGTTAACTCGGTTGTGTATTCATACAAGACACCTTTCATATAAAGGTCGCAACCACAATTTTTCCTTCGCACACAACAAACAAGTGTCGAAGATGTTTTTCAAGTCAAAAAGCCGATGATGGTTCACCGTAATCATTAAATCCAGACAGTCACTCTCTTTCTTTAAAAAAGAAAAAAAAAAGCCCACTAAGTTAAAACCTATGAAGGAAACTTAGGCAAAACTGGGGCATCCCGCTGACTGTAAGCTTCAAAAGAAACAGTTCAGGCAAAAGTTAGGGATAATAAATAGAGGAGATCTTTAAATCCTTTAATTTCAAAACAACCAAATGTTGTAAAGAAGCAGTGACTGCCTTTTCAAAAAGTCTGTTAACTTCTGAACCATCATCATTACTATCATCAGTGCAATTCCTAACCTATGGGAAACTGAGTGAATAGTATGAGTTAACTGAGCGTAGGACTGAAGATCATCACGTAGATTGGGTGGGTACAAATAAAATTTGAGCCTTTATCCTTTGTTTCTTAAACCGTGAACCAGACCACATTACAACCCTCAAAAGACCTAACTGAAGCAAGGTTATTTTGAAAGCATACTACAACAAGGTTACATACACTGACTCCAAAATATTTTTGCAAATCAATTAGTTTGGCAGTACACCTTTGTTTTAAACTTTGAGTGTCTTGAACCGCTGTGTTCCGATCAATGACTTTTTTACTTTGCATCTTTCAAAAATGATTTTGATTTCAAAAGTTGCATGAACTTTACATTACCATGTTTGTATGAACACTTTTGTTTGCAAGCTGGCTTTCTTCTCAAGGAATTTTCAAACATTGAGAAACTTGGTCAAGTGATCCTATCAGGGGCAAGTTCCTTTTACATCCTGTCTAAGAATCAATTCAATATTTGTTCAAGGCATGGTATTCTCAGATTTGGCTTATCCATAATATATTTCAAGACTCAGACTGGGGCAAGCTCTCCAAGCACCCAATCGATCAGTCATCTTCAACATCAAGACAAGCTGAAGTAATTATCAGTTCATCTACAACAGACAGCTAAACTGGGGCAATTTACTTGAAGAAACCCCAAGCAGCTCTTTATCCATCTACAAGGATCGTCTATTTTGATACAATTTATCAGTGTGGCAGAGATATGTTCAGCAGTAGCATATTTAGTCCCTAAGCAGTATGACAGTGATCTCCGTGTTGAGGAATCAGTCTTCCAGTCTTGTCTTCTCACCAAAAGAGTCGAGCCTTGTCGTCGACATTTGCATTTGCATTTGATCATATGTCATTTGCATAATTTATACATGCGTATATCATAAGCATAATTCATATACATGTGCACATCATGGGTGTTTTATTCCCCATTTGCTTTTCCTCCCGAGGTCGTGTTTTACTCGCGTCTTACCTTGTGGACAAATTTATTTTACCTGGGTGTTTTATTCCCCATTTACCTGGCATCATGGTGTTTTATTCCCATTTGCTCTCCTTCTCCCGAGGTCGTGTTTTACTCGCGTCTTACCTTGTGGACAAATTTATTTTACCTGGGTGTTTTATTCCCCATTTACCTGGCATCATGGTGTTTTATTCCCATTTGCTCTCCTTCTCCCGAGGTCGTGTTTTACTTGCGTCTTACCTTGTGGATGAATTTATTTTACTTGGGTGTTTTATTCCCCATTTACCTGGCATCATGGGTGTTTTATTCCCCATTTACCTGGCATCATGGGTGTTTTATTCCCCATTTACCTGGCATCATGGGTGTTTTATTCCCCATCTGATTTTCCCCAAGGTCGTGTTTTACTCGCGTCTTACCTTGTGGACGAAATTCCAACTCACTTGGCACCTACCAAACAGTTTGTGTCGTGACTTATCTGATGGTTTTCCAGATATTTATTTCTCTCTCTGATGGGTTTCCAGATTGAGTCTTTGTTCTTTGTTCTGATGATCTTCCAGAACTTATATGATGGTTTTCCAGATATTTATTTCTCTTTCTGATGGTTTTCCAGATTGAGTATCTGTTTTGATGTTCTCCCAGAACTTATCTGATGGTTTTCCAGATATCCCTTTGATTCTGATGGTTTTCCAGAATCCATCCGATGTTTTTCCGGATATGTTTCTCTCTCTATTGAGTCTTTGTTCTGATGTTCTTCCAGAACTTTTCTGATGGTTTTCCAGATATATGTTTCTCTTCCTGATGTTTTACCAGAATTTATTTCTTTTGTCGTCTGATGTTTTTCCAGAACCCCTTTGTGTCTTTAAACTCTGATGTTTTACCAGAATTTATTTCTTTTATCGTCTGATGTTTTTCTAGAACACCTTTGTGTCTATCAGAGTTTTGTTCAATGCACTTCTGACAAAACCTCTGGTGACTGTGACTTTTCCCCCAGTAAGTTTCATTTGCTTTCTATATGTTTTTGTTATCTCACTGTGTGTTATTTCCAGCATCTGATGCTTTTCCGGATGTCTGTGTCTTTGTCTAGGGTTTGTCCCTCTCTTTCCAAGTATTACTGGATACTCTTTGTCACCTTAACACGTGGCCATTTTTTTTGTTTTCCTCAGTTGTGTCTGCTAGATACTTTTTCCCGTGAAGTTGTCAGTCTTTCCCCAGTGGAGTTGCAACATCTTCCCAATATATATTCGTCTCCTATGGCGTCTTTCCTCATAGACTCTTTGTCTTGCATATCATATCATATCATAAGTATTTTGTGGCATCTTAGGGTCAAAAATTGCGCATGTTTGTATTTAAGTCTCTCCGACTGTGTCGAGACGAAAATTTCAATTTTCACCTCTCTGGATCGAAGAAACTTAAATAGGGGCATCTGTTGCACCCTAATTTTTGACTTTAAGATCCCACATCTTTTTGCATCATCGGTATAGTTTATCATCTCTTACATTTTTCATAATACTCAATTTATCAGCTGAAATAAACTTTTTGGACAGTTTAAACCGTTTTAGCGGATAAAATTTATTTTAAAATTTGACAAAACGCTGTATTTTTCTGAATCATATATTTTTTGCTGATCACTTTGGTGTATTCATTTTATTTTTTTGAGTACTTCGATACCGGTCCAATTATTTGTTTTTTTACCGTTTTTTATTTCTATTTATAATTAACATATTCTTTTTAATTAATCAAATCTTTATTTTAGATTTTATTGTAAGTAGTTTATTCTTTCTATGTTATCTTTTCCTTATTTTGTGGAGATTTTGTCCATTTTTTGAGTAATAGTACACAGCTAGCTACAACTTCCCATGCTAGCCTTTTGCTTTTTCACATTTACTGTTGCTGATATCCACCATATTCATCTTTCTCATTTTTGGTGCTTTGAAAGGAATATAATATAAAAATAACAACAACACGCCACCTTGTATCATGGTCCTACCACCCTTTATTCCATCTCCATCCCTCAAAACAGGACCACCCTTTCCATGACTTCACTGGAAGCTTACACACACAAAAAAAGTCTTTAACTTCCTCACGTAAAACATGAAGTAACGCGCACCCTTCTTCATCATCATAAAAAAGGGAATGCATCACATACACCTTTAATGTCTCCATAGCAACTTCCTTCTCCGCCGTACTTCACAGTTATTGTTTCTGCACCGACTCTTGTAGCTCCGAAGACGACGCTTGATAAAGCTTTCGCCACGTCGGTAATCTCCATCCTCTCTTTTAATCATATTTCCATCATACTTGTTGTTGTTACTTTAGGATTTCATCATGCCGTTATTTTCTTACGATCATCGTCGGTAATGCTTGAGCATTTGTTATATGTTTATACTGTCACCATAAACTTGTGAAAGATTTTCTTTTTAATTTATTTTAAGTAATATGTGTATTTTTGTTTATCTGTGTGTGTGTGTGTTAGTGTTTCAAATTGTTGTTTGTTCCTTACTTCTAATGTTGTAATAATATGTAATCATACGTGATACTACTTCTGTTATGTGTTTATATTAGACTTGTTGTTCTCAATTGCTTGTTTTGTATCGCGATGTTTCTTTGTTAAGTTTAGTTTGAATGGTGCTAGATTGTTGACATGAGTGTTTGGCTCTAAACTTACATTTGTTTCGTATTATTAACCTTAGAAAGATTGGGGCTTTGGATTAGTTAGCCACAAAATTCTTCCTGTTTTGCAATAAATACCAAGTTTCTGTTTTTGCTCATGATTAAATGAAGTAGTAATAAGTTGTTAGTTATTTGTATAAAGGATACTAAAAAATATATTTTATATCATTTATTTTTGTACTCATTTTCTATTTCATTTTATTTATTTCAACTTTAGTTAGTTTATGTATTATATCTTATGGCATATAGAATTAGTGCAAGTATATGGATGTAACAAATGTGTTGTACAATAACCGTGTATTAAAAAACCAAAAGCATACTTTGTTTATCTATTTTAACACTTTATTTTTAATATTAATTATTTGTATGTTATTTGTTTTAATATTTTATTTCTAACTTAATTATTTGTATATTATTTATTTTAACATCTTATTTTTAATTTAATATAAAAATATCAAAAAATATCACGGTGCTTTGCCGTGCACTTTCTATTTATTTTACCATGACGTTTTTCCATTCGTACTCTGTGCCATCTTATTTATCGGATACATGATGTTTTTCTGTGTACTGTGTCTGTGCTTTTAATTGCTATCATTTACATGATATTTTTCCGTGTATTTGTTGCTGTCTTTAATCCTTGTTGGCTTTATCCGAAGGAAGGGACTGTTTGTTGATTTATCGTCATTGTGCATGTCTCTCGTCTGTTCTTTACATGTCTTAGTTGTTCTTGGTTCTTAGAACCTAGCAACTCGTAGTTCCACGAACTACGGATGCTCTGATTTCTTGTTGAGAATACGTAGGCACAAGATGCGATTTCTTGGCGAGCTCACTAACCACTAACTTCCCGTTACCCTTTATCCTAGCCTTAGGATTTGAGTCGCCGTGCTCACTTTTAACGTCCCACCGTGGACATCCTTTACCCTTTTATCCTAATTTATCTGAGTTGTCGTACTCATGTTTAGCGTCCCGCCGTGGACATTCTCTACCATAACAATCTCAACTTAGATTCAGGAGTCGCCGCACTCCATGTAAGTACTTCCCTATGAATGCTTACATCCCCTTGGAACCTTGACCACAGTCAATAGTTCCTCCCCCCTAGATAGGGGAACTACGAACGCTCTGATTTCTCAAAATTCCTTTTGAGAATACGTAGGCACAAGGCCCCGATTCTTGGCGAGCAACCTTTTCTTTTTTCCTTTGTTTCAACCTTTAGATCTTTACCCTAGCACTTTTCCCTTAGAAAGCAAACTCTAGCAAACACAAATATTAACAAGAGGTTCCTGTAGAGTACTACAGATGTTTAGGATGTGAAATACCTACCCTATGCATAACCAACCCCCGAACCTTTAGATCTCTCTTTGCTTAGCTTTGAGCCTTGCCTTTTGCTTTGCATTTTTATAGGTTTTTCTTTCTTTAAACCTTTCCTCTTGGATAAATTAAAGTCCGGTTGTGAATTTGTAAGAATTAAGATTCAAGTTAATCAATAGCTTGGTATCACGATTCTCACCGCAACAGAAATGCCCCGATAAGCTTCTCGAGGGAGAATTGTCACTTATCGTTGGAAGGGACTTATGTGCCAAAATGGATAAGCACTCAAATAAAGAGGCTGCTGCTTATCTGATAAATAAATCTTCTCGCATTTAAGGTCGGCGCCTGGAATACGATTCTGATTCTTCTCTTACTGAAGGATAAATAAACTTCTTCATGCTTCAAGATCGTGCTCTCTTGAACATGAAAAAGGTAAACTGAACTTCCTCATACTTCAGAATCGTGCTCTCCTAAATATGATTCGGCTTTTTCGAGTAAATGAAATTATTCATACTTCAGAATCGTGCTCTCCTGAATATGATTCGGGTGAACTGAACTTCCTCATACTTCAGAATCGTGCTCTCCTGAATATGATTCGGCTCTTTCTTGTAAATGAAATTCTTCATACTTCAGAATCGTGCTCTCCTGGATATGGCTAATTGAACTTCCTCATAACTCAGAATCGTGCTCTCCTGAATATGATTCGGCTCTTGAAATTTCTTCATACTTCAGAATCGTGCTCTCCTGAATATGAAAATGGCTAATTGAACTTCCTCATAACTCAGAATCGTGCTCTCCTGAATATGATTCGGCTCTTTCATACTTCAGAATCGTGCTCTCCTGAATATGATTTGGCTCAAACCTCCCTGTATTTCAAGATCGTGCTCTCCCGAATACAATTTGGTTTCTTCTTTTACTAAAGGATAAATGAACTTCTTCATAATTCAGAATCGTGCTCTCCTGAATATGATTCCGCTCAAACCTCCCCGTACTTCAAGATCGTGCTCTCCTGAAGACGATTTGGTTCAAACCTCTTATACTTTAAGACGACAGGTAAATGGAAGCCCAACTGCTCCATGGAGATGGCCATTTGCTGCGAGTCATAACGAAGATAGGATCGGCTTTTTACGTGAGAAATGTTGTATACCGATGCTGTAAGGTGTAGAATTGTAATAATAAATTATCCAGGCATGGACTGGCATGTATCTGTAAAGGATTGTAATTGATTTTCTTGAAAGATAGTGCAAAATAAATGCACATCCGGGTACAGTGATAAACCTCTCAAGCGAGATAGTCGCGTATCTGTCATGGTATGGTGAAAATCTTCAGATGGTGCAAAATAAATGCACGTCCGGTTGGGCTCGACGACCGACAAGACTGAGATTCAATCTAGGATCGAGCTAGAAAGAAGACTGGTAAACAAGACTCCATCGAGGGAATGAACTCGAAGGGTAAATATCTTATCCTGGTGAGGAAAGATAGCTGAAATAACCGTCATCCACGAGGATCGAGCTCTGTGGGGAAACTGGAAACACTTATGTATTCTATGCTTAGGGCTGACAATCTATTTGGAGAGAATGGACAAACCCAGTTACTCGGCGGTAACAACCAATGATAGAGACACAATGAACCTGTGCATGCTAACGCGTATGTTAATGAATATGTTAATATGAATGTATGTTGATGTCTATGTATGTAAATATGCAGGATGTTATGAAATGAGTATGTAATGAATGAATATGTAATGAGTATGTAATGAATGAATATGTAATGAGTATGCAGTGAATATGTAATGAAATAGGCATGTGATGCTTATGCCCTTGCGCACGTTGACAAAACAGACTAGAGACGAGACGAGAGATGAAATAAACACCTCGACGGAGATACCCTGCGTTCTCTGCAACCAATACGTCAATCATGGGTGAGAAGGATCAATGGTAGAACCAAATCTGGTTTCAAAATTCTGAATTCTCTGGGGAGAAAGTAATCGGCTTGGGTGTACAGTATCACGTCTTCACATGGGGAGAAGAAAACCTGAGGGACACTTTTGAGTTACCCAAGAAAAAGTTGTCAGCTTATAGTCTCGTTGGGGACTGTGTTAGAGCAATGGTTTGAAAGTGTTTCTGCAATAATGATATTTTCGGGGAGTGAAGAGATCCTTCCGAAATTTCCACTAGTCAAAGTAATTTATTATATTTCAATTTCACTTTTTTTGAAAAACAATTTTTTTGAAAAATCTACAATGCACCTTTCATTTTTAAATTTTAAGAATAAACGCATTTTGCATAACAATAGAAAACAAAGAGTAATGCACCAAGGAATGTAAGTAACAAAATGGTATCTTTTATTAAAGGGTGGCAGCTTGCTGAAGGCATAGCTCCACAGATGATTATGTTTTGAAATTGGCAACATGGGAAAAGGTTACATTGAATCCAATGACACCTACTGACACTAATAACTGAGACTAATCCAGAATTCTGCTTTGGGCAAGGATGAACGAAACATGGCTCTCATGCGGAAAGTGTGTTCGAGATGATCAGTGTCCTCTGATGCAATGAAATGCCTTTGTCCCTAACTTTTGCCTGGACCGCCCTCTCGGGTTTTCAATCCACCGGGACGCTCCTTTTTGCCTAAGCCGCCCTTTCGGGTTTTCAACTTAGCGAGCTTTTTATTATTATTATTATTATTATTATTTTTTTTTTATTTTTATTTTTTTTCAACCCTTACTTTTGCCTAAGTCGCCTTTTGCAGGTTTTCGACTTAGCGGGTTTTTAGGCATAATATTTTCGGACTGCATCAGAATTCACGGGATGTGCTAGTTCTTCACCGTCCATTGTTGTAAGTATCATAGATCCTCCGGAGAAAACGGTCTTTACAACAAATGGGCCTTCATAATTGGGCATCCACTTTCCACGCATATCTTTATGCATTGGCAAGATCTTTTTGAGTACGAGCTCTCCCTGACGGAACTCACGGATACGAATCTTCTTATCAAACGCTCTTTTCATCCGTTTCTGATATAATTGCCCGTGGCACATGGCTGTCAAGCGCTTCTCGTCAATGAGATTCAACTGATCCAGTCTGTCTTGGACCCACTCGGCTTCCTCAAGTTCAGCTTCCATCAACACTCTTAAAGAAGGTATCTCTACTTCGATGGGGAGCACGGCGTCCATTCCATACACCAATGAGAAGGGTGTTGCCCCTGTCGAAGTTCTCACTGAGGTTCTGTATCCATGCAAAGCAAACGGTAACATCTCATGCCAGTCTTTGTAAGTCACAACCATCTTTTGCAGGATTTTCTTGATATTCTTATTCGCAGCTTCCACGGCCCCATTCATCTTAGGACGGTACGGAGAAGAATTATGATGAGTGATCTTGAAACTGTCACACAGCTCTTTCATAGTCTTGTTATTCAGATTGGTGCCATTGTCAGTTATTATCCGGCTTGGGATTCCATAACGGCAGATGATTTCCTTCCTGATGAAGCGAGCAACCACTTGCTTGGTCACGTTGGCATAGGAGGCAGCCTCTACCCACTTGGTGAAATAATCAATAGCAACGAGGATAAAACGATGACCATTAGAAGCCTTCGGCTCGATTGCCCCAATCATGTCAATGCCCCACATAGAGAACGGCCATGGTGAAGACAAAACATTCAACGGTGATGGAGGTACATGTATTTTATCAGCATAAATTTGGCACTTATGGCATTTTCTAGCGTATTGGATGCAGTCAGCTTCCATGGTTAACCAATAATACCCAGCCCTTAACATCTTCTTGGACATAGCATAACCATTGGCATGAGTTCCGAAGGTCCCCTCATGAATTTCCTGCAGTAACACGTCCGCTTCCCGTTTATCAACACATCTGAGCAGAACCATGTCGTGATTTCTCTTGTATAACACACCATTACTGATAAAGAATTTGGACGCCAGTCTTCTCAATGTTTTCTTGTCCAGACCAGTAGCACCATCGGGATACTCTTGCTTGACGAGATAGTTCTTGATATCATGAAACCAAGGCTTTTCATCCACCTCAACTTCTTCGACCATCTGACAATAAGCGGGCTCAACTTTGCGCTCAATATGGATAAGAGGTGCTTCATTAACGAATTTAACTTTCCACATGGATGCTAACATGGCTAAAGCATCAGCTACGTGATTCTCGGATCTAGGAACATGCTCGAACTCTATCTCGTCGAAAAACTTGATCAGCTCAATAATATAGTCCTTATAAGGGATTAACTTCTCATTCTTCGTTTCCCATTTGCCTTGTACCTGGTAAATAACCAAGGCTGAGTCACCACTTACTTTAAGAAGTTTGATTCGGAGGTGAATTGCTGCTTCGAGGCCAGGAATACATGCTTCATATTCTGCGACGTTATTAGTACACTCAAAGTCCAACCTTGCTGTAAATGGAGTGAATCCACCCTTTGGGTTCATCAAAACGGCGCCTATACCATGCCCATTGAAATTCGAGGAACCGTCAAACATCATCCTCCACCAAAGACCTGGTTCCGGCCCTTCGCTCGGATCTGGCTCTTCACAATCTCTTTTAATCAACAAAATATCCTCATCGGGAAAATCAAATTTAAGAGGTTCATAATCTTCAACTGGCTGGTCTGCAAGATAATCAGATAAAATACTACCCTTAATCGCCTTCTGGGGTACATACTGGATGTCATATTCGGATAACAACATGTGCCAACAGGCTAGCCTCCCGGTTTGAGCAGGTTTTTCAAAAATATACTTGATTGGATCCATTTTAGAAATCAACAAGGTGGTATGACAGACCATATATTGCCGAAGGCGCCTAGCGGCCCATGCCAATGCACAACAAGTTTTCTCCAATGGTGAGTATCTGTTTTCGCAATCGGTAAACTTTTTGCTCAGGTAATAAATCGCATGCTCCTTTCTTCCAGTCTCATCATGTTGCCCAAGCACACAACCCATAGACTTTTCAAGAACGGTAAGGTACATAAACAACGGTCTTCCAGGTACGGGAGGAATCATAATAGGGGGATCTTGCAAATAACCCTTAATCTTCTCAAACGCTTTCTGACAATCGGGGTTCCACTCAACCGTCTGCCCCTTGCAAAGTAACTTGAATATCGGCTCACAAGTAGCGGTCATGTTGGAAATAAACCTGGAAATATAATTCAAACGTCCCAGAAAACCTCTAACTTGCGTCTCGGTTTGCGGAGCTGGCATATCTTGAATGGCTCGGACTTTGTCAGGATCCACCTCAATCCCTCGCTGGCTAACAATGAAACCAAGCAATTTTCCAGATCTGACACCGAAAGTACATTTAGCAGGATTCAATTTCAACTGATATTTCCTGAGTCGTTCAAACAGCTTCACCAAATGGTCTAGATGCTCCTCTTCACTCTGAGACTTGGCTATCATATCGTCCACATACACCTCGATCTCCTTGTGCATCATATCATGAAAAAGAGTGGTCATAGCGCGTTGGTAAGTTGCCCCTGCGTTCTTCAAACCGAAGGGCATGACTTTGTAGCAGAAGGTCCCCCAAGGAGTAATAAAAGTAGTCTTCTCTCGATCGTCGGGATCCATTTTGATCTGATTATAGCCAGAGAAACCATCCATAAATGAGAATAACGCAAAACTGGCTGTATTGTCCACCAGTGTATCGATATGTGGCAGGGGGAAATCATCTTTCGGACTTGCTTTATTCAGATCCCTGTAATCCACACACATTCTAACTTTACCATCTTTCTTGGGCACTGGCACAATGTTGGCAACCCAATCTGGATATTTTGCGACTGCCAAGAAACCTGCATCCAACTGCTTTTTAACCTCATCTCGAATCTTCAAAGCCATGTCGGGTCTCGTTCTTCGAAGCTTTTGTTTGATAGGCGGACAATCCGGCTTAAGCGGCAACTTGTGAACAACAATATCCGTGTCTAGGCCCGGCATATCTTGATACGACCACGCAAACACATCAATATACTCTTTTAACAACTCAATCAACCTCGACTTAACCTCTGTCCCAAGCATTGCACCAATCTTGACCTCTTTCTTGCTCTCATCTGTACCGAGATTAATTAAGTCCACCTGCTCTTTATACGGTTGAAGCTCTGTGTACTCGTACTCAATCAATCTTGTCAGTTCCGCGGGTACTTCAAAATCTTCTTCACCCTCGTCCTCAGCTTGATTGATGGGTGCATCCCAGTCAGGAGTGTCAGTAAAGTCATTGGATCCAACAAGGTTTACGATGTCTCTGCATGATGGAAGGCTTACTTAATTAAAATGCTCGAAGATATGTAAGAATGAAATGCTGTTTTTGTTTTATTTTTTTGGTAAAAAGGGTTGCCAATTTCATTTTTTAAAGGTGAAAACGAAAAACGCAAATGAACCAAAGTGGAATTGAACAAAATGCCTTTATTAATATCCTTTTAGAAATGAAAGGTGGCCCAATAAAACGACCCTATAGCCTTGGGCAGAGCTACGGATTTTTATTTGAAAATGTAAATGAAACTTTTTAAAAAGAATTACTTTGACAAGGGAAAAATAACAAGGATCTCTACGGCCTCCCAGTTGTTCAAAACTGCATCACCCTTAAACACCAGGTTGCTCAGCTCTTCATTTTCCTCACAGTCACTGATGGCATTGACTTGGAAACCTCCGCTGACAAATACCTCTTGGATAACCTTCGGACGCCCTTCGACAGTTGTGGCAGCTCCATTCTGAGTTGGTTTGTAACCCAACCCAGAGCGATCAGTCTTGGCCTTGACATCAATTACCTCTCCCCAACCTTCAGGAATGCCCCTGTCAATTGTTGATTTGGTACTCTTCAGAGATGCAAAAGATGGATTACCCTGACCCACTGTCTCTTCGACTTCCAGCAGAACAGCATTGGCGATCTCAAGTGCTTGAAAGGAGATTTCTAAAGCATTCTCATCGGCCTCGATGTAACGGAAAGAAGACAAGTTACTGACCATCAGATCCTCCTCACCGTGTATAATAACCAACTTTCCATCGATCACGAACTTCATCTTTTGATGTAACGTTGAGGTTACTGCCCCAGCGGCATGAATCCACGGCCTTCCAAGTAAACAACTGTAATTGGGATTAATGTCCATGACTTGAAACGTGATATTAAAAACTTGCAGACCAATCAGGATAGGAAGCTCAACCTCCCCCATTACCGACCGGCGAGAACCATCGAAAGCCTTGACGACCAACGGAGTAGGTTTCAACACAGTCTCTTTGAAAACCCACTTATCAAGAACCCTCTTGGGTAGAACATTCAGAGAAGAGCCGGTGTCTACTAGTACTCTTGCTAAATTGTCCTCCTGACATTTCACCGATATATGTAAAGCACGATTATGATTCGGACCTTCCTTCGGTAACTCTTCATTGCTGAAACTAAGGGTGTTACAGGCGGTCAAATTGGCAATCACACTATCAAACCGACTGGTGCTGATATCTTGATCCACATGTGCTTGAGTCAAAACTTTCTGCAAGGCCATCCTATGAGCGGGTGAACTCATCAACAGAGATAAGATCGAAATCTTGGAAGGAGTCTGATGAAGTTGGTCGATAACCTTATAGTCACTTTTCTTGATGATCCTCAAAAACTCAGCATCTTCATCATTCGTAACAGCTCCCTTACCTTTGTCTTTGACGGCCACTGGGATATTAGTGGTTTCCTTAGGGGGAACCTCATTGGAACGGGGAGTATACACACGGCCACTGCGAGTCATCCTGCTTGCCTCTGCGATATTGGTCACAGTGTCCTTAACCTCTTCATTTGGAATAACCTTCCCAGACTCTTTGTCAATCATCGTCACGTCGTATTTCCAAGGCACAACTTTAGGATCACTGAAAGGAAACAGACTTGGTTTTCGAATAACTATCGGCCTATGCTGATTCACCTCAGGGATAGACGACTTTGGTATATCGAACACGAGATTGGCAGAACCTGCCCCTGATAGATTAAACACTGGCACCTTTCCTTTTGGTCCAGGCTGATGGAAGACTGGCTCAACCACAGCGACCTCATCTTTCTTGGATTGGCTTGTCACTTGTAAAACACCCTCATTAATCAACCTCTGAACATCATTCTGAACCAACGCACAACCCTTAATACTGGCTTCACAACTTATGCATGCAACGTGGGAAGCATCTACCAAACCAACTTCAAACAGTTTTGAATGGAACATCTTGAGAGGAGTCTTAATCTGTACAACATCAAGGACATAACCTTCCTCCGAATCGGCACTAATGGCATTGACACTCTCATGGTTAGGAAAAGGGTTCTTCTTAACATTCGGTTGAGGATCTTCAAATGACAAAATCTTCTTTTCCAATAAATCCCTGACAATATTTTTGAGAGCATAACAATTCTCCAGATCATGACCGGGCGCACCCTCATGAAATAAACAATGAGCGGCGGCGTTGTAATTGGCGGGTAGAGGATTAGGAGGCGGACCCAAAGCCCGAGTAGTGATCAGACCTTGCTTGACCAAAGAGGGGTACAACTCAGTGAAAGTCATTGGAATCGGTGGACAAGGCTTATACGTTCTTCTGTTCGGCACATTCTGGCGAGGAGCCGGACTCTTTGGCTGTTGAGGAGCAGGAGCGTTGGGCGCCTGTAGGTAGTTGATAGGAGGCGGATAAACAGGAGGTTGTTGCATAGGTTGATACATAGGAACCTGTTGATTGAAAGAAGGTGTAATAGCTGCCACATAGGGTTGTTGAGCATATTGGATTGGGTACCCTTGAGGTTGAGCATAACCTTGCGGATATCGATAAAAGTGTTCTCTTGGTCTACCAGAGGATATAGCATTAGTCTCGCCCTCTTTTTTCTTCTGGGAGCTATACGGAGGTTTCTTCGGCTGATCCTTAGAAGCACCATGATTATTTGTCATTTTACCACTTTTCATACCCAATTCGATCTTGACACCCACAGCAACGATGTCGGAGAAATTTGAAGTCACACTACCCACCATCCTCTCGTAAAATTCGGGACGAACCGTGTCGACAAACCAATCCGCTAACTCTTTCTCGGTCAAAGGAGGTTCTACCTGCGAAGCAATCTCTCTCCATCTTTGAGCGTACTCTTTGAATGACTCAGAATTCTTTTGTGACATACTCAACAACTGTCTTCTGTCAGGAGCCAGATCCATATTGTACTTGTAGTGTTTGATGAAAGCGTCAGATAAATCCTGGAAACTCTTAACGCGAGACTGGTCCAAAGTTATATACCACTTGGAAGAAGCACCCTTCAAACTATCTTGGAAGCAATGAATCATCAGTTTATCATTCTCAACATGGGCATCCATTTTGCGATAATACATGATCAGATGACTCTTAGGACAGGTGGCACCTTCATAACGATCGAAGTTTGGAGTTTTGAATTTCGGGGGAATAACCAAACCTGAGACCAAACAAACATCCCTTGCGGCAGTCCCAAAAATTTGATCACCCTCTACTTTTTTCAATCTCTGGACGATGGTGTTTACTTCCTCACGAAGCTTATCATGTTTCTCATAACCTTCAACATTCTCATCAAGATCATCAAAAACGGTCTCATTGAAGTACGGTTGCGCACGGGTGTGTACAACGGGTGGTGCAAAGATAGGAGCCCCCCTAGGAACTTCAGAAAATAAAGGCACGGCTTGCTGAACAGGCTGATTAATCGGAACAGTGGCTTGAGGAGGCACAAAACCGGGAGCAAGACCATAAGGTGGGTCCCTTGCTATGGTCACACTTGGTGAAGGGTCCACAGTAACGCCGGTAATCTCGGAAACAACAGTGGGCTGGGTATCCATCTTAGCATTCATGACATGTAACAATTCCATCATACGCCCCATACCCCCTCGAAGGTCTTCAAGTTCATTGCTAAGGCGATCAATCTCTTTTGCCTGATCCTCCATTCTTTTCCGAGTTTGAGCTCTGGTGTTGTACTGGTGCCGAGAACTCAGGGTGACGAAACTGGAAGGCGAGAGAACCGAACATGAGAAAACGGAAGACACATGCAATGCAGGAAAGTAAATGATGCTATGATGCAAATGAAGATTTCATGGAATTCAAACATTTATGAATGTCGTGGGGTACCAAGGAAATCTTTTTCTTGTTTTTCATTTATTTTTTATTTATGGTATCCCGCGGTATCCATAAATGATATTTGAGCTCCATGAAATACAATGCAATGAGATGCTTTATGGATGCAATGCATGAAAACACACAAAGTCCTAGGTTAAAGGAACGTGAGCGGAGTCAAGGTCTACCCATCCCAAAAGGAGTGTACTATAGGTTAGTTGTACCTGCCGAACAAGGTTCTACAAAGTGCCCAAAGTCATCAGCCCATCTTTCGGATATTATCAACCTTCCGACTGACTCAGGGGTTAATAATATTCTCAAGAGAACCTCTTTTGAGTGTAGTATCGCGTAGCAGCCGTTGTAAGATTACTCCCACATAGCTCCCGCACTACGTCCTAAATAAAGCCGAGGTGGTGTCAAGGTACTACGGTCCTCAATATCACAGACTCCAATCGACCATGGAAAAAGTTTTCGCGATTACTCGTTCAACCGAACCATTTTCGAAAAGGTCTCAACTGAGCGGTGATTCTCGAATCAGCTTGGTCGGGATTCACTCCCTATAAGCCTTATCGAATATATCCCCATCCTATAATAATGTCACTAGTCCGGGCGTAGGACTTATCTCACAGCACAAGGAACAGTCCCACCATGAAAGCATAAACATATACATGTAAAGGAATAGTAAGACAGATAGTAATAAATATGAACAAGTTAGGGATAACCCTCAAAAATTAAGACAGTCCCCAGTGAAGTCGCCATTTTCTGTTGCGGTGGAAATAGGATCACAAACTATTAATGAGTTTGAGTCACAATTCAATTCACAACCGCTCTTTGATTTATCCGAAGGAAAAGGTCAAAAGAGGGAAAACCTATTTTGCATCGTAAACACAATGCGGGGAAAGATCTAGGGTTCGGGGGTTGGTTAAATTTAGGGAAGGTATTAGCACCCTAAACTTCTGTAGTACTCTACAGGAACCTTCTGTTCAGATGTTTACTATTTGCTTTATTTATTTGCTTAAGGTATATGTACAAAGGATTAAAAGTGAGAAAATAAACCTAAGGGGTTAATTCTAAGTTTACTCGGCAAGACATCGCATCTTGTGCCTACGTATCCTTACGGGAGTGGAATCAGAGTAATCGTAGTTCCCCTCAAAAGGGAGGTTAGAGACTTCTTGACTGTGGTCAAGGTCTCAAGGGGAATAAACGCGTCTTAAGGACACGCTTACGCGGAGTGTAGAAACTCCAAATCTCTACGTTGAAATGTTAAGTTGTAATTAGGGTTAAATTAGGGATTCCACGGCGGGAAACCCTAAACTGAGCGCGGCGACTCTTTGACCTAATGCTAGGGGTAAAATGGTAACTTTGTCTGCGGCGAGACATTTATAGAAAATTTAGGGTTTGTGAGGTTGTAAGGGTTTGAAGTTGAGGACTATTGACACGGCGGTCAAATGCTAGACCTAATTCCTTCGGAGTGTGTAATGTGACAGAATAATAGCAATACATCAGCAGAAATTTAAATCATACATCAGCAGAAATTTAAATGCGAAAAGTAAACGCGATTATTAGGTTCGCGAGGTTACAGTTGAGAAACAGATACAAATATAAAGGAAACTTAAATGAAAACTCAACACAATAGTAATAAATATGAACTGCAAAAAATGAACACCCGTTAGTAGGCAGAGTCACACGGCTATCAGATGAATTACGAGACAATGAAGAAAACAAGATGCGAATTTGAGATTTTATTATTGTTTTAAAAAAAAAATTAATATTATCTTGCGAAAAAAGTTTAATTTAAAAATGTTTTACTCTTTTAAAAGGTTTTATTTTTATATTTTAAAAAAAAGGTTTTTCTTATTTTATTTAAAAAAGGTTTTTACTTATCCTTAATATTTATATTTTAAAAAAAGATTTTTTATAATTACAAAATTAAAATGTTATATTTTTTTTAAAAAATATTTTTTAAATTATAAAATTAAAATGTTAAAAAATGGTTTTTTAGAAACATAAAACAAATTAAAAAAAACAAAACACAAAAATAAAAAAAAAGGGGGGGGGGGGGGGGTTGGGCCGGTAACCACACCCGGACCCGACCCAATGGTTAGTCATAAGGAAAAACTTTAGGGTTTCACCCCCAGAGAACGTTCGCGGCGCCGCTGTTCTTCATCTTCCTCTTCTTTCTCTCGCGATCGCTATGTTTTGCGTCTTCTTCTACAAAAAAAACTGAAAAATGATGAACATGTGAGTTAACGTGTGAGGGTTTACATTTGTTTTAGCCGATGATGTTTGAAGCTGAGGCTACGGAGTTGATTATCCGTCGTTCTTCGCGAAGGGTGATGGTGATCTCTCCCTTTCGCTGGCGCGGTTGTTGATGTTGGTTCGCCAGTGAACGGAGGCGATGATGAGGGTGATGGTCCCTCTGAGTCTCAACCACGCCGTTAGGGTTTGCGACGGTGGTTTCGTTCCTCTCTTTCTTGTGGCTACCAGTTAGGGTTTTTGATGGTGAGGTCGTCCCTTCTTATACTCTTCAGATTTCATCTTTCTGGGCCTTTAATCCGTGTGCTATTTGATTTTGATGATCCGATTTGGGATCTTTGATGCGATTCTGATTTTATCTGACATTTGATTGGATTTTATTGGATCTTGTTTGATATCTGAAATTTGTTTGACCGATCTGTTTTTGATTTGATTTTGTTTGGTTTTTTTCAGATTGAGTTCCACTGGGGATGTTTCCTGATACGATGTGGGTCCATCTGATACATGATTGAATCCTGTTTCCTCTCTTAGGTTTTGATTGGTCTTTCTGATTTCCAGCTGATACGATTCTTCTGACCCTATTTGATTTGTTTAATAATCTGAACTGATTCGTTTTGATCTGTTTTGGGATTGATATCAAATCAAAATCTCTCTATTATTTTTCTGATATGGTTTGCCTTCAGGTTGGATTGATTGATATCTGATTTTGATTCACAGAACTCCTTGATGGATTCGTATCTCTGTTTGATATTTTCGATCTCGAACTGATTCGTTTTTTGATTGGTTCGTTTCTTTGATGCAGCTCAGATTCTTTTCCTCTTCTTCTTTCAGAGAGGGCTTGATATTGAAGCTTTGGTTGAGTCAAAATTGCCGGGAAAGGTCTACGGCGATGATGTTCATCTGAGCCGTGACAACTGATACTCTTTGATGATGCTGCGATTGCCTCTGATGATCTTCGTTTGTGGTTTATCATTTGTTCCATTTGAATCGTTTTAATCATTAGCCTGTGATGAACTTTTGCTGATGATGTTTTCTTCTTGAGTTGCAGGGTTGATGTTCTGGGCAATTATGTCCAATTCGAATGTTGCTTTCTGTTGCCTTGAGATATTTACCTGATAGCGAGTTTGGGCGATGATGTTCATCTGAGCCGCGACGACTGATATGGACTGCTATGGTTTTGTGCACTTGTTTATTTCATGAACTGAGACGTTTATGTTTGCTTGTCCTTGCTGGTACAAGTCGTGCTATGATTGTGCGCTGTTTGCATTCTGAACTGGTTCGGTTTCACTTGTGAGTATGGTTTTATCCTTCACGTTTTGGTGACTTGTTTGTTGGGGCAATGATGCTCATAACTGAGCCCCCTGTCTGCGCTATGCTTTGTGCTGCAACCTGGTGTACATTTTTGTGACTTGCCATCCGTATTGGTTGAAGTTTGTCCCTAACCGACAACCTTTGGTACATTGTTTGATGCAGCTTGATACAACTTGTTTGGGAACTTGCTTTCTGATACATTAACTGCTGTTACACCTTTCTTTGGGTCCTGTTGGGCATTTTCTGTTATGACAGATTTATAGGATGTTTTCTTATGGCCTTTTGCGCATGAATTTGCCTTCTGAAATATTGTTTGGATGCAGTTTGTATTTGGTGTTCTGTTTGGACTTGGTTTTCATGACATCACCTATATGGTTCAGAACTGATGCTGCTTTTGAATTGTTTAGGTTTTGAGTTCCAAATTCTAAATCTGATACTGATGCGTTTGTGGCTTTTCAGGTGTTGGAAGTTTTGGAACCAAAGTGACTCAGACCTGCCGGCATCCGGGTCTGAGTTCAATCTTGCCTATGTTGCCTTATTCTCGTATCAGTTTGGAAATCCAATCGCGGCAAAACGAATCAGTCCCGCTTCTTTTATTACTTCTATCTCTCGGATGTCCCGTAACGATAAGAACAGGTGTTACCTGATCTGACGCCCACGGCGCGGATCGGTAACGGGGGTAGGACGCAGCTTCGGTTGTGCCACTCCCGGCACTCGATGATGACATTGTTCTGAGAGTGTCAAAAACAACTCCTAACCTCTTTCCTATACTGTTTGTTTTGTTTTGATGTGCAGGTGAATTTGGAGATTCTGCGGCGAAGCTTAAAGACATCATGAAGACACTTAGAAGTTCTAGGACTTAGGATTTAGAACTTTAATGTAATTCCTTGTAACAGTATTTCTAAAATGTGGAGCAATCTCCATTTCTTGTATGATGAGATTTTTATGAAATAAAATTCCCAAAATTTGAATCTATTTATATTTTGTTCTTAGTTAAAAATTATAAACATTTGTGAATAAATCCACGAATATTTAAATTCATTAACATAGTTATAAAACATAAACACTCCCAAATGATATTCTTATTTGTGCACTTGTCTCATCATCTGATTAAAATCCAATTTAAATGCTAACCAACCATTTCATAACCCAACACAGATGTGCACCGTAATCACCACAATTTCAGCATCAACAATAACACTACTCGTAATTAAATTCCACTGACCAAATGCCAAGAGCCACAATCCAATAACACCCAATTACGACGGTGCCTTAATAACAGAAACGGAAGCGCTTTGGAATGGATCTTAAATCCAGTTGTGCTCGGCAAACTTTAATATCGACCACGTCAAATTGGCACCTTGATATAATCAGACCTGGTGATAGGTAAATGCCTCAAAAAAAATAGCGTACCAAACGCCTCAGAATTTAATAACAGCCCGTCTTCAAGGAATTGGTAGAATTTGCGTAAAATGACCAAAATACCCCTGGAACCAAATCTGCAAAACAAACACCTCCATAACTTGTTAGTGGTTAGCAAATGTACATATGAGATGATATGCGAAATGATTGACTAAATATAAGGGTAAAATTTGGGGTATTACAGCTGCCCCTATTTAAATAGCTACACCGGACGATTTGAGTGGCAGAGACTCGAGGAATCGTGGTGGAGAGATTTAAATATAGATAACCGAAAATTTTGCCCTTACATGCGACGATATGCAATGCTATGGACAAAGCGAGGACAACTTAATGCAGATGATGCCATGAATATGATATGATGCGTATGCTGGAATGATGAATGCGAAAATGATGACAAACGATACGAGAAGAACACACTGGGGAAAACAACGCGTTGAGACACAGTACAACACTGGGGGATCCTAAAATGATGGTCAACTGGTGCGAACACGACCAATTGTCATTTTGGGAACGAGATTCTCAAATGGAGATGACACCTGTGAGACGGCCTCCACTGGGGAATCTAAAAGATAAAACTGGATCACGTACGATTGCAGGATTGATTACAGAATGCTGGAGCATTGAGCAAAGAATAACATCCAAGCTTCGGTAAACTACCCCTCGTGACAGGATCAAACGGACTTTTCGGAACTCCGCAGCAAATATACAGGGTAAAGACCGACTGTATGCCGAAATAAATGGACTTTTATAGGAAATTGTTGCACCCTAATTTTTGACTTTAAGATCCCACATCTTTTTGCATCATCGGTATAGTTTATCATCTCTTACATTTTTCATAATACTCAATTTATCAGCTGAAATAAACTTTTTGGACAGTTTAAACCGTTTTAGCGGATAAAATTTATTTTAAAATTTGACAAAACGCTGTATTTTTCTGAATCATATATTTTTTGCTGATCACTTTGGTGTATTCATTTTATTTTTTTGAGTACTTCGATACCGGTCCAATTATTTGTTTTTTTACCGTTTTTTATTTCTATTTATAATTAACATATTCTTTTTAATTAATCAAATCTTTATTTTAGATTTTATTGTAAGTAGTTTATTCTTTCTATGTTATCTTTTCCTTATTTTGTGGAGATTTTGTCCATTTTTTGAGTAATAGTACACAGCTAGCTACAACTTCCCATGCTAGCCTTTTGCTTTTTCACATTTACTGTTGCTGATATCCACCATATTCATCTTTCTCATTTTTGGTGCTTTGAAAGGAATATAATATAAAAATAACAACAACACGCCACCTTGTATCATGGTCCTACCACCCTTTATTCCATCTCCATCCCTCAAAACAGGACCACCCTTTCCATGACTTCACTGGAAGCTTACACACACAAAAAAAGTCTTTAACTTCCTCACGTAAAACATGAAGTAACGCGCACCCTTCTTCATCATCATAAAAAAGGGAATGCATCACATACACCTTTAATGTCTCCATAGCAACTTCCTTCTCCGCCGTACTTCGCAGTTATTGTTTCTGCACCGACTCTTGTAGCTCCGAAGACGACGCTTGATAAAGCTTTCGCCACGTCGGTAATCTCCATCCTCTCTTTTAATCATATTTCCATCATACTTGTTGTTGTTACTTTAGGATTTCATCATGCCGTTATTTTCTTACGATCATCGTCGGTAATGCTTGAGCATTTGTTATATGTTTATACTGTCACCATAAACTTGTGAAAGATTTTCTTTTTAATTTATTTTAAGTAATATGTGTATTTTTGTTTATCTGTGTGTGTGTGTGTTAGTGTTTCAAATTGTTGTTTGTTCCTTACTTCTAATGTTGTAATAATATGTAATCATACGTGATACTACTTCTGTTATGTGTTTATATTAGACTTGTTGTTCTCAATTGCTTGTTTTGTATCGCGATGTTTCTTTGTTAAGTTTAGTTTGAATGGTGCTAGATTGTTGACATGAGTGTTTGGCTCTAAACTTACATTTGTTTCGTATTATTAACCTTAGAAAGATTGGGGCTTTGGATTAGTTAGCCACAAAATTCTTCCTGTTTTGCAATAAATACCAAGTTTCTGTTTTTGCTCATGATTAAATGAAGTAGTAATAAGTTGTTAGTTATTTGTATAAAGGATACTAAAAAATATATTTTATATCATTTATTTTTGTACTCATTTTCTATTTCATTTTATTTATTTCAACTTTAGTTAGTTTATGTATTATATCTTATGGCATATAGAATTAGTGCAAGTATATGGATGTAACAAATGTGTTGTACAATAACCGTGTATTAAAAAACCAAAAGCATACTTTGTTTATCTATTTTAACACTTTATTTTTAATATTAATTATTTGTATGTTATTTGTTTTAATATTTTATTTCTAACTTAATTATTTGTATATTATTTATTTTAACATCTTATTTTTAATTTAATATAAAAATATCAAAAAATATCACGGTGCTTTGCCGTGCACTTTCTATTTATTTTACCATGACGTTTTTCCATTCGTACTCTGTGCCATCTTATTTATCGGATACATGATGTTTTTCTGTGTACTGTGTCTGTGCTTTTAATTGCTATCATTTACATGATATTTTTCCGTGTATTTGTTGCTGTCTTTAATACTTGTTGGCTTTATCCGAAGGAAGGGACTGTTTGTTGATTTATCGTCATTGTGCATGTCTCTCGTCTGTTCTTTACATGTCTTAGTTGTTCTTGGTTCTTAGAACCTAGCAACTCGTAGTTCCACGAACTACGGATGCTCTGATTTCTTGTTGAGAATACGTAGGCACAAGATGCGATTTCTTGGCGAGCTCACTAACCACTAACTTCCCGTTACCCTTTATCCTAGCCTTAGGATTTGAGTCGCCGTGCTCACTTTTAACGTCCCACCGTGGACATCCTTTACCCTTTTATCCTAATTTATCTGAGTTGTCGTACTCATGTTTAGCGTCCCGCCGTGGACATTCTCTACCATAACAATCTCAACTTAGATTCAGGAGTCGCCGCACTCCATGTAAGTACTTCCCTATGAATGCTTACATCCCCTTGGAACCTTGACCACAGTCAATAGTTCCTCCCCCCTAGATAGGGGAACTACGAACGCTCTGATTTCTCAAAATTCCTTTTGAGAATACGTAGGCACAAGGCCCCGATTCTTGGCGAGCAACCTTTTCTTTTTTCCTTTGTTTCAACCTTTAGATCTTTACCCTAGCACTTTTCCCTTAGAAAGCAAACTCTAGCAAACACAAATATTAACAAGAGGTTCCTGTAGAGTACTACAGATGTTTAGGATGTGAAATACCTACCCTATGCATAACCAACCCCCGAACCTTTAGATCTCTCTTTGCTTAGCTTTGAGCCTTGCCTTTTGCTTTGCATTTTTATAGGTTTTTCTTTCTTTAAACCTTTCCTCTTGGATAAATTAAAGTCCGGTTGTGAATTTGTAAGAATTAAGATTCAAGTTAATCAATAGCTTGGTATCACGATTCTCACCGCAACAGAAATGGCGACTTCACTGGGGATTCCCCTAAGAGGGTTAAGCCCACCTTGTTTATATTTGTGTTTGCTATATGATTGTTTGCTTGTATATTTGTATATATTTGTACATATATTTGTGTGTGCCTGGGTTTATCTGTATGCAGGGTTGTTACTTTGAGTGGTGAGGATAAGTCCTATACCCGGACTTGAGTGCACTTATGATAGGATGGTGGTATATTCAAGAAGGCTTATAGGGAGTTGATTCCTGACCAAGCTAACTTGAGAAACCACCGCTCAGTGGAGGCCCTCTTGAGAGTTAGTTTTGTTGAACGAGTATTCGTGAAAACATTACTACTTTCAACCTAGGAGCCTTTGACACTGAGGACCTTTAGTTACCTTTTATCCCCACTTGGCCTTTTAGGACGTAGTGCGATAACTATGAGGGAGTATTCCCGAAGTAGTTGATACGCGATACTGCACTCAAACGAGACTCTCTTGAGAATATTATTGATTTCCAAGTAGTTGGTGTGTCAATAATATCCGAAAGATGGGTCAATGACTTTGAGAACTTTGTTAGAACCCGTTGTGCAGGTGCTTTACCCCTAGTACATACCCTGTGGTTGGTTCTTTACCCATACCTCATGCTGTGATCTCGAACCTTTGATCCTGTTATGTGTGTTTTGCTTCCTGTCTTGCATCGCATTGCATTGCATTTGCATCTTTGCATGGTTTGTAGCATACCTCTGTTTGTCCAGTCGCTCATCTTCAGTTGTCTTCATCGTCCAGTGTGCCTTTGATTCGCCAAACTGATTCCTCAACACCGATATCAGACTAGAGCTAACTATAGACGCAAGATGTCAGAACAGGAAGCACACAACGCAGAAGTCCGAATGGAGATCGATGAGTTGAAGTCAGGCATGACTAAACTTACTGAGATGCTTCAAGTATTGATTGCCAGAGGAGAGCCATCTCAAAGGACTGTCATTCAAGAAGTTTCAAATGCTGACCCTTCTCCTGTTCAAATGCCACAATCTACTTGGCCAGAGTTTGGTTTACCTCCTAACTACTCTCCACCTCTTGCATCTACTGCTATGATTGGTCAGACTGTCAGACCAGTTTTTCAAGCTCCCGTCTTTGCTGAGCCCAGACCTGTGGTCCACACTGTTAACCAGACTATCCGAACTCCCTTTGAGAATCCTCTTTATGAGTACAATGCTGCCAGTGCTCAAGGAGAAGACCATGAAGATTTTGTCGAGCCTGAGATTGTCCGCGAACAGTTTCATAATATAGATAAGAGACTCAAAGCTGTTGAGGGAACTGACTTCTTCAACATTGATGCTGACAATATGTGCTTAGTCTCTGGCCTCGTCATGCCTCCTAAATTCAAGATTCCAGATTTTGTGAAATATAAGGGGCATTCATGTCCAAGAGCCCATTTGGTTATGTACTTCCGAAGGATGGCAGCTTACACCAACAATCAGAAGTTGCTCATCCATTGCTTTCAAGACAGCTTGAGTGGTGCCTCTCTCAAATGGTATATGAACTTAGAGCATAACAGCATTCACTGCTTCCAGGATCTCGCCAACGCTTTTATGAAGCAATACAAATACAATCTGGACATGGCTCCTGATCGCCGCCAACTTCAAAACATGTCTCAAAGTGAAAGAGAATCATTCAAAGAATACGCTCAACGTTGGAGAGAGTTAGCTTCTCAAGTTGAACCCCCCCTGGCAGAAAAGGAGCTAGCTGGAATGTTTATGGATACTTTGTCTCCCTTCTATTGGGAAAAGATGATTGGGAGCGTCTCTTCGAGCTTTACAGATCTGGTAACCATCGGCCAAAGGTTAGAAGAAGGGCTGAAAAGTGGTAAAGTGTCCAAAGTTGCTGAATCTTCTAACGGTGCAAAGAAATCCTTTGGGAATTTCCATAAGAAGAAGGAAGAGCAAACCAACGCTGTCATGGTTGAAGTGAGAAATCCTCGTCCTCAGCCAAGGTATAACCACCCTGCTATTGCTGCCGTTACTGCTGCTGCTGCTCCACGACCAGCTCAGATTCCTCAACGTCTAACTGTTGGACAAAACCAGTATCGAAATAGGAATCAATTTGATCCTATTCCCATGACATATACAGAACTTTATCCTGATCTGGTTCGACAAGGGTTGATTACTACAAAGGCTTTGCAAACTCCTAATCCTCCTCCAACTGGATTTAGAGCTGACCTCCATTGTGCTTTTCATGAGGGTGCCCCAGGCCACGACTTGGAACATTGTTATGCACTGAAAGCTAGAGTGCGTGAGCTGATTAAAACTGGAATCCTGGGTTTTAAGGATAATCATCTGAATGTCCAGAATAATCCATTGCCATAACATCAAAAGTGAAGCTTCAGTCCAACTCCAGCAGACTATCTTTTTTGAGCGCCAGTGTTTCAGACAAGACAAATTTAGTCACTAGGCCTTTTGTTTCTCATTGTTTGCATTTTCCTTCATTTTGTTTAAGCTTGTTTGCTTTTATTTAGTGTTTGTACTTTCATCTTAATGAATGAGCATCACAACTTTTGATTTCAAATAATTTTGCCTATTGTTTGCACTTTTATGCTTTATCTTTCAAATATTTACTCCTTGCCCAAATTTTTGATTATGCAAATATTTGAGGGAGGATGATGAAAACGCTATACCCATAACTGCTGTCAGTGTGCTTTCAATCAAACTTTGTTGATGATGTAAGGCATTGTTTCAACTCCCAAACACTGGAGAAATAAGGAAGATAATCCCTCGTCAACCTCTTCGAGCCTAGAAGTTGGAGTTTCTTTCTTTACAAAAACCCGCAGTTTTAACCTTAGGGTGGGTAGTTCTCAGTTAACTCGGTTGTGTATTCATACAAGACACCTTTCATATAAAGGTCGCAACCACAATTTTTCCTTCGCACACAACAAACAAGTGTCGAAGATGTTTTTCAAGTCAAAAAGCCGATGATGGTTCACCGTAATCATTAAATCCAGACAGTCACTCTCTTTCTTTAAAAAAGAAAAAAAAAGCCCACTAAGTTAAAACCTATGAAGGAAACTTAGGCAAAACTGGGGCATCCCGCTGACTGTAAGCTTCAAAAGAAACAGTTCAGGCAAAAGTTAGGGATAATAAATAGAGGAGATCTTTAAATCCTTTAATTTCAAAACAACCAAATGTTGTAAAGAAGCAGTGACTGCCTTTTCAAAAAGTCTGTTAACTTCTGAACCATCATCATTACTATCATCAGTGCAATTCCTAACCTATGGGAAACTGAGTGAATAGTATGAGTTAACTGAGCGTAGGACTGAAGATCATCACGTAGATTGGGTGGGTACAAATAAAATTTGAGCCTTTATCCTTTGTTTCTTAAACCGTGAACCAGACCACATTACAACCCTCAAAAGACCTAACTGAAGCAAGGTTATTTTGAAAGCATACTACAACAAGGTTACATACACTGACTCCAAAATATTTTTGCAAATCAATTAGTTTGGCAGTACACCTTTGTTTTAAACTTTGAGTGTCTTGAACCGCTGTGTTCCGATCAATGACTTTTTTACTTTGCATCTTTCAAAAATGATTTTGATTTCAAAAGTTGCATGAACTTTACATTACCATGTTTGTATGAACACTTTTGTTTGCAAGCTGGCTTTCTTCTCAAGGAATTTTCAAACATTGAGAAACTTGGTCAAGTGATCCTATCAGGGGCAAGTTCCTTTTACATCCTGTCTAAGAATCAATTCAATATTTGTTCAAGGCATGGTATTCTCAGATTTGGCTTATCCATAATATATTTCAAGACTCAGACTGGGGCAAGCTCTCCAAGCACCCAATCGATCAGTCATCTTCAACATCAAGACAAGCTGAAGTAATTATCAGTTCATCTACAACAGACAGCTAAACTGGGGCAATTTACTTGAAGAAACCCCAAGCAGCTCTTTATCCATCTACAAGGATCGTCTATTTTGATACAATTTATCAGTGTGGCAGAGATATGTTCAGCAGTAGCATATTTAGTCCCTAAGCAGTATGACAGTGATCTCCGTGTTGAGGAATCAGTCTTCCAGTCTTGTCTTCTCACCAAAAGAGTCGAGCCTTGTCGTCGACATTTGCATTTGCATTTGATCATATGTCATTTGCATAATTTATACATGCGTATATCATAAGCATAATTCATATACATGTGCACATCATGGGTGTTTTATTCCCCATTTGCTTTTCCTCCCGAGGTCGTGTTTTACTCGCGTCTTACCTTGTGGACAAATTTATTTTACCTGGGTGTTTTATTCCCCATTTACCTGGCATCATGGTGTTTTATTCCCATTTGCTCTCCTTCTCCCGAGGTCGTGTTTTACTCGCGTCTTACCTTGTGGACAAATTTATTTTACCTGGGTGTTTTATTCCCCATTTACCTGGCATCATGGTGTTTTATTCCCATTTGCTCTCCTTCTCCCGAGGTCGTGTTTTACTTGCGTCTTACCTTGTGGATGAATTTATTTTACTTGGGTGTTTTATTCCCCATTTACCTGGCATCATGGGTGTTTTATTCCCCATTTACCTGGCATCATGGGTGTTTTATTCCCCATTTACCTGGCATCATGGGTGTTTTATTCCCCATCTGATTTTCCCCAAGGTCGTGTTTTACTCGCGTCTTACCTTGTGGACGAAATTCCAACTCACTTGGCACCTACCAAACAGTTTGTGTCGTGACTTATCTGATGGTTTTCCAGATATTTATTTCTCTCTCTGATGGGTTTCCAGATTGAGTCTTTGTTCTTTGTTCTGATGATCTTCCAGAACTTATATGATGGTTTTCCAGATATTTATTTCTCTTTCTGATGGTTTTCCAGATTGAGTATCTGTTTTGATGTTCTCCCAGAACTTATCTGATGGTTTTCCAGATATCCCTTTGATTCTGATGGTTTTCCAGAATCCATCCGATGTTTTTCCGGATATGTTTCTCTCTCTATTGAGTCTTTGTTCTGATGTTCTTCCAGAACTTTTCTGATGGTTTTCCAGATATATGTTTCTCTTCCTGATGTTTTACCAGAATTTATTTCTTTTGTCGTCTGATGTTTTTCCAGAACCCCTTTGTGTCTTTAAACTCTGATGTTTTACCAGAATTTATTTCTTTTATCGTCTGATGTTTTTCTAGAACACCTTTGTGTCTATCAGAGTTTTGTTCAATGCACTTCTGACAAAACCTCTGGTGACTGTGACTTTTCCCCCAGTAAGTTTCATTTGCTTTCTATATGTTTTTGTTATCTCACTGTGTGTTATTTCCAGCATCTGATGCTTTTCCGGATGTCTGTGTCTTTGTCTAGGGTTTGTCCCTCTCTTTCCAAGTATTACTGGATACTCTTTGTCACCTTAACACGTGGCCATTTTTTTTGTTTTCCTCAGTTGTGTCTGCTAGATACTTTTTCCCGTGAAGTTGTCAGTCTTTCCCCAGTGGAGTTGCAACATCTTCCCAATATATATTCGTCTCCTATGGCGTCTTTCCTCATAGACTCTTTGTCTTGCATATCATATCATATCATAAGTATTTTGTGGCATCTTAGGGTCAAAAATTGCGCATGTTTGTATTTAAGTCTCTCCGACTGTGTCGAGACGAAAATTTCAATTTTCACCTCTCTGGATCGAAGAAACTTAAATAGGGGCATCTGTTGCACCCTAATTTTTGACTTTAAGATCCCACATCTTTTTGCATCATCGGTATAGTTTATCATCTCTTACATTTTTCATAATACTCAATTTATCAGCTGAAATAAACTTTTTGGACAGTTTAAACCGTTTTAGCGGATAAAATTTATTTTAAAATTTGACAAAACGCTGTATTTTTCTGAATCATATATTTTTTGCTGATCACTTTGGTGTATTCATTTTATTTTTTTGAGTACTTCGATACCGGTCCAATTATTTGTTTTTTTACCGTTTTTTATTTCTATTTATAATTAACATATTCTTTTTAATTAATCAAATCTTTATTTTAGATTTTATTGTAAGTAGTTTATTCTTTCTATGTTATCTTTTCCTTATTTTGTGGAGATTTTGTCCATTTTTTGAGTAATAGTACACAGCTAGCTACAACTTCCCATGCTAGCCTTTTGCTTTTTCACATTTACTGTTGCTGATATCCACCATATTCATCTTTCTCATTTTTGGTGCTTTGAAAGGAATATAATATAAAAATAACAACAACACGCCACCTTGTATCATGGTCCTACCACCCTTTATTCCATCTCCATCCCTCAAAACAGGACCACCCTTTCCATGACTTCACTGGAAGCTTACACACACAAAAAAAGTCTTTAACTTCCTCACGTAAAACATGAAGTAACGCGCACCCTTCTTCATCATCATAAAAAAGGGAATGCATCACATACACCTTTAATGTCTCCATAGCAACTTCCTTCTCCGCCGTACTTCGCAGTTATTGTTTCTGCACCGACTCTTGTAGCTCCGAAGACGACGCTTGATAAAGCTTTCGCCACGTCGGTAATCTCCATCCTCTCTTTTAATCATATTTCCATCATACTTGTTGTTGTTACTTTAGGATTTCATCATGCCGTTATTTTCTTACGATCATCGTCGGTAATGCTTGAGCATTTGTTATATGTTTATACTGTCACCATAAACTTGTGAAAGATTTTCTTTTTAATTTATTTTAAGTAATATGTGTATTTTTGTTTATCTGTGTGTGTGTGTGTTAGTGTTTCAAATTGTTGTTTGTTCCTTACTTCTAATGTTGTAATAATATGTAATCATACGTGATACTACTTCTGTTATGTGTTTATATTAGACTTGTTGTTCTCAATTGCTTGTTTTGTATCGCGATGTTTCTTTGTTAAGTTTAGTTTGAATGGTGCTAGATTGTTGACATGAGTGTTTGGCTCTAAACTTACATTTGTTTCGTATTATTAACCTTAGAAAGATTGGGGCTTTGGATTAGTTAGCCACAAAATTCTTCCTGTTTTGCAATAAATACCAAGTTTCTGTTTTTGCTCATGATTAAATGAAGTAGTAATAAGTTGTTAGTTATTTGTATAAAGGATACTAAAAAATATATTTTATATCATTTATTTTTGTACTCATTTTCTATTTCATTTTATTTATTTCAACTTTAGTTAGTTTATGTATTATATCTTATGGCATATAGAATTAGTGCAAGTATATGGATGTAACAAATGTGTTGTACAATAACCGTGTATTAAAAAACCAAAAGCATACTTTGTTTATCTATTTTAACACTTTATTTTTAATATTAATTATTTGTATGTTATTTGTTTTAATATTTTATTTCTAACTTAATTATTTGTATATTATTTATTTTAACATCTTATTTTTAATTTAATATAAAAATATCAAAAAATATCACGGTGCTTTGCCGTGCACTTTCTATTTATTTTACCATGACGTTTTTCCATTCGTACTCTGTGCCATCTTATTTATCGGATACATGATGTTTTTCTGTGTACTGTGTCTGTGCTTTTAATTGCTATCATTTACATGATATTTTTCCGTGTATTTGTTGCTGTCTTTAATCCTTGTTGGCTTTATCCGAAGGAAGGGACTGTTTGTTGATTTATCGTCATTGTGCATGTCTCTCGTCTGTTCTTTACATGTCTTAGTTGTTCTTGGTTCTTAGAACCTAGCAACTCGTAGTTCCACGAACTACGGATGCTCTGATTTCTTGTTGAGAATACGTAGGCACAAGATGCGATTTCTTGGCGAGCTCACTAACCACTAACTTCCCGTTACCCTTTATCCTAGCCTTAGGATTTGAGTCGCCGTGCTCACTTTTAACGTCCCACCGTGGACATCCTTTACCCTTTTATCCTAATTTATCTGAGTTGTCGTACTCATGTTTAGCGTCCCGCCGTGGACATTCTCTACCATAACAATCTCAACTTAGATTCAGGAGTCGCCGCACTCCATGTAAGTACTTCCCTATGAATGCTTACATCCCCTTGGAACCTTGACCACAGTCAATAGTTCCTCCCCCCTAGATAGGGGAACTACGAACGCTCTGATTTCTCAAAATTCCTTTTGAGAATACGTAGGCACAAGGCCCCGATTCTTGGCGAGCAACCTTTTCTTTTTTCCTTTGTTTCAACCTTTAGATCTTTATCCTAGCACTTTTCCCTTAGAAAGCAAACTCTAGCAAACACAAATATTAACAAGAGGTTCCTGTAGAGTACTACAGATGTTTAGGATGTGAAATACCTACCCTATGCGTAACCAACCCCCGAACCTTTAGATCTCTCTTTGCTTAGCTTTGAGCCTTGCCTTTTGCTTTGCATTTTTATAGGTTTTTCTTTCTTTAAACCTTTCCTCTTGGATAAATTAAAGTCCGGTTGTGAATTTGTAAGAATTAAGATTCAAGTTAATCAATAGCTTGGTATCACGATTCTCACCGCAACAGAAATGCCCCGATAAGCTTCTCGAGGGAGAATTGTCACTTATCGTTGGAAGGGACTTATGTGCCAAAATGGATAAGCACTCAAATAAAGAGGCTGCTGCTTATCTGATAAATAAATCTTCTCGCATTTAAGGTCGGCGCCTGGAATACGATTCTGATTCTTCTCTTACTGAAGGATAAATAAACTTCTTCATGCTTCAAGATCGTGCTCTCTTGAACATGAAAAAGGTAAACTGAACTTCCTCATACTTCAGAATCGTGCTCTCCTGAATATGATTCGGCTTTTTCGAGTAAATGAAATTATTCATACTTCAGAATCGTGCTCTCCTGAATATGATTCGGGTGAACTGAACTTCCTCATACTTCAGAATCGTGCTCTCCTGAATATGATTCGGCTCTTTCTTGTAAATGAAATTCTTCATACTTCAGAATCGTGCTCTCCTGGATATGGCTAATTGAACTTCCTCATAACTCAGAATCGTGCTCTCCTGAATATGATTCGGCTCTTGAAATTTCTTCATACTTCAGAATCGTGCTCTCCTGAATATGAAAATGGCTAATTGAACTTCCTCATAACTCAGAATCGTGCTCTCCTGAATATGATTCGGCTCTTTCATACTTCAGAATCGTGCTCTCCTGAATATGATTTGGCTCAAACCTCCCTGTATTTCAAGATCGTGCTCTCCCGAATACAATTTGGTTTCTTCTTTTACTAAAGGATAAATGAACTTCTTCATAATTCAGAATCGTGCTCTCCTGAATATGATTCCGCTCAAACCTCCCCGTACTTCAAGATCGTGCTCTCCTGAAGACGATTTGGTTCAAACCTCCTATACTTTAAGACGACAGGTAAATGGAAGCCCAACTGCTCCATGGAGATGGCCATTTGCTGCGAGTCATAACGAAGATAGGATCGGCTTTTTACGTGAGAAATGTTGTATACCGATGCTGTAAGGTGTAGAATTGTAATAATAAATTATCCAGGCATGGACTGGCATGTATCTGTAAAGGATTGTAATTAATTTTCTTGAAAGATAGTGCAAAATAAATGCACATCCGGGTACAGTGATAAACCTCTCAAGCGAGATAGTCGCGTATCTGTCATGGTATGGTGAAAATCTTCAGATGGTGCAAAATAAATGCACGTCCGGTTGGGCTCGACGACCGACAAGACTGAGATTCAATCTAGGATCGAGCTAGAAAGAAGACTGGTAAACAAGACTCCATCGAGGGAATGAACTCGAAGGGTAAATATCTTATCCTGGTGAGGAAAGATAGCTGAAATAACCGTCATCCACGAGGATCGAGCTCTGTGGGGAAACTGGAAACACTTATGTATTCTATGCTTAGGGCTGACAATCTATTTGGAGAGAATGGACGAACCCAGTTACTCGGCGGTAACAACCAATGATAGAGACACAATGAACCTGTGCATGCTAACGCGTATGTTAATGAATATGTTAATATGAATGTATGTTGATGTCTATGTATGTAAATATGCAGGATGTTATGAAATGAGTATGTAATGAATGAATATGTAATGAGTATGTAATGAATGAATATGTAATGAGTATGCAGTGAATATGTAATGAAATAGGCATGTGATGCTTATGCCCTTGCGCACGTTGACGAAACAGACTAGAGACGAGACGAGAGATGAAATAAACACCTCGACGGAGATACCCTGCGTTCTCTGCAACCAATACGTCAATCATGGGTGAGAAGGATCAATGGTAGAACCAAATCTGGTTTCAAAATTCTGAATTCTCTGGGGAGAAAGTAATCGGCTTGGGTGTACAGTATCACGTCTTCACATGGGGAGAAGAAAACCTGAGGGACACTTTTGAGTTACCCAAGAAAAAGTTGTCAGCTTATAGTCTCGTTGGGGACTGTGTTAGAGCAATGGTTTGAAAGTGTTTCTGCAATAATGATATTTTCGGGGAGTGAAGAGATCCTTCCGAAATTTCCACTAGTCAAAGTAATTTATTATATTTCAATTTCACTTTTTTTGAAAAACAATTTTTTTGAAAAATCTACAATGCACCTTTCATTTTTAAATTTTAAGAATAAACGCATTTTGCATAACAATAGAAAACAAAGAGTAATGCACCAAGGAATGTAAGTAACAAAATGGTATCTTTTATTAAAGGGTGGCAGCTTGCTGAAGGCATAGCTCCACAGATGATTATGTTTTGAAATTGGCAACATGGGAAAAGGTTACATTGAATCCAATGACACCTACTGACACTAATAACTGAGACTAATCCAGAATTCTGCTTTGGGCAAGGATGAACGAAACATGGCTCTCATGCGGAAAGTGTGTTCGAGATGATCAGTGTCCTCTGATGCAATGAAATGCCTTTGTCCCTAACTTTTGCCTGGACCGCCCTCTCGGGTTTTCAATCCACCGGGACGCTCCTTTTTGCCTAAGCCGCCCTTTCGGGTTTTCAACTTAGCGAGCTTTTTATTATTATTATTATTATTATTATTATTTTTTTTTTTTTTTATTTTTTTTCAACCCTTACTTTTGCCTAAGTCGCCTTTTGCAGGTTTTCGACTTAGCGGGTTTTTAGGCATAATATTTTCGGACTGCATCAGAATTCACGGGATGTGCTAGTTCTTCACCGTCCATTGTTGTAAGTATCAGAGATCCTCCGGAGAAAACGGTCTTTACAACAAATGGGCCTTCATAATTGGGCATCCACTTTCCACGCATATCTTTATGCATTGGCAAGATCTTTTTGAGTACGAGCTCTCCCTGACGGAACTCACGGATACGAATCTTCTTATCAAACGCTCTTTTCATCCGTTTCTGATATAATTGCCCGTGGCACATGGCTGTCAAGCGCTTCTCGTCAATGAGATTCAACTGATCCAGTCTGTCTTGGACCCACTCGGCTTCCTCAAGTTCAGCTTCCATCAACACTCTTAAAGAAGGTATCTCTACTTCGATGGGGAGCACGACGTCCATTCCATACACCAATGAGAAGGGTGTTGCCCCTGTCGAAGTTCTCACTGAGGTTCTGTATCCATGCAAAGCAAACGGTAACATCTCATGCCAGTCTTTGTAAGTCACAACCATCTTTTGCAGGATTTTCTTGATATTCTTATTCGCAGCTTCCACGGCCCCATTCATCTTAGGACGGTACGGAGAAGAATTATGATGAGTGATCTTGAAACTGTCACACAGCTCTTTCATAGTCTTGTTATTCAGATTGGTGCCATTGTCAGTTATTATCCGGCTTGGGATTCCATAACGGCAGATGATTTCCTTCCTGATGAAGCGAGCAACCACTTGCTTGGTCACGTTGGCATAGGAGGCAGCCTCTACCCACTTGGTGAAATAATCAATAGCAACGAGGATAAAACGATGACCATTAGAAGCCTTCGGCTCGATTTCCCCAATCATGTCAATGCCCCACATAGAGAACGGCCATGGTGAAGACAAAACATTCAACGGTGATGGAGGTACATGTATTTTATCAGCATAAATTTGGCACTTATGGCATTTTCTAGCGTATTGGATGCAGTCAGCTTCCATGGTTAACCAATAATACCCAGCCCTTAACATCTTCTTGGACATAGCATAACCATTGGCATGAGTTCCGAAGGTCCCCTCATGAATTTCCTGCAGTAACACGTCCGCTTCCCGTTTATCAACACATCTGAGCAGAACCATGTCGTGATTTCTCTTGTATAACACACCATTACTGATAAAGAATTTGGACGCCAGTCTTCTCAATGTTTTCTTGTCCAGACCAGTAGCACCATCGGGATACTCTTGCTTGACGAGATAGTTCTTGATATCATGAAACCAAGGCTTTTCATCCACCTCAACTTCTTCGACCATCTGACAATAAGCGGGCTCAACTTTGCGCTCAATATGGATAAGAGGTGCTTCATTAACGAATTTAACTTTCCACATGGATGCTAACATGGCTAAAGCATCAGCTACGTGATTCTCGGATCTAGGAACATGCTCGAACTCTATCTCGTCGAAAAACTTGATCAGCTCAATAATATAGTCCTTATAAGGGATTAACTTCTCATTCTTCGTTTCCCATTTGCCTTGTACCTGGTAAATAACCAAGGCTGAGTCACCACTTACTTTAAGAAGTTTGATTCGGAGGTGAATTGCTGCTTCGAGGCCAGGAATACATGCTTCATATTCTGCGACGTTATTAGTACACTCAAAGTCCAACCTTGCTGTAAATGGAGTGAATCCACCCTTTGGGTTCATCAAAACGGCGCCTATACCATGCCCATTGAAATTCGAGGAACCGTCAAACATCATCCTCCACCAAAGACCTGGTTCCGGCCCTTCGCTCGGATCTGGCTCTTCACAATCTCTTTTAATCAACAAAATATCCTCATCGGGAAAATCAAATTTAAGAGGTTCATAATCTTCAACTGGCTGGTCTGCAAGATAATCAGATAAAATACTACCCTTAATCGCCTTCTGGGGTACATACTGGATGTCATATTCGGATAACAACATGTGCCAACAGGCTAGCCTCCCGGTTTGAGCAGGTTTTTCAAAAATATACTTGATTGGATCCATTTTAGAAATCAACAAGGTGGTATGACAGACCATATATTGCCGAAGGCGCCTAGCGGCCCATGCCAATGCACAACAAGTTTTCTCCAATGGTGAGTATCTGTTTTCGCAATCGGTAAACTTTTTGCTCAGGTAATAAATCGCATGCTCCTTTCTTCCAGTCTCATCATGTTGCCCAAGCACACAACCCATAGACTTTTCAAGAACGGTAAGGTACATAAACAACGGTCTTCCAGGTACGGGAGGAATCAGAATAGGGGGATCTTGCAAATAACCCTTAATCTTCTCAAACGCTTTCTGACAATCGGGGTTCCACTCAACCGTCTGCCCCTTGCAAAGTAACTTGAATATCAGCTCACAAGTAGCGGTCATGTTGGAAATAAACCTGGAAATATAATTCAAACGTCCCAGAAAACCTCTAACTTGCGTCTCGGTTTGCGGAGCTAGCATATCTTGAATGGCTCGGACTTTGTCAGGATCCACCTCAATCCCTCGCTGGCTAACAATGAAACCAAGCAATTTTCCAGATCTGACACCGAAAGTACATTTAGCAGGATTCAATTTCAACTGATATTTCCTGAGTCGTTCAAACAGCTTCACCAAATGGTCTAGATGCTCCTCTTCACTCTGAGACTTGGCTATCATATCGTCCACATACACCTCGATCTCCTTGTGCATCATATCATGAAAAAGAGTGGTCATAGCGCGTTGGTAAGTTGCCCCTGCGTTCTTCAAACCGAAGGGCATGACTTTGTAGCAGAAGGTCCCCCAAGGAGTAATAAAAGTAGTCTTCTCTCGATCGTCGGGATCCATTTTGATCTGATTATAGCCAGAGAAACCATCCATAAATGAGAATAACGCAAAACTGGCTGTATTGTCCACCAGTGTATCGATATGTGGCAGGGGGAATCATCTTTCGGACTTGCTTTATTCAGATCCCTGTAATCCACACACATCCTAACTTTACCATCTTTCTTGGGCACTGGCACAATGTTGGCAACCCAATCTGGATATTTTGCGACTGCCAAGAAACCTGCATCCAACTGCTTTTTAACCTCATCTCGAATCTTCAAAGCCATGTCGGGTCTCGTTCTTCGAAGCTTTTGTTTGATAGGCGGACAATCCGGCTTAAGCGGCAACTTGTGAACAACAATATCCGTGTCTAGGCCCGGCATATCTTGATACGACCACGCAAACACATCAATATACTCTTTTAACAACTCAATCAACCTCGACTTAACCTCTGTCCCAAGCATTGCACCAATCTTGACCTCTTTCTTGCTCTCATCTGTACCGAGATTAATTAAGTCCACCTGCTCTTTATACGGTTGAAGCTCTGTGTACTCGTACTCAATCAATCTTGTCAGTTCCGCGGGTACTTCAAAATCTTCTTCACCCTCGTCCTCAGCTTGATTGATGGGTGCATCCCAGTCAGGAGTGTCAGTAAAGTCATTGGATCCAACAAGGTTTACGATGTCTCTGCATGATGGAAGGCTTACTTAATTAAAATGCTCGAAGATATGTAAGAATGAAATGCTGTTTTTGTTTTATTTTTTTGGTAAAAAGGGTTGCCAATTTCATTTTTTAAAGGTGAAAACGAAAAACGCAAATGAACCAAAGTGGAATTGAACAAAATGCCTTTATTAATATCCTTTTAGAAATGAAAGGTGGCCCAATAAAACGACCCTATAGCCTTGGGCAGAGCTACGGATTTTTATTTGAAAATGTAAATGAAACTTTTTAAAAAGAATTACTTTGACAAGGGAAAAATAACAAGGATCTCTACGGCCTCCCAGTTGTTCAAAACTGCATCACCCTTAAACACCAGGTTGCTCAGCTCTTCATTTTCCTCACAGTCACTGATGGCATTGACTTGGAAACCTCCGCTGACAAATACCTCTTGGATAACCTTCGGACGCCCTTCGACAGTTGTGGCAGCTCCATTCTGAGTTGGTTTGTAACCCAACCCAGAGCGATCAGTCTTGGCCTTGACATCAATTACCTCTCCCCAACCTTCAGGAATGCCCCTGTCAATTGTTGATTTGGTACTCTTCAGAGATGCAAAAGATGGATTACCCTGACCCACTGTCTCTTCGACTTCCAGCAGAACAACATTGGCGATCTCAAGTGCTTGAAAGGAGATTTCTAAAGCATTCTCATCGGCCTCGATGTAACGGAAAGAAGACAAGTTACTGACCATCAGATCCTCCTCACCGTGTATAATAACCAACTTTCCATCGATCACGAACTTCATCTTTTGATGTAACGTTGAGGTCACTGCCCCAGCGGCATGAATCCACGGCCTTCCAAGTAAACAACTGTAATTGGGATTAATGTCCATGACTTGAAACGTGATATTAAAAACTTGCAGACCAATCAGGATAGGAAGCTCAACCTCCCCCATTACCGACCGGCGAGAACCATCGAAAGCCTTGACGACCAACGGAGTAGGTTTCAACGCAGTCTCTTTGAAAACCCACTTATCAAGAACCCTCTTGGGTAGAACATTCAGAGAAGAGCCGGTGTCTACTAGTACTCTTGCTAAATTGTCCTCCTGACATTTCACCGATATATGTAAAGCACGATTATGATTCGGACCTTCCTTCGGTAACTCTTCATTGCTGAAACTAAGGGTGTTACAGGCGGTCAAATTGGCAATCACACTATCAAACCGACTGGTGCTGATATCTTGATCCACATGTGCTTGAGTCAAAACTTTCTGCAAGGCCATCCTATGAGCGGGTGAACTCATCAACAGAGATAAGATCGAAATCTTGGAAGGAGTCTGATGAAGTTGGTCGATAACCTTATAGTCACTTTTCTTGATGATCCTCAAAAACTCAGCATCTTCATCATTCGTAACAGCTCCCTTACCTTTGTCTTTGACGGCCACTGGGATATTAGTGGTTTCCTTAGGGGGAACCTCATTGGAACGGGGAGTATACACACGGCCACTGCGAGTCATCCTGCTTGCCTCTGCGATATTGGTCACAGTGTCCTTAACCTCTTCATTTGGAATAACCTTCCCAGACTCTTTGTCAATCATCGTCACATCGTATTTCCAAGGCACAGCTTTAGGATCACTGAAAGGAAACAGACTTGGTTTTCGAATAACTATCGGCCTATGCTGATTCACCTCAGGGATAGACGACTTTGGTATATCGAACACGAGATTGGCAGAACCTGCCCCTGATAGATTAAACACTGGCACCTTTCCTTTTGGTCCAGGCTGATGGAAGACTGGCTCAACCACAGCGACCTCATCTTTCTTGGATTGGCTTGTCACTTGTAAAACACCCTCATTAATCAACCTCTGAACATCATTCTGAACCAACGCACAACCCTTAATACTGGCTTCACAACTTATGCATGCAACGTGGGAAGCATCTACCAAACCAACTTCAAACAGTTTTGAATGGAACATCTTGAGAGGAGTCTTAATCTGTACAACATCAAGGACATAACCTTCCTCCGAATCGGCACTAATGGCATTGACACTCTCATGGTTAGGAAAAGGGTTCTTCTTAACATTCGGTTGAGGATCTTCAAATGACAAAATCTTCTTTTCCAATAAATCCCTGACAATATTTTTGAGAGCATAACAATTCTCCAGATCATGACCGGGCGCACCCTCATGAAATAAACAATGAGCGGCGGCGTTGTAATTGGCGGGTAGAGGATTAGGAGGCGGACCCAAAGCCCGAGTAGTGATCAGACCTTGCTTGACCAAAGAGGGGTACAACTCAGTGAAAGTCATTGGAATCGGTGGACAAGGCTTATACGTTCTTCTGTTCGGCACATTCTGGCGAGGAGCCGGACTCTTTGGCTGTTGAGGAGCAGGAGCGTTGGGCGCCTGTAGGTAGTTGATAGGAGGCGGATAAACAGGAGGTTGTTGCATAGGTTGATACATAGGAACCTGTTGATTGAAAGAAGGTGTAATAGCTGCCACATAGGGTTGTTGAGCATATTGGATTGGGTACCCTTGAGGTTGAGCATAACCTTGCGGATATCGATAAAAGTGTTCTCTTGGTCTACCAGAGGATATAGCATTAGTCTCGCCCTCTTTTTTCTTCTGGGAGCTATACGGAGGTTTCTTCGGCTGATCCTTAGAAGCACCATGATTATTTGTCATTTTACCACTTTTCATACCCAATTCGATCTTGACACCCACAGCAACGATGTCGGAGAAATTTGAAGTCACACTACCCACCATCCTCTCGTAAAATTCGGGACGAACCGTGTCGACAAACCAATCCGCTAACTCTTTCTCGGTCAAAGGAGGTTCTACCTGCGAAGCAATCTCTCTCCATCTTTGAGCGTACTCTTTGAATGACTCAGAATTCTTTTGTGACATACTCAACAACTGTCTTCTGTCAGGAGCCAGATCCATATTGTACTTGTAGTGTTTGATGAAAGCGTCAGATAAATCCTGGAAACTCTTAACGCGAGACTGGTCCAAAGTTAAATACCACTTGGAAGAAGCACCCTTCAAACTATCTTGGAAGCAATGAATCATCAGTTTATCATTCTCAACATGGGCAGCCATTTTGCGATAATACATGATCAGATGACTCTTAGGACAGGTGGCACCTTCATAACGATCGAAGTTTGGAGTTTTGAACTTCGGGGGAATAACCAAACCTGAGACCAAACAAACATCCCTTGCGGCAGTCCCAAAAATTTGATCACCCTCTACTTTTTTCAATCTCTGGACGATGGTGTTTACTTCCTCACGAAGCTTATCATGTTTCTCATAACCTTCAACATTCTCATCAAGATCATCAAAAACGGTCTCATTGAAGTACGGTTGCGCACGGGTGTGTACAACGGGTGGTGCAAAGATAGGAGCCCCCCTAGGAACTTCAGAAAATAAAGGCACGGCTTGCTGAACAGGCTGATTAATCGGAACAGTGGCTTGAGGAGGCACAAAACCGGGAGCAAGACCATAAGGTGGGTCCCTTGCTATGGTCACACTTGGTGAAGGGTCCACAGTAACGCCGGTAATCTCGGAAACAACAGTGGGCTGGGTATCCATCTTAGCATTCATGACATGTAACAATTCCATCATACGCCCCATACCCCCTCGAAGGTCTTCAAGTTCATTGCTAAGGCGATCAATCTCTTTTGCCTGATCCTCCATTCTTTTCCGAGTTTGAGCTCTGGTGTTGTACTGGTGCCGAGAACTCAGGGTGACGAAACTGGAAGGCGAGAGAACCGAACATGAGAAAACGGAAGACACATGCAATGCAGGAAAGTAAATGATGCTATGATGCAAATGAAGATTTCATGGAATTCAAACATTTATGAATGTCGTGGGGTACCAAGGAAATCTTTTTCTTGTTTTTCATTTATTTTTTATTTATGGTATCCCGCGGTATCCATAAATGATATTTGAGCTCCATGAAATACAATGTAATGAGATGCTTTATGGATGCAATGCATGAAAACACACAAAGTCCTAGGTTAAAGGAACGTGAGCGGAGTCAAGGTCTACCCATCCCAAAAGGAGTGTACTATAGGTTAGTTGTACCTGCCGAACAAGGTTCTACAAAGTGCCCAAAGTCATCAGCCCATCTTTCGGATATTATCAACCTTCCGACTGACTCAGGGGTTAATAATATTCTCAAGAGAACCTCTTTTGAGTGTAGTATCGCGTAGCAGCCGTTGTAAGATTACTCCCACATAGCTCCCGCACTACGTCCTAAATAAAGCCGAGGTGGTGTCAAGGTACTACGGTCCTCAATATCACAGACTCCAATCGACCATGGAAAAAGTTTTCGCGATTACTCGTTCAACCGAACCATTTTCGAAAAGGTCTCAACTGAGCGGTGATTCTCGAATCAGCTTGGTCGGGATTCACTCCCTATAAGCCTTATCGAATATATCCCCATCCTATAATAATGTCACTAGTCCGGGCGTAGGACTTATCTCACAGCACAAGGAACAGTCCCACCATGAAAGCATAAACATATACATGTAAAGGAATAGTAAGACAGATAGTAATAAATATGAACAAGTTAGGGATAACCCTCAAAAATTAAGACAGTCCCCAGTGAAGTCGCCATTTTCTGTTGCGGTGGAAATAGGATCACAAACTATTAATGAGTTTGAGTCACAATTCAATTCACAACCGCTCTTTGATTTATCCGAAGGAAAAGGTCAAAAGAGGGAAAACCTATTTTGCATCGTAAACACAATGCGGGGAAAGATCTAGGGTTCGGGGGTTGGTTAAATTTAGGGAAGGTATTAGCACCCTAAACTTCTGTAGTACTCTACAGGAACCTTTTGTTCAGATGTTTACTATTTGCTTTATTTATTTGCTTAAGGTATATGTACAAAGGATTAAAAGTGAGAAAATAAACCTAAGGGGTTAATTCTAAGTTTACTCGGCAAGACATCGCATCTTGTGCCTACGTATCCTTACGGGAGTGGAATCAGAGTAATCGTAGTTCCCCTCAAAAGGGAGGTTAGAGACTTCTTGACTGTGGTCAAGGTCTCAAGGGGAATAAACGCGTCTTAAGGACACGCTTACGCGGAGTGTAGAAACTCCAAATCTCTACGTTGAAATGTTAAGTTGTAATTAGGGTTAAATTAGGGATTCCACGGCGGGAAACCCTAAACTGAGCGCGGCGACTCTTTGACCTAATGCTAGGGGTAAAATGGTAACTTTGTCTGCGGCGAGACATTTATAGAAAATTTAGGGTTTGTGAGGTTGTAAGGGTTTGAAGTTGAGGACTATTGACACGGCGGTCAAATGCTAGACCTAATTCCTTCGGAGTGTGTAATGTGACAGAATAATAGCAATACATCAGCAGAAATTTAAATCATACATCAGCAGAAATTTAAATGCGAAAAGTAAACGCGATTATTAGGTTCGCGAGGTTACAGTTGAGAAACAGATACAAATATAAAGGAAACTTAAATGAAAACTCAACACAATAGTAATAAATATGAACTGCAAAAAATGAACACCCGTTAGTAGGCAGAGTCACACGGCTATCAGATGAATTACGAGACAATGAAGAAAACAAGATGCGAATTTGAGATTTTATTATTGATTTAAAAAAAAAATTAATATTATCTTGCGAAAAAAGTTTAATTTAAAAATGTTTTACTCTTTTAAAAGGTTTTATTTTTATATTTTAAAAAAAAGGTTTTTCTTATTTTATTTAAAAAAGGTTTTTACTTATCCTTAATATTTATATTTTAAAAAAAGATTTTTTATAATTACAAAATTAAAATGTTATATTTTTTTTAAAAAAGATTTTTTAAATTATAAAATTAAAATGTTAAAAAATGGTTTTTTAGAAACATAAAACAAATTAAAAAAAACAAAACACAAAAATAAAAAAAAAGGGGGGGGGGGGGGGGGGGTTGGGCCGGTAACCACACCCGGACCCGACCCAATGGTTAGTCATAAGGAAAAACTTTAGGGTTTCACCCCCAGAGAACGTTCGCGGCGCCGCTGTTCTTCATCTTCCTCTTCTTTCTCTCGCGATCGCTATGTTTTGCGTCTTCTTCTACAAAAAAAACTGAAAAATGATGAACATGTGAGTTAACGTGTGAGGGTTTACATTTGTTTTAGCCGATGATGTTTGAAGCTGAGGCTACGGAGTTGATTATCCGTCGTTCTTCGCGAAGGGTGATGGTGATCTCTCCCTTTCGCTGGCGCGGTTGTTGATGTTGGTTCGCCAGTGAACGGAGGCGATGATGAGGGTGATGGTCCCTCTGAGTCTCAACCACGCCGTTAGGGTTTGCGACGGTGGTTTCGTTCCTCTCTTTCTTGTGGCTACCAGTTAGGGTTTTTGATGGTGAGGTCGTCCCTTCTTATACTCTTCAGATTTCATCTTTCTGGGCCTTTAATCCGTGTGCTATTTGATTTTGATGATCCGATTTGGGATCTTTGATGCGATTCTGATTTTATCTGACATTTGATTGGATTTTATTGGATCTTGTTTGATATCTGAAATTTGTTTGACCGATCTGTTTTTGATTTGATTTTGTTTGGTTTTTTTCAGATTGAGTTCCACTGGGGATGTTTCCTGATACGATGTGGGTCCATCTGATACATGATTGAATCCTGTTTCCTCTCTTAGGTTTTGATTGGTCTTTCTGATTTCCAGCTGATATGATTCTTCTGACCCTATTTGATTTGTTTAATAATCTGAACTGATTCGTTTTGATCTGTTTTGGGATTGATATCAAATCAAAATCTCTCTATTATTTTTCTGATATGGTTTGCCTTCAGGTTGGATTGATTGATATCTGATTTTGATTCACAGAACTCCTTGATGGATTCGTATCTCTGTTTGATATTTTCGATCTCGAACTGATTCGTTTTTTGATTGGTTCGTTTCTTTGATGCAGCTCAGATTCTTTTCCTCTTATTCTTTCAGAGAGGGCTTGATATTGAAGCTTTGGTTGAGTCAAAATTGCCGGGAAAGGTCTACGGCGATGATGTTCATCTGAGCCGTGACAACTGATACTCTTTGATGATGCTGCGATTGCCTCTGATGATCTTCGTTTGTGGTTTATCATTTGTTCCATTTGAATCTTTTTAATCATTAGCCTGTGATGAACTTTTGCTGATGATGTTTGCTTCTTGAGTTGCAGGGCTGATGTTCTGGGCAATTATGTCCAATTCGAATGTTGCTTTCTGTTGCCTTGAGATATTTACCTGATAGCGAGTTTGGGCGATGATGTTCATCTGAGCCGCGACGATTGATATGGACTGCTATGGTTTTGTGCACTTGTTTATTTCATGAACTGAGACGTTTATGTTTGCTTGTCCTTGCTGGTACAAGTCGTGCTATGATTGTGCGCTGTTTGCATTCTGAACTGGTTCGGTTTCACTTGTGAGTATGGTTTGATCCTTCACGTTTTGGTGACTTGTTTGTTGGGGCAATGATGCTCATAACTGAGCCCCCTGTCTGCGCTATGCTTTGTGCTGCAACCTGGTGTACATTTTTGTGACTTGCCATCCGTATTGGTTGAAGTTTGTCCCTAACCGACAACCTTTGGTACATTGTTTGATGCAGCTTGATACAGCTTGTTTGGGAACTTGCTTTCTGATACATTAACTGCTGTTACACCTTTCTTTGGGTCCTGTTGGGCATTTTCTGTTATGACAGATTTATAGGATGTTTTCTTATGGCCTTTTGCGCATGAATTTTCCTTCTGAAATATTGTTTGGATGCAGTTTGTATTTGGTGTTCTGTTTGGACTTGGTTTTCATGACATCACCTATATGGTTCAGAACTGATGCTGCTTTTGAATTGTTTAGGTTTTGAGTTCCAAATTCTGAATCTGATACTGATGCGTTTGTGGCTTTTCAGGTGTTGGAAGTTTTGGAACCAAAGTGACTCAGACCTGCCGGCATCCGGGTCTGAGTTCAATCTTGCCTATGTTGCCTTATTCTCGTATCAGTTTGGAAATCCAATCGCGGCAAAACGAATCAGTCCCGCTTCTTTTATTACTTCTATCTCTCGGATGTCCCGTAACGATAAGAACAGGTGTTACCTGATCTGACGCCCACGGCGCGGATCGGTAACGGGGGTAGGACGCAGCTTCGGTTGTGCCACTCCCGGCACTCGATGATGACATTGTTCTGAGAGTGTCAAAAACAACTCCTAACCTCTTTCCTATACTGTTTGTTTTGTTTTGATGTGCAGGTGAATTTGGAGATTCTGCGGCGAAGCTTAAAGACATCATGAAGACACTTAGAAGTTCTAGGACTTAGGATTTAGAACTTTAATGTAATTCCTTGTAACAGTATTTCTAAAATGTGGAGCAATCTCCATTTCTTGTATGATGAGATTTTTATGAAATAAAATTCCCAAAATTTGAATCTATTTATATTTTGTTCTTAGTTAAAAATTATAAACATTTGTGAATAAATCCACGAATATTTAAATTCATTAACATAGTCATAAAACATAAACACTCCCAAATGATATTCTTATTTGTGCACTTGTCTCATCATCTGATTAAAATCCAATTTAAATGCTAACCAACCATTTCATAACCCAACACAGATATGCACCGTAATCACCACAATTTCAGCATCAACAATAACACTACTCGTAATTAAATTCCACTGACCAAATGCCAAGAGCCACAATCCAATAACACCCAATTACGACGGTGCCTTAATAACAGAAACGGAAGCGCTTTGGAATGGATCTTAAATCCAGTTGTGCTCGGCAAACTTTAATATCGACCACGTCAAATTGGCACCTTGATATAATCAGACCTGGTGATAGGTAAATGCCTCAAAAAAATAGCGTACCAAACGCCTCAGAATTTAATAACAGCTCGTCTTCAAGGAATTGGTAGAATTTGCGTAAAATGACCAAAATACCCCTGGAACCAAATCTGCAAAACAAACACCTCCATAACTTGTTAGTGGTTAGCAAATGTACATATGAGATGATATGCGAAATGATTGACTAAATATAAGGGTAAAATTTGGGGTATTACAATTTCCAACACGACTCGAGGCTTTATATTCTCTAGAGCGTCATGTTGTTTCAGCTCTGAACGCAACAGTACAGAACATCGGTGCCGAGAATCAATCTGCATCACCGTATCAATGTTGTCGGAGTGAAAGTAACAGAGCCTTTGTGGGTATGCCGCTTTAAGCTCTTGTCGCGTAACCGAAATGATGTCGCCTCCATGAATCGAAACAGAAATGGCTGCCGTGGTCTAGTATTTATCAATCAAAAACATAACAGGAACCAGCACAAACTCACATAAACCGAGCAAATTGAAAAGACGAACAAACTAATGGCAATGGTCTAAATAGAATTAGCATCAATTTATTTCTAACATCTGTTCCACAAATCATCACATTGATCCAAACAGTTCATAAATTCAGTATGATTCACTAGAATTTAACATTAGCTAACTGAGATATCAACAATAATTTGAAAAAAAAAACTAATGTACTTGAATCTCAATTGAGGCAAAACAACATCAGCTACATGATATTCATATCATTTTCAAAGCTTACATAACAAAGAAATTACTGCAATAAATTCAGAAGCTCAAAAGCTAAGACCAAATTGAGAAGCAGCAATAATAGAGTTCCAAAGCTCATCCACGACTCAGAATAAAGAGCAGTGATAACAATTTAAACTAAAAACGAAACAGAATCAAAATTAGTATTGAAGGCAAACCAGAAACGAAATAAAGTCATGTAGTAGCACCGAGTTAGCTTTTGCTGAGGCTGAATCCACAAGGTCCGTGGCGATCCAGCATGATGGATTTCAAGTTTTGTGGTGCGAGTTGATGCAGCTGCGGTTGCTGGGAAATCTTCGCTAAAACTGAGTTGCCGCTAAGATGAGCCAAAGCCAAATTGTCATCACGTGTTGCTTCAATGTTTTTATGGTGACAGATGCTTTGAGGATGATGTTGTCACGACTAAGATGCAGCTGTGATCCTCGCTCGGTGGTCGCAGCCTGCGCAGAAATTATCCGCAACCTCAAAGTTTAAACTGCCAATGCAGCAATATTTCTCCACCGATGTCTTCACGGTGTCTTGACCACTACCAAAATTGGATTCAACCTGCAAAGCAAACAGATAGGGCCAAGCAGAGAACATAAATAAAATTCAAAGATTCGAAACAGATCCAAGTTGAAATGCAAGCTCAGTTATTGTTGAAACTTGTTGTTATCGGTTGCATGAAGCGTTTGGTAGCAGGTTGTTGGATTTGATTTGCTATCAGGACCTTGTGATGCTACGAAGTCGCTCTGCTTGCTATTTTATCATCAACCTGTAATCACGAATCTGAAACCTCCTTGTCGACTTCGCTTGAGACTTCGCAGAGACCACGAAGGCAACATCATTGCAAGTTGTCATTACGGCTGAAGCTATAGCTGGAAATAAGCTCCCTTGACTCCAAACAAAACAAACTTGACCTGAAAAAGATTAAGAAAAAAAACAGAACAGTTTGAAGGTAACAGCTTCGAATTCGTTGAACCACTGCACCGTTGACGATGAGAGCTACGGTTCTTGATTCAAGTTGTTGTTGATGAACTGCTGTTGTATACAATCTGGCTTCATATTCCTGCTGTAAAAATTCAACGAAATCGCAACCTGCAAAAAAAAAATGAAACAATCAACAATAACAAAATGTTTATGGAGAAGGCGTTGTTTCTGTTGGCGGTGGAGATGAGTCTATTGCAGCAACAATCATCCTGTTGAATTATCAAAGCTTGTCTTGCAAATATGTATGATGAATCGAAGGTGGTAGGAACACATCACTTCGAGCTTTTGTTTCATAAATCGAAAATTCGGCGACGGATTTGCGTCTTGAAAAATTGCTCTGTTCTCCACAAACCCGTGGCTCTTCAGATTTTGAAGGTGTCGCGGAAGAGAGCTGAATCGGCGAATCTTGAGCCACTGATGTGAATTAATGGAGCCACGCCACTGTTGTTGCGCTGAAAACTTCTTGTCAAGATTGATAGCCCTCAAACAGTACTGAGGTTGTCTCTGTTACCGCAGGCGTCGACGCCGCTACCCGTATTTGTCGTATGTTGTGAGAAACAAAGAAGAACATAATTAACAAAAGGTCAAATAGCGCAATGTTTCTCGCGAATGCATCGTATTGTGGTTGTTATGGTTTTCTAAAGGTAAAAAGCAAGAAAAGTCGATGGAAGTGGTTAGGTGAAGAAGATGAATGGATTTCCGGTGAGGGCTGAAGAAAGTGACGATGAAGGTGGTGGAAATCAAAAACGACGGCGGATCGTTCTTGTGAAAGAGAAAAGGTGTGGTCGAGATGATGAAGAGTTGAAGAAGGTGATGAAGGGCGGTGAGTGAGGAGATCGGTGAATTGGAATTCTAGGGTTTTGGAGTTGAATTGGGGGCGACCAATTTAGGGTTTTTTCTTCAGAAAGAGCTGATGAATCGTGAAACCAAATTAGGGTTTCTCAGAAAAGGGCGGCCGATTGGGGTTTGGGTGAACAATGTTTTTCGTTTTTTGATCAATTTTTCTCCCCTTTCTTATAACAAGAATTCAGAAAGGGGTGGCCATTTTTCTCAGCATAGGTCCAATGGGCCTCATTCATTTCCACTTCCAATTCTTTCTCTCTTTTTTTAATTTTTCTTTTCTCTATCATAATTAATAATTATCCTAATGACAAATATTAAATAAACAAAACCAAATCAATAATAACCCTATAACTATTATTAACTATAAACTAAAACAAAATAATATTATTTACTTATTATTAAATAATCAACAATTTTCTAAAATCCTAAATATTAATAATATTAACAATATAACAAAACTGACATTTACAAAACTATAAAATAAACAAAATTAATATTATGAACCTATATATATTTAAAACATAAACTAAAATATCGCTAATTGTAAATAAATAAAATTTAAAAAAAAGAAAATACGAAAACACAAATAGAATAATAATAAAATAAAATAAAAACTCAAGGACAACTCTAAGCCACGTGTCACACTTTTATTGGGCAAAAAAAGTGAAAAAGTTATTTTTGCTGAAAAATACGCTACGCTGTATAAGCGAGGTAAATTAAAAACAAAGTCGGGCAAATGAGAATTTTGAAAAAGGTAGGACAAATTTGGGGTATAACAGATGCCCCTATCTAATTGCCTTGAACCTGAGAGAATGAACAGCTGCATGGCGTTCATTTTCAGGGTGGAAGTCAATTAGATACAAGAAAGACCCCGAAATTTGTCCGACAAGTAAAGTACAGAGATTAGGTATACCAGAATGGGATGACAAGATGCAAAATAGATGAACGAGATAACCTGACCTTCTCTGGGTGGTCGAAGCAGTCCCTTATCCAATAAGGTCCTTCGCGATACCAAAGTGGTATAAACAAACCTCTTTGGGTGGTCGAAGCATTCCCTTATTCGTTAAGGTCCTTCGCGATACCAAAGTGGTATAAACAAACCTCTTTGGGTGGTCGAAGCAATCCCTCATTCGTTAAGGTCCTTCGCGATACCAAAGTGGTGTCTCTAAACACGTGAGATTCTTCGGGTGATCGAAGCAGTACCTTATCCATTAAGGCTCTTCGATGATACCAAAGTAGTATCTCGAACAAAACTTGAGATTCTTTGGGTGGTCGAAGCAGTACCTTATCCATTAAGGGTCTTCGATGATACCAAAGCAGTATCTCGAACAAAACTTGAGATTCTTCGGGTGGTCGAAGCAGTACCTTATCCATTAAGGCTCTTCGATGATACCAAAGCAGTATCTCGAACAAAACTTGAGATTCTTCGGGTGGTCGAAGCAGTACCTTATCCATTAAGGCTCTTCGATGATACCAAAGCAGTACCTCGAACAAAACTTGAGATTCTTCGGGTGGTCAAAGCAGTACCTTATCCATTTAACGCTCTTCGATGATACCAAAGCAGTATCTCAAACAAAACATGAGATTCTTCGGGTGTGCGAAGCAGTACCTTATCCATTAAGGCTCTTCGATGATACCAAAGCAGTATCTCGAACAAAACATGAGATTCTTCGGGTGGTCGAAGCAGTACCTTATCCATTAAGGCTCTTCGATGATACCAAAGCAGTATCTCGAACAAAACTTGAGATTCTTCGGGTGTTCGAAGCAGTACCTTATCCATTAAGGCTCTTCGATGATACCAAAGCAGTATCTCGAACAAAACTTGAGATTCTTCGGGTGGTCGAAGCAGTACCTTATCCAATAAGGTTCTTCGATGATACCAAAGCAGTATCTCGAACAAAACTTGAGATTCTTCGGGTGGTCGAAGCAGTGCCTTATCCAATAAGGTTCTTCGATGATACCAAAGTAGTATCTCGAACAAAACTTGAGATTCTTCGGGTGGTCGAAGCAGTACCTTATCCAATAAGGTTCTTCGATGATACCAAAGCAATGTCTCGAACAAAACTTGAGATTCTTCGGGTGGTCGAAGCAGTACCTTATCCAATAAGGTTCTTCGATGATATCAAAGCAGTATCTCGAACAAAACTTGAGATTCTTCGGGTGGTCGAAGCAGTACCTTATCCAATAAGGTTCTTCGATGATACCAAAGAAGTATCTCGAACGAAACTTGAGATTCTTCGGGTGGTCGAAGCAATACCTTATCCAATAAGGTTCTTCGATGATACCAAAGCAGTATCTCGAACAAAACTTGAGATTCTTCGGGTGGTCGAAGCAGTACCTTATCCAATAAGGTTCTTCGATGATACCAAAGCAGTATCTCGAGTGATAATTTTGCTGAGGAATAGTTGAGCTAAAATACCTATTAGAGGAACAACGTCGTCCAAACTCTGCAGGGGAGAAATATTCAACAAACTCTCTAAGATAACATCTTCGATGGTATACTTGTTCTTGTAAGAACCTTGCTTCTAGCTGATATGTCATGATGACTTACGAACATTGAGCGTAGCGACTTATCCAAAGCATGTTGACTGCGCGAGCGTAGCGACTTAACCAATGTGTGTTTATCGTGTGAGCGTAGCGATTTAACCAATGCATATGGATTGCGTGAGCGTAGCGACTTAACCAATCCGTTTGGATTGCGCGAGCGTAGCGACTTAACCAATGCGTATTAGTCGTGCTTTTGCTCTGCCCAAAGGCCTTTGACGCTTGTTGACCTCAACCATCAGCTAGTTTCCCCAAGTTCAACCAGTTTGCCCCAGTCTGCCGGGTATTTGAAGGACTTTCTTCTGGGATGAGAACTTTGGCGGTGATTATACCAGGATATGGCTTGAACCCCTTTGCCCCAGTGTCTGGACCTTGTAGTGGTTTGCCCCGGTTTAAACCTCAAAAGGACTTGCCCCAGATTCGTAGGGTTATGAGAAAGTCTTAATTCAGGTCAACACCAATGAGTGATCAAGTTCCTCTTTGATTGCACTTTGTTGGAATTTCCATTATGCCAATTACTAATTTGCCATTAAAATTGTTTATTCAAAAATGGTAATTTTAATGCGACATTCATGCAAGTTATGAAAATATCATTTATTGGGAATGATGTGAAAATGTGTGATGAGTGGACTGTTAATCCAAACGCAATACTGATTTAATTGGTGTGAAAGATATAGCAAGAATATGACACCAATACATAAGATTAGCAAATATGTAGGAGTCAGTTTACGCAACCTCGCACTAGTATGCTTTCAGAATAAACCCTGCCTCAATTAGGTCTTTTGAGGGTTGTATCGTGGTCTGGTTCACGGTTATGAAAACAAAGGATATTAGGCTCAAAGTATTATTTGTACCCACCCCTTCTTCGTAATTATCTCCATACCTACGTTCAGTTAATTCTGCACATGTTTTACCTTGACGGTGTAAAACTTGATGATTCAAGGTTTGCTCAAAATGGCAGTCACCCTATTTTGTTTTTTTTATGGATGCCAGTGACCCTTTTGGTTTGGTATGATGATCACTGAATCTTATTTTGTTTTTGTTGAGGGTTTGAGGACCTCTTTTGGTTTTGTTTATGATCCCTAACTTTTGCATGGACTGACTTTGCTTGTCAGATCCATCGGGATTGCCTTGATTTTAGCCTAAGTCTCCTTTTGAGGTGTTTGACTTAGCAGGCTTTTGAATTTTTTTTTGAAGGATTATGACTGCCATGTCAAGGGTTATTAATGAACAACCATCTTATATTTGGGATTTTTGCTTTTTGAGTACGTAATCAGGTTAACTGAACACTACCCTGCCCCAGGTTGAGTGTAAGGATTTATAGATCCGAAGGAAACTCCTACTTCTAGGCTCGAAGTGGTTGACTAGGGACTAACTCCTTATCTCTCCAGTGTTTGGGGGTTCGAAACAATGCATGTACATCATTAGCGAGATTTTATCCAAAAGCATACTATCAACAATTATGGGTATTTCGTTTTCGTCATCCTCCCTCAAATCTTTACTAAACAGCAGTGCGATGAAAGAAGTGGAGTAAATTTTTTTTGTGATTTTGGCAATAAGTGAGAAAACATGAGTGGATACGAATGGATTTGATCAAAAGCCTGCATAATCATCACTTTAACAATACCATTAATAAAGAAACAATGTCTAAAAGCAAGTAGCACTTAACATAAAGGAAACTACAAATGCACAAAAATGATAAGGAAACCGCTAGTATTGAGGAACTGGGCTCTTCTTTCTTGCTTCACTGTTGTCATAACTTCTGGCAGCTGTTTCATCTTGCCTTCTACGTTGTTCTTGTCTTTTCTTAGCTTAACTTGATTCTGCCTCAAGTGTTCCATGGTCTTCCAACACTAAGTCAAGTTCAGTACTTGTGTCGGGAAATCAACCGCGAATTATGGATAAAGGTTGGATAGGCTTTTTGGTTTCGGAATATGATATGCGATGCAAATGAAATGCAGATGCAGTGATACGCGACTGCAATGCAGGTGCAAACAGAATCCAGGATAACGTAAACAACTCAAAGCAACCTAACCGGTAGGCTATACCAGGAAAGTTCTAGGTTCTTTACCCATAGACCCACTCACGGGATAGCTTCTATGTTGACAGATAAGGTTCCCCGGATCACGGACACCGATCGCTTTAAAATGCGCATACATAAACGTACGGGCCTAGGCCCATTGGTTGTTGAAATAATTAATTACTTGAGTGTTGTCACGGGATAATAACCTTGATAGCCCCTTTGAGGAGGGTATCTTGTCTGTTTGTTTGTGTTGTTGCAGGTGTAGCACTTTCCAGAAGATGTGTCGTGCGCATCCCCGAAGCAGGACGAGTCCTCCTTCTCCAGCAGTGTTCAGAAGTCTCCCCTCCGCAGCATCTGAACGCGAGATCGTGAGCATTGATATGTCTCCCCGGGCAGAGATGATTCCCTTCCCCAAGCAGACACATCCTGAAGGAGCGTCATTTTCTCAGCTGAGTCGCGCGCAGCAGCTCGTCTTCTCCCCCAGCACCGGGTCACAAGTGCAGATTTCAGAGGAATGTTCGGGTGCCGAAGCTCGTGTTTTCCCCAGTAAAGTCGCCGAAGCAGGTGTTCCCCCAGCACCGGGTCACAAGTGCAGGTTTCCTAGGAAGCTGTTCGTATGCCGAAGTATGCCGTAACTAATGGTGCCAGACTGAAGTCTCCAGCGGAATTGAGGTTCCCCACCAGAGTCATACTCTCTCCTGAAGCTGGATGATTCCCTCTTCCCCAGTAGAGTGTTGGAACAGTTGAGGCTGTATTCCTCTGCAGAGTTGTGCTCTCCCCCGGAGTCGAATGATTCCTTCTTCCCTAGCGAAATTGAAATTCCTCATCAGAGTCGTACCCTCCCGTTGAAGTAGAATGATTTCTCTCTCCCCGACTGAGTCCGCAAACCCCCAAGAGAGCAGAATCCTTGGAAGCAGTCGGGACCATGAGTGGATTTTTCCTAGCAGAGCATTGAACAGCTGATGCTGTATTTCCCAGAGTCGCACTCTCTCCAGCGAAGCAGAACGATTTCTCCTTCCTCAGCCGGGTTTGCAGATGTCCAGGAGAGCCGAGTCCTTGGAAGTTGATCAGACCATGATTGGTTTTTCCCCAGTGGAGTGTTGAGCAGCTGAAGTTGTTTCCCCACAGAGTCATCATCCCCAGAAAAATAGCTAGACGGCCGCGCAGTGCATTCTCGCGATTGATATCAGCAGGTCCAGGTTCTCGTATACCTTCGTCCCCTGCAGTAATCAGCTGAAGTTGTCTCCCCTGCAGCAGTCAACGGAAGATCATTTCCCCAGGCGGAGTCCAATTGATATTGGCGTATCCACGTTCTCCTCAGCAGGATGATTCCTCTATCTGAGTAGTTCTTTCTCCTTGACAGGAGAATCTCCCCTCGGCATTTATTTTGCTGACGGGATCGCATCATTGTGCATGACTGCATAGCATTTAACATCGCATAGCACTGTGCATGATTGCATAGCATTTAGCATAGACGCATATCATTCCCACCGTGTGGGGCATGGCGCCGAAGCATATGCATCATAAGCATGATCTAGGTTATTATCATTCTTGTTTTACAGGTGTTCCACCAAAAGACCAGTTGCTCAGGGTGACTCCTGACATTCCCCCCCAACGAGGTCGCTTTCTTAAGATGATTCTTAAGACCCCGGTGTAATCCCCACAGTCACTCGCTCAAGATGATCTTTGAGATCCCCAGCGAAGTCTTCAGTTCAAGACGATTCTTGAATTCCTCAGCAGGGCCGTTTGCTTAAGATGATTCTTAAGACCTCAGCACAGTTTCCCGAGTTGTTCGCCTAGTATGATGCTTGAGCTCCTCAGTAGCGTCCCCAGCAAGAGTTGCCCAGGAAGATTCCTGGAATACCCAGCAGAATAAAGTCTCCAGAATGGTTATCGGTTCAGGATGATTCTTGAAGGTTCCCGACGGAGTTGTTTGTTCAAGATGATTCTTGAAGTCCTTAGCAGCGTGATATGTCTGCTCCAACAGCGATGTCTAATCTGAGGATGGATTTCGTAAGCTCCTGAAGGCGGTACCAGTATGTTCCTGTGGATTCAGATTTCCGTGTTGATGAGTCAACGTGTGGTCTGGAGACAAAGTTCAAAAGTTTGTAAATGCAGCTTTCATGTGCAAGGTGATCCGTGTTGGTCTGAAGACCAAGTCGGTTGTCCTGAGGTGATGATTGATTGCGATCGAGTGAATAGTGTTTCTTCTGACTGAGGTCGAAGATGTTTCTCCAGCTGAAGCGGAGTTTTTCCTGAAGGCAAAGTGTTTGAATCCCCGTAGAGTCATGAATGGCTCAGGATACCAATTCTCTGACTGAAGTCACAGATTTCCCAAGCTGAAGCGAAGGTGCCTAAGGGAAAGGTTATCCCCAAGGTCATGAATGACCTAGGATTCATTTTTCGGACTGAAGGCCGAAGTATATACCTGACTGAAGTCACGGATGCACTATAGCAGAGGTGGAGTTGCCTGAAGGTAGATCCATGTATCCTTGAAGGCCAAGGACCATTTCTTTAGACTGAAGTCGAAGATACCTCCTGCAGAGTTGCCGACAGGCAAAAGTTTACATCCTTGAAGGCCAAGGATGCTTATCTTCAGAAATACTTGAAGATCTTTTCTAGCTGAAGCTGGAAGTGGCCAGGGGCCAGAGTTTCATATGTCTTTGATGATTGAAGTTCTACGGTGGGCAGTGTGCAGTAGTATTCTGATGTTCGTTATGGTTCTGAGGATGAACCCCAGATCAGAGTGTGCTCGGTTAGGTCTCCCATTCCCAGCGGAGCCATTTCAAATATGCAAGTGTACCTTTTGTTCCATTTACCAGGGGTGAACCCCAGGTTAGATTTGTTCAGATTATATTTTGTCCGGCGGCGAGGTTGGATGTTTGTTCGACGGCGAGGTTGGATGTTTGTTCGACGGCGAGGTTGAATGTTCGTTTTCAGATTATATTTTGTCCGGCGGCGAGGTTGGATATTTGTTCGACGGCGAGGTTGGACGTTTGTTTGACGGCGAGGTCAGATTATGATTTGTTCGACGGCGAGGTTGAATGTTTGTTTGACGGCGAGGTCAGATTATGATTTGTTCGACGGCGAGGTTGAATGTTTGTTTGACGGCGAGGTCAGATTATGTTTGTTCGACGGCGAGGTTGAATGTTTGTTTGACGGCGAGGTCAGACTCTTTAAATCCCCAGTAGAGATGATGTTTGTACGACGGCGATGTCGAGTGTCTCTCAGAGCGACTTTTGTTTCCGACGGCGATGTCAGATTCAGTTTTCCAGCGGCGATGTTGGGCATGTTAAGTTGATCCAGTCTTCTGACGGCGATGTTAGGTGATGCAGATCCTGTATTTCTCCAGCGGCGATGCGGGGTATTTTGATTGTCCGACGGCGATGTCAGATTTAGTTCTCCAGCGGCGATGCGGGGTATTTTGATTGTCCGACGGTGATGTCAGATGTAGTTCTCCAGCGGCGATGCGGGGTATTTTGTTCAGTATTGTATTTTCTCCAGCGGCGATGCGGGGTATTTTGTTCAGTATTGTATTTTCTCCAGCGGCGATGCGGGGTATTTTGGTTGACCGACAGCGATGTCAGACTCAGTTTTCCAGCGGCGATGTTGGGTGTGTCAGTTAATTCAGTTCTCCAGCGGTGATGTTGGATGGTTCGTTCTCCAACGGCGATGTTGGATATATTGTTTGTTTCCGACGGTGATGTCAGGTTTAGTTCTCGAGCGGCGATGCAGGATATTTTGTCAGATGTAGTTCTCCAGCGGCGATGCGGGGTATTTTGTTCAGTGTTGTATTTTCTCCAGCGGCGAGGCGGGGTATTTCGATTATTCGACGGCGATGTCAGATCAGTATTTCTCCAGATAGTTGCCGTGCAGCTATTATTCCAGTGGTCGACGAGTTGAGCAGTTGGCAAATTTTCGGGTTTACCGGTATTCAATCGTCTCGCACCTTGATTGGTTGAGAGTCGTTCGCTTCTCACCCAGTCAGGTTCAAGCCGTTTGAATAGGGGCAGCTGTTGCACCCCAAAATTTGACCAACAATTATTTACCCATCAAGTGCTTGAAGGTTGATACCTTCACCAGATAGTTCAAGAGATCCTCAGAGAAATTGGTTGAAACCAAGGATGTGTGACTCATAGCTTGAGAGTTGTGGGAGCTCCTCAGATGATTCTGAGACTTTGAGAATGAACTTGAAGCTTTGAGAAAGCCTATGAGATGTCTTGAAAGCCATCATAAAGCCTATAGAGGTCATTGTGCAAGAATTCAGAAGATTCAACCATGAATGGTAGAATTAGGGTTTTAACTGGGTCAACCCTAGATCAGTTGAAGATTTGGAGAAGGTTGAGACCTAATACAAGGGCCATGAGATCATGGAATGATGTATGGAGATGTTATAAAGATGATTCCTAGACCAACTCATCATGATTGAGGAGTTTGAGAAGTTTCAAGTTAGGGTTTCTGAGGATTGTCAGTGAAAAAACCCTAATTTGATCCCTATCTTCCAGGCAGTTTTAGCTCAAGATGTGATTGATATCTCATCTTCCCCACAAAATGAATGTTGTAGAGCTTGTTCATAGCTTTAATTTTAGTGGTAGAAGTCCTTGATAGGAGTTGCAGAGCTCAAGTTATGGTTTTGACAAATTACAGGTCAGCTGAGGTGTGTGAATCTGGGTCCTTGAAAGTCACCCAACTTGCAGACAACTTTTGCCCTAGTAGGATGATTCCTATGATCTCTTGGTCAACATGAATGTTGAAGGGCATCTTCTTAGAGTTCTAGAGAGTACTAGAAGTCCTTGATAGGATTTGTAGAACTCAACTTATGGTTTGAACAAGACAGGGGTATTTTGGTCATTTGGAGATTATAGGTCATTTTAAGCAAAGGCCATATCTCCTATTTCCAAGCCTCAAATGGAAAAACTCAAAACATAAAAGTTGTTCAAAATGGGATTTTAAGCCTAGAAAAGTGGTCATGGGTTATTGAAAAAGCTTGTAGCAAGGATTTTCATGATTGGGTAAAAATGACCTAAAAATGGCTTATAAGTTTAAAAAGTTGAAGTTGGAAATTGGTTTAGGAGATGTACAAATCCAAAATGGGTCATCCAATATGTCATTTTGACTCCAAACAATATTTTAAAAACAATGGTTCAAGTAGAATTTTGATTTGAGGTTTTAAAATGGGGGTTGCTTTGTAATTCTCATTCTTGCATAATAAGGCAACTTGATAAAACTTCACCAAAGGCAAGGAAGTGCATGTTTTTCACTCATTCTTTCTCAATATCTCTTTTAAGGAGATTTTAAATTAAATTTGACAAGCCTAAGGCATGAGATAATGGATATCCAATGTATCACTTCAAGAGAAGTTCCAAAACTTTCCAAATGATTCCACAAGTTTCTAGATGGATCTAGATTATTCTTTTGATTGCTATAAGAAGGATGAATCACAATGTGGCCAGGGTTGGTGATAATTGTTGGTGATTGGTGAGGTTAGAGTGTAAAAAAGTGAGATTCTTCCATTTGCAATTTCATAACAAACCTTCATTCTCTGCCATTTCCATTCTTTTCTTCTCCACAAACACATTCTTCTGATCCTTGTGATTGCTTGCATACTGAGTTAGAGGAAGATCCATGGAGATTTGAAGATTCATTGAGGAATTTGCAAGAAAAGCATATTGAGATCAAACACAAGATTCAAGCATTGTTCATCAATCTTTTTGCATACAGAATTCTTATCCTCCATTAGAGATCAATCAGGGAAGGTTGCAGGCCTTGAATTGGAGTGAAACCACATCCACCATTACAACTGGACAGGTTGGTGATTTGACTCGTATCACCTTATTTATATGCATTCCATCACAGTTCTAGGTTTAGACTTGTTAAGCTAGGGTAGAGGACTGTATTCTGAGAATTTGAGGAAGTTTTATGAAGTTCTATGGCAGACACCAATTTCTTTCAGTTTCAAGAATGAGTCGTGTGTGGGGTATTGATGGACATGGCATAGTGTAGAATGGCTAGGGTAGCATGTGGAACAATTCTGGATCGTTAGTTTGAAGTTACATCAAGATTGATATCAGTGTAACATGTTGGAACCCTAACTTTCACGCATTCTGTTTGGATGATATAAGATGTTTCAGTGAAAACTATGCATATGATCATGTTCCTGGTGAGTAGTAGAGCAATTTTGGCTTTGGAATTTTTGATTTTCATTGAATATTGATGGAGAACGAGTGGAGTTAAGATTTGTGCATGGATGCTGTTTTTCCTGAAAAACCTAGTTTCGTTTGGGACGATAAGCCACAGCCCTTGGATCACTCTGAGAAGTTGACTAAATCATCCAATCCCACGGCCACGATTCAAACTTGCAAATGGAGGGAGTCTGAAGTGCGTAAAACGCAGCGTTCTACTAATCAAAACGTGCCGTTTTGATTAATTGTTAGACCTGGGCTTCAGCGAATTATTTCTATTCCCACCCCCATGATTTGGCCCATTTCACAAAATGAACTGAGGCGCATTGCTCATGGCACCCCCCATCCCCTTTATTTCATTTTCTTATTTTTATTTCTTTTAATATTCTTTGCATTTTATAAAATTCATAAAGAATCTAAAAATTAATATTTTTCATTTCTTATTTTTTTCACATATTAATGATCATGTCTAGAAAAATATCCATAAATAAAATTCCATTTTATTTTTCTTTTAACATTTTTTGCATATTATTTTTGTAAATAGGTTTTTTTAATTGATTTAGTTGATACTTGATTTTGTATAATTTCTTTTAGGACTTTCCCTTAGGATTTTTGAGCCATTCTTTTTGGCATAGTTAGATGATGAATCATAGTTCATGTATGATTTAATTCTCAATTTGTATATTAAAATTTGATTAGTTTAGTTAGGTTAGCATTTAGGTGCTCAAATTAGCGTTTTAGGTTGTATAAGTAGATTTGAACCATTTTGTTTTGGGGTTTATAGGCCAAATTAGTGTATGGGGAATATATGGATTAAGGGTAAGTATGTGTAGAATCCCCTAGAATTTTGCTAGAATATTGTATGGTGTTTTAGTATTTTTAACTGATTTTTGAATGTATGGATAGTATGTGTGTTGCTTAAAGGCATAGTTTGTATTGTTGTGCTTGTTTTCCTTCTCCTTTGAGTGTGTGAGCTTTGAAGATTGAGTTGAAGACCTTGTGGATCATCATTGAAGCTTTGAAGACCTTGCAGAGGAGTTTAGCTAGCTTTTGTTGTTTTGTTTATAGGATCATAAGTACATAGGTAGAGCTTTAGATAGAATACTCTTATTCAATAAACAAGGAGTGTCTTATTCACCTCCTTTCTTCTCTATGACATAAAGTCCCTTAAGGGTATTCACCTCTCTCCTTTGGAGGGATTAGTGACCTTGCCCTCTGAGGTAGAACTTTGAGAGAGCCTTTCCCTTTGATGTTAAGTCCTTAATGGCATCCTTTGGAAGTCAGTGAGCACTCTAACATCCTCACCTCATCTTGTTGACTGAATCTTGTTTGCTGAAGCATTTGAGCCATTGAAGATAGAAGCTGAAGCTTTGAAGAGGATGATTCCTTGAAGATTGTTGAAGTCTGAAGACTTTGTGAAGATCAAGTTGATGCTTGAAGATCCCTGAAGATAGTAAAGCCTGAAGGTGGAGCTGATCAAAGAAGCTAAAGCTCAAGGGAGAAGATGAGATGATACTCATATTGTAAGATTGATACCTGGAAAGCAAGTGATCTCTGAAGTCTGAAGACTGAGTTGCTGCTGGAGGAGCTGAGGCTTTCTTCTGTTTTTCTTTTCTGTATTGTTTGTTTTGTCTGATTTGTCTGCTGCATTAGACTAAGTCCATCTAGAATAGGTTCAGTCTAAGAGCATGAGTGCATTAGAGGTTGAGTTGCTCCCTCTGCTTGTATTGTTACTGCGTGGCTTTGCTTGCGGGTATTCGGTAGAGCCCAGCTCCCTTGCCCATGTGTTTATTTTGCCTGATGGCATTTCATTTCCTTTATCTGTATGATTGCAGTTTACTGTTTATTGCTTGATAGCATGTTGTTTATTTTAGTATGATTACTGTTATTTCATGACTGGCTTGAGGTTGAGACGAGCTTGTGGAGGCTGAAGCCCCACACACATTTCCTCCCTCACCTGCATTGCATGCATTTTACTGTTAAGCTGATGCTTTGTCTGTTTTGGCGTATCATTGACATGATCCCTTAGGACTCTCATTTCCTCTGATGAGGACTTGATGATAGACTTTTAGGTTGAAACCTATGCATGAAAACTTCTAGGAGTTCCCTGTTCAAACCTCAACCATAGGATGAATCCGTGGCATGACAACAGTAGGACTTGATAGTCTCCCTCCTAGTTGGGCCTGTTCTCTTCTCATCTCGAAGCAGTTTAAAATACAGTAATCATGAATGGTTTCTTTCGTACGTTACGAGCCTTAAGCTATCTGAGAAAGGATTGTGGGAGAGTTTCTTTTCCACAGTCTGGATGTTTTGTATGGTACCCTTTGGGTGACATGCGACGCATTCACTCTCAGGTCATAGTCTCTAGTGCGGTTGAAATCGCAAATACAATAAAAAACACTTCTTTCGTAAAAGACAGGAAATAAGCTGTAGTTTCCCGAACTACGTTTGCTCTGATCTCTCATGCCTGTTGAGAGTACGTAGGCACAAGATGGCGACGTCTTGGCGAGCAACCTTCCCCCATAACCCTTCGTAGGCCGAACTACGTTGACTCTGATTTCTCATTCTCTGATGAGAATACGTAGGCATAAAGTGCGACGCTTTGCCGAGTCATTTTTCTTTTCTTTTTCAGCCAACCTTGATAGGTAGATAGAATAAAACCAACCCGTCCAAGTAAACACACAAGCGAGGATCCCGTCGAGTACGACGGACGTGAGGGGTGCTAATACCTTCCCCTTGCGTAACCGACTCCCGAACCCAGACAATGGTTGCGACGACCTTGTCTTACCCTTTTTCGTCAGGTTTTTCCGATCGTTTCCTTTCCCGCTCTGAGGGATAAATAACGAAAGGTGGCGACTCTTCTGTTTTGCCGGCACCTTATTTTCGCGGAAGCGACAGCTGGCGACTCTGCTGGGGACTCCAACGGTTCCCTGCGAGAGTCAATCCTACCGCTTGTGTGTTTGATTGTTGGGTTGCGTTTATTTATCGCATTTTTACTTCTCGCACTTTATTTCCCGTATTTTATTTTCAGTATAATATGATTATTTGTGCTGTTGTGGGACGGGAGTTCTGATGAGTGAGAAGCCAGACCCAGGCTTGAGTGCACCATAGACTTAGAGTGGAAATTAGTGGGCGCGTGCTTGCTTTGCAGGCACTAGTGTCTCATGAAATCCACGCTCAGGCGAGGTTCATCCGGTTGGCTTCACTTTCAACCCTTTGGGTTGAGACGGTTGCTGGTTTGGTGGATTGTCGACTCTGGGGACCGATCATTTGTGATTCAGCTAAGTGAGGCCTCTTCAAGACTTGATGATGCCACTCCTTCTGGGAATCGTATCATCAGTTTTGAAAGTCTGTGACGCTGATGAACGCATAGGATGCCGTACCTTGAGTCAGTCTAGGTCCATACCTGTGAGCGGGACTGGGTTTATTGCAGGAAACTTAGACCTTCAGACTACCTGGCCTTCTTGACAGTGAATCAGTTATGTTGGTACCAGGGTTCTTAGTTGCAGACTCGTCTGTTCTCGACAGAGCAAGTTGTTGATCAGAGGGTTTTATCATCGGGTGTATGTCTGTTCTTGATAGAGCAGGCTTTGATCAGTGTATTATCATCAGTGGTTTGTTCTGGATGGAGCAAATTTTGAGTGAGGTCTGAAGATCTCATCAACAGATGTTATTTGTTCTTGACAGGGCAGATTTTTTGATTTGGGGTCTGAAGACTTCATCAACAGATGTTCCTTGATCTTGCACCCGGGGTCCTTATTATCAGTCACTTATTCTTGACAGAGCAGCATTTTAATCTCGGTCCTATCAGATGGTTATTCTCAGTAGATCAGATTAGTAGTCTTACACCGGGGTTCCCTTCTCATCAGCGACTGTTGATACAGAATCTCCATAGCAGCTATCCGGATATATTATTGCATGCCCGCATTTTGCATTAGTTTGCGCATTCATCTGCATTCCATTAACGTGTGTCTGTGTTGCAGGTACCGTTTCCCTGATCCCGGATTTCTCGCCTCCTACTGTTATTGTGGCCTCTCTCAGGAAGACTGTTGCATACAAGTTCCCGACCCCCGATGTGTTGAAGCTGACTGGTTTGATAGCCCTGGTAGGGGATTCTGTGAAGGATAGGTTCAGGAAGTCTTATGGCAGGTTGCTTAGTCTGGTTTGCAAACCTTCTACGTCCGAGTTGAATGGGTTACATGCTCTTCTGCAGTTCTATGACCCTCCTTTGAGGTGCTTCACTTTTCATGACTTCGTCCTCGCGCCGACATTGGAAGAGTATGCTGATATGCTGGGTGTGCCTATCAAAAGGCAGATGCCTTTTGTCCACATGGATGCCGAGCCTGATCTGGCTGGCTTAGCTTCCTCACTCCATTTGAGCGCTTCTGAGTTAGTGGTGACGAGTTGGAACAAGGTTCCGGGGTTCTCTCTGCAGTTTCTGATAGCTAAGGCTCAGCAGTGTGCTAAGGACAAATGTTGGGACGCATTCAATGCCATCCTTGCTTTATGCATATATGGCATTATCCTGTTCCCCAGCATGCCTGATTTCGTGGACTTTGATGCATTCCACATCTTCGCCTCAGGGAATCCAGTCCCTACTCTGATCGGAGACGTATATCACTCAGTGCATTACAAGAATGAGAACCGGAGAGGGAAGAACGTCTCATGCTGCGTACCCTTGTTGTACAGGTGGTTTGATAGTCATTTGCCCAAGAGGGGTTCTTCCGTCTTGTCTGCAGCCTCAGCTGAATGGCCTGAGCGTCTGATGAGTTTGTCGGCAGAAGATATTGATTGGTTCGTTGACAGAGACAGGTTAGGCACCGAGGTGATCTTCAGTTGTAGTGGGTTTCCTAATGTACCTCTGATAGGTAGGAAGGGTTGCATCAACTACAATCCATCATTGCTAGTTCGTCAGTTCGCATATGCTCTGAGGACTCCACCGAAGGAGGAAGAGGTACAGGAATCTCTGTACCTCACGGGTACTCTAGAGGGGGATTTGTTGTCCAAGCTTCAGCATGCGTGGAACAATATCAGCACGAGAGGAAAGCCTTTGTTGGGAAAGAGCAACAGCCAAGCCTACCCTCCTTATTCAGATTGGATCAGAGCCAGAGCCAGCGCTATAGGGATGCCATTCCCTCATGTCAGACCAGATAGTCCTCCACCAATCGAAGAGCCTACCACTGTGTCCATTCATCAGCACAACCAGGTATTGGCTGAGCGAGATGAACTGAAGAGGGCGAATGCAGAATTAGAGAAGGAGTTAGCTCAGCTTCGAAGTGAACGGAATGAAGTCGTGCATGCTCTCAAAAAGCAAACAGAGTCGGTAAACCAACTGGGTGCAGACTTGGCAAAGCAGATTGCTGATCGGGAACGCTTAGGTCAAGACTTCAGGGCTGCTAATGATGTACTAGCTACGAAGAAGCAGCATTTGGAGGAGGCATATCGGAGGATATCTAAATTCGACCAGCATTGGAAGACTTCCATGGCCACCAGGAAGGAGCGAGAAGACAAACTGATGCTGCAGATTTCTAAGCTGGAAGCCGAAGTAAAGGACAGTGAGCGGAGGTTTGATGAGGAGACCGCCCGCAGGTACGCCGCTGAAGCTCGACTCAACAAAGCTCTTGCTAACCTGAAGGAGCATAAGCCGATGTTTGAGTCTAAGAAGCGGAAGCTGGAGGATTGCTTTGGCGAAGGAGCTTGGGAGAGTTCAGTTCAGGGGCTTCAGCATATCATCAGGCAGAGGGAACTACTCGTCGAAGGGTTGCTCACTTTGCCAGATCATCCAGAGACGAAGGAGTTATTAGCAGAGTATCGCGCCCGTGGCCGTACTTGACTAGTTGTATTCCTGTTGTTTTGATCTTTGATGTATGCTGACCATCACCAGACTTGTTGGCTGAGGTCATGTTGTTGATTTGTTTGTACTCGCTGATACTGTGTACTGCCTTGACAGGCCTTTCCATATATATATGAGATTGATGTTTCCATGATTGGGCTCGGATTTCTTCTTCCTCTTATTATTATCGCACTGGCACTAAGGCACTAGGATCGGGGGAAAATCTCCCACGCACACAGACACACGCATGCATCTGCATGAAGCATATTTGCATGGTGTATATCTTATTGTTTTTCCTAACCTTTATTGTTGGCAGGTTTTTCAGGTTCCGAGTTGTCTCCGGTCTCCAGGATTGATCAAAGACTCATCCACCGCTACTCAACTCGCGCTAATCAGACGAGGATAATGGACCAGGTGCAGTCAGATGTTCAAGAGCTCCGTGAACGGATGGATCGTTTTATGGAGCTGATACAGGTAGTCGCTAATGGTCAAGACCAGCTTCGTACTTTGGTTCAACCTCTGATCTCCAGGGTTGACAGTAATGGCATACTGCACGGCGGGGCTGTGCCTACTCCTCCTCCAGTGGATGCTCCACAGAACGTTGTTCCTGTTGCCGGGGGCAACGGCAGTGCTAACGGCAACATGATGACTAATCTCGGACTCAATGCGGCAGGCGTCGGCAATGGCAGTTTGGGAGCCAATGTTAACATAGGGCCGGTCAACGGCAATGCTGGTGTAGGAAATTTGTTGGTGCCTCAACCGTGGCTGGAGGACCATCAGGATGACATATTCTCTTAGAGAGGTGTAGAAGCAGAGTTGAATGCTGAAGCTCGACTCAGGTTCAAAGCGTTGGAAGACAAGATGAGAGACATTGAAAATCAGAACACATTGGGCGTTGATATGTCCAAGCTCGGGTTGATTGCTGACTTCAAGGTACCTCATAAGTTCAAGGTGCCTGTCTTTGAGAAGTATAAGGGTACTACTTGCCCCCGCGTCCACCTCCGATCTTATTATAGAAAGATGTCTGCCTATTCTGACGATGAGAAGTTGCTGATGCACTTCTTCCAGGATAGTCTTTCTGGTCCATCACTCGAATGGTATATGGGTTTGGAGCCCGCTACAGTGCGCACGTGGAAAGATCTCGCAGAAGCGTTCGTCCTCCACTATCAATACAATAGCGACTTGGCTCCCAACCGAGTTCAGCTCCAGAGTCTCTCACAGAGGAACAATGAAAGCTTTAAAGAGTACGCCCAGCGGTGGCGTGAATTGGCTGCTCGGGTTCAACCGCCGATGGTTGAGCGTGAGCTGGTGCAAATGTTCGTGGCTACCCTTCCTGGAATCTACTATGAAAAGCTGGTCAGTGGCATGTCTGGAACATTCTCGGCTCTCATCACTATGGGCGAGCATGTTGAGAACGGTATAAAGATCGGAAAAATTCAGGGCGAATCATCCTCAGCTAGAGGAGGTAGTAAGAAACCCTACGCTGGCAAGCGTCGAGAAGGAGCTGCCAGTGCTGTTACTAATGCTCGGAGAAAGGGCAAGGGTCCTCAGCCTCAGGTTGCTAGAATAAATATCCCAGCTGCTCCACCGCAGCCGCAGCAGCAGCAGCAGCAGCCTCAGCAGCAGAATCAGCAGGGGTATAGAAGATATCAGAATCGGGCTCCTATGACAAATCGTCACTTTGAAACTCCACCTATGTCGTATGCACAGCTTCTGCAAACGTTGCTTCAGCTTCAGTTAGTGCAAAAGAGGACAATGGCTCCCTTAACAGGGGCACCACCACCGGGGTATGACGCCAATGCTACTTATGATTTCCATACTGGGGCACCGGGCCATACGATTGAGAATTGCAAAGCTTTTAAGCACAAAGTGCAGGACTTGGTGGACGCCAAGGTCATCAACTTTTCCGACAACGTGCCCAACGTTACCAAAAACCCCATGCCTCATCATAAGGGGGGCGGAGTGAATGCCGTTATCACAGAAGAGAGTTCAGACTTGCTGACTGATGTCAAAGATTTGAAAACGCCGCTTAGTTTTGTCAAGGCTAAGTTGCTGAAGAAGGGTTTTTTCCCTGGATGCGGAGAGTTATGTATGGCTTGTGCTACACTTCCTGACGGGTGTGAGCAGCTGGTTGAAGGTATCCAAAGTCTGATGTCTGAGGGTATTTTACAGTTCAGCCGGAGCATTGAAAGTGCATCAGGGGAAGTCGTGCTGAAGCAGGCAGATGAAGTTGCTACCATCACTATTCCTCGTCACCCTATTACTATTTCTGCGCCCCGACCGCCTACTATCACTATTACCAGGGCCGGGACAATCCCATTCGAAAGCACTAACGCCGTCCCATGGCATTACGGTGCCGAAGTTTATTGCAATGGTCAGAAGATAGAGCTTGAGCCGTTCGGATCGACTGTGCAGAATCTTGCCGGAGTCAGTGGCATTACTAGAAGCGGTAGAGTGTTTGCGCCAGCGGAGGTTGCAGCAGAGAAAGTGGTCAGGGCTGAGGCTGCTGATAAGGGTAAAGGTAAAGCTGTCGAAGAGATCCCTTCTGGGGCAGAAAAAGATTTGCTAGTTAAAGATGCTGAAGAGTTCATGCGATTAATCAAGAAGAGCGACTACAAGATTGTAGATCATCTTCATCAGACTCCGTCAAAGATCTCTATTCTTAACTTGTTGCTGTGTTCTGAAGCGCACCGCAACGCATTACTGAAGGTATTAAACGCTGCCTACGTGCCGCAGGAGATATCAGTAAATCAGCTGGAAGAGGTGGTGGCCCATGTCAATGCTGGTAATGGGCTGGGATTTACAGATCTAGAGCTGACTCCTAAAGGGAGAGATCACAACAGCGCCTTGCACGTCTCAATAGAGTGCAGAGGCACTATCATGTCGCATGTCCTGGTGGATACGGGTTCCTCGCTTAATGTGCTTCCGAAAAAGGCACTGATGAAGTTGGATACCCGCGGATTGCTTTGCACGCCCAGTGATCTGGTAGTGAAAGCCTTTGACGGAACTAAGCGCCACGTTTTCGGAGAGTTGACCCTGCCAATTCAAGTTGGTCCGGAGACGTTCAATACAGTTTTTTATATCATGGATATCATGCCTGCCTACAGTTGCCTTTTAGGCCGGCCATGGATCCATGCTGCTGGTGCCGTGACGTCTACGCTGCATCAGAAGCTTAAATATGCTGTCGGGGGCAGCATAGTAACCGTCTGCGGTGAGGAGGACATTATGGTGAGCCACTTGTCGTCCTTTAAATATGTTGAAATGGATGGCGAAATCCATGAAACTCTCTGCCAAGCATTTGAAACCGTCAAGGTAAAAGAGGTAGCTCCTGTCGTCGTAGAGAAGCAAGAGATGAATCTCTCCTCGTTTAAAGAAGCTCGGGCCGTTGTCGAAGCCGGTTCCACCCCAGGCTGGGGGCATGTTTTGGATATACCAATCAAGCAGGATAAGTTTGGATTGGGATATTCTCCTGAAGCTGAAGCTTCATCTTCTTCTAGCGGTTCGTCTCGTGGGAAGGGGCCGATCCTATTCACCAAGGGCGGAGTGATTTTCGAGAGCATCAACGCAGCGTCTAAGGAAAGCGGGGATAGCGATTGTGATCTTGACGCCTGGATGCAGCCGAGCAAGCCGGGCGAGCGCCTCAACAATTGGACCATCAAGGAGATTATTCAGCTGACAAGTGAAGAGTAATGATTTGCTTTTTACAATCTTTGTATAACCCTATGTCCTGCCCGGGGCATAGTGGTTTTATTGCCAGGGCCTTGTTGGATTATGTAGATGCATTTTGTTAATAAATAAAAGGCGTTTTCTTCGTACTCAAATATTGTGTTCTCTGTTATTCCTGTTTTATGTTTATTTCGAAAAACAGCAAAATGGCAACGAGGTTTGTGCTAACCTACATATTCTTGCTTTAAACTTAACCCTTGTCATTGCAGGATCCACATAACAGATGACATCGACTCTGGACCCTCTACGGCTCACTACGACTTCGATTGCCCGATCTATCAAGCCGAGGATGAGATTGATGAAGACGAAGACCTTCCGGAAGAGTTGGCCCGCTTGTTGAGACAAGAGGAAAAGGTTATTCTGCCTCATGAGGAGGATATTGAGATTGTAAATCTGGGTTCTGAGGAGCTCGTCAGAAATGTCAGAGTAGGGGCAGCGCTGCAGGTTGATGTCAAGCATAGACTGGTCGAGATGCTTCGAGAGTATAGTGACGTCTTTGCTTGGTCATACGAAGATATGCCCGGACTTGACACTGATATCGTGGTTCATCGCTTGCCGTTGCGAGAAGATTGCCCTCCAGTCAAGCAGAAGCTCAGGAGGACAAGACCAGATATGGCTGTAAAAATCAAAGAAGAAGTCCAGAAGCAGTTGGACGCAGGATTTCTAGCCGTTACCACTTACCCTCCGTGGGTCGCCAACATAGTGCCTGTACCGAAGAAGGACGGTAAGGTACGCATGTGCGTCGATTATCGGGATTTGAACAGGGCGAGCCCTAAGGATGATTTCCCGTTGCCTCATATCGATGTGTTGGTCGACAACACAGCCCAGTTTTCCGTGTTTTCATTCATGGATGGCTTCTCCGGTTACAATCAGATTAAGATGGCACCGGAGGACATGGAGAAAACGACGTTCATCACCCCCTGGGGAACATTCTGCTATAAGGTAATGCCCTTCGGTCTGAAGAACGCAGGGGCCACTTACCAGCGAGCAATGGTAACTTTGTTTCATGATATGATTCATCATGAGATCGAGGTCTATGTTGATGACATGATTGCAAAGTCCCAAACGGAGGAAGAGCATCTGGTCAACTTATTTAAGCTTTTTGAGAGGCTTAGGAAATTCAGGCTGAGGCTGAATCCTAACAAGTGCACTTTCGGAGTGCGGTCCGGAAAGTTATTGGGGTTTATCGTTAGTGAATGGGGTATTGAAGTTGATCCCGCAAAAATAAAAGCTATTCAAGAAATGCCAGCGCCGAAAACAGAAAAAGAAGTCCGTGGTTTCTTGGGCCGAATAAACTACATTGCAAGGTTTATCTCTCAGCTCACAGCCACTTGTGAACCGATGTTCAAGCTTTTAAAGAAAGATCAGGCGATTACTTGGAATGAGGATTGCCAGAAGGCATTCGACAAAATAAAGCAGTATCTTCAAGAACCTCCAATCTTGATACCCCCAGTGGCTGGACGACCATTAATCATGTACCTGACGGTTCTGGAGAATAGTATGGGGTGTGTTCTCGGTCAGCACGACGAGACGGGCAGAAAGGAGCATGCCATTTATTATTTGAGTAAAAAGTTCACCGAGTGTGAATCTCGATACTCGATGCTGGAGAAGACGTGTTGTGCATTAGCTTGGGCTGCCAAACGTCTACGACAGTATATGCTCAATCACACCACTATGCTGATTTCGAAGATGGATCCGATCAAGTACGTCTTCGAGAAGCAGGCTCTTTCGGGCAGGATTGCCAGATGGCAAATGGTGTTAACGAAATATGATATTCAGTACGTCTCTCAGAAAGCCATTAAGGGAAGCGTATTGTCTGATTACCTTGCCGAACAGCCAATCGAAGACTACCAGCCGATGAAGTTCGAATTCCCTGACGAGGATATTATGTTTCTCAAAGCGAAGGATTGCGATGAGCCATTGCCCAATGAAGGGCCAGATAGGAAGTCTCAGTGGAAGTTGATATTCGACGGAGCGGTTAATTCCTATGGAAGTGGTATCGGGGCTATCATCACGACTCCTCACGGATCCCACATCCCGTTTACTGCGAGACTGACGTTTCCAGTTACCAACAATGAAGCAGAGTATGAAGCGTGTATTATGGGTCTAGAAGAGGCAATTGATTTGAGAATCAAGAATCTAGACGTATATGGTGACTCAGCGCTTGTAATCAATCAGATTAGAGGGGAGTGGGAAACTCGTCAAGCGAATTTAGTGCCGTACATGAATTATGCCAGGAGGCTGCTTCCTTTCTTCGATCGAGTGGAACTTCATCATGTACCCAGGGCTGAAAATCAGATGGCTGATGCCTTAGCCACGTTGGCTTCAATGTATAAAGTCAATTATTGGAACGAGGCTCCAAGAATTGTACTTTCGCGTCTTGATAGACCGGCATTTGTCTTTGCAATCGAGAATGCCACCGACGGCAAGCCATGGTTCCACGATATCCAGACCTTCCTTATGACTAAGGAGTATCCCGCGGGTGCGTCAACCCAGGATAAGAAGACTCTAAGGAGGCTATCTGGAAACTTTTATCTCAATCCTGATGGAGTGCTGTATAAGAGAAACCACGATCTGGTGCTACTCAGATGTGTAGATGAGAAAGAGGCGAGTATACTCATGGAAGAAGTCCATGAAGGCACATTTGGTACGCACGCCGGCGGGCATGCCATGACGAGAAAGATCCTGAGAGCAGGGTATTACTGGTTGACTATGGAGTCAGATTGCTTCAGATTCGCGAAGAAATGTCACAAATGGCAGATTTATGCTGATAAAGTTCATGTGCCGCCGTGCCCATTGAATGTCATGTCCTCCCCTTGGCCGTTCTCCATGTGGGGCATCGACATGATAGGCAAGATCGAGCCCACCGCGTCCAATGGTCATCGTTTCATTCTGGTAGCTATCGACTACTTCACCAAATGGGTGGAGGCAGCCTCGTACGCTAATGTGACCAAGCAGGTGGTAGCTAAATTCATAAAGAGGGACATCATCTGTCGCTATGGAATTCCCGAGCGGATCATTACTGATAATGGTTCGAATTTGAATAACAAGATGATGAAGGAGCTGTGCCAGAGCTTCAAGATTGAACACCACAACTCGTCTCCTTACCGGCCGAAGATGAATGGCGCTGTTGAAGCGGCCAACAAGAACATCAAGAAGATTGTTCAGAAGATGGTTGTGACGTACAAAGATTGGCATGAGATGTTGCCGTTCTCCTTGCACGGTTATCGTACGAAGGTGCGTACGTCGACCGGGGCAACTCCTTTCTCCTTGGTGTACAGTATGGAAGTTGTCCTACCGTTAGAAGTGGAGATTCCTTCTTTGCGAGTTTTGGTTGATGTAAAACTCGACGAGGCAGAATGGATTACGAATCGCTTGAACCAACTCAGCCTGATGGACGAGAAGATGTTAGCATCGATTGCATTTGGTCGCCTGTACCAAAGCCGAATGAAGAAAGCTTATGATAAGAAGGTGCGTCCTAGAAGCTTTCAGACGGGTGATCTCGTCCTGAAGAAAATTCTTCCGCCACACTCTGATCACCGGGGCAAGTGGACTCCTAATTACGAAGGGCCGTATGTCGTCAGCAAGGTCTTCTCGGGAGGAGCTTTGTTGTTATCCACGATGGATGGTGAAGATTTTGCATCCCCGGTGAACGCGGACGCAGTTAAAAAATACTTTGCTTGAAAGAGACCCGCTGGACAAAAAAGGAAGAGTCCAGGCAAAAAAGGGGCATCCCGGCGAACCAAAAACAGAATAAAAGGTTCGGGCAAAAATTAGGGATATATTGAAAAATGTACACCCGCGAAGTCGAAAACCTACACTGGGCGGCTTCGGCAAAAAAGGGTATCCCGGTGAACTGAAAACCCGTAAAGGGCGGTTCACGCAAAAGTTAGGGATTTGAATAAGCAAATGACCACGTTCCGCGTGGACTTTCATTGTTTAGTGGTTTGGAGGACCTGAGGGCCGTTTATCTGAATCAATCTCTTCCGAAGCTGAAGCGTCGGAGAAGTATCGAAGTCGAGTGGGTCTTAGAGGGATCAACTCATGGTGTTCGTCTACGCCTCGTTGCCAACATTTGTATATACTGATGTATATTTATGTTTTATTTTTGCGCGACTTCCTCATTCCAGGAGCTTGCCTCTGTTGTAAAACATTTTTGCCCATTCAGGGGTTCACCATCAATAAAATGCACATTATTCAGCAATTCTGCTTGTCTGTTTAGCATTTATCTGTTTTGTTTGCGAATGAAAACGCCGATGTTTTTTGATAAAATGCGCATACATAAACTTACGGGCCTAGGCCCATTGGTTGTTGAAATAATTAATTACTTGAGTGTTGTCACGGGATAATAACCTTGATAGCCCCTTTGAGGAGGGTATCTTGTCTGTTTGTTTGTGTTGTTGCAGGTGTAGCACCTTCCAGAAGATGTGCCGTGCGCATCCCCGAAGCAGGACGAGTCCTCCTTCTCCAGCAGTGTTCAGAAGTCTCCCCTCCGCAGCATCTGAACGCGAGATCGTGAGCATTGATATGTCTCCCCGGGCAGAGATGATTCCCTTCCCCAAGCAGACGCATCCTGAAGGAGCGTCATTTTCTCAGCTGAGTCGCGCGCAGCAGCTCGTCTTCTCCCCCAGCACCGGGTCACAAGTGCAGATTTCAGAGGAATGTTCGGGTGCCGAAGCTCGTGTTTTCCCCAGTAAAGTCGCCGAAGCAGGTGTTCCCCCAGCACCGGGTCACAAGTGCAGGTTTCCTAGGAAGCTGTTCGTATGCCGAAGTATGCCGTAACTAATGGTGCCAGACTGAAGTCTCCATCGGAATTGAGGTTCCCCACCAGAGTCATACTCTCTCCTGAAGCTGGATGATTCCCTCTTCCTCAATAGAGTGTTGGAACAGTTGAGGCTGTATTCCTCTGCAGAGTTGTGCTCTCCCCCGGAGTCGAATGATTCCTTCTTCCCTAGCGAAATTGAAATTCCTCATCAGAGTCGTACCCTCCCGTTGAAGTAGAATGATTTCTCTCTCCCCGACTGAGTCCGCAAACCCCCAAGAGAGCAGAATCCTTGGAAGCAGTCGGGACCATGAGTGGATTTTTCCTAGCAGAGCATTGAACAACTGATGCTGTATTTCCCAGAGTCGCACTCTCTCCAGCGAAGCAGAACGATTTCTCCTTCCTCAGCCGGGTTTGCAGATGTCCAGGAGAGCCGAGTCCTTGGAAGTTGATCAGACCATGATTGGTTTTTCCCCAGTGCAGTGTTGAGCAGCTGAAGTTGTTTCCCCACAGAGTCATCATCCCCAGAAAAATAGCTAGACGGCCGCGCAGTGCATTCTCGCGATTGATATCAGCAGGTCCAGGTTCTCGTATAGCTTTGTCCCCTGCAGTAATCAGCTGAAGTTGTCTCCCCTGCAGCAGTCAACGGAAGATCATTTCCCCAGGCGGAGTCCAATTGATATTGGCGTATCCACGTTCTCCTCAGCAGGATGATTCCTCTATCTGAGTAGTTCTTTCTCCTTGACAGGAGAATCTCCCCTCGGCATTTATTTTGCTGACGGGATCGCATCATTGTGCATGACTGCATAGCATTTAACATCGCATAGCACTGTGCATGATTGCATAGCATTTAGCATAGACGCATATCATTCCCACCGTGTGGGGCATGGCGCCGAAGCATATGCATCATAAGCATGATCTAGGTTATTATCATTCTTGTTTTACAGGTGTTCCACCAAAAGACCAGTTGCTCAGGGTGACTCCTGACATTCCCCCCCAACGAGGTCGCTTTCTTAAGATGATTCTTAAGACCCCGGTGTAATCCCCACAGTCGCTCGCTCAAGATGATCTTTGAGATCCCCAGCGAAGTCTTCAGTTCAAGACGATTCTTGAAATTCCTCAGCAGGGCCGTTTGCTTAAGATGATTCTTAAGACCTCAGCGCAGTTTCCCGAGTTGTTCGCCTAGTATGATGCTTGAGCTCCCCAGTAGCGTCCCCAGCAAGAGTTGCCCAGGAAGATTCCTGGAATACCCAGCAGAATAAAGTCTCCAGAATGGTTATCGGTTCAGGATGATTCTTGAAGGTTCCCGACGGAGTTGTTTGTTCAAGATGATTCTTGAAGTCCTTAGCAGCGTGATATGTCTGCTCCAACAGCGATGTCTAATCTGAGGATGGATTTCGTAAGCGCCTGAAGGCGGTACCAGTATGTTCCTGTGGATTCAGATTTCCGTGTTGATGAGTCAACGTGTGGTCTGGAGACAAAGTTCAAAAGTTTGTAAATGCAGCTTTCATGTGCAAGGTGATCCGTGTTGGTCTGAAGACCAAGTCGATTGTCCTGAGGTGATGATTGATTGCGATCGAGTGAATAGTGTTTCTTCTGACTGAGGTCGAAGATGTTTCTCTAGCTGAAGCGGAGTTTTGCCTGAAGGCAAAGTGTTTGAATCCCCGTAGAGTCATGAATGGCTCAGGATACCAATTCTCTGACTGAAGTCACAGATTTCCCAAGCTGAAGCGAAGGTGCCTAAGGGCAAGGTTATCCCCAAGGTCATGAATGACCTAGGATTCATTTTTCGGACTGAAGGCCGAAGTATATCCCTGACTGAAGTCACGGATGCACTATAGCAGAGGTGGAGTTGCCTGAAGGCAGATCCATGTATCCTTGAAGGCCAAGGACCATTTCTTTAGACTGAAGTCGAAGATACCTCCTGCAGAGTTGCCGACAGGCAAAAGTTTACATCCTTGAAGGCCATGGATGCTTATCTTCAGAAATACTTGAAGATCTTTTCTAGCTGAAGCTGGAAGTGGCCAGGGGCCAGAGTTTCATATGTCTTTGATGATTGAAGTTCTACGGTGGGCAGTGTGCAGTAGTATTCCGATGTTCGTTATGGTTCTGAGGATGAACCCCAGATCAGAGTGTGCTCGCTTAGGTCTCTCATTCCCAGCGGAGCCATTTCAAATATGCAAGTGTACCTTTTGTTCCATTTACCAGGGGTGAACCCCAGGTTAGATTTGTTCAGATTATATTTTGTCCGGCGGCGAGGTTGGATGTTTGTTCGACGGCGAGGTTGGATGTTTGTTCGACGGCGAGGTTGAATGTTCGTTTTCAGATTATATTTTGTCCGGCGGCGAGGTTGGATGTTTGTTTGACGGCGAGGTTGGATGTTTGTTTGACGGCGAGGTCAGATTATGATTTGTTCGACGGCGAGGTTGAATGTTTGTTTGACGGCGAGGTCAGATTATGATTTGTTCGACGGCGAGGTTGAATGTTTGTTTGACGGCGAGGTCAGATTATGTTTGTTCGACGGCGAGGTTGAATGTTTGTTTGACGGCGAGGTCAGACTCTTTAAATCCCCAGTAGAGATGATGTTTGTACGACGGCGATGTCGAGTGTCTCTCAGAGCGACTTTTGTTTCCGACGGCGATGTCAGATTCAGTTTTCCAGCGGCGATGTTGGGCATGTTAAGTTGATCCAGTCTTTTGACGGCGATGTTAGGTGATGCAAATCCTGTATTTCTCCAGCGGCGATGCGGGGTATTTTGATTGTCCGACGGCGATGTCAGATTTAGTTCTCCAGCGGCGATGCGGGGTATTTTGATTGTCCGACGGTGATGTCAGATGTAGTTCTCCAGCGGCGATGCGGGGTATTTTGTTCAGTATTGTATTTTCTCCAGCGGCGATGCGGGGTATTTTGTTCAGTATTGTATTTTCTCCAGCGGCGATGCGGGGTATTTTGGTTGACCGCCGGCGATGTCAGACTCAGTTTTCCAGCGGCGATGTTGGGTGTGTCAGTTAATTCAGTTCTCCAGCGGTGATGTTGGATGGTTCGTTCTCCAGCGGCGATGTTGGATATATTGTTTGTTTCCGACGGTGATGTCAGGTTTAGTTCTCGAGCGGCGATGCGGGATATTTTTTCAAATGTAGTTCTCCAGCGGCGATGCGGGGTATTTTGTTCAGTGTTGTATTTTCTCCAGCGGCGAGGCGGGGTATTTCGATTATTCGACGGCGATGTCAGATCAGTATTTCTCCAGATAGTTGCCGTGCAGCTATTATTCCAGTGGTCGACGAGTTGAGCAGTTGGCAAATTTTCGGGTTTCCCGGTATTCAATCGTCTCACACCTTGATTGGTTGAGAGTCGTTCGCTTCTCACCCAGTCAGGTTCAAGCCGTTTGAATAGGGGCAGCTGTTGCACCCCAAAATTTGACCAACAATTATTTACCCATCAAGTGCTTGAAGGTTGATACCTTCACCAGATAGTTCAAGAGATCCTTAGAGAAATTGGTTGAAACCAAGGATGTGTGACTCATAGCTTGAGAGTTGTGGGAGCTCCTCAGATGATTCTGAGACTTTGAGAATGAACTTGAAACTTTGAGAAAGCCTATGAGATGTCTTGAAAGCCATCATAAAGCCTATAGAGGTCATTGTGCAAGAATTCAGAAGATTCAACCATGAATGGTAGAATTAGGGTTTTGACTGGGTCAACCCTAGATCAGTTGAAGATTTGGAGAAGGTTGAGACCTAATCCAAGGGCCATGAGATCATGGAATGATGTATGGAGATGTTATAAATATGATTCCTAGACCAACTCATCATGATTGAGGAGTTTGAGAAGTTTCAAGTTAGGGTTTCTGAGGATTGTCAGTGAAAAAACCCTAATTTGATCCCTATCTTCCAGGCAGTTTTAGCTCAAGATGTGATTGATATCTCATCTTCCCCACAACATGAATGTTGTATAGCTTGTTCATAGCTTTAATTTGAGTGGTAGAAGTCCTTGATAGGAGTTGCAGAGCTCAAGTTATGGTTTTGACAAATTACAGGTCAGCTGAGGTGTGTGAATCTGGGTCCTTGAAAGTCACCCAACTTGCAGACAACGTTTGCCCTAGTAGGATGATTCCTATGATCTCTTGGTCAACATGAATGTTGAAGGGCATCTTCTTAGCTTTCTAGAGAGTACTAGAAGTCCTTGATAGGATTTGTAGAACTCAACTTATGGTTTGAACAAGACAGGGGTATTTTGGTCATTTGGAGATTATAGGTCATTTTAAGCAAAGGCCATATCTCCTATTTCCAAGCCTCAAATGGAAAAACTCAAAACATAAAAGTTGTTCAAAATGGGATTTTAAGCCTAGAAAAGTGGTCATGAGTTATTGAAAAAGCTTGTAGCAAGGATTTTCATGATTGGGTAAAAATGACCTAAAAATGGCTTATAAGTTTAAAAAGTTGAAGTTGGAAATTGGTTTAGGAGATGTACAAATCCAAAATGGGTGATCCAATATGTCATTTTGACTCCAAACAATATTTTAAAAACAATGGTTCAAGTAGAATTTTGATTTGAGGTTTCAAAATGGGGGTTGCTTTGTAATTCTCATTCTTGCATAATAAGGCAACTTGATAAAACTTCACCAAAGGCAAGGAAGTGCATGTTTTTCACTCATTCTTTCTCAATATCTCTTGTAAGGAGATTTTAAAGTCAATTTGACAAGCCTAAGGCATGAGATAATGGATATCCAATGTATCACTTCAAGAGAAGTTCCAAAACTTTCCAAATGATTCCACAAGTTTCTAGATGGATCTAGATTATTCTTTTGATTGCTATAAGAAGGATGAATCACAATGTGGCCAGGGTTGGTGATAATTGTTGGTGATTGGTGAGGTTAGAGTGTAAAAAAGTGAGATTCTTCCATTTGCAATTTCATAACAAACCTTCATTCTCTGCCATTTCCATTCTTTTCTTCTCCACAAACACATTCTTCTGATCCTTGTGATTGCTTGCATAGTGTAGAATGGCTAGGGTAGCATGTGGAACAATTCTGGATCGTTAGTTTGAAGTTACATCAAGATTGATATCAGTGTAACATGTTGGAACCCTAACTTTCACGCATTCTGTTTGGATGATATAAGATGTTTCAGTGAAAACTATGCATATGATCATGTTCCTGGTGAGTAGTAGAGCAATTTTGGCTTTGGAATTTTTGATTTTCATTGAATATTGATGGAGAACGAGTGGAGTTAAGATTTGTACATGGATGCTGTTTTTCCTGAAAACCCTAGTTTCGTTTGGGACGATAAGCCACCGCCCTTGGATCACTCTGAGAAGTTGACTAAATCATCCAATCCCACGGCCACGATTCAAACTTGCAAATGGAGGGAGTCTGAAGCGCGTAAAACGCAGCGTTCTACTAATCAAAACGCGCCGTTTTGATTAATTGTTAGACCTGGGCTTCAGCAAATTATTTCTATTCCCACCCCCATGATTTGGCCCATTTCACAAAATGAACTGAGGCGCATTGCTCATGGCACCCCCCATCCCCTTTATTTCATTTTCTTATTTTTATTTCTTTTAATATTCTTTGCATTTTATAAAATTCATAAAGAATCTAAAAATTAATATTTTTCATTTCTTCTTTTTTTCACATATTAATGATCATGTCTAGAAAAATATCCATAAATAAAATTCCATTTTATTTTTCTTTTAACATTTTTTGCATATTATTTTTGTAAATAGGTTTTTTTAATTGATTTAGTTGATACTTGATTTTGTATAATTTCTTTTAGGACTTTCCCTTAGGATTTTTGAGCCATTCTTTTTGGCATAGTTAGATGATGAATCATAGTTCATGTATGATTTAATTCTCAATTTGTAGATTAAAATTTGATTAGTTTAGTTAGGTTAGCATTTAGGTGCTCAAATTAGGGTTTTAGGTTGTATAAGTAGATTTGAACCATTTTGTTTTGGGGTTTATAGGCCAAATTAGTGTATGGGGAATATATGGATTAAGGGTAAGTATGTGTAGAATCCCCTAGAATTTTGCTAGAATATTGTATGGTGTTTTAGTATTTTTAACTGATTTTTGAATGTATGGATAGTATGTGTGTTGCTTAAAGGCATAGTTTGTATTGTTGTGCTTGTTTTCCTTCTCCTTTGAGTGTGTGAGCTTTGAAGATTGAGTTGAAGACCTTGTGGATCATCATTGAAGCTTTGAAGACCTTGCAGAGGAGTTTAGCTAGCTTTTGTTGTTTTGTTTATAGGATCATAAGTACATAGGTAGAGCTTTAGATAGAATACTCTTATTCAATAAACAAGGAGTGTCTTATTCACCTCCTTTCTTCTCTATGACATAAAGTCCCTTAAGGGTATTCACCTCTCTCCTTTGGAGGGATTAGTGACCTTGCCCTCTGAGGTAGAACTTTGAGAGAGCCTTTCCCTTTGATGTTAAGTCCTTAATGGCATCCTTTGGAAGTCAGTGAGCACTCTAACATCCTCACCTCATCTTGTTGGCTGAATCTTGTTTGCTGGAGCATTTGAGCCATTGAAGATAGAAGTTGAAGCTTTGAAGAGGATGATTCCTTGAAGATTGTTGAAGTCTGAAGACTTTGTGAAGATCAAGTTGATGCTTGAAGATCCCTGAAGATAGTAAAGCCTGAAGGTGGAGCTGATCAAAGAAGCTGAAGCTCAAGGGAGAAGATGAGATGATACTCATATTGTAAGGTTGATACCTGGAAAGCAAGTGATCTCTGAAGTCTGAAGACTGAGTTGCTGCTGGAGGAGCTGAGGCTTTCTTCTGTTTTTCTTTTCTGTATTGTTTGTTTTGTCTGATTTGTCTGCTGCACTAGACTAAGTCCATCTAGAATAGGTTCAGTCTAAGAGCATGAGTGCATTAGAGGTTGAGTTGCTCCCTCTGCTTGTATTGTTACTGCGTGGCTTTGCTTGCGGGTATTCGGTAGAGCCCAGCTCCCTTGCCCATGTGTTTATTTTGCCTGATGGCATTTCATTTCCTTTATCTGTATGATTGCAGTTTACTGTTTATTGCTTGATAGCATGTTGTTTATTTCAGTATGATTACTGTTATTTCATGACTGGCTTGAGGTTGAGACGAGCTTGTGGAGGCTGAAGCCCCACACACATTTCCTCCCTCACCTGCATTGCATGCATTTTACTGTTAAGCTGATGCTTTGTCTGTTTTGGCGTATCATTGACATGATCCCTTAGGACTCTCATTTCCTCTGATGAGGACTTGATGATAGACTTTTAGGTTGAAACCTATGCATGAAAACTTCTAGGAGTTCCCTGTTCAAACCTCAACCATAGGATGAATCTGTGGCATGACAACAGTAGGACTTGATAGTCTCCCTCCTAGTTGGGCCTGTTCTCTTCTCATCTCGAAGCAGTTTAAAATACAGTAATCATGAATGGTTTCTTTCGTACGTTACGAGCCTTAAGCTATCTGAGAAAGGATTGTGGGAGAGTTTCTTTTCCACAGTCTGGATGTTTCGTATGGTACCCTTTGGGTGACATGCGACGCATTCACTCTCAGGTCATAGTCTCTAGTGCGGTTGAAATCGCAAATACAATAAAAAACACTTCTTTCGTAAAAGACAGGAAATAAGTCGTAGTTTCCCGAACTACGTTTGCTCTGATCTCTCATGCCTGTTGAGAGTACGTAGGCACAAGATGGCGACGTCTTGGTGAGCAACCTTCCCCCATAACCCTTCGTAGGTCGAACTACGTTGACTCTGATTTCTCATTCTCTGATGAGAATACGTAGGCATAAAGTGCGACGCTTTGCCGAGTCATTTTTCTTTTCTTTTTCAGCCAACCTTGATAGGTAGATAGAATAAAACCAACCCGTCCAAGTAAACACACAAGCGAGGATCCCGTCGAGTACGACGGACGTGAGGGGTGCTAATACCTTCCCCTTGCGTAACCGACTCCCGAACCCAGACAATGGTTGCGACGACCTTGTCTTACCCTTTTTCGTCAGGTTTTTCCGATCGTTTCCTTTCCCGCTCTGAGGGATAAATAACGAAAGGTGGCGACTCTTCTGTTTTGCCGGCACCTTATTTTCGCGGAAGCGACAACTGGTCTTCTAGAGGGGGAGATGTTGTCTAAGCTTTAGCACGCATGGAATAATATCAGTAAGAGGGGAAAGCCGTCGCTGGGAAAGAGTAATAGCCAAGCCTACACTCTGTATGTGACCTGGATCAAAGCCAGAGCAGATGCTATAGGGATGCTGTTTCCTCTTGCCAAGCCAGAAAGCCCTCCAATAATTGAAGAGCCTACCACCGTGCCTATTCAGCAGCAGAATCAGGTGCTAGCTGAGAGAAATGAACTGAAGAAGGCCAATGAAGAACTTGAGAAAGAATTGGCTCATCTCAGAAGCGAGAGAAGTGAAGCCGTCTATTCCTTTAAGAGGCAAACAGAGCTGGTGAACCAGTTGGGGACAGACTTGACTAAGCAGATAGCGGAGCGCGAGCGCATGGGTCGAGACTTCAAAGCTGTCAACGATGTACTTGCCACGAAGAAGCAGCACTTGGACGAAGCGTATCGGAGGATATCCAAGTTTAACCAGCATTGGAAGGCCACCCTAACCAACAACAAAGAGCGGGAGGACAAGCTGAAGCAAAGATCTCCAAGCTGAAAGCCCAGGTGACGGCCAGTGAGAAAAGGTTTGATGAAGAAACCGCTCACAGATATGCCGCTGAAGGCCAGCTCAACAAAGCTCTTGCTAACCTGAAGGAGCGCAAACTGACGTTTGAGTCCTAGAAGCGGAAGCTAGAGGATTGTTTCGGCGAAGGAGCATGGGAAGATTCGGTTGAAGGTCTTCAATACACCATTATGCAGAGAGAGTTACTCGTCGAAGGGTTACTCACTCGGCCTGGTCATCCAGAAACGAGGAATTTGTTAGAGGAGTTTTGTGCCCGTGGCCGTGCTTGACTATTTGTATTCCTTTTGTTTTGATTGTTGCTGTATGCTGACCATCACCAAGCTTGTTGGTTGAGGTCATGCTATTGATTCATCTTGTACTCGGTGACGTTGTGTAATGCCTTGATGGGCTTTCTATATATATGAGATGCTATTTCCATGACTGGACTCGGACTTCTTATTATCAGCACTGGCACTCAGGCACTAGGATCGGGGGAAATCTCCCTAACGCAAGACACACGTTTGCATTTGCATGAAGCATTTGCATAGCGAGCACTTTGTCGTTTTTCCTAACCCTTTTATTTTTTCAGGTTGTTTCAGGTTGTTCCAGGATTGATCAGAGACCTATCCACCGCTATCCGACCAGAGCAAATCAAACCAGAATCATGGAGCAAGTGCAAACTGATGTTCAAGAACTTCGCGAAAGAATGGACCGCTTCATGGAGCTCATGCAAGCGGCCGCCAATGGCCAGGATAAGCTCAGAACCTTGGTTCAGCCTCTGATTTCAAGGGTTGATAGCAATGACGTACTCCATGGTGGGACCGCACCTACCCCTCCACCTGTTGAAACTCCTCAGAATGGCGTCCCCGTGACCGGGGGGAATGGCAGTGCCAACGGTAATGTGATAGCTAACATGGGACCCAACGGTAATACGACGGGCGTCGGTAATGGGAATTTTGAAGCTAACGTCAATGTTGGGCTGGGCAACGGCAACACAGGTGTTGGAAATCTGTTCGGGCCTCAGCCATGGTTAGAAGACCGTCAAGATGATGTGTTCTCTCAGAGAGGTGCTGAAGGTGAGCTGACTGCTGAAGCACGGCTTAGGTTCAAGGCCCTCGAGGATAAGATGAGGAATATCGAGAACCAGAACACCATGGGTGTTGATATGTCCAAGTTGGGACTGATTGCTGATTTCAAGGTGCCTCCCAAGTTCAAGGTACCCGACTTTGAAAAGTAAAAGGGCACCACTTGCCCTCGCGTCCACCTGAGATCATACTACCGGAAAATGTCAGCTCATTCTGAGGACGAGAAGTTGCTGATGCACTTCTTTCAGGACAGTCTGTCCGGGCCATCCCTCGAATGGTACATGAGTCTGGAATCTACCAGTGTGCGCACGTGGAAGGAACTCGTTGAAGCATTTGTGCACCACTACCAATATAACAGTGACTTGGCTCCGAACCGAGTCCAACTGCAGAATCTGTCACAAAGGAACAACGAAGGGTTCAAGGAATACGCCCAGGGGTTTATTATGAGAAATTGGTCAGCAGTATGTCTGGAAGCTTCTCAGATCTCATTATCACGGGTGAGCACGTTGAAAATGGGATCAAACTGGGGAAAATTCAAGGTGATTCATCCTCAGCTGGGGGAGGCGGAAAGAAACCTTATGGTGGCAAAAGACGGGAAGGAGAAACAAGCGTCGTGTCCAACGCTCGAAGGAAGGGTAAAGGCTCTCACCAGCAGGTGGCCAACATAACTATCCCGGCAGTCCAACAGCCACAACAACAGTAGCAGCAGCAACCGAATCAACAAGGGTACAGAAAGTATCAGAACAAGGCACCTCTGTCGAGCCGTCACCTCGAGACACCGCCCATGTCTTATGCTCAGCTGTTACAGACTCTGCTCCAACTACAGTTGATCCAGAAGAGAACCCTGGCTCCCTTGACAGGGGCACCTCCGCCAGGTTATGATGCGAATGCAACTTGCGAATTTCACTCAGGGGCACCAGGCCACACAATAGAGAATTGAAAAGCCTTCAAGCACAAGGTGCAAGATATGATGGATGCTAAGATCATCAACTTCTCAGATAATGTGCCAAACGTCACGAAGAACCCTATGCCGAATCATAGGGGAGGTGGAGTTGTCGCTACTGCGAAAATCGGCGCCGGCTTGACAGGAGAGTCGCCACCGTGCGTTATTTATCCCTCAGAGCGGGAAAGGAAACGCTCGAAGTAAACCTCGCAAAGACGGGAAAAAGGTATGGTCATCGCAACCAAAACCTGGATTCGGGAGTCGGTTACGCAAGGGGAAGGTATTAGCACCCCTCACGTCCATCGTACTCGATGGGATCCACGCTTGATGTTTATAGGTAAAAGGGTGTGTTATCTATCTACGCTAATGGCTGGTCTGAAAAGAAAATAAAAGGACAGGACTCGACAGAACATACGGTGTTCTAGGCCTACGTATTCCCTCGTGCAATGGGAAAGTCAGAGTCAACGTAGTTCGACTTCCTACGTCTAACGGGGAAAAGGTTGCTCGCCAGGATATCGCGTCCTGTGCCTACGTACTTCCATCTGGTATGAAAGATCAGAGCAAACGTAGTTCGACCAACTACGGGTAAACTGGCGCTCACACACAGCAGTGAGAAAACAAACTGGTTCTAAAGGCTCGGGAACCTACAACTACGATCTGGTCTCAAACGTACTCGGGCAGGAGAAAGGGATAACAATTAGTCGTTAGCGGGAAAGTCTCGATCGCACAGCCGCGAGAGAACAAAAGGTTAGTTGTTAGAGTGCTCGCTAGGATATCGCATCCTATGCCTACATATCTTTGTCTGGTACGAAGAATCAGAGCAGCTGCAGTTCAGCTAACTACGGATCAAGCTACTCAAAAGCTCCTACTGAAAGGAAAGGGAAAAGACACCCTACAACTGTAACTGAAGAAAAGGGGAATCTACCTATTGATATCATGCCTGGTTGACCATCCTAATGTCTATCATAACAACTCCGCAGCGGAGAAGTCAGAGCTCCTAAGGGGTCATGGTAACAGGACTAAACTACAAACAAGAAACTGCAAAGTAAAGAAGTACTGAAAAGATGCATGAATGCAACAACTAAACAAACAAGGCGCAAAGGCCGCAAACCACAAAGGCAAGGGAGCTCAGCTCTACCGAATACCAACAAGCAAAGCCACTCAATAACAAACAAGCAGAAGGAGGACCACCTCAACTTCTCATGCACACAAAGTCTACTTCTAAGATGCACCTACTCAGAACTATCTAGATGAACACCTAAGTCTAATGCAACATAACATCATACAAGTCAAACAATCCAAAGGGACTAACCCTGAGCAGGGCCTCTATCTACAAAACAAGAAGCTACTCCTGGGCAAGGCCCCTAACAAACCTGAAACAAGCTCCTAATCTATCTCTAAACAGAACTCTATGCAACACCTTAAGCAGGGACCTAAGCAAAAATTCTAATCAAAACCCTAAACAAGAGGAAACAATCCCAGTCTCCAAGCTTCAGAACAAGCTTACCAGAGAAAGGGAGCTAAGCAGACAAGCTCATAGTGCCTTCCTCAGGAAAGTACCAGGAGGTTACTACTCAGGAGTCATATCCTATGCGGCTCGACAACTGTGATCGGTTTACATTCCTCCTCAGGAGGAACTAAACTCACATGAAGGCTCCGGCATCACTGGATATTTGAGAAATCCTATATGCACTAAGGGAACTAAGTGAGCAGACTCATAGGACCTTCCTCAGGAAAGTACTAGGAGGCTGACACTTAGGAATCGTATCCTATGTGGCTCAACAACTGTGATCAGTTTACATTCCTCCTCAAGAGAAATTAAACTCACAAGTTGGCTCCAACATCACTGGATACTTAAGAAATCCTAGATAAACTAATGGAACTAAGTGAATAGACCCATAGGACCTTCCTCAGGAAAGTACTAGGGGGCTTCCACTTAGGAATTGTACCCTACGTGGCTCAACAACATGTGATTAGTTTACATTCCTCCTCAGGAGAAATTAAACTCACAAGTTGGCTCCAACATCACTGGATACTTGAGAAAGAGGTGAGAATAAAGAATGAAAGTCATTCATAGTGCCTTCCTCAGGAAAGTACCATAAACTCCCTTCAAACTTCAGGATCTCGAACCTCACAAACAGAGAACAAGCTCCTAGACTAAGCCTCAATCCACGGCATCCTTGCAAGCTCCAACAGGACCTCAATCAGCTCCCATCCTCAAGAAGAACCCACAGGCCAACAAACCACAAGAGACTATCTCTGAAGTTCAACCACAGTTGAACTTCAAAGTCAGAAGTCATCAAGACTTCTCCTATCTTCAAGCTCAGACAAATCACATCAGAACATCCTACAAAAATCTAACAAAAATCTATGGGAAACCTACAAGGCTCTAAGACAACATACTGAGAAATCAGAACAAAATTCAACACCAGATGGAAGAACTAAAATCAGCAATACAGACATATCCACAGGCCAATTATGTAATATCAATAACAATGAAAAAATGCAATTAAAATGAAAATGCATGATTAATCTAATGTCTTTATGCTATAAAATTCTACACTGAATTACGAGTCTACAGAAAAAAGAACGGAATTATTTGACTAAATCTACTATTTTTTATTAATTTTCTAATGACATGTATGCACTAAAAATATTAAAAGAAATCAATTAAGCGGAAAATATACCAAAAATAGTAAACAAAACTAAAATGACATTTTTATTTTTATACAATTTTCTAGACATTATGATGAAATGGTAGAGAAAAGAAGAATAAAAAAAAAATCACTTATTTACATTTTATTATGAATTTTATAATATGCAAAGAAAATAAAAGAAATTAAAGAAAATAAAATTGAAGTAAAACTGGAGGGGGGTGCTAACAGCAAGTTTACTCAGTTATTTCCTAAGTGGGCCAGGATGGGGGTGGTGTACATAGCAAAGGGCGCAGGGCCCAGCACTACCAGAAACTCATCACAAAAAATAACAGAAGAAAAACGCAGGGGGTGCAGCCTAGTAAGTTTTCCCAGTTAATTCTCATTGGGCTTACGCCCAGGGGGTGTGGATAGTGATAAGGGCCCTAGGCCCAGTTCCCATCATTCTGTCTCTCACACGCCAGGGGGGGATTGAGTAAACGGGGGGTGCCTCAGCAGAACGTGTTTGGGCTTGGCCCAAACCCTAACCCTAATTGGGAACCCTAACAAACAAAACCATATGCCCTTCAACCTCTCTGGTACTGTTCATTACAGCAAACCCTAACGCCACCATCCTCAACCTCTCAGCCTTTCTGAACTCTCTCAGCCTTACGCACGCAATTGAACCAAAACTTCTCACGCATCACCTCACTCTCGTACAAGATTCCTCCACACAAAATCTAATCTTAAACTAGAGACTACCTAAAATCCCAGCAGAACCCCACATTCAATAATCAAAATGAATCCAGAATGGAAGAACAATGTACCTTGCTTGAGAAGCTCGTTGAAGGACTTGAAGAAATCCTGGCGAATCTTGAAGGATCACTTGAAGGTCACTACGAGAAAGAGGCATATCTTGAGGCTCATTGAGGACCTTGAAGACGTTCTGTTGAAGTTCTCGCGTTGAGATATTGCTGGAGGGTTTCTGGAAATCTCTTTGAAGATTGATAGTAATTGCACGAACGCAGTTGAAGTTTCTGGGAATGTTGACGTCTGAGGATTCTCTGAGTCTTCCTTGAAGAACAAAGGATGAAGGTCTGATGGTGTTCTCGAATCTCCAGATGAATGTTGGTGATGTTCTGGGGAACTTTCTTGAAGGACGATGAAGACGGATGAACGCGTTCTGGAAAACAGCGTATGAAGTTTCCGGCGAATATGATGTTTCCGGCGAGGCGACGATGCAGGTGGAAGGGAGGAGATCGGAGACGATCGGAGTGAAGAAATGGATTTCTGGATATTTTTGGGTGTTTGGGGATTCCGGCGAGAAAGACGGTGGCCGGAGGACGTTGGACGGTGGCTCAAGGCGCCTGCATGCCCGGCGGCAAGGTCCCGGTGATGCTCCGGTGACCAGCTGTGGTGATGCCAAGTGGTGAAGGGAGCTACTGCATGGGTGGCACGTGTGAGGACGGGTGGCAGCAGAGAGAGAGGGTGAGCTCTGGTGGGACACGTGGGGTGATTCTGGGAGCTTCTGAGTGTGAGGTGTTGTGAGGAGTGCGAGACGCGTGGGGCTGTAACACGGTGGGAGAACTGACTTTAAACAATGTTGCGGATAGCAAGAGTCGCCACCGACTTTTATTTTATCCATAAGGAAAGGTTATAAAAGAACAGGAAAAACCTTAGAGAATATTTTGGGTCCGGGGGGTAGGTTATGAAAAGGGAAGGTGTTAGCACCCTTTTCATCCATGGTTATCCATGGGCTCTTAGGTACTTAAGCTCACTTTTGAATTGTTTTGAAAGTGTAGTGTGTGAATAGCAAAAAATTTCAGAATAGTTTAATAATAATCCGTGTATGGATGTGAAAAAAACTTGTTTGAAAATTTTGTTGGAAATTTGTTTAAGTGTGAAAAAGTTTTGAAATGAGCAAGTATCTAGGAGTAGCCTACCCTAATGTTTTAAGGTCTTTCTTATTCTTTATCCTTTCCTTAGTAAGACTATCCCTACTAAAATAGAGTAGGTAGTCCTTACTTTGGATGTTAAGGGACATGTGAGGGACAATTGGATTTTTGAAGGCCATTGTGGGGTGTAACAAGCAAACTGGAGGGACTATCATCATTTTTCGAAAGGGACTCGATTCGTAAAGGCAACCATAAGGGACTTTGATGATTTTCTTTTTGAGGGACTTGCTTTATACACCCCACTTAACCAATATTCATAGGCAACTTGAGGGATATCCTTAGGAAGTGAGACGGCGATTAAAATCGACTTACGTGTGTGAAATGTTTGATTTAATTATCTTATATTAAAATGATCTAATTTATTTTTTTAAATATCATACATATTAGCACTCCCTAATTACTAACCATAATGATAATAATAATTAAATAATTACAATTTACATCCAAGAGGCAATTACAAAATTATAATAAATAAAATAAATAGTAAAATATAATCAAAATAAATATATAAAAAAAAATAACAAATAAGTAAATAAAATATTGGGGTTAGTAAATAATAAGAAAAATTAAATAAGGTTAGTAGAAATATAAAGTTAGTGAAAATAATTAGTTGAAACAATAATAATTAGAAAAATAGACAAAGTTAGAAAAAATAATAAGATAGAAATTTCAAAATAATAATAAGCAACAAAATATGATTAGCAATAATAATTAATTAATAACGTGATTAAACATAAAATTTGATTTTTATTTAGAAACATAAATGATTAAATAATTACTATAATATAAAGTTCTAAATATAACATAATTATAAATTTCTTAATCATTTACAAAATTTAATTATCTCTAATTATATATTAACAATTATTAAGAAAAATATTTACACATTATGATGAAAATAAATTTTAAATAATCAATAATCACATTCACAAAATTTTACATTAAGTATTTATAAGGTTTAATTTTATTTACAAAAATTTACAAGAATTATAATAAATATATACATAGAATTATATAGAAAATTAAAATTAGGTTTTATTTTTTTTTAAAAAAGAGTTTTAGTTTTATTATTCTAAAAAAAAAAGTTTTAATTTTATATAAAAAAAAGAAGTTTGTTTATTCACAAGAATTTAATTTTATTTATTTTAAAAAAACTGAACTTAGTTTAAAAAAAAAATTCCTTATTTAAAACACAAAAAAATAAAATAAAACAACTTAAAAAAAAGGGGGTTGGGCCGGTCATCACTTCCGGACCCAACCCGGTTTAGCAAAAGAAAAGGGGTCAGAGTTTGCTAGGGCGTGAAACCCTAACTCTTCTCTCGCGGCGCATGCTTCTCTCTCGTTGTTTCCCTCGAGTTCTCTTTGTTCTTTCTTCATTCTGCATACTTCGCGGCCTCGATTATCCTGAGAAAAAAAAAAAAAAAAACACCCCCAAACATGATTAAACATAGAAACATGGATCTTTGTCTTACGTTTCGAAGGTTCCGTTTTAGAAAGGTGGTGACGGTAATAGTTAGCGATGATGAAGGCGATGATGATGTTATAATCTGAGCCTCGGGGTTGTTTGCCCGCCGTTGAATGGGACGGCGCCGGTGGGCTTCCTTCGGCTTGTTCGCTTGTGTTTTGTACTAATGATCTTTGATGAAGTTCTTTTCTCTTTATGATTTATGGCCGCTGTGGTTAGGGTTTCATGATTTTTTTTTCCGGCCCCTCTTCTGCGATCTATTGCTGTCTTTTATATCCGCTTTGATTTTCGTTTGGGCCTGGACTTATGATCTTTTACGTTATTTTTCTAATTGAAATCTGGGATCTTGATTTGATTCTTTTGGATTTGATTGAGGTCTTCCTGATATTTCTGATACAATATGATTTTGTTTGGATTTTTTCAGAACTGATACCGTTTGGATTCATTTGGTGTTGATTGGATTCGTTTGGGACTTTCCTCTTTCAAACTCAGGGGTTTCATTGATTTCACCTGATATGAACTGAACTGTTTTTTTATGCCGTTTGGATTTGAAACTGGATATACTTTCTGATACGGATTTGGTTTTTGTTGGATATCTGCTTCTGATTTCTGGATTTTGTTTCGAACATACATTAACTTTTCCTCTTCTTCTTTCAGAGAGAGCTGGTAGTTCGGATATTGCCGGATTGGTGCCGCCGAGAGATTCGATGCGGTGATGATGACCTTAGGGTCTAAACCATTTGGCTTTGATTGGTGCTTTAGTGATAATGACCTTCGGGTCTGAGCGGAAAAAATTACCGTATGCTGTGTACTTTCGATGTTCGGTAGGGAGTTGGCGACAGGCTTTGGCCGTTGCCCTTCCAGCCGCTCGGATGTTACGCCCGATGATGAACAACCTGAGGGCTTATTGATTGTTCTTCGATTGTGAGGTTTACGCCTTTTTCTTTGGTGCTGTTGCCATATGGTTTCAAACATGGTATGGGCTGAATTTACTCTTGCTTTCTTCTGGTATGATTTTGCGAACTCATTTGCAAATGTAATCGAGGATTTATTTGATGCTCTGTTTGGTTTTGAGACAGCCTTTCTGATATTCATTTTGATTGTTGATTTTCAGAATTTGGCCCATCAGGATTTTGTTTGAAGCGAGTTTCATTTGTCTTGTTTTGTAATCCAATTTTGGTGCAGTGGAATTGGATTTTCTGTTTTATGAATATGAACTGAATTTGATTCAGCCTTGTTCTTGAGCTGAGCTTATTCTTCTATTTCTGGATTGAGCTGTGACTTTTGTGAATTGAACTGACTCCGAGCTTAGCTTCGATTTGTTTTCGAACTGGGCTTGATTCTGGTTGTTTGTTGAATTACACCTAGTCTCTTATTTTCTGGATTGATTTAGTTCTTTTCTTTTGGGGTTGAACTTGCTCTTTGGATTGAACTTGTTCTTAGGTCTGTTGGGGACTGCTGATGTTGTTTGACTCTTGTGTTTCAGGTATTGGAAAATTTTGAAAAGATGACTCAGACCTATTGGCATCTGGGTCTGAACTCGGATTGGCTCTGCTGTTTAGCTTTGTATCAGTTTGAGAACAACTTGGAATTTAACAACGACACCATGTTTACTTGATGGAATGGTGCTTAGCTTGACTTTGAAACAGAATCCAATTTTCGGCATGGCCCCTTTTCAGTTAATCATCTATCGGCCCGAACTTCTTTTATCTCTTCATCTTTCTCGGCTGTCCCGTATTGATAAGAACAGAAATTGCTTGATCTGACGCCGATGGCGCAGATCGGTAACGGGGGTAGGATGCGGCTTTGGTCGTGCCGCTCCCGGCACTCGATGATGACAATGTTCTGAGAGTGTTGAAAAAAATTCTAACATTTTCTGTACTGTCTGTTCTCTTTTGATGTGCAGGTTAGCTGAGGATTCATGGAGAAGTTCAAATACGAACATGAAGACCTTTAGATACTTTTAGGATTTAGGATAGATGCTTTAATGTAATCCCTTAGGATTTGAGAATTTTAATGTACTTCCTTGTAACAGTACTTTGCATGAAGCAACATCCCCATTCTTGTATGATAGCATTATTTATGAAATAAAATTCTCGAAGTTTTGAATTTATTTATATTCTATCCTTAGTTAAAAAATATAAACAAATGTGAATAAATCCACAAGTATTTAATTCATTAACATAGGCATAAAACATAAATATTTCCAAGTGGTATTTGTGATCCTAATCTCATCATCCGATTAAAATGTTAACCAATTGTTTCATAACCAAACTCATATGGGCACCATGGTCACAACATTTTCAGCATCAACAGCAAAACTAATCGTAATTAAACTCCACTGACCAAATGCCAAATCTCAATATGATCAGAACTGGTGATTGATAAATGCCTCAAAACCATAACGCATCAAATGCCTCAGAATTTTAATAACAGCCCGTCTTCAAGGAATTGGTAGAATTTGTGTAAAATGACCAAAATACCCCTGGGACCAAATCTCTCTTTGATGTTGGCAAAAAATCATGAAGTTTGACTTTGGTTTGACCACAGTTGACCTCAGTTTGACTTTTTAACTGCATTGACTGCTTTTGACTTATCTGATCATCTGACTGAGCAAACTTTTGAGAAAAGTCTTGAAACTTGACATGGGGGTTCTTATACACATATAAGATGTTATGAAGCTCACTTGAAGTCTTGGAAGTCCATTTAGCCTGATTAAAGTCAAAACCCTAGTTTTGGATGCACTGCTTAGGAGGTGCATTGTCTGAGGGAATTGTCAACTCTTCTGACCAATTGTGAACTTTGTGAACCTTGTGAATCTTCATAAGATATCTTGTGATACTCATGGGAGTTATTGTGAAGCTTGTGAACCTTGTGAACATCATGAAGTGGCTTTGTAGACCTCATGACCCTTAGGAAAGCTTTGTAAACATTGCGAATCTTGTGAACCTTGTGAACCTTCAAGAAGCAACCTATGGACTTCATGAACCTCATGAAAGGTCTTGTAGATGTTGAGAAGTTTGTGAACCTTGTGAACCTTCAAGAAGCAACCTATGGACTTCATGAACCTCATGAAAGGTATTGAAAGCACTGTGGGACTTATGAACCTTGTGAACCTTCATAAAGTAGCTTGTGGACTTTATGAACTTCATGAAAGGTTATGCAAGTTGTTGGAGAACTTGTGAACCTTGTGAACCTTCTTAGAACACAAAGTCTTGTATTGTGAGGGCAAATTTTGGGGTGCAACAGCTGCCCCTGTTCAATTTTCTGAGACCTGAGGGGTTAGATTGGTATATTTGCCAGTCGTAACCTGGAAGGTTGAAGGGGATTGAACACAAAAGCCCAAAAATTTGCACTCACCAGTGCACTAGAGTGGTACAGATGGCTAGTTGAATATGATTGAGTGGGCTTAAAGATGCCACTAGGGGGGGGAGCAGTTCAAAATATGGGTGTATGATGAAAGCTGTCAGGAGTCTGGAATAATAATGATGTAGCAGCATGTCTTCATGAGGATAGAGCAATCAATAGTGATAACCCTAAAGCAGTCTTGAAGCAATGATATGATTTCAGGAGGATAGAACAATGAATGGCTCTAAAGCAGTCTTGAAATAATAATGTGATATGTCTTCAGGAGGATAGAGCAATCAATAGCTCTAAAGCAGTCTTGAAGTAATGATTTCAGGAGGATAGAGCAATGGATAGCTCTAAAGCAGTCTTGAAATAATAATGTAATTTCAGGAGGATAGAGCAATGGATAACTCTAAAGCAGTCTTGAAATAATTAGATGGCTTCAGGAGGATAGAGCAATCAATAGCTCTAAAGCAGTCTTGAAGTAGTAATATGACCTCATGAGGATAGAGCAATGAATAGCTCTAAAGCAGTCTTGAAGTAATAGGATGATTTCAGGAGGATAGAGCAATCAGTAGCTCTAAAGCAGTCTTGAAGTCATGAGAGGCTATCAGGAGGACAAAATAACCCTGAGGTTACAATAAAGCAGTCCAAAGTAATAAGAAGCTCATCAGGAGGATAAATTAACCCTGAGGTTACAATAAAGCAGTCCCAAAGATCATAAGCTTGTTTGTTGGATAATTAACCTGAAAACAAGGTAGCACTCTGTATAACAACATTAGTTTATGCTTTATGTATGCATGTATGACATGATGCACTTAGGTAATGTACTATAGACATATATGTTATGGTATGATGTAAATGATGTATGTATGATATGACACTGCTGGAAGTGTCTGGATATCCTTGTATAACAACTGCTGGCCAAGGAAAATAAATCCCGATTCGTTGTTGAAGAATATATAACCCTCCGTCTGCTGGGGATAACAAGGTATAGATAACCTCCCGTTGTTGGGGATAACAAGGTATAGATAACCTCCCGTTGTTGGGGATAGTAGGGTATAGATAACCTTCGTTTTCGTTTGATAGTAGGATAAGTATAACATCCCGTCTTCGTTCATCGTGCCTTTATTGGAAAGTAATTTCCCGTATATCCGTATGAGGATAAAAGAGATGGATATAAATTCCAGGGGAGATTAGACTTTGTGAAAATGGATTAGTCCTACTGATGGTTTGTAACTGTTTTGTAAAGATGAACCGGCGAAGCTTCGTTGAAATCCTTCCCTCGTTCGTCCTTAGTAAATACTATTACTGCATTTTCATGCATTTCTGGTAAACATCAATTATATTAAAAGGCATACATACATTCAAACACAACCAATGGACGTTTCGCTTATGTAAATAGGGTAAAAGTAAATCTGGATTCAAAAGATGGAGTTTATTTATATCAAAAGTGACTCATACACGGGTAAGTTTGTACAAGGAGACATAAACCCTAGTAAGAGAATTTTGTCATGAAGTTTTACAAAAAGAATCAGCTATGTGGGAAATAATCCTATTGAGTTTCAATTCTACTATTGCCACTCAAGTATCTCATCTTCTTGCTGTTGAGACGGAAACGATTGGATTGAGCTTCATCTGTTTGAGCTTGAGTAAGTAGTACAACTGGTTGCAGTTTCATGAGTGATCCAAACGAGACATAGTCATACGCTTTAATCCCTAACTTTTGCCTGGATTGCCCTTTCAGGTTTTCAATCCACCGGGATACCCTTTTTTGCCCAAGCCGCCTTTTCAGGTTTTCGACTTGCCGGGTGTACATCTTTTTATATATATATCCCTAATTTTTGCCCATACCCTTTTGGTTTGTCGGGATGCCCTTATTTTTGCCTAGGCCTGTCAACCTAGCGGGTCTCTTTTTATGCGTAGTATTTTTTAACTATGTCTGCGTTTACAGGTTGTGGGAAGTCTTCACCATCCATTGTAGTCAGTATCAAGGCACCTCCTGAGAACACTGTCTTGACTACAAATGGTCCCTCATATGTTGGAGTCCACTTGCCCCTAGGATCACCCTGTGGTAATATGATACGCTTGATTACCAAGTCACCAGCCTGATATACCTTTGGCTTAACCTTCTTGTCAAAAGGTTTGATCATCCATTTCTGGTACATCTGGCCATGACAAACTGCTGCTAACCTTTTCTCATCAATCAAATTTATCTGGTCAAGTCGAGTCTGAATCCACTCATCTTCATCCAAGCCTGCATCCTTCATAATTCTCAAGGAGGGGATCTGAACTTCAATAGGCAGAACTGCTTCCATACCATAGACTAAGGAGAATGGGGTTGCCCCTGTTGAAGTACGTATTGTAGTACGATAGCCATGCAGAGCAAATGGTAACATCTCGTGCCAATCCTTGTAAGTAATAGTCATCTTCTGTACAATCTTCTTAATGTTCTTATTAGCAGCTTCAACTGCCCCATTCATCTTTGGACGATACGGAGAAGAGTTGTGATGCTTAATCTTGAACTGCGTACAGAGATCAGTAATCATAGTGTTGTTCAGATTAGAGCCATTGTCAGTGATAATCCTTTCAGGGATACCATACCTACATATGAGATTATTCTTAATGAACCGAGCCACCACATTCTTAGTCACAGATGCAAATGAAGCTGCCTCTACCCACTTCGTGAAGTAATCAATAGCAACCAGGATGAAACGATGCCCATTAGAAGCAGTAGGCTTGATCTCACCAATCATATCAATGCCCCACATGGCAAAGGGCCAAGGAGCAGTCAACACATTCAATGGAGATGGAGGTACATGTACTTTATCAGCATAGATTTGACATTTGTGACATGTTCTGGAGTGTTGATAGCAATCAGCTTCCATGGTAGACCAATAGTAACCTGCTCTCAAAATCTTCTTTGCCATGGTATGACCACTAGAATGAGTGCCAAAGGTCCCATCATGCATCTCTTCCATAATTTCTGTAGCTTCCTTCTTATCCACACAACGAAGCATAGTTGAATCATGATTACGCTTATACAGAATGCCATTACTCAGAAAGAACTTAGCAGAAAACCTTCTCAGGAACTTCCTATCTTTGACAGATGCCCCTTCAGGGAACTCCTGAGCTTCAAGATAGTTTTTCACTTCATAGAACCAAGGCTTCTCCTCTGCCCCTTCAGTGTCAATCTCATTGCAGTATGCAGGCTTCTCAAATCTATCAATGGTAATCTTGGGAGCTTCATCATCCCAGCTGATCTCAAACATAGATGCCATGGTGGCCAATGCGTCTGCCAACTGATTCTCTCTTCGTGGAATATGTCCAAAAGTAATCTCTTTGAAATGTGGGATCAAAGACAACACATGTTCTCTGTAAGGAATGAGATTATCATGCTTTGTATCCCAATCTCCTTTAATCTGACTTACTACCAGAGCTGAATCTCCATACACCTCAAGGAACTGAATCTTCATATCAATAGCAACTTGCATACCCATGATACATGCCTCATACTCAGCCATGTTATTGGTACAATAGAAACAAAGTCTGGCAGTAATCGGGGTATGACAACCTTCAGGGGAACTAATCACAACACCAACACCATTACCATGTGCATTGGAGGCACCATCAAAAACCATAGTCCATCGGGATCCTTGTTCAGGTCCGTCATATTGTCCAGGTTCTTTGGTAACAGACATAATGTCTTCATCAGGGAACTCAAAATTCATTGACTGGTAATCATCTACCGCTTGATGAGCCAAATGATCAGCAACAACACTCCCCTTAATGGCCTTCTGAGTAGTATACTGTATATCATATTCCGTCAAGATCATTTGCCATCTTGCAATTCTTCCGGAGAGAGCAGGTTTCTCAAATATGTACTTGATTGGATCCATCTTCGAAATCAACAAGGTAGTATGGGTCAACATATACTGTCTTAGTCGGCGAGCAGCCCATGCCAAAGCGCAGCAAGTTTTCTCGAGCAGTGAGTATCTTGTTTCACAGTCGGTAAACTTTTTGCTAAGGTAGTATATTGCCTGCTCTTTTCGACCAGACTCGTCATGTTGCCCCAATACACACCCCATTGAGTTGTCTAATACTGTTAAATACATAATCAAGGGTCTTCCATCAGCTGGTGGCATTAAAATTGGGGGTTCTAGCAAATATCTCTTGATTTCATCAAAGGCAGTCTGGCACTCATCATTCCATTCCATCACCTGATCTTTCTTCAACAACTTGAAGATTGGCTCACAGATGGTAGTTAATTGGGAAATAAATCTTGCAATGTAGTTCAATCGTCCCAAGAAACCTCTAACCTCCTTCTCAGTACGGGGAGCTGGCATCTCTCATATAGCTTTCACTTTTGCAGGATCCACTTCAATACCTTTTCCACTGACAATGAAACCCAGGAGCTTTCCAGATCTAACTCCAAAAGTACACTTGTTTGGATTTAATCTCAACCTGTATTTCTTCAACCTCTCAAACAACTTGTGCAGATGATCAAGATGTTGTTCTTCACTTTGAGACCTGGCTATCATATCATCCACATATACCTCTATCTCGTGATGAATCATATCATGAAACAAAGCCACCATAGCACGCTGATATGTTGCCCCTGCATTCTTCAAACCAAATGGCATTACCTTATAGCAAAAGGTGCCCCACTGTGTCACAAATGTAGTCTTCTCCATATCTTCAGGTGCCATCTTGATTTGATTGTAACCAGAGAAACCATCCATAAAAGAGAATACCTTATGCTGAGCGGTGTTGTCTACCAGAATATCAATACGAGGAAGTGGAAAGTCATCTTTAGGGCTAGCCTTGTTCAGATCTCTGTAGTCTACACACATACGTACCTTACCATCTTTCTTAGGAACTGGTACCACATTTGCAACCCACTGAGGATAAGAAGTTACGGCCAAGAACCCTGCATTGAACTGTTTCATTACTTCTGCTTTGATCTTTTCTGACATTTCAGGACGCATACGACGAACCTTCTGCTTCTTTGGACGACAATCTTCTTTCACTGGCAAACGGTGAACCACAATGTCTGTATCCAACCCTGGCATATCTTCATAAGACCAAGCAAAGATCTCCACATAGTCACGTAGCATCTGAATCAACCTGTTCTTGACACTGTCCTCTAAATCAGCCCCTATCTTGACCTCTTTTCTGTTTTCTTCAGTTCCCAGATTCACAACTTCGACTGGCTCTTCATGTGGCTGTATAGCTTTCTCTTCTTGTTGTAACAACCTAGCAAGCTCCACAGGTATTTCACAATCGTCCTCGTTTCCGTATTCAGTTTGATAGATCGGATTCTCGAAATTGTAATTGGCAATAGTAGAACTGTTATCAACTGGATCCAGAGTGGATGAGGATCTGCATTTTAGTGACGTGGGTGTGTGTAAGAACACATAGCTGATAAAGCAAAAATAAAAGAAAAAGAAAGACAAGGAACACAATATTTACGAAAACGAAACGTCCACTGATTTTATTGAATGAAGTATGCAAATGAAATGACAACCCGCAACAAGCACACCATTGTGCCCCGGGTAAGGCACATGGCTTGAAAGTTTTAATTGTTCCAGAAATTACAAATTTAAAAACATAACACAGTAATAGTATTTACTCCTGACTAAAGGAGATAGGGATAACATCTTCAGCTTTCCAATTATTGAGTCCAGCACCCACAGTAGGAAAAACCCATGCCTCCAAGTTGTAGTCTTCATCTTGATCTCCCACAGCATTGATAACCCCTTGATTGGTGATACGAACAGCACGAGCACGACGAACAGCCTTCTGGGACTCTGCAGTGAAACCCAAACCAAACTTGTCAGACTTGTATGGAATATCAGGAAGCTGACCCCAAATAGTACAACCACCTTCTTCCACCACAACTTTTGCATCATTGAGGGAGGCCATTGCCATTGTTGGAGGGTTTCTGATGACCACAGGAACCTTCTTCACAGCAGGAGGAGTCACACAATCCTTAACAGCCCAGGGAACCACTTCAAATGACTGACATGGAGTTTCAATGTATTCACCTTCTACTTCCAGATACTTGAAAGTGTTTACATGGCTGACAAAGTATTCTTCCTCTCCAAAGACAGTAACAACTTTTCCATTCACCGGATATCTCAACTTTTGATGTAATGTGGAGGTCACAGCACCTGCCCCATGGATCCAGGGACGACCAAGCAGACATGAGTACGAAGGACGAATATCCATCACATAGAATGTAGCAGTAAACACCTGAGAGCCAACCTTGATTGGAAGATCAATTTCCCCATGCACTACTCTTCTAGAACCATCAAAAGCCTTTACCACAATATTACTGGGCTTCAATACCGTATCTTCAGGACTCAGCTTGTTCAGGACTTCCTTAGGCAACACATTCAGAGAGGAACCATTGTCTATCAGCACATGAGACAGGGTAGCGCCCCTGCATTCAATTGAAATATGCAGGGCCCTGTTATGATCCCTCTTGGCAGGGGTCAAGTCAGCATCAGAAAATCCTAACCCGTTGTCATAGGTCAGGTGCGCAACACAATTCTCAAACTGGTCCACAGAAATTGCACTGGGTACATGAGCCATCTTTAGAAACTTGATCAATGACTTGGCATGAGCCTCAGAACATAATAACAGGGAGAGCATAGAAATCTTTGAGGGAGTATGCCCCAGCTGATCAACAATATCATAATCACTCTTGTGAATGATTTTCAATACTTCTTCCATCTGCTTAGAGAGGTCATCAGCAGCTGGCACATCAGTAGATACAGGCTCAATAACAGGACCCTTGCCCCGAGCATCAGTGGTGGAAGTAACAGCAGGAGTAACTGCGCTCTTGGAAGCAACTGGAGGAGAGAAGACTCTTCCACTACGAGTGATCTTGCTAGATCCAACAATATTATCAATGTCAACAGGCATATCAGGTAAAGGCTCCTGCTTGACACCATGGATGTAAACATCAGACCCATAGTGCCAAGGCACAGCTTTGTCAGATGTATAAGGAATAGGACCAGGAGTGGTAATGATCAGAGGAGCTACTCTGGCTTCAGCAACAACTTTCACAGGACCTTCAGCAGTAATCTTGATTGGGCCCTGATGAGTGATTTTAATGGGACCCTTTGAAGTGATTCTTAGTGGTACTTTGTCAACCATGTCAACCTCTTCAATCTTCTTACCCTGAGTCAGATGATCCACCATATTTTCTACAGATGCTGGTCTTCTTTCAAACACTATAGTATATTTATCCATGAGACGTTGAATCCCATCTCTCAAAATGAAGCAACTATCCGGCTTATAGGTACAATATAGACAATCTTCATGACAACCTGGAAAGATCCCAGCTTGTACTAACCTCTTTTTGATAACAGACAATGGTGTGCTCAACTCCATAACTGAATAGACATGCAGATCTTCATCAATATCTTCATCAATGGCGTTGACAGTCTTCTCGTGATTTGGCATTGGAGCTGTAATCACATTTGGAGTACCTGGTGGATCAAACTTAATTTCTCCAGCATCAATCATATCCTGAATTTTGTTCTTCAAGACCCAGCAGTTATTAGTATCATGTCCTGGACAGTTTGAATGATATGCACATCGTGCATTGGGATTGTACTTGGGAGAGGTAACATTGGGATTCTGAGGAGCCTCCCTCAGGGTAATAAGTTCAGCCTTCAACAAGTGTTGCAATGCCTGAGCCATTGACATGTTGATCTTCGTGAACTGTCTTCTAGCCCTCTGTTGGTTGCCTTGAGGCTGCTCTGTTGTTGCAGGAGTTGGATTTGAAATATGAACTGCACTAACAGACTGATGCCTTCTGTTACGATCAGGCTGACCATACACAGCATTAGATTCTTTCTTCCCAGTGGGAGGCTTCTTTGCAGCACCTGATGAAGAAGTGCCCACTTGGATCTTACCACTCTTGATACCATTCTCTACTCGCTCTCCTGTCATGATCAACTCAGTGAAGCCAGATGATGAGCTTCCAATGAGATGACTGTAAAACGGACCATTCAGCGTACACATGAACATATCAACCAACTCCCTATCAGTCAAAGGGGGTTGAACTCTTCCAGCTAAGTCTCTCCACTTCTGAGCATACTCCTTAAAGCTTTCTTTGGCACCCATAGACATGCTTTGAAGCTGCATGCGAGTGGGGGCTAAGTCAGCATTGTATTGATACTGCTTGTAGAAAGCTTCAGCAAGGTCGTTCCAATCTCTGATGTTGACACTCTCCAACTGATAATACCACTCTAGCTGAGCTCCAGATAAACTTTCTTGAAAGAAATGGATCCACAACTTTTTATCAGCAGTGTGGGGTTGAATTCTTCTGACATAAGACCTCAGATGCAATTTGGGACAAGAGACCCCATCATAGACAACAAATGTAGGAACTTTGAATCCAATGGGTATGACCACCCCAGATATCAAGCTCAAATCCTCAAAATCCAGCCCAGATGATTTCTGTAATTCCATAGCATCCATTCTATCCACCAGCATCTTGAATTTGTCTTCGTTAGGCTCATGGTAGTAGTTAGCCTCAGAATCAGAGTCCCCCATAGTGTTGTGGAGACTGCCTCTCTCCTGCTCAGATTCTTCAGATTCATAGTCTTCAACCTGCTCCTTGGTCCTGACAGGACCTTTGAACCTTCTTCCCATGTTGAGCAACCCAGCAGACCTTCTAGCTTTCTTAGTCTTCTTGGCCAGCAGTGTCTTCAATTCATCCTGCCCCTTGGATAGGTTCAGGATCAGCTCTTGGAACTGTGCATTCTGTGCCTGGAGATCCTTAACTGATTGTTCAAGAGCCATTGCTGAAATAAACAGCGAGAAGATGAGAAACCTGTGCACAATTATAAACCTGTGATGCAATGATATGGGAATGCATATGCAATGTTTTCAAGGACCGCAGGATTTAAATTTGCTTAAACAAACAAGAAAGTAACTTTTTATTAGTAATAACTTGTTTTGCCTTTTAGGCTTACAAAAAATGAAAACGAAATAAGTACAAAAGATGGGGTTTTAAGTCTCCCATGGACGTTTCCTCTTGGTGTTGAGGTATGAGTTGAGGTTTCGTTCCTCATGAAGTAGCTTTGTTAGCTCTAGGATCCTTGCTTGGCTTGCTTTGTAATGAGCCTCGAAAGTATCCCTTTGCTCTTTCAGTTGGATCCATGATCTCTGCAAGTCTTCCATATCAGTAGGCATGTCTGGGTGAAGGATGGTATAAGCTGTGTCTCCTTCAGCAACAGGTTCCATGGTAACTGGTAGGACGGCAGGATATGGCATCATGAGTGTCTGAGCACGAAATCGTACCCATCTGAGATAAGCCTCCATAGGAATGGTGTACTTAGGCTCCAGTGTCTTGCTGTCAATCCTGTTTACCTTTCCCCAAGCTCGTATGAATCTCTGACGGTAACCCTGAAGATCGTTGTCGTAGTCAAACACAATGCCCTGAATCAACATGTCATGTGGACCATCGCTCCGGGCGTAACCAAACTGTCGTAAAGCTAGAGATGGGTTGTAGGTGATGCCTCCTCTTATGCCTAGAAGTGGCACATTAGGAAACTCCCCACAACGGTCAATGATGGTGACATTCTCCATAGATCTGGAGCACCAATGGATGTCTGAGTGAGAAAGTGACATGATCCTCTTGGACCATCTGAACCCTTGCTCATTCTTCATTACTGAGCGAGGAAGGTGAGAAATAAACCACCTAGAAAGTAAAGGTATGCAGCACATCAAAGTTCCTCTTGCCCTTGTAGTACGGGTGTGAAGAGAATGTAGGATGTCTCCAAGTAAGGTAGGCACTGGATTGCGACTCAGGAATATGTTGATGGCATGAACGTCTATGAACTGATCAGGATTGGGGAACAACACTAAGCCATAAATCAATAAGGCTAAGATCTCCTCAAAAGCATCGTAGCTCATAGCCTTCAAGAACATTTGAGCTTTATCCACTAATACCTTGGCAAGAATACCTTTAACTCCACTTCTCGTCTCTGGAACAATGTCAGACTTCTTCAGATGTAGAGCTGCAACAATAACTTCTGGTTTAAGCTCCTTCTCTAAGCCTGTGAATGGCTTCTGATCAAGAACAGGTATACCCAGAAGTTTAGAGAACTCCTCCATGGTTGGAACCAGCTGATAATCAGGAAATGTAAAGCAATGGTGCTTAGGGTCAAAGAACTGAAACAGTACACTCATCATGTCTTCACTGAACCCTGAAGTAACTAGATCCAATAAGTGACCACGTCTCTTGTTGAACTGGGAATGATCAGGCACTAGGGAAACCAACTCCTTGAGCTTAGCGGGTATCCCTACAAAGTTGATCCTGATGGTGTTTCTACGAGCAGAAGCCATGACCTGCAACAAAGAACAAAGATAAATCCTTTGGTCCTTGAAATGGTTAGGGAAAATGATATGCTTATGATGCATGATGATGTCATGATGTCATGCTCAATCACAAACATGTGGCACACACAAACAAGTCACACCATAGCCCTAGGTTTAAAGGCTTGCATGAGGTTCAAAGGCAAGTACCCTCCCCTGAAGTTAGATGGTTCATCCTGTCCTACAAAAGTAACCAGGTTCTAAGGGATCTCAATATCATTGATCCTTCACAAGGGTGGTTGTTCAGAAGGCAACTTACTTGCCAACCAAAACCCTCCAAGTTTAAGATCTCAATGAGCGTAGTATCGAGTGTCAACCAACTTCAGTCTGCACCAAAGCCGGTTACCTCACTACTTTCTAAAGGCCAAGATGAGTTAACTAGGGTTCTAAAAGCCAGTTAGTGCATTGACAACATATGGCAGCCTCAATATTATCCTCAACTTGACTTAAGGAATATAAGCACCAACCAAGAAGTCGCACCAACTATGGCCACCAGATCAACCGTATCGATATACGTCGTACAGTTTCCTTGGTCTATTGCCATTTACCTAAGGTACACTAGATCCGGGTTAGGACCTTTCACACATAAGAGCACCCCAACAATATAATAATAAAGCAAACAAGGCAAACAATTTAAAGTGATCTTAATTCCTAAGGGTACCCCTCTTAAATAGATCCCCAGCAGAGTCGCCAGTTCTGTAACACGGTGGAAGAACTGACTTTAAACAATGTTGCGGATAGCAAGAGTCGCCACCGACTTTTATTTTATCCATAAGGAAAGGTTATAAAAGAACAGGAAAAACCTTAGAGAATATTTTGGGTCCGGGGGGTAGGTTATGAAAAGGGAAGGTGTTAGCACCCTTTTCATCCATGGTTATCCATGGGCTCTTAGGTACTTAAGCTCACTTTTGAATTGTTTTGAAAGTGTAGTGTGTGAATAGCAAAAAATTTCAGAATAGTTTAATAATAATCCGTGTATGGATGTGAAAAAAACTTGTTTGAAAATTTTGTTGGAAATTTGTTTAAGTGTGAAAAAGTTTTGAAATGAGCAAGTATCTAGGAGTAGCCTACCCTAATGTTTTAAGGTCTTTCTTATTCTTTATCCTTTCCTTAGTAAGACTATCCCTACTAAAATAGAGTAGGTAGTCCTTACTTTGGATGTTAAGGGACATGTGAGGGACAATTGGATTTTTGAAGGCCATTGTGGGGTGTAACAAGCAAACTGGAGGGACTATCATCATTTTTCGAAAGGGACTCGATTCGTAAAGGCAACCATAAGGGACTTTGATGATTTTCTTTTTGAGGGACTTGCTTTATACACCCCACTTAACCAATATTCATAGGCAACTTGAGGGATATCCTTAGGAAGTGAGACGGCGATTAAAATCGACTTACGTGTGTGAAATGTTTGATTTAATTATCTTATATTAAAATGATCTAATTTATTTTTTTAAATATCATACATATTAGCACTCCCTAATTACTAACCATAATGATAATAATAATTAAATAATTACAATTTACATCCAAGAGGCAATTACAAAATTATAATAAATAAAATAAATAGTAAAATATAATCAAAATAAATATATAAAAAAAAAATAACAAATAAGTAAATAAAATATTGGGGTTAGAAAATAATAAGAAAAATTAAATAAGGTTAGTAGAAATATAAAGTTAGTGAAAATAATTAGTTGAAACAATAATAATTAGAAAAATAGACAAAGTTAGAAAAAATAATAAGATAGAAATTTCAAAATAATAATAAGCAACAAAATATGATTAGCAATAATAATTAATTAATAACGTGATTAAACATAAAATTTGATTTTTATTTAGAAACATAAATGATTAAATAATTACTATAATATAAAGTTCTAAATATAACATAATTATAAATTTCTTAATCATTTACAAAATTTAATTATCTCTAATTATATATTAACAATTATTAAGAAAAATATTTACACATTATGATGAAAATAAATTTTAAATAATCAATAATCACATTCACAAAATTTTACATTAAGTATTTATAAGGTTTAATTTTATTTACAAAAATTTACAAGAATTATAATAAATATATACATAGAATCATATAGAAAATTAAAATTAGGTTTTATTTTTTTTTAAAAAAGAGTTTTAGTTTTATTATTCTAAAAAAAAAAAGTTTTAATTTTATATAAAAAAAAGAAGTTTGTTTATTCACAAGAATTTAATTTTATTTATTTTAAAAAAACAGAACTTAGTTTAAAAAAAAAATTCCTTATTTAAAACACAAAAAAATAAAATAAAACAACTTAAAAAAAAGGGGGTTGGGCCGGTCATCACTTCCGGACCCAACCCGGTTTAGCAAAAGAAAAGGGGTCAGAGTTTGCTAGGGCGTGAAACCCTAACTCTTCTCTCGCGGCGCATGCTTCTCTCTCGTTGTTTCCCTCGAGTTCTCTTTGTTCTTTCTTCATTCTGCATACTTCGCAGCCTCGATTATCCTGAGAAAAAAAAAAAAAAAAACACCCCCAAACATGATTAAACATAGAAACATGGATCTTTGTCTTACGTTTCGAAGGTTCCGTTTTAGAAAGGTGGTGACGGTAATAGTTAGCGATGATGAAGGCGATGATGATGTTATAATCTGAGCCTCGGGGTTGTTTGCCCGCCGTTGAATGGGACGGCGCCGGTGGGCTTCCTTCGGCTTGTTCGCTTGTGTTTTGTACTAATGATCTTTGATGAAGTTCTTTTCTCTTTATGATTTACGGCCGCTGTGGTTAGGGTTTCATGATTTTTTTTTTCCGGCCCCTCTTCTGCGATCTATTGCTGTCTTTTATATCCGCTTTGATTTTCGTTTGGGCCTGGACTTATGATCTTTTACGTTATTTTTCTAATTGAAATCTGGGATCTTGATTTGATTCTTTTGGATTTGATTGAGGTCTTCCTGATATTTCTGATACAATATGATTTTGTTTGGATTTTTTCAGAACTGATACCGTTTGGATTCATTTGGTGTTGATTGGATTCGTTTGGGACTTTCCTCTTTCAAACTCAGGGGTTTCATTGATTTCACCTGATATGAACTGAACTGTTTTTTTTTATGCCGTTTGGATTTGAAACTGGATATACTTTCTGATACGGATTTGGTTTTTGTTGGATATCTGCTTCTGATTTCTGGATTTTGTTTCGAACATACATTAACTTTTCCTCTTCTTCTTTCAGAGAGAGCTGGTAGTTCGGATATTGCCGGATTGGTGCCGCCGAGAGATTCGATGCGGTGATGATGACCTTAGGGTCTGAACCATTTGGCTTTGATTGGTGCTTTAGTGATAATGACCTTCGGGTCTGAGCGGAAAAAATTACCGTATGCTGTGTACTTTCGATGTTCGGTAGGGAGTTGGCGACAGGCTTTGGCCGTTGCCCTTCCAGCCGCTCGGATGTTACGCCCGATGATGAACAACCTGAGGGCTTATTGATTGTTCTTCGATTGTGAGGTTTACGCCTTTTTCTTTGGTGCTGTTGCCATATGGTTTCAAACATGGTATGGGCTGAATTTACTCTTGCTTTCTTCTGGTATGATTTTGCGAACTCATTTGCAAATGTAATCGAGGATTTATTTGATGCTCTGTTTGGTTTTGAGACAGCCTTTCTGATATTCATTTTGATTGTTGATTTTCAGAATTTGGCCCATCAGGATTTTGTTTGAAGCGAGTTTCATTTGTCTTGTTTTGTAATCCAATTTTGGTGCAGTGGAATTGGATTTTCTGTTTTATGAATATGAACTGAATTTGATTCAGCCTTGTTCTTGAGCTGAGCTTATTCTTCTATTTCTGGATTGAGCTGTGACTTTTGTGAATTGAACTGACTCCGAGCTTAGCTTCGATTTGTTTTCGAACTGGGCTTGATTCTGGTTGTTTGTTGAATTACACCTAGTCTCTTATTTTCTGGATTGATTTAGTTCTTTTCTTTTGGGGTTGAACTTGCTCTTTGGATTGAACTTGTTCTTAGGTCTGTTGGGGACTGCTGATGTTGTTTGACTCTTGTGTTTCAGGTATTGGAAAATTTTGAAAAGATGACTCAGACCTATTGGCATCTGGGTCTGAACTCGGATTGGCTCTGCTGTTTAGCTTTGTATCAGTTTGAGAACAACTTGGAATTTAACAACGACACCATGTTTACTTGATGGAATGGTGCTTAGCTTGACTTTGAAACAGAATCCAATTTTCGGCATGGCCCCTTTTCAGTTAATCATCTATCGGCCCGAACTTCTTTTATCTCTTCATCTTTCTCGGCTGTCCCGTATTGATAAGAACAGAAATTGCTTGATCTGACGCCGATGGCGCGGATCGGTAACGGGGGTAGGATGCGGCTTTGGTCGTGCCGCTCCCGGCACTCGATGATGACAATGTTCTGAGAGTGTTGAAAAAAATTCTAACATTTTCTGTACTGTCTGTTCTCTTTTGATGTGCAGGTTAGCTGAGGATTCATGGAGAAGTTCAAATACGAACATGAAGACCTTTAGATACTTTTAGGATTTAGGATAGATGCTTTAATGTAATCCCTTAGGATTTGAGAATTTTAATGTACTTCCTTGTAACAGTACTTTGCATGAAGCAACATCCCCATTCTTGTATGATAGCATTATTTATGAAATAAAATTATCGAAGTTTTGAATTTATTTATATTCTATCCTTAGTTAAAAAATATAAACAAATGTGAATAAATCCACAAGTATTTAATTCATTAACATAGGCATAAAACATAAATATTTCCAAGTGGTATTTGTGATCCTAATCTCATCATCCGATTAAAATGTTAACCAATTGTTTCATAACCAAACTCATATGGGCACCATGGTCACAACATTTTCAGCATCAACAGCAAAACTAATCGTAATTAAACTCCACTGACCAAATGCCAAATCTCAATATGATCAGAACTGGTGATTGATAAATGCCTCAAAACCATAACGCATCAAATGCCTCAGAATTTTAATAACAGCCCGTCTTCAAGGAATTGGTAGAATTTGTGTAAAATGACCAAAATACCCCTGGGACCAAATCTCTCTTTGATGTTGGCAAAAAATCATGAAGTTTGACTTTGGTTTGACCACAGTTGACCTCAGTTTGACTTTTTAACTGCATTGACTGCTTTTGACTTATCTGATCATCTGACTGAGCAAACTTTTGAGAAAAGTCTTGAAACTTGACATGGGGGTTCTTATACACATATAAGATGTTATGAAGCTCACTTGAAGTCTTGGAAGTCCATTTAGCCTGATTAAAGTCAAAACCCTAGTTTTGGATGCACTGCTTAGGAGGTGCATTGTCTGAGGGAATTGTCAACTCTTCTGACCAATTGTGAACTTTGTGAACCTTGTGAATCTTCATAAGATATCTTGTGATACTCATGGGAGTTATTGTGAAGCTTGTGAACCTTGTGAACATCATGAAGTGGCTTTGTAGACCTCATGACCCTTAGGAAAGCTTTGTAAACATTGCGAATCTTGTGAACCTTGTGAACCTTCAAGAAGCAACCTATGGACTTCATGAACCTCATGAAAGGTCTTGTAGATGTTGAGAAGTTTGTGAACCTTGTGAACCTTCAAGAAGCAACCTATGGACTTCATGAACCTCATGAAAGGTATTGAAAGCACTGTGGGACTTATGAACCTTGTGAACCTTCATAAAGTAGCTTGTGGACTTTATGAACTTCATGAAAGGTTATGCAAGTTGTTGGAGAACTTGTGAACCTTGTGAACCTTCTTAGAACACAAAGTCTTGTATTGTGAGGGCAAATTTTGGGGTGCAACAGGGGCCAACCTCGAGCCAACACGTGGCTCTTGATATTTAAATGCTGCAATGCGCTGGAAGCTTCCAGAAGGATCTGGAGAGAGCTGGAGAAATCTGGATCAAGCTGGACATTTGGATAACTGCATTTGAATTGGGCTTGCACCGGGCCCAACGAAACTAATCTAAAAAAAATTCAGAAAAACTGCAAAACAAGCTTAAACAATCTAATTAACATCTAATCTTAATTAATTAAATCTAAAACGAGAAAAAACCTATTAACTCTAATAAAACTATATTAAACTTAAAAAAAAGACTATATATCATCTATTTAAATTCTATAAAAGAAAATAAACTATTTAAAAGAAAAAATCTATTTAAAACTATATTCTTTATTTCAAAAACTCAATTAATATTCTAAAAATGTTTTAAAAGCTACAAAATGATTTAAATCTATTAAAACTATTTAAAACCTATTTAAAAATCTATAAAATGTCTATTAAAATTCTAAACTATTAACATCTATTATTAATGAAAGAAAACACTATATTCCCCTTTTCCTTTATTATTCTAAAAACAATTAAAACTATTTAAACTCTTTTATATTCTAAAAAAAATCTATTTAAAAACCTATAAAATTCTAAAAAGAGAATTAAACTATTAAAAATACAAAAACCCTATTTAAATTCCAGAAAAATCTATAAAGCCTATCTAAAATTCACAAAAGTCTATTAAAATCCTAAAAATGCAGATGAATGCAAATGACCCCCATAAAAGAGCGCACGAGACCAGATCGAATCGAACAGAGATCCCCGGGCATCAGAATATCCTCAAAATCACTGTGCAAGCTAAAAATCACCGAGGAGCGCACAATTTCCCGAAAATAAAACCCTGGTGATCTGGACTGGATCTGCCATATCTGATAGACGAAAACCAAGCTGTAAACTCTGATATCCTCCGTTTGTGCACAAATATCATGCGTCTGATTTGCGAATACGAGTTTAGACCACGAGTCAGATAGGAGAATCGGTTGGTCAAATTTTAGGGTGCAACAGCTGCCCCTATTCAAGCGGCTTGGACCTAAAGGATTTGAAGAGCGCTCAGCCTTCAAACATTCGGAGGTACGAGACGGTTGAATACAAATAAAACCTGAAAATTTGCCAACCGCGAGCATATACTGTAAACTGCTTGGGGAATAAAGTCCTGAAAACCGAGTCCAGTCATTACGGTACCAAACTGATCGACCATCTGATGGAGAACTCCTGATTTGAATACCCATTACTTGTGATACCCCATATAACAAACCCTGAGGGTTGCACCAAAATACCTGATCCTTTCACATTGCCTACTGATAGGCAGGAAGAGAAATGTACTCACATCGTCCAAAGATGGACGGGAAGACACCCTTGATCCCAAAAGAAAACTTCACTACTCACATCGTCTAATGATAGACGGGATCATCCTGATCGAATACTCACATCGTCTAAGGATAGACGGAAAGACACCATAATCTCCAAATTCACATCGTCTACGGGTAGACGGGATCATCCTGATTGATGAAACAAATCAATTCACATCGTCTAAGGATAGACGGGATCATCCTGATTGATGAAACAAATCAATTCACATCGTCTAAGGGTAGACGGAATCATCCTGATTGATGAAACAAATCAATTCACATCGTCTAAGGGTAGACGGAAAGAAATTCTTAATCTCCATACTCACATCGTCTAAAGATAGACGGAATCATCCTGATTGATGAACAAATCAATTCTCATCGTCTAAGGGTAGACGGAAAGAAATTCTTAATCTCCATACTCACATCATCTAAAGATAGACGGAATCATCCTGATTGATGAACAAATCAATTCTCATCGTCTAAGGATAGACGGGAACAAAGCCTGATCGCATACTCACATCGTCTAAGGATAGACGGAAAGAAATAATCTCCGTACTTGCATCGGAAAGAAATTCATAATCTCTATACTCACATCGTCCAAGGGTAGACGGAATCATCCTGATTGATGACACAAATCGATAGTCACATCGTCTAAGGGTAGACGGAAAGAAATAATCCCCATACTCACGTCGTCTAATGATAGACGGAAAGACACCATAACGCAATTCAACACCATCCCTTGAATTTCAGAATCCTTCTGTCTACAGGAATTGATGGAAAGATCAACATCCTTGAAGGGGCCACATCGTCAGTATGGACCGGCGGGAAGAAAACCACCTTTTAAGGAACCATGTCGTCAATAAGAATCGACAATCACGAAAACTGAACATTCTTCGAAGAGCCTCGACACCAATAAGGATTGATGGTCAGAAAAGTCCCTCTTAAACGTCATCATATCCAATAACCAGAAAGAAAACCAATATCCAAAATCGTTTTGAAACCCCTCAACAACCAAGGATAGCCGGAGAAGACTCGTTGGGGAAACGCCTCATCATACGTATGATCTGGCAATAAGAAACCCGCTGAACGGTAACCCGAAACTTCACATCGTCTACTGATAGACGGAAAGAAAAGCTACTTACTAGAGAAGCTCTGTCTTGAACTCCATTGAAGATTGCCCGAAACTTCACATCGTCTACTGATAGACGGGAAGAAAACCACATTCGTACTCAAGACGTCTAATGATAGACGGAGAAGTCCATTCATTGGAGGAACACATTGTCAATATGAATTGACGGGAAGAAAAGTCTGTCGATATCAGATGACTGCTTGATCGAAGCACAACTATCGTAAGATCTGAGATACAAATAATCTGCTGAACTGTCTGAATACCGCTGTTGGACAAATGCCCCTGAACTGATCACAGAGTAACTCACGCGTCATGTGAGGCTGATAGAAAACCTGACTTATGCTTCGTATGCATATGCGTATGCTTTAATCTTTTCACGGCGTAATGCTCCATTCTGGATGGAAATGCTACGCATTTTGACAATGATATGCAAGTATGATGCAAATATGATAACGCATGCAATATGCTAATGCAGGCTCGAGCTGCCGGAGAGAGCTGGGTACAGAAAACCACTTCAGCAAAATAGATGTTGAAGACGAAGCCAACTCCGCTGGGGATAACCCGGATATCACTGAATCGTCCTAGCAAAATAAATGCTGGGAGAGTGAAATCAACTCTGCTGGGGATATTGGGAACTTAACCGAACACCTCGACGAAGTAATACCCTGCTGGGGTATATAACTTCGCTGTGAAATAGCAGACATGCTGAATATGATTAGACTCCTCTAGGGATAGCTTATCCGTACCAACGGTGAATTGGACTTTGCTGGAGAAAATGGAGGGAGTCTTCCCGCGTTCTGATGAAGCTCGGATCTGGAAACTGATGTGCCGACACGGATGGGCTTCGCAGTAATCGCAAACATGGGTTTGAGCTCTTAAGCTATCTTGCTGGGTCAGGTACAACTGACGCTGGAAAACATTCTTCCTGAATACACAGCCTTTTAGTGAAGAGTGAAGGGATAGTGACACGACTTCCCGCATCCGCCTCGCTTTCGAAAGATTGGCTAAATCTGCTCGAATAACTCTGAATGACCCTGCTGAAGCGGAGAAGACCAATCCTTTCGCTTATGGTATGCCCCAGCCTGCGGGACCTCTGTGGGGCTAGTCCTCGAAAGGAAATCTGAAGATCTGTACCCTGATGGTATGACATGACATGCCATAATATTCTGAACTTTGGAAGGATACTTCACATCGAATGCTCCTCGAATAACTTCTGCGTGCTTAAGATGGTCTGCCCCTGACCGCAATGACCTTGCTCCTGATTATTTGATTCAGAGTAGTGCCCTTGACTACGCTGTATTTTCCTGAATCTCAACCTGACCGCCTCAGGATAACTGATTTCGAAAGACTGACTTGACTGGGGATCACAATAATGGCTTGCCCCTGCTCTCGGAACATTCGGGCGTTCTGCATTCTATCTTGACCATACTTTCCACTGTAGGAAACTTTTCTGCTGTCCAGCGCTTACTCGCAAGTAAAACAAGTTGTTCTGCATAAAAGATGTATCAATGCAACACATATGACAGCTTTGACATCCAATCTGTTCACTAGGAAAAGGAAAAACAGTTTATAGCATATAATGCACAAAACATTTATCAACATCAGTACCAACATGGTAAGAGGAACCCTTTTAGGAGTCAGAATCGACACGACCTTTACCGGAGCATGCTTTTGAAACAACCTGCTTCAATTAGGACTTTTGGAGGTTATAACGTGGTCAGGTTCACGGTTTTGAAGGAAAGGATAAAGGCTCAAAGTTTATTTTTAACCCACCCATTCTCCTTGGTGTTCTCCGATCCTATGTTCAGCTAATTCGACCTTAGCGCTTACCTCTCAGAGGTTGAAAGATAGGAATGATAGTTCGAGAATACTATGAGTTTTCGGAGTGACAGCCACTCACTTTTCGTCTTTGACACTTGAGGTCACACGACTCGTATTTCCATCGAGGATTTTTCTTTTGATCCTTTTCATCTTTTTCTTTTCATATCCCTAACTTTTGCCTGGACTGACTCCTTTTGAGTTTCTTTTGATTTTTTAAGTCCAGCGGGAAGCCCTCATTTTTGCCTAAGTCATTTGTTTTGAAGTTTTCTTGACTTAGCGGGCTTTTGATTCCTTTTTTTTTTTCCGAACAAGTCGTGTGACACTGGTTGCCTGATTTTTTGGGGAATGATATGACTGCTCCACTCTTGATTGAACCATTGTGGTTTTTTAGGCACGACCTCTAGGGACGTGATTGATCCTCGAACGGACATTCCTTTTGCAATTTGGACGCTCGGTCAAATTAGCTAACACCTACCCTGCCCCAGGTTAAGATCGAGGGTTTTTCGTTTTCAGAAAGAACTCCTACTACAAGGCTCAAAGGGGTTGACAAGGGATTATCTTCCTTATAACTCCGGTGTTTAGGGATTTGAAACAATGCCTGTACATCATCAACAGGTTTTATTTCAAAAGCATACAATCGGAATTTTGCACGTCGTTTATTTTCGTCATCCTCCCCAAGTTCTTCTTAACCAAGCGTTGGACATTTGTAAAAACAGTTAGTGAACACGAATGGATCAAAACATGCATATTTATTTCATTATCATCAATTGAATGAAAACAACAAGTTTTACAAACAAGATTACAAATTCAAACAGGAAAGCAACTACAAATGTAAAGAAATGACAAGCTAAAACAAAGAAAATATGCTAGCTTCCGAGAACTGGGCTTTCCCATCTGCCCTGCTGCTGAACCAGCTATCTTTACCAGAGACACTTCGATGCTGTCTTGATCTGCTTTCAACGACCCAACCAAATTATAGAGCCCTTCCTCCTTCATTCAGATGATTTGGGGACCTCCCGGCCCGAAGTTGATTGCTGCACTATCAAGCAGATCCTGCACTTTGTGCTTGAAAGCCTTACAATTCTCAACCGTATGGCCTGGTGCCCCAGTATGGAACTCACAAGTAGCATTGGCGTCATACCCCGGTGGTGGTGTCCCTGTTAAGGGAGTCATTGTCCTTTTATGAACCAATTGGAGCTGAAGTAGCGTTTGCAGAAGCTGCGCATACGGCATAGGAGGAGTTTCCAAATGACGGCTTGCCAGAGGACCCCGATTCTGATATCTTTTATACCCCTGATTATTCTGCTGCTGAGGCTGCTGCTGCTGGTATCGGGTTGACTCTTGAACACCCTTCGTATCAAATGCAACATCGGTTTCTTGACCTTCAATGCATTGATTAACGCCCTCCTTATGCTTAGCCATTTTATTTCTTAGATCTGCCCCAGGAATAGGCAACAGTTGTGGGCCTGGAGATTCTGACACCATGGAGTCCAGGATACGCTTCTGACCCACTGCAGCTTTAGAAACATCTGTCATCTTAGCATCGACTAAGACAGGAGCAATACGCACAGCTACGCCGCCCGGCGTGAATTCAATATCGTGCGAGTCAATCAGGTCTTGAACATTGTGCTTAAAAGCATGACAACCCTCGATGTCGTGTCCGAATGCCCCAGAATGAAACTCACATTGCTTACTGGCATCGTACCCATGAGGAAACACTCTCGTTGGTGGCTCCAACGTTCTCCTTTCAACCAGATTAAACCTCAGTAAAGCCTGCAAGAGCTCAGCATATGTTATAGGCGGTGCCTCAAACATTCTCTTTGGCTTCCCTTCCTGGATCCTCCGTTGAGCCGGATGTATCTTCTGTTGCTGCTGCTCAGGTTCCACATGCACGGGTGGCGCGAGCTTCTTCATTGCGACTTCGAATAGCTGATCGTCTTCTTTCCTAAGCACATTCTTGACCACTTCCATGATCAAGCTCATTTGGGTCTTCAGCTGACTGTTCTCCTCTTTGAGAATCTTCTGCTCCAGACGCATCTCTTGCATGTCTCTCATCATCTGCCCCAGCTGGCTTTGGACTTCAATCAATTCAAACTGATTCTGTTCCATATCTCTGAAGGAATTCCTGCAACAAACTGGACGATGAGGAAATAAGGCCCACGGTTCTGATATACCTGTTAAATGATAATACAGCGCAGAAAGCAAACACATATTCATAACGAGATAAAGAGAAACTCAAGCTATAAGCATACAGACGAACATCTCCCACATATGTACAACCAACAAAATCAGCAGGTAAGCACAAATGAGTATGAATATAACGACCCCAGCCAACAACCCTGGTGGTGGTCGGCAGACACTAGTGCACAAAAGCTAAACGGATTAAGCAGAGTAAACAGATGCGACATCCGGCACAAAAACCTCTAGAAATTTCTCCCATACAACTGAACTTTCTGATTGACAATCTTCAGAGCACACACTTCCTGTGGAGTCTTCCATGACATTAACTGACGAACCCACACAACTGGATGATGGAAAATCATTAATCTGAACAAAACCCTGAGGAGTGATGCAAATACGGCTAGAGTCTAACAGATCCTGAATCTGGCTTCTAAGCACCTTACAATCATTGGTGGAATGCCCCTGTGCCCCAACATGGTACTCACAGCGGGCGCTGGCATCAAAACTTGGAGGATATGGTGGAATCACCGGCTTAGTCTCTTTCGGCACTATCAATCCACTCCTGAGCAGATCTGGCAACAACTGACTGTATGACACTGGTAGTTGAGTAAACTGCCTTTCAGGTTTCCTTGGTCTTCGTGGGGCGTGCTGACGCGATCGTCGATAGGATGATAGTTGACTTGAAGTGTCTGAAAACTGATCCTGAGATGCTAGAGATTCTGAGGTGGCATCATCTCCTTCCCACTCTCCTTGGGAACTGACAACTGACTCAACCTTATCAACTGGGACGTAAGGAACATCTCGAAACTTTCCACTCCTGAGTCCTCTCTCAACAATCTCTCCTAGTCTCATCAGGCCCACAAAGTTTGTGCAACTGAACAATTTGTCAAAATAATGGCCTTTCAGAGTACCCAAGAAGATGTCAACCAGTTCTCTTTCCGGAAGCGGTGGTTGAACACTAGCAGCCAATTCTTTCCATCTTCGCAAATACGCTCTGAATGATTCATTCTCCGCCTGAGATAATTCTTGCAGATCCACGAGACTAGGAGTCAAATCCAGGTTGTAATCGTACTGCTTCATGAAAGCTCTGGCTAAATCCACCCAGGATCGAATCTGATTACTCTCTAACTGCACATACCACCTTAAGGATGCCCCAGTCAGGCTATACTGGAAGCAATGGATCATCAATTTGTCATTTCGCACAAACGAAGTCATCCTTCGACAGAACATCATCAAATGCAGCTTTGGACAGCTATCTCCCGTGTATTTTTCAAATTCCGGCACTTTGAACTTGTACGGCAACACGAGGTCAGGGACCAAACACATGGCTACAGCATCCAGGTTAACGGCATCTCTCGCTTCCAAGGTTTTCATTTGCTCTTCCAGTGCTCGGAGTCTTCTACCATCGTCAAGAGCTCTTGGATCTACTAACCCGGTCACTGGAATATCTCTTTGGTAATTCATCGCAGGGAAAGCGACACTTTGATTGTTAACAGGAGGACGACGTTCATTTCGGGCAACGAACTGCTCATGCCGATCTCGGTTCTGGACAGTTGGCTGCACAACTTGGTCTGCAGTAAGATTGTTTGCTTGCGGGAAGCCTTCCATAGAATCATACTGATGGCTGGACGCCGTGGCAAACCCTGCCAAAGTGTTAGGAGACTGGAAATTGCCTTCAGACATAGCTACCAATTATCTGTAACGGACTATGCTGCTTGATTCTGCTCAAATCTGCTTCAGCCCCTTGGTCGTCTTCAACACTTCACTTCTGCCTCAAACAATTCCCCGAGGATCACTTTCTGGTGAAAACAAAGGTTGGATGAGTGCTCTGACCTGCTAGAGAAATGCTATGCAGTATGATTTATGCAAACAGAAATACAAAAATGCTAACGTGCATGTGTGCATTGGAGATATTTTCCCTCCAATTCCAGTGTCAGTGGTAGCAAGACGAGATAAACCATAAAGACAATATTTGGAAAAAACCCTCATATATTCATTAGAATAACAATCTTGTCAAGAGGTTACATAACTATGCTCCATACAGCTGATATGATAAGGAGGATCCCAGCCAACATGCCTGGTGGTGATCTCAACATACAGAATACAAGAGAGAAATCAAGTACGGGTACGGTTGCGGAAGTCCTCGACCATCTTCTTTGTCTCTGCATGATCCGGTTGATAAATCAAACCTTCTATCAGCCGATCCCTCTTCCTGACCGTCCCCTGGATGTCTCTGACAAAGTCTTCCCAAGCCTTATCATTGGCACCGCCCCCAGGTTTGGGTCTCTTGGCATCTGCCCTATGCTGAAAATCTTCCAAATTCTTTATGGCCTCTGTCAGCTTGCGCTCGGCCTCGTATCGGCGACGGGCTTCCTCTTCAAGCTCTTCATTCTTCACTTTGACCTGTTCTTCTAACTGAGCAATCTGTGTCTTCAGCTCTTCTTCTCGCTCCTTGCGCTTGGTCATAGTGAGATCCCAGTGTTCTCTGAACTTGGCTAGCTTTGTGTAGGCCCTTTCCAGCTCTTGCTTCTTGGTGGCCAACACACTACTAACTGAGTCTACGTCTAACTCTAGACGCTTCTTGGTTTCAGTCAATTCCAATAGCGTAGTCTTTAGATGTTTCAGAGTTTCAGCCTGTTGCTTAGAAACATATCTTGTTTCAATCTTTTCATGCCGAAGCTGGGCATTCTCCTGCTCTAAAGCCTCTTTAGCCCTTGCTAGCTCTTCTTTCTCCGCCATCAGCTGCTTGTAGACCTGCATGTCCACAGTGGTAGGCTCCTCCACCGGAGAAGGATGCAATGGCTGAACCGCTGGATACGGCATAAGGAACTTCACAGCTCGCTCACGAATCCATTCTGCATATGGGCTAGGAACTCGAGTATCCCCTCTGCTACCTGAAAGCTTCCCTCTCTTGTGCAAGTTTTTCCAGGCTTTCTCAAGTTTGGTCAGCATCTCTTTCCCAATTGCCCCGGTGAGATACAGAGATTCCTGTATCTCCTCGGGCTTTGGCGCTCCTTGAGGTACATACCCAAATTGCTTGATCAATAAGGAAGGGTTGTAGTTGACACAACCTTTCCTTCCTATTAACGGAACATTCGGGAATCCTTCGCATTTGAGTATGACTTCAGCTCCGAATACCTCTTTATTGGCCCATACCACGTTCTCAGCAGTCAATCCCATTAAGCGCTCGGGCCATCCTAAAGAATTGATAGAGGTGACAAAAGGGCCTGACTTAGGCATATGACTGGTGAACCACCTGCATAGGAGAGGTACACAGCAAGACACATTCCTTCCTCGTCGCTTTTCGTTCTGGTAGTGGGTAGAATGGTGGATATCTCCCAGTAAAGTAGGAACCGGGTTCTTCGCAGCCAAAATATAGAAGGCATCTGAATCAACAAAATCCGGAATGTTCGGGAACAACACGATGCCATAAACACATACAGCAAGGATGACGTCAAAAACACCCCAGCTACCCTTCTGGGCGTATTCCCGAGCCTTCTCCACCAAGACATCCAACGGAAATCCCCATACGTCTCCTCTTCTGATCATCTTCCCCGACAGCTCAGACTCTTTCAAGCACAGGATGGCAGAAAGCTCAGCCAGCTTAGGCTCAGCGTCCGTACGATAGAAAGGCATCTGCTCACGGATCGGTATATCTAGAAGTGCAGAGTACTCCTCCAGGGTAGGAGCCAAAACGAAGTCGGGGAATACAAAACACCTGAGCTCCGCGTCGTAGAACTGTAACAGAGTATAGATGTCGCTGGTCTCGTAGGCAGATGGCTGATAAACGTAGGTCAGAATCCTCCCATATCTCTTTCTGAAGTCACCCATTCCCCTCTTCTTAGCAATAGCAATCAACTCTAACAATAGACTGATATTCGGCGACGGAAACTTATAGGGCAATACTCTCTTCAGGTTTTCCATGTCTTGCTAGGAACAAACACCAGAACTGGAAGGGAAAATATGTACCTGCAATACACACACGTTAGTTGAATGCAGATGGTAATGATGCAATATGATAAATAATGCAATCTGCGAACACAGGGGCTATGTTGTAGCCTGAAGAGGAACATCTCTGTGATCAAGAACAGAAAACCAACACGGTCACCAGAATCTCATGCCACTAACTATCATCTGATACTCAAAATATCAATCCCCTGGTAAGAAAACCATCTGAACCTCTGTATCTGACGAGAATACCACCTGATAATAGCCTCAACCTCAGATAAGAAACCCATCTGACCCAGACAACACACCTGGAGATGAATCAAGAACACCATCTGATAAAGGTACTGAATCATGGTTTCTGAAGGCCGGTTTTCCTGCAATAACCCGATCCCCCTTACAGGTATGATAGACCTAATCCACGGACAAAGGTACGGCATCCTATGCGGTCATCAGCGTCACAGACTTTCATGGATGACGATACGATTCCCAGAAGGAGTGGCATCATCAAGTCATGAAGAGGCCTCACTTAGCTGACTTCCAAATGATCGGTCCCCAGAGTCGACAATCCTCACGTCTGGACTCCCCTCAGATCCTCAGGACCGGAAAGGAGCACCTCTGCAAGAATCTCGTCTGAGCGCAGATTTTTGTAGGGAACTGTGCCTGCTCAGCAGACAGGTTCGTCTACTACTTCTCCGCAACTATATCTAGGTGTGTACTCAAGCCCAGGTCCGGCTTTTCACTCACAGTAACCTCCCTTTGCCCACAGCAATAATCATAATAATATAATGCTGGAAAATAAATGCGGAAAGGTAAAGGTACAGAAAAGTAAAGTGCAGAAACGTAAAACACAATATGCACAACACCCAACAAATAAACACCCAAGCGCTAGGATTGACTCGCGTAGGGGATGGGAAACGGTCCCAGCATAAGGGATGGGAAAAGTCCCTAGATGCTATAAGTCCCCAGCAGAGTCGCCAGCTGTCGCTACTGCGAAAATCGGCGCCGGCTTGACAGGAGAGTCGCCACCGTGCGTTATATATCCCTCAGAGCGGGAAAGGAAACGCTCGAAGTAAACCTCGCAAAGACGGGAAAAAGGTATGGTCATCGCAACCAAAACCTGGATTCGGGAGTCGGTTACGCAAGGGGAAGGTATTAGCACCCCTCACGTCCATCGTACTCGATGGGATCCACGCTTGATGTTTATAGGTAAAAGGGTGTGTTATCTATCTACGCTAATGGCTGGTCTGAAAAGAAAATAAAAGGACAGGACTCGACAGAACATACGGTGTTCTGGGCCTACGTATTCCCTCGTGCAATGGGAAAGTCAGAGTCAACGTAGTTCGACTTCCTACGTCTAACGGGGAAAAGGTTGCTCGCCAGGACATCGCGTCCTGTGCCTACGTACTTCCATCTGGTATGAAAGATCAGAGCAAACGTAGTTCGACCAACTACGGGTAAACTGGCGCTCACACACAGCAGTGAGAAAACAAACTGGTTCTAAAGGCTCGGGAACCTACAACTACGATCTGGTCTCAAACGTACTCGGGCAGGAGAAAGGGATAACAATTAGTCGTTAGCGGGAAAGTCTCGATCGCACAGCCGCGAGAGAACAAAAGGTTAGTTGTTAGAGTGCTCGCTAGGATATCGCATCCTATGCCTACATATCTTTGTCTGGTACGAAGAATCAGAGCAGCTGTAGTTCAGCTAACTACGGATCAAGCTACTCAAAAGCTCCTACTGAAAGGAAAGGGAAAAGACACCCTACAACTGTAACTGAAGAAAAGGGGAATCTACCTATTGATATCATGCCTGGTTGACCATCCTAATGTCTATCATAACAACTCCGCAGCGGAGAAGTCAGAGCTCCTAAAGGGTCATGGTAACAGGACTAAACTACAAACAAGAAACTGCAAATTAAAGAAGTACTGAAAAGATGCATGAATGCAACAACTAAACAAACAAGGCGCAAAGGCCGCAAACCACAAAGGCAAGGGAGCTCAGCTCTACCGAATACCAACAAGCAAAGCCACTCAATAACAAACAAGCAGAAGGAGGACCACCTCAACTTCTCATGCACACAAAGTCTACTTCTAAGATGCACCTACTCAGAACTATCTAGATGAACACCTAAGTCTAATGCAACATAACATCATACAAGTCAAACAATCCAAAGGGATTAACCCTGAGCAGGGCCTCTATCTACAAAACAAGAAGCTACTCCTGGGCAAGGCCCCTAACAAACCTGAAACAAGCTCCTAATCTATCTCTAAACAGAACTCTATGCAACACCTTAAGCAGGGACCTAAGCAAAAATTCTAATCAAAACCCTAAACAAGAGGAAACAATCCCAGTCTCCAAGCTTCAGAACAAGCTTACCAGAGAAAGGGAGCTAAGCAGACAAGCTCATAGTGCCTTCCTCAGGAAAGTACCAGGAGGTTACTACTCAGGAGTCATATCCTATGCGGCTCGACAACTGTGATCGGTTTACATTCCTCCTCAGGAGGAACTAAACTCACATGAAGGCTCCGGCATCACTGGATATTTGAGAAATCCTATATGCACTAAGGGAACTAAGTGAGCAGACTCATAGGACCTTCCTCAGGAAAGTACTAGGAGGCTGACACTTAGGAATCGTATCCTATGTGGCTCAACAACTGTGATCAGTTTACATTCCTCCTCAGGAGAAATTAAACTCACAAGTTGGCTCCAACATCACTGGATACTTAAGAAATCCTAGATAAACTAATGGAACTAAGTGAATAGACCCATAGGACCTTCCTCAGGAAAGTACTAGGGGGCTTCCACTTAGGAATTGTACCCTACGTGGCTCAACAACATGTGATTAGTTTACATTCCTCCTCAGGAGAAATTAAACTCACAAGTTGGCTCCAACATCACTGGATACTTGAGAAAGAGGTGAGAATAAAGAATGAAAGTCATTCATAGTGCCTTCCTCAGGAAAGTACCATAAACTCCCTTCAAACTTCAGGATCTCGAACCTCACAAACAGAGAACAAGCTCCTAGACTAAGCCTCAATCCACTGCATCCTTGCAAGCTCCAACAGGACCTCAATCAGCTCCCATCCTCAAGAAGAACCCACAGGCCAACAAACCAGAAGAGACTATCTCTGAAGTTCAACCACAGTTGAACTTCAAAGTCAGAAGTCATCAAGACTTCTCCTATCTTCAAGCTCAGACAAATCACATCAGAACATCCTACAAAAATCTAACAAAAATCTATGGGAAACCTACAAGGCTCTAAGACAACATACTGAGAAATCAGAACAAAATTCAACACCAGATGGAAGAACTAAAATCAGCAATACAGACATATCCACAGGCCAATTATGTAATATCAATAACAATGAAAAAATGCAATTAAAATGAAAATGCATGATTAATCTAATGTCTTTATGCTATAAAATTCTACACTGAATTACGAGTCTACAGAAAAAAGAACGGAATTATTTGACTAAATCTACTATTTTTTATTAATTTTCTAATGACATGTATGCACTAAAAATATTAAAAGAAATCAATTAAGCGGAAAATATACCAAAAATAGTAAACAAAACTAAAATGACATTTTTATTTTTATACAATTTTCTAGACATTATGATGAAATGGTAGAGAAAAGAAGAATAAAAAAAAAATCACTTATTTACATTTTATTATGAATTTTATAATATGCAAAGAAAATAAAAGAAATTAAAGAAAATAAAATTGAAGTAAAACTGGAGGGGGGTGCTAACAGCAAGTTTACTCAGTTATTTCCTAAGTGGGCCAGGATGGGGGTGGTGTACATAGCAAAGGGCGCAGGGCCCAGCACTACCAGAAACTCATCACAAAAAATAACAGAAGAAAAACGCAGGGGGTGCAGCCTAGTAAGTTTTCCCAGTTAATTCTCATTGGGCTTACGCCCAGGGGGGTGTGGATAGTGATAAGGGCCCTAGGCCCAGTTCCCATCATTTTGTCTCTCACACGCCAGGGGGGGATTGAGTAAACGGGGGGTGCCTCAGCAGAACGTGTTTGGGCTTGGCCCAAACCCTAACCCTAATTGGGAACCCTAACAAACAAAACCATATTCCCTTCAACCTCTCTGGTACTGTTCATTACAGCAAACCCTAACGCCACCATCCTCAACCTCTCAGCCTTTCTGAACTCTCTCAGCCTTACGCACGCAATCGAACCAAAACTTCTCACGCATCACCTCACTCTCGTACAAGATTCCTCCACACAAAATCTAATCTTAAACTAGAGACTACCTAAAATCCCAGCAGAACCCCACATTCAATAATCAAAATGAATCCAGAATGGAAGAACAATGTACCTTGCTTGAGAAGCTCGTTGAAGGACTTGAAGAAATCCTGGCGAATCTTGAAGGATCACTTGAAGGTCACTACGAGAAAGAGGCATATCTTGAGGCTCATTGAGGACCTTGAAGACGTTCTGTTGAAGTTCTCGCGTTGAGATATTGCTGGAGGGTTTCTGGAAATCTCTTTGAAGATTGATAGTAATTGCATGAACGCAGTTGAAGTTTCTGGGAATGTTGACGTCTGAGGATTCTCTGAGTCTTCCTTGAAGAACAAAGGATGAAGGTCTGATGGTGTTCTCGAATCTCCAGATGAATGTTGATGATGTTCTGGGGAACTTTCTTGAAGGACGATGAAGACGGATGAACGCGTTCTGGAAAACAGCGTATGAAGTTTCCGACGAATATGATGTTTCCGGCGAGGCGACGATGCAGGTGGAAGGGAGGAGATCGGAGACGATCGGAGTGAAGAAATGGATTTCTGGAGATTTTTGGGTGTTTGGGGATTCCGGCGAGAAAGACGGTGGCCGGAGGACGTTGGACGGTGGCTCAAGGCGCCTGCATGCCCGGCGGCAAGGTCCCGGCGATGCTCCGGTGACCAGCTGTGGTGATGCCAAGTGGTGAAGGGAGCTACTGCATGGGTGGCACGTGTGAGGACGGGTGGCAGCAGAGAGAGAGGGTGAGCTCTGGTGGGACACGTGGGGTGATTCTGGGAGCTTCTGAGTGTGAGGTGTTGTGAGGAGTGCGAGACGCGTGGGGCCAACCTCGAGCCAACACGTGGCTCTTGATATTTAAATGCTGCAATGCGCTGGAAGCTTCCAGAAGGATCTGGAGAGAGCTGGAGAAATCTGGATCAAGCTGGACATTTGGATAACTGCATTTGAATTGGGCTTGCACCGGGCCCAACGAAACTAATCTAAAAAAAATTCAGAAAAACTGCAAAACAAGCTTAAACAATCTAATTAACATCTAATCTTAATTAATTAAATCTAAAACGAGAAAAAACCTATTAACTCTAATAAAACTATATTAAACTTAAAAAAAAGACTATATATCATCTATTTAAATTCTATAAAAGAAAATAAACTATTTAAAAGAAAAAATCTATTTAAAACTATATTCTTTATTTCAAAAACTCAATTAATATTCTAAAAATGTTTTAAAAGCTACAAAATGATTTAAATCTATTAAAACTATTTAAAACCTATTTAAAAATCTATAAAATGTCTATTAAAATTATAAACTATTAACATCTATTATTAATGAAAGAAAACACTATATTCCCCTTTTCCTTTATTATTCTAAAAACAATTAAAACTATTTAAACTCTTTTATATTCTAAAAAAAATCTATTTAAAAACCTATAAAATTCTAAAAAGAGAATTAAACTATTAAAAATACAAAAACCCTATTTAAATTCCAGAAAAATCTATAAAGCCTATCTAAAATTCACAAAAGTCTATTAAAATCCTAAAAATGCAGATGAATGCAAATGACCCCCATAAAAGAGCGCACGAGACCAGATCGAATCGAACAGAGATCCCCGGGCATCAGAATATCCTCAAAATCACTGTGCAAGCTAAAAATCACCGAGGAGCGCACAATTTCCCGAAAATAAAACCCTGGTGATCTGGACTGGATCTGCCATATCTGATAGACGAAAACCAAGCTGTAAACTCTGATATCCTCCGTTTGTGCACAAATATCATGCGTCTGATTTGCGAATACGAGTTTAGACCACGAGTCAGATAGGAGAATCGGTTGGTCAAATTTTAGGGTGCAACAGGAGTAAATGCCATTATTGAAGACGAGAGTGGGGATTTGTTGACTGACGTCAGAGATCTGAAGACACCGCTTAGCTTCGTTAAAGCTAAGCTGATGAAAAGAGGTTTCTTTCCAGGTTGTGGAGAACTGTGCATGGGCTGTGCGACAAGTCCTGATGGATGTGAACAGTTGATAGAGGGGATTCAAAGTTTGATGACCGAAGGAATCCTGCAATTTAGCCGAAGGGCCGAAAGCGGATCAGGAGAGGTAATGCTGAAGCAAGATGATGAGGTTGCCACCATCACCATCCCTCGCCAGACGATAACTATTTCTACACCCAGGCCACCCACAATTACTATCACCAAAGCTGGGCCGATACCTTTCGAAAGCACTAATGCGGTCCCATGGCATTACGGGGCAGAGGTCTACTGCAACAGACAGAAGTTGGAACTAGAACCATCTGGGTCGTCTGTGGAGAACCAAGTGGGCGTTAGCGGAATTACGCGCAGTGGAAGAGTGTTTGCTCCACCTGAGGTCGTGGCGGACAAAGTTGATGCAACTGATAAAGGGAAGAGTAAAGTCGTTGAAGAGATCCCTCGTGGGGTAGAAAAAGACTTACTTGTTAAAGACGCCGATGAATTTATGAGATTGATTAAAAAGAGTGACTACACACTCGAAAATTTTCCATCCTGAACCTGTTGCTGTGTTCTGAGGCACATCGCAACGCGCTGCTGAAGGTGTTGAATGTCGCGTACGTACTGCAGGAAATATCGATAAACCAGTTGGAAGGGGTCGTAGCCCACGTGAATGCTGGAAATGGGTTAGGGTTCACTTACCTAGAGCTGACGCCGAAGGGAAGGAATCACAACAGCGCCCTACACATCTCGATAGAGTGTAGGGGAACGATTATGTCTCACGTGTTGGTGGACACGGGGTCGTCACTCAATGTTCTTCTGAAGAAGGCATTAATGAAGTTAGATACTCACAGAGTGATTTGCACACCCAGTGATCTGGTTGTGAAAGCGTTCGATGGAACCAAACACCATGTTTTCGGGGAGGTGACGTTGCCAATCCAAGTCGGGCTGGAAACATTCGACGCAGTCTTCTACATTATGGACATCATGCCTGCCTACAGCTGTCTCTTAGGCCATCCGTGGATCCATTCTGCTGGAGCCGTGACCTCCACGTTGCACAAGAAGCTCAAGTACGCTGTCGGAGGTAGCATTGTGACTGTGTGTGGCGAGGAAGACATAGTGGTGAGCCATTTGTCGTCCTTCAAGTATGTTGAGATGGATGGGGAAATCCACGAAACCCTATGCCAAGCGTTCGAAGCTGTTAAAGTCAAGGACGAAGCTCCTATAGTCACTGAGAAGCCAGAGATGACTCTCTCCTCCTTCAAGGAAGCCCGGGCCGTTGTCCAAGCCGGATCTACCCCAGGCTGGGGCCGAATTTTGGAGATACCTAACAAGAAAGACAAGTTCGGGTTGGGATATTCTCCTGGAGCTGAAGCCTCCTCTTCTAGCAGCGCGTCGCGAGGTAAAGGGCCGATCCAGTTTACTAGTGGCAGGGTGATATTTGAAAGCGTCAACGCAGTGTCTGAAGACAGCGGAGATAGCGACTGTGACTTAGACTCTTGGATCCAGCCAAGCAAGTCAGGCGAGAGCCTCAACAACTGGTCCGTTGGGGATATCATCCAAGTGACAAGCAAAGAGTAATGATTTACTTTTTCAAATCATTGTACAACCCTATGTCCTACCCGGGGCATAGTGGTTTTATTGTCAGGGCCTCGTTTGATTATGTACATGCATTTTACCAATAAATCAAAAGGCGTTTTTCTTCGTATTTAAATATTGTGATCTCTGTTATTCCTGTTTTATATTTGTTTTGAAAAACAATAAAATGGCAATGGGGTTTGTGCTAACCTGCATATCCTTGTTTTAAGCTTAACCCTTGTTCTTGCAGGATCCACATAGCAGATGACATCGACTCTGGACCTTCTACGACTCACTTCGACTTCGATTGCCCGATCTATCAAGCCGAAGAAGAGATTGATGAAGACGAAGACCTTCCCGAAGAGTTGGCCTGCTTGTGGAAACAAGAAGAGAAAGTTATTCTGCCTCACGAAGAAGAGATTGAGATTGTGAATCTGGGTTCTGAAGAACTTGTTAGGAACGTCAGGATAGGGGCTGCATTGCAGAGCGATGTCAAGCAGAGATTGGTCGAGATGCTGAGAGAGTATAGTGACGTCTTTGCTTGGTCATACGAGGATATGCCCGGACTTGATACTGACATCGTGGTCCACCACTTGCCGCTGCGAGAAGATTATCCTCCCGTCAAGCAGAAGCTTAGAAGGACGCAACCAGATATGGCCGTTAAGATCAAAGAAAAAGTGCAGAAACAGCTTGATGCTGGCTTCTTAGCGGTCACTACTTACCCTCCGTGGGTCGCCAACATAGTGCCTGTACTGAAGAAGGACGGTAAGGTGCGAATGTGCGTCGATTATCGGGATCTGAATAGGACGAGCCCTAAAGATGATTTCCCGCTCCCTCATATTGATGTGTTGGTCGACAATACAGCTCAGTTCTCCGTGTTTTCGTTCATGGATGGGTTCTCCGGCTACAATCAGATCAAGATGACGCCGGAGGACATGGAGAAAACTACGTTTATTACACCTTGGGGAACATTTTTCTACAAGGTAATGCCTTTCGGTCTGAAGAACGCAGGGGCCACTTACCAACGAGCAATGGTTACTTTGTTTCATGATATGATTCATCATGAGATTGAAGTCTATGTTGATGACATGATTGCGAAGTCCCAAACGGGGGAGGGACATCTGGTCAATTTGCTGAAGCTTTTTGAGAGGCTTAGGAAGTTCAGGTTAAGGCTGAATCCTAACAAGTGTACTTTCGGAGTACGGTCTGGAAAACTACTGGGGTTTATCGTGAGTGAAAGAGGCATCGAGGTTGATCCTGCAAAGATAAAAGCGATACAAGAAATGCCAGCGCCAAAAACCGAAAAAGAAGTTCATGGTTTCCTGGGCAGGATAAACTACATTGCAAGGTTTATTTCTCAGCTCACGGCCACGTGCGAACCGATGTTCAAACTGCTAAAGAAAGATCAGGCGATTATCTGGAACGAGGATTGCCAGAAGGCATTTGAAAAGATAAAACAATATCTGCAGGAACCTCCGATCTTGATACCCCCGGTGGCCGGACGGCCCTTAATCATGTACTTGACAGTTCTTGAGAATAGTATGGGGTGTGTTCTCGGTCAGCACGACGAGACGGGCAGAAAGGAGCATGCCATTTACTATTTGAGTAAAAAGTTCACAGACTGTGAATCTCGCTACTCGATGCTGGAGAAAACGTGTTATGCACTAGCCTGGGCTGCCAAACATTTACGACAGTACATGCTCAATCACACAACCATGCTAATTTCGAAGATGGATCCGATCAAGTACGTCTTCGAGAAGCAAGCGCTTTCGGGCAGGATTGCCAGATGGCAAATGGTGTTGACGGAATATGATATTCAGTATGTTTCCCAGAAGGCCATCAAGCGAAGCGTATTGTCTGAATACCTGGCCGAACAGCCGATCGAGGATTATCAGCCGATGAAATTTGAATTCCCTGATGAGGATATCATGTTTCTTAAAGCGAAAGATTGCGATGAACCGTTGCCCGACGAGGGTCCTGACCGGAAATCCCAGTGGAAATTGATATTTGACGGGGCGGTTAATTCTTACGGAAGTGGCATTGGGGCAATCATCACGACTCCCCATGGATCCCACATCCCGTTCACTGCGAGACTGACGTTTCCAGTCACCAATAATGAAGCGGAGTACGAAGCATGCATCATGGGTCTAGAAGAAGCAATTGATTTGAGAATCAAGAACCTAGATGTATATGGTGACTCGGCGCTTGTGATTAACCAGATTAAAGGGGAGTGGGAGACTCGTCAATCGAATTTGGTGCCGTACATGAACTATGCCAGAAGGCTACTTCCGTTCTTTGATCGAGTGGAACTCCATTATGTGCCCAGAGCTGAAAATCAGATGGCTGATGCCTTAGCCACGCTGGCTTCGATGTATAAAGTTAATTTTTGGAATGAAGCCCCAAGGATTGTCCTTTCTCGTCTTGATAGACCTGCATTTGTCTTTGCGATCGAGGAAGCCTCCGACGGCAAGCCATGGTTCCACGACACCCAGACTTTCCTTATGACTAAGGAATATCCTGCGGGAGCGTCAACCCAGGATAAGAAGACTCTGAGGAGGCTGTCTGGAAATTTTTATCTCAATCCTGATGGAGTTTTGTATAAAAGAAACCACGATCTCGTGCTACTCAGATGCGTAGATGAGAAAGAAGCGAGTTTGCTCATGGAAGAAGTCCATGAAGGCACATTTGGTACGCACGCCGGCGGGCACGCTATGACGAGAAAGATCCTGAGAGCAGGATACTACTGGCTGACGATGGAATCGGATTGCTTTAAATTCGCAAGGAGATGTCATAAATGCCAGATTTATGCTGATAAGAGTCATGTGCCGCCGTGCCCATTAAATGTCATGTCCTCCCCGTGGCCGTTCTCCATGTGGGGCATCGACATGATAGGCAAGATCGAGCCCACTGCATATAATGGTCATCGCTTCATTCTAGTAGCTATCGACTACTTCACCAAGTGGGTGGAGGCAGCCTCATACGCTAATGTGACCAAGCAGGTGGTGGCTAAATTCATAAAGAGGGACATCATCTGTCGTTACGGAATTCCCGAGCGGATCATTACCGATAATGGTTAGAATCTGAATAACAAGATGATGAAGGAGCTGTGCCAGAGTTTCAAGATTGAACACCACAACTCATCTCCTTACCGGCCGAAGATGAATGGCGTCGTTGAAGCGGCCAATAAGAACATCAAGAAGATTATACAGAAGATGGTTGTGACCTACAAGGATTGGCACGAGATGTTGCCATTTGCACTGCACGATTACCGTACAATGGTACGTACTTCAACCGGGGCAACTCCTTTCTCACTGGTGTACGGTATGGAAGTTGTCCTACCGTTAGAAGTTGAGATCCCTTCTTTACGAGTTTTGGTTGACGTGAAACTCGACGAGGCAGAATGGATTAAGAACCGACTAAACCAACTCAGCCTGATGGACGAGAAGAGGTTAGCATCGATTGCATATGGTCGTCTGTACCAAAGCCGAATGAAGAAAGCTTATGATAAGATGGTGCGTCCTAGAAGCTTTCAGACGGGTGATCTCGTCCTGAAGAAGATTCTTCCTCCACACTCCGATCACCGGGGCAAGTGGACTCCCAATTACGAAGGTCCGTACATCGTCAGCAAGTTCTTCTCGGGAGGAGCCTTGTTGTTATCCACGATGGATGCGAAGATTTTGCATTCCTGGTGAACGCGGACGCAGTAAAAAAATACTTTGCTTAAAAGACGACCCGCTGGAAAGAAAAAGAATATCCAGGCAAAAATGGGGCATCCCGGCGAACCATAAAAAAGGAAAAAGGTTCGGGCAAAAATTAGGGATATAAAGAAAAGAATGTACACCCGCAAAGTCGAAAACCCTGAAGGGAGACTTTGGCAAAAAAGGGTATCCCGATGAATCGAAAACCTAAAAGGGCGATTCAGGCAAAAGTTAGGGATTTGAAAAAGCAAATGACTGCGTTCCGCGTGTGGACTTTCATTGTTTCGTGGTTTGGAAGACCTGAGGGCCGTTTATCTGAATCAATCTCTTCTGAAGCTGAAGCGTCGGAGAAGTATCGAAGTCGAGTGGGTCATAGAGGGATCAACTCATGGTGTTCGTCTACGCCTCATTGCCGACATTTGTGTATATACTGATGTATATTTATGTTTTATATTTGCGCAGCTTCCTCATTCCAGGAGCCTGCATCTGTTGTAAAACATTTTTGCCCATTCAGGGGTTCGTTATCAATAAAATGTATACTATTCAGCAATTATGTTTGTTTGTTTAGCATTTATCTATTTTGTTTGCGAAAAAGAACGCCGATGTTTTTGATAAAATGTGCATACATAAACTTACTGGCCTAGGCCACTGATTGTTGAAACAATGAATTACTTGAACATTGTCACAAGATGATAACCTTGATAGGTCCCTTTGAGAAGGGTATCTTGTCTGTTTGTTTGTATTGTCGCAGGTATGGCATACTCCAGGCAGTACGCCGTATGCGTCCCCAAGCAGGATGATTCCTTCTTCTCCAGCAAAGTTCAGCAGCCTCTCCCTACAGAGTCTGAACATGAGATCGTAAAGCATTGATATGTCTCCCCAGGAAGAGAAGATTCTCTCCCCTATCAGATGTATCCTGAAGGATCACCATCTCCTCAGCTGAGTCATATACTGAAGTGTGCAGCAATTGATAGTTCCAGACCGAAGTCTCCAAGAGAATTGAAATTCCCCACAGAGTCGTACTCTCCCCAGTAAGCAGGACGATTCCTTCTACCCCAACCGAGCTGACGAATCCCCAAGAGAGCCGAGTCCTTGGAAAGCAGTTAGGACCGTGATTGGTTTTTCCCAGTAGAGTGTTGAATAGTTGAATGCTGTATTTCCCCACCGGAGTCGTTATCTCCAAGAAAGTTTTGCTGCGAATGTCGTGCAGTTTATTTCTACGATTGACATCGTTTTCCTCAGCAGTTGTGGTTTTGAATACCCGGTTGAGCGGGTTCAGGTTCTCGTAGAGCTTTATTCCCCTGCGGCAGTTGACTGAAGTTCGTTTCTCCAGACGGACTCCGATTGAGATCGACATGACTTCTTCTCCTCGGCAGGATGATTCCTTCCCCCACTAGAGTGGTTCTTTCTCATTGACAGGAGGATTCTCCCTTCAACATTTATTTTGCTGATGGGGTCGTAGCATTTTGCATGATTGCATAGCATTTACCCTAAAAACGCGTAGCATTTCCACCATGTGGAGCATTGCGCCATTGTCGAACCATGTGCATATGAAGCATGAGCTAGGTTGTTGTCGTTCTTGTTTTGCAGGTGTTCCCCGACAGGGTGTCTGCTCAGGATGATTCCTGAAATCTCGGAAGAGTTATGTGGCCCAAGATGATTCTTGAAATCCCCAGCAAAGTCGTTTGCCCAAGATGATTCTTGAATTCCACAGCAAAGTGGTTTGCTTAAGATGATCCTTAGGATCCCCACTGAAGTCGCCAGAAAGGGTTACTCAAGTTGATGCTTAGAGTCCCTGGTAGAGTGGTTGCTCAGGATGATTCCTGAAATCTACCGCAGAGTTATTGCCTCAGGATGATTCTTGAAGTCCCTGGCAGAGTTACTTGTCCAAGATGAGTCTTGCAGTCCTCAGCAGAGTCGATTCACCCAGAATGATTTATGGATCCCCGAAGCAGAGTTACTTGATAGTTATCCAAAATCCCCAGCGGAGGTGCGTCATCCCCAGTAGGTTTCTGAGCGGAGAAGTTGAAATTTCCCTTGAAGACTTGATGATTGAAGTCCAACCGTGTTAACGAAGCAGTTCTCTCCGCTGATGTGGAGTGCCTGATGGCAGAAGTTTGGATATCCCCAATTGGTTCATGATTGACTGAGAATTCTATTCCCGACTTAGTGATGAAGTTCGGCTGACGTCCAAAAACTCCTTTGAGTGCCCGATGGCATGATTAACGTGATTGTTGACCTAACGAGTCCCGAGGAGTCTTGATGCCTGACGGCATGATCGACCATGTATCACCGGTTACCGTGTGACCAATACCCCATCTAGTTGCCGTGCAGCTAATATTTCAGTTTCCGAAGATTTGTCCCCATCAGAGTATTGTATACTTGTGCAGTTGGCAAATTTCCGGGTTTGTGGGTATTCAACCGCCTTTTACCTTGATTGTTTGAGAGCCGTTCGCTTCTCATCCAGTCAGGTCCAAGCCGTTTGAATAGGGGCAGCTGTTGCACCCCAAAATTTGCCCAACTTTTCTTTACCTAGCTTATGTTTCATTTCATGCACATTAGCATTAGCATTTGCATTTCATTGACATGTATGCAGGAGATCAAGAGGTATGATTACCAATCAAGGGCTACACAAGGCTTTGAATCTAGCTAAGAAGGTTATTCAAGTGTTCAAGGGTTGATATCCTTGTCAGAGAAGATAAAAGATCCTCAGAGAGAGTGGTTGAAACCAAGTGTGTAGGTCTCCTAACTTGAGAGTTGTGGGAAGTCCTCAGATGACTCTGAAGCCATGAAGTTAGACTGGGGGTCTTGAGAGAGCTCATGAGAAGTGTTAAAGATAACTTTGATGCCTAGACAGGTCATTGTGCAAGATTAAGAAGGCTCAGCCATGAGTGGTGCAACTAGGGTTTGACTGGGTCAACCCTAGGTCAACTGATGATTTAAAGAAGGTTGAGACCTAATCAAAGGCCATGTGATCATGGATTGATACATTGAGATGTTATAAGGATGATTCCAAGGTCAACTCATCATGATTGAGGAGTTTGAGAAGTTTCAAGCTAGGGTTTCTAAGGCTTGACAGTGTAAAAATCCCCTAGTTTGACCCCTATCTTCAGGGAAGTTTAGCTCAAGATGTGATTGTCATCTCATCTTGCCCCAACATGAATGTTGTATAGCATGATCTTAGCTTTAATTTGAGTGCTAGAAGTCCTTGACAGGAGTTGTAGAACTCAAGTTATGGCTTTGACAAGTTACAGGTCATCTGAGGTATGTGAATTTGGGGGCTTGAAAGTTGTCCAACTTGCATGAAACTTTTGCCCTAGAAGGATGATTCCTATGAACTTTTGGTCAACAGCATGAATGTTGTTCCTTATCATCTTAGCTTTCTAGAGAGTACTAGAAGTCCTTGATAGGATTTGTAGAACTAAAGTTATGGCTTTGACAAGTCAAGGGTATTTTGGTCATTTGGAGATTATAGGTCATTTCAAGCATAAGGCCATAACTCCTATTTCCAAGCTTCAAAAGGGAAAATGTTCAACATCAAACTTGTTCAAAATGATGTTTTAAGGCTATTTAAGAGGTCATGAGATGTTGGAAGTGCTTGTAGCTCAAAGTTGCAAAAATGACCTAAAATAAGGGTATAAGTTAAATGAACCAAAGTTGGAAATTGATATTTTTGATATACATGTCCAAACCAAGGCATGTAATATATCATTTTGACTCTAAAACACATTTTAAGCACATTGGTTTAGCCACATTTTTGAATTGAAGTGTAATTTGTGGACTTGCTTTGAAAAGTAGTTACTTACATCTTAAGTAACATTTGCAAAACCTAGAATCAAGGCATAACCAAGGTCCCTTGCAAGCCAAACACTTCCAAAATGTCATGAGGGGAGAAATTAGAAGGAATTGAGAATGATTTCAGGTTGTTAGCAGAGTTGTGCACACCATGGCATGTGATTGAAATTCTCATGACATGAGAGATTAAACTTCTCATTAGAAGGATCTAGAGGTTTCTAGATCATCCACACATGTTCTATATATTGAGTAGAGGTGATCCAAGGCCAAGGTTGGTGATGATTGAAGGAGAGAGCAGAGATTGAGATTGAAATTTCATTGCTTGCAACTGAATTCGGTTACATCATTTCACTCACTTTCCATCCATTTTCTTGATTGCAATCTCTTCCATGGATGCTAGGGAATGATTCCAGGTCATAATCAAAGGGAATTCGTGGCTGATTGGTGTTCTTGAGCTCAGATTTCTCCACCTGCAACTCAGATTCGAATCCAAGAATTGAAGCCATTTCAATCAATTTTATTGCATACAGAAGCTTGGAAGTGATTCACTGAAGGAGTTTGGAGCATTTGAGGGCTTGATTTGAGGTCTTGCTACTTCTGTGCACGCGAAATTTTCAGGTTGGTAACCTTCGATCTCTGGCTTGTTTTAGTTAGAATTAATAGGAATTAGGATGATAGATGCATTGTAGAACGGTGTAGGAAGGATTTCAGATCATTAATTTGAGAATTAGTGACCAATTAGGGATATTGCCATTTTCGGTTGAGAGTTGGTTCTTGCGAATCTTGAGGATTTAGGTTGAATTAAGGGCATGAATGAATTCGTGAGGAAATTTGGGACATGTTTCATTAAGGGATCGTGGCCTATGGTGGACTCTATGTTGAACTAGGGTTGTGGAATGGTGATCGGAGGAAGTCATCGGCGGTGGTTTTTGGGCGCGCAGGTGGCCTGAGTTGCAGAGATTTGAAACGAGGAAGATGACTTGATAGCCATCAGATCATAGGTGGACTTTGACTGGGAACCTCATCCAACGGCCACGCGTGCGTCTCATTTTGTGAAGAGGTCTGAACTAATTGAAACGATGCATTTCATTAATCAGTGGTTTTTGGGCTTAAGGATCCAAGCGCTACTCACACCCCCTGATGGCCCAATTGCTTTAATGAACTGATTTTCATTACTATCTGCACCGTGTGTTTATCATTTTAGTTTGATTTTCTTTATTTTTTTCATTTTATTCATGGTTCTTGATAAAATCATAAAAAATAGAAAAATGATTCAATTGACCCCATTCTTTTTGCATTAGATTCAAGATAGGGTCTAGTATTTTTTAGATAAAAAATATTTTTTTTTACGCATTTTCTGATTTTATGGGAATTTTCACATTTTAATTGGTATTAAAATAGTCATGCTTGATGCTTGATGTTGTGAAATTTTGTGTGATTAATTGGTGATGATTCTTGCCTTGATTTTTTATATGTCGCTAGCATAGATATGCATGATCCCCATAGATTTTCTCACATTTTTGTGATGAATGTAAGTGGTAGTTTAGGTTGAAACCTTTAGAAGCTCCATTTTTAGGGTTTATGGTTGATACCTTTGGATTTAGGACTTAATTTTAGGACTTAATAGATGATTTAGTCCCTGGGTTTTGTATGAGGAATTCTTAATTGAATTAGGATCCCTTAGGAATTTTGGTAGAAATTTATAATATAGTTTACTATTTTTGATTGATTTTAGATTAAGTGTTAGTTTTAGATGATTCTAATGCACTAATTCAACTAGATTAACATTTTAGTTCCCTTAGATTATGGTTTTGTTTTGCTTGTTCTTGGATGATGATGAAGGCAAGTTGAAGATGCATTGGATTGCTTGAAGAGTCTTGGATGTGAAGATCTTCCCTTCTTGTGGTGTAGTTTTGATAGGTTAAGATTAGGGTTTTGTAGGCAGAGCTTCTAGATAGTTCTCTTCCTTCATAAACATGGATGATGTTGATCACTTCCATTCTTCCCTATGATGAAAGGTCCCTTTGTAAAGGCTTCATCCCTCCTTTTGTAGGATGTGTGGCTCTTTGCAAATTGGTAGAACCTTTGAGGGTCCCTTTCTCTGATGACAGGATGCCCAGTGGTGACCTTTGGTCTTCACTCTGCTACCAATCATCCAAACTTTGCTCTTGATAGATGCATCTTTCTCCCTTGTTAGAGGATGGAGTTCCTTGCTTGTTAGAAGATTGAAGAGGATGAAGTGGATACTTCTTTGTGTTTGAAGACTACTCTTAGGAGCTGAAGCTTGTAGATCAGGAAGAGCAAGTTGATACTTGTAAGAAGGAAAGGTCTGAAGCCTGAAGGTCAAGAAGAGCAAGTTGACATTTGTGAAGAAGATCCAATTGAGATTGAGTGAAGAGCTGAGGCTTGAAGAATAAAGGATAAGTTGACACTTATGTTGATACATTGAGAACCTGAAGGAATCAAGTTGATACTTGCAGTTAGGAGTGAAGCCTGAAGGTGGGATTTACTGAAGAGCTGAGGCTTGAAGAAAGAATGAGTTGATACTTATGATTGATGGGTTGAAACCTTTGAGAAGCAAGTTGATACTTGTTATTGAGGATGATAGTCTTGAAGGGTGGTTGAAGTCTGATGACTGAGAGGCTGTCAGAGGAGAGCTTTGCTGTAGAAGCTGTTGATCTGATTTCTTTTTTGTACTGTAGTGCCTTGTTTGACTTGCTTGATGCATTAGAATAAGTTCATATTTAGACTGATGTAAGCTAGGAGCATGATTGCACTAGAGGTTGAGTTGCTCCCTCTGCTTGTATTTTTACTGTATGGCTTTGCTTGCGGGTATTCGGTAGAGCCCGGCTCCCTTGCCTATGTGGTCTGTGGTGTTTGGCTTGATAGCATTTCATTTCCTCTGTATGATTGCAGTTACTTCTATTTTGCTTGATAGCATTTTATTTCCTCTGTATGATTGCAGTTATTCATATCTGGCTTGAGGTTGAGATGAGCTTGTGGAGGTTGATGCCCCACACACATTTCCTCCCTCACTTGCATTGCATGCATTTTACAGTCGTTTAATGTATAGCTATTTACTGTTTAAGCTGATGCTTTATCTATTTCTGTTTATCATTGACATGATCCCCAAGGAATCTCACTTCCTTTGATAAGGAAGTGATGATTAGAACTTTAGGTTGAAACCTATGCATGATAACTTCTAGGAGATCCCTGTTTCAAACCTCAACCATAGGATGAATCCTTGGCATGACAACAGTAGGACTTGATAGTCTTCCCCTTAGTTGAACCAGTCTGTTCTCTCTTCTCATCTCAAAACAAATCAAAATACAGTAATAAAGGCTAACTGATGTCGTACGTTACGAGCCTTAAGCTATCTGAGAAAGGGTTGTCAGAGAGTTTCTTTTCGACAGCTTGGATGTTTAGTATGGCACCCTTTGGGTGACATGCGACGCATTCACTCTCAGGTCATAGTCTCTAGTGCGATACTAGTTGCAAACAAACATAAAAAACAGTTCTTTCGTAAAAGACAGAAAACAAACTTCAAAACTTTTTGCCCCGTGGGCCCATAATTCAAAGGAAAGCTTTTCTGAAGAAAAGAGTGTCGTTAACTCTCAGTTCTACCGCAAACGGTAACGCTTAAGTCTCCAAGGGTCGAGCTGCGTACACCAAACTGCTGGAATTGTTTGTTAACCCTACTCGATAAAACAGATGAATCTGAATTCCCGTAATCCATATTATCCCGAACTACGTAAGCTCTGATCTCTCATACCTGTTGAGAGTACGTAGGCACAATACTGATGTATTGGCGAGCCACCTTCCCCCATAACCCGTAGTTAGGCGAACTACGTAGACTCTGATTTCTCATTCTCTGATGAGAATACGTAGGCATAAAGTGCGACGCTTTGCCGAGTCATTTTCTTTTCTTTTCAGACCAGCCTTGATAGGTAGATAGGTAAAACCAGCCTGTCCAGTAAACACAACAAGCGTGGATCCCGTCGAGTACGACGGACGTGAGGGGTGCTAATACCTTCCCCTTGCGTAACCGACTCCCGAACCCAGACAATGGTTGCGATGACCTTGTCTTATACCTTTTCGTCAGGTTTTTCCGATCGTTTTTTTTTCCCGTTCTGAGGGATAAATAACGAAAGGTGGCGACTCTTCTGTTTTGCCGACACCTTATTTTCGCGGAAGCGACGGCTGGCGACTCTGCTGGGGACTTGATAGTTTCCTGGGATCCAACGTCCCGTATGCGAGTCAGTTTGGGGATCCAACGTGCCCTGCGAGAGTCAATCCTAGCGCTTGTATGATTACTTGTTGGGTTGTGTTTATTTATCGCACTCTATTTCCCGCACTTTATTTTCAGTATGATATGATTATCTGTGTTGTTGTGGGAGGGGCATTCTGATGAGTGAGAAGCCAGACCTAGGCTTGAGTGTACCTAGCATTAGTTGTGGAAATTAGTGGGCGCGTGCTTGCTTGGAAGGCACTAGTGTCTCATGAAATCCACGCTCAGACGAGGTTCTCCCGGTTGACTTCTTTTTCAACCCTTTGGGTTGAGGGGGTTGTTGGTTTGGAGGATTGTCGACTCTGGGGACCGATCATTTGGGATTCAGCCGAGTGAGGCCGCTTCATGAGCCGGTGATGCCACACCTTCTGGGTATCGTATCACCCCTCTTGAATGTCTGTAACGCTGATGACCGCATAGGATGCCGAACTTGTGTCAGTTTAGGTCCATACCTGTGAGCAGGGTTGGGTTTGTTGCAGGAAACCTTAACCTTCAGACTTCCTGGTTTTCTTGATAGTGAATCAGTTTTGTTGGTATCAGAGGTTCTCATCATCAGATGATTGTTCTTGACAGAGCAGAGTTATGGTCCTGTATCAGAGGGCCTTATCTTCAGAGATGTACGTTTGTTCTTGACAGAGCAGGTTTTTGATTGGGATCAGAGGATCTCATCAGCAGATGTATGTCTATTCTTGACAGAGCAGAGTTTTGGTCCTGTATCAGAGGATCTCATCAGCAGATGTATGTTCTTGATAGAGCAGAGTTATAGTCCTATATCAGAGGTCCTTATTTTCAGAAATATGTTTGTTCTTGACGGAGCAGATTTATGGTCCGGTATCAGAAGTCCTTATTATCAGATATGTGTGTTCTTGACAGAGCATATTTGTGGTCCGATGTCAGGATTTTCTTCCTATCAGATATAGTGGTTGTTCTTGATAGAGCAGGATTATGGTTTTGTTGATACAGAGTCTCCACAGCGCAGTTGTCTTGATCTCCTGCTGCATGACTGCATTTTACATTGCTTTGCATACTCATTTGCATTTCATTAATGTGTGTCTGTGTTGCAGGTACCGTTTCCCCCGATTCAGGATTTTTGGCCTTCTATTGTGCTATTATGGGTTCTTTGAGGAAGACCGTGGCTTACAAGCTCTCTGCCCCTGATGTTGTTCAGCTGACTGGTTTGATAGCTTTAGCAGATGATTCTGTGAGAGATGAATTCAGAAAGTCTTACGGTAAATTGCTCGGTTTGGTTCGTAAACCCTCTGTGTTTGAGTTGAATGGGTTGCACGCTCTACTGCAGTTCTACGACCCTCCGTTGAGATGCTTTACTTTCCAGGACTTTGTTCTCGCACCCACGCTAGAGGAGTATGTTGATTTGTTAGGTGTGCCTATCAAGAGTCAGATGCCCTTTGTCCATATGGATGTTGAGCCTAATCTGGCTAGTCTAGCTCCGTCACTTCATCTGGATGCCTCCGAGTTGGTATTTTCTAGTTGGAACAAGGTTCCCGGTTTCTCCTTGCAGTTCTTAGTGGGAAAAGCTCAGCAGTGCGCCAAAGACGGATGTTGGGTCGTGTTCAACGCCATTCTCGCTCTGTGCATATATGGCATCATTCTGTTCCCCAATATGCCCGACTTTGTGGACTTCGACGCCTTCCACATATTTGCTTCAGGGAATCCAGTCCCTACCTTGATAGGAGATGTCTACCATTCCATCCACTACAAAAACAAGAACAGAAGGGGTAAGAATGTCTCGTGCTGTGTGCCCCTACTCTATAGATGGCTTGATAGTCACCTACCCAAGAGGGGTCCCTTTGCTTCGTCTGCAGCCACAACTGAGTGGTCTGAGCGTTTGATGAGTCTGTCAGCGGAGGATATTGACTGGTTTGACAGAGATAGGTTGGGCACTGAGATTATCTTCAGCTGCAGCGGGTTTCCGAACGTGCCTTTGATAGGCAGGAAGGGCTGTATAAACTATAATCCATCTCTGTTGGTCCGACAGTTTGCTTACGCTTTGAGAGCTCCGCCGAAGGACGAAGAGGTGCAGGTATCTCTGTACCTCACTGGTATTCTATAGGGGGATATGTTATCTAAGCTTCAGCACGCATGGAATAATATCAGTAAGAGGGGAAAGCCGTCGCTGGGAAAGAGTAATAGCCAAGCCTACACTCCGCATGTGACCTGGATCAGAGCCAGAGCAGATGCTATAGGGATGTCGTTTCCTCCTGCCAAGCCAGAAAGCCCTCCAGTGATTGAAGAGCCTACCACCGTGCCTATTCAGCAGCAGAATCAGGTGCTAGCTGAGAGAGATGAACTGAAGAAGGCCAATGAAGAACTGGAGAAAGAATTGGCTCAGCTCAGAAGCGAGAGAAGCGAAGCCGTCCATTCCTTTAAGAGGCAAACAGAGCTGGTGAACCAGTTGGGGACAGACTTGACTAAGCAAATAGCGGAGCGCGAGCGCATGGGTCGAGACTTCAAAGCTGTCAACGATGTACTGGCCACGAAGAAGAAGCACTTGGACGAAGCGTATCGGAGGATGTCCAAGTTTAACCAGCATTGGAAGGCCACCCTAGCCAACGGCAAAGAACGGGAGGACAAGCTGAAGCAACAGATCTCCAAGCTGAAAGCCCAGGTGACGGCCAGTGAGAAAAGGTTTGATGAAGAAACCGCTCGCAGATATGCCGCTGAAGGCCAGCTCAACAAAGCTCTTGCTAACCTGAAGGAGCGCAAACTGACGTTTGAGTCCTAGAAGCGGAAGCTAGAGGATTGTTTCGGCGAAGGAGCATGGGAAGATTCGGTTGAAGGTCTTCAATACACCATTATGCAGAGAGAGTTACTCGTCGAAGGGTTACTCACTCGGCCTGGTCATCCAGAAACGAGGAATTTGTTAGAGGAGTTTCGTGCCCGTGGCCGTGCTTGACTATTTGTATTCCTTTTGTTTTGATCGTTGTTGTATGCTGACCATCACCAAGCTTGTTGGTTGAGGTCATGCTATTGATTCATCTTGTACTCGGTGACGTTGTGTAATGCCTTGATGGGCTTTCTATATATATGAGATGCTATTTCCATGACTGGACTCGGACTTCTTATTATCAGCACTGGCACTCAGGCACTAGGATCGGGGGAAATCTCCCTAACGCACAGACACACGTTTGCATTTGCATGAAGCATTTGCATAGCGAGCACTTTGTCGTTTTTCCTAACCCTTTTATTTTTTCAGATTGTTTCAGGTTGTTCCAGGATTGATCAGAGACCTATCCACCGCTATCCGACCAGAGCAAATCAAACCAGAATCATGGAGCAAGTGCAAACTGATGTTCAAGAACTCCGCGAAAGAATGGACCGCTTCATGGAGCTCATGCAAGCGGTCGCCAATGGCCAGGATCAGCTCAGAACCTTGGTTCAGCCTCTGATTTCAAGGGTTGATAGCAATGGCGTACTCCATGGTGGGACCGCGCCTACCCCTCCACCTGTTGAAACTCCTCAGAATGGCGTCCCCGTGACTGGGGGGAATGGCAGTGCCAACGGCAATGTGATCGCTAACATGGGACCCAACGGTAATACGACAGGCGTCGATAATGGGAATTTTGAAGCTAACGTCAATGTTGGGCTGGGCAACAGCAACACAGGTGTTGGAAATCTGTTCGGGCCTCAGCCATGGTTAGAAGACCGTCAAGACGATGTGTTCTCTCAGAGAGGTGCTGAAGGTGAGCTGACTGCTGAAGCACGGCTTAGGTTCAAGGCCCTCGAGGATAAGATGAGGAATATCGAGAACCAGAACACCATGGGTGTTGATATGTCCAAGTTGGGACTGATTGCTGATTTCAAGGTGCCTCCCAAGTTCAAGGTACCCGACTTTGAAAAGTACAAGGGCACCACTTGCCCTCGCGTCCACCTGAGATCATACTACCGAAAAATGCCAGCTCATTCTGAGGACGAGAAGTTGCTGATGCACTTCTTTCAGGACAGTCTGTCCGGGCCATCCCTCGAATGGTACATGAGTCTAGAACGTACCAGTGTGCGCACGCGGAAGGAACTCGCTGAAGAATTTGTGCACCACTACCAATATAACAGTGACTTGGCTCCGAACCGAGTCTAACTGCAGAATCTGTCACAAAGGAACAACGAAGGGTTCAACGAATACACCCAGCGGTGGCGTGAATTGGCAGCCAGGGTTCAGCCGCCGATGGTTGAACGTGAGCTTGTGGAAATGTTTGTAGCCACCCTCCCAGGGGTTTATTATGAGAAATTGGTCAGCAGTATGTCTGGAAGCTTCTCAGATCTCATTATCATGGGTGAGCACATTGAAAATGGGATCAAACTGGGGAAAATTCAAGGTGATTCATCCTCAGTTGGGGGAGGTGGAAAGAAACCTTATGGTGGCAAAAGACGGGAAGGAGAGACGAGCGCCGTGTCCAACGCTCGAAGGAAGGGTAAAGGCTCTCACCAGCAGGTGGCCAGCATAACTATCTCGGCAGTCCAACAGCCACAGCAGCAGCAGCAGCAACCGAATCAACAAGGGTACAGAACGTATCAGAACAGGGCACCTCTGTCGAGCCGTCACCTCAAGACACCGCCCATGTCTTATGCTCAACTGTTACAGACTCTGCTCCAGCTACAGTTGATCCAGAAGAGAACCCTGGCTCCCTTGACAGGGGCACCTCCGCCAGGTTATGATGCGAATGCAACTTGCGAATTTTACTCAGGGGCACCAGGCCACACAATAGAGAATTGCAAAGCCTTCAAGCACAAGGTGCAAGATATGGTGGACGCTAAGATCATCAACTTCTCAGATAATGTGTCAAACGTCACGAAGAACCCTATGCCGAATCATAGGGGAGGTGGAGTAAATGCCATTATTAAAGACGAGAGTGGGGATTTGTTGACTGACGTCAGAGATCTGAAGACACCGCTTAGCTTCGTTAAAGCTAAGCTGATGAAAAGAGGTTTCTTTCCAGGTTGTGGAGAACTGTGCATGGGCTGTGCGACAAGTCCTGATGGATGTGAACAGTTGATAGAGGGGATTCAAAGTCTAATGACCGAAGGAATCCTGCAATTTAGCCGAAGGGCCGAAAGCGGATCAGGAGAGGTAATGTTGAAACACGATGATGAGGTTGCCACCATCACCATCCCTCGCCAGACGATAACTATTTCTGCACCCAGGCCGCCCACAATTACTATCACCAAAGCTGGGCCGATACCTTTCGAAAGCACTAATGCGGTCCCATGGCATTACGGGGCAGAGGTCTACTGCAACGGACAGAAGTTGGAACTAGAACCATCTGGGTCGTCTGTGGAGAACCTAGTGGGCGTTAGCGGAATTACGCGCAGTGGAAGAGTGTTTTCTCTACCTGAGGTCGTGGCGGACAAAGCGGACAAAGCTGATGCAACTGATAAAGGGAAGAGTAAAGTCGTTGAAGAGATCCCTCGTGGGGTAGAAAAAGACTTACTTGTTAAAGACGCCGAAGAATTTATGAGGTTGATTAAAAAGAGTGACTACAAGATCGTGGATCATCTCCATCAAACACCCTCAAAAATTTCCATCCTGAACCTGTTGCTGTGTTCTGAGGCACATCGCAACGTGCTGCTGAAGGTGTTGAATGCCGCGTACGTACCGCAGGAAATATCGGTAAACCAGTTGGAAGGGGTCGTAGCCCACGTGAATGCTAGAAATGGGTTAGGGTTCACTGACCTAGAGCTAACGCCAAAGGGAAGGAATCACAACATCGCCCTACACATCTTGATAGAGTGTAGGGGAACGATTATGTCTCACATGTTGGTGGACACGGGGTCGTCACTCAATGTTCTTCCGAAGAAGGCATTAATGAAGTTAGATACTCGCGGAGTGATTTGCACACCCAGTGATCTGGTTGTGAAAGCGTTCGATGGAACCAAACGCCATGTTTTCGGGGAGGTGACGTTGCCAATCCAAGTCGGGACGGAAACATTCGACGCGGTCTTCTACATTATGGACATCATGCCTGCCTACAACTGTCTCTTAGGTCGGCCGTGGATCCATTCTGCTGGAGCCGTGACCTCCACGTTGCACCAGAAGCTCAAGTACGCTGTCAGAGGTAGCATCGTGACTGTGTGTGGCAAGGAAGACATAGTGGTGAGCCATTTGTCGTCCTTCAAGTATGTTGAGATGGATGGGGAAATCCACGAAACCCTATGCCAAGCGTTCGAAGCTGTTAAAGTCAAGGACGTAGCTCCTATAGTCACTGAGAAGCCAGAGATGACTCTCTCCTCCTTCAAGGAAGCCCGGGCCGTTGTCCAAGCCGAATCTACCCCAGGCTGGGGGCGAATTTTGGAGATACCTAACAAGCAAGACAAGTTCGGGTTGGGATATTCTCCTGGAGCTGAAGCCTCCTCTTCTAGCAGCGCGTCGCGAGGTAAAGGGATGATCCAGTTTACTAGTGGCGGGGTGATATTTGAAAGCGTCAACGCAGTGTCTGAAGACAGCGGAGATAGCGACTGTGACTTAGACTCTTGGATCCAGCCAAGCAAGCCAGGCGAGAGCCTCAACAACTTGTCCGTCGTGGATATCATCCAAGTGACAAGCAAAGAGTAATGATTTACTTTTTCAAATCATTGTACAACCCTATGTCCTACCCGGGGCATAGTGGTTTTATTGTCAGGGCCTCGTTTGATTATGTACATGCATTTTACCAATAAATCAAAAGGCGTTTTTCTTCGTATTCAAATATTGTGATCTCTGTTATTCCTGTTTTATATTTGTTTTGAAAAACAATAAAATGGCAATGGGGTTAGTGCTAACCTGCATATCCTTGTTTTAAGCTTAACCCTTATTCTTGCAGGATCCACATAGCAGATGACATCGACTCTGGACCTTCTACGACTCACTTCGACTTCGATTGCCCGATCTATCAAGCCGAAGAAGAGATTGATGAAGACGAAGACCTTCCCGAAGAGTTGGCCCGCTTGTGGAAACAAGAAGAGAAAGTTATTCTGCCTCACGAAGAAGAGATTGAGATTGTGAATCTGGGTTCTGAAGAACTTGTCAGGAACGTCAGGATAGGGGTTGCATTGCAGAGCGATGTCAAGCAGAGATTGGTCGAGATGCTGAGAGAGTATAGTGACGTCTTTGCTTGGTCATACGAGGATATGCCCGAACTTGATACTGACATCGTGGTCCACCACTTGCCGCTGCGAGAAGATTGTCCTCCCGTCAAGCAGAAGCTTAGAAGGACGCGACCAGATATGGCCGTTAAGATCAAAGAAGAAGTGCAGAAACAGCTTGATGTTGGCTTCTTAGCGGTCACTACTTACCCTCCGTGGGTCGCCAACATAGTGCCTGTACCGAAGAAGGACGGTAAGGTGCGAATGTGCGTCGATTATCGGGATCTGAATAGGGCGAGCCCTAAAGATGATTTCCCGCTCCCTCATATTGATGTGTTGGTCGACAATACAGCTCAGTTCTCCGTGTTTTCGTTCATGGATGGCTTCTCCGGCTACAATCAGATCAAGATGGCGCCGGAGGACATGGAGAAAACTACGTTTATTACACCTTGGGGAACATTTTACTACAAGGTAATGCCTTTCGGTCTGAAGAACGCAGGGGCTACTTACCAACGAGCAATGGTTACTTTGTTTCATGATATGATTCATCATGAGATTGAAGTCTATGTTGATGACATGATTGCGAAGTCCCAAACGGAGGAGGGACATCTGGTCAATTTGCTGAAGCCTTTTGAGAGGCTTAGGAAGTTCAGGTTGAGGCTGAATCCTAACAAGTGTACTTTCGGAGTACGGTCTGGAAAACTACTGGGGTTTATCGTGAGTGAAAGAGGCATCGAAGTTGATCATGTAAAGATAAAAGCGATACAAGAAATGCCAGCGCCAAAAACCGAAAAAGAAGTTCTTGGTTTCCTGGGCAGGATAAACTACATTGCAAGGTTTATTTCTCAGCTCACGGCCACGTGTGAACCGATGTTCAAACTGCTAAAGAAAGATCAGGCGATTATTTGGAACGAGGATTGCCAGAAGGCATTTGAAAAGATAAAACTGTATCTGCAGGAACCTCCGATCTTGATACCCCCGGTGGCCGGACGACCCTTAATCATGTACTTGACAGTTCTTGAGAATAGTATGGGGTGTGTTCTCGGTCAGCATGACGAGACAGGCAAAAAGGAGCATGCCATTTACTATTTGAGTAAAAAGTTCACAGACTGTGAATCTCGCTACTCGATGCTGGAGAAAACGTGTTGTGCACTAGCCTGGGCTGCCAAACGTTTATGATAGTACATGCTCAATCACACAACCATGCTAATTTCGAAGATGGATCCGATCAAGTACGTCTTCGAGAAGCAAGCGCTTTCGGGCAGGATTGCCAGATGGAAAATGGTGTTGACGAAATATGATATTCAGTACGTTTCCTAGAAGGCCATCAAGGGAAGCGTATTGTCTGAATACCTGGCCAAACAGCCGATCGAGGATTATCAGCCGATGAAATTTGAATTCCCTGATGAGGATATCATGTTTCTTAAAGCGAAAGATTGCGATGAACCGTTGCCCGACGAGGGTCCTGACCGGAAATCCCAGTGGAAATTGATATTTGACGGGGCGATTAATTCTTACGGAAGTGGCATTGGGGCAATCATCACGACTCCCCATGGATCCCACATCCCGTTCACTGCGAGACTGACGTTTCCAATCACCAATAATGAAGCGGAGTACGAAGCATGCATCATGGGTCTAGAAGAAGCAATTGATTTGAGAATCAAGAACCTAGATGTATATGGTGACTCGGCGCTTGTGATTAACCAGATTAAAGGGGAGTGGGAGACTCGTCAATCGAATTTGGTGCCGTACATGAACTATGCCAGAAGGCTACTTCCGTTCTTTGATCGAGTGGAACTCCATCATGTGCCCAGAGCTGAAAATCAGATGGCTGATGCCTTAGCCACGTTGGCTTCGATTTATAAAGTCAATTTTTGGAATGAAGCCCCAAGGATTGTCCTTTCTCGTCTTGATAGACCTGCATTTGTATTTGCGATCGAGGAAGCCTCCGACGACAAGCCATGGTTCCACGACACCCAGACTTTCCTTATGACTAAGGAATATCCTGCGGGAGCGTCAACCCAGGATAAGAAGACTCTGAGGAGGCTGTCTGGAAATTTTTATCTCAATCCTGATGGAGTTTTGTATAAAAGAAACCACGATCTCGTGCTACTCAGATGCGTAGATGAGAAAGAAGCGAGTTTGCTCATGGAAGAAGTCCATGAAGGCACATTTGGTACGCACGCCGGCGGGCACGCTATGACGAGAAAGATCCTGAGAGCAGGATACTACTGGCTGACGATGGAATCGGATTGCTTTAAATTCGCAAGGAGATGTCATAAATGCCATATTTATGCTGATAAGATTCATGTGCCGCCGTGCCCATTGAATGTCATGTCCTCCCCGTGGCCGTTCTCCATGTGGGGCATCGACATGATAGGCAAGATCGAGCCCACTGCATCTAATGGTCATCGCTTCATTCTAGTAGCTATCGACTACTTCACCAAGTGGGTGGAGGCAGCCTCATACGCTAATGTGACCAAGCAGGTGGTGGCTAAATTCATAAAGAGGGACATCATCTGTCGTTACGGAATTCCCGAGCGGATCATTACCGATAATGGTTCGAATCTGAATAACAAGATGATGAAGGAGCTGTGCCAGAGTTTCAAGATTGAACACCACAACTCATCTCCTTACCGACCGAAGATGAATGGCGCCGTTGAAGCGGCCAATAAGAACATCAAGAAGATTATACAGAAGATGGTTGTGACCTACAAGGATTGGCACGAGATGTTGTCATTTGCACTGCACGGTTATCGTACATCGGTACGTACTTCAACCGGGGCAACTCCTTTCTCACTGGTGTACGGTATGGAAGTTGTCCTACTGTTAGAAGTTGAGATCCCTTCTTTACGAGTTTTGGTTGAAGTGAAACTCAACGAGGCAGAATGGATTAAGAACCGACTAAACCAACTAAGCCTGCTGGACGAGAAGAGGTTAGCATCGATTGCATATGGTCGTCTGTACCAAAGTCGAATGAAGAAAGCTTATGATAAGAAGGTGCGTCCTAGAAGCTTTCAATTACGAAGGTCCGTACGTCGTCAGCAAGGTCTTCTCGGGAGGAGCCTTGTTGTTATCCAGGATGGATGGCGAAGATTTTGCATCCCCGGTGAACGCGGACGCAGTAAAAAAATACTTTGCTTAAAAGACGACCCGCTGGAAAGAAAAAGAATATCCAGGCAAAAATGGGGCATCCCGGCGAACCATAAAAAAGGAAAAAGGTTCGGGCAAAAATTAGGGATATAAAGAAAAGAATGTACACCCGCAAAGTCGAAAACCCTAAAGGGAGACTTTGGCAAAAAAGGGTATCCCGGTGAATCGAAAACCCGAAAGGGCGATTCAGGCAAAAGTTAGGGATTTGAAAAAGCAAATGACTGCGTTCCGCATGTGGACTTTCATTGTTTCGTGGTTTGGAAGACCTGAGGGCCGTTTATCTGAATCAATCTCTTCTGAAGCTGAAGCGTCGGAGAAGTATCGAAGTCGAGTGGGTCATAGAGGGATCAACTCATGGTGTTCGTCTACGCCTCATTGCCGACATTTGTGTATATACTGATGTATATTTATGTTTTATATTTGTGCAGCTTCCTCATTCCAGGAGCCTGCATCTGTTGTAAAACATTTTTGCCCATTCAGGGGTTCGTTATCAATAAAATGTATACTACTCAGCAATTATGTTTGTTTGTTTAGCATTTATTTGTTTTGTTTGCGAAAAAGAACGCCGATGTTTTTGATAAAATGCGCATACATAAACTTACTGGCCTAGGCCACTGATTGTTGAAACAATGAATTACTTGAACATTGTCACAAGATGATAACCTTGATAGGTCCCTTTGAGAAGGGTATCTTGTCTGTTTGTTTGTATTGTCGCAGGTATGGCATACTCCAGGCAGTACGCCGTATGCGTCCCCAAGCAGGATGATTCCTTCTTCTCCAGCAAAGTTCAGCAACCTCTACCCACAGAGTCTGAACATGAGATCGTAAAGCATTGATATGTCTCCCCAGGAAGAGAAGATTCTCTCCCCTATCAGATGTATCCTGAAGGATCACCATCTCCTCAGCTGAGTCATATACTGAAGTGTGCAACAATTGATAGTTCCAGACCGAAGTCTCCAGGAGAATTGAAATTCCCCACAGAGTCGTACTCTCCCCAGTAAACAGGACGATTCCTTCTACCCCAGCCGAGCTGACGAATCCCCATGAGAGTCGAGTCCTTGGAAAGCAGTTAGGACCATGATTCGTTTTCCCCAGTAGAGTGTTGAATAGTTGAATGCTGTATTTCCCCACCGGAGTCGTTATCTCCAGGAAAGTTTTGCTGTGAATGCCGTGCAGTTTATTTCTGCGATTGACATCGTTTTCCTCAGCAGTTGTGGTTTTGAATACCCGGTTGAGCGGGTTCAGGTTCTCATAGAGCTTTATTCCCCTGCGGTAGTTGACTGAAGTTCGTTTCCCCAAACGGACTCCGATTGAGATTGGCGTGACTTCTTCTCCTCGGCAGGATGATTCCTTCCCCCACTAGAGTGGTTCTTTCTCATTGACAGGAGGATTCTCCCTTCAACATTTATTTTGCTGATGGGGTCGTAGCATTTTGCATGATTGCATAGCATTTACCCTAAAAACGCGTAGCATTTCCACCATGTGGAGCATTGCGCCATTGTCGAACCATGTGCATATGAAGCATGAGCTAGGTTGTTGTCGTTCTTGTTTTGCAGGTGTTCCCCGGCAGGGTGTCTGCTCAGGATGATTCCTGAAATCTCGGAAGAGTTATGTGGCCCAAGATGATTCTTGAAATCCCCAGCAAAGTCGTTTGCCCAAGATGATTCTTGAATTCCACAACGAAGTGGTTTGCTTAAGATGATCCTTAGGATCCCCAGTGAAGTCGCCAAAAAGGGTTACTCAAGTTGATGCTTAGAGTCCCTAGCAGAGTGGTTACTCAGGATGATTCCTGAAATCTACCGTAGAGTTATTGCCTCAGGATGATTCTTGAAGTCCCTGGCAGAGTTACTTGTCCAAGATGAGTCTTGCAGTCCTCAACAGAGTCGATTCACCCAGAATGATTTCTGGATCCCCGAAGCAGAGTTACTTGATAGTTATCCAAAATCCCCATCGGAGGTGCGTCATCCCCAGCAGGTTTCTGAACGGAGAAGTTGAAATTTCCCTTGAAGACTTGATGATTGAAGTCCAACCATGTTAACGAAGCAGTTCTCTCCGCTGATGCGGAGTGCCTGGTGGCAGAAGTTTGGATATCCCCAATTGGTTCATGATTGACTGAGAATTCTATTCCCGACTTAGTGATGAAGTTCGGCTGACGCCCAAAAACTCCTTTGAGTGCCCAATGGCATGATTAACGTGATTGTTGACCTGACGAGTCCCGAGGAGTCTTGATGCCTGACGGCATGATCGACCATGTATCACCGGCTACCGTGTGACCAATACCCCAGCTAGTTGCCGTGCAGCCAATATTTCAGTTTTCGAAGATTTGTCCCCATCAGAGTACTGTATACTTGTGCAGTTGGAAAATTTCCGGGTTTGTGGGTATTCAACCGCCTTTTACCTTGATTGTTTGAGAGCCGTTCGCTTCTTACCCAGTCAGGTCCAAGCCGTTTGAATAGGGGCAGCTGTTGCACCCCAAAATTTGCCCAACTTTTCTTTACCTAGCTTATGTTTCATTTCATGCACATTAGCATTAGCATTTGCATTTCATTGACATGTATGCAGGAGATCAAGAGGTATGATTACCAATAAAGGGATACACAAGGCTTTGAAGCTAGATAAGAAGGTTATTCAAGTGTTCAAGGGTTGATATCCTTGTCAGAGAAGATAAAAGATCCTCAGAGAGAGTGGTTGAAACCAGGTGTGTAGGTCTCCTAACTTGAGAGTTGTGGGAAGTCCTCAGATGACTCTGAAGCCATGAAGTTAGACTGGGGGTCTTGAGAGAGCTCATGAGAAGTTTTGAAGATCACTTTGATGCCTAGACAGGTCATTATGCAAGATTAAGAAGGCTCAGCCATGAGTGGTGCAGCTAGGGTTTGACTGGGTCAACCCTAGGTCAACTGATGATTTAAAGAAGGTTGAGACCTAATCAAAGGCCATGTGATGATGGATTGATACATTGATAGGTTATAAGGATGATTCCAAGGTTAACTCATCATGATTAAGGAGTTTGAGAAGTTTCAAGCTAGGGTTTCTAAGGCTTGACAGTGTAAAAATCCCCTAGTTTGACCCCTATCTTCAGGGCAGTTTAGCTCAAGATGTGATTGTCATCTCATCTTTCCCCCAACATGAATGTTGTAGAGCATAATCTTAGCTTTAATTTGAGTGCTAGAAGTCCTTGACAGGAGTTGTAGAACTCAAGTTATGGCTTTGACAAGTTACAGGTCATCTGAGGTATGTGAATTTGGGGGCTTGAAAGTTGTCCAACTTGCATGAAACCTTTTCCCTAGAAGTATGATTCCTATGAACTTTTGGTCAACATGAATGTTGTTCCTTATCCTCTTAGATTTCTAGAGAGTACTAGAAGTCCTTGATAGGATTTGTAGAACTCAAGTTATGGCTTTGACAAGTCAAGGGCATTTTGGTCATTTGGAGATTATAGGTCATTTCAAGCATAAGGCCATAACTCATATTTCCAAGCTTCAAATATGAAAATGTTCAACATAAAACTTGTTCAAAATGATGTTTTAAGGCTAGTCAAGAGGTCATGAGATGTTGGAAGTGCTTGTAGCTCAAAGTTGCAAAAATGACCTAAAATAAGGGTATAAGTTAAATGAACCAAAGTTGGAAATTAATATTTTTGATATACATGTCCAAACCAAGGCATGTAATATATCATTTTGACTCTAAAACACATTTTAAGCACATTGGTTTAGCCACATTTTTGAATTGAAGTGTAATTTGTGGACTTGCTTTGAAAAGTAGTTACTTACATCTTAAGTAACATTTGCAAAACCTAGAATCAAGGCATAACCAAGGTCCCTTGCAAGCCAAACACTTCCAAAATGTCATGAGGGGAGAAATTGGAAGGAATTGAGAATGATTTCAGGCTGTTAGCAAAGTTGTGCACACCATGGCATGTGATTGAAATTCTCATGACATAAGAGATTGAACTTCTCATTAGAAGGATCTAGAGGTTTCTAGATCATCCACACATGTTCTATATATTGAGTAGAGGTGATCCAAGGCCAAGGTTGGTGATGATTGAAGGAGAGAGCAGAGATTGAGATTGAAATTTCATTGCTTGCAACTGAATTCGGTTACATCATTTCACTCACTTTCCATCCATTTTCTTGATTGCAATCTCTTCCATGGATGCTAGGGAATGATTCCAGATCATAATCAAAGGGAATTCGTGGCTGATTGGTGTTCTTGAGCTCAAATTTCTCCACCTGCAACTCAGATTCGAATCCAAGAATTGAAGCCATTTCAATCAATTCTATTACATACAGAAGCTTGGAAGTGATTCACTGAAGGAGTCTGGAGCATTTGAGGGCTTGATTTGAGGTCTTGCTACTTCTGTGCACGCGAAATTTTCAGGTTGGTAACCTTCGATCTCTGGCTTGTTTTAGTTAGAATTAATAGGAATTAGGATGATAGATGCATTGTAGAACGGTGTAGGAAGGATTTCAGATCATTAATTTGAGAATTAGTGACCAATTAGGGATATTGCCATTTTCGGTTGAGAGTTGGTTCTTGCGAATCTTGAGGATTTAGGTTGAATTAAGGGCATGAATGAATTCGTGAGGAAATTCGGGACATGTTTCATTAAGGGATCGTGGCCTATGGTGGACTCTATGTTGAACTAGGGTTGTGGAATGGTGACCGGAGGAAGTCACCAGCGGTGGTTTTTGGGCGCGCAGGTGGCCTGAGTTGCAGAGATTTGAAACGAGGAAGATGACTTGATAGCCATCAGATCATAGGTGGACTTTGACTGGGAACCTCATCCAACGGCCACGCGTGCGTCTCATTTTGTGAAGAGGTCTGAACTAATTGAAACGATGCGTTTCATTAATTAGTGGTTTTTGGGCTTAAGGATCCAAGCGTTACTCACACCCCCTGATGGCCCAATTGCTTTAATGAACTGATTTTCATTACTATCTGCACCGTGTGTTTATCATTTTAGTTTGATTTTCTATATTTTTTTTCATTTTATTCATGGTTCTTGATAAAATCATAAAAAATGGAAAAATGATTCAATTGACCCCATTCTTTTTGCATTAGATTCATGTTAGGGTCTAGTATTTTTTAGATAAAAAATATTTTTATTTCATGCATTTTCTGATTTTATGGGAATTTTCACATTTTAATTGGTATTAAAATAGTCATGCTTGATGCTTGATGTTGTGAAATTTTGTGTGATTAATTGGTGATGATTCTTGCCTTGATTTTTTGTATGTGGCTAGCATAGATATGCATGATCCCCATAGATTTTTCTCACATTTTTGTGATGAATTTAAGTGGTAGTTTAGGTTGAAACCTTTAGAAGCTCCATTTTTAGGGTTTATGGTTGATACCTTTGGATTTAGGACTTGATTTTAGGACTTAATAGATGATTTAGTCCCTGGGTTTTGTATGAGGCATTCTTAATTGAATTAGGATCCCTTAGGAATTTTGGTAGAAATTTTAATATAGTTTACTATTTTTGATTGATTTTAGATTAAGTGCTAGTTTTAGATGATTTTAATGCACTAATTCAACTAGATTAACATCTTTAGTTCCCTTAGATTAGGGTTTTGTTTTGCTTGTTCTTGGATGATGATGAAGGCAAGTTGAAGATGCATTGAATTTATTGAAGAGGCTTGGATGTGAAGATCTTCCCTTCTTGTGGTGTAGTTTTGATAGGTTAAGATTAGGGTTTTGTGGGCAGAGCTTCTAGATAGTTCTCTTCCTTCATAAACATGGATGATGTTAATCACTTCCATTCTTCCCTGTGATGAAAGGTCCCTTTGTAAAGGCCTTATCCATCCTTTGGTAGGATGTGTGGCTCTTTGCAAATTGGTAGAACCTTTGAGTGTCCCTTTCTCTGATGACAGGATGCTCAGTGGTGACCTTTGGTCTTCACTCTGCTACCAATCATCCAAACTTTGCTCTTGATAGATGCATCTTTCTCCCTTGTTAGAGGATGGATTTCCTTTCTTGTTAGAAGATTGAAGAGGATGAAGTGGATACTTCTTTGTGTTTGAAGACTACTCTTAGGAGCTGAAGCTTGTAGATCAGGAAGAGCAAGTTGATACTTGTAAGAAGGAGAGGTCTGAAGCCTGAAGGTCAAGAAGAGCAAATTGACATTTGTGAAGAAGATACAATTGAGATTGAGTGAAGAGCTGAGGCTTGAAGAATAAAGGATAAGTTGACACTTATGTTGATACATTGAGAACCTGAAGGAATCAAGTTGATACTTGCAGTTAGGAGTGAAGCCTGAAGGTGGGATTTACTGAAGAGCTGAGGCTTGAAGAAAGAATGAGTTGATACTTATGTTTGATGGGTTGAAACCTTGGAGAAGCAAGTTGATACTTGTTATTAAGGATGATAGTCTTGAAGGGTGGTTGAAGTCTGATGACTGAGAGGCTGTCAGAGGAGAGCTTTGTTGTAGAAGCTGTTGATCTGATTTCTTTTCTGTACTGATGTGCCTTGTTTGACTTGCTTGATGCATTAGAATAATTTCATATTTAGAATGATGTAAGCTAGGAGCATGATTGCACTAGAGGTTGAGTTTCTCCCTATGCTTGTATTTTTACTGTATGGCTTTGCTTGCGGGTATTCGGTAGAGCCCGGCTCCCTTGCCTATGTGGTCTGTGGTGTTTGGCTTGATAGCATTTCATTTCCTCTGTATGATTGCAGTTACTTCTATTTTGCTTGATAGCATGTTATTTCCTCTGTATGATTGCAGTTATTCATATCTGGCTTGAGGTTGAGATGAGCTTGTGGAGGTTGATGCCCCACACACATTTCCTCCCTCACTTGCATTGCATGCATTTTACAGTCGTTTAATGTATAGCTATCTATTGTTTAAGCTGATGCTTTATCTGTTTCTGTTTATCATTGACATGATCCCCTAGGAATCTCACTTCCTTTGATAAGGAAGTGATGATTAGAACTTTAGGTTGAAACCTATGCATGATAACTTCTAGGAGATCCCTGTTTCAAACCTCAACCATAGGATGAATCCTTGGCATGACAACAGTAGGACTTGATAGTCTTCCCCTTAGTTGAACCAGTCTGTTCTCTCTTCTCATCTCAAAACAAATCAAAATACAGTAATAAAGGCTAACTGATGTCGTACGTTACGAGCCTTAAGCTATCTGAGAAAGGGTTGTCGGAGAGTTTCTTTTCGACAGCTTGGATGTTTAGTATGGCACCCTTTGGGTGACATGCGACGCATTCACTCTCAGGTCATAGTCTCTAGTGCGATACTAGTTGAAAACAAATATAAAAAACAGTTCTTTCGTAAAAGACAGAAAACAAACTTCAAAACTTTTTGCCCCGTGGGCCCATAATTCAAAGGAAAGCTTTTCTGAAGAAAAGAGTGTCGTTAACTCTCAGTTCTACCGCAAACGGTAACGCTTAAGTCTCCAAGGGTCGAGTTGCGTACACCAAACTGCTGGAATTGTTTGTTAACCCTACTCGATAAAACAGATGAATCTGAATTCCCGTAATCCGTATTATCCCGAACTACGTAAGCTCTGATCTCTCATACCTGTTGAGAGTACGTAGGCACAATACTGATGTATTGGCGAGCCACCTTCCCCCATAACCCGTAGTTAGGTGAACTACGTAGACTCTGATTTCTCATTCTCTGATGAGAATACGTAGGCATAAAGTGCGACGCTTTGCCGAGTCATTTTCTTTTCTTTTCAGACCAGCCTTGATAGGTAGATAGATAAAACCAGCCCGTCCAATAAACACAACAAGCGTGGATCCCGTCGAGTACGACGGACGTGAGGGGTGCTAATACCTTCCTCTTGCATAACCGACTCCCGAACCCAGACAATGGTTGCGATGACCTTGTCTTATACCTTTTCGTCAGGTTTTTCTGATCGTTTCCTTTCCCGTTCTGAGGGATAAATAACGAAAGGTGGCGACTCTTCTGTTTTGCCGGCACCTTATCTTCGCGGAAGCGACAATACCAAAGTAGTATCTCGAACAAAACTTGAGATTCTTCGGGTGGTCGAAGCAGTATCTTATCCAATACGGTTCTTCGATGATACCAAAGCAGCGTATCGAACAAAACTTGAGATTCTTCGGGTGGTCGAAGCAGTACCTTATCCAATAAGGTTCTTCGATGATACCAAAGCAGTATCTCGAACAAAACTTGAGATTCTTCGGGTGGTCGAAGCAGTACCTTATCCAATAAGGTTCTTCGATGATACCAAAGTAGTATCTCGAACAAAACTTGAGATTCTTCGGGTGGTCGAAGCAGTACCTTATCCAATAAGGTTCTTCGATGATACCAAAGCAGTATCTCGAACAAAACTTGAGATTCTTCGGGTGGTCGAAGCAGTACCTTATCCAATAAGGTTCTTCGATGATACCAAAGCAGTATCTCAAGTGATAATTTTGCTGAGGAATAGTTGAGCTAAAATCCCTATTAGAGGAACAACGTCCTCCAAACTCTGCAGGGGAGAAATCTTCAACAAACTCTCTAAGATAACATCTGCTTGGGGAGCCACCAGAGCAATAGTTGCTGGGGATTATCATCGTCAACTGCATGGTTGAAGAATGACCTGCTGGGGAGTAGAATTCCCTGAACTCGTGGGGTATTAACTCTTTTCAGAGTCATACTGCCAACTTCACTGGAGGACTGACCAAGATGCTTGCGAACTGATCCTGGATCCTGCTGCATTGCTATGCAATGCAATGTTTTATGATGCCTAAGCATGCAACTAAGATGCAACTGATAGGAAGTGCACAATGCGAATGCAAATGATATGTTAATGCATGATATGATCATGATATGAGGCTGTATGTCGTGGTTATGATAATGCAGCGACCAAATATGCTGGGGATAAATCCTGTCGGGGACATCACCAGGGATTGGATTCGGTAGTTGCCAAATGGATTTGGACTTTGGTTTTATGAGGATGCCATCGAGGGTGGACTTTTAGTGGTTGCCAATGAAGACTGGACTTTTTAGGGTAAAATGAAGGTGCCAATTGGAGTGGCTTTTTGTGGTTGCCAATAAAATATTGGACTTTATGTGGGGTGTGCCAAGCGAGATCGGACTTTCATTGGTAAAAGGATTTGACTTCCCGACACACAGTTTCTGGCAGTGCTACAATCAGAAGACAGATGTGGATACTCTTGGTGTCCCAAGTTGGATCCTTTGCAGAAATGGTATACTTGTTCTTGTAAGAACCTTGCTTCTAGCTTATATGTCATGATGACTTACGAACATTGAGCGTAGCGACTTATCCAAAGCATGTTGACTGCGCGAGCGTAGCGACTTAACCAGTGCGTGTTTATCGTGTGAGCATAGCGATTTAACCAATGCATATGGATTGCGTGAGCGTAGCGACTTAACCAATGCGTTTGGATTGCGCGAGCGTAGCGACTTAACCAACGCGTATTAGTCGTGCTTTTGCTCTGCCCCAAGGCCTTTGACGCTTGTTGACCTCAACCATCAGCTAGTTTGCCCCAAGTTCAACCAGTTTGCCCCAGTCTGCCGGGTATTTGAAGGACTTTCTTCTGGGATGAGAACTTTGGCGGTGATTATACCAGGATATGGCTTGAACCCCTTTGCCCCAGTGTCTGGACCTTGTAGTGGTTTGCCCCGGTTTAAACCTCAAAAGGACTTGCCCCAGATTCGTAGGGTTAGGAGAAAGTCTTAATTCAAGTCAACACCAATGAGTGATCAAGTTCCTCTTTGATTGCACTTTGTTGGAATTTCCATTATGCCAATTACTAATTTTCCATTAAAATTGTTTATTCAAAAATGGTAATTTTAATGCGACATTCATGCAAGTTATGAAAATATCATTTATTGGGAATGATGTGAAAATGTGTGACGAGTGGACTGTTAATCCAAACGCAATACTGATTTAATTGGTGTGAAAGATATAGCAAGAATATGACACCAATACATAAGATTAGCAAATATGTAGGAGTCAGTTTACGCAACCTCGCACTAGTATGCTTTCAGAATAAACCCTGCCTCAATTAGGTCTTTTGAGGGTTGTATCGTGGTCTGGTTCACGGTTATGAAAACAAAGGATATTAGGCTCAAAGTATTATTTGTACCCACCCCTTCTTCGTAATTATCTCCATACCTACGTTCAGTTAATTCTGCACATGTTTTACCTTGACGGTGTAAAACTTGATGATTCAAGGTTTGCTCAAAATGGCAGTCACCCTATTTTGTTTTTTTTATGGATGTCAGTGACCCTTTTGGTTTGGTATGATGATCACTGAATCTTATTTTGTTTTTGTTGAGGGATTGAGGACCTCTTTTGGTTTTGTTTTTGATCCCTAACTTTTGCATGGACTGACTTTGCTTGTCAGATCCATCGGGATTGCCTTAATTTTTGCCTAAGTCTCCTTTTGAGGTGTTCGACTTAGCAGGCTTTTGAATTTTTTTTGAAGGATTATGACTGCCATGTCAAGGGTTATTAATGAACAACCATCTTGTATTTGGGATTTTTGCTTTTTGAGTACGTAATCAGGTTAACTGAACACTACCCTGCCCCAGGTTGAGTGTAAGGATTTATAGATCCGAAGGAAACTCCTACTTCTAGGCTCGAAGTGGTTGACTAGGGACTAACTCCTTATCTCTCCAGTGTTTGGGGGTTCGAAACAATGCTTGTACATCATTAGCGAGATTTTATCCAAAAGCATACTATCAGCAATTATGGGTATTTCGTTTTCGTCATCCTCCCTCAAATCTTTACTAAACAGTAGTGCGATGAAAGAAGTGGAGTAAATTTTTTTGTGATTTTGGCAATAAGTGAGAAAACATGAGTGGATACGAATGGATTTGATCAAAAGCATGCATAATCATCACTTTAACAATACCATTAATAAGAAACAATGTCTAAAAGCAAGTAGCACTTAACATAAAGGAAACTACAAATGCACAAAAATGATAAGGAAACCGCTAGTATTGAGGAACTGGGCTCTTCTTTCTTGCTTCACTGTTATCATAACTTCTGGCAGCTGTTTCATCTTGCCTTCTGCGTTGTTCTCGTCTTTTCTTAGCTTAACTTGATTCTGCCTCAAGTGTTCCATGGTCTTCCAACACTAAGTCAAGTTCAGTACTTGTGTCAGGAAATCAACCGCGGATTATGGATAAAGGGTGGATAGGCTTTTTGGTTTCGGAATATGATATGCGATGCAAATGAAATGCAGATGCAGTGATACGCGACTGCAATGCAGGTGCAAACAGGATCCAGGATAACGTAAGCAACTCAAAGCAACCTAACCGGTAGGCTATACCAGGCAAGTTCTAGATTCTTTACCCATAGACCCACTCACGGGATAGCTTCTATGTTGACGGATAAGGTTCCCCGGATCACGGACACCGATCGCATCAACATCACGCAACAGGCTAGCTGTATTATAACGAGAGTATGATAGGGTCTCTCCTGAGCGGAGTCCTCATGCTAGGCATACGAGGAGCGGGTCCTCGGAGACTAACACTACACGACTACCAATATAGAAACTAGTTCTAAGAGCGGTTCCCAGAGTCATGGACCCTTCATGAATCAAATCGTGCAACAGGCTAGCTGCGTTACGATAGGATTTACGAAAAGGTCTATTCTGGAGGAGCTTTCATGCTAGGCACACAAGGAGCGAGTCCTTGGGGACTAACACTAATCACTACCAATTCTAAGCTATATTTTCTCTCTTCTTTTTCCAAAGCTCGGGTGTAGAGCTTTACTTGCAAAGTTATCCCCCAATCCAGCAGGCAGATACAATAAACAACATAGAATAGAAAGAGAAAACAATAAATAAACAATAGAAAAAATAAACATAAAGAAAACAGTTAAACAAAGGTTAGCACTCTCAAATCGAGTCAAGTTAGGCTTGACTCTCTCTTGCATAGGGAAATGCGTGTTCCCAGCAGAGTCGCCATCTGTCGTACCTCGAAAAATACGATCCTCGCGATGGACGCGGAAAATACTGTTCGAAACAGAGTCGCCACCGAACTTTATTCTTTTCAAGGATGGAATAGGAAAATATCGATAAAACCTTTAAGGAGATAAGAACATGGTCATCGCAACCACATTCTAGGTTCGGGAGTCGATTACATGAGGGGAAGGTATTAGCACCCCTCATGTCCGTTGTACTCAACGGGAACCTCTTGATTCGATTCGAGAGTAAAGTTAACTACGCTTGTTTGTTTTCTTCTAAGGATTCTCCTATAGGGAAATGAGTGGTTTTAAGATAGGGTGCTCGCCAAGGATTGGGGCCCTTGTGCCTACGTATCTTCACTTGTAAGAAGTGGAAAATCAGAGCATTCGTAGTTCGTGGGACTACGGGTAAAGGTTTGGGAATTGTGGGGAATTGTGCTCGCCAAGATCATCGCAATCTTGTGCCTACGTATTCTCATTAGGGAATGAGAAATCAGAGCAGCCGTAGTTCGGCTAACTACGGTAAAAGGGTTTGGAAAATGAACGAGTGTTTAAGTCGCATTCTAACTGCTAAACATTGGCTTGTCTGCTCGCTAGGGGAGGCTGAAGCACGAGTTCATATGCGTGGAAGAATGGACTAAACAATGTTCTTGACAAAAGGTGTTTTGTTTGGAAATCGTGCGAGGGCGAGAAAAGAGAGTTGGTTTGAATAGGTTTAAGGTTTCGATCGCACGGGGGCGAGAAAAGGGTTGGAATGGTTGGATATTTTAAGAGAGAATGACGACTACTCGATAAACGAGACGCCAGCCTCGCAATCAATTAATCGGGATATTATTGGAATGCTAGATCCCAGCAACACCTTTTTCATTCAAAAAATTACGGAATATGTTTGAGAAAATTTCAATCGCACGAGGGCGAGAGAAGAGAGTTGGATTGAATATTTTAAGGGAGAATGACGACTACTCGATAAACGAGACGTCAGTCTCGCAATCAATTAATCGGGATATTATTGGAATGCTAGATCCCAACAACACCTTTTTCATTCAATTAATTATGAAATGGTATTTGAATGGACAATGGCAATATTTGTCCAAATAGTTAGGGCATGTATTTTATAGACGAAAGGTTGAGTAATCCACAACCTAAAGCGTACGCCCCAAAAGCGGTTACTCAAGAATTCAAGAAGTGCGAGACTCCGAGAACTCAGTTCTTTCTCAATTTACTTAAGAAAATAGTTTGGATTTGACGTACGGTTTAGAAACAAACTAGGGTTTAGACTCGATCGCACGAAGGTGAGGAACGAGATTAGATGGTTTGAAAAATTAGGAGGAATGACGACTACTCGATAAATGAGACGTCGGCCTCGTAACCAATTAGTCGGGATATCGTTGGAATGCTAGATCCCAACGATACCTTTTTCGTTCCCTTAATTATAAAATATGTTTGTTGGACGGTGAAAGTACTTGTCCAAATAATTATGGGAAGTATTTTAAGAACGAAAGTTTGAATGATATACTTTTCAAGGCGTACGCCTCAATAGTAGTCACTCTCGAATTCGAGGAATGCAAGACTCCAAGAACTCGATTATTTCGTGATTTAATTATGAAAAAAATTTGAAAATATTAGCGTACTCGGACTAGGCGCGCTAGGTATTCTAGAAAATAAGATCGGAAGGATCACAACTCATGGTGTGCACCTCGAGAGCGGTCGCTTAAAAATTCAAGGAAGGCGAGATCCAAGAATTTAATTGTTTTGAAATTTGATCTTGGAAGATTGTATAATTTGATTAAGAAGAAAAGTTTTAATTTTCATATATAAAATAAATCATTCAATTGTAAAAAGTTTTGAGAAAAGTTAATCATAACTAATTGTTTTGAAAAAGTTTAATATCTTAGAAGAATGTTTTAACCTTATTAATAAAGTAGCTTTTTTTTTAATTTTAATATTTAAAAAAATCTATTTGGTACTAATTTTGAAATATACTTTTTTAAAAGAGTAATTTGAATTTTCTTATAAAAATATCTAAGAGTAATTAAAAACTACTTTTTTTAGAAATTTCAATTAATTTAAGTGAAAAAACAATTTGGAAACCGAAAGACGGAACAACCACAACTCAGGACGTGCGCCTCGAGAGCGGTTGTTTAAGGACTCAAGGGATGCTAGACCCCAAAAGTCCACTACTTTCGTAATTTAAATAAAAGATATTTTGACGTTAAAAACAAAAATAAATTAAAATAATTAATACTTAATTAACATTAGAGAGGAAAAAAAAACTAATATTATTTATTTTAATTATCTAAGGTTAGTATAAGTAACCTGTCCACTAATTTAGTAAAAAAAATAACTTAAGAAAAATACTTTCTTCAATCAGTAATTATTTTAATATAAAACAAATCATTTAAACAATCTAAAACTACATAGCCAACCCAAACATTATTTACATTATCCCCATAATAACAAAAACTATCTAACCATTCTATTTCAAATTGAATTTCATAATTACTTGGATCTTATTTAATAGACAAAAATGAAGAAATTAGCAAGTTAAATTCAAATCTTAGTGATAAGACAATTATAGTGTTACTACTAACAAACTGTTATTTCTCATTTCTCATAACAGAATGCATGAACTTTGATAGACTCCAACATCCATCATAATTTTATAATGATCAACTTATAATTTTCAAAAGCAGCAACCAACATTTTCAAGAGCAGCAAAAACAAACTTGCTGTGGCAATATTGAAACATGACTGAAACGCATACACAAGCAACTGTTTAAGAGCAGCAACCAAAATGGAATTAACAACACATACTACTAATATTCAAAACATATTATCATAGGAAAATCAACCAAATATTAACAAAACTAAGCCGCAACATTAAAAGAAGCACAACCGTAACACTAATACGAATTCGGATCAACATTATCCCAGACCATACATTCGAAATAAAAATTCATATAATATCATGAAGAAAACCGAATGTTGTTATCGCGGTATCGATCACCAAGAGTGAATTCTAGTCATAATAAATAACATTTACGGAACAATATCACTAATTAATCAAAAAAAATTCAAACACAATTTGGCAATCAGAAATATTACCGAGTTGTAGCAGCAAGGGGATATTCTCGTAGCAGAACTTCGAATGCTATCAAACTTGTAAGGACTTTCTCTAGAGCGTCATATTGTTTCAGCTCTGAACGCAACAGTTCAGAACATCGGCGCCGAGAATCAATCTGCATCACCGTATCAATGTTGTCGGAGTGAAAGTAAGAGAGCCTTTGTGGGTACGCCGCTTTAAGCTCTTGTCGCGTAACCGAAATGATGTCGCCATCCATGAATCGAAACAGAAATGGCTGCCGCGGTCTAGTATTTATCAATCAAAAACATAACAGGAACCAACACAAACTCACATAAACCGAGCAAATTGAAAAGATGAACAAACTAATGGAAATTGTCTAAATAGAATTAGCATCAGTTTATTTCTAACATCTGTTCCACAAATCATCACATTGATCCAAACAGTTCATAAATTCAGTATGATTCACTAGAATTTAACATTATCTAACTGAGATATCAACAATTATTTGAAAAAAAAAACTAATGTACTTGAATCTCAATTGAGGCAAAACAACATCAGCTACATGATATTCATATCATTTTCAAAGCTTACATAACAAAGAAATTACTGCAATAAATTCAGAAGCTCAAAAGCTAAGACCAAATTGAGAAGTAGCAATAATAGAGTTCCAAAGCTCATCCACGACTCAGAACAAAGAGCAGTGATAACAATTTAAACTAAAAACGAAACAAAATCAAAATTAGTATTGAAGGCAAACCAGAAACGAAATAAAGTCATGTAGTAGCACCGAGTTAGCTTTTGCTGAGGCTGAATCCACAAGGTCCGTGGCGATCCAGCATGATGGATTTCAAGTTTTGTGGTGCGAGTTGATGCAGCTGCGGTTGCTGGGAAATCTTCGCTAAAACTGAGTTGCTGCTAAGATGAGCCAAAGCCAAATTGTCATCGCGTGTTGCTTCAATGTTTTTGTGGTGACAGATGCTTTGAGGATGATGTTGTCACGACTAAGATGCAGTTGTGATCCTCGCTCGGTGGTCGCAGCCTACGCAGAAATTATCCGCAACCTCAAAGTTTAAACTGCCAATGCAACAATATTTCTCCACCGACGTCTTCACGGTATCTTGACCACTACCAAAATTGGATTCAACCTGCAAAGCAAACAGATAGGGCCAAGCAGAGAACATAAATAAAATTCAAAGATTCGAAACAGATCCAAGTTGAAATGCAAGCTCAGTTATTGTTGAAACTTGTTGTTATCGGTTGCGTGAAGCGTTTGGTAGCAGGTTGTTGGATTTGATTTGCTATCAGGACCTTGTGATGCTACGAAGTCGCTCTGCTTGCTATTTTATCATCAACCTGTAATCACGAATCTGAAACCTCCTTGTCGACTTCGCTTGAGACTTCGCAGAGACCACGAAGGCAACATCATTGCAAGTTGTCATTACGGCTGAAGCTATAGCTGGAAATAAGCTCCCTTGACTCCAAACAAAACAAACTTAACTTGAAAAAGATTAAGAAAAAAAACAGAACAGTTTGAAGGTAACGGCTTCGAATTCGTTGAACCACTGCACCATTGACGATGAGAGCTACGGTTCTTGCTTCAAGTTGTTGTTGATGAACTGCTGTTGTATATAATCTGGCTTCATATTCCTGCTGTCAAAATTCGACGAAATCGCAACCTGCAAAAAAAAATGAAACAATCAACAATAACAAAATGTTTATGGAGAAGGTGTTGTTTCTGTTGGCGGTGGAGATGAGTCTATTGCAGCAACAATCATCCTGTTGAATTATCAAAGCTTGTCTTGCAAATATGTATGATGAATCGAAGGTGGTAGGAACACATCACTTTGAGCTTTTGTTTCATAAATCGAAAATTCGGCGACGGATTTGCATCTTGAAAAATTGCTCTGTTCTCCACAAACCCGTGGCTCTTCAGATTTTGAAGGTGTCGCAGAAGAGAGCTGAATCAGTGAATCTTGAGCCACTGAGGCGAATTAATGGAGCCACGCCACTGTTGTTGCGCTGAAAACTTCTTGTCAAGATTGATAGCCCTCAAACAGTATTGAGGTTGTCTTCGTTACCGCAGGCGTCGACGCCGCTACCCGGATTTGTCGTCTGTTGTGAGAAACAAAGAAGAACATAACTAACAAAAGGTCAAATAGCGCAATGTTTCTCGTGAGTGCATCGTATTGTGGTTGTTATGGTTTTCTAAAGGTAAAAAGCAAGAAAAGTCGATGGAAGTGGTTAGGTGAAGAAGATGAATGGATTTCCGGTGAGGCTGAAGAAAGTGACGATGAAGGTGGTGGAAATCAAAAACGACGGCGGATCGTTCTTGTGAAAGAGAAAAGGTGTGGTTGAGATGATGAAGAGTTGAAGAAGGTGATGAAGGGCGGTAAGTGAGGAGATCGGTGAATTGGAATTCTACGGTTTTGGAGTTGAATTGGGGGCGGCCAATTTAGGGTTTTTTCTTCAGAAAGAGCTGATGAATCGTGAAACCAAATTTGGGTTTCTCAGAAAAGGGCGGCCGATTAGGGTTTGGGTGAACAGTGTTTTTCGTTTTTTGATCAATTTTTCTCCCCGTTCTTATAACAAGAATTCAGAAAGGGGTGGCCATTTTTCTCAGCATAGGTCCAATGGGCCTCGTTCATTTCCACTTCCAATTCTTTCTCTTTTTTTTTCTTTTTTCTTTTCTCTATCATAATTAATAATTATCCTAATGACAAATATTAAACAAACAAAACCAAATCAATAATAACCCTATAACTATTATTAACTATAAACTAAAAAAAATATTATTTACTTATTATTAAATAATCAACAATTTTCTAAAATCCTAAATATTAATAATATTAACAATATAACAAAACTGACATTTACAAAACTTTAAAATAAACAAAATTAATATTATGAACCTATATATATTTAAAACATAAACTAAAATATCGCTAATTGTAAATAAATAAAATTTAAAAAGAAGAAAATACGAAAACACAAATAGAATAATAATAAAATAAAAAAAAAACTCAAGGACAACTCTAAGCCACGTGTCACACTTTTATTGGGCAAAAAAAGTGAAAAAGTTATTTTTGCTGAAAAATACGCTACGCTGTATAAGCGAGGTAAATTAAAAACAAAGTCGGGCAAATGAGAATTTTGAAAAAGGTAGGACAAATTTGGGGTATAACAGTACCCACAAAGTGCAATATAGGATCAAAACCCCATAATTTGTGGTACAAATAACAAAAAAAAGGTTTGTTATCATTGATTTTAAATGTAAAGATAAGTCGTCATTTCCAAGCGAGGTTTTTGAAAAAGGGAGAAGATTTTGAAAAAGGGAGAAGTTTTTGAAAAAGGGAGAAGATTTTGAAAATTAAAGAAGGGTGGAGAAGAAGGGACTATCCTATTGCATAAAGATAAAAGCTAAGAATAAGAGCAATCTAACTACACAAGTAAGCTTCATAACATAAGCATCCATTCCTTTAGATTAGGCCTTGATCAAAATAGGTCTTCAAGCAAGAACTTTAAGTATCCAAACATCCAAAGCTTAACATCACAAACTTCCAAGCATAGGTTAAGATCCTAGTTGTAGGTTTAAAATTCTATGTCTAATGCATAGGATAGTAACCATAGTCTACCATTAAGAGAACAAGTTTTTAGAGGTCTAAGCCTTTATTAATATTTTTGGTCCAAATGGATAAAAGAAAGAGAGCATAAACATAAACAAATGGTCCAAGTGGACAAAGGAAAAATGGGGGAAGCATAAACAATAATATGATATGATATGATAACAAAAAGCATAATAAAATAAAATAAAGAGATACGGAGCGAGAAAGAAGCATAAACATAGGACAATTGATATATAACATAGAGCAATACTGATCCAAAATAATAGAACAAGTTTTGTTGCTTTTCGGAAATGCTCGACTAAACATCCATGAGAATGAAAACATGGTCTCATATATTATCATGGGAGGGCTCCAATTCGGATAAAATCAATGAGTATGCCAACTAACCCCCACGGGTAACAAGAGAAAGCCAATCTATTTCAAACTATGCCACAAATGAATATGAGACTGATAATTCGCTTACAAAATGCAACGATTTTCCGATTTTAGGACAATTTACCTCTATGTTAAGCAATCGTAATCGGGCTTATGTAATAGCCACAACTATCTGAGGACGGTCAATAAAAATGTTAGTGCTAATGCGTGCTAGAGAAGTGATATGTAGATCACCTCCCGAAAGAAATATCGCACGAAAAGAAAAGAGGTAACGATCTCATCTTCATCAAGAACTTGAAACAAGTTCCAATGATATCAGAGATTTTCATCGATTAAAATAAAATAGGAAGAGGAGAGGGGAATGCCAAATTGAATCATAATTCTAAAATCCTTCCATCTTTAAGTTCAACCACTCATCTTGGTGGATTAAAGCACTAAACATATCAGTAACTCAAAGCACCTAAAATGAGTTGAACAATTCACTTTAAAGATATATTTGAATTAGTGAATGTTTATCCAAATTCATATACACCCTAAGTCCGTTGAATTTAAAGAGGAATAGGATATTTGAAAGTGCAAACCAAGGCAGAAATCAAAAGGAAATGGAAGAAGAAGAGGAAAGAACCAAAACAGTCCCAAAAACAAGAAAAAATACATTATGGTCACTGGTTAATCGATTAACCATTTGCATGTGCAAATATGTTAATCGATTAACACTGCTAAGACAGCAAAAAAATTTGAAAAAAAATTCAGCATTCATGATCCAACCATTTCTTCAAACACCTCATGATCATAAATGAGAATTAGCACGAAAATTTAAGTAAAACAAAAGCAAATAACACCAATAAAACATAATTTGCAAGATCCAAAGATCAAGTAACAAGAATCAACAATAGATCACATTCTGGAAGATGGATCAAGAACAACAATGGTGAAATGAGAGTTTACCACTTCAAATATGAAATTACTTCAAATTAACTTCAAGAACCACACTTCAAAGCCTTGATCTACTGAAATTGATGATGAAAAAGGGATTGAATGAATATTTTAGCTCAAAGATTAGTAAGTTCCAATGAAGAACTTGCTAACTTTCAAAAGAAGAAAGAGCTTTGGTGAATTTAGTAGTTGAGAGAAATTTTTGCAAGGTGAATTTGGCTATCAAAGCTTGAAGAATGAATGAAATGAGACATCTATTTATAGAATTTAGGCTTGGAAATTTTGGTGGTTTGGAATTTGGTTTGGAACAAAAATTAGGCTTGAAATTTAAATTTGGAGGCAAAATCAAGATCAAATGGTGATTAGTGAAGGTGTATGGTGGGAATTAATTGTGATGAGGTAGGGGAATTAAAATGAAGTGATCTAGATTATTCTCATGATGAAATATTTGAAAATTGGTGCCAAAATGTTGCAGAATTTGAATTTGCTCATTTTCACAAAAAACGCATTGGTTAATCGATTAACCATTTGCATGTACAAATGTGTTAATCGATTAACACGGTGAAAAAGTGTGAAAAATGGTTTTTTGATGTGTTGTCTTGGCTCTGCCTTTATTTTTATGACTTGTCAAAGAAGGCATGGAAATAAACACATGAACCTTGAAGTCTCTTGAATAAAAGTCAATCAAATATTGGGAAATTCTTGATTAAATGATTTTGAATTGTTTGCAAATCAACTTTGACCTTTTTCAGTTGAATTTCATTCAAGCTGATGGACTGCTGATTGGTATTCTTGATCCAAATTCTCTTCCTGAAAAAGAGTTAGTAAGGAAAAGAAAAAGAAAACATATTTTTTTGGGATTTTAATTAAGGGTTAGTAAACATAAACATAAACAAACACTAATCATATAAGAAAACAAGGGTTCCTAATGATATCCCTCATAGACAAACCTGTAGAGGAAGACAAGATAACCAAAGCTTATGATCTTGTTTGTGGTATGAAATGCAAATGATATGTGAGATCTTAGGCGTAAAAATTAGGGTATTATAGCTGCCCCTATTTAAGTTTCTTCTACCCAGAGATATGAAGATTGACATCTTTGTCTTGACCAGATATAAGAGACTTAAATATGACAATAAACCTAATTTTTGGCCCTAAGAGACCAGAAGATGATATGATTATGATTTTGGTATGGTATGCAAACACAAGACCTCTGCGGGGAAAATATGCCACAGGAGACAAACAAACGCTGGAGAGCAAAAAATAAAAGAAGAAAGACTCCACATGGGAAAATAAAAGAGTAAGATTCCATTCTAATAAGGGAAAAGAAGTCAACTCAACAGGGGAAGAGCTATCGACTACCGGTCACTGTGCAAAAAACGAAGATACTCAACTTCAGAATAATGGTAAATTATCTTCTACCTGTCACTGGGTAGAAAACAAAGGCAATAAACACAAAAAATTATAATATACTGGTTACTGAGTAGGAAAACAAAGAAGTGTATTACTTATTACCGGTTACTAGGTAAAAAGTAATCAACTTGACGAAAGATAATCAACTACCTATTATTGGGTAGGAAAAAGAAATATTGTCAATTACTGGTTACTGAGTAGCTAAGCGAGAGTAATAAACCTGAAATAAAAGGTTACCAACTATCAGTTACTGGATAGGGTAAACAAAATATCAACTACCTGTTACTAGATAGGAAAAGGAATATTACTAAAAGAAAAGATTACCGAATACCGGTTACTGGGTAGAAAACAACAGTAAATAACCAAAATGGATGAGAAATATTACCTGCTACCAGTCACTGGGTAAAGCAAAGGCAATATACTCAAAAGGTGAAGAAACGTTGTCGGCTACCTGTTACTAGATAGAAAAATAAAGGCAATGGACTCACTCTAAAATATTACCAACTACCTGTCACTAGGTAGGGTAAACAGAACTTAACTACCTGTCACTGGGTAGGAGAAGAAAAATAAAGGTCGACTACCTGTCACTGGGTAGGACAAAACAAACTCAACTACCTGTCACTAGGTAGGGAAAAGGGTATATTATCAGGTTCCTGTCACCAAGCAGCTCAAATCACACAACAAACTTCTTAAATAAAGAGAAAGCCTTTAGTTAAGGATGAAATATTCATTGGACCGCAACAGGATTCTCATATGAGGAGATAAACATATGCTCAAATGATGAACCAAGTCGAATGATAACAAGCTGCCACTATAACAATAGGGTTCAACTTCTTCTTTAATCAAGTTTTGAACTCGAAAAATGACCAAATACAAACAGTCTTCACTGAAGGGATTTCCATTTGCTATGAATTACATATCAATTACTCTGACGAGGATCTTCAAAAGAGACAACCATCTGTTGGGTTTTTACAAACAGCTTCTCACCGAGACTTTTTCAGAGAGATTCCATTTGATGGGTCCAATTTGTCACAATAGACTTCTCTGCTGAGAATGAACTAGAGAGATACCATTTACTACGAAGAAACAAATTAATTGCCGGAGACTACACAAGCTGCTCAAATAAAGAGGCTGCCATTTGTTACCAAGTGAGGTTTACCTTGCTGAGGACATATAAGCTGCTCAAATAAAGAGAACACCACTTTTTGTCAAGCAAAAGTTACCAAGAGAGTGTTATCATAACACTGATAGGGAAATTCAAATCTTCATCTTCTAATTGAGATTTATAAACAGATTTCTGTCGAGGAAAATAAATCCTCAAAGGGCAACATAAATGCCTTCTCATCATCCAGGTTTCACAGCCTAGAGAAATTCAAAATAATCGCTGCAAGAGACGAAAGTTCAATCCAGGAAAAAACTGGAGACAAACGATCAAACAAGACTGATGTGTGCTATCCGCAAGTATACGGAGTACGTTAAAGTAATAAAAGATTATCAATTCCACAGAGACCAATGTCAATCTATCGATTACTATTGTTACGGTGTTTATCTAAAGCTAATAAAAACAGAGAGTATTTCGTGCAGACAAAATAAAAAATTAAGAAATGGATTTAAATTCATATCCAAGATTCACATCGTTTAATGATAGACGGAAAGAAATACCATATCCAAAACTCACATCGTCTAATGATTGATGGGAAGAAAACAATATCCAAAATATCACATCGTCTAATGATAGACGGGAAGAAAACAATATCCAAAATATCACATCGTCTAATGATAGACAGGAAGAAACATCATATCCAAGATCACATCGTCTAATGATAGACGGGAAGAAAACACCGTATCCAAGACCACATCGTCTAATGATAGATGGGAAGAAATACCATATCCCAAGATCACATCGTCTAATGATAGACGGGAAGAAACATCATATCCAAAATTCACATCGTCTAATGATTGACGGGAAGAAAATCATATCCAAAACTCACATTATCTAATGATAGACGGGAAGAAAACCATATCCAAAACTCACATCGTCTAATGATAGACGAGAAGAAAACCTGCTGGGGATGTCACCATCAGAGGGTTGATGGACAAAGTGTGCCCGACGTATGATCTAAAACCCAAAAGTAAGCAAGCAGATGAGTTGACTGAACCAGGCTGCTGGAGATATGCCACTGTCTTGATTGAAGAGTGATTCAGGTTGCCACAGAAGGCTAACAAAAACTTGCTTATGCTTCACATGCATATGTTTGAATTTTTTTCTATGGCGTAATGCTCCATACGAAATGGAAATGCTACGCATTTGAGGATGAAATGCAATGATAACTATATGCATAAATGCAAAAGCAGGCTCGGGCTGCCGGGGAAAGCTGGATTCAAAAGAATCACTCCAGAAAATAAATGCTGAAGAGATGAAGCCAACTCCACTGGGGATGACAAACTGAACAGTCTCTGGGATCACAACTCTGCTTAATATCCCAACCAAGCTTCCATTCTTCAAGACAGACGACTTCTGGGGAAGATCATTGAGATTTGGTCTTCTGCCTCTCCATGGAGAATTACCTTTGTTGGGGAAACACCAAGGACGATTAGGCTGTGACTTGCTGGGGAAACCAAATGCCACTTGCGACTTCAGTGGGGAGAGAAGAAAAATAATCGAGGATGATACTAACTCCACTAGGGGATGATGCCAGCCTCACTTCTCTGTTGGGGCAATGAACAAATATGCCAGCTTGCTAGAGACTTCGTGTTCTTAAAATATTCTGTTTCAAAATGTGCCTTCGAAATAACTTTGCCCTTGATTGACTAATCTGTGAAGGAGTGCCTCTGACTAACTAACCTTCGAGAGATTTATCGAATCTTGACCTGATTGCCCCAGATTAATCGATCCTTAGAGAGACTTCTCGACATAACTTCCCGATATCAAGCGTACTTTAGGGGAACTTCTTGACATAACTGCCCAAGATTGGCATTTTCTGACTGAGCTCATTAGCCTCATGCTCCTCAACATATTTGTCCAGGAATTTCCTCTTGGCAGGATAAGACTTCTTGACTGACATTCATTATGTAAACCTCATTGATGCCAAATACTTGTATGCAAGCAGAAAATGTTTATTCTGAGAATGAAAATTCTAAAGCAACGCACATGCTACTCTTGAAGTTTTGTTGAAAAGATATCTCCAAACTTGGTGAACAAGTCACTAGTTAAAATGCAATACTGATTTTTTGAAATGAAACCATGCACATGCAATACCAAAGAAGTCTTTTAGCACAACTCATGGGAGTCAGGAATGCTATCTAGTTGAAGTACGCCTTCAAAATAAACCTTGCTTCAATTAAGACTTTTGAGGGTTTTAACATGGCCTGGTTCACGGTTTGAGAAAGAAAGGATATAAGGCTCAAAGTTTATTTTTAACCCACCCATTCTCGTTGATGTTCTCGAATCCTATATTCAGCTAATTCGACACAAGCACTCACCTCTCAAAGGTTAGATGACAGGAGTGATGGTTTAAGGAAACAACAGGTTTTCAGAGTGACAGTCACTCGCTTTTCGCCTTTGGTGCCTGGAGTCACATGACTTGTTCTTCGTTATTATTATTTTTATCATTTTTCTGATTTCCCTATTTTTGCCTGGACTGACTTTTGAGTTTTCTCTTGATTTCGATGTCCAGCGGGATGCCCTAATTTTTTTCCTAAGCCGCTTACTTTTGACTTAGCGGGCTTTTCATTTTTTTCTTTTTTCTTTTCTTTCTCTTTGTTTTTAAGAACTAATCAAGTGACACCGGCTTGTCTGACTTGTTGAAAGGATTATGACTGCCTCACTCCTTGGCTGGTGACGGATAACCACCGTAAGCTTTTTAGGTACGACCTCTACAGGTGTGATTGATCCTCGAACGGGAACACTCCTTTTGCAATTTCGATGTTCGGTCGAAATAACTGACACCTACCCTACCCCAGGTTAAGATTGAGGGTTTTTCGTTTTCAGAAAGAAACTCCTACAACTAGGATCAAAGGGGTTGATAAGAGATTATCTTCCTTATATCTCCGGTGTTTAGGAATTTGAAACAACGTCTGTACATCATCAGCAGGGTTTTATCCAAAAGCATACAACCAGAAAGTTTGCGTTTTCGCTTCATCATCCTCCCTCAAAGAGTTTAAGCAAGAAATGTGGTATTGCAATGCACACACACACACACACACACACACACACACATATATATATATATATATATATATATATATATATATATATATATATATATATATATATATATATATATATATATATATATATATATATATATATATATATATATATATATATATATATATATATATATATATATATATATATATATATATATATATATATATATATATATATATATATATATATATATATATATATGTGAGTGCACACGAATGGATTACTTCAATAGAAACATACTCATTGCATTATGATCATCATTCAAAAGCTAACAAGTTTTACATGCAAACAGAGCATTAACAAACAATGAAAAATACAAACGAACAATACAGTACAAAAATTAAAAATGTCATAACTGAGGAGACGACCCTTGAAGTCTTCAAACTTAAACAGCTGAGAGGTTAACGTGCATCACCAACTTTCCTTCCGAAAAGGATATGTACTTTTTGTCAATCAATTGTTGCACTTTTGCTCGAAAGGGTTTGCAATCTTCAGTTGAGTGCCCCATGGATCCTCCATGATATCCACATTGCGCATTTGGATCATACCCAGGAGGGTATAGATCTGGCACCGACTTGAGAGTCTTGGGCTTCACCAATGAGTTTTGAATCAAATGTGGCAGAAGCTGATCGTACGACATAGGAACCAGGTGACGAGGAGCATTGTTGCGAAACCTCTTCTGACTTTGGCGCTGATGGTATCATTGTCGAGCAACATGAGGTTGTTGGTACTGATTATGGCGTTCCTCACGTTCAGTCACCTTCATTCTCAGACTTGACCCAGGAACAGGCAATAGCTGTGGGCATGGAGATTCTAAAACCATAGATTGCAAGATATGCTCCTGACCCGATGCAGCTCTTAGACCACTACTTGGCGCAAACTCAAATGCTTTTGAATCGAGTAAGTCTTGAACTTTGTGCTTAAAAGCTTTGCAATTCTCCATATTATGCCCCGGTGCCCCAGAACGAAAATCACAATAAGCACTTGCATCATAACCTGATGGTAGCTTACCAACCACTGGAGACAAAGTCTGAAGTTCAACCAAACTAAGTTGAAGCAAGAGTTGCAACAACTGAGTATAAGTCATAGGGATCTGGTCAAAGATTTTGTCAGGAGGTAGCTGATAGCGAGGAACAGGAGGTAGATGATAGCGAGGAACAGGAGGTAGATGATAGCGAGGAACAGAAGGCAGCTGATAGCGGGAGGCCTCTGAGCATATCTTTTAATCTTAGAATTGCCTTGGGGAACAGGAGGTAGCTGATAGCGGGGAAATTCTGGAACCTCAGGTTGTGCAAAAGATCTTTGAGGCACATCGTGCTTTAGGAGAGATTCCACAGGTAAGGGTGGAGTAACCATTTCTGCTGCAGCTTCAGGCACATGATGGCCTTCCTCTTGGAATTAAATATTGTGAGCTGCCATCTTTTCAATAGTTATTTCCCATTCTGCTTTCTGAGGAGTCTGTTGTTGCTATTGATATGGAGGTTGATTCTGATATTTCCAGGAGAAGTTAGGATGATTCTTCCACCCGGGATTATAATTCTGAGAATGGGGATTATTCTGCTTCAGGAACTTTATCTCTTCAATTTGTGGAGCAGTCGCAATGCAATGCACCGTAAAGTGGGGTCCACTACAAATCTCACAACTCACAGCTTGGATAGGTTGAACTTGAGCCACAGGTTGAGTACTTACATTCATTGCTTTAATCCTTCTTTCTACTTTAGCTTTGATTTGATCTTCCATTTTCATAACTTGAGTAGCCATCTTCAAATCAATCGTTCCTTCAGGTTTACTCACACTATGTTCATACAGTTTCAAATGCTCATTTACAACAATGGCTTCAATGATCTTCTTAATACCAGTGGTTGTTGTAAGGTTTAATGAGCCACCAACTGCTATATCAATTAGTTGGTTAGTCTTCATCTTGAGACCATTCACAAACATTTGCATTTGTTCAGTTTGATCCAAGTTATAAGTAGTACATGCAACCAATAAACATTTGAACCTTTTATACGCATCGCCCAATGATTCTCCATCCTTCTGTTTAAAATTCATGATATCATATCTTTTACGAATATACACAGAGGCGGGAAAATAATCATTAAGAAAGGCATTCTCCATCTCTTTCCAAGTAGCAATACTTCCTGCGGGTAACGAGTAAAACCATTCTTCAGCATCTTCAGAGAGAGTGAACAAAAACATTCTCAATTTCTTTGTTTCATCAGTGTGCCCCTCTATCTTGAGAGTAGTGCTCATAGTCAAAAATCTTTGTAGATGTTTGTTGGCATCTTCATTAACCTTTCCTGTGAAAGGTTTCCTCTCAAGTTGGTGTCGTACCTCGAAAAATACGATCTTCGTGCTGCGTAAAACTAGGGTTTGCATGACTACAGATGGACTTATAAGAGTCGCCACCGAACTTTATTTATTCTAGAGAAGGGACAGGGAAGATATCGAGAAAACCCACAGGGAAAAGGATATAGTATGGTCATCGCAACCATGTTGGGTTCGGAAGTCGGTTATGTAAGGAGAAGGTGTTAGCACTCCTTACATCCATTGTACTTGATGGGAACCATCAAAGTTATATAGGCATGTATGTTATTTGATATCTTATTGCTTGCTAAGGGAAATAAGTGATTGATTACTTGAGGGAAAAATAAAGATTTTTTATTATTGACTCGTCCGAGTTTTCAACCCAATGCCTACGTATTCCAGAGGCAATCAGAACTCCATAGTTCATGTTGAAAATATTTTTTGTTTGTTGTGTATTTTTGTATGGACGATGCTAGGAAGCATATCCTTTTTGAAAAGTTTTAAACTGAAAAGCCAAGTGGAAAAATGATTTGAGATGTGTGAGGTGTTTTTTAGAGTTTTTTGAAAGAGAAATTAGATATAGGTTAAAGCATTTTTTGGATTTTTTTAAGAACATAAACTTTAGTTTTTAGAAGGAAAAACAAACCTAATTCTATGATCCTAAAGATTAAGATCAACGGGGAGACTACGCTAATATTATCATGCAATGAAATACTTTAACGATTACGGTCGATGGCGATCATGAATGATCGACTTACAAGGTATGAAAATGGCTTGATTAAATCAAGAATTAGTTTGATATTTTGGAAAATGGTTTAATATGATTGTGAATCGATGGTGAGAAATGATTGATACAAATGATAACGCAAAGGGTGCGGATTGGATCACAAAAGACATGAAAAGATACAAAGAAAAATTCAATCAGATCCAATCAAAATTAAAATAAAATGCTACCGAGTAAGCGGTCATCGCAAGTCAAATCAAGAACATAAAGACAATAAAAAAATCACAAATTGCAAATCGAGATGCAAATCAGTGAGCACAAAAAGTGGATTGCCACCACCCTAAACCGTCTGACATGTGTAAAATCGAAATACAACGATAACTAACCATAGAACCATACATAAATCAATAAGATCGACCAATAGTTTGCTACACTCAACGTGATCATCGCAATAGGGATCAAAATTATGCGGATCTAAATATAACAAAAGGAAAAAGTGAAACAAAAGGAATTTTAAAAGTGCTAATAAAAATAATAAAATAAAATCAACAATATTGCTAACGCAAAAATGCGATCATCACAACCGGATCCAAATCGTGCAGATATGAATTTATAAAAAAGAAACGCAAAGCAAAAGGAATTTTAAAAGTGCTAATAAAAACTCAACGATGTTGCTAACGTGAAAATGCGATCATCACAACCGGATCGAACTAAACATAAATGTCACGCATCATGCACGCTAATATGCATCAGCGTATCGACATGATTCAATCCAACTAATCTAATAAAATACAAATTGAAATAAAACTATATATATATATATATATATATATATATATATATATATATATATATATATATATATATATATATATATATATATATATATATATATATATATATATATATATATATATATATATATATATATATATATATATATATATATATATATATATATATAACAAAACTTGGATTGAAGTTTCATAATAAAACAAAATAATGTACAGTTTTTTATCATGTTATAATATAAACCTTATAATATATTTTTATCACATTATATTATAAACTTTATAATATACTAGCGTATGTTGTTAGTAAAAACATAGATTTCGATGCATAATGATGAAATAACTACCATGAAACTATTAGACTGGCGGTGCAATCTATATGACTTACTTGGTAATAGAAGAGGAAAAGTAAACAGTAAACGGCGATCTCCTAAGTTTTTTTTTGTTTTCTCTTTTTTAACAATGCAACATATGTATTTATAGGGACCAAATTAGGGTTAACTCTAAAATGTCAATAATGTCCCTAAGGTCCATTTTGAAGCCCAAATTAAATAATTAGTTAAAACTAAATAAAATTTAAACAATTTAAAATAATTAAAATAAACTTAAAATAAAACTAATAATCCTATTGATTACTTCTAAAAAAAAGTATTATAAAAAGAACAAAATATTTTCCAATATTTTTTATTTTATGATTTTTTGAATATTTTTATGAATAATATGGAAAAAAAGTTAAAAAAATAATATTTTAAAAATACCTTAAATAAAATACAAAAATTAATAATTAAATAATAAAAAAAATACTATTTTTATGATTTTTTTTATAAAAATAGAAAAGGTAGAATAAAAACAAAAGAGAAAAACACAAAAAGTGTAGATGTGGTGGGATTCAAACTCTCAACCTCTCACACTTACAATTCCTTGCATATGGTCTCTTGCCAATTGTGCCATTTAATTCATTCAAAATAAAGTGGCATTAGAAATCATGTAAAGGTAGGACAAATTTGAGGTATGACAGTTGGTTGATAGTGCTCGGATGCAACTCGAAATTTGCCACATTCACTGGTTGGTTTATAATTGTTAACCTACCAGTCGGCGCATTAGCCCCACCGTAATCACCAAGTAGTCTCTTTGCTGGTGGAACTCCAGCCATGGTCTCAGTATCTGAGTTTAAACCTATCAGTCTTGTTTGTCTACGCCTCGCGTGTAGAGTTCTTTCGATCTCTGCGTCAAAAGAAAAATTAGCTGAGGATTCTCCTCGCATAAAAATGTTAGACGCAGATTAGTAATAACAGAATGTAAATAATAAAAATAACAAAAAAAATGAAAATAAAATTTTGTTCGCAGAGCGAAAAAATTTCAATTGAATTATAATTAACTTATATTTCGGCAGTCCCGAGCAACGGCACCAAAAACTTGATCGGAAAAATAACAAGTGTACTATTTTTCCAATAGAGTAATAAGGGGGATTTTCTCGAATATCGATCTCGAGGACTGCATAGGAAATATAAGCTCTAAAATAATTCAGTTGAATAAACTTGGGAATTTGAAATTGTTTTGTTTAATTATAAAAATATTTGTAAGTAAAAGAGGGAAATTGACTATGTGGTTTTAAAATATATGAGTAACATGCTAGGGGAAGTGTATGATCCGACTCAGTAACAACTCTGAATTAACATTGCAACGACTTATTGTAATTAACTAATTACTGATTCTTTAGAATGTTTACTCCTAATTCCTTAGAGGGAAAACATTTAATCATTTACCCTAATTCCTATGTTCATAGAGAATTATAAATGAGATTAAGCTATCAATGATCAAGAATATTTCGGTTCCTATAGGGTATCTCTAGTCCTATATGACATCTACTACAAAATAATCAAAAGAAAAGCCTTAACAACGGCGGTCCAGCCTAATCGTTAATCGTGAATCAAACCTTGTTGGTCCGACAGGGTAAGCATTAAGAATAGCTAGAGATCAAGTCAGTTATGAAAACAAAGGAAATGTCATTGCAGTACTAATATCATAGTCATTGCAGATTCGAATCAGGGACACCCCCTAGTATTGGGGGGTTTAGCTACTCATAATATTGGAAGAAAGTACAAAGTAAAATCTAGACATTACAAGATAATAAGGTTCTTTGATCTTCAATTGCTTCCGCTCATGAAAATCCTCAGTTCCCCGATCACCTTGATCTCTACAATCTTGATCGTGTAATTCTTCTTTGGCCAAAAAGTTCTTTTTTCCTTCCCAAAATATGTCTTAAATACTCCCAGGTCCAACACAGTAATAAGAAAATATCCAAAATACCCTTAGGGATCACAAATGCCCAAAAATAAAAAAATTGGAAGATGAATCGCTTTAGCCGACACGGGTCGTGTGAGCTGGCACGGGCGACCGTGTTGGCCCCCCTAGATATCTGATGCAAAAATTGTCTGCTCTAGAATTACTGACATGGGCCGTGTCAGGTGACACGGGCACCCGTGTCAACCCCCTTTCTAAAAATTTGTTTTCTTTCTCTTGGTAACCTCCTGACACAGGTGGCCATGTCAAGCCATTGTTACCCTTCAGAGACTCTTCTGAATTCCTGTTGTTTTTCCTGATTTTTGCTCTAGTTCTTCTTTATTGCTTACCTAAACCTAAAAACAACGGAAATACCAAACCAACGCATAAAACGCAACTAAACACATAAGACAATTAACTAAAACTCATGGTAAAATAACGTATAAAAATCACTGATCAACATGCCCTAGGGAAAATCTTAGGCATGTTGTCTTGAGGAAGGCTGACGGGTACCTCAAGTATTGGTACAGACACAACTTCTGAGATTACGGTCCTTTGAGTTGGTTGATCCTGAGCTGCCACCATTGATTCAATCATGCTATTAAGTCTTCCCATACCCTCTTTTAGAACAGTGACCTCCTCACTCAACCCTTTATTTTCTTCCTCAAGATCATCCATTTTCTTCTGACAATTGGCCCGAGTATTGTATGAATGAGACAGTTTGACTCTAAAGTGTGATGAAAGTGTATGTTTTTTATGAAGAGTATGTGAAATGCTAGAATAATGCATGATGTGCAATGCAAATGCTTCTTTTTTTTTTGTTTTCAAAAGAACTTTTAACAAATACGTTGCAAATATCATACAATGATGGAAACTCTTTATTAAATTCAAAGGTTTATAATATCTTACAGAGAAAAGTATGTTTTTTTTGCAAAGTGCATGAAGGAAAACTCGACTTATGAATCCTAAGGAATTCTTGACGAAGGTCCAGATGCTGGTTGCCGTTCAGGCTTTTTCAGTCGTTGGCGAGTCGATGATCCTTTGCCTGGTGAAGGGAGAGAGTAAACTTTTTTGTTCCTCTTGACTTTCTACAGCATGCTGCTCCAGTATCTCAATCAGAACAACTTTTTCCTTCAGTAGCTTTTGAATCTTTGTGCATTCTAAGCTGGTAATTTGATACTTGTTCTTCCAAGAGTTCTTTTCACACTGAATTTTATTAAAAGCAATCTGAAGTTTCTCTTAGTCACTCATGAAGTAGAGGATAAACTCCTTTAGGGGAAATACTTCTTAACGAGGGTAAGGCATTTTTAACTTGATGGCTCTAGCTTGTACCCATTGGAGATAAGGCTCTGTGGTGATGCAGTTTGGTTTTCCCAGAGACTATCTTCCTTTCCTATGAATATGATGTCAGGCATGCACGACCTCTTCTTTGAGTGCCCTGTCATTTTCTCCCTCTTTAAATAAAAAACCTTTCAGATGAATGTTGTATGGTATGTTCTTCATTGGGTAACCAAGCTGACGACGGGCTAAAATTGGGTGGTAGTTGATTGCTCCTTTAGTACCAATGAGTGGTATACTGAGAAACTTCCACAACTGTCAATAATCTTTAATCCGTCATAGACCCGATTATACTAATCTATGTCAAAATGAGTGAGGGACATAATCTTTTGTGACCATCGCAAACCTCTTTTGAGATCTCAGAAAGCAGCAGATTTGGGTAAGTGAGAAATAAACCATTTGTAGAGTAATGGTACACAGCAGGTGATCATCCTTCCACTGTACAAATTCCTCAGATGTACTGAGTAATAAGCATCTGCAAGCAAAGTTGGGACTGGATTCCCGATTAAAAATATATTGATAGCATAGATGTCGATGAAGTTGTCAATGTTGGAAAAAAGGAATAACCCATAGATGAGTAGAACAAAGATATCCTCGAAAGCAACCATGTTCCATATGTTGGCAAAGTATAGGGCTTTCTTCATCAAGAATTTAACTGGTAGACCCTGGATCGCTCCCTTGGTGGTCATGTGAGCTTTGATATCTGACACTTCCAGACCAGAGAAAGGGTCTTGATCTATGATAGGTAAATCAATCAGATGAGATTACTCTTCCAATGTTGGTGTGAGATGATAGTCTATAAATGTGAAGCAGTGGTATACCGAATCATAGAACTGAACCAATATAGATAGGACTCCTTCTACTATGTTAACCTAAGAGGCAAAAGTCCTTCAAACTTAGCTCTAAAAGTCTCAGAATTGGTAATCAACCTTCCTAATTTTCTCAGGTTTTCTAGTTTGGGACTCCTGAAGGTGTACTTTTGAGTTTTTCTTCTACCAAAATCCATAGCACAATTTCTCTCTATTCTCCCTGATATTTGCAACAACCATATTTTTTAGTTCTTTTGAAAAGGATTTATTTTTTTATGAATGCATGAATGTATGAATACAACAAACACAAGTACGTGAAAACATGGGTTTAAGGGTTCATCATCAAGAGCATGGAGCCATGCATCTACCCATTCCCAAGGTATGTACTAGGGGTTCAATTTTTTGTACCTGTAGAACGGGTTCTAACAAAGGTTCCTAAAATCATTGACCCATCTTTAGGATATTACTAGCAAATCGACTAACTCATGAGAGTTGTAATATCCCCAACACGGATCTCATTCGAATGTAGTATCGCGTATCAACTATTTCCGATAGTCACTGCACTACGTCCTAAAAAGGCCAAATGATTAAATGTTTACTAACCCTCAGTTTCATGGGTTCCCAGTGGAAAAAGTAATGTATTCGTGACTTGCTCGCTCAACATCAGTAATTCTAAAAGGGTACCTCTACTGATTTGGTGGACTTTCAAGTTATCTTGGCCAGGACTCACTCACTATAAGCCTTCTTGAATATGCCACCTCCTATCTTAGAATATGCTCTCAAACCCACTTAGGAATTTTTGACTTATCACATGCGTATTAATCGCATTCCCAGATAAAAGCAATTTTAATAAGTATGATAAATAAGCAGATAATATGACGGTAAACAGCAGATGTAGGGCTTAACCCTATTGCCAGAATTAGTATCCCCAGTGAAGTCACCATTTTATCTGTAGCTCTGATCTTAGTGACGCGACAACTACCGCATTTAGCGTTACTTTCTGATTTCTAATATTTATCCTATGATGTTTAAAAGGAAGGGGAATATATCTCAAACCAACCCTGCTTGCAAATGTTTTTCCTGCAAATGCTAAGAGATCTGGAATCGGGGGTTGGTTATACTAAGGGAAGCTATTAGCACCCTGAGTATCTATAGTACTCTATAGGAACCTTTATTGCATATTTCTACAGTTAAATTGCTTGCTTGCTTAGGTTTGTTTTGCTGTTTGAATAGGAAAGTTTCTCCTTTGTGAATATCGAGGAAATGTTTTTGTTGTTTTATGATTTTCTATTATTTTTGGTAGGTACATAAACCTAAATTTTTTTATTAATGTGCTCGCTAAGATTTCACAATCTTATGCCTACGTATTCTCAAAAAGGAAACTGAGAAACCAGAACATTCGTATTAATCGTAGTTCCTTCTAAATCTAACGGAGGAAGTTGTTTTGCGTCTTGTTCAAAGCCCAAGATTGAAGCTAAAAGGGTATTTGTGTCTTGTTCAAAGCCCAAGATTAAAGCTAAAAGGGTATTTGTGTCTTGCTCAAAGCCCAAGATTGAAGCTAAAAGAGTATTGAGAGAGAATTTTTCATCTCTAAAGGAAGTTATCTCACATATCCATCACAATCATTGAAGAAAAATGATTATAAGGGAAGTTTCTTTAACTGGGATGTGTGGAATCCAGCAATGCCACATCTTCCTTTATAGGAGAAGTGAAATTTCATGAAGGAAGAAGCTTTGAACATGGACTTTGAAATATCCAAAGCAATGCCACATATTTCTTCATGAGTTTTAACATAAGGGAAGAAGATTTTAACTTGGACTTTGAAATATCCATAGCAATGCCACGTCCTCCTTTATGTAAAACAATTTGATTTCAATGTTTGATTTGATTTGAAATGTGATGTATAGAAGGGATGTCCTTCTACGGAGACGACTCATGGTCTCATCTGTGGGGATGTTGAATTTTATGCCTTGATCAAAGCTCAAGGTTGAAGCTAAAATATGAAAATTGACTCAACTGAGAGTGTTATATTTGTCTTGTACAAAGCCCAATATTGAGGTTGACTGGGGAAATCATTATATGAAGCCTAAGAGGAGGCCGACTGGGGAAATCATTATATGAAGCCTAAGAAGAGGCTGAGGGAATTTAAGTGGAGACTGAATCTTGCTGAAGATTAGAAAAGAATTTAAATGCCACAAGAGCTTTAATTCTTCTGGGAATTTATTGATTATAAATTGACCCTGGTTGGGGATTATTAAGTGAAAGCCACCCTTGTTGAGGTTTAGGAAAAGCTTAAAGGATGAGATTGAATGTCCTAGAGGTTTTGACTCTCCTGGGATTTTGTGTATTGATAAAGCTGACTAGGATCTATCCTATGCTTTTAGGAAGCTTGTGGGTCCTTGTATTCAGCCCAAGAGGAGGCTGGGGATTGAGAATATCTAAGTCTAAGAAGAGTTCAAGAAAGTTTTCACTGGGAAATAATCCTTTCTCTGTTGAACTGTTACAGGGTTAAAAAGGTTTAAAGAAGAGGTTTCACCGGGAAATAATCCTCTCTTTCCTAAAGTGTTTTAAGGGTGAATAAATTGAACAAAGCCCAAGAGGAGGCTAACTATATTGGGGAGAAGAATTCTTTAGTACAAGAGGGAACTAGTTGTTTGAACTAAGTTATAATGATTAAAAGGATCCTATTGTTTGAACTAGTCTAAACTAAGGATGACTTAAATTCTAAGGGAAACTTAGCAAGATATGCACAAATATATATACAGATATATGAACAAGTATATAAACAAGTATGAATTGAATTTGAAAAGGTAGTGGGTCTTACACTCTAGAAAGAGGCTCAAGTGATTTGTATCCTGTACAAAGCCTAGGGTGAATGAGGCTAAAATATTTACAAAAGGGTGTTGGGTCTTATACTTAGGGAGTGGCCCAGATGATTTATTGAGAATTAATGTTAGGTTGAATTTGAAAGTTTTGAAAGATTAAAGTTTTGAAAGTATGAAGGAGATTTTGAAAATAGAAAGAGGGATGTGGCTTACACTCCTAGCAAAGGCCAAGGATTTTGATAATTTGAAAGCACAATGATTTTAAACACTGAGAGGAGGGATTTATACTATAGTAGAGACCCTAAAAAGGGGTTTATTTATGTACAAAGAGATGGGACTCCCACTCTATTAGAGGCCTAAATGATTGCAAAAACAATGATCGCATCGTGATTTTGAAAAGTGCAATGGGACTTATACTTTAGTAGAGGCCCAGGATTTGGTTTATTTACAAAGAATGTTGGGTCTTACGCTCTAATAGAGGCCCTAATGTATTGTGATTGATTGAATGATTTAAGATTGATTGAAATGAATTAGGGTTTTGGAAAATTGAAGAAAGTTTTGAAATGATTTTGAATTTGAATTTGAAGATGACTTGATCTTAAGTAGGAGAGGAGCAAAGGTGTTGGGTCTTACACTCTAGATAGAGGTCTAAGTGATGAGTTGTGTAGTTGAAAATGTGATCAAGGCAAAAACCCTAATTTTGAAAGAATTTGATCAAAGGTGTTTTTAAAATGAATTTAAACATGACATAATTGATGTATAAGTCATAATAAACATGTTGTGATCTTAAAACAAAGTTTGAAATATTAGGTTATATTCATATGAAGATCAAAATGTCATAGGTTTAAAAATAATCAAGAAGAAAACCTATTTTTAGGGTTTTCAATCATTTTAAAAAACAATTAATTTCAACTAATAAAAAATGATTAAAATTAAATATTTTTTTGAATTTTTGTGTGGATTAAATTAATTACATGTGTGAATGACAAGTGTGCAAAAAATCATTTAAAAATAATTTAATTTAAGTTTAAAAATAATTATTTGAAAATAATATATAAAATATTAAAATTGTGAAAAATATGAAGAAAAAAAAACACATTTTGACAAAAGGGGGGGGATCGAACCCATGCCCTTGTGCATACAAACACACTTAACACGCAGACACAAACCACTGGAGTGGTGATACATCTGTTATCAAACTACACCTATAAATTAATAAGCGTGGAAGAGATCTGAGGCCAGACCAAGCCAAAGGCGTCATGGCTGGTCCTTGCCCAAGGTTTTCAAGCTTTGCAAGAAGGATCATATCCCCCTTATTTCTCCATGAAATTGAATGAAATAAAGATGGATTCTTCCTAGAATTTCATGAGGAATCCAATGGTGGTCTTATATTTTTCTAAAAGTGCCTACATTTTAAAACCCGATAGTGGTTTCAAATAGGCCATGATTTTGCAAATTCTATACTAGATGCTTGTACAACCAACAATAATACTTAATTATAGTTCAAACACAACAAATATGACATATATGACATGTTTATGATCAATGTACATCAAAGTAAAACATATTTTGGCAAGTTCAAGTTTTAAGGAAACTTACCTCTTGAAGCAAACTTGGATCTTTCAAGATAGATGTTGCAGATGTGTCTTGATGCTTTAAACACCTTTAATATACCTCAAATGATCCTTTTGAATGCTTGGAACTAAAGCAAACCAGCTGGAACACAATATGGCATCCTTCTTGCAAAAATGGAAAAAGTGTTCAAAATGGAAACTCCCTCAAATGGTGTTACAATTGAGGAACACTTGTTGGGACAATTTAGAGATGTTATTTAGAGTGTGTTTAAAGTGTTGAATGGTTTTTAAATGGACAAGATCAAAACATGTCTTGAAAAATGCAGAAAAGTCAAAATATGAGGTTTTGATGGTTGACTTTCTGATTTTGGTGATTTAGATGAAGATGAGGGTTTGGACACCTCCAATGGATGATTTGTGATGTGTTTGGATGGTTATTTGAGTGGTTTAGGCCCTGGTTTTGAAATTTCCAAGCTTACTCTTTGGAATTTTGAAACTTGAAGCAAAAGAAAGAGAATGAGAAAACAATTCTTTGGTATTGTTTTGGTGTGTCTCAAATGATCAGAAATGATCCCTATTTATAGGAGAACAAGTTTTTTTATGGAGGAATAGTGAATGGATGAGGGATCACTCTATTATCCAATGTGTTTTGTCATGTAACATAACTTGAATTCTAAGGTAATATAAGTCTCCTCTTGCATTTCTAGGCATTTCCACCTCTATGCATCACATAAATACAACTTAACAAACTTGAATTTCAAGGTTTTGGTAATGATGAATTTGCACATACTAAGTTAGATTCTTGACTCCTTGGTACAAAATTGCAAGTTCTTCATAATTGACTGAGATTCTTATTGAATTGGATGAGGATCAGTCTTGCATAGTCACCAAATTTGGACTCCAAAATCGTGTGCTACAAGTAATGCACAAAATATGTCATGAAAATCAGCTTGAGCAAGGCATGTTGTGAGGTTAATAACTTCTTGCTCAAGTTGAATTAATGAATGTTATTTTACTCTTTGGAAAGCTCATATGATGTAATTCAAATTTGATGTTCTCAATTTGACTTGATTCATCTTGGATCATAATAAAAAATGTCCTTAAAAATTGATGTTTCATGCTGAAAACTTCGCAGAATTTTCACTAAGTGTTGAAGTTCAAAACATCATGAAACCCTAACTTCATGGCCTTGTAACTCAAACTCTATACATTTTTTGTGGATGGTTCAGCCTAGAAATCTTTTTGTATGTAATGATGTCTTGAGCTTTGGAATGCAAAAAATGGGTGCTTGGATCACAAGTTATGACCTTGTAAAGTCAGGTAACAATCATGTTTTTTCCATTACTTAGTGAAAATTTCGATTTCTTCAACTTTGCGCCTTTTGCAAGTAACCTTGATTTCTTGATCAATATTTGTTCAAATAAAACAATGGGTCATGTTTTCTTGTATAATGGCTTATGATGAACAATTTTGCCCAAAAAGTCAAACTTTGACTTTATGTATCAGATGAATTTTGTTCAGCGAAACCCTAATTCCTAATTTTTGATGAATGAGTATCCCAAGGTGATTTTAAACTTATGGATGGACTTCAAGGGTATATTTGAGTGTCTTGAATCATATCCCAAATTTGGAGATCATGTCTTGTTCAAAAGTCAAAGACATTGCTGACTTTTCATCAAAACCCTAGTTTGTAGCTCAGATGGATTTGAAATCTTGCATTGTTTATGAATCAAGTTCTTTGGATCAATCCAATCATGTGAATTGACTAATATGATGTAATCTAGGTATTTTAAACATATCTTGAGGTCTTGGATCATGCCTTGCTCCATAAGTCACCCTTGGGATTGGATTAGGACAAAACCCTAATTTGGTGATGCAAATGATCTTGAGGCTTGACCAACTTGAAATAATGTAATCTTATCCTTTATTCTTGGTGAATGGGATATTTTTCATCTCCATGTATGATTGAGGGACTTGATATGTTGAATATCATGCCAATTCTTAATTAATCCTTTACCTGAATCCTTTGTAGAGCTTAAAAAACCTAATTGGAGATCAAAATGTAGCAAACAAAATTCTTGACTTTCTAAAAATGGGTTAGTAATGCATAAGACTGTATGTATGAGATGAAAATGATGTGGGCATCTTAGGATAAACAATTTGGGTATGACACTTGGAGTGGAAGAAAGCAATGAGAGAAAATAAGTGTTGTGGTGTTTTGGGGTGGTCTGAATGATAAAAAATAAGCTTTATTTATAGGAGAACAAATTTGTTTTGGAGGATAAGAGTTTGGTTCAATGGCTTTGGAATTGCATCATTACTTCTTACAAGTGCATTATCTCTTCCACATGCCTAGTTCTAAGTTTTGACCAAATCCACATTCCTCAGATGTTTTTATTGTTGTTTAAGCATGCATCTTGACTGAGGAGAGTTGCTTTGTTGAATATGCACTATTGCACATAAATGCATCTTGAGTTCAAGGCATATATGTCACAACTGCGAAAACACCCAGCAAAAAAACAGAAGAGTCGCCACCGAACATTATTTATCCCAAAGCAGGGAAAGGAAACGATCGAAGAAAACCTGAAGAAAGGGAGAAGACAAGGTCATCGCAACCGAATCTTGGATTCAGAAGTCGGTTACGCAAGGGGAACGTATGAGCACCCCTCATGTCTGTTGTACTCAATGGAATCCACACTTGTTGTCTAATCAAAGGGTGTGTCATCTAAAGCCTACTTCTAAACAAGAACGGGAATAAAAAAAATAAAAATGAGACTCGATAGGACATCGTCGCTCTATGCCTACGTATTCCCTCGTGCAATGGGAAAGTTAGAGTCAACGTAGTTCGGAAAACTACGGGTGAATGGGGGAAGGTTGCTTGCCAAGACGTCTTCGTCTTGTGCCTACGTATCCTCAAATGGTATGAGAAATTAGAGCAAACGTAGTTCGGGTAACTACGAAACCATAGGTTGGTTAAGTGTTTTTTATGAGTGACGATAAGTTCCCATTCCAACAGTTAGAGTCGATGCCTATTTGCGGTAGAACGGAAAAGTAACGTACTCTTTCTGATAATGAGTTTGAAACATAACCCTGAAGGATAAAAAGGTTTGAATTTTGTTTGTGAGTTTTAGTGAAGTAAATGAGTTTGCTTTGTGATTCACTCCTATGTCTATCATACTCCAAAGTTAATCGGAAATTAAATTGGAATAGGAATCCTAAAGGAACATGTAAAGGCAAGGCAAAAAGCAAGAAAACAAGGTAAAAATAGCAGCTACAACAATGCTTCCCACACAAAACAATAATAGAATCCAGTAAGGCAGCACAATAGCAATTAACATCTACTAATTCAGCACAAAAGCAGGTGTAAAAGGGCAGGCAGCAAGCTAGCATAGCATAAACAACATGCAAATTTAGAATAACACAACTGTAGAAAGCAAGGCAGCAAGCATGTTTCAATGCAATCAAGTATTAGCAAACACCAATCATGAATAATTATCATGCAAGAATGGACGTGCATCAACAATTAAACATCATTGTTCAATAGAATTGCATCATCATGAATCAACAAGATCAACATGCTTTACAAATCAATTACGCAATCAAACGATCATATGACAAACGAAAAAGAAAGCGAATACAAACATGCATCATAATATCCAGCAAGATGATCATCAACAATTAATCAATAACATGATACAAGCAAGCAAAACATATGATCATCACATCAATCAAGCAACACGAACATGTTAAGCATTCAAACAAAAACCAAAAGTCCCGCGTCGAAGAATCGCAATCAAACAATCAAGCATGATGAAACAAGTCAAAAACAGTCCACACAAAATGCATCATATTAATCCATGAAGGTTAGAGGTGGAAAGAAATCAAAACATTCTTGAAAACAATCAAAAATCAAATTTTGGTCTAGTGTTAATCGATTAACCATTTGCTAGTGCAAACTGGCTAATCGATTAACCATTTGCTAGTGCAAACTGGTTAATCGATTAACCACTTGAAAAATTTAAAAATTGCATAGGTTAATCGATTAACCAATTTTGTACTGCAACTGGTTAGTCGATTAACACTACACCAGAAGCAGAGAAATAGCAATTCAAAAGCACTTTCAGCAATTAATTCAATGTGCAGTCATCCAAATGATCATGTAATCAATTATGCACGAATTTAATACCAAAAGTCAGTGATCAAACATCAATCAAACTTAATTAAGCATTGAGATCACAAATCACAAAGATCAAAATCACCAAAAATCAATCAAAACTTGAAGATCTACATTGTGATTATTCAAATAAGCTTAAAATATTATTCGATCTAGAATTAACCAACCTTCAAAGCTGAGATTAGCTTTGGTAAGTGTTGATTCACTGCAAATTGATAGATCCAAGTTAGAAACCCAAGAAATCTTCAAGTTCCAAGAGCTTTCTTGCAATATAAGTGAAGAACAAGCCAAAATAAGCCAAAATTGATCCAAGAATCACTTATAAACTTGCTTCCAAGATCAGATCCAAATCCAAACGAAAGTTAAGTGATGAGTTGAAGATGATGGACATGAATGATAGAGGTTTAGCTCTAGAATTCAATGATTCCAATGAAGAATCAAAGAACTCAAGTGAAAAGAGCTCTAATGGAGGTTTTGGAATGTAGAAAAGTTAAGAGAATTTTGAGAGCAAATTCTCAAGAATGAGTGTGAAATCTGAAATTATGAGGTTTGGAGAAAATTCAATTAAATAAGCTCTTGGTTAGGAGTAGAATTATGGTTTGGAGTGAGGTTTTGAAAATTGTAATGAGATTAGGAATGGAAAATTGAAGGGAAATTAAATTGATTTTGAAAATAAATCAAAATCTAGAGTGATTCTAGATCCTTCTTCTGGTGTAAAATCAAATTCACAAGTGATCACAATAAACCCCAAAAGTGGCAGCATTGAAAATGCACTTTGCTGGGTAAAATTTACTATGGTTAATCGATTAAACATTTGCTAGTGGAAATTGGTTAATCGGTTAACCACTCACAAAATTTCAAAAATAGCGTCATTTGGAGGGAAACTTGCACATTCGCCCGTTTTCACCCGTTCTGAGCCCTGATAAGCCTCTGAAACTTGCCCTTTAACATTATAATTGTGAGAATGCGTAAGATATCATGTGACTTATCTCCTGTGCTGAAAATAACCTGCTGAATAAAATAAAATCAGCTACTCGATTGATGGGCCAAATAAATGCTAACGCCTCTAACGCTCGCTGTTTAAACTCTTGTAATTAAAGAGAACCCTGAGCCATGTAAAACCTTGATCCCACATCTCAAGAGCCAATGTCGTGATATGAAGAAATGAAAAAATGAAGAGAAACATAAGTCAGTTGATCAAGAAACGATGAGGTAAATTTTAGGGTGTTATAGCTGCCCTATTCAATCGACTTGAACTTGAAAGGATGATAACAAAAACTTTCAACCATTCAAGGTACATGGTTATTGAATACCAAGAGAAACCGGAAATTTGCAACCTACGGGGGTGAAGATAGCCGATACACACCAAAAGATGGGATGCGACTTGCTGCGGATACCAACCAAAAGTTGGGATAACGGGCTAGGGACAAAATCAAATCAAGATACACAGGAAGTACAATCAACAAACTTACGACCCGGGGAGAAAACGATGACTCCGCTGGGGGAGAAAAGAAGGCTAACCAGATAACTTCTGTGGGAGATAAACATCATCCAAGGATAACAACCAAGGGCGGGATGAACAACAGGTACCAACCAAAAGTTAGAATCACCAGAGCACTGACCGAAGGCGACCCAAGGGGATAAATTAACAACCAACATACCAACCAAATGTTGGAACAAAGGCTACTCTCTAGGGAACAATAAATAAGAATACCAACCAAAAAGTCAGGATAAACAAAGGCTACCAACCAAAAGTTAGAATCACCCGAACACTGACTGAAGGTGATCTGATGGAGAAGAAAACAAACCAAAAGGTGACTTCACTAAGGAGAGTACCAACTAAAAGTTGGAATGAAAGGCAAAGGATACCAACCAAAAGTTGAAATCACCCATAAACTACCAACCAAAAGTTAGAGTACAACAAAGGTATAAACACAAGCTACCAACTAAAAGTTGGAATCTCCTGAACACCAAACAAAACTGGATCCACAAATGAAGACTACCAACCAAAAGTTGGGATGACGAATTTGCAAGGGATAACATCCAGCTAAAAGTTGGAAAAAAGGCTACTAACCAAAAGTTAGAATCACCAGAACATGGACCGAAGGTGAACTCTAAGGGGTAAAATACCAACCCCAATAGTTGAAATCACAAAGGAAGACTACCAACCAAAAGTTGGGATCATCAATACAAAAACGAAGACTGCCAACCAAAATTTGGGATGATCCACAAGAAAATGAAGACTACCAACCAAAAGCCAGAATCGTCAATAGAAAAACGAAGACTACCAACCAAAAGTTGGAATCGTTAACACAAAAACAAAGAGTACCAACCAAAAGTTGGAATCGTTAACACAGAAACAAAGACTACCAACCAAAAGTTGGAATCGTTAACACAGAAACAAAGACTACCAACCAAAAGTTGGAATCGTCAATAAAGAAAACAAAGACTGCCAACCAAAAGTTGGAATCATCCACAAGGAAAAGCAGACTGCCAACCAAAAGTTGGAATCATCCATAAGGAAAAGCAGACTACCAACCAAAAGTTGGAATTGTCCCCACAGACACGAAGACTACCAATCAAAGTTGGAATCGTCAACAAAGCTATACCAACCAAAAGTTGGAATCAAAAAAAGGTTACCAACCAAAAGTTGGAATCACTAGAACGCCGAACGAAGGAGAACTTACCACAATGAAGACTATCAACCAAAAGTTGAGATAACGAATCCGCAGGGAAAATAATACCAACTAAGAGTTGGAATAATAAGGACTACCAACCAAAAGTTGGGATAACATCCAAGATAAATAGGACTACCAACCAAAAGTTGGGATAACATCCAAGAAGACACTGGACTACCAACTAAAAGTTGGGATAACATCCAAGAAACAACGGACTACCAACCAAAAGTTGGGATAACATCCAAGAAGACACCAACTGAACGTTGGGACTAAGTTGGGGATTACCAACAACAAGTTGGAATACAACACCTGAGATAGACAGGAAGTATAATCAACTGACTCACAAAATGAAAAGAAAACTCTAATGGGGAAAGATAGGTTTAAACAAACAACTCTGCCAGGGTGAATCAAGTGAAATGAACACATTTGTCAATCATTTCTACTGAGGACAAAGTAACACAAAACCTCCTGAATCACGCCATTGTCTGCCGGAGAGACAATTGGAAACAAAGATATCAAACTTGGCTTATCCTTCAGATGCATATGTTTGAAAATAACATAATGCTCCATACGAAATGGAAATGCTATGCATTTGAGAGGATGTTATGCAAAATGAAAATGCAAAAGAACACCACCCAGAGAAGTGTTGTGAAGTTCAGCAAACCAACTCTGCTGAGGAATATGCCCTAAACGGCCTTCTTGAATAAAACTTTCATGGGGAAAATTTCACTCTGAAGGAGAAAAACAAAACTCCGCTCAGTGGAGAAATAATGAATAACATCATCCGAGAAATCCACCATGCTGGGGATAACAAGGAACATCTACTAGGAATTAAAAAGTAGCACCTCATGAAAAATCCACCCTGCTGAGGATGTGATAGAATCTAATGCAGATTCCATTCTGAGGGGAAATAAAAATGACATCGATGGTAATTCCCCTCTGTTGGGAACGTAAGAAACATCTACCAAGAATTCCACTCAGCTAGGAATTAACAAGCTCTGTTTAAAGCATCTTTCTTGAGGGAAATGAAAATACCAATTGTTGGGAGGTCGTCCTAAAACCTGATTCTGAAAGGTTCTAATGACCATTGGACTTTATTGGAGATATTTGTCATTGACGTACTTGTCGAGGGAATCAACACCAAACTCTTCTTGGGGAGAGAAATCAAGGAATACCGATCTTGCTGGGGAAGGACGTCAAGAATGTCAATACTGCTGAAGAGGAATCCACCCTGTTGAGGATTGTGTTAGAACACAGATTGGTGTTTAATATATCTTTATGTTTTGATGATAACACTAATGAAATTTTGTATTAAGAAAATATATACTCTAATTCTGTTCAAGTGTTTTTGTTTTAGATATTAAAATAAATATTCTTATGGAAGCAAAAATGCATCTGAACATTACTCTACGCAAAGCTCTGAAGCATCAGAAGCAAGTTATTAGAAGACTCTAAGCGCTGCCAGAAGAGTCTCTGAAGCAAAAGCTGCAGAAGACTATGAAGCAGAAGCTGCAGAAAACTCTAAAGCGTAGTTGAAGAATTTGTATGAAGAGTTTTCAAGCATTGTTTCAAGAAGAATCTGAAAGTACTTTTCGCTGCAAGTACAGAGGCTCTGATATTCTAACTCTGCTCTGATTGATATTCATGCTGAAGCACATTGGCTGCAAAACTCTGATAACATCAAGACTCTAATACCATCAAACTCTGATCACTTCAAGACTCTGATGTTGATAACTTTGAGACAGAAGCTTGTTGAAGAAGATATTATTCAAAGATATATCCGTTGGTATATTCCAAATGACTCTTTCCTTATTCATGTATGGCACAGGAAATCCGATAAAAGGAATTTGTCTGAACATTCCTCTTCTGGGAAAGATAAAGTCAATAGAAGACAAAAAGGCTACAGCTACTCTGCTATGCACAGTCTTCAAGCATTGGACTTTCTGCTCTATAAAAGGATGTCTTCAACAACATTTCAAAGTTGACGAATTGTTGAGAAATTAAATTGAAAACTACTCTCAAGCTCTCATACAATATATTTCATAAGATGAATAGTTTTTATTCGTTCTTAATCTAAGTGTAAAACTCACAGTTGCGATATAGCTTTTTAGAAGCATATTAAACACTTGTTAGTTTACATTTATGTGTAAAAGGTTCCTTAAGAAGACCAAGTTGTGGTCAGGATTTCTTGAGAAGACTAAGACAGTTGTTCCTAGTGGTTGACACTGTAATCTGTTTGAATATAGTGGATTACGTCCTTGTTGAGAAAGGAAAATCACCTTGGTAGGGTGGACTGGATTAGTTGAGTTCAACGAACCAGTATAAAAATACTGTGTTGTTTTTATTGCCATAATTAGTTCAAAACCCTTATTCAACCCCCCTTCTAAGTGTTTTTCACACCTTCAGTTGGTATCAGAGCTCCGGCTCTGTTATGCTATCACTTAACCGTGAAAGAGAGAAGATCCAGTGGGAAAACTCTTGATATATTTTGGTTGATACATTATGGTTGAAGCTTCAACATCCAACAACAAATATGAGGACAGAGATAGAATCAACATTAAACCTCCCATGTTTGATGGTGAGAAGTTTGACTACTGGAAAGATAGAATTGAAAGCTTATTTCTAGGATATGATGCTGACCTTTAGGATTTAGTCATTGATGGTTATGTTCACCCCACTGATGGGGATGGCAAAAAGATTGACAGAAAGTCAATGAATGAAGCTCAGAAGAAAGAATTCAGGAATCATCATAAAGCAAGAACCATTCTACTAAATGCTATATCTCATACTGAGTATGAGAAAATTACTAACAGAGAAACAACATTTGGTATGTTTGAATCTTTGAAGATGAATCATGAAGGGGACTACCAAATAAAGGTGACCAAAGCTCTCGCACTGATCCAGAAATACGAAGCCTTCAAAATGGAGGAATCTGAATTTGTAGAAGCTATGTTCTCTAGATTTCAGATTCTCACAGCTGGCTTGAAAGTTCTGGACAAGGGTTACTCCACTGCTGATCATGTCAAGAAGATCATCAAAAGTTTGCCGACCAGATGGAGACCAATGGTCACACCTCTGAAGCTTGCAAAGGATCTGAACAAGATCACGCTGGAGGAACTGATCAGCTCTTTGAGGAGTCATGATATTGAACTAGAAGAAGACGAACCTCAGAAGAAAGGTAAGTCTGTTGCTTTAAAGTCTAACAAATTTGCCAAAGCTTTGCAGGTTATAGAAGAAAGTTATGAAGAATCTCCTTCTGAAGAAGAAGATGAATTGTCCCTACTGTCTAGAAGGATCAACAAACTCTGGAAGCATAAACAGAAGAAGTTCAGAAACTTCAAGAAACCAGATCAACGTAAAGAGTCATCTGGACACAGAAGATCTAGAAAGAAAGAGGTGGTCTGCTATGAATGCAAGGAACCTGGGCACTATAAGAATGAATGCCTAAAACTTCTGAAGGAGAAGCCAAGAAGGAAGTCTGATAATAAAAAGAAAGTTCTGATGGCAACCTGGGATGATTCAGATGCATCTGAATCTTCATCAGAGTCAGAAGAATAATGTGCAAACATGGCACTTATGGCTGACGTGGAAGACCATGCAGAAACATCTGGATCTGAATCAGAATCTGATTCTGAAGAGGTATTTTCTGAACTTTCTAGAGCAGAACTTATTGAGAGTTTATCTGAAATGCTGGAAAACTATAGTAAGATTAAGCTCAAGTACAAGAAGCTTGAAAACAATCTTGTATCTGAGAATCATCTTCTGAAATCAGAAGTTGCTGAGCTTAAAGCAAACAATTTGAAAATTAAAAATGAATTAGAAAAAGCTCAACAAGATTCTGAAGTTGAAACTAAGTCAAAATCTAAATTTTTTTTAGAAGAACATGACTATAGTTTTCAGAAGTTTCTGTCAAGAGGCCTAGATAAAAGCAAGATGGCTTCAATGATCTATGGCGTAAGCAGAAACAACAGGAAGGGTATTGGATATGAATCTTCTTCTGAGAAGGATTTAAATCCGACATCCGTTGATAAACTGATCCTTAAGCATACTCCTCTGTATACTCACTTTAAATATGGTCATGTTAATGATATTAAACACACACGTTCTGGTTAGAACATTCCTGTGTTTAAACCTAAAGTTAGTCAGAACAAACCTGTTGTCAAAAGACAGAAGTTCACACAAAACTTTAAGGCAACTAACCCTAAAGGACCCAAAAAGATCTGGGTACCTAAGGACAAAATAATATCTGTTGCAGATGTCTTTAGCAGCAAAGTCAAAGCACCAATCATGGTACCTGGACTCTAGCTGTTCACGTCACATGACGGGAAGAAGGTCTATGTTCCAAAGCCTGGAACATAGATCTGGAGGAGACGTCAAGTTTGAAGGGAACCAGAAGGGCAAGATAGTTTTCTCTGGAACTATTGGTAATGGTAATCTTCCTTCTATATCTAATGTCTTACTTGTTGAAGGATTAACACATAACTTATTGTCCATAAGCCAGTTAAGTGACAATGGTTATGATATAATCTTCAATCAAAAATGTTGCAAGGCTGTCAGTCAAAAGGATGGCTCAATCCTCTTTAATGGAAAAAGGAAGAACAACATTTACAAAATTAATCTTTCAGAACTTAAGGTTCAAAATGTAAAATTCCTTATGTCTGTTAATGATGAGCAATGGGTCTGCCACAGAAGATTGGGGCATATTAGTATGAGACATATATCTCAGATTAATAAACTCAATTTGGTCAGAGGACTTCCTCAGTTGAAGTTCAACTCGGATGCTTTTTGTGAAGCATGTCAGAAAGTAAAATTTTCAAAATCTTCTTTTAAAACTAAAAATGTTGTTTCAACCTCAAGACCATTAGAGCTACTTCATATTGATCTGTTTGGACCAGTGAAAACTGCATCCATCAGAGGCAAGAAGTGTGGATTAGTCATTGTTGATGACTACAACAGATGGACATGGGTAAAATTCCTAAAACACAAGGATGATTCACATTTTGTGTTCTTTGACTTCTGCAAACAAGTCCAAACTGAAAAAGAATTTAAAATTGTTAAAGTCATAAGTGATCATGGTGGTGAATTTGAAAATAAATTTTTTTGAAAAATATTTTAAAGAAAATGGCATTGGACATGATTTCTCCTGCCCTAGAACTCCTCAACAGAATGGAGTTGTAGAGAGGAAAAATAGAACATTGCAAGAAATGGCCAGAACCATGATCAACGAGACAAACATGGCAAAACATTTTTGGGCAGAAGTAATTAACACAACTTGCTATATTCAGAACAGAGTGTCTGTAAGACCTCCTCTGGAGAAGACCCCCTATGAAATGTAAAGGAATAGAAAGCCCAACATTTCTTATTTCCATCCTTTTGGATGTGTATGTTTTATGTTGAATACTAAAGAGAATTTGAACAAGTTTGATTCTAAAGCACAAAAGTGTTTCATGCTTGGATATTCTGAATGCTCTAAAGGCTACAGAGTATACAATACTGAGACACAGATTGTGGAGGAATCAATTCATGTTAGATTTGATGATAAGCTTGACAATCAAAAGCCAAAGCAGCTTAAAAATTCTGCAGATAGAGAAGTCATTCTCACAGACTCTGAAGACTCAGAGGCAGAAAAGGCTCAAGTAAAAGAACCAGAAGCAACGCCAGATGCAACTCCATTGGCTGCTCAGATGAACAATTTAAATATTTCTGAAGAACCAACTGTTAAAGGATCATCCAGAAGAAATGATCATTGGAAAGAAGGATGACCCTATCAGAACAAGATCTTTTATCAGATTATCTGGAACACCTTTATTTGGTCTGGCGTTAGTCATTGAACCAACCTCTATGGATGAGGCTCTGCAGGACAATTATTGGATACTTGCCATGCAAGAGGAGCTAAATCAATTCACAAGGAATGAAGTTTGGGATCTGGTTCCAAGACCAAAAGGATTCAATATTATTGAAACTAAATGGGTCTTCAAAAACAAACTGAATGAGCAAGGAGAAGTTGTAAGAAACAAAGCAAGGCTAGTTGCTCAAGGATATAGTCAGCAAGAAGGAATTGACTACACATAGACTTATGCTCTTGTGGCCAGGTTAGAGTCTATACACCTACTTATTTCTTTTGCTGCACAAAATAACATAACTCTATATCAGATGGATGTTAAGAGTGCCTTCTTAAATGGTATTATAGAAGAGGAAGTTTATGTTCATCAACCTCCTGGCTTTGAAAATGATAAATTTCCAGAACATGTTTTTAAACTTAAGAAATCATTCTATGGTTTAAAACAAGCTCCTAGAGCTTGGTATGAGAGATTAAGTAATTTTCTTCTGGAAAAGAATTTTATCAGAGGCAAAATGGATACAACTCTCTTCTGTAAATCATTTAAGAAAGACTTGTTAATTTGTCAAATTTACGTAGATGATATTATATTTGGATCTACCAATATTACGGTTGGAAAGGAGTTTGCTCTATCTATGCAGGCTGAATTTGAGATGAGCATGATGGGAGAACTCAGATTCTTTCTGGGAATTCAAGTTAACCAAACTCCAGAATGCACCTACATACATCAGACTAAGTATGTGAAGGAGCATCTGAAGAAGTTTAACATGATTGAAAGCAAATTAGCGAAGACTCCAATGCATCCTACAAGCACTCTGGGTAAGGAAGAGGTAAGTAAAAAGGTAGGCCAGAAGCTCTACAGAGGTATGATTGGCTCTCTTTTGTATTTGACTGCTTCTAGACCTGATATCCTCTTTAGTGTCTGTCTGTGTGCTAGATTCCAATCAGATCCTAGAGAATCTCACTTAACAATTGTTAAGAGGATTCAGAGGTATCTGAAAGGTACTACTAATGTGGGTTTGTGTTACAGAAAATCTGATGAATTTAAGTTAGTTGGATTATGTGATGCTAATTACGCTGGAGACAGAGTTGAAAGAAAAAGTACTTCTAGAAGCTGTCAGTTTCTGGGGAGTAACATAATCTCTTGGTAGGGCAAGAAGCAACCTACAATAGCTCTTTCAACCACAGAAGCAGAATATATAGTTGCAGCTGGTTGTAGCACTCAGATGCTCTAGATGAAGAGTCAACTAGAAGATTATCAGATTTATGAGAGTAACATTTCTATCTTCTGTGATAATACTTATGCTATATGCTTATCTAAAAATCCAATTTTACACTCTAAAGCTAAGCATATAGAAATTAAACATCACTTCATTAGAGACTATATTCAGAAGGGAATTTTAAGCTTAAACTTTGTTGATACAGACCATCAATGGGCTGATATCTTTACTAAACCCCTTGCTGAAGATATGTTTAAATTTATTCTGAAAAATATAAGTATGGATTTCTGTCGAGAATAAAATGTTTATCAGAAGCAAATTACTCAGATGCAAAATGCTTAAACTCTGAAGTATTACTTCTGTTAATTTCTTTGTTTATTCATTTGTGTGTATCTGAACTAACAAGCCTCAGAGGATCTGAACGTTGGCTAACGTTTCATTTCTCAAAGAAGTTTCAGAAGCACATGCAAGCAAACATGTGTAAATCTGAATTTGAAAAGGTGGAGTGCACTTTACTGAAATGACGTTTGAGGTACTGTTTTGAATTTTGAGTTTCTCGTTTTCCCCAAAAATTATCAGAATTATTAAATGCTTGAAATGATTATATTCTTTTTATTAAATGCTAAGTGTAAACGTGTTGAACGTGTGACTCTATGTGTGCCATAATTTCTTCTATAAATTCCACAACACTTCACTTCTCACACTTTTCACTCTCTCACACTCTTGTATGCATTTCTGTCTGTTTCACTGCTTTCATCTCTCTCCCAAACCCAAAACCATTCATAACCCTAAATCTCTCTCAAGAACAACAATGGCTACTTCTTCATCAACTTCTGATCAGTTTCAATCAACTATAGCTGCCGTCTCTTCTGCAAATATGGGTATTGTTGCTTTCAAGGAACCAGTTAGAACCCTACTCACACCAGTTGACAAACTTGAAGTTTTGTGTGAATCTATCGTGAACTTTGAATCAATTGCTGAAAATGGGTTTGATCTTCGTCCCATTGTTGATGCTCAAAGTTGGACAAAGTTCTTTGATAGGATGATGGGACCAGTTTATCCATGTTTGGTGAAGGAATTTTGGATCCATGCAACTACATACCCTAAGTTCATTGTTTCATCTGTTCTGGGTAAGGAAATCATCATAACTGAGGATCTGATCAGGAAGTTCATTGGTTATGAAGAAACTGATGGTGTTACCAATCTGCCATCTGGGCGTGTTGATATGACAGAGGTTTATAGTAAAGTTTGCTCATCTGGAGAAGCTTCTAACAAAGTGAAAGATCTGAAGCCAAACTACAGGATCTGGGCTAAGATCTTTATGGGATGTATTCATCACAGGAAGTCTTCAAACTCTCCTGATTATGTAAATACTGACCAGATGTACTTCATGTACTGTCTGAGTCAGAGCACAAAAGTGGATCTGCCTTATCTACTTTTCAATCATCTATGGACTCACGTGAAACAATCAAGGGAAGAAGTCAGAACTAAATATCATAAGATGAGGAATTGGATTCCAATGGGAAGACTCATTTCAGACATTCTGACTGAGAATGGTCTAGTTGGACATCTTATAGAAGCTGGAATGCAGGAAGAATTAGCTTCTGTGGTAGGAAAACCTCTAAATGGGAAAAGTCTTCAGAGGATGAAGGTTGTAGAAGAACTCACTTCTGCACCAAAACAGATAAACTCTGAAGAGGTCAACAAGAGAAGGATACCAGTGGATGATTTTCCTCTATTCTACACTAATGAACCAAGGGAAATTATTCTGAAGTATATAGCAATGTGTCTGGCAGATGGAACTCCTCTACCAGAACATCTGATTCAGAAAGCAGGCGAACCTGAACCAGATTTTTATGGAGACGGACACAGGAAGAAGAGGAAAGTTTCTGAAGAAGGATCTTCAAAACCAAAGAGGAAAGCTTCTGGTGAAGTAGCTTCTGTTAAACCTAATAGGGTCAAGAAGCAAAAAGGTAACCCTCCTGAGGCCAGTTTAGATTCTATCTTAGAAACAGTCAAAGAGGTACTAACATCTGATCCTCCTATCTCTGAACCCATACCTTCACCCCCACCTTCTCCTCCTCATGAACCTGAAATCATCCCTTCTGAACCAGAAACATTTGAACCCGTTCCTCCTACTCCTAAACCAAAACAACCTTCTGCACCTCAACCACACCCATCTGTAAAACAACCCTCTGAAATTCCCCCACCAAAAACACAAACTTCTGAACCACAACCAGAAAAACCCATTCCCTCTGATCCTCAACCAGAACAACATCAAACTTCTGAATCATTTATACCTGATTCTGATGTCCTTGACGTACAACCCTTAAAAATTCGGTTTGACGTCTCTTCCACATCTTGTCATTCTTTTGCATCATCTGATTCTACTGAATCTGATTTACCCCTAGAAGAAACTCACCCCCTCACTCTGTGGCTATGAACCAAAACAACCAGATGTATCTATTTCATCTGAACCTATCCTTTCTCAACCAACTCCAAAACCCACATCGGCTTTTGTTCCATATCGTCCTATACCCTCTGCTGTCATTCCATTTATACGCAGATTCAAACCTTTTATATGCATCATACCTGCTAAAACCTCTCCACCTTATCCTTGTCCTCTTTTCATCATTCCTTCTTTTTCCATACCATCCTCATTTGAAACCACCAAAACACCCTCTCTAGAAAACTTTCTGAAACCAAAACCTAGAATGGATATTAGTACGTTATTTGATGGCTTCAAAAAGTAACTAAACATGTGGATATCTTCTGTAAAGAAGGATTGCTTGTCTAGTGTGAATCTAGATGCTTCTGAATCCACTTGGAACAGATTTATCTCGAGATTTAACTCTGTAGCTTCAAACCTTCGTACCATTTTCTTTGATGATGCAAAGGTGAGATTTGGTGAAGTTATCAGACAGACTCTTCTGAATATGAATAGATCTCCAGTTCTTCCTCTGGATAATGCACCTGATGAAAAACCTCAGTCTAAAGATGCTCCTCCAGAAGCGGTTGTTGCTGAAGAAACTCAAGTGCCAAACCAGTCTGCTCTGATGGTTCTGAATCAAGTGTCTGACTCAGTGATTCAAGAGACTGCATCTTCTATGGTCATTGATAGTGCTCCAGCTACTGCATCTGCATCTGCTCCTTCTTCTTTTGAAATCAAGACAGAAAATCCAGATTTAGAAGAAAAGTTTGCTCAACTAGAAGCCAGCAACAAAGAGATCAGAACATGGATGGTCAAGCAAGAACAAACCACATATGAGATTAAAACTTGGATGACTAGACAAGAGGAATCTACTTCTGAGATTACAAACCTTCTGAAGATGATAGCCTCTCGCCAACCTTAGTTGTTTTTCTGTTATGTTTGTGCACCTGTTTGCTAATTTTGTTGTTTTGTTGTTTATCTGAATGTTTTTTGGATTTTATTTATCAATGAAGTTTTTTGTTTCTATCTGGTTTATCTTATTTGTTTTTCTCTGTTATTCTTTTATGCCTTAAATTTTTTTTCTTTTTTGATTATGACAAAAAGGGGGAGAAAAAGAAATTCTGATTAAACAAAAATAAACAGTTACTAAAATGGAATTTAGATATAATAAATTATAACTAACATTGAATTTTAGTCTTTCAGAACTATAACGTATCATCAGACAAAATTCATTGAAGTTACCCTGAGTATCCCCAAACCAGACCTTAATTTAAACCAGGTTCTGATTACCAGGCTCTGATTCTGGAAAGTAAATCAAGCTCTTATTCTGAAAAGTAAATCAAGATCTGATTCTGGAAAGTATATTCTAACCAGGATTCTAACCAGGCTCTTAATCTGAAAAGTATACTCATGCAAAAAGGGAAGTATTTTCTTCTATTAGAGTATTTATTTCGGGGGGAGATACTTTATCTCAGAGGGAGTTATATATTTATCCTTTTATTGAACAAAATTTCCTATGTTTTTGTCATTATCAAAAAGGGGGAGATTGTTAGAACACAGATTGGGGTTTAATATATCTCTATGTTTTGATGATAACACTAATGAAATTTTGTATTAATAAAATATATACTCTAATTTTGTTCAAGTGTTTTTGTTTCAGATATTAAAACAAATATTCTTATGGAAGCAAAAATGAATCTGAACATTACTCTACGCAAAGCTCTGAAGCATCAGAAGAAAAAGTCATCAGAAGACTCTGAGCGCTGCCAGAAGAGACTCTGAAGCAGAAGCTGCAGAAGACTCTGAAGCGTAGTTGAAGAATTTGTATGAAGAGTTTTCAAGCATTGTTTCAAGAAGACTGTGAAAGTACTTTTCGCTGCAAGTACAGAGGCTCTGATATTTTAACTCTGCTCTGATTGATATTCACGCTGAAGCACATTGGCTGCAAAACTCTGATAACATCAAGAATCTGATACCATCAAACTCTGATCACTTCAAGACTCTGATGTTGATAACTTTGAGACAGAAGCTTGTTGAAGAAGATATTATTCAAAGATATATCCGTTAGCATATTCCAAACAACTCTTTCCTTATTCATGTATGGCACAGGAAATCAGACAAACGGGATTTGTCTGAACATTCCTCTTCTGGGAAAGCTAAAGTCAATAGAAGACAAAAAGGCTACAGCTACTCTGCTACGCACAGTCTTCAAGCATTGGACTTTCTGCTCTATAAAAGGATGTTTTCAACAACATTTCAAAGTTGACGAATTTTTGAGAAATCAAATTGAAAACTACTCTCAAGCTCTCATACAATATATTTCATAAGATGAATAGTTTTTATTCGTTCTTAATCTAAGTGTAAAAATCACAGTTGTGATATAGCTTTTTAGAAGCATCTTAAACACTTGTTAGTTTACATTTAATTGTAAAAGGTTCCTTAAGAAGACCAAGTTGTGTTCAGGATTTCTTGAGAAGACTAAGACAGTTGTTCTTAGTGGTTGACACTGTAATCTATTTGAATATAGTGGATTAAGTCCTTGTTGAGAAAGGCAAATCACCTTGGTAGGGTGAACTGGATTAGTTGAGTTCAACGAACCAGGATAAAAATACTGTGTTGTTTTTATTGCCATAATTATATCAAAACCCTTATTCAACCCCCCTTCTAAGTGTTTTTCCCACCTTCAGATTGGTGTACACCTCTATTGGTGACAAAAACTTCCAATCTGACAAGAGGACTCTGTGGGGAGAGACAATATCTCTATTGTGGGAAGACCAAGGGCAAGTGCTTGCTGAATAAATTCCTAACTGCACATCAACACCATTCTACCTGAAGTAGACAACCCTTAAACACTCGCTGAGGAGTACAAATCAAACTCAACTGGAGAATAAAAAACTCTGAACTCCTACTAGGGGGGAAAGATTCACCTTGCACTGCTGTTGGAACTACATCGCTGGAGAGAAAAATCTCTATTGGAGAGAGGATCATGTCATCCTACAAACAAACAAAAAGCAATAGGATATTCTACATGCAAAATGGCCACCTCATTTACCATTCATGACACTTATTGTTTAAGTAAGTTCATTATTTCTATTGTGCTCTATAAAGCCTCATGTTTTCACCTGTGATGTTCATCAAAAATTTCGGAAGTTTTTGCAAATAAAACAGTAAAAGTAAAAACAGAAATGAAAAGCTCTGAGTGAAATGAATACTTTATTGATGAAAGGCTTGTAAATAGGCCAATTACAATTTGGATGCAGTTCTTGAAAATAGGTAATTGTGCAAAAAGCAAAAGAATATACAAATATCGGCAACGTGGGGTCAAATATCTTCAACGTTCACAAATGCTTCGTCTCTGAAAAGATTGATTGAACTGATTCCTTTCGTTTGGGATAACCATGTAGGGAGATAAGCGCACAGATCAAACATAGATCGCAGTCGTTTGCATTCAAATCCCTAACTTTTTCCTGGGTCGCCCTTTCGGGTTTTTAATCCACCGGGATACACATTTTTGCCAAAGTCGGCTTTTCAGGTTTTCAACTTTGCAGGTTCATTCTTTTTTCTTTTATCCCTAATTTTTGCCCGAACCTTTTATTTTTTTAGTTCGCCGGGATGCCCCATTTTTTCCTGGACTTTTCTTTTTGTTGTCCAACGGGTTTCTTTTAAGCAAATTATTTTTTGACTACGTATGCGTTCACAGGGGACGTAAAATCTTCGCCATCCATAATAGATAGTAATAAGGCTCCACCAGAAAAAACCTTTCTTACCAAATATGGACCTTCATAGTTTGGAGTCCATTTGACCCTGTGATTTGTCTAAGGAGGAAGGTTCCTTTTCAAAACCAAATCACCTGTCTGGAAGCACCGAGGACCCACTTTCTGATCAAAGGTATAACTGGCCATGACTGGCCATGAGCAATGGCTACAATCACTTCTTGTCGATAAGATTCAATTGATTTAACCAAGCTTGCACCCATTCAGCTTTGTCAAGTCTCACATCAGTCAAAACTCTCAAAGAAGGAATCTCAACTTCTAATGGTAGGACTGCTTCCATACCATACACCAGTGAGAAAGGAGTTTCCCCGATTGATGTATAAACTGAAGTACGATAATTGTGTAAAGCAAAAGGAAACATCTTGTGCCAATATTTGTAGGTTACAACACTCTTCTGCACAATCTTCTTAACATTCTTGTTCGTTGCCTCAACAACACCATTCATCATCGGATGATACAAAGAAGATTGTGATGTTCAATCTTGAAACTCTGGCACAATTCCTTCGTCATCTTGTTGTTCAAATTTGAACCATTATCAGTAATGATTCGCTCTAGGATCCCATAACGACAGACGATGTCCTTCTTTATGAATCGGTCGACCACCTGCTTCGTGACATTAGAAGACGAGGCTGCTTCCACCCACTTGGTACAGTAATCAATGGCAAACAAAATGAAACGATGCCTATTGGAAGTAGTCGGCTCAATCTTCCCAATCATACCAATGCCCCACATAGAAAAGGGCCAAGGAGATGTCAACACATTCAGAGGTGTCGGTGGTACATGCACCTTATCAGCATAAATCTGGCATTTATGACATTTTTTGGCGTATTTGAAACAATCAGATTCCATAGTCATCCAATAATACCCAGCTCCCAACAATTTTATGGCCATTGCATGCCCACCGGCATGAGTACCAAAAGAACCCTTGTGAACTTCTTCCATCAATATACCTGCTTCATGTTCGTCAGCACAATGCAACAAGACCATGTCGAAGTTTCTCCTGTATAACACATCATCCTTATTCAAGTATAAATTACCGGCTAGCCTCCTTAGAGTCTTCTTATCTTTTCTAGAATCCCCAGGTGGGTACTCTTGAGTCTTGAGAAAATTCTTGATATTAAAATGTCAAGGCTTTCCATCTGATGCCTTTTTAACTGCAAACATAAAGGCGAGTTTGTCGAGACGGATGATGGTGATCACTAGAGCTTCATTCCAGAAATTCACTTTATACATTGACACCAACGTGGCCAATGCGTCCGACATATGATTCTCAGCCTTAGGCACATGATGAAACTCAACTCTGTCAAAGAAAGGAAGCAATCTTCTTGCATAATTCTTGTATGGCATCAAGTTGGCCTGACGAGTTTCCCATTCTCCTTTGATCTAATTAGCAACTAGCGCTGAATCGCCATATACATTAAGATTCTTGATCCTCAGATCAATAGCCTCTTCCAAACCCATAATGCACGATTCATACTCTGCCTCATTATTAGTGTAAGCAACATTAATCGAGCAGTGAAAGGTATGTGGGAACCGTGAGGAGTTGTTATGATTGCCCCGATTCTGTTGCCATATAAGTTAACAGCATCGGTGAAAACCAACTTCCACTAAGATCCAATCTCAGGACCCTCATCAGGCAAAGGCTCATCGCAGTCCTTCATCTTCAAAAACATGATATCTTTATCTAGAAATTCAAACTTCAACAGCTGATAATCTTCCATTGATTGTTCAGCAAGATGTTCTGACAGAGCACTTCCCTTAATGGCTTTTTGGGAAACATACTGAATATCATACTCTGTTAAAACCATTTGCCATCGGGAAATCCTTCTGGAGAGTGCTTTCTTTTCAAACACGTACTTGATTGGATCCATCTTTGAAATTAACAGGGTTGTGTGGTTTAACATGTACTATCTCAAACGCTTAGCAGGCCAAGCGAGTGCACAACATGTTTTTTCCAGCATCGAGTACCTCAACTCGCAATCAGTGAATTTCTAACTCAGGTAGTAGATGGCGTGTTATTTTCTACCTGTCTCGTCCTGTTGACCGATCACACATCCCATTGATTTCTCAAGAACTGTGAGATATGTTATCCGAGGTCTCCCTGAAACTAGAGGCGTGTTGGAGGTTCCTGCAGATACTCTTTTATTTTTTCAAACTCCTTCCAGCAATTTTCGTTTCACCTGACCGCTTATTCCTTTCTTAACAATTTCAAAATTGCTCGCAATTGGCTGTAGGATGAGATATGAACCTTGCAATGTAGTTCAACCTCCCCAGGAAACCACAAACCTCTTTTTCCATCCTCGGCTCAGGCATTTCTTGGATAGCTTTGATTTTGGCAGGATCTACTTCAATACCCTTTTCACTGACAATGAACCCCGCTAACTTTCCAGATCTCATCCCGAATGTGCACTTATTAGGATTCAGCCTCAACTTGAATTTCCTCAACCTTTCAAACAACTTTAGAAGATTGACCAGATGTCCTTCCCCCGTTTGTGGCTTTGCAATCATGTCATCAATATAGACCTCGATCTCTTTATGAATCATATCATGAAAGAGAGTCACCATCGCCCGCTGCTAGGTTGCCCTAACATTTTTCAATCCAAAGGACATCACCTTATAGCAAAAAGTCCCCAACGGTGTAATGAAAGTATTATTCTCCATGTCTTCTAGGGCCATCTTGATTTGGTTATACCCAGAGAAGCCATCCATGAAGGAAAACATACAATATTGAACAGTGTTATCAACCAACATGTCAATGTGGGGGACCGAGAAACCATCTTCCGGGCTTGCTCTGTTCAGATCTCTGTAATCAACACACATCCTGACCTTTCCATATTTCTTAGGCACAGGAACAATGTTAGCGGCCCACGGAGGGTAATTGGTGACAATAAGAAAACCAATGTTCAATTGCTTCTAAACTTCTTCTTTAATCTTGTCTTCCATGTCAGGCCTTGTCCTTCTCAACTTATGATTGACTGGCGGACATTCTTCTCGGAGAGGAAACCAGTGTACCACAATATTTGTATCCATCTCGGGCATGTCTTGGTAAGACCAAGTGAAGATATCCTTATACTCATGGAGCATCCCACCCAATCTTCTCTTGACACCGTCTTCCAAAGCAGCTCCAATTCTGACTTCTTTCTTATTATCTTCGGTACCCAGATTAATGACTTCAATTTCCTCCTGATGAGGCACAATAACCCTTTCCTCTTGCTTTAGAAGTCTGGCTAACTTTTCGGGTAGTTCACAGTCTTCATCAGTCTCTTCTTCAGCTTGATAAATGGGATTATCAAATTCATACTGAGTCATAGCTGAATCAGAAACGATAGTATCTGAGAGAAAATACCTGCATGATTGATGTTTATGTTTATTATGAAATGCAACAAACAAAACACATTGCCATTTTTCTATTAATAAATTGCAAAACAAAAAAAAGGAAAACAGGGATCACAATATTTGAATGCGAAAAACGTCCTTTATTTATGATAGTGTGCAAATAACAAAAGGCCCCACAGATTATGTCACTACGTCTTGGGTAGAACGTAGGAATGAAATAGTCAAAACAATGAACATTACTCTGCAATAGTAACATGAATGACTTCGTCGATGGTCCAATTGCACATCTTCTGGTCGGGAGCACATGGACAAATCCAAGCATCCATATTGCAGTCGCTATCACCTCCATCGTCCCCTATGGAATGAATCCTGCCAAAGACGACTCCAGCACTAGTGAATCTGACAGGTCCCTTGTATCTTGGAGGGTTTTGAGAAGAACTAGATATGAGAGCAAAGTTCCTCATCCTTAGCTATACTTATTTTAATGATGTCAAAACATAGATAGAAAAATGTACTTTGGACGCTACCATCAAGTCGCATATGCATACCTTATTTCTCTTGTGTCAAACATTGGTCAAAAACATGTTTAGCTACATATATAAAAAGTACAATATGTGTTCCATATAGGTTTGATCATGTTAGTCTAGTTTGAGATATGTTAGGGTATCTTAAAAGTAGCTAATTACATGAAAAAATGTATTTTTTTTTGTATATTCTGAGTCTTTTGAGTCGACTCATAACCTGTTTAGGTCGACTCTTACAAGAGTCTTTTTTTCTAGATTGCTCTTAGGAGTGCTTGCGTCGACCCTCCGGTCGACTCATACTTTATACATTTCTGTTTGTCTAAACTTGTGTCCTTTGCGTCGATGCATGACCTGTTCCAGTCGATGCAAAGTGATGTTTTCTGCATAGGCTGAAATCAGGAGAGCTCAGGTCGACCCTCCCCTTGCTGTAGGTCGACCACTCGCGCGTTTTTCACCAAAATTCTGTTATGTGAAACTGTCAAAGTGTTTGCTAAGTTGGTTAATTGTTTTCACACTTGCATATATATTGAGTTAGCTAATTCTTCAAAAAATAACAAGAAAAATGAAAATATACACTGATTTAGTTTTCATCATCTTCATCTTCTTTCTTGCATTTTTTCAACAACTACACATAATCATTTTTGTTGTGTATTCTGCATCATTAAGGTGATAACATCCAAACGTAGGATTGGTGTAATCAGGTTTGGGTTGAGAAATCAGTGGGTTTTTGTTGAATAAAACCGTTAGGGTTTTGTCCTCCAAGAATCTTGGATTTTAGGGGGGGGGGGTTGCACAAGTTGGTCCATCACAGATTCAGTCAAACGAAGGTAATATAAGAACGGAAGGTTCTGTCAGTTTAGTAGCGGTAACCGGAGGATTGTGATAGGAAGATTGGGATTCGAATCATTGGTGTTTGAAATCAGCCGAGCAAGATTTGAAGACCAAAGGGTTGTTCAAAGGGAGTGCCATAATCGGAGGTTGACTCATCACGTTCGAAGGACTTGATTCAGCTTGAATCAAGGAAAGAGAAGGCATAGGCTCTGCATCAACAATTGGGTTTGATTGTTTGAAATTTATTGCTTCTCTTGTAAACATTTGCAAACAGGTTATATATATACAGATCTCAATTCTAGTTTTAGAATTGAGGGTAAACATACCCCAAGCTAGGGACGGGGGAACTGCCACAACAAATTGGTTTTCTCTCTTTACTTTTTCCGTTGCTGAATTTTTGAGTTTATGTGCAAACAATTTAGTTGATTAAAATTCTGGTGTGTGTAGTGTTGAACCATTTTTAGAAACCATATTACAATCCTTGACTGTAATTGAATACTCTAGATCTTCATTCACATATTGAAATTCACTTGAAGTGCCTTGCACACTAAGTGTTCGACTAATTGCTCCGACTTATTTTTAATAAGTGATCTATTCAACCCCCCTTCTAGATCTGTACCGTCGTCTAAAACTGGAGGGCTTGAACCCTAGGCTGAATTTATCCTATTTGACAGGAACAACAAGCACTTGGCCCCACTTCTGAGAAGATCCAGATTCAACGATAGCACAGACTTCTTTGAAAGATGACATCGAAGCCTTTGTGCCTTTGACTTTGATAGGAGGCTTCTCCTGAATCTGCACCGCTTCAAAGGCTTGACAGAGCGTTTTGTGGATCTCCTCATCCACCTCAACGTACATGAAGGATGACAGATGGCTAATCATAATATCTTCCTCACCGCACACCGTAACAACCTTTCCCTCTATCATGTACTTCAGCTTCTGATGCAAGGTTAACGTAACTGCTCCCCCAACATGTATCCATGGCCGACCAAGCAAGCAGTTGTATGCCGATTGGATATCCATTATGTAGAAAGTTGCATCAAAGGTCTCAGGTCCAACCTGAATTGGCATGGTAATGTCTCTAAATACAGACCTTTTTGAGCCATCAAATGCGCTCACTACGAAATCACTTGGTGTACAAATTAACCCCTGGGTGTCTAATTTCATTAACGCCTTTTTGGGTAGTACGTTGAATGACGATCTTGTGTCAACCAGGACATGAGACAACAATGATCCTCTGCACTCCATGGAAATATGGAAAGCATGGTTGTGATTTCTCCTAGCAGGAGTTAAATCCAAGTCAATGGAACCTAAACCATTTCTAGCATTGACGTGGCCACAACCCCTTCCAATTAGTTAACTGAAAATTCCTGCGGTACATAAGCTGAATTCAAGATCTTCAACAAATCATTTCAGTGTGCCTCAGAACACAAAACAAAGACAAAATAGAAATCTTTGAATGAATTTGATTTAAATTATCCACAATTTTGTAATCACTTTTGCGAATGAACCTCAAAAAGTCCTCGGCATATTTAGCAAATGAACTATCACCACCAACATGTTGCTGCACACTCTCCTCAACCACTGCTTTCCCTTTTCCCTTGTCAATCTTGTCAGTATTATCCTCTGGTGGGGAAAAGACTATTCCATTTTGAGTGATACCACCTGCACCAACCATGTTCACAACAATAGGTTTAAAAACAATTAAGAAGAAAATCAATTTTTCAAGGTTTTTAAACATAAAAAACAATTATTTTCAACTTATTAAAAAGTGATTAAATACAATCTTATTTTGTAATTTTTTGAAGGGTTCAATTAATAGAGTGGATGAGTCATATGTGTGCAAAAAATCATTTAAAAATAAATATTTTTGGATATTAAAACACTTATTTGAAAATTAAGATAAAAAAATAAGAAAATATGAAAATTGATAAAAAAAAATGACATGGGTGGGGTTTGAACCCACGCCCTCATGCCTCCAACCATCAAAACACGCCTTGGCCAACTGAGCCAGCGTGTGCTGGTGATAGTAAAACTAAACCATTTGATAATATTTTAAAATTGTGTAGTAAATTCAAAATAAAAGCGACATACTCCATCTTCTTCCTCAGCCTCACGAATTTTGTAAAATGGAGGCTATCTCTTGAAATACGTAATGAAATTGGACGATGTAAACATGAAAGTTGCTCGTTTTTAAACAAGGAATCTAATGGTGGCATTTAATTTCATTTATTTTAAGTATGGAATCAATTATTAAGCATGAATCAAATGAACCCTAGCTATGCAAAAACTATCCTGAAATCTCATACAAGCAAGATAAATAGCAATTGATTGAGGGTAAATGATCTATGAACTACCAGAATCATATTGGTAACTTGAAATAACATTTATAATGAATGATTCATGGAGTTTGAAAAGCTTCAGGCTTACCTTGCAAGAGGAGATCGAATCCTCAGTTGTAGGTGTTACAGATGTGAAATGATGATCTGAACAACTTCCTTGGACCTCTAGGATTGTATTGTTGTGCTTGGAATGAATGGAAATCTTATGGATTGATAGGCTCGAATCCTACTGCAGCTTGGTTGGGATGAACTATGATCTTGATGCATTTGATGTTACAAATGGTGTTTAAGTGTTTAGATCACTTATACATGATGTATATGATGTGTTTGAATAAAAAAATTGAGCAAAGAAGCTCTAGTTTTGAAACACGGTTCTCACTTTTGAAAATTTGAAAACTTGAAGTGGAAGAAAGAAATGAGAGAAAACAATTGTTGTGTTGTTTTGGGGTGGTCTGAATGATTAGAAATTAGCTATATTTATAGGAGAACAAATTTGTTTTGGAGGAATAGTGCTGGCTTGAAAGATAAGAGTTTGGTTCAATGGTTTTGGAATTGCATCATTACTTCTTACAAGTTAATTATCTCTTCCACATGCATAGTTCTAAGTTTTGACCAAATCCACATTCCTCTGATGTTTCTTTGTTGAATGTGCACTATTGCACATAAATGCATCTTGAATTCAAGGCATATGTGACAAAATTCCATAATTTCAATGGGATTCCTCTTTACTCTTTGGCTCTATCTTGCAGGTTTGTCATGATTCAATCATATTCTCATTGAATAAGTGCTTGCACAATGATCACACTTGGACTCAAAATTCGTGTCTTGCAAGAAATGTCTAGAACTGATTTTGCAAAGCACTTGCAGCAAGGTGTGTTGTACACATCATATCTCTTTGCTCAAATAGAATTAGATAATGTTCTTGGATATTTTGGAAAGCTGAGATGTTGTACTTTATCTTTGATGTTTGAAGTTTTCCTTGGATTACTGAGGATTATGGTGAAAAATGGCCTCAAAGTTTGTTAAAACACAAAACAGATTCTGCCTAAAATTTCATTAAGTGTCAAAGTTCAAAAACTCTTGAAACCCTAACTTCATGGCTTCATATCTCAAAATCTAAGCACTTTTGGATATAGACCCAAATTGATAAAGTTGTAGTATGCAACAAGCTCTTCAATTTGGTTTTTGGATCAAAGAAAATGGTTTTTTGATTTGGAAGTTATGATCTTGCAAAGTTTGCTCCAAATTAGGATTTTCTTCATAACTTAGAAAAATTTCACTTCTTTATGGTTGCCCTTTTTACAAGTAACCTCACTTTTCTAGATTTTTCTTGATCAATTATGACTCAAATCACATATTATCATCATTCTTAACTTGAAGAAGCCATGATTGACCAAAAACTTCAAAATCCAAACTTGATTTTCACCATAGTTGACTTTTGCATCAGATGAAATTTAATTTTGTGATCTCCTATTGAAATCAAACCCTTGGCCTAATTGAACCCCATGGATGTGCTCCAAGGGTGTTTTTGAGTGTTTGAATTATGTCCCAAGGTTTGAGATCATATCTTGGTCAAAAGTCAAAGATACACTAGACTTTTTTATCAAAAACTATAGCTTGTGGTCCAGATGAATTTGAATGTTTGTTTTGCTTATAAATTAAGCTCTTTGGGTAAATCCAATCATATAAATGGACTAACGTGAGGCATTTGAGGTACTTGAAAAATATCTTGAGGTATTGGATCATGCCTTGCTCCAAAAGTCAACTCAGGGACTAAATCAGGTCAAAACCCTAATTTTGGTGCATTGATGATCTTGATGTTTGCTTAACTTGAAATGATGTAGTTCTAGGCTTGATTCTTGATGGATGAGATCTCTTGATCTTCATTGGATGAGTAAGGGACTTGGTAAGTTGAAGATATGCTCATTCTTGATTGATCGTTTGCCTGAGCTTCTTTTGAGGCTTGAAACCCTAATTGGTAATAAAAAAGAAACAAAAAACAATCTTTGCATATCCAAATGGGTTAGTGATGCATAAAAGTATATACATGTATGATGCTAATGAAATGCAAATGATGTGGGATCTTAGGTTCAAAAATTAGGGTATGACACATTCCTCATCAGAAGATAAAGATTTTTGTTTCCCCCAACAGTGTTGTGATAACACTCTCTTGGAATATTTTCCTGACTTCAAATGGCAATCTCTTGATTTGAGAAGCTTGTATGTCTCCAACATGGTTATCCTTACTTAACAAGTGGCATTCTCTTTGAGAAGCTTATTTTTCTATTTCAACCTTTACAATGATAAGTGGCAGTCTCTTTTGAGAAGCTTATCCGTTCATGGTGGTTTTCCAACCTTTGCAATAACAAGTGGTTGTCTCTTTGAAAATCTTGTTTGTTAACCTACAACTTTTGTGTGACTTCAAGTGGCAGATTCTTTATTTGAGAAGCTTGTATATCCCTAAATATCAATCTGTATCTTCACATTAAATGACATCTCTCTAGTTTATCCTCAGTAGAGAAGTTTATTATGAAATCCATGATCCTCATCCAGTCAAGTCAAGCCATGGACTCGTTATTTGAATAGGTGGCATCTATTTATTTGATAAGTATGTTGCGACTCTATTAACTTTTCTATCAAATGGCATCTCTCCGGTATATTCTCATCAGAAAAGTTTGTTGTGAAATCTTTATCATCACCAATAGATGGTTGTCTCTTTATTTGAGAAGTCTGTTATAAACTCTAACCTCCCCGTATCTCCTTTGAAGATCCTCGATAAAGTTATTGATTCATAATTCTTAGCAAGCAACAATCCCTTTAGCGGAGATAACGTATAGTTGGTCATTTTTCAAGTTGGAGACTTGATTAAAGAAGTTGAGCCTTATCCTAATAGTGGAAGTTTGTTATCAATTCAACTTGGTTCGTTATTTGAACTGGTGTTTATCTCCTTAAATGAGAATCCAATTATGATCCAGTGAATCTTTCATCCCCAACAGATGGTTGTCTCTTTATTTGAGAAGTTTGTTGTGTGATCTACTCTACTCGCATCTCAGGAAGAATTTTTTTTTATCTTCAATAAGTGGCTAACCTTTTTAAACCTTGTTTGTTACATTTTTTAAGTTTAAAACCTGATTAAAGAAGAAGTTGATTATTATTCTGATTGTGGGAGCTTATTATCCAATTAATCTTTGTCTACCTAAAAGCTTTTTCTCCAGTAGAGCAAATGACTGTGACATTCCCCACTGGAGTCCATATCCTCTTTCCTTTTTATCTTAAGTAATTTCAAGTCGTAGCTTCGTTTACACACTTTTCCCATATCTTGTGGCTGCAAAGTTTCTTTTTCCTTTGCTAAGTTTCTCCAAGCATTAGTCTGTCTCTTATGGCATCTTTTTCCCATAGAGTTATGTGTTTGCATTCATATCATATCATATCATCATATTCATTTTGTGGTACCTTAAAGACAAAAATTGGATCTTTTGTACTTAAGTCTCTTCTATCTTGTCGAGACGAAGATGTCAACCTTCATATCTCCAGATAGAAAAAACTTAAATAGGGACATATTTCATACCCTAATTTTACCCCCTAAGGTCCTACCTCATTTGCATCTTTACAATGCATCAAGATCATAAACTTGGTTGTCCCTTAACCCTATCTCCTGAGTCAGTTAACCTTCTTGGAAATCAAAGAAAGCTCATAATCATCTTCTAAGTCTTCATCAGAATCTTTTGATTTTTCCTCAGCTTGATAAGCCCTTGTATTCTCAGCTTGGACTTCAAGGAAACATATTATGTCGCTTCTGAGGTTCATCTTCCCCGAGTTCTATCTCATGGCTTCTGAAAGAACTAACAAGTTCTTACAGACTAATATTGTTCAGGTCTTTTGCCCACTTCAAGGTAGTTACCATAAGTCTCCGTTTTTTAGGGAGACTTCTGATGATTATCTTGACATGGTCAGCCATAGAATACCCTTTGTCCAGAACCTTGAGTCCTGCATCTCAACGGTTTCATCGTCTTCTATTATGAATGCCTCATATTTATGGATTAAGGTCAAAGCCTTTGTCTCCTTAACTTGAGCATTTCCTTCACGAGTCATCCTTAGAGAATCAAATATAGACCTAGCAGAATCTGTGTTTGTTATCTTCTCATACTTATTATAAGAGATAACATTAAGCAATATCGTTCTAGCCTTATGATGATTCTTATAGTCCTTCTTTTGTTGATCTGTCATAGCACTTCTTGCTACTTTGTTTCCTTCATCATCTACTTTGTGAACATAGCCATCGACTACAAGATCCCAAATATCAACATCATATCCCAGAAAGAAAAATTCGATTGTGTCTTTCTAGTAATCAAACTTCTCACAATCAAAGACTGATGGTTTAGCGTTTTAGTGATCTTTCTCGTTGTTGTTAGTAGCATCCATTTTTTCTCACATATAAACTGGATCGATACTGAATACGGTGAACTTTTGATAAAACTTTATCACAATCATAACTGGAGTTCTGGTGCCAATTAAAGGTGCGTAAAACACAAGAAGGGGGGTTGGATTAGGTTTTAAAAACAAAGTCTTTTTTACCAACTCAAAAACTTAACACAATTAAAAGATCAAAGAGAGAAAGACACAAGGATTTTTATCCTGGTTCGCTTGAAATCAAAGCTACTCCAGTCCACCCACTAAAATGATTTCGCCTTAATTGATAAATCACAAAGAATAACTTTCTTTGTATCCTCAAGGATCTGACTACAACTTAGTCTTCTTAAGGATTCACAAACAAACAAGTTTTGAATAAAGATTTTGGTGTTACAAGTTACTTCTACATAAGCAAATATTTACACAATTGAAATACAATAACTTAAAGAAAAGTATGCACAAAGTTAAGAGTTTTTCATGTAGAAATAGTCATGTAAAATGCTACAACTTTCTTCAAGACTGCAAGTCCTAGTTATATAGCATAAGAAAAGGACCTTGGGGTGCAAATTGGGGATACCAAAAAGCAGTTGTCCTCTAACGGATTAGTGATAGATTTGATGAATAGTATTGTCCTTCCCCACATTTTCAGGTAGTGGAATGAATATTTCAATTTGTACCATATACTATTTGATCATGTATCCAATTTAATCTTCAAATTCACTAGCTTCTGATAGAAAATTGATGAAATATAAAAATAAGAAACACACAGCTGAAATCAAAATCTTCAGTCAGAACCTTGATAGCGTCAGCATCTAGCTTGAGATCTTCAGAGTCTTCAGCTAAGTAACAAAACTTCAAAAGCTTTCCATTCTTCAGAAGCTTGATGATAAGAGTCACGTTCAAAAGCAGAAGCGACAAAAACATTGTAGCAGCAACAAAACGTCTTTCTAGAACTTCTCAGGAGTGAATCAGTGCAAAAGCGAACTTTTCAAAACAAATATTTAGAAACTGATGACGTTGCACGTCATAAACTTAGAATCAAAACTGACTATTAAAGCTATACAATAACAAACCATTAGGGTACCAAAATTGTTTCACACAAATACTACATTGTTATCATCAAAACTCAAAGGTATAGGTGCATAACCAAATCTTGTTCTAACAATCTCACCCTTTTTCTCTAATCTCTACTCTATTATATTATTTATTTGTCCTCTTCTCGTTTTTATGCTATTATTCTCTTTTTCAGTTTTGTTTTTATCACACATTTTCATCTCTAAGTTTTCATCTCTTATGTTATTTCTTTTTCATATTCTCTAATCTCCAATCTCCTCTATCTTTTCTCTTTTATCATAATTTTTTTTATTTTGTTTTATGCTATTGTTTAATGTTTATTATTTCACTTTTTTTTTAATCTGATTTTTATATATTAAATGAGAAGTTGTTGTCTAAATATAATAAATTCTGTTGTTATTTGGTAATGTATGAATGACTAACCATAAATATACATATGTTTCAATAAAAAAGTATGTAAAAAAAATTGAATCAAACGAACAGAACCAAACCGTATTGATTTTATTTTATTTTTTAAAGCCAACTAAATTAAACCAAAATGCAATTTTTTTTTTGTCTTACAATTCAGATGATTTTTATTTTCAAAATTGTCCAAACACACCACACATACCTATACATTAATCAATAGTCAATGTTCCCTAATACTAATAATCAATCATATCATATTTTGATAATAATTTATTAATTATTGATTAATTAAATAATTAATACACAATGTATAATGTATACTAGTAGTAAATTGTAGTACTAGTCATTATCTGAAATCGAATATACAAAATGTGAATCATGAGATGTGAGCTGTTTTTCTTTGCCTAATAATGTGATTCTATAACCTTCTTGGTTTTCTTATCTTAAAAATTGCCCATACGTACACACCACAAATACCTATAAATTAATCAATAGTCATTGTTCCCTAATACACGGTTGTGTCATCGTGGTCCCTTCCATTATTCCAAACAGCATACAAAATGTCAAATTATTTTTATTGCACTATTCTTGGCTTCTTGCATAACTTTAAATTTATTATATTCTCTTGTCGCATGATTAAGTAGATTTTTTGGCTTTTATATTAATTGTACTTGTTTGCTATAACAAGAGAAAATAGTAATATTATAATACACGCGCGAGCCACGCTTTGAATAAACAAATTATTTTTATTGCAGTATTCTTGGCTTCTTGCATAACTTTAAATTATTATCTTCTCTTGTCGGCATGATTAAGTACATTTTTTGGCTTTTATATTAATTGTACTTGGTTATTTTATACTGATAAATTCTAAAGGCGGTGGATTCTAAAGTGGAGTGAGTTTCACACTGATAAAAGGTTTGAAATGGATTTCAAGTTTTATAGGAAACCACAATTCTTAAAATAGATGTTATTTTTTAGAATGCGAAATCCATGTGTATGTCATAGTATAATATGAAGATTTGTAATGTAGGGATAATTGAGAAAAGATACTTTGATGTAATTTCTGATACTATTGTTTGAGTTAATAAATTTAAGAGATATGTGTACTCAAGTCTTTTTTTCTTTTTTTGACTTGAGTTAGAATTTTGTAGAATCAAATAGACTCATAAGACAGTGAGTTAATTAGGGTTATTATCTCAATTCAATACTATAATGCTTTTCAATTATTGTTTGTGAAGGTTTAGTATACAAAAGGATTTGTGCATTGATGTTTTAAAGAAACCTTTTATTAAAATTATTTGATGTGAATTTGGTACAATTGCAGTTATTATATATAGATTTTAGATTTTTATTTCTGCAGTATTGTATACGGATTATTTTATATTGTGTTTTTTGAATAAAAAGAAAATATTTTACTATAATTACTTAAATCAACCGTAATTATTTTACATTTTATTTTATTTAATTTTATTCAAAGCGGCGGATCTTAATCATTTAAAAATAAAAAATAAAAAAATAAAAATATATCATCACAGTTCCGTAGTAAAACTTAAACAAATTTTAAATTAAAAATAATTATAAAAAAAAATGCCACAATAAAAAAAAGTAAAACATATCTCCATAGTAAAATTCAAATTATATTTATCTAAAAATAACTTAAGAAAAACACGCTAAAATTCACAAATTTGGTGACACTAAATTAGAATTCATTAACTTTATGAATTTCACCATAATTACTACCTTCACAGTTAAAATGTTAACTATTTTTAACTAAAATAAATTAAAAATGATGGAATCTAATTTGAGAGATATGTCACCACATTTCTTTAATTAAAAAAAATTATGGTAAAATAGGTGTGGTAATATATATTTTTAATAGTAGTGTATGTAAATATACTTTTAAATATATATAATCTTTCATATCTGTAAGGTTTTAACAAAATCACTCTAGTCTCTTTCATTGTCCCTACTCTCACACATACGCTTTATATATATTCCTCTTGTTTGTTCCTCTTCACAATCCTCTTTCTGAACAGTTTCACATAGCAATATATTCCTCTTGTTTGTTCCTCTTCACAATCCTCTTTCTGAACAGTTTCACATAGCAATATATTCCTCTTGTTTGTTCCTCTTCACAATCCTCTTTCTGAACAGTTTCACATAGCAATATATTCCTCTTGTTTGTTCCTCTTCACAATCCTCTTTCTGAACAGTTTCACATAGCAATATATTCCTCTTGTTTGTTCCTCTTCACAATCCTCTTTCTGAACAGTTTCACATAGCAATATATTCCTCTTGTTTGTTCCTCTTCACAATCCTCTTTCTGAACATTTTCACATAGCAATATATTCCTCTTGTTTGTTCCTCTTCACAATCCTCTTTCTGAACATTTTCACATAGCAATATATTCCTCCTGTTTGTTCCTCTTCACAATCCTCTTTCTGAACATTTTCACATAGCAATCCTGTAACACTTTAACACTTTCTTTTTTTTTAACCATGTCTACTTCACTTGATTATCATCTCTCACCGAAAAATAAAAATTTTCTTGACTTTATAGAGGATGTTACTACACACGCATATGAAAACCAAAAGAAAGTGTTGGCTGAAATTCTGTCACAGAATGCAAATGTTGAGTACTTACAAAGACACGGTCTCAATGGCCAAACTGATAGTGAAACTTTTAAAAAACTTGTCCCTATCATAACCTACGAAGATATTCGCAGTGATATTAACCGTATTGCCAATGGTGATACTTCTTCAATCCTCACTGCCAACCCCGTTTCAGTGTTTCTTCTTAGGTACTTTTAACTAATTGATCTTCAATTTAGTTTATGTATTTTTTCATTTGGAATTTTTTTTCTTGTTTTAGATGAAATACTCAATCCTTTTAATATTAATTGACTTGTTTTGGTTTCTCTTTGGGTATTTCAGCTCAGGAACATCAGGTGGTGATAGAAAAATGATACCAGCAACTGAAGAAGATTTTGGAGGAAGATATTTAATATTTAGACTAATAATGCCAATAATGGATCAATTTTTTCCTGGCCTAGATAAAGGAAAAGGAATGTTCCTAACGCTTATGAGAAATGAATCTAAAACAGCAGGAGGCATTAAAACTAGTGCAGCCACAACAAGATATTACAAAAGTTCTCATTTTCTAAACAGATCTTACAATCCACTCACAAGTCCAAATGAAACTGTTCTGTGTCTTGACTCATACCAAAGTATGTATTCGCAACTTCTATGTGGTCTTTGTCAAAACAACGAGGTCCTTCGTGTCGGTGCTATTTTCGCTATAGTTCTCGTTCAAGCTATTCGGTTCCTTGAGAAAAATTGGTCACTTCTCTGCCATGATATAAGAACAGGAACGATTAATCCTCTCATCACTGACATTTCAGTGAGAGAGGCTGTTATGAAGATTCTTAAATCGGACAAAAATCTTGCTGATTTTATTCAAAGTGAGTGTAGCAAGGATTCTTGGCAAGGAATTATTACTAGGTTGTGGCCTAATACTAAGTATGTTGATGTTACTGTGACAGGAACAATGTCACAGTACATTCCTACTCTGGATTACTATTGTAATGGTCTTCCACTTGTTTCTACCATTTATGCTGCTAGTGAAGGTTTCTTCGGTGTTAACCTTAATCCTCTTTGTAAACCTTGTGATGTGTCTTATACCCTTATCCCTACCACATGCTACTATGAGTTTTTACCTGTTAATAGAAGTAATGACTCTCTACATGAGAAAGAAAAGCAAGAGTTAGTGGATCTTGTTGATGTCAAGCTTGATCAAGAATATGAGCTTGTTGTTACCACTTGTTCTGGTGAGTTATTTATTTATTTTTGTCTATCTTAACTCTTATATATTTGTGGAGACTAAAAATGAATGAAGCTTTTAAGAGGATTTTTTGTCATCTAAAAAGAATAATGGCAGAATTTGTTGTCCGTTTGCTTATTATTTCTGTATAATCTTGGTCTGAAACATCATAATAATAGTCTATGTATGATTTAACTTTTAAAAATAGTCTATTAAAATATGGGTTTGCTTATGAAAATGAGTGTCACATTTACAGGACTTTATAGGTACAAAGTGGGAGATATATTGAAAGTGACTGGATTCAAGAACAATGCACCGCAATTCAGCTTTGTCGGCAGAAAAAATGTTGTTCTAAGCATAGATTCAGACAACACAGATGAAGTTGAGCTACATGATGCAATAAAAAATGCAGTCACACATTTAGTACCATATGGTGCAGATGTAGCAGACTACACTAGTTATGCAGACTTAAGAACCATTCCAGGACATTATGTGTTGTATTGGGAATTAAATCATAAAGGGTCAACAACAATTCCAGATTGTGTTTATGAAGATTGTTGTATAACTATTGAAGAGTCGCTTAACAGTTATTATCGACTATGTCGTGTTTCCTATAAATCAATAGGACCACTTGAGATTAAGATTGTGGAGCAGGGGACATTTGATAAACTTATGGATTATGCAATTAGTTCAGGATCGTCAATCAATCAATATAAGACTCCCAGGTGTGTGAATTTCGCACCTGGTGTGGAGCTTTTGGAGTCTCGAGTTTTGGAAAACTATTTTAGTCCTAAATATCCACAATTGGATCCAAGTCATAAATAATGGATTAACAAAAAGAATTGAAAGAGTGGTTATGTAGTTAGACAACTTTCTTGGTATGTTTCATGTTTGTATGTTTCTTTAGATCCATTGTTTATCCAAATTTGAGTTGGGTCTGGTACTTGCACAATCCATAGTGATCATTTCATTCGTGTTTGAATAAATTTAACATTACTACTACTACTTGCATCGTGTTTTAATGTACTTAAGTTTTGTATAATATTTGTTTTTAATTTAGTTTTTTTAATGACATTAAATATGTATATATAAAGAAAATGGATTAAAAAAGAACAAAACATAAAAACAAATGAGAAGAAATCCAATGTAAGGCTTCGAGACTAGAAAAAACAATAACTTTCACCTAAGAAAGAAATTCATCGTAGGATTTTCAAATGAAGGATACCTCGAATGCCGAAATTAAGAGAGACACACACTCTAACCCCATATTTTTTAACAGTAGTGTAAATAATATAAAATATATTGAATGACAAAGTTTTTATCTTGGCCAAACATAACCAAGATATATTTTTTATTCATGTATGTTAATCATTTTTTATTATTTAAAAATACAATATTTCCTCGATGTTCTGAACCAAGCTGAGTAATAGATGTATAAGAGTTTATGTTTCGATTCTTAGTTACTACCTTTTTTTTTGTTGTTTTTTTTCTCAATTAAATTAGAGATCAAGTGTTACATTATTTTAGTGGGCATCTTTTCTTTATATTTTTTTTAAATTACCATATTAACCTTTTGTTGGATGAAAATTGATATATTTGATAAAAAAATTAAAGTGTTTTTTTAAAAACAAAAGTATTGATTTTATTCAATTAATTATTTAAATCTTTCATTGTTTTAATTGACTCTTATTTTTCTGTTCATTTTATGTATTTTAAAATTTTCTATTCTGTAGGTTAGATTGGCCAGCCGAAGAGATACATTATTTTCAAGAATTTTCTAGAATATGGTACTTTTAAAAAAAAAAACTTAAGGCTTAAATAGTCATCTGGTTCTTGTAAATTAGCTAATTTTTAAATTTCATCTATGTATTTTTGTTTTTGTCTAAGTCCTTATAACTCACTTTTGCGTTGTATTTAGTCCCTGACATTAGTCATCTGTTAAAAAAAACGCTAATTGTGCAAATGGTGAATACATGAAATTGGCTTATGTGTTTTTTTTCATTTATTGACATACCTACGTGAAAATTTATAAATTTATCACCAAAAATATAATAGTGTACATAAATTATGTTTTGTACTTAGTCCATGTACATTAGGAATTTTATTTAAAAAATAGAAACACTCCATTGAAGTTGTTGTGTGAGGGAGGAAGATGAATATAGCGAAATGCTGATATCAAAATCATCCAACAGGTATCACATGCAGTAGATTTCAAAACGAAGGTACAAATATTCAATCATTGTGTCTTTTTGAAGCTTGCATCTCATGGAGTTCGCTTTGATTGTTCATTACTGTTAGATGCCCAACTTTGCTTATTTGATCTATCAAATGTGGGCATCTTTCACTCCTTTTTGTTGAGAAAGTGTTAAAAATCACTCTTGCTTTGGTTGTTTTGCAACATTATGGGAAAATATCTTGGTATCTTTGATTTGTGTGTTATTACGTAGGAATTAGGCATGAAAGATTGGAAATTAAGACACAAGAAAGATGACAAAGAAACCAAGACAAGATGCAAACAACAACAAGTTTGCTAGGCGAACTTGCTAGCGAAGCTACCACCAAAACATAATAAAGTTCGCTAGGTGAACTATGTAGCGAAGGCCAGGAATCCAAAACAGTAAAGAAAGGGCCATAAACTCTCTAGGCGAAGGAGGCAGCGAAGAGCTCGCTAGGCGAAGTGGTAGCGAACACTCCCATACTTGAGACAGTAAGGAAAGGGCCATAAACTCGTTGTGCGAAGTTTGCAGCGAAGGCTTCGCTAGGAGAACATTTCTTTGCACAACGAACATTGGGATTTCTGTCTGGGGAACTTTCACAGGACATAGACACTTCAGGTGCCATTTTGGGTGTTTGCTAGGCGAACAATTCGTTCGTACTGCGAACGTGACAGCTCAGCAGTCACTTCTATAAGTAGTATGAGCTACTTTTTGTAAAAATATCTAATTTTTTATACTTGCATTTGAGAGGATTTTCTGACCTAGAAAACTCATTCCTCCATTTCTCATCATCTCTTAGCAATATTTCACAAAAAGAAAGTGGATTCCCATCCAATCTCGATTATTCGACTCAGATGTTGATCAACCTTCTTCCGAAACTTGTTGCTCAAACTATCATGGAAATGGTTGGCTAAATCGCTCTCTTGTCAAGGTTAGAAGTAGTTGGTTCATATTTTATGTATTCCATTTGATCTTTTGTATGTGAACAAATGTTGTGATCAATATAGATGAAGTTATTTGCTACTCTTTGTATATTTATGGTTTGGATTGCTTTAGACAAGAAATTTCCAAGTCTTGACCTAATATCTTCATCTATCAACTATACAAATTCTAGACATAGGTTTGAAAGTTGATATCCGCTTTGTATTGATCTTAATGCTTATTGTTTCGATTGTTACTTAGAGAGATCATTTAACGGTCGAAACAATAACATTTAAAAAATCGCTTTAGAAATGAACGTTTTTTGCGAAGATACGCGGTTATGTTGGTTAAAACTTCGTTCACATATTTGATCGGTTGGATACGTTTAGGACAGACTAGCGAACCCTAATCTTGACATGCTTTTTTCAAACTTAGACCGAATTTTATTCCGCTTTCTTTCTGACAAGCTTTAGTTACGAAAATTGAAACCATTCTAAAAACCCCTTTTCTTAAGACATTAAACTATTGAACGACAAGCATTTATATTCTCTTCAATCCCTGTGGAGACGATAAAACACTACCCCAAAATAATTTCTAGCAATTACGGAGGTAGATTTGATAAGGACTGCCTAGTATACTACACAGGGAGAAACGAGCATGCAGTAGAAATAAATCATGATAGGTGAAGCTTTTTTGAAGCAATAGATATTGTGAAAAAATTAACTGAGCTTGAGCAAACCAAGTATTGGTTATGGTGGTATATCAGTGATGCTGATAGGTATAGTATAATGGTTAGTGACACAGATGTTTCTAATGTATATCAGTATGATGGTATATCTCTTTAGCTCTGCCACTTCCAAGTGGGTTGCTACAACTGTGGAGGCTAGAATGGCTTCTTCAGATGGTGTTAAGATCCCCAATGTAGCATTGAGAATTGGATATCAAGCTATTGATTAACTTGAATCACAAATATTTAAGATTCACCACCAAACTTTGTTTTATCCAAGGGAAAGAGAAAAGATCGTATAAAACCCTAAGTTTACAATATAACAATAATTCTAAGAGATCTAAGGTTAGGGAGTTGGTTATACCTAGGGAATGTGTTAGAATCCTAAGCATTTATAGTACCCTATAGGAACATTTTTCTAGTATTTGTGTTATTGTTTGCTATTTGCTTTGAGATGTCTTGTAACACTCTTTTCTACCCCACAAATATTATGGCAAAATAACACATATATCAGAGTAATTATTAAATTTCAACAAAAAGCCACCCAAAGGGGCGCACATTTCCCACATCAACAAAATAGGTTAAGGCTCCGTGTACAACGGGTTTTCCCAAAATATATCAAGAATTGCTCAAAGGCATCAAAACTCAAAAGGTATAATCCAAGGTTTTCCTTATACGGAAAGATAATCAAAATAACTCAATTAAAACATAGAATCCAACCTGATGTTACACTATTTGAGCAAGACCCTCTAAGTTAACCAAAAGGCTAACAACTCGAAACTTTAAAAGTCTTCAACGGCGTCCACGACTAAACCTGGTCATCTGCACGTTACCCATGTGGAGGTAACATTCAAACAGGCAGGGTGAGTAAAACGGTTCATAATAATCAATGTATGAAAATCAACATATAATATGGGTCATCTTCATATTCAACACATTCATATCCATCAATAGGCCTCAAAGGCCACAACATCATAAATTATTCCAAATGACTCATAAATACAAATGCAACAAGACTCAATGCATGTGGTACCAATCATCACAGCACGATGGACACTGAGCCATCAACCCTTCATAGATCCCCATCAATAGGATCGATTCTAATAGAGAACCAGAGCATATTAAAACACTTCACATCCACACAATGGGATTGAAACCAAAGTAATTGAGGTCCTGAACCAAAGTTTGGATGCACATGAATGCATGATGCACATGTCACAAATCATCCTCATAATAACATCATAGGTGCATCATCATCATCATAATAACTTCTTGGGCAGGGATTAGCCTTCGTCCCACAATCACTTTTTCAATAGTCTTTGACTGGCCCCCTTTATCTTCAGTAGGGGAATTAGTGCTAGATTATGCCTGACTTTTGAACTAGCCTTCCCTAAGGGCTTTCCTTCTATGCTGCTCTCTTCTCCACTGAGATCATGACATTGGATTCTTTCCTTTGTAATTTTTAGAGATAAGTGCAGTCTTGGAGGATTGGAATTCCTTTCGATAGGAGGCTGATGATCCTCGATTAACCTCAAAAATTTTCCATTTTTGTTATCCCTTTTGTCTGTCCTCATTGGGCTTCACCCATTTGCCGTTAGAAATGTCGGCAGGTGGCTTGAAGGTGGCAGGCCTGGCTCTTGAAGCCCTATTATTAGGTTCAGACTTTCTTGGGATACTGCCTCGAGGGTCAAAGCTAGGTTTTTCCCTCTTTTGTTTTAATTTGTGTGCCCCTTCAAATTTCTAGGCGGCGTTCATGTCGAAGATGACACTACATCTAGGACACAGCATGGCACTGGATCCCTTCTTTTGGCAGCGGTGGAGGAATTCGACGATGGACTCTTCTTGTCCCGGATAGGTTATTTCGTTGTGTTCTTCCTGACAACTCAATTCATTATCCTCCATGGTCTCATATGGCGTTATTTCTACCATATTCACGTCGACATCCTCTCTCAAATTGAGCTTACTTAGGTCCCGCTCCAGGCCTTTAGTGGCCTGGTCCATCTTAATGAAATTATTAGCAGTTTCCATGGTCACCATTACCAAGCTTGAATTCTCTGTATCTTTTTGACTTGGATCATCAACACCATGGTCGAGGCCATCAGTAACCTCTTTCAACCAATTCTCTTGTCAAAAATTCATAGTGATTCTGGCCATTACAACTCCAGCAACAAAATTGGTCGTAACCTCTAACATATTGATCGAGAAATCGTAGCCATCAGTAGCTTCGACCACATGTGCCTCTGTGGGCTTCGTGTAATGGGTGTCCACTACCTGTAGAGGGTCTGCGTCGACTTTCATCTGGGTGTTGGATTTTCCCCCAAACTTCAGCCTTCCTTCTTGGATAGCATTTTGAACCAGATCTCTGAAAAGAAAACATTGAGACGTTTTATGACCCCAAAAATTATGGTATTTACAAAACCCTCTCTTTTTCCTTTGCTCTAAAGATGGCATTTTAGCACCAGGTGGTACTATCATTTGGCCATCCTTAACTAACAAATCGAAATTTCATCACATTTCGTGATGTCGAAAGTATATGTTTTCTTTGGGAATCTGTCGTTCTTTTCATATTCGACAAAAAAATTTCCTAGTGGGGGAGCCAATACTTTACAAGCGTAGGGAGGACCCTGTTTAAGCTCAGTAACATCTACTTCGTTCTCTTCGAAGTATAATCGGTCTTCCCATACACCTTCGACATTTTCGTTATATTTGACATAAGCTACTTTCTTGCATTTATTGAATTTGGCTTTTCGTCTTTAAGACGCTTTAGCTGTCGAACCTTATCGGCTAATTGAGTCATATCCCTTAGGTACTGGGTTTCCAATTTCTTTCTAATGGAGTAGTCGAGGCCCCCTGCGACCATTTCGACCAACTCATGTTCAGGTACTTGAGTGAAACATCTAGCCTTGAGTAATTGGAACCTATTCAGGTACTCTTCTATTGGCTCAGAAAACTTACATTTCACACTAACCAGTTCTTTAGGCTAATCTTAGTTTTCCCCATATAGAATTGTTCATGGACTAAACGTTCTAACTGGGTCCAATTACAAACCGGGTTAGGGGTAGCATCGTAAATCAGGTAAAGGAATTCTTAGTGAGAGAACTAGGGAATTATTTTATCCCAAGGCTCTCATCATTAGCTATCTCTCCGGCTTCGATTATATAACGAGCCACGTGTTTGACAGTAGATTATGTCGTATCCCCTGAGAACTTAGTGAATTTAGGCACTTTCGTACTAGGAGGTAATTCTGCTTGGAAGATGTAATCCATTATTGGTGATGTGTAATTTGGTCTAGTGAACCCAGTGTTTACCCTATTTCGAGCCATTATCCTTTCGACCATGGCTGCTAAGTTGTTATCGACAACTATGATATTACATCGAACTTGTTGGACAACATTGTGTGTATCTTGGTTTCAATTTACTATGATTAGCCCTGGGTCCCTTTCTCCTAGGATTGATATTTTATCCCTTGGTGGTTCGACTCTGTGAGGTTCGAGCTTGTGGAGTTCGACCCTCTCTTGATTCTCTAAGTTGGGCTCAGGTAGGTTTCCTAAGTCCCGTCGTGGAATGTTTTCCATAGTAGCCATGTTCCTAATAGCAGGTGGTACACCCATAAATTCAGCCAACCGTGTTATTTATACTACTAACTGTTGATTGGTTTAGGTAGTATTTTGGATTAAAGGTTGAAAGATTTCACCCATGGTTTGAGACAAGAGTTGGACCATTTGCAAGTTACTTTCATCCATTTGTTGTCTTAAACACGCAACGGAAATATTGGTTAGATTAGGGCCCTGTGTGGAATATCCCAAGCCTAAACTTTGGGGGTTTCGACCAATGTTCACGCCAGACCCTGATCCTTGTAATGGCGAAGCCATTGCATTATTTGAGAATATTGGAGGAGCGTTTTGGAGACCTTGCATCACAGTTGTTGGCATTCCATATGGAGGGTTTCTTGGTAGTAGTTGTGAAAACCCTGGAGGGACAAATTGTCTAGACGTCGAATTTCCTCCTGGAGGGGTCTGGGGATTCGACGCTTAAGGTCCAATATATTCCAACACCGGTTGGGTGTAAGTCCTCATGCTTGTTGACCCATGCCCCAACACTGATGGTACGGGTTCCAGTCTTGCAAGAGGTGTTATTTGCTCTCCGGTCGAAGGTATTGAGGTGGAACCACGTCATTTCTTAATCCTTCGTGAGGACTAATGGTGCTCGGCACAGAGTTAGAACCATCTCCTCGAGGATTAGAGTTGTTTGGCTGATTTGTATTTGTCACCATGTCCCTAGTATACTCTCTTCTTGATCTTTCTTCGTTTATAGTGGCGATTTTGCCACTTTTTAGTAACATATAACGAATCTTTTACGAAAGACAAATAAAACTGCAGTTTTGCGAATTTTGCAAAACTATAAAAAAAATCTTTTAGTACTGTCCCACTGGGCGTGCCATTTTGTTTCCCTTGAAAAATGAAAAACAACCGCTGATTTTCCAAATATAACTTTGGTGACTCACAGGATCGATCAGATTGATCCTAGGACATGTGCTAAAGGTTATGTTTTGAAATCTATCTAAGTTACACACTTCGACAGTATTTTAGTAAAAATACTTTAATCATAAAAGTGTTTGTTCGACTGAGGCGAAAAAAAGAGATAGAGATTAGAGGGAAAAGATATAGAGATCTTAGACAAGTGTTTAGAACGAAGGTAAAGTAAAGTGCATAGCAGAGGGTAGATTGTAGAAAAAGTAAAAGAAAACTTTGTAAAGTTAAGCACATAAATTAAACTTCATTGAAAGTAAAGATGGTGTGTTTATATAACGTACATTTTCCTTGAACTCGTTTTTTCAAGGGAAACAGGTACCAAAATTGTTTCACACAAATACTACATTGTTATCATCAAAACTCAAAAGTATAGGTGCAGAACCAAATCTTGTTCTAACAATCTCGCCCTTTTTCTCTAATCTCTACTCTATTATATTATTTATTTTTCCTCCTCTCGTTTTTATGCTATTATTCTCTTTTTCAATTTTGTTTTTATCACACATTTTCATCTCTAAGCTTTCATCTCTTATGTTATATCTTTTTCATATTCTCTAATCTCCAATCTCCTCTATCTTTTCTCTTTTATCATAATATTTTTTATTTTGTTTTATGTTATTGTTTAATGTTTATTATTTTACTTTTTTCTAATTTGATATTTATATATTAAATGAGAAGTTGTTCTCAAAATATAATGAGATCTGTTGTTATTTGGTAATGTATGAATGACTAACCACAAATATACATATGGTTCAATAAAAAAATATGTAAAAAAAACTGAACCAAACGAACAGAACCAAACCGTATTGATTTTATTTTAATTTTTAAAGCCAACTAAATCAAACCAAAATGCAAAATTTTTTTCTCTTCCAATTCAGATGATTTTTATTTTCAAAAGTGTCCAAACACACCACACATACCTATACATTACTCAATAGTCAATTTTCCCTTAATACTACTAATAATCAATCATATCATATTTTGATAAATAATTCATTAATTATTGATTAATTAAATAATTAATACACAATGTATACTAGTAGTAAATTGTAGTACTAGTCATTATCTGAAATCGAATATACAAAATGTGAATCATGAGATGTGAGCTGTTTTTCTTTGCCTAATAATGTGATTCTATAACCTTCTTGGTTTTTTTTATATTAATTGTAGTTGTTTGCTATAACAAGAGAAAATAGTAATATTATAATACACACGCGAGCCGCGCTTTGAATAAACAAAGGGATCATGCAAGAAGATGAATTAAAAATAATCAATGGTTATTTTATACTGATAAATTCTAAAGGCGGTGGATTCTAGTGGAGTGAGTTTCACACTGATAAAAGGTTTGAAATGGATTTCAAGTTTTATAGGAAACCACAATTCTTAAAATAGATGTTATTTTTTAGAATGCGAAGTCCATCTGTATGTCAAATATAATATAAATATTCGTAATGTAGGGTTAATTGAGAAAAGATACACTGATGTAATTTCTGATATTATTATTTGAGTTAATAAATTTAAGAGATATGTTTGTATACAATGCGAATTTTTACTTGAGTTAGAATTTGATTGTGTAGAACTAAATAGAGTATAAGATAGTGAATTAATTGAGGCTATTATCTCAATCTAATATTATGTTGCTTTTCAATTATTGTTTGTGAAGGTTTAGTATATAAAAGGATTTATGCATTGATGTTTTAATGAAACTTTTTATTAAAATTATTTCATGTGAATTTCGTACAATTGCAGTTATTATACATAGATCTTATATTTTCATTTATGCAGTATTGTATACGGATTATTTTATATTGTGTTTCTTAAATATGAAGAATTTTTTTTACTATAATTACTTAAATCAACCGTAACTATTTTCCATTTTATTTTATTTTATTTTATTTTATTAAAAGCGGTGGATCTTAATCATTTAAAAATAATTAAATAAAAAGAAAAATATTTCATTACAGTTGATACCGTAGTAAAATTTAAACAAATTTTAAATTAAAAATAATTATTAAAAGAAATGCCACAATAAAAAAAAAGTAAAACATATCTCCATAGTAAAATTCAAATTATATTTATCTAAAAATAATTTAAGAAAAAGGCGCTAAAATTCACAAATTTGCTGACATTAAATTAAAATTCATTAATTTTATGAAATTTCACCATAATTACTACTACCTTCAATCAAGGTAAAATGTTAACTATTTTTAATTAAAATAAATTAAAAATGATGGAATCTAATTTAAGAGATATGTCAACACATTTTTTTAATTAAAAAAAATTATGGTAAAATAGGTGTGGTAATATATATTTTTAATAGTAGTGTATGTAAATATATATATAACTCATTCATATCTGTAAGGTTTTAACAAAATCACTCTAGTCTGTTTCATTGTTCCTACTCTCACACATACGCTTTATATATATATATATATATATATATATATATATATATATATATATATATATATATATATATATATATATATATATATATATATATATATATATATATATATATATATATATATATATATATATATATATATATATATATATATATATATATATATTCCTCTTGTTGGTTCCACTTCACAATCCTATAACACTTCAACACTTTCTTTTTTTTTAACCATGTCTACTTCACTTGATTATGATCTCTCACAGAAAAATAAAACTGTTGTTGACTTTATAGAGGATGTTACTACACACGCATATGAAAACCAAAAGAAAGTGTTGGCTGAAATTCTGTCACAGAATGCAAATGTTGAGTACTTACAAAGACACGGTCTCAATGGCCAAACTGATAGTGAAAGTTTTAAAAAACTTGTCCCTATCATAACCTACGAAGATATTCGCAGTGATATTAACCGTATTGCCAATGGTGATACTTCTTCAATCCTCACTGCCAACCCCGTTTCAGTGTTTCTTCTTAGGTACTTTTAACTAATTGATCTTCAATTTAGTTTATGTATTTTTTCATTTGGAATTTTTTTTCTTGTTTTAGATGAAATACTCAATCCTTTTAATATTAATTGAGTTGTTTTGGTTTCTCTTTGGGTATTTCAGCACAGGAACATCAGGTGGTGATAGAAAGATGATACCAGCAACTGAAGAAGATTTTGGAGGAAGATATTTAATATTTAGACTAATAATGCCAATAATGAATCAATTTGTTCCTGACCTAGATAAAGGAAAAGGAATGTTCCTAACGCTTATGAGAAATGAATCTAAAACAGCTGGAGGCATTAAAACTAGTGCAGCCACCATAAGATATTACACAAGTTCTCATTTTCTAAACAGATCTTACAATCCACTCACAAGTCCAAATGAAACTCTTCTTTGTCTTGACTCATACCAAAGTATGTATTCGCAACTTCTATGTGGTCTTTGTCAAAACAACGAGGTCCTTCGTGTCGGTGCTATTTTCGCTATGGTTCTCATTCAAGCTATTCGGTTCCTTGAGAAAAATTGGTCACTTCTCTGCCATGATATAAGAACAGGAACGATTAATCCTCTCATCACTGACATTTCAGTGAGAGAGGCTGTTATGAAGATTCTTAAATCGGACAACAATCTTGCTGATTTTATTCAAAGTGAGTGTAGCAAGGATTCTTGGCAAGGAATTATTACTAGGTTGTGGCCTAATGCTAAGTATGTTGATGTTACTGTGACAGGAACAATGTCACAGTACATTCCTACTCTGGATTACTATTGTAATGGTCTTCCACTTGTTTCTACCATTTATGCTGCTAGTGAAGGTTTCTTCGGTGTTAACCTTAATCCTCTTTGTAAACCTTGTGATGTGTCTTATACCCTTATCCCTACCACATGCTACTATGAATTCTTACCTGTTAATAGAAGTAATGATTTTGTACATGAGAAAGAAAAGCAAGAGTTGGTGGATCTTGTTGATGTCAAGCTTGATCAAGAATATGAGCTTGTTGTTACCACTTATGCTGGTGAGTTATTTATTTACTACTATTTTTTTTTGTTTATTTTAACTCTGATATATTTGTAGAGACTAAAAATGAATCAAGTTTTTAAGAGGATTTTTTTTGTCACATAAAAAGAATAATGGCACAGTTTGTTGTCTGTTTGCTTGTTATTTTTGTATGATTTAACTTCTAAAAATAATCGATTAAACTATGGGTTTGCTTATGAAAATGAGTGTGACATTTACAGGACTTTACAGGTACAAAGTGGGAGATATATTGAAAGTGACTGGATTCAAGAACAATGCACCGCAATTCAGCTTTGTCGGCAGAAAAAATGTTGTTCTAAGCATAGATTCAGACAACACAGATGAAGTTGAGCTACATGATGCAATAAAAAACGCAGTCACACATTTAGTACCATATGATGCAGATGTAGCAGACTACACTAGTTATGGAGACACAAGAATAATTCCAGGACACTATGTGTTGTATTGGGAGTTAAACTTTAAAGGGTCAACAACAATTCCAGATTGTGTTTATGAAGATTGTTGTTTAACTATTGAAGAGTCACTTAACAATTATTATCGACAATGTCGTGTTTTAGAGAAATCGATTGGGGCACTTGAGATTAAGATTGTGAAACAGGGCACATTTGAAAAACTTATGGATTATGCTGTTAGTTTGGGAGTTTCAATAAATCAATATAAGACTCCCAGGTGTGTGAATTTCGCACCTGGTTTGGAGCTTTTGGAGTCTGGAGTTTTGGCAAACTATTTTAGTCCTAAATATCCACAATTGGATCCAAGTCATAAATAATGGATTAACAAAAAGAATTGAAAGAGTGGTTATGTAGTTAGACAACTTTTTTGGTATGTTTCATGTTTTTATGTTTCTTTAGATCCATTGTTTATCCAAATTTGAGTTGGGTCTGGTACTTGCCAATCCATAGTGATCATTTCATTCGTGTTTGAATAAATTTGACATTACTACTACTTGCATCGTTCTTTCATTTAGTTTTTTGAGTTGGATTTCTACTTATCTGTTTTTATTTTCTCTTCTTTTGTATAATATTTGTTTTTAATTTAGTTTTTTTAATGACAATAAATATGTATATATAAATAAAATGGATTAAAAAAGAAGAGAAAATAAAAACAGATGAAAAGAAATCCTATGTAAAGCTTCGAGACTAAGAAAAACAATAACTTTCACCTGAGTAAAAAATTCATCGTAGGATTTTCAAATTAAGGATACCTCAAATGGCAAAATAAAGACAAAACACTCTAAAGTAGAACCCCATATTTCCTAACACTACTATAAATAGTATATATAATATATTGAATGACAGTTTTTATCTCGGTCAAAAATAACCAAGATATATTTTTTATACATATATGTTAATCATTTTTTATTATTTAAAAATACAATATTCTTTCAATGTTCTGAATCAAGCAGAGTAATAGATGTATAAGAGTTTATGTTTCGATTCTTAGTTATTGTATTTTTTGTTTTTTTTTTCAATTGACTTAAAGACCAAATTTCAGTGGACATCTTTTCTTTATATTTTTTTTAAATTATCATATTAACTTTTTGTTGGATGAAAAAATATACTTAATACAAAACAAATTAAAGTGATTTTTTAAAAACAAAAGTATTGATTTCATTCAATTAATTACTTAAATCTTTTATTGTTTTAATTGACTCTAATTTTTCTATTCATTTTTTGTATTTTAAAATTTTCTATTCTTTAGGTTAGATTGCCCAACCGAAGAGATACATCATTTTCAAGAATTTTCTAAAATATGGTACTTTTCTAAAAAAAAACTTAAGGCTTAAATAGTCATTTGGTTTCTGTAAGTTAGCGAATTTTTGAATTTAGTTCATGTATCTTCTTTTTTTTGTCTAACTCCTTATAACTCACTTTTGTGTTGCATTTAGTCTCTGACATTAGTCATCTGTTAAAAAATGCTAATTGTGCAAACAGTGCATACATTAAATTGGCTTTTGTGCGTTTTTCATTTATTGACATACCTACGTGGAAATTTATAAATTTCCCACCAAAAATATAATAGTGTACATAAATTATGTTTTGTACTTAGTCCCTATAAATTAGGGCTTTTAATCAAAAAATAAAAACACTCCAATAAAGCTGTTGTGTGAGGGAGAAAGAAGAAGATAGCGAAATGTTGACATCAAGATAATCCAACGGGTATCGCATGTAATAGATTTTACAACGAAGGTACGAATATTCAATCATTGTGTCTTTTTGAAGCTTGCATCTCATGGAGTTTTCTTTGATTGTTCATTACAGAGGTAGATTTGATAAGGACTGCCTAGTATACTACACAGGGAGAAACGAGCATGCAGTAGAAATAAATCCTGATAGGTGAAGCTTATTGGAAGCAATAGATATCGTGAAAGAGTTAACTGAGCTTGAGCAGACCGAGTATTGGTTATGGTGGTATATCACTGTTGCTGATAGGTATAGTATAATGGTTAGTGACACAGATGCTTCTAATGTATATCAATATGGTGGTATATCTCCTTAGCTCTGCCACTTCCAAGTGGGTTGCTACAACTGTGGCAGCTAGAATGGCTTCTTCAGATGGTGTTAAGATTCCCAATGTTGCGGTGAGAATTAGATATCAAGTTATTGATTAACTTGAATCACAAAGATCATATAAAACTCTAAGTTTACAATGTAACAACAATGCTAAGAGATCTAAGGTTAGAGAGTTAGTTATATCTAGGGAATGTGTTAGCATCCTAAACATTTATAGTACTCTATAGGAAACTTTTGCTAGTATTTGTGTTATTGTTTGCTATTTGCTTTGACATGCCTTGTGTTTGGGTTTTATTGGTTAGGATAGGAACCTAAGGGTTTAGTCACTAAGTATGCTCGTCAAAACTTCGCGGTCTTGTGCCTACATATTCTTACAAGGATGGAATCAGAGCATTTGTAATTCACCTCACTAGGGATGAATGAACACTTGATTATGATCAATTTTCAAAGAGGAGGTAAGTGTTATACCTTTAACATTGACATGACTTAACAAAGTCAAAAGAGTTGTAAATTCTACTCTAAGTCTAAGTTGAAAAACTTAATGACTCTAACAAGGTGAAATGGGAATTTGGGTATTGCTAAAGCTACTTATGAAATTCAGTCAATGAAGTATTCTTTCCCTTGGATTTGAGAACAAAAGGCAACAAATGAGGATGGAAGCTAACAAGCTAACATCACATGGGGGAATAACTTGAAAAAGTTATAAAAGGTATCGATGAGATGAACAAGTATGATATTCAAAATGATATCAATTGCAAGTATTCAAGATAACATTCAAACATGATATTAATTATGGTATGACAAAGTTAAAACACATGGTTACAACCAAAGCATAAGGCTAGATGTGACAACATCTAAAGCAAAGACTTGACTGAAATTCTGGCAAGCACGATGGAAGTTATTGTGGATGTTATGACTTCCACTGTAACACAGACTATTGGAGTAATTAAAATGCTATAAAGGAAAGAAGTAAATAACACAGAAATTGTTCACCCAGTTCAGTGTCAACAACACTTACATCTGGGGGATGCCAAGCCAGGGAGGAAATTCACTCTTAGTAGAATTAATTTAGAGTCAAACAAACCCAGTTTGCACTCCTCACTTAAGACCTACCCAATGACACTTGAACCTAGAGACACTCTAGACCTGAGTATGCTCACTCACTCCCCCTCAATCACACCACAATGATATTAATACATAATTACAGAAAAGTTATGAAGATACACTTCAACCACATACCTTGATCGTGCTTCACAGCTTAGATCAAGGGACACACACTCTTGCTTAAAAGCTTTGAGTGACTTCAATGAACACACCTGTTCAGACACAATAACCACAACAATTCTATAGCATACAATTGCTTGGCACACAAGGAATCCTAAGATTCCTAGACTCACGTGAAGAACATAACTTCTTCACTCACAAGGACTCTTAGCACGCACTCTCTAATCTTCTGTCAAGAGCTGCTCTTCTAGGATTACTCCTTCTATTTTTATAGCAGCAGTCGGTCCTTGGGCTTGGGTGCATAAATTAGGTTTAACCATAACAAAACCTTTCTTCAATAATCTACACGCTTGCCATTTATTTCAAGAGCATTTTGTTTCGCTTTATGGCTTCTAAAACGTCTCCTATCTTTCAGCTTGAGCTTCTAATAAGTTTCCTGATTTCTAGCTACCAGAAAAACTAATCTGCTCGCTGGATGTCATACAATCAGAGTCATGACATCTAGTATGACATTCAGCTTAACTAACATTTAGCTAAGTTAACTTACCCTGCAAAATCCACATTATGTATGTGATAACACCAGTCATGACATACATACATACTCTAATGTTTTTCCACAAAATGCAGCCAATCAAGAGCATTTATAAACTCCCCCTTTGGCAAATTTTTGGCTAAAACCAGAGATTTACACACAGCAGAAGACTTATCACATGTCCAATCATGCAGGAAAGTTACTAGCTAAACAAACTCTCAGAGTTATCTTCATGGTCCTCATAGTTAGCTCTTAATACAGGCATACAAAGCAAACAAAGCATATTAAAGAAGCAAGTATGCATCTGTATCTGGTCACGATCAGAAAGATCCAAGGATGCTGGATATTGCAGTTGCAATGCTCTTGTGGATTCTGTTTTGAGAAGTGCATCTGATCTAGAAGCTAACAAGTTTCTAAAGAGTGAGTCCTCTAAAGAACTAAGTGTTGAAGACTCTGATGACTTAAAGTTCTGAAGGCTGAAGGCTCTGAAGACCAAGTGCAGAAAGACTCTGAAGACTTAAGGGTTCTGAAGATCAAGACTCTGAAGATATAGTCCTCTGAAGAACTACTCCGAAGACTCTGATGACTTGAAGATCTGAAGGCTGAAGGCTCTGAAGACCAAGTGCAGAAAGACTCTGAAGACGTGTTCTGAAGATCAAGTCTCTGAAGATTCTGAAGATATGATTTATGAAGAATCAGTCACGAAGATTCTCAAGACTGTTTCAGAGGAAACTTAGATCTTTGAATGCTGAAAACTGGATTCTGAAGTTGAAGACTGTGTCAGAAGAAGACTCACCCAGACAGAGGCGTATTACTCATCAGATAAGCTACTACTATTCAATCTGGTAAACATGTGCTTAAGTATAACAACTCTGATGCTGAAGCTTTCATACCAAAGTAGTTGTTGAACTACTCATCAGATGAATCATCAGAAGAACCAAGTTAAGAAGAATCAGTACAACATATGCAATTATTCAAATATGACAAAGACGTTGGTACTATTCATAAGCGTGGTTTCCCAGGCTGAGATATTAACACTACAAGCTATGGTCACTGTTCCTTCCAACACGTGAGCTTATTCTATCCGTTGGGATATAACCGTTGGAATTAGAGATGACATTTCTACCCTCACAAAGCTGCACTATAAAAGAAGATCATTTGATTATTTCAAATGTTGTTGTTGTTGAGTGAGTTACGCAGCTGGAGAGATAAAGAAAAGCTTAATGAAAAGAAGCCTTAGTGCTCACATAAGAAAAGCTTTTAAGCAATATGGAAACTATATTCTTAATAATCTCATAGAGATTTATCTTTAGATTAGTTTCAATATTAGAAAACAAGGAGTTGTTGCTCAATACTTGTTATGTACTTAATTAGGAGCAACCTGCTTGATAAGAAGCACTCATGTAATCTCCGGCAACACAAATTCATTTTAGAATTAGTGGTTCCTCAAGTGATCTTGTGAAGATCAGAATACTTGAGATGACAAGTGACATTTGTCATTTGTGGTAACTAATAGGAGATCTTAATTGATCATATTCTTTTAGGTGTCAATGAACGTTATATCCTTAGGGATCCCTGAACGTGTCATTGTCTATTTGTTAGTCACTTGCAGTTAGCTTGTGCATGTCTGTAATCAGTTTGGTTATAGTGGATTAAGTCCTTGCTTTGAGTGAGGCGAAACCACCTTGGAAGGGTGGACTGGATTAGCTTAAGAGTTTCTCAAGTGAACCAGGATATATCATGTGTTCTTTACTTGTGTTATGCTTTATTATATATGCTTCCGTAATGCATCTTAAAGAACTCTATAGAAAGCAACAAGTAAAGAAACCCAGAAAAAGTTTTAATGAAGTAAATAACCAATTCAAACCCCCCCTTTCTTGTGTATTTTTCACACCTTTAATTGTTTGTATGCCACCAGAGAGGAGAACCTTATTGGCTTCAAGCTCAAGCAAAGGCATTGGTAGAGGTTATTGTGTGTGTTATCATCATGAAGTTATCAGAGCTCCTATAGAGGAGAGATGTGCCACAACTCATTATCAAAGAATCATCAGAGGGTTTTGTCATGGATTCATGAGGTCTTGTCGTTGATGTAAGCATGAGGTAGAAGCTTATTGAGTACCTCAGAGGTTATTGTGGAGTTGGAATGGTAACTCAGTTCATCTACACAATGCCTTGGCAAAAAGGATGAAATTAGGATTTCACTTATAATCAGGTTAAACTTGTTTCTGAGAGAAAAACTTGTTTCCATAGTCTTCCATATGTCTTAAGGTGTTTGGGGATAGGAGGTTGATCATAAACTTTAATCAGAAGAGCTTCAATAGATCAGTCAATTGAAAATCAGGAGATTTGAGGAAAGAGTCAACTGCGCGGTGAAAAAGTCAACTCCTAACTTTTTGAGGTCAATATCATGTTCCTCAAGTTCAATATGGCCAATGGATGGAATTTGATCAAGAAATATCAAGGGAATCATGAAAAATCAAGAAATGTTGCAAGTTGCCATTTTAGGAAAATTAGGGTTTTAGGAACTTTCCATTTATGGAAAGTTTCATGGTTGAATCAACCATCTTCAAGGCCATTTTTCTCCATGATCAAGGTTTCAAATGGATTTTTATCCAACATCAAACTTGTTCTTCATGTTTCAAGCTTTCTTTTGAGTACCAATTCATCACCATATGATACTTGAAGCTCAAGTTATGATGACTTAAATTTGGGGGTTTCAATGATTTCAACATTGGCAAGTTTGGGCAGATTTTTGCACTACTTTTCCAAACCAATTTTCAACACTTTCTTGTTGTCAAATGAAAGTTTTAGATCTTGCTCCAAGCTTTCCATCCATTACTAGAAGTCTTTCATAGGATTCTTGAAGCTCAAGTTATGGATGTCCAAAGTTAGGGCTTTCAAATGTTTCAATGTTCATAACTTAGAATTTTTCTAAGTTACCTCTAGGAAGATTTTGTGACATGCTTTTCAACCTCAAATTTCATGTTCTTCCAATGATCAAATCAAAATTCCACCAACATCAAAGTTGTTCCATGCCATGCACACTTTAATTAGAGGCTAAGTTCTAGCCAAAATGATCTTTGTGCATCAAGATATCATGTCTCAAAGTTGATGGTTTGGACATAATTTCAAGGCATGGATTACAAGTCATTTAGGCAAGTTTGTGCATTTCAGCATGCAACATTTTTAGACTCACAAACCATGCGCATAAATTGCATTTTGGTGCGCACCAAACATTGCCAAAACTGAACCAACACATGATGTACCTCTTTGCTCCATTTTTAAATTTTCTTTCCAAACAAGGAAAAGACAAGTTGCCTCTTGTTCTGACCATTATGCAGCTACACTATGTTGCCTTCACACTCAAATGAAACAGCCTCAGGTGCAGGCTGCTGGTGTAAGTGCATCATCCACACCATTGAACCAAAAATGTCAAGCTGATCACTACATTTGTCCATCCATTTTTCACCACAGTTAAACCTCCATTTCATGTTTTTACTCCATATATAAGCCTAATGAAAAACCCTAGAAGGAATCAGCCGCCATTTGAATGAGAATTCATAATTTGACAAGTTTTCATCCTCTGAAAATTCATTCGAGTCTCTCAAACTATTGAAACTTTCTCCAAGTTTCTTATCAATCCTTACTCACCATAACATCACCTTTCATCTGCTAGCAAAAGAACATCCATTTGAACAAGAACCAGAACTTGCCATTTCTTGTCCTTTCTGGTTTCTCCTTCAAAACACACTCCCTTTTGAGCCTCTCATTAAATTTTTTACCAAATCATCATCACCGCAACATACACTTGCTTCTGCTTGCATAAAAAAGCAATTGTGGACACCTTACATTCCAACTGCTCAAAATCGTGTGGAAGATTAAGGAGCTCACAAAGCCTGCCAGCCTTAGCCAAAGCTCTCTCAAGCATCAAGGAGTGATTCTGCATCCTTTGTTGAAGTTTCAGCTCGTGTGAAAGGGGCAGTGGACCACTCTCCACTAGGTAAGAATTTTGGAACTTGACTCCTTTTTCTGCTCGCATTTGCATTGATTCAAGTTGTGATATTCATGTTCATGCTTGGTTTGTGAAGTTCTTGAAGTTATTGCCATGTTTCTGTTGTATATTTGTGTGAGTTATAAGTTGAGTTTGCATTTGGACCCATAACTTTAAGCCAACTTTTCAATGCTTTAGAGGGTTCTATGATGGATATAGTTGGTATGAGTGTGTTCCTTTTGTTGTGGAGACCAATTTTGGTGTTTGAATTTTTGCAAATGGTTGAGGGAGTAAAGAGATATGGTGATGGAAACATGAGGGTTCTATTCTAATTTTATCGTGCATGCCTGCTTTTCGTTTTGGTCATTTGGAGAAGATGATGATTTGGCACGGTAAGGGCTTATGTGGCAGCCAGCGTGTTTAAGTGGAACGCAGCGTTTTGCTTCATTTTTTTTCATTTATTTTGTTTTACTGATGGATTTAAATGGATGGGCCTTGGTGATATTGTTATTCACACACGCGCTTTCTGGGCCCAAAGGGCCTTATGCCTAGCTTCAGTTCAAGCTGACATTACTCCTACACCCCCTCCATCTTATTTGTTTTATTTCTATTTCATTTGTTTGATGTTTATATTTCAATTATTTTAAAATACTTATAAATATCATAAAAATACCCAAAAATATTTTATTGACTTTTTAACATGTTAATTAATTTTCCAAATTTTTATTTTGCATTTAGTATTTATTTTGCTATTTTATTTGGAATTAAAGTTTCAAGGTGTTTTATGGCCTACTCTAATGTTGTTCTTGCACATTTGGACTTCCATTTTAAATCCCCTATGACTATGGCTTCTCCCTCACTTAGATGAAGGATTGAGGTTCCTTTGAGGGTTGATTTGGTCCATTGATGATCATTTTTCATTTGGATTTGGATTGGTTTTCTTGACCCTCAATTTAACCCTCGATAAGGTGGAACACCTCTAACAATGAAATTGTTTGGTGATGCCTTGAGGTGAGTTTCTTATTGAGACTTTGGCTTCTGTTTGCCATTGAACTTGGTTACTTTGTGTAATTTTCTTGGCATTTATTGAGGATTTTTCCTATTTTTAGTGAATCTTGCAAGTCAAGTCACTTTTAGGGTTGTTTATACTGCTAGTTTTGACCTAATCTTTGGGATATGAACATGGGTGATCCCTTGAGCACCTCTTAATCCTTGATAGCTCATGTTGACATGCTTGAGGTGCTGCCTTGCTTGTTATAGGTCAAGAGCATGTGTAACTTGCATCACAAGTCACTCTTGAATCATGCTTCACCACTTGTTTAGGTGTTGAGATTGTGTTAGGGTTTTGGTTCCTTCACTTCATATGATTGTGCTTGTGCTTTGCTTCTTGTTTGTTGCTTGAATTTGAATCTTTTCCTTTGAGTTTTACTTCTGCCCCATGTGGTTTACCATTTGTCCATGTTGATTTGATGTTATCATTTATTCTTTGAGCTTGCCATGGACATTTGTCTTTGTTTTGATTTGCTTTGTGTAAATCTTAAGAATTGTTGGTTGAGATGTGCTTGTGGTGGTGGCTGCCTCCACACTTTTTCCTCCCTCTTTTGTTTATGTATGCATATTTTCTTTGCATCTCATATCCCTTGTTTGTATTGCATGTTGACTTGCTTTAGTCAACTTTCTTTCCCTTCTTATTTTATCTGTGAGTGAATTATTTAGTGTTTACTTGGCCTTTTGCCATGATCCCCCTAGGATTCCTAGTCCCTCTGTTTAAGATGGGAGTAGGAGAGACATTAGGTGTTCAATCCTATGCATGGTAACATTAGGATAGTTTCTTCCCTTCATCCCAACTTTATGAGCATTGTGTATGACGACACTAGGGTCCAGTTTCCCCTTAGTCTATGTCTTTCTCTTCCCATTTCCTAAACAATTCAAAACGCCTAATAAAGGATAACATGTGTTATACACTGTGAGCCTTAAGTACTTGAGGAATGATGGTTGGGGGCCTCCTCTCAACTGTCTAAAGTGTTTAGCGTATGCCCTTTGGGAGATATGCGACGCATTCGCTCTCAAGTCATAGTCTTTAGTGCAACATGGGTTACAAATCTTAACTCAATTTACTTCTTTGTCTAAAAAAACACAAAAACAAAATATCAAACCTTTTTGTCCTTCGGGATTAGTGGAAAATCATTTTCATAAAGAGAGTGTTGTTAACTCTTGGTTCTACCGAAAACAGGTAACGCCTAAGTCTCCAATGGTTGAGCAGCAATACACCTAAATGCTAGAACGAAGGTTTAACCCTACTCAGTTTTAAAACACTTGAACCAACCTGTGGTCATGTCATCCCGAACTAATTTTGCTCTGATTTCTTGTACCAAACGAGGATACGTAGGCACAAGACGACGATGTCTTGGAGAGCAACCTTCCCCACTTTCACCCGTAGTTTTCCGAACTACGTTGACTATGACTTTCCCATTGCACGAGGGAATATGTAGGCATAGAGCGACGATGCTCTATCGAGTCTCTTTTCTTTTTCTTTGCCCCCGCGAGCCTTTAGCTTAGATAGTTTAACACCCTTTTTGATAGACAACAAGCGTGGATCCCATTGAGTACAACGGACGTGAGGGGTGCTCATACCTTCCCCTTGCGTAACCGACTCCCAAACCCGAGATATGGTTGCGATGACCTGTCTTTTCCCTTTTCCGTAGGTTTTCTCTAATCTTTTCCTTTCCCTCTCTTTGGGATAAATAACGAACGGTGTGACTCTTCTGTCCTTGTCGGCCCCTCTCTTTCGCAGCGATGCGACAGATGGAAAAAGTGATTATTCGAAAAAGTGCTTCTGAAAAAAGTGATTATTTCAAAAAAAATGATTTTCTTCTGTTTGGCCAAACAAGTCACTAACGGTATTTTCCAGAAATTATGAACATAACGGATCAAACGCAGCAAAATCACCAAATTCATAACAAGCCCAGAAGTTCGCAACTTCCAGCAACAGACAAAATAAGAAAATCACGAAACTTCAGCTAAATCAACGCAAAGAATCAACCATGAATTCCTGAGACAACCAACAATCATAACAAGAACGCCATGTCCATGCAACAACATAAAATTCGCAGCCAACAAACCGTGAAAATGCTACAAAAGCTCCATCAAGAAAAGCAACAAAATCGACGACAAATTCGTCATAACAAATCTCAAAGCAAACCATCACGAGTTCCTGAAAAACAGAAAAATTCAATGAAAAAAACGCAATGTCCAGGCCCCGAAGTTAAGATTCCATAACAATATAAGAACATGCATCAACATCGGAAAAAAGAAGGAGGAGGAGAGAGCATCACCAAAAGGAAGAAGAAATTCACGGTTTCACCATCAATAAACCCGAGAGCCGTCGAACTCGCCTAAGAATACTAGATTCATCATCAGCGAAACCACCAAGAACAAGAGAAGCGGCACGAACTCACCACCATCATCATCGCTTAGCGTTATCAAACTCTCCGGCGAGACCGCTTCGAACCCGTGGAAGGGTGAGCAATTTCGTAGTTTTGTTGATTGCATGTTTCATTTGCCTTTGTGTTTTTCAGATAATCATGGCGAATATGGAAGCATATGGAGAGAAAAAAGCTTCAACCAGTCAATCATGGAGGTCGCGCCGTCACGCCTCAGTGAAGAAGAAGGAGAGGTTGGGTTTTGAGAACCCTAACAGAGAAAAGCAACTGTGACCCATTCTCCTTATATCTATTTCATTTTTATTTTTTATTATTTCATTTTTATTTAGTTAAGTAAGTCATTAACATTTTGTTTGATTAGTCAAAATCATAATAAAAATCATGTTAAGAGAATCCTAATAAAATTTTCACGTTAAAACCCTTCTTTAAGGTTTTGCCTTATATTATTCTATTCTTTTATAATTTCTTATTAATTTAATTTGTTTAATTAAAGTTCTGATTAAGATAAAATTAGTAAATCTATTTTTATAATGTAAACCAATTTTAAAACTTAATTTTAAAATTTAATTTTAAAACATAATTTAAAATGTACTTAGATTTTTAAGAAAACTAAGATCTTTCTCAAAATTGTTTCAAAATTAAACAGTTTTTTTATTATTATTATTTATTTTTAAAAACATATTTCTAAATAAAACAGTTTTTTCCGAATTAAAGCTTTTTCCAATTAAAACCATTTTAAGTTAAAACCCATTTTCCTCAATTAATTGTTTTTTTTAAGTTTTTTTTAATTAATTCTTCTTTTCAAAAATTAAAATTAATTGTTTCATTTTTAATAAAAATTCAAAAAAAAACAAAAAAAATTTTCTAACCGTTCCTATTAATTTTTCATCTAACTTTCATCGTCTCTCGTTGGGCTTTGGTTACTAACCCTGTTATCTTCAGTGTCCATTTCTTTTGGTTGTAATCTATGCGAGGCTATCGTCGCTTTATTCTATCATTAGTTTTTATGATTGTAATTTTATGCAAGTGTATCGTCGCTTTGCATTTTTCTTACCGTTTCGTACCTTGCGTATATTTCAATTCCATCATCGTCGCGTGCGTCATTTACCGTTAAAACCCTCTGAAGGATTAAGTCTAGCTGTTTGACCGTCGAGTCAATAGTCCGCTCCTTTGACCCATTCAAAACCCTAATTGTCTAGGCGTCCCACCATGTACTAAAATACCTTTACCCTAGCATTGGGTCAAGGAGTCGCCGCACTCCATTTTAGGTTTCTCGCCGTGGAATACCTAATTTACCCTCTTCATTTCAATCCAAATTTTCAACGTAGAAATAGGAGTCGCCGCACTCCACGTAAGCGCTTCCATATAAACGCTTATTCCCCATTGAAACCTTGACCACAGTCAAGAAGTTTCTAACCTCCCTTTCAAGGAGAACTACGATTACTCTGATTCCATCCCCTACCCAGGATACGTAGGCACAAGATGCGAATCTTGGCGAGTAAACTTTTGACTAACCCTTAGGTCTTTCTTTTCACCTTCTAACCCTTAGCATATACCCTTAAGCAGATAATCAAGCAAAATAGTAAACTTTAAACAAAAGGTTCCTGTAGAGTACTATAGAAGTTTAGGGTGCTAATACCTTCCCTAAGCTTAACCAACCCTTTACCTAGATCTCTCCCTGCATTGTTTACGATGCAAAAATTAGGTTTTCCTTCTTTTGACATTTTCCTTCGGATAAATCAAAGATCGGTTGTGAACTAAAGATGTGATTCAAACTAATTAATAGTTTGATATCATATTCTCACCGCAACAGTAATAAATTAGTGTGGTCTGAGAAGTTGAGCACACATGTGATAAATAAAACTCCAGCGACGTGAATTTCACGTCGCAACCTATAACGGCTAAATTTAAAAAATTCACATTAATAACATAGCAACGTGATTATCACTTTGCAACACTGCCACGTGATATTCACGTCGCAAATGTTTCAACGGTCATATTGATTTTGTCAGTCAACTGCAGCACAATCACTCATCACTTTTGCGTCAGATTCCCCCCCCCCCTCCTAAATGGTTGCGATGTGATATTCACGTCACAATAAAATTTTAGAAAATTTCCCCCTTCCAGATTCAGTAGATCTGACCTTTTAATTGTTTTTTTTAATTTAAGTGTTGCGACGTGATTTTCACTTCACAAAGATTTTTTTTTTAATCAGACAGACCATGTGCTACCATTACTTTTTATTATTTTAATATTAAAAACGGTAGTGATGTCAAAATCACGTCGCAACTGTCCATATTTTGCCACGTGATTTTCACTTCACTAAATCACGTGGCTGGACACAACTTTTCTTGTAGTGAAAATACATAAGATGAAAATGATACAAAAGAAAATAAAAAACAACATTTAATCTTAAAATTACGTAAACTTATTGGTCTAATAGTATTATTGGTGAAGAATATTTTTTTTAAAAAAATTATGGTTATTAGTGAGATATTAATTTATATTTTATTTAAAATAATAATAAAAATAATAAACTCCATATTTATTGTCATAAATTGATTTTTTGTTGTATACTCAAATAAATAAATAAAAATCTAGTTTTATGAGTATATTAGATTTCTTATTATTTTATGACTTTTATTTTGAAAATTAAGTAATCACAATTAATTTGTCAGATTATAATCTCATCTATCGTGGATACAATTATATAAATTTTTCTATTTTTATTAAAATATAAGTATTCCTAATTTGTATGATGACAACTCACCTATCGTGATTACAACTATGGAAATTTTGTTTAATAAATAATTTAATTAATTTTAATTATAATAAATATTATAATGATAACAATTATTTTCTATGAGTGTGTTATTATTAATATAATTTGTTATTGTTCAATGTACTTATGATTATGTAAATTAAAGTTCGAGTACTCTATCGGTATTAGAATTTTTTTTATGACATAATATTTGGACATTAGTTTTCAAGAATAGTTTAATATTCAGAGTATATATTTCTTTATCAATTTGAATGGTTGTATGTTATTGTAAGTTTTAATGAAAAACAAGCAATCTACATATTTTATAATAAACTTGGGTACTTTCAACAACGGTTATTTATTTTAACCGTGAATAAATCTTATTTTCATAAATGAATATACCACAATGGTTGATATTAGTAACCGTTGTAGCAGGTAACGTGTGTCCTGCCTTACTATTACGGTCTCGCGACCGTGGTGTAGAACACCAAACATACAATCACTCATTACCTCACAACGGATGGTCACACGTTGTGGTATCTCTTTTCCAACCGTTGTTATATGACTTTTCTATAGTAGTGATCATTGTATGATAGAGAAAATAATTGAATATTTGTTTAAATATTTTAAAACTCTTATATTAATAATTCAACTATTATTCTCTATTAAGTAGGAGAATTTAACATGTCAATTATATAGAAACGAGAAACAAATATTATTTGTTTAATATAGTATTATTTTATAGAGCTTTATATTGAAGATATTTTAGTCTTATTCTATGGATAAAAATTTATGATTACTTGTGTTATATCCTCAATATTAAAATTAATTAAAGTCTCATATTTTTATGCTGCGTATAATGTAATATGTTCATCGCATGTTTGTAGTTATATTTGTAGTATTTGAGTTTTGAGTGAGTTATTAATATATTATATACAGTTATGTATTCCGTTTAAAATTATATGGATTTGAAAGAGGGTAAATATTTTATATGACCATTATATTCTTTCATGTGAAATCTTCTAATTAATGATATATTCTATTAACGTGCAAAATATGTAGTTGAAATGTTGTTATATTATATAACCACTTATCTATATAGTTTTTCATTAAATAATATCGTATTGTTCAATCAGAGTATTTAATATTAGTGGGCTCTTGTCGCGGTGAAAACCGGATACCAAACTATTGATTAGTTTGAATCTTTATTCATTTTACAACCGAACTTTGATTTGTCCAAAGGAAGGGATAAAGATCGAAATTCCTACGATGCAATGCAAATGCAAGCTAGAGAGTTATAGGTTTGGGGGTTGGTTAAACTTAGGGAAGGTACTAGCATCCTAAGTTTCTGTAGTACTCTACAGGAACCTCTTGTTTTATGTTTGTTTACTGCTAAGTGTTTATCTGCTTAAAGGATTAGAGACCTAGTGGTTTATTTCTAAGTATACTCGATAAGATGTCGCATCTTATGCCTACATATCCTTACGGGAGTGGAATCAGAGTACTTGTAGTTCCCTTAAAGGGTTAGAGGAGCTCTTTGACTGTGGTCAAAGTTCCTACGGGTTTAGGGTAGTTGTTTTGATTGGGTTTAGGAGAAGAGATGAGTCTTCATGTTAAGGGAGATTTAACCACCACAAGTGTAAAAGGGGTTGTAGGAAAATAGTCTTTGCATCGTCTTAAGAAAAGGGCTTAAGTACTCGGATTGTTTGACGAGTATGCCTTTATCACTCTTAAGGCAAAGTTCCTACATGTTTGATTGTATTATTGTGGGGGTGGAGATTATATCTCACTTAAGATGATTAACATCTATTCTCTATTGTGTTTGAAAAAGTTGTATAGTATTGTTAATTGATTTGTTTCTATGTTGTAGAGATAACGGTCCTTCCTATGGGGTAGGATCTATCTTAAGCGATCAACTTGAGTGGAATCAAGGATCGTGGGGGAAATGATGCAAATGACGTGCACTACACACAAGTGTTGACTCATGTGTAGGTTTTTCCTTTGGACGAAATGCAAGGAGAAATGTAAATGCGATAATGTAAATTACTGTAACGTAAATCGCTGAAGGTAAAGGCAGGTAAATAAACATACATGTACGCATGAAAGCTCTGAAGTGTAGGTGCCAGTGTCGTGAATGTGAGTGCGCACGATTAATTGTATTTTAAGCTGTTGATTGATTTCAATTGATTAGATTTTAGTTTGAATTATAAGGAAATATTGATTTGATTTTGAATGGGATGATTTTAAGAAAGGTTGGATGGATTAGTTTTACTTATTCAATAAAAGTTAAGTCACTAATTGAAAGGTTTTCTTAAGTTGTCAAAAATAGCCTAACGAGTGGGTATAAATTATTAATATTTTCTTGTTATAAAAAGAGAGATCTTTTGTTTTAAGTTATTATAAAAAAAGTTTGTTGATAATATGTCACGAAGTGAGTTTTTTTTTTTAAATAAAGATAGTTTTGTTATTAATTAAGAAATGGTTTTTTATTATATTATAAGGATTGTAAAAGGATTTTTATTTTTAATTATCATAAAAGCAATTGATTTAGATTTAAAAAGAAAGGTTATTACAATTATTAAGGGATTATTTTAAATAAAAAGGTTTGTTTTAGTTATTAATAAAAGAAAAAAAAAGGTTAATTAAATAAAAGGATAAAGGCTAATTCTCATTGATAAAAGATTATAGTTTATTTTTTAAAAAAAGATTACTTAATTAACTGGTTAAAAGGTTAGAATATTGATTAAAGTGATTAGGCATGGTTAACGTGTGGTAATGTGTATGTGTGTGTGTGGTGGTTACTAAATTAACAAATTACAAAATAATAAAAACAAATAAATAAAAAAACAAAAAAGGAAAGACGGGAACCCTAGGTCCCGAATTAGCCCTCTTTCCCCGTCGATTGCGCCCCTCTCTTTCTCATCTCTAATCGCCATCGCTACTCACCTTTCTTTTTATCAATCCCTTCCATGTCTCGAACCTGAAAACGAAGCAAGCAACATCAATAGTTTAAGATCGTGAAAAGAATAGGGTGTTACCGACAATGGATGACCGCAGCGGTGATGGTGATCGAAGCTTCACGGTTCGCGAAGGCTGCGGTTGATGGCGATCTGGGATTCGCGGCGAGCGGTGGTGGCTGGTGATGGTTCCTTCACCGGAGAAGATGAGCTTCTTTTCCCTCAATCTTTTATGTTTTCGGAAATAGGCTTTTTGCGTGATGATTTTCCCTGGTTGTTCCTTTCACGATCCCCCCCTTTTCGTTTTCATTCCTCCTTTATATAGGCTCCAAGTGGGATTAAAGTCTGATTGACAAACAAATGAATGCTAATGATGATTAATTTAGGGTTTTTGAATTGGGCTGAGTCCAATTTGAAAACTTTCCCAATTCATCTGATTGTTGTAATGAGCCATTGAATGATAAATCAATCTCTGATTTCTGTGATTTGGTTTTGAGATTGGATTTGATTTGATTCTGAATGGGATATTCTGTCTTCAAGGAATATCCCCTATCGGTTATTTTTTTCGATTGCTGATTTGCGTTGATGTCTTGGCAGGTGCGAATAGTAAAGGTGTTGGGCCAAAAGATGAACTAGAAGCCCAGAGTACCAACTTGACATTTGATGTAGTGAGCCACGATTTTTCTTGGTGTTCTCTGGTGTAGACTTACGTGGAAGTGTTCAGAGTTCTCTCTTGCAAACAAGAGAAGAGGTACAACAAGGTTATTGTTTTGCTTTGCTCTTCACTCTTGCTTTCGAAATAAGCTGATGTGTATCTAATGCTGTTTCTTTCTCATGTGCTTCAATGATGGTGTTTGGGGAGTTGGAGTAACGCATCAGATTCTCAAAGGTATCCTAATCCCTTTCTAGCATCTTGTTAACATCATAGTGTTGCAGTATACTCATGGTTCTGTTATCATCTTGCCGGCACTTTTAGTTACCTCCAAGTTTGCACCAAGTCGCATCTCAATTATGGAGTTTCTTCTGTTTGCAGCAGTGGTGTTCAATTATTCGAATCGACCTCCCTCGAAACGTTACTTTTAGCAAAGGAAAAACTTTCTTCAAGTTTTAAAGGTAACGTGGTCATTTGTACTGTGATAGCTATTATCTCTTCTAAATTGTTCTTGGCATAAGTGAGTTAACATTGCATAGGAAATTACTTATAACATCCCCTTCCCTGTTTTGTGCAGGATGTTGTTGGGAGGAATTTATACGGTCCTGAACATAATACCGCTAATCATGAAATTAGTAATGTGTTGGTTGGCGCTAGAAGGAGGGGAAATCTTGGAGATTTTAACGAGTCTTCGTGAGCGTTGTGACATGGCACCAATCCTGTTGAAACAACGCAGGTGGGCCGTTGGCGTTTGGGCATTTAACTTGCACATGAGCTGTTTCCATCCTTGTCAACACATACAATACTGCTTATAGCAGCGTTGTTTTGTTCTATGTGTTGTTGTTGTTGACTAATCTTGGCTGTTTATGATTTATGCCTGATGTAGGTTGTAAACTGAAGTTATGGCCTATGCAATTGGCAGGGGTCTGTTTTGGCTGTGGATGCTTGAAAACGTATTTTCCATAGCATACTTCTTTGTGTGGAATTTCACCAGGAGCCTGTATAGAAAATTTGATCCAAGCAGGAGATGAGTCCTTGATCATTAAAATGGTGGTGTGAGGTTAGCTGCAGCGGCTGCTTGTAGAAGCTGAAGGGGAAACTTAGGACACCTTCAGGTAAACCTTGTATCATATGGCGTTCTTTTGATTTAGGAGTTGTAGGGCTCTGCGTTCACACATTTGATATATACGCACTGACCATTGGGAAAATTTGCTCCAGAAGCTGCAGGTTATCATTAGAAGTTTCAATTGAGCTGTCAGATTTCCAACATTGGGTAGTGTTCCATTGATGAGAGTTTTCATGTTTACTTCCATATTGGTGTTGAGCTGATTGGGAAATAGATCAGCTTGTCTGATGCGTTTTGGATGCTGGCTGCTGCCAATTCATACGTAAGACATTGTGCTCACTCACTAACTTCCTTAGTGCAGAACATGGTTATCAGTTGAGAGGGTAATGCACAAATGTCCTGATATGTAGAACCTTGCCTTCCTTGATGCATACCTGATAAGTTAACTGTTGTCATTAATGTATTAACTGTTGTTGCTGATGTTGCAGGTATTTGAACAATGAACAAGGATTCCCTGCTCAAAATATGAGTGCTCTTTGTGATGTTGGAAATTCAATGAGAAAGGGGTCTAGTACTGAAAGAAAAGCAATTGGCTTCAAGTCTGCTTTCTCGCGTCGCAGGTGCTTTTGGGATTCATCCTAATGGTTTTCATGTTAAACCTGATATCAGTAAGGCCAGATTGGTTTTGCTCTAAGTTTCCTCAATGATTGTAGGACGGTGAGAACAAATATGAGGTTTGGGTGCGAGGAAATGTCGTGACTTTAAATCTTGCGGCTATGTATGTGTAACTTGTGAATTTTTCCTGGATTTGAAACCTGTCACCTGGTTGCGGCATGACGGAATTTGCGCTGTTGTTGTTGATTACTTTTATCCTCCTTTTAGGTAGCTGGACTTAGGAGCTTTTTGGGATTTATGTGGCTGCTTTGTGAATGATCAAGAGCATTTGGCTGTTGGTGTAAAGATGCTGATGCTTGTAGTTTCTGCATATCTCGGCGCAACGAACTTGGCGGCGGTAAAGCCGTTGATGGTATTTCAAATCACAAGAAGAGATATCAGGTTTGAGACTTGGAGTCTGGCAAGCTGTTTCTAATAATGCAATTTACAGCTCCTTCACAATTGGTGTTGTGTGAACACTTGCAGGGTATTGCAGGTTAATGCCAGCTGAGAAACAGATTTCGGCCTTTTCCCATTGTTCCAGAATAAGAATCAGGAGCTGCAGGAAAAGTGTGATCGGTGGATGACAAGAGAAACGAAGCTCTGAGCTTGGAGCGTAAGGCACTGGAAGTTCTGCGAATGTCCTGGAGTCTGAACCAGTTCAATGATTGGTGCTTCTCTTTTCAAATGGTGCGACGTGGAGAGGATTGCTGAGATTGTAAACCTGATAATTTTGGTTGTACCGTTACCGTATTCTTCTGGTTCTTCATGATGTCCAGCAACATTTCATTTGTAAAATGGTGTTCCAGAGAAATCCTCACGTACCTTCCATGGCTAGGAGTTTATTTTGAAACATAATTTGCGGCAGTGTATATTATGTACATAGAGTTTAGGCATTCCATCTTGCGTTTGAATGGTGAACTTGCAAATGTAAAGATGACCCTTCACCCATGTAAATAATTAACTTGATCATGATGATTGTTGTAGCGTTAGATTTAAAAACTCTACGAGGTTTGTGAATTCGTGGATAGCTTGCAAAATAGCATTACGAATCGTCTGCTAGCACTAGACATGGGAGTTTAAATTTGCCTTGTGTTCATGCATCCTTTGATTTTCAAACCAAATCTTCTTAGATTCACATACCGAGGCTTGGTCGAGATGAAAAGGTTCTCATTTATGTAAGCTAGTGGACTAGCTGAAACAAGAATGAGTTCTCACTTAACTTTTGAACGTGCAAACCAATACTTAGATCTTGTAATGAAACGAAATTCATGGACTTTGTAAATTGATCACAAGGCTTTTGAATCTATTGGATTTCAAAGGCTTGAGTCTTGTTTTTTTTTTAAACCTTTTAATTGGACTTGAACTTCGGAGTAAAGAAAGCAAGCCATCCTTAAAACCAGCAATTTAAAAGTGATGTTCTTATCTTGCGATCCCTAGACAGCATTTGGATAAGCTGTCCACACCCCTTAATGCAAATACTCGACAACGCCCGGAACACGTGAAAGTCAAATGCGAGCAGAACAAAGAACAAGGGAAAGTATAGTTGAATCCGTTTTTTGTAGTTATAACCAGATCTGTTGCAAATTGAGTTTTGAAATTAATCGGTACTCTCTGAATCTTCAAATTGAATCTGATAGACTTATAAAACTTTCTCAATTAAGCTTGAGTTCCTGAGCGTTGAACTTCAAACTCGAATGTACTAGTCACGTCTCCATGATGCCTGGTTGTAAGAGCATATACCTTACCATTATTGCGCCTGTACAAACTGGTTAGTCTCATAAATATTGAACATTAAAATAAAGTCGGATAGCAACAAGAAAACGCAAAAAGAGGTGGCATCTTATGGTCAAAAATTAGGGTGCAACAGATGCCCTTATTTAAGTTACTTCTATTCGGAGATATGGAGATTGAAATCTCCGTCTCGACGAGATAGGAGGGACTTAAATACAAACATTGCGCGAATTTTTGGCCCTAAGAAGCCACCGAATGCAGATGATATGCAATGATATGAACATGCTAGACAGAGCTCCTGTGGGGACGCGATATACGAGGAACAGACTCAACGAAAGAAAATACGACTCAACGACAGAGAATAGACTCAACGAAGCATAGAGTATAACGTGTACACCAAGAACATGACGATTTAGACAGTCGGCGATAAACTTGTAATCGAAGGATACTTTTTACTACCAAAGTGGTGGTCAGTAGTAACTCAAATGGATCTCCTTTATCGGGGTACAAATCAACTTTATTTCGTATTCTTTTTCTTGTTTCTCCTTTTTTCTCTTTTTTTTGTATATCTTTTCTTTTGGAACCCAACTTGAGATGGTGAAATGTATAACTTCCCCGAGCGTCATGATAAGGATACCATGAGCCGGTCTCAATCTCTGCCTAAAATGTCAAAAATTTTGTAGACGGTAGAATCACTGTAGTTTGTAGATGTAGATGTAGATGTCGTTGTAAATGTTGTTGTAGTTGTGGAACTTCCCCGAGCATCGTGGTATGGGAACCACGAACTGGTCTCAGTCTTCGATGTAGAACTTCCCCGAACGTCGTGATATGGGAACCACGAACTGGTCTCGGTTTCTGATGTAGAACTTCCCCGAGCATCATGATATGGGGATCATGAGTTGGTCCCAGTTTCTGATGTAGAACTTCCCCGAGCATCATGATATGGGAATCATGAGCTGGTCTCGGTCCCTTCCCGGAATGATGGAAACTCGTGAGAGCACCATCATAGGGGGTTGTAATTTTTGTAGATTGTAGATGTCGTGGTAGACTGTAGATGTAGTTCGTTGTAGAACCCTGTAGATGTAGTTCGTTGTAGAACCCTGTAGATGTAGTTCGTTGTAGAACCCTGTAGATGTAGTTCGTTGTAGAACCCTGTAGATGTAGTTCGTTGTAGAGCCCTCTAGATGTAGTTCGTTGTAGAACCCTGTAGATGTAGTTCGTTGTAGAACCCTGTAGATGTAGTTCGTTGTAGAACCCTGTAGATGTAGTTGTAAATTTGTAAATGTGATTGTAAATGTAGATGTAGCTTCACCGGGGATATTCAGAAAAGATGTGCGTCGGTTGAATTGTAACGTATGTCTTCTCAAGTACGGAGACTATCGTGGTAAACTTCTTTGATTTCTCTGGAGAGATGCCACTTGACGGAGGTAAATTTGTGTGATGAACCCACTGGGGAGGTTATTCCTGGGGAATATCCTGTTGTAGCTGTAAAATACTCTGTGGGCTCTTAAATAAAGAGAGATGTCTTGTAACCGTCTTCTTTGATGAATCAATAATGTTGAAGGACCCAACGGAGGGTAAATGATCTGTCTTGTGAAAATTGTCCGTCGTTTTGAATAGGATCCTGATCAAAACGAGTTGCTCAAATAAAGAGATAGATTGTAGATGCTTGAGAAAAATTTGTTGAAGAAATGTCTGTCTTTAGGAATATTCTTCCTCGGGAATAGGGTGCAAAATAAATGCACTCTTAATCCATGTTCAAAGGTTGGAGACGTCCACGATGTGATTGTCAAAAGACCGAAGTTCGATTCGAGAAGTAGCCGAAAAGAAACTGTCAAGCAAGACTTGACCATTGAGGTGTGAACTCCAATGGAACTGTACTAAAATAACCGCCTTCCATGAGGGTTGAACTTCATGGGGAAAATGAAACGTTGTGCTCTTTTTGCCTAGGGTTGACAACTCTAATTGGAGGGATAAGACACACCCATACACCTAGGGATAACTATAGTCAAAGCGGTCGAATGAAACAAACGCAAAGAATGCAAAAATGCACATGCCATGTTGTCTACTTATATGTTATGTGTATGCCTATGCTGACAAAACAGACAGAAAGAGATGACGGAGATGCAATAAACATCTCGAGATAAACATCTCGACCAATCTTTGAAGATAGAAGCACCACTGGGGATAGACGGAGAACTAGATACGGGATCACAATCCTGCTTCAAAAAAAATCTCTTGAGGAATGGAGATCAATCCATTTGGGATGTAGCATCTTGATAAGTCTGAAAGGTTGTATGAAGTTGTAGCCGGAGGTACCTAAACTGAAATGCCATAGGGGATAAAATGAATATCCTGGGTCGTCACAGTTGTTGAACATGTTGGAGTTGAGCTTCTTGGGGATGAAATAAACATCCGCTTCGCTTCAAGGTTTCAAATGCCCCAAGTCTATGGTTTAAGAAACAACATTTCGAGAGGATTTTATAGAAAACATGATGTCCAAATGCCCCACCGTTTTCAAACTCTCTAGAGATTCATCGAATCTCGACATAACTGCCCCTGATTGGCGGTGTAACTGAGTCAACCAAGACTGGTACGGATCGAACCTCTTGAAAAATAACTTGCCCCAGGTTGGCAAAGTCTTCAAATCCATCAATGTTCGCTTGTAATCTTTCTAAGATGTCGAGCGTATTTAGCAAGTCAGAAGTGTCAATTTCGAAACGGTTAATGCAACATACGTTTGTCTTGAAGTTTTGAAAAGGGATATCTCAATAGTCGGTGACCGAAATCACTAGTTAAGATTAAAATTATTTATTAAGCCGATTTAATTTGAGCGTAGCTCAAGGAGTCAGGAAACAATATCTCATCGAGTATGCTTTCGAACTAAACCTTACTTCAATCAGGACTTTGAGAGTCGTGTATAGGCTTAGTTTGTGACTTGTGAAGTGGAGGAATAAGAGGTTAGTATATTTGAGCCCACCCAATTTTTGAAAAGATGTTCATCATTTTTGATATCACCTTGCCCCAGGCTAAAAATGAGATTTTGGTTTGGGAGAAAAAACAAATCTTTTCTCAAGGCTTGAAAAAAAGGAGGGTTTAACTATGTTGGTGTTTAGGTGGTTGAAACAAGGCCTTACATCATCAGTAGGGTTCTTATTCGAAGCATACCGCAAGAGATCATGTGTTTTACTTCATCATCCTCCTTCCAATTCTTCACCAAGGTGAGAAGGATTGGGTAAAAGTCGGTATTATAAATAATTTTGAAAAACAATTTGAGTGAAAACGAATGGATTTCTTCAAGACAAACAGTTATTGCATTACTTATTCAAAATAGAAGGTTCTTACACGCCAAATATGCTTTCAACCAAAGAAATAAACATGAACAAAGTGAAATAAGCTTCTTCGGAGAGTCCTTTCTAGGATCTTTATTGTGCTTTCATGTAGACTGGAGAGACATGCAGAAATGTCTGGTGCGCAGCTTTCAGACGCGGCGTTGACGACCTTGAATCATACACGTGGAGGACGAACCTTGTTGAGATATGGGGCTATCTCGCACATAAGGGATGGAACCCTCAAAGAATAAGACTCCACATTTGACCAAACTTTGAACGTCTGCCTTCATACCGTAACAAACCTCAATGTCGTGCCCCGGAGCACCTCGATGATACAGGAAAAATTTGTTGGCTTTGTACCAGTATGGAAACTTTTTAGGTACCTTAGGTGGAGCTCTTGTCTGGATATGACCTCTTTGAATTAGAGCTGGAAACAAGTCAGCATACTTCACAAGGATGGGATCAAACTGATGAATTACTTCTCTTGGAGTATCCAGAGGCATCCTTTGATACCTTTTCCGAAATCGTCGATTCTGTGGTTGATCTGGAGAGGTCAACCTCTGCCTAGGAGATGGTTGTTGTTCACGCTGAGCGGGTATTGCATACTGATGCTGAGGATGGGGTACCGGAGCTATGAATTCTCTGGAAGGTCCACTGTCATTTTTATTGTCTGGGGCTATACCCAAGTTGTGATGGTATTGCTTCACAAAAGCAAAAGCTAAGTCTTCCCAAGACTGAATGTGGTTACTTTGCAGTTTCATGTACCAAGTTAAGGGTGCTCCACACAAACTTTCTTGAAAACAGTGAATCATTAGTTTGTCGTTCCCAAGGTAAGCAATCATTTTTTGACAAAACATCATCAAATGATACCTTGGACAGATCGTACCTTTGTACACTTCGAAGGTGGGCATTTGGAATTCCGGAGGGACAACTAGGTTTGGAACTAGGCGCAGGTCATGAGCATGAAAATCAGGCGCACGGTTCCTCTTCATCATTTTCCATCGTTCCTTGAGGTCACGAAATTCATTCTCGAATGCTATAAGCCCAGGATCGTCCATTTCCTTTTCAGCATGAATCTTCTGAAAGTCAGCAAACAGGTTGTCTCGTACAAGCTGAAGTTGCGCAGGCGCAAATTCGTCGGAGGGACGGTGAAATGTCGGTTTAGACCTTACTCTGAAGTTAGTCGTGCGATCCATATCTCCGTTCTCTTTGCTATCCTTAGGTAATACCTCAAGCTTGGTCAGATGGTCGAGACGGCGACTGGCAGCAAAAGATGGAAAACCAAAATGAGCCACAACAAAGGAGAGACACATGCACAAATGTAAAATGACATGCTAAATGCAGAATGTTAATGCATAATGCAGATGAGACTTCAAGAAACTCAAAGTGTTTTTCAGTATTATAATGTAGAATAATAGAAAAACTTTTTATTCTCGAGAAACAATGTAAAGAAAAGTACTCTTTTAAGAGTTTATTACAACGAAAGCAAAAGGAAGCTTAGAACTCTATCCCACAGTCTTCTCCTTTGTACGGAGCTCCTCGGTCAGCTGATCAACACGCTCCTGTAGTGCCGCTTTCTCGATGATGAGTCGTTCCACGCACTCCTTCCAAGCCATGGTAGTTGAGGGGAGATCATCACTGGTGACAGCACTTGCAGAGGCATGAGGAGAAAATAAATCTCCTTGCGCCTTTCTCTTTCTGGCAACTTCTATTTCCGGAGTCTTTTGAAGTCTTTCCTTCTCTACCTTGAGGGTGAAGAACTTATTCTTCCAAGCAGTCCTCAATTTCCGGGCTTCATCTAAAGAAATCTTTACTTGTTCTATTTCGTCCACATCGAACCAGTCGGGGTCATGAGCAGACAATACCATAGGTTCATGAAAAGGAAAAGGCATCTTGAGATCGAGAGCCCTTTCTCGCACCCAATGCAGATAATCCTCAAAAACAGCACAGTTGGGGTATGCCGAAGCAGCTGTTCCTTCCATATCAATATATTTCCATGCATAAATGATGACAGTCTTTAGATCTAGATCCTCTTCTCCTTTGAAATAGATCTCTTCCAACGAAACCGGGTCAGGCACTTGGATCATAGGGTGCCCAAACTGTCTACGAGCCAAAGCAGGATTATAGCTTATACATCCCTCTCTTCCAATAAGCGGTACGTTGAGGAATCCTCCGATGCTAGGAATCATAGGCACGCCTCCATAGGCGGGATCATACCAAACAATGTCCGAATGGGTGAGGGCCATAAGTATCTCGGACCATCGAGGGGTTGCTACTTCATCCCAAAGGGACGGATACCAAGTCAAACGAGCGATGAACCATGAGTACAGCAAGGCAGTACAACATACAATGTGTCCTCCTTCTTCAGCATTCCTCGAGTGAATCGAAAAGTACGTATCAGCAAGCAAGGTGGGTACTGGATTCTTGAGTATGAACAGCTTGATCGCATCCATATCAACAAAACTGTCAATTTTAGGGAACCAGAAAGTCCCATAAACCAACAAAGCGAAATTGGCTTCCAAGATGAGAACCTCCTTTCTTTCAGCATGGTGACGGACTTTTTTGATCAAAAAGTCAGTGGGGAACCCAAGGACTCCTTCCTTGGTGATCAGGTGTGTTTGAACATCTTCAAGACTAAGATGAGTAGCATTTGCAATTTCTTGGTGACTAGGCGTGTCTTCCCTTCCGGTGAATAGGGGTCGAACAGTCACAGGCATCCTCAAGAGTTCTGAGTACTCTTCCAAGGTCGGCATCAATTGGTAGTCTGGAAAAGTGAAGCAGTGATACATCGGGTCATAAAACTGAACCAATGTTTCCAACAATCCTTCTTTCATCCTCAGCTCGAGGAAACGGAAAACCCCTCCATATTCTGCTGCGAAGGCAAAGCAATCCTCGACGAGTTCGGCTAGTTCTCTCAAGCTTTCGATGTTGGGACTCTGATAAGTGTACTTCAGGGTTTCTCTTCTGAAATCCATGACTACAACACCTACGGAACGAAATTGAGTTTCTTGAAGTGAACAAGGGAAAAGAATGCAATGCAAGATGATTAGGACTTCATGGGATTCCTCTATTTATAGGTATTGTGGTAAAAGGAAACGTTTTATTAAATTTGAAACAGATTACATAAATATTCTTTTAAAGAGTCCCAAATAAAATCTAAATAAAAGCTAGTAAAGAAGCTTTGAATGCTGCTGCTTGAGCTGCTCTTCTAGTTGCGTCTTCTCACGGATAAGGTTGTCCACAATTAGTTTCCAAATAGTGCATTGTGGGTCGGAGAAAAATAAATCCTCCATGATTTTCCTCTTCTTGCAGGGGAGTAGCTCTTCATCCTTCAATTGTAGCTGTTTCTGAAGTTCATCCCTCTCCTTTTGAAGTTCAGCCTTCTGCTTCTGACAGTCATCATTTTCTGCCACTGCTACATGGTACTTGTTCCTCCAGGATTCCAGCTCATGTTGAGACTTCCTTAAGGATACCTTCAACTTCTCGGCTTCAGACATAAAGACATAAGTGGATTCTCTCCTTGGAGCAATGGGATCTTGACGGGAATAGGGCATCTTTAGCTTGATTGCCCTTTCTCTGACCCACTGGAGGTACGGTTCTAAAGACACACAATTAGGTCTCCCTAGACTTATTTTCCCCTTCTTGTGTATGCTACGCCATGCATTTAGAATCTTTACTCGGAGTTCCATATCATTTTCGAAGAATATACCCTCTACTTGAACACTCTTGGGAGGTTCCTTCAACGGGTATCCCAACTGTCAATGAGCTAAAACAGGATTGTAGTTGATCCCTCCATCAAAACTGAGCAACGACACATTAGCAAAGTTACCACAACTATCAATGATTAATACTCCATCATACACTCGATTGTAACAATCAATGTCAGAATGGGTCAAAGCCATAACTCTTGGAGACCAATGCTCTTTTCCAATGTTTGTAAAAGAGCTAGACTTCGGCAAGTGCGAAATAAACCACTTGTAAAGTAAAGGTACACAACAAGTAATCATCCCTCCACCACGAAGGTTTCGGAGATGTATAGAGTGATATGCATTTCCCAACAGAGTTGGCACTGGGTTGTTCTTCATAAAGATCTTGAATGCTTTGAGATCGATGAAACCTTCAAAACTTGGGAATAGAAACAACCCATAAACAAGCAAAGCAAAAATTGCCTCAAAGAGAGCCTTATTAGAGTAATCAGCATAGAATGAAGCCTTCTCGATTAGGAAACCTGTCTTTAAACCAAGAACTCCATCCTTAGTAACTAGGTCGGCTTTGACGTCAGATACCTTCAAACGGAGGGCTTTAGCAATATCTTTCTCATCAGGGTCCTTTTCCAAGAAGGGAAAAGGAGATTCCTCAAGGACAGGTAGACCAACCAAAAAAGAATACTCTTCCAATGTAGGTAGCAACTGAAAATCTGGAAAGGTGAAACAATGGTAGAGAGTGGCAAGAAGTCCTTCATTCACTGAGCAACCCAACAAAGATATCAGCTTCCCATATTTTTTCTTGAATTCTTCTTGATCTTTGATGAAACCCCACAACTTTTTTAGGTCATCCAATTTGGGACTCTTAAAAGTATATTTCACAGTATGTCTTTTATTTGAAGTCATAGTGACCTACAATGTTCATAAATGAAAGTGAATCCCATGAAGTCCAATGCGGAATGATGTTATATGAATGCAGCAAACACAAGTATTCACATAAGGACACAAAGATAAACAAACAAGGGGCACCCTAGGTTTGCAACGAGCATGGAGTAAAGGTGTACCCTTCCCAAAGGTTTAAGGACTAAAGGTTGTTTGTACCTGTAGAACAAGGTTCTAAAGGGACTCAGAATCATCAGCCCATCTATCGGATATTATCAATTTCCCAATTACTCGAGGATTAATAATATTCTCAAGAGAACTTCTTTTGAGTGTAGCTTCGTGTAGCACTACTTCGGGAGTACTCCCTCATAGTCCCGCACTACGTCCTAATAAAGGCCAAAGTTGGGTTAAGGTAACTACGGTCCTCAATATCATAGGCTCCAAAGTCGAAAATAGTGAGTGTCTTCACGATTACTCGTTCAACAGTACTATTTCGAAAGGGCCTCAACTGAGCGGGATTCTCGATTCAACTTAGTAGGGATTCAACTCCCTATAAGCCTCATCGACTATATCACCATCTTATCTTAATTTCTCTCAAGTTCGGGTGTAGAACTTTATCTCACCACTCAAAGACAACAATCCCAAAAGAAATACAAGAAAAAGCATATAAACAATTAATCAAGTAGGGAGATATATAAAGCAGTAAACAAATAAAACAAGATAGGGAAACCCACTAGAGATATCCCCAGTGAAGTCGCCATTTTTGTCACGGTGAAAATCGGATACCAAACTATTGATTAGTTTGAATCTTTATTCATTTTGCAACCGAACTTTGATTTGTCCAAAGGAAGGGATAAAGATCGAAATTCCCACGATGCAATGCAAATGCAAGCTAGAGAGTTATAGGTTCGGGGGTTGGTTAAACTTAGGGAAGGTACTAGCATCCTAAGTTTCTGTAGTACTCTACAGGAACCTCTTGTTTTATGTTTGTTTACTGCTAAGTGTTTATCTGCTTAAAGGATTAGAGACCTAGTGGTTTATTTCTAAGTATACTCGATAAGATGTCGCATCTTATGCCTACACATCCTTACGGGAGTGGAATCAGAGTACTTGTAGTTCCCCTAAATGGTTAGAGGAGCTCTTTGACTGTGGTCAAAGTTCCTACGGGTTTAGGGTAGTTGTTTTGATTGGGTTTAGGAGAAGAGATGAGTATTCATGTTAAGGGAGATTTAACCACCACAAGTGTAAAAGGGGTTGTAGGAAAATAGTCTTTGCATCGTCTTAAGAAAAGAGCTTAAGTACTCGGATTGTTTGACGAGTATGCCTTTATCACTCTTAAGGCAAAGTTCCTACATGTTTGATTGTATTATTGTGGGGGTGGAGATTATATCTCACTTAAGATGATTAACATCTATTCTCTATTGTGTTTGAAAAAGTTGTATAATGTTGGTAATTGATTTGTTTCTATGTTGTAGAGATAACGGTCCTTCCTATGGGGTAGGATCTATCTTAAGCGATCAACTTGAGTGGAATCAAGGATCGTGGGGGAAATGATGCAAATGACGTGCACTACACACAAGTGTTGACTCATGTGTAGGTTTTTCCTTTGGACGAAATGCAAGGCAGAAATGTAAATGCGATAATGTAAATTACTGTAACGTAAATCGCTGAAGGTAAAGGCAGGTAAATAAACATACATGTACACATGAAAGCTCTGAAGTGTAGGTGCCAGTGTCGCGAATGTGAGTGCGCACGATTAATTGTATTTTAAGATGTTGATTGATTTCAATTGATTAGATTTTAGTTTGAATTATAAGGAAATATTGATTTGATTTTGAATGGGATGATTTTAAGAAAGGTTGGATGGATTAGTTTTACTTATTCAATAAAAGTTAAGTCGCTAATTGAAAGGTTTTCTTAAGTTGTCAAAAATAGCCTAACGAGTGGGTATAAATTATTAATATTTTCTTGTTATAAAAAGAGAGATCTTTTGTTTTAAGTTATTATAAAAAAAGTTTGTTGATAATATGTCACGAAGTGAGTTTTTTTTTTAAAATAAAGATAGTTTTGTTATTAATTAAGAAATGGTTTTTTATTATATTATAAGGATTGTAAAAGGATTTTTATTTTAATTATCATAAAAGCAATTGATTTAGATTTAAAAAGAAAGGTTATTAAAATTATTAAGGGATTATTTTAAATAAAAAGGTTTGTTTTAGTTATTAATAAAAGAAAAAAAAAAGGTTAATTAAATAAAAGGATAAAGGCTAATTCTCATTGATAAAAGATTATAGTTTTTTTTTTTAAAAGATTACTTAATTAACTGGTTAAAAGGTTAGAATATTGATTAAAGTGATTAGGCATGGTTAACGTGTGGTAATGTGTATGTGTGTGTGTGGTGATTACTAAATTAACAAATTACAAAATAATAAAAACAAATAAATAAAAAAACAAAAAAGGAAAGACGGGAACCCTAGGTCCCGAATTAACCCTCTTTCCCCGTCGATCGCGCCCCTCTCTTTCTCATCTCCAATCGCCATCGCTACTCACCTTTCTTTTTATCAATCCCTTCCATGTCTCGAACCTGAAAACGAAGCAAGCAACATCAATAGTTTAAGATCATGAAAAGAATAGGGTGTTACCGACAATGGATGACCGCAGCAGTGATGGTGATCGAAGCTTCATGGTGATTCACGTTTCGCGAAGGCTGCGGTTGATGGCGATCTGGGATTCGCGGCGAGCGGTGGTGGCTGGTGATGGTTCCTTCACCGGAGAAGATGAGCTTCTTTTCCCTCAATCTTTTATGTTTTCGGAAATAGGCTTTTTGCGTGATGATTTTCCCTGGTTGTTCCTTACATGATCCCCCCCTTTTCGTTTTCATTCCTCCTTTATATAGGCTCCAAGTGGGATTAAAGTCTGATTGACAAACAAATGAATGCTAATGATGATTAATTTAGGGTTTTTGAATTGGGCTGAGTCCAATTTGAAAACTTTCCCAATTCATCTGATTGTTGTAATGAGCCATTGAATGATAAATCAATCTCTGATTTCTGTGATTTGGTTTTGAGATTGGATTTGATTTGATTCTGAATGGGATATTCTGTCTTCAAGGAATATCCCCTATCAGTTATTTTTTTCGATTGCTGATTTGCGTTGATGTCTTGGCAGGTGCGAATAGTGAAGGTGTTGGGCCAAAAGATGAACTAGAAGCCCAGAGTACCAACTTGACATTTGATGTAGTGAGCCACGATTTTTCTTGGTGTTCTCTGGTGTAGACTTACATCGAAGTGTTCAGCGTTCTCTCTTGCAAACAAAAGAAGAGGTACAACAAGGTTATTGTTTTGCTTTGCTCTTCACTCTTGCTTTCGAAATAAGCTGATGTGTATCTAATGCTGTTTCTTTCTCATGTGCTTCAATGATGGTGTTTGGGGAGTTGGAGTAACGCATCGGATTCTCAAAGGTATCCTAATCCCTTTCTAGCATCTTGTTAACATCATAGTGTTGCAGCATACTCATGGTTCTGTTATCATCTTGCCGGCATTTTTAGTTACCTCCAAGTTTGCACCAAGTCGCATCTCAATTATGGAGTTTCTTCTGTTTGCAGCAGTGGTGTTCAATTATTCGAACGACCTCCCTCGAAACGTTACTTTTAGCAAAGGAAAAACTTTCTTCAAGTTTTAAAGGTAACGTGGTCATTTGTACTGTGATAGCTATTATCTCTTCTAAATTGTTCTTGGCATAAGTGAGTTAACATTGCATAGGAAATTACTTATAACATCCCCTTCCCTGTTTTGTGCAGGATGTTGTTGGGAGGAATTTATACGGTGTTGAACATAATACCGCTAATCATGAAATTAGTAATATGTTGGTTGGCGCTAGAAGGAGGGGAAATCTTGGAGATTATAACGAGTCTTCGTGAGCGTTGTGACATGGCACCAATCCTGTTGAAACAACGCAGGTGGGTCGTTGGCGTTTGGGCATTTAACTTGCACATGAGCCGTTTCCATCCTTGTCAACACATACAATACTGCTTATAGCAGCGTTGTTCTGTTCTATGTGTTGTTGTTGTTGACTAATCTTGGCTGTTTATGATTTATGCCCGATGTAGGTTGTAAACTGAAGTTATGGCCTATGCAATTGGCAGGGGTCTGTTTTGGCTGTGGATGCTTGAAAACGTATTTTCCATAGCATACTTCTTTGTGTGGAATTTCACCAGGAGCCTGTATAGAAAATTTGATCCAAGCAGGAGATGAGTCCTTGATCATTAAAATGGTGGTGTGAGGTTAGCTGCAGCGGCTGCTTGTAGAAGATGAAGGGGAAACTTAGGACACCTTCAGGTAAACCTTGTATCATATGGCGTTCTTTTGATTTAGGAGTTGTAGGGCTCTGCGTTCACACATTTGATTTATACGCACTGACCATTGGGAAAATTTGCTCCAGAAGCTGCAGGTTATCATTAGAAGTTTCAATTGAGCTGTCAGATTTCCAACATTGGGTAGTGTTCCATTGATGAGAGTTTTCATGTTTACTTCCATATTGGTGTTGAGCTGATTGGGAAATAGATCTGCTTGTCTGATGCGTTTTGGATGCTGGCTGCTGCCAATTCGTACGTAAGACATTGTGCTCACTCACTAACTTCCTTAGTGCAGAACATGGTTATCAGTTGAGAGGGTAATGTACAAATGTCCTGCTATGTAGAACCTTGCCTTCCTTGATGCATACCTGATAAGTTAATTGCTGTCATTAATGTATTAACTGTTGTTGCTGATGATGCAGGTATTTGAACAATGAACAAGGATTCCCTGCTCAAAATACGAGTGCTCTTTGTGATGTTGGAAATTCAATGAGAAAGGGGTCTAGTACTGAAAGAAAAGGAATTGGCTTCAAGTCTGCTTTCTCGCGTCGTAGGTGCTTTTGGGATTCATCCTAATGGTTTTCATGTTAAACCCGATATCAGTAAGGCTAGATTGGTTTTTGTAATACCCCAAATTTTGCCCTAAGATTTGTCGTCACATTTCATTGCATTTAATCAATTACTAACAAATTTGTGTAGTCGTTTGACTTTTTGCAGGTAAATATCATATGGCATGTATTTTTTTTCTAAAAAGTAAAAATGGCATAATTGGCAAGAGGACATGTGTAAGGAGTTGTGAGTGTGAGAGGTTGAGAGTTTGAATCTCACCTTAGTCACTTTTTTGTTTTTTATTATTTTTACTCTAAATTTTTCTATCTTTCATTAAAAAATAACAAAAATAGTTTTTTATTATTATTTAATTATTATTTTCGTATTTTAATTAAATCATTTTTTAAAATATTATTTTTTTCACTTTTTTCTAAATTATTCATAAAAATATCCAAAAAATCATAAAATAAAAAATATTGAAAAAAATTTTCTTCTTTTTATAATATTTTTGATTTTAGGAATCAATAGGATTATTAGTTTTTATTTTAAGTTTATTTTAATTATTTTAAATTATTTAAATTTTATTTTTTTCTTAACTAATTATTTAGTTTGGGCTTTAAAATGGGCTTTAGGGACATTATTGACAATTTGGTGTTAACCCTAATTTGTTCCCTATATATACATGTGTTGCTTTGTTGAAAAGGAGGTCAGAAGGTTTTCTTCAGAAAAGAGGAGAGAGAAAGGGAGAAACAAAGGAGATCCCCAGAGAAGAAAGGCGGTCGTTCCCACAACTCGTCATAAGGATTTGAGCTCTCCAGTGTTCCCTTATTCAAACCTTTTTCACATTTACCGAAGCAAACCTCTGCTTCGTAGGTTAAATTACTAAACCTTTTGCCTTTTCATGTTTATGTGCATATTTTGCCATGTTAATGTGTTTAGGTCCGTTAAATTATTAAACCTTTTGCCTTTTCATGTTTATGTGCATATTTTGCCATGTTAATGTGTTTAGGTCAGTTAAATTATTAAACCTTTTGCTTTTTCATGTTTATGTGCATATTTTGCCACGTTAATCTCCATGTGTGTTTAGGTCCCTAGATTTTAATATCAAAACCCTTTTTTAACAAAACCTTTTTTTTAAAATCAAAACCCTTTTTTTTTATTTATTATTAAAACTTTTTTTTTAGTAAGACCTTTTTTTAAAAACTGAAAAGCCCTTTTTGTTCCCAAGAAGAAAAAAAAAACCTTTTTGTTCCCAAAAGCCTTTTCCCAAAAAACTGAAAAGCCTTTTCCAAAAAAACTGAAAAGCCTTTTCCCAAAAAAACTGAAAAGTCTTTTCCCAAAAAAACTGAAAAGTCTTTTCCCAAAAAACTGAAAAGCCATTTCCCAAAAAACTAAAAAGCCTTTTTTTGGGATGAAAAGCCTTTTTTGTTCTAAAAAAAACTGAAAAGACTTTTCCCCCAAAAACTTTTTTTTATAATTTAAACTTAATTTTTTTTATAATTTTAACTTAAATATTTTTGTTAAAAAATTAAAACTTTTTTTTTTTATAATTAAAATATTAAAAAATTAAAATCTTTTCGTAAGGAACTCCTGATGTTTGATGTTTGTCGTGTCATTTTATGTACCTTTTATTACTTTTCTTTCTTTGGGCATTTCATGTGCATGCTCGAGGTTGAGATGTGCTTGTGGTGGCCACAGCCCCACACTATTTTCCTCCCTCACTTCATTCTAAGTGTCATTACATATTTTCATATTCTTCATGTTTTCAGAAATGTTTCTTTGTTTCTTTATACCATCTGCCTTTATTACTTTTCTTATTTCTGTACCTTAATTATTCCTCCATATAATGATTTGTCATATTTTCACATTTTTTACAGTTTTATCCTTCCGAAGGATTAGGTCCAGCCTTTTGGACGCCGAGTCAATAGCCTTACCCCTTTAATGGATCAAACCCTGTTTAGCCTAGGTGTTCTGCCGTGGGCAAAATTGCTTTTATCCTAGTGTTAGGCCAAAAGAGTCGCCGTACTCTGTTTTAAGGTTTTCCGCCGTGGAATCCCTAATTTAACCCTATTTTAATTTTAATTAACATTTTTTTAACAACATTTTTTTAACATAGAGATTGGAGTCTCTGAATAAACCTTGGCCACAGTCAAGACGTTTCTAACCTCCCTTTTGAGGGGAACTACAGTTACTCTGATTCCATTCCCGTAAGGATATGTAGGCACAAGATGCGATGTCTTGCCGAGTAAACTTAGAATTAACCCCTAGGTCTTTTTTAATTTTCAATCCTTTGTATATACCCTAAAGCAAAATAATTGATGAAATAAATAAAAAAAAATAAACAAAAGGTTCCCGTAGAGTACTACGGAAGTTTAGGGTGCTAATACCTTCCCTAAATTTAACCAACCCCCGAACCTTAGATCTCTCCCTTTTAGGTTTTTCCTTTCTTTAACCTTTCCTTCGGATAAATCAAAGACCGGTTGTAAATGAATTAAGATTCAAGTTAATCAATAGCTTGACATCCAAATTTCACCGCAACAGAAAATGGCGACTTCACTGGGGAGTCCTAACTATTGAGGGTTATCCCTATTTTGTTTATTTTTCTTTATATATTTGTTTTATTATATATTTTGCTCACTTGTATGTATATATTGGGGTACCTTGCTTGGGAATTACTATGTTGTGAGATAAGTCCTACACCCGGACTTGAGCGACCTTATGATATGATGGCCGATATATTTGACGAGGCTTATAGGGAGTGAGTCCCGACTAAGCTAAATCGAGAATCACCGCTCAGTTGAGACACTTTCGAAAATGGTTCGGTTGATCGAGTGTAGTCGTGAAAACTTTTACCGTTATCGATTGGAGTCTGTGATACTGGGAACCGTAGTACCTTTACACCATCTTGACCTTATATAGGACGTAGTGCGGGAACTATATGGGAGTAGTCCTACAATGGTTGCTACGCGATGCTACACTTAAAAGAGGTTCTCTTGAGAATATTATTGACCCTCGAGTCAGTCGGGAAGTCGATAATATCCGAAAGATGGACTGATGACTTTGGGCACTGATTTAGAACCCTTGTTTTGCAGGTACAATCAACCTATAGTACATACCTCTTTGGGAAGGGTAGACCTTGACTCCATTCATTGTTCCTCTAACTTAGGACCTTTTGTTTGCTTATGTGTATTTGTGCTTCGCATCCATAAAGCATCATATCATTTCTAGTTTCAAGGAATTCAGCAGTCCTTTGCAAATTCGAAAAGCCTTACATTTTAAAGTCTAAAATTTTTTCCAACTTTCTTAAAAAGCAATATTCGCAATCGACCGTTGAAATTCTTGAAACCATTGCATGGCATCAGCATCACATTTTTGCATTGCATTTATCCCCCAGTTTCTCCTTCTTGGTCCTATCGTCTTCTAGTGTACCTTTGAGTCGTCAAGCTGATTCCTCGACACAGATATCAGACCAGAAACGGAACAGGAGTCACTTTGATCCTATTCTCATGACTTACACAGAGCTATATCCTGACTTAGTCCGGCAATGACTGATTACTACAAAGGCTTTACCACCTCCTCTTAATCCTCCGACTGGATTTAGGGCTGATCTCCATTGTGCTTCCCATGAGGGTGCCCCAGGCCATGACTTGGAGCATTGTTTTGCATTGAAGGCTAGAGTATGTGAATTGTTTAGAACTGGAATACTTGATTTTACAGACAGTCATCCGGATGTTCAGAAAAATCCCTTGCCAGTACATCAGAAATGAAGTTTTGTCACTAGGCCTTTTGTTTCTCGTTGTTTGCACTTTCCTTATTTTGTTTAAGTTATTTGCTTTTAATTATGTTTTACTTTCATTAATGAAATAAGCATTGCGACTTTTGATTCAATTCATTTCCGTCCATTTTGTTGCACCCCAAAATTTGCCCAACCTTTTCTAACCTAGGTTTATGTTTCAATTGCATAATCATTTGCATTGTCATCATGTACATAATGTATTCATCTGCATTGCATAGCATAAGCAAGCTATCTTAATCAGGGGATCAAGTGCTATTATTATCTCAAGAGGCATGTCCAAGGGTTTCATTCATATTCAAGACTACTCAGGTCATCAGAGAAGAATTTGAGCTTTGGAGAGTGGACAGGTTGATCAATGAGTTCTCTCCTATCTTGAGGTTGTTTGGGGATCATCAGAGGAAGTGTGAGCTATGAGCCAAGAGCATGAGGTGTGTATGGATGTTATGAAGAGCCTAGATGATCATTTTGAAGAAGAATCAAGTCATTGGAGTGATTGCAAGAGCCTTAGTGGAAGTCAGTCAACTAGGGTCAACACTAGGTCAATCCTAGGTCAAAGACTTGTTTTGAAGGGCATCAAGAATCATTTGAAGGGTGTGGGATTCATCATTTGACATAAAGAATAAGGATATGATGTTGTGATAAATAAAAATCAAGAGGAGTCAAGGAGAACTGGAGTCACTAAATTAGGGTTTTAGTGTAAAATCCCCTGATTTAGGTCAAACTTCAAAGCAGTGTACCTCAAGATGCAAGCTTTATATGAATTTCTGGTCCACATGAAACTTGTATAGCATCTTCATAGCTTTAATTTGAGTGGTGGAAGTCATCAAGATGATTTATAGAACTCAAGTTATAGCTCTTGCAAGTTATAGGTCATCTGAGGGCACTGAAATTTGTCTGTGAAAGTTGTCTATCTTCCAAGCAACTTTTGACCTTCAAGGATATCTCAAATGGATTTCTGGCCAACATAAGAGTTGTTCCTTATTGTCTTAGCTTTCTAGGAAGGTATGGTATGCCTTCATATGATTTGTGGAACTCTACTTATGGTCTTGGCAAGCAAAGGGTATTTTGGTCATCTGAGGATTACAGGTCATTCTTAGCCTATGCCTAAAACTCATACAAGGAAGCTTCAAATGAAAAACTTCACAACATCAAAGTTGCTCAAAATGCCTTTTTAAGTCTATAAAAGAAGTCATGAAAGTTTGGAAATGCATGGAATGAGACTTGACCAAAGTTGGTGGAAAATGACCTAAAAAAGGCATATAAGTTGAAAAAGTTGAAATGAAAAATTGGTTTGAGAGATCTACAAATCCAAAATGGGTCATCCAATATACCAAATTGATTCCAAACATCATTTTAGAGACATTGGTTCAGCCACGTTTTTGAGTTAGGGGTTGAAAATTGGACTTGCTTTGTATTTTTGTTACTTGCATAATAAGGCAAGCATGGAAAACTTGGCATAAGGTGAATGTCAAGGCAAGGAACTTGTTTTCTTCACTCATTCCATTTCAATAACTCATGAGAGGAGATTTTGACACAAGTTTGGAAGGGTGTGTGCATGAGATATGAGATGATTCAAAGTATCATTGAGTGAGAACTTCCATAACTTTCCACCACATTCTACACTTTCCTAGATCAATCTAGAAACTTCTAGATCTGTCTATCCTCATCTATATATTGAACTGAAGCCATTGGTGAAAAGGGTTGGTGAAAAGAGGGAGAGAAAAGAGAGAATTCCATTGTTGCTTCTCTTGTAAGAAAGTGTGAAATTCCCCAATCTACATCAATTCAGATCATCCTTTCTCTTCATCCATCATCCATTGAAGATTGTGAGTGGGAACAAACAAGCTCAGAGGTGCATCAATGGAAGCTTGAAGCTCTAAGATTGAAATTGCAAAGATCCATCTCAGATTCGAACCTCACAATCCAAGCATTTTTCTCCCTACTTTTTGCAAACAGAAACCGTAGCATCATCTAAAGATCATTGGTGAAAGCTTGCAAGTGTTGAATCGAGCTCCTTCTCATCTGTTCCAACAAGAATAGCAGGTTGGTGATTTCTCCTATATCTCCCTAATTAGGTGTTTCTAGGTTAGATCATTGGTATAAGATTGTTAGGGTTAGGTAGATGACCATATGCCCCATCTGTTATGGCCATTAGAGACAATTTGATTCATGGTGATGAAACTTTCTTGATCAAGAACTCCTGAATTAGGGCAAGATAATGTTAGATTTTTGGCTCAGAATACTCAGCATAGTCCATAGATCGTTCTAGGGTAGTTTGAGCAAGTTTGATGATCATGCACATCAGGTGCAATTCAGTGGTGTCCAAGACTTCCAACTATCGAGCTTGATTATATGTTGAGTTTCAGCAAAATCCAAGTATAGGATCTTGTAGAGGGCTTTGAGTAGGCCAATTTTGGTTTTGAGATCGAAGGATTTGGTTGAGTGAGGAGGGAGAACTGAGCTGTGGAAGTTTGTGCATGGGAGAAGAAATTCTAAAAACCCTAGCTCCTCGTTGGGGACGATGACCCAGGGACGTTGGATTGTTTTCAAAGTTTGACTCATTAGCCTCATCAGACGGTCCAGATTTGAAGTTGACAAACAGAGGGAAATCTCCAAGTGGAACGCAGCGTTTCACTAATTGAAACGCGTGGGCTTTGGATCAGATTCATATCCCCACCCCCTTTCTATAGGCCCAATGGAAATACACTTGAGTTTGTTGCTTTTCGCACCGAGGGTTTAATATTTTTCTTTTATTTTTTTAATTCAATTTTTCTGAAGCGTGCTGGGCTTAGGGCATTTGATATTCGCGCCCCCACTCCATGGCCCAATGTGGAATTATAACTGGGCGCCATTGCTAGTAACACCCCCCTCCCCATTTTATTTCTATTTTGTGTTTTTTAATTCCTTTATATTTTTAGTACCTTTAAAAAATCATAAAAAATTGGAAAAAGCTTAGTTTTAATTGTTTCTTTTTTCTCTAGGTCAATAATTCTGTCTAGAAAAATATTAAATAATAAAATTGGCATTTTATTTTGTTTTAATATTTTTCATGCATTTTTCTTGTAAATAGCATTTTAATGAGTTTAGTTTAGTACTCAAATTTGTTTCTTTTAGTTCTCATAGGTCCCTTTAGATTTAGGACTCATTCTTTTTAGGGTGATTAGTTTAGGACTTCAACTTGTACATAGGATTTAATTCATATTTTTAGAATTTAATCTTAGGTGATTTGTTTAGGTGTGATTATAGTGGTGAAATGAGCATGTGTGAGGTAGATTAATTCTTTTAGGGATTTTGATGTGATTTTTTTGGGGTATGGGACTATAGGGGTTATGGGTATAAGATAGATCCCTTAGAAATTGTTAAGATTCCCCTACTGCTATTAGTATATTGCTTATATTTGATTGATTGTTTGGTGTGCCCTCTTTAGGGTTATGATTTTGTCTGTGTGGGGTATTGGGTTTGTTTGGGATTTGGGGAGAGCTGAAGACCTGTGATGTTGAAGCCCATTTGAAGATCAGAGAATGAAGACCAACTTCCAGAGTTGATGAGGAGTATCTCTTGCTGGCAGCTGTTGAAGTCTATAGGATCTAGGAGTTAGGCAGAGCCCTAGAATAGACAACTTGATTCTCAAACATGGAAGGCCTTGATTGCCTCCATCCTTCTCTGTGATGCAGAGTCTCTCTAAGACACTCACCCCCTTCCTTTGGAAGGCTTGGTGCTAATGTCTAAGGGATAGAACTCTTGAGAGAAAACCTCTTATGTGTTGATAGCAGTATGTTTGCCACCCTTGGTGGTCAACTAATTGCTTAACACCCAATTCATTCCTGTGATTGATTTCTCAGCTTGGAGGTTAGGACTTGAAGAAAAGCCATTGGGAGACTGAAGATAAAGTCTGATGCTTGCTTGAAGCCTGAAGATGAAGCCAGATACTGATGAAGACTGCTTTGCTGTTTAGTTTTAGCTGTTTCATTTCTTGATGTATTGTGTGAATTCCCCGGACTGTATTGTTTGCTGTTTAACTTGTTGGGTTGAAAGTGAATCCTGTTCACTTTTGCCTATTGTTTTCTAGGTTCGAGGTTGAGTGGGACTCCCTTGCCTCGCTTGTATTGTTGCATCCATGCATTTTACTGCTTTATTGTATATATCTGTTGTTTCTGTTTCCGTCTATTCCCTTAGGAGCTCTGTTTCTCTCTGTGCAAGAGAGGAATATGATAGACATTAGGAGTTAACCCATGCATGATAACATTAGGGTAGATTTTTATCCCCTTTTTAACCCTAGGATTTTAGAGTGTCATCTCTTCTTCCTTCAAAACAACAGAAAAACATTAATAAAGGTTATAACAGAGATTAATTCATTTCTTCCGTCAAAAGATTTGAACAAACATCAACCTTTTTGCAATAAGAAAACCCTTGTTTAAGGTGAGATTTTTCATAAAAAACACTTGAACAGCTTGTGTAGTGCGTAGCCCGAACTACGTTTGCTCTGATCTTCCACGCAGTGTGGAAGTACGTAGGCATAGGATGCGAAGTCCTAGCGAGCAACCTTCACCCCCCTTCCCCGTAGTTAGGCGAACTACGTTGACTCTGATTTCTCGTTCCCGACGGGAATACGTAGGCATAAAGTGTGATGCTTTGCCGAGTCATGTTTTCTTTTCTTTTCAGACCTCATCCTTTAGTTTAGATAGAAGTGTAATCCGTACAAACCAAGCAAGCGTGGATCCCATCGAGTACGATGGACGTGAGGGGTGCTAATACCTTCCCCTTGCGTAACCGACTCCCGAATCCAGGTTTTGGTTGCGATGACCATACCTTTTCCCGTCTTTGCGTTAGGTTTACTTCGAGCGTTTCCTTTCCCTCCTTTGGGATAAATAACGCACGGTGGCGACTCTTCTGTATTGCCGGCGCCGATTTTCGCAGTAGTGACAGCTGGCGACTCTGCTGGGGATCCAACGTCCCCTGGCTGCTTAGGACTGCGATAGTCCTTATGCATTTGGGATCCAACGTCCCTTAAGAGAGTCAGTCCTAGCGCTTGTTTTCTCGTCGAGGATTTTGTATGGATTTACATTTCAGTATTTACATTTCAGCATTATATTATCATTATTATTGCTGTATTGTGAGGTGTGACGGATGTTCTATGATTGAGAGATAAGTCGGACCTGGGCTTGAGTGCACCTAGACTTAGAGTAGAGATTAGCGGGTGCGCACGTGCTTTGCATGTCCTAGTGTCCCGCGAAATCTACACTCAGACGAGGTTCTTCTGGTTGGCCTCTTGTCCTGCCCTTTGGGTGGCTCGGGTTGCTGGTTAGTTGGATTGTTGACTCTGGGGACCGATCATTTGGAAGTTGGCTAAGTGAGGCCTCTTCAGGATTTGATGATGCCACTCCTTCTGGGAATCGTATCGTCACTCCTGAAAGTCTGTGACGCCGACATCCGCATAGGATGCCATACCTTTGTCAGCTACTAGGACATCCACCTGTGAGAGGGTTTGGGGTTATGCAGGTAACTAGACCTTCAGATACCGGTTATTTCTTGATCAGAGATCCTGGGTATTTATGGATAGTTGTGAGGTCTGTCAGAGACCAGGTTTGAGGTCTGTCAGAGACCAGTTGGAGTTATGGTTTGAGGTCTGTCAGAGACCATGTTGGGGTTATATTATGGGTATATCAGAGACCGATGTTGGAGCTTTGTGTTAGGTCTATCTGAGACCAGGGATTGATGAGTATTGGAGGGTCTACCTGAGACTTTTGACATGGTTCAGGCTTCTCAGCTATAGCACTTGGTCCCTGTTGCATGTTGCTTGCATTGCATTATCTGCATAATCATTATCATTGCATCCCATTAACGTGTGTCTGTGCTGCAGGTGCATTTGCATATCCCCCGGTTCTAGTATCTGGACTTCTGAGTATTGATTATGGCTGGTTTGAGGATGACAGTTGCCTATAAGCTACCTATTCCTGATATTACTCCACTCCTGGGTCTGATTTCTCTGGCAGATGAGGATGTCCGTAGAAGCTTCAGACAGAGTTATGGACGGCTGTTGAGTTTGGTTCGCAAATCCACTGATGATGAGTTGAATGGGCTGTACACGCTGATGCAGTTCTATGACCCGGCTTTGAGATGTTTCACATTCGCTGACTTCATTCTGGGGCCTACCATGGAGGAGTATGTAGAGTTTACTGAGCTACCGGTACAGAATGCAGTCCCTTTCATTCACTCTGACGCTGAACCCAAGTTGGAGGATTTAGCTAAGGCCTTGCATATGAATGCTTCTGAGTTGTTGATGACTTCTTGGCGAGGGGTTCCGGGTTTTTCTCTCCAGTTTCTGGTTGGTAAGGCTCAAGAGTACGCCAAGAATGGGTGTTGGGTGGTCTTTAACGCTATTTTGGCTTTATGCGTTTACGAGATAGTGCTGTTTCCCAATTTCCCAAACTTCATAGACATGGATGCGTTCCATCTGTTTGCTGCTGGCAACCCAGTACCTACACTAATCGGAGACTTTTACCATTCGATGCACTACAGGAATGAGAACAGGAGAGGCAAGAATGTCTCTTGTTGCGTGCCTTTGCTGTATATGTGGTTCAAGAGTCATCTTCCTTCGAAGGGACCTTTTGTGGATAGTGCAACCACATCTGACTGGCCAGAGCGTATGATGAGGCTATCCTCTGCAGACATTGAGTGGTTTGATCGAGACTTGCTGGGGTCTGAGCTTATTTGCAGTTGTGCTGGGTATCCTAATGTTCCGTTGATAGGGAGAAAATGGTGCATCAACTACAACCCATCTTTGTTTGTCCGTCAGTTTGGGTATGCGCTGAAGAACCCGCCTCAGGAGGAAGAAGTACAGGAATCTCTGTACTTCACCGGTGATTTGAGTGGAGAGCTGCTAGCCAAGCTTCGACATGCCTGGACGCGTATTAACAGAAAAGGGAAGCCACTGTTAGGGAAGAATGATTGTCAGGCATATGCACCCTACAAAGTTTGGATCCAGGAGAGAGCCAGACAGATATTGATGCCATTTCCAGCTGCTCTGGTCCCCGTTCATATTCCGGTGGAAGAGCCAACCACCGTCGCTAGGGAGGTCTATGAGCAAGTTGTGAAGGAAAAGGAAGCCTTGATGAGGATTAATGAAGAGTTAGAGAGAGAGCTAGCTCAGATGAGGAGTGAGAAGAATAAGACTGTACGTTCTTTCCAACAGCAGATCGAACTAGTGAACAGGCTAGGTGCTGAGTTGACTGAGGAGAAGAAGAAACGCGAACGTCTGGGTCAAGAGTTCAGAAGCTCCCACGACATGTTGGAGGCAAAGAAGAAAGCACTCGACGCCGCTCATCGAGAAATCTCTTCTTGTAATAAGACATGGAATGCTACGCTAACCAACAACAAGAAAAGGGAAGATAAGTTGAAGCAGCAAATTTCTGACCTCGAGAAGCAGTTGAAGGCTAGCATTGAGAAGCATGAATAGGAGGTGATGACCAGGTACAGTCTCCAGAAAGCATTGAATAAGGCCATCGAAGGCAGGAACGAAGCGGTGTCTCAGAAGCGGAAGCTAGAGGATCTCTTCGGAGAAGGAGCATGGGAGGAAACCACTGGTGACGTGCGGCGTGTTCTCAAGAGAAGAAACCAGCTTGTCGAAGGGCTGCTTACCCGACCAAGCCATCCAGAGACCAAGAAGTTAATAGAAGAGTACCGGGCTCACGAGAGTACCTGATCACTTCATGTATTAGCTTGTATGCTCTATTTGCATTTGTGCTGACCATCACCAGGATTGTTGGTTGAGGTCATGCCATCTAAATATACTCTCAGTGATATTGTATTCTTGGATTTCTCTACAATATACGAGGTTTTCTATGATTCAGCTCCAATCACTGTCTTGCTAGCACTGTCACTGCACTGACACCTTCATACTAGAATCGGGGAATGATAATCCCTAATGCACAGACACATTGCATTTTGCATACATACTCATATTTGCATTGCAGGTTTGTGATTCGTGTATCTTATCTCCTGCATCCATTTTTTAGGTATTTTCAGGATTGCAGAAAGGCGGGTCCACCGTTACTCTACAAGGATTAACCAGAAGAAGATCATGGACAACGTGCAGAGTGAAATGCAAGAGATGCGTGACAGGATGGCCCTGCTCATGCAAACCATGGAGACCATCGCCAAAGGACAAGAGCAGCTGCAGAATCTGGTTCAACCGATAGTCGCACGGGCTGAGAACAACGGGACACCGCATGGTGAGAATATTGTTGCTTCTCCCCGAGTTGAGAATCGTCAAAGTGATGATGCTATTCCCACGACCGGTTTGAATGCTGGAGAAACTGGTCCTGTAGGTGGGAACACCGGTAATATGAATGTCAATGCAGATACTGCTGGGGTATTTGCGGGCAATGTCAACCAGGGTTTCAATGGGGGTGTTGAGAATGTCGGAATGAATGGTATCAATGGTAACCAGGGTTTCAATGGAGTGAATATGGGGTATGGCAGTATGGCTGGCGCCAAGGCTGGGTTTGGTGGCTACGGTAATCTTGGATATGGAACTGGTGCATACAACACTCAAGAAATGGGTAATCTGAGGTACGACCCCAGGTACGTCCAAACGGGTCCGGGCCGTGATGCCGATTATGTTGGATACGACGCAGTACCTCACTGGGAGGATCGCTAGGAGGATGTGTTCTCTGGTCAGAATGAAGGCTATGAAAGAGTCAGGGATGACAACCAACGGATGAGATTGCTGGAAGAGAAAGTGAACGGGTTGGCCAGCCAGAATGCTCTTGGACTGGATATGTCGAATATGGGGTTAGTCCCAGGGCTGAGGGTCCCGCTGAAATTCAAAGCACCGTCATTTGATAAGTACAAAGGGGATACATGCCCTAGGGTGCATGTGCGCGCATTTTACAGGCGCATGTCTGCGTATTCTGAGGATGAAAAGATGCTAATGCACTTCTTCCAGGATAGCCTGTCAGGGCCATCGCTGGAGTGGTACATGAGCTTGGAGAGCCTTCTCAGATCAGGAGCTGGAAAGAGCTGGCAGAGGCTTTTGTTCGACATTATCAATATAATAGTGATCTCGCTCCTAACCGAGTCCAGTTGCAAAGCATGTCTCAAAAGTCTAGCGAGAGCTTTAAAGAATACGCCCAGAGATGGCGAGATTTGGCTGCTAGGGTACACCCTCCAATGGTGGAGCGCGAAATGATGGATATGTTCATATGAACTTTCTCTGGAATGTACTATGATCGGCTGCTCAATTTCTCGATGAGTACTTTCTCTGAGTTGATTTTGATAGGGGAGCACATTGAAAACGGGGTGAAGATTGGTAAAATTCAAGCGGGTGAATCCAGTTCCGCAGGTGGTAATAAGAAGACGTTTGGTGGTAAATGGCAGGGCGATACCAATGCTGTATACAGTGCTCGACGAAAGAATAAAGGTCAGAACTGGCGTCAGCAGTCGCAAGTTGCAAGTGTAACCATTCCCGGGCCCTCTCAGCAGCAGAGACAACAACCACAGCAGCAGGCTCAGCAGCAGCCTAATAATAATCAGCGCAGGCTTCAGAACCCTCGATTGAGGAGAGTGTTTGAGGTACCGCCGGTATCATATGCAGAACTCCTTCAAACTTTGTTGAAATTGCAGTTAGTCGAGAAGAGGACCTTAGCACCACCAACTGGCCAGCCACCAGTCGGATATGATGTTAATGAGCACTGTGACTTCCATTCGGGCGCACCGGGTCACAATATTGAAAATTGCCTAGCTTTTAAGCATAAAGTAGAGGATTTGCTTGATAGTACGGCTATTAACTTCGGGAAGGACGGTCCCAATATCACGCAGCAGCCAATGCCAAAGCATGGTGGGGCTGGGGCCAATGCAATCATGGTAGATGATGAATTGAACTTGGTTTCAGAAGTGAGCAAGCTGAAAACCCCTTTGAGTTCCGTAAAGCAGCGCTTGTTGAAAGGAGGAGTCTATCCCGGCTGCGGCGAAGAGTGTGATGACTGTTTGGTTCAACCTGGGGGCTGTGAGAAGTTGAAGAGGGGAGTTCAAAGTTTGATTGATGAAGGAACTTTGCAGTTTGACAGGGCTGTGGGACGAGAGAAGTCTGTTGAGACAGAATCTAAAGAGCGTAGGGAGATTGCCACGATCACCATTCCGTTCAAATCGGTGACGATTTCAGCACCATCGAAAAGGCTGACCATTACTATTACCAACGCCAAGCCAGTCCCTTTTGAAAGCACAAAAGCAGTCCCGTGGTGCTATGATGCTGAGGTGTATTGTAATGGGGAAAAGATCGACTTGAATGATCCGCCAGCGGGATCCGTGGATAACATAGTGGGAGCGGGTGGTATAACCCGGAGCGGGAGAGTTTTCACTTCACCTGAGGTTGAAGCGGAGAGGCTTGCCAGGGGCAAGAACAAAATTGTTGAGGGGGAATCTTCGGGGAGTAAAGAGAAAGAGCCGATAGCCAAAGATGTGGAAGAATTCATGAGGTTAATTCGCAAAAGTGATTACAAGATCGTAGATCACCTGCAGCAGACCCCGTCAAAGATCTCCATATTATCATTGCTTTTGTGTTCTGAAGCGCATAGAAATGCCCTGTTGAAAGTACTTGAGACATCTTTCGTGCCGCAAGAGATTTCAGTTAATCAACTGGAGGGAGTTATGGCACATGTTAACGCTGGACATGGACTGGGATTCACGGATTTTGACCTAACGCCTCGAGGGCGTGATCATAACAATGCTTTGCACATCCCTATCGAATGCAGGGGCACTGTGTTATCCCATGTGCTGGTAGACACTGGGTCCTCGTTGAATGTGTTACCGAAGAAAGCTCTGTTGAAATTAGATACCCGTGGGTTGTTGTGCACACCTAGTGATTTGGTGGTGAGAGCCTTTGACGGAACCAGGAGGTCAGTGTTCGGGTCGATAACATTACCTATCCAGGTAGGTCCGGAGGTGTTTGATACAGTGTTTTACATCATGGACATACAGCCCGCATATAGTTGCTTGATTGGGAGACCTTGGATTCATGCCGCTGGGGCAGTAACTTTGACGCTCCATCAGAAGCTGAAATATATGGTTGAGGGGAGTATTGTGACGGTGTGTGGCGAAGAGGATATCTTAGTCAGTCATTTGTCTTCCTTCAAGTATGTGGAGGTAGACGGAGAGATTCACGAAACGCTGTGTTAGGCGTTCGAAGAGGTGAAAGTTAAAGAAGAAGCTCTAGCGAAGAGTGAAGGGCTAGAGGTGGCCGTCTCCTCATATAAAGAAGCTAAGGCGTTGGTGCAAGCAGGAGAGACTCAGAAGTGGGGGCAGGTTCTGGACATCCCAGTGAAGCAAGATAAGTATGGCTTGGGATACCGCCCATCGTCCTCGCATAGTGCGCCTAAGTTCAAGGGACCTGTTGTGTTCACACCCGGAGGAGTTAGCTTTGAAAGGATTAATGTCGTGTCTGATACGGAGGAAGCGGATAGCGATTGCGACATGGACTCATGGATTCGACCCAGCACGCCGGGGCAAAGCTTATGCAACTGGTCCATCCAGGGCGTCATCCAAGTCACCAAACAGTAATACATTGTTTTTTCAATCATTGTACGATCACATGCCTTGCCCGGGGCATCGATGATCTTGTCTTAGGGCCTAACTGTTTACCTGTATGTTTGCATGATTAATAAATGACGGCGTTTTTTACATTCAAATGTTGTGATCCTTTTCTTTCTATTTTATTTTCTAATAAAATGGCAGCGCGGTTATGCATTTTGCTTGCACAGCATTTTTGAAGCACTTAACCGTTTCCCTCGCAGGATTCGTGAATTTTCAGATGACACCGACCAAAAACTTCCTATGACTCGTTTAGACTTCGAGCATCCGATCTTCCAAGCTGAGGAGGAGATTGTGGAGGATAGTGACTTACCAGAAGAGCTCAGTCGGTTATTGAAGCAAGAGGAGAGAGTCATTCTGCCTCACCAGGAAGAGATTGATATTGTCAACTTGGGGTCTGAAGAATGCGTCAGGAACATCCGTATAGGGGCTGCGTTGCAAGAGGATATCAAGCGGGAGCTTATTGAGATGCTGTGTGAATACAGTGATATATTTGCTTGGTCCTACGAGGACATGCCAGGTTTGGACACTGATATGGTTATTCATCGTCTGCCATTGAAGGAAGATTGCCCGCCCGTGAAGCAGAAACTCTGAAGGACTCATCCTGACATGGCCGTAAAGATAAAGGAAGAAGTGCAGAAGCAATGGGATGCTGGATTCCTGGCTGTTACCACTTATCCCACTTGGGTCGCTAATATCGTACCTGTGCCAAAGAAAGATGGCAAGGTTCGGATGTGTGTTGATTATAGAGATCTAAACAAAGCGAGCCCGAAGGATGACTTCCCACTGCCGCATATTGACGTGTTAGTTGACAGCACGACTCAGTTTTCAGTATTCTCCTTCATGGATGGATTTTCGGGGTACAACCAGATCAAAATGGCTCCGGAGGATATGGAAAAGACGACCTTTATCACCCCGTGGGGAACCTTCTGTTATAAAGTGATGCCCTTTGGTTTGAAAAATGCTGGGGCGACGTACCAGCGGGCCATGACAACACTTTTTCACGACATGATGCACAGAGAGATTGAGGTGTATGTCTATGACATGATTGCCAAGTCTCAAACAGAGGAAGAACATCTGGTTAATTTGTTGAAGTTGTTCAAAAGGCTGAGGAAATTCAGGCTGAGGCTAAATCCAAATAAATGTACCTTCGGAGTGAGATCCGGGAAGCTACTGGGGTTCATTGTGAGCAAGAAAGGAATCGAGGTCGATCCTGCAAAAATAAAAGCAATACAAGAAATGCCAGCACCGAGAACCGAAAAAGAAGTTCGTGGATTCTTAGGGAGGTTGAATTATATTGCTAGGTTCATCTCTCACCTAACGACCACGTGTGAACCATTATTCAAGCTGTTAAAGAAAGATCAAGCGGTGGTCTGGAACGACAATTGCCAAATGGCATTTGAAAAGATAAAAGAATACTTGCAGGAACCTCCAGTGTTGATACCCCCAGTAGCGGGACGACCACTGATTATGTATCTGACGGCTCTGGAGAACAGTATGGGTTGTGTTCTCGGTCAACATGACGAGACAGGGCGGAAAGAGCATGCAATTTATTACTTGAGTAAAAAGTTCACAGATTGTGAATCTCGATACTCTATGCTCGAGAAGACGTGTTGTGCATTGGCGTGGGCTGCCAAATGTCTAAGACAGTACATGTTGAATCATACAACCATGCTGATATCAAAGATGGATCCGATCAAATATGTGTTTGAGAAGCAAGCGCTCTCTGGAAGGATTGCTAGATCGCAGATGGTATTGACAGAATACGATATCCAGTATGTTTCCCAGAAGGCCATTAAGGGAAGTGTTCTGTCCGAATATCTCGCCGAACAGCCAATTGATGATTATCAGCCTATGAAGTTTGAGTTTCCTGATGAGGACATAATGTACTTGAAGGCTAAAGATTGTGATGAGTCGTTGCTTGATGAAGGACCTGAGCGGAGTTCCCAGTGGCAAATGATTTTTGATGGGGCTGTCAATTCGTATGGTAGCGGGATCGGGGCAATCATTACAACTCCCCACGGGTCGCACATCCCGTTCACAGCCAGGTTGACTTTTTCAGTGACGAATAATGAAGCCGAGTATGAAGCTTGCATTATGGGGTTAGAGGAGGCTATCGATATGAGGATAAAGAGTCTGGATGTATATGGGGATTCAGCATTGGTTGTAAATCAGATTAAGGGAGAGTGGGAGACGCGCCAACCTAATCTAGTGCCGTACATGAATTATGTGAGAAGGTTGCTACCTTTCTTTGATAGGGTGGAGTTCCATCATGTACCTCGGGCGGAGAATCAAATGGCGGACGCCCTTGTAACGTTATCCTCGATGTATAAAGTCAACCGCTGGAATGAGGCTCCCAGCATTGTCATCTCTCGCCTTGATAGGCCGGCCTTTGTGTTTGCAGTTGATGAAGCATCTGACGGTAAACCGTGGTATTTAGACATACAGAATTTCCTGAAGAATAAGGAATATCCGGCTGGGGCATCCAGTCGTGATCAGAAGACTCTAAGGATATTAGCAGGCAACTTCTATCTGAATCCCGACGGCGTTTTGTATAGAAGGAACCACGATTCGGTACTTCTTCGGTGTGTAGACGAGAAGGAAGCCAACTTGCTCATGGAAGAGATCCATGAAGGAACTTTTGGTACACATGCTGGTGGGCAGGCTATGACCCGAAAGTTGTTGCGAGCGGGGTATTATTGGTTGACGATGGAAACTGACTGTTTCAGATTTGCCAAGCGGTGTCACAAGTGCCAGATCTACGCTGATAAGATCCATGTGCCACCCAGTCCACTGAATGTTATGGCTTCTCCGTGGCCTTTCTCCATGTGGGGAATTGATATGATCGGAAAGATTGAGCCTACTGCTTCTAATGGGCATCGCTTCATTCTGGTTGCGATTGATTACTTCACCAAGTGGGTGGAAGCAGCTTCTTACGCCAATGTGACGAAGCAGGTGGTGGCCAGATTTATCAAGAAGGATATAATTTGCAGATACGGTATTCCTGAGCGAATCATTACTGATAATGGTTCGAATTTAAACAACAAGATGATGAAAGACTTGTGTCGGGATTTCAAGATCGAGCATCATAATTCATCTCCCTACAGAACCAAGATGAATGGCGTTGTTGAAGCGGCCAACAAGAACATAAAGAAAATTGTTCAGAAGATGGTGGTAACGTATAAGGATTGGCATGAGATGCTGCCTTTCGCTTTGCACGGTTATCGTACTACTGTGCGTACATCAACCGGGGCAACACCGTTCTCACTAGTATATGGCATGGAGGTTGTCCTGCCACTGGAGGTTGAGATACCATCTTTGAGGGTTTTACTTGATGTTAAGCTGGACGAGGCAGAATGGGTGAAAAGTAGATTGAATCAGCTGAGTTTGATAGATGAGAAAAGACTGGCATCCATTGCACATGGTAGGTTGTATTAGAGCCGGATGAAGAAAGCGTTCGACAAGAAGATTCGACCTCGAAGCTTTCAGACGGGTGATCTTGTGCTGAAAAAGATTCTCCCACCGCAATCGGATCATAGGGGCAAATGGACTCCCAATTACGAAGGTCCATACGTGGTGAAGACTTTTCGTCCCCTGTGAACTCGGACGCAGTTAAAAAATACTTTGCTTAAAATTGACCCGCTGGACAGTAAAAAGAGAGTCCAGGCAAAAATGGGGCATCCTGGCGAACCGAAAAACAGAATAAAAAGGTTCGGGCAAAAGTTAGGGATATAATTTAAAAATGTACACCCGCGAAGTCGAAAACCTACACTGGGCGGCTTCGGCAAAAAAGGGTATCCCGGTGAATCGAAAACCCGCAAAGGGCGATTCACGCAAAAGTTAGGGATTTGAGAAGCAAATGACTGCGGTCCAAGTTTGATTGTTAGCGGTTTGGGAGCATCTGGGGATCTATTATCCAAAGCAGTTTCTTCCGAAGACAGAGATCGGGAAAGCGTCAGAGTCCGACGAGTCATAAGAGGATCGGTTCATGGTGTTCGTCTGTAACACGTTGCCGGCATGTGTACAAATTTTATTCTGTATATTTGTATACTTCTGCACTTTGTGTATGTGTGACTACCTCTTTTCAGGAGTTGCATCTGATGTACAAATCTTGCCTATTCTCAGGCCGTTATCAATAAAGTGTTTTATTCAGCGCAATGTGTGACTTTGGTTTTAATTTTTACAGTTTTGTTTGCAAAAAACGCCGATGTTTTTGATAAACTTACATGCATGTAAACAGGCGGGCCCCGGCCGATGACTGTTAAAACCAAAAATTACCTGAATGGTTGTCATGGGTGATTACCAAGATGTTTCTTTTTGCATAGATTGCCTTGTGTTTGCTTGTTGACTTTTGCAGGTATTCGAAATCTTGCAAAGTTCCCCGCCAGAGTTCATGGCAGGCTGGTACCCTCTCCAGAGGTTGAATGTTGTGTCTTCCCCAATGAAGTCGCCCCAGGCAAAACTGAATGATTATCTCCCCAGGAGAGCGGAGATTGCGTCAAAGGAAAAGGTCAATGTATCTTCAGTAGTTCAGAATTGGCTTATTAAGCAGAGCAGAGTCCTCCCTAGTGAAGGTCGAGATGGATATGATTAACTTCCCAGAGAGCTCTTGTGCAGTGCAAATCAGAATGTATAGTTCAGTCCCCAGCTCAGTGATAGCAGGATGATTTCCCCAGCTCAGTGATAGCAGGATGATTTCCCCAACCCAGTGATAGCAGGAGGGGTTCCCACAGAGTGTGATCAAGTGGTTGGAGCTGTTGAAAGGAGTTTTCCCGAGCAGGATTGTCCTTTCTTTCCCTAGCAAGTCGCTCTTCCTCGTCAGGAGGATCGTCTTCGGCAGATTTTGAAGTTTTGAGTTTGTGAGCTACCTTCCTAGCAGGATGGTTATCCCCAGCGGAGTTAGTTCATCTTTCCAACATTTATTTTGTTGGAAGCGTATCGGTAGTATTCCGGTCATCCCCAGCGGATCCAGTGTGTCTTCAGCATTTATTTTGCTGAAGCAACTCTTTGCATAAACATGCATCATGAGCATTTGCATTTGACGCGAGCACGTAGCATTTCCAGGCTGCATGGAAGCATTATACCATTATCAAACAGGCATTTTTGAAACATAAGCCAGGTGGTTACCTCTTCAGTTTCAGATATGTTGTACCCTGCCGATAAGTGAAATCATGGTTTCAGGAAGATGTTAATTTGTGGTCAAGATATGCAGTGATCATATTTTGTACCATCTACGGGGTTCATATGGCAAGGCACGCAGGGATCGTGTGGATTTTGAGATGTTGATTTGTGGTCCAAGTACGCAGTGATCGTATTCGTCCCGATCTATGGGGTTCATGTTGTAAGGCACGCAGTGATCATGTTGATCTTGGTATGTGTATCTGTGGTCGAATGGCGCATCGATCGTATTCGTCCCGATTTAAAAAGGTTCATGTTGTAAGGCACGCAGTGATCGTGTTGGTATCATTTCGGGGTTTTATTGAGCAGGACACGCAGTGATCGTGTTTACCATATCATGTGATTTTGTTGGTCGATATATGCAGTGATCGTATTCGTCCGTTCTACAGTGATTATGGGTTGATACGCAGTGATCATGTTCATCCGGTTGTTGGTCGATATGCGCAGGGATCGTATTCGTCCGCGGTACAGTGGTTATAGGGTGAGGCACGCAGTGAACGTGTTCATCTGATTGTGGGTGGCAGAAGTACGCAGTGATCGTATTCGTCCCATGTTTGAAGTTATGTCACAGCACGCAGGGATCGTGTTTCCTCCAGTCAAGAGGGTCGTGACATGAGGCGCGCAGTGATCGCGTTTACCCTATGTATGGTTAGGATACGCAGTGATCGTATTCGTCCCATGTTTGAAGTTATATCACAGCACGCAGGGATCGTGTTTCCTCCAGTCAAGAGGGCCGTGACATGAGGCGCACAGTGATCGCGTTTACCCTATGTATGGTTAGGATATGCAGTGATCGTATTCGTCTAGTCATGTGGGTTAGTTGAGACGCACAGCACGCAGGGATCGTGTTTTCTCCATTCAAGAGGATCGTGGCTCAGAACGCGCAGTGATCGTGTTCGAACGCGCAGTGATCGTGTTCAAAATACGCAGTGATCGTATTCGTATAGCACGCAGTAATCGTGTTGATAGTACCATGGGAATTTGTGATCCAGAGCACGCAGTGATCGTGGTCATCGTATCAGTTGGGTTTGTTGGTCGACATACGCAGTAATCGTATTCATCCTATTGCATGGGTTGGTTTTGTCGCGCACGCAGTGATCGTGTTGACCTCACTTAGGGGTTTGTTGGTCGAGATGCGCAGTGACCGTATTCGTCCTATTGCAGTACACGCAGTGATCGTGTTGACCTCACTTGGGGGTTTGTTGGTCGAGATGCGCAGTGACCGTATTCGTCCTATTGCAGTACACGCAGTGGTCGTGTTTATCATATTGGTGGTTGAAGTACGCAGTGAACGTGTTCACCTCTTCTATGTGGATTAATTCCGTCTGGCACGCAGTGATCGTGTTTATCTCATCCGGTTGGATTTATGGTCGATAGGATTGTAACGCAGCACGCGGTGATCGTGTTCGTCGTGTTTGTCTCATTATGTGATTTTGTTTGCAGCATCAAGACGCGCAGGGATCGTGTTTCCTCCTGCCAAGAGGGTGGTGGTGTAGAATACGCAGTGACCGTGTTCATCATGTCACAGAGGGTTGTTGTGCCAGATACGCAGTGATCGTGTTCGTCATGGCATATTCCCCTAGCAGAGTTGCTTGGTCAAGCATTTCTCTTCCTCCTCAGCCGAGTCCTTTCTCAGAATGCTGTGGAGATAGCATGGTACAGATCTTGGGTGGTTACCCGCAGTTACCTCAGTAGAGACGTAATCCCCAGTAGGTCGGTCTTCAACGAGATACTTGGTTAAGTTCCTCGTAGTCCCCGGCAGGGTACTCTTTGACAAGTCGCGTGGTTAAGTCATTTGCATTCTCCCAGCAGAGTCTTTCTCAGGATGATGTGGTAATGCAGATTTTCGGGTGGTTACCCGCAATTCTCCAACAGAGTTATGTTCTCCAGCAGGGTGTTACTTCGATGAGTCGCTTGGTTAAGTCCCTCATAGTCTCCAGCAGGGAGCTTGCTACAGGAGTGGTTTGGTTAAATTCCTTGTATTTTTCAACAAGGTTATTCTCGCCAGGGTATTTGGTTTAAGTTCCTAATTTCTCCAGCAGGTGTTTGACAGCAGTTGTCAGAATTGTCCCCTCAGAGTTGCTTGGTTAAGTTTCTCGTTCCCCGCAGAGTCGGTTGTTCATATCTTCGAACATTGTCTCGCTTGGTTAAGCGTTTGCTCGTTTCTTCAGGATACGAAAGGTTGATTAGTGAAGTCAACATGACAAGTGAAGTCAGTTTTCTCCCGCTGGTTAGCGTGTGTAGTGGTTGATAAGTGAGATCAACAAAGGTTGATAAGTGAGATCAACAGAGGTTGATAAGTGAGATCAACAGAGGTTGATAAGTGAGATCAACAGAGGTTGATAAGTGAGATCAACAGAGGTTGATAAGTGAGATCAACAGAGGTTGATAAGTGAGATCAACAGTGGTTGATAAGCGAGATCAACAGAGATTGATAAGTGAGATCAACAGAGGTTGATAAGTGATGTCAACAATTTCTCATTGAGTGGTGTTTGCTCATTTCTTCGGAATGGAGTGGTCTGCGGACAATATCAGATTGGCAGATGGATGGCTAGTTGTTGTTATGACAACAGAAGCCAGTTCCCAGGGTTTTCTCAAGCAGTAGTCGTTTTAGCAATTTATTTTTGCGGTTGGCAAATTTCCGGGTTCTTTCGTATTCAACCGCCTCGTACCTCGAATGCCTGAAGGCTGCGCGCTCTTCATCCAGTCGGGTCCAAGTCGCTTGAATAGGGGCAGCTGTTGCACCCCAAAATTTGCCCAACCTTTTCTAACCTAGGTTTATGTTTCAATTGCATAATCATTTGCATTGTCATCATGTACATAGTGTATTCATCTGCATTGCATAGCATAATCAAGCTATCTTAATCAGGGGATCAAGTGCTATTCTTATCTCAAGAGGCATGTCCAAGGGTTTCATTCATATTCAAGACTACTCAGGTCATCAGAGAAGAATTTGAGCTTTGGAGAGTGGACAGGTTGATCAATGAGTTCTCTCCTATCTTGAGGTTGTTTGGGGATCATAAGAGGAAGTGTGAGCTATGAGCCAAGAGCATGAGGTGTGTATGGATGTTATGAAGAGCCTAGATGATCATTTTGAAGAAGAATCAAGTCATTGGAGTGATTGCAAGAGCCTCAGTGGAAGTCAGTCAACTAGGGTCAACACTAGGTCAATCCTAGGTCAAAGACTTGTTTTGAAGGGCATCAAGAATCATTTGAAGGGTGTGGGATTCATCATTTGATATAAAGAATAAGGATATGATGTTGTGATAAAGAAAAATCAAGAGGAGTCAAGGAGAACTGGAGTCACTAAATTAGGGTTTCAGTGTAAAATCCCCTAATTTAGGTCAAACTTCAAAGCAGTGTACCTCAATATGCAAGCTTCATATGAATTTCTGGTCCACAAGAAACTTGTATAGCATCTTCATAGCTTTAATTTGAGTGGTGGAAGTCATCAAGATGATTTATAGAACTCAAGTTATAGCTCTTGCAAGTTATAGGTCATCTGAGGGCACTGAAATTTGTCTGTGAAAGTTGTCTGTCTTCCAAGCAACTTTTGACCTTCAAGGATATTTCAAATGGATTTCTGGCCAACATAAGAGTTGTTCCTTATTGTATTAGATTTCTAGGAAGGTATGGTATGCCTTCATATGATTTGTGGAACTCTACTTATGGTCTTGGCAAGCTAAGGGTATTTTGGTCATCTGAGGATTACAGGTCATTCTTAGCCTATGCCTAAAACTCATACAAGGAAGCTTCAAATGAAAAACTTCACAACATCAAAGTTGCTCAAAATGCCTTTTTAAGTCTATAAAAGAAGTCATGAAAGTTTGAAAATGCATGGAATGAGACTTGACCAAAGTTGGTGGAAAATGACCTAAAAAAGGCATATAAGTTGAAAAAGTTGAAATGAAAAATTGGTTTGAGAGATCTACAAATCCAAAATGGGTCATCCAATATACCAAATTGATTCCAAACATCATTTTAGAGACATTGGTTCAGCCACTTTTTTGAGTTAGGGGTTAAAAATTGGACTTGCTTTGTATTTTTGTTACTTGCATAATAAGGCAAGCATGGAAAATTTGGCATAAGGTGAATGTCAAGGCAAGGAACTTGTTTTCTTCACTCATTCCATTTCAATAACTCATGAGAGGAGATTTTGACACAAGTTTGGAAGGGTGTGTGCATGAGATATGAGATGATTCAAAGTATCATTGAGTGAGAACTTCCATAACTTTCCACCACATTCTACACTTTCCTAGATCAATCTAGAAACTTCTAGATCTGTGTATCCTCATCTATATATTGAACTGAAGCCATTGGTGCAAAGGGTTGGTGAAAAGAGGGAGAGAAAAGAGAGAATTCCATTGTTGCTTCTCTTGTAAGAAAGTGTGAAATTCCCCAATCTACATCAATTCAGATCATCCTTTCTCTTCATCCATCATCCATTGAAGATTGTGAGTGGGAACAAACAAGCTCAGAGGTGCATCAATGGAAGCTTGAAGCTCTAAGATTGAAATTGCAAAGATCCATCTCAGATTCGAACGTCACAATCCAAGCATTTTTCTCCCTACTTTTTGCAAACAGAAACCCTAGCATCATCTAAAGATCATTGGTGAAAGCTTGCAAGTGTTGAATCGAGCTCCTTCTCATCTGTTCCAACAAGAATAGCAGGTTGGTGATTTCTCCTATATCTCCCTAATTAGGTGTTGCTAGGTTAGATCATTGGTATAAGATTGTTAGGGTTAGGTAGATGACCATATGCCCCATCTGTTATGGCCATTAGAGACAATTTGATTCATGGTGATGAAACTTTCTTGATCAAGAACTCCTGAATTAGGGCAAGATAATGTTAGATTTTTGGCTCAGAATACTCAGCATAGTCCATAGATCGTTCTAGGGTAGTTTGAGCAAGTTTGATGATCATGCACATCAGGTGCAATTCAGTGGTGTCCAAGACTTCCAGCTATCGAGCTTGATTATATGTTGAGTTTCAGCAAAATCCAAGTATAGGATCTTGTAGAGGGCTTTGAGTAGGCCAATTTTGGTTTTGAGATTGAAGGATTTGGTTGAGTGAGGAGGGAGAACTGAGCTGTGGAAGTTTGTGCATGGGAGAAGAAATTCTGAAAACCCTAGCTCCTCGTTGGGGACGATGACCCAGGGACGTTGGATTGTTTTCAAAGTTTGACTCATTAGCCTCATCAGACGGTCCAGATTTGAAGTTGACAAACGGAGGGAAATCTCCAAGTGGAACGCAGCGTTTCACTAATTGAAACGCGTGGGCTTTGGATCAGATTCATATCCCCACCCCCTTTTGATAGGCCCAATGGAAATACACTTGAGTTTGTTGCTTTTCGCACCGAGGGTTTAATCTTTTTCTTTTATTTTTTTTAATTCAATTTTTCTGAAGCGTGTTGGGCTTAGGGCATTTGATATTCGCGCCCCCACTCCATGGCCCAATGTGGAATTATAACTGGGCGCCATTGCTAGTAACACCCCCCTCCCCATTTTATTTCTATTTTGTGTTTTTTAATTCCTTTATATTTTTAGTACCTTTAAAAAATCATAAAAAATTGGAAAAAGCTTAGTTTTAATTATTTCTTTTTTCTCTAGGTCAATAATTCTGTCTAGAAAAATATTAAATAATAAAATTGGCATTTTATTTTGTTTTAATATTTTTCATGCATTTTTCTTGTAAATAGCATTTTAATGAGTTTAGTTTAGTACTCAAATTTGTTGCTTTTAGTTCTCATAGGTCCCTTTAGATTTAGGACTCATTCTTTTTAGGGTGATTAGTTTAGGACTTCAACTTGTACATAGGATTTAATTCATATTTTTAGAATTTAATCTTAGGTGATTTGTTTAGGTGTGATTATAGTGGTGAAATGAGCATGTGTGAGGTAGATTAATTCTTTTAGGGATTTTGATGTGATTTTTTTGGGGTATGGGACTATAGGGGTTATGGGTATAAGATAGATCCCTTAGAAATTGTTAAGATTCCCCTACTGCTATTAGTATATTGCTTATATTTGATTGATTGTTTGGTGTGCCCTCTTTAGGGTTATGATTTTGTCTGTGTGGGGTATTGGGTTTGTTTGGGATTTGGGGAGAGCTGAAGACCTGTGATGTTGAAGCCCATTTGAAGATCAGAGAATGAAGACCAACTTCCAGAGTTGATGAGGAGTATCTCTTGCTGGCAGCTGTTGAAGTCTATAGGATCTAGGAGTTAGGCAGAGCCCTAGAATAGACAACTTGATTCTCAAACATGGAAGGCCTTGATTGCCTCCATCCTTCTCTGTGATGCAGAGTCTCTCTAAGACACTCACCCCCTTCCTTTGGAAGGCTCGGTGCTAATGTCTAAGGGATAGAACTCTTGAGAGAAAACCTCTTATGTGTTGATAGCAGTATGTTTTCCACCCTTGGTGGTCAACTAATTGCTTAACACCCAATTCATTCCTGTGATTGATTCCTCAGCTTGGAGGTTAGGACTTGAAGAAAAGCCATTGGGAGACTGAAGATAAAGTCTGATGCTTGCTTGAAGCCTGAAGATGAAGCCAGATACTGATGAAGACTGCTTTGCTGTTTAGTTTTAGCTGTTTCATTTCTTGATGTATTGTGCGAATTCCCCGGACTGTATTGTTTGCTGTTTAACTTGTTGGGTTGAAAGTGAATCCTGTTCACTTTTGCCTATTGTTTTCTAGGTTCGAGGTTGAGTGGGACTCCTTTGCCTCGCTTGTATTGTTGCATCCATGCATTTTACTGCTTTATTGTATATATCTGCTGTTTCTGTTTCCGTCTATTCCCTTAGGAGCTCTGTTTCTCTCTGTGCAAGAGAGGAATATGATAGACATTAGGAGTTAACCCATGCATGATAACATTAGGGTAGATTTTTATCCCCTTTTTAACCCTAGGATTTTAGAATGTCATCTCTTTTTCCTTCAAAACAACAGAAAAACATTAATAAAGGTTATAACAGAGATTAATTCATTTCTTCCGTCAAAAGATTTGAACAAACATCAACCTTTTTGCAATAAGAAAACCCTTGTTTAAGGTGAGATTTTTCATAAAAAACACTTGAACAGCTTGTGTAGTGCGTAGCCCGAACTACGTTTGCTCTGATCTTCCACGCAGTGTGGAAGTACGTAGGCATAGGATGCGAAGTCCTAGCAAGCAACCTTCGCCCCCCTTCCCCGTAGTTAGGCGAACTACGTTGACTCTGATTTCTCGTTCCCGACGGGAATACGTAGGCATAAAGTGCGATGCTTTGCCGAGTCATGTTTTCTTTTCTTTTCAGACCTCATCCTTTAGTTTAGATAGAAGTGTAATCCGTACAAACCAAGCAAGCGTGGATCCCATCGAGTACGATGGACGTGAGGGGTGCTAATACCTTGCCCTTGCGTAACCGACTCCCGAATCCAGGTTTTGGTTGCGATGACCATACCTGTTCCCGTCTTTGCGTTAGGTTTACTTCGAGCGTTTCCTTTCCCTCCTTTGGGATAAATAACGCACGGTGGCGACTCTTCTGTATTGCCGGCGCCGATTTTCGCAGTAGCGACACATTTATTTGCATCTTTATGCTTTATTTTTCAAATGTTTACTTCTTGTCCAAAATTTTGATATGCTAAGATTGGAGGGAGGATGACGAAAATGTTATACCCATAACTGCTGTCAGTATGCTTTCAATTAAACCTTGTTGACGATGTAAGGCATTGTTTCAATTCCCAAACACTGGAGAAATAAGGAAGTTAATCCCTCGTCACCCCCTTCGGGCCTAGAAGTTGGAGTTTCTTTCGTTACAAAAAAACCCACAATTTTAACCTTGGGATGGGTAGTTCTCAGTTAACTTGGTTGTGTGTTCATACGATACACCTTTCATTAACAAATTTTCCTTCGCACACGTCAAATAAATGTCGAAGATGTTTTCTAATCAAAAGGTCGATGATGGTTCACCGTAATCATTAAAATCAAACAGTCACTTTCCTTCACACAAAAAAATAATATAAAAAAATCAAAAGAAGCCCGCTAAGTCAAAACCTATGAAGGAGACTTAGGCAAAACTGGGGCATCCCGCTGACTGTAAACTCTAAAATAAACAGTTCAGGCAAAATTTAGGGATAATACAAAGAGATTTTTAAATCCTTATCTTGAAAATCCTCAATGTCAAAACAATCAAATGTTATAGGGGAGTAGTGGCTGCCTTTTCATAGGTCCCTTTAACTTCTGAGTCATCATTGCTACGATCAATGAAATCCCTAACTTATGGGAACCTGAATGCATAGTATGAGTTAACTGAGCATAGGACTGAAGATCATCACGTAGATTGGGTGGGTACAAATAAATTTTGAGCCTTTATCTTTTGTTTCATAAACCGTGAACCAGGCCACATTACAACCCTCAAAAGACCTAATTGAAGCAAGGTTATTTTGAAAGTATACTACAGCAAGGTTGCGTAACCTGACTCCAAAAGATCTTTCTGAATCATTTATTTTGGCAGTACACCTTTGGTTTAAACTTTGAGCATCTTGAACCGCCGTGTTCTGACTAACGACTCATGTATTTTCCATCTTTCAAAAATAATTTTGATTTCAAAAGTCGCATGAACTTTGCATTACCATGTTTGTATGAATATTTTTGTTTTCAAACTGGCTTTCCTCTAAGGAATTTTCAAACAATGAGAAACTTGGTCAAGTGATCTTATCAGGGGCAAATTCCTTTTACATCCTGTCAAAGAATCAGTTCAAGATTTGTTCAAGGCAATATCTTCTCAGATTTGGTTTATCTAGAGAATTGTTCAAGACTCAGACTAGGGCAAGCCCTCCGAGGATACAGCAAAACAGTTGATTCCACGAATCAGACAGCTGAAGCAATTATCAGTTTATTTGACCTGGGGCAGTTTACTTGCATAATCCCCAAGCAGTTATTCATCATTCCTACAGTGACTATCAACTTGATACAATTTAACAGAATGACAGTGATCTCCGTGTTGAGGAATCAGTCCTCCAGTTTTGTCATCTCACAGAAAGAGTCGAGTTTTGTCGTCGACGTCTGCATTTGCATTTGATCATATGTCATAGCATAATTCCTATACATGTGCACATCTTGGGTGCTTTATTCCCCATTTACATTTCTATCTTGGGTGCTTTACTCCCCATTTACATTTCTATCTTGGGTGCTTTACTCCCCATTTACATTTCTATCTTGGGTGCTTTATTCCCCATTTACCTCTCTATCTTGGGTGCTTTACTCCCCATTTACATTTCTAGCTTGGGTGCTTTACTCCCCATTTACATTTCTATCTTGGGTGCTTTACTCCCCATTTACATTTTTATCTTGGGTGCTTTACTCCCCATTTACATTTCTATCCTGGGTGCTTTACTCCCCATTTACATTTCTATCTTGGGTGCTTTACTCCTCATTTACCTTCTATCCTTGGGTGTTTTATCCCCCATGTACCTTTTATCCCGGGTGTTTTATTCCCCGTTTACCAGATATTCCTGGGTTTACCTAACATCGTGGTGTTTTACCCCCATTTGCTTCTTTTTTTTTCTCCCTGAGGTCGTGTTTTACTCGCGTCTTACCTTGTGGGCAAAATTTATTTACTTGGCATCATGAGTGTTTTATCCCCATTTGCGTTTTTCTCCTGAGCTCGTGTTTTACCCGCGTCTTATCTTGCGGACAATTTCTAATTTACTTGGCACATATCAACAATTCTGTGTCGTGTCTATCCGACGTTCTTCCAGATATGACATGTCTTCTTCCCTAGTGCAATTCCTCGATGGGTCGTCCCCTGTGACGTTGTTTCGTCTGTATCCGTGCATTTGTCATTTTCATCATTCGCATCATATCAGATTTATATCATATTTAGCATTATAGTTCGTTTTGTTTTGTCCATATCATTGCATAGCACTGCGTCTAAAGGCAAAATTTTCGGTTATCTGTATTTAAATACCTCCACCGTGGTTTCTCGAGTCTCCGTTGCTCAAATCACCCGGTGAAGTTATTTAAATAGGGGCAACTGTAATACCCCAAATTTTGCCCTAAGATTTGTCGTCACATTTCATTGCATTTAATCAATTACTAACAAATTTGTGTAGTCGTTTGACTTTTTGCAGGTAAATATCATATGGCATGTATTTTTTTTCTAAAAAGTAAAAATGACATAATTGGCAAGAGGACATGTGTAAGGAGTTGTGAGTGTGAGAGGTTGAGAGTTCGAATCTCACCTTAGTCACTTTTTTGTTTTTTATTATTTTTACTCTAAATTTTTCTATCTTTCATTAAAAAATAACAAAAATAGTTTTTTATTATTATTTAATTATTATTTCCGTATTTTAATTAAATCATTTTTTAAAATATTATTTTTTTCACTTTTTTCTAAATTATTCATAAAAATATCCAAAAAATCATAAAATAAAAAATATTGAAAAAAAATTTGTTCTTTTTATAATATTTTTGATTTTAGGAATCAATAGGATTATTAGTTTTTATTTTAAGTTTATTTTAATTATTTTAAATTATTTAAATTTTATTTTTTTTCTTAACTAATTATTTAGTTTGGGCTTTAAAATGGGTTTTAGGGACATTATTGACAATTTGGTGTTAACCCTAATTTGTTCCCTATATATACATGTGTTGCTTTGTTGAAAAGGAGGTCAGAAGGTTTTCTTCAGAAAAGAGGAGAGAGAAAGGGAGAAACAAAGGAGATCCCCAGAGAAGAAAGGCGGTCGTTCCCAGAACTCGTCATAAGGATTGGAGCTCTCCAGTGTTCCCTTATTCAAACCTTTTTCACATTTACTGAAGCAAACCCCCGCTTCGTAGGTTAAATTACTAAACCTTTTGCCTTTTCATGTTTATGTGCATATTTTGCCATGTTAATGTGTTTAGTTCCGTTAAATTATTAAACCTTTTGCATTTTCATGTTTATGTGCATATTTTGCCATGTTAATGTGTTTAGGTCAGTTAAATTATTAAACCTTTTGCTTTTTCATGTTTATGTGCATATTTTGCCATGTTAATCTCCATGTGTGTTTAGGTCCCTAGATTTTAATATCAAAACCCTTTTTTAACAAAACCTTTTTTTTAAAATCAAAACCTTTTTTTTTATTATTAAAACTTTTTTGTAGTAAGACCTTTTTTTAAAAACTGAAAAGCCTTTTTAAGAAGAAAAAAAAAACCTTTTTGTTCCCAAAAGCCTTTTCCCAAAAAACTGAAAAGTTTTTCCCAAAAAACTGAAAAGCCTTTTCCCCAAAAAACTGAAAAGCCTTTTCCCAAAAAAAATGAAAAGCATTTTCTCAAAAAACTGAAAAGCCTTTTCCCAAAAAACTGAAAAGCCTTTTCCCAAAAAACTGAAAAGCATTTTCCCAAAAAACTGAAAAGCCTTTTCCCAAAAAACTGAAAAGCCTTTTCCCAAAAAACTGAAAAGCCTTTTTTTGGGATGAAAAGCCTTTTTTGTTCTAAAAAAAACTGAAAAGACTTTTCCCCCAAAAACTTTTTCTTATAATTTAAACTTAATTTTTTTTATAATTTTAACTTAAACATTTTTGTTAAAAAATTAAAACCTTTTTTTTTATAATTAAAATATTAAAAAATTAAAACCTTTTCGTAAGGAACTCCTGATGTTTGATGTTTGTCGTGTCATTTTATGTATCTTTTATTACTTTTCTTTCTTTGGGCATTTCATGTGCATGCTCGAGGTTGAGATGTGCTTGTGGTGGCCACAGCCCCACACTATTTTCCTCCCTCACTTCATTCTAAGTGTCATTACATATTTTCATATTCTTCATCTGCCTTTATTACTTTTCTTATTTTTGTACCTTAATTATTCCTCCATATAATGATTTGTCATATTTTCACATTTTTTACAGTTTTATCCTTCCGAAGGATTAGGTCCAGCCTTTTGGCCGCCGAGTCAATAGCCTTACCCCTTTAATGGATCAAACCCTGTTTAGCCTAGGTGTCCCGCCGTGGGCAAAATTGCTTTTATCCTAGTGTTAGGCCAAAAGAGTCGCCGTACTCTGTTTTAAGGTTTTCCGCCGTGGAATCCCTAATTTAACCCTATTTTAATTTTAATTAATATTTTTTTAACATAGAGATTGGAGTCTCTGAATAAACCTTGGCCACAGTCAAGACGTTTCTAACCTCCCTTTTGAGGGGAACTACAGTTACTCTGATTCCATTCCCGTAAGGATATGTAGGCACAAGATGCGATGTCTTGCCGAGTAAACTTAGAATTAACCCCTAGGTCTTTTTTAATTTTCAATCCTTTGTATATACCCTAAAGCAAAATAATTAATGAAATAAATAAAAAAAAAATAAACAAAAGGTTCCCGTAGAGTACTACGGAAGTTTAGGGTGCTAATACCTTCCCTAAATTTAACCAACCCCCGAACCTTAGATCTCTCCCTTTTAGGTTTTTCCTTTCTTTAACCTTTCCTTCGGATAAATCAAAGACCGGTTGTAAATGAATTAAGATTCAAGTTAATCAATAGCTTGACATCCAAATTTCACCGCAACAGTTTTGCTCTAAGTTTCCTCAATGATTGTAGGACGGTGAGAACAAATATGAGGTTTGGGTGCGAGGAAATGTCGTGACTTTAAATCTTGCGGCTATGTATGTGTAACTTGTGAATTTTTCCTGGATTTGAAACCTGTCACCTGGTTGCGGCATGACGGAATTTGCGCTGTTGTTGTTGATTACTTTTATCCTCCTTTTAGGTAGCTGCACTTAGGAGCTCTTTGGGATTGATGTGGCTGCTTTGTGAATGATCAAGAGCATTTGGCTGTTGGTATAAAGATGCTGATGCTTGTAGTTTCTGCATATCTCGGCGCAACGAACTTGGCGGCGGTAAAGCCGTTGATGGTATTTCAAATCACAAGAAGAGATATCAGGTTTGAGACTTGGAGTCTGACATGCTGTTTCTACTAATGCAATTTACAGCTCCTTCACAATTGGTGTTGTGTGAACACTTGCAGGGTATTGCAGGTTAATGCCAGCTGAGAAACGAATTTCGGCCTTTTCCCATTGTTCCAGAATAAGAATCAGGAGCTGCAGGAAAAGTGTGATCGGTGGACGACAAGAGAAACGAAGCTGTGAGCTTGGAGCGTAAGGCACTGGAAGTTCTGCGAATGTCCTGGAGTCTGAACCAGTTCAATGATTGGTGCTTCTCTTTTCAAATGGTGCGACGTGGAGAGGATTGCTGAGATTGTAAACCTGATAATTTTGGTTGTACCGTTACCGTATTCTTCTGGTTCTTCATGATGTCCAGCAACATTTCATTTGTAAAATGGTGTTCTAGAGAAATCCTCACGTACCTTCCGTGGCTAGGAGTTTATTTTGAAACATAATTTGCGGCAGTGTATATTATGTACATAGAGTTTAGGCATTCCATCTTGCGTTTGAATGGTGAATTTGCAAATGTAAAGATGACCCTTCACCCATGTAAATAATTAACTTGATCATGATGATTGTTGTAGCGTTAGATTTAAAAACTCTACGAGGTTTGTGAATTCGTGGATAGCTTGCAAAATAGCATTACGAATCGTCTGCTAGCACTAGACATGAGAGTTTAAATTTGCCTTGTGTTCATGCATCCTTTGATTGTCAAACCAAATCTTCTTAGATTCACATACCAAGGCTTGGTCGAGATGAAAAGGTTCTCATTTATGTAAGCTAGTGGACTAGCTGAAACAAGAATGAGTTCTCACTTAACTTCTGAACGTGCAAACCAATACTTGGATCTTGTAATGAAACAAAATTCATGGACTTTGTAAATTGATCACAAGGCTTTTGAATCTATTGGATTTCAAAGGCTTGAGTCTTGTTTTTTTTTAAACCTTTTAATTGGACTTGAACTTCGGAGTAAGGAAAGCAAGCCATCCTTAAAACCAGCAATTTAAAAGTGATGTTCTTATCTTGCGATCCCTAGACAACATTTGGATAAGATGTCCACACCCCTTAATGAAAATACTCGACAACGCCCGGAACACTTGAAAGTCAAACGCGAGCAGAACAAAGAACAAGGGAAAGTATAGTTGAATCCGTTTTTTGTAGTTATAACCAGATCTGTTGCAAATTGAGTTTTGAAATTAATCGGTACTCTCTGAATCTTCAAATTGAATCTGATAGACTTATAAAACTTTCTCAATTAAGCTTGAGTTCCTGAGCGTTGAACTTCAAACTCGAATGTACTAGTCACGTCTCCGTGATGCCTGGTTGTAAGAGCATATACCTTACCATTATTGCGCCTGTACAAACTGGTTAGTCTCATAAATATTGAACATTAAAATAAAGTCGGATAGCAACAAGAAAACGCAAAAAGAGGTGGCATCTTATGGTCAAAAATTAGGGTGCAACAGCTCTGATAAACCATTATCATGTTGGATTAGTGACAGTGTATGTGTACACAATCATATAATCTGAAAAAATTTAGATTATTATTTTCATATTGTCATATATTCTTGCGCGCACTATAAATATGACATATTCTAAAAGGACTTCAAAATATAAAATAATTCTAAGAAGTCTTATTCTATTATACTGAGATATATATTATTCTTTAAATCTCAGAAAACATCATAACTTAATGTTTATGTCGATATTGAAAAGACACAATAATTTTTTTAGCATGCAAGAATATTGTGTTATTCTACCTCAAATATTCCACATTTGTCAAGTCATAATATGAAAGTACAAGTAAATATCAATACTCTTATCGAGTATGATATTGTGTTATGAAGGAGGTACTTATGATTAAATGTAATTACTCTCATAATAGAGTATCCCTATATGTAATTATTATTCTTAGATCTATGTAGATATTCTATGACCTTTAATTTGAAAACTCATAAGTAAAATCACTAATCATAGACTTATACACATGAGTAAGTCTTATGATATTTTGTGTTAGCGAAAGTTTATCAATAACATTTTCATATGTTTTGGTTATTCTTTATAACATATTTTTCTTCACTTAAATATGTTACTCTCAATTCATCATTCTTTATATAAAATATGAGTCTTTAACATATATGAGTTGTTTTTCTTATCGAATTAATACAATTTCTGCAATGTTGAAGCTTACTTTTCATTTGATTGATTAGTGTTTTGACCATATTTAGTAATCTAATGTTAAAATTATTAATAATTGAATATTTTCATCCTAGTGAAAGATTGCTAAATTAACTAGTTAATCAATCAAATGGATTTATATAATCAATTATTAATTAATTTTTCTATGGTTAGTTGTTATTAAACGCTAATTATTGATGAATTATTTGATTGAGTTTTGTGTCTGAATGTACTGTGATGGGTTGAAATATTCAGTTAAGTCCAACGAGAGGTCTTTGTTCTCAGCCGTTTAACTATTTAAGTATCATCTTATTAGACAATTAACATACCCTAAAACGACAATGATTGTAGTAATTTTTTCATACTCACTCTTCTGAAGGCCGACTCTCAAATCTTACAAGGTTCACTGTTCTTATCATTATTAATTATTCTTTAATACAATAATATTGTATTATTTGTATCTATTAAATTATTTTAAATTCATCATATAATTTAGTGTAAATATTAATTTTTGTTTATATGATTGCAAACATTATTAAATTTTATTTTTAACTTTTTTTTTAAAATTATATTTAATTATATATTATAAGTTTTTTATAAAATAAAAAGTATTTAAATATCGATATTAAATCAATATAAAATACCTAAATAATTTTTAAATATAGGTTTATTTATTGTAATTCAGTAAGATTCATTCCATCACATAAGTATATCTATAAAATCTTGTTAAGTGTTGTTAATTTTTTTTTTATAAATATTTTTAAAATACTGAATAGAGATTTTTTCGCACCCTATTTTCAAAATATATTTTAAAATACTAAAAACAATTTGTGGTTTTTTTTTAACAGATATTTTTAATAAATCGATAGTGTTTAAATATGAAAAATGAATTGTTTTGTATAGATGTATTAGAGGCCATAGTCCATTTCTATCTAATTACACATTTGTGTTTTTATTATTATGAAATGGACCATCAAACATCCATTCATATTTTGTCATATAAATTAATTAATTGAAAAAGAATTAGTTAATTATTAAATAAAAATTCAATTATTTTTAATATATAATTTAATCACTAAATCAATTACAGCTCTCTATTAATAAATTGTTAACATAATTAATTTAAATATATATGTCTACATAATATAATTAAATAAAATATTTCAATAATCTTTCTTGATCAATATATTTTAATAATCATATAATTATTTGTCGAGCATGTATTCAAATGCTATGTTTTGTTGGATTTCTTTTTAACAATTTGGTTGATCTCATACATCAAGAATAAAACTATGACGACTATAATCACTAATATATAACACGGCAGAATCTTACCATTTATATATTTGTTGAAATAAATTAATATAGGGTAGCATGAAAATTAATATACCAAAAACAACGGTAAACACGTTTCTTTTATGAATATGTTGTCAACTTCGGAGATAATTTGTCCGAAGTGAAAAATATGAAAAAAATTCACAACAGTGTGAAAGAAGTCAAATGAAAATTAATCACAATCTCTAAAATAACAGGAAATTAATTGTCCGCTTCAACTTTTTCTAAGAAATGGTTGTTACTTCCTAAAAGTTTTGAGGGACAATTATATATATATATATATATATATATATATATATATATATATATATATATATATATATATATATATATATATATATATATATATATATATATATATATATATATATATATATATAACAAATCTTAAAAAACTCTCAGAAACCCTTTATCACTATAGGTTGTACTTTTAACCCATACAATTTTCAAATAAGTAGTTGATACCACTTAAATTATATAGATGAGACCAAACTTATTCTTATTAATATTTTGGTTTTGTAATAATGTGAGAAAAAAACTGTTTTGTATAGATTATCTTTTATTGAGATTCGACAGTTTCTTATTGTTTTTAGTTGTATTCCAGAGATTCCATTTTTATGAATAAAAAAAGTAAAGAATATTTTAAACGAAAAGTGACAGAATAATCACCAAACTTTCCAACAACACAGACAAACCATATAACATAGAATCTTTGAAAAAAACCCGTGACCCCGTTTCTCGATTCCATTAGTTTCATATTCTTAGAGTCACCTAACAATTTTGTCTTTCAAATATAAATAAAATCAAATAATTGTACAATAGTTGGTCAGTAATAACTGGAGTTAGACTTAATAGGATCACGTTTGAACGTGTAAAATTAAATGCTTAAAACTTCACTCATAACGGATGTAGTTTTTTCTATAAAATTTACATAGAAATAACCATTTTTTAATTTTGTGACATATATAAATAATTGATATTAATTTAATAAAAATATTTATTGAAACAATATCATCATCACAGCACAATCATTCAAGCTCATGATCTAATATTTATTACTCCCTCCCATCATTATTATAAAAAATATTCTCTTTTCAAATTCATTAAATAATTGATATATATGATCTACATAGAGTTCAGATAGATAGTTATTCAATACATCTAAAAATAGAATCTTTGTTTATAATAGTGACCAAAAGAAATATTTTTATAAAATCTTGAGAATTGTGATTAGAGATTTTTCCCATCCTATTTTTCAAATGTATTTTTAAATGAGAAAATAGAATGACAAGTGAAAATCGTGTATTCCGCTAAGCCAGATTTAAAATTTTAAATTATTTGTATAATATGATAAAATAATATATTTTCATTGAATGACAGTATAAAACTATTTTACACTATAAGTGCATCTCCATTTTTTAAAGCATCAATTTTTTTGTAGTTCTTTCTCAATTGATATTTCTAATGACTCTATGTTATTTAAATGGAAAAAAATAAATTGTTCATTATATCCGTGTATTAGAGAGTGTTATGAATCTTGTTGTGAATTACAACAAAATTTAATATCAATTTATGAGGCAAAGAAAAATAGCACCCAAAATAAATGGTCTTCAGCAATAATAATCCGTACACAGATAATATAACAGAATAAGGCAAGAAAAAACCGAAGGTTTGTTTACCCAATTTGATCAAACGATCTACTCTAGGGGAGAGATCAACTCTCCAATTCACTATACTCAAAAAGTTGTTATAAGAGATTACAGATGAGTTACAAGAAAATAGTCTTCGCCTTCAGGTTCCTAAGAACAACCCTGAAGGCGCCCAAGAACAACCTTATTTTCTACCTAAGTGTTTCCCTACCTCTCTAACTCTTAATATGCTATACCTTTAGACCCTTGGTCTCTCTTGTTGGTGAAAACTCTAAGATTGTCACACACCAAACATATAAGAGATATATATTTATAATAGCAAATACTAAACAAACAAAGCCCAAAATCACATGGATCCATGGATCAAATTGAAAAAGCTCGAAAACTCAAAAATACTATTCATCATACGGACACACTATTCATCCATACAGACATCACTATTCATCCATACGGATAGCACTATTCACCGACTGTTTTTTTCCCCGACTTTTTGTCCAATTTTCGCGGTAAAAGCAATCTCCAAAATATGTTTTCTTTCTATTCATCAACAAAGATTTTAAGGCACATTTACAATAGAGAGCATATCACATATCTATCTATTGACTCATTTGCGTTTTCATTATTGTAAAATGAATCGTTAGACATCCATTCATATATGGTCATACATTAATTAGCTAATTAAAAATAATTAGTTAACTATCCTAATAAAAATTTTATTATTATTATTATACTATTTGATCACTAACATATAACGTGACTGAACTTTAATTACCACCACATCAATGCATTCAATAACATAGATCGATATGGAATAACATATAAATTTCATACGATTTGACCTCTATATCATGTATATTTTCAACTGGTCTAAAGTCTTTAGTGAGATGAAACTTAAAGTTTCTTATATGCAATTTGAAATAGTTTTTGGCACATAACCAAGAAATATAATGCTATAACAATAAAGAATCATAAGCTCTATTTTTGTTGAAAGTCAAATAAAATAAAGTTGGTTTGGAAAACTAAAACCAAAATATAGAAAAAAAAATTAATAAAAAGAAGTAGGACTCCCATTCGTCTAAGAAAATCTTTAAATTAAGACTCATGTCAGTAACATTGTCATGAAAATCCTTAGGCATTAAGTATTTTTGTATGACGGGTTAGCTAACATTATGCTTGTCCTGATATGTTCTATCAAAATTAACTTTACCTAAACTAATTTCTTTTACAAAAATATTCTTGATATTTGTAAATTTTTTACAATCTAACACTAATATTATTGTTTGAGTAGAATACAAGTGCACTATTTTCACAATAAATCCTTAAAGACCTCTAGATACTCCCAATGACGCATAGGTCTGTGACAAAGTTCTGCAATAATGTTATATGTTTTGATGCCTTAAAACAAGCCACTAAAGTGAGTTTCGCAGACTTCCAATGGATACCTCCTCCAAAATTAGAGTTAGAATATCTATTGATTTCCAAACTAACTAAATTTTGATAGGTGAATGTAAAGTCTCTAGCTCTCTTCAGGTAGAATATAACACATTCTACTATCTTTCAAGAAATCCTACATTGAAACCTAAGTCGGGGTGAGTGCAAACTTGAGCATACACAAGACTCCGTACAACTCAAACGAAAAGAATCTTATGATTCATTTCTTTTCAAGATTTGTAACAGAGAACAATTTAAGACTAAATTTTTCTCATCTATCAACGAGTGTTGCTCCTATTTTACTATATTTCATGAAAAATCATCTAGAACAACACCTATATAGGTCCTTTTATGATAGTCCAAAAGATACCTTGAGAGATATCTCTAAGTATTTGGGTTTATACGACAAAAAAAATGTCCCCAAGACCTCCATCTCAAAATTCTTTGTGAGAAATCACTTGGTTTCGTGCAATATTTCTATATTTTTTCTTTCCATAAGGATATCATCTACATATAATAGAAAATGAATTTGTTCCCATTAAACTTATGGAATACACAATCATCAACTAGATTATCCTTAAAACCACAAAAAGGTATGACTTGATAAAATTTGAAATACTATTGACCCAAATTCTGTCTAAGGCCATAGATGAATTTCTTATCTTTTCTAACCATAGGCTTTGTGTCTCCCGAAACATAATTTTACGCTTGCACAATAATTATTTCTTGGCTTGAATATGCACTACTAGAAAACTTCATTTTAGCTGCGAATTTAGCCTCGGCCATCGACACCGAGGCTAACTAGCCTAGACAATACCAAGGCTATTCAAACGCAAAAAAGTCATTTTAAAGTTTTTCTTTTACAATTATTTTTATTTAATTTATTAGACTTGGCTAGGCTGAGGCTAGATATTTTTTAATTTTTGAATTATCTTTTTTTAAATATTAGACACGACTGTGCCGAGGCTAACTATTTTTAGCTGCGACTTTAGCCTCGGCCACCGACACCGAGGCTAACTAGCCTTGGCAATACCAAGGCTATTTAAATGCAAAAAAAATAAATCATTTTAAAGTTTTTCTTTTACAATTATTTTTATTTAATTCATTAGCCATGGCTAGGCCGATGCTAGATATTTTTTAATTTTTGAATTATTTTTTTTAAATATTAGACACGGATTAGCCGAGGCTAACTATTTTTATTTTTTTCGAATATATTTATTTTATCTGATAGACACGGATGAGCCGAGGCTAACTATTTCTCACTCTTGTTTTTCCTGTTTCCCTCTTAATTCCTTTCAGAATGAAGAACCCTAAAATTAAACCAAATAGATTTTCAGAAGAAAAAAACCCCTAAAATCAAACAAAATCGAGCTGCAAATTCAACCTCAAACTATCTCTGATTCTTCTTCTGCTTCTTTTCAATGTAGTGAGTTTCAGTCTTGACCTTTACCTGGTGAAGGAAGTTTAGAAGATAGAGCTGCAAGTGAAAAGACGCAGAGAAAAGATAGCGAGAAAAGAGCTGCAAGTGAAGGAAGTTTCCAAGAGTCATAGTCAGCTTGCTAATCTTAGAAAACTTATTCCTAGTCTGATAAGGTAGAACAATTTGTTTGTGTTATTTGCCATGTTAAGGTTAGATTTTGTTATGTTTTTCATGCAAGAAAATGGAATTAGCCACTTAGGGAAAAGCTATGTGATTATGATGTTTTGCATTCAACTCATGAATTTTTAATTCCAACCCTAACTGAGATTTAACACAATCCTCGCTCTCAATTTAATTGAACTTGGATTAATTAACAGAGCCTAAACTCTGACGCGACGGTGTTGGTTAGAGTCTACGGCGAGGCAATCGGAGAGAAGAAAGTATATTGAACGTATTTTTGAACATGTGAGTTTATGGAAAAATTAGAATAAAGGGCATATGATATTAACACAATCCTGCTGGGTAGCTCGAAAGAACCGTAACCTCAAATTTTACATAAATGTTTGGTTGTTAAATGGAAGACTTCCATTAGGGCAGTATGTGCATGTTATTGCTTTTTTGTAAAAATGCTGATATATGCTTTTGAAACATAGGGTGAGTTGAGGATTAACATTGTTATGTTGAACTCATGTTTGTTGCTGTCAAAACTATGTCTCTTACTAACCTGTTAGTGAAAGGACAGCTACCCCATCATGTAGGTTTTAACTAGTTTGAGTGATTTGGACATTGTAATTTACAATGTGCTGTCATTTTGTTTTGAGGTGTGAGTTTGTTCAACTCATGGCAGTTGCTTTTAGATTGTCTCTAGGGTAATGTAGGTAGTTTGTTGCTTTTGTAGAGGTGATAATATATACTGTTGAAACAGATGGTGAGAGTTGAGGATTGACATTGTTATGTCAAACTTATGTTTGTTGCTGTCAAATCTATTTTCATAACATAAAATTGTGTGGATTTAGCATTTGTCATTTTAAAAAGGATAATAAACTAGTTGTAGGAGGATTTGAACTTGGCAATATTTTGAACTCTTGATCTTCATGTCAGAACTGTGTTGGTTTGACAAATTGGTAATTGATTTTGAAAACAATGTTTGAATTAATGTGAGTGTTGACATTGGTAAACACCAAGTTTGTTACTGCTTCTGTTCAGATTTTACTCATGAGTTTGTTAACTTTCAAAACATTTTTGCTTGACTGGTGCTTTCATCTTGTTTTTACAACTTGCTGTTAAAGCTATGATAGTTGTAATTCATCAATAAATGTTGATTGAAACACCAATAATTATGTCAACATTTGCTTTAAGGTTTGTCAACTTCTAGTACCATTGAGCTCTATCTTTAAAACCATATGTGTTTAGTAATTGCCATTGTAATGACCAACTCTCATTGTCATGGATTTTTGTGTATTGAATATTGTCATCAAGTGTTCCATACTTGGAGGGCACATTGTGCATCATGGTTTGCTAATCCATGATGATAGGTTTTAGGCAGTCTAGGTAAGGACTTAGTAGATTTCTTTGTATGTTCTTTGCTGGTGTGGTCGGTTGAAAGGGGGTTGTCATGTGTGTTTAGTTGAATTCATGATAAGACTAAGTTTCAAACATTGATGACATAGTGAAGAATGCTTGGCTCTTTACTTTGCTTACTGTCCAAGTTTGTTGGGAGGTTGGTCAACCTAGATTCCCATCAGAACTTTGTTTGGTTTCATATTTGGCAGTTGAAACCTTGATGCATGATGTTTAGGACATAATGTAGGATCAACACTAAACATATTGGTTCCTCTAAATTTAGACAAGATATGTTTTAATGTTTAGTGACTCACATGTTAATTGTTTGCTATATAGAAAATGGATCGTACTTGGATGTATAATAGAGCATATTCCGATAGACACGGATTGAAAGATGAGTTTGTTCGTAGGGTTAAAAAGTTTGTGAAGAAGGCTTTGAATCAACCCATTTGTAAATCTGAGGGAGGGATAAGGTGTCCGTGCATAAATTACAAGTGTTGTAAGATAAGTACAGCAACTAAAGTAAGACTTCACTTATATCGAGATGGATTTCAACCAGACTATTGGATTTGGACTCAACATGGAGAAGTGGAGCTCAATATAGATTATACAATTGGAAAGCAGTCATAATTTTGTTGACTTTTACAATTTGACTTTAGCCTCAGTTAGGCCAAAGTTAAATATTTTGTTGACTTATAAAGTTTTAACTTAGCCTCAAATAAATCGAGGAAAAATGTTCCTTTAGCCTCGACCAGGCCCAAGGCTAAATATTATGTTGGCTTATGGAGTTTGACTTTAGTCTCGGTCAGGCCCAGGCTATTTTTTGTTTTTTTACACGGCTTCACCGAGGCTAATGTAGACACGGCTAATCCGAGGCTAATGTAGACACGGCTAAACCGAGGCTACAGTAGACACGACTCTTTTTGACAAAAGCTAAATGTTAGCTTCAATTGTTTTAGCCTATCCCCAACACAGAAGCTACGCCGAGGCTAATTGGCTAGTAGCGGCGGTTTTTTGCCTTATAGTGTCGGAAAATGGTCGAGGCTAAATATTGTATTTGTAGTAGTGATGGGTGAAAATGGTCTATAAGGGGGAATGAATAGACCTTTCCCCAAAAATAAATTTTAAAAATCAAAATTTAAAAATGGGCAGGAGCAGAAGTTTAGAAGTGTTATATAATAGAAATTTTGGAATTGATTTCATCTCATTTATCATGGCATCAAAACAATTGAGATAGTTAGGACTCTACATAGCTTGACAAAAATTGATAAGTTCTTCCTCAGTTAAACCAATGTCATCATCATGTTTTCGAAGAAATACAACATAATCATATGGAATTGCACTTCTCCTTTCTCTAATGGAAATTTTTGAATAATATTGTTTGCTCTTGAGGCAGTTTAGTTTGAACTATAGGTGGTGCTTAAGGAAGAAACTCAATGTTATTTTGTGCTTAAGGAATGAAAGGAATAGCATCTTAATGGATGTTATGAATAACATCTTGATTTTTTTTTATGGATCAATTACAAGTACAATGACAAATGCATAGACTTTTTCATGCTCAATAACAATTTATTCATCAAAGACAACATTCCTTATGGTTCCTTCTCCTCCAACTCTACATCCTCATGGAATCTTGCATTTCGTGTTTCAAAAATTGTTATAGTAATGAGGTTGTAAAACATGTACCCGTGAGAGTGTTTCGCATACCCAATAAAATAGAAACTAAGGATCTTTACCTTAAATTAACCCTCACGAGGCTTATAGGGTCTCGCTTCATCCTGGTCATCCCCAAATGTTCAACTGCCTAATTTTTAGTTGTAAAAGGTTTGTTCAATTGTAGTATAATTCATAAAAATAAAAAAAAAAGTATGTGTAAATTTAAATAATATCCACGTGGGTTTAGAGCGCGATTGTGATTTAGAGCTCGATAAGATTTGGGATAATGTACTTCTTATCATAAAGTTGAAAGAAGTAATTGCATTCGAGGGGTGTAGAGTACGATTGAGTCTTTCCTTTGAATCCATTTCATATTTCATATGGTTCACATTATTGGGAGAAATTCATCTAAAGGGGGCCTAATCTTAGGGAACTAGCCGTTCATCCTTAGAGAATGTATGACTATTACAATAATGAGTGAACAAAATTACACTTACAACCATTATAATGATTCCTTAATGATAACTTCTTTCTCCCTTATCCCTTGCTCTAAAATATGTATTTTTCTCATAAAATTCTGAACCCTAACAACTAAACACATTTTACATTATATAGATAAAAAATTTCTAAATTTGCAAAATCACTAGCTCCAAACCTATATCATGTTGCTATTTTGTAGTTGCTGACTTAAAAGTTTACAATTATGGCAATCGGGCTGCTCCACCTTTGGGGAGCGCCACTTTTCTTGGTAGAAGCGCAGAAAAACATCACTCTGATTTCTTAAGAGTCCTCATGTCTATTTCCCCTTAAATAGAACCACTTTGGATAAGAGAGCGTTATTGTTTTCTGTTTTGAAATTTTCAATGTTTTTTCTTTAGTTTCTTGTGTGCTAGTCCTCTTCTTACTTAGTAATCGTAACATACAAAATAAAATACCATAAAATTTTTATGGAGAGGGTGATTTTGACTTGGATTAGGCTTTTCCATGATTCTTCAAAATCTTTATGTTATCCTACAAAAACATAAATGATTTAAATTTAAATGTACTTAAAATAAAGGAAGTAACTATTAAAAATAAGATATGATATACTGTAATCACAACCTCAAACTTAAATATTTAATAGTTCTAGGATTGGTATTTTTATAGAAGAATCATTGGGCCTAAGCTAGAAATTCAAAAAATGGTTGCTCTAATCCTATGATTAAAAACATGGAAGTAAAGGAAGACTCACTCTCGCTTAAATCGTGGGGCGATATTTTTTCCCTTTTGAATCATATTTTCATACTGTTATTCCTTGAAAACCACATATATCATGTGTGATAACTAAAACTGGTCACAGATTACAGTCCAGGCAAGGTAAGCCATGTTTAATTAGGCAACTTAAAGGTGCTTTGGGAGAACATAACACACTTTGATCAAACACTCCCCCTTCAGTTACTCTCCCAATACTAATTGTATTTAGCCACAAACTCTTTATCATGGATCATCCTCTTTTAAGCCCAATAAGTTTATCTTAGTCCATAGTCCATCTAGCACGAGTTCTTAAAAAAGGCTAATTAATTTAGTCCAGGCCGAGGAAATTTATTTCCAGGCGGGAAAAAAATATTTGAATCCCTTAGATTATACTAGAATAAACAAGTTCCTAAGATGAAACTTAGACAATAAAGTCCTCTAAGTGATACTTGAATAGTTGAGTCCCTCGTGTGAGACTTATATAGTCGAGTCCCTTAGATGAGACTTAGATAGTCGACTCACTTCAACGATACTTAGACCATCATTTTTTAAAGCCTTTTAAGGGTTTCATGATAAAAACGCTTACGCCTCATAAAAATTAGCCTTATTTTATGTTTATTTTTTAATAATTAGCTTCATTATGGGTGTGTACCTCAAATATGATGAGGACTCCACTAAAGAGATATCATCTAGGTAGAAAATATCCTTCCTTGGAAGTTCAACATATAATTTCCTTGAAGGTCCATAGTACAATTGCCTTATATGTGGCAAGGATCCTTCATTGAAGGTCCAAATTACAATTTACTTATAAGAGACAAGGATCCTTCCTTAGTGGTCCAACATACAATTTCCTTAAAGACGAAAATGATCCTTCCTTGAAGATCCAATGCACAATTTCCTTATAGTTAATAGATGAAACATTATACTAAAAAACCCCGTCCTTGCATGGGAAAATAGTGGGAACCTAAATTTGATACATAAAAATTAAACCTTTGAGAGGATTCATACATTTGTAGGACAAGGCTTTCACCTTATTAAATATAAAACATTAAATAGTTAATTCTTATAATATTTAGATTAACTGAGTTCCAGGTTCAAGGATAAGTTATTTTTCTTGCTCTTTAACTTTGTAGGCACTATGTGTCAGCTTCTAGTATATTCGATATGGCTTTCCTATTTAGGTGGTATCTTTCCCAATCGAGTGGGTGCGTCCACTTTTCTAAGTACAAGGTCACTTTCTAGCATTTCTCTTCGGACAACTTTCAAATTGTATATTCTGGTGACCCTTTGTGTTTTAGAGAAAACCTTGATATGGGTGATTTCTATGGTTTCAGTGATTATGTCAGGTGTACGTCTGAGTTTTTTCTCATTCTCGTCTTCATCAAATTGAACTCTCCTCTGAATAGGTGTGTCCATTTCCACCACCAGCATGACATTAGCATTGTAGACCACCATAAATACATTTTTGATAACTCACTGTGTATGAGGTATTATAGCCTTTAACACTTAATTTTATCTTTTCATTTAGTAACTCATTGGGTAAATTTTAATGCACTTTTCTATTTTTAAGTAAGTTGTGAAGACCACGGTAGGTTCTCTCATTGTGAGTTTTTATGTGTTTTTACATGTGTAGGGATGAATTCTGATAAGTCCTTAAAGGTGGGAGAAACACAAAAGGGGGAATAAAATTCATTGGAGAAGCTGTAAAAGATTATGAAAAAACATGAAAGACGGGGGGGGGGGGGGGGCATGGGTCTTGGATTTAGAACCCTAAGGGAGTTCAATGATGTACTCCTTGCTATGCAGGTGTGGAGACTCTATAACACCCTAACAACCCCAACGCAGAAAATATGATATTCAAAATAGCTACACACATAGGGTGTCACTCAAACACAACATAAACCTGCCACGTAACACGGGTTAAATAAAACATGTAATAATTTAAACATCTATCCTCACATGCTCACATTTACATAAGCTCATCACAACGGTAAAAACATTAAATTAACAAGTTACAACTTTATTACTTGCATCAACAACATTAATATAATAACAAATAACAAAACAAATGTTAGCTTGCCCAAGGTTAGAGATCAGAACAACAAAATCTAAATATCGCATAAACGAAAAAAGAAGAATAGCCTTAACACCATCCTTCCGCTTCTAAGAAGCTACTCATTTACCTTATTGTTTGTACCCCAGTAAAAAACATAGAACCACACAAACAATAAAGGAGAGAGAACACACTCATAATATATAATGGTGCAAAAGTTCAACCACTAGTATCAATAGGGTAGCCTAAGAAAACATCAACGTTCACACAATTTAATCACATTAACTACACAAGTATTCTCAACCACTAGTATCAACAAAATCAAACAATTACATATTAAACAATGGATGCAATGTATTCAACACCAAGACTCTACATGCATGTGGTACCATTATGGACAATACAGGTCCATCTCGCTTCCGAATTCCCACCTTAGAACTAGAGCACACCAAATCACCACTATCACCATAAGTAACACTTCAATGACTCACATATAAAACCAGCTACTCACTGTTGAATCCATACCATCAGACTAGAGCACACAATTTTGGACTAAAGTACGTACACCATAATGCATGATCTCAACAACATGCAATATCACCAAAAGCATCACCATGCAATTACCATCATTATGCATAATATATTTCTCCATTAAAAATAAGTGAATTAATTCAATAATAACATACTAATTCCTTGAATCTTCGAATGAGTAACTCTTAAGGCATGTCCTTGAGTTGTTATTAATTCAATCTTTCGACTTTTTCAAACATTTTCAAACTCTCTCCTAAGTCGAGTGCTCGTACGCATTTGCAACTGTCGACATTTCGCACACATTCACAATTCATCGTGGTTTCGATATTAGAAGCACCCTTAGGAACTAGTATCGTTTCTCATAATCTAACCCTTGACACGTTGTCAAGTCGGTTCCATCTTCAATAAAATCCTTGACTCGTCGTCGAGACATTTTCAAACCAACTCCCTCTTTCCTCGCCTTTCACCCTTTCTCGCGCCATTTTCGATTCAATCTTTTTACAAACGCTTTTTTTTAAACTTATGAAACAAGGATATTATTGGAATCTAGCATTCCTTGAATATTTGAATGAGTAACTCTCGAGGCACGCCGTTGAGTCGTTATTAGTTCATTTTTTCATTTTCAAAACATCCAATCCTTTATCTTCAACATATTCACCCAATTTCTGAAAGAACTGAGTTCTTGGAATCTTGTATTCCTTGAATTCTTGAGTGACAAGCTCTTGAGGCACACCCTTAGGTTTCTTGTCAGTCACTCTTTCGTCTCTCAACTCAACTTCAAAACCATTCAATCCCGTTTCTTTTCGTGGTTGTTACCACGTACTAGGGACGCTCTGATTCTTCATTCATTCTTGAATGTAAGATACGTAGGCACAAGATTGTGATGATCTTGGTGAGCATACTTCTATCTTTCTTCATTATTACATCCCCCATTTCCCCATCCTTTCCCGTAGTAGAACTACGACACTCTGATTTCTCATTCTCGTCCGAATGAGCATACGTAGGCACAAGGGCCCCAATCCTTGGCGAGCACCCTATCCTATAACCACCAATTTCCCCTTAGCGTCTTTAACCTTTTAACCTACCAATTCACCTTATCATCGAGAAGAAAACAAGCAACGTTCATCACAAAATACCCTAAGAGGTTTTTGTTGAGTACAACGGACGCGAGGGGTGCAAACTCCTTCCTCTTGCGTAACCGACTCCCAAACCAGGAACATGGTTACGAAAACCTTGTTCCTATCCTTTCGTTTTAAGAGGTTTTCTCGATATTTTCCTCTCCCGTTTATTCGGGATAAATAAAGTTCGGTGGCGACTCTATCGAACCGCATTTTCGCGCCTTTCGCACGAGGGTCGTTTCTCCGAAATGTCTCCGTGATTTTTCGAGGTGCGGCACAATCTAGCTTCCAAATTCAGATTCAAAACCAAACAAAAAGTGAATGGTGAATTGAAGATAATGGAGATGAATGATGGAGGTTTAGCTCTAGAATTCTATGATTCTAATGAAGAATCAAAGAACTTAAGTGAGAGAGCTTTAATGGAGGTTTTGGGAGTGAAAAAAGTGGAGAGAAAAAATGAGAGCAAATTCTTAAGAGTGAGAGTGAAATCTGAAAAATGAAGGTAATTCTTTGTGTGAATGAAGGTAATTGTGTGAGGTTTTGAGTAAATTCACTTATATAAGCTCTAGGTTTGGAATAAAAATATGGTATGGAATATGGATTAGCATTTCGAATGGAAATTAGGAGTGGAATTAGGAATTGAGTGTTTGAAATTTGGAGGGAAATGGTGAAAATTGAAGCAACTCTAGATCCTTCCAATGATGATCATGTGAAATAAATGGTTGAGAATGATTGGAGAATTTGAAAATGCCGAAAATTTGAATTTCTTGGAAAATTCGCTTGAAGTAACCGGTTACCCTATATGCAGTAACCGGTTACCACATTTAAAAATGCCCATATTGGTGCCATATGGAGGGAATCCTGTACAACTGCCCGTTGCCACTTGTTATGAGCTCCGTTAAGCCTCTGAAACATGCCCTTGGATATTAAGATTGTGAGAATGCCTGAGATAGCATGTACACCATTTCCTGAGCTGAAAATAACCTGCTGAATAGAATAGAATAAAATTGACCGCTCGATCGATGGGCAAAATAAACGCCTGAGCCTCTGATGCTTACTGTTTAAATTCTTGCACTAAAAGGGAACCCTGAACCACAGAAACACCTTGATCCCATGCCTCAAGAACAAATGTTATGATATGCAGAAATGCAAAATGCGAAAAACATAAGCTAGTAAAGGTTAAAACGAAAGGGGAAATTTTGGGGTGCTACAGGCAGTATCAACATCATATCATTTTCAACTCATTCAAAAGTTATAAAATGAACACAAGAGTGTCAAGCATGCATCTCATCATTATCCAAACAAATACCAACAACTAACTCATGCAAAAACACACTTCAAATTATCAAACATGTGAGATTAGGGTATGAAACCAAGTGAGGGCATCAACATAAACATGAGCATTAACTTAAACATCCACTCATGAGTTCACAAGAGAAATAACAAGGATTGAATCCAAAACTTGCATCAAAACTAAGCAAACATATACCAAAGTCATCCTTAAAGAAAAGGAAATGTTCAAGCAAGGCACAAGGCACAAATGATCAAGCAAGGCACACCATATCATAAAGATCAGAACCAAAGAAAAATGATACACATCATATTCATTTTCTAAGACATTAACCATATTCATTTCCAAGCACGAACACAGAAACCCTAGAACTTGCAAAAACTAATATGAAATCCTATACGTGAATGATAAACAACAACTGATTGAGGATAAATGATCTATGAACTACCAAAAGCATGTTGGTAACTTGAAATAGCATTTATGATGCATGAATCATAGAGTTTGAAAAGTTTAGGCTTACCTTGCAAGAGGAGATCGAATCCTCAGTTGTAGGTGTAACAGAAGTGAAATGATAATCTGGACAGCTTCCCTACACCTCAAGGAATATGTTGATATGCTTGGAATGGATGAAAACCTTCTGGATTGAAGAGCTCGAATCCAACTGCGTCTTGGTTTGGGATAAGCTATGATCTTGATGAAATTGATGTTACATATGGTACTTTAGTGTTCAGATCACTTATACATGATGTATATGATGTGTTTGTACCAAAAGTTTGAGCCAACAAGCTTTGGTTTTGAAAACACGATTCTCACTGTTGAAAATTTTAAAACTTGGAGTGAAAGAAAGAAATGATAGAAAACAAGTGTTGTGTTGTTTTGGGGTGGTTTGAATGATCAGCATTGAGCTCTATTTATATGTGAATGAGTTTGTCTTGGAAGAATAGTGATGGCTTGAAGGATAAGAGTTCATTCAATGTTTTTAGCAAGATATGATTACTTCCATGCCAAGGTACATTATCACTTCCAAGTAGCATAGCTATCTTTTGACCAATTCCATATTCCTCAGATGTTTTATTGTTGTTTATGCATGAATCTTGATTGAAGAGAGTGGCTTTGTTGAATGTGCACTATTGCACATAAATGCACATTGAGTTTCAAGGCATATGTGACAAAACTTCATCATTCCAAATGTGATTCGTCTTGACTCTATACCTGATCTTGAAGGTTTATGGTGATTCATTATGATCTTTGTTGAATTGGTATGATCATGATCATTGCACTTGGCTTCAAAATCATGTAGTGCAAGAAATACGCAAAATTGACTTTGTAAAATAGTTGTAGCAAGGTGTATTGCACCCTCCATAACTCTTTGCTCAAGTGGAGTTTGATGATGTTCTTTATAATTTTGGAAAGCTTGTACATCATACTTTAACTTTGATGTTTGCATTTGTTTTTGATTCATCATAGATCTTGGAGAAAAATGGCCTCAAAGTTGGCTAAAACAAAAAACAGATTATGTCCAAAATTTCACTAAGGACTCATATCTCAAAATCTATGCATATTTTGGAGATGGACTCTGACTGACACAATTGTAGTATGTAACAAGATCTTCAATTTTGTCTTTGGATTAAATAAAATGGCTGCATGGTTTGGAAGTTATGCCTTTGCAAAGTTTGCCCCAAATTAGGGTTTTTCTCCATAACTTAGAAAAATTTCAAGCCTTCATGGTTGCCTCTTTTACAAGTAACCTCACTTTTATTGATTTTTCTTGATCAACCATGATCCAAATCATATATTATAATCATTCTTGACTTGAAGAAGTCATGGTTGACCAAAAAATTCAAAAGTCAAACTTGATTTTGACCACAATTGAATTTTTATATCAGATGAATCTTGAACTTTGTTTTTCTTATGAATCAAGTTCTTTGGGTCAATCCAATCATATGAATGGACTAATATGATGTATTTGAGGTCTTTGAAACATATCTTGGTGCGCCGGTGATCTTGATTCTTGTTGATTTTGTAATTAGGAAATTCTGTACTTGATTAGACTCCCAAGAATATATTTGAGATCCTTGAATCATATCTTGAGGTATTGGCTCATGCTCAGATGAAAATTTCTCATTGGAGGCCTTGATCAACCAAACCCCTAATTTGGTGCCTCAGACGACCTTGGGGCTTGATCCATTTGAAATGATGTATACTTGTGCTTGATTCTTGATGAAAGGGGCCTCTTGATCTTTATGAGTGAGTGATAGACTTTATAGGTTGAATATCATGCTTATCCTTTGATAATTTATCTGCTTGAGCAAGCAAGTAAGCCCACATATATTGTACTTGTGATTGGGTTAGAGATGTACGAAAGTATATTCATATGATATGCAAATGATGTGGGATTTTAGGGTATTACAGATGCCCCTATTTAATCTTCTTAGACCTGAATGACGAATGATGGAAATATTCAGGCATTCAAGGTAAAAGAGGATTAAATATCAAAATACTTAGAATTTTAACTGTGAATGCAGATGATATGACAATTTGAACAGTGACAAATTTCCAATGTTGGAACATGTTTATCCATATTTTTTTACTAAGTAATCCTACTTATAAAAAGTAAAACTTCCCCTCAATCGTGGTCTTCAGCCACATAACTAGTCTCGGTTTCTAAAAATAAACTTCCCCTCGATCCTGATCTTCAGCCACGAAACTTGTCTCGGTTTCTGGAAATAAACTTCCCCTCGATCTTGGTCTTCAGCCATGGAACTGATCTCAGTTTCTTCTTATCAAGTCCTTCTCTTGACAAGGTTTAGGCAGACAAGCTTCTGAAAAGATGATCACTTGCTTGATTAATAACTTTGTCGGGGTTCTTCAAGGAGATGCAGGCTAATTATCTTGTAGGACAAATTTTGAAATTTGTGAGGGTCTTCATCAAACTTCTCGTTGTAATTCACTCGAGGAGATGACATTTGATGGAAGTAGGCTTCATCATACTTCTCTTTGAGACTTCTTCGGAGAGATGTCAAAGGATGAGCAAAGACCTGATAGTAGACTTACTGGAGAATAACACTACCTGTAATGTAGAGGTTTGAAAACTTTATTGTTGATACGACATTTGATTGAGTAGATTTCATCATACTTCCCTTTGATACTTCTTCGGAGAGGATGCCATGTGATGTAGGACAATTTTGATGTGCTAATGAATTTGTTGAAAGAGGGACAAACTTCTCTGGAAGAGATTGTCATTTGTCGACCCACTGGGAATTCTTTGGGACAAAAACAAGCTTCTTAAAAGATTTCCACTTGTTTTGGTCAGGTGTAGATTCCAACGAGGAATAAACTTATCTTTGATGGAGATAAACAAACTGTTCTGAAAGAGACTGCCATTCGTCGATTGGTAGATTCTTCTTGGGAGATGTGATGTCCTTGCTCCCAATAGATATTGTTGAAAAACTTTGACTTGGGGATTTTCTTTTACCTGGGAAAGTAAATTGTGTCTTTGCTTAGATATGTGCAAAAAATAAATTCCTTCTCATTTCTTTAGAGGTTCAAGTTATCAAAATGGTCAAGGACAGATTTCAATCCAGAGAGACTGTGCAAAAGAAGATACTTCCAGATGAGGAATGAACTCAAACTAGGAATTTATCCTATCGAAATATGGAAAGGAGAACTAAAGTCAAACTTCCATAAGGATCAAACTCAGTGGGGATTTAGAAAAAAGTGTGTTTTCTGCTTAAAGTTGACAACTCTATTTGGAAAGGTGGAATCATTCGGCGGTAAATAAAACCAAAGCCAATGACGCAACTTATGCAATATGAATATGAGTATGAATAGATTATGTATGATGCAAGAATTAATGATATGCTTATGCTAACAAAATAGACACGACACACAAACTGGTAATGAACAAAACCAGGTACTCGGCCATTCTAGGGAATAAGTGTATCACTGGTGTTTTTAATGGTAAAACCATGTCGGAAAAAAAACTGGATCTTATCTATGATTCACGCATCTAGTTGGTAAAAGAACTAAAACTCGATCCTTACTGGGGGTGAATAAGATGTCAAATCTTATCTATTTGAGGTAATAATCCACCACTCGGGGATATTTTTTAGTTTTGATCACAAGAGAGTTTGATTTTGTATTTCAAGGTTTTAATCACTCTTGGAGAAGCTATTGTTATTACTTATTTTGTTCATAAATCAAAGGAAATTGTCATCTTATTTTAAAAGAAAAAGTTTTTTTTTTGTTTCAAGAACGAAAATTAGATTAAAAAGTCATTTTGCAAGGCAAATAAAAGTGAGAATTGCAAACAAAAGGCACACAGGCTCAAATTTTCATTAACAGGATGGTAATCAGCCAAATGTGTGATTTTGTGGAGCATTATAAAGTTAGAAAATAGTAATTCAAAGGGAAAGGGCAATACTAAAATATAATGACCACTATCCTTTTAACAACTCTGAATTCCAAGTATTCTTGAGCTTCAAGTTAAAGTGACTTGATCGATAATTCTTTGATAAATAACATTCTCCGGAGATAATCCAATCTTTTTGGATGCAGTTACTTGCCATAAATCCTTAACTTTTGCCTAGCTTGCCTTTTTAGGTCTTCAATCCATCGGGCTAATAACTTTCTGTTTATGTCTCTAATTTTTCCTGGACCGCCCTTTCGGGTTTTCAAACCACCGGGATAATAAATTTCTATTTAAGTCTCTAATTTTTCCTGGACCGCCCTTTCAGGTTTTCAATCCACCGGGATGATAACTTTTTGTTTAAGTCTCTACTTTTTTTCCTGGACCGTCCTTTCAGGTTTTCAATCCATCGAGATGCTCTTTTTTTGTATCTTAGGCGAAGTATTTATTGACAGCGTCGATATTTGTAGGTCAAGTGAACTCTTCATCATCCATAGTTGTGAGTTTTAAAGCACCACCTAAGAAGGATTTCTTAAAAACATATGGGACATCATAATTTAGAGTCCATTTTCCCCTAGAATCGGTAACGAAAGATTGGATTTTTTTGAGCACGAGGTCACCTTCTCTGAATACCCGAGGTCGAACCTTTTTTTCAAACGCTTTCTTCATCCTTTGCTGATATAACTGACCATGGCATAAAGTCGTCATTCTCTTTTCCTCGATTAGATTTAGTTCGTCGTATCTGCTTTGACACCATTCAGCTTCTGTTAGCTTGGCTTCCATCAATAATCTCATTGACGGGATCTCAACCTCTATGGGGAGCACTGTTTCCATGCCATATACTAGAGAGAAAGGGGTCGCCCCTATTGAAGTGCAGATGGATGTGTGATATCCGTGAAGGGAAAATGAGAGCATTTCGTGTCAATCCTTGTAAGTCACGACCATTTTCTAAATGATTTTCTTAATATTCTTGTTAGCTGCTTCAACCGCTCCATTCATCTTTGGTTGGTAGGGAGACGAGTTATGGTGTTCAATTTTGAATTAAGCACATTACTCTTTCATCATTTTGTTGTTCAAGTTTGATCCATTATCAGTAATGATCTGGCTTGGAACACCATATCGGTAGATGAGGTTGTTTCTTTGTCTAGTCATATTGGCATACAATAATGCTTCAACCCACTTGGTGAAATAATAAATGGCCACTAGGATGAAACAATTTACATTCTATGCTTTGGGTTCAATCATGCCAATCATGTTCATTCCTCATATGGAAAAGGGCCATGGAGAAGAGAGAACTTTGAGAAGAGTTGGAGACACACGGATTTTGTCAATGTAAATCTGGAATTTGTGATACTTTCTCATGTATTTGTAACAATTGGATTCCATTGTCAACCAATAATATCCCCCTTAAAAATTTTCTTGACATTATGTGTCCATTGGCATGAGTACCAAAGGATCCTTCGTGAATTTCTTTCATTAGCATGTTTGCTTCATGTCTACCCACACATCTGAGCAAAACCCTGTCGAAGTTTCTTTTGTAGAGTACATCATTGTTCAGGAAGAAGTTACGAGTCAATCTTCTAAGAGTCTTCCTATCTTTTCTCGATGCCCTATGCAATATTCTTGTCTTTGAATGAAAAGCTTGATGTCGTGATACCAAGGCTTACCGTTGATGATTGCTTCAACTGCAAATATGTAAGTGGGCATGTCAAGGCGTATTATGTCAATCTTGGGTACGTCATTCCATCGATGCACAATAATCATTGAGGATAGAGTAGCCAGTGCGTCATCCATGTTGTTTTCTTCATGAGGAATGTGATGAAAATCAATTTTATTGAAGAAAGGTAAAAACCTTCTTGCGTAGTCTTTGTAAGGGATTAATCTAACCTGGCATGTGTCCCATTCTCCTTTGATTTGGTTTATAACCAAAGCAGAGTCTACATATGCGTCCAAATTCTTTATCCTTAAGTCAATGGCTTCTTCCAGACCCATGATGCAAGCTTCATACTCGGTCGCATTGTTTCTACATTTGAATGTCAATCTGGAGGTGAAAGGAATATGGGTACCTTGAGGTGTAACAATGATTTCCCCAATTCCCTTTCTAGTAGCGTTGACGGCTCCGTCGAATATTAATCCCTATTGGGATGCTGGCTCTGGCCCTTCTTCTGGTAGTGGTTCATCGCAGTGTTTCATCTTTAGGTACATCACATCCTCGTTTGGGAAGTCAAATCTGATTGATTTACTATCGTCAATTGGTTCGTGAGCCATATGATTGGCTAGAATACTCCCTTTGACGGCTCACTGAGCATGGTACTCAATGTCGTATTCTGATAGCAACGTCTGCCAAATGAGAAATTCTTCCAGTTAAAGCAGGCTTCTCAAAGACACATTTGATTGAATCCATTTCGGAGATTAACCAAATGGTATGACAAATCATATACTGGCGAAGATGTTTAGCAGCCCAATCTAAAGCGCAATAAGTTTTCTCGAGCATAGTGTACCGAGTTTCACAATCCGTGAATTTCTTACACAGGTAATAAATGGCATACTCTTTTCTTCCTATTTCGTCTTGTTGACCCAGCACACATCCCATGGAATCTTCTAGGACTGTTAAGTAGATGATCAACGGTATTCCTTCCACCGGAGGAGACATGATTGAGGGATTTAGTAGATATTCTTTGATACTTTCAAAAGATTTTTGGCACCCTTTTGTCTATACACATCCTTGATCCTTTCGGAGGAGCTTGAAAATCGGTGCGCATGTCGCTGTCATGAGAAATATGAACCTTGAAATATAATTTTGGCGTCCCAAAACTCCTCTTACTTGCTTTTCTATTCTGGGTGAAGGTATTTCTTGAATAGCATTAACTTTGTCGGGATCAACTTCAATTCCTTTTTGGCTGACGATGAATCCTAAAAGATTTCCTGAGCGAACACCAAATGTACATTTGTTGGGATTCAAGCGAAGTTTGTATTTTCTCAGACGCTTAAATAGTTTTGACAAGTCTTCCACATGTTCTTCTTCTGTTTCAGACTTAGTAATCATGTTGTCCATATACACCTCAATTTCTTAGTGTATCATGTCATGAAATAGAGTTGTCATTCCCCTTTGATAAGTTGTGTCTGCATTCTTTAATCCAAACAGCATTACTTTGTAGCGAAAGGTTTCCCATGGTGTAATGAATGAAGTTTTCTCCATATCGTCTGGTGCCATTTTGATTTGATTATAACCTGAGAATCCATCTATGAAGGAAACGATTTTGAACTTTGTAGCGTTATCAATCAACATATCAATGTGTGGTAAGGGAAAATCATCCTTCGGGCTTGCTTTATTTAAATCCCTATAGTCTACACACATTCTGACCTTTCCATCCTTCTTAGGAATTGGCACTATGTTGGATAGCTACTGAGGATATTCTAACGTGGCAAGGAAGCCTACATCGATCTACTTTTGGACTTCTTCTTTAATCTTGATGGCCATATCTGGATGAGTCCTTCTCAATTTTTGTTTGGCTAGAGAACATTCTGGCTTTAATGGCAAATGATGTTCCACAATGTTGGTATCCAACCCAGACATATCTCGGTAGGACCAAGCAAACACGTCTGGAAATTCCTTGAGAAGTTGTACTAAATTTTTCTGACAGTTGAACTTAGTAGGGATCCAATCTTAACTTCTTTTCTTTCTTCTTCTGAACCCAAATTAACCATTTCCAATGGATCTTTGTAGGTTTGAATAGACTTTTCCTCTGTGGGGTTGAATACACTTTTCCTCCGATTTGAGTAGTCGGGAGATCTCATCTGGGATTTCTTCGTCCTCTTCTTCTTCGACTTTGAATACAAGGAACTCAAAGTTGGGAGAAGGCATTGGATCATATATTTCAATGGGGTTTTCAAAAATTAATCTACATAATGTGATTGATGGTTCCTTTTAAGAAAAGATATAAAAGTGCAAAAATGGGTGTTCATTGTGCTTTGAAAAATGTTCATTATATTTGTCTGTTTTTAGTATTACCATTTTCTGAAAAAGAAAAAAAGCAAAAACAACAACAAATGCGGGAATTCAGAATGACATATTTATGGTTTGTTGATTATTGAAACACAAGCCCTATAACACAAAACTTATCTACCTTGGGCAAGGTAGAGAGGAGATATTTATAGGAGACCATGCCCTATAAAACATCCTTTCACCCGGGCAAGGTGAGTGGTCAAAATAAAGACGAGGCAATTACTTTGAGATGTGAAAGACATTCGAGACATCAATAGCTATCCAATTGTGACTAACTCCTATGTGGATTACAAAGTCTGTCACTTTCCTTCCGTGATTGTCTTTAGTAATGACACTGACTTCTGGCAGAGTCGGATTACTAAAGCCTTCTTCCCATGCAGAGTTATTAGCAGAGAAATTTTCTATTTCTTTTCAGATGTATCTTCTTGATAGGGAGGATCTCCCCATCCAGTTGGTTGGATGTCTTCAAACATGATGTGATAGCTTTCAAGAGCAGTATATTTCACTAGAAAATCAAACTTTTCGTTTGGTTGTCCCAAGGTATCCCAAGTTTCTGAGGGGTTGTATTCCTCGATGACATTGACGTCAGGTAGTGTAAAGTTGATAAATTATTGTCCAACAATTCTCGCGACTTTATTGAGACGATGATTTACATATTCAGGATTTTCTGATTAAGGCCTCCATGCTTCTGAAGGAACAGATGAATCTTTTTTAAGATTATTTGGAAAATATACATTCTCGAACTAGCTTTGATATCCTAAATCTTCCATGTAAGGCTCCCAAATAGGAAAATCATCCATGGGATCATCCAAGCTATAGTAAAAATTATCTTTCATCAGAGTATCAGTTTCTAAAGAATTGGTAGGAGCACGACATCCTTCAGTATCGTAATCCTCGTAGATTATCTTGACATTTGATTTCTGTATATATCTGGAGTTTTATTGTGGATAGCAAAATGGCATGTATGTCTCTTCTTGTGATATATAACCTTCATTGTTAAAATATAATTTCCATTCTTCATCTGGATCAGAAGAATTATCTTTGAAGTCATTTCCTTTGATGGTGTGCACCTCCTAGGAAGTAGGATGGAGGAAACCTCCATTGTGAAAGAAATCTTGAATAGGGCGAAAGGCTTCGTCCTTCTTTGTAGTCTTGGTACATTCTGGTGTAAAACCGAGACCCTTCCTCATTTTGTTATCAGTAGGAATCACAACTTGTCCCCGTCCTTTAGTGGTACCGTTTTCAATTATCCGAACAACATCTTGATAGGAGGAAATAGAAGCTCCTTTTTCTTGATTGCCTTTGTTACCTACAGAAAGTGCCTGGAATTGAGTTCCAATGATCTCTTCTTGTTCCAAGTAGGAGAATTATGATAGATTGATCACGATTAAAGCTCGTTCTTCACATACCGCAACCAACTTGTTGTTCTTTATAAACTTCAGCTTCTGGTGAAGTGTTGAGGTAATTTCTCATGCTTCATGGATCTAAGGTCATCCCAATAAACAACTGTACACTACTCGGATATCCATTACTTGGAAGGTGACTTGAGAAGTATGAGGACCCATGGTTATGGGAAGGTCGACTTCGCCAATAACTGACTTTCTGGATCCGTCAAAAGCTTTGACTATGATCTCGCTGCCTCTCATTGGAGTGCCTTGAAAAGATAATCGCACAAGAGTTGATTTCGGCATGAAATTTAGGGATGAATAGTGTCTACCATTACGCTTGTTAGAGCATCGTCCTCATAGTTGATAGTGATATTGAGTTCCATTTTATGATTTTTACCCTCTTCTGGAAGCTCTTCATCACTGAAAGCTAATTTTTTACAGGAAGTGATGTTATAAACGATGCTATTAAATTGATCCACCATTACGTCTTGTTTTACGAAGGCTTGTTCCAAAACCTTTTGTAAAGCTTCCCTATGAGCTTCTGAACTCAGTAGAAGGGATACAATAGATATCCGAGAAGGAGTAAGCAGTAACTGATCCATAATGTTATATTCACTCTTGTAGATTAGCTTTAAAGTTTGATCATTATTTTTCACCTGATCTGTACCACTTGACAGACCAATATGTTTATTAGGAACTTCGATATGAGGTTCTTTTTCTTTTGAGGGCTCTTTTATTCCTCTGTTGAAAATTTGGCCACTTCGGGTGACATGGCTTACATCAGTGATGTTGACAACGGATGGCAGCGGGACTTCCTTTCCATCCTCCATCAAGGTAGCATCGTATTTCTAAGGAATGACTTTCTCTGATTCATATGGCATCGGGCCTGGCAAGTAGATGATCGAAGGAGTTATGTGACTTTTCTGACTGTCATAAGCAACCTCTATTGGGTCTAGTTTGAGGATATCAGGAAGTTTTCCACTGTTGAAAGGGATCTCCAAGCGCTTTGGTTCACTAAGCAAGGGAATTATGGTGAAGACATTTTCATCAATTCCGTAATTAATGGATTATCTTTCATTGAAGACTGTGATGGTCCTTTGGTCTAATAGTTCTTGAATCTCATTTCGGATACGGAGGAAACCATATCAACTTCTGCAGCATCTTCTGCAAGCTGAATGATTATGGTGGTTTGGACCAAAGTAGTTAAGTCCACACAAGCATTTATGAAATTTGACCAATGACGTTAATATTTTTGAAGTTATGAAATACGTACAGCCCCAGCAACCTTGAACCATATTGATTGACTGATAATCCCACATTCTATTTCGGAGGATCTCTCCTCGGTTCAACTAATTCTGGAGAGCTTCTTGTACGAGGTAGCATCCTTGGTTATTTTCTGAACATATCCCGCAGCGTTCATAATTGTGAAGAGGTATTCGACCATATCCACTCTATATGCAATGCATTTTCACCAAGTCTGTTTCCAATAAGCGAATGTCACAACTTTTGTGTCTACTTTGGCCTTTATCAGCTATGTTGACTTGATAAGTCTTTGTGTCTCAGTATATTGGAAACCACCAGTGATCTAATAAGTGTTGAAGAGTTCTTTGCACGAGTGCGTAACCTTGGTCGTTCTTGAAGCAGACTTTAAAATCCTGATAGTTGTGCGATGCTAAAAATCCAAGTCGAACCTATTTTGCGTATAATTCTACCAAACGCATGCTCATCAGGCGAATGTCGAAGATTTGAACTTTGTTTGGACATTCATCGATCATGTTGATCTGATGATCGTTCCTTACGTGATATTATTGGATCCAACCTAGATCCATTTGACATTGGAGAGCTTATTGCATAAAAGGACATCCTTGATTATCTTTTGAACAAATTGGGCAAGCGTTGTAGTCATGTAAAGGCAGATGGTAATGTTGACTTTGTCTGTAGTGCATTGCCACCAAGTTTACATTCATTACGTGAATGTTAAAATTTTGAATGATACTGGGACATCTGTAAACCAAGTTTACTCCGCGGGTTCTGTGTTCTTGGATCCAACCCAGATCCATTTGCTCTTGAAGGGATGCCTAAACAATGTTTCACCCTTGGTTTTTCTTGGAACAAACATCGCACTAATGATAGTTGTGAGGTGGTACATGGTGCACATCATGAATATGATAATTATTTCCAGAAATTTCGTCAATCAGGTTTATATAAGTCTTCTCATGTTGCGGTAATGGATTCTTTTGAACATTTGGATTAGTGTCTTTGAAAGACAGATTTCCATTCTTGACAAGTTTTTGTGCATCGAATTTAAAATTAAAATAGTTCTCAATGTTATGCCCCGGTGCTCCTTGATGATAAACACAGAATTGGTCAACCTTGAACCAATAAGGGGATTTTCGGGAACGGTAGAAGGAGTCCTGATTTGAATGTGTCCTTTTGCTATAAACACTGGGAATATCTCTGCATATGCCATTGGTATAGGATTAAACCCTGGTGACCACGTGATACGATTGTTGTTATTGTATTACAGGTGAGCCTACTGAAGAGGTTGTTGTTACCTTTGTTGATACTATGGTTATTTAATTTGATGATTTTGATAAGTCTGTGGTTGATATGTCGGAACTGGCATTGGGTTGATGACAAGAGATACCATTGCTACCTGTCAAGGTTGGTATCTTCGTCTTTGTTTACCCTGTGAAATAGTGTTGATACCTTGCTCTTTCTTATTTTGAAAAGTGCTTCAGTATCTTTTGTTACTAATGGTTGGTTCTGCATCATTGACCAATCAACCCTCTCGGACTTCCTCCTCAAGGCGTACTCTTATGCTCACCACCTCAGTGAAGTAACTAGGCGTACTGGCGACCATTCATTCATAATAGAACGAACTCAAATTTTTTAAGAAGATTTTTGTGATTTCCTTTTCTTTGAGAGGAGGACAAATCTGGGCAGTAATTTCACACCATCTCTGAGCATACTCTTTGAAGGTTTCTTTATCTTTCTGATACATAGCTCTGAGTTGATCTCTCTCAGGTGCCATATCTAAATTGTACTTGAACTGCTGAACAAAAGCTGCTCCAAGATCTCTAAAAGTACTGAGCTTCGTACAGTTTAACCCCATGTTTTATTTGAGTGCGGAACCAGTTAAACTATCTTGGAAGTAGTCGATCAATAACTATTAATTTTCCGTTTGGGTAGACATCTTCTGAGCATACATTACCTAGTGACTTTGAGGGCAAGAGTTTCCTTTGTACTTTTCAAAGTCGGACACCTTAAATTTTTGTGGTATTTTGATGTTTGGGACTAAGCAAAGATCAACAACATGTTTTCTAAACAAGTCTTGTCTGCCGATGGCATGGATTTCTTTCAGCTTCTCCAAGAATTGTTCCTGGAATTCATTCATTCTTTCATATACCTTTATATCCTTGCTCGGAGTAGCATGAAAGATTTGTTCTTCTGGAATGGTATGTACCACAGGTTGTGGTATAGTCATTATTGTTGTGGCTCTTGGCGTTAAGGCACGGCTTCTCAAAGAATTTGATGACGACAAACATTCATCAGCTCAAGGATGGTTAAAAGTATTTCAAGAGTTCAAGAGCAAGATCAAAGACCTTCACTGTCTAAGAATTATATCAAGACTTGGTGAAAATTTAAAGATGGTTTTAACACAAAGGAAAGTTATAAAAACTAAACCTTTATATAGCTTACACAAGTGTTCAAAATCCTCCTTATTTCTTTTAATGTTCATTAGAAAAAATATTTTGCATTTTCAAAGCCTTTCTGCCACTGTTTTTGAGTTTTTTTGGCACAACTGGGTCAAAGTAATCGGTTACGCTATCCTGGTAAACGATTACCCTAAAGGAATTTTCAAAAAAATTTAAGACGTTAAAGCATGTAATCGATTACCCATTTGGGGTAACCGATTACCATTGGTGCTGCAGGCCAGTATGATGCATTTCTTGGAAAAAAACTCTCATTTTCTTTTCCACTTGAACCATGGTAACTCTTGATCATTTGCACTCCTTTGTAGAGGTGTTTAGAGGCTATAAAACCTCATAATCTCAATTTTTGAGATTCACCTTCTTGCAAACAAATTTTTCAAACTTTTATTATCATTCAAACTCTCAAAATTTTCAAGTGTGAAAATCTGAAATTTTCAAAAGAGTGAAACCTTGCATTTGAAATTTCATATAAATCATTTTTAAGTTTCATTCTACCATTCCAGGACACTTGCATGTCCTATATAGAGTTTTTATGTTCAAGAAGAAGATCAATCATTTGATTGATATTTGAAGATCAACTTCAAGCACTCCAATAAAATCAAAAGTAAGTATTTTGCTCATTACATCTTATTTTCAGGATTGTTGAACTTAAGATTGTAAGGTTGTATTCCTTGTTGTCTAGGATTGTTTGAAGCAAGAAAGTTGAGTTTGAGAGGATTGTTCTTATTTCAACTTTTTTGTAAAATCCAAGAGGATTGTTCTTGGTGTAATTGTTAGAGTCTTGTATAGAAAGACTAGGATAGTCTTGTCTTAGGATCTAACATTATTGAAAAATATCTTTCATGTTGAAAGGGGACTGAAGTACTCTCGTACTGTAAGGGGAACCAAGATATATCACTGTGTCATTTCCTTTTCGCATTTATCGCTTTCATCCCTTAGTAATCTCTAAGGAAAGTAAAACATGAAACCTTCAAAAAATTCGGAAAAATTTCTAAGTACCTAATTCACCCTCCTCTTAGGTGCATATCTTACTAACACTTGGCGCTTCTGGGATCTGAAGTTTGTATCCTTCAGGTACAGGAATCTCTGACGCAGCTCTCACATCTTCATTTACTTGAAGTTTGTACCCTTCAGGTCTAAAGATTCTGGCCGTAGCTTTTGGGTCTTCAGTGACCGAAGGTATATATCCTTCAGGCACAAAATTGAAAGGCATTCCCTAGGGAAAACTTTTGGGCATGTTGCACTGAGGAAGGCTGACGGGTACCTCAAACTTTAGGGTAGACACAACTTCTGAGATTACAGTCCTTTGAGCTGGTTGACCCTAAGCTGTTGCCATTGATTCTATCATGACGTTGAGCCTTTCCATACCTTTCTTTAGAGTAGTACCTCCTCTCTTAGTTCTCTATTTTCCTCCTTAAGATGATCCATTTTCTTCTGAAGGTTGGCCTGAGTACTGTAAGAATGAGACAGTTTGACTCTCTAAAGTGGGATGAAAATGTAAGTTTTTTTATGAAAAGTGTGTGAAATTCTAGAATGATGAATGATATGCAAATTCTCTTCTTTTTTTTAAAGAATTTTTAATAATTATGTTACAAATATCATACAACGACATAAACTTTTTATTGAATTCAAAAGATTACAATATCTTACAGAGAAAAGTACATTATATTACGAAGTGCATGAAAGAAAAATATGCTTATAAATCCTAAGGGATCCTTGACGAGAGTTCAGAGTCTGGTTGTTGATTCCCTTTTTATCTCTTTAATCGGGCTTCTTCAACCGTTGACGGGTGGATGATTCTTTTCCAGGTGAAAGGAGAGAGTAAACGTTTTCGTTCCTCTTGACTTTCTACAGCATGCTGCTCCAATATCTCAATCAGAGCATCTTTTTCCTTCAGTATTTCTTTAATTTTTATGCACTCCAAGATGACAATTCAATACTTATTCCTCCAAGAGTTCTTTTCACATTGAGTTTTATTAAAAGTGACCTGCTGTTTCTGTGTCGTTCATGAAGTAGAGGATTGATTCCTTTAGGGGAAATACTTCTTGACGAGTGTAATACCCTAGTTTTTACCCCTAAGATTTCCCACATCTCATTTGTATCTTTGAATCACAAACAATATCATGCTTTGGTTCCTCTATCCCTCTCATTTTTGGGTTTATACCTTGCAGGGATTATTGGGCATCTGCGTGTTTCTTGTTTGCTTTTATTTGTATGTTTATGTTTACTAACATTTAATTAAAATACCAAAAATATGTTTGTTTTTTTTCCTTTACTAACTTTTTCAGGAAGAGGTTGGAATCAAGAACATCAATCAACAGTCTTTCACTTTGAATAAATTTCATCTAAACAAATTCAAAGTTGATATGCAAGCAATTTAAATCATTTGATCAAGAGTTTCTCAATATTTGATTGACTATTACTCAAGAAATGCTAAGGTTCATGTGTTCATTTTCATGCCTTTTTGACAAATCAGAAAAATCGAGCCAAAGCTAGGACAACACATCAAAAGGCAAATTTTCACAATTTTTCACCGTGTTAATCCATTAACACATTTGCACATGCAAATGGTTGATCGATTAACCAGTGCATTTTTTGTGAAAATGAGCCAAATTTAAATTTTACATCATTTTGGCAACAATTTTCAAATATTTCATAATGAGAACATTCTAGATCACCTCATTTTAGTTCCCCTACCTCATCATAATTGATTCCCACCATACACCTTCACTAATCACCATCTGATCTTGATTTTGCCCCAAATTCAAATTCCAAGCCTAATTTTTGTTCCAAACCAAATTCCAAACCACCAAAATTTTCAAGCCTAAATTCTATAAATAGATGCCTCATTTCATTCATTCTTCAAGCTTTGATAGCCAAATTCACCTTGCTAAAATTTCTCTCAATCCCTTTCAACCACAAAATTCACCAAAGTTCTTTCTTCTTTTGAAAGTTTGTAAGTTCTTCATTGGAACTTACTAATCTTTGAGCTTAAACCTTCATCCAATCACTTTTTCATCATCAATTTCAGTAGATGAAGGCTTTGGAGTGTGGTTTTTGAAGTTAATTTGAAGCAATTTTAGATTTGAAGTGGTAAACCCTCATTCCACCATTGTTGTTATTGATCTATCTTCCACAATGTGATCTATTGTTGATTCCTGTTGCTTAATCTTTGGATCTTGTAAATTGCGTTCTATTGGCGATATTTTCTATTGTTTCACCTGAATTTTCGTGCTAATTCTCACTCATGATCATGAGATGTTTGAAGAAATGGTTGGATCATAGATGCTGAATTTTTTCAAAATATATTTGATGTCTTAGCAGTATTAATTGATTAACACATTTGCACATGCAAATGGTTAATTGATTAACTAGTCTCTAGAATGTGATTTTTGCTTGTTTTTGGGACTGTTTTGGTTCTGTTTCTTTTTCCTTCCCTTTCCTTTATTCTTTTGTCAAGTGCTTTTTCAAACTTCCTTTTCTTTAATAAATGTCAATAAATATTAATCATACTTTGACTCTTTTCAAAAAGACATAAAAAGCATTCAAACTCATTCAAACCTTTTATGCCTTATGCACTTTCTCTTTTTAAAACTTTTCCATAAGTTTAGACATGAGTCATCTATTTAAGCGAAACTATTCGCTTGGAAATGACGACTTGTATTTTCACTTAAAATTAACCATAATAAACCTATTTTATTATTTGTACCACGAACTATGGGGTTTTGATCATATATTTCACTTTGTGGGTACGTAGGCGTAAGGCGACAAGTCTCTCCAAACACAAAATTTTTAAAAAATACTCCTCTTCTCAACTCCTCAATCCCCTTTCAAACAAACCTTTTCAAACCAAAAAGCGTAGATATTTCAAAGGGTTCCTATAGAGTACTATAGACGTTTTGGGTGCTAATACCTTCCCTTAGCGTAACTGACCCACTTACCTAGTCTTTGTTCATCCATTGTTGTTTTAGAACTTGTTTAGATTTTGTTAGCTCTTTTTCCTTTCCTTTTTTGGATAAAATAAAAGTGTGGTGGCGACTCTTGCATTTTTTAGTTAAGTTAATCAATAGCTTACACTCAAGAGGATAAATCCTTTTGTGTTCTCTACTCCCAAAGGCATATATCAAAGTTTGAGATTATTCAAGATCAGAAATAATATTGGTCAAACAGCTTGAAAATCTATTTGATGAGAATGAGTTCTTCATGTCCTAGTTCTTTACAACTAGATAGAGCTATAAAAGGAAGAACATGATCTTAAAAAGCAATGGCTAGAATCATGGTATATGAGATTATCATGACAAAGAATTTCTAAGGAGTTGTAGCATGCTATTCAGATCAGAAATATTTTTAGATCTATTCTGATGCATCATGGTTCAAATGTTAAAAAAGACTAAAAAGTACTTGGATTTGAAGTACTTCTGCAGATGAATCATATTGATTTGATGATAAGCTTGGTAGTTGAAAATCGAAGCTTATTGGAAGATTGCAAATCTGGAGATTACCCTTTTAGATACTGAAGGTAATTGGAGCTATTGAAAGAATACAAGAAGAAATGTCAATCAGAAGATGTTCAATCAGAAACAACCAGAACATGTAAACTTTGTTCTATGTCCATAATTAAAAGAAATATCTCAGAATTTACATGTTCTCTAGAATAGGAAAATATGTTTCTAATGTTTGATTCGTAGTGTTTTTACTTCTGAGATGTGAGGCTTATGACAAGTGAAGTTCTCATGTATATGAACTATCCAAGGTCATAATGCTCTATTAAGTTTTTATTTCTTTTGACCATTGAAAACTGAAGAGTTTACTTCATTAACACGTTGTCAAGAAAGTGAAGAGTTGTGACTTCATTATAAGACAATTGTTTTTTGATGAACCATGTTTTGTACTTGATGTGACGTATTGGGATATGATATTTTCTTGGGATTATATGATAAACCTTTTCAACTCTTTCTTTGTTGAACCATTTTCTCTTCTCTTGTTAATTATAATTATTGCAAAATCTCATTTATACTCACTCACTTCTGTTAGAACACAAATTGGTTCTTAATATATCTCAATATTTTGATGATAACAATAATGAAATTTTGTATGGAGAAAATATATACTCTAATTTTGTTCAAGTGTTTTTGTTTCAGATAACATAATAAATATTCCTCTGAACGCAATATTCCTCTGAACGTTAAGCTACAACACGCAGAAGACTCTGAGCGTTTGGTAAAAAGCGAAGCTACAGAAGGCTCTGAGCGTAGAGTATAAAGCGAAGATTCAGAAAACTCTGAGCGCACTAAACTCAACGCTGCAACTGCAGAGGCTTTGAGAATCAAAACACGTAAGGCTTTGAAATGTTAGTAACAAAGTGATACATTTGGATAACACGTAAGAGCGAAGATCTGCTCTGATCTAAAATGCTCCTCTGGATGAACAGTTTGTTAAAACAATCATGCTAGCACTAAGCTGCAGAACTCTGGAAGAGAGTTACTCTGATAAGAAGAAAATGGAACATCATCAGAGGATCTGATGCATGAAATATTTCCATATTCGTTCATTTAAAAAGATGGTGATCAAGAAAGATTTGTTTCCAAATTCATTGTTTACATCCAACGACACTATTCCTCTTTTGTGTATGGAACATGATTTCAAAACAAAAAGGATATCTCTGAACATTCCTCTCCTGGAAAGAAACAGTCAAAGAAGACAAAAAACATTTGCACGCTACTTGAGGAATGGGTGTGAAGTATTTAAACAAGTCTTCAATAGCAATTCAAATATATATAGACACCACCATTCTACAACGAACATACTACTTTGCTGAAAAGAAAATCCTACTTTTCTATCACTTCAAGTCAACTTCAAATTAGCAAATAGGAAGTTTCATTGATCTTCATTTGTGTTAAATCACTATTGTGAAAAAGCTTTTCTAAGAAGCACTTAAACACACTTTATTGTATTACTTTGTAAAAGATCCTTGAGAGACCAAGTTGTGGTCAGTATTCTTGAGAAGACTAAGACAAGTTTGTCTTAGTGAAAAGATTGTAATCCGTTTTTGATTATTGGATTAAGTCCTCTTTTGAGAGAGGCAAAATCACCTTGGCCGGGTGGACTGGAGTAGTTTGAAGTTCAAACGAACTAGTATAAAAATACCTATTATTTTTATTGCCTTATTTGTTTTTTGAAAACCCTTATTCAACCCCCCTTCTCAGTGTTTTCCTTCCTTCAGTTGGTATCAGAGCCTGGTTCTGAGTGCTATCACTTAACAGTGACAGAGAAAAGATCCGGTTAGAAAACTTGTTTATTTACTATGGCTGAATCTTCAAACAACGCTAACATTGGGTTGAACAACAAATATGAAGAGAAAGACAAAATCAGCACAAAGCCTCCTATGTTTGATGGAGAAAAATTTAATTACTGGAAGGACAGAATCAAAAGCTTCTTTCTTGGCTATGATGTTGATCTTTGGGATATAGTCATCGATGGATATACTCACCCCACTAATGGTGAAGCTAAAAAGATTGATAGAAAATCAATGACTGATCAACAAAAGAAAGACTTCAGGAATCACCACAAGGCAAGGACAATTCTGCTGAACGTTACATCTCATACTGAATATGAGAAAATCACTAATAGAGATACAGCGCATGACATGTTTTATTCCTTGAAGATGACGCATGAGGGAAACACGCAGGTGAAAGTAACGAAGGCTCTACCGCTGATTCAAAAATATGAAGCCTTCAAGATGGAGGAAGATGAATCTGTGGAAACCATGTTTTCTAGATTCCAGATTCTGACTGCTGGATTGAAGGTTCTTGACAAAGGCTACTCCACTTCTGATCATGTAAAGAAGATAGTCAGAAGTTTAGCAAAGAGGTGGAGACCCATGGTCACAGTGTTAAAGCTCTCAAAAGATCTGAACAAAATCACTCTAGAGGAACTCATCATATCTTTAAGAAGCCATGAGATAGAGCTTGAAGAAGATGAGCCTCAGAAGAAAGGTAAGTCCATAGCTTTAAAATCTAACAAAATATCTAAAACTAAAGCTTTTCAAGTACTAGAAAAAGCTCTGGAGATTCTTCATCAAAGGAAGACGAACTATCTTTACTATCTAGAAGAATAAATCAACTCTGGAAGCACAAGCAAAAGAAGTTCAGAAAATTTAAAAGACCAGAACACCGTGGAAAATCCTCTGGTCACAGAAGATCTAGCAAAAAGGAAGTAATATGCTATGAATGAAAAGAGCCAGGACACTACAAGAATGATTGTCCCAAACTTCAAAAGCATAAACCCAAGAAGAAGTTTGAGAAGAAAAATAAAGTCCTGGTGACTACTTGGGATGACTCAGATTCTTCTGAAGCCTCGTCAGAGTCTGAAGACGAATGTGCAAACGTTGCACTAATGCCTGACATAGAGGAGCGTGAGGAATCATCTGAATCTGGATCAGAATCAGATTCAGAAGAGGTATTTGCTGATCTCACTAGAGCTGAGTTAATTGAGAGCTTATCTGAAATATGTGACAACTATAGTAAGATCAGAATCAAATACAAGAAGCTACAAAGCAGTCTTGCATCTGAGATTGGTTAGCTGAAATCAGAAATTGCTGAGCTGAAAGAAAATAATTTTCAAATTAAAATTGAATTGGAAAAAGCTCAACAAAAATCTTAAACAGATACTACGTCTAGCTCTAAAAATATTTTAGAAGAGTATGACCATAGTTTTCAAAGGTTCATATCCAGAAGCATTGACAGAAGCAAAATGGCTTCTATGATCTATGGTGTGAGTAGGTGATAACACAAAATCGTATATATATATATATATATATATATATATATATATATATATATATATATATATATATATATATATATATATATATATATATATATATATATATATATATATATATATATATATATATATATATATATATATATATATATATATATATATATATATATATATATATATATATTGATGCATAATTCAACTAATGTTTGACTGTTTTCAATCCGATTTCGGGTTCTTTCCATGCTATTTGTCTGATATTTTGCAGGTATTTGATGATCATGTCTAAACAAAGCAAAATGAAGAAAAGAAGCAATTACAGATGAAATATGGACGAAAACCAGATGAAAACAACATGAAAAACGCAGAATGCACATTTTGCTGCTGTGACGACCGTCACACCTCCATGACGACCGTCACACGGGTGACGGCCGTCACACACCGTGACGACCGTCATGCAGGCAAAAACGCACAACTTCAAATGAACATGCAAAATGCAGTTCCAAGTCCCAAATAATGGACCACTACTCCCTGATATTTCTGTCTCCAAGTCCACCTTCTTCAAATTACAACCATTATAATTCTACTTCTATAAAAGGGGAAGGAGGGGAGCTGAGAAAGGGAGCCGCATTCAGACAACGATGTGCTGCCCAAATTTATTTCCAGAGCAAAAATTTAGTTTTATTCTTTCTGTTTTTGTTTCCTTTCCTTATTCCTGTATTCCATTTCGACAATATTCGTTTGTGCGCTCTATTATTTTGAAGACATAATCCTGCCGACATCGTTGGGATTTGGCCAAAAGCCAATTGGATACGTTACAGGTTTTTCATTATTTCGTTAATTGTAACTTTAATTCTCATTAATATGAATGTTCTAAGTTTCTGTTTTTATTTATGTTTTACCTTTCCCAAATCCATGTCTAGCTAAATCAGAGTAATCGATATGTAATAATAATTCAGACGGGATTTGATAATAACCGGTTGAAAACTTTCTTTTTCAAATGTTGTTTATGGTCTGAGTGTTTAAACTTATTTACTGAATAAACGTTCGTCGCGAAAGCGAGGACTTATTTAAAAGTAGTTTTGCCACGACAGTGGGAAATTAATTAAGGTATGAACCAATAAGCGACAGCTGCGGTAAGACCAGATAGTAAACACTAGGCATTTGTTTTAATAACAGCGAAAGCACTTTAAAATGGATTAGAACTTAGAGATTTCCAAAAAGTAGTTTTAACCCCGAATGGGACAGCGAAAGCGTAAATTCGGCCCTTAGAATCATGACTAGCGTCAACAACCATCGTGAGACAAAAGTATTCAGATCACTATTTTCTGCTTAAATAAATTCTGAAAAATATTTCATATACCGGTAACTTGTCAAATCCCCGAAGAACATAATTACTGCATATCGATTCACATAATTATAATTCAAGTAACGTTTTTAGTTCCCTTTAGTGACAGAAATTATTTCCTTAAACATTATCTACCTAGCTAAACATAGTAACTCCCGAGAACACTAGTTTGACTACGAGTCCCTGTGGGATCGATATTTTTTATTACTACGCGATAGACTGTGCACTTGCAGTTAAGTTGTATTAGACATAGAAAGTCGCGATCAAGTTTTTGGCGCCGTTGCCGGGGACCCGTTTAGTCAATAGTGTAACCTTCTGTTACGCCGTATAGACTAGGTTAACAATTTCATTTTTTCCTTACTAGTTCTGTCGATTGTATGCCAAGTAATCGCCCACAAGGCGATATCTTAAAACCTTCAGTCGCAAAACTAGAGCGCTTCTTACATTTAAGAAGTCGCATCATTGAGTACCAACTAAAACATAACATTCCCGATCCTCTCACTCCCATTCCCAAATCCGAAGAAGAATCGAAGATGGCTGAAGGACCTCAAAACAAACCGCTGAAGGCATACGCTACACCCTCTCAGATGGAGCCTAGAAGTAGCATTGCTGCCCCAGCTATTACTCGAAACGATTTTGAGCTGAAACCCTCATTGCTGTCAGCTGTACAACAAAACCAATTCTCAGGAAATGCAACTGAGGACCCAAACGAACATTTAACGAAGTTTGTACAATACGCAGACACAGTGAAAGCAAATGGAGTAACTTCAGACGCAATAAGACTTCGTCTTTTCCCTTTCTCTCTTAGAGACAGAGCGTGGACATGGTTACAATCCTTACCATCCAACTCCGTTACGACGTGGGAACAGTTGAAGAACGTTTTCTTAGCGAGATATTTTCCGCCAAGCAAGACTGCTATGCTTAGAGCTCAAATCAACGGATTTCGACAAAAAGATACAGAATCTCTTTACGAAGCATGGGAACGATTCGAAGATATGATGAGAACATGTCCTCACCACGGTCTAGAAGACTGGGTGACAATCCATACTTTCTATAATGGGCTTTTATACAACACCAGATTGACGGTAGACGCCGCCGCGGGCGGTGCACTTATGGATAAGCCATACGACGAAGCCTATCAACTAATCGAAAACATGTCTCAGAACCACTGCCAATGGGGAGGTGAACGCATTCCAACAGAGAAACCCACAGCGAAAGGTGGGATGTACGAGATCAGCTGCCTTGAAAAGTTCAATGCTAAAGTAGATGCTCTAGCACAGAAGATTGACAGTTTGACCGTTAACCCCACTGCAACCGTCGCTGCCGTAACTCCAAACTGCGAGTTATGCAGAATCACCACTCATAATGCGCCCAAATGCCCATTGCTGGCCGGAATCCCACCAGACCAAGTAAATTATGCTCAAGGAAATCCTTACGCAAATACCTATAACCCAGGTTGGCGAAATCATCCAAACTTTTCTTACAAAAGCGATAATGCATTGCAAATGCCTACTGCTCCGCCAAGATATCAGAAACCAGCTGCTGCTCAGACTGCACCTAGGAAATCAAACCTTGAGTTGATGATGGAAAAATTCATAGCCACTCAAGCTCAAACAAACAAAGAATTCCTGAATCAAAACATACACACTAGCGAGCAAATTAAACAGCTGACCGGAAAAGTAGACGCTTTAGCCACCCACAACAAAATGTTAGAAACACAGATATCACAAGTGGCTCAACAACAAGCCTCTGCTGCCGCACCTGCTGGCACGTTTCCTGGACAACCCGAACAAAATCCAAAAGGTCAAGCAAATGCTGTCATATTAAGAAGTGGAAAAGAATTGGATGAACCGATCGATCCGAGGACTGAAAACTCAGCCATGCAACAAAAACCAACTGAACAAGCAGAAAAGGAATCCGAGTTAGAGAAGAAGGAAGACAACGAGAAGGAGGATACCGCAAGTGAAAAAACGCAAGCACCTCCAGCTCCATATAAACCACCTATCCCTTATCCTCAAAGATTAATAAACTCCAAAACTTCAGGACAGTTTAAGAAATTTGTAGAGCTCCTTAAACAGTTGAATATCACTATTCCTTTTACAGAAGCGATAACTCAAATGCCGTCATACGCTAAATTTCTCAAAGAAATCCTGTCAAATAAGAGAAAGATCGAGGATAACGAAACAGTTACACTTACTGCAGAGTGTAGCGCTATTATTCAAAACCACATGCCTCCTAAATTAAAAGACCCAGGTAGTTTCTCCATACCCTGCGTCATAGGAAAGTTCGTAATAGACAAAGCTCTATGCGATTTAGGAGCCAGTATCAGTGTTATGCCTTTATCTATATGCAAAAAGCTGAATATGGGAGACCTAAGACCAACCAAAATGTCCGTACAATTAGCTGACCGATCAGTAAAATATCCCGTCGGAATACTGGAAAACGTTCCAGTACGCATAGGACAATTCTACATCCCAACCGACTTCATAATCATGGACATCAAAGAGGACTCTGTTACCCCAATTATCCTAGGAAGACCGTTCCTAGCTACAGTTGGAGCTATTATAGACGTGAAGAAAGGAAGGCTAACATTCGAAGTAGGAGAAGAAAAGATAGAGTTCATTCTCACCAAGTTCTTACAAGCACCAGCCATAGACGATACCTGCTATTTAGTAGATGTAATTGACGAATGCATAAGAGAACTTGAAAATGAAGAGACCACGTACTCAGAAATAATAAAGATTCAAATACCTGATATTTCTGAAGACGATGATTGGCGTAAACCGTATAAAGACGACAGCCTAAGCGAAAGCTTAGCAATGACCCCAAACCATATGCCAGGTCCGAAGAACCCATCTTTAGAACTTAAAACACTACCCAAAAATCTTAGATATGAATTCCTAGACGATGAACTAAAAAGACCAGTGATAGTCAACGCCGACTTAGGACAACTAGAAACCGAAAAGCTATTAGAAGTCCTAAAGAAGTACCCCACCGCGTTAGGCTATAACATAAGCGATCTAAAAGGTATAAGCCCTTCAATCTGTATGCATCGAATTACAATAGAGGAAGACTGTAAAACCTCTAGAGAGCATCAGAGGAGACTGAACCCCATCCTAAGCACTGTAGTCAGAGATGAAGTAAAGAAATTGCTAGATGCCGGAATCATCTATCCAATTTCCGATAGTGAATGGGTTAGCCCAGTTCATGTCGTACCAAAGAAAGGAGGAGTCACAGTAGTTAAGAACGAAAAAGGCGAATCAATAACAAAAAGAGTCGTGACTGGAAGCAGGATGTGCATTGATTATAGAAAGCTTAACAAAGCCACACGAAAAGATCACTTTCCCTTACCCTTCATAGACCAAATGTTAGAAAGATTAGCCAAACATTCGTATTTCTGCTATCTAGATGGCTATTCAGGATTTTTCCAAATTCACATTCATCTTGATGACCAAGAAAAGACTACATTCACATGTCCATATGGTACTTTTGCTTACCGCCGAATGCCGTTCGGACTTTGTAATGCTCCAGCAACCTTCCAAAGATGCATGATGGCAATCTTCGCAGATTTCATAGACGACATCATGGAAGTATTTATGGACGATTTCTCGGTATGTGGACAAAGTTTCGAAGGATGCCTACAAAACTTAGAAATGGTGTTAGAACGTTGTGTAAAAGTAAACCTCGTCCTAAATTGGGAAAAATGCCATTTTATGGTCCGACAAGGAATAGTTCTAGGACATGTCATATCAAATAAAGGAATTGAAGTCGACAAAGCTAAAATAGAGATTATAAAAGATCTCCAACCTCCAAAATCCGTACGAGAAATACGGAGTTTTCTAGGACATGCCGGTTTCTACCGAAGATTTATAAAAGATTTTTCAAAAATCACAAAACCTTTGACCGGCCTGTTGATGAAAGATGCTGAGTTCGTATTTGACGAAAACTATCTAAAAGCATTCGAAACATTAAAATCAGCCCTTATCACCGCACCGATTATGCAACCACCCGATTGGCGACTACCGTTCAAAATTATGTGCGATGCGAGTGATTATGCCGTAGGCGCAGTTCTAGGACAAAGGAAGGACAAGAAACTCCATGCCATTTACTATGCCAGTAGAACCTTAGATCCTGCCCAAATGAACTACGCTACAACAGAAAAGGAACTTCTAGCAGTTATATTTGCGCTTGACAAATTTCGTTCTTACTTAGTAGGAGCAAAAATTATCATATACACAGACCACGCTGCCATTAGGTACCTAATAAGCAAAAAGGATGTCAAACCAAGATTATTGAGATGAATCCTGTTATTACAAGAGTTTGACTTAGAAATCAAAGATAAGAAAGGAACCGAGAACGTTGTTGCAGATCACTTATCCCGAATAGAAGGCATCAAACATGAACCAGTACCGATAAATGACGATTTCCCGTACGAACATTTGATAGCCAAATTAGAAAGTGACATGCCTAACTTAATCTCGGAAGATCTAGAACTCGAAAAAGCCGTAGAAGCCGTCTATGCCCAAGTCACATTACCTTGGTATGCTGACATCGTTAATTACCTAGCTGCAGGCGTGCTTCCACCAGATCTCACTTATTAGCAAAAGAAGAAATTCTTCCACGATCTGAAACACTATTATTGGAACGAACCTCTACTCTTCAAGCGAGGGGCCGACAACATATACCGTCGCTGTGTCCCAGAGGAAGAAATAGAAAATATCATTTCCCAATGCCATTCAGCACCATATGGTGGTCATGCTAGTACATCCAAGACGTGCGCTAAGATTCTCCAAGCCGGCTTATTCTGGCCTAACCTCTGGAAAGACGTTCACATCGCTGTGCTAAAATGTGATCGATGCCAACGAACTGGCAACATCTCACGACGCGATGAAATGCCTCAGAAAGGAATCTTAGAGGTAGAAATCTTTGACGTATGGGGAATAGATTTCATGGGACCATTCCCGCCTTCTTTTGGTAATAACTACATACTCGTCGCTGTAGACTATGTATCTAAATGGATAGAAGCCATTGCTGCTCCAACAAATGACGCACGAGTAGTAATCAAACTCTTCAAAAACACAATCTTTCCTAGATTCGGTGTACCCAGACTCGTCATTAGTGACGGCAGACCACACTTCATATCGCGAATCTTTGATAAACTTCTTTCTAAATATGGAGTCCGACACCGAGTAGCTACACCCTATCACCCGCAAACTAGCGGACAAGTAGAGGTCTCGAACAGGGAAATAAAACAGATATTGGAAAAGACTGTCGCTACCTCAAGGAAAGATTGGTCATCAAAGATAAATGAAGCTTTATGGGCTTATAGGACCGCTTTTAAGACACCAATAGGTACTACACCCTACAAATTAGTTTAAGGTAAATCCTGTCATCTCCCTGTAGAATTAGAGCATAAGGCCTTCTGGGCCATTAAGACACTTAATTTCAACTACACCGAGGCAGGAGAAAAACGAATCTTGAACTTACACGAATTAGAAGAACTTCGATTAGACGCTTACGAAAATGCCCGTATCTACAAAGGACGAACTAAAAAGTGGCATGATAAACGTTCAGTCAAGAAACAATTCAGTGTGGGAGACATCGTACTGCTATTTAATTCAAGATTAAAACTCTTCCCAGGTAAACTAAAATCTAGGTGGTCTGGACCTTTTGAAGTGACTAAAGTACTTCAGAGTGGAGCTGTTGAAATTACCGATAAGACGAATGCACCGTTTATCGTAAACGGGCAACGTCTAAAATATTATAATAAGAACGAAAACAGCCCTCAAGTCTGCAGTATAGCATTGTATGAGCTTCCAGCTCAAACACCCGAATAGCTTGTCACCAAGCTATCGTCAGGCTTTAGACATTAAAAACAGCGCTTACTGGGAGGCAACCCAATTTTCCCGTATTTCCCTCGTTACTGTATTTCATTCTCATTTTTTATTTAAATTCTACTTTGAAACTTTAACAAAAATTCTAAACTTAAAATTGCTACTATTTTTACTTTCTTTTATTTTAATTTTTTATTTTATTATTCTCTTTTAATTTTTTGTTTTTACCGCCTTTTGTTTTTAAAAAATCCTGACTTCAAATTTCTGTTTTAAACTTTTCAGGATTTTAAAAGCCTTCAAACCTTCCTTCTTTTTTCTCCGACTTACCTGCGAGTATGGCCGCGTACGACTTCACAAAGGTTCATTTTCGAGGATTAGCTCAAAAGGCGAGATTTGAAGCATTAACTGAAAGAGACATAGCCTTAACACTGTATTATGATAAGTCTACCATGGAGAAACTAGGAATTATTGACAGCATCCAATACCTGTTTAATCAATTAGGCTGGGAGAACACTGCTTTGAAAACCCGTTTTGCTACCTATAAGGACCTCACCTACGAATTCCTTAGTTCCTTCAGATACTTACCCAACTATGGTTTTGGATCCAACACAGAGCTGATCACCTTTAGGATGTTTGGAATGGACCAAACCCATAGCCGGATGTCATTAGCTAACCTCCTAGGATTTCCTAGCGGACCACATGTGTTCATCAGTGCAGAAGATGACGATCTTGATTTTGAACTCAACCAGTTCTGGGGTAGAATCACAGGCGACTATCACCCTGACCCAGACATCATGTATAATGATGAGATTCATAACCCAGCTTTCAGATACTTTCATAAGATCCTAGCTCATACCCTTTTCGGAAAAGAAGAAAATATTACTACAGTATCTAAAGAAGAGCTATTTATCATGTTTTGTGCTTCTCAGGGCCGTACAGTGAATGCAGTACCGTTTATGATGAGATCCTTCTGACGCCTCACTCAGGACCCACAATCACCTATTCTAATAGGAGGCCTTGTGACAATGATTGCCCACGAGCTTGGCCTTAGATTCCACCTAAATGCAAGCACTAGTTTTGGCACCATCCGACCCATGAATATCCAGTTTTGCTTTAACAGGCGCATTTTAAGAACTATGGGACCTGGACCTTACGAGTACCTCATCAATGACAAACCTGTCCAGCTATTCACATTGATAAATCATCAGATGACAAGTATCTATAACAAGGACAACTGGGTTTATGAATTGGATGAGCCTATGGGACCTCCTTCACCTCAATCAACACCACAGAATTACATGTACGACAGTGATCACATCTCTGAAGCACATGATTATATGTACTATGGGGATGCTGTATCAGAAGCTGAGGTAGACCCTACGACCCCTCCGCATTACAACACCTATCCTGAGCCCATTCCTGAGGAAACCACCGACAAAATGGATACTGTCCTACTCCGATTAGACAATGTTGACGCGACTCTGACCACCGTAAAAGAAGACATCACGAGCATACACAGCGAACTCGTAGTCTTCATGGACTTAGTCTGTGACCAGCTCGACTACTACGCCCGGAAGTTCGACGAATTGAAGGCACGAAAAGACTGAGTTATTAGATTTAGTTTAGTTTAGTTTATTTTTTTCTGTTTTCCGTCCGTTTTCAATTATTTTGATTTTTGCATTGTTTAATTTACCTTATGTATTACATTACAAACAATCATTTTAATTACATACTATTTCAATTTTATTCTTTGTTCATTGATTCTGTTTTTACGTTATCCTATGTTTCTTGGCCGATATAATGCATTGCCACATCTATCCTAGGCCTTAAAACCATTGCAAGAACACCCCCATAGCAAAATTCTGCGTTCTGCAGATTTTGCTGGTGTGACGACCGTCACAGAAGCCTGACGCCCGTCACACGGGTGACGACCGTCACGAGTCCAAAACTGTTATCTGCTATAACAGGGGTTGCATTTTCTCTCCCACTCCCATCCTTTCAACTTCCAATCATCACAAACTCAAACCCCACTTCCAATTTTCATTTTCCCACCTTGCTCCATATTTTCCAACTCCCATTTCAACTTCCTAATCCACTTCTGTGACATTTTTCATTCCACAAAACCAACTCAATCCACATTTCCTCAGCATCCTCCAACAATGGCGAGAAACAACGAAACCCCAGACCTCAACAATATCGTGTTCAGCGACGACGACTCCGGAGAGAAACAACGAGCCAACTATATCGCCTTCCATCAACGGTCGCTACATCACTTGGATGCTCCAAAGAGCCGGCATCTGGCACCTCTGCACAAATCCGCAGCCGACGTACGAACAACTCACCCTCGAGTTCCTCAGTTCGTTCACCTACTTCACTTCCAGCGGCGACCTCAGCCAACACTCCGGCGCCGCATGCTTCCGTATGTTCGGCACGAACTATCAACTGAACCAGAACCAGATTGTCGACATCTTACAATTCCCTCGCGGCGACAATGCTCACCGCTGCCTCACCGAACAGTTTCAGCACGAAGCCTTTGCGCTCTGGTACCAGTTAACCGGAATCAATGCCGATGGCTGGGATTCTCTGCATGCAACGCACATCCACAACCCGACCATCCGGTATTTCCACCGAGCACTGAGCAACACCATCTTCGCCCGGGATAGCAACCATAAGGTGAACTAGAAAGAGCTCTTCTTTCTCCGCTGTGTGTTCAACTCCGAGCCCATCAACGCTGCTCCGTTTCTCCTGGCCCACATTCAGGCCAATTGTAACCGTGGCTCTAAGCCATTTTACTTTGGCGGGATTGTTACCTCCATTGCACTCGGGCTGAACCTCGGTGACCGCCTCCAGCATCTCCATGCCATTCCCTCGGTATTCCTCGACACCGACTACTGCAGAGCTTCTCACCTCATCCGTTCCAGGGCCGATGGCAAGTACCACCCGGTCGTGCGTGGCAAAACCGTCAGAAGTATCATCCTGCCATCACGCACCCGGATGCACCCACAGGATCGTGCCAACTGGCTCTTTGACCTCAATGCCCCTGCTGCTACCGCTGCTCCAACTCCGACCCACACCCAAGGTTCTGGTGACGAAATGCAAGACGAGTTGGACAGAACCGAGCAACCGGAGGCATCGCAACCACTTCCTTCTGAAGGCACATCCTACCGCCGCCGCCGCCATCGTCCAGAGCCCGACTACTCTGAAGAAGACCTTCGACGATCCCTCGACCAGCAGGCCCAGTTACTCGCTATGATGCAGCAGCAGAATCAGCGAGCAGAGCAGTTCGAAGCTTGGCATCGGACCCAAATGCAACAACTCCAAACCAGCCAAGAAACCATCACTGAGAACCTGGCGAATCTTACCTTGCAATTCGAAGGACTCCGCGACTATGTCTATCACACCGGAGCACTGGACCTTGAGGCCCGTCGCGACCAAGTCAGAGCCAGAGGACGCGAGAGAGGACGTGACCGAGGCAGAGGCCGTGATTAGTTATTTCTTTCCTTATTTGTTTACTATATTTTCAGTTTCTTTGTATTTTCATTGACCTTGTATTTCCCTCTCGCATTCTTTCAAATCAGTGGGGACACTGATTGAGATAGTGTGGGAGCGGAGCGTTTATTTCCCATTCCCTTGTACTTTTAATTCCGTAATTTCAATTCGAACATTTTCACGTTTTAGAAAATAAAAGCTCTTTTATATATCTTCTTCCGTTACGCAAACATCCCCACTTTATTCGACATAAACAAAAACTTTTTCGTTCGTTCCTCAAAAGCAAAAGCATCACGAGAATGCGCCCAAGTTCAAACCAAGTTTTGAAACTCCGAGACGAAAATTCTAACAAAACCAGTACCGTCCTGACACCTTAGACCTCCGGTTTATGCGAGTCGATTTCACTACCTACGTGTACCAAAGTTTCAAATTTCTACGCAAACTCAGCCCCAAGTAATTTATACTAGCAGTCAGCACCATCCTAAAACACTTCTAAGCGAGCGACCAATGCAAATAAGTGTATGATCTCCAAAAAGATGAAAAATCATGAAAAGAAAGCCATATAGCCCAAGGATAGAGACATGTTCCCTCTAAGTTAGGTGCTCCTCACCCGAGCATTTAGCCCAACGGTACAAAAACTCATTGAAAAATCAATGATATAAGCTTATGAGCAATGAAAAAGATCAAAACAGAAATGAGATCATATTCACTAACAGGTTGACTTGCCATGAAAGTATATGGACAACGGGCTTAATGTGATTACGCTAGAACAAACAGGGTAAACTTGACGCGAGAACCTTGATACCAAGCTACATTAGCATGACTGGGACCGATTTGCATAAGAAGGAGACCTCCGAAGACTTGTAGTCCAGTGTCGTCACCGTACTCGTTTTGTTCCTACTAAGAATCCCGGTTTTTCCCAACTTTGTGAATGAGGAAGCTGCCCCGTGCTTGCCGACTTTTTCCTGTTTTACTTAAGGACAAGCAAAGATTCAAGCTTAGGGGAGTTTGATAACACGAAATCGTATATATATATATATATATATATATATATATATATATATATATATATATATATATATATATATATATATATATATATATATATATATATATATATATATATATATATATATATATATATATATATATATATATATATATATATATATATATATATATATATATATATATATATATATATATATATATATATATATTGATGCATAATTCAACTAATGTTTGACTGTTTTCAATCCGATTTCGGGTTCTTTCCATGCTATTTGTCTGATATTTTGCAGGTATTTGATGATCATGTCTAAACAAAGCAAAATGAAGAAAAGAAGCAATTACAGATGAAATATGGACGAAAACCAGATGAAAACAACATGAAAAACGCAGAATGCACATTTTGCTGCTGTGACGACCGTCACACCTCCATGACGATCGTCACACGGGTGACGACCGTCACACACCGTGACGACCGTCATGCAGGCAAAAACGCACAACTTCAAATGAACGTGCAAAATGCAGTTCCAAGTCCCAAATAATGGACCACTACTCCCTGATATTTCTGCCTCCAAGTCCACCTTCTTCAAATTACAACCGTTAGAATTCTGCTTCTATAAAAGGGGAAGGAGGGGAGCTGAGAAAGGGAGCCGCATTCTGACAACGAAGTGCTGCCCAAATTTATTTCCAAAGCAAAAATTTAGTTTTATTCTTTCTGTTTTTGTTTCCTTTCCTTATTCTTGTATTCCATTTCGACAATATTCGTTTGTACGCTCTATTGGTTTGAAGACATAATCCTGCCGACATCGTTGGGATTTGGCCAAAAGCCAATTGGATACGTTACAGGTTTTTCATTATTTCGTTAATTGTAACTTTAATTCTCATTAATATGAATGTTCTAAGTTTCTGTTTTTATTTATGTTTTACCTTTCCCAAATCCATGTCTAGCTAAATCAGAGTAATCGATATGTAATATAATTCAGACGGGATTTGATAATAACCGGTTGAAAACTTTGTTTTTCAAATGTTGTTTATGGTCGGAGTGTTGAAAACTTTCTTTTTCAAATGTCCTTAGTAGCAAGGTTGAGACATCAGTCCTGGTACCTGGACTCTGGATGCTCACGACACATGATGGGAAGAAGGTCTATGTTCCAAAGTTTGGAACTTAGATCTGGTGGAGACGTGAAGTTTGGAGGAAACCAAAAGGGCAAGATCATTGGCTCTGGAACAGTTGGTAATGGTAACCTCCCTTCTATCTCAAATGTCCGGCTTGTAGAAGGATTAACTCATAACTTGTTGTTCATAAGTCAATTAAGTGACAATGTTTATGATATTATCTTTAGTAAAAAAATGTTGCAAAGTTGTTAGTCAGAAAGATGGATCAATCCCCTTTAATGGTAAAAGAAAGAACAACATTTATAAAATAAAACTTTCAGAATTGAAAAGTCAAAATGTTAAATGTCTTATGTCTGTTAATGATGAGCAATGGGTCTGGCATATAAGACTGGGACATGTTAGCATGAGACGTATATCTCAGATTAACAAGCTCAATCTGGTCAGGGGACTTCCTAAGTTGAAGTTCAACTCAGATGCTCTTTGTGAAGCATGTCAGAAAGGCAAATTTTCAAAATCCACTTTCAAACTAAAGAATGTTGTTTCTACTTCTACACCATTAGAGCTTCTGCACATTGATCTGTTTGGACCAGTGAAAATTGCATCCATCAGAGGCAAGAAGTATGGGCTTATCATCGTTGATGACTACAACAGATGGACATGGGTAAAATTTCTAAAGCACAAGGATGAGTCTCACTCTGTATTTTTTGATTTCTGCAATCAAGTCCAAAATGAAAAGAAATTTAATATTGTCAAAGTCAGAAGTGATCATGGTGATGAATTTGAAAATAAATCTTTTGAAAAATATTTTAAATAAAATGGCATTGCACATGATTTCTCTTGTACTAGAACTCCTCAACAAAATGGAGTTGTAGAACGAAAGAATAGAACATTGCAAGAAATGGCCAGAACCATGATCAATGAGACAAATATGGCTAAACATTTTTGGGCAGAAGCAATAAATACAGCGTGCTATATTCAGAATAAAGTCTCTGTAAGACCTCTTCTAGAGAAGACTCTTTATGAATTGTGGAGGAATAGAAAGCCCAACATTTCATATTTCCATCCTTTTGGATGTATTTGTTTTGTTCTGAATACTAAAGATAATCTGAATAAATTTGACTCTAAAGCATAAAAGTGTTTTATGCTTGGATATTCTGAATGCTCAAAAGGCTACAGAGTATGCAATACTGAAACACAGATTGTGGAAGAATTAATTCATGTCAGATTTGATGATAACCTTGGCAATCAAAAGCCAAAACAGTCTGAAATTTCTGCAGATCGAGAAGTTCTTCTCACAAACTCTGAAGAATCAGAGGCAAACAAAGTTCCAGCTAAAGAACCAGAAGCAACTCCAAATGCCACTCCATTAGCTGCTCATCTGGACAACTTAACTATCTCTGAAGAACCAACTTTGAAAGGATCCTCCAGAATTAAATCTTCTCATCCACACATAAGAACAATATCCTTCCTCAAATCCTCTGGGACATCATTGTTTAGTCTGGTGTCAATTATTGAACCTACCTCTGTGGACGAAGCTCTACAAGACAACGGTTGGATACTTGCTATGCAAGAAGAGCTGGATTAATTAACAAGAAATGATGTCTGGGATCTGGTTCCAAGACCAAGAGGATTCAACATTATTGGAATAAAATGGGTCTACAGAAATAAGTTAAATGTGCAAGGAGAATTCATCAGAAATAAAGCTAGACTTGTTGCTAAAGGCTACAGTCAGCAAGAAGGTATTGACTACACAGAGACATATGCTCCTGTGGCAAGGCAGAGTTTGAAATGAGCATGATGGAAGAGCTAAGATTCTTTCTGGGCATTCAAGTTAATCAGATTGCAGAAGGCACCTACATACATCCGACGAAGTATGTGAAGGAGCTTCTGAAGAATTTTAATCTGACAGCGAGTAAGCCAACTAAGACTCCCATGCATCCAACTTGCACTTTGGGAAAATAAGAGGTAAGTAAAAAGGTAGATCAGAAGCTGTACAGAAGTATGATTGGCTCTCTTCTGTATTTGACTGCCTCTAGGCCTGACATTCTCTTCAGTGTATGTTTATGTGCTAGATTCCAATCAGATCCTAGAGAATCTCACTTAACTGCCGTTAAGAGAATTCTAAGGTATCTGAAAGGTACAACTAACGTGGGTCTGTGTTACAAAAGATCTGATGAATATAAATTAGTAGGCTTCTGTGACACTGATTTTGCTAGAGATAGAGTTAAACGCAAAAGTACCTCTAGAAGCTATCAGTTTCTGGGAGGCAATCTGATCTCGTGGTATAGCAAGAAGCAACCCACTATAGCACTCTCAACTACAGAGGCAGAATATATTGTTGTTGCTGGTTGCAGTACCCAGATTCTCTGGATGAAGAGTCAGCTAGAGGACTACCAAATACATGAGAGTAATATTCCTATCTTCTGTGACAATACTTCTGCAATTTGTCTTTCTAAAAATCCAATTTTACATTCAAAGGAAAAACATATAGAGATTAAACACCACTTCACCAGAGACTATATTCAGAATGGGATATTAAGTTTAAATTTTATTGATACAGACCATCAATGGGCTGATATTTTTACAAAACCCCTCTCTGAAGATAGATTTAAATTTATTCTGAAAAATATTAGTATAGACTTTTGTCCAGAATAAAATCTTTATTCATAATTAAATTTATTCAAATGAAAAGTATTTAAAGTCTATACTCTGAAGTATTGCATCTGAATTTTTTTAAGTTACTTTATTTTTGTGAAAATATGAGTTAACAAGCTTCAGAGGATCTGAGTGTTAGTTAACGATTCATTTCCTAAAAGAGCTTCAGAGGCACACCACATCAAACACATGTCACTTCTAATCTGAATTTTGCAAACAATTGAGTGTACACAAAGCTGAGGCGCCGTTTCAGGTACTGTTTGAATAATTGAAATTCTCTTTTCCCCCCACTTTGTCAAATCACATTTAATGTGTTAAATCATTGTTCCTTTTTTTATTTGATCTATGTTTCTCTTTGTGCCCTAACACATTTCACACTTTCATTATCTCACACACCTTATGCATTTTGCTCTTCTTCATTGCTTTTTTTTTTAAAATTAAAATTTAAAAGAATCTCTAGTCATCTCAAAAGTTCTTCTTCAATGGCTACCTCATATTCATCACATCAACACTTGGTTTCTACAATGGTTGGGTCGTCTTCATCGCAAATGGGTAATGAAGCATACAAAGAACCAGAACACACACTTCTCACACCAGTGAACAAACTAGAGGTACTCTGTGAGTTTATGGTTGATTTTGATTGTATGGAGAAAAATGGGTTTTCCTCTTCGTTCAACGGTTAACTTTCAAGGATGGGTAAAATACTTTGATCAGTTGTTTGGTCCAGTTTTCCCCAACTGGTAAAGGAATTTTGGATTCATGCCCAAGTTTATCCTAAATTTATTTCTTCATCCATTTTGGGTAAAACTATCGTCATCACTGAGGAAATGATTCGCCAACTTATTGGCTATGAAGAAGAGGGTATTGTGAATACCTCAGTGGGACGCATGAATATGAATGAAGTGTACAATGTGGTGTTTATTTCTGGGCTTCCATCCAACAAAATAAAGGATCTGAAGACCCATTACAAGGTTTAGGCCAAGATATTTTTGGGTTGTATCCATCATCGCAAGGCTTCAAATTCTCCAGATTACATTAATATAAATCAACTGTATATTTTGTATTGTCAAGGGAATAATATCAAGGTGGATCTTCCACACCTGTTGTTTGTTCATCTTTGGAGTCATGTCAAGATGACCAGAGATATCATTCACACCAAGCACCAAAAAATCAGAGATTGGATTCCCATGGGAAGGTTAATTTATGATATCCTCACTGAAAATGGTTTAGTGTCTTATCTGAAAGATGCTGGTCAGACAGATGAATTAGTTCCTATTCTTGGGAAGCCTCTGGATGACAAGAGTCTTCAGAGAATGAAGTTGGTAGAAAAACTTCAATCTGATCCAGTTCAGATTGATTCTGATGTTGTGCGCAAAAGGAGGATACCAGTGGAAGATTTTCCACTCTTCACTGCAGAGGAGCCAAAGGAAGCTCTCCTCGCTTATATTGCTTCCTGTATGACAGATGGCACTCCTATGCCAGCTGATCTGCTGCTACGTGCTTCTCAACCTGCTCCAGAGCTGATTATGAGGAAGAAAAGCAAGAAGAGCAAGGTCTCTGAAGAAGATCCCTCAGAGAAACATTCTAAGCGTTCTAAGAGGAAGGCTTCTGAAGAAGGCTCTTCCAAGAAGTCCTCAAAGTGTTCCAAGCAATCAAGTAATCCCTCTACTGTTTTATCTCCTGTTTTGGAAACTGTAACAGAAGAACTAACATCTCAACCCCCTTTTATCACATCTGAACCTATTATCACATCTGAACCTATTATTTCTTCTGAACCTATTATCACATCTGACTCCTCCTCTGACCAATCAGATGCTACATCCTCTCCACATAACTCCCTAAACCACACTCTTGAGTTTTCTTCTCCCACTCCCATTCCCTCTCATTCTCTAGATAAACCTTCATCCTCTTTTAAACCTTCACTCTTTGATGCCCTTAGAAAATCCTTCCTCGAGGCCTACCTTAAGCCCAAACCCAGACCCAATGTTGGTAATCTGTTATCTAGTTTTGAAACGGAGATGCAGATGTGGTTTTCTGCTGTAAGGGAGAATTATCTCACTAGCACGAATCCTCGTGACTCTGAAGAGATCTGGACTGCCTTCAGAAAGAGATTCACTTCTGTGACTATGAATCTTCAAGATGCTTGCTCTGCAGATGCGCAAGAGAGAGTTTCTGAAGCTATAATACTTGCTCAACTCAGTGTCAGCAGAACTCCTATTCTTTGTCTGGAAAACACACGTGCAGAGGTTATGTGTTCCTCATCTGAGAAACCTGCTCCACTTCAGATTGGTGAAGGTCCTCATGCTGAAGAAGGTACCTCAGAGGCTCCTGTTGTTGAACAGATTCCTGACTCTGGTCAGCCCTCTGCTCTAAAATTAGGGAATGCATCTTCTTCATTGGCTGTTCAGAATTTAACAGATTTGAGGAAATAAAATGAAGACGTGCAAAACAAATTTTCTCAGCAAGAGGCTACTAACAGTGAGATAAAATCTTGGATGATCAAGCAAGAGAAAACTACGGTAGAGATTCAGGAGTGGATGGTAAAACAGGAAGAATCCGCTACTGAAATCAAGACATGGATGGCCAAACAAGAAGTTTCAACTTCTTAGATGATGGAGCTTCTTAAGCTTTTAACCTCTCGTTTATCTTAATTGTTTGTTAGTTTGTGCTCATCTGTGAATTTTCCTGTTTTATTTCTTTGCTGAGTCTCTAATTACATCTGTGTCTTTTTTTTTACATCTGATTCTATCTTAAATTTTTCTATTTTTCTTGCTCTGAAATTTTTTTGTCTTAAATGATTTTCTAAAATCACTTTTAGATATGACAAAAAGGGGGAGAAAATGAAAATTTTGAATCGTTCACATAAATAGATACTGAATGGAAACTCACACATGTTAAAAACTAACTAATCATGGTTTTAGTGTTTCAGAGTTAAAGTTACTCATCTGACAATATTTATATAATTAACTCTGAACAAGGTCTGGGATAGTCCACAAGCTTGCTCTGACTCTGGAAAGAATACAAGTACTGAAAAGGAAGTTTTAAATTTTCTAGCAGTATTCATTTCAGGGGGAGAATCATATTCTCATGGGGAGATATATATTTTAATTTTTGAATAAAATTTCGTATAGTTTTTGTCATCATCAAAAACAGGGAGATTGTTAGAACACAGATTGGTTCTTAATATATCTCAATATTTTGATGATAACAATGATGAAATTTTGTATGGAGAAAATATATACTCTAATTTTGTTCAAGTTTTTTTATTTTAGATAACATAATAAATATTCCTTCGAATGGAATATTCCTCTGAACGTTAAGATATAACACGCAAAAGACTCTGAGCATTTGGTAAAAAGCGAAGCTACAGAAGACTCTGAGCGTAGAGTATAAAGCGAAGATTCAGAAAACTCTGAACGTACTAAACTCAACGATGCAACTGCAGAATCTCTGAGAATTAAAACACATAAGGCTCTAAAACGTTAGCAACAAAGTGATACTTTTGGATAACACGTAAGAGCAAAGATATGCTCTGATCTAAAGCGCTCATCTGGATGAACAGTTTGTTAAAACAATCACGCTAGCACTAAGCTGCAGAACTCTGGAAGAGAGTTACTCTGATAAGAAGAAAATGGAACATCATCAGAGGATCTGATGCAGGAAATATTTCTATATTCGTTCATTTAAAAAGATGTTGATCAAGAAAGATTCGTTGCCAAACTCATTGTCTACATCCAACGACATTATTCCTCTTTTGTGGATGGAACAGGATTTCAGAACAAAAAGGATATCTCTGAACATTCCTCTCCTGGAAAGAAACAGTCAAAGAAGACAAAAAAAACATCTGCACACTATTTGAGGAATGGGTGTGAAGTATTTAAACAAGTCTTCAACAACAATTCAAATATACATAGACAACATCATTCTACAAAGAACATACTAATTTGCTGAAAAGAAAATCCTACTTTGCTATCACTTCAAGTCAACTTCAAATTAGCAAATAGGAAGTTTCATTGATTTTCATTTGTGTTAAATCACTGTTGTGAAAAAGCTTTTCTAAGCAACACTTAAAGACACTTTATTGTATTACTTTGTAAAAGATCCTTGAGAGACCAAGTTGTTGTCAGTATTCTTGAGAAGACTAAGACAAGTTTGTCTTAGTGAAAAGATTGTAATTAGTTTTTGATTATTGGATTAAGTTCTCTTTTGAAAGAGGCGAAATCACCATGGTCGGGTGGACTGGAGTAGTTTGAAGTTCAAACGAACCAGTATAAAAATACCTGTTATTTTTATTGCCTTATTTGTTTTTTGAAAACCATTATTCAACCCCCCCCCCCCCTTCTCAGTGTTTTCCTTCCTTCAACTTCACATCACACACTTACACTACAACTTCCCACATTTTAATCTTTCAAATCCTTTCTCTCTCTAAACCCTAAAAAAACCAGTGTGTGTTCCCTCTGTCTCTCTCTCCCTCTCTTTGTCAAATGGTTGACTACATGTCTAACGAACAACATATGGCTCTACAACAACAATGCTTAAGAAATCTTTAAAATAATGACACTCCTTAAATCACTTTAGCCTTTCCTAAAGTACAACTGACTGTTTTATTAGAATTAACAGGAGATTTCAATGATCTGACTGCTAATGGCTTTGATTTCTTGGAGATGCTGGAAACTCAAGGTTGGAAGAACTACTTTAGCCTCCTAAAAGGGGCGACCTACCTGAAGTTAGTCAAAGACTTTTGGGAAAATGATTATGTCTCGAATGATAGAAAGGTTCACTCAAATATTAAGGGACATGATATTTACATTAGTGAATCCGACATTGTTAGATTACTTCTTCATGAAAACTCAAGTGTTTAGTGTTATGACTAAAAAACAACTTTATTGCTTAAATCGACGTTGAATTATACCGAGATTATTGAATTGATCACTCCTACCATTTTCAAAAATGGTAAGGACTCAACCTCAACAAGAAATCTCTTTGATAATCTAAGGTTTTGGTTCAGAATTATCATTGGTAGCATATATCAAATTTTCACAACAAATTCTGCCAATCACGTGGATCTAGACATCAAGTACATGTTGTTTCATTTGGCTAAAGGAAACAAAATCAACTTGCCAGCATGTCTCTTCTACTATCTTTGTTCTTATGTCAATTATGCTAAGAAAATATCCAAGTATCAAAGGACTTGGATTCCCCATGGAAGATTTTCTTTTCCATTTTGACTGATAGCAAGATCATAGAGCGGTAAAATCCTCGAACTGCACCAGAAATTCTGTTTGGAAATGTCTTCAATGATGAAGACCTAGTAGAAATATGCTTGATTACCAATGTGATTAAGGCACCTGAAAACAGAATCTAGAAACCATTTCAAGCAGAAAGAGAATGAGAGAAGCTGTTATGTCTATTTTGTCTAATGAAAAGGAGAAAGAAGTTGTCAAAACGGTAGCTCTTGAAAAGGAATTTGTACAAACCCCTATGGGTGATGCAGTTAATTCTGACAAGTCACCTCACTCTGAAGTTGCTCTTCTCCCTCGATTGATGAAAAACTTAGAAGATATTTAGAAAGAACAAAATTTGCTTAGAACTAGACTTGAAAAGAAATAAGAATTCAACAAAAATATTCAGAACTTGCTTACTCAGCTCTTCTCAAGAACCCATCCATCTTCCCTGTCTTAGGCACCTTAGGGTTACCCCATTTCTCTTTATGTTCTCTTTTGTATTAATTGTTTTAAATTGAATGAAAATTTTTCTTTCCTTACTTTACTATATTTTGGTTCTTGTTTGTTTTTATTCCTTCTTGATTTAGTTCTAGTTCGGATATACTTAATGTTCTTATTAAATAAAAAATAACCTCACCTCTTAATACTTCTCAAATAAAACTTAGGTGGAGCTTACAAATCTCATCTCTAAGACTATTTGACACAAGGGAAGCTTACAAACCTCAGAACCTAAATGTTTTTGGAAGTGTTGTTATTTTTCCTAAGTTTTTGTGTTAATGTATTGTGTTTTCGTTTGTACTCTTTTCTTGATAATTAATATCGTTTTCTATATCCTGAATTGATCTTTTTATCCTTTATCAGTATTTCTGTTAATGATCTCGCCATATTTTTTATTGACTATGTATTTATTCCTTTTTTATTTTTGACAAAGGGGGGCGAAAGTGAAATGATTTTGATATACCTATTCTCAGAATCTTGATCCCAAATACATATCTCAATATGCTTTTACTTTTAACCTATGTTTAAAATTTTATCAGGTACTTTGTAAGAGTTCACTGTTGTTCAGAACAAGATATTAGAGGATATGATCTAGAAGCAAGAAGAACGCTCTGAATGAGTTTGCTCTGATGTAATACATTATTCAATGAAGAATTGGTTTTGACCACTCATTAATCAGAAGCAAAGGACAATCTGAATGAAGTTTATAAGTGCTCTAATACCTCAGGCTTGTCAGAAGTTGTGAACTTTCTAATAGCATGGTAGCTAGACTCTAGTACTTCAAAGTTCGTGGAGCTTATGGATATTCGATCAAGACATGGTCATTCAGGAATTGTTCAAGTTTTGAACCTTCTAACGACATGTAATTTTTGTACCTTTTGGTGATATGTTCAAGATATTGAAAGAACCTAGCTCTGATATATAATGCAAGGCATCAAGGAAGTTACTAATTAGGTTCTTATTTCATCAATCATTTCTGATAGCAAGCCAAGTTTTGAGACGAAGACCAAGAAATTCTAGTCAGACTCTGATGTGACGTCATTAAGAAGTATTCCTTCTCTGTTCTTATACTCTGTACTTCAAAATTATTTTGTGAGTCTTGGGATCAAGGGGAGACTGTGAACAAGCATAAAATAATTTTGAGAGTAACAGATTCAAGGGGAGTTGGTTAGCTTAACTCTGATTCTGTGGCTTATGGTTATTACCCTATATGAATTGCTCTATCAAAATACATTATTTGTCATCATCAAAAAGGGGAGATTATAAGAACAATAGTAGTTTTACATCTGACCTTAAGTTTTGATGATAAATGTACATGGTATCTTAGAGAATAATTCAATACTTTATGGTTTCTGTCTACTGTGTAGTTGTTGCTAAACTGGATTTGAATATGATAAAAAGGTGTGTGACGTTATTAGACTCTAATCTGAACACTATGGAAGAAAATATATGGTGTTCCTTGTTAAAGTCAAGTTTCAGGAATGCTCCTGATGCAACGGTTCTGAAGAACGTTGGTACTAGAGTTTCTGATCATGACTTTGTGTGTAAAGCCTCTAAGGTTTACTAAGAGATGTGCTTTTAAATGTTCTAAGTTCTGAAGTTTTTAAAGACAAGGTTCTGTTAAACGAAGTTCTAAAGACTCTAAAGACAAGTATATGCTGAACAAGTTCTGAAGATTCTGAAGACAAGGTTCTTTTGAACGAGTTCTGAAGATTCTAAAGGCATCACTTCTAAAAGATCAAGTGTTGAAGACTCTTAAGATAAGGTTCTACTGAACGAAGATGTGAGACTCTTAAGACTTAGGTTCTGAAGTTACAAGTATTGATCTCTCTACAATATGCTTCATCAAATATACATCCAAATCCTATGAAGAATTAGAAGACGAAGTTCAATAATGGTTGGATAAAACATTGAATATAAAGGTGCAAAATAGTATGTGACCTCTACCTAGACTAGGTGGCGCAAGGACAAATTTTTGTATTATGATGTGACCATTCCTTCAGTGAACTTGGGAAATTACAGTTGTATTTTTTCCATTTATACCCTCCAATGGATCTATTCTTAAGCTCTGTATATTGAAGATAAGTGCAGAGATGTTGAGCATTGAAATGTTGTGAGCAAAAATGTTATGCCAAAGTGCTTAGTGTTGTAGTACCGAAAAGCCAAAAGAGCTAAAGAGATGATAAATAGAAAATAACAACAAGAAGATAAAGAGCTGAAGAAAATACGAGAGTATATGTGCAAAGCGGAAGCAAGGCACCAAGTTATAAGCTCAAAAGAAGATGCTTGAGACACAACCAAAATAGAGCGCTATGTCATACCCCAAATTTGTCCTACCTTTTTTTTAAAAATATTTTTGCATTTTTCGATTTTATTTCCAGTATTGCATCGCCCGCATAGTATCATATCATTTAGACACGTGTCCACCCACAATTGGATGGTTTTCCAAATTTTATCATTTTTTGCCCAATGAGGGCGTGACACGTGGCCCTAAGGTGTTATTTTTTGTGAATATTTTAACATTTTATTTTCCTAGTTTTTTCTTTTTAAAATATTAATAATAATATTGTTTTTAGTATATATTTCGGGTATAATAAGTATAATAGTAATTAATAATGATATTTTTTATATTAATGATGGTTTGTTTATATTAATGTTATTATTTATGTTAATATTAATTAATCATAGTTATTAATAAAAAAGAATTAAAAAGAAAATGAACCCTTATCATAGGAGTTTGGAAAAGAAATAAAAGGGTGTGAGGGAGATAGAAAGGGCAGTTGGGGTTTTCACAAACCCTTATCTTCTTCCTTGTAAAAGTTTCCCGCCCGCTAACCCTTCAACCCTAAATAGCCGCCAACCCCTCAACCCAAAATAGGCGCCGTCACCCTTCACACTAACCCTTCTTCTCATCCATTTCTCTTTCTCACCACCATTAAACCCTTACCTCTCAACCATCACCTTCACTATCTTCCCTCACCAAACTCTTTCTCCTTCATTCGCCATCACCATTTCACATCCCAAAAACGAGAAACCCTCACCTCACCATCATCAACTCTCCATTCTTCCCTCCATTTTCCTCTCATTAACCAATCTTCACTAACCCACAAACCCTCTTTTTTTGCAAAACCTTCCCTCACGCTGCCGCACCACCATCATTTCATTTCTGATTCAAACAAAACTGCAACAACAATAGTGTGGACGACATAGCGAAAACAACTATGGCATCACACATGTTCATTCCGTTTTCGCCGCCATGGAGTCATAAAGCCGCGGGAGTTAAACTCCTCGACCATAGCAAATCGTAGGTCACTCAACAAGCAACTCAACGCTCTTACGGAATAACCTTTTCATATTCGGTTGGTGTTTCCTCTGCTATTCTGTTTTCTATTTAAGGTCATCATAATAAATGTATTGTTGGTAGTCAATACGGTAACAGTGTTTTGTGGTTGGATTTTGGTTTACAAATATTTTTTAGTTCCGTAAGAGTTTTTGACATCTTAAGTTATTATGTACTAATAATATACATACTATATTGCTACTGTTTCTGCATAATTTGTGTTGGAAATTTGGTTTCGATTTTACAAGCATGAAGTGTCGGCGAAATGGTAAGTGCTATCTTGGCATATGGTTGCTGCTACTTTTGTCTTAGCTGATGATGTTTTTCTTTCCTTTGCGTTTTTTATCGCGTTTCGATGCGGGTCTATGGTTATTGCAGTCTTGGTTTTGAATTCGGGTGCATCTCGTAAGAGAATTGTACCTCGTGAATGAGTTAAGTTTTAAAATTTTCCACCATCACAAATGAAGTTGAACTGAAGCTAGCATCATCTTGCTGGTTTTTCTAGTTTTTAATATGTTTATTTTTTTCTACTTTCAATTCTGTTGGATTCGTTTGTGTTTCTAGTTAGCGGCATGAAGTCGAAATAATACTTGGTTGCGACCTGTAATACCCCAAATTTTACCCTTATATTTAGTCGGTCATTTCGCATAGCATATGTACATTTGCTAACCACTAACAAGCTATGAAGGGGTTTTGTTTTGCAGATTTGGTCCCAGGGGTATTTTGGTCATTTTACGCAAATTCTACCAATTCCTTGAAGATGGGCTGTTATTAAAATTCTGAGGCATTTGATACATATTGGTTTTGAGGCATTTATCTATCGCCAGCTCTGATCATATTGAGATTTTAGCGGTTTGGTCAGTGGAATTTAATTACGATTAGTTTTGCTGTTGATGCTGAAAGTGTTGTGATTACGGTGCCCATATGTGTTGGGTATGAAACAATTGGTTAACATTTTAATCGGATGATGAGATCAGAATCACAAATACCACTTGGGGTTATTTATGTTTTATGCCTATTGTTAATGAATCTAAATACTTGTGGATTTATTCACATTTGTTTATATTTTTAACTAAGAATAAAATATAAATAAATTCAAAACTTTGAGAATCGCATTTCATAAATAATGTCATCATACAAGAAAGTGGTGTTGCTTTACAAAGTACTGTTACAAGGAAGTACATTAAAATTCTCAAAAGCATCTATCCTACATCCTAAGAGTATCTAAAGGTCTTCATGTCGTATTTGAACTTCTCCATGAATCCTCAGCTAACCTGCACATCAAAGAGAACAGACAGTACAGAAAAAGGTTAGAAGTTTTTCGACACTCTCAGAACAATGTCATCATCGAGTGCCGGGAGTGGCACAATCGAAGTTGCATCCTACCCCCGTTACCAATCCGCGCCAGCAGCGTCGGATCAAGCATTTCCTGTTCTTATTAGATACGGGCCGAGAAAGATAAAGAATAAAAATAAGTGGGGCTGAATTGATTTGCCGAGATCGATTTCTGTTTCAAAGCCAAAATAAAATGCCACCCATCAAGTAAATATGGCCACTATCAAGTAAATTTTTACTCTTTCTCCAAACTAATACCAACTGAATGTCAAAGTTGCGGCACTTTTGAGCCTATCAAGTAGGAAGATCCAATAATGCAAAGCATAAGCAGCTCATAACAACTGAGATCAGACGGCAACTGCACAAAAAGGGGCGTAAACCTCATAATCAGATTACAGTTCAGAAAGAAATGGTAAAAACAAATGACAAATTGAATGTCACAAAGCGATTGACCAAACTCAAAGCAGAAAAATGAACCACAAGCTACAAGAACAACTCACAAAAGGCTACAAAGTCTGAGGAACAGATACAGTTCACGAAAATACAAACTGCCCGTTAAGTTCAATTCAAACAAGAAATCGAACTCAAAGTCAACTTGAAAAACAAGGAAGATTCATACCAGTTCAACTCAAAGATGAGGAGGAAGTCCATGTTACTGGAACCTGCATAACACACCACAGTCGTGTTAAAAGATTCAAGCCAGTCCACAAATTGTATGAGCGGAAAACCGAAGGTACGGGACGCGGGCTTAGCTCAAACATCATCGCCCGACAAGAAACAAACCAAAGTATAAGCAGCCCATTAAAACAGAAGGGATATTCAAGCTGCATCAGTCATGATGATTCCAACCGAATGTGTGGGTCACTATGGGAAAGCTAAAAAGCTCAAAGCTCAGTGAAAGCCATAGCCCAAAAGTCGCAGCCACCTATCAGTTCAGGAAAAAGGAGATATGAGTTTCAGTTCAGACAAAGAAGAATCGAGGTATCAAAATGGATGGAACAGGGATTCAGCCCTCAGTTTAACCATCATTGGGCGTGAGAATTCGAGTGGTCGGGAGAGCCACGGCCGAAGCCGTTACCAACTCCCTACCGAACGTCGAACTACAAGCAATGGTAATTTCGTGCAAGCTATCAACTCAAAATATCAGCTCAGACCCAAAGGTCATCATCGCTAAGGCAACGCAACCAAAACCACTTGGCAATGGCATTTAACACAGGTTCAGACGAAGCCGTCAACCATAATCGAAAGCAACCACACAATAGCAGTTCAGACCCTAAAGTCATCATCACCGCCTACCGTTCTCGGCAATTTTGACCCGACCGAAGCATCAGCTTCAATTCCCTGAAAGAAGAAGAGGAAAAATTAATGTATGTTTCAAAACCGGAATCCAGAAAATCAGAAATCCAACCCAGACTGCATCAAAAATGGTTCAATTTGGTTCGAAACAAAACCAAACCAATTCAGATATCAGAATCCAAATCAATGTCCAAATGAAATCAAAACAGATCAGTTCAGATTATCAAACAAATCGAATAGGGTCAAGTGACGTTCAATCAAGGAATTCTGAAAAGAGAAAGATCCGAATATCATCAGAAAAATGAAAACCCAATTCGATCCAATCAAGGAAACGAAGAAACTGGATATCCACAAATCAAGACAAAGCCATTCAATTATCAAAATCAAATGAAAATCATGAGCAAATCCAACAGATATCAGAAAGTGAACCGTATCAGGGGTAACAAATATCAGACAAATCACAAGGGTCCACATCTGATAAAATCTGAGAATCCATCATTTAATCAAATCTGCATCAGAAATAAAAAAAAATCAAATCCTTTGTTAAGTAAACAGAAGGCAAAGATACGGAAAGATTGAAACAAAATCAAGTCAGATCTGAAAAAGGTAAGATTTTTCAGTCAGAAATCAATCTCAATAATAACGAGAATCAAATCTTATCAGTGGAAGGCCCAATACAAATGGATTCGTAAAGATATAAAAGGGAACGAAGTCACCTTTGAAAAAAAAGGGGAGAAAAACGGCGAAACCACAATCGCATGTCAAACCCTAGTAACCGCGAGAGAGAGAGAGATTGAAACCAATCAACCGCGAGCAAGACCGCCTTCACCATTCATCAACGGCGAGCAATCGAATCTCTAAGCCTCAGCTCACTTCATCATCGGCCGTTTTCACCGAAACTCCGTCGTAAATGTAAGCCATGAAGTGTTTTCCTCAAATGTTTATGTTTGGTTTCAGGTTACCGAAAGATGAGCAAAGCGAAAGAATGAGGAAGATGGGAGAATCGCAGCAAAATGAATACGAGAGATGGAAACAAGAGTGAAAGAAAGCATAACGGCGCCGCGGGGGAGAAAATGGGTTCTGAAACCCTAGTTTCTCTTTGCTTCATACTTTCACCAACCGGGTTGGGTCCGGAGGTGATTACCGGCCCAACCCCTTTACTTTATTTCTTATTCCTTTGTTTTTTTAATTATTTTTTTATATTGTTTTTTAACCTTTTTAATTAAATACTCAAATGTTTTTTTAAAAAACAAATAGCATCAAACTTTTCTTAAGTAAATATTATAATTTTTTTTTTTAAAATAAAAACCTTTTTTATAATAAATTAAAAAACCTCTTTTCATATAATAAAAAAAACTTTTTTAATAAATAACTTAAAAATCCTTTTTTAAGAATATCTAAGTTAAAACTTTTTTAGATTGAATTTAAAATATTTTTCTAATTAGCATTACTCTTTCTTTTTTATAGATTCATTTAAAAATCTTCAATATTGCACTTTTGCTCCTGACTCGTCCAATTACCGTCTAACTTTGCCTACTAACGGGTGTTCATCTTTTGCAGCTCATGTCTACTACTATTGTATTGTGTTTTTATCTTAAGTTTCACCATTATTGTAATTGCGCCTCGTTTGTAACCTCGCGAACATAACAATCGCGTTTACTTTCTGCCTTTTAATTCTGCTTGTATGGTTTTTAATTTCTGTCAGTATTCTCTGTTTGCAATTCAGTTATCTCACATGCATCTATTATCCTGTCACGCTACGCACATCCGAAGGAATTAGGTCTAGCCGTTTGACCGCCGTGTCAATAGTCCTCAACCTCAAAACCTCAAACCCTTACAACTACAAACCCTAATTTTCACAAATGCCTTGTCGCAGGCAAGATTACAATTTTACCCCTAGCATTAGGTCAAAAGCCGCCGCGCTCATTTTAGGGTTTCCCGCCGTGGAATCCCTAACCTAATTTAACCCTAATTACAACTTAACATTTCAACGTAGAGATTTGGAGTTTCTACACTCCACGTAAGCGTGTCCTTAAGATGCGTTTATTCCCCTTGAGACCTTGACCACAGTCAAGAAGTTTCTAACCTCCTTATTGAGGGGAACTACGATTACTCTGATTCCACTCCCGTAAGGATACGTAGGCACAAGATGCGATGTCTTGCCGAGTAAACTTAGAATTAACCCCTTAGGTCTTTTTTCTCACTTTTAATCCCTTGTACATATACCTTAAGCAAATAAATAAAGCAAATAGTAAACATCTGAACAAAAGGTTCCTGTAGAGTACTACAGAAGTTTAGGGTGCTAATACCTTCCCTAAATTTAACCAACCCCCGAACCCTAGATCTTTCCCCGCATTGTGTTTACGATGCAAAAATAGGTTTTCCCTCTTTTGACCTTTTCCTTCGGATAAATCAAAGAGCGGTTGTGAATTGAATTGCGATTCAAACTCATTAATAGTTTGATATCCTATTTCCACCGCAACAGAAAATGGCGACTTCACTGGGGAGAATCTCTTAACTTTTGAGGGTTATCCCTAATTTGTTCATATTTATTACTATCTGTGTTATTATTCATTTGCATGTATATATTTGTGCTTTGATTGTGGGACTGTTCCTTGTGCTGTAAGATAAGTCCTACGCCCGGACTAGTGACATTATTATAGGATGGGGATATATTCGATGAGGCTTATAGGGAGTGAATCCCGACCAAGCTGATTCGAGAATCACCGCTCAGTTGAGACCTTTTCGAAAATGGTTCGGTTGAACGAGTAATCGTTGAAAACTTTTTCCATGGTCGATTGGAGTCTGTGATATTGAGGACCGTAGTACCTTAACACCACCTTGGCCTTATTTAGGACGTAGTGCGGGAACTATGTGGGAGTAGTCCTACAACGGTTGCTACGCGATACTACACTCAAAAGAGGTTCTCTTGAGAATATTATTAATCCCTGAGTCAGTCGGAAGGTTGATAATATCCGAAAGATGGGCTGATGACTTTGGGCACTTTTTAGAACCTTGTTCTGCAGGTACAACTAACCTATAGTACACTCCTTTTGGGATGGGTAGACCTTGACTCCGCTCACGTTCCTTTAACCTAGGACTTTGTGTGTTTTCATGCATTGCATCCATGAAGCATCTCATTGCATTGTATTTCATGGAGCTCAAACATCATTTATGGATATCGCGGGATACCATAAATAAATAAAAATAAGATGGAAAAAACAAGAAAAAGATTTCCTTGGTACCCCACGACATTCGTAAATGTTTGAATTCCATGAAATCTTCATTTGCATTCACATTTTAGCATCATACTTTTGCATTGCATGTGTCTCCCGATTTCTCATACTCGGTTCTCTCACCCTCCAGTTTGGTCACCCTGAGTTCTCTGTGTCAATACGACCCTTCAAAAGAATGGAAGATCAAAACCAAGAGATCAACCGTGTCAGCCATGAATTCGAAGATCTTCGAGGAAGTGTAGGGCAGATTTTGGAGATGTTACGAGCTCTTAGTGTGAAGGTGGATGCTCAGTCTACTGTTGTTTCTAAGACTAATACCGTTATGGAACCTCAACCAGCTGTTACTGTCGAGAATGTACCTCCTCACGGTCTTCAATCCGGTTGGGTGCCTCCTATTGCTCAACCAGTTCGACGAGCTACCCCTCTAAAGTGCAAAACTCCTAACTCCGACCATGGTAAAGGACCTGCACGTTCGAGGAACCGTAAAACAGCTACCCCTCAACTTTGGCAACATCAGCCTGATTATGTTCAAGGTTATCCGCTCTCATATGTTCAACAACCCTATGTAGCTACTGTTGCACCTCCTTTCAATCAGCAGTTTCCTACATACCAACCTGTGCAGTCAGTTCCGGTATATTAAGCACCGATTCATCAACAACCTTCCGGTTATCCGCCAATGCAAGTTCCTGTCGACAGTCAACGAGTGCCCAACGCTCCTGTTCACCAACAATCACAGAATCAGGTTCCTTATCCCCGTAAGAGGCAGTATAAGCCTTGTCCTCCAATTCCGATAACTTTCACTGAGTTATACCCCCATTTAGTACAACAAGGTCTGATTACCACCAGTGCTTTGGGTCCTCCACCTAATCCATTACCTGCAAGTTACAACGCTACCACTCATTGTTTATTTCATGAGGGTGCGCCCGACCATGATCTAGAGAATTGCTATGCTCTTAAGAAAGTTGTCAGAAATTTGCTAGAAACGAAGAAGTTGTCTTTTAGCGATGCTCAGCCGAAGATCGAGACTCCTCTCGGGGTTTCCCGCTTGTCAAGCTTAAATTCTGCAAAGTATGTTGACCCCTCAGCAAATAAGCCGAATCCAGTAATTATTCAAAGGCCTAGCTCTCTTCATTTCAGTAACCCTCAAGATGATATGACCGGGATCAGCAAAGGATCTGGAAAAGTTATTTTGAAGCAACGACTGAAAACTGTTGAAGATGTGACCAGCATAACTGGGGCAAGCCATGACGACTCCCAGTGATCATAAACCAGACATCCTTTCCATTGAGGCTCCGCCAAAGGAAACTGTTACTCTTGAATGCAAGATTTCATAAACATTCAGAAGGATTTTTCCGACAGTTCATTTGTTTATTTATATGTATTTCTCTTTGATTAAGCATATTTAGCATGCACGAACTTGTTTATCTTTGATTAATTAATGCAACGCATATGTTTGTCTTGAATAAATCCATTCGTTTCACTCATTAAAAAAAAACGTTTTCATAAATCATAATGCCAACTTTACCCGATCTCTTGTTCTGATGGAGAATTGGGGGGAGGATGACGAACCCAAAACGTCAGATTTCTTGTCGTATGCTTTCAATTGAAACCCGCTGATGATGTAAGGCATTGTTTCAAATTCCAAACACTGGAGATATAAGGATGTTAATCCCTCGTTAACCCCTTTGAGCCCTGAAGTAGGAGTTTTTCTTTCTTTTAAGAACCTTCATCCTAACCTGGGGCAGGGTAGGTTTCAGTTAAGCCGATCGAGCGCTTAGATCCTCAAAAAGGAAGAGCAAACCTTCGAGAATTTATCCTTAGCATCTTAAGAAGTCCAATACAATGACTATCCCTCGGTTACCTAAGGAGTGGGGCAGTTACGAGCCTTTCAAAAGATTTACACGACTTGTGCATAAAAGAATATTCAAAAAAAATAAGAGCCCGCTAAGTCAAAACCTACGAAGGAGACTTAGGCAAAATTGGGGCATCCCGCTGGACTCCAAAGTCAGATCAAAAGACGTTGTCCAGGCAAAAGTTAGGGAATAAGAACAACAAACCAGTAGTTTTTAGGATCCCTATAAAGAACAAGGTCGTGTGATCAAATTGCCATTAGAAATAGGTGAGTGACTGCCATGTCCAAAGCCTTGATAAGTTCTCGACCATAGCAAATCCGCTTGAGATATGAGCGTTCGTATCCGGTTAACTGACATAGGATTGGAGAACATCACGAAGAAGGGGTGGGTACAAATATAACTTTGAGCCTTTATCCTTTTGTTTCTTAAACCATGAACCGAGCCACGATACAACCTTTAAAAGACCTAATTGAAGTAGGACTTCGGTTGAAAGCATACTCGACAAGATCACGTTTCCTGACTCCTACGAGCTATGCTCAGAAAAAATTCATGTTGGCATTATGATTAAAACTTATATCCTGACTAGTGATTTCGGTCACAAGTTATTGCGATATCTTTTTCAAAACAAAAATTCAAGACAAATATATGTGCGCATTGACAAGATCAGGATAGGCATTTCAGGCATGACAACTTTGCTTGATATCTTAGAGATTTATATATGAACATAACCCGTGGAACTTGAAGATCCTGCTGAACAGGGGCAGGCAGTTTCCCAATTCGCTTACCAACGCGAGTCTGACATTCTTAAGAGCTATTTCCCAAAGATTTCGTCGTAACACGATTAATTTGTGCCAGTTACGTCGAGACCTGACAAATCTCTCAAAGAGTTTGAGAACAATGGGGCAACCGGACTCGGTGTTCTCTATAAAATCCTCTTGAGATGACCCTACCTCGCAACGCAAGTATCCTGGGGCACCATGTTTTTAAAGGAAACAAATGGCGACTACTACAAGATCCTTCAAGATCAAAACTATGTGGTTTCACAACTTTTCCTCATACACCCAATGGATTTTACTCGCAGCAAATGGCCATCTCCATGGAGCAGTTGGGCTTCCATTTACCTGCCGTCTTGGGGTATGAACCAAATCGTATTCAGGAGAGCACGATCCTGAGTTACGGGGAGGTTTGAGCGGAATCATATTCAGGAGAGCACGATTCTGAAGTTATGAAGAAGTTCATTTATCCTTTAGTAAAAGAAGGAGCGGAATCATATTCAGGAGAGCACGATTCTGAGTTATGAGGAAGTTCAGTTGGCCGTTTTTCAGGAGTGCACGATTCTGAAAAATGAGGAAATTTCAAGAGCCGAATCATATTCAGGAGAGCACGATTCTGAGGTATGAGGAAGTTCGATCAGCCATGTTCATATTCAGGAGAGCACGATTCTGAAGTATGAGCATATTCAGTCATCCAGTTTCATATTCAGGAGAGCACGATTCTGAAGTATGAGCATATTCAGTCATCCAGTTTCATATTCAGGAGAGCACGATTCTGAAGTATGAGCATATTCAGTCATCCAGTTTCATATTCAGGAGAGCACGATTCTGAAGTATGAGTATATTCAGTCATCCAGTTTCATATTCAGGAGTGCACGATTCTGAAGTATGAGCATATTCAGTCATCCAGTTTCATATTCAGGAGAGCACGATTCTGAAGTATGAGTATATTCAGTCATCCAGTTTCATATTCAGGAGAGCACGATTCTGAAGTATGAGTATATTCAGTCACCCGGTTTCATATTCAGGAGAGCACGATTCTGACGTATGAGGAAGTTCAGTTTACCCTTTTCATGTTCAAGAGAGCACGATCTTGAAGCAGTTTATTTATCCTTCAGTAAGAGAAGAATCAGAATCGTATTCCAGGCGCCGACCTTAAATGCGAGAAGATTTATTTATCAGATAAGCAGCAGCCTCTTTATTTGAGTGCTTATCTATTTTGGCATATAAAGCCCCTTTCCAACGATGAGTGACCGTTCTCCCTCGAGAAGCTTATCCGGGCAGTTCCCCTCAAAGTCCATTTATTTTGGCATACAGTCGGTCTTTACCCTGTATATTTGATACGGATTTCCGAAAAGTCCGTTTGATCCTGTCACGAGAGATAGTTTACAGAAGCTTGGATGTTATTCTTTGCTCAATGCTCCAGCATTCTGTAAGCGATCTTGCAATCGTACGCGATTCAGTTTTTATCCTTTAGATTCCCCAGTGGAGGCCGTCTCACAGATGTCATTTCCATTTGCGAATCTCGTCCCCAAAGTGACAATTGGTCATTCGCACCAGTTGACTATCATTTTTAGATTTCCCCAGTGTTGTACTGTGTCTCAGCGCGTCATTTCCCCCAGTGAGTTCTTCTCATGGTGTCTATACCGGTATCGTCGTGTTCGTCAGCATTTTCGCATTCATACGCATCATATCATATTCATGGCATCATCTGCATTAAGCTGTTCCCGTCTTGTCCACAGCATTGCATATCGTCGCATATAAGGGCAAAATTTTCGGTTATCTATATTTAAATCTCTCCACCACGATTCCTCGAGTCTCTGTCACTCAAATCGTCTGGTGTAGCTATTTAAATAGGGGCAACTGTAATACCCCAAATTTTACCCTTATATTTAGTCGGTCATTTCGCATAGCATATGTACATTTGCTAACCACTAACAAGCTATGAAGGGGTTTTGTTTTGCAGATTTGGTCCCAGGGGTATTTTGGTCATTTTACGCAAATTCTACCAATTCCTTGAAGACGGGCTGTTATTAAAATTCTGAGGCATTTGATACATATTGGTTTTGAGGCATTTATCTATCGCCAGCTCTGATCATATTGAGATTTTAGCGGTTTGGTCAGTGGAATTTAATTACGATTAGTTTTGCTGTTGATGCTGAAAGTGTTGTGATTACGGTGCCCATATGTGTTGGGTATGAAACAATTGGTTAACATTTTAATCGGATGATGAGATCAGAATCACAAATACCACTTGGGGTTATTTATGTTTTATGCCTATTGTTAATGAATCTAAATACTTGTGGATTTATTCACATTTGTTTATATTTTTAACTAAGAATAAAATATAAATAAATTCAAAACTTTGAGAATCGCATTTCATAAATAATGTCATCATACAAGAAAGTGGTGTTGCTTTACAAAGTACTGTTACAAGGAAGTACATTAAAATTCTCAAAAGCATCTATCCTACATCCTAAGAGTATCTAAAGGTCTTCATGTCGTATTTGAACTTCTCCATGAATCCTCAGCTAACCTGCACATCAAAGAGAACAGACAGTACAGAAAAAGGTTAGAAGTTTTTCGACACTCTCAGAACAATGTCATCATCGAGTGCCGGGAGTGGCACAACCGAAGTTGCATCCTACCCCCGTTACCAATCCGCGCCAGCAGCGTCGGATCAAGCATTTCCTGTTCTTATCAGATACGGGCCGAGAAAGATAAAGAATAAAAATAAGTGGGGCTGAATTGATTTGCCGAGATCGATTTCTGTTTCAAAGCCAAAATAAAATGTCACCCATCAAGTAAATATGGCCACTATCAAGTAAATTTTTACTCTTTCTCCAAACTAATACCAACTGAATGTCAAAGTTGCGGCACTTTTGAGCCTATCAAGTAGGAAGATCCAATAATGCAAAGCATAAGCAGCTCATAACAACTGAGATCAGACGGCAACTGCACAAAAAGGGGCGTAAACCTCATAATCAGATTACAGTTCAGAAAGAAATGGTAAAAACAAATGACAAATTGAATGTCACAAAGCGATTGACCAAACTCAAAGCAGAAAAATGAACCACAAGCTACAAGAACAACTCACAAAAGGCTACAAAGTCTGAGGAACAGATACAGTTCACGAAAATACAAACTGCCCGTTAAGTTCAATTCAAACAAGAAATCGAACTCAAAGTCAACTTGAAAAACAAGGAAGATTCATACCAGTTCAACTCAAAGATGAGGAGGAAGTCCATGTTACTGGAACCTGCATAACACACCACAGTCGTGTTAAAAGATTCAAGCCAGTCCACAAATTGTATGAGCGGAAAACCGAAGGTACGGGACGCGGGCTTAGCTCAAACATCATCGCCCGACAAGAAACAAACCAAAGTATAAGCAGCCCATTAAAACAGAAGGGATATTCAAGCTGCATCAGTCATGATGATTCCAACCGAATGTGTGGGTCACTATGGGAAAGCTAAAAAGCTCAAAGCTCAGTGAAAGCCATAGCCCAAAAGTCGCAGCCACCTATCAGTTCAGGAAAAAGGAGATATGAGTTTCAGTTCAGACAAAGAAGAATCGAGGTATCAAAATGGATGGAACAGGGATTCAGCCCTCAGTTTAACCATCATTGGGCGTGAGAATTCGAGTGGCCGGGAGAGCCACGGCCGAAGCCGTTACCAACTCCCTACCGAACGTCGAACTACAAGCAATGGTAATTTCGTGCAAGCTATCAACTCAAAATATCAGCTCAGACCCAAAGGTCATCATCGCTAAGGCAACGCAACCAAAACCACTTGGCAATGGCATTTAACACAGGTTCAGACGAAGCCGTCAACCATAATCGAAAGCAACCACACAATAGCAGTTCAGACCCTAAAGTCATCATCACCGCCTACCGTTCTCGGCAATTTTGACCCGACCGAAGCATCAGCTTCAATTCCCTGAAAGAAGAAGAGGAAAAATTAATGTATGTTTCAAAACCGGAATCCAGAAAATCAGAAATCCAACCCAGACTGCATCAAAAATGGTTCAATTTGGTTCGAAACAAAACCAAACCAGTTCAGATATCAGAATCCAAATCAATGTCCAAATGAAATCAAAACAGATCAGTTCAGATTATCAAACAAATCGAATAGGGTCAAGTGACGTTCAATCAAGGAATTCTGAAAAGAGAAAGATCCGAATATCATCAGAAAAATGAAAACCCAATTCGATCCAATCAAGGAAACGAAGAAACTGGATATCCACAAATCAAGACAAAGCCATTCAATTATCAAAATCAAATGAAAATCATGAGCAAATCCAACAGATATCAGAAAGTGAACCGTATCAGGGGTAACAAATATCAGACAAATCACAAGGGTCCACATCTGATAAAATCCGAGAATCCATCATTTAATCAAATCTGCATCAGAAATAAAAAAAAATCAAATCCTTTGTTAAGTAAACAGAAGGCAAAGATACGGAAAGATTGAAACAAAATCAAGTCAGATCTGAAAAAGGAAAGATTTTTCAATCAGAAATCAATCTCAATAATAACGAGAATCAAATCTTATCAGTGGAAGGCCCAATACAAATGGATTCGTAAAGATATAAAAGGGAACGAAGTCACCTTTGAAAAAAAAGGGGAGAAAAACGGCGAAACCACAATCGCATGTCAAACCCTAGTAACCGCGAGAGAGAGAGAGATTGAAACCAATCAACCGCGAGCAAGACCGCCTTCACCATTCATCAACGGCGGGCAATCGAATCTCTAAGCCTCAGCTCACTTCATCATCGACCGTTTTCACCGAAACTCCGTCGTAAATGTAAGCCATGAAGTGTTTTCCTCAAATGTTTATGTTTGGTTTCAGGTTACCGAAAGATGAGCAAAGCGAAAGAATGAGGAAGATGGGAGAATCGCAGCAAAATGAATACGAGAGATGGAAACAAGAGTGAAAGAAAGCATAACGGCGCCGCGGGGGAGAAAATGGGTTCTGAAACCCTAGTTTCTCTTTGCTTCATACTTTCACCAACCGGGTTGGGTCCGGAGGTGATTACCGGCCCAACCCCTTTACTTTATTTCTTATTCCTTTGTTTTTTTAATTATTTTTTTATATTGTTTTTTAACCTTTTTAATTAAATACTCAAATGTTTTTTTAAAAAACAAATAGCATCAAACTTTTCTTAAGTAAATATTATAATTTTTTTTTTTTTAAATAAAAATCTTTTTTATAATAAATTAAAAAACCTCTTTTCATATAATAAAAAAAACTTTTTTAATAAATAACTTAAAAATCCTTTTTTAAGAATATCTAAGTTAAAACTTTTTTAGATTGAATTTAAAATATTTTTCTAATTAGCATTACTCTTTCTTTTTTATAGATTCATTTAAAAATCTTCAATATTGCACTTTTGCTCCTGACTCGTCCAATTACCGTCTAACTTTGCCTACTAACGGGTGTTCATCTTTTGCAGCTCATGTCTACTACTATTGTATTGTGTTTTTATCTTAAGTTTCACCATTATTGTAACTGCGCCTCGTTTGTAACCTCGCGAACATAACAATCGCGTTTACTTTCTGCCTTTTAATTCTGCTTGTATGGTTTTTAATTTCTGTCAGTATTCTCTGTTTGCAATTCAGTTATCTCACATGCATCTATTATCCTGTCACGCTACGCACATCCGAAGGAATTAGGTCTAGCCGTTTGACCGCCGTGTCAATAGTCCTCAACCTCAAAACCTCAAACCCTTACAACTACAAACCCTAATTTTCACAAATGCCTTGCCGCAGGAAAGATTACAATTTTACCCCTAGCATTAGGTCAAAAGCCGCCGCGCTCATTTTAGGGTTTCCCGCCGTGGAATCCCTAACCTAATTTAACCCTAATTACAACTTAACATTTCAACGTAGAGATTTGGAGTTTCTACACTCCACGTAAGCGTGTCCTTAAGATGCGTTTATTCCCCTTGAGACCTTGACCACAGTCAAGAAGTTTCTAACCTCCCTATTGAGGGGAACTACGATTACTCTGATTCCACTCCCGTAAGGATACGTAGGCACAAGATGCGATGTCTTGCCGAGTAAACTTAGAATTAACCCCTTAGGTCTTTTTTCTCACTTTTAATCCCTTGTACATATACCTTAAGCAAATAAATAAAGCAAATAGTAAACATCTGAACAAAAGGTTCCTGTAGAGTACTACAGAAGTTTAGGGTGCTAATACCTTCCCTAAATTTAACCAACCCCCGAACCCTAGATCTTTCCCCGCATTGTGTTTACGATGCAAAAATAGGTTTTCCCTCTTTTGACCTTTTCCTTCGGATAAATCAAAGAGCGATTGTGAATTGAATTTCGATTCAAACTCATTAATAGTTTGATATCCTATTTCCACCGCAACACGACCCCTATGATAAATAAGATTCCTGGTTTTGATTTCTATATGCACATAGTGTATCAGCTTATTTGATTGTTATAATGGTTAATCTTTTAGTATTAATTATCTATGGTATGCTTACTGTGTATTTCAAATGGATTTGGGATAGAATTTCGTCAGGTTTCAACAATTATTATATTTTAAAGTTCAATATTTATATTTTTTAAATAAATAAAAGTCACTTTTTATTCTATTTAATAAATAGTTTGTTTCAAGACAATTCAAGTTATTTTAAAAAGAAAACCTTGGACTATTTTCAAACTTGAGTAATTCTTTTCAAAATATGATTAATTATTTTTTTCTAATCCTAATTCAATTTATTTTCAATATTAAAATTATTTTCTTAATAAATCACGAAAAATTAAATTCTTGAAGTCTAGCACTTCTTGGGTTTTTGGACGATAACTATTGAGGCGTACGCTTTGGGTAGTGTACCGTTTGACTTTTTGTTTTAAAATACGCTCTTTAATTTATTGGACAAAGCAATGACATTGGAGTCTAGCACTCCATGTGGTACTTTCGTTGTTCATTCAAATAATTTTTCATTATTTAATTGAATGAAAAAAGGTGTCGTTGAGATCTAACATCTCGATAATTCCCCGATTAATTGGTTGTGAGGTCGACGTCTCATTTATCAAATAATCGTCATTTCTCCTAAATATTAAGCAAATCTAATTTCATATTTTCACCTCATGCATATAAACTCTTTTCATACACTAAATTCGACTTAAAGTCGTAACTAAGCATTTTCTCAAATTAAATTTCGAAAGAAGGAGGTTCTTGGAATCTAGCATTCCTTGGATCTTCGAATGAATAGCTCTTGAGGCACGCCCTTGGGTTGTTATTTATTAAATCTTTCGAATTTTCATGAACTCAATCATTTTCAAATACACCTCGGCAAGTCGAGTGCTCGTACGCATTTGCATCAACCTATCGCACACACTTTCACGTTTCATCGCAGTTTCGATATTAGGAGCACCCTCAGGGACTAATATCATTTCTCACAACCAAACCCTTGACTCACCATCAAGCTGGTTCCATTTTCAAATAAATCCTCGACTCGTCATCGAGCAGTTTTCAAACCAACTTCCTTTTTCCTCGCATTCCACCTCTTTCGCAACCGTACTTGATGCAATCTTTTTACAAACGTTTTTCTTACACAAATAATGAAAGAAGAGAATTCTTGGAATCTATCATTCCTTGAATCTTAGAATAAATGGCTCTTGAGGCGCACGCCTTGGGTTGTCTTTCATTCACTCTTTCGTCTTAAAACACCTAATTTCTATTCAAATATATTTCGTAATAAAACTTACGAAAGAAGGATATTCTTAGAGTCTAACATTCCTTGAATTTTTGAATAGATTGCTCTCGAGGCACACCCCTTGAGTTGTTGTTTTATTCAATCTTTCGAATTCAAAGTATTCAACATCGTTCCTAAAACCTTATTCAAACGTTTATCTTCAAACTTATTCAATCAATTTCCGAAAGGATTGAGTTCTTGGAATCTCGCATTCATTGAATTCTTAAGTGATAGCTCTCGAGGCACGCCCTTGGGTTGCTTGTCATTCAATATTTCGTGTCTCAAACTCAACTTCAAATTCAATTCAACCCCATTTCTGAATGTAAGATATGTAGGCACAAGATTGCAATGATTTGGCGAGCACACTTCTATCTTCCTCCGTTACTTCATTCACACTTCAATCTTCCTTCATTATTTTGTCCACAAATCCCTCCATCCTTTACCGTAGTCGAACTACGACGCTCTGATTTTTCATTCTCGTCCGAATGAGCATACGTAGGCACAAGGGCCCCAATCCTTGGCGAGCACTCTATCCTTTAACCACCCATTTTCCCTTAGCGTCTTTTTACCCTACCAATTCGCCTTTATCATCGAGAAGAAAACAAGTAAACTTAGACAACACCTATCGCAAAATACCCTAAGAGGTTCTCGTTGAGTACAACGGATGTGAGGGGTGCTAATACCTTCCCCTCGCGTAACCGACTCCCAAACCCGGAACATGGTTGCGACAACCCTGTTTCTATCCTTTCGTTTTAAGAGGTTTTCTTGATATTTTCCTCTCCCGTTCATTCGGGATAAATAAGGTTCGGTGGTGACTCTCTCGAACCGCATTTCTGCGCCTTTCGCGCGAGGGTCGTTTCTCCGAAATGTCTCTGTGATTTTTCGAGGTGCGACACACTGCTCTACATGAAAAAGAGAAAAGCATTAAAAGAAGCTTTCTAAACTCAACAAAACACATGCTGATACGATGCAAATCTCTAGGAGATTATTCTTAAGACAACTTTGTAAATTAGCAAGGAGATTTTGCTCATACCTTGCTATTAAAACTTTTGTGTTGTTGTACTTAAACTCGTGTAATATACTTGTTTAAAAGCACTTCTTTATACACACTTGTAATCAACAGTAGTTGATGTTTTCCTTGGGGGACTAAGATGTACTCAGAATTCTCAAGAAGACAATAGAGGTTATCCATTACGGTTTTCAATAAAGTCGGGTAGTTTGAGTTGTGGTTTGCAACAAGATTGGTTAGATTTGTTGTGATGATTGTAATCTTTCAAGATTATTGGATTAAGTCCTTGTCTAAGAGGAAATCACCTTGGTGGGTTGATTGGAGTAACTTTGTTAACAGTGAACCAGGATAAAAATAATTGTGTCTATTTATTTTTATTCTCTAGTTAGCATTGAAGTTTTAATTTTCACAAAAGATCAGATTTGGTGAAACCCAATTCAAACCCCCTTTCTTGCGTTTCTCACCCCTTCAGTTTAAACATTGAATACTTGTGGCAATAAATTAGAATATAGAAATCCTTATAAGGGAAAACGTGTCAGGTTCTAGGGAGATAATTATTGTCGATGATTAATGTTGTATTAGTAGATAAGTAGATCTCATTGTCATGATCGGGGTCGCAAATCTCATTTATTCTCTATAAAACTAAAATACCCAAGTTACATAGAGAAACAATTTGTGAAAAAATGTATTAGTCTGTGTCCTCTTTTTAAATCCCGTCTTTTTAATTAAAGCATTTACCTTTAATGATATTTATCACACTTTTTGTCTATTATCTTTATCCAAAGATTTTTGTAATTAAAGTTTATATCCAGTTTGTCATTATACACATATTTAAATTCCAATCACAAACACTTTTCATTGCACTTATTTTCATAAATTGTCTTTGAGATCTTTTTCGAGTTTAATCCCTTAAGTAAAATAAAGTCGTGATTGTTTACTAAAAATATCAGTAAACAATGACACACCACTCTAACATGTATACTTGGCATGTCAATAAGAACCCAAACAAACACATCAATGATCCTTCTTAGAAGGGAGACCAAATCCTCTTCTTTACCTTCGGCGAGGAGATGCTCAATATGGTGGTATGAAAATCTTTGGGCTCAATTTGCACCTCCTTCAAATCTTTTGTGGGTGTCAGTATTTCTTTCTTAGGCTCCATACTAGGATACAAATTGACAAAATTAGTTTCTTGCATGTCAGGTTGTATAGTGATAGTTGTAGCCATCTCCTTCCTTCTTAACCTCGTGCTTTCTTCGTAACATTCTTGGGAAATTTCTTGATTACCCTGGACTATTATGACTCAGTCGTCAAGTAGTATGTACTTCATGCTTAAGTACAAGGTTGAAAGGAAGACCTCTAAACGTTTAAAGGATGTCCATCCTATAATGGTGTTGTGTAAAAAAGGGCATCTACCATGAGATATGTGACCATTGGTTCATTATCTTAAGGATGGATGCCAAAAATATCTCTACTAGAGAAATGTTCTTAAGTTGTAACTCCTATTTTAGATTTGGTTTGGGGTTGGCGGGTGAACCTCCCATTGCTAGGACTTGCCAAACGTATCTATCTGCAACAGGAACTAGGTTTTCCACCTCTAGGAAATCCTCCTACTATGGAATAAATTTATATAAAAGGGTCGGTAGATGCTATTGTGCCTTATCTCGTCACTGTGTAGAGAAAGGAGACTGAGGCGTGAGTGAGTGTGACCCAAGTTAGTTTTATTAGGGCTCCGCAGTGAGCACTAATTGTACGGATTATGAAATGATGCGAGATTATTTCTCTCTGAAATTAGTGGATAATTTGCTCCCAATTCTAGAATTGGGATATTAATAGATTACTTCTTAGGCCTGGGCTAGAAAGCTAGAAATGGTATTCGTACTCTCATGATTAGAAATATTGGAGTATAGGAAGACTAATTATCCCTAAAATCGTGGGTGAGATAATTTTTCCCTTTTGACAAATATTTCCATATTGTCATTCCTTAGACACCTCACATGCCACGTGTGATAAACGAAAAAGGTCATAGATCCCAATTCACGTGAGGTAACCGATGTCCAATCGAGCGACCTAAAGGCGCTTCAAGCGAACATAACACGATTCAGGTGAATAATCCTCTCTTCAATCCCAATAAAGTTATTCCAGTCTAATTATACATAGGATTTTCATTCACACTACTAACTCCAACGAGATAAAGTAATTATAAGAAATTTAGAATACATGGTAGTTTTTTTAAATAAAGAAAGAGCTTAAGCTTAAAAGGGATACAAAAAAGTATACAATTAAATCATAATATGAGCTGTCTTAAGGGGCTCTATGTACTTAAAATATCCAATTAAGTGTGTGAATAATAAAACAATCAAATCTAAAAAAATAACAGAAGTTCTTGAAATTTTTCACCAATAAAGATACACTCATATTAAGAAAAAAATATTTATGCATATTCAAGCTGTATATGTAGATTGCATCTCATTCTCCGACTTCGAATTAGTAAAATTGAATATTTTGGTTGTTTCGAGTGGGGAAACAAAGGATATGAAACCACTTTGAATTTGAGATAAATAGAAAGAGATGAACACACATACGATGGACTCGTATTTGATCAAATTTGGAAGAAAGATGAAGCTACAAAAGTTGGAGAAAATGACATAATTTTATGTGAAAAAAAAATATTGAAGATGAGGCTAAATAGAATCAAGAATTTGTGATGATGACATGCACACTATGTAATGCTGAATGGAAAAAAATTATTTGTGTTTAAGAAAAATGGTTAGAAAGAATATATAATATATATATATATATATATATATATATATATATATATATATATATATATATATATATATATATATATATATATATATATATATATATATATATATATATATATATATATATATATATATATATATATATATATATATATATATATATATATATATATATATATATATATATATATATATATATATATATATGAGACTCACCCTCTTACATATGTGTAATGTTTTAAATATGGCCGGCTCTGTGCATGTGCAAACAGTGCCACAGAACAGGGCCTTATACATAAAAGAGCCTCACAAAACCTTCTAAAATAATTATATATAGACTACTTTATTTAGTTTAAATTACAGTTTTAGTCTTTTTATTTTTATCAATTTACGAAATCAATCCCCCTATTTAGTTTTTAAACAGTTTTGGTCCCCTATGTCCATTTTCCGTTTCAAAAACTTTGATGTGTCATTTATTTTGTATAGGTGGCATACTTTCTGAACGAGAGAGAACATACGGAGTATTTTTTGGTGAACGAGGAAGACGAATGAACAAGTTGAGAGAAAAAGAAGATGAAGAAGACGATCAGAGACGACGTCTGAAGGAATAAAACGTCTTCGAAAATGCAATGGATAATTAATCATTCTTATGCAAAGTTAACAAAAGTATGTCATGTATCTAAAAAATAGTACACAACAACGTTTTTTGGACAAAAAATGGATATGGAGGACCACAACTGTTTAAAAAATAAATAGGGAGACTGACTTTGTGAGTTTGTCAAAATAAGAGGACAAAAACTGTAATTTAGCCTTTTATTTATTTATAAATTTTATTGACACAATTATAAATAATTGATTTTAGAGTTTCCGGTGCATTTAAGCTTTGCTACTTTCATTGTAACTTTATAACCAAATTTAGTATAACATTTTCCAATTTCTAATGTGGGACATAATAGAATATAGTGTCACTATAAATACCTCACATTTCATTTTTAATTCCTATAAAAAAAATACATATTTTGGTCCTTACAAAAATTGTATGCATGCAATTTTAGTTCTTATTATTTTTTAAAATTTTGAAAACTATTTAATTATCCCTTAATTTTTAAATTTTTGAATAATTTTTTTCATAAATGTTAAGATTACTATAAGAAGTTTCTTTATCAAATTATATAATTTTTAAAAATGAGAAGAATTAAATATGAATTTTTAAAATTTTAAAAGATAATGATAAAAGTAATAAAAATCTCGATTTATAAATCAAATTTTGAATTTCTTTTTTTCGAGAAACTTTTTATAACGTTTTAAACATATCTGTAAAATAATCATATAAAAATACACATTGGTTTAATAGTAGAGATTAAAACTACGTGCATAATTATTTTTTACGACTAAAATACACTATTTTTTTATTGAGACCAAAAATAAAAATTAGTAATTTTATAAAGATAAAAAAAACATATTTAAGCAAATGTCACACCACACTCAATTTCAAATGCTAATAACAACATATTGTCTTGTTTCAATACATTGATATTTAAATAGTAATTAGTATCTCTATCTATGAGCCATTTAAGAAACTTTACACCTAAGACTCCATTTCTATGATATGCATTTAGTTTACATTTTAAATTTAAGAATAAAGACTAATTATTTGTTTACATAATTAATTTTTCTTTTTTATTTGACAGTATTTAAAGAGAATTACTTGATATTAAAACTGACTCTCAAATTAGATTAATCAATTTAATGAATCAGATAGTAATTGTGAGAAGTCAATAAAATTATTATATTTCTTACTAATTTTAATTTAGGTTTTATAGTTAATATGTAGAAAATGTGAACCACTTTTTACTTTTGCTTAAGTTAAATTATTTTGAGCACAGATATATGCACACACAATTTGATAAGTAAATATTAGCGGTGACAATAATTTCATTAATATTTCATATTAACTATTACATAAGTTAAAACCAAACTATATTAAAGGTCCGTGTGATTTAGTTATTTTTAAATAATTTTTATATTATTATATATTGTTGTTAAAAAAATTATAAAGAATTTTTTAATTAACAAAAGCTTCAAATAAAAATTTGAATAATTACTTTTAAAATACTATTTGAGGTATTTTATTATATTTGAAATTTTTTTTTAGATATCAAAATTTTTAAAAATTATTTAATTTTGAAGTCTTTCAAATAACTTTTTATAAAAATAATTTTTGAAATATAATTTTATAAAAATTGTAATTTTGACTATATTTTAATCTTTAATAATATATGCTTATATTATAAGATATCAAAATTAATCTTTTAATTTATAAAAAGAAATTTGAAAAAAATTTTAATATTATAAAAATTATTTTTAAAAATACAACAAAAAAATCTATTTATTTAAAACTAAAACAAACAAGACATATGTCAACTAATACATTGATATACTCAAATTACTACAAAATAATCCCACATCAAAGAATTAAAAAAAACAATTGAATATATGTCAAATATAAAAAGTACAATATGTCTATTTATTTTCATAAATCTTTATTTTTAAGAAAGATGAACTATGTTATTCTCACTCTTTTTTTCATACATCATATTTACGCGATTGATTTTTACAAAGAAATTGTTCTTGGACAAAAATCAAAACAACATAAATTATTAAAAAGGTGTGAATTTATTATTTAAGGTAGCCATTTTAAAAAAATTATATATTTACTTCTAGTATTCTAAGTTTTAAAATTTGCACAGGACCTACAAGCAGTTTTAAATAATGATTTTTTTTTTAAAATAACCAATTTCTTTAAATAAAATAGCAAATAAAATATGATTTGGAATTATTTCTCAAAACAACCATATTTCAACGTTGGATCGCCATTTCAATTGGCGAATTGGTGCAATGCGTGAAGGATGCGCCATATGAGCCGGCGATGTCATTTGTTATTTTAAAGGATTCGTCATTTCAAATGGCGAGTCAGGCCAATTCCTTTTTCTTTTTTTTTTGTTTAATGTTGAAGTTTTATAAAATAATAAAAATAGGTTTAAATATAACTCTTAAAATTTTTAAACATAATAAATATAAATAGGTTTAAATATATTTGTATATAACTTTTAAACATAATTCGTATATTTGTATATAATTTTTAAACATAATAAATATATTTGTATATAATTTTTAAACATAATAAATATAAATAGGTTTAAATTTTAAAACATAATAAATATATGATTAACATATAATTTTAAAACATAATTCATATATAATTAAATATATAATTTTAAAAAATATAATTGTAGGTCACTTTTGAATAATTTTGATATTTTTAAATCCTACGTTGTTAAATTTTGGTATTTGTTGAAAAAAAGTATATAAATTTTGTAAGGGTATTTAAGACATATCATATGGCGTTCGTACATTTTTATTTTTTTATAAATACGACTGCACATGCATACATTTTTCACAACAATTTATACCAAAAGACTAAAGTCTTAATAATTTTGAGTGGGGTATAGAATGTCTGCATTTCTAAAGAAATGCCCTAGTTTAATTTTCAGCAACAAAGCCTCCGATGAAGGTGCTCTTGTGGAATACGCAGACGTTGGAGTATTTGCACAGGGAACTGAACCGCTGGCTAGAAGGAGATATTGCTGCAGGTGAAAAGATTAGGAAAATTGAGAGGTTGGTCGAGGAGGCTGGGAGAAACGGAGTTACTCGTGAATGGAGAAAAGTGGAAAATGATGCTGGTGTCCTTGTGATGATGTTAACACCAAAGAAGATAACGTTGATGGTTGGGATATCGTAGACACCTTGATGCATTGTTCTGTTTTAGGTCATTTTGCTGTTGTTATTTTCGGAATGTTGTTGTGATATTTAGTTATGTTTGTTTAATTTATGTTGCTTGCTAATTGTAGTCGGTTAAGTTTTTTTTTTAAATGGAATGAAATTTGCTATTGATTTAAAGAGACACGGTTACATTAGACACTATGATCTTGTGTTTGATCCTACGTTAGGATATTTTGCACGATTGTCTCCTAGTTGCAGACACGAACTACATAATCTTACCATCTTTTTTGCGGTATCCATCTCCGTTCGAATGCGCGTGCTGTTAGGGGGACCCTTTTTCTTTCTTCGCATCAAATCATTATGCCAGACAATTTCTCCTTAGTATTGAGGTCAATAGTCCTCCTTTTCCACCACCTGAAAGCTACATGTGTAGACATTGCATAGACTTATCACTTGGTGAACTGCAGAAAGAAAGTTTGTTGGGTCCTGGCGCGCCTTCGAACATGTTGCTATAACATGAGAGCAAGGCATACAAAATGCCTGAAACTTACCACAATCACACCAGCTCTTATCTAGTTCAACCCGGTAACATCCCCTCGGCCTTCCTTCGTTGTGATCAATTGACTCGGCAGCACTGAACCAACCTTTGTTACGGTCAAAGATTGTGACCACATGTGTGTTAGCTTTGGCAACTTCGTCTTTCATGAATGTTGTTGAACTATTACTGTACAACTAACTAGATTGTAATACTGAACCCCACTTCGTACGTCTGCTATCAAAGAGTGCGCCTAGCCTAAAATATGTTGCCTTTACTCGGATTCCCTTGAAAACAAAATTCATTGATTCAACGAGGTTAGTTGTCATGTGTCCCCATCGCACCCTATTTTCGTATGCCTGTTAGATGCCCAATTGTGCTTATTGGAGCTATCAAATATGGACATCTTTCACTTCTTTTTATGCCGAAAACGTATTTATTAAGCCTTGCTTTTGTTAATGTGCATCATTGTGTCAAATGCTTTTGGTCCTTTTGATTTGTGTGTTATTGTGCATGATTTAAGTGTGAAAGAGCATTATTTGAAGGCACAAGAAAGATGGCAAAGGAATCAAGAAAAGAGCAAAACAAAAGTTGGTTCGCTCAAGCGAGCACTTGGCGAGTGAGTAGCGAGTGTTCGCTACAGCCTCGCCTAGAGAGCACGTAGCGAACAGCTCCAGACTTGGGCAGAATGGTTTTCAACATCAATCTTGGTCAGCGAGCAAGTGGCGAAGAGGCTCGCTAGGCGAGCACCTAGCGAAGCAAAACAGAATGTCCCATGCACCCTTCGTTGGCTCATTCGCTGCAGCGAGCACCTAGCGAAGCAAAACAGAATGAAACTTGCAGACCTCGCTGGCAGGTTCGCTAGGCGAGGCTGTAGCGAGCGTTCGCCAGCAGCTCGCCTAGCGAGTGAGTAGCGAGCGTGCCCAGAACTGTCACTTACTATAAGTAGCTTGAGCCACTTTTTGGAGAATATCTTCTTTTTTCACTTTTACATTGTTTTGCTGTAAGAAAGGGTTTTGTGACCTAAAAACCTATTTTGGCTTATTTTTCTTCATCTCTTAACATAATCAAACAACAACAAGGTGGATCATCATCAAAGTTGGATCATTCGACTTGGATGTTCATCAACCGACTTTAAAACTTCTTTTGCAAGCTACCATGAGAATGGGTAGCTAAGTTCATCTTGTTGTCAAAGATAGATGTTGGTAATCATTGAACTTTGTATTTGTATGGATGATTTTCATTTGTAAACTATTGAATGATTAATGTATGGTGAAAACTTTGTTTTATTCATAATCTTTTGTGTTGGTTAATGATTGAGAAATATTTACCAACTCTTGACCTAGGTTTTCACCCATCTCTTTTCTTGAGCTAGAAATAGTCTTGGATGATTTTGTTCACTTAAAATGTTGAACTTTAAAGTTGTCATTTTGATAGATTGTGTGAGAGATCAACAATGGATTAAAATGATAAACTTCACAATATGAGTTAGAGATAATCATATTGAGAGGATATTGTGAATGCATTGATCAATTGAAAGAGTTTATTAAATGTTGATCGGAAGTATACATGCAAAGTGATTACCGAAACCTAACTTTGACAATCTTTATTCAAACCGTTAAAACCTAACTTTTATCGCATTTATTCCTTTCATACAAAACACTTGTTACCTTAAACACAAACCCTTGGATACCATTAAACTATAAATTTAACAACTGTTGAACGGCGGCAAAATCTTATATTCCCTGTGGAGACGATAATACAAACCCGACACTCAACCACTGTTCTAACAAAATGGCGCCGTTGTCGGGGAATACAAATTGATATTGCTAGCATCGCAATAGTTGCTGAATTTTTAGTTTTGAAATTTTTACTTTTGCTTGTAATTTGTTTGGTTAGTGTGCAGCCCTTGTTTATGCGAGGACAGATTCCTGAGGACCAAATTCTTTTTGATCCTGAGATCGAAAGAACCGCAAGGAGACTGAACAGTAGAGCAAGACGCAGGAGGCAACAAGCCAGGCAAAGAAAAAATCAAGGAGAAAGTTCTTCGACTACCACATCACCACCATATTTAACACCAATCATGGCAGAACCACCACCCCCTCCACCAGTTTCTACTCCATGCACAAACAGTCCCAGACATACAGCTCAGTTTGCACGTAATCTCCAAAATGGAAGACAAGCGGAGATGAAAACGGGAATCCTAGCTCTTGTCTATCAAAATCCTTTCACGAGATTAGACCATGAGGATCCGTTTACTCATCTTACAAAATTTTATGAGATTGCGGGCGCAACTGGAGCTACCGAAGCTGACGAAGAGTCATTGTTTAGGAGACTATTCCTTCATTCCTTAATTGGGAAAGCGAAGGAGTGGTATCTTGACCAATCGACAACAGTCATGACCGATTGGAATCTTTTAGAAGAAAAGTTTCTTGAACGGTTCTTTCCACATAACCGGTTCATGGAGGCTAAAACTGCAATTGCGGTATTTTCTCAAGGAGCTAGTGAATCACTCAATGAAGCTTGGGAGCGTTACAAATCTATGTTGAGAAAATGCAAGGGACATGGTTTCGATGAGCTCACTCAAATTCATATTTTCCGCAATGGACTCCTTTCGGTTCATAAGACCTTATTGGATGCTACGGCGGGAGGTTCTTTAATGTCAAAAAGCGCCGAAGATGCAACTGCGATCATTGATAAAATGGCACTTAATGATCACCAAGGGAACCACAACCGAGGGGTAGCTCAAAGAAAGCCGGGTGTGCCTGAGTTAGGAACAAATGATGCTATACTTGCGCAAAACAAGCTCATCTCACAACAAGTGGAACTTTTAACTCAACAAATCAAGGAGCTAAAAGAACCGTCCAAAGCTAAAAAAATAGCTTGTTGCGAGCTTTGTAAAGGCAAACATGATACTGGATTTTGTCCGCCTCCCGGATTCGAAGAAGTGAACTACATGGCTAACCAGAGAGATTACCAACAAAGGCAACCACAACAAAAACCATACCATCATCCTCAACAACAACAACAACAAAACTATCAAGGATATCAACCTAGAGGTAACTACCACAATAACCAAGGTTATGGGGGAGGAAACTCTAACTGTCAAAATCCGTATGTACCTCAACAACCGCCGGTTGCGACTTCTAAGCTAGAAGATACATTGACGCAATTCATGCAAATGTCTATGGCAAACCAAAAAAGTAATGATGCGGCTATAAAAAATCTTGAGACTCAAGTTGGTCAACTCGCTAAGCAATTAGCGGAACAACAAGCCGGACCATCTTTCTCGGCAAATACGCAAACAAATCCGAAGGAGCATTGTAAAGCTATAAGGACGAGAAGTGGGAGGGAGTTGATTGACGAGAGTGAAAAAAAAGAGGTAGAGAAAAAAATTGATGATAAACTTGATGGTGAAGTTGGTGAATGGAATGAGGAGGAAGTAGAAAATAAAGAAAAACATGGTGAAGTTGAAAAAGACATAGTGGTTGGAGTTGAAAATAAAAAAAATGGTGAAGTTGAAAATAATGAAAATGATGAAGAAAAAGTGGATGAAGTAAAAAAGAAAAGAGAAAGGAACCCAAGAGCATCTAGAAGCAAGGAGATGGTGAGCACCACTCCGGTTCAAAATTTGCCTTACCCGCACGCTCCATCTAGGAGAGAAAATGAACGGCATTACGCACGGTTCATGGACATTTTTAAACAATTACAAATCAATATTCCGTTTGCCAAAGATTTGGAACAAACGCCGAAGTAAGCCAAATTCATGAAGGACATACTTACAAAGAAGTGGAGGTACACGGAACCGGAAACAATAGTACTCGACGCAAGTTGTAGCGCTATCATCCAACGTACTCTACCAAGAAAGGAAGTTGATCCGGGGAGAGTTACATTGCCGGTTACCATTGGTGACGTTTATGTTGGAAAAGGATTGATTGATTTGGGGTCGAGCATAAATCTTATCCCGTTGTCTATCGTGAAAAAGCTTGGCAACATTGAGATCAAGTCCATCCGAATGACGTTACAATTAGCCGATAAGTCTACTACTCATCCTCATGGAGTAGCTCAAGACGTGTTGGTTAAAGTGGACAAGTTTTTCTTCCCGGTGGATTTTATTGTGATTGATATGGAGGAAGATGATGATGCACCTTTGATTCTTGGAAGGCCTTTCATGAAAACCGCTTGAATGATGATTGATGTGGATGACGGTTTGATGAAGGTAAAAGTTCAAAACGAAGAGGTCACTTTTGACCTTTTTGAAGCAATGAAGCATTCAAAGGACAAGCATGATAGTTTCCGAGTTGACGTAATTGAGGAAGCTTCCTTTGAAGTTGCAAAGCATGTTAACGACATCACCCCCATGGAGCTAGCCCTTAATGACTCCTTTGAAGTTTTCACTCTTGAAGAAGAGGAAGCTCTAGATGAATGCTTGAGAGAGCTTGATAGTCTTAAGGATTTGCAACCGTGGGAAGTAGAGGAAGAAGTCTTAAAAAAAGAGGTCAATGAAGAAAAGCCAAGCATTGAATTAAAAGATTTACCCAACAATTTGAAATATGCATTTTTGGATGAAGCCGAGGAGAAGCCGGTTATCATTAGCAACCTCTTGTCAAAAAATGAAGAATCTCTTTTAATTGATGTGTTGAAGAAAAATCAAGAAGCAATGGGATGGACTTTTTCCGATCTAAAAGGAATTAGTCCTTCTTATTGTATGCACAAGATCTTAATGGAGGAGGATTTCAAGCCGGTAGCTCAACCGCAACGCCGTTTGAATCCAACAATGAAAGAGGTTGTGAGAAAAGAAGTTGTAAAACTTTTGGATGCGGGAATGATCTACCCTATCTCGGATAGCCCTTGGGTAAGTCCGGTGCATGTGGTTCCTAAGAAGGGGGGCATTACCGTTATTCGCAATGAGAACAATGATTTGATTCCTACTAAGGTAGCAACGGGGTGGAGGATGTGCATAGACTATAGGCGGTTAAATACCGCAACTTGGAAGGACCATTTCCCACTTCCGTTCATGGATCAAATGCTTGAAAGACTCTCGGGACAAGAATTTTATTGTTTTCTTGATGGATATTCCGGGTACAACCAAATTGCGGTTGACCCGGCCGATCACGAAAAGACGGCTTTTACATGTCCATTTGGAATCTTCACTTACCGCAAAATGCCCTTTGGGTTATGTAATGCGCCGGCAACTTTTCAAAGGTGTATGCAAGCCATTTTTGCCGACCTTATAGAGAAAACAATGGAGGTTTTTATGGATGACTTTTCGGTGTTTGGGGGATCTTTTGGTTTATGTTTGGAAAATTTGACGACGGTACTTGAAAGGTGTGTGAAAACAAACTTGGTGTTGAATTGGGAGAAATGCCACTTTATGGTGACGGAGGGGATTGTTCTCGGCCACAAGGTCTCGTCAAAAGGACTCGAAGTGGATCGTGCTAAAGTTGAGGTGATAGAGAAGTTGCCTCCTCCGGCGAACTTAAAGGGAATCAGAAGTTTTCTTGGGCATGCCGGTTTCTATCGGCGACTCATCAAAGACTTCTCAAAGGTGGCTAGACCTTTGAGTAATTTGCTTGCCAAAGATCAGGTATTTCTCCTAACTGATGATTATTTAAAAGCTTTTGAGACATTGAAAGAGAAGTTGGCCACCGCTCCTATCATAGTCGCTCCAAATTGGAATTTGAATTTTGAGCTAATGTGTGATGCGAGTGACTATGCAATTGGAGCGGTGCTTGGCCAACGAAAAGAAAAAAAATTTCATACCATACACTATGCGAGCAAAGTCCTTAATGAGGCACAAGTTAATTATGCCACTACTGAAAAAGAATTGCTCGCAATAATGTATGCACTTGAGAAATTTCGTTCATATCTCATTGGCTCAAAAGTTATTGTCTACACCGACCATGCGACGATTAAATATTTGCTAACCAAGCCGGATTCTAAGCAAAGGCTTATCCGGTGGATCCTTTTGTTGCAAGAATTCGATGTTGAGATTAAAGACAAAAAAGGATCCGAAAATGTGGTAGCAGATCATTTATCTCGCCTTGTCAATGATGAGGTGACCGCCTTAGAAAAAGACATCCGAGAAGAGTTTCCTGATGAAAAGCTTTTTAAAGTGCAAGTGTGGTCGTGGTTTGCGGATTTTGCAAACCACAAGGCGAGCGGTTTTGTGCCGCATGACCTAACTCCTAATCAAAAGAGGAAATTCATCTCGGATGCCAAATACTATGTGTGGGATGATCCTTATTTATTTAAGCTGGGCGGTGATAATTTATTGAGAAGATGTGTTACTGGCGATGAGGCCCAAAGTATTTTATGGCACTGTCACAACTCACCTTATGGTGGTCAATTCAATGGGGCTAGAACGGCGAATAAAGTCCTTCAATCGGGATTTTATTGGCCTTCTATTTTTAAAGACGCAAATGCCAATGCGTAAAATTGTGACAGTTGTCAAAGGAGTGGTGGAATAGGAAAGAGAGACGAAATGCCTCTTCAAAATATTCAAGAGGTAGAATTATTTGATTGTTGGGGCATTGACTTTGTCGGACCATTTCCACCGTCTTTTGGAAATGAGTATTTGTTGGTAGCGGTTGACTATGTGTCGAAGTGGGTTGAGGCGATTGCCTCACCAAGAGCGGATGCTAAAACGGTAATAAGCTTTTTAAAAAGAAATATTTTTTCCCGTTTTGGAACCCCTCGAGTGTTGATTAGTGACGGAGGTTCACACTTTTGCAATGCGCCGCTTGAAAAAGTTGTGCAACATTATGATGTAACGCATAAAGTGACCACTCCGTACCACCCACATGCGAATGGTCAAGCCGAGGTCTCGAATAGAGAGATCAAAAGGATTTTGGAAAAAACTGTGTCTAGCTCGAGGAAGGATTGGTCTCAAAAGTTAGACGAAGCTTTATGGGCATATCGCACGGCCTATAAAGCTCCGATTGGGCTAACTCCATTCCAATTGGTTTTTGGTAAAACTTGCCATTTACCGGTTGAGATGGAGCACAAGGCCTGGTGGGCGTTAAAATTTTTAAACTTTGATCAAGAGTTAGCCGGTGACAAGAGAAAAGTGCAACTTCTTGAGTTGGAAGAAATGCGCAATGCCGCATACCACTCAAGTTGGTTGTACAAGGAAAAAGTGAAGGAGTACCACGACAAAAAGCTCCGCAAGAAAGAATTTGCGCCGGGGCAGCTTGTGCTTTTGTTTAACTCCAGGTTGAGGTTATTCCCTGGAAAATTAAAATCCAAGTGGTCCGGTCCGTTCCGCGTCAAAGAAGTGAAATCTTTCGGAGCTGTGGTAATTGAGGACATGGATGGGAAAGACAATTGGACTGTGAATGGTCAGCGCCTAAATATTTACCTCGGCGGGCATGTGCACCGAGGAAGCTGTGCGATTCTCCTTGATGTTCCAGCTTGAACATCATGGACCGTCGAGCTTATCCGACGTTAAACAAGCGCTGGTTGAGAGGCACCTCAACATTGTAAGTTTTTTTTTTATGTTTTCTAATATGTTATGTGGGGACTGATATTGATTTATGCTTGAATTGGGAGCTGCCTGCTGTGCTGTATTTTTCCAAATTCTGTCATGCTCGCTAGCTTCTCGCTAGGCGAGCACGCAGCGAGCGTTCGCTAGCTTCTCGCTAGGCGAACCTCGCGAACCAGGCAATTCTGGTTTAAGTGGTGGGCCACTTATTGGGCCCAAAAGTTTGTTAGTTTGTTTTTATTTTGTTTCCCCCGTCCCTTACTCACTCTCACTCTCATTTGCACTCACTTTTACTCTCACATATTCTATTCTCTGCTCTACTCTTGTTCCTAATCACTTGAAAACCTAATTGTGCTTCAGATTATCTACACTACTGCACCAGGTTTGACTTGTTCCTCATCTCTTTGCTTTCTCTGTTTTTATTTTGTTGAATTGAGGGATTTAGGTTATATTGTGCATGTTAGGGTTTGAGAGATTTTGAGTTGCATGTGGATTTAGAACAAACCTTAGCATAGTAAACGTATGGTATCTGGTGTGTAGATTGTTGCAATTTCCGTTAGTGGTTTCTGATACCAGCAGTCGTTGTTCTGCATATTTCGCAGCCTTCGCTAGCAGTTCGCTAGGCGAGCTCGCAGCGAGCATTCGCTGGCATCTCGCTAAGTGAAGTCGTAGCGAATGTAGCAGACTCTGTTTTGTTTATTCTATGCTGCTTGCTAACATTTTACTATGCTGTTGTTTCTCTGATGTTATGAATGCAGATGGCCTCAGGTAATTTCGGAAAAAAGAGAAAGGTGGGATCCACCTCCAGGACGGTTCATATCCAGTTCGACAGGAACAAATTTGTGGGGGAAAAGCAAGCTGCCCATTACCAGGCGCTGCAAAAGCGAAAGATTTTGCCGGAGAGAAGGTTCGTGATTGACTCTGAGGGAGAATACCGCAACTTTGCAGGGTTAATTGATACAAAAAAATGGGGCATGTTGACATCCCCTGTGGAGAGCTACAGTTTGGAGGTGGTGCGCGAGTTTTATGCGAACGCGCTGCCTGACGATGATGAACCGTTCACCTGGTCTTCAAGGGTGTTCGACCGTCAGATAGCTTTTGACAGGAACGCCATCAACCGTATTCTTGGAGAACCCCTCCACTTGGGTCCTAATGAACTGGATGCGTATTCAAGGACTCTGAGGTTGCATCCGAAGATTGATGAGATGTCATCTGCTCTCTTACTGCAAGGCAGAACTGTTGAGAGGAATCACTCAGGTGATGCTATGAGGTTTAAAAGGGAAGACATGACACCTATGGCACAGTTGATTTTGATGTTGGTTCTGTCCAACATTAAGCCGAAGTCGCACACGTCCACCTTGCTGATCCCAGTGGCACGGCTTGTTCACGCTATTTTAACTAATGTGCAAATTGATGTGGCTGGTCTTATTGCAGGTGAATTGAAGTCTGTCATTGAAAGCGGGCTTAAGTCGGGGGCGCGGGCTAATTGCCCCCTGGCTTTTCTCTGCCTCATTATGGCATTATGTACACAAACCAGGCTGAAGCTTCCCTCTAGAATTTTGGTCAAGATACCAGCTGCAATTGATGATAGCTACGTGAATAAGTACTATAGGTCAAGAGTTGGTAGGAGTGGTTCATCTGCTGATGGTGCCAGGACTACTGATGGTTCTGGTGGTTCATCTCGATGGTTTGATCCCTTCCAGCGAGCAGTATGCAACTACAATTGGGATTGGATGGACGCGACTCAGCACGCAATGGTGGACTTACATGATTCGATGCAGGTCTTGCAGATGCATAACCGTGATCCTGCTTCAGAACTGTCTATTATGACGCGTGAGCAGTTCATGCAGCACGCGAGCTGGCCTGGGGACAGGCCTGTTTTCTCTGAAGGGGCAGGTGCGGATGCTACAGATGATGATGATGAAGAGGTTGAGGGTGAAGAATATTTTGATGAGGAGGGCACTTCGGAGTATGAGTCTGAGGACGGAGAGGAGTGATGTGATTTGTTTCTGTTTTCAGTTTTAGTGTGTTTTGATTTGTACTTGTACTATTGGGGTGTTTTGTCCCCCACGCACATTGTTATTTCTTTAATTTCTTTAATTTCAGTACTTTTGATTTTCAATTATTTTGGTTCAATAATTTTTTGTGATTGATTTTTGTCCAAACCTTCTAGATTGGTTGCTCTCTTGAAAGAAGTATCCAATGAAGGTGCATCCGAGCTTGGATGGCGATGATAAAATTAAATAAGTGATGAAAGCTAAGGTACACTGTTACCTTCGGTTAGAACTGTATAATGCTTGCGGAACTTTCACTTCCTTTTGTGATAAAATATTTTCCGATTGCAACTTAATTGATTGAATGATTCGCTTAGGACTTTTAAACCACCAATTGTGAGGAAACCTCCATTATGTACTTAAATGCTGGATTCTGATAAATTGTGTTGATTCATTTTATTCATGCGTTGTCTTTTATTATTATGAATTGTGGAAGTAGTTGAAATGATCAAGGCACTTGTTTCTCTCGAGCATAACCATTTCCAAAGAAAAAAGATACCCGTGAGCAGAGAGAGTATTTGTAACCCAATTTTGAGCCTAAAACAGTTGAATCCTTGCTTGGAATAAAGCGAGTGTCAAAAATCTTTTTCTTGAAACCTTGGAAATTTGGATTAATTGTTCTTCTGATGCAAAAAGAAAAGAAAAGGGCATTCATTTAGGGAAAAAGAAAAGACAAGTTGGGGAGAACAAATTTGTAAAGAGTAATTGGTCACAACTCTTGTTAAACTAGCAAGCATATATCTAAAAAAAAGAGAAGAAGAGAAACACTCATTTTTGTGAATATGGTGTAGAAAAACAAGAAAACAAATGCTTGCTTGGTAGAAAAAGTTTGAAAAACAAAAGGGAGTTGTGAAAGGTTCAAATAAGGAATTGGTGGAACAAAGTTGAAGAGGTGTAAATAATTGTATAGTGAATGTCTCTTTTGCATCGGAAACTTCGTTCAATGGCCTTAGATATGTCCCTTGTTTGTTAACCCGACCAAGCTATAACCGGAAAAGACCTTAGTGATCTTCGTGCTTCCACAGTTTCATGTAGAATTGCTAGACATTGTATGAATAGAGTTGATTTTGACATTGTTTATTGGAGAGTGAAAATTCCCCCGCGCTTTCATGTGCGACATTTTCTTCAATCCTTTTTCGAAGAGGAGAGTTAGGGTGATTCGTTCATGATATCATTGTTGTGATTTGATGAATGTTTAGTATTGCTTAAAAGTTTTAGTTCTGGAGCATTGTTTTGTTTTTAACTGTTGGAAACATGTGTCTGGTCAAGTCACTTGCAATTTGAGCCATATGATCCGATCTCGGAAAAACCTGACTCTTTAAGCAAATCTTCTTGGTTACTCGAGAGGCATACTTTGCTTGAGGGCAAGCATGATTCTAGTTGGAGAGAGTTGTTAGATGCCCAATTGTGCTTATTGGAGCTATCAAATATGGACATCTTTCACATCTTTTTATGCCGAAAACGTATTTATTAAGCCTTGCTTTTGTTAATGTGCATCATTGTGTCAAATGCTTTTGGTCCTTTTGATTTGTGGGTTATTGTGCAGGATTTAAGTGTGAAAGAGCATTATTTGAAGGCCCAAGAAAGATGGCAAAGGAATCAAGCAAAGAGCAAAACAAAAGTTGGTTCGCTCAAGCGAGCACTTGGCGAGTGAGTAGCGAGTGTTCGCTACAGCCTCGCCTAGCGAGCACGTAGCGAACAGCTCCAGACTTGGGCAGAATGGTTTTCAACATCAATCTTGGTCAGCGAGCAAGTGGCGAAGAGGCTCGCTAGGCGAGCCCCCAGCGAGCACCTAGCGAAGCAAAACAGAATGTCCCAGGCACCCTTCGCTGGCTCATTCGCTGCAGCGAGCACCTAGCGAAGCAAAACAGAATGAAACTTGCAGACCTCGCTGGCAGGTTCGCTAGGCGAGGCTGTAGCGAGCGTTCGCCAGCAGCTCGCCTAGCGAGTGAGTAGCGAGCGTGCCCAGAACTGTCACTTACTATAAGTAGCTTGGGCCACTTTTTGGAGAATATCTTTTTTTTTCACTTTTACATTGTTTTGCTGTAAGAAAGGGTTTTGTGACCTAAAACCTATTTTGGCTTATTTTTCTTCATCTCTTAACATAATTAAACAACAACAAGGTGGATCATCATCAAAGTTGGATCATTCGACTTGGATGTTCATCAACCGACTTTAAAACTTCTTTTGCAAGCTACCATGAGAATGGGTAGCTAAGTTCATCTTGTTGTCAAAGATAGATGTAGGTAATCATTGAACTTTGTATTTGTATGGATGATTTTCATTTGTAAACTATTGAATGATTAATGTATGGTGAAAACTTTGTTTTATTCATAATCTTTTGTGTTGGTTAATGATTGAGAAATATTTACCAACTCTTGACCTAGGTTTTCACCCATCTCTTTTCTTGAGCTAGAAATAGTCTTGGATGATTTTGTTCACTTAAAATGTTGAACTTTAAAGTTGTCATTTTGATAGATTGTGTGAGAGATCAACAATGGATTAAAATGATAAACTTCACAATATGAGTTAGAGATAATCATATTGAGAGGATATTGTGAATGCATTGATCATTTGAAAGAGATTATTAAATGTTGATCGAAAGTATACATGCAAAGTGATTACCGAAACCTAACTTTGACAATCTTTATTCAAATCGTTAAAACCTAACTTTTATCGCATTTATTCCTTTCATACAAAACACTTGTTACCTTAAACACAAACCCTTGGATACCATTAAACTATAAATTTAACAACTTTTGAACGGCGGCAAAATCTTATATTCCCTGTGGAGACGATAATACAAACCCGACACTCAACCACTGTTCTAACAATGCCCGTGTCCATTTCTCTTTATCATTGTTATCAATCCATCTTAATGCATCCGTGTTTGTTAGTCTGATCTCGTCACGGTAGTGTTTGAATGTGGGCTCTGTTAGTGCATATCATGCATTCACAACCTTCTTCCTTAGTGTTTTGTCTCTGATTTCCCGCATGAAATTTTGGGCGATATGTCTTATGCAATACACATGGGTCGAGGGAGGATCCTGCCAACCGTTATCAAAGTTATTGTATGCACTCTCGATTGATGGGTGTGTATCAGAGATCAAACAGATGTTTGACGTTAAAAAGAATAGTAACGTTAAAAATATTTTGTTTATATTTATTAGCCCAATATTATTATTAAAATATTATAATTATAAATATATTAAATAAATTTGTTTTACTAATAGACTGATTTAAATGTTTTCCTTTATTAAAAATTTGATTTGATTGGTTTTTTTAAAGTAAGTTTTAATAGAAAAAGCAATTGAGTTTATTTGTCCTAATAATGAGTAAATCTAAAACTTTTGCTATAAAAATAAATAAAAAAACAGGAGAAATAAGAAGAAGAGGTTGAAAATTAGACAGAAGATTGGAGAACAAAAAGGTAAATATTTTTGTGTGAGTCGCCTGCAAATAAGACTCTGAAAAAAAAGGTAAATATTTTTTTTCTTTTATAATGCAACATATATGATTAGGTTTATATGTTTTTTATTTAAAAGTTTAATGATCTGACTTTTATATTATAAGAATGTTGTGGTTTAAATTACTGCGTTAAATCAGTCGAAATAGCATTATGTTTTTGACTTTAAATAATAATACATAAAAAAAAAACTTTTTTTATATTTAAATTATACTATACCTTTTTTATTGTGACTTCAAAATTAATCTTCAATAGAAATTAGTTATACAAATTAGTTAATTAATGTATTTAATTTATAATGCAAAACGGAAGGATTATATGTGCAGAGGATTCTCTTTTGTATATAAATTAGCCTAGATATATGACAACACTATGCATGCATGACAACACCACAACATGCACTTCCAAGACAAGACTAAACCTGCACGCCTCCCTTCATCCATGTCACATGCATGCCTGACAACACTCTGCATGCATGACAACACCACAACATGCACTTCTAAGACAAGACTAAATCTCCACGCCTCACATGCATGCTTGACACTTGCTCTGCATGCATTTCCAGGTCACACACATGCTTGACACTTGCTCTACATGCATTTCCAGGTCACAGCTCTGCATGCATTTCCAGGCCACATGCATTCGTGGATTATAAATAGAGGTTCTTTAACTCTCAAACTCTTCTCATCCCAGTAAACTCTTCTCATCCTCATACTAGGAAACTCTTCTCATCCTCATACTCTCAAACTCTTCTCATCCCAGCAAACTCTTCTCATCCCAACTCTCAAATTCTTCACCCAACAAACTCTTCTCATCCCAACTCTCAAACTCTTCTTCACCCAACAAATTCTTAACCCACAATGTCTCTACTCACAATGGCCAACTCTCACAGAGGCACAGTTGAGAACATCGCGGAGTTTGTAAGTATTTTTCTTTTTGTTGTCTATGTTTACGGAGTTTAATTCTCCTATAAAACTAACGGTGTTTAAATTCTTGTGCAGGATGCATCAAGGTTTCGCTGTCGTGTGCATGACTACATACCACATGATCCTTTAATAGAGGGATACCTTGAAGCATCTGGGTTTGGTGATTTGATTAAAATCAAATCATACTCACTTGATGCCAAGTTCATTCTAGCGTTGTTAGAATGCTGGAGACCATAGACACACACATTTCACCTACCTTTCGGTGAGTGTACTGTAACTCTTTGGGATGTTTACATGTTGTTTGGCCTACACATCAACGGTAAGGCCGTCAACGGAAAAGTTGGTGTTAACGACCAACTTTGTGAAGATTTACTGGGCGCCCCTCTTTGTGTGGACACAAATCAACCAGAACGCGAGGGTCGACCAAGGTGTCAAGGTATTAATCTTAAATACCAGAACGGTAAGGCCGTCAACAGCAAAGTTGGTGTTAACGAACAACTTTGTGAAGATTTATTGAACGCCCCTCTTTGTGTGTACACAAATCAACCAGAACGCGAGGGTCGACCAAGGTGTCAAGGTATTAATCTTAAATACCTCAGACAATACTACAACAGTATTGTCTTAAGTGAGGAGTTCACCGAGTATGAGAAAATACTCAAAACTCTGTGCTATATTATGATTTTGTTTGGTCATTTTTTATTTCCAAATAGTACTGGAAATACTGTAAATATTATGTATTTACCGTTGCTACATAACATAAATAAAATATGTGCATATAGTTGGGGATCAGCTGTCCTCGCCCATCTATATAGTGCACTATGTAAAAATGCAAAAAAAAATTCTTGTACCTTTTATGGCTGTGCCTATCTCCTTCAAGCGTGGGGTTGGTCTAGGATGCCAACACTTGCTCCAGTAAACCGCAATCCATTTACATTCCCATATGCTAATAAGTAAGTTTATTTTCAAGACTAATTTACAACCAAAGTTTCTTTGTAACTTAATAATTTGTATGATGTGTCTTAGAGTCTAACTTATTTGTGTTTCTTTTTTTAGGTGGTCTGTCCCGGGGATGAATTATCAAAGATGTCCCAGGAACTCCATAGTCGTGTACCGCAATCTTATCAAACACATTGGGTCAAATGATATAATTTATCTACCTTTGCTTTGTCTAACTGATATGCACAAACTTGTATTTCTCATTGCGTATATTGTTATTGTAGTTTGTCTGGATGTCATACGAAGGTCTCGACCACCAGCCCAACGCCGATGATGCTGCCGTGTGGACATCCAAAACACCCATCATTAGGTTCACTACAGTGGAGATTCTCCAAAGTGACCGGGTGAAACTACAGTTTGGGATGCATCAGGATATTCCAGATGCTTTGACGTCATTGGGACAGTGGCATAAGCTACGGGTGGATTCACAATAGAGTGTTGGTCATTGGAAGGACTTTGCAAAGGAGGTGTGTCAGCATTGGAAGAACCGACGACAACACATCTTAACCGACCCTATTATGGAAGGAGTTAGGCCAAGTTATCAATATATGACTTGGTCTATGTCGGTTACAACATCACAACCATTTTTGTCTGAGCCGACATATTTCCAAGACAACGTGCTTCTTCCTCAAACACACAGCAACAACCCAATGCCCAACATCAATAACAACAGCCTTACCATAACCCGTACATGCCACCAAATGCCCAACATCAACAACAACAGCCTTACCATGACCCGTACATGCCACCAACCTAATCACAATAACAACAACCTTACCCATATAGCCCTGGTACGTCTTTTGACCCTACCCCCTCCACCTATAGCTCAGATAACTCTTTTGACCCTACCTCTTCCACCTATCCACTTTTTGACTACCAAACTCCATAAAAACCAATACATCATTTCCAAACCGATTCGATGTACCAATTCAGACAACCATACTGTCCATACTCCATCCAACCTCCCCGACAATCCTACGAACACATGAGCATTGGGCTTAATTACGGAAGCGCCGTTGATAGTGGACCTCCTGGCTATTGGGGTCAAATGCTTCAAAATTTATCTGATACGCCGGAGCCATCCAAACAAATACTTCTTCCACAAGTCAACACCCAAAGATTGAACACACCTCAGCAACCTCATGTTAGACCTCGTCGCCATGCGCATCCTCCACAATGTGGTACCGGTGGTCGTTTAGATAGAGCCGACCATTAATTTTTTTTTATCAATTATAATTTATATTCTATTATAAATTAATATATTTTATTATTTCTTCCATTTATTTATTTTTTTAGATTATTTAAATTTCAATTAATTATGAAAAACAAAAAATATAAAATTAAGCAACAAAAATACAAAAGAAAAATGGCAAACCCTAACGAAAAAAATAAAAATAAAAAGGGTTGATTCGCCAATCCAATTGGCTGGATTGGCGAATCCTTTTGAAGGGAAAACAAATTCGCCAGCCCAAATGGCGTATGCTTGGGGGAATAGCCTAATTCGCCAATCCATTTGAGAGTCCAAGGTTGAATCTTAGCCATTTTAAAAATTAATTTCTAACACTTAATTTATTTGATTTTTTTTAACACTTTAGTTATTCTAAAAAATATTCGCATTGTTTGTATACAAATACAGGTGTTAAAAAAAAGGTGTGAATTGATTATTTAAGATAGCCATTTTAAAAAAATATATATTTACTTCTAGTATTCTAAGTTTTAAATTTTGCACAGGGCGTACTAGCGGTTTTAAATAATGACTTTTACACATATGCCTATATATCGACTCCTCTTGTTTGTTCCTTTTCACAATCCTCTTTCTGAACATTCTCACATGACAATCCTAGAACACTTTTAACACTTTCTTTTTTATTAACCATGTCTACTTCTCTTGATTATCATCTCTCACAGAAAAATAAAAATGTTGTTGACTTTATAGAGGATGTTACTACACACGCATATGAAATCCAAAAGAAAGTGTTAGCTGAAATTCTGTCACACAATGCAAATGTTGAGTACTTACAAAGACATGGTCTCAATGGCCAAATAGATAGTGAAACCTTCAAGAAACTTCTTCCTATCATAACTTATGAAGATATTCACAATGATATTAAACGTATCGCAAATGGTGATACTTCTTCAATCCTCACAGCCAACCCTGTTTCAGAGTTTTTCACTAGGTTCTTTTAACAAATTGATCTTCAATCTCTTTTATGTTAATTGGTTTTTTTTTAGTTGAAAATTTAGATTATTGTTTTGGTCTAGATGAAAAACTCCAATAGTAACACAGTCATGTTTTGGTTTCTTTTTGGGTATTTCAGCACAGGAACATCTGGTGGTGAGAGAAAGTTGATACCAGCAACAGAAGATGATTTGGGAAGAAGTTATTTTCTATTTAGTCTATTGATACCAATAATGACTCAATTTGTTCCTGAACTAGATAAAGGAAAAGGAATGTGTCTAATGTTTGTAAGAAATGAATATAAAACACCAGGAGGCATTAATGCTACTTCAGCTCTCACAATATATTACAAAAGTACTCATTTTAAAAACAGATCTATGTCTTACAATCCATTCACAAGTCCATATGAAACTGTTCTATGTCCTGACTCATACCAAAGTATGTATTCACAACTTCTATGTGGTCTTTGTCAAAACAACGAGGTTCTACATGTCGGTGCTGTTTTCGCTACAGGTCTTATTCACGCAATTCGGTTCCTTGAGAAAAATTGGTCAATTCTCTGCCATGATATAAGAACTGGAACAGTTAATCCTCTTATCACTGACAGTTCAGTGAGAGAGGCTTTGATAAAGATTCTCAAACCTGACAAAAATCTTGCCGATTTTGTTGAATTTGAGTGTAGCAGAGGTTGGCAAGGTATTATAACTAGGTTGTGGCCTAATACCAAGTATGTTAATGCTATTGTGACAGGATCCATGTCACAATATATTCCTACTTTGGATTATTATAGTAATGGTCTTCCACTTGTTTGTACTGTGTATGCTGCTAGTGAAGGTTCCTTCGGTGTTAACCTTAATCCTCTTTGTAAACCTTGTGATGTGTCTTATACCCTTATCCCTACCATGTGCTACTACGAATTCTTACCGGTTAATAGATGTAATGATTCTCTACATGAGAAAGAAAAGCAAGAGTTGGTGGATCTTGTTGATGTCAAGCTGGATCAAGAATATGAGCTAATTGTTACCACTTATGCTGGTGAGTTATTTATTTACTATTAATTTTTTTTAGTCGATCTTAACTCTTCGATATATTTGTGGAGACTAAAAATAAATTTGGGCCATGAACTAATTTCTAGGATGATGAATTTTGATTTTAAGAGGATTAGTTTTCCATCTAAAAATAATAGCAGATTAGCAGCACAAATTGTTGTGTATAATCTTGGTCTACTGAAAATATATTGTCGGAAACATCACACTAATAGTCTGCATGATTTAAACTCTTAAAGTATGGGTTAACTAATGAACATGAGTGTGATATTTACAGGACTTTATAGGTATAAAGTGGGAGATATATTGAAAGTGACTGGATTCAAGAACAATGCACCGCAATTCAGCTTTGTCGGCAGAAAAAACGTTGTTCTAAGCATAGATATAGACAAAACAGATGAAGTTGATCTACAAAATGCAATTAAAAATGTTGTCACACATTTAGCACCTTATGATGCAGATGTAGCAGACTACACTAGTTATGGAGACACAAGAACACTTCCAGGACACTATGTGCTGTATTGGGAATTAAATCTTAAAGGGTCAACAGCAATTCCAGATTGTGTTTATGAAGATTGTTGTTTAACTATTGAAGAGTCGCTTAACAGTGTTTATCGACAAGTTCGTGTCTCCGACAAATCAATTGGGCCACTTGAGATTAAGATTCTGGAACAGGGGACATTTGATAAACTTATGGATTATGCAATTAGTTCAGGATCATCAATAAATCAATACAAAACTCCTAGGTGTGTGAAATCTGCTGCTATTGTGGAGCTTCTGGAGTCGGGAGTTTTGGCAAAGTACTTTAGTCCTAAATGTCCACAATGGGTTCCAGGTCATAAGGAGTGGAATAATCACAAGAATTGAAAGACAAGTTTCTTGGATGTTTGTATGTTTCGTTAGATCCCTTGTTTGTCCAACTTTGAGTTGTTTCTATTATCCATGTTTGAATAAATTAGTCATTGCATACATTTTAATGTACTTACATTTTATGTAATATTTGTTTTTATTTAAGTTTTTCTAATGGCAATAAAGAATGTAACTGGGTCTTTGGTTGAAATTCCTAAAAGACACATATTTTTATGTCTATTAAGGAAGAAACAGTAAGGTTACTGATGAATTAAGACTAAAAAATGTGATTTTAGATAGCACTTTGAGACATTTAGATAGCCATGTACATATAGATAGTGCTTTCTATTCATAAGAATGAGCACTTGATCCCCCTATTTAGATAGCATTTTTATTTTATAAGAGCTGTTAAATGTACTTGATCCCCCTATTTTGATTTTTACAATTTTTTAATCCCTTTTCTAATGCATAAAGATGAGCACTTGCAATAAGGTAGAAGTGGTTATATCCTTCTTTCATGTTTATGTAAATTGTTTTATTTTGAAACCAAGGATGCAGGGAGATAAAATGAGAAACAATTTATGTTGTTGTTCACAGTAAGAGAAAATGAGAAACAAGTTATGTTGTTGTTGTTCACACTGAGTCAACATGAGAAACAAGTTGTATCCTTCTTTCATGTTTTAGCATGTAGAAAAACATTACATTATATATGAGAGAAAATTATAGAAAAATTAGAGAGAAAAACATATTTTCCACTACATTACATGCGAGAGAAAATGAAAAACATGTTGTTTTTCACAATGAGAGAAAATGAATATATATGTTGTTGTTGTTTTTCACAGTGAGAGAAAATGAAGAATATATATATATATATATATATATATATATATATATATATATATATATATATATATACATATATATATATATATATATATATATATATATATATATATATATATATATATATATATATATATATATGTATATATGTATATATATGTATATATATATATATATATATATATGTATATATATATATATATATATATATATATATATGTATATATATATATATATATATATATATATATATATATATATATATATATGCATATATATATATATATATATATATATATATATATATATATATATATATATATATATATATAGATATATATATATATATATATATAGATATATATATATATATATACATATATACATATATACATATATACATATATATACATATATACATATATATACATATATATACATATATACATATATATATATATATATATATATATATATATATATATATATATATATATATATATATATATATATATATATATATACATACATATATATATATATATATATATATATATATACATATATATATATATATATATATATATATATATATATATATATATATATGAGAAAAGTTATAAAAATTAAAATATGAAAATCAAAAGTATCATTAAATCTATAATTTTTCATATTTCACTTATTTTATTCATTTTTTTTTTCAAATTTTATATCATAAATATTGTTGAGCGTTTAGATTCTACTTTTGTATTATAATAACATGAATTTTAATAATATATAAAACTTTCAAAATATCATAAATCATAAATTATCATAAAGAAAGTTCAAAACACATGTATTCAAAATATGTAGAAAATTGATAACCGCTTTCTATTGAAAGTTACACAATTCTCTTATTGTAATATATATATATATATATATATATATATATATATATATATATATATATATATATATATATATATATATATATATATATATATATATATATATATATATATATATATATATATATATATATATATATATATATATATATATATATATATATATATATATATATATATATATATATATATATATATATATATATATATATATATATATATATATATATATATATATATATATATATATATATATATATATATATATATATATATATATATAATACTTAGTTCAACCACGTATTCAATTTAATCCTCTTTTGCTTAAACTGAATTGATGAGTCCAAACTTTTGAGGTTGACATCAATTTTAATAAAACTAAATTGACAGTTAGATGTTGGACAAGCTATCCTAACATGAAGAACTAACCGAAGATCAAGATGTTGGACAACATGTCTTATCATGATGAGTTGACATCTTTGTCTGTTATTTTTCAGTTTTAATTCTGTTAGTTTTTTTAATTCCAAATTTTAGATTATTTTGGGATTATTTGTTTTTCCTATGTGGCGTTCAAGTTTGAGGAATTAGAGATTCTGTAGGAATCTGAAGATACCGTTTCAAAGTGTGGAGACACTTTAGAAAACTTCGGATTGAAGAAACTATTCTTTTAGGGAATTAGTTGCAGATTCTTTGCAACAAAATTGCTGTATTTTTTAAGCCTAAATTCAGTCTAGTTTATGGTTATAAATAGGATGGATATAACCTAAAAAAAAGTGTGGAAAAATACTTTTTTTTCTTAGTGTGTTTAGAGTTTGTATTTTGTGAGCCTCTCTTGTGTCATATTGATACTTGAGCTGGATTATTTACAATGAGTTGTAGTTTCTATCACTGATGTGATTAAAAGGGAATTGAGAAGGGTCTCATACCTAGGAAGAATGTTAGGTAGAAATTAAGCACGGGTAGAGATTAAATGATAACTTATAAACTGGAGGTTGTTTAGCTTAGAATTAATATTATATAGTGGATTTCATTCCTGGTTTGGTAGCCCCCAGACGTAGGTGTTGTTGTTCACCGAACTGTGTTAATAATTACTGTGTGTTTGTTTTCTTTATACAATTTGTATCATGTTCCTTATTGTCACTGTGTTTGAACTAGAGATCAAATGTCTCGACATCTCTTAGGACATATGAAATTTGCTAATGGAATTTCAACTGGTATCAGAGTAGGCATCCTGCTCTGCTTTTGGGTGAGATTCAGAGAAGTTACTTTCTGGTACAATGGACAAAGAAGGAGGAATATTGAATATACCACCAATTCTTGATGGATCCAATTATGAATATTGAAAAGTGCGTATGGTGGCCTTTATCAAGTCTATGGATGGTAAAGCTTGGAAATCGGTGGTCAAAGGATGCGATCCACCAAAGGTTAAAGATCAGGAAGGAAAGATTACTGATATGATAAAGCTTGAGGAAGAGTGGAATGATGAAGATGACAAGCTTGCTCAAGGTAATTCCAAAGCATTGAATGTCTTATTCAATGGTGTGGACAAGAACATTTTCAGGTTGATCAATAATTGTAATGTTGCCAAGGAGGCTTGGGATATTTTGAAGACTATTGTTGCGATGAGAATAGGATATCAAATTATTAACTAATTTGAATCACATCTTTAGTTCACAACGGGTCTTTAATTTATCCGAAGGAAAGGTCAAAAAAAGGAAAAACCTAATATTGCATCGTAAACACAATGCGGGGAAAGACCTAGGTTCGGGGATTGGTTAAGCCTAGGGAAGGTATTAGCACCCTAAACTTCTGTAGTACTCTACAGGAACCTCTTGTTTAATACTACTATTTTTCTTTAATTATTTTCTTGAGGGTATATACTAAGGGTTAGAAGGTGAAAGAAAGACCTAAGGGTTAGTCCTAAGTTTACTTGCCAAGACTCGCATCTTGTGCCTACGTATCCGAGGTAGGGGATGGAATCAGAGTAATCGTAGTTCCCCTCGAAAGGGAGGAAGAGAAACCTCTTGACAGTGGTCAAGGTTTCAATGGGGAATAAGCGTTCTTCAGGAAGCGCTTATGTGGAGTGCGGCGACTCCTATTTCTACGTTGTAATTGAATTGAATTAAAAAAGGGTAAAATAGGTATTCCACGGCGGGAAACCTAATACGGATTGCGGCGACTCCTTAACCCAATGCTAGGGTAAAGGGTAATTTTGTCCACGGCGGAACGCCTAAGCAATTAGGGTTTTGGTGAAAAAGTCAAAGTTGAAGACTACTGACACGGCGGTCAGACGGCTAGACCTATTCCTTCGGAAGGATTTACGATGAAGAATGCAATGAAAAATAATTAGGCAACAGACTTGAAAAATGGAAAAATGCGAAAAACAGTAAAAGAATTGCAAAGCAACGATATCCTCGCATAAATTACAACCATAAAATGAAATACGAAAAATGAAGTATTATAATTGTACAACTGAGAAAGCAATGAAGGGAACGACATGAAAATATACAAAATGAACGGGGCAATAAACGGACAAAATTAATTTGCAACTGAAATCGAGATGTTAGCTACATTTTTAGGAAAATTTAATGTTAGTTTGGGAATTTGTCAGAAATTAATATTCACAAAATTTTGGATTTTTATTAGCCTTATTTAAAATTGTGAAGTTTTATTTTATGGTATTTAAAAAAAGATCTCCTTTAACATTTTTCTTAAAAAAAGGCTTTGATTCTAAATTAAAAATAGTATTAATTTTGATTTTTTTTAAAGAGGGTTTGATTAATTTTTAAAACAAGAGTTAATATGAGCTTTGAAAATTAGTTTTAATTTTTAATTTTTATATTTAAAAAATTTTAATCAAGTTTTAAAGTTTTAAAGTTTTAAATTTGTTTTAGAAAATGTTTTAAATACTTTAGTTATGAAAAACAATGGTTTTAATTACAAATTTTTTTTAAGATTGTTTAATAAAAAATGGTTTTAGTTTTAAAATGTTTTATCAACCTAATTAAACTAAGTTATAAAATTAAAAATTATAAACATTATGGTTTTAACAATTAAATTATCAAATTAATAAAATAAATAAATAAATAAATAAATAAATAATAATAATAATAATAATAATAATAATAATAATAAAGAAAAAGAAATAAAATAAAGAAATAAATTGGGGGGGGGGGGGGGGGGGGGGTATTGTTGCTAAACATGCTACTAGGGTTTTTGAACCCTTCTTCTCCTTCCTCTTGGCTGCGGCACCCATCTCCATTGTTGCTTCTTCGGAAAAAAATTCTTCTTCTTCTGGCTTCGTCTGTTCCTTTGCATGGTACCTGAAACAAATCCACAACCGTGAGAAAAAAACGGCTCACCCTTTGTGGGTTTGAGGAGGCTTAGCTCGCGGTGGATCGCCGATGATGAAGCTGAGCTTCTGAGGTGTTTTTCTTGATGTTGATGATGAACGGTTCCTCGGTTTTTTGATGCTGATGATGATGGATGGTTCCTCTGTTCTTCTGTGTTGAACTCGTGATGCTCTTTCTTATTATTCTTCTGATGATCCCATTTTTCTCTTCTGGAAAAAAAAACCTCCTCCTCGAACTGGTGATGAACCGATGCTTTTATTATGAAGTTGCTTGGGCCTGGGTTCCATGTTCTTACGGTTTTTCTTCACGATTTTGTGTTGTTTTGTTACAATTTTTCAGGAGATTTTGTTGCTTATTGTTTTGATGGTTATGCTTTGGTTGTTGTTGGAATTTATTGCGTTTTGGATGATGAGTTGGTTACTGTTGTTGCGAAATTCATGGCTCCATTGTTGGGTTTTTGCGATTTTCCAGGCTAAGTTGTTGTTGGAATTTTTCCAAGAACTTGTTTGATCCGTTTGGTTGCAGAATTTTTAGGACATTCTGTTTATGACCTGTTGGGCAATAAACCATTTTTCAGGAAAAGTGTTTTTTCCAAAAGCACTTTTTTCAAAAACACTTTTCCAAAAACAAATCACTTTTCTCTCTCTTGGAACAAATTGAACGAATATTGTCGGGTCCGGGCCGGGGTCGAAAATAAAAAATCGGGAGCTGGCGACGAACTCGTCGTTGTTGCCCTCCCGACATACCCGATGATGAAAATTAACTAAGGGTATTGAAACTGATTAAAAACCATTTTTATCGATTCTAACCACTTAATCATTATTTTTTTCTGTTCTCGATTTTTTTTGCAGGTTCGGAAAAATCGAAGGTTAAAGAATCGGCGCGAAGACAATCTTAGAAAAAATAGGACTTTTTAGGAATAGATTTAAAATTGTAATCATTTTTGTATATTGTAATAAAAAATATAGAATAAATAAATTATATTTTTCTTAATAAATTGAACTTACTTCTCCGATTAAATTTCTCCAAATGATTCATCCGATTAAACTCAATCGAATAAATTCATTTAATTAAATTTATCTGATTAAATTCCTCCAAATAAATTCGTCCGATTAAATTCGTCCAACTAAGTTCATCTGCTTAAATTCATACAAATAACTTCATTTGATTCAATTTACCCGACTGCATCCATCTGATTACATTCCTTCGACTAAATTCACATGATTAAGTCCATTCGATTAAAATTCATCTAGTTATATCCAAACGACTAACTCCATCTGATTAAACTCATCCAAATAAATCCTTCCGATTAAATTCAACCCAATGAAAATTATCCGATTAAGCTTTAACATTCCAACTCCGAATTCGACAATTAATCATCTTGCACGATTTAAATCCGACGTAATTGTTGAGTTCAACAAATCCCTTTGCAAATTAATTCGTACCCGATAATAAAATTGGTAAATATGGCCTTGAACGGATAAGCAGAGAAAATCAATTAAACGGAGAAACGAATTGTCTTCCACATTTAAAACTCAAATCGCATCTCGAATGATTTAACTCGGTAACCTGAATCAGATCGACTGATAATCATGATCAAACCCACAGATGTTCATTATAAATTCAACACGAACCGAAATTCCACTGTTTTCTTAAAAATCGACTGACGACTAGCAGAAATTAGGAAACGTGTGTTTGTCAGAATAAATTCTTCATAGCAAACCCTCACACTGATTTAACCTGAATCCACTTATATTGCAACACACTCAGCTCCATATAGTTTATGAATCAACAAGCACTTCTGAAATCCAACTGACGACTAAATCTCGGCTCTTGAATAAAAATTATTGTATCACGAGAACCCCTAATCACTTAAAGAATTCTTGATGACGCATTGGCTTCATGAATTGTCGGCAGACTGCGAATTAATGACCCTTTTTTCCCTTCACCAATTAAATCGCACACAGGTTGATATTTCCTACAAAACGGACAGACTAAGCAAACTAGTTAGCGGTTAGATGAGATGGAATGCGAAATGAACCTAATAATCTAAGGGTAAAATTTGGGGTATGACAACTGCGCATGAAGGAAATTCTAGGGTGAAATCATTAATACTTTAACTTCTCACAACCAATTTTGAGAACTTGAAGATGAGAGGGGATGAAAGTATTTAAGACTTTCATATGAACATTGTTGATATAGTCAATACTTCAAGTGATCTAGGAGAAAAGATTCCAAAAGCCAAGTTGGTTCAAAAAATTCTAAGATCTCTTCCAAAGAAATTTGATTTGAAGGTGACTGCTATTGAGGAAGCGCAAGACATAAACACCATCAAGGTGGTTGAACTCATGGGATCACTTCAGACTTTTGAACTGACAATTAGTGAGAAATATGAGAAGAAGATAAGTATAGCCTTGATGTCTAATCAATATGAATGTGACCCTAATTCTAATGAGAAATTGTCCAAGGTTGTGGCGCTTCTTGAAAAACAGAATAGCCAACTGTTGAAAAAACTGGACGAGAAGTCAAGACCTAATTTTAAGACTCATCCATCCAACATCAACGGAAGGAAGGATTCTGGAAGAAGAACCAATAATAATGAGAAATCCAACAAAGGTAAGGGAATCCAATGTTATGAGTGCGAAGGGTTTGGACACACAAGAGTTGAGTGTCCTACCTTTCTCAAGAACGAGAAGAAAGGCTTGTCTACATCTTAATCTAAAGATGACTCCTCAAGTGAAAGAGAAATGGCTAAATATGTTTCTGTACTTACTGGAGTACATGATTCTGAAAAAGAATCAGATTTTGAAGAACTCACTTCTAATGAACTGGCTGGCTTTTATAAGGAGTTGTGCATCAGAAGTGCAGAAGTTTGTCAATTAGGGCAGGATCAAAAGGATCTTATTGCTCAACCCTGTGACAAAAGATTAAAGCACTTGGCTACCATTTCTAACCTGGAGGATGACATTGTATTGCTCAATTCAAAACTTGACAATATGACTAAGTATATAAGAATGCTCAATAGCAGTTCAGACGTGCTGGATGAAATTATACAATCAGAAAGGAATGCTGGAAATTTTAAGGGACTTGGTTATAATGATCAAGTTGAGAATAAAGGGAAAAGGTTTATTGTGAATTCTGCTCAACATAAAAGAAAACAGGATCGAACAATGTCATGTAAGATGTCCCAACATCGACAAAGACCTCAGAAGAATCCTCAGGAAGAAAGAAGCAAGACTAGAAATGTCATCATTGTGGTAAGTATGGTCACATAAATCCTTACTGCTACAAGTTGCATGGTCCCAAATTAGCAACTCGGTCCAGGAAGAGAGAGGATGCTGCTAAAGTAAAGAAGAAGTGGATTCCTAAGAATGAAATTGTCGCTCTCATAGCTCATACCTATCTAAGAGCTTCTGCTAGAGAAGACTGGTATTTTGATAGTGGTTGTTCTAGACACATGATTGGTGCCAAGAAGTTTTTGGTTGATATTAAACCACATTCCACTAGCTATGTCACCTTTGGAGATGAGTCTAAAGGTGAAATAAAGGGTGTTGGGAAGCTGGACTATACTGGGCAACCTAGCCTGGATAAGGTGTTATTTGTCAAAGGGCTGACTATTAATCTAATAAGTATTAGTCAACTGTGTGACCAGGGTCTCAATGTTAACTTTTCTAAATCTGAGTGTCTGGTAACAAATGATAAAGAGGAAGTTATCATGACGGGTGCCAGATCTAAGGATAATTTTTACTTGTGGACTCCTCTTAAAACAAAGTGTTCCTCCACCTGCTTGATGTCAAAAGGAGATAAGATGAAGATGTGGCATCAGAAACTTAGCCTCTTACACTTGAAGGGAATGAAGGAAGTCATGTCAAAGAAAGTTGTCAGAGGTATTCCTCGTCTAAAAATTGATGAAGGAAGAGTTTGTGGTGAATGTCAAATTGGAAAGCAGACAAGGATGTCACGTAAGAAGCTTCAACATATGACCACTTCAAAAATCCTGGAGCTACTTCATATGGACTTGATGGGACCTATGCAATTTGAAAGTCTTGGAGGAAAGAGGTATGCTTAGTTGTGGTGGATGACTTCTCAAGATACACCTAGGTGCATTTCATCAAAGAGAAGTCGGAAGTGTTTGAAATGTTCAAAGAACTGTGTCAAAACTTCAAAGAGAGAAGGATTGTGGCATAGTTAAAATTAGAAGTGGCCATGGGAAGGAATTTGAAAACAACAAGTTAGATGATTTATATTCCTCTAAAGGAATTAGTCATGAGTTTTCTTCACCCATCACCCCTCAACAGAATGGCGTGGTTGAGAGAAAGAATATGACTATTCAAGAATGTGCAAGGATTGTGCTTCATGCCAAGAGACTTCCATATCATTTTTAAATTGAAGCCATGAATACTGCTTGTTATATTCTAAATAGAGTAACCATCAGATCTGGCACATCAGTTACCTTGTATAAGCTATGGAACGAAAGGAAGCCAACTATGAAATACTTCCATATTTTTGGAAGCAAATGTTACATTTTGGCTGACCGTGAGCAAAGAAGGAAGATGGATCCTAAAAGTGATGAAGGAATCTTTCTGAGATACTCTACAAATAGCAGGGCCTACAGAGTTTTCAGCTCAAGAACTAAAGTTGTGCTAGAATCCATAAATGTTGTGGTTGATAACTCAACTATAGAAGCTGGTGCCACAGACGATATTGGAGAATTCTTTCCCATGAGTGATGGAGATGTTACAGATGATGTTGGAACATTACATGATGCTCCTGAAGATGCTACAGACTCAAACAATGTTAATCCTAAATCTGCAAAGACTGAGAAAGTAGACAAGGGAACCTCCACCAGAATTCAGAAAGATCATACTAAGGAGCTTATAATAGGAGATTCAAATGGTGGAAGAATGACCAGATCAAGAGAAGTTGTTGTTGGTGCTTGCTTTGTCTCAAAGATAAAACCCAATAATGTCAAGGAGGCCTTGACTAATGAATTATGGATCAATGATATGCAAGAGGAACTGGAGAAGTTCAAAAGGTATGAGATCTGGGATCTTGTAACAAGATGGGTGTTTAAAAACAAGTCTGATGAGCAAGGTGTGGTCACTAGAAACAAGGCTAAACTTGTTGCTCAAGGGTACACTCAGATTGAAGGAGTGGACTTTGATGAAACTTTTGCTCATGTTGCTAGATTGGAGTCTGTTAGATTGTTACTTGGAGTAGCTTGCCTGTTGAAATTCAAGTTATTTCAAATGGATGTTAAGAGTGCGTTTTTGAATGGATACTTGAATGAAGAAGTATATGTGGAACAACCAAAAGGATTTGTTGATCCTATGTTTCTAAATCATGTGTTCAAATTGAAGAAGGCCTTGTATGGGTTGAAACAAGCTCCAAGAGCTTGGTATGACAGACTAACTGAATTCCTCTTCAACCATGGATACAGAAAAGATGGAATTGACAAAACTCTCTTTGTTAAAGAGAAGGATGGAAAACTCATGATAGCGCAAATATATGTAGATGATATTGTGTTTGGAGGGATGTCGGATGAGATGGTTCAACACTTTATTAAGAAAATACAATATGAGTTTGAGATGAGTTTAGTGGGTGACTTAATCTACTTTCTTGGTCTCCAAATTAAACAGATGGAATACTCCATATTCCTTTATCAAGGGAAATATGCAAAGAGTATTGTGAAGAAGTTTGGATTGAAGAATGCTAACCACAAAAGAACTCCTGCTCCTACACACTTGAAGTTGTCTAAGGATGAAAAGGGTGTTAGTGTTTATCAGAGTTTGTATATAAGCATCATTGGCAGTCTTCTATATCTTATTGCAAGTAGACCTGACATAAATTTTGTTGTAGGAGTTTGTGCTAGATATCAAGTTGAACCTATTGTCAGTCATATCAATCAAGTCAAAAGGATTATGAAGTATGTGAATGGTACATGTGACTATGGTCTGTTATATTCTCATAGTTATAATTCCATGTTGATGGGATATTATGATGCTGATTAGGATGGTAGTGCAATTGATAGGAAGAGCACCTCTGGTGGATGTTTCTTTCTGGGAAACAACTTAATTTCATGGTTTAGTAAGAAACAAAATTAGGTTTCTTTATTTACTACTGAGGCTTAATACATACCTGCAGGTAGAAGTTGTTCTCAAATGATGTGGATGAAGCAGATGATGATTGAGTATAATGTCACACGAGATGTCATGACACTTTTTTGTGACAACTTGAGTGCCATAAATATTTCAAAGAATCCTATTCAGTACAGCAGGACTAAACATATTGACATCAGGCACCACTTATTAGAAATTTTGTGGAAGACAATGTTATGACATTGTAGCATGTTGCCAACAGAAAATCACTTAGCTAACATCTTCATTAAAGCCTTGGATGTTAATCAATTTGAAGTGTTAAGGGGCAAGCTTAGGGTTTGCCTGTCTGAAGATTTGTAGCAGTCAATTTGGTGTGGGAATACTACTCATGTGAGTGTATATGTGTTCCCACCAAATAGAGAAAGGTCTTCTAAGACAACTCTCATCTGTAGCATTTCTTTTCAACAATATCCTGATATTCAGATGAGGCTGATGATGACCTTATTGAGGAGGAAGAAGAATAAGAGGATGATGAGGCTACTGAAGATGATATTTGAATGTAGTCTTATTTTGTTTTTGGTTATGTAAGGGCTTAATGCCCAGGATAATTTTGGCACTTCATGTGCTTGTTATGTACTTTAATCTTTTATGTTATTGTTTGGTTGCTTAGTTAGTTTAACTACCTTTGTCATATTATGGCTAAAAAGAGGGAGTGATAATAACTTTACTAACCATTCCACTACTAACCATTGACTGCTGCTATTGAGGGGGAGAGTTCTATTCTATTAATGCAGAAGAAAGAACAGATTGAGGGGAAGGCTTTAGATGTTTAGTTTTGATTATTTCACTGTTGTTCTGATTTTTGGCCTCTAACTTTGTGTTTCTGCTTGCAAGGGTTATATAGTTAGTTTTAGCCAAAATCTAACAAAGGGGGAGATTGATGAGTCCAACCTTTTGGGGTTGGCATCAATTTTGATAAAACTAACTTGATAGCTAGATGTTGGACAAGATATCATAACATGAAGAACTAACTGAAGATCAAAATGTTGGACAAGATGTCCTATCATGATGATTCGACATCTTTGTTTGTTACTTTTCAGTTTTAATTCTGTTAGTTTTTTTAATTCCAGATTTCAGATTATTCTCGGATTATTTATTTTTGCTAGGTGTCGTTCAAGTTTGAGGAATCATAGATTCTTTAGGAATCTGAAGATACCTTTTCAAAATGTCGAGACACTTTAGGAAACTTTGGATTGAAGAAACTATTCTTTTTGGAGAATTTGTTGCAGATTCTGTGTAACAGAATTTCTGCATTTTTGAAGGCCAAATCTAATCTAGTTTATGGTTATAAATAGGATGGATTTAACCTAAGAAAAGTGTGGAAATATACTTTATTGCTTAGTGTGTTTAGGGTTTATATTTTGTGAGTCTCTCTCGTGTCGTGTTGATACTTGAGCTAGACTGTTTACATTGAGTTGTAATTTATGTCACTGCTGTGATTGAAAGGGAATTGAGAAGGGTCTCATACCTAAAAAGAGTCTTAGGTAAAAATTAAGCATGGGTAGTTGTCGCTTGCGCGAAAATAAGGTGCCGGCATGACAGAAGAGTCGCCACCTTTCGTTATTTATCCCTCAGATCGGGAAAGGAAACGATCGGAAAAACCTGACGAAAAAGGGTAAGACAAGGTCATCGCAACCATTGTCTGGGTTCGGGAGTCGGTTACGCAAGGGGAAGGTATTAGCACCCCTCACGTCCGTCGTACTCGACGGGATCCTCGCTTGTTTGTTTACTTGGACGGGTTGGTTATAATCTATCTACCTATCAAGGCTGGCTGAAAAAGAAAAGAAAAATGACTCGGCAAAGCGTCGCGCTTTATGCCTACGTATTCCCGTCTGGAACGAGAAATCAGAGTCAACGTAGTTCGGCCTACTACGGGTGAAGGGGGGAAAGGTTGCTCGCTAGGACATCGCATCCTATGCCTACGTACTTTCATCTGGTATGAAAGATCAGAGCAAACGTAGTTCGGGAAACTACGGGATAAAATGGCTCAACTAGGAGGGAGACTATCAAGTCCTACTGTTATCATGCCGCGGATTCATCCTATGGTTGAGGTTTGAACAGGGAACTCCTAGATGTTGTCATGCATAGGTTTCAACCTAAAAGTCTGTCATCAAGTCCTTATCAAAGGAAATGAGAGTCCTAAGGGATCATGTCAATGATACACAGAAACAGACAAAAGCATCAGCTTTAACAGTAAAATGCATGCAATGCAAGTGAGGGAGGAAATGTGTGTGGGGCTTCAGCCTCCACAAGCTCGTCTCAACCTCAAGCCAGTCATGAAATAACAGTAATCATACTGAAAAATAACCCACATGCTATCAAGCAATAACCAGATAAAAGGAATGAAGTGCCATCAGGCAAACAAAACACATGCTTGAGAAAGAAAGAATCTACTCTCTAATCCTAACCCTAACACAGAATCCTGATCAAATCTAAGCAAAGCCCTAAAGCAAAACCTAACCAAAAGAAATCAATCCCAGTCTTCAAGCTTCAGAACAAGCTTACCAAAGAAAGGGAGCTAAGTAGGCAGACTCATAGTGTCTTCCTCAGGAAAGCACTAGGAGGTGTATACTCAGGAGTCATATCCTACGTGGCTCAACCACTGTGATCAGTTTACATTCCTCCTCAGGAGAAACTAAACTCACAAGCAGGCTCCAACATCACTGGATATTTAGGAAATCCTATCTGAACTAGTGGAACTAAATGAACAGACTCATAGGACCTTCCTCAGGAAAGTACTAGGAGGCTTCCACTTAGGAGTTGTATCCCATGTGGCTCAACAACATGTGATCAGTTTACATTCCTCCTCAGGAGAAATTAAACTCACAAGTTGGCTCCAACATCATTGGATACTTAAGAAATCCTAGATAAACTAAGGGAACTAAGTGAATAGACCCATAGGACCTTCCTCAGGAAAGTACTAGGAGGCTTCCACTTAGGAATTGTATCCCATGTGGCTCAACAACAGGTGATCAGTTTACATTCCTCCTCATGAGAAATTAAACTCACAAGTTGGCTCCAACATCATTGGATACTTAAGAAAGAGGTGAGAAGAAAGAATGAAAGTCATTCATAGTGCCTTCCTCAGGAAAGTACCATGAACTCCCTTCAAACTTCAGGATCTCAAACCTCACAGACAGGGAACAAGCCAAGCTCTGGGTCTCTGAGTCTTGATCTACAATCTTCTCTCCATGATGCTCTCCATCAAGATCTTCAAGGCAACACAAGCCCCTCAACAAATTCCCCACAATGAACCCCAAAGATGCACAGATAACCACAGAACAAACAAAATCAACAGGCAACTTCAGAAAATACCTAAAAATACTAAACCAATGGGGAAAAATCTAACAATTATTCACAAGGGTCCTCAACACCTACTCACAACATCTACATAGGCCTCTACCTAAAAATCAAGACAAAACTCAATCAAAGAAAGAATTCATCACCTAAACACATTCTAAACCCTAATTAGGACACCCTAAATCTACCCTAATTAAACTAATCAAAATTTAATTCTAAAAATCTAGAAAAAATCCTATGGGGAACTATGATTCATCATCTAATTGCACAAAAAAGAATGGATTAAAAACCCTAAGGGAAGGTCCTAAAACAATTCCTACAAAATCAAATACCAAATTAAGACTATTAAAAAGCTATTTATTTGGAAAATCTATTAAAAATATTAAACCTAAAAATAAAATCTCATTTTTATTTTTATAATTTTCTACACATTATCATCTACTCATAGAAAAAAGAAGAAGTAAAAAATCATTTTTTCTCAATTTTTAATGAATTAATCAAAACAGGAAAATATTGAAAGAAAATAAAAGAATTAAATGAATTAAAGGGAGGGGGGGTGTGACAAGCACACGCGCTAGTTAAAAATAACATGGGCCAGAAAAAGGGGGGTGGGGATAGCGCGTTGAAGCCCAGAACGCTGGTTAATGAAACACGGCGTTTCATTGAATTTAAAATTCCCTCCAACTCTCAGATTGAACCAAGGCCGTTGGATCAACATAATAAGTCAGACTTTGGGACCAATCTAGTGGCTCTCCTTCATCGTCCCAAAATCAAACTAGGGTTTTCAGAACCCTCCTCCCATGCCCTAATCTTCGAGCTCCTCTACCTCTCTACTCAGGCCACGAAACAACACGATTCAAAAATGAAAAATGCTCTACTACTCAAGCTCTACACAACCATACGTACAGTTTCTCTTAATTCGCCCTAGATAGCCCTAACAGAAGACTTAAACATCCTGGTACCACCATGCTCACCTGAGATCGACCATGGTGAAACTTCCACCTAAGGATCTGAACCTGCTCTACACGCCACCCTAGTCATTCTAACCTAATTCATGCTGATTAAAACGCCCTAAACAACTAATTCTTGAAACTTAAAGATTCCTACACCTGTCACGAATCATCATGGATCGTGCCCTAACTCAGGGGAAAGAGTCATCTACCCTAGTGCACCATTTCTATGCCTAAGAAACTAACTAACACTGCATAATTTAGGAGATACAAGGAGAAGAAAGAACCTGTCAAAGGGATGATGGTGAGGCTCGTGGGGATGCTTGCAGGCCTTGGAATTGGTTCAAGATGATCCTACAATGGTCCTCAACCTTCTGTTTGCACTTGTGATGGTGGAGATGGCTTGTAGTGGAAGAAAACTCAAGTTGCTTCAACTTGAAGAAACCTCTTCAATGGCAATGTATCTCTCTCTTTCTCCTCTGACTTGACTCTCTATCACCAACCCTGAATTCTCTTCATGGCATTCTCTTTATAATGATCTTTGGATGTGTCTAGATTCATCTAGAATGTGATGGAAACTTCTTGAAATTCTCATGTGATGACAAATTGGAAATCTCATCTCCCATGCTCCATGCCTTGTAATTTGGTCTCAAAATGTCCTTACATGAGTTATTGAGAAGTGATGAGTGAAAAACAAGTTCATTTTTGGCTTATGTAGGGTTTTTCAACATTGCCTTCTTTTTCAAGTAATAACTTTTCAAAGCATCACCCATTTTTAGACCTCAAATGAAAAATCTATCTGAACCAATGTTCTCAAAATGGTTTTTACAATCAAAATGATATATTGGATGACCTATTTTGGATTTGTGGATCTCCCAAATCACTTTTCAATTTCAACTTTTCAAAGTTATAAGCCTTTTTTAGTTCATTTTTTGACCAATCATGTAATCTCATGCTATGAGCTTTTTCAACAGTTTGTGACCTTCTTTCTAGACTTAAAATCACATTTTGAGCAACTTTCATGTTTTGAGTTTTTCCATTTGAGGCTTGGAAATAGGAGTTTTAGGCATTGGCTAAAATGACCTATAACTGACAAATGACCAAAATACCCCTGTCTTGTTCAAACCATAAGTTGAGTTCCACAAATCCAATCAAGGACTTCTACCACTCAAATTAAAGCTAAGAAGGTCCTCTTCAACATTCATGTTGACCAAGAAATCATAGGAATCATCCTACTAGGGCAAAAGTTGTCTGCAAGTTGGGTGACTTTCAAGGACCCAGATTCACACACCTCTGCTGACCTGTAATTTGTCAAAACCATAACTTGGGCTCTGTAACTCCTATCAAGGACTTCCACCACTAAAATTAAAGCTAAGAACAAGCTCTACAACATTCATGTTGTGGGGAAGATGAGATATCAATCACATCTAGAGCTAAAACTGCCTGGAAAATAGGGATCAAATTAGGGTTTTCTCACTGACAATCCTCAGAAACCCTAACTCAAAACTTCTCAAACCCCTCAATCATGATGAGTTGGTCTAGGAATCATCTTTATAACATCTCTATACATCATTCCATGATCTCATGACCCTTAGACTAGGTCTCAACCTTCTCCAAATCTTCAGCTGATCTAGGGTTGACCCAGTCAAACCCTAATTCTACCACTCATGGCTGAATCTCCTGAATTCTTGCATAATGACCTCTCTGAGCTTCCTGATGGCTATCAAGACATCTCATAGGCTTCCTCAAAACATCAAGTTCATTCTCAAGGTCTCAGAATCATCTGAGGAGCACCCACAACTTTCAAACTGTGAAGCACACAACCCTGGTTTCAACCCACTCCTCTGGGGATCTCTTGAACTTTCTGATGAAGGTATCCATTTTCAAACACTCAATGAATAAATAATTGTTGGTCAAATTTTGGGGTGCAACAGCTGCCCCTATTCAAACGGCTTGAACCTGACTGGGTGAGAAGCGAACGGCTCTCAACCAGTCAAGGTACGAGACGGTTGAATATCGGTAAACCCGAAAATTTGCCAACTGCACGACCACATGATACTCTGCGGAGAACAAATCTTTGAATACTGCAACACTAACTGCTCAACAACTAGCTGGAGAGATACTGATCTGACATCGCCGCCGGAAACAAACATCATTCTGAGAGACACTCGACATCGCCGTCGGACAAACATCATCTCTACTGGGGATTTAAAGAGTCTGACATTGCCGTCAAACAAACATCCAACCTCGCTGCCGGAAACAAACATAATCTGACCTCGCCGTCGAATCCAAACATCCAACCTCGCCGTCGGACACAAACATAATCTGACCTCGCCGTCGGATAATCAAAGTACCCCGCATTGCCGCTGGAGAAAATACAACACTGAACAACTCTGACCTGGGGTTCACCCCTGGTAAATGGAACAAAAGGTACACTTGCGTATTTGGAGCTATTCTGCTGGGGATGAGAGACTCAACCAAGCACACTCTGATCTGGGGTTCACCCTCAGAACCATAACGAACATCCAAATATTACTGCATGCTGAGCTCATCGTAGCACTTCAACATCAAAGCTATGTGAAACCCTGGCCCCTGGCCACTTCCAGCTTCTGCTAGAAAAGACCTTCAAGTACTTCTGAAGATAAGCATCCTTAGCCTCCAAGGATGGCAACTCTGCAGGAGGTATCTTTGACTTCAGTCTGAAGAAAATGATCCTTGGCCTTCAAGGATACATGGATCTGCCTTCAGGCAACTCCACCTCTGCTATATAGTATCCGTGACTTCAGTCAGGGATATATTTCGGTCTTCAGTCCGAAAAAATGAATCCTAGGTCATTCATGACCTTGGGGGATAACCTTGCCCTTAGGCACCTTCGCTTCAGCTTAGGAAATCTGTGACTTCAGTCAGAGAAATGGTGTCCTGAGCCATTCATGACTCTACGGGGATTCAAACACTTTGCCTTCAGGCAAAACTCTGCTTCAGCTGGAGAAACATCTTCGACTTCATTCAGAAGAAACACTATTTACTTGATCGCAATCAATCATCACCTCAGGACAACTGACTTGGTCTTCAGACCAACACGGATCACCTTGCATACATAAGCTTTGGAACCTTGTCTTCAGCCACATGTTGATTCATCAACAGGGACATCTGAGCTCACGGGAACCTTTGATACCGCCTTCAGGCGTTTACGAAATCCATCTTCAGATTAGACATCGCTGTTGGAGCAGACATATCACGCTGCTAAGGATTTCAAGAATCATCTTGAACTGATAGATCCGTCGGGCATCTTCAAGAATCGTCCTGAACTGATAACCTTTCTAGAGCAAACATTCTGTTGGGTATCCCAGAAATCTCCCTGGGCAACTCTTGCTGGAGGTGCTATTGGGGAGCTTGAGTATCATACTAGGCGAACCACTCGGGAAGCTGTACTGGGGTCTTAAGACTCGTCTTAAGCAAACGGCCCTGCTGAGGGATTTGAGAATCATCTCGAACCGAAGACTTTGCTGGGGATCTCAAAAATCATCTTGAGCGAGCGAGCGACCGTGGGGATTACACCGGGGTCTTTAGAATCATCTAAGAAAACAACCTTGCTGGGGAGAACATCAAGAATCGTCCTGAGCAACTAGTCTCTTGGTGGAACACCTGTAAAACAAGGATGATAATGATCTAGATCATGCTTATGATGCGTATGCTTCTGCGCTACGCCCCACACAGTGGAAATGCTATGCGTTTATGCTAAATGCCATGCAATCATGCACAACGCTATTGCAACGTTTAAATGCTATGCAGTGTTAAATGCTATGCAGTCATGCACAATGCTATGCAATCATGCACAATGCTATGCAATCATGCACAATGATGCGATCCCGTCCGCAAAATAAATGCTGGGGGGAGGAAATCCTTCTGTCAAGGAGAAAAGAACTACTCAGGTAGAGGAATCATCCTGCTGAGGAGAACGTGGACACGCCGATATCAATTGGCCTCCGTCTGGGGAATTGATCTTCCGGTTGACTGTTGCAGGGCAAACAACTTCAGCTGATTACTGCAGGGGACGAAGCTCTACGAGAACTCGGATCTGCTGATATCAATCGCGAGAGTGAATTGCGCGGCCGTCATGGCTACTCTTCTGGGGATAACAACTCTGTGGGGAACCAACTTCAGCTGCTCATCACTCCACTGGGGAAAAACCAATCATGATCTGATCAACTTCCCAGGATTCGGATCCCTTGGACATCTGCAAACTCGGCTGAGGAAGGAGAAATCATTCTGCTTTGCTGGAGAGAGTGCGACTCAAGGGGAAATACAGCATCGGCTGTTCTACGCTCTGCTGGGGAAAATTGATCATGATCTGATCAACTTCCAAGGATTCGGCTTTTCTGCGGACTCAGCCGGGGAGAGAAATCATTCTACTTCATTGGAGAGTGCAACTCTGATGGGGAATTTGATTCCACTGGGGAAGAAAGGATCATCTGACTTCGGGGGAGAGTGCAACTCTGCAAGGGAATACAACATCAGCTATTCCAACACTCTACTGGGGGAAGAGGGAATCGTCCAACTTCAGGAGAGAGCATGATTCTGGTGGGGAATCTCAACTCCACTGGAGACTTCAGTCTGGCATCATCAGTTACTGCATACTTCGGTACACGAACAGCTTCCTACGAGACCTGCACTTGTGACCCGGTGCGGGGGGAAATCCTGCTTCAGCGACTTTACTGGGAAAACATGAGCTTCGGCATCCGAGCATTCCTCTGAAATCTGCACTTGTGACCCGGTGCTGGGGAAAGACGACATCATTCTTCGGTGCTTGACTTACCTGATGAGGCGACATTCCTTCAGGATGCGTCTGCTTGGGGAGGAGAATCACCTCTACCCGGGGAAGACATATCAATGCTCACTATTCTGATTCTGATTCTGCGGAGGAGAGACTATTGAACTCTGCTGAAGAAGGAGGACTCATCCTGCTTCGGGGATACGCACGGCACATCTTCTGGCAGGGTGCTACACCTGCAACAACACAAACAAACAGACAAGATACCCTCCTCAAAGGGGCCTATCCAGGTTATTATCTCGTGACAATGTTCAGTTAATTAGTTGTTTCAACAATCAATGGGCTTAGGCCCGCAAGTTTATGTATGCGCATTTTATCAAAAAAACACATCGGCGTTATCATTTGCAAACAAAACAGATAAATGCAAAACAGACAAGTAGAATTGCTGAATAATGTGCATTTTATTGATGGTGAACCCCTGAATGGGCAAAAATGTTTTACAACAGAGGCAAGCTCCTGGAATGAGGAAGCCGCGCAAAAATAAAACATAAATATACATCAGTATATACAAATGTCGGCAACGAGGCGTAGACGAACACCATGAGTTGATCCCTCTAAGACCCACTCGACTTTGATACTTCTCCGATGCTTCAGCTTTGGAAGAGATTGATTCAGATAAACGGCCCTCAGGTCTTCCGAACCACTAAACAATGAAAGTCCATACGCGGAACGCAGTCATTTGCTTATTCAAATCCCTAACTTTTGCGTGAACCGCCCTTTCGGGTTTTCAGTTCACCGGGATACCCTTTTTTGCCGAAGCCGCCCAGTGTAGGTTTTCGACTTCGCGGGTGTACATTTTTCAATATATCCCTAATTTTGCCCGAACCTTTTATTCTGTTTTTGGTTCGCCGGGATGCCCCTTTTTTGCCTGGACTCTTTCTTTTTTGTCCAGCGGGTCGCTTTCAAGCAAAGTATTTTTTAACTGCGTCCGCGTTCACCGGGGATGCAAAATCTTCACCATCCATCGTGGATAACAACAAAGCTCCTCCTGAGAAAACCTTGCTGACGACATACGGCCCTTCGTAATTCGGAGTCCACTTGCCCCGGTGATCGGAGTGTGGCGGAAGAATCTTCTTCAGGACGAGATCACCCGTCTGAAAGCTTCGAGGACGCACCTTCTTATCATAAGCTTTCTTCATTCGGCTTTGGTACAGGCGACCAAATGCAATCGATGCTAACCTCTTCTCGTCCATCAGGCTGAGTTGGTTCAAACGATTCGTAACCCATTCTGCCTCATCAAGTTTCACATCAACCAAAACTCGCAAAGAGGGAATCTCCACTTCTAGCGGTAGGACAGCTTCCATACCGTACGCCAAGGAGAAAGGAGTTGCCCCGGTCGACGTACGCACCGTGGTACGATAACCGTGCAAGGCAAAAGGCAGCATCTCGTGCCAATCTTTATACGTCACAACCATCTTCTGAACAATCTTCTTGATGTTCTTATTGGCCGCTTCAACGGCGCCATTCATCTTCGGCCGATAAGGAGATGAGTTGTGGTGTTCAATCCTGAAGCTCTGGCACAGCTCCTTCATCATCTTATTATTCAAATTCGAACCATTATCAGTAATGATCCGCTCGGGAATTCCGTAGCGACAGATGATGTCCCTCTTTATGAATTTAGCTACCACCTGCTTGGTCACATTAGCGTACGAGGCTGCCTCCACCCACTTGGTGAAGTAGTCGATAGCTACCAGAATGAAACGATGACCATTGGATGCGGTGGGCTCGATCTTGCCTATCATGTCGATGCCCCACATGGAGAACGGCCAAGGGGAGGACATGACATTCAATGGGCACGGCGGCACATGAACTTTATCAGCATAAATCTGGCATTTGTGACATTTCTTCGCGAATCTGAAGCAATCCGACTCCATAGTCAACCAGTAATATCCTGCTCTCAGGATCTTTCTCGTCATGGCATGCCCGCCGGCGTGCGTACCAAATGTGCCCTCATGGACTTCTTCCATGAGCATACTTGCCTCTTTCTCATCTACACATCTGAGTAGCACGAGATCGTGGTTTCTCTTATACAGCACTCCATCAGGATTGAGGTAAAAGTTTCCAGATAGCCTCCTCAGAGTCTTCTTATCCTGGGTTGACGCACCCGCAGGATACTCCTTAGTCATAAGGAAGGTCTGGATGTCGTGGAACCATGGCTTACCGTCAGCGGCATCCTCGATTGCGAACACATATGCTGGTCTGTCAAGACACGAAAGAACAATGCTTGGAGCCTCATTCCAAAGATTGACCTTATACATTGAAGCCAGGGTGGCTAAAGCATCAGCCATTTGATTTTCAGCCCGGGGCACATGATGAAGTTCTACTCGGTCGAAGAACGGAAGCAGCCTTCTGGCATAATTCATGTACGGCACTAGATTCGGTTGACGAGTTTCCCACTCCCCTTTGATCTGATTGATTACAAGCGCTGAGTCGCCATATATGTCTAGATTCTTGATTCTCAAGTCAATTGCCTCTTCTAGACCCATAATACATGCTTCGTACTCGGCTTCGTTGTTGGTAACTGGAAACGTCAGTCTCGCAGTAAACGGGATGTGGGATCCGTGAGGAGTTGTGATGATAGCCCCGATACCACTTCCATAGGAATTAACCGCTCCGTCGAATATCAACTTCCACTGAGACTTCCTATCTGGCCCCTCATCGGGCAATGGCTCATCGCAATCCTTCGCTTTGAGAAACATAATGTCCTCGTCAGGGAATTCGAACTTCATCGGCTGATAGTCTTCGATTGGCTGTTCGGCAAGGTAATCAGACAATACGCTCCCTTTGATGGCTTTCTGAGAGACGTACTGAATATCATATTCCGTTAACACCATTTGCCATCTGGCAATCCTGCCCGAAAGAGCCTGCTTCTCGAAGACGTACTTGATCGGATCCATCTTCGAAATCAGCATAGTGGTCTGATTGAGCATATACTGTCGTAGACGTTTGGCAGCCCAAGCTAATGCACAACACGTCTTCTCCAGCATCGAGTATCGAGATTCACACTCAGTGAACTTTTTACTCAAATAATAAATGGCATGCTCTTTTCTGCCCGTCTCGTCGTGCTGACCGAGAACACACCCCATACTATTCTCCAGAACCGTCAGGTACATGATTAATGGTCGTCCAGCCACTGGGGGTATCAAGATTGGAGGTTCTTGAAGATACTGCTTTATCTTATCGAAGGCCTTCTGGCAATCCTCATTCCAAGTAATCGCCCGATTTTTCTTTAACAACTTGAACATCGGTTCACAAGTGGCCGTGAGCTGAGAGATAAACCTTGCAATGTAGTTTATTCGGCCCAAGAAACCACGAACTTCTTTTTCTGTTTTCGGCGCTGGCATTTCTTGGATAGCTTTTATCTTCGCAGGATCAACTTCAATACCTCGTTCACTAACGATAAACCCCAATAACTTTCCGGACCGCACTCCGAAAGTGCACTTGTTAGGATTCAGCCTCAACCTGAACTTCCTAAGCCTTTCGAACAGCTTCAGCAAATTGACCAGATGCTCCTCCTCCGTTTGGGATTTTGCAATCATGTCATCAACATAGACCTCGATCTCATGATGAATCATATCATGAAACAAAGTTACCATTGCTCGCTGGTAAGTGGCCCCTGCGTTCTTCAGACCGAAGGGCATTACCTTGTAGCAAAACGTGCCCCAGGGGGTAATAAACGTCGTTTTCTCCATGTCCTCCGGCGCCATCTTAATCTGATTGTAACCGGAGAAGCCATCCATGAACGAAAACACGGAAAACTGGGCTGTATTGTCGACCAACACATCGATATGAGGCAACGGGAAATCATCCTTAGGGCTCGCCCTATTCAAATCCCGATAATCGACGCACATACGTACCTTACCGTCCTTCTTCGGTACAGGCACTATGTTGGCGACCCACGGAGGGTAGGTGGTAACGGCTAGAAATCCTGCGTCCAACTGCTTCTGGACTTCCTCTTTGATTTTTACAGCCATGTCTGGTCTCGTCCTCCTGAGCTTCTGCTTGACTGGAGGGCAATCCTCTCGCAACGGCAAGCGATGAACCACGATATCTGTGTCAAGTCCAGGCATATCCTCATATGACCAAGCAAAGACGTCACTATACTCTCGAAGCATCTCGACCAGTCTATGCTTGACATCATTCTGCAGCGCAGCCCCAACTCTGACATTTCTGATAAGCTCCTCAGAACCCAGATTTATAATCTCAATATCCTCTTCATGAGGCAGAATAACCTTCTCCTCTTGTCTCAACAAGCGGGCCAACTCCTCCGGAAGGTCGTCGTCTTCGTCAATCTCATCCTCGGCTTGATAGATCGGGCAATCAAAGTCGTAGTGAGCCGTAGAGGGTCCAGAGTCGATGTCATCTGTTACATGGATCCTGCAATAACAAGGGTTAAGTTTAAAGCAAGAATATGCAGGTTAGCACGAACCTCGTTGCCATTTTGCTGTTTTTCAAAACAAACATAAAATATGAATAACAGAGAACACAACATTTGATTACGAAGAAAACGCCTTTTTATTTATTAACAAAATGCATACACATAATCCAACAAGGCCCTGACAGTAAAACCACTATGCCCCGGGCAGGACATAGGGTTGTACAAAGATTGTAAAAAGCAAATCATTACTCTTCACTTGTCAGCTCGATAATCTCCTTGATGGTCCAGTTGTGAAGGCGCTCGCCTGGCTTGCTCGGTTGAATCCAGGCATTAAGATCACAGTCACTGTCCCCGCTGTCCTCCGACGTAGCGTTGACACTCTCGAAGATTACTCCCCCCTTTGTGAACAAGATTGGCCCTTTCCCACGAGACGAGCTACCTGAAGAAGATGAAGCTTCAGCTTCTGGAGAATACCCTAATCCAAACTTATCCTGTTTGATCGGTATATCCAAGACATGCCCCCAGCCTGGGGTGGAACCGACTTCGACAACGGCTCTAGCTTCCTTAAACGAAGAGAGGTTCACCTCTTGCTTCTCTGCAACAACGGGAGTTACCTCCTTCACCCTGACGGTTTCAAAAGCTTGGCAAAGAGTCTCATGGATCTCACCATCCATTTCGACATATTTAAAGGACGACAGGTGGCTTACCATGATGTCCTCTTCTCCACAGACTGTCACTATGCTGCCCCCAACAGCATATTTAAGCTTCTGATGCAGCGTGGACGTCACGGCACCAGCAGAATGGATCCACGGCCGACCTAAGAGGCAACTATAGGCGGGCATGATATCCATAATATAGAACACCGCATTAAACGTCTCTGGACCAACCTGAATTGGCAGGGTCAATTCTCCGAAGACGTGGCGCTTGGTTCCGTCAAAGGCCTTCACGACCAGATCACTGGGCGTGCACAGCAGTCCCCGGGTATCCAACTTCATCAGTGCCTTCTTCGGAAGCACGTTAAGCGAGGAGCCCGTATCTACGAGGACATGTGACATAATTGTGCCTCTGCACTCTATCGAGACGTGCAAGGCATTGTTGTGATCTCTTCCCTTGGGCGTCAGCTCCAGATCTGTAAATCCCAGCCCATTACCAGCGTTGACATGGGCTACCACTTCCTCGAGTTGATTAACTGATATCTCCTGCGGCACGTATGCAGCATTCAATACTTTCAGCAACGTGTTGCGGTGTGCTTCAGAACACATCAACAAGTTAAGAATCGAGATCTTCGACGGAGTCTGGTGAAGATGATCTACAATCTTGTAGTCACTTTTCCTGATCAGTCGCATGAACTCTTCTGCATCTTTAACCAACAAGTCTTTCTCTGCCCCTGCAGGAACCTCTTCAACAGCTTTACCTTTGCCCTTATCCACAGCGTCAGCTCGGACTACCTTCTCTGCGGCGAACTCTGCCGGCGCGAACACTCTGCCACTTCTGGTGATACCACTGATCTCAGCAAGATTCTGCGCAGTCGATCTGGACGGCTCAAGCTCTACCTTCTGACCGTTACAATACACTTCGGCGCCATAATGCCATGGGACGGCATTAGTGCTCTCGAATGGGATCGGTCCGGCCCTGGTGATGGTAATAGTAGGCGGACGAGGCGCAGAAATAGTGATAGGGTGGCGAGGAATGGTAATGGTAGCAACTTCATTCGCCTGCTTCAGCACGACTTCCCCTGACGCCTTCTCAATGCTCCGACTGAATTGCAAAATACCCTCGGTCATCAGACTTTGGATACCTTCGATTAACTGCTCACACCCATCAGGAAGTGTAGCACATGCCATACAAAACTCTCCACATCCGGGAAAGAAGCCCTTCTTTAGCAACTTGGCTTTAACAAAACTCAACGGCGTCTTCAGATCTTTGACATCAGTCAGCAGGTCTGAATTCTCTTCAGTGATAACAGCATTTACTCCGCCCCCCCTATGATGAGGCATTGGATTTTTGGTGACGTTGGGCACGCTGTCAGAAAAGTTGATAACCTTGGCGTCAACCAAGTCCTGGACTTTGTGCTTAAAAGCTTTGCAATTCTCAACTGTATGGCCAGGTGCCCCAGAATGAAATTCACAAGTAGCATTAGCATCATACCCGGGTGGTGGTGCCCCTGTCAAGGGAGCCAACGTCCTCTTTTGCACCAATTGGAGCTGAAGCAACGTCTGCAGAAGCTGTGCATATGACATAGGAGGAGTTTCCAAATGACGGTTTGCCAGGGGACCCCGATTCTGATATCTCTTATATCCCGGGTTATTCTGTTGCTGGGGCTGCTGCTGCGGCTGCGGGGGAGCAACTGGGATGTTTATGCTAGCGATCTGAGACTGAGGGCCCTTGCCCTTTCTCCTAGCATTAGTGACAGCACTGGCATCGCCCTCTCGACGCTTGCCAGTATAGGGTTTCTTGCTAGCTCCTCCAGATGAGGATGATTCGCCTTGAATCTTTCCGATCTTTATACCATTTTCAACATGCTCGCCCAAAGTGATGAGGGCCGAGAATGTTCCGGACATGCCACTAATCAGCTTCTCATAATAGACTCCAGGAAGGGTAGCCACGAACAGTTGTACCAACTCACGCTCAACCATCGGCGGTTGAACCCGAGCAGCCAATTCACGCCACCGCTGGGCGTACTCTTTGAAGCTTTCATTGCTCCGCTGCGAGAGATTCTGAAGCTGAACTCGGTTGGGAGCCAAGTCGCTATTATATTGATAGTGGAGAACAAATGCTTCTGCAAGATCTTTCCAGGTGCGCACAGCAGCGGGCTCCAAACCCATATACCATTCGAGCGATGGGCCAGAAAGACTATCCTGAAAGAAGTGCATCAGCAGCTTCTCATCGTCAGAATAAGCGGACATCTTTCTGTAATAAGATCGGAGGTGAACACGGGGACAAGTAGTGCCCCTATACTTCTCAAAGATAGGCACCTTAAACTTGTGAGGTACCTTAAAGTCAGCAATCAACCCAAGCTTGGACATGTCAACGCCCAATGTGTTCTGATTTTCTATATCTCTCATTTTATCTTCCAGCGCCTTGAACCTGAGTCGAGCCTCAGCAGTCAACTCAGCCTCTACACCTCTCTGAGAGAAAATGTCATCCTGATGGTCCTCCAGCCACGGTTGAGGCACCACCATATTTCCTGCACCAACATTGCCGTTGACCGGCCCCATGGTAACATTGGCTCCCAAACCACCATTGACGGCGCCCGCCGCATTAAGTCCGAGATTAGTCATAAGATTGCCGTTAGCACTACCGTTGCCCCCGGCAGCAGGAACAACGTTCTGTGGAGTATCCCCTTGAGGAGGAGTGGGCACGGCCCCGCCATGAAGTATTCCATTACTGTCAACCCTGGAGATGAGAGGTTGAACCAAAGTACGAAGCTGGTCTTGCCCGTTCGCAACTACTTGCATCAGCTCCATAAAACGATCCATCCTTTCACGAAGCTCCTGAACATCTGACTGTACTTGGTCCATGATTCTCGTTTGATTGGCGCGAGTCGAGTAACGGTGGATGAATCTTTTATCAATCCTGGAGATCAAAAGCAGCTCGGAACCTGAGTACCTGAAAAACCTGTCAACATCAAAGGTTAGGAAAAGGTAACAGAATGTATGTCATGCAAGAATGCTTTATGCAGATGCATGCGTGTGTCTGTGTACTTGAGAGATTTCCCCCGATCCTGGCACCTGCTGACAATAATAAGGAGAGGAATCTGGGCCCAATCATGGAAACAGTAACCTCACATAGCAATAGTCAGATTCGACACATCAAGGACCGAGAACTCATACGCATCAGTCTTTCTGAGAACGGCTGCAGTAACACAATAAGAGGCGAGAGATCCTGGATCGGGGAAACGGTACCTGTCACAGACACACGCTAATGGAATGATTATGCAAGCTAATGCAAAATGCAGGCATGCAACAATATATCCAGGTGGCTGCTGTGGAGATTCGATGTCAACAGTCACTGATGAGAAGGAAACCCCGGTGTAAAACCACTGATCTGATCTGTTGTGAATAACCATCTGGTAGGATCGAGATCAACATTCTGCTCTGACAAGAACGAAGGCCTGATAATAAAGACCCCGGATGCAAGATCAAGGAATATCTGTTGATGAAGTCTTCGGACCCCAAATCACACATCTGCCCTCTCAAGAACAAATGCACAGCTGCTGATGAGATCTTCAAACCCCACTCAAAATCTGCCCTATCAAGAACAAACAACAACTGCTGACGAGATCCTCAGACCTCACTCAAAAATCTGCCCCATCCAGAACAAACCTCTGATAACAATACTCTGATCAAAACCTGCTCTATCAAGAACAGACAAACACCCGATGATAAAATCCTCTGATCAAACCCTTGCTCTATCAAGAACATATCTGCAACTGAGAACCCACATAACTGATTCACTGTCAAGAAAACCAGGTAGTCTGGAGGTCAAAGTTTCCTGCAATATCCCAACCTCACTCACAGGTAGGGACCTAATCCACGGACAAAGGTACGGCATCCTATGCGGTTGTCAGCGTCACAGACTTTCACGAGTGACAATACGATTCCCAGAAGGAGTGGCATCGTCAAGTCATGAAGAGGCCTCTCTTAGCTGACTTCCAAATGATCGGTCCCCAGAGTCGACAATCCTCACGTCTGGACTCCTCTCAGATCCTCAGGACCGGAAAGGAGCACCTCTGCAAGAATCTCGTCTGAGCGCAGATTTTCGTAGGGAACTGTGCCTGCTCAGCAGACAGGTTCGTCTACTACTTCTCCGCAACTATATCTAGGTGTGTACTCAAAGCCCAGGTCCGGCTTCTCACTCACAGTAACATCCCTCTCCCACAGCAGCACAGATAATCATATCAAACTGGAAATAAAATGCGGGAAGTAAAGTGCGGGAAGTAAAAATGCGGGAAGTAAAAATGCGATAAATAAACGCAACCCAACAAGCAAACACACAAACGATAGGATTGACTCGCGTAGGGAACCAGAACCAGAGATTTTGGGTTCGGTCCCCAGCAGAGTCGCCAGCTGTCGCTTGCGCGAAAATAAGGTGCCGGCATGACAGAAGAGTCGCCACCTTTCGTTATTTATCCCTCAGATCGGGAAAGGAAACGATCGGAAAAACCTGACGAAAAAGGGTAAGACAAGGTCATCGCAACCATTGTCTGGGTTCGGGAGTCGGTTACGCAAGGGGAAGGTATTAGCACCCCTCACGTCCGTCGTACTCGACGGGATCCTCGCTTGTTTGTTTACTTGGACGGGTTGGTTATAATCTATCTACCTATCAAGGCTGGCTGAAAAAGAAAAGAAAAATGACTCGGCAAAGCGTCGCGCTTTATGCCTACGTATTCCCGTCTGGAACGAGAAATCAGAGTCAACGTAGTTCGGCCTACTACGGGTGAAGGGGGGAAAGGTTGCTCGCTAGGACATCGCATCCTATGCCTACGTACTTTCATCTGGTATGAAAGATCAGAGCAAACGTAGTTCGGGAAACTACGGGATAAAATGGCTCAACTAGGAGGGAGACTATCAAGTCCTACTGTTATCATGCCGCGGATTCATCCTATGGTTGAGGTTTGAACAGGGAACTCCTAGATGTTGTCATGCATAGGTTTCAACCTAAAAGTCTGTCATCAAGTCCTTATCAAAGGAAATGAGAGTCCTAAGGGATCATGTCAATGATACACAGAAACAGACAAAAGCATCAGCTTTAACAGTAAAATGCATGCAATGCAAGTGAGGGAGGAAATGTGTGTGGGGCTTCAGCCTCCACAAGCTCGTCTCAACCTCAAGCCAGTCATGAAATAACAGTAATCATACTGAAAAATAACCCACATGCTATCAAGCAATAACCAGATAAAAGGAATGAAGTGCCATCAGGCAAACAAAACACATGCTTGAGAAAGAAAGAATCTACTCTCTAATCCTAACCCTAACACAGAATCCTGATCAAATCTAAGCAAAGCCCTAAAGCAAAACCTAACCAAAAGAAATCAATCCCAGTCTTCAAGCTTCAGAACAAGCTTACCAAAGAAAGGGAGCTAAGTAGGCAGACTCATAGTGTCTTCCTCAGGAAAGCACTAGGAGGTGTATACTCAGGAGTCATATCCTACGTGGCTCAACCACTGTGATCAGTTTACATTCCTCCTCAGGAGAAACTAAACTCACAAGCAGGCTCCAACATCACTGGATATTTAGGAAATCCTATCTGAACTAGTGGAACTAAATGAACAGACTCATAGGACCTTCCTCAGGAAAGTACTAGGAGGCTTCCACTTAGGAGTTGTATCCCATGTGGCTCAACAACATGTGATCAGTTTACATTCCTCCTCAGGAGAAATTAAACTCACAAGTTGGCTCCAACATCATTGGATACTTAAGAAATCCTAGATAAACTAAGGGAACTAAGTGAATAGACCCATAGGACCTTCCTCAGGAAAGTACTAGGAGGCTTCCACTTAGGAATTGTATCCCATGTGGCTCAACAACAGGTGATCAGTTTACATTCCTCCTCAGGAGAAATTAAACTCACAAGTTGGCTCCAACATCATTGGATACTTAAGAAAGAGGTGAGAAGAAAGAATGAAAGTCATTCATAGTGCCTTCCTCAGGAAAGTACCATGAACTCCCTTCAAACTTCAGGATCTCAAACCTCACAGACAGGGAACAAGCCAAGCTCTGGGTCTCTGAGTCTTGATCTACAATCTTCTCTCCATGATGCTCTCCATCAAGATCTTCAAGGCAACACAAGCCCCTCAACAAATTCCCCACAATGAACCCCAAAGATGCACAGATAACCACAGAACAAACAAAATCAACAGGCAACTTCAGAAAATACCTAAAAATACTAAACCAATGGGGAAAAATCTAACAATTATTCACAAGGGTCCTCAACACCTACTCACAACATCTACATAGGCCTCTACCTAAAAATCAAGACAAAACTCAATCAAAGAAAGGAATTCATCACCTAAACACATTCTAAACCCTAATTAGGACACCCTAAATCTACCCTAATTAAACTAATCAAAATTTAATTCTAAAAATCTAGAAAAAATCCTATGGGGAACTATGATTCATCATCTAATTGCACAAAAAAGAATGGATTAAAAACCCTAAGGGAAGGTCCTAAAACAATTCCTACAAAATCAAATACCAAATTAAGACTATTAAAAAGCTATTTATTTGGAAAATCTATTAAAAATATTAAACCTAAAAATAAAATCTCATTTTTATTTTTATAATTTTCTACACATTATCATCTACTCATAGAAAAAAGAAGAAGTAAAAAATCATTTTTTCTCAATTTTTAATGAATTAATCAAAACAGGAAAATATTGAAAGAAAATAAAAGAATTAAATGAATTAAAGGGAGGGGGTGTGACAAGCACACGCGCTAGTTAAAAATAACATGGGCCAGAAAAAGGGGGGTGGGGATAGCGCGTTGAAGCCCAGAACGCTGGTTAATGAAACGCGGCGTTTCATTGAATTTAAAATTCCCTCCAACTCTCAGATTGAACCAAGGCCGTTGGATCAACATAATAAGTCAGACTTTGGGACCAATCTAGTGGCTCTCCTTCATCGTCCCAAAATCAAACTAGGGTTTTCAGAACCCTCCTCCCATGCCCTAATCTTCGAGCTCCTCTACCTCTCTACTCAGGCCACGAAACAACACGATTCAAAAATGAAAAATGCTCTACTACTCAAGCTCTACACAACCATACGTACAGTTTCTCTTAATTCGCCCTAGATAGCCCTAACAGAAGACTTAAACATCCTGGTACCACCATGCTCACCTGAGATCGACCATGGTGAAACTTCCACCTAAGGATCTGAACCTGCTCTACACGCCACCCTAGTCATTCTAACCTAATTCATGCTGATTAAAACGCCCTAAACAACTAATTCTTGAAACTTAAAGATTCCTACACCTGTCACGAATCATCATGGATCGTGCCCTAACTCAGGGGAAAGAGTCATCTACCCTAGTGCACCATTTCTATGCCTAAGAAACTAACTAACACTGCATAATTTAGGAGATACAAGGAGAAGAAAGAACCTGTCAAAGGGATGATGGTGAGGCTCGTGGGGATGCTTGCAGGCCTTGGAATTGGTTCAAGATGATCCTACAATGGTCCTCAACCTTCTGTTTGCACTTGTGATGGTGGAGATGGCTTGTAGTGGAAGAAAACTCAAGTTGCTTCAACTTGAAGAAACCTCTTCAATGGCAATGTATCTCTCTCTTTCTCCTCTGACTTGACTCTCTATCACCAACCCTGAATTCTCTTCATGGCATTCTCTTTATAATGATCTTTGGATGTGTCTAGATTCATCTAGAATGTGATGGAAACTTCTTGAAATTCTCATGTGATGACAAATTGGAAATCTCATCTCCCATGCTCCATGCCTTGTAATTTGGTCTCAAAATGTCCTTACATGAGTTATTGAGAAGTGATGAGTGAAAAACAAGTTCATTTTTGGCTTATGTAGGGTTTTTCAACATTGCCTTCTTTTTCAAGTAATAACTTTTCAAAGCATCACCCATTTTTAGACCTCAAATGAAAAATCTATCTGAACCAATGTTCTCAAAATGGTTTTTCCAATCAAAATGATATATTGGATGACCTATTTTGGATTTGTGGATCTCCCAAATCACTTTTCAATTTCAACTTTTCAAAGTTATAAGCCTTTTTTAGTTCATTTTTTGACCAATCATGTAATCTCATGCTATGAGCTTTTTCAACAGTTTGTGACCTTCTTTCTAGACTTAAAATCACATTTTGAGCAACTTTCATGTTTTGAGTTTTTCCATTTGAGGCTTGGAAATAGGATTTTTAGGCATTGGCTAAAATGACCTATAACTGACAAATGACCAAAATACCCCTGTCTTGTTCAAACCATAAGTTGAGTTCCACAAATCCAATCAAGGACTTCTACCACTCAAATTAAAGCTAAGAAGGTCCTCTTAAACATTCATGTTGACCAAGAAATCATAGGAATCATCCTACTAGGGCAAAAGTTGTCTGCAAGTTGGGTGACTTTCAAGGACCCAGATTCACACACCTCTGCTGACCTGTAATTTGTCAAAACCATAACTTGGGCTCTGTAACTCCTATCAAGGACTTCCACCACTCAAATTAAAGCTAAGAACAAGCTCTACAACATTCATGTTGTGGGGAAGAGGAGATATCAATCACATCTAGAGCTAAAACTGCCTGGAAAATAGGGATCAAATTAGGGTTTTCTCACTGACAATCCTCAGAAACCCTAACTCAAAACTTCTCAAACCCCTCAATCATGATGATTTGGTCTAGGAATCATCTTTATAACATCTCTATACATCATTCCATGATCTCATAACCCTTAGACTAGGTCTCAACCTTCTCCAAATCTTCAGCTGATCTAGGGTTGACCCAGTCAAACCCTAATTCTACCACTCATGGCTGAATCTCCTGAATTCTTGCATAATGACCTCTCTGAGCTTCCTGATGGCTATCAAGACATCTCATAGGCTTCCTTAAAACATCAAGTTCATTCTCAAGGTCTCAGAATCATCTGAGGAGCACCCACAACTTTCAAACTGTGAAGCACACAACCCTGGTTTCAACCCACTCCTCTGGGGATCTCTTGAACTTTCTGATGAAGGTATCCATTTTCAAACACTCAATGAATAAATAATTGTTGGTCAAATTTTGGGGTGCAACAGTAGTGATTAAGTGATAAGTTGTAAACCTGAGTTTGTTTAGCTTAGAATTAATACTATCTAGTGGATTTCATTCTTGGCTTGGTAGCCTCCAGACATAGGTGTTGTTGTTCACCGAACTGGGTTAACAATTACCGTGTGTTTGTTTTCTTCTGCAATTTGTATCTTGTTCCTTATTGCCATTGTGTTTGAAGCAGAGATCAAGTGTCTCGACATCTCTTATGACATCTGAGATCTGCTTCCAAAATTTCATGAATATTGTAGTTCTGGTTCGTAATAACATTATATAGTAATGTTATGCTTACACTCTCCCTTACACCTACAATGTATGCATTGTTCACAAATATGATGAACATTGTCGTGAACAGTGAATAGTTACATCAACAGTACATAACCAGTGTTAGGTGAACAATATCATTTATGTGAATAGTAAAATACGACGTACTGTATATTTTAGTGTAAGAATAGCATTTTTAACATTATATTATGACACAAAGAACGAATAACGCTTGTCACTCAGTTAGCTTGCTTCTCTTTTTTAATCATAATGTGGTTTTACATCAAAGAATCAAATGACAATAATCTAAAATATTTGAAATAGAAAACTAATATTTACCCTATATATTTTAAGTAAAAATACAATGGAATAATATGGACATTAAATCAAAATAAGGATGCACTTGTGAAAAATACAATAATGTTCAAGATTCTACTTACGTGTGTAGAAGGAAGAGGTTTTATGGATACTAAATTTATAAAAAATTAGTGAATGACTCACTCCTAAGGGTTGAGAAATTTATAAGCACATTGGATTGTTACTGGAGGGAAGGAAGGGGTCAGTTCCTATCCCTATATAATCGGCCATGATTCTAGGGTTTAACCATATTATGGGAGTGATTGGAACTGGTTTTCCTTAACTATTGGAGAAGCTGATTGTGACCTTATAAATGGGTAGACTTATTTCGCTATGATCTATATCTAAAGTATTGGTTCTTGCGATAATGGCGCAATGATCTGGCGGTATTGATCTTCCAGTCAGTCCAAACCAGTGCACCCATAAGTGTCCTGAAGTCGATCAAGGCTTAATCAGGTTAGTTATTAGCAGATATAGGCTCGTGTTGGGTGACTCAAGCTCCAAGTGACGTGGATCAGATGGATGGTGACCTACCCAACTCATCTTATGGCCCTTTTATAAGGCTTTAAGTCGTTTAGTTTATGGGTTATATTATTCTGGGGTGTAATCAAAGTTATCTCAGTCCACACTTCTTCAAGCATAAGGCTTGGACGGGCACTTTGATTTAAGTTAAATAGTCAAGATCAATTTTTGGAAATTCCCAGAAGGGTGATTCCCTAAGGCGGGACTGTTAAAGGGGTCCCTCGGAAGAGCCCTCTAAACGTGAATCCCTTATGTGATGCTTGTAAACTCAGATATGTCCAATTCTTAGACATTTTCTTTATATTATCTATTTTGTTTCACTGTTAGAGGCTTTTTGTAACATCTCCTTTCAAGACTTTCAATGATAATATTCACGCCTTTTGAAATATGTTTATTTGTTTCATGTTATGGATTTCAAAATCGAATATTTAGGCGGTTTCGAGTGGAAAAACAAAGGATATGAAATCACTTCAAATTTTAGATAAATAGAAAGAGATGAACGCACATATGATAGACCAGTATTTGATCAAATTTGGAAGAAAGTCGAAGTTAAAAAGTTGGAGAAGATGACATAATTTTATGTGAAGAAAAAACAATGAAAATGAGACTTAATAAAATCAAGAATTTGTGATGAAGACTTGTACGCTATGTAAAGTTGAATGGAAAAAAAATTAGTTGTGTTTAAGGAAAATGGTTGGAAAGGATATATATATCAAATGAGAGTGATTTTAAATGAGAGATGAGAGAAACAAATAACAACCATTAGATCATGATTAAACTTATTCATTAACGTGACTATTAATTTCTTTCTCTTATTAACTTGCATTTCATCTCTCTTATTAATTTGATCTAATGGTTGTTATTTGTTTCTCTCATCTCTCATTTAAAATCACTCTCATTTGATATGCTCCCTATATATATATATATATATATATATATATATATATATATATATATATATATATATATATATATATATATATATATATATATATATATATATATATATATATATATATATATATATATATATATATATATATATATATATATATATATATATATATATATATATATATATATATATATATATATATATATATATATATATATATATATATATATATATATATATATATATATATATATATATATATATATATATATATATATATATATATATATATATATATATATATATATATATATATATATATATATATATATATATATATATATATATATATATATATATATATATATATATATATATATATATATATATATATATATATATATATATATATATATATATATATATATATATATATATATATATATATATATATATATATATATATATATATATATATATATATATATATATATATATATATATATATATATATATATATATATATATATATATATATATATATATATATATATATATATATATATATATATATATATATATATATATATATATATATATATATATATATATATATATATATATATATATATATATATATAGAGAGAGAGAGAGAGAGAGAGAGAGAGAGTTTTAATTATTTCTGCACTAAAGTAAGATTATAGTTTTAATCCTTGTTATTGAGCATGTTTGTATGATTATTATTAAATTATATCTAACAAGTGGTATCAGAGCAAATTTTTATGTTTGATTTATTAGGACTCAGTATTGGTTATGATTTATGTCAGTGTATGTTTAGTGTTTGGGTCCTTTGTGTAAACTTGGATTTGTTAAACTTGAGATTTATGGCTATTTTGCCAATAAAAAAATTATTCACCCTAAAGTTATGAATCTAGAATTATAAAAATATTTGATTTGTGTCGTCGATTATATTGTATGTGTTAAATATATAATTCATTATTTTAGAAAGTTTAGATTTGATTTAGAAAGGTCATATTTGATTTAGAAATATTATATTAGATATTTTTGGGATTTTATAGTTTGCGCTTTAGCTTGAGATGCAAGTTAACCTAAATCTATAAATATGGAGGAACCCTTATCATTGTAATCATCAAGTTTTATAATCACAGTTTTGCAGTTGCAAAGTGATAATAAAATTCCACAGTTGTGGGCAGAGAGTTACTCTGTAGTTCATACTCATCTTCTTTAAACGTGTTCTTTTTTTGTACATTGTCATTACATAACAATCTTGAGATCAAGATTGAGAAGAATTCACCATATATCGTGGTTGAATTCCAATAACTGGTATCTAGAGCTCCAATTCTAACTCAAGAGAAGAACAAATGTAATGGCGATGAATCACCCGAATGGTCACTTTACATCAAATCTTCCAATTCTCAAGAAAGATAATTATGAGAATTGGTGCAAGCATATTAAGGTAGTTTTCTATTACCAAGATCTTTGGGATCTTGTGAAGGAGGGATTATCACCGCTTCCAGAAACTGTGACAGATCAGAAGAAAACAACATATAAAGATTTGAAGAAGAAAGATTATAAAGCTCTCTTTATAATCCATCAATGTGTTGATTCAGATAACTTTGAAAAGATTAGTGATGTAGAATCATCAAAAGAAGCTTGGGAGATTCTTGAAAAATAGTTTGGAGGCGTAGAGAAGGTGAAAGAGGTGAGGTTACAAACTCATAAGAGAACTTATGAATTAATTCAGATGGAAAACAATGAAAGTATACCATATTTTTTCATCAGAGTTACAAAGCTGGTGAATCAAATCAAGGTATGTGGAGAAGTATTGACATCAAGATCAGTTGTGTCAAAGATCTTGAGGTTATTGGCTCCAAAGTTCAACCACATGATAGTAGCCATAGAAGAGTCAAAAGACATGTCAATATTGACGAAGGAAGAGCTTCAAGGGACACTTGATTCTCATGAACAAAAGATGGATGAAAAAGTTGTAGGAAAGTTGAAGAGTGATATGGCTTTGCAGGCGCAGTCAGAAAAATAAAGGAAAGGCAAAGGAAGCTAGAATGGCAATAAAGGTAGATGAGACTACACCAATACGACTGATCAAAACCAGCATGAAAGAAACTGGTCGAATAAGAGAAAACACTGGAACCAAGGAAACCAAAGAGGTGGTGTCGCAGGTAGTTGAAGAGGTGGTGGTTGAAAGCCTGACAAAAGTCACATTCGATGTTTCAATTGTCAAAAGTATGGTCACTATTTTAGTGATTGTCCAAAAAAGAAGAAGAATTAGGAAACTGATGTAGATCTGGTGAAATATGAAGAAGAAGAAATGTTGCTAATGGTCACAACAAGAGATGAAGAAAGATTCCAGGATTACTGATACATGGACTCGGGATGCTCATCACACATGATTGGAAGGAAAGATTGGCTTGTCAACTTGAAGCCCTCAATGAAGAATATGGTTAAATTTGCAAATGAAAATACTCTAGCAGCTGAAGGTATTGGTGATGTTCTGCTTACGAGGAAAGATGGAAAGAGGTCAGTAATTTCTAATGTGTTGTACATACCACTGCAGGCCCACCGTTTGCTATACATACACCATTTGCAAGCATGCACCTCCCTCCTGAACAATACCTTGTTATTCTTTGGGCCTTCTGTCAAGCCTAAGATGATTGTGCTATCCATACTTTCTGATATCCCAAGCACCCCATACTTTGTTTCCTTTTCTAATTTGTTCTTGAATAGTTTTTTATCCATTTTTGTCTTTATGTCAACACACATTTTGATGTCTTTTTACATTTTTTTGCTTTGATAAACTCTTAGAAACTTCCATGATAACACTTAAAGTGTACTCAAATACTTTGAAAATAATAATACATTAGTTAAGAAAATAATTCTTAGTTTGTTTAGGTTGAGTTGCAATTAAAGTTTTAGAAATAATATGCCATGTTCATAGGTTTTTTTAGATTAATTTTAGTATTAGAATCATGATTTCCTAGATAGTACTTTGATTTTCTTAGGTTTTAGACTAAAAAAACTCATGTGTTTGCTCATACTCTGATTATACCCTTGACTGATTGATCAAACTCGCCTTTTATCAAATAGTCCATTCACTTGTTTGTCTCCCCTGTCTGGTAAAGTGATCAAAGTCTTTTGATCACTTGATAGGACCGATCCCCTGTATCGGCGTTGCGTTGGACCTCTCAAGATTGCATACTTAAGTCAAACACAAGCCTAAGATATCATACAAGAATGTGAAGATAGCGAACATCAAGCACAACAAAAATACTCTTAAACACTTGTTAGTTACGATGTGATTTGTGTGTCACGAGCCTTAAGCAACAACGAAGTGAAGGTGAGAAAAACACTTAGAGGGGGGGGGGGGGGGGGGGGGTTGAATAAGAGTTTTAAGAAATATGGCAATAAAAACAACTCAAGATTTTTATCCTGGTTCGTTGAACTCAACTACTCCAGTCCACCTTATCAAAGATGATTTTCCTTTCTCCACAAGGACTTAATCCTTTTCTATAGTTTCTGCTAATACCATAGATCATTGAAGATTTTCAGCTTTTAGTTCAGCTATTTCTGATTCAAACTTGTTACTCTCAAATTCAATATGCTTTAGAAGCGTTTTGTATTTGAGTTTAACTTTGCTATAGTTTTCAAGAATATCAGATAGACTTTCAACAAGTTCCTGTCTAGAAAGTTCAGCAAATACCTCCTCAGAATCAGATTCTGATTCTGATCCAGATGATTCAACACTGTCTTCAATGTCAGCCATGAATGCTACATTTGCACATTCCTCTTCTGACTCTGATGACGAATCAGATGCGTCTGAGTCATCTCAGGTAGCCATCAGAACTTTCTTTTTGTGATCTGACTTTCTTTTTGGGTTCTCCTTCTGAAGCTTTGGACATTCACTCTTATAGTGACCAGGTTCTTTGCATTCATAGCAAACAACCTCTCTTTTTCCAGATCGTCTGTGTCTAGAGGATTCTCCAGATCTTCTGTATCCAGAGTGTTCTCCAGATCTTCTGTGACCAGAAGATTCTTTGTGTTGATCTGGTTTTCTAAAGTTCTTGAACTTCCTTTGCTTATACTTCCAGAGTTTGTTGATTCTTCTGGACAGCAAGGATAGTTCTTCTTCATCTTCAGAAGCAGACTCTTCAGAGCTTTCTTCTATTACTTGCAATGCTTTAACAGATTTATTAGATTTTAAAGCAATTGACTTACCTTTCTTTAGAGGCTCATCTTCCTCTAGTTCAATCTCATGACTCCTTAGAGAATTGATTAGTTCCTCCAGCGTAATCTTGTTCAGATCTTTTGCCAGCTTCAGAGCAGTGACCATGGGTCTCCATCTGGTTGGCAAGCTTCTGATTATTTTCTTGACATGATCTGTTGTAGAGTAACCCTTATCTAGAACCTTTAGTCCAGCAGTGAGAATCTGGAATCTGGAAAACATTGCTTCAATAGATTCAGATTCTTCCATCTTGAAAGCTTTATACTTCTGGATCAGCGCCAGAGCCTTGGTTTATTTAACTTGAGAGTTCCCTTCATGAGTCATCTTCAGGGATTCAAATATATCAAAGGCAGTTTCTCTGTTGGTTATTTTCTCATACTCAGTATGAGATATAGCATTTAGCAAGATAGTTCTAGCCTTGTGGTGATTTCTGAATTCCTTCTTTTGCTCCTCAGTCATTGATTTTCTGTAAACTTTCTTGCCATTCCCATCAGTGGGATGAACATATCCATCAATAACTAAGTCCCAAAGATCAGCATTAAATCCTAGACAGAAACTTTCCAGTCTATCTTTCCAATAGTCAAATTTCTCTCCATCAAACATGGGAGGTTTTGTGCTGACTCTTTCTTCGTATTTGTTGGATGTGGAAGTTTCAGCAGCCATAAATAATATCAACCAAGAATATCAAGAGTTTTTCCCACTAGATCTTTTCTGGTCACGGTTAAGTGATAGCACAAACAGAACCGGAGCTCTGATGCCAACTGAAGGTGAGAAAAACACTTAGAAGGGGGGGGGGGGGGGTTGAATAAGAGTTTTAAGAATATGGCAATAAAAACAACTCAAGATTTTTATCCTGGTTCGTTGAACTCAACTACTCCAGTCCACCTTATCAAAGATGATTTGCCTTTCTCCACAAGGACTTAATCCACTATTAATCAACTGATTACAATAGTAAGCACTAAGAACAATTGTCTTAGTCTTCTCAAGAACTATTGACCACACCTTGGTCTTCTTAAGGAACTTCTTACAAATTAATGTAAACTAACAAGTGTTTGAATACTTCTAATAAGTTGTATCACAACTGTGATATTTACACTTAAGATTAAGTACAACAACAAAAACTATACAGTTTTATGAGAGATCAAATGAATAAGATCTTTGTGAGATTTTCACTTTGATGAATCAAGTGTGTAATTCTTTCTGAGTGAACTAGCAATGAGCAAGTGGTGAGTAGGAAATTAGAAACATCAAAATGTTGTAGAAGTTCTCCTTTTATAGCTTTTCCAAAAGCTTTGAGTGATGTGCAGCTGAATATAATATTAGATTGTAAGACTTTTCATTACCAAAAAGTATGGGCAGAGATATGCTTTCTGCAGGAAAGGTATGGTTGTAGAAGCCTTGGGATTTGCACCACGTCACTTCTTTGGACAAAATAGTCGTTGGTTACTTTGGAAGTAGCACCATGTCCAATCAAGTTTACAGCTTCTTCAACAAGCTTCCTTCAGGATGAAGTCTTCATAATCTGCACTTTAGAACTTGTAGCAAGCTTAAAGGTATGAAATACTTTAAGATGATCAGAGCTAAAATGAATGAGATGTTCAGAGCCTTGATAGATGATTAGATCTTAATGTATCAGAGTCTCAATCTTGATTAGAGTCTTCATGAGAGTATGCAGCAGTATGTGCTTAAGAGCGTGAATATTAATGATAAGAGTCTGATTATCAAAGCCTCTGATCTTGCAGTGAAAAGAACTTCAGAGTCTGATTAGATCAAAGCTTTCAACTTTTGTACACTTCTTTCATAAACGCTTCAGATTATTCTGTAGCTTCTGCTTCAGATCCTTCTGGCAGCGCTTCAGAATCTTCTGATAGTCTTGCATCTGATGCTTCAGAGCTTTGCATAGTTTCTTGTACTTATGTATTTTGCTTCTTTAAGAGTATTTAATTTTATACCTGAAACAATAATACTTGAACAAATTTTAGAGAGTATATTTTCTTACTACAAAATTCTATAAAAGTTATCATCAAAACATAGAGATATAAGAAACACCAATCTGTGTTCTAACACGAAGGATGAGAGGGGTTATTCCTAGCCTTGTTCTGAGTACCTTTGAGTACGGGGCGTAGGTCCCAGTTATACTAAGTATTCTCCTCCATTCATAGGCTTTAGTGAAATTCGAAGCAAATAATTGATAAGTTTCTTCCTCACATTCAATAGACAACATCCAACACCTTAACACTGCAACAATACTTTCCTTTTTGGACCAAACATAGGTCTCTTTGGATACTTGTCTCTGAAACAAACCCAAATATTTTGGGTTAATCACCTCTCACTAGCTAAAACCTTGCCCCTGCATGTTTGTCTTGTCAGATCTTGTCCTTAGACAAACATTTCCCCTGCATGTTCGTCTTGTCAAACCTTGTGCTTAGACCAACTCTTCTCTCTTGCATTATTTATCTTTGTCAGATGTTGTACTTAGACAAACTCTCTTTCCCTTGCATGTTTTCCTTGTCATACCCTATGCTTAGGCGAACCTCACAAACCCCTCTCTTGCATTGTTTGCCTTGTCATACCTTATGCTTAGGCAAACACCCCTGGTGTATGTCTTGATCCATGGATCTAGGCAAAATTCTACCATTTTGCATTTGCTCATCAGCATCTATTGATTAAAGCCACACTCTTTGGTCTAGATACAATACCTTATAGATCCATACAACACCAATCCTGGTCCAAATAATACTTTCACCACACCTTCACAACACCTTTCTCATTTCACAACTCTTTTCTACTAAAGCAATTATTTTCTTTTTCTATTTAATCTACTCTTTCTTTTCCCAATCCTTTTAACAAAACAAATCTTTTTTTCAGAAAAGAACTTTTGTAATCCATTACTTAGGAGTGAGACTAAAAGTTTAGAGCATCCGACCTAGGATCAGGTCAGCTAACGTCTACACACTTTTTGGATAAGATTATAGTTGTTCCATAAAAACAACAAACACACACTTATTTTCTACTCTGAACTACGGAGCTTTGATTTTCTCATTGCACCATGAGAATATGTAGGCACGAGGGCCAAAATCCCTCGCGAGCACATTAATTATAAAATGCTTTCCCTTACACAAATAACCTTCATATAATAACACCCAATCAAGCAAAAAAATGGTGCCCTTTGAGTACAACGTATGTGAGGGATTCTAATACCTTCCCTTACTCGTCTCTTTCCCTTCGGTTTTTTTATATTTTCCCTTTCCTTTTGGAATAAATTAAGTTCGGTGGCGATTCTGTTGTATCATCGAGTGTGCGATGCGCTCGGGTATTTTCCGTTGGGTTTGAGAATTAGAAGTCTCTTGCTTGTGTGCTTGATCGTAGAAGTCTCTTACTTAGTGTTTGAGAATTAGAAGTCTCTTGCTTGTGTGCTTAAGCATAGAAGTCTCTTACTTAGTGTTTGAGTATTAGAAGTCTTTTGCTTGTGCGCTTGAGGATATAAGTCTCTTACGTTGTGTTTAAGCATTAGAAGTCTCTTGCTTGTGTGCTTGAGCAAATTGTAATCTTGTGTGATTATAGTGAAAATCTCTTATAAGTACAAGGAAATTGGACTACTCTTGATTTGTGAGAGGATCCAAGATAACTTTGTGTCTCTCTCTTCTTCCATTCATTCCTTATCTGCTGCTTATCACTAAACTCTGATCCAGACTCTAGACTTTGTGTTTAGAATCTTCCTAAGAGATTGAAGAAGAAAGAAAAAGTTTAACATAACTCAACCCCTTATTATGTTTTTCTCTTCTTCATATTTAAATTTGATTTGATCTTCACAACTATGTAATAAAACATATAATCATATTGCTATATAAAAGAAATAAAATCTAACCGAATCTTCAACAAAAAATTTGTTCCAAAATGCTGCAATCTGCATGTTAAGCATGTCCCAGATGTCGCACCAACATGTTGTGACAACGCGTACAACATGTTTCCCCTCTGCACTAGAAAAACATCTCGAAGTAGCTTGGCAAACTTGAACACCTTTCCATGTTGCTGTTTTGCCAAAAATGCAGTCAATCCAAAAGGAACAAGAAAAGGAAACAAATTTGATCTTAAGCTATTCTCCGTTACAAATCTTGAAAAGAAATGCATAAGGTTATGTTTGCTTAGGTTGTAGGGAGTCTTGTGTATGATCAAGTTTGCAATCGTCCTGACTTAGCTTTTGATGTTGGAGTTTTTGGTAGATATCTAAGAAACTCTGGTATGCAACACTGGAAAATAGTAAAATATGTTTTATGCTACCATTTGATATGTAGGGAGTCTTTGAAGAGAACTAGAGACTTCACAATCACTTATCAAAATGTAGATAGAATATAGATCATTATATATTTTGACTTTAATTTTGAATGAGACGTCTCTTGGAAGTCTGCGAAACACACTTTCGAGGCTTCTTCCACCATGGCAACGAAGTTTGTGGCTTGCTTTAAGGCATCAAATCATGCAACATGGTTGCAGAACTTTGCCAAGGACCTATGCATCATTGGGAGTATCGAAAGGCCTTTTAGAATGTATTATGACAATGGTTCATTTGTAATCTACACAAAGAATAATATTAGTGTTAGATAGTAAATATATATTAATATCGAGAACTTTTTGGTAATAAAAAAATTTCAGAAAAAACAAATTTTGATAGAACATATTTGAACAAATTTGATTTTAGTTAATCCATTAAACAAATGTTTAATGCCTAAGGCTTTTTATGGCCGTATTATTCACATGAGTCTTAGTTTAAAGATTTTCTCAGACTAGTGAGAGTCTTATTTCTTTTTATTTATTTTATATTTTGTAATTTGGTTTTAGTTTTTAGAACAAACTTATTATATTTCAATTTTGACAAGAATAAAACCGATGATTCTTTATTGTTATAACATTATGTTTCTTGGTTATGTGCAAAAATAAAAATTAAATTGCGCCTAAGAAACTTTAAGTTTGATCTTGCTAAAGACTTTAGACCATTTAAAAATATACTTGATATATAGGTCAAATTGTATGAAATTTAGATATAGTTTCATATTGATCTATGTTATCTAATGCATTGATGTGGTGATAGTCGGGATTACGTCGCATAATATGTTAGTGATCAAATTATATAATAAGAATAATTACATTTTTATTTGAATAGTTGATTTCTTTTTCTTTTTTTAATTAGCTAATTAATGTATGACTAAACATGGATATTTTTTAATTAGTTAATTGATGTATGACTAAATATGGATGGATGTCTAATGGCCCATTTCAGTATAATGAAAATTCTAGAGGTGACAATTAAATCCATTAAGGCAAAATCCATCCAATCCATCCATCAAAAAATTCATCCAATCCATCCACCACACAAAAAATAAGTTAATGGATTGGATTAAATCCATCCATTTATATGCATGGATGGATTCAATCCGTCCAACATATTTTAAGGATCCAATAAATTATTTTTATTTTCGTTAGATTTATTTTTTTAAAATTAGATTTTTTTAAAAATAATTAAAAAAATTGTATTTTTTTTTGAAAAAAAAAATTAATTTTTTTGAAAACAAATCTTTTTTTTTTCAGAACAAAAAACTGATTTGTTTTTCGAAAAAAAAATCGACTTTTTTTTTTGGAAAAAAAATCAGTTTTTTTTTCAGAATAAAAAACTGATTTGTTTTTCGAAAAAAAAAATAAATTTTTTTCTCGAAAAAAACAAAATTTCTCGAAAAAAAAGCCGACTTTTTTTTTGGAAAAAAATCGGTTTTTTTTCAGAATAAAAAACTGATTTGTTTTTCGAAAAAAAAATAAATTTTTTTCTCGAAAAAAAAACCGACTTTTTTTTTGGAAAAAAATCGGTTTTTTTTTCAGAATAAAAAACTGATTTGTTTTTCGAAAAAAAATTTTTGAAAAAAAAACCGACTTTTTTTTTCTGAAAAATCGTTTTTTTTTTCAGAATAAAAAACTGATTTGTTTTTCGAAAAAAAATAAAAAATTTTCTCGAAAAAAAACCGACTTTTTTTTTTGGAAAAAAAATCGGTTTTTTTTTTCAGAATAAAAAACTAATTTGTTTTTGAAAAAAAAAATATTTATTTTTACGAAATTAAAAAAAAGTTGGATGGATGGATATCCATCCATTAAAAATATGTTAATGGATGGATTGGATGGATTTTATTCTTAATGGATGGATCGGATTGGATAATTTTAATAAAATTTTAGTGGATTTTAATGGACTAATGGATTGTTTTAATCTATCCATTAGCAATCCAATCCATATCCATCCAATCCATCCATTTTGCCACCCCTAAAAAATTCAAATGAGTCATTAGATAGATATTGCTATGATCTTTAATAAACTGATACCAATATAATGAATAATTTAGTTTTTTCATTTAATTAACATAGTCAATAGAAACATCAATGGAGAAAAAACCACAAAATTATTTGGTATTCTAAATTATTTTGAAAAATAGGGTGTGACAAAATCTCTAATCACAATTGACAAGATTTTATAGAAGTAATAATTATTAGATCATGATCTTGATTGCACGGTGATGATGATATTGATTCAACAAATTTTTTTATAAAATTAATATCCATTAATTATATCTGTCGTAAAATAAAAAATTGTTATTTATATTTTAGGCATTTTATTTTACACGTTCATTGAAGCGTGGTCCTTATTAAAATGGTTATTTAAGGGAAAAGTACAAAAGTCTAAAATTTTAAAGGGCTAGTGGACAACAACAACAACTCTTGAGGAAATATTAAACCATACACGAGCTTTTTTATTCCTTAAATAAAACAAATAATAAAAAACAGTTGCATATGCGATCCATTATGTATTTTTATATTTCTTATCTATCCTAAAAATCTGTATATCGATTCGCAGACAACGAATATTTTTAAAATATAAAATACTACAAAGTCATAGACTAAATAATTGTTTTAAATTGCACCTAACAAACTTCAACTTTGGTCTCATTAAAACCTTATTTTAATTAGACTAGTTGAAGATATAATCACTCTGTTTTATGTTATAAAAAAATTTTATTTTTTTATTTATTAAATAATTAATGTATCTAATTTATATATAAATTAAATATATTAATTATTTAATAAATTTAAAAAATAATTTTTTTTTACAATATAAATGGACGAAATACTTAATATAAATAGATATCATATTAAATAAATTTTCCATTTTATATCTTTTCAAATAAATAGTTTTTCCTTAATATAATGAACTAGAGTTATATTAGATAAAATATAATAAATCAAAAAACATTTTGATCTCTGTTTGTGGAGGGATACAAAATCCCTATGGCTAATGATTTTGACGGTAGAATCTAAATTAATTGTTGATGATTTTTAAAGGGTGTATGAAAAATCATCACCATTAAGAAACTTTGATCTTTGAAAGTTATATTATAGAAGAAACTGTTTTGTTTTATTCAAACTATTTTTCAAAAGCAAATTCTATAGGTTTTTAAAAATCTCGTCATTAAAGAAAATATGAAGGTAGAGATAATCAAGATTTAAATGTTAACTCAATGGTTCGAGATGTAGTTCTTCAAGCACATTTATAATTATTAAATAATAGTAATGAAATTCAACCTTATTTATCTGTTCACAAAAGACTTATCAAAGGAAAATTTTCTCGAATGAGTGACAAGTGATTGTTGAAAGAGCATAATAAGAGTTTTAAAAATTGGTTTAATGAAAGGATTTCTAACTATTAGATTGCATAATTAAATAGATGTCATACATGCTTAAATTTAAAGTAATAACTTGGATTGCATATGACATTCGTAAATTTTTTTAATACAAAATCAAAAGATAATTGTAGTACAATGCAAAATAATGGTGTTATGGTTGAGGATAAATTTATGTACTGATGCGTCAGTAAGTGCACGGAAATATCGAAGTAATATAAAAGATTTGTCGAACCCATAGAGACCAATGTCAACCTACCGTTATCTATTGTTGCGGCGTAAAGCTAAGACTAATGGAATTAGGAAAGTTAAATGCGAATGAAATTTAATTTAAAGGAAATAAAGGTTATTGGTTTAAGGAAAAGCGGTAAAGGGATATCGGTATGTAATGTCTTAATTATCAGGGATTCGACAGGTAACCGGTGCTTTTTAGTTTTTGCAAACACTTTTCAGGAGAAAATACTCGTTTAAAGACCTTTGCCTCACGCTAGTTGTTGACTCGGGTCATAATCTTAAGGCGGAATATGCGCTCTCACAGTCCCATCTGGGGTTAAAATTACTTTTTGAAAATAAATAAATTATGATTTCTTTTAAAGCGCTTTCGTTGTGTTTAAAATTAATGCCTAATTTTTACTATCTGGTTCAAACCCCACGCTTTCACGTGCCGACTCGAACCTTAATTGTTGGTGCAAAGATAGAATAAATGATGAAATAGGGAAATATTCTATTAAAGAGAATGACGGCTACAAAACATGATATTTGGTTACAATGATTGTCACCCTGTTTATAAGCTAAAACTAGGGTTACTAGAATAAGATAAATACTAAAATACCCTCTAACAAACTTATGGGCTTAAGAAAGTAATATAATAAAATATGAATTATTACTAATACCATCCCTTAATTCATATTCCATCAAAACTTGTAACACCAATTCCATCCCTTAATCTGAGAAATTGATCAGTCTTGATAGCTTTCGTCAGAACATCTGCCAACTGCTTCTGAGTGCTGCAGTGTACAACTTCTAACACTCCACTCTGAACTTGATGTCTCAGAAAATGATACTTGGTCTCAATATGCTTGCTTCTCCCATGCAGCACTGGGTTTCTGGCAAGGTTGATTGCAGACTTGTTGTCAATCATCAACTTCAGAGGTTTGCTTACTTTAATCTTCAGATCCTGCAACAGATTCAGAATCCACACAGCTTGGCATGCAGTAACAGCACCTGCAATGTATTCAGCTTCACAGGTTGATAACGCCACAACAGGTTGCTTCTTGGAACACCAAGAAATAGGACCTCCCAGAAATTTGAACAAGTACCCAGAGGTACTTTTTCTGTCAACTCTGTCTCCACACCAATCAGAGTCTGAATAACTCAGAAGTTCTGATTCATCCTTTCTTCCAGAGGGAAATAACACTCCATACTTCAGAGTTCCCTTGATATACCTCAGAATCCTGACAGCAGCTTGGTAATGGGACCACTTAGGTTTACTCATGAACCTACTAACCATCCCAACTGAGTAGCAAATATCAGGTCTGGTATTGCACAGATACCTCAGAGAACCAACCAACTGTTTGAAGGTTGTAGCATCCACATCCTTTCCTTCAGAGTCTGAATCCAGTTTCTAATTTGTATCAGAAGGTGTGACAGCCATCTTACAATTCTTCAGATCAAATCTCTTCAGAAGTTCTAATTCATACTTGAGCTGATGCAAAATGATACCTTTCTCAGAATATCTGAACTCCATCCTTAGAAAGTATGTCATTTTGCCTAGATCAGTCATTTCAAATTCATTCATCAGAACTTTCTTGAACTTGGCTATCTTCTGTTCAGAACTTCCTGTCAGTAGTATATCATCAACATATAAACATACCAGAGTCATATTGCCTTCAGAAGTATGCTGAACATAGACACCGTACTCCATCTCACATTTCTGAAAGCCTTGCTTCTTGAAAAATGAATCAATCTTCTGATTCCAAGCTCTGGGCGCTTGTTTCAATCCATATAGAGCTTTGTATAATCTGTACACCATCCCTTCCTGATTCTTTTTCACAAATCCAGGAGGTTGTGACACGTAAACTTCTTCTTCTAATGGACCGTTCAGAAATGCAGATTTTACATCTAAATGCATCAGAGGCCAATTCCTGTTAGCAGCTATTGCAATCACCATTCTGATTATTTCATGTCTTGCTACAGGTGCAAACACTTCAGAATAATCCAGCCCAGGTTTTTGTAGAAATCCTCTGGCTACCAACCTTGCTTTATGTTTGCCAATTGAACCATCTGGCTTTAACTTCTGCTTGAAAACCCATCTGACGCTGATGGCTTTCTTGTCTTTTGGAAGTTCTGTCAGCTTCCAAGTCTTGTTTCTCTCTATAGCATCAAGTTCTCCTTTCATGGCCTTTAGCCAAAGATTCTGCTTAAGAGCCTCTTCTATACTTATGGGTTCAGAATCTACCATCATGGCACACTGAATAATTTCTCCTTCAGAGTCTACTTCAGTGTCTTGCAGCATGTCAAATTCTGCAAATCTTCTGGGAACGCTTCTGATTCTTTGTGGTCTCTGAACTTGTTCAGAGTCTTGAGCTTCAGAGTTTCTAGCTTCAGATGATTGACCTCCAGAGCTTTGACCATCTTCAGAGTCTGGCATATTTCCAGAGTCTGAATTGCCACCAAGATCTGGATTGCCATCAGAGTCTGAATCATCAGAGTCTGGGTCATCTGGGTCACCTTCATCTTCTGAGTCTTCTTTAGAGTTTGAATCAGTATCAGAGTCAGAATCAACTTCAGAGTTTACTTCAACTTCAGAAGTTCTCAACTCTGACCTTTCTTCAGAAGTTCTAACATCAAAATCAGATTGAGACTTATCCCAATTCCAAACTTCTGATTCCTTCACAATCACATCTCTGTTGAATTCAATTTTATTGGTTTCTGGACAATAGAGCTTGTATGCACCTGTACTGTGGTACCCTATCAGAATCATCACTTTGCTTCTATCATCCAGCTTCTGTCTTCTGGCTTCTGGAACATGTTTATAGCAAACAGAACCAAACACCTTTAGATGACTAACACTTTTCTTATCTCCAGTCCACTTCTGTATTGGAACTATTTCCTTCAACTTCTTCGTAGGACATCTGTTGAGTACATACGTTGCAGTGGCAACAGCTTCTCCCCAGAGCTTCTGAGGAAGCTTCTTCTCCTTTAGCATGCTTCTCACCATATCAAGCAGAGTGCGGTTTCTTCTTTCAGCAAGACCATTGTGTTGAGGGGTATAGGGAGCAGTAACTTCATGCTCAATTCCATTCTCCTCACAAAACTTCTGGAACTCTTTGGAGTTATACTCACCTCCACCATCAGTTCTAAGAATCTTCAACTTCTGACCACTCTGATTCTCAGCCTTCATTCTGAACTTCTTGAATTCATCAAACACCTCGTGTTTGAACTTAATAAGGGATACCCATGTCATTCTTGTGAATTCATCAACAAACAGCACAAAGTATTTATTCCCTCCAATTGATGCTACTAGAAATGGACCACACACATCAGAGTGTACAACTCCCAAGGCATGTTTTGCTCTTGGAGCAACTTCTGATGCAAATGGCAATCTTGGTTGTTTTCCTTCCATGCAAACTTTGCATGACTTTTCAGGCTTCTTAATTACAGGAATTCCATGTACCAATTTCTTTGAATTCAGATGTTGTAAGCTTCTGAAATTCAAATGACCAAATCTTCTGTGCCACAGCTCACTCTCCTTCTCAGTACTTGTTGCACTAAGACACTCTGAGTCTGCAGTTCTGACATTCACATTGAATGTTTTATTCCTTCCCTGTTCTGACTCCATAATCAACTTCTGATTACAGTCATACAGCTTCAGAAGATTGTCCTTCATGGTAACTGAGAAACCTTTCTCAATTAATTGTCCCACACTCATCAGATTGCTTCTGATGCCAAGTACATACCACACATTCTGAATCAATGCTATTTTCCCATTGTTCAGAGTCACTCTGACATTTCCCATACCTTCTGCATTAAGATATTTGTCATCAGCACATCTGATCTTTGTTCTCTTTTCAGAGTCAAAGTCAACCAGCCATTTCTTGTTTCCAGTAAGATGATTTGAACAGCCAGTGTCCATATACCACCAGTCTGTCAGATCCACATTATCAGATTCAGAGGCCATCAACAGCACAAATTCGTCATCAGAGCCTCTGGCTATATTTGCTTCTTCTGATTTCTTCTCCTTGTTTGACCAACAATCTCTAGCAAAATGGCCAAACTTCTTACAACAGTAACATTGTATTTTTCTTTTGTCATACTTCTCTTTTCCCCTCTGAGCATTCTTTTGTCTATCAGAGGTTGAGCTTTCTGACTTCTGACCACCATCAGATCTTCTCCTGGCTTCTGACTGCTTCTGATACCTCCTATCAGAAGTTGCTTTCAGAGCCTGCTGTTCTACTTCCTTTTCAGAGTTTCTCTCAGTCAGACGCAACTCTTGCGCTTCTAGACTGCTCTGCAGCTCTTCAATTCTCATTGTGCTCAGATCTTTGGAATGTTTTATTGCTACCACAATGTAATCAAATTGAGGAGTAAGGGATCTCAACACTTTCTCCATGATTGTTTCTTCAGAAAGAGTTTCTCCACATGCCTTCATCTCATTAGTGATCAGAATCACTCTGGAGATGTATTCAGAAACTTTCTCATTATTCTTCATGTTGAGATTCTCATATTGCTTTCTCAAGGACTGAAGCTTCACCTTCTTCACTGATGCGTCACCACCATAACATCTCACCAGAGTGTCCCATGCAGCCTTTGCTGTTGTAGAGTCTGCAATCTTCTCAAACACGTTTACATCCACACATTGATGAATGAAGAACAATGCTTTCTGATCCTTCTTCCTTACTTCCTTCTGCGCGTTTTTCTGTTCATCAGTCGCATCTGCTGCTACCGGAACATAACCATCAGTGACAAGATCCAGAACATCTTGAGCACCAAACAGTACACGCATTTGGATCATCCAACGATTCCAATTTTTACCGTCAAATACTGGAAGTTTGGTGTTCATGTTGCCGTTTCCGTTCATCTTCTACTTTGCACAATACACTCAGAGTTTTCTCACACAGTGTTTCCCAACCCACAAAATTAAAAAAAAAATTCTGATCAGATTTTGTTCAAGATTCAACAAGAATCTGAGAAACAAAATCAAACACACAAGACCTCACGTTCACTCGTGTTTCCCGTGTTTCCCAATGAATCTGAACCGGAGCTCTAGATACCAATTTGTTGGTGCAAAGATAGAATAAATGATGAAATAGGGAAATATTCTATTAAAGAGAATGACGGCTACAAAACATGATATTTGGTTACAATGATTGTCACCCTATTTATAAGCTAAAACTAGGGTTACTAGAATAAGATAAATACTAAAATACCCTCTAACAAACTTATGGGCTTAAGAAAGTAATATAATAAAATATGAATTATTACTAATATTAATAAGTTTCCCACACTCATGGCAAAACCGTTGTAAGTAGCTTCTCACTGTCGTGACAAAAGTTTATTTAGAAATTTTGATAAAAACTGCGGCAAGAAAATTGTTTGTAAAAAGGTAAGGCACACCGGGTATCATCGAATCTCTTCCTACTAATTCGATTACATACCGATAATGGCAGTTTAACTAGACATGATAATTAATGTGAACATAGATAAACAATCGCAGTTGAATAATATAACATGCATACTGACAGAAATAAAATAATAATTCAATTAATAAAAACCTACAAATCGTACTAATCTTGAATCCCTGAGTAGTCCTCCACAATGTCGGCAGGATTCTAATTTGGCGAAATACAAGCACAAAATTGAATACAGTATTTGAACAAAAGTAAAATGGAAATAAATAACAGCAAGAATGAAAAATAGCTTCAATAGAAATTTTGGTAGCACTTCGATATGTCGAATGCCCCCTCCCCCCCAAAGTTGTGAATCTAAGGCCTATTTATAGGAGATATTTCATTTCTCAACTTCCAGAGATCATGCATGAGTTATGGGGGAAGTGGGAGTAACTTCCTGTAGTGGGCAGTTAATGGAGAATGTGTAGGAGAAAAGGAGAAAGTGTAGGAAGAAATTAAGTTGAGGGTGTTCGTGGCCCGTTCTGTTTTGAACGAACTGAACTTGGGGTCATGACGATCGTGACGAGCTTGTGACGACCGTCACGCATAAGTGATGCTCGTGACGGTCGTGGTGGAGTCTGTGACGACCGTTACACCTACGAAATCTGCTTTTCTGTTTTTCTTCTCTATTTCTTTCTTTCTTTTCCTTCCATTTCTTATTTTTTTCCTTTCTTTAATCCAAATTCTCCATAATCTGCAGAACATAGTAAATTAACCGTATAATAGAACATAAATCAAGATAAATTAACAATAATTGCAAATAAATTCATGTAAGTCAAGTCAAATAAACGATATAATTTCGCGTTATCAACTACCCCCCACTTAAACCATTGCTTGTCCTCAAGCAATCAACCAACACGGTAAAAAGAAATAAGCATAATTTGAAACAAAGACACGATGAGACTCTAGTCATACGTGGCTGCTAGGCTAATGTTAGATCGATAGGTACTAAATATCAATACCAAGGATACTGTAACAATACAATTTCAAAAACTCCCTACTTATGCAGACCAACCTGAATCATGCCATTATAACTCAACCTATATCTCATGCTCTCTTTCACCCCATTTCATTCTAGTGCAATCACATTAAGCATGTTATCCATACACATTCATGGCAAGTAAACTGTTAGTGACTATGATCTCATTGTTATTTCATTTTTCTCTGCAAATATGCTTAAGCATCAATTGAACTTAAAGAGTTTGTACCGTTGGGTTAAGTGATCGGGTGAGGAGCACCTAACTTAGAAGGAACATGTCTTTTTATTCATAATTTTTTTCTTTCTTAATTTCTCATTTAAAACCAGAGATCATACACTTATTTGCATCGGTTTCTTACTTAGTGTGCTTAGGATGGTGCTGACTGCTTAAATAAACTACTTAGGGATTACTAAAAAAATGGAGTTTTAAGGTCTCGGCATAATGGGTACTCAAATTGATTTTGCATATTTAGGGGGTTAAGGGTGTCAGGATGATATCAATTTTATCAAACTTTCCCAAACTTTTCTAACATAGCCTGAACAGGCTATATACTCTCAGAGTACCATGTCATGAATCGAAGCAAAATATTGTTGGAGGTTAAAATTTTGAAAATTTGAAATTATGGGGAAATTGAATAACAAGTGAAAACCACACATAAAGACTCGACATCACATGCAAAGACTTTGACATAACGTTAAAAACAGATAAAATTCCTAAAAGTATGAAATAAAATATAAAACAATAAATCAAACTAAAAAGCGATAAAATGAAAGCTGTAGAGTTCCTCCCCCACACTTAAACCAAACATTGTCCTCAATGTTTTAATAAAAGGTGAAAAAAGGAAAGATAGAACCTGTATGAATGCTACTGCGTGCCAAATCATCTATGATCCTGCTCTTGATGTCTATGTCTTCTTTGATCACTTCTACTTCGACGGTGGGAATTTTGAGATACCTTCGTTTGTGTAATTCTAGAACCAACTCATCATATTACTTGCTTCCGTAGGAAGTACCTATAAAAGTGTTAGAAAAATATGTTGCGGTGTGTGTCGGTGGAATATGACCATGCGAAGAACGAGGAAGAGGTGAGTTACGGACGGGAAAGACACGCTCTCTCCTATCTTACTCATCATCAGTGTCACCACCAGCAGCGACATTCGTAGGAATGTCCGTGGGCACAACTCATCTTCCCATATCGTCATCTAGAGAGTTTTCTCCTAGATCTAGCTAAAACATGACAGGCGATACATTTATTTATTTTCTGCAAATTCAAACAAACAACCATAACAACTTAAAATAAAGACCTTGTGGATTTCCTCCCACACAACGCTTTGTTTAAACGTCGATAGCTCGACGGCTAAGGAGTGCAAGTACTCATGGTGGTTCTTTCGAGAATGGTTCCTCGATTGAACTTTGAATAGTCTTCGGTTTCCATGGCCACTTATCAAGCCATCGCTCATATCCTTCACCTTTTCTTTTCTTTCTTCTGTAGGGTGGTTCATTGTTTTGAACTTGTGGTGGTGGTTCTGGATCTATCCTGAGTATCAGCTTTTCAAATTTGGGCTTAGTTATTTCATCCACCACCTCAAAAGTTAATCTCACCCTTTTAACAGTAATGATGACCCTAGTTTCATGGTCCTTGAATTTTCTTTTTTTATGAAGGACCTTAGACAAAGGTGCATTGGTATGGGTATTTTCCAATACCTCCACATATGTTTTGGATTGGGAGTCTACCTTAGCTTCCACAAAACTTTGTGGGAAAGAAATAGGTGGGGTATAGGGATGAGGAGCAACAATAGGTGCTTCCTTCTCTACCTCTTCGATAACCTCCCTTTCGGGTGGTGTCGGTAGATTTTTCTCAATATGTATGCTTTTCTCACCAAAACTCTCCTCAGACTCATGATCAATCTCCTTAGGATTTTCTAATTGTTCTTCATTAATGGTTGTTACAACATCCACATGTCTCTCAGGGAAAGGTCCTAAAGGTGTTTGTGTAAACAGAGAGGTTTGAGTATCCAAAGCCTCGCTATGAATCGCGAGGGAATCGACCATAATGCTCATCTGCTTAAGATTTTCATTAATTTGGAGATGTTGTTTTCTAAAATCTTCATTTTGGAGAGTTTGTGTCTCCACAAAGCGCTCCATCATAGATTCTATCCTAGAGTGAGTAAACGTCGCATTGAGTTCTTCTAGTAATAGTTCGAGGTTGGATGTATCGTAATCTTGCGGTTCCTCAAAATATTGGGAGTGGTAATTGTAGAGGGAATTTGGATGAGAGTGTGGAGGCAAATAGCCAAATATCACACAAGTCTGTAAGACATTGGTAAATGCAGGTTTTGATGATGACAAATTCCCAGGATAGACTGGAAAGTATGAATTCCAGATCCACTAAACCAGATGCAACGTATCACCCACCATATCCTTCTTTCGCTTATCTTAAAAATTTCTGAAATGAATATACTTTGTGTTGACAAAATGCAATCATGACTAAAGGCATGAAAAACTTCAAACTAATGAATTGTTGCAGGCTTGCAGGACATGGGTCGACCATAGGGTCGGTGTAGTCATCAAAAAGGTCCAAATCAGTCAGTGCACAAAGCATGCGTCGACCATAGGGTCAACGCATGAAGGAATAACATTCCAGCGGGTCAGCGCGTAAGGGCATGGGTCGACCATAGGGTCGACGCACAAAGGAAATGAATTTCAACGGGTCAGCGCACGCCGACTGTATGGTCGACGCACACTGATGAAATTTCCAGAAATCCAAAACAGCACAGGCCATGCGTCGACGCACAGGCCTGTTATGGTCGACCGTTCGCGCGGAAAATCTGTTTTAAAATACTTCCCTCTCATATTTGAAATACTGTTATGTCCTGAATTATGTTGGCACTATATATACTTGCTTAAACACTTGTGTCTACTAACATTTGATATTCTTTTGATTCATGTGTTCAAAAACAAGAAAGAGTGAAATAGGTGTCCAAGATTCATCATCTTCATCTTCAACATCTCACAACATTTCAATTACACACAATCATTTTTGAAATGCATTTGTGAGAGATTCAAGGTGATAAGGTTCGAGGCTTAGATTGGAGAATCAAGCTCGGGTTGAAGATTGTGACAGGTTCTTTCTTGAATAAAACCATTGGGGTTTTACCCTCCAAGATTGGTTTGAATTTTGGGGGGTTTTTGGACGAGATTCTTCATCAACGGTCAATCGAGCGAAGGTGATTGTGAAGAGGTGGTCTTCACAAGTCTAGTAGCGGATTCAGTGATTTTGAAGGGAAGATCTCGGGTTCGATTTGGTGCTGTTGAGATCAGCCGGAGCCAAAGGTTTGAACAACAACGTGTTATTCAATAAGGTGGCTGGAGTCGGAGGTCCATCAACACAAATCGAAGAACTTGATTCAGCTTGAATCAAGGGGCAAGGAGTGAAGGCAACTTTCAACACATTGATATTTCTGTTGTATATTTGCTGCTCAATCCTTGTATAAACTGTTCATTCAAACAGGTGATATCTATAAAATATATCTCAATTCTAGTTTTAGAATTGAGGGCAGACGTACCCTGAAGCGAGGACGACGGGGGAACTGCCTCACCAAATTACTTGTCTTCTCTATTTTCAGCATTTACGTTATAGCTCAAAATAAGTAATTTTTGTGTAAGCTCTATTGTCAAAATTGTGATATCAATTGAGTAAGAGGTTAAAACTCTATTTTTGACTCCAAAGTACAACAAGACATTGTACTAGGCTGGTTGGAATCACTTACTCAACATAAATATCACTTGGAGTGTTGTTGCACACCAAGTGTTTGACATATTGCTTGAACCAAAATTATCTTACTTGTGTATCTAGTTTTGGTTTGACTTTGAATCATTGGAACTAGGAATCCTTACAACTGAAGTAAATAATTGATAAGTGGAATTAGTGTTGTGATTCTATTTTTCTGAATTGTCATTAATCCATAGGCTTACGTATATCCGATTTTCCAATAACCGTTCGTTTTAGACTATATTTTTCCTCGGCCGCTTCCGCACTTAAAACATTTTTAAAACCAATTTTAAATTGGTAGCGCCGACTCAAATTTTAATTGGGGATTTATTCAACCCCCTCTTCTAGATCCGTGCCATAGTCTAACAAGTGGTATCTAAAGCTCCGGTTATTCGGTGCTTCAAATACAACGAGATAGAAAATGGCAAACGAACCTAAAGGGGTGTACAATAGGGCTCCTGTTTTCAACGGTGAAAATTATAGTTATTGGAAAGACTGTATGCGTGTGCATATAAACTCCATAGATAGAAAAATATGGAACGTTATCCTTAATGGTCCAATAGAAATTACTATGACCAATACGGATAACGTAGTTGTGCCAAAGCCTGAAGCACAATGGACCGATAACAATGAGAAAAAAATACAATTATGATTGGAAAGTGTCGCTTGCGCGAAAATCAGGTGCCGGCAAAACAGAAGAGTCGCCACCTTTCGTTATTTATCCCTCAGAGCGGGAAAGGAAACGATCGGAAAAACCTGACGAATAAGGGTAAGACAAGGTCATCGCAACCATTGTCTGGGTTCGGGAGTCGGTTACGCAAGGGGAAGGTATTAGCACCCCTCACGTCCGTCGTACTCGACGGGATCCTCGTTTGTTTGTTTACTTGGACGGGTTGGTTATAATCTATCTACCTATCAAGGCTGGCTGAAAAAGAAAAGAAAAATGACTCGGCAAAGCGTCGTGCTTTATGCCTACGTATTCTCATCAGAGAATGAGAAATCAGAGTCAACGTAGTTCGGCTAACTACGGGTGAAGGTTGAAGGTTGCTCGCTAGGATGTCGCATCCTATGCCTACGTACTTTCATCTGGTATGAAAGATCAGAGCAAACGTAGTTCGGGAAACTACTGGTTATCTCCTAAAAGAAGTGTTTTTTATTATGTTTGCGATTTCAACCGCACTAGAGACTATGACCTGAGAGTGAATGCGTCGCATGTCACCCAAAGGGTACCATACTAAACATCCAGACTGTGGAAAAGAAACTCTCCCACAATCCTTTCTCAGATAGCTTAAGGCTCGTAACGTACGAAAGAAATCATTCATGATTACTGTATCTTAAACTGTTTCGAGATGAGAAGAGAACAGGCCCAACTAGGAGGGGGACTATCAAGTCCTACTGTTATCATGCCATTGATTCATCCTATGGTTGAGGTTTGAACAGGGAACTCCTAGATGTTGTCATGCATAGGTTTCAACCTAAAAGTCTATCATCAAATCCTTATCAAAGGAAATGAGAGTCCTAAGGGATCATGTCAATGATACACCAACACAGACAAAAGCATCAGCTTTAACAGTAAAATGCATGCAATGCAAGTGAGGGAGGAAATGTGTGTGGGGCTTCAGCCTCCACAAGCTCGTCTCGACCTCAAGCCAGTCATGAAATAACAGTAATCATACTGAAAAATAAACAACATGCTATCAAGCAATAAACAGTAAACTGCAATCATACAGAAAGAAGAAATGAAATGCTACCAAGCAAAATAAACACATGGGCAAGGGAGCTGAGCTCTACCGAATACCCGCAAGCAAAGCCAGGCAGTAACAATACAATCAGATGCACTCATGCTCTTAGACTGAACTTATTCTAAATGTGCTTAGTCTAATGCAGCAGACAAATCAGACAAAACACACAATACATCAAAGAAAACAGAAGAAAGCCTCAGCTCCTCCAGCAGCAACCCAGTCTTCAGACTTCAGAGATCACTTGCTTTCCAGGTATCAAACCTACAGCATTAGTATCAACTCATCTTCTCCCTTGAGCTTCAGCTCCTTTGACCAGCTCCACCTTCAGGCTTCACTATCTTCAGGGATCTTCAGGCATCAACAAAGTCTTCAGACTTCAACAATCTTCAAGGAATCATCCTCTTCAAAGCTTCAGCTTCTATCTTCAATGGCTCAAATGCTCCAGCAAACAAGATTCAGTCAATAAGATGAGGTGAGGATGTTGCAGTGCTCACTGACTTCCAAAGGATGCCATTGAGAACTTAACATCAAAGGAAAGGCTCTCTCAAAGTTCTACCTTATAGGGCAAGGTCACTAATCCCTCCAAAGGAGAGAGGTGAATACCCTTAAGGGACTCTATGTCACAGAGAAGAAAGGAGGTGAACAAGACACTCCTTGTTTATTGAACAAAGTATTCTATCTAGGGCTCTGCCTATGCACCTATCAACCTATAAACAAAACAAACAAAAGCTATGCTAAACTCCTCTGCAAGGTTTTCAAAGCTTCCATGATGATCCACAAGCTCTTCACAAGGTCTTCACATGATGCCCAAGCTCACACACTCAAAAAGAGAAGGAAATAAAACACAACAATACAACTTATGCCTTTAAGCAACACCCATACTATCCATACATTCAAAAATCAATGAAAAATACTAAAACACCATGCAATATTCTAGTAAAATTCTAGGGGATTCTATACATACTTACCCTTAACCCATGTACTCCCCATACACTAATTTGGCCTATAAACCCCAAAACAAATTTGTTCAATTCTACCTATACAACTTAAAACCCTAATTAGAGCACCTAAATGTCTAACAATCAAACTACATCAAATTTAATTTCTAAAATCAAGGGATAAATCCTACATGAAACTAGGGTTCAATATCTAATTACACAAAAAAGAATGAATTAAAAAACCAAAGGGAAGGTCCTAAAACAATTCTTGCAAGATAAGGTATCAACTAAAAGAAAGAAAATACACTATTTAAAAGAAAATACCATTAACAATTCTACATTAAAAATAAAATTTCATTTTTATTTTTATATTTTTCTACCCAAAATTATCTAAACATAGAAAAAAGAATGAGTAAAAAATCATTATTTATCAATTACTTATGAATTTTTAAAGATTGCAAAAATATTAAGAGAATTAAAAAGAAATCAAAATAATATAAAAGGGAGGGGGGTGGAAATAGAAGGGCCAGATAGTTCATTTCATTTGGGCCAGCGCGTGTGGGGGGTGCGGATATGAAACGGATAAGCCCAGAGTTTTCCACTAAACCAAACGACTGCGTTTTGATTTTTAAATTTTCCTCCGTTTTCAATTAAATGGCAGCCACACGATCCTTCTCAGAGTCAAATGCTTGACCCAGATCCAACGGACGCAGCTCATCGTCCCCAAAATGACTTAGGGTTTTCAGGTTCACCTGTTTCATGCACACAAACTCATTCATCTTGTTCTCTCTGCTCAGTGGATGAAATTCCACGATTCCAAAACGAAAGATCATCTACTCATCCAGGGGAACACAGCCATACGTACCAATTTCCCTAACTCTCTCTAGATCACCCCAACAGAAGCTTGCAAGATCATGGTTCAACCATATGCACCTGATGTCATCCTTCCATAATCCTTGAATCTAATGGCATACAGTTATTCTACACAATATCCTAACCATTCTAAGCTAGTTCTTGCTAACTGAAGCTCACAAACCAGCTAATTCTTGGAGATCAAAGTTTCTTGGCTCTGCCATCAACTACCATGGATCGGGCTCTAACTCTCAGAGCTTCATCATCTAACCTAATGCACCAGTTCTAGACCTATAAAACTAATCAAAACTACATAACTTAAGAGAATGGTGATGAGAAAGAACCTGTCAAGAGGTTATGGTGGAGACTCGTGTGGCTGCTTTCAGGCCTTGAGACTTCTTCCAAATGGTCCTTGGATGATCAATAGCCTTCTGTTTGCACTTGTGATGAAGGAGAAGATCTGCAATGGAAGGAAACCAGAATTGCTTCAATTTGAAGAAACCTCTTCAATGGCTGCTTATCTCTTTCTCTCCCCTCTGAATCCTCTTGCTATCGCCAACCTTGAGCACTATGAAGATCACCCTTCTTCTAGTAGTGGATGGAAGTTACTGGAAACATCTAGAATCCTCTTGGAAAGTTCATGAACTTCTCCTTAAAAGAGACTTTGAAAATCTCATCTCCCTTGCCTTAAACCTTGCATTCTATGCCAAAATGCCTTAATATGAGATATTGAGTGATGAGAAATGAAATCAGCCCTTTACTTTTCCTTGTGCAAGCCTTTTCAAAGTTGCCTTCTTTTTCAAGTAACATTTTTCCAAAGGAACCTCATTTTTTTAAGCTTTAAATCAAAATTCTACCTAAACCAATGTTCTCAAAATGGTGTTTCCAATCAAAATGATATATTGGATGACCTATTTTGGGTTTGTGGATCTCACAAACCAATTTTCAAATTCAACTTTTCAAACTTATATGCCATTTTTAGTTCATTTTTGACCAATCATGCAAATCCATGCTATGAGCTTTTCCAACAATTTATGACCTTCTTTCTAGACTTAAAATCACATTTTGAACAACTTTCATGTTTTGAGTTTTTCCATTTGAGGCTTGGAAATAGGAGATATGGCATTTGCTTAAAATGACCTATAACTGACAAATGACCAAAATACCCCTGTCTTGTTCAAACCATAAGTTGAGTTCCCCAAATCCTATCAAGGACTTCTACCACTCAAATTAAATCTAAGAAGATGCCCTCCAACATTCATGTTGACCAAGAAATCATAGGAATCATCCTACTAGGGCAAAAGTTGTCTGCAAGTTGGGTGACTTTCAAGGACCCAGATTCACACACCTCAGCTGACCTGTAATTTGTCAAAACCATAACTTAAGCTCTGTAACTCCTATCAAGGACTTCCACCACTCAAATTAAAGCTAAGAACAAGCTCTACAACATTCATGTTGTGGGGAAGATGAGATATCAATCACATCTAGAGCTAAAACTGCCTGGAAGATAGGGATCAAACTAGGGTTTTTTCACTGACAATCCTTGGAGACCCTAACTTGAAACTTCTCAAACTCCTCAATCATGATGAGTTGGTCTAGGAATCATCTTTATAACATCTTTATGCATCATTCCATGATCTCATAGCCCTTGGATTAGGTCTCAACCTTCTCCAAATCTTCAGTGATCCTAGGGTTGACCCAGTCAAAACCCTAATTCTACCAATCATGGTTGAATCTTCTGAATTCTTGCCTAATGACCTCTCTGGGCTTCATGATGGCTATCAAGACATCTCATAGGCTTTCTCAAAACATCAAGTTCATTCTCAAAGTCTCAGAATCATCTGAGGGGTACCCACAACTCTCAAGCTATGAAGCACACAACCCTGGTTTCAATCCACTTCCTCTGAGGGTCTCTTGAACTTTCTGATGAAGGTATCAACTCTCAAACACTAGATGGATAAATAATTGTTGGTCAAATTTTGGGGTGCAACAGCTGCCCCTATTCAAACGGCTTGAACCTGACTGGGTGAGAAGTGAACGACTCTCAACCAATCAAGGTGCGAGACGATTGAATACCGGTAAACCCGAAAATTTGCCAACTGCACGAGCACACGGTACTCTGCGGGGAACAAATCTTCGAATATTGCAATGCTAGCTGCACGGCCGCTAGCTGGAGAGATACTGATCTGACATCGCCGCCAGTTATCCACATCAACTTCTTCTGACATTGCCTTCAGACAACCGCAACATCCAACATCGCCGCTGGAAGACTAAATCACCTGACATCGCCGTCGAGAACAACCGTAACTCGGGGAAATAAGCGTCCAACATCGCCGCCGGAGACCTAAACCTGAATCACCAAATTACCCAACATCGCCGCTGGAGAAAATACAATAATGAACAAAATACCCCGCATCGCCGCTGGAGAAAATACATCTCTGAACAAAGTACCCCGCATCGCCGCTGGAGAAAATAAAGGATCTGCATCACCTAACATTGCCGTCAGAAGACTGGATCACCTTTACATGCCCAACATCGCCGTCGGAAACAAACATCCTCTCTACTGGGGATTTAAAGAGTCTGACCTCGCCGCCAAGCAAATATCCAACCTCGCCGCCGGACAAAACATGATCTGACCTCACCGTCAAATCCAAACGCTCAACCTCGCCGCTGAACAAACATCCCACCTCGCCGTTGGACCAGTGGTGATCTGACCTCGCTGTCAAATCCAAACGCTCAACCTCGCCGCTGAACAAACATCCAACCTCGCCGCCGGACCAAATATGATCCTGAACAACTCTGACCCGGGGTTCACCCCTGGTAAATGGAACAAAAGGTACACTTGCGTATTTGAAACTACTCCGCTGGGAAGGAGAGACTTAACAGAGCACACTCTGATCTGGGGTTCACCCTCAGGACCATAACGAACATCGGAATACTGCTACACACTGCCCGCCGTAGAACTTTAACATTAAAGGTATTTGAAACCCTGGCCCCTGGCCATTCCAGATCCGCTAGAAAAAATATTCAAGTATTTCCGAATATAGATGGAACCCTGGCCCCTGGCCACTCCAGATCCGCTGGAGAATCTTCAAGTATTTCTGAAGATAGATGAAACCTTGCCCGTCGGCTATTCCAGCTTCAGCTAGAAAGAACATCCTTGGCCTTCCAGGACGTAAACTTTGCCCGTCGGCAACTCTGCAGGAGGCATCTTCGACTTCAGTCTAAAGAAATGGTCCTTGGCCTTCAAGGATACATGGATCTGCCTTCAGGCAACTCCACCTCTGCTATAGAGCATCCGTGACTTCAGTCAGGGATATACTTCGGCCTTCAGTCCGAAAAATGAATCCTAGGTCATTCATGACCTTGGGGATAACCTTGCCTTCAGGCACCTTCACTTCAGCTTGGGAAATCTATGACTTCAGTCAGAGAAATGGTATCCTGAGCCATTCGTGACTCTACGGGGATTCAAACACTTTGCCTTCAGGCAAAACTCCGCTTCAGCTGGAGAAACATCTTCGACTTCAGTCAGAAGAAACACTATTCACTAGATCGCGATCAATCATCTCCTCAGGACATCTTGAATACAAAATTTGGAACCTTGTCTTCAGCCACACATTGATTCATCAACACGGACATCTGAACTCACAGGAACCTTCTGACACTGCCCTCAGGCGCTTACGCAGTCAATCTTCAGATTAGACATCACTGTTGGAGCGGACATATCACGCTGCTAAGGACTTCAAGAATCCTCTTGTACTGATAACCATTCTGGAGATTTTATTCTGCTGGGTGTTCTAGGAATCTTCCTGGGCAAACCTTGCTGGGGACGCTATTGGGGAGCTCAAGAATCATCCTAAGCGAACAACTCGGGAAGCTGCGCTGAGGTCTTAAGAATCATCTTAAGCAAACGGCCCTGCTGAGGAATTCAAGAATCATCTTGAACTGAAGACTTCGCTGGGGATCTCAAAAATCATCTTGAGCGAGCGACTGTGGGGATTACACCGGGGTCTTAAGAATCATCCTAAGAAAGTGACCTCGTTGGAGAGAAAGTCAGGAATCATCCTGAGCAACTGGTCTCTTGGCTGAACACCTGTAAAACCAGAATAATAGTAACCTGGATCATGCTTATGATGCGTATGCTTCTGCGCCATGCCCCACACGGTGGGAATGATATGCGTTTATGCTAAATGCTGTGCAATCGCGCACAATGCTATGCGATCATGCACAATGCTATGCAGTGTTAAATGCTATGTTAAATGCCATGCAGTCATGCACAGTGATGCGATCCCGTCAGCAAAATAAATGCCGAAGGGGAATTCTCCTGTCAAGGAGAAAGAACTACTCAGGTAGAGGAATCATCCTGCTGAGAAGAACGTGGGCACGCCGATATCTATTGGACTCCGCCTGGGGAAATGATCTTCCGTTGACTGTTGCAGGGGAAACAACTTCAGTTGATTACTGCAGGGGACGAAGCTCTACGAGAAACCAGACTTGCTGATATCAATCGCGAGAATAAACTGCGTGGCCGTCTCGGCTAACTCTTCTGGGGATGATCACTCTGTGGGGAAACAACTTCAGCTGCTCCACACTCCGCTGGGGAAAAACCAATCATGATCTAATCAACTTCCAAGGACTCGGCTCTCTTGGACATCTGCAAACTCGGCTGAGGAAGGAGAAATCATTCTGCTTCGCTGGAGAGAGTGTGGCTCTGGGGAAACATAGCATTAGCTGCCCCACGCTCTGCTGGGGAAAATCGATCATGATCTGATCAACTTCCACGGATTCTGCTTTTCTGCGGACTCAGCCGGGGAGAGAAATCATTCTACCTTATTGGAGAGTGCGACTCTGACGAGGGATTTCAAAGAAAGAATCATCTGACTTCGGGGGCGAGTACAACTCTGCAGGGGAATACAACATCAGCTGCTTCAATACTCTACTGGGGAAGAGGGAATCATCCAACTTCAGGAGAGAGCATAACTCTGGTGGGGAATCTCAATTCCGCTGGAGACTTTACTGGGGAAACAAGAGCCTCGGCACCCGAACACTTCTATGGAATCTGCACTTGTGACCCGGTGCTGGGGAAAGACGACATCATTCTTCGGTGCTTGACTCAACTGATGAGGTGACGCTCCTTCAGGATGCGTCTGCTTGGGGAAGAGAATCCTCTCTGCCTGGTGGACACATCAATGCTCACTGCTCTGCGTTCAGACTCTGCGGAGGGGAGACTACTGAACTCTGCTGGGGAAGGAGGGCTCGCCCTGCTTCGGGGGGGGCGCACGGCATGTCCTCTGGAAGGTGCTACACCTGCAACAACACAAACAAACAAGACAAGATTCCCTCCTCAAAGGGTTCTATCCAGGTTATTATCTCGTTAATCAATTGTTTCAACAATCAATGGGCCTAGGCCCGCAAGTTTATGTATGCGCATTTTATCAAAAAACATCGGCGTTTTCATTCGCAAACAAAACAGATAAATGCTAAACAGACAGGTAGAATTGCTGAATAATGTGCATTTTATTGATGATGAACCCCTGAATGGGCACAAATGTTTTACAATAGAGGCAAACTCCTGGAATGAGGAAGTCGCACAAAAAAAGAAAACATCAATATACATCAGTATATACAAATGTTGGCAACGAGGCGTAGACGAACACCATGAGTTGATCCCTCTAAGACCCACTCGACTTCGATACTTCTCCGACGCTTCAGCTTTGGAAGAGATTGACTCAGATAAACGGCCCTCAGGTCTTCCGAACCACTAAACAATGAAAGCCCATACGCGGAACGCAGTCATTTGCTTATTCAAATCCCTAACTTTTGCGTGAACCGCCCTTTCGGGTTTTCGGTTCACCGGGATACCCTTTTTTGCCGAAGCCGCCCAGTGTAGGTTTTCGACTTCGCGGGTGTACATTTTTTCAATATATCCCTAATTTTTGCCCGAACCTTTTATTCTGTTTTTGGTTCGCCGGGATGCCCCTTTTTTGCCTGGACTCTTTCTTTTTTGTCCAGCGGGTCTCTTTCAAGCAAAGTATTTTTTAACTGCGTCCGCGTTCACCGGGGATGCAAAATCTTCACCATCCATCGTGGATAACAACAAAGCTCCTCCTGAGAAGACCTTGCTGACGACATACGGCCCTTCGTAATTCGGAGTCCATTTGCCCCGGTGATCGGAGTGTGGCGGAAGAATCTTCTTCAGGACGAGATCACCCGTCTGAAAGCTTCTAGGATGCACCTTCTTATCATAAGCTTTCTTCATTCGGCTTTGGTACAGACGACCAAATGCAATCGATGCTAACCTCTTCTCGTCCATCAGGCTGAGTTGGTTCAAGCGATTCGTAATCCATTCTGCCTCATCGAGTTTTACATCAACCAAAACTCGCAAAGAGGGAATCTCCACTTCTAATGGTAGGACAGCTTCCATACCATACACCAAGGAGAAAGGAGTTGCCCCGGTCGACGTACGCACCGTCGTACGATAACCGTGCAAGGCAAACGGCAACATCTCGTGCCAATCTTTATACGTCACAACCATCTTATGAACAATCTTCTTGATGTTCTTGTTGGCTGCTTCAACGGCGCCATTCATCTTCGGCCGGTAAGGAGATGAGTTGTGGTGTTCAATCTTGAAGCTCTGGCACAGCTCCTTCATCATCTTGTTGTTCAAATTCGAACCATTATCAGTAATGATCCGCTCGGGAATTCCATAGCGACAGATGATGTCCCTCTTTATGAACTTAGCCACCACCTGCTTGGTCACATTAGCGTACGAGGCTGCCTCCACCCATTTGGTGAAGTAGTCGATGGCTACCAGAATGAAACGATGACCATTGGATGCGGTGGGTTCGATCTTTCCTATCATGTCGATGCCCCACATGGAGAACGGCCAAGGGGAAGACATGACATTCAATGGGCACGGCGGCACATGAACTTTATCAGCATAAATCTGGCATTTGTGACATTTCCTTGCGAATCTGAAGCAATCCGACTCCATAGTCAGCCGGTAATATCCTGCTCTCAGGATCTTTCTCGTCATGGCGTGCCCGCCGGCGTGCGTACCAAATGTGCCCTCATGGACTTCTTCCATGAGCATACTCGCTTCTTTCTCATCTACACATCTGAGCAGCACGAGATCGTGGTTTCTCTTGTACAACACTCCGTCAGGATTGAGATAGAAGTTTCCAGATAGCCTCCTCAGAGTCTTCTTATCCTGGGTAGACGCACCCGCAGGATACTCCTTAGTCATAAGGAAGGTCTGGATGTCGTGGAACCATGGCTTGCCGTCGGTGGCGTCCTCGATTGCAAAGACAAATGCCGGTCTATCAAGACGCGAAAGTACAATTCTTGGAGCCTCATTCCAATAATTGACTTTATACATTGAAGCCAGCGTGGCTAAAGCATCAGCCATTTGATTTTCAGCCCTGGGTACATGATGGAGTTCCACTCGATCGAAGAACGGAAGCAGCCTCCTGGCATAATTCATGTACGGCACCAAGTTCGCTTGACGAGTTTCCCACTCCCCTTTAATCTGATTGATCACAAGCGCTGAGTCACCATATACGTCTAGATTCTTGATTCTCAAATCAATTGCCTCTTCTAGACCCATAATACATGCTTCATACTCTGCTTCATTGTTGGTAACTGGAAACGTCAGTCTCGCAGTAAACGGGATGTGGGATCCGTGAGGAGTCGTAATGATAGCCCCGATACCACTTCCATAGGAATTAACCGCTCCGTCGAATATCAACTTCCACTGAGACTTCCTATCTGGTCCCTCGTCGGGCAATGGCTCATCGCAGTCCTTTGCTTTGAGAAACATAATGTCCTCGTCAGGGAATTCGAACTTCATCGGCTGGTAGTCTTCGATTGGCTGTTCGGCAAGGTAATCAGACAATACGCTCCCCTTAATGGCTTTCTGAGAGACGTACTGAATATCATATTCTGTTAACACCATTTGCCACCTGGCAATCCTGCCCGAAAGAGCCTGCTTCTCGAAGACGTACTTGATCGGATCCATCTTCGAAATCAGCATAGTGGTGTGATTGAGCATATACTGTCGTAGACGTTTGGCGGCCCAAGCTAATGCACAACACGTCTTCTCCAGCATCGAGTATCGAGACTCACACTCAGTGAACTTTTTACTCAGATAATAAATGGCATGCTCTTTTCTGCCCGTCTCGTCGTGCTGACCGAGAACACACCCCATACTATTCTCCAGAACCGTCAGGTACATGATTAATGGTCGTCCAGCCACTGGGGGTATCAAGATTGGAGGTTCTTGCAGATACTGCTTTATTTTGTCGAATGCCTTCTGGCAATCCTCATTCCAAGTAATTGCCTGATCTTTCTTTAAAAGCTTGAACATCGGTTCACAAGTGGCCGTGAGCTGAGAGATAAACCTTGCAATGTAGTTTATTCGGCCCAGGAAACCACGAACTTCTTTTTCTGTTTTCGGCGCTGGCATTTCTTGAATAGCTTTTATTTTCGCAGGATCAACTTCAATACCTCGTTCACTAACGATAAACCCCAATAACTTTCCGGACCGCACTCCAAAAGTGCATTTGTTAGGATTCAGCCTCAGCCTGAACTTTCTAAGCCTTTCAAACAGCTTCAACAAATTGACCAGATGCTCCTCCTCCGTTTGGGACTTTGCAATCATGTCATCAACATAGACCTCGATCTCATGATGAATCATGTCATGAAACAAAGTAACCATTGCTCGCTGGTAAGTGGCCCCTGCGTTCTTCAGACCGAAGGGCATTACCTTATAGCAGAATGTTCCCCAGGGGGTAATAAACGTCGTTTTCTCCATGTCCTCCGGTGCCATCTTAATCTGATTGTAACCGGAGAAGCCATCCATGAACGAAAACACGGAGAACTGGGCTGTGTTGTCGACCAACACATCGATATGAGGCAACGGGAAATCATCCTTAGGGCTCGCCCTATTCAAATCCCGATAATCGACGCACATGCGTACCTTACCGTCCTTCTTCGGTACAGGCACTATGTTGGCGACCCACGGAGGGTAAGTGGTAACGGCTAGAAATCCTGCGTCCAACTGCTTCTGGACCTCTTCTTTGATTTTTACAGCCATGTCTGGTCTCGTCCTCCTAAGCTTCTGCTTGACTGGAGGGCAATCTTCTCGCAACGGCAAGCGATGAACCACGATATCAGTGTCAAGTCCGGGCATATCCTCGTATGACCAAGCAAAGACGTCACTATACTCTCGAAGCATCTCGACCAGTCTATGCTTGACATCATTCCGCAGCGCAGCCCCTACTCTGACATTTCTGATGAGCTCTTCAGAACCCAGATTTACGATCTCAACATCCTCCTCGTGAGGCAGAATATCCTTCTCCTCTTGTCTCAACAAGCGGGCCAATTCTTCCGGAAGGTCTTCGTCTTCATCAATCTCATCCTCGGCTTGATAGATCGGGCAATCAAAGTCGTAGTGAGCCGTAGAGGGTCCAGAGTCGATGTCGTCTGTTACGTGGATCCTGCAATAACAAGGGTTAAGTTTAAAGCAGGGATATGCAGGTCAGCACGAACCTCGTTGCCATTTTGCTGTTTTTTCGAAATAAACATAAAATAGGAATAACAGAGAACACAATATTTGATTACGAAGAAAACGCCTTTTATTTATTAACAAAATGCATACACATAATCCAACAAGGCCCCGACAGTAAAACCACTATGCCCCGGGCAGGACATAGGGTTGTACAAAGATTGTAAAAAGCAAATCATTACTCTTCACTTGTCAGCTTGATAATCTCCTTGATGGTCCAATTGTGAAGGCGCTCGCCCGGCTTGCTCGGTTGAATCCAGGCGTCGAGATCACAATCACTGTCTCCGCTGTCCTCCGACGCAGCGTTGATGCTCTCGAAAATTACTCCCCCCTTGGTGAATAAGATCGGCCCTTTCCCACGAGACGAGCCGCCAGAAGAAGATGAAGCTTCAGCTCCCGGACAATATCCCAATCCAAACTTATCCTGCTTGATTGGTATATCCAAGACATGCCCCCAGCCTGGGGTGGAACCGGCTTCGACGACGGCTGGTGCTTCCTTAAACGAGGAGAGGTTCAACTCTTGCTTCTCTGCGACGACAGGAGCCACCTCCTTCACCCTGACGGTTTCAAATGCCTGGCAAAGAGTCTCATGGATCTCACCATCCATTTCAACGTATTTAAAGGACGACAGGTGGCTTACCATGATGTCCTCCTCTCCACAGACTGTCACTATGCTGCCCCCAACAGCATATTTAAGCTTCTGATGCAGCGTGGACGTCACGGCGCCAGCAGAATGGATCCATGGCCGACCTAAGAGGCAACTATAGGCGGGCATGATATCCATGATATAGAAAACCGCATTGAATGTCTCCGGACCAACTTGAATTGGCATGGTCAATTCTCCGAAGACGTGGCGCTTGGTCCCATCAAAGGCTTTCACGACCAGATCACTGGGCGTGCACAACAGTCCACGGGTATCCAACTTCATCAGTGCCTTCTTCGGGAGCACGTTAAGCGAGGAACCCGTATCCACCAGGACATGTGACATAATCGTGCCTCTGCACTCTATTGAGACGTGCAAGGCGCTGTTGTGATCTCTTCCCTTAGGAGTCAGCTCTAGATCTGTAAATCCCAGCCCATTACCAGCGTTAACATGGGCTACTACTTCCTCGAGTTGATTTACCGATATCTCCTGCGGCACGTATGCAGCATTCAATACTTTCAATAATGCATTGCGGTGCGCCTCAGAGCACAGCAACAGGTTAAGGATCGAGATCTTTGACGGAGTCTGATGAAGATGATCTACAATTTTGTAGTCACTTTTCTTGATTAGTCGCATGAACTCTTCAGCATCTTTAACCAGCAAGTCCTTCTCTGCCCCTGCAGGGACCTCCTCAACAGCTTTACCTTTACCCTTATCCACAGCGTTAGCCCGGACCACTTTCTCTGTTGCAACCTCTGCTGGTGCGAACACTCTTCCGCTTCTAGTGATACCGCTGACCTCGGTAAGATTCTGCATAGTTGATCCGAACGGCTCAAGCTCTATCTTCTGACCATTACAATAAACTTCGGCGCCATAATTCCATGGAACGGCATTAGTACTCTCGAATGGGATCGGTCCGGCCCTGGTGATAGTGATAGTAGGCGGACGGGGCGCAGAAATAGTAATGGGGTGACGAGGAATAGTAATGGTAGCAACTTCATCTGCCTGCTTTAGCACGACTTCCCCTGATGCATTCTCAATGCTCCGGCTGAACTGTAAAATACCCTCGGACATCAGACTTTGGATACCTTCGATCAGCTGCTCACATCCGTCAGGAAGTGTAGCACAAGCCATACATAATTCTCCGCATCCAGGAAAGAAGCCCTTCTTCAGCAACTTAGCCTTGACAAAACTCAACGGCGTCCTCAAATCTTTGACATCGGTCAGCAAGTCTGAATTCTCCTCAGTGATAACAGCATTCACCCCGCCCCCCTTATGATGAGGCATTGGATTTTTGGTGACGTTGGGCACGTTGTCAGAAAAGTTGATAACCTTGGCATCCACCAAGTCCTGGACTTTGTGCTTAAAAGCTTTACAATTCTCAATCGTATGGCCAGGTGCCCCAGTATGGAATTCACAAGTAGCACTGGCATCATACCCCGGTGGTGGCGCCCCTGTTAAGGGAGCCAACGTCCTCTTTTGAACTAATTGGAGCTGGAGCAACGTTTGCAAAAGCTGTGCATATGACATAGGTGGAGTATCAAACTGACGGCTTGCCAGGGGAGCCCGATTCTGATATCTTTTATACCCCTGATTATTCTGCTGCTGAGGTTGCTGCTGCTGCGGCGGAGCAGCTGGAATGTTTATGCTAGCAATCTGAGGTTGAGGGCCCTTGCCCTTTCTCCTAGCATTAGTGACAGCACTGGCATCTCCCTCTCGACGCTTGCCAGTATAGGGTTTCTTGCTACCTCCTCCAACTGAGGATGATTCGCCCTGAATCTTTCCAATCTTTATACCGTTCTCGACATGCTCGCCCAAAGTGATGAGAGCCGAGAATGTTCCAGACATGCCACTGACCAGCTTTTCATAATAGATTCCGGGAAGGGTAGCCACGAACATTTGTACCAGCTCACGCTCAACCATCGGCGGTTGAACCCGAGCAGCCAATTCACGCCACCGCTGGGCGTATTCTTTGAAGCTTTCATTGTTCCGCTGTGAGAGATTCTGAAGCTGAACTCAGTTGGGAGCCAAGTCGCTATTATATTGATAGTGGAGAACAAACGCTTCTGCAAGATCTTTCCAGGTGCGCACAGTAGCGGGCTCCAAACCCATATACCATTCGAGTGATGGACCAGAAAGACTATCCTGAAAGAAGTGCATCAGCAACTTCTCATCGTCAGAATAGGCGGACATCTTTCTATAATAAGATCGGAGGTGGACCCGGGGGCAAGTAGTACCCTTATACTTCTCGAAGGTAGGCACCTTGAATTTGTGAGGTACTTTAAAGTCAGCAATCAATCCGAGGTTGGACATGTCAACGCCCAATGTGTTCTGATTTTCTATGCTTCTCATCTTGTCTTCCAGTGCCTTGAACCTGAGTCGAGCTTCAGCAGTCAACTCCGCCTCTACACCTCTCTGAGAGAATATGTCATCCTGATGGTCCTCCAGCCACGGTTGAGGCACCACCAGATTTCTTGCACCAGCATTGCCGTTGACCGGCCCCATGTTAACATTGGCTCCCACACTACCATTTACGGTGCCAGCCGCGTTGAGTCCGAGATTAGTCATCAGGTTGCCGTTAGCACTGCCGTTGCCCCCGGCGGCAGGAACAATGTTCTGTGGAGTATCCCCTGGAGGAGGAGTAGGCACGGCCCCTCCATGAAGTATGCCATTACTGTCAACCCTGGAGATCAGAGGTTGAACCAGAGTACGAAGCTGATCTTGACCATTCGCGACCACCTGCATCAGCTCCATAAAACGATCCATCCGCTCATGGAGCTCTTGAACATCTGACTGTACCTGGTCCATGATTCTCGTCTGATTAGCGCGAGTTGAGTAGCGGTGGATGAGTCTTTGATCAATCCTGGAGATCGAAAGCAACTCGAAACCTGAAAAACCTGTCAAGAATAAAGGTTAGGAAAAGCAATAGGATATACACCATGCAAATATGCTTCATGCAGATGCATGCGTGTGTCTGTGTGCGTGGGAGATTTTTCCCCGATCCTAGTGCCTTAGTGACGGTGCTGATAATAACAGGAGGAAGAAGAAATCCGAGCCCAATCATGGAAACATCAATCTCATATATATATGGAAAGGCCTGTCGAGGCAATACACAGTATCAGCGAGTACAAATCAACAACATGACCTCAGCCAACAAGTCTGGTGATGGTCAGCATACATCAAAGATCAAAAACAACAGGGATATAACTAGTCAAGTGCGGCCACGGACGCGATACTCTGCTAATAACTCCTTTGTCTCTGAATGATCTGGCGAAGTGAGCAACCCCTTGACGAGTAGTTCCCTCTGCCTGATAGTATGTTGAAGCCCCTGAACTGAACTCTCCCAAGCGCCTTCGCCAAAGCAATCTTCCAGCTTCCGCTTCTTAGACTCAAACATCAGCTTATGCTCCTTCAGGCTAGCAATAGCTTTGTTGAGACGGGCTTCAGCGGAGTACCTGCGGGCGGTCTCTTCATCAAACCTCCGCTCACTGTCTTTCACTTCAGTCTCTAGCTTAGAAATCCGCAGCATCAGCTTGTCTTCTCGCTCCTTCCTGGTAGCCATGGAGGTCTTCCAATGCTGGTCGAACCTAGATATTCTCCGATATGCTTCCTCCAAATGCTGCTTCTTCGTAGCCAGCACATCATTAGCAGCTCTGAAGTCTTGACCCAAGCGTTCTCGATCAGCAATCTGCTTTGCCAAGTCTGCACTCAGCTGGCTCACCGACTCTGTTTGCTTTTTGAGAGCATACACGGCTTCGTTCCTCTCACTTCGAAGCTGAGCTAACTCCTTCTCTAATTCTGCATTCATCCGCTTCAGTTCATCCCGCTCGGCTAGTACCTGGTTGTGCTGATGAATGGACACAGTGGTGGGCTCTTCGACTGGTGGAGGACTCTCCGGTCTGACATGAGGGAATGGCATCCCTATAGTGCTGGCTCTGGCTCTGATCCAATCTGAATAAGGAGGGTAAGCTTGGTTGTTGCTCTTCCCCAACAAAGGCTTTCCTCTCGTGCTGATATTGTTCCACGCATACTGAAGCTTGGACAACAAATCCCCCTCTAGAATACCCGTGAGGTACAGAGATTCCCGTACCTCTTCTTCCTTCGGTGGAGTCCTCAAAGCATATGCAAACTGGCGAACTAGCAATGATGGGTTGTAGTTGATGCAACCCTTCCTACCTATCAGAGGTACGTTAGGAAACCCACTACAACTGAAGATCATCTCGGTGCCTAACCTGCCTCTGTCAACGAACCAAACAATGTCTTCTGCCGACAAGCTCATTAGATGCTCAGGCCACTCAGCCGTGGCTGCAGACAAGACAGAAGAACCCCTCTTGGGCAAATGACTATCAAACCACTTGTACAACAACGGTACGCAGCATGAAACATTCTTTCCTCTCCGGTTCTCATTCTTGTAGTGCACTGAATGGTAAACATCTCCGATCAGAGTAGGGACTGGATTCCCTGAGGCAAAGATATGGAATGCATCATAATCTACGAAATCAGGCATGCTGGGAAATAGGATGATGCCATATATGCATAAAGCAAGGATGGCGCTGAAGGTGTCCCAACATTTATCCTTGGCACACTGCTGAGCCTTAGCTATCAGAGACTGCAGAGAGAACCCTGGGACCTTGTTCCAACTCGTTACCACTAACTCAGAAGCGCTCAAATGGAGTGAGGAAGCCAAGCTAACCAGATCAGGTTCAGCATCCATGTGGACAAAAGGCATCTGCCTTTTGACAGGCACACCCAGCATATCAGCATACTCTTCCAATGTTGGCGCGAGAATAAAGTCATGAAAAGTGAAACACCTCAAGGGAGGGTCATAAAACTGCAGAAGAGCATGTAACCCATTCAACTCGGACGTAGAAGGTTTGTAAACCAGGCTAAGCAACCTGCCATAAGACTTCCTGAACCTATCCTTCACAGAATCCCCTGCCAGGGCTATCAAACCAGTCAGCTTCGACACGTCGGGGGTCGGGAACTTATACGCAACAGTCTTCCTGAGAGAGGCCATAATAACAGTAGGAGGCGGGAAATCCTGGATCGGGGAAACGGTACCTGCAACACAGACACACGTTAATGGAATGCAGATGAATGCGTAAACTAATGCAAAATGCAGGTATGCAATAATATATCCAAGTGGCTGCTGCGGAGATTCGGTATCAACAGTCACTGATGAGAAGGAAACCCCGGTGTAAGGTCACTAATCTGATCTGCTAAGAATAACCATCTGATGGGGACCGAGATCAAAATTCTGTTCTGGCAAGCGTAAGTCACTGATAATAAGGACCCCGGGTGCAAGATCAAGGAACATCTGTTGAAGTCTTCAGATCCCAAATCAAAATCTGCCCTATCAAGAACAAACACCCAGCTGCTGATGAGATCTTCAGACCTCACTCAAAATCTGCCCTATCAAGAACAGATAACATCTGCCGATGAGGTCTTCAGACCTCACTCAAAATCTGCTCCATCCAGAACAAACCACCGATGATAACATACTGATCAAAGCCTGCTCTATCAAGAACAGACAAACACCCGGCGACAAGATCCTCTGATCAAGAACCTCTTGCTCTATCAAGAACATGTCTGCAACTGAGAACCCAACATAACTGATTCACTGCCAAGAAAACCAGGTAGTCTGAAGGTCTAAGTTTCCTGCAATAAACCCAGTCCCACTCACAGGTATGAACCTAGACTGACTCAAGGTACGACATCCTATGCGTTCATCAGCGTCACAGACATTCAAAACCGATGATACGATTCCCAGAAGGAGTGGCATCATCAAGTCCTGAAGAGGCCTCACTTAGCTAAATCACAAATGATCGGTCCCCAGAGTCGACAATCCACCAAACCAGCAACCGTCTCAACCCAAAGGGTTGAAAGTGAAGCCAACCGGATGAACCTCGTCTGAGCGTGGATTTCATGAGACACTAGTGCCTGCAAAGCAAGCACGCGCCCACTAATTTCCACTCTAAGTCTATGGTGCACTCAAGCCTGGGTCTGGCTTCTCACTCAATCAGAACTCCCATCCCACAACAGCACAAATAATCATATTTTATCCCTCAGAGCTAAGTAAGGTGCGCGAAAATAAGGTGCCGGCAAAACAGAAGAGTCGCCACCTTTCGTTATTTATCCCTCAGAGCGGGAAAGGAAACGATCGGAAAAACCTGACGAATAAGGGTAAGACAAGGTCATCGCAACCATTGTCTGGGTTCGGGAGTCGGTTATGCAAGGGGAAGGTATTAGCACCCCTCACGTCCGTCGTACTCGACGGGATCCTCGTTTGTTTGTTTACTTGGACGGGTTGGTTATAATCTATCTACCTATCAAGGCTGGCTGAAAAATAAAAGAAAAATGACTCGGCAAAGTGTCGCGCTTTATGCATACGTATTCTCATCAGAGAATGAGAAATCAGAGTCAACGTAGTTCGGCTAACTACGGGTGAAGGTTGAAGGTTGCTCGCTAGGATGTCGCATCCTATGCCTACGTACTTTCATCTGGTATGAAAGATCAGAGCAAACGTAGTTCGGGAAACTACTGGTTATCTCCTAAAAGAAGTGTTTTTTATTATGTTTGCGATTTCAACCGCACTAGAGACTATGACCTGAGAGTGAATGCGTCGCATGTCACCCAAAGGGTACCATACTAAACATCCAGACTGTGGAAAAGAAACTCTCCCACAATCCTTTCTCAGATAGCTTAAGGCTCGTAACGTACGAAAGAAATCATTCATGATTACTGTATCTTAAACTGTTTCGAGATGAGAAGAGAACAGGCCCAACTAGGAGGGGGACTATCAAGTCCTACTGTTATCATGCCATTGATTCATCCTATGGTTGAGGTTTGAACAGGGAACTCCTAGATGTTGTCATGCATAGGTTTCAACCTAAAAGTCTATCATCAAATCCTTATCAAAGGAAATGAGAGTCCTAAGGGATCATGTCAATGATACACCAACACAGACAAAAGCATCAGCTTTAACAGTAAAATGCATGCAATGCAAGTGAGGGAGGAAATGTGTGTGGGGCTTCAGCCTCCACAAGCTCGTCTCGACCTCAAGCCAGTCATGAAATAACAGTAATCATACTGAAAAATAAACAACATGCTATCAAGCAATAAACAGTAAACTGCAATCATACAGAAAGAAGAAATGAAATGCTACCAAGCAAAATAAACACATGGGCAAGGGAGCTGAGCTCTACCGAATACCCGCAAGCAAAGCCAGGCAGTAACAATACAATCAGATGCACTCATGCTCTTAGACTGAACTTATTCTAAATGTGCTTAGTCTAATGCAGCAGACAAATCAGACAAAACACACAATACATCAAAGAAAACAGAAGAAAGCCTCAGCTCCTCCAGCAGCAACCCAGTCTTCAGACTTCAGAGATCACTTGCTTTCCAGGTATCAAACCGACAACATGAGTATCAACTCATCTTCTCCCTTGAGCTTCAGCTCCTTTGACCAGCTCCACCTTCAGGCTTCACTATCTTCAGGGATATTCAGGCATCAACAAAGTCTTCAGACTTCAACAATCTTCAAGGAATCATCCTCTTCAAAGCTTCAGCTTCTATCTTCAATGGCTCAAATGCTCCAGCAAACAAGATTCAGTCAATAAGATGAGGTGAGGATGTTGCAGTGCTCACTGACTTCCAAAGGATGCCATTGAGAACTTAACATCAAAGGAAAGGCTCTCTCAAAGTTCTACCTTATAGGGCAAGGTCACTAATCCCTCCAAAGGAGAGAGGTGAATACCCTTAAGGGACTCTATGTCACAGAGAAGAAAGGAGGTGAACAAGACACTCCTTGTTTATTGAACAAAGTATTCTATCTAGGGCTCTGCCTATGCACCTATCAACCTATAAACAAAACAAACAAAAGCTATGCTAAACTCCTCTGCAAGGTTTTCAAAGCTTCCATGATGATCCACAAGCTCTTCACAAGGTCTTCACATGATGCCCAAGCTCACACACTCAAAAAGAGAAGGAAATAAAACACAACAATACAACTTATGCCTTTAAGCAACACCCATACTATCCATACATTCAAAAATCAATGAAAAATACTAAAACACCATGCAATATTCTAGTAAAATTCTAGGGGATTCTATACATACTTACCCTTAACCCATGTACTCCCCATACACTAATTTGGCCTATAAACCCCAAAACAAATTTGTTCAATTCTACCTATACAACTTAAAACCCTAATTAGAGCACCTAAATGTCTAACAATCAAACTACATCAAATTTAATTTCTAAAATCAAGGGATAAATCCTACATGAAACTAGGGTTCAATATCTAATTACACAAAAAAGAATGAATTAAAAAACCAAAGGGAAGGTCCTAAAACAATTCTTGCAAGATAAGGTATCAACTAAAAGAAATAAAATACACTATTTAAAAGAAAATACCATTAACAATTCTACATTAAAAATAAAATTTCATTTTTATTTTTATATTTTTCTACCCAAAATTATCTAAACATAGAAAAAAGAATGAGTAAAAAATCATTATTTATCAATTACTTATGAATTTTTAAAGATTGCAAAAATATTAAGAGAATTAAAAAGAAATCAAAATAATATAAAAGGGAGGGGGGTGGAAATAGAAGGGCCAGATAGTTCATTTCATTTGGGCCAGCGCGTGTGGGGGGTGCGGATATGAAACGGATAAGCCCAGAGTTTTCCACTAAACCAAACGACTGCGTTTTGATTTTTAAATTTTCCTCCGTTTTCAATTAAATGGCAACCACATGATCCTTCTCAGTGTCAAATGCTTGACCCAGATCCAACGGACGCAGCTCATCGTCCCCAAAACGACTTAGGGTTTTCAGGTTCACCCGTTTCATGCACACAAACTCATCCATCTTGTTCTCTCTGCTCAGTGGATGAAATTCCACGATTCCAAAACGAAAGATCATCTACTCATCCAGGGGAACACAGCCATACGTACCAATTTCCCTAACTCTCTCTAGATCACCCCAACAGAAGCTTGCAAGATCATGGTTCAACCATATGCACCTGATGTCATCCTTCCATAATCCTTGAATCTAATGGCATACAGTTATTCTACACAATATCCTAACCATTCTAAGCTAGTTCTTGCTAACTGAAGCTCACAAACCAGCTAATTCTTGGAGATCAAAGTTTCTTGGCTCTGCCATCAACTACCATGGATCGGGCTCTAACTCTCAGAGCTTCATCATCTAACCTAATGCACCAGTTCTAGACCTATAAAACTAATCAAAACTACATAACTTAAGAGAATGGTGATGAGAAAGAACCTATCAAGAGGTTATGGTGGAGACTCGTGTGGCTGCTTTCAGGCCTTGAGACTTCTTCCAAATGGTCCTTGGATGATCAATAGCCTTCTGTTTGCACTTGTGATGAAGGAGAAGATCTGCAATGGAAGGAAACCAGAATTGCTTCAATTTGAAGAAACCTCTTCAATGGCTGCTTCTCTCTTTCTCTCCCCTCTGAATCCTCTTGCTATCACCAACCTTGAGCACTATGAAGATCACCCTTCTTATAGTAGTGGATGGAAGTTACTGGAAACATCTAGAATCCTCTTGGAAAGTTCATGAACTTCTCCTTAAAAGAGACTTTGAAAATCTCATCTCCCTTGCCTTAAACCTTGCATTCTATGCCAAAATGCCTTAATATGAGATATTGAGTGATGAGAAATGAAATCAGCCCTTTACTTTTCCTTGTGCAAGCCTTTTCAAAGTTGCCTTCTTTTTCAAGTAACATTTTTCCAAAGGAACCTCATTTTTTTAAGCTTTAAATCAAAATTCTACCTAAACCAATGTTCTCAAAATGGTGTTTCCAATCAAAATGATATATTGGATGACCTATTTTGGGTTTGTGGATCTCACAAACCAATTTTCAAATTCAACTTTTCAAACTTATATGCCATTTTTAGTTCATTTTTGACCAATCATGCAAATCCATGCTATGAGCTTTTACAACAATTTATGACCTTCTTTCTAGACTTAAAATCACATTTTGAACAACTTTCATGTTTTGAGTTTTTCCATTTGAGGCTTGGAAATAGGAGATATGGCATTTGCTTAAAATGACCTATAACTGACAAATGACCAAAATACCCCTGTCTTGTTCAAACCATAAGTTGAGTTCCCCAAATCCTATCAAGGACTTCTACCACTCAAATTAAATCTAAGAAGATGCCCTCCAACATTCATGTTGACCAAGAAATCATAGGAATCATCCTACTAGGGAAAAAGTTGTCTACAAGTTGGGTGACTTTCAAGGACCCAGATTCACACACCTCAGCTGACCTGTAATTTGTCAAAACCATAACTTGAGCTCTGTAACTCCTATCAAGGACTTCCACCACTCAAATTAAAGCTAAGAACAAGCTCTACAACATTCATGTTGTGGGGAAGATGAGATATCAATCACATCTAGAGCTAAAACTTCCTGGAAGATAGGGATCAAACTAGGGTTTTTTCACTGACAATCCTTGGAGACCCTAACTTGAAACTTCTCAAACTCCTCAATCATGATGAGTTGGTCTAGGAATCATCTTTATAACATCTTTATGCATCATTCCATGATCTCATAGCCCTTGGATTAGGTCTCAACCTTCTCCAAATCTTCAGTGATCCTAGGGTTGACCCAGTCAAAACCCTAATTCTACCAATCATGGTTGAATCTTCTGAATTCTTGCCTAATGACCTCTCTGGGCTTCATGATGGCTATCAAGAAATCTCATAGGCTTTTTCAAAACATCAAGTTCATTCTCAAAGTCTCAGAATCATCTGAGGAGTACCCACAACTCTCAAGCTATGAAGCACACAACCCTGGTTTCAATCCACTTCCTCTGAGGGTCTCTTGAACTTTCTGATGAAGGTATCAACTCTCAAACACTAGATGGATAAATAATTGTTGGTCAAATTTTGGGGTGCAACAGAAAGCTAAAAACATCTTAATCTCCTCATTAGGTGTAGATGAATACTATCGTGTATCCCATTGTCCTACCGCTAAGGCCATGTGGGATTCACTACAAATAGCCCATGAGGGGACAAACGATGTTAAGTTGGCTAGAATCAATACATTAACTCAAGAGTTCGATCTCTTTTTCATGGAGCAAGGGGAAACCATTGCTGACATGCAAAAGAGATTTACTCATCTCATCAATCGTTTACATTCATTAGGTAGGTCTGTTTCCAATGATATTGCTACTAATAAGATCTTAAGATGTCTAAACAGGGAATGTCAGCCTAAAGTGACCACCATCAAAGAAGAACATGATCTTACCTTATTAGATTTAACAACATTGTTTGGCAAATTATAAGAGCATGAACAAGTACTTTTGAGCTTAGACCAACGCGAAAAGATGGAAAAGAAAGACAAAACGAAGGTGAGTGAAAAGAAATCAATAGCTCTCAAGACTTCCTCCTTGAAGTCTCAAGAAAAAGAGCAAAATGATTATTCCTCGAGCGACGAAGAAGAAGAAGACACAAGCGAAGATATGGGGTTGTTTGTTAAACGGTTAACCGTTACGTGAGAAAGAACGGCATCCAAAATTCCGAGAAGAACTTGGTAAACTTCCGGAAACAATCAAGACACTCCAAGGATGATGACTCGAAAGGTAAAAAGACTAGAGGGACGTGCTACATGTGTGGAAAGCCCGACCACTACAAATCGGACTGTCCAATGAATAAAAAGGGAAAGGACAAGGAATCATCAAAATCACACAAGAAATCATCAAAGCCTAGGAGAGCGTACATAGCATAGGAAAATGACAACGACTCTTCCTCCTCTGATGAAAGTTCTAGTGATGAAGAAGAGTCCGTGAATCTATGCCTCTCCGCCAATCAGAAAAATAAGAAAAAACAGGTACGTCACTCTAAATATGATAAGTCCTCAAATATGTCGCATTCAGAATTACAAACCGCATTTCATGCCTTACATAATGAAGCAGTTGAAGCCTTCAAGAAACTTGCTTCTAATAAGAAAATCTTTACGTATTTAGAGCATAAAGTTAAAGAGTCCGAAAAGAAATTAGAGGACCTTAAGGCTTCCATTGTGAAAGGCAATGAATCGGATTGTAAAGACAATAGAAATCCTTTCAACTTCGGGTGTGGCACTTGTCATATTTGGCAAGGTGAGGTTAGAAACCTCAAGGCCAAATTAAACAAGGCACTTGAGCCTAAAGTTACATTTGCTATTGATAAAAAGGATTTTAGAAAAAGTATGATTAACCCATACCAAAAATATGCATATGTAATTAGGGATCAAGCAAGTGAAAGTGTCTCTAAAGTTGATTTTGCTTGCTTATATTGTTGCAAGAAAGGCCACTCCATTGGTAAATGCCGGTTTAGGAGATTTCTGGTTCCTAAAGGCATCTACCAATGGTTGCCCAAACGCAACCATTTTGTCGCTAACCTATTAGGACCCAATATGCCATTGGGTACCTCCTTGTGCTAATTATGTTTTGATAGGTGAAATGTGTCGAGACCACCGAGAGAAGATGGGTTCTCGATAGTGGGTGCTCAAGACACATGTCTGGAGACATATCCTTATTCATAGACTTTGTGGCTAAGAAGAAAGGGTATGTAACTTATGGTGATAACAACCGCGGAGCAATACTAGGTAAAGGTAGTGTAGGTAATCTCGCCTCTACTATGATTTCCGACGTATTGCTTGTCGAAAACCTTAAACATAACCTGCTTAGCATTAGCCAATTGTGCGACAAAGGATACAATGTATCCTTTTCAAAAGATTGTTGCAAAATTGTGCATGAAAATGATAAGAAGAATATGTTTAATGGTTTTAGAGTAAACAATGTATATATGCTTGACTTAAATGAAGTATCATTAACAAGCGACAAATGCCTCATAACTATGAGTGAAGACTCATGGCTATGGCATAGGCGTTTAGCGCATGTTAATTTTGACTTACTCAATAAGGTAGTCTCAAAAGACCTAGTCTTAGGACTTCCCAAAATAAAGTTCACCAAGGATCACCTTTGTGATGCTTGTCAAAAAGGGAAGCAAACGAGGATCTCATTTAAATCCAAAAAGATAATTTCAACAACGAGACCTCTTGAACTTCTACACATGGACTTGTTTGGGCCGTCTAGGATCAAAAGTCTAGGAGGAAACTATTACAGGTTCGTAATAGTGGACGACTTTTCTAGGTTTTGTTGGACCATCTTCTTAGTAAGTAAAAGTGATACATTCGCCGCTTTTGAAAAGTTTGCTAAGCTTTCCCAAAATAAGTTAAATACAAACATAGTGTCCATTAGGAGCGACCATGGAGGTGAGTTTGAAAATCACTTATTTGAAGAATATTGCGGTAACCATGGTATTGATCATAACTTCTCCGCTCCACGCACTCCTCAACAAAACGGGGTTGTGGAGCGCAAAAACCGTATTTTAGAAGAATTGGGAAGAATAATGATTAACGAAAGTGGTTTACCTAAATATTTTTGGGCCGACGCCATTAGTACGGCGTGCTATGTTTTGAATAGGGTACTTATTCGCCCCATTCTAAACAACACACCGTACGAACTTTTAAAAGGGTGAAAGCCTAATGTTTCTCACTTGCACGTGTTTGGATGTAAATGCTTTGTATTAAACAATGGAAAGGAAAACTTGGGCAAATTTGATTCCAAAGCCGATGAAGGTATCTTTCTCGGATACTCTCACTCGAGTAAAGCATATAGAATATATAATAAACGATTACTTGCTGTAGAAGAGTCTGTGCATGTTACCTTTGATGAGTCCTACCCGAGAAATGTCGGAAAGGATAGTGTCGTTCATGATGCAGGTACATCCACTGAAGACATACTCAAAAGTGGCGAGACGGGGATTGATCAACCTGACAAAGCCAAATTTGAGAAGGATAAGGATGCACACCGTGATGCAACAGAGGAAGTTCATCTGCCTTCAAACGACGATCTTCCTCAAGAATGGAAGTCATATAAAGACCATCCAATTGAAAACATTATTGGAGACATCACAAAGGGTGTAACAACTCGAGCTAAGCTAAGTAATTTCTGTTATTACTTCGCTTTCGTGTCACAGATGGAACCTAAAAACCCTAAGGAAGCCCTACTCGATGAACATTGGTATTTGTCAATGCAGGAGGAACTGAATCAGTTTACTAGAAATGAGGTTTGGGACCTTGTCCCTCCTCTACGAGGTCATCGAGTAATCGGCACCCGATGGGTGTTTAGAAATAAACTGGACGAGAACGGAGTAATAACTCGCAACAAAACGCGTTTAGTCGCGCAAGGGTATAACCAAGAGGAAGGCATCGACTATGAGGAAACTTATGCACCGGTTGCCCGACTCGAGGCTATACGCCTTCTACTTGCTTTCGCTTGTGCGAAAGATTTTAAGTTATTTCAAATGGACGTCAAAAGTGCGTTCCTTAACGGGTTTATAAATGAAGAAGTCTATGTTGCTCAACCACCTGGTTTTGAGTCTCATGAGTATCCTGATCATGTCTATAAACTGAAAAGAGCTTTGTACGGTCTCAAACAAGCTCCTAGAGCTTGGTATGAGAGACTAAGCAAATTCTTACTTGATCAAGGCTACTCAAGAGGAAAAGTTGATACTACTCTCTTCATTAAACGTCAAGGAAAACACTTAATTCTTGTACAAATTTATGTTGACGATATCATATTTGGATCCACTAACATGAATCTCGTAAGAGAGTTTGCTAAGCTTATGCAGGGTGAATTCGAGATGAGTATGATGGGTGAACTCAGATATTTTCTCAGGTTACAAATCAAGCATTTGAAGGAAGGAACATTCGTGAGCCAAACAAAATATTGTTTGGATCTTCTCAAGAGATTTGACATGGCAAATGCAAAAGCCATAGACACCCCTATGCCAACATGTGCAAATATGAGTAAAGATGAAAGTGGCAAAGATGTTGAGGTAAAAAGGTACAGAGGTATGATTGGCTCACTTCTCTATCTCACTGCTTCGCGTCCCGACATTATGTTTAGCGTGTGTATGTGCGCCAGATACCAATCATGTCCTAAGGAATCCCACCTAAAATCTGTCAAACGCATACTTCGATACCTATCTGGTACTCCGAAGTATGGATTGTGGTATTCTAAGGGTAATGATTGTTCATTGGTAGGCTTCTCCAATTTTGATTTTGCCGGTTGCAAATCGGATAGGAAAAGCACCAGTGGTACATGCCACTTATTTTCAAACTCCTTGGTTAGCTGGCACAGTAAGAAACAAGTGTCTGTTGCTCTGTCAACCGCCGAAGCGGAATACGTAGCCGCCGATAGTTATTGTGTGCAAGTCTTATGGCTTAAACAACAACTATTGGACTTCAATTTGAAACTAGAACGTATTACAATATTGTGTGACAACACCAGTGCTATAAATCTTACCAAGAATCCGGTGTTACACTCGCGTACCAAACACATAGAAATTCGACACCATTTTCTTAGGGATCATGTAGAGAAGGGTGACGTTGTCTTTGAACACGTCGATACTAAAAACCAACTAGCAGACATTTTCACAAAGCCGCTAGCCAATGAGCCCTTCTTTCATATCCGTCGAGAACTTGGTATTCTCGATATTTCTGATCGAGTTTAATAATTACTACGTTCAAATTTAATATATTTACAACTATGTTTTTGTACCACTAACAATCGTTTTGAGTTTGTTGCAAGTGCAAATCTGTGGTTAACAAGAGTGGTCGGTATAGAGGTGATATTTCTCCTTTCTCCTTCTTTTTCTTCTCTCTCTCTTAGCATTCATGACTTGAAAATAACTATATCGTTCTACAATCATGGTACTTATATATGTATATGACTGTTGCTGGTTGATACTATGTGTGTTGAATGCATGTCATATTGTGAAAAGATGAATAGGCATGATAAATAGGCAAGTGTGACATTCTGCATAACATAAAATTAAAAATTTTGAGTTTTTTGAAGGTTTGAGTCGACCTAAACAGGACAATGGTCGACGCATGCTGTAAACTTTCAAAATTATCAAAAACTGTATAGTATGCGTCGACGCATGCAGGGCTATGGTCGACGGCTCGCTTGAAAACCCAGAAATTTTCTCTTTTTGAAAAACGTTCCAAATTCCCTCTCCCCTACATTAAATGTGCAGACAACTCTTATGATGTTTTGATATGACATTCATCTTGTAAATTGCATCTAGACACCTAATATGTCTCCTTGTCTCCTCCCTCTTCCCAAAAACCATAACACCTCCCTCTATTAAAGACCTAAGTATTTTTCTTCTCCAACATTATTTCCAAATCATTCTCTTCAAAGTTCATCTTCAAACTCCACCAAAACTCATCATCAATGGCTTCCTCTCTCTGCAAAACTACCAGTAAGAGATCAAGAGCTTCTTCATCCTCTGCTTCAGTTTCGGTTTCTGCTGTTTCACTTGTTCATCGTCCTGCTGTTGAAAACTTCAACAAAAGTCTCAGCAAAAGGGCCATAGTTCCACAGCATGCCTTCTACCATGCAACAAGTGAGCGCTTGCATCTCACTCGGATTCTGTCCCTGTTGGACTTTCAAGGGTTCGTCAATTTCCTAGAATGTAATACAAAGTACAGTGAGGATTTGGTCAGAGTGTTTTACACAAATATGCGAGGTAACTTTCAAGATCAGCACTTTCATACCTCTGTAGGAAATAGACTGGTTAATATCAATTCTGAAGTATGGAACAAATATTTTGATATGACTGTTGATGCTAATGCACCACCTCTTCATGAGGTAACTGACACTCGTACGGTGCCGGGTTATGAATTTAAGAGGGCTCTGAATGGAATGCTCAAACGACCCTATCCAGAGGCAATTGTCAACAGCGATGCTTTTCCTCGATCGGTCACAGCCGGGAAACTCAATACAGGGGAATGAATCCTTCAGTGGATCGTCGCTCGTATACTACGACCGAAAAAGGGTGGCCTATCATGTGTCGAATAAGCTGAGGTACATCTTATCTATATACTGCAAAACAGGATCAAAATAAATTGGCCTTACTATATTGCTAGCAGGATGTTTGCTCTGAGAGACTCAAGTAGAGGCACTGCTTTAGCCTATGGATCGTTCATCTCGAAAATTCTTGCTACTGCGAATGTTGTGTATCCAACATTTCCATGTGTATCAGTTCCCTCGGATAAAGAATTTAGCACCAAAACCCTTGCAATGATGGGGTATTTTTGGTGTGCTGAACGACGTTCATACAGATTTGTCCGTCGGGCCAATATTCCTCCGGTGCCTCGTAACGATTCTGATGAAGAAGACAGTGAAGAGCAGGGTGAAGAAGAAAGCGAAGAACAAGGTGAAGAAGAAAGTGACGAGGAAGGTGAAGAAGACGATGCAGAAGACAACACAGATGCAGAGATACAAGAACCTATCTATGGGACTTAAGATTATCATCAATCTCCAGTCCAAGATACGGCTACAAATACCGATTGAGTCCAGTACTCATATCCATCAGAAGAACAAGAAGGCGATTCTACAAATCAAGGATGGGGCGATTGGCAATATACAGGCTGGACTACCTTGGGTAGATTCTATGACCCATATCACGGCTACCCTCAAGACTATCAACCCTCTCAGCACTCATCACCTCCTCTGCCTTCGGATAACTCTGAAGTCATTACTATGATGCAGTCAATGTAGTTAGAACAACAAAACTTTATGAGGCGTCAAGACACTCAGATGGAGCAGATTAAAGCTGGGCTCTATGCCCAAAATGAAAGGTTCAATTCATTTTCTACTCGGATGGACGCCCGTATTGACTCTCTGGTTGAATCACATGAGCGGCAAGATTGGGAAATCACCAACTCTCTTACTCATCTCAACATGTCCGTCGAAGCCTTTTTGGACTTCTCGGATCCTTACCACAATCCAAATGCTACATACCGAGGGAGAGGACGAGGACGGGGTCGTGGTTATTAGATTCATAGTTACATATTTCATATTTGCTTATCTGTTTTCGTCTGTGTACTTTTCATTTTTTTTCTATATTATGTATGCCTGAACTTTCATTACATGTTTTCGCCATTATCTATTAATTCACGATATTTTTGTTCATTATCATGCTTGTGTGTGAAGTTTGGTAATTAACTATCACCTATTGTATGTTCTCTGTTAATTGATGCATTCCTCTTCTCTTTTTGATGGTGTCAAAGGGGGAGAAGACAATGTAGTAAGCAAACACAAAAGCCAAGTCAGGATATTAATAGTTCAGGATATTAACAACATTTGATGGCTGTTTGTTCTACAGCCTTATAGTGCAAAAGAAAGGGGGAACTTGTATATACTCGTGTGTATACATTGCATATTTGGTGTTTTAGTTGTATATAGGTTGTCATCATCAAAAAGGGGGAGATTGTGGAGGCAAATCGCCACATATCACACAAGTCTGTAAGACATTGATAAATGCAGGTTTCGATGATGACAAATTCCCAGGATAGACTGGAAAGTATGAATTCCAGATCCACTAAACCAGATGCAATGTATCACCCACCATATCCTTCTTTCGCTTATCTTAAAAATTTCTGAAATGAATATACTTTGTGTTGACAAAATGCAATCATGACTAAAGGCATGAAAAACTTCAAACTAATGAATTTTTGCAGACTTGCAGGACATGGGTCGACCATAGGGTCGGCGTAGTCATCAAAAAGGTCCAAATCAGTCAGCGCACAAAGCATGCGTCGACCATAGGGTCAGCGCATGAAGGAATAACATTCAAGCGGGTCAGCGCGTAAGGGCATGGGTCGACCATAGGGTTGGCGCACAAAGGAAATGAATTTCAACGGGTCAGCGCACGCCGACTGTATGGTCGACGCACACTGATGAAATTTCCAGAAATCCAAAACAGCACAAGCCATGCGTCGATGCACAGACCTGTTATGGTCGACCGTTCGCGCGGAAAATCTGTTTTAAAATACTTCCCTCTCATATTTGAAATACTGTTATGTCCTGAATTATGTTGGCACTATATATACTTGCTTAAACACTTGTGTCTACTAACATTTGATATTCTTTTGATTAATGTGTTCAAAAACAAGAAAGAGTGAAATAGGTGTCCAAGATTCATCATCTTCATCTTCAACATCTCACAACATTTCAATTACACACAATCATTTTTGAAATGCATTTGTGAGAGATTCAAGGTGATAAGGTTCGAGGCTTAGATTGGAAAATCAAGCTCGGGTTGAAGATTGTGACAGGTTCTTTCTTGAATAAAACCATTGGGGTTTTACCCTCCAATATTGGTTCTAATTTTAGGGGTTTTTGGACGAGATTCTTCATCAACGGTCAATCGAGCGAAGGTGATTGTGAAGAGGTGGTCTTCACAAGTCTAGTAGCGGATTCAGTGATTTTGAAGGGAAGATCTCGGGTTCGATTTGGTGCTGTTGAGATCAGCCGGAGCCAAAGGTTTGAACAACAACGTGTTATTCAATAAGGTGGCTGGAGTCGGAGGTCCATCAACACAAATCGAAGAACTTGATTCAGCTTGAATCAAGGGGCAAGGAGTGAAGGAAACTTTCAACACATTGAGATTTCTGTTGTATATTTGGTGCTCAATCCTTGTATAAACTGTTCATTCAAACAGGTGATATCTATAAAATATATCTCAATTCTAGTTTTAGAATTGAGGGCAGATGTACCCCGAAGCAAGGACGACGGAGGAACTGCCTCACCAAATTACTTGTCTTCTCTATTTTCAGCATTTACGTTATAGCTCAAAATAAGTAATTTTTGTGTAAGCTCTATCGTCAAAATTGTGATATCAATTGAGTAAGAGGTTAAAACTCTGTTTTTGACTCCAAAGTACAACAAGACATTGTACTAGGCTGGTTGGAATCACTTACTCAACATAAATATCACTTGGAGTGTTGTTGCACACCAAGTGTTTGACATATTGCTTGAACCAAAATCATCTTACTTGTGTATCTAGTTTTGGTTTGACTTTGAATCATTGGAACTAGGAATCCTTACAACTGAAATAAATAATTGATAAGTGGAATTAGTGTTGTGATTCTATTTTTCCGAATTGTCATTAATCCATAGGCTTACGTATATCCGGTTTTCCAATAACCGTTCGTTTTAGACTATATTTTTCCTCGGCCGCTTCCGCACTTAAAACATTTTTAAAACCAATTTTAAATTGGTAGCGCCGACTCAAATTTTAATTGGGGATCTATTCAACCCCCCCCCCCCCTTCTAGATTCGTGCCATAGTCTAACAGAGAGTGCGTCGTATTGAAATCCTCCAATAATATTTTGAGGTCAGATTTAAGCGGATTTTGTGGTTCCTCAAAATATTAGGGGTGGTAGTTATAAGGGAAATTTGGGTTATACATAATAATTTAGATAAGAGTGCCTAAGTCTATACTATGCAACAACAGAATCACAATATTGACTGTTGGTCCCCGGCAACGGCGCCAAAAACTTGATGCGTTCGCTAGTGCAAAGAAATATCAAAGTAATATAAAAGATTTGTCGAACCCACAGAGACCAATGTCAACCTACCGTTATCTATTGTTACAGCGTAAAGCTAAGGCTAATGGAATTAGGAAAGTTAAATGCAAATGAAATTTAACTTAAAGGAAATAAAGGTTATTGGTTTAAAGAAAAGCGGTAAAAGGATATCAGTATGTAATGCCTTAATTATCAAGGATTCGACAGGTCGCCGATGCTTTTTAGTTTTTGCAAACACTTTTCAGGAGAAAATACTCGTTTAAAGACCTTTGCCTCACTCTGGTTGTTGACTCAGGTCATAATCTTAAGGCAGAATGTACCCTCTCGCAGTCCCATTCGGGGTTAAAATTACTTTTTGAAAATAAATAAATTCTGATTTCTTTTAAAGCGCTTTCGCTGTGTTTAAAATCAATGCCTAGTTTTTACTATCTGGTTCAAACCCCACGCTTTCACATGCCGACTCGAACCTTAATAAGTTTCCCACTCTCATGGCAAAACCATTGTAAATAGCTTCTCACTGTCGTGACAAAGGTTTATTTAGAAATTTTGATAAAAACTACGGCCAGAAAATTGTTTGTAAAAAGGTAAGGCGCACCGGGTATCATCGAATCCCGTCCTACTAATTCGATTACATACCGATAATGGCGGTTTAGCTAGACATGATAATTAATGCGAACGTAGATAAACAATGGCAGTTGAATAATATAACATGCATACTGACAAAAATAAAATAATAATTCAATTAATAAAAACCTGCAAATCGTACTGATCTTGAATCCCTGAGTAGTCCTCCACAATGTCGGCAGGATTTTAATTTGGCAAAATACAAGCACAGAATTGAATACAGTATTTGAACAAAAGTAAAATGGAAATAAATAACAGCAAGAATGAAAAATAGCTTCAATAGAAATTTTGGCAGCACTTCGATACGTCGAATCCCCCCCCCCCCCAAAGCTGTGAATCTAAGGCCTATTTATAGGAGATATTTCATTTCTTAACTTCCAGAGATTATGCATGAGTTATGGAGGAAGTGGGAGTAACTTCCTGTAGTGGGCAGTTAATGGAGAAAGTGTAGGAAGAAATTAAGTTGAGGTTGTTCGTGGCCCCTTCTGTTTTGAACGAACTGAACTTGGGCTCATGACGATCGTGACGAGCTTGTGATGACCTTCACGCTTAAGTGATGCTCGTGACGATCATGGTGGAGTCTGTGACGACCGTCACACCTACGAAATCTGCTTTTCTGTTTTTCTTCTCTATTTCTTTCTTTCTTCTTTCTTTTCCTTCCATTTCTTCTTCTTTTCTTTCTTTAATCCAAATTCTCCACAATCGGAAAAACATAGTAAATTAACCGTATAATAGAACATAAATCAAGATAAATTAACCATAATCGCAAATAAATTCATGTAAGTCAAGTCAAATAAACGATATAATTTTGCGTTATCATGTACTTTTATAGTTCTAAAGATAAGAATCTTAAAATAACATTTAGATTATACTTTAGGGTTGTTGAGGAGATTTGAGAGATTTACTATTGTATTAGTCAAAAAATACATGTGTGCATGTTTCTTCTACAAGGGCAAGGAGACTCATATGCCTTAGTAGATTTATAACACATTTTGGTGGTGAAGACTTATCCGCGGCAGTGAGAAGCTCTGTATGACGGTAATAGAAATTTTGTAGTATTATATTATACTGACAATAGTCGTGGTTCTTGATTTTTGATATATGAGATTGACCAAATCGTAAAGGAGAATTCCAATTAGAAATAACATTTGAACGCATGCCTAAGAAATAATTATATGATTATTAAGATATATTGATCTAGAGGGATTGATGAAATATTTTATTTAATAAAATATTAAATTATATATATATATATATATATATATATATATATATATATATATATATATATATATATATATATATATATATATATATATATATATATATATATATATATATATATATATATATATATATATATATATATATATATATATATATAAATTAATCATTTTACCGTTTATTAATAGAGTTTTAGTCTATTTAGTGATTTGTATGTAAAGAATAATTAAATTTTATTTAAAAATTAATTAATTTTTTTAGTTAGTTAATTCATATATGACAAAATTATGAATGAATGTTTGATGGATTATAAAAATTCAAATGAAGTTGAAGACTATGGGATTATGTAGTCTTCTTTAAGGTTTTGTATTTGAGGGACTATGTAGTCTTCCCTCGTCTTACAAGAGGTGACAATGAAAGATCGTTCGAAGGGTGGTGTTGCCTTGCTTTATAGTCTTCCATGCTCATGAGTAGGAAATGTAGGATAAGACGTTTTTGGCGTAGAGAGAAAGTCAAGGTCATTCACTGACCCACGACTTTTGTGGAAATACGGATTAATCTGTCCACTATTGACTAAGTGGAAGGCGTCTCTCTCCGAGGAAACCCTAGGTCCTAGAGACCTCTATAAATATATCTCCTCTCATGGAGAAAAGGGAACAGACCTCAAGCAATACATATTCTTAAAACCCTAAAGTTCACAATGCTTACTACCGTCTTAGCACACGACTGTCGATGATTGTACACTTGTTACCAAACATCATCTGTCATCAGCAGGGCCTCGCACCTCACAAGAGCAGCGCCCCTAAATCACCTCAAAGTACCACCATATATGGATTCTCGTTGTTGCGGATAAGCCCTCACAACCAAAGCGTGTAAAAAACCTACCAAGGCCTCTGAGTCTCCCTGCCCTTGTAGGGGGAATATGCACACATGTACTTTTTGACCAGTACAATACTAAATCACCTAAATCTCCTCAATTACCCTAAAGTATGATCTATATGCCATTATAGGATTATTCTTTTTAGAACTATAAAATACATGAATTCATCCTCAACCATAACACCACTATTTTGCATTGTACTACAATCATCCTTTGATTTTTTATAAAAGAAAATTTACAAATGTTGTATGCAGGCCAAGTTATTACATTAAATTAAAGCATGTATGAAATCCATTTAATTGTCTCAGATGCAATCCCATGATTAGAAATCCTTTTATTAAACCAATTATTTAAACTCTTGTTATGCTCTTTCGACAACCATTTGTCACTCATTCTGGAGAATTTTCCTTTGACAAGTCTTTTATGAGAGGATAAGTAAGGTTAAACTTCATTAATATAATTCAATAGTTACAAATGTGCTTGAATAACTACATCTCGAGTCATTGACTTAACATTTAAATATTGAGTATCTCTACCTTCATATTTTCCATAATGACGAAACATTTGAAATCCTATAGAGTCTGATTTTGAAAAATAATTTGAATAAAATAAAATAGTTTCTTTTATGATGTACCTTTCAAAGATCGAAGTTTCTCGACAGTGATGATTCTTCGTATACCTTTTAAAGATCATCGACAGTTAATTTAGATTGTACCGTCGAAATCATTAGCCATATGGATTTTGTATCCCTCCATAAACAGATACTGAAATGCTTTCTGATTTAATATATTTTCTCTAATGTAACTCTAATTCATTAGAATGATGCAATGATAGAAAGAAAAAAAAAATATTGGAATGAGACTCTTTCATGTTGAGTTCATAAGAGAACACAAAATTATGATTATAAAAGATAACAAATGTGATCAATAAACTAAAATACCTCAAATAAACAAGATGAAAAAATTGCATTACTATAAAATACACCTTCGGTAACATAATACTACTATGATTATGCTTTCCACCGATGTACTATTGCAAACTAGATGCGTCTGATATACTTTTTATTTTTTTAAGTTATTTAATCACTATTAAGATAAACAACTGTGGTGATAAAGTAAGTGTTACAATCTTCGAATCCTAACAACTACATTTTTTTTCCATTTTTCCGATTACAATAAGCGTGTGTCACTTAAGTTCATAAACAAATAAAAAATTGAAAATTATTCAACCACAGTTTTACTATTCAATCGTTGTAATAAGATCGACATTTCATTGCGCTTGGACATAACAATTGTGGTAAAAGGTTTTATTGATAAATTTAAAACAAAACATATTCATTATTTCCTTCATAGCAAGCACAAAGCGAACTAGCGAACCAACGAACTAGAGACGATAGCGATAGCAAAATCTTCATCTTCACAATTTTCGTTCATTTGAATATGCATTCTTGATAATCTTCACTATCTTCATTCTTGGTCTCTTCCTCTTTGAAGTAAGGTATGTTTCGTGCAAACTTCACTCTCTTCCTCATCTTCCTAATTCTGGATAATCTTCAATATCTTCGTTTTTGTTTGATTTTATGGTCTGTTTCATGCAGACACTACTACAAAAAACATATACAACAATAGTTGGAAAAGGGATAACGTCACGCATGACTTGCTGTTGTTACGTATGGTGTGGTTGTATATGCGTAACTTACAATCACGGTCTTACGACTGTTGTAGAAAACCTGAAAGTGCGCTATATATGATCACAATTTCTTTAACTAACTGTGATGGTATATACATTTAGGTAAATAATATTTCATAATGATTATTATAAATAATCATTGTTGAAAACACCCATAGATTATTATACAATACACAAATTGCTTTTTTTTCCCAATAAGTCTCACAACAATATACAACCATTCAAATTGATGAAGTATATAATCTAAAAATTAAATTATTCTTGAAAGCCAACTTAAACAAGCCAATATTTTCTGAATTGTATCCGTCTCATCGTTAATCTCATGATGTTTAACATATAGAATACGGTTCAATGGTCTAAGTCCTTCATGACATCAATTCCTTCTATTCTAGTTTAATTTTAGTAATACCAATAAATTGTTGTTATTCAAATTAAACTATAAGAGAAGATATGGATGTGCTGAAGGTATCAGATTATTGACCCACATTCTATATGTTAAACAGCGTGAGATGAAAATGAGAACATTCATGAAATAAATAAAAAAAGAACCTATTGTTAACAAAAAATGTAAACAAAATCAAAGCATAAGTTTAATAAACGAACCTGAAATATGATTAAAGAGTATCATAGCGATTGGTGAAGACGAATCTGAAGGTTTAAGAAAATTTAAAGAGTGACATGGATGTTAGGGTTAGAAACAAAAAACGTGATATAGTATATTACTTTTCATCACGGTTAGAAAGAAAAACCATGATATAATTTTAAACATTTACAATGGTTCTTTAGTAAAACCGTGGTTAAATAACTTTCAATTATTTTTTTATTTATGAACTCAATTGTGAGAGAGTTATTAATTATTGTTATTGCTATTTTTCATTACTGTTGTGATTGTTGTTTTTATTTTTGTTGGCTTGTACTATTTTTTTTGTAAACCAATAATAATGTATAAATGAAAGAGTATATATAACAATAATAAATCCTTTCAATAAGAGAGCAAAGTAAATAAATTATTTAATTACATAATTTTGTCAATGTCAGAACAATATTCCTTAGTAGCAAATCAATCTTCATAATCTATGACTCTCTCCTCAATACCCTCATCAGAATCATAGTAACAAATCTTCCTAGGCACGTTTTTCTTCTTCTTCTTGGCCTTCCTAACCCTAAGTGTATCCCTGACAGCAATTGATCCAGATGGTTGGACCTACTCAGTTGACTGTTGATCACGGTGTTGTACTGTGGTGACTTCAGTTGAGATATTTTTGTTAGCATTTTCATATGGAGAACTTATGTTGCTATATGTAGTTAAGAAGAATAGTTTTGAAGAAGTGGAAACTCATTATATGAAACTGTGCCTTTATATAAGAGGTTGAAGATAAAAGATTTGATGATTTAATACTTTCAATGATTACTTCTAATGGTTGATATTCTTGAATGACATTGTGATCATCTTGAAAAATGAAGAAAATTTTCAATCATCATTATAGTTGGGAAGAGCGTTTCTCTATTTACGGAAGAGCAAATGTTGTATAGATAATATTACAACGGTTGCATATTAAATTTGTGATTAAATTATCTTCAGTTTATTTATTTATTTATGAATTTAAGTGACACACGCTTTTTGTAATAGAAAAAATAGAGTTGCCAGGATTCGAGCCTTGTACCAATCACCACGGTTGTGTCTATCAACCGTGATAAAATGAATTTCAAAAAAATAAATAATCATTAGGCGCATCCAGTTTCATATAATACAACAGTGGAAGGCAAGACCGTAGTAATGTTATATTACCGAATGTTTATTTTGTAGTAGTGAAAGTTCATATGCTTTAAGTTTTGTTGTTGTATTTAGCCGTGAACAAAAATATTATAATTTTGCTACAATGGATATCCATATGCTTAAGATTTAGATTTGTATTATTGTTATGAATAAGCTTTAGTATTTTTATATGCTTTAGGTTTAGATTCTGTTGTACCATTCACAATATTGTTTTGATATAAATTTCAGAATTTATTATGGATCGTAGTTGGATGAATGCTGATAGATTAGGTTCGGTATATGATAAAGGAAATCTTGAATTCCTTGAATACAATGATCAAAATCTTCCCGAAAATAATAGTATCGTTTATTGTCCTTGTGCTAATTGCGGGAATATAAATAAAGGTACAAAGGATGAGATATTCTATCACCTATGTTGTGATGGTATTTGTCAAAATTATACAATATACATGTGACATGGTGAGGTGGAAAAAAAAGCGAAACAGGGCATCACAAATCACAAAGTTGATGAAGATGAATATATGGATGAATGACTAGAAGATATGTTCTGTGATATTAGCGAATCTTCTTTTAAGAAAGCCCATATTTATAATATTTTGGGTAGTGACAAGGAAACCACTTTATATAAGGGGTGCACAAGTTTTATACGATTGTCTGCGGTGTTAACATTGTTTAATCTAAAAGAAAAAATGGATGGTCGGATAAAAGTTTCACAAAATTGCTATATTTTCTAAAACAAATGCTACTAGAAGATAACGATTTGTATGATCGTTGTTATGATGCCAAGAAGACATTGTGTCCAACGGTTTTGGAGTATATCATAATACATGCATGCCCTAATGACTACATATTATATAGGAAAGAGTATGAAAATTTGGATAAATGTCCGAAAAATGACGTGTCACGTTACAAGCTGAAGGACAACAATGGTGATGACAATGACAATAACAATGTTAGTAGGAAGAGTCATCCTGCTAAAATGTTACGATACTTGCCAATAATTTCAAGATTCAAGAGACTTTTTGCTAATGCGAATGATACAAAGAATATTAGATGACATGTAGATGAAAGAAAATGTGATGGAAACATACGCCATGTAGCTGATTCTTTGCAATGGAAGAAAATTGATTCGTTGTTTCCAAATTTTGGCACTGAGCCAAACCTTAGGCTTGGTCTTGCCACCGATGGAACGAAACTCCTTTGATAATTTGAGTACTAACCATTATTTGTGGTCTATTCTTCTCACGATTTACAACCTATCTCTTTGGTTGTGCATGAAGCATAAGTATATGTTGTTAAGTATGATGATTTCTGGAAAATGACATAGTTGTTTACCTAAGTCCATTAATTGAAGATTTAAGACTTTTGTGGGAGGAAGGAGTTGAAGTTGATGATGCATATTCTGGTGAAAATTTTAAGATGTGTGCAATGTTAATTTGCACAATCAACGACTTTCCTACATATGAAACTTTAGCTGGATATATTGCCAAAGGACCCAAAGCGTGTCCTATTTGTGAATCTAACACATGTTATCACCAACTTGAGTTTGGAAAAAATATCGTTTACCTTGGGCATCTGAAACTTCTAAAACCCGATCATTCTTATCGTAGATTGCAGAAGACTTTTAATGGAAAGCATGAGTTTGATATCGCTTATAAACCTTTAACCGAGGATGAAGTTTATCAATGACAGAAACACATTAATGTTGTCTTTATAAAGAGATAAAAAGAAAAAGAACTGGTTGAGAAAAATATATGGAAAAAGAGGTTTGTATTCTTTGATCTTCCATATTGGTAAAGTCTCGATGTAAGACATTGTCTTGATGTGATGCATGTGGACAAAATTGTGTGTGATAGTTTGATTGAATCACTTCTAAACATTTCACGAAAGACTAAAAATAGTTAGCAATCTCGTCTTAATATGGAGGCGATAGGTATACGGAAAAAAATTGGCTCCAATAGGAAAAGGGAAAAGAACTTATCTGCCCCCGACTTGTTACACTCTATGTAAAAAGGAAAATAAAAGTTTTTGCGAGTGTTTGCATGGTATCAAAGTTCCCCAAGTTTACTCATCAAAGATCAATAAACTTGTATCAATGAAAGGTCTAAAGTTAATTGGTTTGAAATCTCATGTTCGTCATGTCTTTATGCTATAACTTCTACCAATGGCTATCCGTGGTATCCTACCAAAAAATGTGAGAGTAACTATAACAAGATTATGTCTTTTCTTCAATGCCATATGTAATAAAGTTCTTGATTTCAAAAAAGTAGGTGCATTAGAAGGTGGAGCTTCCATAATCTTGTGTCAATTGGAGATGTATTTTCCTCCATCATTTTTTGACATCATGGTTCACTTACTTGTTCATCTAGTCATAGAAATCAGATTTGGTGGTTCAGTTATTTAAGGTTGATGTATCTAATAGAGTGATACATGAAGATCTTTAAAGTATATACGAAGAATTATCACCGACCGGAAGCTTCGATTATTGAAAGGCACATCACAAAATAAGTTAATGAGTTTTGTACAAACAATTTGTCAAATGTAAACTTGGTCTTCTTAAGGAACTTTTACAATCAAATGTAAACTAAACAAGTGTTTAAAATGCTTCTATGAAAGCTATATCACAACTGTGATTTATACACATAAGATTAAGAATGTATGAAACTATTCAACAAAGAAATATAATTTGTATGAGAGCTTTGAGAGAGTTTTCAATGAATTCGTCAAAATATGTCAACTATAGAAAGTTGTTGAAGGCTTGCTTTTAGAGACAAAGAAGTCCAAGACGTTGCAAGCTTGAAGACCGTGTACTGCAAAGTAGTTGTAGCCTTTTGTCTTCACATGACTTGACCTTTCCTAGAAGTAGAACGTTCATAGAAATCCTTTTTTCCTGAGTTCTTGTGTCTAGCATAAAAGAGGAAAGAGACGTTTGGAATATGCCAACGGATATATCTTTGAATAATCTTCTTCAACAAGTTTCTATTTCACAACAATCAACATCAGAGCCTTGAGTGATCAGAGTCTTGATGGAATCAGAGTTTGTTGTATCAGAGTGTTGCAGCAAGAGTGCTTCAGCGTGAATAACAATTAGAGCAGAGTTTGGAGATCAGATCCTCAGTACTTGCAGGGAAAAGTACTATCAGAGTCTTCTGAAAAACAGTGCTTGAAACTCTTCATACAAAGTCTTCAGTTTACGCTTCAGATGCTTTTGTAGCTTCTGCTTCAGATTCTTCTGTAGGCAGCACTCAGAGTCTTCTACCGAGATGCTTCTGACGCTCAGAGCCTTGCGTAGTTCAATGTTCAGATTCATTTTTGCTTTCAGAAGAATATTAAATTTAATATCTGCAACAAAAATACTTGAACAAGTTTAGATTATATAATTTCTTAATACAAAATTTCATTAGTGTTATCATTAAAACATAGAGATATAGCTAAGAACCAATCTGTGTTCTAACAATCTCCCTCTTTTTGGTGATGACAAAAACATAGGAAATTTTGTTCAATAAAGAGAAAAATATAACTCCCCCTGAGATTATGAATCTCCCCCTGAATTGAATACTAAGAAAGAATAGAAACTTCCCTTTTTGTATGAGTATTCTTTTTAGAATCAGAGCTTGATTTGGATGAATGTTTTCAGAATCAGAGCCTGATTGGTTAAAACTTGATTTGGGGATCTCAGAGTTACTTTAATGAATTTTGTCAGATTTATCATTATTGTTCTGAAAGACTAAAAATTCATGTTAGTTAAGTTTTGATATGTCTGAATTCCATTCAGGTAAAGTTTATTTGAATAATCAGAATTTCATTTTCTCCCCCTTTTTGTCATAATCAAAAAGAAACTATTTAAAGACAAATAAAAGGAAAGAGAGAGAAAAGATATAATCATATAAAGTAAACATTCATAGATTCATTCATTAAAATATAGATAAGACATCGGATGAGAAATGCAAACAAGTGCTCAAACATCAGAGAAAAAACATAAAGCTAAGATTGTTGAGAGAAGCATCTTCAGAAGGTTGGTAATTTCAGATGAAGATTGTTCTTGCTTGGACATCCATTTCTCAATGTTGTCAGTCTTCTGATCTTGCTTTGCCATCTAGGATTTTATCTCAGATTGACCAGCTTCCAGCACAGCAATCTTGTCTTCTAAGTCTAGATTCTCTTTCTTAACTTCAGAAGAAGTAGAGGGAGCAGATTCAAAAGCAGGAGTAGGAGTAGAGTCAATATCCATTGCAGTTGCAGATTCTGGAGCCACAGATTCAGATGGTTTGTCAACAATCGTCAGTGCTAAAGGATTTTCTTCCAGAATGACTTCAGAAGCAGATCCTTCAATAGTCTCAAAAGTAGCAGACACTCTAGAAGTTGAGGGTGCATCTTCGAGAAGCAATGCTGGAGATCTTTTTACATTCCATAACATGGTTCTGGCAAACTCAGCGAACCTGATCTTCGCATCATCAGAGTAGACACTCTTCAGATTTGAAGCAGCAGTGTTGAATCTGGAGATGAAGCTATTCCAAATAGCATCAGAGTCATATGAATTTATGCTTGAGAGGCATCTCTTGTTCACAGAGTCTAAACTCATCCTTATTTCTTTCTTGAAAGTATCAAATAAAACATCAACATTTAGCCTAGGTTTAGGTTTAAGAAAGGCTTCCAGAGTTGATGGTTTCGGATGAACTGGTGGGGGTGGTATGGTAAAGGTTGGGATAATGAACAGAGGACGAGGATAAGGTGGTTTTGATTGAGCAGGCATGAGGTGAAAGAATAGTTTTATTTTGTGTATGGATGAAATAATAGTTCTGGGATTAAAAGAATATGGAATGAAGGCAGATTGGCTTGGTTTTATCATAAAGTGTTTGAGTTTTAATCTAGAGGGAATGGGATTAAATGGTAAAGGTTTCAAGGAGGAAAAAGAAACAAAATCAGATGATCTTGGTTCATATCCACGAAGGGATGGTGGTGAGTTTACTTCAGGGTGTACATCAGATTCAGAAGAATTAGATGATTCGGTTAAATGACATGATGTGGAAGAAACGTCAAAGAGAGTTTTGAGGGGTTGGATATCCAGAATTTCTGAATCAGGTATGAAAGGTTCAGAGGGTTAGATAGGTTCTGGTTCAGGATTAGAAGGAGTGGATTGTTCTGGTTGTGGTTGTTGTTGTTGTTCTGGTTCTTGTGGTGTTGGTTTTGCTGGTGGTGTTTAATCTTGAAGTTCAGATTGTTTTGGTTCAGAGGTTTTTGGTTGTTCAGATTGTTCAGAAGTTCTGAGTTCACTATTTGTTGGTGGTTCAGATGATTGTAACGGTGTGGTATCAGATGCAGTTTGTTTAGAAGATAGAGGTGGTTGTACAAATGATTTAGATGGTACAAAAGTGGTTTGAGTTTGGGAAGATGGGGGTTCACGAATAGAGCTAATTGTTGATGATTCTATTGCAATTTCAGAAATAATAGGTAAGGATGATTTAGTACCTTTTTTCTTAATGTGTTTGATAGGAGCAAAAGGAGCTTCTCCAGAAGCTTTTCTTTTCTTCTTCTTCTGAGGTTCTTCAGAAGTTTTCTGCTTTTTCTGCTGCGTGCCTGCAGCTTCTTTTTCTTCTTCTAAATCCTGTTTTCTTTGCCTCTTATGTTCTTCAGAGAGATCTGGCATAGGTTCACGGTTTAGAAATCCTTCTGGAACTGGAAGTCCTTGTTCCATACATGATCCAACAAACTTGATCATAACTTCCTTTGGTTCTTCTGCATAAAATGTTAGAAAATTATCTACAAGAATTCTTCGTTTGCTGACTTCTTCTGTATCGAGTTTGCCAGGAACAGAAGTAAGTTCATCTATTACTTTCAGCCCTTGTAAACTTTTAGCATTCAGAACTTTTCCAAGAATGGAGTAAGTTCTTCTTTCAATCCAGCCACATGCAGATGCGCCACCAGACCATTCTCTGTCAAAATGTCTGAAATCAACCTTCCACAAGGGATCCAATTTCTACCCTTTGCCTGTTTTACCTTCATGTCTTCTCTGGATGCCTTAACATGATTCCAAAGATGAGAGAAAAGCAGATGAAGCAGATCTACCTTTGTGCTCTGACTAAGACAGAACATGAAGTAGAGTTGATCATTATTCACATAATCAGGAGAGTTTGTAGACTTCCTATGATGAATGAAACCCATGAAGATTTTAGCCCAGATCTTGTAATTTGGCTTCAAATCTTTGAACTTGTTAGAGGGTTCTCTAGAAGCAATCACGTCTTCATAAACAGCTTTCATATTGACACGCCCAGTCAAATGAGAAACTCCATCAGTTTCCTCATATCCAATGAGTTTCCTTATAGGATCCTCAGTAATCACAATTTCTTTTCCCAGAACAGATGACACAATGAACTTGGGATATGCATGAGCATGAATCCAAAATTCTTTTACCAAAACTGGATAAACTGGCCCAAACAGTCTATCAAAATACTTTGCCCATCCTTGAGCATCAATGATGGAACACAGATTAAATCCATTTTCAGCCAATGAAGAAAAATCCACCAAGGATTCACACAAAACTTCCAGTTTCTCAACAGGTGTGAGATTTGTTCTAACAGGTTCCTTGAAAGGAACAACACCTAGATTAGAAGATGATACAACTGCCATGTGTCGCGGTGAAATTTTGATACCAAGCTATTGATTAACTTGAATCTTTAATTCATTTGCAACCGATCTTTGATTTATCCGAGGGAAAGGTTAAAGGAAGGAAAACCTATTTTGTATTGTAAACACAATGCATGGAGAGATCTAAGGTTCGGGGGTTGGTTAAACTTAAGGAAGGTACTAGCATCCTAAATTTCTGTAGTACTCTACAGGAACCTCTTGTTGTATGTTTGTTTATTGCTAAGGTTATCTGCTTAAGGTAATGTTAAGGGTTAAAAGTAAAGAGGAGGACCTAAAGATGTTAGTCCTAAGTATACTCGCCAAGACGTTGCATCTTGTCCCTACATATCCTAACGGGAGTGGAATCAGAGTATCTGTAGTTCCCCTCACAGAGGGAGGTTAGAAACGTCTTGACTGTGGTCAAGGTTTCAAGGGGAGTAAACGTATCTTAAGGACACACTTACGTGGAGTCTTAAACTCCTGTTTCTATGTTGAAGTGTTAATTGAAAATGTGAAGGTATGTCCACAAAGGGACGCCTAAAAGGTGAGTACGGAGACTCGAATTCTAAGGCAAGGGCGAGGATAAGGCATTGACACGGGAGTCAAAATGGTAACCTTTTCTTCAGTGGGGAAATAGAGGTAGAATAAAGTGGTGGGTATATGAGAATGTTTAAAAGATACAGTGAAGTGGATAGTCAAGTTTTGGAATTGATTACAGAGTGTGACTAAAGACGTTTGCATTGGCGAATTCGTTCTTAATTTCAGGAGTTAGAAATTAGTTAATTATTTTTATGAATTTATGATTAAGTAAAAGTTGTGACAAAGTGTTAATTAATTTTATGATTTATGAACTTTATTAAGAGCTAGAAACTAAGCTAGAAATTTTATCTTGAATTACCAACAAATACTAATTATCATTTTTTTTATTTATTAAAAGTTGAATTAGTGAGATGACTAATTAAATCCTAATAATTATAAAAGTTAAAAAAAGAAATTTCTTGATTTGATATATATTTTTTTATGGTTTTTATTTAAGAGGGGATTAGACTATTAAAACTTATTCTAATTGTTTATTTGCATTTTTTGTTATTAAATCAACTTTAAATTTAATTACTTATTTTTTCTTAGTTATTAAATTAAAACTAAAATCTAAATTCTTAAATTTGGTTATTATTATTTTTTTATTTATGGTGAAAAAGAGAAATAAGATTTAAGTTAAATTATTAAATTGAACTTTTTTTTTATATTTTTATTTACATTGAAATAAGACTAAGTTAAATTTTAACTAAAAAACTAATTATATTATATTTTTTTTTAGTTTTATGAAGAGCCTAAATTAACACTTAAAATATTATATTTATTATTTTAAAAGAGAAATTCGTTTTCATTATTATTTTTTGTTGTTTTCAAAGTTTAAAATCGATAAAAACGAATGTTAGTAATGGTTAGTGGTGTTAGTAGTTAGTAAGTGTTGGTGGTTAGTTTTTTTATTATTATATAAAAAATATTACAAAATACAAATAAAGTGAAAAATAAAAATAAAAACAACTAAAACATAAAGGGGTTGGGCCGGTGGTGATGAACCCATCGGACCTAACCCGGCACGAAAGAAAAAGAGGAATTAGGGTTTGAAAGAAACCCTAAATCCCTGAGCGGCGCCCCCAATTGATCTCGTGATTTCACTTCCCTCTCTTCTCCGTCTTCTTTCAATCTCGCAGATCTCCCTCCGTCTTTGAATCTTTGTCCGCGATTTCTTCGATTGCCGTCCTCTCCGTCTACTGCATAATCAAACACACAAAAACATTTAAACGGTTAGCGAACAAAAGCAATCAAGCTGAGATGGATGTGTAGACGTTCGAGGGTTCCGTTTAAGGAGGATGATGCTTCGTGGTGGATTGTCGACGGCACGAGGTTTCGAAACGACTGAGGCTTCTCGTGGCGCGGGTGGAATTGACGGGAATGGTGGACGTCGGAAAGAGATAAGTTCTTCTCCTTTCTTCTCCTTTCACAATTTAGTAATTTTCTGGGATGTTTTGTGACGGGAATGGTGGCTTCTTGTGTCGGCTGGATGTTTTGTGATTTGGGAAAATCTTGAATTTTTGAATTTACACGGTGTCCTCACATCTCTACTCTTTATGTTGCAGCTCGCGCTTCAAACCAATTTGGGATAGGAAGGATTGGCTAGTAAACCAGTAGCAGCTACCTGTACATCATTATTTTCGTCATTCTCAAGAAACCCGACTAAAGCTTCAAGTCTACTAGGCCTGAAGAGGTATTCAACAACTCCTTCTGGTTCATGTTGCGAAAAAAAGAAAGAGAAGACTAATAGCAGTTTTCCCAGATTTCTGAGTCAGAGTCAACAAGAAAGGGAAGAATTAGTGATACACCGTACGCAGCCAGAACTTCCTTCTTAACCAAACCTGTCTCAAACTTGTAAATTCCGAGAAGAGCACACAATGCCGGCTTACGGAGGTACTGAGCTGAGTTAGGAAGCTGCTACAGAGATAGCAAATTGGTGATAATGTTATCTAACTCGAGTTGTTTTCCCTTTTGCGCAGGCATTCTTCTTGATGTTTAATATTTAGATTGTGGAGCTCGTGCAGGTTCGAAACACAATGTCTCAAGAAGAAATAAATGTTCAGTATGGTCGCAGGTGATCTTCCATCAGGAACATTACGGAGGTACGCTACAAAGCTCCTTCTCAAAGCAAAACACGAAATCTTGATCCAGCACTCAGTCAAATCCGGTGACTCTCGCGGCCATACACTTACTTCTGAACTAGTTCTCATCTTCCCTTTCACCTATATTGGTTAATGACTCTAGTGGTGGTGATTGGTGATGCACATTCTCACAATTTTTAATTTCATGATACAATTCATTTTCAGTCATCCAAAGTTCAAAGGCCTGAGTCTAACTAGCTGCTACGTTTCTCGCATGGATGGGAGAGGCCAACAAATAAATTCCTACAAGTACAAAATGGATAAGCACCAGCATCTCTTGCAGACACTCATGTTTAATTTCATCTCCACAGGCTCTCCACGAGTAACTCATTGCTGTCGTTTCCAACAAAGTCTTTGAAGCTTCAACTCCATAAAGTTCAGGCCAAATTTCTTCAGCAATAACAATAACAGAACAAGCCGGATGAATGTCTCCTGAGCATGCTCTCCATATTAGTGACCTTGAATTCAACTTCGAGTAGGTATTGTCTTCACCTTTTCTCTTAATCCGTTTTGAATAGTTTCTGTAACATGTTGCAAATCCTTACTATGAGCATTAACAGGCTTATCTAGCTCACCTACAACCTTTCCTTCAGATGTCGGACAATCAAAATCACTACCATCATTCATCTCACCAGATATAGAACCATGTTCTTTTATTTTCAGCATCAAGACCATTCTTTGAGCGGCATTCATCCCGCACAATATTTTCTTCAGAGGACTCAACTGCAGCGTTACCTATGCACAAATGTTCAACAATAGCGGTTTTTCGTTCTGGTGACTCAGTTGGAGTTGATAATTCAGATTTCAACATCTCTCCAACAGCCACACTAGCGAGAATATTCATTCCAACATCATCAGCTTCAGAGTACTTAACACCTTCAATTAAAGCATTTATGGAACTGTAAGAAGCATCCTGTAAATTCCCAGCTTTTTGTCCATTTCCAGATGACAAGGAAGCAATTTTTTTATACATCCTCTGTTTTCTTACAATCATTGTCCGTCCTACAGTGTTCTTCATCAGTAAGTGTCGTTTCCGCGAAAATAAGGTGCCAGCAAAACAGAAGAGTCGCCACCTTTCGTTATTTATCCCTCAGAGCGGGAAAGGAAACGATCGGAAAAACCTGACGAAAAGGTATAAGACAAGGTCATCGCAACCATTGTCTGGGTTCGGGAGTCGGTTACGCAAGGGGAAGGTATTAGCACCCCTCACGTCCATCGTACTCGATGAGATCCACGCTTATTGTGTTTATCTGACGGGTTGGTTTTACTATCTACCTATCAAGGCTGGCTTAAAAAGAAAATGACGCGGCAAAGCGTTGCACTTTATGCCTACGTATTCTCATCAGAGAATGAGAAATCAGAGTCAACGTAGTTCGCCTAACTACGGGGTACGGGGGAAGGTGGCTCGCCAATACATCAGTATTGTGCCTACGTACTCTCAACAGGTACGAGAGATCAAAGCTTATGTAGTTCGGGCTAATACGGATTACGGGGGTTCAGATTCATCTGTTTTATCGAGTAGGGTTAACAAACAGTTCCAGCAGTTTGGTGTACGCAGTTCAACCCTTGGAGACTTAGTCGTTACCGTTTGCGGTAGAACTGGGAGTTAACGACACTCTTTTCTTCAGAAAAGCTTCCTTTGAATTATGGGCCCACGGGGCAAAAAGGTTTGAAGTTTATTTTCTGTCTTTTACGGAAGAACTGTTTTTTATGGATGTTTGCAACCAATGTCGCACTAGAGACTATGACCTGAGAGTGAATGCGTCGCATGTCACCCAAAGGGTGTCATACTAAACATCCATACTGTTGAAAAGAAACTCTCCAACAATCCTTTCTCAGATAGCTTAAGGCTCGTAATGTACGATGTCATTTAACCTTTATTACTGTGTTTTAATTTGTTTTGAGATGAGAAGAGAGAACAAGCTCAACTAAGGGGAGACTATCAAGTCCTAATGTTGTCATGCCAAGGATTCATCCTATGGTTGAGGTTTGAAACAGGGAACTCCTAGATGTTATCATGCATAGGTATCAACCTAAAGTTCTAATCATCACTTCCTTATCAAAGGAAGTGATATTCCTAGGGGCTCATGTCAATGATAAACAGAAACAGATAAAGCATCAGCTTAAACAGTAAACAGTAAACGACTGTAAAATGCATGCAATGCAAGTGAGGGAGGAAATGTGTATGGGGCATCAGCCTCCACAAGCTCATCTCAACCTCAAGCCAGATATGAATAACTGCAATCATACAGAAGAAATAACATGCTAACAAGCAAGATATAATAAACCACATAGGCAAGGGAGCTGGGCTCTACCAAATACCAGCAAGCAAAGCCATACAGTAAAAATACAAGCAAAGGGAGCAACTCAACCTCTAATGCAATCATGCTCCTAGCTTAAGTCATTCTAAACATGAACTTATTCTAATGCATCAAGCAAATCAAATAAGTCACATCAATACAGTTGCACAGCAAGCAAACAAACAGGAAAGAAAGCAGATCAACAGCTTCCCCAACTTCACTACAAAGCTCTTCTGACACTGGTTTAGTCTTCAGTCTTCAACTGCCCTTCAAGGCTATCATCTTCAAGAGAATGAAAGGTAATCCATCTTAAAGCTTCAATCCTCAATAGCAAATATAAGTATCAACTTGTTTTCCTCAAGCTTCAGCTCTTCATCTGATCCCAACTGGATGCCCTTCATAAGTGTCAACTTGTTCTCACTGGTCTTCAAGCTTCAGCTTCAATGGCAGTCTTCAATAGCAAGTGTCAACTTATAGCATCTTCAATCTTCTAACAAGGAATTCCATCCTCTAGCAAGGGAGAAAGATTCATCTAACAAGAGCAAGGTTTGGATGATTGACAGCATAGTGAAGACCAAAGGTCACCACTAAGCACCCCATCATCAGAAAAAGGGACCCTCAAAGGTTCTACCAACTTGTAAAGAGCCACACATCCTACCAAAGAAGGGATGAGGCCTTTACAAGGGGACCTTACATCATAGAGAAGAATGGAAGTGATCAACACCTTCCATGTTTATGAAAGAAGAGAATCTATCTAGAAGCTCTGCCTGCAACCCTAATCTTAACACCTAAACAAGACTACTCCAAAAGAAGGGAAGTCCTCACATCCAAGCTTCCTCAAGCATTCCATGGTAGCCCAAGTTTGTCTTCAACATCATTCAAGAGTAAGAGAGGCAAGACCCTAATCTAAGGGAACTAAAGAAGTCATTCTAGTTGAATTAGCAAGTTAGGATCACCTAAAACCTAGTACTAAAGTTAGTCCTAACTAAAATACCAAAACCAATTGTAAAATCTTACAAAAATAACTATGGGACCCTAATTCAATCATGAATCTACCATACAAAATCCAAAGGTTGAATCATCCACCCAGTCCTAGAAATAAAACCTAGATCACAAGGTACTAAGCATAAACCCTAAAAATAGAGCACCTAAAGTTTCAACTTAAAACTACCACCTAACTTCATCACAAAAATGTGAGAAAAATCTAAGGGGAACAGGCATATCTATTCTAGCTACACACAAAAAATCACGGCAAGAATCATCACCAAATGCTCAAACCAAATTCAACAAAACAAGGTATCAACCATGGCCATTTTAGTATCAATTAATATTCAAAAAATGCAAATAAAATAAAAAATGCATGAATTCCTAATATTTTTAATCTATAAAATTCTAGATTCAATCATGAATCAGGGGAAAAAAGTTTGGAATTAATTAAGTTAATTTCCTATTTTTTATGGATTAATCTCTAAGTCACATAAAATAATGAAAATTAAAAGAAAACAAAAGAAATTAATAAAAACGCGTGGCAAATAGCAATCCAATACAGTTCATATCAAGAATTAGGCCCAGGGGGGTGTGAATATCACTCTGAGTGCTAAGCCCAAAACCAACCAATTAATAAAACAGTGCGTTTCATTTGAAAACTCTCTTCAGCGCTTGAGGTGCAATCGTGGCCATTCATCCATTGCCTGAGTCAAAGGTCCAACCCTAATCTGAAGGTTCTTGTTCATCGTCCCTAATTTGAAACTGCAACCTGCGCACGAACCAGCCATCGCCGGTGGCTTTTCCGGCCACCCCTGCAGAACCCTAACTTCATCTACAACCCATCATTTGCCACGATTCCTGAATGAATCTTGACCAGAATCTTCCCAGCAATTCAACCATACCAATTATTCATCCTCCAAACGTATGAATCATGAAATATCAATCTTAACCGAAAATGGCATCTGACCTAAATCATCTCTAATCAAGCAATTAAACATCCTAAATCCAACTACTCATCATCAGGATCCTAACCGCATATGAATTTCTATCTATCACTACCTAAATCATGCATAATCAAGAAATTCACCAACCTGTGTTCAAGCTTGCAATAGAAGTAGATCTTGCACGATTCAACCTCCACAACAATCCAGATTCACTCCAAATTTCCCTCTGAAGCTAATGCACCCCTCAAATTGGCTTGGTTCTTCCTTGAATTGAAAATTTGATCTCAACCTGCATTCATGAAACTTTGATCTCTCTCTCTGCATCCAACACCAATCTCTTCCAAAAAAAGCACTGAACTCACTCAATGACTTATATAGAAGTGATTAGACTCATCTAGAAACTTCTGGATCCATCCAAATGAAATTTTGGATTTTCAATTTCTCCTACAAATATCATTCATGGCATATGCAATATCTCCTCTGTTTGGGCCTCAGCAAACTTGGTTTTCACTCCTCATGAGCTAAGGAATTGAATGGTGATGATTGTTTCCTTGTTTGCAAGCCAAAGGTGTGAGTTGGATATGTTGCTTCATCATGAAGAAATGAAAAGGAATGTTATTAAAATGACCTCAAATCAAAATTCTAAAATTTCCATTGTTTCTAAAATCATTTTTCCAATCAATTTGACCTATAATTTTGTTTCATTTGGCCACAAAATGAATTATTTGAATTTTTGGCCATTAAATCCTTTTAATTCTTTCTTTTTTCAAAATTTCTTGAACCAAGCCTCTCCTTGAGCCATTTCAATGCCTCCTTGATGCATGGTCAAGGTTAAAGCACCATTTTGATCAACTTTCTAGTTGAACAAAATTTCATTTGAGACCTCTAAGTTGGTGAAAATGGCCTATGATCACAAATGACCTATAATCACCAAATGTCCAAAATACCATTGACTTGTCAAAGCCATAACTTGAGTTCTACAAATCCTATCAAGTACTCCTAGTACTCTCTAGAAATCTAAGAGAATAATTCACAACATTCATGTTGACCAAAAGTTCATAGGAATCATCCTTCTAGAGCAAACGTTTCATGCAAGTTGGGTAACTTTCAAGCTCCAAATTCACATTCCTCAAATGACTTGTAACTTGTCAAAGCCATAACTTGAGTTCTACAAATCCTATCAAGGACTTATAGTACTCAAATTAAAGCTAAGATCATGCTCTACAACAATCATGTTAGGGGTAATATGAGATGACAATCACATCTTGAGATGAATTGCCTTGAAGATAGGGGTCAAACTAGGGGATTTTACACTGTCAAGCCTTAGAACCCCTAGCTTGAAGCTTCTCAAACTCTTCAATCATGATGAGTTAACCTTGGAATCATCCTCAAAACATCTTAATGTACCAATCCATGATCACATGGATCTTGAATTAGGTCTCAACCTTCTTCAAATCATCAGTTGACTTAGGGTTGACCCAGTCAAACCCTAGCTGCACCAATCATGGCTGAGGCTTCTTATTCTTGCACAATGACCTGTCTAGGCCTCAAAGTGATCTTCAAACCTTATCATGAGCTCTCTCAAGACCTCAAGTCCAACTTCATGACCTCAGGATCATCTGATGGCTTTCCCATAACTCTCAAGTTAGGAGACCTACACACTTGGCTTCAATCACTCTCTCTGAGGATCTTTTAACTTCTCTGACAAGGATATCAACCCTTGAGCACCTGAATAACCTTGTTAGCTAGCTTCATAGTCTTGTATAGCTCTTGATTGGTAATCATACCTCTTGATCTCCTGCATACATGTCAATGAAATGCAAATGATAATGCTAATGTGAATGAAATGAAACATAAGCTAGGTAAAGAAAAGTTGGGCAAATTTTGGGGTGCAACAGCTGCCCCTATTCAAACGGCTTGGACCTGACTGGGTGAGAAGCAAACGGCTCTCAAACAATCAAGGTAAAAGACGGTTGAATACCAACAAACCCGGAAATTTGCCAACTGCGCAAGTACACGGTACTCTGATGGGGACAAATCTCTTCGGAAAGCGAAATAATAGTTGCTCGGCAACTGGCTGGAGAAATACTGATCTGAACCTCCGTCAGGATGATTCTCTGATTTATCTGATATCATTACGACCTCAAATCATCGAGGGATCACTGGTTACACAGTAACGGGTGATTTGCCAACCACGCACAGGTAAACGATACTCTGATTGGTAGGAACATCTTCAAAACTGAGCATGACAATTGCATGGCAACTCTGTTGAGGAATTGGTCACCCGGTAATTGGTGAAGGGTCTAAGCTCACATCTCCGTCAGGATGGTCATCTGATTTTGCTGTAGATCTTCGCCCTCAAGTCATCAGGGGGTCACTGGTCACTCGGTAACCGGTGATACATGGCTGGTATTGCCGTCAGGCATTCCGCGACACTGTGACAGAAGAATTCCTCGGGACTCATCAGGTCATTAGGAACTTTTTAACAATCGAGTTAATCATGTCGTCAGACATTCAAAGAAATTCTCGGGCGTCAGCCGGACTTCGTCAGTAAGTCGGGAATGGAATTCTCGGTCAATCATAAACCACATAGGAATATCCAAACTTCTGCCATCAGGCACTCCGCATCAGTTGTGAGAACTGCTTTGACATCACAGTTGGACTTCAGTAGTAAGTCTTCAAATGGAATCCTTGATCAATCAGGAACTACTAAGGATATGCAATCTTTTGCCGTCAGGCACTCCGCGTCAGCTAAGCAAACTGCTTCGACATTGCAGCTGGACTTAATCAGTAAGTCTGGGGTTTTGGCACCGCTGCCGGACTTCAATCATCAAGTCTTCAAGGAAATTTCAACTTCTATTTAGAATCTGCCGGGGAGAACACATCTCCGCTGGGGATTCTAGAGAACTATCAAGTAACTCTGCTTCGGGGATCCAGAAATCATTCTGAGTGAATCAACTCTGCTGAGGACTTCAAGAATCATCTCGGACAAATAACTCCGTCGGGGACTTCAAGAATCCTCTTGAACCAATAACTCTGCTGGAGATTTCAGGAATCATCTTGAGCAAACACTCTGCCGGGGACTCTAAGCATCAACTTGAGCGACCAACTCTGGCGACTTCACTGGGGATTTTGAGAATCATCTTGGACAAATAACTTCGCTGAAGGATTCAAGAATCATCTTAGGCAAACGAATTTGCTGGGGAATACCTGCAAAACAAGAACGGTAACGACCTAGCTCATGTTTCATATGCGTATGGTTTGACAATGGCGCAATGCTCCACACGGTGGAAATGCTACGCGTTTAGGATAAATGCTATGCAATCATGCCAAATGCTACGACCCCATCAGCAAAATAAATGCCGAAGGGAAAAGCCTCCTGTCAAGGAGAAAGAACCACTCTGGTGGAGGAAGGACTCATCCTGCCGAGGAGAAGAAGTCACACAAATCTCAATTGGATTCCGCCTGGGGAAACGAACTTCATTCGACTGCTGTAGGGGAAAAAAGTTCTACGAGAACCTAGACCTGCTCATCTAGGTATTCAAACCACAAACTGTCGAGGAAACGATATCAATCGCAGAAATAAACTGTACGGCATTCGCAGCAAAAACTTTCCGGGAGATAACGACTCCGATGGGGAAATACAGCATCAGCTACTCAACATTCTGTTGGGGAAAACTAATCATGGCCCCCACGGCTTCCAAGGACTCGGCTCTCTTGGGGGTTTGCAAACTTGGCTGGGGAAGAAGGAATCATCCTGCTTACAGGGGAGAGTACGACTCTGTGGGGAATTTCAATTCCACTGGAGACTTCAGTCTGAACTATTGAAAGCTGCATACTTCAGTATATGACTCAGCTAAGGAGACGACGATCCTTCAAGATACATCTGATTGGGGGAGAGAATCTTCTTTGCCTGGGGAGACATACCGATGCTTACGATCTCACGTTCAGACTCCACGGGGAGATGCTGCTACATTTGCTGGAGGAGAAGGAATCATCCTGCTTGGGAAACATACATCGTACTGCCTGGAATACGTTATACCTGTAACAACACAAACAAACAGACAAGATACCCTTCTCAAAGGGACCTATCAAGGTTATCATCTTGTGACAATGTTCAAGTAATTCATTGTTCCAACAATCAGTGGCCTAGGCCAGTAAGTTTATGTATGCGCATTTTATCAAAAACATCGGCGTTCTTTTTCGCAAACAAAACAAGTAAATGCTAAACAGGCAAACAAAATTGCTGAATAGTATACATTTTATTGATAACGAACCCCTGAATGGGCAGAAATGTTTTACAACGGATGCGAGCTCCTGGAATGAGGAAGCTGCGTAAATATAAAAACATAAATATACATCAGTATATACACAAATGTCGGCAATGAGGCATAGACAAACACCATGAGTTGATCCTTCTATGACTCACTCGACTTTGATACTTCTCCGACGCTTCAGTTTCAGAAGAGATTGATTCAGATAAACGGCCCTCAGGTCTTCCAAACCACTAAACAATGAAAGTTCACACGCGGAACGCAGTCATTTGCTTTTTCAAATCCCTAACTTTTGCCTGAATCGCCCTTCCGGGTTTTCGATTCACCGGGATACCTCTTTTTGCCAAAGTCGCCCTTCCGGGTTTTCGACTTTGCGGGTATACATTTTTCTCTTATATCCCTAATTTTTGCCCGAACCTTTTTCCTTTTTATGGTTCGCCGGGATGCCCCATTTTTGCCTGGATACTCTTTTTCTTTCCAGCGGGTCATTCTTTAAGCAAAGTATTTTTTAACTGCGTTCGCGTTCACCGGGGATGCAAAATCTTCGCCATCCATCATGGATAACAACAAGGCTCCTCCCGAGAAGACCTTGCTGATGACGTACGGACCTTCGTAATTGGGAGTCCACTTGCCCCGGTGACCGGAGTGTGGAGGAAGAATCTTCTTCAGGACGAGATCACCCGTCTGAAAGCTTCTAGGACGCACCTTCTTATCATAAGCTTTCTTCATTCGGCTTTGGTACAGACGACCATATGCAATCGATGCTAATCTCTTCTCATCCATCAGGCTGAGTTGGTTTAGTCGTTTCTTGATCCATTCTGCCTCATCGAGTTTCACGTTAACCAAAACTCGTAAAGAAGGAATCTCAACTTCTAACGGTAGGACAGCTTCCATACTGTACACCAGTGAGAGAGGAGTTGCCCCGGTTGAGGTACGTACCGTCGTACGATAACCGTGCAATTCAAATGGCAACATCTCATGCCAATCCTTATAGGTCACAACCATCTTCTGTACAATCTTCTTAATGTTTTTGTTGGCCGCTTCAACGGCGCCATTCATCTTCGGCCGATAAGGAGATGAGTTGTGGTGTTCAATCTTGAAACTCTGGCACAACTCCTTCATCATCTTGTTATTCAGATTCGAACCATTATCAGTAATGATCCGCTCGGGAATTCCATAATGACAGATGATGTCCCTCTTTATGAATTTAGCCACCACCTGCTTGGTCACATTAGCATATGAGGCTACCTCCACCCACTTGGTGAAGTAGTCGATATCTACTAGAATGAAGCGATGACCGTTAGATGCAGTGGGCTCGATCTTGCCTATCATGTCGATGCCCCACATGGAGAACGGTCACGGGGAGGACATGACATTTAACGGGCATGGCGGCACGTGAATCTTATCAGCATAAATCTGGCATTTATGACACCTCTTCGCGAATTTAAAGCAATCAGATTCCATCGTCAGCCAGTAGTATCCTGCTCTCAGGATCTTTCTCGTCATAGCATGCCCGCCGACGTGCATACCAAATGTGCCTTCATGGACTTCTTCCATGAGCATACTCGCTTCTTTCTCATCTACACATCTGAGTAGCACGAGATCGTGGTTTCTTTTATACAAAACTCCATCAGGATTGAGATAAAAGTTTCCAGACAGCCTCCTCAGAGTCTTCTTATCTTGGGTTGACGCTCCCGCGGGATACTCCTTAGTCATAAGGAAAGTTTGGATATCATGGAACCATGGTTTGCCGTCGGAGACTTCCTCGACCGCAAAGACGAATGCAGGTCTATCAAGACGAGAAAGGACAATCCTTGGGGCTTCATTCCAAAAATTGACTTTATACATCGAAGCCAACGTGGCTAGGGCATCAGCCATCTGGTTTTCAGCTCGGGGTACATGACGGAGTTCCACTCGATCAAAGAACGGAAGCAGCCTTCTGGCATAATTCATGTACGGCACCAAATTTGATTGGCGAGTCTCCCACTCCCCTTTAATCTGGTTAATCACCAGTGCCGAGTCACCATATACATCCAGGTTCTTGATTCTCAAATCAATTGCCTCTTCTAGACCCATGATGCATGCTTCATACTCCGCTTCATTATTGGTGACCGGAAACGTCAGTCTCGCAGTGAACGGGATGTGGGATCCATGGGGAGTTGTAATGATTGCCCCGATGCCACTTCCGTAAGAATTAACCGCCCCATCAAATATCAACTTCCATTGGGATTTCCTATCTGGACCCTCGTCGGGCAACGGTTCATCGCAATCTTTTGCTTTAAGAAACATGATATCCTCATCAGGGAATTCAAATTTCATCGGCTGATAATCTTTGATCGGCTGTTCGGCAAGGTACTCAGACAATACGCTTCCCTTGATGGCCTTATGGGAAACGTACTGAATGTCATATTCCGTCAACACCATTTGCCATCTGGCAATCCTGCCCGAAAGCGCTTGTTTCTCGAAGACGTACTTGATCGGATACATCTTCGAAATTAGCATGGTTGTGTGATTGAGCATGTACTGTCGTAAACGTTTGGCAGCCCAGTCTAGTGCACAACACGTTTTCTCCAGCATCGAGTAACGAGATTCATAATCTGTGAACTTTTTACTCAAATAGTAAATGGCATGCTCCTTTCTGCCTATCTCGTCGTGCTGACCGAGAATACACCCCATACTATTCTCAAGAACTGTCAAGTACATGATTAAGGGTCGTCCGGCCACTGGGGGTATCAAGATCGGAGGTTCCTGTAGATACTGTTTTATCTTATCAAATGCCTTCTGGCAATCGTCGTTCCAGATAATTGCCTGATCTTTCTTCAGCAATCTGAACATCGGTTCACACGTGGCCGTGAGCTGAGAGATAAACCTTGCAATGTAGTTTATTCTGCCCAAGAAACCACGAACTTCTTTTTCTGTTTTTGGCGCTGGCATTTCTTGTATTTCTTTTATCTTCGCAGGATCAACCTCGATGCCTCTTTCACTCACAATAAACCCCAGTAGTTTTCCGGACCGTACCCCGAAAGTACACTTGTTAGGATTCAGCATCAACCTGAACTTCCTAAGCCTCTCAAAAAGCTTCAGCAAATTGACCAGATGTCCCTCCTCCATTTGGGACTTCGCAATCATGTCATCAACATAGACTTCAATCTCATGATGAATCATATCATGAAACAAAGTAACCATTGCTCGTTGGTAAGTGGCCCCTGCGTTCTTCAGACCGAAAGGCATTACCTTGTAGCAAAATGTTCCCTAAGGTGTAATAAACATAGTTTTCTCCATGTCCTCCGGCGCCATCTTGATCTGATTGTAACCGGAGAAGCCATCCATGAAGGAAAATACGGAGAACTGAGCTGTATTGTCGACCAACACATCGATATGAGGGAGCGGGAAATCATCTTTAGGGCTCGCCCTATTCAAATCCCGATAATCGACGCACATTCGCACCTTACCGTCCTTCTTCGGTACAAGTACTATGTTGGCGACCCATGGAGGGTAAGTAGTGACCGCTAAGAAGCCAGCATCAAGCTGCTTTTGTACTTCTTCTTTGATCTTAACGGCCATATCTGGTCGCGTCCTCCTAAGCTTCTGCTTGACGGGAGGACAATCTTCTCGCAGCGGCAAGTGGTGGACCACGATGTCAGTATCAAGTTCGGGCATATCTTCGTATGACCAAGCAAAGACGTCACTATACAATCTTAGCATCTCGACCAATCTCTGCTTGACATCACTCTGCAATGCGGCCCCTATCCTGACGTTCCTGACAAGTTCTTCAGAACCCAGATTCACAATCTCAATCTCTTCCTCGTGAGGCAGAATGACTTTCTCTTTTTGTTTCAACAAGCGGGCCAACTCTTCGGGAAGGTCTTCGTCTTCATCAATCTCTCCTTCGGCTTGATAGATCGGGCAATCGAAGTCGAAGTGAGTCGTAGAAGGTCCAGAGTCGATGTCATCTGCTATGTAGATCCTGCAATAACAAGGGTTAAACTTAAAACAAGGATATGCAGGTTAGCACAAACCCTATTGCCATTTTATTGTTTTTCAAAACAAATATAAAACAGGAATAACAGAGATCACAACATTTGAATGTGAAGAAAAACGCCTTTTGATTTATTGGTAAAATGCATGTACATAATCAAACAAGGCCCTGACAATAAAACCACTATGCCCCGGGTAGGACATAGGGTTGTACAACAATTGGAGAAAGTAAATCATTACTCTTTGCCTGTCACTTGGATGGTATCCCTGATAGACCAGTTGTTGAGGCTCTCGCCTGGTTTGCTTGGCTGGATCCAAGAGTCTAGGTCGCAATCGCTGTCTTCGCCGTCTTCAAACACTGCGTTGACACTTTCAAATATCACCCCGCCACTGGTAAACTGGATCGGCCCTTTACCCCGGGACACACTGCGAGAAGAGGAGGCTTCAGCCGCATGAGAGTATCCTAACCCAAACTTGTCCTGTTTGTTAGGTATTTCTAGAATCTACCCCCAACCTGGGGTAGATCCGGCTTGAACAACGGCTCGGGCTCCCTTGAAGGAAGAGAGGGTCATCTCTGGTTTCTCAATCGTCACTGGAGTCACGTCTTTGACCTTAACAGTTTCGAACGCCTGACATAGGGTTTCGTGGATTTCCCCATCCATCTCAACATATTTGAAGGACGACAAATGGCTCACCATTATGTCTTCCTCGCCACAAACAGTCACGATGCTGCCTCCGACAGCATACTTGAGCTTCTGGTGCAACGTGGAGGTCACGGCGCCAGCAGAATGGATCCACGGCCGGCATTAGAGACAGCTGTAGGCAGGCATGATGTCCATGATGTAGAAGACTGCGTCGAAAGTTTTCGGACCGACTTGGATTGGTAGAGTCACCTCCCTAAAAACATGACGTTTGGTTCCATCGAAAGCCTTCACAACCAGGTCACTAGGTGTGCAAATCAATCCCCGAGTATCTAACTTCATCAATGCTTTCTTCGGAAGAACATTGAGTGACGACCCCGTGTCCACCAACACATGAGACATAATCGTTCCCCTACACTCTATCGAGATGTGCAGGGCACTATTTAGGTTTCTTCCCTTCGGCGTCAGCTCCAGGTCAGTGAACCCTAACCCGTTTCCAGCATTCACGTGGGCTACGACCCCTTCCAACTGGTTGACCGATATTTCCTGCAGTACATACGCGACATTCAAAACCTTTAACAGCGCGTTGCAATGTGACTTCGAACACAGCAACAGATTCAGGATGGAGATTTTCGAGGGTGTTTGATGGAGGTGATCCGCGATCTTGTAGTCACTCTTTTTGATCAACCTCATGAACTCTTCAGTGTCCTTAACAAGTAAGTCCTTCTCTACCCCACGAGGGGTTTCCTCAACGACTTTACCCTTTCCCTTATCGGTTACATCAGCTTTGTCCGCTTTGTCCGTCACAATCTCAGGTGGAGTAAATACTCTTCCGCTGCGTGTGATTCCGCCAATTCCCACTAGGTTATCCACAGACTGCCCAGATGGTTCTAGCTCTAACTTCTGTCTGTTACAGTAAACGTCTGCCCCATAATGCCATGGGACAACATTGGTGCTTTCAAAAGGTATCGGCCCTGCCTTGGTGATGGTAATCTTGGGCGGTCTAGGTGCAGAAATAGTGATCGTTCGGCGAGGGATGGTGATGGTGGCAACCTCATCATCTTGCTTCAGCATTACCTCTCCAGATCCACTTTCGGCCCTTTGGCTAAACTGCAAGATTCCTTCGGTCATCAGACTTTGAATCCCCTCTACCAGCTGTTCACATCCATCAGGACGAGTTGCGTAGCCCATACACAGTTCTCCACAGCCTGGAAAGAATCCTCTCTTCATCAGCTTGGCTTTAACGAAGCTAAGCGGTGTCTTCAGATCCTTGACGTCAGTCAACACATCTAAATCCTCGTCTTCAATAATGGCATTCACCCCACCTCCCCTATGATTCGGCATAGGGTTCTTTGTGACATTCGGCACATTATCTGAGAAATTGATGATCTTAGCATCCACCATATCTTGCACCTTGTGCTTGAAGGCTTTGCAGTTTTCTATCGTGTGGCCAGGTGCCCCTGAGTGAAACTCACATGTTGCATTCGCGTCATAACCTGGCGGAGGTGCCCCTGTCAAGGGAGCCAGGGTTCTCTTCTGGATTAGCTGCAACTGAAGCAGAGTCTGTAACAGCTGAGCATACGACATGGGCGGCGCCTCGAGGTGACGACTTGACAAAGGTGCCCTGTTCTGATACTTTCTGTACCCTTGCTGATTTGGCTGCTGCTGTTGCAGCTGCTGCTGTGGCTGGGGTTGTTGGACTGTAGGGATGGTTATGCTAGCCACCTGCTGGCGAGGGCCTTTACCTTTCCTTCGAGCGTTGGACACGGCGCTCGTCTCTCCTTCACGCCTTTTGTTACCATACGGTTTCTTTCCTTCTCCAGACAAGGATAGATCACCTTGAATTTTCCCCAGTTTGATCCCATTTTCAACGTGCTCGCCCGTGATGATGAGATCTGAGAAACTTCCGGACATACCACTGACCAATTTCTCATAATAAACCCCTGGGAGGGTGGCTACAAACATTTCAACGAGCTCTCGTTCAACCATCGGCGGCTGAACTCTAGCTGCTAATTCACGCCACCGCTGGGCGTACTCTTTGAACCCTTCGTTGTTCCTCTGTGACAAATTCTGCAGTTGAACCCGGTTCGGTGCCAAGTCACTGTTATATTGGTAATGGTGCACGAATGCCTCAGCAAGTTCCTTCCACGTGCGCACACTGGTAGGCTCCAAACTCATGTACCATTCCAAGGATGGCCCAGACAAGCTATCCTGAAAGAAGTGCATCAGCAACTTCTCGTCCTCAGAGTGAGCGGACATTTTCCGGTAGTATGACCTTAAGTGGACGCGAGGGCAGGTGGTGCCTTTGTACTTCTCAAAGTCGGGTACCTTGAATTTGGGAGGCACCTTGAAATCAGCAATCAATCCCAATTTAGACATGTCGACACCCATAGTGTTCTGGTTCTCGAAATTCCTCATTTTGTCCTCGAGTGCCTTAAACCTCAGACGTGCTTCAGCAGTCAGCTCTCCTTCAGCACCCTTCTGGGAGAACAAATCTTCTTGACGGTCCTCCAACCATGGCTGAGGCCCATACAGATTTCCAACACCTGTGTTGCCGTTGCCCAGCCCAACATTGACATTAGCTTCAAAATTCCCATTACCGATGCTAGTTGTATTACCATTGAGCCCCATGTTAGCGATCACGTTGCCGTTACCACTGCCGTTCCCCTCGGTCACGGGGATGCCATTCTGAGGAGTTTCAACATGTGGAGGGGTTGGAACATTCCTACCATGGAGTACACCATTGCTGTCAACCCTTGAGATCAGAGGCTGGACCAATGTTCTGAGCTGGTCTTGGCCATTGGCAATCACTTGCATGAGCTCCATGAAGTGGTCCATCCTCTCGTGGAGCTCCTGAACGTCAGTCTGCACTTGTTCCATTGCTCTGGCTTGATTTGCTCTAGTCGGACAACGGTGGATGGGTCTTTGATCAATCCTGGAACAACCTAAAACAACCTGTATACACAAAAGGGTTAGAAAAAACGACAAAGTGCTCGTTATGCAAATGCTTCATGCAGATGCAAACGTGTGTCTGTGCGTTAGGGAGATTTCTCCCCGATCCTAGTGCCTGAGTGCCAGTGCTGATAATAAGAAGTCCGAGTCCAGTCATGGAAATAACATCTCATATATAAAGAAAGCCCATCAAGGTGGTACACAACGTCACTGGATACAAGCTGAATCAATAGCATGACCTCAACCAACAAGCCTGGTGATGGTCAGCACACAACAATGATCAACACAAAAGGATTACAAATATAGTCAAGCACGGCCACGGGCGCGGAACTCTTCTAACAGATTCCTCGTTTCTGGATGATCAGGCCGAGTGAGCAACCCTTCGACAAGTAACCCCCTCTGCATAATAGTGTACTGGAGACCTTCAACTGAGTTTTCCCCTGCTCCTTCGCCGAAACAATCTTCTAACTTCCGCTTCTTGAATTCAAATGTCAGTTTGCGCTCCTTCAGGTTAGCAAGAGCCTTGTTTAACAGGCCTTTAGTGGCATATCTGCGAGCGGTTTCTTCATCAAACCTCTTCTCACTAGCCTTTACCTGGGTTTTCAACTTGGAGATCTGCTGTTTCAGTTTATCCTCCCGTTCCTTGCCGTTGGCTAGGGTGGCCTTCCAATGCTGATTAAACTTGGATATTCTCCGGTACGCTTCATTTAAGTGCTGCTTCTTAGTGGCCAGTACGTCATTGACAGCTTTGAAGTCCCGACCCAAGCGCTCACGCTCAGCTATTTGCTTAGTCAAATCCGTCCCTAACTGGTTCACCAGCTTTGTTTGCCTCTTGAAGGAATGGACGACTTCGCTTCTCTCGCTTCTGAGTTGAGCCAATTCTTTCTCCAGTTCTTCATTTGCCTTCTTCAGCTCATCTCTCTCAGCTAATACCTGATTATGCTGTTGAATAGGCACGGTGGTAGGCTCTTCAATCACTGGAGGGCTTTCTGGCTGGGCAGGTGGAAACGGCATCCCGATAATATCTATTCTGGCTCTGATCCAGGTCACATATGGAGCGTAGGCTTGGCTATTACTTTTTCCCAGCAACGGTTTTCCCCTCTTACTGATACCATTCCAAGCGTGCTGAAGCTTGGATAACATATCCCCCTCTAGAAGACCAGTGAGGTACAGAGATTCCTGCACCTCTTCATCCTTCGGCGGAGCTCTCAAAGCATAAGCAAATTGTCGGACCAGCAGAGATGGATTATAGTTGATACAGTCCTTCCTGCCTATCAAAGGCACATTCGGAAATCCACTGCAGCTGAAGATAATTTCAGTACCCAACCTATCTCTATCAAGCCAGGCCATATCCTCCGCTGACAGACTCATCAGACGCTCAGACCACTCAGCTGTGGCTGCAGACAAAGCAAAAGGACCCTTCTTGGGTAGGTGACTATCAAGCCATCTATAGAGCAGGGGCACACAACACGAGACGTTCTTACCCCTTTTGTTCTCGTTTTTGTAATGGACGGAATGGTAGACATCTCCTATCAAGGTGGGGACTGGATTCCCTGATGCAAAGATGTGAAATGCGTCGAAGTCTACAAAATTTCTGAATGAACATTGTGTTAATTATCTTGTATGAATGACATGACCCCCTTTTGGAATTCTAAAATCTTGTATAGACGCACATCCATGAGCTTGCACCTCCAATGATTGGAGCAAACTTAATCATGGTTTTAGAATTTCTTTTGTTTTGAATGGTCTTAGGATGAAACCAAGAATAGTTGTTATGAACTTGGACCTTATAGAAATGAGCTTTGCTCCCAACTAGACGTTGAACATCTTGACAAAAGCAAAAAAACTTAATCTCTTCTATGGGAAGTCTCTGAGAAAATTTGGATAGAAACATCTACTTTGTACTAGTTATGGGAGTACAAGTGTGAGGGTATATCAGTCTCTTATCTTCGCAGGGTTTCACCATAACTTGTAGAAGACAGGAAGTACACGCAAAGCCTTCATGACTTCCTGAGCTTTCATTAGCAAACCTAACTCAGAAAACAAACAAACAAACTGGTTAACGGTTAGCTACGCATGAATGAATGACTTATATGATATGCCAAGGAAATGCACAAGGTGGTGGGATCTTAAGGTCAAAAATTAGGGTGCAACACCATGGTAGATTGGAACTGAGCTGAGGTTAAAGAAGAAATAACCATTGTTGAAGAAGTTGAAGGATTAGGTTTACGAACGGTTTTAGGTTTGGGAGAGAGATGAAAACAATAGAACAAGCAGAAATGCATACAAGTGTTCGTGAGAGTGAAAAATGTGAAATGTTGTGAGTTATGGAATTTATAGAGACAAATTAGGGCACATAAAAGGTCACACGTTCAGTACGTACTCATTTAGCATTTAATAGCATTTAATAAAAAGAAAATAATCATTTCAAACATTAATGATTCTGACAATTTGGAGGGAAAACGAGAAACCAAATATTCAAAACAGTACCTCAAACGTCTTTTCAGTATTGTGCACTCTATCTTTTTAGATTCTGAGTTACACGTGTTTGCTTGCATGTGCTTCTGAAAACTCTTTGAGAAATGAAACGTTAGCCAACATTCAGATCCTCAAAGACTTGTTAGTTCAGATACACACAAAAATAATAATTCAAGAATTTAAATAAATGACAGATGTAATACTTTAGAGTTTTAAACATTTTGCATTTGAGAAAGTTACTTCTGATAAATATTATTCTGGACAGAACTCCATACCAATATTTTTTAGAATAAACTTGAACCTATCTTCAGCAAGGGGTTTTGTAAAGATATCAGCCCATTGATGGTCTGTATCAACAAAGTCTAAGTTTATAATACCCTTCTGAACATAGTCTCTAATGAAGTGATGTTTAATTTCTATATACTTAGCTTTAGAGTGTAAAATAGGATTTTTAGATAAGCATATAGCAGAAGTATTATCACAGAATATAGAAATATTACTCTCAAAGATCTGAAAATCTTCTAGCTGACTCTTCATCTAGAGCATCTGTGTGCTACATCCAGCAGCAGCAATATATTTTGCTTCTGTAGTTGATAGAGCAATTGTAGGTTGTTTCTTGCTGTACCAGGAGATTAAATTACTTCCCAGAAATTGGCAACTTCTAGAAGTACTTTTTCTTTCAACTCTGTCTCCAGCGTAATCAGCATCACAGAATCCAACTAGTTTAAATTCATCAGATTTTCTGTAACACAAACCCACATTAGTAGTACCTTTCAGATACCTTAGAATCCTCTTAACAGCTGTTACGTGTGATTCTCTAGGATCTGATTGGAATCTAGCACACAAGCATACAATGAATAAAATGTCAGGTCTAGAAACAGTTAAGTATAGAAGAGATCCAATCATACCTCTGTAGAGTTTCTGATCTACTTTCTTACTTACCTCTTTCTTACCAAGAGTACTTGTTGGATGCATTGGAGTCTTTGCTAACTTACTATCAGTCATGTTGAACTTCTTCAGAAGCTCTTTTACATATTTAGTCTGATGAGTGTAAGTGCAATCTGGAGTTTGGTTGACTTGAATTCCCAGAAAGAATCTCAATTCTCCCATCATGCTCATCTCAAATTCCGCCTGCATACATTGAGCAAACTCCTTTCCAAGCGTAATATTGGTAGATACAAATATAATATCATCTACGTATATTTGACAAATTAATAGATCTTTCTTAAATGTTTTACAGAAGAGAGTTGTGTCCACTTTGCCTCTGATAAAATTTTTCTCCATAAGAAAATTACTTAATCTCTCATACCAAGATTTGGGAGCTTGTTTTAAACCATAAAGAGATTTCTTAAGTTTAAAAACATGCTCTAGAAATTTATCACTTTCAAAACCAGGAGGTTGGTGAACATAGGCTTCCTCTTCTATAATCCCATTTAAGAAGGCACTCTTAACATCCATCTGATATAAAGTGATGTTATTTTGTGTAGCAAAAGAAATGAGTAAACGAATAGACTCTAACTTGGCCACATGAGCATAAGTCTCTGTGTAGTCAATTCCTTCTTGCTGGCTATACCCTTGAGCAACTAGTCTTGCCTTATTTCTTACAACCTCTCCTTGCTCATTAAGTTTGTTTCTGAAGACCCATTTAGTTCCAATTATATTGAATCCTTTTGGTCTTGGAACCAGATCCCAAACTTCATTCTTTGTGAATTGATTTAGCTCCTCTTGCATTGCAAGAATCCAATCATTGTCTTCCAGAGCTTCTTCCACAGAAGTTGGTTCAATCACTAATACTAGACTAAATAAGGATGTTCCAGATGATCTGATAAACGATCTTGTTCTGATAGGGTCATCCTTCTTTCCAATGATCATTTCTTTTGGATGAGAAGATTTGATTCTGGATGATCCTTTAACATTTTGTTCTTCAGAAATATTCAAATTATTCATCTGAGCAGCCAAGGGAGTTGCTTCTGATTCTTTCACTTGAGCCTTATCTGCCTCTGAGTCTTCAGAGTCTGTGAGAATTACTTCTCTATCTGCAGAAATACCAAGCTGCTTTGGCTTTTGATTGCCAAGCTTATCATCAAATATGACATGTATAGATTTCTCCACAATCTGTGTCTCAGTATTGTATACTCTGTAGCCTTTAGAGCGTTCAAAATAGCCAAGCATGAAACACTTCTGTGCTTTAGAATCAAACTTGTTCAGATTCTCTTTAGTGTTCAACATATAACATATACATCCAAAAGGATGGAAATAAGAAATGTTGGGCTTTCTATTCCTCCATAATTCATAGGGAGTCTTCTCCAGAAGCGGTCTTACAGACACTCTATTCTGAATATAACAAGCTGTGTTTATTACTTCTGCCCAAAAATGCTTTTCCAGATTAGTCTCGTTGATCATGGTTCTGGCCATTTCTTGCAATGTTCTATTTTTCCTCTCTACAACTCCATTCTGTTGTGGAGTTCTAGGGCAGGAGAAATCATGAACAATGCCATTTTCATTAAAATATTTTTCAAAATATTTGTTTTCAAATTCGCCTCCATGATCACTTCTGACTTTAACAAATTTAAAATATTTTTCATTCTGGACTTGTTTGCAGAAGTCAAAGAACACAGAATGTGACTCATCCTTGTGTTTTAGGAATTTCATCCACGTCCATTTGTTGTAGTCATCAACAATGGCTAATCCATACTTCTTGCCTCTGATGGATGCAGTTTCCACTGGTCCAAACAGATCAATATGAAGTAACTCTAATGGTCTTGAGGTTGAAACAACATTTTTAGATTTAAAAGAAGATTTTGAAAATTTTCCTTTTTGACATGCTTCACAAAAAGCATCTGAGTTAAACCTCAACTTAGGAAGTCCTCTGACCAGATTGAGTTTATTAATTTGAGATATACGTCTCATATTAATATGCCCCAATCTTCTGTGCCAGACCTATTGCTCATCATTAACACGCATAAGGCATTTTACATTTTGAACCTTAAGTTCTGAAAGATTGATTTTGTAAATGTTGTTCTTCCTCTTTCCATTAAATAGGATTGAGCCATCCTTTTGACTGACAGCTTTGCAACATTTTTGATTAAAGATTATGTCATAACCATTGTCACTTAATTGACATATGGACAATAGATTATGTTTTAATCCTTCTACAAGTAAAACATTAGATATAGAGGGAAGGTTACCATTGCCAATAGTACCAGAGCCAATTATCTTGCCCTTGTCCAGAACTTTTAAGCCAGCTATGAGAATCTGGAATCTAGAGAACATAACTTCTATAGATTCTGATTCCTCCATTTTGAAGGCTTCATATTTCTGGATCAGCGCCAGAGCCTTAGTCTCCTTGACTTGAGAATTCCCTTCATGAGTCATCTTCAAAGATTCAACCATACCAAATGTTGTTTCTCTGTTAGTAATCTTCTCATACTCAGTATGAGATATAGCATTTAGAAGTATGGTTCTAGCTTTATGATGATTCCTAAATTATTTCTTCTGAGCTTCAGTCATAGATTTTATGTCTATCTTTTTGCCATCCCCATCAGTGGGGTGAACATAGCCATCAATAACTAAATCCCAAAGGTCAACATCATATCCTAGAAAGAAACTTTCAATCTTGTCTTTCCAGTAGTCAAACTTTTCCCCATCAAACATAGGGGGTTTAGTGCTGATTCTATCTCTGTCTTCATATCTGTTGTTGTTGGATGTTGAAGCTTCAGCCATAATGTATCAACCAATATCAATAGTTTTTTCAACTGGATCTTTTCTGTTCACGGTGAAGTGATAACACACACAGAACCGGAGCTCTGATGCCAACTGAAGGTGAGAAAACACTCAGAAGGGGGGGGGGGGGGGGGGTTGAATAAGGGTTTTGAAAATATTATGGCAATAAAAACACAATGATTTTTATCCTGGTTCGTTGAACTCAACTAATCCAGTCCACCCTATCAAGAGTGATTTTCCTTTCTCCACAAGGACTTAATCCACTATAATCAAACATATTACAATGTCAACCACTAAGAACAGATGTCTTAGTCTTATCAAGAACTACTGACCACAACTTGGTCTTCTTAAGGAACTTTTACAATCAAATGTAAACTAAACAAGTGTTTAAAATGCTTCTATGAAAGCTATATCACAACTGTGATTTATACACATAAGATTAAGAATGTATGAAACTATTCAAAAAAGAAATATAATTTGTATGAGAGCTTTGAGAGAATTTTCAATGAATTCGTCAAAATACGTCAACTATAGGAAGTTGTTGAAGGCTTGCTTTTAGAGACAAAGAAGTCCAAGATGTTGCAAGCTTGAAGACCGTGTACTGCAAAGTAGCTGTAGCCTTTTGTCTTCACATGACTTGACCTTTCCTAGAAGTAGAATGTTCAGAGAAATCATTTTTGTCTGAGTTCTTGTGTCTAGCATAAAAGAGGAAAGAGACATTTGGAATATGCCAACGAATATATCTTTGAATAATTTTCTTCAACAAGTTTCTATTTCACAGCAATCAACATCAGAGCCTTGAGTGATCAGAGTCTTGATGTCATTAGAGTTTGTTGTATCAGAGTGTTGCAGCAAGAGTGCTTCAGCATGAATAACAATCAGAGCAGAGTTTGGAGATCAGATCCTCAGTACTTGCAGCGAACAGTACTATCAGAGTCTTCTGAAAAGCAGTGCTTGAAACTCTTCATACAAAGTCTTCATTTTACGCTTCAGATGCTTCTATAGCTTCTGCTTCAGATTCTTCTGTAGGCAGCGCTCAGAGTCTTCTAACGAGACGCTTCTGACGCTCAGAGCCTTGCGTAGTTCAATGTTCAGATTCATTTTTTCTTTTAGAAGAATATTAAATTTAATATCTGCAACAAAAATACTTGAACAAGTTTAGAGTATATAATTTCTTAATACAAAATTTCATTAGTGTTATCATCAAAACATAGAGATATAGCTAAGAACCAATCTATGTTCTAACGTCGTCATGCTGACATTGAAGGTAGAGGTATTCAAGATTTAAATGTTAATTCAATGGCTCAGGATGTAGTTAGTCAGACACATTTCTAAATATTGAATAATCTTTAAGAAGTTCAACCTTATGTGGCTACTCACAAAAGACTTTTGAAGAAAAGATATCCACCAATGAGTGACAAGTTATTGTTGATCGAGCATAACAAGAAATTCCTATATTGTTTTAGTAAAAGGATACCAAATGATCATTGCACATCCGAGACAATTAAATGGTTGTTGTACATGCCAAAATTTAATGTGATAACTTGAACTGCATATGACATTGGTCATTATACCTTTTATACAAAATCAAAAGATGATCATAGTACAATGCAAAATAGTGGGGTTATGGTTGAGGTTGAATCCATGTATTTCCCTAGTTTGAAAGATAAGAATCCAATATTGGCATCTTGTGCGTTATATCATGTCATTGAGGAGTTTTGGGAGATTGATTATGTTATTTTTAAAGTGTCTTTATTTAAACGCAAGTGGGTTCCCAATAATATTTATGGTGTATAAACTGATGACTTAGGATTCACCCGAGTTGACCTTGGCAAGAAAAATTATATGACCGAGCCATTCATCATGGCTTCAAAAGCAAAATAAGTTTTCTATGTGACCGACCCTTCAGACACATCAGGAAATGGTCAATCGTTCTCCGAGGAAAATACATTTCTAGTAGTAATGAAATTTTTGATATCCCTTTTACTTCTTCTTACACAGCACAAGTTCCTACCACATATGATGAAGTTGATAGAGATGGTATGCATGTTATTAGTATCGATCATAATGAAGGCATATGGGAAAATTAACAAGTAAGTATTTTATTCTTTATTCATAATTTAATATAAGTTAGTATTTCTAAGTGAAAGTGAGAAAAGTACACAAGAAGGGGGGTTGAATTGTGTTTTCCATTTTCATAGTTTTCATCTGATTAGAGTTCAGAATCTAAACTGGTGTTTAGGTTCTGGCTAATTCTTAGCAGCAGAATGTTAATAGAAAAATAAATAATAGCAGAAGACACAAATATTTATATTGGTTCCTCCCCTAACTGAGAGTAGTTCAGTCCCCTTGCTTCACAAGAGATTTTCACTATAATCAAAAATTGATTACAATCTCTTATGTATTGTGCATAAGACTTTTACACTTGCTCATACCTAAGGTCCATGACTTCTTCTCAAGCTCCTCACTCGAGACTTCTTGCTCAAGTTTCGAGAACCCAAGACTTCTGCTCCAAGTACCATGAAACGAGCCTCCGCTTGCACCACCCCTGATAAAGACTTACTATTATGCTTTCATGTACTGAGCCTTCCTGCTCAAGCCACACTGGCTCAAGACTTTCCTGCTCAATCAATCTACTTGATTAAGATTTTCACTGCTCAAGCACATAGCAAGAGACTTACGTGGCTTAAGCATCTTGGCTCGAGACTTCCTTGCTTGTATCCCAATGATACAAGACTTTTATCTAAACTACTGAACAAGCTCAACAAAATAGAGAATAAGGTGTACATGATACAAGTATCAGAGGTACGGGAAATCACCATAACAAAGACCTAAAACTCTTAAGATTTCTAAGATATACAATGTGTAAAAAATCTTAAGGCTTTGACAATTACAACCTATATCAGAAAAATCTGCATATACAATGAGTTGATAATTGTTGATCTTGTTACTCCTTCTTCTAGTTGATCCTTGTTAAAAATTTAGTTTGAACCTTCAGCCATATTTATAGCCTTTTCAGAAACTAGCCGTTGAGGAGGTAACTTGATCAAGAGTCTTTGTTGTTACTTCATAGTACAAGAGCCATTGAAGATAGATACACTAGAAGATCTTAATCCAATGTGTAACATGTTTAACCTTTGAGTCTTTAAGAGATTTTGTAATATTAGATTCGTTGAGAGTAGATATCCATAAAGCATCTTAGCCTTTCTTGAGCCTTGCAATCTGTAGACTCTAGTTGACAAACTGATTTAAAAATACAACTTGCTTTTTGTAGTACGGACAACTTCATCTTTATCACCAACTCTGAATGGTACCAGAAGGAAAATTGCATTCACTAAGTGTAGAGAGAATAACATTGTTTCTTTTGATGCTGAGGCCTTCAGCTTCAGAGTCTTTGTCAGACATCACTTAACAAGTGCTCTTCAGATTCTGCCACTAGAAGCTACCAATACAACAACTCTCAAAGTGTGCTTATTATAAATATATTCTGATAATAATATTTATTAGTATAAGAACCTGCACACATCTAACGTACATCAAATAAACCATTTTTATTTCAATACTTTGTTATCATCAAAACCCAAGGAAAATATGTCATGAACAAATCTTGTTCTAACACTAAGTATATTTACTAACAAGTATGATTATTTGAAATTGTAGGTGTTTAAAGTCAAGACACCAAGAGAGAAGACACCAAGAGACAAGAAACCAAAACACTAAGATATAGTTATGTGATGTTATATAATATGTTGTAGGTTATTTTGTTCCATTTTTATTTTGATGTAATATATACAATGTTTGGTTCTTAATCCAATATATGGATTTGAGGTAATACAATATAAATATTGTTATGATACAATTGATATTTCTGTTCTGATATGGTTCACAAAAATACAGGCTAAAAAATGGAAAATTTTTAAAAAGTAGAAATATATTCTTTATAAAAGCAGATAATTTAACGACGATTCTTAAATATGACCGTGGTTGTAGAGTGAACCCTGTCTAGAATAATATATATATAACAAAATGGCGCGATTGACACTAGTAAAGGAAAGACTTTTTATATCGGGCGAAAAACACATTTTACATCGGATCTGGGTCTGGCATAAAGCCAAGCGATGTAGTAAATCAAAGACATTTTGCATCGGGTAATAACCCGATGTGAAAAATACACCTACTACATTAGTTGACAATTACGTCTAATGTCAAATATGGGTTTAACTTTATTTTTTTATAAATAAATGCACATTTAACATCAGATGCCTTTCTTGCCCGATGTAAATTGTAGGTTGTTACATCGGTTGCCTTTCTGGCCCGATGTAAAATATAAGTTTTTACATCGGTTGCAAGGCGCGTCCAATGTAATATGTATGCCATCTTTCTTAAAAAATTAGACTATTTTTTAGCGGAATCGAGGTGGAATCCCTGTAATTTTTTTTGGTGCCTAATTTTTTATATTTTTCCAACATCACACAGACCATATTTAAGCCGCTATTTGGTATCTAATTTTTCATATTTTTATAACCAACCTGTTAATTTCATTGCACCAAATAGCTAGGATGCACATATTCTTAAAAATGAACAATTGATTTACAAAAGTACTAATCTAGGATACACAAGTGTACAAAATTATTAGTATGTTTACACGGTTGACTACTACAACAGCATAATCAGTGAAAATGTAATACCCCAAATTTTGCTTTAAGATTTAGCCGAATCATCTCGCATTTCATTGCATTTTTGGCATTGCATTCAACCGGTCGCTAATGAATTTGTGCAGTTGGTTGTTTTTGCAGGAAAATATCATGTGACACACTTTTTGGTTCATGAAGGATAAAATGGTCATTTTGCCTGCAGCCGGCCGTCAAATTACGAGTTTTTGAGCTGTGGTCGGTAAATTTGGGGTCGTTTGGTATGGTGGATGTGAGTCGGGGCCGAGGTGGAGGTAGATTGATTTGATTGCGGAGAAGCTAAGTTGTTCAAATTAAATCGGTTCAGGTTTGGGCTAAAGTTAGCCGGAGAATATGTTCACTTTGAGTTAATCGACGGGTGGATTTAGTCCGTTAAGATTGTTCATTTAGGTTGTCGCAATGTATAATCGGAAGTTGTCGGAGACCGAATTAGTCGGATAATTTGGGTTGAATAGGATTTGAGTGGTGTTTTTCATCTCATTTTAAAAATCATTTCAGGTCATTTTTGTAAATTTCATTTTTATTAAATTAAGTTCATTTCATTTTAGGTCAACTTTATTTCATTTTTAGTTCACTTGCATGTTTTAAAATCACTCTTATTTCATGTTTTTTTGTTTTTGTTTGCACTTTTAAGCCAATCAAATTTCATTTTAAATCAATCACATTGCATTTTTAAATTAATCAAGTTTTTATTGTTCCATTTCTATTATTTTTAGTTGACTACTATTTTTAACTGATTATTATTTTTATTATTATTTTGTCCCTTTCATTTAGTATCTAAAATAATAATAATGATAATAATGTTTTAGTTTACAATAATAAAAAAATGTATAAAGAATTTTTATTAATAATAGTTCTTTACACAAAAAAAAATTACAAAAAAAGTATAAATTACAAAAATAAAAAATTGCATTGCTCCTAATGTTTCCTAATCCGACTTCTTCTTCCGGTCACATTTCTTCGATTCTTCCGATTTCCTTTCGAACCTGTAAAATAATCAAAACAAGCAAAATTTAAATCGGTTAGTTTGATCGTCCCGACACCCTCAGAACAATGTCATCATCGGGCGCGTCGGGAGGGCAACGGATTACTCCGAAGCCAGCTCCCGACTTATTTCCCAACAATAGGCAAAAACCGACAATTTCTGTTCTTAAGGCTTCCATTAGAGAGAGATAAAAAGATTTGCGGAATAAGTTGGTTTGAGAAATGCTTATCTAAAAAAGCGCTTATTCAAATAAGCACTGATTCAAAGTGGTTTTCGGCCAAACACGGACAAACAGCAAGTTCCCAAAAATTCTGAAGTCAACGGATCAAAGGCTTATCTAACAACAAAGACTCAACATTTCTGTAGTGAAAATCAACGAAACAAACTCAATCAGATTTCCAGTCGTAAAAAATGCAGCAATTTGAGATGAAAAAACAGAAACCAACAATCTCCAGAAATAGTCAGCAAGCAAGGCATAAAGATTGAGCCAACAAAATCAAACGAAAAATCCGAAGGCAACCCAGTTTTTTCACGGATCATCCAGCCCACAAGAACAACACAAAACCGTCAAAAAGTTCCTGTGAATCAGAGAACCCGCGGATCCAGATCTAGTCAGATCATCAAACAGGCCCATAAACAAAAATCATGAACAACATATAAATATCATAATAAGAGTTCCAAAGAGGGGATCCGAAACCCTAAGCAAAACCGGAGACGGCGCCTCATAGATCCAAGAAAGGATCATCATCATCGTCGAGGTTCAGAGAATCCAACGATTCTTCATCATCACCTCATAAAGAAGAAGAGGATAGAAGTATTAACAGCACCATCGAAGAAGTTCACCAACAAACCGGATCGACGGCGGCAGAACCTACAAGGGTTCGAACCCCGACCAAGCTTCACCGGCGGGCAATCAACTCCTTAAGCCTCAGTTTTCTTGCGACATCATATACGAAAGAAGCAAAACTCAAAGCATCATCCTCATCGAACATTAACGGTGGGTGAATAGCAACGGTCATCACCATTAAGAAGCAAGAACGTAAGCTTTCGTCATGATAACTGGGTTTTTTCTGTTTGTTTCGTGTTTCAGGTGAGAGGGAGAAGCTACGGAAACATGCAATCGGAAAGGAGGAAGAGAAAAGCTCCATTTCGAGCTTCCCTGACCAAGAGGTGGCGGTATGGGGGTAGAGAAGAAGAAGAGGTAAAGAGAACAAAACCCTGGTCTCGCTGAAGACCTGTTATATTGTTTAGGTTTTTTATTCTATGTTTTTAATCTTTAATTAAATTATTAAGTTAACAACTGTTAGGACCCGTTTTTCTTTAATTAATCTTTAAAATAAAAAACTTTTTTCCCTTTAATTCAACATTGCAATTAAATTAATTTTTCTCAAGTTATCAAAGTTTTATAAAAAAAATGGCAGCAACTTTTTCTTAATTAAAATGAAATTTAAGACAGTTTTCTTTAAGATTAAATTAGAACAAATTTTTGAATAAGAACATTAAAATTAAATTGGTTCTCTTTTAAAAAATGAAAAAATTAAAATTTTAAATAAATAAAAAATTTCAAAAGTAAAGTTCTTGATTTGGCCGTTTCAGTTGTGTCCACACTCATTAGTCTGTTCGTCGCAGCTTCTTTATATTTTATTTGTCTGTATTGTCTTTGTTTCAATTGTAATTATGCGAGTAATCGTCGCAACTAGTTTTATTTTTTCGCACTTTTTTGGGATTTGTAATTTACGCGAGTGATCGTCGCGATGCTTTCTGCTTTACCGCTTTCCTTATTTTCGTACCTTAATTCTGCCCTCCTTATTTTCGTACCTTAATTCTGCCGTAATAATTTGTCTTTTGCAATTTTTATCGTTAATCACCCTCCGAAAGATTAGGTCTAGCAGTTTGACCGCCGAGTCAATAGTCCTAACCCTTGACCGTTTCAAAACCATAATTAGCCGAGGTGTCTCGCCGTGGATGAAAATATCTTTTACCTTAGCATTAGGTCAAAGAGTCGTCGTACTTTGTTTTAGGGTTTCCCGCCGTGGAACATTTAGTCAACCCATGTTTGTATAATTATTATTAAATTAATTCTAACAAGTGGTATCAGAGCGGGTTTTTATGTTTGATTTATTAGGACTCAGTATTGGTTATGATTTATGTCGGTGTATGTCTAGTGTCTGGGTCCTTTAGATCTTTGTGAACTCGGATTTGTTAAACATGAGATTTATGACTATTTTTCCTACAAAAAATCTCTACCCTAAAGTGATGAATCTAGAATTATAAAAATATTTGATTTGTGTCATCGGTTATATTGTATGCAAGTTTAATTTGGTTTTGAATAGTGGCTTGAGTTTAATTATTGTATGCTTCTAATTTTGTGTATGTTGTGCCACAGGTATATATATGAAATTAGTAATATGATCAAAATATTTGGCTCTTTTTCATTTTTCTTTGGTCAATAATCATTTTTCTTTGGTATATATATGAAATTACCAACCTTAGGTATAATTGAATTTGTTGTTTTCCATGTGTGTATGATAATGAGATATATTTGATGTTATGTGAATTTGATTAAAGTTTTTTTGTTTACTTTATGTTGTTTAGATATAATTCGTTTCTCTTTTTTGATTTAGAGATATCCAATCATATTTGAAATTTAGAATTGATTCATAAATATTTTACACTTAAATATTATATTGAGAAATAAGGCATGTGAAGATTTGTTTTATATATATATATATATATATATATATATATATATATATATATATATATATATATATATATAATTTGATTATTATATTTAATTTTTGGGAAGATCTGTTATCTTTATATAGCCCTTAATAAGGAGTCTCAAAATATTGTAAATACTAAAGTTAAGATTTTGACTCTTATAATTTTTGGAAAATTGGATTCTAGAATTGTTGTTTATTGATAAAGTTATCTTTATCAAGATTTGTACTAAAGTTAAGATTTATGAAGATTTGTTTCATTTGTTTTTTTTTTTTTGAATCTTTGATTCTACATTGTTTCTTCCTTTATTTAAAGAGTCATATGAGTATGTATATGAATCAATTTTAGCATGAAATAATTTTTTGTATAATAATATTTTATTTTATTTCATGTTATTTATTGTTTTCTTGTGAGTTTGTTCTCGCATTAAGGGACGCAAAGCAAGCTTATGATTATGATGAATGCAACAAAGCTTACAAATATGGCCTACATTTTATGGGTAGTGCATTGTAAATTTAAGACCTATTTTTTATTTAATTTATTAAATTGTATAGTAATATTGATTGAGTTGGTTGAATTAACAAGTTGACAATGTAATCTCTGTTACGTATATTTGATTCAGTTGAAATTACAAAAGATGAAGTATGAAATTATTTAGGTGGGCTATTATAGTCGGCCAAAAGAATAATTACATACCTGTGATGGTGAATATGTGGTAATTATTAAGTTTTTTCTATGAGGGTAATGGTTGGTGTCAAAGACGCATATTATCTGACATAACTTATTATCAATGTTTGATCATTACATTAAGAGTTAATTCGTGACAATGAAAGATTGTCGATTAATGGTGTGTTTGGTATCTTGTTTTTGTCTTATAATTTTTAATTAAATACCTGCAAGTCTCTATAATAATTTATTGATGTGCCCAATCAAATCGTGTGAACGTAAACTCATGAAAGTATTCAGCGACTTAAATTCACACCTATAATTGCAAACATGTAACAATTATTAGGATTTATTGTTTATCAATATTAATTAAAAATGTTTGATCATTGTAACAAAATATCATTAGCAATTAGTGTTGTTGTCTAAAACTTGACACGAATGATGCACTTGGTATTTTGGTAAGTACACTTTTTTTGTTCTCTATAACCTAATATATATATAGTTTATGTATCTGCAAAATAAATTAGGTTTTGTTTCTCAAAAGTTTCATCTTTTAGGAATAAAATATAGACATTATGTTCTTGGATCTAGACCTTACATAAGGATGAAAAAAACATAAATTATCTCACAGTTTAGTATACTTAAAGTGAGACTCAAGTTTAAAAACTAAGTACACTCAAAATTACACAGGTCTATGATCTTAAAGTTTTGCAATACAGATACATTACATGTGTTATTTAAGATGACATAAATTTTGTCATATTATCTTTGTTTAAATTCTAGTGCTTCTAAAGCAATTAAAGCGAAAGACAAACTCTCATTGGAATGATGATATTTCATTAAGATTGTTAAGTAAAGAAAATATCAGAAACGCATTATGAAACTTTTTAATCTTGCTAAAGCGCTATAGCTTCGTTAATTAGGTGACTTTGTCGAAAATTTAGCATATGGTATTCTCTTTGCACAATTAAGTTTATAAATATTAAAGTTAGAAATTATTATTTAATAGAATAATTTCATAAAGTATCCAATAAAGAAAAGATTGAACCAAGAGAAACTAAAATAGTGCTCATTTGGTAAATACCTTAAAGGATAAGGGCAAATAAAGAATAATATGAAAATATGATACGAACGGACAAATGTTAATGGTGTTGAAAGATAAATCAATTTAAAGGGGACAAATTTGGTGAAGATTGATTTTTTATATTTATTTATAAATATTTTAGATTGTCATTATAAGCTTAAACTTATATTTAAAAGACAATTTGGGGAATGAATTAAGTTTTGTTTTAATATGATAACTTTTTTTAAATGATGGATTCAATTTGACTTTTAAGTTTAAATATTGTTATAATTAATTCAGTAATGACTTGTAACAAACTATAATTTTTGAAAAGTTTGAGAAATATAAACTTTAGTTGCAAGTTAAAAAATATTTTGAGACAAATATAGTAATGTGTCTTGAGAATATAGAGTTTTGGGGAGAGATATGATCAAAGAACAAAATAGAGTGGGAAAGAATTGGTTCTAACACAATTCATATAATTGTTATTTATATGGTAAATTTGGACCCTCATATGAATATGGTTGTTCCTTCTCTCAATTAAAATAAGAAATTAATTCTTGAAGATCAAAGTCAACAGCCTAAAAAACTAGAGCATCAAGTATAATAAAGAATTGACTGAAAAGAGAAATTTTATTCGTTATGTTAGAAAGACTCTATTATGATAGTTGTCTCACTTGTTACTTAATATAATTTTGGAGTTTCATAAGATGATTATCATGTATATTTTAATTAATCATTATTAATTTAAATCTAACAAATCGTATATCTTTATTAATCATTATTAATCTAAATCTAACAAATCGTATCAGAGCCGATATTAAAATTACGGAACAAAATTACATGCAATTGAAATTTTTTATACAAAATAATTATATGGAAGGAAAATTGTATGTTACGAACCTAGATGATTTTCTGTTACATAACAGTGCTTAAGTATTATTTATTTTCGTACGAATTTGTATGCGATTGAGATTCAAATTGAGAACTTGTAATGCCGACATGAATTAGAAATTGATATTGTCATAATGATATATATATATATATATATATATATATATATATATATATATATATATATATATATATATATATATATATATATATATATATATATATATATATATATATATATATATATATATATATATATATATATATATATATATATATATATATATATATATATATATATATATATATATATATATATATATATATATATATATATATATATATATATATATATATATATATATATATATATATATATATATATATATATATATATATATATATATATATATATATATATATATATATATATATATATATATATATATATATATATATATATATATATATATATATATATATATATATATATATATATATATATATATATATATATATATATATATATATATATATATATATATATATATATATATATATATATATATATATATTTGTGATGGGACTATTTCGCAAATGCATGGAATTAATCGTAGTTTTAAAAGATATCGAACTCTCATGGACCAAAAATAAAACTTATTATTATTTAGTGATACTATGTAAATCTAAGGCTATAATTCTTAGAGTGGGAGGAAACTAAAAAAATTGAAATTAGAGCTAGTTGGTTTGATAAGTATTTAAATAAATGAGACTGGGTTGTAATATCCAGTATACCTCTGGGACTCAGATAAATTTAGGCGCTTGTTATAAGTTGAAAATAATTTTCGAGGGAAATATAAATTTAAATACTCAGCTCGCTCTCGCACAACCCGTGTCATGTTTCGAAACCGTAAGAGTTATGTTGTTGCTCCACAAATTACAATTTAGAAATAAGTTTAAAGAATAAATAAGTCATGATTAATAACTAAAGTGATGTTGTTGTTTTTAGAAATTAAAAATCTAAATTTTAGAATAGAATTCCCAACCTTTTTCATATTTTTTCTTTTTATCTAAACTAGCTATGGAACTCACCTTGCCGCATGGAGATGATGAAGATGGATGAAGAAATTGAGATGAAATGATGATGATGATGAGATTCCTCTTCTTCTTCCATGAGTTCTTCTTGTTTTCCTCTCTTCCTTTCTGTTCTCCCTTTCTTTCTTTTCTTCTCTTCTTTCTTTCTTTACTATCCAAACATATATATATATATATATATATATATATATATATATATATATATATATATATATATATATATATATATATATATATATATATATATATATATATATATATATATATATATATATATATATATATATATATATATATATATATATATATATAATGATATAAAATATCTCAATGGATATTTTGTCATTTAATACCAATTGGCCAATTTTTAATGCTACAAAAATGTGTCCTCTTGTACTTATTAATAATGGTCATTTTTCTTTTAATAATAATTAATGACTTCAGAGTTAACTAGTGACTTTATTGATCCCAATTGATAACATTTTGAGCACTTTGGAGCACTAATTATTTCAACGGACAAAATATAGAGTACATTGGAACTCAGTTGATCTCAACTGACACCCAATTGAGCATTTAAGGGAATATGGAATATTAAATTTTCTATGTATGAAAAAAATTGGTATGGCTCAAGAAAACAGGAAATTCAGTAAACAGTAGAAACCATACATAAATGACTCGACAACACATGCAATGACAGAAAAATAAAATAGGAAAAGTAAACTAAGAAAAATGAAATAAATCATAATGAAAGAGGAAATAAAGAAATTAATAAATGCTTCCCTTACAATTGGATCCGAAACTGGCCTCAGTGTTAGGAAATAAGAGCAAGAGAGTGTGACAGAACCTAGGATTCACGATTGCATGCAGCTGATAGGCTTCAAGTGAGAGATTTGTTTATTTTCTGCAATTTCAAACAAACAAAAGCAAATGTATTAAAAAACTATGGGTTGCCTCTCATGCCGCGCTTCCTTTAATGTCGGTAGCTTGATGACTCAAGAGTGTAAGCACTCATGATGGTTCTTCCGAGAATTATTCCTCGGTTAAAATAATGTTTTATTTCCATGGCCACTTATCAAGTCATCTCTCATATCCCTCACATTTTCTCTTCTTCCTTCTGTAGAGTGGTTCTTTCTTCTGAACCTGCGGGGGTGGTTTTGGCTCTATCTCGAGCGTGGGCTTTTTAGGTTTGGGTGTAATTCTTTCATCCACCACCTTAAAGGTTAACCTTCCCGTTTTAACACTGAATATTTCTCTAGTTTCATGATCCTCTAACTTTCTCTTTTTACACAGCACCTCAGACAAATGTTAATTGGTGTGGATATTTTCTCATACCTCTATAAACCTTTTAGATTGGGATTCTATTATAGCTTCCACAAACCTTTCCAGGAAAGGAATCGGTGGGTTATATGGAGGAGGAATAACATAATGTATTTCCTTATCTACCTCTTTGACAACCTCCCTTTCGAGTGTTGTCGGTGTATTTTTATCTATCTATACTCTTTTCTCACAAGAACTCTCCTCAACCTCGTTATCACCCTCCTTAGAATTTTATATTTTATTTTCACTATAGGCTGTTACAACATCCACATGTCTCTCAGGGACAGGTCCTAGAGGTGTCCGCGCAAGCAAGGAGATTTGAGTCTTCAATGTCTTGTTGTGAGTCGCGAGGGAATCGAACACAACGTTCATCTGCCCAAGGATTTCATTACAATAGAGATTTTATTTTCTAAACTCTTCATTCTAGAGAGTTTGTGTCAGCACAAAGCGCTCTATCATAGATTCTATCCTAAAGAGAGATTGCGTCTCAATGTAATCCTCTATTTATTTTTCGAGGTCGGATTTAGGGGAATCTTGCAGTTCCTCAAAATACTGGGAATGGTGATTGTAGAGAAAATTTGGGTGATCCATCCACTTGGGATTATAGTAATAAAAACAATAGTGCCTTAGTTTATACGGTGCAACAATGAAATTACTATATTGACTAAATTGATCCCTGGCAATGGCGCCACAAACTTTATGGGGTTATTTCGTAAATGAACGAAATCAATCATATTTTAATAAGATATCAAACCCATAAGAACCAAAAATCAAACTCATCGTTGTCTATTGTTGCTATATAAACATAAGGATATAACTCTTAGAGTGAGAGGAAACTAAAAAATTGAAATTAAAGCTAGTTGGTTTGGTAAATATTTAAATAAACGAGACTAGAATGTAATTTCCAGTGTACCTCTGGGACTCATATAAATTTAGGCACTTGTTATCAGTTTAAAATAATTTTTAGAGGAAACAAAAATTTAAATACACTGCTCACTCTCGTGCAGCCCGTGTCATGTTTCGAAACCGAAAAAGTCATGTTGTCGCTTCATAAATTACAATTTCGAAACAAGTTTTGAAAATAAATAAGTCTTAATTAATAACTAAAGCATTTTCGTTATTTTTAGAAATTAAAAATATAAATTTTAGGATTGGATATCAGTCTCACATTGTCGCGCTCTTGACCGGTATCTGAGTACTTTTGCTGCTGCGCAAAGCTCTTTGACTTTTTTAGAATAAAATTCATAACCGAAAAGGTGAATTAATATTAATAACTAGAACCTATTAAGTTTAGCAAGATCCTTCGGAACGATAGTCCTCATATTACAGACTCTAATGGTTTAGCTTAACATAATTGAATTAACCAACATACAGTTTCAAAATTAATAATAGAACTACTAAATATAATTATATTATATATATGTATGTACTTTTTCCAAATCGTAAAGGACATATATATATATATATATATATATATATATATATATATATATATATATATATATATATATATATATATATATATATATATATATATGTATGTATGTATGTATGTATGTATGTATGTATGTATGTATGTATGTATGTATGTATGTATGTATGTATGTATGTATGTATGTATGTATGTATGTATGTATGTATGTATGTATGTATATAGGATGAGGATCAACTTACTTCTGAAGTAAATTTTTTTAACTTCAAATCATAGCCTTTGAATTGAATCTAATCTAAGGGTTAGATTAGCCTTATACTACCATTAGATTCGATTCAATTCAAAGGCTATGATTTGGAGTAAGTCAAAAAAAGTTACTCTTAGAATAAGTTGATCCCCCCCCCCTCTCTCTCTCTCTCTCTCTCTCTCTCTCTCTCTCTCTCTCTCTCTCTCTCTCTCTCTCTCTATATATATATATATATATATATATATATATATATATATATATATATATATATATATATATATATATATATATATATATATATATATATATATATATATTGAAAAATTCGAGCAAAAATTACATATAATTAAGAACCTGCTCCAATGGAGTCTTTATCCAATACAGAAAAGCTTCGAGCAAAAATCACACGAAAATAATGTCTGCAATCTTAAAACACGAACAACTCGAATATAATAAGCAATCCTCCAAATTCTTATCCTAAGGCACATTTATCAATTGATGTGAGAAATAATCACTTTTACAAAACTAACTTTTCTACTTAACTCTAAACTATGGAAACTTGGGTCCAAAGCTGATCAAATGAGGTCCTATTTATAGAATTCAAAAAGAGGTATAAATGCTCCCAAAATCGTGTAACAATTCAGAGAGAATTTGACTCAAAGTGGGAGAATAATCAGCAAAAGTGGATAACTGGGCACTACTTGTTGACGCTGACAGTCATAAGCTGGATGATCCTCTGTCTGTCAGGCAGAGCGAGGAGGATGATGAACATCAGGCCTTCGACGGTTGGACAGTTAGGCTCTCAATGCTTGACTTTTCTGACTTTTTGACCGGAAGTCCATGACAAAAACATTTTTATCCATGTTTCTTTCTGATATCGTCGTTTTGCACTTTTTTCTCGCGCATAGGCTCCAACCTGTTAAGTATCTCAAATTAACCCAAACTACTAGTAAAACACCTAAAAAAGGAATAAAAACGACACTAAAAGGTGTGTTAATCGATTCAAATATGTCTACGTAATTTTCTAATTTCAATTTGCAGCAACAATAGTAAGTGTATGCAATTGTTTTTGTAATCATACTTTCTTTTGTCTAGTTTACTCTAACAATACTGAAATAGGGGGAATAAAGATTGTTTGGTTTCTTACCATAAGCATGGCGGTAATAGTACAAAAGAGGACATACTATGTAATTAATCAATAGAGTTTTTTTTCTTCTTGTTATTACAATTAAAGGAGAACTTTTTTTCATACCCTTTCAAGTACAACCAGTTTATTATACGAGTATGTACATGACATAAACAAAATTATTAAGCAATCGCGTAAACATAAACAAAATTATATGAATTTTAAAGACCTTCCCATTTAATTTATTGAATTAGAATTGTTTAGTAATTTTGATTGGATTAGTTGAAACAACAAGTTGTAAAAGTAACCTCTGTTATTTAAATTTGATTCAATTAGAATTGCAAAAGATGTAGTGTGTAATTTTTCATGCAAAATGTTATGGTCGGTCAAAAGGAAGACATAATTTGGCTGAAAATTTGTATACATGTGATGGTAAATTTGTAGTATTTATAAAGTTTATCCATATGGATAATGATTGATGTCAATGGTATATATTATCTGACAGGACTTATTCCTAATGTTTGATCATTGCATGAGAGTATCTCTTACAGTTAATTCTTACAATCAAATTTTGAGAATTGATGGTGTTTTTGGTATCTTGTCTAGGTCTTATGTTATTTTCATATAAAGAATATTGTGCATGTCCATATGGTTATTTGACATGCCTACTAATATTTTTGTATGTTTGTTGTTCTTTTCAATGGATCCAATTGTCGCTGCTACTGCTCCAAATTTTGCTGCTCAAATTAACTCTATCCTTATGCTGAGTAGGAGGAACTTTAAGTCTTAGAAAGAATACGTGGAGATCATGCATGGATGCATGGATTTAGAATTATCTTTGACAGAAGAGCGTCCCACCGTCACTGTTGAGAACCCAAATGAAATTAAAATAGAAAAATGAGACCGATCTAACTGGATGTGCCTCATGATGATCAAAAAATCCATACTTGAAATGATTAGGGGTCGATTGCTGAGAGTGAAAGCGCCAAGAAGTTCCTTGAATCTATGGAACAATTTTTTTTTCTAAAAATGATAAGGATGAGATAAGTAGTACCTTATCTAAACTCATTTCAATGGTTTATAAAGGCAAAGTGAACATAAGGGAGTACATCATGGAGATGTTTAATCTCACATCAAAACTCAAGGCATTGAAGTTAGAACTTCCTGAGGATTTAATTGTGCACTTGGTTTGGGCAAGTCAAAGTGATTTACAATACTCAGAAGGACAAATGGTCTCTCAATGAGCTCATATCTCACTGTGCACGGGAGGAAGAGAGAATAAAGAGAGAGAAGATTGAAAGTGCTCACTTAACTACCAGTTCTCAAATTAAAAGCAAGAAAGTTGCGGGAAATATTTCTCAAAATAAGAAGGCAAAGGAAATATTTCTCAAATTACGGGAATATTTGCAAAAATATAGAACACATGAAGAATGAGTGTTCCAAGTATGCTGCAAGGCGTGAAAAGAATGGGTTGCATGTGGATTCGTCTGCCAAATGATGCTGAAAGGTTTATCTATCTGGGCGATGGAAATAAAGTTGCAGTATAGACTGTAGAGACTTTTAGATTATTATTAAAGATCAGTTTTCATTTGGATTTGATTGAGACTTTTGTTGCACCATCTATTAGCCAAAATTTAATTTATATTTCTATTTTGGGCAAATCAGGTTATTTCAATGATAATCTTTATATGCTTGATATTGAATGTCCTTATAACATAATAATGCAAATAAAGTCACATGGTACAAAACGAAAATTAAATGAGAATTTCGCCACTTTATGGCATAAGAGATTAGGATATATATCTAAACAAAGAATTTAGAGGCTTATGTCAGACGATATTCTTAGATCCATTGATTTGTCAGACTTTCAAGTCTGAATTCAATGTATCAAGGGTAAGCAGACAAACAAGAGGTATTTCCATGCTGAAAGAGCTAAGGATGTCTTAGAGTTAATTCATACAGATATATGTGGTCTTTTCCCTACAGGTTCTTGGGATAGACAACAATATTTTATTACGACCATAGATGATTACTTAAGGTATGACTACCTGTATCTGATTCATGAGAAATCTCAATCTTTGAACATGTTCAAGTTATTCAGAGCTGAAATTGAACTTCAACTTGGAAAGAAAATAAAAGCTATCAAATCTGACTGTGATAGTGAATACTATGGTCGGTATGGTGGATCAGGGGGGAAAACGTCCAGGCCCTTTGTGCTTTTCCTCGATGAGTGTGGAATTGTTTCACAATACACAATGCCGAGAAAACCCAGCATAAATGGAGTTACAGACCAACGAAAGGGGACTCTTAAGGACATGATAACAAGTATGATTAGTCACTCTTCTCTTCCAGAGTCATTTTGGGGAGAGGCATTAAAGATCCCAATTTATATCCTTAATAGAGTATCTAGTAAAAGTAGTAGCTAAGACCCTTTATGAGCTCTGGACTTGGAAAAAGCCCAGCATTAGACACCTAAACATTTGGGGATGTCCAGCTGAAGCAAGGCCTTATAGGCCTCATGAAGGTAAGTTGGATGTAAAGACAGTCAGCTGTTATTTTATTGGATATGTTGAACGCTCTTACAGGTACAAGTTTTACAATCCCATCACTAGAACAATTTTTGAAACGGGAAATGCAAGATTATTTGAGGATGTAGATTTTTGAGGGGAAGGAAACACAAGGAGTTCTACCTTTGATGAAGAAACTGTTTCTCACAACTATCAAGTCTTTGTACCTATCTTTGTTCTAGAAATAGATCTTGAAATAAACAATGATGTTATTCCTAACATCCCTTAAGAACAAGACAATAGTGAGTTTCTTCCTCAAGCACCACTATGGATCTTGAAAAGGAAGAGATGCATAAGGTTCCATATGCTTCATCTGTGGGAAGTCTTATGTATACTCAAGTTTGCACTCATCCCAACTTAGCATTCATTTTAAGAGTTCTTGGCAGATATATAAGAATCCCTGATACTCAACATGTAATGTGTTACTTGAATAGAACAAGAGACTTCATACTCACTTATCGAAAGTCATATTACTTGGAGATCATTGAGTATTCTGACTCAGATTTTGCAAGATGCTCGGATAGAAGACATTCCACATTCGGTTACATCTTTCTCCTAGTTGGAGGATTCATCTCCTAGACGTCTTCCAAATAGAATTTAGTGGCTCCCTCTGATAACACTGAAACACACTACGTATTTGGCTTGGATTGCACATGTTTACTGTCGATTAGTTGTTATTTTCTTACATTATGTTTGTGTTTTGTCTTGTTTTTAGGTACATTGTCTAATAAGAGCCTTTCACGAAGAAACGAAACGACATAGATTTTAGTGTTGATTACACACACGACGTTCCACATGGCGTTGGCCATGGGGATAGCCATGACGTGTATGGTTTCTCCCACATTCCAACGATCACAAGACCACGTCTCCCACATTTTACACACATGGCAAATGCCATGTCTAGATGGCGGGCACCATCTTCGAAAAAAGAATACCAGTCAAGAACGGTTGGAGAATGAAGCCATGACCAAAGATTTTCTCTCCCATGATTTTTTAAGGCCCAGCTTGACATCCAAGGCATTGTTTCACTATAAATAGGACTTAGTTTCTCATTTTCTAGAATTCACTCTTAGTTGCAGCATATGCCATAGACTTACTTTGTTAAAGCGATAATTCACCACATCGGGGAGTTATCGTACCATTATTGTGATCGAGTGTAGAGCATCATAGCGTAGAAGTTTGAATCTTACTGTTATTTTCTTTACTAATCTTGTACCAGATTCAAGTCTTTGATTTGGAGCTTTTAATTCAATTTTCACTTATATTATTTATTTCTCGCACAACTTTATTATTGTTTATTTCTCGCGTCGCCTTTAATTTGTTATTTTTTGCACTGCCTTTAATTCGTTTATGTTATCGTTCTGTTTTATTTTCTTTATTGTCTCGCACGCTTTACTTTGATTTATTTTATCGTTCTTGTTATTACCTTTTTCAAAACCAATTGCACACGTAACATGCATTTTCCCTAAATGACTTATTTCGATAATCAATTATATACTATGTTGTTTACCGTAGCCATGTCCAGCTAAATCATTAGTGCTAGAATGTGAGGATCGTCATTTTGACAATACTCTGTATGTTGTATCTGTAGGAATGCTTTAGGGGTTGTTCTGGTTTTAATACAATTTTTTTGTGGCTTATTTGATCGGATATTATGAAAGTAGATTCGTGATTAAGTTGGGTAAGATTGAAAGTCGTCCGACACTTAAGATAAAAATTGGCTAGTTTTTTATTAAGAAAATTAGCGGAAGCACTTTCTTAATCAATTACGAAAGTTTGATATTATTAGAAAGTGAATTTTAAAATTATTTTCGAACACGTTTATAGGTTTAAGATACGGTTGGCCGAGCATATGCCAGAAATTCTTTGGTGTTAAAAGTTTCCAATCAAAAACACTTTTTAACTGAGACTTAGAGGTAATTACATAAAAAAGGATTTTTCACTTTAACACAATATGCGACCGGTGCAGCGTGAGCGGCTGATATAGATTAGAGGTCAAATTTGGTTCCAATTACGCTAACGTGGCGGTTCCTTTTTAATTAACTATTTTTCAAGGAAGAAAATATTTCCCAATAAGTAATTCTATTTAGATATAATATGAGTATTGTCCGATCGATGTGAATTGCATTCCAGTATTATTTCTCTGAATTTATTCTTTCTTCATTATTTTAATTTTTCGTGCACTTTACAGCCCTGTTTGATTAGCCTAAAATAGAACACCGTAACGATAGTTATAGATAGTTTGACATTTATCTCTATGTGAACGATAATCTTTTATGTTAATCTAACGTAGTCCGTATACTTGCGGAAGGCAGTAGCGCGATCATCCTCCACTAAGACAGCAGAGTTTGTGGCTTGCTTTGAGACATCAAATCATGCAGTTTGGCTGCAGAATTTTGTCACAAGCCTACACATTGTTGGGAGCATTGAAAGGCCCTTGAAGGTTTATTATGACAATAGTACAGTTGTTCTCTACTCCAACAACAGTATGAGTTTTACAAAGTCAAAATTTATCGATATCAAGTATCTTGTTGTGAAAGAAAGAGTTAAGGAGAAACAAATTTTAATAGAACATATAGGGACATACTAATGCTAGCTGATCCACTAAACAAAGGCTTAACACCTAACACTTTCCATGGACATGTTGCCCATATGGATCATGGTTTTGAGATTGCCTTAGATTAGTGGGAGTTTTTCTTACTTATTTTTCTATGTTCTATTCTTTGGTTTTATTTTGGTACAAACTATATATTATGTTTGATTTTCTGTAGAAATAAAAACTTATGAGGTATTATTGTTATAACAATATCAAAGTTTTTTCTTATGTGCAAATATTGTGATTTTGAATTGCACCTAAGGAACTTTAGTTTGATATCACTAAAGACTTCAGTAGGATCAGTTGGAAGAATGCATGATTTAGAGATCACATTGCATGAAATTTTCATGTCACGGAAATTCTGTCACGTTACACATCAGTGACGATAGCCACGATAGTCCCATTATTAATATATGAGGTGAACCATATTGTAAAGTTGAAATCTAAAGATAAATAACATTCCGATGTGCCCCTAAAGAATTATAATATAATTATTAAGATATATTAGCCAAGTGAAAGATTGTTGGAATATTTTAATAATTTAGTATTATATTATTATTCCAATAGTTACGTGGTCAAATACATTTATATAATTATATTAGCTATTTTATTAGTTAAGTGTCTTAAATAATTAAGTGATCAAATAAGATTAAAAGGTTATTTAGATTTCATATAAAACAATTTTAATTAATTAATTATCCTTAAAATTCACATAAATATTACCTGAAAATATAATGTCAAAATTTCATTTTTACCTGATTGTAAATAATTTTGTTGATGTCATATATACATACCAAAATAATAAACTGGTTGGACTTGAAACAGTATGTCCTCTTTCGTACTATTACCGTCGTGCATATGGTAAGTAACCAAACAATCTTTATTCCCACTATTTCGGTACTATTAGAGTAAACTAAACAAAAAAAAGTATGATTACAAAAACAATTGCATACACTTGCTGTTGTTACTATATATATATATATATATATATATATATATATATATATATATATATATATATATATATATATATATATATATATATATATATATATATATATATATATATATATATATATATATATATATATATATATATATATATATATATATATATATATATATATATATATATATATATATATATATATATATATATATATATATATATATATATATATATATATATATATATATATATATATATATATATATATATATATATATATATATATATATATATATATATATATATATATATATATATATATATATATATATATATATATATATATATATATATATATATATATATATATATATATATATATATATATATATATATATATATATATATATATATATATATATATATATATAAATAAGTATGCCACAATATTTCATTAAACAGTAAAATATGGTATGTCTCAATTATCCAGGGAGACTATTAAGTTTCAATTATTGTAAAAATAAAAGAACTTGAAAATTTAGAAAATTAAATAAAACTGACATGAAAAACAATAAAATAGGGTATGTCTCAATTACCAAGGGAGACTATTAAGTCTCAATTATTGTCAAAAATAAAAGAACTTGAAAATCTAGAAAATTAAATAAAACGGACATGAAAAACAATAAAATAGGGCATGTCTCAATTATTAAGGGTGGCGTTTAGCCTGAGCAAGGGACTTTTTGACCACCATGGTCAAGTTGTCTTTTTTACCTGTAATAGAAGGTTATGACGTGCTATCAACTTTTTTTAATCTTGATAAGAATATTTTTATTTTTATTGCTACTTTGGAACTCCTATCTCCAATATGCACGCCCATCTCAAATAATAATATTTTATAACTTATCTCTAATTTGAAACTTTCAGTAACAACAAAAACTTAAGTGTGTCTCCTTTTTCATCCAAGTTTATCACTTAATCTCAAGGTTGAAGAACCTCCAAAAATTCGAAAACGAAACACAGAAGTTGAAAGTTTGAACAAAGATATTTGATGTTTGTCTATATATTTTTTATTTTAAGAATTATAATTTCGTTTAAGAACCCTTTTGTTTTTCGTAAGCATGGTTATGAACGGGGCTTTATTGAAGATTGAAGATTTATGCATGCATGTTTGTTATAGTTTCCGTTATTGTTAGGTGTGGTAACGTAATGTTTATCGTGTAATGAAAATATAAATTTTGTTGCTTAGGTTTGGTTAGTCTGGAAAGATATTCGTTTAGGGTTTGTTGACTCCGTTTAACTATGTTTTTGCGTTTTTTTCATTTTGAATAGGTTATTTGAATGGATCCAGATGAAATATTATTAATTTTTCAAGGATCCCACAATAGTGAAAGCCATGGCAGTCCTACTGAGTTACATATCGTTAGTTAAATTGTGGATTCTACATATTTATAGTTAACATTATGTGTTACCGTAGTGTAAAGTAAAAATACAACTTTAATGTTGTTATATATATTGAATAGGATTTAGGCTATATATCTGCTTCAGAAGATGGTAGTTTGTCATCAGAAGAAGGCGTCGGAGACAACATCTGCGAGGTTGGGGGTTGCATGTTTAAAGAAGAAACCGCAGTGAATTGCATCTCTGATATGGAGAAAATTGATTTCAAAGGAATTAGTTCTAAACAAATAATGCAGTACCATTTTCCAGATCGTGAAGTTGTGTTTATGTTTTACAATTGGTATGGATGTATCCATGGATTTGTTGGTAGGAAGAGTAAGATGGTAAGGAATGTCAATGATGAAGTAGTTCAACAAACATTTCTCTGCCATAGGGAAGGCGCTAGAGATGACAAGTACAACAATTATTCAATTAGAAAGCGTGAACATAAGTCAACTAGCAGGTGTGGTTGTTTGGCAAGAATGCAAGTACATGTTGACTTCAACACTGAGCGTTGGTATATTAAATTTTTTGATGATGTTCATAACCACAAATTTGTCGATGACAAGTATGAGCAGATTCTCCCTGCACACAGGAAGATGAGCAAATATGACAAATACCAAAAGAATACCATGAGGGAATCAGGCATTCCCACCTCCGGATTTTATGGGTTTTTTGAAAACCAGGCAGAAGGATATGCAAAGCTTGGTTATTCTAGGAGAGACATGTACAATGAACTGTTCAAGAAAAGGGGTTCAAAGCAGTCAGATGCTGATGGGGCACTTGATTTCCTGATGAGAATGTCATATAAGGATGACATGATGTTCTAGAGACACAGAGTCAAAGAAGGTGGAACGCTTGAACATTTGTCTTGGTGTGACGGTATAGGACGCACAAAATACTTTATTTTTGGAGATGTTTTGGCTTTCGATGCCACATATAGGAAAATAAGATACAGTACCCCGCTAGTGATATTTTCTGGAGTCAATCATCACAATCAGAGCATAATATTTGCAAGTGCAACTATTAGTGATGAAATCGAAGAAAGTTATGTTTGGCTTTTGGAGACGTTTTTGGAAGGTATGGGCGGAAAGCATCTTGTATCCGTTATAACCGACGGTGATTTGGCCATGAGGAATGTGATAAAAAAGGTATTTCCTAATGCTCACCATCGGTTATGTGCCTGACATTTGTTAAGGAACGCCACTAGTAACATTAAGAATAAGAAATTTGTATCTAAGTTTAAGCAATGCATGCTGGAAGATTTTGATGTTGATGAGTTCGAGTCAAAATGGAATGCAATGATCAATGAGTTGCAGCTATAAGATAATAGTTGCGTACGTGAGTTGAATGAAAATGGGGCATGTGGGCTACAACCCACATACGAGGGAAGTTCTTTGCTGGATTTTAGACAACCTCTAGGTACGAAGGGATTCACTCTGAATTTAAAAAATATGTATCTGTTTTGTCAAATTTGGTTGATTTCTTGCAACAATTCTTTCGGTGGTTGAATTACATTAGGTATAGAGAAATTGAAGTAGATTTTGATTCATCGTATGGAAAGACAGTGTTACTAACTCAACACAAGTGTTTGAAGGAATCTGCAACGAATTGTTACACCAGGTCGATTTTTAAGATGTTTAGACCAGCTTTGAATAGAGCATGTCGGTGCAAGGTTGAGAAAGTAATAAAGAAAGGATCGGTATTTTCATATATCGTCACGAAGTATGCGAGGCGAAATATTGAATGGGTAGTGGAATTCGTCGAAGAAAATCTACTTTTGTCTGTTCTTGCAAAAGATTTTAAACTTTGAGAATTGCATGCGAACATTTGATTTCTAATTTGATATACCTGAACATAGTCAACTCCTGACTCGTTACTGTTAAAGATGTGGAAGAAAAGTGCGAAGAACAAGGTAAATGCGTGTAATCAAAACTCGGCAGGTACGAGGGATCCCACATTTGCAACGACATATGTTACATTTGTTGAACGCTGTAAGAGAACGGTTAATGCAACTCTTGAGTATGGTAGCTCGGAACACTTAAGATCCACAATAGAAATGGTTGAAAAACATACAAATGTTTTAGAAGCAGTTGGTGAAAGTGAAGTTGAAATTCTAGGTACCCAACAGTGGATGTTATCAATGATGTTATGACATCCACTGTAACACAGACTACAAAACTTAATGACAAACTGTAAATGAAAACAGTAAATAACACAAGTAATTGTTTACCTAGTTCAATGCAAACCACACCTACATCTGGGGGCTACCAAGCCAGGGAGGAAATTCACTATTAGTAGAATTAATTCAGAGTCAAACAACCAGTTTGCACTCTTCACTTAAGACCTACCCAATGACACTTCAGCCTAACACTAGACCAGAGTTAGCAACTCACTCCCCCTCAATCACAGCAGTGATATCAACCAATTCAAAGTTACAAATAAAATTGAAGACACACTTCAAACACACCTTGATATTGCTTCACAGCTTTGATCAAGTAACACAGCACTCTTGCTGAAAAGCTTAGAGTGACACACTTAACAGACAGCTTAACAACTCTAGACCAATGCAATCATACAGCAGATAATTGCTTGGTTTACAAGTATTCCTAGGACACACAAAAACCACGTGAAGAACAGAATTCTTCACTCATAAATACACGTTCTCTAAAACCCTGTCAAGAACTATCTTCAAATAGGATTGTTACTTCTGTATATATAGGCAGCATACAGTCCTTGGGCCTTCATGTTGAAGTTAGATTTACCCAAGATAAACCTCTCTTCATGAAACTGCGCACGTCCAATTAAGTCAGGGGCATTCCATGTTATCTTCAACCATGCCTGATATGTCTCCTGAGATAACTAGGCTTCCTAAAATGTTTCCTGAAGTATAGCCTGAGCTAATACCAGAAACTAAAACCTGCGCGCCCTGATGTCATACGCTTGATGTCATAAAATTCAGCATGACATCCAACATACTTGACTCTTAGCTATTCAAACTTACCCTATTGAATACTCATTATGCATGTCATAACATCAGTTATGACATTCATACATCCATCAATGTTTTGCCACAAAATGCAGCCAATCAAACGCATCTACAAACTCCCCCTTTGGAATTTTTTTGGCTAAAACACTCTGTTACCATATCAGAGATCACAAGCAGCAGAAATCATACCATATATGCAGGAAAGCTACTAGCTAACAACACACATAGCTACATTACCATATTAGAGTCATCTTCACACCCTAAGAACTACCTGCTAGTCCATACTACATGTATCACAATAATCTATGGATCATCTTGTGATACTCCCCCTCAACCGATGCACAACACATCAATGCAAACATAACCTGCACAACCTGTAGTCACACATATTTATCCAGACTGCTCTAGATTATGGATGTTAGGACATTCAGGATGACATCCTAAAGAATACAATCACCTGTCAGCCTAGACTACAGATATCACAACTTTCTGTGAAACATCCTATGCTACTCCCCCTGAAATGATGCACAACCACACACATTCTGCAAACACACTGCGGACACACACAAATCTAGCAGCTATACTACTACTAGGTTCCATCAAGAAACACACACATATCTTAGCAGCTTCACACAACTCACACAACTAACATACATTCCTACACATATTAGGAACTCACACTGCAGCAACAGCATCCTGTTAACACACCCAGAGCAGCATCAACATATCATCACATCATGCCAACCTGCTTAATGCAGACATGCACAACAGCAACAAAAAACAAGTCTTCCATATGTGAGGGACACAAATCAATCTAGCCCTGCTGTTACTACCACTTCTCCCCCTTTTTAGCCACAAATTTAGATCAAAACTAATTAAATAGTATAGATCAAAATAAGTATGGAAGCACAGATGTTAGGGGTTATTACAACATAAAGCTCATGATGAGCAATACAAATAATGCATGTTGTCAAATGAAGATCAAAATCTAAGCAAGGAAACAAAAAAGAACTAGTCTCACCAGCAGCACACCATCATCAGCCCAAGCAAACAGCATCCTGAGCCACACATCAGTCTCCTACACCATATTAATCTTCCTCCTCAGAAGAGCCGGAGTCACTGTCATCACTATATGTTGAGACATCCTTATCACTGTCATCAGAATCTTCCTCTGGTCTAGCTGCACTGCCGAAGCCATGTGCGTTATCAGAGCTATGAGGAGGATCAATGCGAGCAAGAGGAATGGTTGTGCCACGCACATGTAGCCCTCTATGGAGAATCTTATCGACAATTTCCCTATTGGATTTGTCCACGTATGTTGAGCTTTCCTTGTTGCTGATTCGCCTAAGTTCATCAGCAGTGGGAGGAGGATACTTGCCCTTGGACTTTTCATCAGTGGGAAGAGCATCTGCTGAGGATTTGGGAGGGGTCTTGGATGAAGAGGCACCATGGTGGAAAGACATTTTGATGCTCAGCGGAGACTAAGAATGAAGGTCTGAGAGAGATTTTAGAGAGTAGGGAAACTGAGTGAATTGGATGAGGAATAAGAAAATTGGTGTGGAATGTCGAGCTTTACTGGTCAAGGGTGTGGAATGCATTAAATACGCAGGTTGGACCAAGTGTTTTCCAATAAAACAACGTTTATCCTGAACACTCCCTCTGGCCAGTAATTGCTATAGGTCCTCATATATGCGAATTCCCAATTTTCCTATTAGATTCTCAAATTGAGCAGCATCTAGAGCCTTTATAAAAATGTCAGCTAGCTGTAATTCAGTGGACACATGTTCTAGGGTGATCACTTTGTCTTCCACAAGGTCTCTTATGAAGTGATGCCTGATATCAATATGCTTGGTTCTGCTATGTTGAATTGGATTCTTGGAAATGTTGATATCACTTAGATTGTCACAGTACAATGTCATGACATCCTGAGTGACATTGTATTCGGTCAACATTTTCTTCATCCAAACTAGTTGAGAACAACTGCTACCAGCTGCTATGTATTCAGCTTCAGCAGTGGATAATGAGACCCAATTTTGCTTTTTGTTGAACCATGATATAAGGTTGTTCCCTAAGAAGAAGCATCCACCAGAGGTGCTCTTTCTATCATCAGCACTTCCAGCCCAGTTAGCATCACAATACCCAGATAAAGTAGGATCACACCCATGAGAGTAAAGTATACCATAATCACAGGTTCCATTCACATATTTGAGAATCCTTTTGACTTGATTTATGTGACTCACTTTAGGATCTGCTTGATATCTAGCACACACACCAACTGCAAAGGCAATATCAGGTCTGTTGGCTGTTAGATACAACAAGCTTCCAATCATGCTTTTGTATAGCCTTTGATCGACACTAGTACCACTTTCATCTTTTGATAACTTCAGATGAGTGGGTGCAGGTGTTCTTTTGTGGCCAGCATTGTCCATCCCAAACTTTTTGACTATGTTTTTGGTATATTTACTTTGGGAGATAAATATAGAATCTTCCATTTGCTTGACTTGCAATCCAAGGAAGTAAGTTAATTCTCCACACATGCTCATTTCAAACTCAGATTGCATGTGGTTGACAAATTGTTTTACCATTTTGTCTGACATCCCTCCAAACACTATGTCATCCACATAAATTTGTGCAATCATGATTTTTCCACCTTCATCCTTTACAAACAGGGTCTTGTCTATCCCTCATTTTCTGTATCCATTGGTGGTAAGGAATTCAGTCAGTCTCTCATACCAAGCTCTAGGAGCTTGTTTCAATCCATACAGTGCTTTCCTCAACTTGTATACGTGGTTTGTCAAGTTAGGATCCTCAAATCCCTTGGGTTTTGCCACATATACTTCCTCATTCAGATATCCATTCAGAAAAGCACTTTTCACATCCATCTGGAATAGTTTAAATTTCAGGATTCAGGCAATTCCTAACAACAGCCTGATTGACTCAAGTTTTGCAACTGGTGCAAAAGTTTCATCAAAATCAATTCCTTCAACTTGAGTATAACCCTGTGCCACTAATCTAGCCTTGTTTCTGATTATAACTCCTTGTTCATCAGACTTGTTCTTGTAAATCCACTTGGTTCTAATGATGTTTGTTCCTTCAGGTCTTGGAACCAATTCCCACACTTCATTCCTTTTAAACTGTTCCAATTCATCTTGCATGGCCTTGATCCAATATTCATCAATTAAAGCCTCCTTCACATTTTTTGGTTCAATCTTGGACACAAAACATGAGTTTGAGATGTTTTCTCTAGTTCGGGTCCTTACACCACTGTTGGGGTCTCCAATGATATGATCTTTCAGGATCCTGATAGAAGGTTCTTTGTTGGGAGTTTCTGATTCAGAATTAGGGGTTACAGCTTAAGTATCTTCAGCATTGACCATACCCTCAGCAGGTGTCTCAAGGAATGTTCCAACATCATCTATGACATTGGTTTCTTCATGCTGATCATCAATAATGACATTAATGGACTCCATCAGGACTTTTTTTCTGGAGTTGTATACTCTATAAGCTCTGTTGTTGATAGAGTATCCTAAAAAAATACCTTCATCACTTTTGGGATCCATTTTCCTCCTTTGTTCACGATCTGTCAAGATGTAACACTTGCTCCCAAAAACATGAAAATACTTCACAGTTGGCTTCCTTCCTTTCCATATTTCATACAGAGTGGAGGTAGTTCCTTTTCTCAAGGTAACTCTGTTGTGAATATAGCAGGTTGTGTTCATTGCTTCAGCCCAAAAATGCATAGGCAATTTCTTTGCATGAATCATGGCTCTAGCAGATTCTTGGATAGTCCTGTTTTTCCTTTCCACTACTCCATTTTGCTGAGGAGTAATAGGGGAGGAGAATTCATGATTGATTCCTTCAGATGAGCAGAATTCAGCAAACTTAGAGTTCTTAAACTCCTTACCATGATCACTTCTGATCCTGACCACACCACATTCTTTTTCTCTTCAAAGTCTGATACACAGCTCTCTGAAGACTTCAAATACATCTGATTTTTCTCTGATGAAACTTATCCAGGTGTATCTGGAGTAATCATCAACAACTACATAAGCATACCTTTTTCCACCAAGACTCTCTACCTGCATTGGTATCATCAAGTCCATGTGCAACAGTTCAAGAACTTTGGATGTTGAAAGATGGCCAATTCTTGGATGTGACATCTTGGTTTGCTTGCCAACCTGACATTCACCACAGACCTTACCTTCATCAATAGTCAGCTTTGGAATTCCTCTCACAGCTTCCTTGGAAATGATCTTTTTCATCCCTCTTAGATGAAGACGTCTAAGTTTTTGATGCCACAGTTTGACTTCCTTTTCTTCTTTGGCCATAGAACAGATAGTGGAGTCACTTGAGATTTGAGGCTCCCACAAGTAGCAGTTGTCTTTAGACCTAGCTCCCCTCATGACTTCCTTTTATCTCTATTTGTGACAACACATTCTCCCTTTGTGAGGTTGACATTGAGTCCTTGGTCACAGAGCTGACTGATACTGATCAAGTTGGCAGTCAGTCTTTTCACCAGCAATACATTGTCTAGGTTAGGAACTCCAGGATAATCTAGTTTCCCAACACCTTCAATTTTCCCTTTTGCTCCATCACCAAAGGTCACATGCCTAGTGGAATGTGGTTTGATGTCCACCAATAGATTCTTTATTCCAGTCATGTGCTTAGAACAACCACTATCAAAATATCAGTCTTCTTTAGCTGACACTCTCAGAGAAGTATGAGCTATCAGACCAACCTCCTTTGCCACCCATTGTTGCTTCTTGACAGGAGCATCTTGATGAGTGTGACTAGGAAATCCATGCAGACTAAAGCAAAATGGTTTTATGTGTCCAAATTTACCACATTAGTGACACCTCCACCTTTGGGACTTTCTCCTTGCCTGATTCATGTTTTTGTTCTTCTGATGTTGTGACATCAGTTGTGACATCCGGTTTGGTCTATGATTTTCAGCCTTTAGTTTCTTGAATCCCAAGGTGGGTTTCTATTCACCAACAAATCTCAGTCCAGACATGTTTCCTGCTTTCTGACCACGCTGTAGGATTTTTCTAGAGTGTCAGTCCCAGGGTTTAGCATCATGACAGATTTTGTCATCTGATCAAGTTTGGAGTTTAACATTTTGGCCTCACTTTTGAGGGAGTCAACGGTTGCAAGATTCTCCTTCTTCTCATCTTCCAACTTCTTGATGATTTTCTTATGCTTCTCCCCTAGTTGACATACTTCAGCACTTCTGATGTATAGTTGTTTATATGAGGCTGCAAGTTCATCAAAGGTCAGCTCATCTTCACTTGAGTCACCATCATATATGCATACACTGTTCAGAATAGTGACATGTTTGGCTGATTCTTCTTTTGATCCACTCTCAGAATCTCCACCAGACCAAGTGACTGTTAGGCCCTTCATTTGCTTCTTGAGATATGTGGGACATTCAGCTCTAATGTGCCCATATCCCTCACATTCATAACACTGAGCTCCTTTGCCTTGGTTGGACTTTTCTTCAGACTTAGCTCTTTTGTTAATGTCAGATGAGATGTTCTTGTCATTAAGTCTACCCTTCTTATCTACCCTTTTCATGAGTCTGTTGAATTATCTTCCAAGCATAGCTACAACTTCTGAGAGATTATCCTTGCTTCCATCACTGTCTTCATCTGGGTCCTCTGCAGTGTTTGATACAAAAGCTATACTTTTGTTCTTTTTCTCAGCCTGACCACACATTCCCATCTCAAAAGTTTGGAGAGAACCAATGAGTTCATCCACTTTCATGTTGCCTATATCCTGAGCTTCTTCAATAGCAGTAACTTTCATGGCAAACCTCTTAGGCAAAGATCTTAGAATCTTCCTCACAAGCTTTTCTGCTGACATCTTTTCTCCTAAAGCTCCTGAGGTATTGGAAATCTCAAGAATATTCATGTAGAATTCATGAATAGTCTCATCCTAATTCATTCTCGGATTTTCAAACTTGGTGGTCAGCATTTGTAATCTTGACATCTTGATTTTAGAGGTTCCCTCATGAGTTGTTTTGAGAGTATCCCAAACCTCTTTGGCCAGTTCACAATGATGCACTAGTTTGAAAATGTTCTTGTCTATACCATTAAATAAGGCATTCAAAGCCTTAGAATTCCCAAGAGCCAAGGCCTCTTGCTCTTTGTTCCATTCCTCTTCAGGTATTAACACAGATACTCCATCTTCATCAGTCTTTACTGGATGTTCCCATTCTGAGTTGGTAGCTCTCCATGCCTTGCTGTCTAAAGACTTCAAGAAGGCTATCATCCTAGGTTTCCAGTAGTCATAATTTGAGTCATCCAGAATTGGTGGTCTATTTGTGAATCCTATATCCTTGTCCATAGTACCAGAATTTATCTTCCCTAGATCTCACCCATAAAATAACAGGCAGGGTGCCTGCTCTGATGCCAATTGAAATTCTAGGTACCCAACAATGGATGTTATCACGGATGTTATGACATCCACTATAACACAGACTACAAAACTTAATGACAAACTGTAAATGAAAATAGTAAATAACACAAGTAATTGTTTACCCAGTTCAGTGCAAACCACACCTATATCTGGGGGCTACCAAGCCAGGGAGGAAATTCACTATTAGTAGAATTAATTCAGAGTCCAACAACCAGTTTGCACTCTTCACTTAAGACCTACTCAATGACACTTCAGCCTAACACTAGACCAGAGTTACCAACTCACTCCCCCTCAATCACAGCAGTGATATCAACCAATTCAAAGTTACAAATAAAATTGAAGACACTTCAAACACACCTTGATCTTACTTCACAACTTTGATCAAGTGACACAGCACTCTTGCTTAAAACCTTAGAGTGACACACTTAACAGACAGCTTAAAAACTCTAGACCAATGCAATCATACAGCAGATAATTGCTTGGTTTACAAGTATACACATAAAAACCACGTGAAGAACAAAATTCTTCACTCACAAATACACGTTCTCTAAAACCCTGTCAAGAACTGTCTTCAAATAGGATTGTTACTTCTGTATATATAGACAGCATACAATCCTTGGGCCTTCATGTTGAAGTTAGGTTTACCCAAGATAAATCTCTCTTCATGAAACTGCGCACGTCCAATTAAGTCAAGGGCATTCCATGTTATCCTCAGCCATGCCTGATATGTCGCCTAAGATAACTAGGCTTCCTAAAATATTTCCTGAAGTATAGCCTGAGCTAATACTAGAAACTAAAACATGCGCACCCTGGTATCATACACTTGATGTCATAACATTCAGCATGACATCCAACATACTTGACTCTAAGCTATTCAAACTTACCCTGCTGAATACTCATTATGCATGTCATAACACCAGTCATGACATTCATACATCCATCAATGTTTTCCCTAAAATCCAGCCAATCAAAAGCATCTACAAAAGTTGTTATGAACCCTGACATTGGTACACCAGAAAAAATGAGTTTAGGTAATCCGCCACGTATAAGGGAGATAGGTGGTGCGTCTGCGTCTACATCGCAAGAGAGACAAAGGACTTAAAATTCAAAGTGGAGAACTACTAAAAGGTGTGGAAATTGTGGAACACCGGGTCATAACCAGGCATCGTGTAAGGTAGTTCAAGATTCGCAAACCTTTGACGAGGAGTCATATGGATATGCAGATGTTTGACTGCAGTGACGACATTGAAGAGTTTAACATTGTGATGGTATGTATCTACGTCATTTTTAAATATCGACCTAATATTTATATTGATTTGTATATTTTATAACAAAATATGTTAAACAAATAATACAGGCTACAACGCGATGATGGCTGGTTTGAAAAGAAGGTATGACGCTTGCTGATATTGTATGGAAGTTTGTTGTGGATGGCCTTTTTAATTTTATTGAGGATAATGAGCTAGCGTTTTCTGCATGAGTCTTGTTAAATTTAATTGTAATGTGATTTTATTTTTCAATGTGATGTTTTCTTAAACAGTTTAGTATTCTGTATTTGATGAATTGTATGGATATTTTTTAAAATATTAGTGTGAAATATTATTATTATTATTATTTAAAAAGAGAAAAGGAGACAGTGTAATATAAAAGGCATAATGACGAGAAATAAAATCCATAATAAAGAAAATTGATTTGTATGGTGGATGGATCGACTATGTAAAGCACACCAACTTGAGGATCAGAGAGAAATTAGAGTTTTTTTGTTACTTATCCCTCTCAATTTATAAATATTATAAGAGACAGTGTTTAGTGCAAAATGTATGAATATTTTGGGATAAACCAGTATGTGACGTAAAATAAAATAAATTAAATTGTGTTTTATTTGTTTCATTCTTCTAGCAATAACATTTATATATACTAGACGTACACTCGTGCGATGCACGATTATGTTCTATATAAAAAAATATTAATATGAGTAATTTTTATATTTATTGCATCTGTAATTTATAATATACTTTAGTTGTTTTGATATATTATAGTATTATAAAATTATTTAATACAAATTTTTTATAAAATTAATAAATAAATAAATTAAACCAATTATGTCTAACATCAAATTAATAATTGAAATAAAAATAAATAGAATTGTGGAATTAAGATAAAAAAAACACAAATTTCATAATCAATAATTAACAATATTATTTTATAAGAGAGAAATTATAGAAACCAAAATTATTTTTAATCTAAAATATACATTTTGTGATACTCCAAAATCCTACAAAAAGACATAATTAAAATTTTAAAAACAACAATAACATTAGAAAGAAAAAAATAAAAACCATATTTTTTTAAACTATATTGTGCTATATTAGACTAAAAGTACATTTTTCATATTTCATTTATTCCAGATGATCTGTGAAATTGATCTTACATTTGTGCAAGAATTCATACACAGTCTACCAACGAGATGGAATGTTTATGATCGTAACGGTCATAACCATGTCATGCATGTTAATGGAGATGTCTTAGCTCCGGTGTTGTTTGATGGATGAGAAACTCTGAGTGATTTCTTCCATCTAATTGAAGACGTTAGAGTTAGGATGACTTATTTCGGAAATTATATTTTTCGAATCAAAATTCTGAATGTAATTTCAAGTACCAATCAGTATTCAATGTGGCGTCTGCTTCACGGTTCATAGTTGTATCATCATCACATATATTTCTCATTTGTCATTAATAAATTTGTTTCCAATCTTTAATTTTTTATGTCATACCGTTGGTTTGAAATTTGCAAGTTATAATATAATTTTATTTTTTATTTTATTTCGACGATTAAAAATAGATTTATTGAATTTTAAATGAATAAAACATCCACACACTATTTGATAAAATATAGTACTGGGTTTTTGATGAATAATACATATTTCTTCTACATTGAATTTGTTCCACATACAAATCACACCAGCATTGATAAGTTAACTCACAACAAACATTATCCATACAATATATTTGTTGGAGTTGTTGTTGAACCAAGAGCAGGAAAGCAAAAACCTGCAAGTATTTTCATTTATAATTTTATATTTTAATTAGAATTTTAACACGACAATACTATTAGTACTTTTCTATAGATTCAAGGTCAGTCACTTATACATCAATGGAAGTTACACTTTTTCCTCCAACTTCGGTTGAATGAAAGCTTTAAACCAGCACGTTATTACATAAACTATTTTGATGAAAGAAATTTACATTATTCAAACAAACACAAACCAGTGAGTTGCCAAACACACAACCAGTGGACATTGTTACTATAACATATGACTATATATCTGATCACAATATAAATTTGAATGAAAATGATGAAATTGCTTGAGAAAAACAGAGCTAAATGATGAAGTTGTTTATCTGTAAAAACAACGAAGATGAATTACATTGTTTATCTGAAACCAATACTTCTAAGGTTAAACACCTTTAATCTTGGTAACAATAAAGAAATTGTATTCGAAAATTAATGACATGAAATCTTAGAAGTATTGATTTCGAATTTCTGTTCAACCATGAAAGAAAAAGTTGAAGTTTGTGCAAACAACAAAATATTCGTGCGTCTTATCCAAACAACAAAATATTCGTGCGTCTTATCCAAACTAATAGGATTTCGAATTTATCTCAATTTTCTTAAATAAAATCATAAGTTTACAAATGGAAATCCAACTTTCTTATTTGGGGGTCACTTAAATTGCAAAAATCAAACTAATGCAATGAATCCAATAGAAAAGGCCCAATGCATTGTGTAAAAGCCCAACAAAAAATATATTAAATATAATATTTTATTATTTTAAATTTTTGAAAAAAAGACACAAAAAAAAGTCACCAACAAGTTGCAGGTGAAAGATCTCAACCGTTGAATATAAATAATAATATATCAATGGCTAAAAAGACAACTTGACTATAGTGGTCAAAAAATCACTTGCCCATGCTAAATGCCCCCATTATTAAGGGAAACTATTAAGTCTCAATTATTGTAAAAAATAAAAGAATTTAGAAATTTAGAAAATTAACTTTTTTTAAATCTTATGTATTATGTTATGCATATGCATTCGGAATAAACATATATTTTTGTAGCTTACCTTTTTGAAAACAAGGTTGAAGGTTTAAAAGAGGTTAGTTAGGATCCAAAGGAAGCCCAGGTGGGTTGGTGTAAAAGGGTCATCAAATATTTTCAAAGTTCGCTGGTCTCAAGATGCAAATGCAAGTAGTAGCACTAAATGCTAAATTTATTCAAACATGAATAATAGGATCACTGTGGATTAACTACTTGACCCAAAAAAACGAATATTATACAAAACTTTAAGTACATTAAAACACGATGCAAATGCAAGTAGTAACGTGGATAGTAGAAACAACTCAAAGTTGGACAAACAAGGGATCTAAAGAAACATGCAAACATAACCACATTTGAACATCCAAGAAACTTGTCTTTCAATTTTTGTTATTAATCCATTCCTTATGAGCAGGAACCCATTGGGGACATTTAGGACTAAAATACTTTGCCATAACTCCTGACTCCAAAAGCTCCACAACAGCTGTAGATTTCACACACCTAGGAGTTTTATATTGATTTATTGAAGTTCCCAAACTAATAGCGTAATCCATAAGTTTTTCAAATGTGCCCTGTTCCACAATCTTAATCTCAAGTGCCCCAATCGATTTCTCTAAAACACGACTTTGTCGATAATAATTGCTAAGTGACTCTTCAATAGTTAAACAACAATCTTCATAAACACAATCTGGAATTCTTGTTGACCTTTTAAGGTTTAACTCCCAATACAACACATAGTGTCCGGGAATTGTTCTTGTGTCTCCATAACTAGTGTGCTCTGCTACATCTGCATCATATGGTAGTAAATGTGTGATTGCATTTTTAATTGCATTTTGTAGATCAACTTCATCTGTCTTTTCTGTATCTACGCTTAAAACAACGTTTTTTCTGCAGACAAATTTGAATTGAGGTGCGTTGTTCTTGAATCCAGTCACTTTCAATACATCTCCCACATTGTACCTATAAAGTCCTATAATTGTCACACTCATGTTCATTAGTAAACTCATATTTTCCGATCATATATTTTCAATAGATTAAAATTATACAGAAATAACAGATAAACTAACAACAAACTTTATTACTACCGCCTTTTAGATGGCAAAACTAATTCTCATAAAAACAACATCCTAGAAATTAAAACATAGTCGGAATATATTTTTAGTCTCCACATGTATATCAAAGAGTTAATATCGACAAAAAAAAAATTAATAGTAAATAAATAACTCACCAGCATAAGTGGTAACAATTAGCTCATATTCTTGATCAAGCTTGACATCAACAAGATCCACCAACTCTTGCTTTTCTTTCTCGTGTAGAGAACCGTTATTACTTCTATTAACAGGTAAGAACTCATAGTAGCACATGGAAGGGATAAAAGTATAAGACACATCACAAGGTTTACAAAGAGGATTAAGGTTGACACCACAGTAGCATTCACTAGAAGCATAAACGGTAGAAACAAGTGGAAGACCATTGCTATAGTAATCCAAAGTAGGAATATGCTGTGACATTGATCCTGTCACAATAACATCAACATACTTAGTATTAGGCCACAACCTAGTAATAATTCCTTGCCAAGAACCCTTGCTACACTCACTTTGAATAAAATCAGCAAGATTTTTGTCAGATTTAAGAATCTTCATAACAGCCTCTCTCACTGAAATGTCAGTGATGAGAGGATTAATTGTTCCTGTTCTTATATCATCGCAGAGAAGTGACCAATTTTTCTCAAGGAACCGAATGGCATGAATGAGACCTGTAGCAAAAACAGCACCGACACGAAGAACCTCGTTGTTTTGACAAAGACCACATAGAAGTTGTGAATACATACTTTGGTATGAGTCAAGACATAGAACAGTTTCATATGGACTTGTGAATGGATTGTAAGACATAGATCTGTTTTTAAAATGAGTACTTTTATAATATATTGTGAGAGCTGAAGTAGCATTAATGCCTCCTGGTGTTTTATATTCATTTCTTACAAACATTAGGCACATTCCTTTTCCTTTATCTAGGTCAGGAACAAATTGATTCATTATTGGCATAAATAGACTAAATAGAAAATATCTTCTTGCCAAATCATCTTCTGTTGCTGGTATCAACTTTCTCTCACCACCAGATGTTCCTGAACTGAAATGCCCAAAAAGAAACGAAAACATGACAATTACTATTGGAGTTTTTCATCTAAAACAATAAAAAAATCCAAACGAAAAAATTCATAATCTAAATTTTCAACTAGGCAAAAACCAATTAACATAAAAGATATTGAAGATCAATTTGTTAAAAGAACCTAGAAACAAACTCTGAAACCGGGTTGGCGGTTAGGATTGAAGAAGTATCACCATTTGCGATACGGTTAATTTCATTGTGAATATCTTCATAAGTTATGATAGGAAGAAGTTTCTTGAAGGTTTCACTATCTGTTTGGCCATTGAGACCATGTCTTTGTAAGTACTCAACATTTGCATTGTGTGACAGAATTTCAGCTAACACTTTCTTTTGGATTTCATATGCGTGTGAAGTAACATCCTCTATAAAGTCAAGAAGTTTTTTGTTTTTTTGTGAGAGATCATAATCAAGAGAAGGAGACATGGTTTTTTTTTTTGAATAAAAACGAATATATTGATTCAAAAAAACAACAACAATACATATCTAGGTGAAGAAGGAGACATGGTTAATAAAAAAGAAAGTGTTTAAAGTGTTATAGGATTGCTATGTGAAAATGTTCAGAAAGAGGATTGTGAAGAGGAACAAACAAGAGGAGTATATATATAGGCATATTGTAAAAGTAGGGACAACAAAGAGGGCAGAGTCATTATTTAAAACCTTACACATACCTAAGAGGGTAGAGTAATATATCATTTGATATGCTCTCTTATTTGTTTCTATATCAGTTTGAGAAATAATTAATGACTATATTGAATAAATATATTTTATATTAAAATTAATTTATTAAATTTAAAATATAAAATAAAATAATTTGTTGAATTTTTTGAATATTTTGGATGAATTTGATTCATCCATGACTTTAAAAGGATAGATTGAATTCAATCCATTAACTAATATTTTACATAGTAGATATATTGGATGGTTGTTTTAATGGATAGATTGGATTGATAATTGCTTAATGAATTTAATTCTCGCACCTAATATTAGGATTTGTTATTGTTTTTCTGTGTTTATGTTTCAAAACTTACATGTTTTTTTTAATGTTTTCTCATTTTGTTGAAATTAATTGTTTCCAAATGACCTTGATTTTAATGATGTTTGGTATAATAAGTTTCCGACTGTTCTAAGAACTATATATGTTTTATATGATTTCATAATGGTTGGGATCAAAATGATGAAACAAATAGGTGTTACTAGCATGATTAGAATAAGGATATTTCATTCTTTTCCATTATAGAATAACATCATGAGCTTGTTTCTAGTGTTAATTGATATATTTATTTTCGTCTTTGTTCTTCCTAATGTGTTGTTTGATGAGTTTTATTCATTTAACCAACACCTACTACACCTACTACGCATCATTTTACTAACTAATACTACTACAAAACACACATAAAATAACAGTTAAAAAAGATATATTATCACGTAGGACCGGCCGTTGTAATGTAGCGTGCAGTTGTATGTGCGTTATTTACAATCGCAATCATATGACTGTTGTAGGAAACTTGAAAGCGTGGGACATATTACCACGGTTACTTTAACTAACCGTTGTAATATATTAAAGGTCTCAGGTTTGATTCTCAGCAACACCTTTTTGATATATATATATTATTCTGGACAACTTTCATTCTACAACCATAGTCATATTTAACAATTGTCGTTAAATTATCTGCTTTTAAAAAATATATATTTCTACTTTTTGAAAAAATTTTATTTTTAACCTGTATTCTTGTGAACCATATCAGAACAGAAACCTCAATTGCATCATAACAATAATTGTATTATATTACCTCAAGTCCATATATTGGATTATGAAACAAACATTGTATATATATTGGATTAAGAAACAAACATTGTATTAGGCCCAACCCACGAAAAGAGAGAGTGGGAGAGGGTTTCATAATGCATTTCATTATCCTGTTCACTCGTTCAAATGTTGAAACATACATCACCGGAGCTAAAAAAAATTGTCGCACCGGAAATCGTTTCCATCGGCGGCGGAGGTTAGAATCCCCTCAAACTTACCTCAAACAACACGTATTATTGTTCTCTCCTTCAATCCCTACTCCATTTATTCTAAATCATCGCCAAAAATCTAAATCGAATAATGTTAGAAAAAAACTTGTTCATGACATATAATCCTTGGGTTTTGATGATAACAAAAGTATTAAAGCTACAATGGTATTATTTGATGTGTGTTTCAAGTATGCAGATTCTAATGCTTAAAAATATACATTCAGAATGTGATATAAGGACGCACTTGAAAGAAGTTGAATTACTAGTTTCTGATGGTACAGAATATGAAGAATACTCTCTAAGTGATGTCTGGCATAGACTCTGAAGCTGAAGGTCTCAGCATCAGAAGAATCAACATATTGTCTCTACACTTGGTGAATGTAATTGGCTTTTGGTGATCATTCAGAGTTAGTGATAAAGCTAAAGTTATTCGTACTGTAGAAAGTAAGTTGCATTGTCAAATATTTTTGTCAGCTACAGTCTAAGATCACAAGGCTCAAGAAGAGTTGACATGCTTTACAGATATTTACTCTCAATGGCTCTATAGTACAAGATCTCATGGAAGACACAATGGTTAAACATATTACACAATGAATCAAGATCTTTTGGTGTATCTATCTTCAACGTCTCTTGTACTGTGGAGAAAGCAAAGACATTTGATCAAGTTATCTCTTCCAACGCCTTGTCTTCTGCAACTACTATATAAGTAGTTGAAGGTTCAAACTGAATTTTTAACAAGGATCAACTAGATAGAGGAATAAAAAGATCAACATTGAAGCAACACAATCAAGTATGCAAAATACAACCTCAACCATAACACCATTATTTTGCATTGTATTACAATCATCTTTTGATTTTGTATTAAAAAACAGTTTATGAATGTCATATGCAGTCCAAGTTATTACTTTAAATTTAAGTATGTATGACATTCATTTAATTGTCACGAATGCAATCTCATAGTTAGAAATCCTTTCATTAAACCAATTTTTAAAAGTCTTATTATGCTCTTTCAACAACCACTTGTCACTCATTCGAGAAATTTTCCTTTGATAAGTCTTTTGTGAACGGATAAGTAAGGTTGAACTTCATCAATATTATTCAATAATTACAAATGTGCTTGAAGAAATATATCTCGAGTCATTGACTTAACATTTAAACCTTGATTACCTCTACCTTCATATTTTCCATAATGACGGTATTTTTGAAATCCTATAGAGTCTGCTTTTAAAAAATAGTTTAAATAAAACATAATAGTTTCTTCTATAATATAACTTTCAAAGATCAAAGTTTCTTGATGGTGATGATGTTTCTTATACCCTTTAAAAATCATCAACAATTAATTTAGATTCTACCGTCGAAATCATTAGCCATAGAGATTTTGTATCCCTCCACAAATAGAGATCAAAATGTTTTCTGATTTGTTATATTTTATCTAATGTAACTCTAGTTCATCAGATTGAAGAAAAACTATTTATTTGACGACATAAATTGATATAAAATGGCATGGAAAATTCATTCAATGTGATCTCTATTTATATGAGGTACTCCTTCCATTTCATATTGTAAACATATTTTATTTTTTTTATTTATTGAATAATTAATGTATCTGGTCTATATATAAACTAAATACATTGATTATTTAATAAATAAAAGTAAAATTTGTTTATAATATAAAGCAGAGAGAGTATATCTTCAAATAGTCTAATTAAAATAAGCTTTTAGTGAGATCAAATTTAAAGTTTATTAGAGTCAATTTAAAATAATTATTTAGCGTAGATATATGACTTTGTAGTATTTAATATTTTAAAAATATTAGTTGTCGCGGATCGACATACATAATTTTAGGATAGATACAGAAATATAAAAATACATACACAAGACTCCCTACAACTTAAGCAAACATAATCTTATGCATTTCTTTTCAAGATTTGTAACGGAGAACAATTTAAGACCAAATTTGTCTCCTTTTCTTGTTCCTTTTGGATTGACTGCATTTTTGGCAAAACAACAATATGGAAAGGTGTTCAAGTTTGCCAATCTACTTCGAGATGTTTTTCTAGTGCATAAGGGAAACATGATGTACACGTTGTCACAACATGTGGGCACGACATCAGGGACATGCTCAACATGCAGATTGCAGCATTTTGGAACAAATTTTCTGTTGAAGATTCAGTTAGATTTTATTTATTTTATTTATAAATATGATTATATGATTTGTTGGAGAGCTGTGAAGATCAAATCAAATTTAAATGTGAATATGAGAAAAACATAAGAAGGGGTTGAGTTATGTTGGACTTTTTCTTTCTTCTTCAATCTCTTAGGCATATTCTAAACACAAAGTCTAGAGTCTGAATCAGAGTTTACTGATAAGCAACGGATAAGGAATGAATGAAAGAAGAGAGAGAGACACAAAGTTATCTTGGATCCTCTCACAAATCAAGAGTAGTCCAATTCCCTTGTACTTACAAGAGATTTTCACTTTAATCACATAAGATTACAATTTTCTCAAGCACACAAGCAAGAGACTTATAATCCTTAAACATAAAGTAAAAGACTTTTATGCTCAAGCTCACAAGCAAGAGACTTCTAATGCTTGGATAAAATTGGATGAGATTGGTTAATAGTTATCTTGTTTTCTTGTGAGTTCGGTTAACCAAGCATGAATTACAACTGATTGATCGGTTAAAATAGTTAGCTTTAGTTAGTTAAGTTAATACAGTTAATTAGCTATTAATAAATGCTTGAGTTAAAGGTTAGTAGGGAATTTCATAATAAAGTGAAGTAATTGTATTTAGTAACTCGAGAATGGTTGTGACAGTTAAGGAAGAATTAACTTGTTATATTAACTTTATGTGAACTAATTATATGAAGTTTGTCATGGCTTATTATCCCATTGAAGTCTACTGCAAAACTTTTGTTGGAAATTGAATTTTAGTGATCTCATGCTACCTTGCCTTTAAGCTGCAAGTGGTGTTGAATTGATGTTATGCCATAGCAATTTAATGGTTAGTTCATGAGTAACAGGTTAGATGTTATGGATGGTCACTTGTTCTAATTTAATGAGTGTTATATCTTGAAGAGTTGTTTTGCCACAATTTTTCAAAGGGGGCGATTATTTTTTCTATTGAATTGAAATCATTTTGCAAAACAAAAACATGGAGAAGTGTTCAAAGTGTTTAAGATTAATCTAGTTTTCTTAAGTTGTATGGAGGTGGAGAATGGACATATGTTGGACACGATGTCACAAAATGTTGGTACGACATCTAGGCCTTGCACAAAAAGTCATTCTTGCTGCTTTTTGGAAGAATTTTGGTTAAAGATTGGATCAATATTGCTAATTTCTTAGAAATATGATTAGGTGGTTTCTTTGACACATGAACAAAGATTGATTCAGATTTAAATGAAGATTAAAATTTGAGTTTAAATTGTAAAAAATCATATCTTGTTAGAGAGATTTATGGAGCAAATAATATTGGACATATCCTTCATTAATTCTAGATGAAACTAAAGCTAATATCCAAGGAGAAAAGCCCATAGGTATTATGGTATATGAGGAGGTCAAATCTACATTGGGATGTAAGCATTCACATTGAATATTTTAGAGTGATATGGTTTACAAGAGTCCTTGTTATTTTATATACACCACACTATGTTTCAGTAACTTGGCATAATTGTAGGTTTGTCTAGTTGACTTATATATTCAACATCTTTATGTACACCTCTATCTTTCAATAACTTTACATAAAAGGTTTGTCTAGTTGAGTTGTAATATTCAACATTGATAATTGGATGAAACCCCAATCATTGGGGTTTAGTGATTGAGTGAAAGTATGAAGGGTTCTCATATTTAGGAAGAGTCCTAAATAGAGAGTCATTGATAGTGTTAAAAAGAGGCATTAAACAACATATAGTTTGTTGTTTCTTGTAAGACTAATTGTACTAAGTTATTAATAGTGATTTTTCTATCTTAGGTTGGAAGTCAACCCACTAGACGTAGGCGATGTTTGCATCAAACTAGGTTACTAACTCTTGTGTTCTTTATTGTTTTCCTGCTCCATCATCTTGTACAACTTTAAATGTATTCATTAGTGTAGTTCTAGTTTATCTTATCGAACCAACTGTCTAGAAATCATGTTTGACATCTGCTCCCTAAGGAACAAAATTCTCAATTAAAATGATGATACACAAATTTAAAATTGACTTTTGTTAAAATAGAAATATTACTTACGTGCACCACGATTGTAGTATCCTTACGTCCAACCACTAATTTCCAAAAATAAAATCCCTTATAATTTTAGGATTAACATAGTAAACCTCTAACTGTCAATCATGCTATAATTGAATATGAATTAATTCTTTAAGATCAATACTAAAACAAACAAATTTTACTATAAAATCATCATAAGGAACCATCATCTCATTTTGGGTATTGGTATGGGTGTCTGAACAACGCCTTTTTGTACTCACTCCACCTAAAACAACTCTTTTAGGAAATTCATCAACTTCATTTGTAATCGGTTGGATGGTTACACCCATCTGTGCCAATTTCTACATCATAAAACAAACTCTAAGACACAATGCGTAAACACTTATCTGACAACAACACAAAAATAATTCAACACACAAAACATTATTTTCCCATGCCGCATAAAGCTCTTCTAACTCGTTCTTGTGCATTTCATATTCCTATGCTAATGCATCTTCCAAATTCTTATCATACATTTTCTCCAACTTTTTCTTTAGGTACTCGCGGTCCAGTGCTAATTTATCTTCCAACTCTTTCTTTTATAATTCTCGTTCATGTCCTAACTTCTTATCAACAAGCTCATCCATCTATTTCTTTTGCGAGTCTTTACTCATCCTCGATGTACTAAAGAATAATCTAAGGTTGATTCCTTCTCCAACTATCACACCCCAATTTTTGAACCTAAGGTTCCACTTTCCTTTTTTGCATTATCTTTAGGTCATAACTTTGCATTTATTCATTCGCATTGGTCTTCTCAGACATGGGTTTACAGCGTTTCTTTGAATTAGGGTTTCCTATTTTTCCTTGAGGCACTTTTATTCAAGTTTTAAGAAAGGGGTTATCTTCTCATCACCATGAGTATTTTCTTATCAAGGTTTCTGGTATGCTATAGAAAGATGTTGAACGTTGTTCATCATATCCTCGTGCCAAAGTTCATCCAGATACAAGGTCTTCCCCTGCCAGGATTCATCAAGTATCAGGACCATCTGTGTCAAAGTTCCTCGAGAGGTATCAAGTGATAGAGTTCCGTCAAGGTTATGATTGATTTTGGCCAAGAATTGTGATTCTCAATGCCTCAAACACATTGGGCTAGGGTTTAGTTCCCTAATCACTTGGTATCCAAGAAGAGTTTGACTTGATCTTGGTCAAGCAAGTCCACATAAGATAATTTCATTCTCATATCATTTGTAACATTGATTTTCAAATCATTAAGTGATCAAAGTCAGAGTTTGGTGAGAGCTTAAAGGTCGAGTTAGTTGGTTTATGCTTCAATCATTTGCAAAACTCCGGATTATATGGTTTATAGTTCTAACCCTGAGATTCAAGCCTATTCAGACTGGCCATTTATTTTGATTTCAAAGTTGATTCAAGTTTGATCAAGAGGAAAATTTTATCCAAAGAATATAATCAGGGCAAGATCAAGCGGATTCAGGTGGTTGTTACTTCAGTTGTGAGTTATCCAATAATTAGGAGTATCGGTATTCATGTTATTAAAGGCGTGTTGAAACGGTGCAAGTCGGCTGTGAACTGAAAATCAAGAGTTAGTAAACATGTGCGTAGGAAGGGGAGTCAATTCCATTTTTTTAATCTCCAATATCCATGTTTTTCATATCCAATAACCACCTTCTATGCCCAATTTAAAGTTCTAATCCATCACACCATCATTCCCTAAATCTCATTCTCAATTGCTAACCACGAACCCATTTTTAAATCCATTTCAATGTCCGTCCATAGCTATTTCTTTGAAAAAGAAAAAATAAAACCTCTTTCAATAATCATGTTAACAATTTTATTATTATTTTAGTTAATTTAACCAAATTCTTTGTCAAAATCCAACATTTATTTTTGAATCCAATTCCAAAACCACAAGTTCATGATAAAATGTCCAATTATACAACTCAAGGCCCAAATTACAACAAAAAAAACCATAACCCTTTTTTTTGCAAGCCCATTTTGAAATCTCAAGGAGGTAAGAAGCATGGTCTGCAACGTGAGGATATATCAAGCTAAGCCTCACAATAACTTTTTTCCATAACCTGTATATGAAGTTCTTTTTCAAGCCCGACATTGGCATTGCAACCTCTCTTCAAAGAATACCAGAAAGAACCAAGGGCTATGACGTTCTTATGCCCAAAACATGTTTCCACCTCAACCTGCAAAACAATCCGACAACAACAAACCATTCATGAACACAATAAACTCGAAAAGGGAAAGAAATCGAATGTGTCTAAACATGCTTGGTCTGAAAAGGAAATAACAACATAGCTCATATCAACTTGCTCATTTTCCATAAACACATTAAATTCAGGTTTTGATTGGCAAGTCTATAAGTTAGAAGCATCACGCACACCAGAAAAAGGGGATGGGGATGCAGAAGTAGCAGCACTATGCACTGGTTTTCAAGAGAGAAAAAAAATTTTAAAAAATTGAGATGAGAAGGTAAACACAGTCAAACCTGGAAAGTCGTAGTTGTCTTTGAAATCATCGAACACCACGAGGTCACCATGCTCCGAGGATTGATCGTGCATTTATCCCATCGCGATGTTAGAGCTACGCCCCTATCAACGACCAACTAACAGCTTGAATCTAACCTCTATGCATCCCTTTCCCTTCCGACCGAGCTACGCTGTGAGACCGTTCTTTTGCATCGTCGTGCCATAGCGTTCTGTCCCGTCATCATCAGAGAAAGAGAAAGAGAAAGCTCGAGGCGAAAGCACAACGAAAGAAGGAGGAGAGTTGTGCGAAGAATTTCAGATCCGCGTTGAGAGAGTGTGCTGATTGGTATGTGCATATGATATGAGATGTTATGGTGTTGGACCTCATTGACCCGGGCCCAGTATGCCTGTATTTTTTTTCCATGGCTTTGTTTTGTTTTTTTGAAGTGGAACAGGCTTATTGTAGAAGGCCCATGTTTTTTTTAATTTCTCCTTTTTTCATTTTTTTTAATTAACTTTAATTTGAGTGTTGATTTAATTTTAGTTTAAGTTAGTTAAGATTTAAACATATCTAATGATTTGACTCTTGATCCTATAGTTAAATTCGGATTTATTCTTAATTTAAACTTATGATTTTTTTTGTTTGTTTCATGATCACTTTCGGGCATAGAATTGTACGTTATGATCAGGTGCCGGAGAATATAATTTAACACATCTGGGTGACGAATAATTCTACAATCTTGATAGTGCATCTGTTGATTGTCCATAATACTCTTTATCTTAGGGTTGATTGCATGATAACAATAGAATAGCTTTCCCTTTCAAGTTTGATTTTCGGAATCATGGTATTATTCCAAACTAAGTTTTCTCCTGTTTAAAAATACAAATTCTCTAGCTATCTCTAATTGTCTTTATCCATCCATAGTTTCCATACGCGCTTAACATGATGTATACTGGATTTATGATATAATATCTCGCCTTATAAGTCAATAATATTGCATTACCTTATGTACTCAATCATAAATTTTTAACTCTAATGCTTATTTGCTTCTATTTGTTCCCCTTAGAACAATATGATTTCACATGTCTATGTCTAAGGGAAGAAACTATGTGTGACTTGGTTAAGTTATACGCACTGAATTATTCATCTGCATCATTTTCCCTCCGCTTGATCCCTGATTCCTTTCAGATTGATGAACTTAAGATTCATCCTTATATCCTTAAGATAGTTTCCCGTAGGATTTTTAACTCAAACAACTTACAGATTAAGTTCCTATTCTCCCATCATAGAATTAGACATGATTAATCTATGTAGTCGAGGTATAATTCTCCTATCCCATAACATAATCGAGAAAGATGCAGAATCTTTTCTGCTAGAGAGAGAGTTATGTGGCATACTCGTCGATCAAATATGAGTTGGAGCCCTTCTCTCATAGTGAAGCAAAGACCATCTTCCATACGTTTGTGGTGGTTTAAGTCGAGTATCCTCCCGAAGATGACGACTTGTATTTTCTTCTAGAATCAATCAACAAACTTCTCCCCTTGGAACCTTGACCACAGTCAAGAGTTTCTCAATCCCTCTAGGGGAACTATGAATCCTGTGATTTTATTCCCGTCAAGATACGTAGGCACAAGATTTCTTGGTGAGCATACTTAGAAACAAACCCCTAGGTCTCTTACCCTTAGAAAACAACAATAACACAAATACAACAAAGGTTCCTGTAGAGTACTACAAATTCTTAGGATTCTAACACCTTTCCTAGGTATAACCAACCCCCAAACCTTAGATTCTCTAGATTTGCATTGCATTGCATACTCATGGGTTATTCGATATTCTTCCCTTCCCTTGGAAAAATTAAAGACTGGTGGTGAACAATGATTTGTGATTCAAGTTAATTAATAGCTTGATATCCAATTCTTACCGTGACAGAAATGGAGACTTCATTGGGGACTCCTCAATCTTGTGGGTTCCTTGTAACTTGTTTATTTGTGTTTATTGTTGTATATCTATATGTATATTTATCTATATATTTGTTTATGCTTTTGGTTGTTATCTTTTTGAGGTGAGATAAGTCCTACATCCAGACTTGAGTGCACCTATGATAGGAAGGTGATATATTCAAGAAAGCTTATAGGGAGATGATTCCCGACCAAGCTAACTTGAGAATCACTTCTCAGTTGACGCCCTCTTGAGAATGGTACTGTTGAACGAGTATTCGTGAAAATACTTATTATTTTCGACCTAGGAGCATGTAATACTGGGAACCTTTAGTTACCCTTAACTCAATTTGGCTTTCTTAGGACGTAGTGCAATGACTATAAGGGAGTAGTCCCAAAATAGTTGATACGCGATGCTACACTCAAAAGAGGTTTTCTTGAGAATATTATTAACTACTTAGTATTTGGGAAATTGATAATATTCGAAAGATATACTGATGACTTTGGGAACTTTTAGAACCTTTGTTCTCCAGGTACGTTAAACCCTTAGTCCACACCATTTAGGGGTGGGTAGACCCTTACTCAATGCTCGTTGTTTTTCAAACCTAGGTTTTCTGTTTGCTTGAATGTATATATATGTATATGTGGATCTTTGTTTACCTATGTTTGTGCATCCCTACATCAATAAGCATCATTTTGCATTGGTTTCATGGAATTCCGATTTTTATTTATGAATATCACAGGACCATTATGGATTGGAAAAGGAAGAATACTTTGAAATACTCTTTCAAGAGTCTTAAATTCGATTACCTAAGGAAGTTAGAAGCTCTGGTTGAAGATCAAGAAAACTTCAAAGATAAGTATGGGAAGCTATTATCATTATTAAAGGTTAAGGTGGACAATGGACTTCTTTCTACCTTACTCTAATTCTGTGATCCTGATTATCATTGCTTCACTTTCCCTGACTATCAGCTTGTGCCTACCTTAGAAGAGTATTCGCAGTTAGTTGGTTTGCCTATTCTGATTGTGTCTCCTTTCCCTTTTCTGGAAAAGAACCCTAATGAGCAGGATATCACCAAAGCTATATATGTGAAATGATAGGATATTAAAGCTAATATGACTACTAAAGGTAGAGTTTTTGGATCATGGATTTTCTGACTAAAAAGACCCAATATTACGCCAATCTTATGAGCATGAACACATTTGAGGCTATCCTCGCCTTACTTATCTATGGGGTGTTTCTTTTCCCAAGCTTTGAAGGATTTGTTGACCTTAATGTTATCAAAGCTTTCTTGAAGAATAACCTAGTGTCAACCTTGCTAGCGGATGCTTATCATTCGGTTCATCTTAGAAATTTTCATGGTGGAGAAATGATTACGTGTTGTGTACCCTTATTGTACAAATGGTTTATTCCACACTTACCCAAGTCTGGCTCCTTTTGGTATCTCAATAAAGGTCGTTGGCCACAGAAGATTGTGGATCTTACCCACTCGGATATTGATTGGTACAACCGCGTCTACAATGGGATATTGATCATTGATAGCTGTGGAGATTTCACTAATGTGCCTTTCCTTAGTACTAATAGAGTAATTAGTTATAATCTTGTTCTAGCCCACCGTCAGCTAGGGTACCCTTTGAAAGACAAACCCAAGAGTGCCCATGTGGAAAAAAAATTCTTCAAGGAAGGGGAAGATAATAAGGAGCTCCAGGAGAAGATTGTGATTGCATGGTGTTAATCCCAAAATTTTAACCCCTAAATCACATCAACATTCTAGGAGCATCAACATTGATTATCTAACCTTAACCTATTTCAAGTTTGATCTTTGTCAAGATGCAGATGAATTAGGGTTTCACACAGTCAGAAATCGGGGTTTCAAGGGATTGATCAGTCAAAGTTTTGGATTGATCCTCCAAATAACAAGTCTTCATGTCATGAAGGATATCCCATTGGATCAAGAATGAATCCAATTTGAGGATGCCACCCAAGGGAGAAGAACAGTTCAATACAAGAATCCTAATTAGGGTTTCTGATTGAGAAAGTCAACTGTAGTTTGACTTTTGATCTAAAAGGTGTTCCAAAGCTTAAATCATGGTCCATGAGGCTCATAGGACCCAAGGAAATATACCCAAGAAGTTTCAAGGCCTCAGAAAGCCCAAAATATCAACAACTGATTCAGAGGTTTTCGATCGTTCGGTTCGTCTGATTGAAAAGTCAACCCATTGACCAATAGGGTTTTAAACCAAAAATTGAAACCAAATATGTTCCTAACATAATTTCATATCTAATCATGAATTTTGGTGACCAATTGATCAAGAATTGAGAAGTAATCGAAAAGTCGGGAAATTAGGGTTTTGAAAAGAGCCAGACCATAATTCCTTAACCACACATCCAAATGGAGTGGTTCAAAGCTTGTCGGAAAGGTCTCAATGAGTTCTTCAAAAGTGATATAGGCACTCATGAGCAGAAAATGCATGGATTTTGAGTTATAAGCAAAAATAAGGCAAGAGGGGGAAAATACACTTAGAAATTTCAAAGATTGCTTGACTTGTAAGTCAAGTTTTAAGCATCTTCACAAGGATTTTTAACCCAGTTTCAAGTGGAATGGATTCCAACATCAAACATAAATGTTGTAGTACCTAATGAGGGATTTCTAAAAAGTACAAGTGGATTTCATAACTCTTCATGTTTAGAGAGAACCAAAGCTCACAAGTTGGCAAAAACTCATTGTTGTAAAACCAACTCAGCATGGACAACTTGATTCCAAAGCTTCCCAAATCAACTCTAATCAAGGATTAAGCTTCATTTATGATGTTTACATTGTTTGTTGACATGTTTAGCATCAACTCCCACGAAATTGGCATGAGAAGTGGAAAAAATCATTGTTTAATGCAAATTGCAAAAGTGAATAGTGTGTAAAGAGAAAAATGGTGGCTACCATCAACAAACCACCAACTTGGCTGCAACCAGACGCCTCCTATCCCCTCAAGCATGATTCAAATTAACTCTAGGGTATGGATAACCTCTTGTTATGGTGGCTCAAGGTCAGAAATGGAAATTGCATTGGAAAACTTCAAGATTTTCAAAGTTACAAGGCTAAACTTGGCAATGTGCAACATTCTGCCCATACCTCTTGATACAGGGCCTTACCTATAAATTAAACCTCATTATTAAATCCAAGACACACCAGTTACATGCTTGAAACCAGCTGAAAGTCTCTCCTTTCCACAGTTGCAAAGTTCTTGCAAAATCTCACTAAATTTCCAAAACCACAAAAATTTGTTTTGCATTTCCTCTTTCAAAATCATTTCCAAACATTATCAAACTCAAACCAAGCCTCAAAAACTTCAAAAATGATGTGTTAGTATTGTCCAAACCATCACCTTGGCCAGAAACTCATCTAATCAAAAAGTCAACCCTCAAAAGCTCATTTATTGACTTTTCTGGATTTTGAAAGGCAGCCATTGATCCCTTGCATTTCCTTGAGCTTTAGGACCTCTAAAACTTCATATTTGACATATATAAGCTATCCATAATTAATCCAAACTTCTGTAACAAGGATTGAAGGAGTTGGCTTTGGAAATCTTTGGATTTTTGAGGTTTTTCTTCACTTACAAGGCATTCTGCCCACCAACTTGCTTGGTGTGTATTTGGAGCATCTTATTATCATACTTGAAGCATTTGTAGACCATCAAAAGGCTTCAAGTATCTCGGGTTTTCTTCCTTCCCAAGTTTACGACACAAGGCTACAAGAGGTAAGTTTTCCAACTTGCATTTCACATGCCACCATGACTTCTAGCTATGATCTTGTTTTGTACATTGTTTGAACATGTCTTATATATGTTATGTGACATGTATGAACCATTGCTTTCATCAAAACATGTAGTTTTTGAACTGTCCAATTCTGGTCACAAAACAAGTCACAAACTAGGCCCAACCTAGTCACTTTTTGCATTTTGATTCCAATCTATCAAACCATGTGTGCATTTCTTGATTCCTCTTATGCCAACCTCTATATACAATGTATTTGTGATGTTCGTACACTTGTTTCACCTAGTGAGGTGAATTACTATTGCTCTGATTCTATCCTAGTTAGGATACGTAGGCAGAAGATACGATATCTTTGTGAGCAAACTTAGAAACATCAATCCTTAGGTCTTTAGCCTAACCCTAATCTCAAACCATAGCAAACCATTAGCAAGCTTATCATACACACACACACACACACAAAAGGTTCCTGTAGAATACTACAAATGTTTAGGATGTGAAATACCTACCCTATGCATAATCAACTCCCGATCCCCGATCTCTTAGTGTTGTTGTTACATCGCGCAAAAGGTTTTTCTTTCTTTAACCTTTAATTTGGATAAATCAAAGTCCGGTTGTGAATTTAATGAATTAAGATTCAAGTTAATCAATAGCTTGACATCACAATTCTCACTGCAACACATGGCGTCATCTATACAAAAGAGGAAAAGAAAGCTTGGGAAAACCTAATTCTGTTTCTCTGGAACCTTATCTCCAATGGGTCTGAGATAGGGCTATCAAGTGGAAGATGCCTTATACTCGACAAGAGCTTATGCCTATGAAGAAAGAACCTATTCTAATTTTCATGTCTGAAGCAAAAGAATTGACGATTGCTCTGAGCAAAGCACAACAGGAAGGAGAGGCTTGGAAAAATAAGTATCAAGTGGTTGTTGAAGAGAATGTTGAACTCCAGAGATAGCTACAGCTGAAGATCAGAGAAGTACTTTCTTGCAAGAAGAGAAAAGCGAAAGAGGACTTATTTTCCTCTAGCCCTCGGGATACTCCTTGGAATTTGATCGTAGACAAGCTTATCTCTGAGAAGACTTAGTTGGAGAAGCAGATTAACGAGCTTAATACAAGAATTCCTTAGGACTTTATTAGCTTTTATATTAGTTGTTATTTTTAAGACACTTTTATAACGTATTTATTTGTAATCCTTTATTGAATAATAAATGAGTTTCTTTTGGTATTCTATGAAGTTTGTAAATACTCAAATTCCATGAAACCTTTCGCATTCGCATTCCTGCATTTTATTTTTCTCTAACCCTTCAAGGAACTAAAATTGTTTTTTGAAGACATTGTGAAAATGGATTTTGGAAGAAAAGAAACGCTGAAGTACACCTTCAAGAGTCCGAAGCTTGAAAACCTAAGGGAAATTATAAGTCTAATCTAGAATTGCTTGACATCCTCAGATGAATATGGAGGAATCTTACCACTATTGAGACTCAAGATGATTGATGGATTACTAGGTACGCTCGTCCAGTTATACGATCCTCTTTACCATTGCTTCACGTTTCTGGATTACCAACTGATGCCTACTCTATAAGAGTATTCGGCTTTGATGGGATTGTCTGTCACATCTCAACCTCCTTTCTCTGGATCAGAAAACACACCAAGTGATCAGGATATTGCAACTGCTACACACCTGAGTTTGTCTGATGTTCAAATTTACATGACTACTATGGAAGGGTTTCTTGGATTACCGGCTGAATTCCTGATAGAGAAGATTTATTATCATGCCGATAAGAAGAATACTGAAGTGCTTGAAGCCACCTTTGTGCTATTGTCCTATAGGATTTTCTTATTTTCAAAAATTGACGACTTCGTTGATATGAACACCATCAAGATCTTCATACTCAAGAATCTTGTTCCCACCTTGCTGGATGACGCATATCATTCCATTCACTTAAAGAATTCTGAAGGAGGGGGTCAGGTAACTTGTTGCACCGCTCTTCTTTACAAGTGGTTTATTTCTCGCTTGTCAAGTTTTACAACTATATGGGATCCGAAGGATACACCTTGTTGGTCAAAGATAGTCATGTCCCTTATACATTGTGATGTCGTGTGGTATGACCCTATGTATGGAGGAGTAAGAATGATTAATAGCTGCAGAGATTTCCCCAATATACCTCTTCTTGGAACAAAGGGATGCATCAACTATAATCCTGTTTTGACTCATAGACAACTCGGACATCCAATGAAAGAAAAGCCAAACCAGACCTTTTTGGACGCAATTTTTCTCAAGGAGGGAGAAAATCCAAAACTCAAGGCTAGGATTGTGCGCACTTGGTGTCACATCCATAAAAAAGGAAGGACCACGTTAGGATATCCTGATTGTACCATCTCAGAACCGTATCTGCGATGGGTACGAGAAAGGGCTTTTGAGCTGAAGATGCCTTATCCTCGTCACAAATCCATGCTGCTGACTCCTCAGGACTCTGCCTGGACTGTTACGAGTGAGGAAGGAAGACTGAAAAGTGTGTTAGGCAAAGTTAAAAAAGAAAAGAATGCTTGGAAGAACAAGTATTACATCCTCATTCAAAAGAACGAAGAACTGCAGAAGTTGCAACAACAGAAGAAAGAAGGAGAATCTTCTAAGAAAAGGAAAGTGCAAGAGGATTTATTTTCCTCTCGTACGTCATCAGGGTCAATTGCTATCTCTGGTCTACCTCCGACTTCCCTGGCTTAGAAACAATATGTGGACAAGCTCATCCTTGAAAAGGTGGAGATGTAAGATTAGATCAACCAGCTTATGGAGGAACTTCATGGAAAGAAAGGGTCGTAGTCAAGAAGATTAGACTCCTAGCTTCCTTTGTTTTATTTTTTGTACCTTTTGGTTATAGTGTATTGGCTCTTGAAAGAGTACTATGTTTAATTAGTAAAAGATTTTTTGATTATCTTAAATTCCTATTCTCCATAATTAAAATGTTTGAAAATATACTTTTTGAGTTCCTTGAAGTTCATCTGCATTTTGCATTCGTACCGCATACCTCATTTAGCATTTGCATTTGCATACGTCTTTCCCTACATAACAACTCACTTGTCCTGCTATCTTTTATTCCTGTTTAGCCGATCTCTTGAGAATCAAATCGAGCTTGAAGTAGTTATTGAAGGATAATGGAGAGGACATATAATATGGATCCCATGTCAGGTCTCTGAGTGATGACTAACCCGATGTTTGATTTCCCTTTTGACAAAAATGTTCCACAAGTGGATGTCCCTACATGATCTCAGCCTGTGCAAGATAACCTGGTTGTGCAAGTTGATAAAAGAGATTCTCGGTTTCCACAGTGTATTCCAAATCCTCATAATGTCCATCCTGTGATAAAGGTGAACGATCCTAGAATTGCAAAAATTGAGAAAGGATTTCGTGATCTCGAGGAACAATTGAAGACGATGAAGGGACTTAATGCATCTGATCTTAAGGCTCATGACTTGTGTCTATCTTACAAAAAAAACTAGCTCTCTCTCTCTCTCTCTCTCTCTCTCTCTCTCTCTCTCTCTATATATATATATATATATATATATATATATATATATATATATATATATATATATATATATATATATATATATATATATATATATATATATATATATATATATATATATATATATATATATATATATATATATATATATATATATATATATATATATATATATATATATATATATATATATATATATATATATATATATATATATATATATATATATATATATATATATATATATATATATTTATCTATCTATCAACTTAATAATTTCTAAGGGGATATAAAAATTTAAGTACTTACATATAAGTTTGTTAGACTCGCGAGTCTACTCAAACTCTCCGTAGACTCGACTCACAAACTCGTATGAGTATATGGAAAATTAAAAATAACTTTCAAAAGCATGTAAGTGACACATATATAACACACACATATATTTATAAACCTAGTGTCATACCCTAATTTTAAACCCTAAGATTCCACCTCATTTACATCTTTAATGCATCAAGATCACAAACTTGGTTCTTCCCTAACCCCTCATCCTTGGGTTTGGCTTTGTAGAGATCACCGAGCACCACTTTATGTGTTTTATTCCTTTATGTTTATGTAGTTTATGTTTTAGTAACTACTAATCAAAATACCAAAAAATATATCTTGTATACCTTTTGTTTCTTTGCAATGTGGATTTTTGCATCAAGAACACCAAGTATGAGTCATCAGCTATGCTTTTGCACCCTCAAGTCAAATATAGTCAACCATTGGTTCCCAAGGGCAATCCTATAAAGTTATGACTTCTAATATCAAAGTACAAGGCTTTAAACATCACTCAATCTCATTTTGATCAAGTACATCTCAAAGTTTAGTAGCTTGTCTTTCAAGAAAAGTAAAAGGTTCATGTGTTTATTTCCATGTTGTCGCTTCCTCGAAAATAAGGTGCCGGCAAAACAGAAGAGTCGCCACCTTTCGTTATTTATCCCTCTGAGCGGGAAAGGGAACGATCGGAAAAACCTGACGAAAAAGGGTAAGACAATGTCGTCGCAACCGTTGTCTGGGTTCGGGAGTCGATTACGCAAGGGGAAGGTATTAGCACCCCTCACGTCCGTCGTACTCGACGGGATCCACGCTTGTTGTGTTTACTGGACGAGTTGGTTTATCTATCTACCTATCAAGGCTGGCTTAAACAGAAAAGAAAAATGACTCGGCAAAGCGTCGCACTTTATGCCTACGTATTCTCATCAGAGAATGAGAAATCAGAGTCAACGTAGTTTGACCTACTACGGGTTATGGGGAAGGTGGCTCGCCAATACGTCAGTATTGTGCCTACGTACTCTCAACAGGTGTGAGAGATCAGAGCTTACGTAGTCCGGGATAATACGGATTACGAGAATTCCGATTCTCCTGTTTTATCGAGTAGGGTTAAACAGCAGTTCCAGCAGTTAGGGACAAAGCCTGTTGGCATTGGCGCTGAAGTTTAACGACACTCTTTTCTTCAGAAAAGCTTTCCTTTGAATTATGGGTCCACGGGGCAAAAAGGTTTGAAGTTTGTTTTCTGTCTTTTACGAAAGAAGTGTTTTTTATTGTGTTTGTAATTTCAATCGCACTAAAGACTATGACCTGAGAGTGAATGCGTCGCATATCACCCAAAGGGTGCCATACTATACATCCAGACTGTTGGAAAGAAACTCTCCACCAATCCTTCCTCAGATAGCTTAAGGCTCGTAACGTACGAAATAAATCATTCATGATTACTGTATCTTAAACTGTTTTGAGATGAGAAAAGAACAGGCTCAACTACGGGGAGACTATCAAGTCCTACTATTGTCATGCCAAGGATTCATCCTATAGTTGCAGTTTGAAACAGGGAACTCCTAGAAGTTATCATGCATAGGTTTCAACCTAAAGTTCTATCATCACTTCCTTATCAAGGGAAATGAGAGTCCTAAGGGATCATATCAATGATACACAGAAACAGATAAAGCATCAGCTTAAACAGTAAACAGTAAACAACTGTAAAATGCATGCAATGCAAGTGAGGGAGGAAATGTGTGTGGGGCAGCAGCCTCCACAAGCTCATCTCAACCTCAAGCCAGAATGAGTAACAGTAATCATACTGAGGAAAAACATGCTATCAAGCAAAATACAGTAAACTGCAATCATACAGAAGAAAAGTAAAACATGCTATCAAGCAGAATAAACCACATGGGCAAGGGAGCAGGGCTCTACCGAATACCCGCAAGCAAAGCCATACAGTAACAATACAAGCAGAGGGAGAAACTCAACCTCTAGTGCAATCATGCTCCTAGATCAAAGTTAGTCTAGTCATGAACTTATTATAATGCATCAAGCAAGTCAAACAAGGCACACCAGCAATACAGAAAGGAAACAGACAAGAAAGCAGATCAACAACTCTCTCAATTCCAAGCTTCAGCTCTTCTGACAGCAACTCAGTCTTCAGACTTCAATTACCCTTCACTGGCAAGCATCAACTTGCTTCTCCAAGGTTTCAACTTGTCTTCCCTTCTCCAAGCTTCAGCTTTTCAGTCAATTATATCTTCAGGCTTCACTCTTAACTACAAGTATCAACTTGATTCCTTCAGGTTCTCAATGCATCAGTGCAAGTATCAACTTATCTTTTATTCCTCAAGCCTCAGCTCTTCACTCAATCTCAATTGAATCTCCTTCACAAGTATCAACTCAGTCTTCAAGCTTCAGCTCTCTTTGCTTTACCAGTATCAACTTGGTCTTCTCTCTTCATCTACAAGCCTCAGCTTCTCAGAGTAGTCTTCAATCACATAGAAGTGTCAACTTCATCCTTCAATTCTTTCTCCATTGGGTCTCCAAGTATCAACTTGTTCTTCAAGCCCTTCAAGCTTTAGCTGCAATGGCAATGCTCAAGGAATCATCCTCTTCCACACTCTTCAATGAAGTCCTCATCTTCAAACTCAAGCCCAACATCTTTCAAGATACTCAAACCAGAAGATGATTGATTTAACAGGATGAGGGGAAATGATAAACAGCTTACTGACAACCAAAGGAAGCCTGTAAGGGTTCATCACTATGAGAGACTGGTTCCCTCAAAGTTCTACTTCCCAGATAAAGCCACTCATCCTTCCAAAGGAGGGATGTGAATATCTGAGAAGGACTTTTAGTCATTGGGAGGAATGGAAGCACAAGATGCTTTCCATGTTTGTGAAAGAAATCATTCTAACTACAAGGCTCTCCCTATGTCCTATCTCCTAATCTTCATCAGACACCTTCAGGCACAAACAATCCAAAGCTCCAAGCAACTTCAAGCAACTTCAAGCATCCTCCTCTTGTCTTCAACTTGTCTTCAACCTCAACCAAAGGCAAACCAAGCACAAACCCTAATCTAAGGGAACTAGGGAAGTTAAACTAGTTGAATTAGCAAGTTAGGATCACCTAAAACCTAGTACTAAAGTTAGTCCTAACTAAAATACTAAAATCAATTGTAAAATCCTACAAAAATTACTATAGGAACCTAGGTCAATCATGACTCTACCACATTAGTTTCAAAGATCAAACCATCAAATTGGATCTAGAACTAAATTCTACATTCTAAGGCATCAAACCTAAAACCCTAAAAGGAGGCACCTAAATATCAATCTAGAAAGCACACCTATTTTCATCACAAAAATGTGAGAAAAATTCTATGGGATCATACATGTCTAACCTAATCACACACAAAAAATTAGGCTCAAAATCATCACCATGAGATCAAACAAAATTCCACAAAAATATGCATCAAACATAAACATTTTAATATCAATTAAGATGTAAAATTCCAATTAAACCAGAAATTACATGAAATGAAAATATTTTTTTCCTAAAAAAAAATAATAGACTCAATCATGAGTAATATGCAAAAAGAATGGGTTTAATTGGATTAATATTCAATTAATTATGATTTTTCCAAGAATCGTGAATTAAATGGAAATTAAATGAAAATCAAATAAAAATGAATAAGCGCGCGGTGTGGATAGTAATCATTTACAGTTAAAATCCTGGGTTGGGCCTTCAGGGGGGTGTGAATAGCGCTCAGATCACTAAGCCCAAAACATCAAATAAATGAAACGCATCGTTTCATGCTTCAGAATCCTTCACAACTCAACTTTAAAACATAGCTGTTGGATCAGCTTCTAGTCAATGGTCAAGCTCTCATCCGATGGTGAAAACTTCATCTCCTACCTCTGGCCATGGAAATGGAAGGAAGAACCAGAGTTCAAACATGGTTCTTGCTCAATTCGAACTTCATCATATCTCCATCGAAACGCATGATTCAAAGCACTAATACACTCTAAATTCCACACTGAACACAACCATGGTCTTAGAAATAATTGAAACATCCTCTAACCCTAAACACGATCGGGGACCAAAATTCTAACCAAGAATCAATTGTCTCCAATCTTGAAATTGCTTGGTCTAAAATGCTCATCACATTACACTGATCAGTTTCCCCTATAGAATTCATATTATTGCTCACTATACACCAAGTTCTTGATCCAAACTGAAATGGTGTCATCACCTTGAACATAACCAAATGCTCTCAAACTCTCCAGAATCCATCCCCTAGTTGTCTCTAACCATTCTAACCTAACAATTTGACTTAACAATGCTCAAATTAAGGTGTATGGTGAAAGTTACAAACCTGGGATTTCTTGAATAACAGATGCACCAAATCTTCACTTCAACACTTCAATCCTTCCAGAATTGTTCCTTGTATCAAGATATAGCTTCTGTTTGCAAAAGAATTGATGGAAGATGCTTGCAACTCCAAACCCGATAGTGACTTGCAGCAGGTGGAACTCAAAAGCTCATGCACGATTCAGCCATGTTCTTGCTCTCAATTTGCTATGGAATCACTCAGTAACTCATAAGGAAGAGATTGCAATAGAAAGAATCAATTGAAATGGTGCAGAAATGAAGAATGGATTTCAATTTGCAATGAACAAATTTGGAATCCCAACTCTCTCTCCTTCCTCAACTCTCACCAACCTCTTCCATGGACCTCTTCTAAACCATATATAGAATGATTCAGAACCCTCTAGCACCTTCTGGAACTATCCAAGGAGATTTTGAAAATCTCATGTCATGGTTTCTCATTTCAAGACATACTCACACCAGTCCATGTTTCCCTTGCTTTCAGCTCCAATTCTGAATTGAAAATCTCCTTAGATGAGATGTATGAGATGTTAGGATGCTTGGATAGCTTGTACATTGATCTCTCTTATGTTTTGCAAGTGTAACTTAGATTACAAGTAACTTATGATAAGTCCCTTAATTTGACCTCAAATCAAAATTGTAATAATGCCATTGTTTCTAAAATGATTTTTCCATTCAATTTGGTAGGTCACTTGCATTGTTTTGGTCATGTATTGAAAATTCCCAAAAATAGGTCACTTTAATACATTAAATCCTCCTTTATTTTGACCATTTTGACAAGTATGAGCTACAAGCATTTCCAACATCTCATGACCTCCTTACTAGCCTTAAAACATCATTTTGAACAAGTTTTATGTTGAAGATTTTTCCATTTGAGGGTTGGAAATAGGAGTTATGGCCTTATGCTTGAAATGACCTGTAATCTCCAAATGACCAAAATGCCCTTGACTTGTCAAAGCCATAAGTTGAGTTCTACAAATCCTATCAAGGACTTCTAGTACTCTATAGAAAGCTAAGAAGATAAGGAACAACATTCATGTTTACCAAGGGTTCATAGGAATCATCCTTCTTGGGCAAAAGTTTGATGCAAGTTGGGTGACTTTCAAGGCCCTAGATTCACATACCTCAGATGACCTGTAACTTGTCAAAGTCATAACTTGAGTTCTACAAATCCTATAAAGGATTTCTAGTACTAAAATTAAAGCTAAGAACTATCTCTATAACATTCATGTTGGGGGTAAGATGATATGACAATCACATCATGAGATAAACTGCCTTGAAGATAGGGGTCAAACTAGGGGATTTTACACTGTCAAGCCCTAGAAACCCTAGCTTGAAACTTCTCAAACTCTTCAATCATGATGAGTTGACCTTGGAATCATCCTTATAGAATCTCAATGCATCAATCCATGATCACATGGCCCTTGAATTAGGTCTCAAACCTCTCCAAATCATCAGTTGACCTAGGGTTGACCCAGTCAAACCCTAATTACACCACTCATGGCTGAGGCTTCTCAATCTTGCACAATGACCTGTCTAGGCTTCATGATGGCTTTCAAGACATCTCATAAGCTCTCTCAAGGCTTCAAGTCCACATTCATGGCTTCAGAATCATCTGAGGAGCTCCCACAACTCTCAAGTTATGGGGCACACAACCTTGGTTTCAACCACTCTCTCTGAGGATCTTCTAACTTTTCTGACAAGGATATCAACCCTTGAACACTTGAATAACCTTCTTGGCTAGCTTCATAGTCTTGTATAGCTCTTTATAGGTACTCACACCTCTTGATCTCCTGCATACATGTCAATGAAATGCAAATGATAATGCTAATGTGAATGAAATGAAACATAAGCTAGGTAAAGAGAAGTTGGTCAAATTTTGGGGTGCAACACATGTCTTCATCAACAAGTTACCTCAAGCTTTAATCAATATAATTAAGGAAAATCCAAGGGAACTTTATGTTGAGTTCATATCATGATCCATGTGCTTTGAAATGCAAGAAAAGTTTAAGTTTGCAAGTTGGTTCATGATGGTTTGACCTAAAAAGTCAACATTTTCAAGTCAAAGTTCCAAAGAACACAACTTCTTCAATTCTCAATATTTTTGAATGCTTATTTTTTTCATATGGCTCTTCTCAATATCCTACTCAACTTCTCATTACATGACAAGAGTCAAGTATGCTTGGAGGATCATTAATAGTTTGGAGACATTATAGGTGATTTATGGACTTAGTGAAATTTTGCCTATTTTCAAGTGACTTTTTCTCAACTTTCAAGAATCACAACTTCTTCAATTCTCAACATTTCAAGCTCATTCTTTTTGCATAATACTCTTTATGACACTCTCTACAAAATTGCTCAAAGGTCAAAGTCAAATTGTGTTTGGAAGGCCATGGAATTCATTGATACATTATAGGTCATTTTCAGCCATTTGGACTTAGAATTTTTCAAGATTGGTTGCCAGATTTTTGAGCCAACTTCACATGGTCATAACTTTTTGCTCAGATGTCCAAATTAATACTTTCTTGTCACAGTGTACTCTTTGTTATGATGTGAGATAATTGCAAAAGGAATGAGCCATAAAGGTGATGTGTACAAGATTTCATGGTGGCTCAAAGTGAGGTACTTGGAACTACATTTCCATTTTTTTATCAGAACTTTGCATCAACCAAAACTTGATTATGAACCAAATTACCATGATTTATTCATTTAAACATGTTTAATGAAGTTCCCAGGAAAAAAACTCATAAAACGTAAGTTTAAATGGAGTTTTGATGCTCTCTAAGTCAGACATTTCTCACCCACGATTGCACATGGAATCACACGAATTGAGCATCATTTGGCACATATGAGATCAACATTACACTCTCTATAAGTAGAACAACATATTTCACTTATGGCGCAAGCTTTAGAGAGCCAAAACCACCATGTCCAAATCACACCTGAATCCTTCATTTGTGAGATTTCATTTTCATACCTAAATGCCTTCTCAACACAATCTCTCACGTCCAATCACTTCATCATTCTTCTCTGAAGCTGAGGGAGCAAGAATCGAGGTCTGAGGTGCTCTAGATTTCTCACACGACTTGCTCCATTTTGTTCATTTCACATCTCTTTGAACATGTAGTTAAAAGCATCTATTTGCTTCAAATTTGATACCACAATGTAGTCATTGGTGTGCTGATGGTTTCTCAATCCTAAATTTTGTTTGATTGATGCATTTACCTTTTGTATTTTTGAAAAATAGTTTTGCATTCTTCTTCTTCTTCTTCTTCAAAATTCTCTTCATACAATTATCATAAATTTGTTTTGAGGCCATGGTTGTGTAAGTTTCAATGAGACGGTTTTAATGGTGTAGGTATCATGACCTATTTTACCATTTGCAGATTCTACGGTGGAGGCTCACCGAAGAAGACGACCAGAGAACGTCCTTCTCACCTGAGTTAGTTTTGTTTTTAAAATGGATCATGTATGTGCCTTCATTTAAGGTCCATTGTGTTTCTCATGATATGGACCTTCTGATCACATTTAATGATATCTTATGGTTTAGCACATTTCTAATCTCAGCCATCTAATCAGATCAATGACTCTTATATTTTAAGCATTTTATTTTATTTTCTTTGTGTTCATTTTTTCCATTTAATTTCAAAAAATCATAAAAAATAGTTCTATTAACTTTTTAACTCCAATTTTTTTCATACTCTCATAAAAATATTCTCTATTTTCTAAGCATTTTTGCATGTTTTATTTTCATCATTTGATATTTTCCATCATTTTATTATTTTTTTAAAGCATTTTTAATTGTTTAAAAATATTTCTATGCATTTAAAAATTCTCAACAATTTTCCGTAGGATTTTTATATTGTTTCTGGCTTGTGTGATTTTTCTTGATCATTTCTCATTTAATTTGATGCATCATTTGTATTGTCATCTTTATTTTCATTTTAAAAATTATTTTCATGCATATTAATTCATTTTATTGCATTCTGGTATTGTTTAAACTTTGTTGACTTTTGTTGGCTTGGATCTTAGTTGGTTTGACCATAGGTCTCATCAAAATCAATGGATCTTGGGTGTTGATGGGGTGAAAACCCTAATCCACCAAAATGGATGATTGATTTTGATGATGACTTGATCATCACTTAGATCCAATTTGGTTGTGCCTTTTGGTTTGTTCCTCTCTTCTTCATCCTTTCTTTTTCTTTTTCACCCTTTCTTTGGATCAATTGGAGGATGTTGAGTGCCACCTTACTCATGAGGCTTTGAATGGTGCTTGATGAACTTTCATCAATTCAAATCTAGAATTTGATTGATCAATTGATCAATTGAGGTACTTTGGATTAATGCATAAGTTTTTCCAAAGTACTATGAGAGGTTGATTGATGTAGTGGATTCATCTCTCCTTGACTAAGGTCTTAATCAACCTTGTTTTGACTTGTGGTACATGATTTAGGAGTGTGATCTTTATATCACATATCTAACATGTATGGTACATAAACTATTATTGATCGGTCTCCCATAGTATGATCTTCTTTATAAAATGTGCTACGATTGCTTAACATAGTGCTAAATTTGTCTCTAAACGGAAAATGATAATATTGGTCCAATTTTAGATATGAGTCATATTTAGTTTAAATGTAAATCTCCTATCTCTATAATGTGTAATTTTTTCCCACCTAAGAGAGCTAGTGACATACTTGTTAATTTTATCCAAGTTGGAGCCCTTCTCAAAGGATGATGAAAAATTCTCACACTTGTTAGGTTTATTAGTTGAGTAATCTACTTTAAATGACAAAATATCTTCACTAACACTAACCTTTAATTGTAGTAGCTTTACTTTATGCCTTTTATTTTATGCTCAATTACCTTTATGCTCTTTATCCTTATGCTTGTATTATTATGCCTTTTATTTTTATGATTATCGTTATCATGTCATATTATTCATATTGTTTATTTTTATTGCGTTTTTCTTCTTTGTCCATTTGGACTTTCTTTTCCTTTTAAGACATTAATAAAGACCTAAATATCTTAAAACTCTTAATGTGCTCCTTGGACTACTTGGTGACTATCCTTTGCTCATGGATTATGGATTTAGAATTAGGATCCTTGACATATGATTTGGAGTGTCATCTTGAGACCTTGGACCTTATTTGACACTTAGAGATCTTGAGAGACCTCTGTGAAGACCTTGGATTGAATCTTTGGTTTTCATATGATACTTGCTTATTATCTAATTCTTGGTTTTCTCTACTTATGTTATTGCTTATTTGGTTGCTTGAGTCCAAAGGATGAGAGTTTGGCTTGTTATGTCAAAGGTTTGTATCTTGGTTAAATAATTCCTTCCTTGTCTTTTATTTTATGCTTTACGATAGTCTCTTCATCTCCTCCCTCTTCTTAAAATTTTAAAATCTTATTGCTTTTTCAAAACCTTCTTCTTTCCAACTATAACCTCTTTCATAATTAATCTTGACTTTGTCAAGTGCATTTTCAAACTCTTTTTCTTAATAAATGTTAATCAATCTTAAGTATACTTAGACCATTCTCAAAAGACTTAAAAAACACTTAACTCATTCAAATCATTTTGTGCATTTGTGCACTTTTTCTTTTCTCTTTTTCATAAAGTTTAGACATGAGTCATTTATAGTTGAGATGTGATCCTCATATTCCCATAGTATTGTTTGAAACAAGTTGACAATTTTCCATCCTTGAGAGTTAGTGGCATACTTGTTGATTTTATCCAAGTTGGTGCCCTTCTCATGGTGATGCAAAGGTGCATTTTCACATACTTGTGAGTGCTTAGTTGAAATTTTCTCCTTAAAATGACAAGTTATCTTTTCATTTAAAATGAATCATAACACACCATTTTATTTTTTACCACAAATTACGAGGTTTTGATCCTCCATTGCACTTTGTGGGTATGTAGGCATGAGGCTCAGGAAGTCTTGTCAAACACAAAATTATAAAAAAAAATACTTCTTTTCTCACCTCCACCATCTTTTGCAATCAACACCATTTTATAATTCAAACGCTAGATTTTCAAAGAGGTTCTTATAGAGTACTATAGACGTTTTGCGTGCTAACATCTTTCCTTTGTGAACCAATCCCCTTACTATGTCTCTGTTTATTTGTTCTTATTTTAGAACTTCTTTAGGTTTTGTTCGCTCTTTTTCCTTTCCTTTGGATAAAATAAAAGTGTGGTGGCGACTCTTGTTTTATGAGATAAGTTAATTAATAGCTTAATCTCAAATTTTTCTGCTACACCTAGAAATACCTCATACATGACACACACACACACACACACAGATATATATATATATATATATATATATATATATATATATATATATATATATATATATATATATATATATATATATATATATATATATATATATATATATATATATATATATATATATATATATATATATATATATATATATATATATATATATATATATATATATATATATATATATATATATATATATATATATATATATATATATATATAAAATAGAACACCAATTAACATTAAAATTAAAATTTAATAATGCATAACAAACTTCTTAACAAAACAAATAAAATAGCAAAGTTAGTTTAAGACTTAATGGATTGATTTAATTGGATACTACATAAAGTGAAAAAAACATAAAATAGATATGTTAATGGCTTCAAACATCCTTACAACATTAACACTTGTACATGTAATGTTTTTATTAATTATTATTAATAATTAATTAATTAGTAAAACTTATCTTGTGCTCTGTTCCTTATCAACTAGTACCTCAAAAGATAATTCCATTTTCGTACGAAGAACAGCTACAATAAATTTCCCAATTCCTTAACCCTAAACCTAATTTCTTCTATCCTTTTCAAGATTTTCGTCATTTCAAAGCTTCGTGTTTCGATTCAGTGAAGATTAAGGGATTATCTTCGGCTTAAATTCCTAGCTTTCGAGTTTAGGGGCCTTGGTAATCTTCTGGATTTTATTTGGATCGAGACAGTGGAGTTACCATGAGTTGGGAAAGGGTTTCTGGTATAAAGGGTATAAGCGGAAGTTTTTCTGTTGAGAACAAAGGAAAAGGAGCTTCTTATGGTGAAATTACAACTTCATTCTTTGTCACTGAGTTTCCTAAAAACATGAATGCCAAAGATCTGTTTGAGGTCTTCAAGGTATATGGAGTCATATCAGAAGTTTTTATTTCTGCCAAGAATCCTGACTTGTAACCTTGATAGCATTGTTTTGGAAGGCAAAAAAATCTATGTCAATGTACCCAGGTTTAGTAAAGAGAACAAAAGGTATCTTCCTGTTAGTGAGAAGAACAAAAGGCACCTTTCTGATTGTGAAAATGTGAGGAGTAACATCCAAACTGGTGGTACCAGGAACTTCTTGAAACCTAATATCCAGGCTAGGTCCTTTGCCAAAGTGGTAAGAGGAGATTACCCTAAGTTTGTTGATAGGACCAACATAGAAGGTTATTGCATAAAACTTGAGCTGGATGATGAATGGTCAAGGAGGTTGAATAGTATGAGAGTGGGTGAAGTCATGGAGGATGGAAATGCTTTCAACATCCAGAAGTTAATTTTTGAAGAAGGTTACATTAACATTAAGGCTAATCCATTGGGAGCTTCATTGTGTTTGCTGGAAGACACATCAGGTGGAGACTTAGAAGCTTTTTCAAGGAAGCTAGAGTATGGTTAGATGTCTGGTTCAGAGACATCCGCAAGTGGCAAATGGAGGAAATTGACAGGGATAGGATGGTGTGGGTTTATTGCTATGGTCTACCTTGTGTCGCCTGGAGTGAGAATAATTTCAGGAAGATTTCTACCAGTTTGGGATCGTTTGTTAAAAGTGATGAGAAGGCGAGGAACAAAGAGAAATTGGATATAGCGAGATTTCTTATTAAAACAAGACTTAGTAATATTCTGAATTTCTTGGTTGACATTGAAGTGAACAATTATACCTTTTCAATCTCAATCACAGAAGATTTATCGTGTGGTAGTGGAGACCCTTTGTTTGGTGAAGAAGATGAGGTGATAGATTCAGATGAATTTGATTCCTCAAACCATTCAGATTCACAGGGCGCGTGGGAGATACCTGAAGAGGAAGAAAGTGAAGATATCAAATCCTTGTTCTCAGAGACAGAAGCCAGAGTTCCCAATACTGATATCCAAAAGGCAGATGGTGACTTCTCAGTATCTAACATAGTATCAGTTGTTGGGGATATCTTAGGGTCTAGTGTGGAAGGAAATGGGATAAGAGGGAAAAATCATAAGGTTTCAGCCGCTCTGTTTAGTTCAGAAGGAACTAAACTAGTTAACTTTCTGGCTGACCTAAAACTCACTCAGTCCAAAGCAGTTATCGAGGTACCCAGTCTTGATGGGGAATTGGTGGTAGACCTGGGCCTGCCTCATCCAATTAGTGGGCCTTCAGGAGGAGTTATTGGGCCTGCTGTTAGAGGTAAAGCTAAAAAGAAAAAACCTTTTCATGAGGTTTATAATTGCATTAAAATACCATACACCCCTTCTTATTTTTCCACTCTTCTTCTCACGGCTCCCAAGGAGAATATTAAAATTGTGTCGAAAGGAAAAACTAGGGAGAATAGTATGAAGAAAAAGTTGTCTAAAGAAACTTCTAAATCTAATTCAGCTCTATTATGTTGCGAATCGATTACAGACACTGACGTGGAAAGGGGTAATTCGAGATGCAGAAGGGCCATTGTTGATGTTCCATCTAAATTGGGCGATTTTCTTAAAGTTATGGGTATTCAGGGCGAAGATGAAGAGGTTATCGGGCGAACTTTGAGGATTTTGGATAACGCAGATAAGGAAGCTGGTCAAGGTAAGAAGGATGTAGCTACTATTGATCCATGAATTTAATATCTTTCAATGTTAAAGGTTGTTGTAGTTCAGTCAAGAGAAGGAGATTAACTCAAATTATTCAGAGAGGAAATGCCGACATTTGCCTTATTCAGGAAACCGAGGTTATCAAGATGGAGGATGGTATAGTTTCCAGTATGTGGAGGAATTTTGATTTGGACTGGTCAGCTCATAACTCAGTTGGAAACTCTGGTGGAATTCTAACCATGTGGAATACTGTCAGAATCTCTACTTGTTTTAGTTTTAGTGGGAAAGGATTCTTAGGCCTAAATTTTGTTTGGAATAACCATAGGTTGATGGTGATCAGCGCTTATGCGCCTTGTGGATCAGATGATAAGAGGAAGCTTTGGAGAGATTTGATTAAAATTAAGAACAATTACCCTGATGTTGGTTGGATTGTGGGAGGGGATTTTAATGCGGTGAAAAATAGGGAGGAAAGGAATGGCCTAAGTGGTTATAACAACAGGGATATGAAAGAGTTTTGTGATTTCATTGAGGAAATGAATTTGGTGGATTTACCGGTATTTGGGAGCCGTTTCACTTGGTTCAATTCTAACAGTAAGAGCAAAAGTAGGCTGGATAGAGTTTTGGTTGATGACAAGGTTATTTCTTTGTTTACTTTGAAGAATCAAGTGGTGGGGAATAGAGACATATTGGATCATCGACCGGTGTGGTTGAAGTCCAATTTCATCAATTGGGGACCAAAACCTTTTAGGACTTTCAACTGTTGGTTCTACCATAAGGATTTCATCTCGTTCGTTACGAAATCGTGGCGCTCTTACCAATTTACAGGTTCTTTCTGCAGCATCCTTACTAAGAAATTTCAAACTCTTAAATCAGACCTCAGGAATTGGAATCTCAAAGTGTTTGGTTGGATGGATTTGAACATAGAGGATAATATCTATAAGTTCAACAAGCTAGAACTGGAATCAGATGAGGAGTCTAACCAGCAATATACTGATCTGGACAGAGAGAAACTGCGATACCAGGAGGAAATATGGAAGAATATGTGGATCAAAGAAAGCATGATAGCCCAGAAATCCCGGGTTAGTTGGCTCCAAAATGGGGATCTTAATACCAAATGTTTTCACGACTCCCTTAAATCCAGGCATAGGTTGAATCATCTCTCAGTTGTTGTAGTGGGAGGCAGGAATATGGAAGAACCTGAGAATATAAAGGATGAAGCGATGAAGTTCGTTAAGGAAAAATTCACGCAACCAAACTCGACAAAATTCAGAAGTGATTTGGCTTTGGCTGCCTGTCTAGATGAGGAAGACAAACTGTTTCTGGAAACTGATTTTAGCACCTCTGATGTTACAAAGGTTGTGTTCAGTTGTGACGGTAACAAATGCCCCGGTGTCGATGGATTTAATTTTAAATTCATAAAATTTTGCTAGGAAATAGTAGGTCAGGACTTCTCGAATTGCATTTTGGAGTTCTTCAAGACAGGATTTCTCCCTAAGATGTTTGCGTCCTCTTTCATTTCGTTGGTTCCGAAGATCTCGAATCCGCAACAATTTGAAGATTTCAGGCCAATTTCTCTTATTAGCTGTATCTCCAAGGTAATATCCAAGATGCTTGCTTGTAGATTGAGCAAGGTTATTCATAAAATTATCTCTCCTTCTCAAACAACTTTTATACCGGGTCGGCAAATTTACGATGGGGTTCTGCTGGCCAACGAAATAGCAGATTATGATGAGAGATTTAAAAAGGAATGTCTGTTTTTCAAAGTCAACTTTGCTAAAGCCTACGACTGTGCCGATTGGATTTACCTAGATAAAATGCTTGTTAAGATGGGTTTTGGTCCTAATTGGTTAAAGTGGATTAGAGGTTCAGTGTTCAAGAGTTACGTTTCGATTCTTATTAACGAAAGTCCTTCGAAGGATTTCAAGGTTGGAAGGGGTCTGAAGCAGGGGGATCCTTTGGCTCCATTTCTGTTTGCCATAGCCGCAGAGGGCTTATCTTTTTTAGTCAGAGCTGCAACTGCCGGTAACTTGTTAACAGAATTCAAGATTAATGATCAAAGTTCTGAGAGCATGCTTCATTTTGCGGACGACACTCTTCTTATAGGAGATGGTTCAGTTATGAATATATGGGCTTTCAAGGTTGTCCTGCACGCTTTCGAGTTGATTTCTGGTTTGAAAATTAATTTTTCTAAAAGTTGTCTATACGGTATAGGAGTAGACCCTGCTTTCCTTGCTGCAGTAGAGGAATTTCTGCATTGTAAATCTGACAGGTTGCCGTTTAGTTTTCTCGGTCTCCAGGTTGGAGGAAATCATCACCGTCATTCATTTTGGAATTCGGTTCTATCTCGTATGAGGAGTAAGCTATCAAATTGGGCTGGGAAAAATCTGTCAATGGGAGGTAGAGTATCCCTCATAAACTCGGTTTTAGCTAACTTGCCTATTCATTACATGGCTTTCTTCAAGGCACCCAAGAAAATCGTGAACGATTTTATCGCAATCCAAAGACGCTTTCTCTGGGCTGGGAACTCTAGTAAAAAGTTCATTTCTTGGATATCTTGGAATTCCATCTGTAAGCCGAAGGAATACGGAGGTTTGGGCATTAAACACATAGGTTGTTTTAATTGTGCTCTTATAGCAAAATGGAAGTGGAGATTTCTAAACGGTGGAAATGAAATTTGTAGAAAAATGTTGAATCTCAGATACGGTAACTTGAGCATGAAGGTGCAAACTTTCGCCAACGTCGGTAACTTGAAATTAGACTCTTTTTGGATGAAGGATATTATGTCAAGTTCAACCTGCGACTTCAATGATGAATTCTGCAAGTTTACGGCTTGCACTATTGGAGAAGGTCACAACACGGCATTTTGGCAATCAAATTGGATTGGAGATCTTCCGCTTAAAAGTAGGTTCCAGCGGCTGTTTCAGGCCTGTTCCAGGAAAGTTTTGACAGTCAACGAGATGGGTTCTTGGGAGGATGGTCAATGGGTTTGGAAAGTTAGAGAATCGTTGATAGATGACGGTTCCAATTTTAGACCAGATTGGACAGATTGTAGTGTTTTGTTGGATCAGATGGCAGTCACCATCAATGTCGGCGATAATTGGAAATGGCTACTTCATGATTCTCTTGCGTATAAGGTTAGATCTTTCTATGCTGCTTTATCCTCTTCCTCCTCTGCTTCTGTTCATATTATTGGAAATGATAGTGCTGCTCTTCTGGAGATCCTTTGAAAAACGGCGTTACCGCCAAAAGTTCAAATTTTTATTTGGAGGTTGGCGCTTGATAGGTTGCCTACCAGATCCAATTTGATGAAAAGAAAGGTGATTGACTACTCCCAAAACTCGGATTATGCGTTCTGTTCGTCAAGTTACGAGGATGTTTCACATCTTTTCTTCTCGTGCTCTAAATCCTCGTTGGTATGGAATAGGATTTGCAAGTGGGTGGATATAGAGTATATTTCGGAGGATTGTTGTAGTCTTCATGCGAAAGTTTGGAAATCGAGACTTCTGGGCCGCTGCAAAGAGAACAAGATCAACTCTATTTGGTTCATTTCTTGTTGGAGTTTATGGAGGGTTAGAAATAACATTATTTTCAGTAGTGCTTCTATTGACGTTGAGGAAATTGTATCCGATATTAAAGTTCTCTCATGGAATTGGTTGATATTAGGTAGACAGGATAGTAATCATTGTAGTTTGTACGATTGGTTTAAATTTCTATTCGATTTTATGTAACAGTATTGTATTAGGCTCTGTTTGTAATCTTGTTGTTCAGAGATTTTCTTAATCTCTTTAATATATTATTGCTTATCAAAAAAAAATTTGTAAAATTTGTAAAAAAGTTCAAGAGGCCAATACATTATTGCAAGACATACAAAAATTTGTTTTGGTGTAAATTATAAATCTTCTAAACCATTTTGTCATGTGCTAATTGATAGATGGTGATTGGCGATTAGTGAATCTGATTGAAATGAAATAGTGCATCATCTTTACACAATAGAACATAACACAAAAGAACATACAAGAGAAGCATTCATGTGAAACATATAAGAGAACACTTACACAATAAAAGATTGATTTACAGCAATGAAGGTGAACATAACAAGAGACGGACAAACGCAATCGCGCTGTCGATAAAGAGAGGAAGAAACTGTCTTAAGAAGAGATTAGGAGAGAGATGTTTCTAATTCTCATATAAACAATATAATAAGGGTTTTTTTTTAAAAAATAATTTCTTTTGAGAATTTGAGACCTTTTTGGTTTTTTTAAAGGAAAATTTAGAAAAATTTATGGACTCGTAAACTCGTCATAGACTCGCGAGTCTATACGAGTTTGTGAGTCTTTCCGAGTCTACTCGAGTCTATAAAAAAAAGTTTTTACATACGAGTTTACTCGTGTTAGCTTCTTAAACTCGTAAAATCGTTCAAATTTATGAATCTGCCCACGAATTTGACAATCATGCTTAATGTTGACTTGGTTTGTTGGTATACCATAATTTATGCATGTTTTTGTTATTAAATTCATAACTTCTGTTTTCCTTTGGTTTCTCGCTCATAGAAATTTTCAACTTCATCCTAAATAATAGTTGAAAACAAAGTCTTATTGTTTTAGCTTGGAGTAGAGTTATTGCAAATTCATTATGTAGTTATTTTATAATACATACTTAAAATCTATTGATATGATGTGATATATTACAAAGCTTCATTTTACTTATTCTTCCATCCCTATCTATAATTGATAAGCATATTTTGTTATTACAAAGCTTCATTTTACTTGAATTTTTCACATATTTTCATTCTTACATGAATCCATGTCTCAACAGAAGCATCTCTTGTATTCTGGAATGTCTTTTAAAATCAATTTTGCTTAATGAAGTATACTGTGTATTGATATTGATTCAATTGAATGAGGTATAATGTTTTTCCAGTTGGAAGTGTGGAGATATTGCACTGCTACTACGCCCATGAAAATAAAAATAAAAAATTTCCAAGACGTATTTACTGGATGCTTGTGGAGTAAGTTTTCTGAACATTTTCAAATCTCCCACCAAAAATTATTTCTTTTTATTTAATATTCTACTCTTTTAAATTTTTAATGTATACTCAAGTTTGATCCTAAGCTAAAATGTTTTTTTTGTCTTGTGTGGAATGGTAAGCTATTACATTTATGATTTTTGTTTGTCTGATAATTGAATGAAATATTTTTAGTTATCTTTTGAACTAGAATTTAAATTTGGGTGTTTTAGCTTAATCTATTTTTTGTTCATGTATTGTCTTCAATGGTTGGTCTCATATCACTCTCTCTTAATCTCTTCTCAAATTCTTGTTTATTTTACAGGGTTTCAAAATCTTGGCTCTTCTTCAGCTACCTTTAAATTCTCTAAGAGTAAGGTTGTTTTTTATCCAACTCTTGCATTACATCTCAATTTGAATGTACCTATTCTCTTCCTATCCTATAAAACAAATCTTTGGTTTCCTCATCTTTTTGCCCTCTTCAGTTTGTGTATCAACACATGATGGTAGCATGCTTGACATTCTTGTTATTGCAGGATCTTCCGGAAGCAGTATCATCTGAAGGTTTTTTTACCCCACTATCCCCTTTTGAAATAAAATATACCATATTACCCCACTTTGAATTTTTTTTACTAATATACTCCCTTTTTACTACGAGCTCGTTCATTGATTGGACCAACATGTATGACCCAGTACAAGCACGCCCATTGGAAGGCGAGCTAGTGGAAAAAATAAAACTCAGTATGAGCTCGTCCATTGAAAGGACGAGCATGTGAAAGTGTTTTTTTTTTTTTAATTTTTTTCATTCTGAATTTTATTTATGTATTATTGGAATTATTTTTTTATTAATTATAAAAATTAACATTATTAATTTTATTATTTATAATACATAAATAAATAAATAAAAAATGTATTAAAAAATAAATATACATACAATTCAGAATTAAAAAAAATTAAAATTTTATTATTTATAATACATAAATAATACATAAATATTTTATTATTAATTATAATACATAAATATTTAATGTTTTAAAAAATAATTCCAATAATACATAAATAAAACTCAGAATAAAAAAAATTTAAAAAAAAACACTTTCACATGCTCGTCCTTTCAATGGACGAGCTCATACTAAGTTTTATTTTTTCCACTAGTTCGTCCTTCCAATGGGCGTGCTTGTACTGGATCATACATGTTGGTCCAATCAATGGACGAGCTCGTAGTAAAAAAGGGGTATATTGGTAAAAAAAAATTCAAAGTGGGGTAATATGGTATATTTTATTTCAAAAGGGGGTAGTGGGGTAAAAAAACCTCATCTGAAGAACTTTCTCGTTATCTAAATTTAAAGAAGGTGGATGAAAGAGTTTACATGTTTGAAGTTGTGTCAGTATATGATGGATAAGTGAGAGAGGTTGTATAAACTTTTCAAGTCATAACCTGTGATGATCCATTTCCATTTGATTTTCATTAAGGATTAAGATATCTGATGTAAGTGAAAAATAACCATCAAGCCAATCTAATCTTGTAGAGAGCCATACAAGAATAGATGGACAGTGATGCAGCTTTGTAAAGATAAAGCTGGTTCTGGGCTTGTGATTTCTTATGGAATTTATTCAATGGTAATGATATTATTTGGGTTGATAATTTGATTTTGACATCTTGACAACACTTTCCTCAACTGCTTGAAAACTTTAAGTCTTGTGAGTGCTACTTAAGAATTAATGAATGAGCTTGGGCTGCCTGACTTAGACAATTAGTTTCCTTAATCTTATTTTCTCCATGAAATTGACGTCTTAATTTATAATTTGTCCAATATTGCTACATACTTTGAAATAACATTTTAAATATCAATTGCTTTTAACAATATGGATGTGTTAGTCAATTTTTTCTCAAACAATATGGATATGAATGTTATAAATTATTGTAAATATTAATTAAAATTTTATTTATAATTGAGTAAAAATATGTGCAGTATATGCAAAAAAAAAAAAAAATGTTTTTTTTTCAGAATACCACTTTTACCTACTGTCACATGTTGTAGCTAAAAAAGTAATTTTCTGAGATAAAAAAGTTTTGTTTACAACTCAACTTTTACCTACGACAAAAGAGCATATAGTCGCAGATTTTGTCAGTCATTTAAGGTCAGTTCATCAGTTTTTTAGTAAGAAAATTAATAAATGAGGCTTTCAGAAAACATTAATAACCAAAGAACACCTCTTTTTTTACGCAAGTGTCTAAAATTTTTTATTTTTTATATAAGTAATTTGCAATAAGAAGAGAAGTATAAAGGTTACTTTTCAACCCTTACAAATCAAAAAGGCACATAGACCCACAAAGAATCAACTACAAAAACAAAGCAAAGTCAAACAAGTCATAACTACGGTTAGATCTTGTGTTTAAGGTTTGTTGTAAAATATGAGCAAGAAAAACATGAAAATGATATGATAAAAGTTGTACAAATAATTCTAAAGCGTGTGTTTACACTAAACTTTAGGTTCGATTCGCCTCCACCAATTTATGCAAATTGGATACAAAAGGGTTAAACGGCGAATTCCCTTCAGGATACTTTGGAAACCTTAACATGAATCGCACATTCACATTAAGCATATCGATCAACAATATTTTACAGAATAAAGTTTCATTATTTATTCTTGTGCACTAGAAAAATAAAAGAATGACTTCAATATAATTTTTGGCATTTAAAACAAGTAATTTTTGTGTATATTTTATGCCTAACAAGTATCTCTATTTATAAAAAAAAAAGCTTGTACCAATTGGTGAGAAGAAACAATGTTTCATTTGATTCCAACATGACCATTCACGAACCATTGTATATCAATAACAACAAATTTTTTCATGAAAAGTTGTGTTAATCTGGTGGTTGCACCTTTTGACCACGCACCCAATCATTATAGGGTCTCTGATTCTATTTTAGAAAGTTGCAACTTTTGACCATTTATTTTGTTAATTTAACCATTATTATTTGTCAATTTAATATTTTGAAAATTTTCTCCAACAATCCCCCACCATTTACAAAATATATCTAAATCCATTATTCAGGAAATTCCATGGTTTCAGTTAAAAGTATCTTATGATTTGAACCAATACTTAGTAAGTTAAGTTTTCACTCATTCCCAAATAGATTGGTAGACAAGCTTTGAACCAATTATTCATTAGAATAAGCATGCATAACTCACACATGAAATCTCGGTACCATTGATCGGATTAACAATATGACACATTTAATAAGGACTTATGTCTCATATCCTTTTCATGAGAATTTAAGAGTCAAACCCTTGAACTCTATGAAGCGGCACCACTTCATTCTCATATAGGTAGACTATATCAGAAATGCACCCATAATTATGCATTCCAGCAAACATATGCTATATGTCTATTAAGAAAAAAACATCATCCTACCACACTTATTCTTATGGTCTAAGTACTTTTACTCCTTGGAATGCATCTATCATTAAATACTTCAATCACTCTAATAATGTACTTGCACCATTGAGCTCAAAACTTAATGTTAATCAAGTGTGAGTTGAGTTTCCACTGTTGATGATTAATTAGATATGGGCTTGTTCCACATCCCTAATGATGCATTTTTGTATTCAGTTATATCCAACGATATTGTATCCTTGTCAATCCTTTCGTCAAAGAATTGCAAGATTTTTTCAAACTTTAATAAATTCTGAATATTCAATTTTTCAACTAATCATACATATGATTACATTATGTACTCTTGATAGTATTTGTCATCTATCATCAAATCATAACACTTTTGTCATATTAGTACAATTTCCATATACAACATATATTATATATTCTTGATAGTTTTGATAAACTATCATCATGACACTTTGTCATTTATTTTGCCATATACACAAATTTTATATCATTCTTCATTTACTAACCTTTTTAATTTGAAGTTTTATTTCCCCTTAAATATATCTGAAATATATTTAATTCATTAAACATTTATAGCAATCGCCAACCACGATCAAACAAATTTTTCATGACTAACTTTTATTTCATTAAGTGAATTCAAACATTTAATTCATAAACTCCATATAAATACAACACCATAGAATTCATTTCTATTCTTTTTAAAATAATCAAATTTCTTGCATAACTAATATGCATAACAAATTTTATGTGATAAATTCATGTTTCAAATTTAACAATGTAAACAATGAATTCTCATCATTAATATTTTCTATAATTTTTCTCTATAAATATTTGTCAACTTACAATAACTTTTCATATTATGATACACATATAATATGAGATACACCATTTTAAATGTAATAAATTCTTACAATGAGGTACTTTGGATTAATTGATTAATTGAGGTACTTTGGATTGATGCATAGGTTTTTCCAAAGTGCTATGAGAGGTTGATTGATGTAGTGGATTCATCTCTCCTTAACTAAGGTCTTAATCAACCTTGTTTTGACTTGTGGTACATGATTTAGGAGTGTAATCTTTATATCACATCTCTAACATGCATGGTACATAAATTATTATAGATCGGTCTCCCATAGTATGATCTTCCTTATAGAATGTGCTACGATTGCTTAACATAGTGCTAAATTTTTCCCTTAACGGAAAGTGATAATATTGGTCAAATTTTAGATATAACTCATATTTAGTTTAGATGTAAATCTCCTATCTCCATAATGTGTAATTTGTTTTCCACCTAAGAGAGCTAGTGGCATGCTTATTGATTTTATCCAAGTTGGAGCCCTTCTCAAAGGATGATGCAAAATTCTCACGCTTATTAGGTTGATTAGTTGAGTAATCTACTTTAAACGATAAAATATCTTTACTAACAATAATCTTTAGTTGTACTAACTTTACTTTATGGCTTTTATTTTATGCTCAATTACCTTTATGCTCTTTATCCTTATGTTTGTATTATTATGCCTTTTATTTTTATGCTTATCGTTATCATATCATATTATTCATTTTGTTTATTTTTATTGTTATTTTCTTCTTTTTCCATTTGGACTTTCTTTTTCTTTTAAGACATTAAAAAAGGCCTAAACATCTTAAAACTCTTAATGTTCTCCTTGGACTACTTGGTGACTATCCTATGCTCATGGATTATGGATTTAGAATTAGGATCCTTGACATATGATTTGGAGTGTCATCTTGAGACCTTGGATCTTATTTGGCACTTAGAGACCTTGAGAGACCTTTGTGAAGACCTTGGCTTGAATCTTTGGTTTTCATATGATACTTCACTACAAGAAAAGTTGTATATACCCACGGATCATTACCCACGGCCATGTAGTCGTCGATAATTTTTTGGTATAGAGGGTTTATTCGTCAGTAATTCGTGAGTACCTGAAACAATATCAATTATATCTTTTTTAAACATTATCCACGGCTTAGCCATGGAAAGCAGCCACGGTTTTGCACCGTCGGTAATTACCCACGGTTAAACCCTCGGTAAAGTCTTATAAACTTATATATACTATTAATCAATAATTTTTTTTTAATATAAATTAAAAAAAAAACTAATGATATTTTTAAAAGGAACTAAAAATTACTTAAAATCTTATACTTAAACATTTGTTGTCTTTGTAACTTATATAATAATATATAACTATAAAATAGATATTTATCTAAAATAAATAAAATTTTACACATTTCAAAAGAAAAAATATTAAGTCAACATGATCCTCACTCCTCTCAATCTCATACTTTAGGATAAAATTTAAAAAAAAAATAGAAAATAGAAAAAAGAAAAAAAAAACTGAAAAGGAAAACAAGGGTTTCCATCTTCTAACTCCAATCGTTGAATCTCCTCTATACAATATCGCCGTCTTTTCTTACTGGTTGATTCTTATTCCCATCACTTTCTCTCTCAAACAACCTTCAATCGACACTTCACCCAACCTTCTACTGCGTCTTTCCACCTTCCCGCATCGTAAGCACTCAGTTTAACCCTGTTCGTTGCACCACTTTTGAGACCATCAGCATCATCGTCCTTTCTTCCAACTACAGCGTATTCCATTTCATCTCTTTTACTCGTAATTACATTTGCGTTTTCATTTTCTGATTATTTCTCTCTAGATCATTCGTGCGAGCAACATCGACGTTTTCTCGGTTAAACCTTAATCAGGTATTTCATCGATTTGAACATTATTTAGGAAAGAAACATTGTCGTTATTGACTAGCTTTGTTGTTGTTGTTGTTGTTGCAGTAAAAGAAAGTTGCGTTGAAATTGAAGTCACTTTAAGGACAAGCTTTTGGTTTCTGTTGCTGCTGGAATCAAGCTGAACCCTGTTATTTTTCAGTTCTTCAGTTCTCCAGCTTTTGGTTTCTGTCACTTTCAGTTCTTCAGGTAACAGAACCCTGTTATTTTTCTGCTTCATTTCTCCGTATAGATTATAATTCATTATTATTAAATATACACAAGCTTGAGTTAGTATGTTTATACAAGTTATATATCCTATTTGTTGTATATAAGTTGAAATTAACAATGCTCAAACACTGGCACAGAAAATAACACTGACAAATGCACCGGTAATAATGAGAAAATGTCAAATGAAAATAGTTGAATATATCATGTCTAAGGGTCATACAATACTTTAACTTGAAGGACCAATAATATATAGAAACTAAGTAAAAACCAAGCAACTTTGTTGAGAAATTACCTCTAGTGTCACCTGTGGTCCATTATATGAGGTCTTCTTCTTGTTATGGTTCCAGTTAAAAGACTACCCACATTTATAATCATTCCATCAAGACCAACATCATTATTTGGTGCAGCCAATGGTGAACTTTGTGGACCATAAATTGGTTGGTGAAATGGCCAAGCACACTGACTAGCAAATCGGGTTTTATAGTTTTCAACCCAAATGTAAACAAATTTGTGTTGTTTCCCGTTCATGCACGTACCGTAAGAAGATCGTGTGTCCCACACCTACCTGAACAGAAACCACCAACTACCATGTCAGAAGCTGTTAGAGCAATGTAGATGGAGTTCTGTTGTTGTCCTTTGGATGCGAGTTTAATGATTTGGTTAGTTGTAAAAGATTTTCCTAAAGTGTAATTGTCGTCGTGAATTTGAGCACCGAGGGAGAGAGTAAGATTTATTGATTTCCACCATGTGGAAACAGAGGATTGTGATGTAGTTATTTTTTTTGGAGAAGAGAGTTATGAAATCAGTGATGATGGCTCTTTGGGATGGTTTGAAATTTCCATACCAAATGAGGTTAATGGAGATTTTGCCATTAAGGAGACGAGCTTTCTAGCTGAGATCAAATGAAGCAGTGGAATTGTGAGAAAAACTGTGAAGATAATACTAATGTTAAGATAGGCATTTGTGTTATGTAATGAGATAAAGAAGAAAGTAAATAGAAATAGAAAGGAGGTATTATGAGATGATGGAAAAGTGAGATGAGACTGTTAGTATATATAAGTGAAATTGTTTTGTAAAGGAAAGTGAAAATATTACTTACAAAATGTAGTGAAATTTAATAGTGATGTAGTGACATCTTCCTAAGCCCTGTAGCATTGATCATGTATCAATGAAGGTGGTTCTTTTTAATTCATAATATTGTAGCAATTTATTTTTATGAAACAAGTGTGATCTTCTTTTCTTAAAACAGTGTGCAAGACTCACTTTGAAGTCCTGTAGAGATAAAATTCTTTGGCATTATTTTTATTTCTTTCCCATATTTCCTATGGCCATGCGATAGATATCTATATAAATATATCAATTAAGAATTAGAATATTTATTAATATTACTAAATAATTATTCAATACTGAGATGATGGAAAAGTGAGATGAGACTGTTTAGGTGTTGTTTGTTTCTATAGTCTAATAGCAATGTATATTTATATTTATAAGGAAAACAGAAACTTATGCAGTTAACTTGGCTGCAATTAAACTATAAATGCAGAAAAATGTATGCATATTACTATGACAGCATATTACTAATCCCAATCATATCCATATCTATGTAGTAAAATTGACTAAAGTTTAATATATATCACTAAAATGACAGGCACAGAAAAATGTATGCATATTACTATGACAGCATATTACTAATCCCAATCATATCCATTTCTATAGTCTTCTTGTATGTTATCTTTTAGGTACAAACTCATGAACATATTTTTGGGTATGAAATATCGGTTTTGTTTGTTTACTCTTAATTTTGTCCATTTATTTCAAGTTTTAAATCAATTATAAATGTCATTTAAGAGTACATTAATATTAAAATAATTTGTGGAAGGTAAGAATTAATATAATTTGTGTTCTTATAATTTATTTGGATAGTTAGATTGAACTATCTAAATTCAATAGAGATATATGTAGTTACCCTCCAGAACGTAGTTGGGTATATGGATCGTTAGATTGTGTGGACTGCTGATTTTTTAATTTATTTCTTCTGTCTAGATAGCTTCTGTCTAGATTGCTGATTGTATATGGATCGTTACCCTCCAGAACGTAGTTGGGTATATGATAGGCATTATCCTCATAGGGGGGGTTTGAAACTAACCTTTGTAAACGGGGTTGATGAGTTCATTAAAAAGGCTAAAATGCAACTTAATGTTGAACGCGATGGTGGAATTAGATGTCCTTGTAACAAGTGCATGTGTGTGCCGGTATTGTCCGAAGGTGACGTTAGATTTCACTTGTATAAATATGGATTCCAACCAAATTATTGGTATTGGACAGATCACGGTGAAAAAGCCCCACGTATTGACTCAGCAAATGTACCAATTAGTAGTAGACATGTGGATAATGAAGACCATTTTGAATTAATGCAACATATGGTCGAGGATGCAATAGGGCCTGATTATGATTTTCGAAGTATGGGCAACAAAGGTGATAAGGATGTCGATAACGAATATAATGTTAACGAGGATGTGGGAAATGAGAACGAGGTTGGTGAGGAAAGGGGGATTAATGAAGATAATGTCGATGAATATGAGGTTGATAGAGAACATGTTAATAAGGAAGACAATCATGAAGAGCCACCAAATAAGGAAGCTCAAGAATTTTATGATCTGCTAACTTCTGCAAACCAACCATTATATGAGGGTGCTTCTGAATCGAAACTTTCAGTATGTGTGAAGCTTATGGCTTGCAAAACAAATTGGAATGTACCTCAAAAATGTATTGATTTCTTTGCAAACATGCTTCTAGAAGTGTGCCCTTCAAAGGATTCATTGCCAAAAAATTTCTACCAAGTAAAAAAGTTGGTGTCCATGCTTGGTTTGAAGTCTCAAAAAATTGATTGTTGTGTGAATGGGTGGCTCCATATCCACAAATGAGCACATCATACGAATGGTATGTCATTCATTTTAAACACTTGATTCCTTAAACTTTAGCTCATAATTTATTTTTTCCTAACATTTGACATCAATTTTTTATAATGCATAAGCGTCGGGAATTAGGTAGAGAGCCCACATTAGATGAAGTCTTCTTAAGGACTCATACAAAAAAGAAGGACTCCTCATGGGTGGACGAAAGATCAAAGAAGACATATGTAAGTGTAATTACTAAATTTTGATGTATGCTTGGATAAAATCTTTAATACCATTTATTTGAAAAGGACAAGTTACATACAATTAATAGATTTTGGTCGAAATTCCTGTTTTTGCTACTTTCAACAAACAATTAAATGATTATTGTTCTGTTAGTTCGTATCGTGAAAATATTGTAATGTATATAATTTTAAGTATTTTTTTATCAGGAAACATTTCAAGAGAAGCTAAAACACGCCTCTCAAGTAGGAGAGACATCAAATAGTGGCCCTAAGGAAGTTGATTCTGCAACTCGACTAAATTTTTGGGCTGAAGCTGCCGGTGGAAAGACTAGAGGGCGTCTCTATGGTGCTGGTGACTTGTCTAAGCATTACAAGCCAGGTGTTTCCTCGTTAATAACCCAACAGTCACGTGTATCTACATGTAGCGGTCAAGTTTCTGCTGAGATTGCTGCACAAATGGCAACAATTGAAGAGAGAGCAAATGCTGCAGAGGAAGATGCTCGAGTTGCACGAGAGGAATGTCGCAAGGCAAATAAACGCACACAAGATTTGGAAAGACAATTGAGGGAATTAGCTGAAAGTGTTGCTTCTATCAAAGGTGACAAACGTCGTCGTCGTCATTCAGACTATGATGATGACTCCGACAGTGATGATGACTCTATTGGAAGCATTTAAGATCATATTATGCTTTACTTTTACTCATGAGAATACTTTGACAATCACATTATATTTTGATTGAACATGTTTTATGTTTTGTTTAAGCTTGTTTACATCAAACTTGTTGAATGGAATATTTTTTGAGATCTCATTGATATTAAGGTTTGAGTTTTTGTTTGAGATTTGTTTGTTGAAATGTTATATATAATTATGGTCATGATAAAAAAAGAGTTTTGTAGATTTATAATATAAAAAAATATTCATAAAAGAGTTTTTATTTATTAATAAGTTGTTATGAAAAAATATTTATAAGATGTTACGAAAAAATATTCATATTGTCTTCAAACAGGGAAAATATTAACAAAATAAGTCTATTGATGAAATATTGGTATTTTTGATTAAAAAAATTATAATACTACAGATGGCTTAACCGTCAGTAAAGTTATACCAAAAATTGAGTAACTTTACTGATGGCTTAGCCCTCGGTAAATTTACAGACGGCTTTGCCTTCGGTAAATTTACTGACGGCTTAACCGTGGATAATATAAGACAAAAAATTTGATATTTGATAACCTATTACCCGCAAACTATTCACGGTTTAGCCGTGGATAATATCATGGGTTTATATAGCCGTCGGTAGACGTTACCAAGGAGCGAAATACCGAGGGCCCCATAGTCGTTGGTAAGCCCTCGGTAATTTACTTTTCCCACGGCTTTTTCTTGTTACCGAGGGTTTTTGGCCCTGGGTATTGACAAATTTTCTTGTAGTGCTTGCTTTTTGTCTGATGCTTGGTTTTCTCTACTTATGTTATTGCTTATTTGGTTGCTTGAGTCCAAAGGATGGGAGTTTGACTTGTTATTTCAAAGGATTGTATCTTGGTTAGATATTTTCTTCCTTGCCTTTTATTTTATGCTTTAGGTTAGTCTCTTCATCTCCTCCCTCTTCTTAAATTTTTAAAATCTTATCGCTTTTTCAAAACCTTCTTCTTTCCAACTATAACATCTTTAATAATTAACCTTGACTTTTTCAAGTGCATTTTTAAACTCTTTTTCTTAATAAATGTTAATCAATCTTAAGTACACTTAGACCATTTTAAAAGACTTAAAAAACACTTAACTCATTCAAATCGTTTTGTGCATTTGTGCACTTTTTCTTTTCCCTTTTTCATGAAGTTTTGACATGAGTCATTTATAGTTGAGATGTAATCCTGATATCCCCATAGTATTGTTTGAAATAAGTTGACAATTTTCCATCCTTGTGAGTTAGTGGCATACTTGTTGATTTTATTAAAGTTGGAGCCCTTCTCATGGTGATGCAAAGGTGCATTTTCACATACTTGTGAGTGCTTAGTTGAAATTTTTTCCTTAAAATGACAAGTTATCTTTTCATTTAAAATGAATCATAACACACTATTTTATTTTTTTACCACAAATTACGAGGTTTTGATCCTCCATTGCACTTTGTGGGTACGTAGGCATGAGGCTTAATAAGTCTTGTCAAACACAAAAATATAAAAAAAAATACTTCTTTTCTCACCTCCACCATCTTTTGCAAACAACACCATTTTATAATTCAAACGCTAGATTTTCAAATAGGTTCTTATAGAGTACTATAGACGTTTTGGGTGCTAACATCTTTTCTTTGTGTAACCAACCCCCTTACTCTGTCTCTGTTTATTTGTTCTTATTTTAGAACTTCTTTACGTTTTGTTTGCTCTTTTCCCGTTCTTTTGGATAAAATAAAAGTGCGGTGACGACTCTTGTTTTATGAAATAAGTTAATTAATAGCTTAATCTCAAATTTTCCTGCAACACCTAGAAATACCTCATACATGATCATATATATATATATATATATATATATATATATATATATATATATATATATATATATATATATATATATATATATATATATATATATATATATATATATATATATATATATATATATATATATATATATATATATATATATATAAATAAAATAGAACATCAATTAACATCAAAATTAAAATTTAATAATGCATAACAAACTTCTTTAAAAAAAAGTAATAACAGAACAAATAAAATAACAAAGTTAGTTTAAGACTTAATGGATTGATTTCTTCTTAATTGGATATTACATAAAGTAAAAAAACATAAAATAGATATGCTAATGGCTTCAAACATCCTTACAACACTTGTACAAGGTTTTTATAATTATTATTAATAATTAATTAATTAGTCTATCAAAAAACAAATTTTACATGCCAGTTTACTCGTGTTAGCTTCTTAAACTCGTAAAATCGTACGAGTTTATGAATCTGCCCACGAATTTGACAACCATGCTTAATGTTGACTTGGTTTGTTGGTATACCATAATTTATGCATGTTTTTGTTATTAAATTCATAACTTCTGTTTTCCTTTGGTTTCTCGCTCATAGAAATTTTCAACTTCATCCTAAATAATAGTTGAAAACAAAGTCTTATTGTTTTAGCTTGGAGTAGAGTTATTGCAAATTCATTATGTAGTTATTTTATAATATATACTTAAAATCTATTGATATGATGTGATATATTACAAAGCTTCATTTTACTTATTCTTCCATCCCTATCTATAATTGATAAGCATATTTTGTTATTACAAAGCTTCATTTTACTTGAATTTTTCACATATTTTCATTCTTACATGAATCCATGTCTCAACAGAAGCATCTCTTGTATTCTGGAATGTCTTTTAAAATCAATTTTGCTTAATGAAGTATACTGTGTATTGATATTGATTCAATTGAATGAGGTATTGTTGGGTTTACCGTTAAAGCTAGAGAATAGGTCTTAATAAGCTAGTTTTTAGGAGTTGATTTATTCCAGTTTGTTATATTCTGTTTTCCTTATTTTTCTCTATTTCAGTTACACTTAAATTGTAAGGCTTTATAAAAGCTATAACAGTCTTTTGAATAAAGTATCAAGTATTCTAGCTTATGTTTCTGTTCTATTTCCTTTATCTGGCATCAGAGCTCAAAAGGGCCTGATAATAGTAATATACAAATTGAGTGTTTGAGAGGAAAAACACTGAGAGGAAGTAGGGAAAGTCTGCAATAGTGTTTGAGAGGAAAAACACAGAAGAAAGGAAAAATGGCAGCAGAAAGTTTCTCAACACCATGCGTTCCGAAGTTCGATGGTGACTATGATCACTGGAGCTTACTTATGGAAAATCTCCTCTGCTCCAAAGAGTACTGGAGCGTCATTGAATCAGGGCTCGAAGAGTTGAAGGGGACCGAAGGCATAAGCGCGAAGGCACTCGACGAAGAAAAACTCAAAGATCTCAAAGCAAAGAACTATCTTTTTCAGTCCATAGACAAGAGCATCTTGAAAACCATCACCCAGAAGGAAATAGCCAAACAGTTGTGGGATTCAATGAAAGTTAAGTATCAGGGAGGTGCTAGAGTGAAGTGTGCACAGCTACAACGGCTTCGCAGAACATTTGAAACCCTAGAAATGAAATTGGGAGAAGGTGTTTCTGAGTACTTCGCAAGAGTCATGTCTACTGCCAATGAAATGAGGAACTGTGGAGAAAGCATGAACGATGTTAAAATTGTTGAAAAAATACTTCGAAGTCTTACGGACAACTTCAACTTTGTGGTATGCTCCATCGAAGAGTCCAAGGACATTGATGATATAACAGTAAATGAATTGCAAGCATCCCTGCTTGTACATGAACAAAAGGTGATTGAGAAAAGAAGTGAAGAACAAGTTCTACAAGTGGAGAACGAGCAGAGGAATGTACAAGGAAGAGGCAGAGGCATATATCAGAGAGGAAATGGCAACTCCAGAAGCGGTAACTTCAGAGGCGGCAACTTTAGAGGACGAGGAAGAGGTAGATCTTTCGTCAACAGGTCAGCCATTAATTGCTTTCGATGTGGAAAGCAAGGACATTATCAATTTGAATGCTCAAGTCTGGAAAAATGAGTCAATTATAACGAGTTCGACGAGGAAGAAGAACTCCTCTTAATGGCACACACAGAAGTCAGTAAAGCTGAAGGAAAAGGTATTTGGTTTCTCGACTCTGGGTGTTCAAACCATATGACAGGAGACAAAACTTGGTTTGTTGAGTTCGACGAAAGCTTCAAGCATTATATCAGATTGGGTAACAGCTCAAGGATGGCGGTTCAAGGAAAAGGCAGCGTCAGGTTTGAAGTACAAGGAATCACACAAACGGTGTCTGACGTCTATTATGTTCCAAATCTCAACAACAACCTATTAAGCATAGGACAACTACAGGAGAAACGCTTAGTGATCATAATTAAAGAAAGTACTTGCACAATCTATCATCATTAAAGAGGTTTGATAATAGACACTCCAATGACTATGAATCGTATGTTCGTGGTCTATGCAAAGATGAAACCACTGCCCGGTAGTTGTTTGAAGATGGAGGAAGAAGACTTGGAGAATCTCTGGCACAAGAGATATGGGCATTTAAATAACAAGTTCATCCAAATAATGCAGCAAAAACAAATGGTAAAAGGGTTACCAAAGTTGAAAGAAGCAGCCAAGATTTGCAAGGTATGCAATGTGGGAAAGCAGCAGCGGGTGAAATTTCCGAAGAAAAGTGGCTGGAGGGCATCAGAGAAATTGGAGTTAATTCATGGAGATCTGTGTGGACCAATCACTCCAACCTCTCACAGTGGTAAGAGGTATTTGTTAGTGTTTGTAGACGATTTCTCTCGAAAAACTTGGATCTATTTTCTTGCAGAGAAAGCAGAATCCTTTGAGGCATTTAAAACCTTCAAAAGTTTTGTTGAAAAGGAAGCAAGGACTTCCATATGCAGACTAAGTACTGACAGGGGAGGAGAATTTACGTCAAATAAATTCAACCAGTTCTGCAAGGATCATGGCATAAGGCGACAATTGACAACGACATACACTCCACAGCAAAACGGAGTGGCAGAAAGAAGGAATCGAACCATCATGAACATGGTGCGCTGTTTGTTATCTGAGAAGGAGATGCCGAGATCCCTATGGCCAAATGCAGCGAGATGGACGACTCACGTCTTGAATCGAAGTTTTATATAGGCGGTAAAAGATATGGTACCTGAAGAAAGGTGGACAGGAATAAAACCAAAGGTGGACTACTTCAGAGTATTTGGCTCCATTGCACATGTACATGTCCCTGAACAGAAAAGAGTCAAACTTGACGATCGAAGTCACAAATGCATCTTGCTTGGGGTCAGTGAGGAATCTAAAGCTTACCGACTGTATGATCCGGTAACAAAAAGGATAATTATAAGTAGGGATGTCATATTCGAAGAAGGCGGTAAATGGGATTGGAACTTGAACGCAACAGACGTGAAGAAGAATGTTCTTGCATGGGGAGAAGATGAACTTGTAACAGAAGAACCTGAAGCAGAAGATACTGATGAGGATGTTGAAGAAATTGAATACGACCGTGCAACGGAGTTTCCAGAAACTGAAGAGTCAGCACCTGAAGAACGAACAAGAAGAGAGAGAAGGAAGCCTAGTTGGATGAGTAATTATGAAAGCGGTGAAGGCTTATCTGAAGAAGAGGTACCAGAACAAAACTTAGCCCTGTATATCTCTCATGATGATCAAGTAAGTTTTGATGAAGCTGCGAAGGAAGAAAAATGGCAGAGGCCATGAAGCTTGAAATTCAAGCTATAGAGAGAAACCATACTTGGGAGCTTGTGTCACTGCCACATCAAGCAAAAAAAATTGGCGTCTTAATTTATAATTTGTCCAATGTTGCTACATACTTAGAAATAACATTTTAAATATTAATTGCTTTTAACAATATGGATGTGTTGTCAATTTTTTCTCAAACAATATGGATATGAATGTTATAAATTATTGTAAATACTAATTAAAATTTTATTTATAATTGAGTAAAAATATGTGCAGTATATGCAAAAAAAAAATGTTTTTTTTTCAGAATACCACTTTTACCTACGGTCACATGTTGTAGTAAAAAAGTAATTTTCTGAGATAAATAGTGACAGACGAGTAGAATTGTAGGTGAAGGTATTTGTTTACAACTCAACTTTTACCTACGACAAAAGAGCATATAGTCGCAGATTTTGTCTGTCATTTAAGGTCAGTTCATCAGTTTTTTGGTAAGAAAATATTAATAAATGAGTCTTTCCAAAAATATTAATAACCAAAGAAAACCTCTTTTTTGTTTTTTTACGCAAGTGTCTAGAATTTTTTATTTTTTTATAAGTAATTTGCAATAAGAAGAGAAGATAAAGGTTACTTTTCAACCCTTACAAATAAAAAAAAAAGGCACATAGACCCACAAAAAATCAACTACAAAAACAAAGCAAAGTCAAACAAGTCATAACTACGGTCAGATTTTGTGTTGAGGATTTGCTACAAAATATGAATAAGAAAAATATGAAAACGATCTACAATAAAAGTTGCACAAATAATTCTAAAGTCTGTGTTTACACTAAGCTTTAGATTCGATTCGCCCCCACCAATTTATGCAATTTAGATGCAAAAGGGTTAACTGAGAATCTCCTTCAATATACTTTGGAAACCTTAACATGAATCGCACATTCACATTAAGTATATCGATCAACAATATTTTATAGAATAAAATTCCATTATTTATTCTTGTGCACTAGAAAAATAAAAGAATGACTTCAATCTAATTTTTGGCATTTGAAACAAGTAATTTTTATGTATATTTTATGCCTAACAAGTATCTCTATTTATAGAAAAGCTTGTACCAATTGGTGAGAAAAACAATGTTTCATTTGATTACAACATGACCATTTGCGAACCATTGTATATCAATAACAACAAATTTTTTCATGAGAAGTTGTGTTAATCTGGTGGTTGCACCTTTTGACCAGGCACTCAATCATTATAAAGTCTCTGGTTCTATTTTAGGCAGTTGCAACTTTTTACCATTTATTTTGTTAATTTAACCATTATTATTTGTCAATTTAATAATTTGAAAATTTCTCCAACAATCCCCCATCATTTTCAAAATATATCTAAATTCATTATTCAGGAAATTTCATGGTTTCAGATAAAGGTATCTTACGATTTGAACCAATACTTAGTAAGTTAAGTTTTCACTCATCCCCGAATAGATTGGTAGACAAGTTTTGAACCAATTATTCATTAGAATAAGCGTGCATAACTCACACATGAAATCTCGGTACCATTGATCGAATTATCAATATGACACATTTAATAAGGACTTATGTCTCATATCCTTTTCATGAGAATTTAAGAGTCAAGTCCTTGAACTCTATGAAGCGGCACTACTTCATTCTCATATAGGTAGACTATATCATAAATGCATCCATAATTATGCACTCCAGCAAACATATGTTATATGTCTATTAAGAAAAAAAACATCATCCTACCACACTTATTCTTATGGTCTAAGTACTTTTACTTCTTGGAATGCATCTATCATTAAGTACTTTAATCACTCTAATAATGTACTTTCACCATTGAACTTAAGACTTAATGTTAATCAAGTGTGAGTTGAGTTTCTACTATTGATGATTAATTAGATATGGGCTTGTTCCACATCCCTAATGATGCATTTTTGTATTCAGTTATATCCAACGACATTGTATCCTTGTCAATCCTTTCGTCAAAGAATTGCAAGATTTTTCAAACTTTAATAAATTCTAAATATTCAAATTTTCAACTAATCATACATATGATTACATTATGTACTCTTGATAGTATTTGTCATCTATCATCAAATCATAACACTTTTGTCATATTAGTACAATTTTCATATACAACATATATTATATATTCTTGATAGTTCTGATAAACTAGCATCATGACACTTTGTCATTTATTTTGTCATATACACAAATTTTATATCATTCTTCATTTACTAACCTTTTTAATTTGAAGTTTTATTTCCTCTTAAATATATCCGAAATATATTTAATTCATTAAACATTTATAGCAATCGCCAACCACGATGAAACAAATTTTTCATGACTAACTTTTATTTCATTAAGTGAATTCAAACATTTAATTCATAACTCCATATAAATACAACACCATAGAATTCATTTCTATTCTTTTTAAAATAATCATTTTTCTTGCATAACTAATATGCAAAACAAATTTTATGTGATAAATTCATGTTTCACATTTAACAATGTTTTATGGTATATCCAAATAAAAATCACAATACAAAGTAAACAATGAATTCTCATCATTAATATTTTCTATAATTTTTCTATATAAATATTTGTCAACTTACAATAACTTTTCATATTATGATACACATATAATATGAGATACATCATTTTAAATGTAATAAATTCTTACAAAAACTAAAATGCAATTTAAACATGTCCTAGATATTTCTTAATATTTTATTCACATCATTTCATGTTATCAATACGTGCACCATACATTCAAATTCATGATTTTTTTTCCACCAAATTATTTTATCTAAAATTTATGCATTATTAATTAAAACAAGTTACTTGCACCAAAAATAATATTTAGCATGTATTTTATATTCAAGTTTATAACATAAATCAAACATATTCATAATCATTTTATTTCACATATTTGAATAGTTTATAAATCATGCATGTATAAATTTAATATCACATGTTAAACTTAACATAAATACACATTATTTTCATCATATAATATTATACATGAATTTAAAACATTATATGAATATATATTAATGCAATCGAATTATTATGTATCTTTCACCATGGTTATGAATAAGAGAGCATGAATCCATTTCTCCATCAAAGTTGCAACCATAAATTAATCATAAAAATCATAAACCGAACCTAAAGATTGTTAGATCTTGTATTCGGCGTCTGCTGTAAAACATGAACAAGAAAAATATGAAAACGGTAAGATAAAAGTTGCTCAAAATAATTCCAAAGTGTGTGTTTACACTAAGCTTTAGGTTCGATTCGCCCCCGCCAATTTATGCAAATTGGATGCAAAAGAGTTAACCAGCGAATCCCCCTCAAGATACTTTGAAAACCTTAACATGAATCGCACATTCACATTAAGCATATCGATCAACAATATTTTACAAAATAAAGTTCCATTATGTATTCTTGTGCACTAGAAAAATAAAATAATGACTTCGATATAATTATTGGCATTTGAAACAAGTAATTTTTGTGTATATTTTATGCCTAACAAGTATCTCTATTTATAATAAAAAAAACTTGTATTAATTAGTGAGAAGAAACAATGTTTCATTTGATTCCAACATGACCATTCGCGAACCATTGTATATCAATAACAACAAATATTTTCATGAAAAATTGTGTTAATCTGGTGGTTGTACCTTTTGACCACGCACCCAATCATTATAGGGTCTCTGTTCTATTCTAGACAGTTGCAACTTTCGACCATTTATTTTGTTAATTTAACCATTATTATTTATCAATTTAATATTTTGAAAATTTCTCCAACAACTACTACCTGCTAACGGAAACAGCAAAACAGAATACTTGAAAACTCTCACAAACAACCCCAACGACCTACTACAGACGAAGCAAACAAGAGGAGGCTTAACAAAAATGAACAAGTGGATCAAGAAATCATTTCACTTTCGAGCAAGCCAACTGCTCTTTGAACCTAGAACCGTACCAATCCCAAGCTAGATTCTTAGCAAAACACACAATTGCATAGACCCCTTTCATCCCTCCATTGAATATTGTATCATTTCGAATCAACCAAATCGCTCTAACAACCAAGGTTTTCAAAATCGAGATCTTACATAAGATCGAGAAAGAATATTAAGATCGTAAAATATAAAATCGTAGCTAAGATCGGAAGACCGGACACAATTAGTTTTGTAAGATCGAGAGGGGGTAACAAGATCATAAAACATAAAATAGCAACAAAAATCGTAAGATCCTACTAAAATGAAAAAATAATAGTATATATTTAAAGTATTTTTACATGATATATGTTAGTTGGTAAGTGTATTCATGAGAAAATGACTCTTTCATATTTTTTATACATGTATGATTGAGTTTTTACTTTATTACTACCAGAAGGAACATTTGTTAGACATTAAGAACATATTTATCAATTACTAGGATTATCATAAGTCAATTAGTTAAAACAAACTCTATAAGTGAGATGTTTATTCTCAAAACCCTAAATCTAAAACTTCATAATTTCAAAAGACACACATCTGACCCTGTTGAACCAAAATTGTTGCGCCTCTGCATCTTGTCATCCTTCTCACCTTTTAATTATAGGGGCTGAAAAATAGCCAATCATAGTCAAAATTGGCAAAGATCCCACAAAATCAACGATTTCATGATTTTTCACAATTTGGCTACAGCACAGGATTCTACCTAAGATCTGGATCGTTGGGGGTGAATGAGATTGTAAAATCTTAAGATTTTAAAATTTGGATCGAGATCTTGACAACCATGCTAACAACTGCCAACCACAAGAGAAGACATAATCTTTTTAACGCCTTACCATGAAAATCCAAGTCAAAAGATAACAAGTTGTCTATGATGGATTTTGCAGGGCCATACCTGTGAACTCCCAACTAGACAAGGATAATGAACCAGACTGTGACAGAAACACTACAAAATACAAAAAGGTGATGATGGGATTCTTATTGGCCAAGACAAAGCGGGAAAACGAGGCTATGAGCACCCAATATAACTCCACGTTTCACCATTTCATCCCTCGTTTGAAGTCTATACAACACCAGCCTCCATATAAAAACCTGAGAGTTTCTTGGAACATTTGTTTTCCAAACAAACTTCAGAGCTAACTTCAAGATGTTACTTGGATGAAAGTCATGATTTACTAGGGAGAACAACTTGCATTAAGGTGGTTTACAAAAGAACCAAAGGAACTAGGCCACCAAACAAACGAATCCTACAAGCCATGAACTGGAGAATAGAACTGCATAATATTGAGAAGAGTAGACCAAGCAATTCTGATGTGTTCATGAAGCTCCGGATAGGTAAAACTAACATTTTAGCTCCATCGCCCCTCAATCCAAGTACCTGAGTCGTTGATAGATTGCCTAGGCTCATAAGCATAAAATAACAATGCAAGAAATTATATGCAAATAGAGTCAGCTCCCACCCAATTATCCCTCCAAAAATAGATTTCATCCCCTGACCCAACTTTACACGAGAGACTATTAGGAAAATAATTGTCTATTGAACCACACGAGCCCAATGATAACTTAAGATCTCTCCACCATATTGAGTGCTTTGGATTACTACAACACAAAGAAGGGTCCAATGTTTCTGCTTTAATATTCCCATTTTTAAATAGAGGAACCTTGGCCCAGATGGCGTCATTCCCCGACAAAATGTACGTTCCAGCCCCAGTTACTTAAGAGCACATATTTGAAGGATTCACAGTGCTTGATTCCAATACCACCATCACATTTGGGAATAAACATCATCGACCAAACCACCCAAATTATCCTCCTTTGATTTTCTTCACCATTCCATAAAAAAGACCGTTGAATTTTGATAATTTCTTGAAAAAAAATCGTTGGCGTTTTGTAGAAAGAGGGAGATATAATGGAATGGAATTGAGCACAAAGTTGATAATGGTCACACGACCTCTAAGGGATTCCGATTTCCCTTTCCAAGAAGCAATCCTACCCCTAATCTTTGAATGAATCAGACTCCACATAAACTTTCTCTACGGATTTGTCTCGATGGGAATTCCAAGAAAGGTAAAAGGGTGATAAGAAATAGCACAAGATAAGAAGTTAGAGGCTGCCTTCAAGAAATTTGCATCAGTATTTACACTAATGATTATATTCTTGTGAAAGTTAACAACAAGATCTGAAGAAAGTGCAAAGCCATGCAAAATAGATTTAATGGACCATGGGCACTTCCAACTTGGCTGCCCAAATATCATTGTGTCGTTCGTGAATTAGATAAGATTAACCTGAAGTCGGTAAAAAAAGATGAATGGATGAAAAGAGCAATTGACACGTGCATTCTTCATTAAACCTGCAATTCCCTCGACTACCAAAATGAAAATAAAAAGGGAAAGAGGATCCCCTTGACACATCCCTCACTTGAGTTAGAAACATAATCAAGCGTGTTTATAACATCCTTCAAACTCCCTGCTAGATGTTTTGAAATAATCCGGTATATACTTCCAATCAAGCAAATTGGACGATAATCATTTAAGCCTTGAGAATTTTGAGACTTGGGAATAAGAGCGATGAAAGAAGTCGAGATTGCCTTTGGAATATGTCCCTGCATAAAAAATGCAGATATACAATTGAATAAATCATGGTTAATAATGTCCCAAGTAGCCTTGAAAAAACCCATCGAAAAACTGCAACGACCTGACCTCTTTCCTTGCCGAATTCCAAATAGCATCTTTAACGTCTTGCAAAGTAAGGGATCCTCAAGAGAATCATTGTCATCATAGGATAGAGAGTTGAAAGGAACTCCTTCAAGATATGGTCTTCTAAAGGACTGTTCTTGGGATCTATCATGAAAATGAGAAAACGCCAATGCCTTGACTCCCTCAACATCTTCGACCAACTAATCACCATACAATATCTAGAATTTTCATCGCCATCTTTTAACCATCTAAATCCCAATTTTTCCTAACAATGATGTCACGAAGATGCAATTTTTCCCACACCATTGTTTAAGCATTCGCACGAGAGACGCAGTTACAAGAAATCAGATGATAGAAAGTATTATTTAGATATTTGAATTAGCCTTTTAATATATTAGTTAACATTTTAATATTCTAGAAATTTCGTAGTCTTTAAAATTGTGTCACATGGATGGCTATGATATATTTAGAGTTTTATATATTAAGGTGTAATATATTATTTGAAAAATCAATCAATGAAATCAAATATTATCTTTTATTATCTTTTAGTTTTACCTCTCTTAAATTTTACAAATTTCTTAAGTTTGTTAGGATTCTTATTTTAGCATCCTAACAATTGGTACTTTCACTCTTGAACATCAACACCTCCTATGGCATACTCTTCTCCCTTATCTTTCACCACTCCATTTTATCATCCTAACACTACTACTATTACACCCTAATTCCCATCTTTTTCATGGGAAATTTTTACACCTTATTCCACAAACACTCATGTTGCAACTCCATCACTGAGTATGTATTTTAATTATGGATATACACCACCTACACCTAACCCATATCCACCATCCATAAACTCATATACCCTCCATGTTACTATTCATTCTCAAATCCTCTATTTTCAGCCTTCACTCCACACCAACAACAACACCTAATCTCTGCTCCATATCAACAAAGATCGTCCACCTTCACTCAAAATATTATTTAGATATTTCAATTAGCATTTTAATATATTAGTTAGCATTTTAATATTTTAGAAGTTTTTTAGTTTTTAAGATTGTGCCACATGGATGACAATGATATATTTAAAGTTTTTATATATTAACGTGTAATATATTATTTGAAAAATCAATCAATGAAATTAAATGTTAGTTTTTATTATCTTTTAGTTTTATCTCTCTCTTAATTTTATTTGTCTTCTTTATGATTTAGATTTTGAGTCTCTTTTATAAGATCAAAAAAAGAGCTTTTAACTTATAACTTTTAACTTTTCAGCTCATTTTAATTAAAAAGCTTTGTTTGGTAACTGCCTTTTATTTTTTAGCTTATAGCTTTTTAACTAACTTTTACCTTTTTTTTCAAAAGCTATTTGAATTAGCTTTTAAGCTTGTAGCTTTTAACTTATGACTTTTTATTCTAATTATACCCTTATTATTTTAAATATATATATTATTAAAAAAATTGATTTTAAAAAATTAAATTTAGGAAGATTTTGAAGAATATTTTAGAAGATATTTACTATTTTTCTCTACTTTATTAGATATTAATTTTATTTATTAAATATAAATTATATACTTAATTTAGAAATAGTATTTATAATTCTCAAGTTAGGAGAATCAACGAAATCAATAAAGGTGAAGAAAATTCAAAATATTATTACAGTTTTATTGTAAAATATTAGATAATAAACTTATTTTTGTTATTTTTTTAGATTAATATAAATAAATTCAAAATTACAACGTTATTATTTCACGTATTTTATTAAATTTAATTATAAAATTAAAAAATATATATATTTTACAAAAGAACGAGTTAACCAGATCAAAAATTGTAGTTAGTAGGATTACTTTTATTTTTATATCCTCATAAATGGCTTTATAAAATACTCATTTTTCATGTATGGTTTACTGGTTCTTTTATTTTCATAAAATTATTTTTCATAAAAAACTCATAAAATTTATATACAAATTTATATATTTTCATGATACCTTCAATTTCTCATATATATTAAAATTGTTTTGCATGTTGTTATTAATATATTTATTTTTATCGAATAAAATTTAATTTAAAAATATAATATAATAAGATAATAAAATCACATAATTCTTAATTAAAAATGTTCTTTTAGGTTATTTTGTAATTATCAATCAGTGTAACAACTAATTTACCAAACACTCAAATTAACTTATCAGCTATCTATCATCAATTATAAGCTATAAAGTATCAGCTATCAGTCATCAGTTATAAGCTATAAGGTATCAACTATCAGCTACCCGTTATCACCTATAAGCTGGTTTTAGCTAACATAAGATCATTATCATCCTTTGCCACCAAAATATTAAGATGATTTAGGTCTTTAACAGCGTTATCCACTTGCAAATCCAGTAATCCAGAAACAATATTATTCGAATGTCTTAACCTACATTTAAGCAGTTTATGTAAGCGGAAATATTCATGGATATTATATGAGATTAAAACATCAATACTTACTTGTTGAAGTCATGATTCGGAATTCCGAATGGATGAATGACCGGATCTTCCTCTGTATCTCACACTCCCGTTCACAACTTTCAATGGGGCAAGTTATGGAGCCGTCAGTTATGTTTCTGATACTTTTTGTGATTACAGAGGGGACCTAGCCATATAATATATATAACCTTAGTCCCTACCCATTATGGGCCCAAGGTTAAAGCCCACACTTTTACCCACACCAATCAGATTTCAGATATTCAACCATTAGTTAAAAATTGATCACTTAATCAATTAAAGGGCTTATATATGCACCCCCATCAGAATCACGATTAACCCGTTTTTTACAAATTAAACCACAATAGATTGTAGCCCATAAAATATTAGATAAATCTAACATTCTCCCACTTGGGCAAAATCAATTGTATGATTTTTATTTTAAAATACATTTTGAAAACGACTCTCGGGTTAATGACTAATTCCTTAAAATGCGGCCGCATTTTAAGAAATCCATGATTCCAGGTGCAGTATCTGAATATGACTCCATCCAACAAAAGTCAAGCAGTATTGAATCACGACGATTATTATGTCCTTCATTGACATAAAACCTTTCGTGGTTACAAATACTACATACTCCGTCAACTAGTCATCAGTGTGGAGTGTGGCAAGAAAATAACATGCTAATGTGATCCAACAACCATTTGCTATTTTCTTCGTCAGTCCTTAACAATTTCTCTCAAATGCATTAAACACAAAGAAATTGTATGGTTTTACAAACCATAATGCCTGTCGACCACCGGCACAGTGGTCCTGACAACGCCGAGCTTAAAATCATACTTCAGCTCCAATATGGCATCAACCACCGGTATAGTGGTCCCGAAGACACCGAGCTCAAAATAATAACCATGCCTTGAACTCCAAACTAGTGTCGACCATAGGCACAATGGTTTCGATGACACTGAGTCCCAAATTTAGCAATTTAAACGTAAATAAACAATGACAAATGATAATAATAATAACAATCATTGTAATATCAATTGCTTAAAATAGAAAGTACTCGACAATCCAACATTTAAAGTGTCTAAAATAAAATATAACATGATAAAAGAAAATGACATAAAGAACAAACTCCCACTAACCAAGTACATCAAAAGAACTCACAATGCTCATGTTCTCAACATGGTTTTTGAACACAATGGGCCTAAGTCCCTTAGTTAGAGTATCGGCTAGCATGAAATCAGTACCAATGTACTCAACAACAATGTCATTTTTCTTTACAAGATCTCTGACTGTCAAATACTTCAATTCCAAATGCTTAGAACCGCTAGAAGTTTTATTATTCTTGGAGTATAACACAGCTGAACTATTATCACAGTAAAGCTTTAGTGGCTTTGCAATGGAATCAACAATACGAAGTCCAGTTACTAAATTTCTTAACCAAACAGCATGAGTGGCAGCAGCATAACAAGCAACAAACTTTGCCTGCATAGTAGAAAAGGCGACAAGAGTTTGCTTTTTACTCTTCCATGATATCGCGCCTCCCGCCAACATAAAAATGTAACCAGAAATTGTTCTATTCATAGCACACAAGCTAAGTCGATCACTCCTCTCCCACTTAGCTAATTTTTCTTTCTCTTCGGGTGTACTCTGATCATTGATCAGAGGTTTGGTTTCACGCAATGCCATGTCAAGGTCAGCAATCCCTAACGAAAACTTTAAGTCTTTCTTCCATTTGTTAAAATTAGACTCATTCAGGATCTCAATAGAAGCAGAACAATTGTTCATAGAGAAGGTCATTGTTTAGACAAAATAGGAATGCATTAGAACAAATAATAAAGGCAAGATATAACTTTAATGAACATAAGCTATCACTAAAAGGCCAACATTATCACACAATCCCTTTGGGTGGAATGCATAAAACCCAGGTTAGAACCAAGGTCAGAACCTCAGATGAGTCGCTCAATGAGCATAAATTGGGTTCGAAAATCTATCTCCTTTGGGTAGATAAATTTTCTAAACCAAAACACCTCCAACAACTTCATCTACAAATTTCAAGAATAAGCTACTCAATGAGCATACATTGAGTTTAGAAATTTATTTCCTTTGGGTAAATAAATCCCTTAGACCAAAGCATCTCCAATAGTTATATCCTAAATCAACCACAATCTTTACATACAATTATCCACTTTTGGGAAGACAATCACAGTAATGACTTAAAAACATTCCTCAAACTACAAAGATACTTTTATAAATTAAAACGAGCGATCTCACTTTGGTGGTAATCACACATAATAATTTATAGAATTTCTTGCATAGGAATTAAAAAAAATTCTTGCCAAAATAAATCATGAACCAATCATGAATTTAAACCATATAAAATTCCTAATAAATTTTGTCTTCAACAGTATCAATCTCAATATTATAGAGATATTATATAATATTTCAAAATACTTGACAAAATAAATATATTACAAATTTATATAAACTAACATTTATTTAATAAAATGTCCAAGACAATACAATAAAAATTTAGAAATATATATAGTACATATTGTCTTGAAAATAATTAATCTAGTTAATTATATATAATTCAATTAGTAATATATAATTTTATATGATACTGTATTGGCGTGAAAAAATTGAACAAAAGAATTTAGAAGTGGCTATTAACTTGGAAAGGGAAAACAAATTAAGCACAAATACCGGAATTGTTCTATTAATTTGCAAAAGAAACACCAGATAAACAAAGTAAACACCAGATAAACAAAGTTACCGGCACTATTGACGGCATTCACGTATTTTGCATTTCAGTAACCAAAAAATCATATATATTATTTTAATTGATCCAAAATAAAGGGCAATTCAAAAATAACGTGCTATCAGAACACTATTACTTTCACCATATGAATTTTGAAGAAGCATGCAACAATTCCAATTAAAATAAATACATAAAAGATTTTCGATTCCATATATACTTCATAGATTTAGTAATCACAAAATATCAATTCCAATTTTCATATCATTTATGGAGCAGTTCTGTAATGGTAAAATTTATTACGACAATAAAAAAAAAATAATACCATCAATTCGTATTCACAAAAATAATAATAAATAATTGAGTCCTAACTCATATAATCTAGGCTCTGATACCAAATGTAAGCGGAAATATTCATAGATATTATATGAGATTAAAACATAAATACTTACTTGTTGAAGTCATGATTCGGAATTCCGAATGGATGAATGACCGGATCTTCCTCTGTATCTCACACTCCCGTTCACAACTTTCAATGGGGCAAGTTATGGAGCCGTCAGTTATGTTTCTGATACTTTTTGTAATTACAGAGGGGGACCTAGCCATATAATATATATAACCTTAATCCCTACCCATTATGGGCCCAAGGTTAAATCCCACACTTTTACCTACACCAATCAGGTTTCAGATATTCAACCATTAGTTAAAAATTGACCACTTAATCAATTAAAGGGTTTATATATGCACCCCCATCAGAATCACGATTAACTCGTTTTTTACAAATTAAACCACAATAGATTGTAGTCCATAAAATATTAGATAAATCTAACGGTTTAAGCTTTTCTTTAAATCTGAACATGCTCTTCCCTTGTAGATGAATTAAGCTTTTCCTTCCAACTTTCAAAGAATTGCTGAGATTCTATTCATGTAGATTGATATTGGTTCTCTACATTATTAAAAACATGTACGTAATTGCTTAACGTTATTTTGTTTTTTGGTTTCTCTTAATTAGTAGGACTTATAAAGTGAGACACACTTACTTTGGCATGATTCTATTCCACTAGCAAAGATTCTTCCACAAGATGCTACTACAAACTCTACCAATTTTGTCAAACTATATTTTTAAAATATATATAACTAAATAATTCCGTTTATTCTCAAAAGTTGTTGTCCACTAGTTCTTTGAAATTTTGCAACTAGATTAAGAACCCAACGGAATTGGTAAACTTAAAATAAATTATTAAAACTATTAGAACTAGCAAGAAGACAAATACAAAGGTATGATGATGGGAAATTTTCCTGCATTAATACACTTTTCCCCCGTTTTTTCTACTTTACATCACTTTTTGCAATACTTTAAATTTACTAGTCTTTCAAACAATTTTTTTTTCTAAACATGATATTCTTACTAAACACTTTACATTACACCGTATTTATTGACCAATACATATTAAAATATTATTATAATATACATTTCTTCCAATTTTTTTTATATGATATATTTTATCTTTATAGATTTATTAAATAGTTAATGTATTTAATTTATAATACATATTATAAATATTATTTATTTAATAAATTTAAAAATGTGAAGTATTCCTTATAAAAAGAATTAGATGGATTATTATTTTTAAATATTAAAAAAATATTTATTTATTTTTATTTTAAATTAAGAGAAATTGATGTAAAATTATGTGATTAATCAATTTTATAATTTTATTAATCAATATTTTATATTTTATTAACCACCTTTATTTTCCAACTAAAAAATTATTTTTAAAATCTAGATGTTTATTGACTAGTTTCATAACTTTATTTATTAAAAATTATTTTTAATATCTAAGCATTTATTAATCGACTTTATCACTTAATTAATTAATTTTTTATTTTTATTAATTAATTTTATTTTACTACTAAATTTTTTTTTAATATATAAACAATTATTAATCACCTACATCACTTTATTAATCAATTCATTATTTTATTAACCAATTTTTTAGATTGTATTTATCAATTTTGTTTTATTATAAAAGTCAATTTTGTTCACAATTACTATTCACATATATGTCACTACTTCACCATCATTGTTCATATCATTATTCATATATTCTTTACTCTATTTATGAATAATAAATATTATGTAGGTGTAAGGGATAGGATCAACATAACATTTGTTTGATTATTAAGGATAAGTAAAAACATTTGATGCCTCCCTATAAAAGCAATGTGTTCTCCAATTGCTTTAGCAAGCTTTCTTTTTTCATTTTTTTCTTAAATATTTAGTTATTTTAATATTATTAATTATTTATTTATATTATCTTGTTAATTATAAATATATGAGAAAATGAAATCTCTCTTTACAGCGTAAAATAATTTTATCCTATCAACTATTATTTATTATTTATGAGTAATTGTAATGTATTAATTATGTAAAAATATATATATTCATAGCAATTAATCCTTATTAATTTTAGTTTAATAAAAAATTCATAAAACTAGTTTTAATAATTAATTATTTAATAAACTTAATCAAATAAATAAGTAATATGTTTGATTAAATAAAATGTTAATACAAATGAAAGTAATATTATCATACAAAAAATTTAACTTCATCATACCGTTAAGACACATTTATTAATTGATATTATATTTAAATGTGGAACATCTCACTTATTTTATTATAAAGAGTAAATTTCATTTCTCATACTAATTAAAAAAAATTATTACATAATTAAAAAAATAAAAGTTATTATTCTCTTCGACCGGATCGTTGCAGGTGATAATCAATTCTACATTGCAGAAGTGTTGCTTTTTGATTACTCACATGTATTGTCGGTCTTGTGCATATGTGTAATTAGGAACCTGAATTTTATACAAATATTTATGAAATAGATAGTATACAACTCTTTTTTTAAAAATAAATAGTAATTAGAACATAGTTTAGTAGTTACTCTAAATGTTGTGTTTATTTCATGGATATAAAATATATTCTTGAAATTTTGAGGATGGGAATAAAACTACTTATAGAAGAAAATACAAAATTGTTTTCATGATAAAATTATATTCAGGAAATTTTTTTTCATCTTTAATGATTTTCTATTTCCCTGTTACAAGTGTGAGAATTATTCTTAACGGTTATCATTAAATTTTTATTTTAAAATAGTTAATTATCTCTTACAAACTATTTTAGTTTTATAATTAATATTTTTATTTATAAGTATAATATATTATTAATTAAAAATAATATTAAAATAATTTTATTTTAATATTTTAAGACATTACACAAACACCTTCTATAAATATTTATTCCTATACCTAAAAAATTTATTTCGGAGATTAATTTTTTATTATGTAAAACACTGTTTCACGTCCACCTAAATAGTTTTAGAGTATGGAAGAAAGCGGTTCCAAACCATTTATAATATATTTATACTATTAAATTTTTAAAACAAAATCACATTTTATTATGAGAAAATGGAAATCTAAAATAAATTTTACATTTTTAACCAATTATTTCAGTATATAAAACTATAAATTTTAAAATAGTAGATTAAGAATAGTAGGATGATAAATTACAATTAGATATCAGTATAAAATAATGCATAACTCTTTTATTATTTGTCTCAAACTTTTTTTATGTGTTGAGAACAAGTCTCGGCTGCATCTATAGAATATAGGAAGTTAGTTCTAAATCAAAATAGTTTATTTTTCATTTTCATTTGGCTCAAAATTGATAATTTTGTTCAACAAATGATCGCTATCGTAGCAAATAAAGTAAGTATTCGGTAAACTACTAATATTTTTAATAAAATAATATTATTTTATATTTATTAATTTTTTATTCAGTATTTTGAAGAAAAAAACTATTTTAAAATATATTTACTTTAAAATATATTTTTTATTTGAATTTAATTGATATGCGCTGATAATGTAAAATAATTTTACATTGTTATTCAATAAATATTTATTAATCTATTATATCATATTATTAATTTAAAATTTATAATTTAATGTGACAGAATATATAAGAGGGATTGGTTGATATAGTCTATACCAATTAATTTTTTTTATTTTGTAATAACTATTTAATATTTATTTAATTAAATTTTTAATGATATAAATATAAATAAAATTATATAAATAAGAATCTAGAGTGAGTAATATAGTTCAATTAATATTTATTAATTAAATAAATAGATGACAAATATTAATTCAAAACTAATATTTCTAATTTAATATTTTTTACTTTAGTTGACTGATCTTTCTAATTTATTTATTTTTTGAAAGAGTGGTATAATGAATAATAAAGTAGAAAAGAGTGTATTATGACAATTTGAGGAGAAAAATATTGAATGGATGGAAAAAAAAATTCACAATATGTGGTCCTTTATCTTTCCGGCATTTTAGACTTTAGCACTTCCCTCAAGTTGCACGCTCCTTATCATGAAACCCAGGTAACATGAGCAAATTTTGATATGGACCACGAGTCATCACTTTCATGAACCTGTAAAATGCTTAAAATTTCATTTTTTATTTTTAAAGTTATGACAGATTTAATTAATAGATGTAATTTATAAAACTATAATAAATCAATACCATCATCGCAATATAGATCATAACCTAATACTTACTATCCCTTCAATAAAATCTTGTCAATTGTCATTAAATATTTTAATAATTAATAAATTATTTAATATCCATGAATTTTGATTGGGTACATATATTTTTAGTGAAAATTGATTTAAAATTTTAATTTATTTTTTTAAAAAATAGATCGATATAGATGAATGACATAATTTTTTTTATAAAATATGACTTTTATATATATATTTCAACCGTTCTAACTAAAATCTTTATTGAAATCAAAACTGAAGTTTCTTAGGTTGAATTTAAAGCAAATTGTGTACAAATAAAAAAGATATATAATGTTATAACAATAAAGAATCATAAATTTTATTTCTCCAAAAATTCAAATTTAATAAAGTTTGTTTAAAAAACTAAAGTCAAAATATAGAACATAAAGAAAAGGTAAGACTCTCATTAAGCTAAGGAAATTTTGAAATCAAGACCGGTGTGAGTAACATATCTATGAAAAAATTTAGGTGTTAAGTCTTTGGTTAGTCGGTGAACTAACATTAAATATGTTCTTATATGTTTTAGGAAAAGATGTTTTTTCTGGACTCTTTCTTTTACAATAAAATACTTGATATTAATAAAATTTGACTTTTTAACTCTCAAGTTGTTGTTTGAGTAGAGTACAAGTGAATTATTGTCACTAAATATTCAAAGGCCTTTAGAAGCTGTTAATAAGGTATTAGCTCTTGACGAAGTTGTGCAACCATGTTGCACGATTTGAAGCCGAAGTTAAAAATTTTACATCCATGGTGGAAGAAGCCACTAATATGGATAACCTATCTAACTTCAATCAAGAGGACGATATAACCTAATATGGATAATTTTTTGTTTGGGAATCCTGCAAAATTGAAGTCAGAATATATAAGGATGTCTAACCTATCTAACTTTTTATATGTGAGTATGAAGTCTCAAGTTCTCTTTAGGTAGCATAAAATACATTTTACTATTGTCTAGTGCTACAAACCAAGGCTACTTAGATATTTGCAAATAACTCTTATGATGAAAGCTAAGTTGATACAAGTTTAAATTTGAACATACATAAGATTCCTTACAACTATAGCGTAGTGAATATTATGAATTTCTTTTCTTCAAGATCCATAACAAGGCATCATTAGAGATTAAATTTTTCTCCTCTAGCAACTGGTGTGTCTCCTTATTTACTATCAACTTTAATGTCCTCACTTTTATGAGGATCCAATTTTGGATTGTTATCCTTGACCAAGTCTTCCGTGATTATACCATAAACATCTTAACTAGAAGAAATATTTTGTTTCGTCTCATAGGGTTTGGTTTAATCAAAATCTATTGGCATATACTTTTCAACAATAGATGTTATATTATTGAAAACCTTATAGGTTTTACTAGACGAGGAATACCCGACAAAAGTTCCCTTATCAGCTTTAACATCAAACTTACCTAGTTTGTCCTTAATATTATTTAAAATAAAGCATTTGCAATCCAAAATATAAAAGTAAGAGATACCTAGCTTTCTACCTTTAAGTAAATCATACGGGGTCTTCCTTGGGATAGATTTAGTGACCACTCTGTTTAAGACGTGGCATGCAGTGTTAACCTAATTCACCCAAAACTACTTAGGTAGATTTATCTCACTTATCGTAATTCATGCTAATTCTTCTAAAACACGATTTTACGCTCTACAATACCATTCATTTGTAGAGTCCATGGACATGAAAAGTTCTAGTGTATATCGTTTTCATCACAAAAATATTCAAAGTGGTTGTTAACAAATCACCACCATGATCACTTCTTAAATATCTTATTTTAAATTGAATTGGTTTTCACAAACCTATGTGAGGCCTTCACTGCCCAAAAAAGGAAACCCGCAACCATGGTCGTGATGAGTGGGATCGCCCAAGGCAAGAAAGAAACCATACACATGTATATGAACCACTTTACTAAGGTGGTCGTGGCTATGGGGGGCTAAGATGAAAATTTGAAGTTCTAGGTTTTTGAGAGGAGCTTGAGGCAAGACTATCTGTTCCTGGAAAAGTTAGGGTACAAAGAGTTTCACAACTTGAAAGACTTAATGAGTAAGAAGCATCCTTACCTTAAATATGAAGAGAAATTTTTAGCTAAGGGGACAAATCATGAACCTAGAAACATTAGATTAAACTGGCCATCAAAGAGAGATGTTGGTTGTCCTAAAGAAGAAAGTGAGCATAGACCTCGCTTCAAGTTTGATGCTTACACTCCCTTGAACACTTCACAGGCTATAATTCGCAATGAATGTGTAAACACATAATTTAAAGAAGTCGGTATCAAGAAATTGTATCTGACCAGAGACTCCTCGCGAACGGATAAATCCAAATATTATCATTTTTGAAAAGGCATGACAACAACACGAATAATTGCATCCATATGAAAGATGCAATTTAAAAGGACTACTATAGAAGAGATGACTACCATAATGCATAAAGGACGACAAGAGAAGTCAGAAAGACTCCCCGAAGAAGAAATAGTTCCCAAGAAATTTGTCGAAGCCATTTCCGAGTCCAAAAGCAAAGAAAATAGTAACGAGGAGGAAGAAAGGAACAAATGGGAAACTCCATTACATCGCTTCCATCACCGATGAAGCTCTAATGGCGAGAAACCCATAAAAAAGTACAAAATGCATAGGAACATCATCGAGTTAATGCATGTCAACAAGAAAGACATAAGCATTTTGACCAAGAGCCTAGAGAGATCTTTCTTTTGGTAATAGAGGCCACAATCGCCAACTTCGACGTCTTTAGAGTACTTATTGATGGCAGTAGTTCCTATGACATTATGTCCTTAAATTTCTTTGAGAAAATAGGAATGAAAAAGGATAAGCTATGGTCTAATGAAGGGTTCAACCTATATGACTTCAATGGTACTATAACTTTTTCTTAGGGGTACGTTGAGCTAATGATTACATTGGGAGAAGGAAACAATACCATAACTATTAATTCCTAATTCCTGCCAGTTCCCTGCAAAAGCGTCTACAACTTCATCTTAGGTCGGCCCTTCACGACAACCTTGGATGCAGTAGCATCTCGAATCCACCTCAAGCTAAAGTATTAAAAGGTCCATGGTGAGCCGATGGTGATAAGCCTAAACCAATATGGAGCTAAGAGAATCTATAAGGCATGTGATCTCGGCCAAATAAGCAAAACTGACTGATTTAAGCAAAGTCAAAGCTAAGTGCCACATCTCTCGTGGCAAAAAAAAATGGCATAGCCATTTGTTTATCTTAATTTTTCTCATTTGTAAAGCGACAACCCATTAATACAATGTATTATGTCAATCAATTAAAGAAATAATAGATTTCTACTAAATCATATCTTTTCCTAGGTGATTTAAGGCACTCTGAAAGGTGTCCTCAACAACAAAGTAACTTTCTTCTAATTACTTGGCTAATTCCTTAGAAAATCAAGATTTTCTTGGCGCATCGCATGAAGGTTGTCCTTAGCATTTTTATTACTTTCCTAAGACTCTTTTAGAGACTTCTCCAGATCTTCTATTATTTTCTCTATAGGATCAAAAGACAACTTTGGTTCTTCTTAAGCAACCTCTAACTTGGACAAAGATGTCTAAGAAGAAGCCAAAGCATCATTCTTCTTAGTTACCTTCTGAGAAAACACCTTCACCTTGTTGAGCATAATGTCGGGATACTTGAAAGGATCCACAATGACTTTCATAGCCAGAAACAAGTCAAAATCACCTCAAATTTCCTCCAATAACATATTTACTTAACATTAAGATCATCAACCTGTTCTTTGAGCTTTTCCCCTCTTATCAAAGACGATCAAGTAAGAAAGCATATCCCCTGTCCAACGGCCCCGAACTCTAAAATAGTTGATGAATAATGGGTATGGTAAGCCAACTCTTCAAATTCACCTTATCAAGCTTCTAGAGAGACCCGAGAAGCAAGTGTAATCTTCATCAAAAACCAAAGACCAAAACCCGTTACCCATTCTTGGGCCAAGATGAGCTAGCAACACAAGATTTCACTTCACTCAAACACGAGTATGCCCTCCTGTGAACAAGATCCGGGACATTTTCTAGGAAGAATCTCAACCTAAAGCTCCTCATGTTCAAGGATAGGAACCAATCCTTCCCTCACCCTCCTTTTGTAGAGGTAGAAAATCTATATCTGTCTCGGTCTAACTAAGAGAAGCATATATTTACATTCAAGTAAATAGAGGAGTGGCTTGAATGGTTAGACCAAATACCATACCATAAGGTGTGTCAGAGGTAGAAGCTTCCCCATTGGATAGGGTACTCAGAATGCTAGTCAAAAGAGAAGCAAACTGAATCTTCTGCCTTACTCTCCGCATTGTCTCTTCAGTCTTCATCGCATCTACACAATAAAAAAAGAATACATCAAAGGAGGGGTGTTTCAAGAAAATAAATAAAGGAAAATAAGGAACTTATGTCACACACCAAAGATTGTTTTCATTTCATTCTCTAATTTGGCATCCACCAACTATCGGCTCTAAATGAAAGTTTTCATCCATTTTCTTGACGCCATATTAGACGGATCAACATTGCTGATGTAGCCAAGCTTCTTATAGAACGCTACCAACCGACTCTTCAGATATAAATCTTCATGGGATAAGTCATCCTCCTTGTAAATGTAGGATCACGCCCCCGTCAAAAAATGGTCTTGGCTCCAATACTTATGGAATAAATTTGTACATAGAGGTGAAGGACCGAGTTTTAATATGCAAATATTTGTATGAGCTTCTTTATTACGAGGAGTAAGCATGACAAAGCGATCCTTAAAACCCTTCACATTATTTGAGTAAGTTTTGAAGTATTTATTATTCAACCTCAAGGAAAGCAAACTTAAATCGTTCGTGTAGTTTGGACTATTCTAAGTTTTAAAAAGATGAAATAACATCGTCACAGTCGGCTTATTCCCTTGTAGTCACACCAATAATGCTGCTTAGAAAGTGGTTTATTACATGGATCTCGATCTCGTTGAAAGGAATGTGAAAACCTATAAGAGTGAACAAACATTCATGGGAGAGGATGGCGCATCTATCACATTACCTACATACTTTGATATCTTTGTTAAGAGGAAACATTCCCCAATCGAATGAAGGATCCACATTAATCAAATTAGGATCCAAAACACCATTGTGGGTGAAATATGATACATTTTCCAAGATGTCTTGGTTCAACCAATCGCCTGAGATGTCCCTACTATCCTTTCTAGCCGAGTTGACACAATCTTCATGACTATAAGTGTTATGAAAGAAAAAGAATGCAGATAGAATGTGGCAAGCAAATAAGCTTAAACATCATCGGCCTTGGAAGAAAACAACAACAATAGAAGAAATGCTCAAGGGAATAATATAAGAGACCAGACATAACTATTTTGGGAAACCTTGTAAAAATGGGAGCAAAAGCAAGAGAAACTATGGACTTTGTCTTAAAAGAAGATGGAGCAATCAAACATGCACGACTTGAACCAACAAGCAAGATCATATAAACTTGATCAAATATTGAAGCAATGAAGCTTTCGAAGAAAATGAAGAAGGATGAATAAAGGGCTCTCTTGCAGATCAATAATGGCAGAAGAGATCAAAATAGCGCTTTAAAAGCCATTTATATCCTACTCACCCACCGAGGATCGTATGATTACCACGCACCACCAACGACTGGCATCTTTTCGAAAACAGTTCAAAAATAATTGAGTACTCTAAGGAACAGGAAACATCATGACTAACTAGCGTAAACAAACATGTCAGTCGCTCCCAGTGAAATGTTACATCTTACAAGAAAGGAAATGCACTTGTTCCCAAGAACGACAACATCCCATTGAAGGTTTCCATGTCCACGGATCATGTCGCTGAGTAAGAATATATGTCACAAACCCTCGATCTGCAAAGCAAAGACAAGGGCTTAGGAACATCTGTTCCAGGATGTTAACAAGGCCCAAAGAGCAAAGGCCTAGTAATGAAGCAACAAAATGCTAAGTGCAGAACAAATGTAGTTTCTTTTCCACTGGGTGGGAAATCTCTCGCACGAATACCCTGCCAATCGTCCTGATCAATCCAACAGTTGACTACAGTCCACACCTAACTTCACGCGTTTAGTTGTCAACTGTTTCTCCTATTTAAAGAAGAAAGCACGTCATTTCTCAAGTATTCAGTCCTCTTGCATTCAAACACAACTTTTCATTCTCATACTAACTTGAATGTTACACTAACCTTACAAGTCAGACTCTCTCTAACACATTAGAAACTCATAATCACAACAATAAACTATACATCCTCACTTTTCAATCAACTCTAATTTCATTAAAGAGCACTAACCCTACAAAACTGACTTGAAAATGTGACACTATATAAAAATTTTCAAACTCTATCTCTAATTAACCTAAAGTGCACTTTAATCAATCCTTATACAAAAATAAATGTATTAAGTATACTATCTTTTCCTTTAATAAGATTGAAATATACCTAGTCTTTATATTCAGAGATGGAAAGTAACGTCCAATTTAATGTTTAATTCACTTGCACCATTATTCTTTAATTCATTCAAACATTTTAATCATCATTATGCCAAAAAAGACCTTTAGCAGTGCTTAAAAGCACTGTCTAAAGTGGTGCTGCTAAAGGTAAAGGCAACACTTTTTTATGGAAAAAGTGTTGCTATAGGCCCACTTTTAGCAGCGCTTTTACATAAAAATGTTGCCTATTCCCCCCCCCCCCCCATACAGCAGCGCTTTTTAAAGAATCACTTTTTTATATTTTTTTCGATAATCTTGCTTATAACAATTACATTCACCTACTTATAATTCAGGCCTTTAATTCAACACTTTGGCCTTATATATACATTGTAATTCAACACTTTGGCCATAATTATTGTAATTCACATAAACCTGCTTATATATAATTCAACACAAGCCGATCCTCAGAACAACTTCACAAATACAGTCAATTTACATATAATTATAAAACCGATAACTTTACAAATGCATTCACTACACATATAGCGCCAAAACTACATACGACTTCCAGAAATATTATTATCCTGCATCAATATTTGACGATACATATACCTTATATAATTCTCAACTCAAGAATGTATTGACACTATTCCTCCTTAATTTCTTCCAGTCCTGCTTTCAAGTAAGTACCACACTTGAATTCATTAAAGTACTACATAATATAGCAGAACATGCACGATTTAGTTTTAAAACTAATTACTCAGATGAAATATCAATTAATTATTAAAATAAATCATATAACTTATAAATTGATCCATACCATGATTGAAATCTCTATTTGGCCCAAATGAATAATTTCCTTCATAAAGTGCAATACAAAATATCCGCAATCAATCTCATTGCACTGACAAGGACACTGTAAATGGAAAAAACAAACGAACATTTATCAGGATATATAGTTTAAATAGTTTTATCAAGTAGAATCACTATAATAGTCAAAAATGTGAAAATATACCTACACTCTGATCCAGCTAATGTTGTTAGCCTTCCTTTTTCGCATTGTTGCTTCTCTTTGTGATCGGAATATTTGTATAGCTCTAACATAATATAAACGAATATTTAGAACAATCTCACATAATAAATAAAGATAATTATTCAGAACAGTATATCTCATCACTTACGTATCAACTATATTCTTCATATCAGGATATTTTGTTTGATCACCATCCAATGAATCTAGATAATACACTATTTCTTTAATCGAATTAATCGCGACCAACAATCAGTGTCCACTGTAAAATAAGACAAAAGTTTATACGAAAATGTTATATAGAATGGCAAAAAACGAATAATTATAATAAATGAATTTAGAATGAAATCTAACCCATGGCCAATATTATATGGCAAAAAGTACAACTTCTCTGTATCTGCGACCATAAATGCTTGGACTATGTAATCTTTGACTACATATGGAGTGTGATCGATTGACCGTGAGTTGATACAACTAACATATACGAATGTGAATCTTGAAGTCAAATCATGTGGGACCAACAACTTGTCATATAAGAACCTTAAATAAAAACATAATCAACATTAAAATATTCAGTTAAATGAGCAAATAAATTGTTCAATTATTTAATTAAAATTGATTGGAGTACCTGATGTAGGAATGCATAACACCGATGCCCAATTCAAAATGTTGGAAAATCTGGTCCAAATCCTCCTTAACAATTGTTTCGGCATATTCAAAATCGAAAATACCTTCCTCCATAGGTATTTGACGAATGCCACCCTCAACCACATCTGTTGTTCCTACATATGTTTCAAGGCACAACCTAAATTGAGGAACATATGCTTTTTTTGGCTCGACCTTTTTTTTGTTGGGCACCTTGATAAATTCAGGCATCTTACCCTTGCTGACTTATTGCAACTGTTGATCATGAACCTAAAAGTCATATAAGTTCAGTAATTAATGTATAATAAGATAATCATGTAACCATAGTAGTACCTGTTTTTTTGATGCAGCTGAATCGGTTTTCCGCACAATAATTTTGTTATCTTTTGATTTGGATTTTGTAGGAGTCTAAGATCATCATGTAAATAAGTAAATGTAATTGTAAGAATAACTTTCATGTATGGGTCGTAAAACATTTGAATACTACAAGGTTCATAATGGTGTTCAACCTACCTCATCATCTATGAAAATGAGATTTAACGGCCATGCAACATACAATCCTATTGCGTCTCCCACCACTGTTGCGTTCGAAACATCATCTGGTATAGGAAATAACACCCCCCCTCTAACTTAATATCAATCGATACTTTCAAAAATCCAGCAGGGAGCGGTTTATGGTGAAGTAAGTCTCCCAAAGTGTTATGCATTTTTCCCTTGCCAACCATGCGATAAGCCGTTGACGATAAATATAGCCGACAAGGTGAAATGCCCTAAACAAATAATGAATATAATCAATGTGTCAATTAAGAAAATTGTGCTAAATTAATTTCAATGTAATATATACAATTACCTCTGGAAGCTTCTGTAGAAAATTGATACTATATTTGTCACTAGTATCTTTACACTCTGGACCACGCCTTTCTGACATGTATCTCTCTTTGTCCTTTTGTAATTCACGAATCTGAGCTTTCAATTCCTCCAACATCTCCATCACTTGTTTATTGCTAGGATTTTTATTCTTTGGCTGCTTATACAGTTTTGATGGAGTGACACCAAATCCCTTACCCCTCACACTCCCAAAACACTCAGGAATATTTAACACTCGACTCAGTATGCTTCTGCAATCATCGTTCTTAGCTGCAGTTATAGTCTGGGATAGAGTCTTCTGAAATATAGATAAAAGCATATATAAATATATTATACACTTTTGAGTTTATGATAAAACTAATGTTGTACTTACACATTGTTCAAATACTTCTTGAACTTCTTCCTGAACGACTCCATCTCTTCCCACACGGGTAGCCTTCCACAAAACATGGTCCGGAAGAGATGTTGCATCACTTTTCTCCTCTTCTAACTACACATTAAGAGAGATGATAAAGCATTCATATCCCATTATATATACTTACTATTTTTTGTAACTATATCATATTAAAGCATTTATATATACTTACTATTTTTTGTTGTAAGCGTGCATATCCCAAACACCCTTTTTTGTATGGTGTCGCTACTCGAAAAATGCATCGCGCAACGACGGGGAGGCGAAAAGAAAGGACAGAAGAGTCGCCACCGAACTTTATTTATCCCATGAGGGGAAAGGAAAATATCGAGAAAAACCTTAAGAAACGAACGGATAAGATGGTCTCGCGACCAAGAACGGGTTTGGAAGCCGGTTATGCGAGGGGAAGGTATTAACACCCCTCGCATCCATCGTACCCGATGGGAACCTTTTGTTTGTCGATGTGTGAATTTATTTGCTTAAATATTATGCTTTAAAGAGTGTTCGAAAAGATAGAGAGAAAGGTTTAGAAACGGGGAAAGAGAGGTAACGAAGGGTAGTGGAGAAAGAACGGACTCGGTAGGACTTCGCGGTCCTAGGCCTACGTATTCTCAACTGATATGAGAAAGTCAGAGTCGACGTAGTTCGGGGAACTACAGATATGGGGGGAATGTGCTCGGCAAGGATTGTGGCCCTTGTGCCTACGTATCTTTACTCAAAAGAAGTAAAGAATCAGAGCAGCCGTAGTTCGGCCTACGGTATGCGGGGAAATTCTGGTAGACGATGCTATCGTGCGCATTCTAGCAGCTTAGGTGTTTTGCTGCTCGCTCGTTGGAGACTTAGGCATTACCTGTTTGCGGTAGAACGGACGTAACATATCCTTTTGAAAGATTGATTAGTTTTCGCCACGCGGGGCAAGAAGTCACGTTTGATTGATTGGATTGTTTTTTAGGGGCGAGACAGGTCCTCGGATAGTAACCCCTACGGGTAGTACCCAATTCTTTATCTCAAAATTTTTTTTATAAAAAAAGGTGTGGTGAACAAGGCGTCTTCGTATTGAAAGACGAGCGTCGAAACCACCCTCACTACAGTGGGCATCCCTATGCTCGAAGAAGAAGAGGTCTACACCCAATCCTCTCTCTTTAATTCAATGCAAAGAGAACTTTGTTCTCTTATTAAAGGTATTTTTGGTTTTGAATGGTAAGTGCTTTGCGACAGAGAACCCTACGGTAAATGTCAGTACTCGGGATAGGAGAAGGCCTACGCCTAACCACTCCACGACCATTCAAGTTTTTGTTATAAGAAAGATTTTGAAAAGGCACTTGGTACGAGACCGAGGTTTTAAGAGAAAAAAGGGGTGGAAGCGTCTTCGTATTGAAAGACGAGTGTCGGGACCACCCTCACTACAGTGGGCGTCCCAACACTCGAAGAAGAAGGGGACTACACCCAATCCTCTTATTTTAATTCAATACCAAGAACAGTTATTTTTGAGAAACGTTACAAGATACAACGCGAGCAAACCCTAATAGAGGGTCAACTTTCAAGTAAGTCCAGGGTCTTGAAAATCATCAATGATTTGAAATGTTGTTTTATTAAATGAAAATAATTAAAATTATGGGTAATTTGCAAAAAGAATGGATCAAGAATAAGTAAGTATGCCAAAGTTATGGATTTTGAAAATTATGGTTTAAAACAATTAAATAAACTAAATAAATTAAAAAAAAGCAAGGGGTGGGGATTGAACCCACCTCCCTTTGGTTCAAAGTCAGCAATCCCAACCACTAAGGCACCAGGCGCGCGTTTGATATGGAAAAGGGGGGAAAAATATAAAAGGGGAGAAAGGGAAATATAAAGGAAGAAATAAAAAAGAAATAAAAGATGGTTTTGGTCCACGGCAGGACTCGAACCAAGGTACAGAGGGGTGTAATATGCAAGGCCTTACCGCTGGGGCGGTGATACTTCCAATAACTAACTTGGAAAGAATAATATACATAGCAAAACAAAGATAATTGCTGGGTAAAAAAAATAAAGCAACTTCAAAGCAAAAGCAAAAGCTGTCCAAAGTACTTCAAAACTCCATGGAATTGAGCAAAGTCTGAGCCTATCTCGCATATTATTTAATGAGGAACACAGTGGTGCTGTTCAAATCTTCAAAATCGTGTTTGTAAAGTAAAAACGAATGAAAATGCAAGAAGAGTTATTGAAGGGCATGGAGGGAAATCAAAGGCTATGACTGATAGAAATATGAACAAATAAAGATCCAATTATGCTTGTGAATCAACGCTTATGGATTAAATTTAATGAACACAAACAGCTTTTCAATGAAACAAACAATGATCACCAAATTGCATAGCATAGGGGTAATCCACAACAAGCCTCAAATCCAAACAAAAGCTAATATCTAAGCCTAAGACAGCATTGTGTACACCATTCGAATTGCAAACAAATCCTGACTTCATCACATACTAACAAGCAAGCAAACACTGTATCTTGACAAACTCCCAACAGTAATCCAAACAGATTTTTATTCCAAACCAAACACAAATTACAACACATGTACAGCAGGAACAGAACTTAAAGAAAACCAAATGTTAAACTTATGCACAGCCAACCACAACAATAGCAGCACAGCAGCCCTACTGTCAAACTGCTCTAAAAAAATGTTAACCTACATGCCAACCAATAGTTTTCTGCCACAAATACAGGTTCCAAACATTGATATTACTATGTTCCAACGAACATCAACAGTGCACTTGATTCTACAATCATCATGAAAACAAACACACTCAATGGTTCTCCTCTTAGACTAACAGAATTCAAGCAATAATGCAAGATGTCAACAGCAGTAGTAGCATCAAATTCAAACCTCAAACAGCAATATATTAACAATCTTCAAGCAGTCAATCCAAATGTCAAATTAAAATTCTATACTCAATCATCACATGGTATTGAATGTGTGTGAGGTGATTTCAAAATAAGTGAGCATGTGTAAAAGTGTTAAAAGCAAAAACAGCTTCAAAACAAAATTTGTAATGCACCAACTTCTAATAGTGTAGCAGTATGTAAATGGTTGAGTGATATGAGATACAAGCATGTGTGCTTTAGTGAGGATGTGGATGTGTACAACAAATTCAGGTTTGATTTGGCCAATTCAAAAAAAGCTTGTTGTGGCAAAGATGTATGATCCTAAACAGTAAGCAAATAAGAAACATTATGGCAGCAAATTTCTCAAGCATCAATTCAATCATAACTGCAGTCATCAGTTTGGCTTGATTACATCACAACAAACAGCAGGTTGAAGCAAACCAAAACCAGGCAAAGATCCAAAACTGTCCCACATACAGACACTATGTCATGAAAACCAAGATAACAAGCAAGACCAATCGACCCTAGTACTGACTCAAAAAAAAACAATATTTCAAACAAACATCCTGCCAATGCTGCAGACTTCAAAACATCAAACCAAAGTAAACAATCAAAATACCAAGTATACACTGCTACAAAAAACTAGATCAGACATGTGATGACATCAAAGAAAGTAATCAAGCACAAACAAACAAAATTGATGAGACAGAGTAACCAAACCATCCATCATGAACACAACAATACACAAAGCACAAACAGTCCTGCACATCAAGACACACACACATTGCACTTTGCTTCTCATACAATTTTAAACATGATATATGCAATGCTCAAATAAACAGCAACATCTCCTGACCTCTAGACCATCACCAATGCAACGAACTCCAACCAACACACACAAAAAGAATGAGCAAAACAAACAGGCACTTGAATGTGGGAGAAGCAAATGAATCCTCTAGATATCCTACTGCTACATGTTAGCATCTCAGGCATAACCACAACACATACATAGCAAAGGGACAGTACATTTTACTAACACAACCTGCACATCACATTCTCATGGTTGAACATCAAACAAGAACGAACCCTCTAGCAAGAAATGAATTTAAAACTGACCAAATAGCATGCTAATATCAGATTCACAGCACTCATGCATGACCAAAACGACACACCAACAGTTGGGTTTTCCTTTAAAAGACTTAAGTGAAATTTTGAAGCATATGAAGTTATCAACCCTAAGTGGAAACTGACAGACAAGGTCAAGACATGAAGGCTACACAAATAGATCCACGATGACAGAATATTCTTAGCAGCAAATACCATGATGTCTAAAGCAAAAATCCACTTCATAACTGAGCATAAGCAACATTTTCATCAGTCTTGACAGAGTAGTTTTAAAACAAAAGATAACTAAAAAAAAATGTGGTGGAAAAATAGGAAGCATATAAACTATGTCCATAGCACAATACTCAAACAATCTCAACAAGTGGTTCAGATCCAAACAACCAACAAACAAACATTATCTCTATAGTAGCATAACCAAAAGAAACCAAAACTCAACAAGTTTACTTAAACAGAAACATAGAACAGGTTGAGTGCTCAAAAAACCAACAATGCTCTTAGTCATCTTAGACTTAATAAGAGTCCAATACTTTAACCAAAACACATAACACACACATCTTTTAAACTGTCAACAGGAATGCAGATAAGACACCATGAACACATTCACCATTTTTCTTCAGCATATGCAAAGTTTGAGAAATAAACTAGGCAGAACAAATATCCAATCATGATATATGCATATGAGGAGAATAAAAGCAAATATCCATACCTAGAAACAAGAACTGAAATGCCAAAGATCTTTGAAGAATCCCACCTTTGAGAGCAGCTCCAAAACCTCACTCTTCAAGATACTTTTCCCTCTTCTCCAACCAGAATCGTGGCTGCTAGGGTTTGTCCTAAACCTAATCCTTTTATATTCCAATTTTGAAATCCAAAATCTTCTGCTGAGCTTTCCCTCGTGGCTATTGTTGGAGTGGGATGGTGGTACCCACTAGAGTTTGCAGCAGGTTATAGAGGCTGCTTGCTTGTCCATATTGGTGATAGATTCAGAGAACGCCCAAAGCAAAGTACCTTTGGTGTTGGTCTTGAAATAGCAAGGTCCTGTACCATTTTCTTCATGAAAAGAAACAAATGCTCCACATTGCAATTTGGCTTGTAACTTGGAATTCTTACTTCAATCATGAAAACTAACTACACCAAAATAATCCTCGCGAAAAAACAAATGGATTAAAACTTTGATTCATCCAAAATGGTCGTGTCTTGCCCTCTCTTCTCTTCTTCACGCACGGCCAAAATGCTTCAAGCTTGCCCAGCCATATGGAATGAAGTAAGGTATTTAACAAAACTGGGGTGGGATAATCACTGGATGTATCGCCACCCCAGTGGTTAAGTCATGCGCCTGTTTACCATATAGTCACGAGTTCGAAACCTGGTGGGAGCAGAATCCACCACAATTTTTTATTCATGCGCCTTTTGTTTCTTTCTTAATATGTATAATTTTTCCTTTCATATTATTCATAAACGTGCGCCTCTGGCCAAGTGGTAAAGGTGAAGGAATGTGGAGCAAGAGGTGGTGGGTTCAAACCCCACCTTGTGCATTTGTCTCAATTATATTTTTTTCACTTTGGAAAAAAAAAGACTTCCTTATTCTCCATATTATATATTTTGAATACACATCCCTTTTTTTTTATCCCTGTAAAAATGCAAATTGCTATGTCATGTAATGTTTTTATGCCCTATGTTGATGCAGATGACGTAAAACATAGGCCAGAGAGGTTGGTCAAATGTTGATGCCAACCGTAGGAGAAAGGGGAACCTTACACAAAGGTCCGAAGATAACATGCATTGATCGCAAAAGATAATTTGTTGGGGAAAGCTTAACCAGACAAATCTGTGGGGAACGAGCGCCCATCAAAGGATAACATTCAAAAACAATCGACCAAAAGTCGGAACACAAGCTACTAACCAAGAGTTAGAATCGCTTAGAAAGAATAACATCGACCAAAAGTCGGGAAAAGCTACTAACCAAAAGTTAGGATTGCTTAGAAGGATTAACATCGACCAAAAGTCGGAAAACAAGCTACTAACCAAGAGTTAGGATCGCTTAGAAAGAAACAACATCGACCAAAAGTCGGGAAAAGCTACTAACCAAGAGTTAGGATCACTTGGAAGAAACAACATCGACCAAAAGTCGGAAAATAAGCTACTAACCAAGAGTTAGGATCGCTTGGAAGAAACAACATCGACCAAAAGTCGGAAAACAAGCTACTAACCAAGAGTTAGGATCGCTTAGAAGAAACAACATCGACCAAAAGTCGGAAAACAAGCTACTAACCAAGAGTTAGGATCGCTTGGAAGAAACAACATCAACCAAAAGTCGGAAAACAAGCTACTAACCAAGAGTTAGGATCGCTTAGAAGAAACAACATCGACCAAAAGTCGGAAAAAGCTACTAACCAAAAGTTAGGATCGCTTAGAAGGATTAACATCGACCAAAAGTCGGAAAACAAGCTACTAACCAAGAGTTAGGATCGCTTAGAAAGAAACAACATCGACCAAAAGTCGGGAAAAGCTACTAACCAAGAGTTAGGATCACTTGGAAGAAACAACATCGACCAAAAGTCGGAAAACAAGCTACTAACCAAGAGTTAGGATCGCTTGGAAGAAACAACATCGACCAAAAGTCGGAAAACAAGCTACTAACCAAGAGTTAGGATCGCTTAGAAGAAACAACATCGACCAAAAGTCGGAAAACAAGCTACTAACCAAGAGTTAGGATCGCTTGGAAGAAACAACATCGACCAAAAGTCGGAAAACAAGCTACTAACCAAGAGTTAGGATCGCTTAGAAGAAACAACATCGACCAAAAGTCGGAACATAAACTCTGTTAGGGAGAGTGATAAGATGGACACGTCTGTCAAAGACCTTCGCTGGAGATCTATATTCCAAACAGGCTTGATGAATATACTGACAATTGTTGAAGATACGCCTGAGAATAAAAAGGATAACAACCTGGCATATGTTTCACATGCGTATGTTTGAATATGGCGAAATGCTCCATACGAAATGGAAATGCTTCGCATTTGGGTAGATGTTATGCATGAATGTAGATGCAAATGGACCTCTTTAGCAACATAAATGCTAAAGAGAAAGGGCCAACTCCGTTGGGGCAATGTCTGATATGCTTAGCGCAAGTAAACTCATGCTGGGAAAACAAGCTCTGGATAGCCTCCGAGGAACAACTGGGTAAAACTGCTCTGATAAGCACATAGTCCACCCTGCTGGGGAAATCAAATGTGAATGATTAAACAGAATAACTCTACTGGGGAAACAACAGCTGAGCGCTGTGAATTACTCTCTTCTGCTGGAGATTGAATCCACTATCTGCTAGGGATATTGAAAAAGATTTACTGGGAGATTATCCCACACTCTCTCTGCTGGGGGATGGAGATTAACGATCTCTGCTTGGGGACAACAATAAATAGACAAAAGTGTTGTACGGTCAACGCCAAATTGTCAATTGTGACCTTAGTTAAAAATCAAATGTCTTGATTAACAATTAGAAAAGCCCACACGTTTTATGTATGCAATTTCTTTTCTCATCAAAAATGTTAGACGTCTTTCGTAATCAAAATGGTAAAAGTAAAAAACGGAACAGAAAGCTTTTTCTGAATAGTATGTTTTATTGATGAAAGGCCTGAAGATAGGCAAATTTACATCGGATGCAACTCCTGAAAAGAGAAAGTTGCGCAAAAAACTAATTTGTAAGAAAAATATACAAAATGTCGGCAATGTGATACAGACAAACACCATGTAACGACTCATCCATGATTGGCGTGACTTCGACGTTTTCCGATACTTTAACTTCCGAAGAGATTGATTTGAATGGTCGATCCTCGAGTTCTCCCTAGAGTTCATTATGCTCGTGATGATCAATGTGCAGGTCGCAGTCATTGCTTCAAAATCCCTAATTTTTGCCTGAATCGCCCTTGCGGGTTTTCAATTCACCGGGATACCCATTTTTGCCAGAGCTGCCCTTTCAGGTTTTCAACTCTGCGAGTTCATATATTTTTTTTATATATATCCCTAACTTTTGCCCGAACCTATCCTTTTATGGTTCGTCGGGATGCCCCATTTTTGCCTGGATACTCCTTTTCTTTCCAGCGGGCTTTCTTAAGCAAAATATTTCTTGACTGCGTCTGCGTTCACCGGGGATGTAAAATCTTCGCCATCCATAGTTGAAAGTAACAAGGCTCCTCCTGAGAATGCTTTTCTTACAACATATGGCCCCTCGTAGTTGGGGGTCCATTTGCCCCTATGATCGTTTTGTGGTGGGAGAATTCGCTTCAACACTAAGTCGCCTGCCTGGAAGCTCCGAGGTCGCATCTTCTTGTCATAGGCGCTCTTCATCCTCTTTTGATACAAACGACCGTACGCAAGAGACGCCAATCTTTTCTCATCCATCAAACTAAGTTGATTCAATCTGTTCTTTACCCATTCTGCTTCATCTAGTTTGACATCCGCCAGTACTCTTAGAGAAGGGATCTCGACCTCCAATGGCAGAACGGCTTCCATGCCATACACCAACGAGAAAGGAGTTGCCCCAGTTGAAGTACGCACCGAAGTGCGATATCCATGTAAGGCAAAGGGCAACATCTCGTGCCAATCCTTATAAGTTATCACCATCTTCTGTACTATCTTCTTAATGTTCTTGTTGGCTGCTTCCACCGCGCCATTCATCTTCGGACGATATGGAGAAGAATTGTGATGCTCAATTTTGAAATTCTGGCACAACTCTTTCACCATCTTATTATTCAGATTAGAACCATTGTCGGTAATGATCCTCTCGGGTATTCCGTCTCGACAGATGATGTCTCTTTTGATGAATCGGGCTACTACCTGCTTCGTGACATTGGCATAAGAGGCCGCTTCGACCCATTTGGTGAAATAGTCGATAGCTACTAAGATGAAACGGTGTCCATTGGATGCGGTCGGCTCAATCTTCCCAATCATATCAATGCCCCACATGGAAAAGGGCCATGGTGATGACATGACATTTAAAGGACACGGCGGTACATGAATCTTGTCGGCATAAATTTGACATTTATGGCATTTCTTGGCATACTTGAAGCAATCTGACTCCATAGTTAACCAATAATACCCAACCCTTAATAACTTTCGAGACATGGCATGTCCGCCTGCATGTGTTCCGAAAGCACCTTCGTGGACCTCTTCCATAAGCAGATTCGCTTCTTTTTCGTCCACACATCTTAGTAGCACTAAGTCATGGTTTCTTCGATAGAGCGCACCGTCCGGATTCAGATAGAAATTGCCGAACAATCTTCTCAAAGTCTTCTTATCTTGGATAGATGCCCCAGGCGGGTACTCTTGGTTCTTAAGAAAGTTCCGGATGTAGTAAAACCATGGTTTACCGTCAGGAGCTTCATCTATTGCGAACACAAATGCTGGTCTATCGAGCCGCGAAATGACAATTATTGGAGCATCGTTCCAGAAGTTAACTTTGTACATCGAGGATAGAGTAGCCAAAGCATCGGCCATCTGATTCTCTGCTCTCGGCACATGGTGAAGCTCTACTCGATCGAAAAAAGGTAGCAACCTCCTTGCGTAGTTCATGTATGGGATCAGATTTAGCTGGCGCGTTTCCCACTCCCCCTTGATTTGGTTGACCACTAAGGCTGAATCTCCATAGATATCAAGGTTCTTGATTCTTAAGTCGATTGCTTCTTCAATACCCATGATACACGCTTCGTATTCAGCCTCGTTATTGGTGCATGGGAATGTTAACCTTGCGGTGAATGGTATATGGGACCCATGGGGAGTTGTAATGATTGCCCCAATCCCACTGCCGTATGAGTTAACAGCGCCGTCAAAGATTAATTTCCACTGGGAACCCAATTCCGGTCCCTCGCCCGGCAACGGTTCATCGCAATCTTTCATTTTTAAGTACATAATGTCTTCGTCAGGAAAGTCAAACTTCATTGGCTGATAATCATCGACTGGCTGCTCCGCAAGGTATTCTGACAGAACACTACCTTTAATAGCTTTTTGAGACACATATTGAATATCATATTCTGTCAGAATCATCTGCCACCTAGCGATCCTTCCTGATAGCGCCTGCTTTTCGAATACGTACTTAATTGGGTCCATCTTTGAAATCAACATGGTTGTGTGGTTTAGCATATACTGTCTTAGGCGTTTGGCGGCCCAAGCAAGTGCGCAACAAGTCTTTTATAACATTGAATATCTGGATTCACAGTCTGTGAACCTTTTACTCAAGTAGTAAATTGCGTGCTCCTTTCTTCCAGTCTCGTCGTGCTGACCGAGAACACAGCCCATAGAATTCTCAAGAACTGTTAAGTACATTATCAACGGTCTCTCAGCCACGGGGGCATCAGTATTGGGGGTTCTTGTAGATACTCCTTTATTTTATCAAACGCTTTCTGGCAATTCTCATTCCAAATGACCGCCTGATCCTTCCTCAAAAGTTTAAACAACGGCTCGCAAGTGGCGGTGAGGTGAGATATGAACCTTGCAATATAGTTCAATCTACCCAAGAAACCCCGAACCTGTTTCTCAGTCTTTGGTGCTGGCATTTCTTGAATTGCCTTGATCTTCGCGGGATCAACCTCAATACCTTTTTCACTAACAATGAAGCCCAAAAGCTTTCCTGACCGCACGCCGAAGGTGCACTTACTCGGATTCAGCCTCAATTTGAACTTCCTCAATCTCTCAAACAGTTTTAGAAGATTTACCAGGTGCCCTTCTTCCGTTTGAGACTTCGCAATCATATCGTCGACATAAACTTCGATCTCGTGATGCATCATGTCGTGAAAAAGCGTGACCATTGCTCTTTGATAAGTTGCCCCTGCGTTTTTCAACCCGAAAGGCATCACCTTATAGCAAAAGGTCCCCCAAGGTGTAATGAAAGTTGTTTTCTCCATATCCTCGGGCGCCATCTTGATTTGATTATATCCGGAGAAACCATCCATGAAAGAAAACACTGAGTGCTGCGCGGTGTTATCAACAAGCATATCAATATGGGGAAGCGGGAAATCATCCTTTGGGCTCGCTCTATTCAAGTCTCTATAGTCAACACACATCCTAACTTTACCGTCCTTTTTAGGCACGGGCACAATGTTAGCGACCCAAGGAGGGTAGTTGGCTACGACAAGAAATCCAGCATCTAACTGTTTTTGAACTTCTTCCTTGATCTTTACTGCCATGTCTGGCCTCGTTCTTCTCAATTTCTGTTTGACAGGAGGACATTCTTCACGAAGAGGCAGACGATGAACCACGATATCTGTGTCAAGTCCGGGCATATCCTCATACGACCAAGCAAACACATCTTTGTACTCTTGGAGTAACTCAATCAATCGTTGCTTGACCTCATCTTGCAATGTGGCCCTTATTCTGACCTCCTTCTTATCTTCTTCGGTTCCTAAGTTGATAACTTCAACTTCCTCCTGATGAGGCAAGATGACCTTTTCCTCTTGTCTGAGTAATCTGGCAATCTCCTCAGGCAGGTTTTCGTCCTCCTCGATCTCTTCTTCTGCTTGAAAGATCGGATTGTCAAAGTCATACCGAGTCATAGACGAGTCTGAGTCGGTGGCATCTGAAATGTGTAACCTGCGATGATGATGATTTTATGCTTTTAAATGATATGCAAACAAAACGAACACAAACCACATTGCCATTTTATTGTTAAAAATGAAAACAAGAAAAACAAGGATCACAAAATTTTGAATGAAAAGACGCCTTTTAATTGATAATAAAAGATTGTTCACATGCATAAAAGATAGGGCCCTACAAATAAAGTCCATTATGCCTTGGGCAGAGCATATGGAAATACATTAATCAAAACAAAACAATTACTCTTCATAGGTCACTGTGACAACTTTTTCCACGCTCCAGTTCTTCAACCCTTGGTCGGGGACGCATGGCTGGATCCATGTATCCATATCACAGTCACTATCTCCTTCCCCATCTGATATGGCGTTGATACGATCGAAAATGACCCCACTGCTAGTAAATTGAACTGGACCTTTGTAGCGAGGAGCGCTCTGTGAAGATGAAGCATACGGGCTGTACCCCAATCCAAACTTATCCTGCTTGTTTGGGACGTTTACCACCTGCCCCCATCCTGGTGCTGATCTAGACTTCACTATGGCTTGAGAATCCTTGTAGGACGTCATAGAAACTTCTGGCGCCTTTGTTTCCACTGGTGCCTTCTCCTTGATTTGAATTGTCTCGAAAGCTTGGCACAGGGTTTCGTGAATTTCACCATCGACCTCCACATATTTGAATGAAGACAGATGGCTTACCATAATGTCCTCCTCACCGCAGACAGTCACAATGCTACCGTCCACCATGTACTTCAATTTCTGGTGCAAGGTTGATGTCACAGCTCCTGCTGAGTGTATCCATGGTCGCCCCAAAAGACAGCTATAAGTCGGGCTGATATCCATTACATAAAACACTATATCAAAAACCTCCGGACCAACTTGAATTGGCAGAGTCAGTTCCCCAAGTACTGACCTTCTTGTCCCATCAAAGGCTCTAACTACTAAGCTGCTTGGAGTGCACACTACTCCTCGAATATCCAGTTTCATGAGGGCTTTCTTGGGTAACACATTTAATGACGACCCAGTGTCTACCAAAACATGAGACAAAACAACTCCTTTACATTCGACGGAAATGTGCAGTGCCGAATTGTGATTCCTTCCTTTTGGTGTTAAATCAAAATCCGTAAAGCCCAACCCATTTCCTGCATTAACATGGGCCATCACTCCCTCCAACTGATTCACAGATATTTCTTGTGGTACATAAGCGTTATCAAGCACCTTGAGTAAAGCACTTTTGTGAGCCTCAGAACATAACAACAACGATAAGATGGAAATCTTTGAAGGTGTCTGTTGGAGATGATCCACAATCTTATAGTCACTCTTCCTTATCATGCGCATGAACTCCTCGGTGTCCTTCAGCGCAGCCTCCTTTTCTCTAGCATGAGAGCTTTCTTCTACTACAAATTTCCCTTTACCTCTATCAGCCCTTTCTGCGTTTACTTCGGGAGGCGCAAATATTCTCCCACTCCGAGTCATTCCTCCAGCCCCTACCAAATTGTCGACCGAATCAAAAGGAGAATTCTCCAACTCCTGTTTCTGTCCGTTGTAATAGCATTCTGCTCCATAGTTCCAAGGAATGGCTTTGGAGCTCTCATAAGGTACAGGTCCCGCCTTGGTGAATATAATGGTAGGTCGCACCGGAGGCGCAGAAATAGTAATTGTCTTGAAAGGGATAGAGATGGTGGCCACCTCATCCTCTTCTTCATCGTTTAATTTTTCATCCTTCTCACAGATCTTATCAAATTGTAGAACACCTTCATTCATCATGCGCTGTATGTGATTCTTCAAATTCTCACACCCTTCAGGATGGGCAGCGCATTTTTCACAGTCCTTTTCACATCCAGGAAACACCCCACCTCCTAACATCTTGCTTTTCACAAAACTCAAAGGAGTCTTTAGCTCTTTGACATCATATACCAAGTTTAAATCTTCTCCTTCAACTACAGCATTCACCCCACCTGCCCCATGGTTCGGCATAGGATTTTGAACGACGTTGGGCGCATCGTGGTTAAAGTTGATAATCTTGTTGTCAACGAGGTCTTGCACCTTGTGCTTGAAGGCTTTACAATTATCAATATGGTGGCCAGGAGCACCATAGTGGAAGTCGCACCTAGCATTGGCGTCGTACCCGGGAGGGGGCTGGCCAATTAGAGGTGCCAACGTCCTTTTCTGGACCAAATCTAATCGCAGTAAGTGTTGTAGTAACTGAGAGTAAGGCATTGTTGGGGTGTCAAAGTGCCTATCCACCACCCTTCTTCGGTCTGGGTATTGCCTCAGAGCAAAATTTCGCTGTTGAGGTTGTTGTTGTTGCTGTTGCGGACGTGGTTGCTGTTGAGGTAGTTGTTGCTGAAGTGGTTGTTGTTGGGGTGGTAACGTTGCCGGGATGGCAATACTAGCTACCTGTGATGGTTGATGATAGTAGGGTTGTTGCTGATATTGATTCTGATTCCGGTTCCGATTCCTGAAACTTGACACCGCGTTTGCCTCATTTTCTCTTTTCTTAGCTCCAAAGTTCTTTCTTCCACCTCCCAGAGAAGTTCCTTCTCCTGCTTGAATTTTCCCCAACTTTATGCCGTTCTCGACTCTTTCGCCGGTGATGATCAAATCTGAGAAGCTTCCCGACATGTTACTCACCAACTTCTCGTAGTAGATTCCAGGCAATGTTCCCACGAATAGATCAATCAGTTCTCTTTCCACCATGGGAGGTTGAACTCTAGCGGCAAGCTCCCGCCACCTTTGAGCGTATTCTTTAAAACACTCATTACTCCTTTGGGATAAATTCTGCAGCTGCACTCGATTAGGTGCCAAGTCACTGTTGTATTGGTAGTGTTGGACAAAAGCTTCCGCCAAATTCTTCCAACTTCGGATGTTGACAGGTTCCAAACCCATGTACCACTCTAGGGAAGGTCCTGACAGGCTATCTTGGAAAAAGTGCATAAGCAACTTCTCATCATCAGAGTACGCTGACATCCTTCGGAAATAGGAGCGGATATGCACCTTTGGACATGTTGTTCCCTTGTACTTATCGAAGTCCGGTACTTTGAACTTTGGAGGAATCTTAAGTCCCGGAATTAGTCCCAGATTGGACATGTCAAGCCCCATAGTGTTCTGGTTTTCCAGAATGCTCTTCATCTTTTCTTCTATTTCATCAAACCTTCTATTGGTGTCGGATCGTAGCCCTCCCCCAAGGTCCCTCATGGAGAAGATATCATCCTGTTCATCTTGGTCCCATTGAGGATTCACGCTAGTAGGTATGGCGCCTCCCATAACTGGGATAGGAATTCCGGTTTGTTCTCTTCCGCCCGGAAGGTTAACTACAGTTGGGCCGCCATTGGCTTGCGAGGTTCCACCATTAACAGGAGGGGGAATAGCAGCAGCTCCTCCATGCAAAACGCCACCCCCATCCACTAGAGGTATTAAAGGTTGGACCAAAGTCCTCAACTGGTCTTGGCCATTGGCCACCCCCTGCATCATCTCCATGAACTGCGCCATCTTCTCACGAAACTCTGTAAGCTCAGCCTGAACCTGTTCCATAATCCTCTGTTGATTTCTCCGCGTGTTGTAAGAGTGTTGAGAAGTCAGCTTGCTCTTTCTCTTTATCTCTTTACTGAAATGGCAAGCGGTGTGAGGTCGAGTTTCAGGGAATGCAAAATGATGCGCAAGTTCATGCGAATGCTCAAGAGACTTTCGAAACCTATGATTATAACCGGTATTATAGAACTGCGAGTGAACAAATAATAAAGAAAACACAATTAGACCAAAAGCAAATTCTCATTAATTTGGGAAGATTCAATACAACATTTGCTGACTATGCCGAATAACAAATCTCATTACAAGAAAAACACTAAATGACTGAAAATCAAGAGTACTAAAAACTAGAATTTCTCCTTTTGGAGACGCTCTTCAAGCTTCTTCGTCTCGAACATGAACCTCCTAACCATTTGGTCGCAGAGCTGGATAAAGTGGTGAACAGAAGGGGGGATATCCTTTCCTTCCAAGTCTTGAATGGCGCTTTCTAACCTCCATGGGATATCTCGGATCATGAGGTTGCAGTGCTCCACCAAACTGTTGTACCTAGCACGGCACGTATCTAGAGTCGACTGGTAATAACAAATAGAATCCACATGGGTGTCCAACAACTCATTGAGCTGAGCCTCTTTCTCGAGCCACTGCGCACCATCTCTTTGCAAAGCCTCAAAACGATTCCTCCAAAGAAGGGCTGTTTCTTGGGCATTTTCCAATTCTTGACACTTGTTGTTCCACATGTCAGATGTGACATATGAACCCCTCAAGGCCTCCTCTTTGAGTCTTCGTTTATTTTCCGCTAGGGTCAAGGCACTTCTTAGTTGTTCCTCAAGATTCCCAATATCAGCTTCAAGATTCTCTCGTATTTCCTTTTTCTCGGCAGAGGCAATCTCAAAGAAGTGCCATGCCCTATCACAAGAAGCTTTGGTGTCCTTTAGGCGCTGCCGGAGAGTTGTTAATGATGCATCAGCCCCTTCGTAACCCTGTTGGTACCTGACTCTCAAATCTGTTTCCAACTTCAGCTTCTTGCTACTCTCAACTGCTTGATCTTGTTCAAACTCCACCTTTCTTTTGTATTGACCACTCTCCACATTTGCTTGATGGACTTCATTCTGAAGATCCTGATTCTCTTTAGTCAATCTCTCCACTACTATCTTCAGCTTTTCATATTCTTCTATGGACACATGAGTGGGAGCAGGAGGTGCTTCACGCATAGATGGCTCGGAGGGGAATGGTAATGACCTCTCAGCCACTCTAGCTAGTAACCACTGGTTGTATGGTTCTTTTGCCACACAATTCTTCGCTTTTAACTCCTTCCTCCCTTTGGTATGAATCTTGCCCCAAGCCTTGGCAATTTTCCTGACAAAGGCATGATCCTCTGATGTGGATAGCAAAAAGAAACTCTGAACCTTTTCTGCCTCGGGCTTGTCTTCCATAGCATAACCCAACTGGCGTAACGCCATGACTGGATTATAGTTAATACAACCGGCCCTACTGATCAAAGGTACATTACCGAATCCTCCACAACTAAAAATGATTTCCACATCATAATACTCATGAGAGTACCAAGCAATATCACTAGCTTCTAGAGACATGATGCGTTGGGACCATTTTAATTCCTTCTTGTTATCCACGAACGGCCCTTTCTTTGGCAAATGAGAAGCATACCATTGGTATAGTAGGTGAGAGCAGCATTGAATCATTCCTCCCTTCTTTTCACTCCTCCAATGAATGGAGTGATAAACATCGGCGAGGAGCGTGGGAATGGGATTCCTTTGTATGAAGAGAATGATAGCTGTGATGTCTACAAAATTGTCCATATTTGGAAAGAGGACAATCCCATAAATCATTAGAGCAACACTAACACCAAACTTCTCCCAATCTTCATCAGCTTTGTATTGAGTAGCCTTTTCTAGCAGAAATTTCAGTGGGAATCCTTGAACACCTCCCTTACTTGTTAGTCCCTCCTTGACTTCTTCTTTGGTGATATGAAGAGCGAGAGCAATGACAGCAGGTTTTGGTTCTTCTTCCAAACCAGTATAGACAAGTTGATCTTTAATCTTAATATTCAAAATGTGAGAGTATTCCTCCAAAGTAGGAGCCAATTGGTAGTCTTGAAAAGTGAAACACCGGAGAGGCGCATCATAGAATTGAGCCATGGCATACAAGGCCCAAGTATCAACCCTAGAGTGGAGAAGATCAAGTATTTTCCCATGTTTCCCTTGAATGTTGATCTTGATAACTTTTGGCACTCCAACCAGAAGATCTTGAAGTGCTTCCAACTTTGGTTCCCTAAACTTTATGGAATTTGTGCTTCTTTTCCTTTGATCAGCCATTGAATTCACTAATACCTGAGATAAACATAGCTTCTCAAGCCTCTTGACATGCAAAAAATGATATGTAATGTGATGTTTAATGAATGCATATGATAATGAAACACAACAAGATTAACGTCACAAGTCCTGCAAAATAACAACACCAGGTATCCTTCCCATCGGGTGAGCAATCTACTGGTTTGAGAGGGTGTTCCAAAAGGCTTTTCAAACAAAGTCCTATGCACTAACCCTTAAAAGTTTCCCATCATAACGACTACTCGTAAGACGGTACTCCTTTCGAAAAGGATGAACACAGAGTCATGTTTTAGTAACCTTTGGAATAAGGTTCTACAAAGGTCTTCAGAATCGCGGACTCCCAAGTTGGAAACAAGAATGTCATTACGGCTACACGTAAGACATCATTATTCCACTGGGGTCTCCTCTGAGCGGTGGAATTCGATCCAACTCAACGAGTCATAAGTCTCGCAAATCAGAAAGAAACCACCTCCTAACTTAGTGCATACTCGAAAGCTCGGGTAGAAAGCTTTATCTCACCAACCAAACAATAAACCCAACAAGTCAGAAAGAAACACAATCATAAAACAAATAGCAAAACAAATAAAGCACAAATGCGAAAAACAAAATAGGCGTGGCTTGCTAGGAGTCCCCAGCAGAGTCGCCAGCTGTCGCTACTCGAAAAATGCATCGCGCAACGACGGGGAGGCGAAAAGAAAGGACAGAAGAGTCGCCACCGAACTTTATTTATCCCATGAGGGGAAAGGAAAATATCGAGAAAAACCTTAAGAAACGAACGGATAAGATGGTCTCGCGACCAAGAACGGGTTCGGAAGCCGGTTATGCGAGGGGAAGGTATTAGCACCCCTCGCATCCATCGTACCCGATGGGAACCTTTTGTTTTTCGATGTGTGAATTTATTTGCTTAAATATTATGCTTTAAAGAGTGTTCGAAAAGATAGAGAGAAAGGTTTAGAAACGGGGAAAGAGAGGTAACGAAGGGTAGTGGAGAAAGAACGGACTCGGTAGGACTTCGCGGTCCTAGGCCTACGTATTCTCAACTGATATGAGAAAGTCAGAGTCGACGTAGTTCGGGGAACTACAGATATGGGGGGAATGTGCTCGGCAAGGATTGTGGCCCTTGTGCCTACGTATCTTTACTCAAAAGAAGTAAAGAATCAGAGCAGCCGTAGTTCGGCCTACGGTATGCGGGGAAATTCTGGTAGACGATGCTATCGTGCGCATTCTAGCAGCTTAGGTGTTTTGCTGCTCGCTCGTTGGAGACTTAGGCATTACCTGTTTGCGGTAGAACGGACGTAACATATCCTTTTGAAAGATTGATTAGTTTTCGCCACGCGGGGCAAGAAGTCACGTTTGATTGATTGGATTGTTTTTTAGGGGCGAGACAGGTCCTCGGATAGTAACCCCTACGGGTAGTACCCAATTCTTTATCTCAAAATTTTTTTTATAAAAAAAGGTGTGGTGAACAAGGCGTCTTCGTATTGAAAGACGAGCGTCGAAACCACCCTCACTACAGTGGGCATCCCTATGCTCGAAGAAGAAGAGGTCTACACCCAATCCTCTCTCTTTAATTCAATGCAAAGAGAACTTCGTTCTCTTATTAAAGGTATTTTTGGTTTTGAATGGTAAGTGCTTTGCGACAGAGAACCCTACGGTAAATGTCAGTACTCGGGATAGGAGAAGGCCTACGCCTAACCACTCCACGACCATTCAAGTTTTTGTTATAAGAAAGATTTTGAAAAGGCACTTGGTACGAGACCGAGGTTTTAAGAGAAAAAAGGGGTGGAAGCGTCTTCGTATTGAAAGACGAGTGTCGGGACCACCCTCACTACAGTGGGCGTCCCAACACTCGAAGAAGAAGGGGACTACACCCAATCCTCTTATTTTAATTCAATACCAAGAACAGTTATTTTTTAGAAACGTTACAAGATACAACGCGAGCAAACCCTAATAGAGGGTCAACTTTCAAGTAAGTCCAGGGTCTTGAAAATCATCAATGATTTGAAATGTTGTTTTATTAAATGAAAATAATTAAAATTATGGGTAATTTGCAAAAAGAATGGATCAAGAATAAGTAAGTATGACAAAGTTATGGATTTTGAAAATTATGGTTTAAAACAATTAAATAAACTAAATAAATTAAAAAAAAGCAAGGGGTGGGGATTGAACCCACCTCCCTTTGGTTCAAAGTCAGCAATCCCAACCACTAAGGCACCAGGCGCGCGTTTGATATGGAAAAGGGGGGAAAAATATAAAAGGGGAGAAAGGGAAATATAAAGGAAGAAATAAAAAAGAAATAAAAGATGATTTTGGTCCACGGCAGGACTCGAACCAAGGTACAGAGGGGTGTAATATGCAAGGCCTTACCGCTGGGGCGGTGATACTTCCAATAACTAACTTGGAAAGAATAATATACATAGCAAAACAAAGATAATTGCTGGGTAAAAAAAATAAAGCAACTTCAAAGCAAAAGCAAAAGCTGTCCAAAGTACTTCAAAACTCCATGGAATTGAGCAAAGTCTGAGCCTATCTCGCATATTATTTAATGAGGAACACAGTGGTGCTGTTCAAATCTTCAAAATCGTGTTTGTAAAGTAAAAACGAATGAAAATGCAAGAAGAGTTATTGAAGGGCATGGAGGGAAATCAAAGGCTATGACTGATAGAAATATGAACAAATAAAGATCCAATTATGCTTGTGAATCAACGCTTATGGATTAAATTTAATGAACACAAACAGCTTTTCAATGAAACAAACAATGATCACCAAATTGCATAGCATAGGGGTAATCCACAACAAGCCTCAAATCCAAACAAAAGCTAATATCTAAGCCTAAGACAGCATTGTGTACACCATTCGAATTGCAAACAAATCCTGACTTCATCACATACTAACAAGCAAGCAAACACTGTATCTTGACAAACTCCCAACAGTAATCCAAACAGATTTTTATTCCAAACCAAACACAAATTACAACACATGTACAGCAGGAACAGAACTTAAAGAAAACCAAATGTTAAACTTATGCACAGCCAACCACAACAATAACAGCACAGCAGCCCTACTGTCAAACTGCTCTAAAAAAATGTTAACCTACATGCCAACCAATAGTTTTCTGCCACAAATACAGGTTCCAAACATTGATATTACTATGTTCCAACGAACATCAACAGTGCACTTGATTCTACAATCATCATGAAAACAAACACACTCAATGGTTCTCCTCTTAGACTAACAGAATTCAAGCAATAATGCAAGATGTCAACAGCAGTAGTAGCATCAAATTCAAACCTCAAACAGCAATATATTAACAATCTTCAAGCAGTCAATCCAAATGTCAAATTAAAATTCTATACTCAATCATCACATGGTATTGAATGTGTGTGAGGTGATTTCAAAATAAGTGAGCATGTGTAAAAGTGTTAAAAGCAAAAACAGCTTCAAAACAAAATTTGTAATGCACCAACTTCTAATAGTGTAGCAGTATGTAAATGGTTGAGTGATATGAGATACAAGCATGTGTGCTTTAGTGAGGATGTGGATGTGTACAACAAATTCAGGTTTGATTTGGCCAATTCAAAAAAAGCTTGTTGTGGCAAAGATGTATGATCCTAAACAGTAAGCAAATAAGAAACATTATGGCAGCAAATTTCTCAAGCATCAATTCAATCATAACTGCAGTCATCAGTTTGGCTTGATTACATCACAACAAACAGCAGGTTGAAGCAAACCAAAACCAGGCAAAGATCCAAAACTGTCCCACATACAGACACTATGTCATGAAAACCAAGATAACAAGCAAGACCAATCGACCCTAGTACTGACTAAAAAAAAAACAATATTTCAAACAAACATCCTGCCAATGCTGCAGACTTCAAAACATCAAACCAAAGTAAACAATCAAAATACCAAGTATACACTACTACAAAAAACTAGATCAGACATGTGATGACATCAAAGAAAGTAATCAAGCACAAACAAACAAAATTGATGAGACAGAGTAACCAAACCATCCATCATGAACACAACAATACACAAAGCACAAACAGTCCTGCACATCAAGACACACACACATTGCACTTTGCTTCTCATAACATTTTAAACATGATATATGCAATGCTCAAATAAACATCAACATCTCCTGACCTCTAGACCATCACCAATGCAACGAACTCCAACCAACACACACAAAAAGAATGAGCAAAACAAACAGGCACTTGAATGTGGGAGAAGCAAATGAATCCTCTAGATATCCTACTGCTACATGTTAGCATCTCAAGCATAACCACAACACATACATAGCAAAGGGACAGTACATTTTACTAACACAACCTGCACATCACATTCTCATGGTTGAACATCAAACAAGAACGAACCCTCTAGCAAGAAATGAATTTAAAACTGACTAAATAGCATGCTAATATCAGATTCACAGCACTCATGCATGACCAAAACGACACACCAACAGTTGGGTTTTCCTTTAAAAGACTTAAGTGAAATTTTGAAGCATATGAAGTTATCAACCCTAAGTGGAAACTGACAGACAAGGTCAAGACATGAAGGCTACACAAATAGATCCACGATGACAGAATATTCTTAGCAGCAAATACCATGATGTCTAAAGCAAAAATCCACTTCATAACTGAGCATAAGCAACATTTTCATCAGTCTTGACAGAGTAGTTTTAAAACAAAAGATAACTAAAAAAAAAATGTGGTGGAAAAATAGGAAGCATATAAACTATGTCCATAGCACAATACTCAAACAATCTCAACAAGTGGTTCAGATCCAAACAACCAACAAACAAACATTATCTCTATAGTAGCATAACCAAAAGAAACCAAAACTCAACAAGTTTACTTAAACAGAAACATAGAACAGGTTGAGTGCTCAAAAAACCAACAATGCTCTTAGTCATCTTAGACTTAATAGGAGTCCAATACTTTAACCAAAACACATAACACACACATCTTTTAAACTGTCAACAGGAATGCAGATAAGACACCATGAACACATTCACCATTTTTCTTCAGCATATGCAAAGTTTGAGAAATAAACTAGGCAGAACAAATATCCAATCATGATATATGCATATGAGGAGAATAAAAGCAAATATCCATACCTAGAAACAAGAACTGAAATGCCAAAGATCTTTGAAGAATCCCACCTTTGAGAGCAGCTCCAAAACCTCACTCTTCAAGATACTTTTCCCTCTTCTCCAACCAGAATCGTGGCTGCTAGGGTTTGTCCTAAACCTAATCCTTTTATATTCCAATTTTGAAATCCAAAATCTTCTGCTGAGCTTTCCCTCGTGGCTATTGTTGGAGTGGGATGGTGGTACCCACTAGAGTTTGCAGCAGGTTATAGAGGCTGCTTGCTTGTCCATATTGGTGATAGATTCAGAGAACGCCCAAAGCAAAGTACCTTTGGTGTTGGTCTTGAAATAGCAAGGTCCTGTACCATTTTCTTCATGAAAAGAAACAAATGCTCCACATTGCAATTTGGCTTGTAACTTGGAATTCTTACTTCAATCATGAAAACTAACTACACCAAAATAATCCTCGCGAAAAAACAAATGGATTAAAACTTTGATTCATCCAAAATGGTCGTGTCTTGCCCTCTCTTCTCTTCTTCACGCACGGCCAAAATGCTTCAAGCTTGCCCAGCCATATGGAATGAAGTAAGGTATTTAACAAAACTGGGGTGGGATAATCACTGGATGTATCGCCACCCCAGTGGTTAAGTCATGCGCCTGTTTACCATATAGTCACGAGTTCGAAACCTGGTGGGAGCAGAATCCACCACAATTTTTTATTCATGCGCCTTTTGTTTCTTTCTTAATATGTATAATTTTTCCTTTCATATTATTCATAAACGTGCGCCTCTGGCCAAGTGGTAAAGGTGAAGGAATGTGGAGCAAGAGGTGGTGGGTTCAAACCCCACCTTGTGCATTTGTCTCAATTATATTTTTTTCACTTTGGAAAAAAAAAGACTTCCTTATTCTCCATATTATATATTTTGAATACACATCCCTTTTTTTTTTTATCCCTGTAAAAATGCAAATTGCTATGTCATGTAATGTTTTTATGCCCTATGTTGATGCAGATGACGTAAAACATAGGCCAGAGAGGTTGGTCAAATTTTGGGGTACAACATATGGATACGCGGGTTTTGATGCCCGTTACCGATTTACATCACTCACAACCTGAAAAAACAAGTTTAAGTCATATCAGAACTCTTGTGGAAGAAGTATATATATTATACATTGTTCATGATAAGTTGTACTTACACAAAATTCTTTGGTTCTTCGCTTCGCAACAAATGTCTCCCATTCTTCATTTGAAATCAGATCAGCATACTTCTTTGGACGCTCTGATTCGACAAAGTTTCCCTCAGAATCTTTAAGAAACTTGTTCGTTAAAAACGCTCTAAATCCTCTCAGTCGTTTTCCGTCCAATTGAAGACAATATTTTCTCCTGCAATCACCAATATTAAAATATCTCTGCAAACAAATAAACATACATATAGTATATTAGTATAATTAATTTAAAGATGTAATCGTCGACATAATTGAAAAATATCAAATATCATACCTGTATCTCACTCCAAATTTTGTCTTTAGCCGGTTGTAACCTAGGAATTCTCCAATTATCACAAGTAATTGGAATTTGTGAATGAACAAGTGCTCCAATGTAACTTGTCATCATCGGACTGTTATACTCAATTAATTGATCTCTTTCATTCTAGTGCACATCATACTTTACACCTTTATCTCTCGCACAGATGATTTTTTTCATAATCGTTATTCCTCTTTTAATATCGCCTTCCACGTCTTGTGTTGTTTCGTTTCCATCATGTGATTTTTCCTCGTTGGTGGCCATAATACCTGTAATTTAGAAAAACTAAATTATCAAATGAATGACAAATATGTACATAAGAAATATATACATAAGAAATATATAAATAAGAAAAACATATATATAATTTTATTGAATGACATAATATGTAATTTTATTGCATGATATAATATGTAATTTTATTGAATGAGACAATATGTAATTTTACAAGTACCTTTGTCACTAACATCTCTTTCTTTTCTTCGTTGGAACGTGAATTACTTGTCTCTTAACAACACAGACGGATGGATTGATCCAAATTCCCTCGTTTTGATCATTTCTAATATATGATTCGTCCGCTCTAATATTCTCATCTGGATCATCTATAATATAAGATTCCTTCTCAATATCAACATCACCCTGATCTCCAATGTTATCATCGATTATTTTTTTGGAAAAAAGAACTATAGACCATTTCGTATTTGTCGGATCAGTGATATAGAACACTTGTTTAGCTTGCGTGGCTAGAATAAAAGGCTCATCTTTGTACCCCACCTTATTAAGATCCACTTGCAAAAATCCTGACTTATCCATTCGTATGCCACTATTATTTTTAACCCACTTGCATCCAAAGATAGGAATCTGAAATTTCTCATAATCAAACACCCAAATGCGCTCGATAACCCTAAAATACGATAGATTTGCATATTTGGGGTTTAAGTCCTTCACACTTGAAATGTGTATTGCTTCGGCAAGCACGGTGACACCACTATTTTGCATTGTACTTTTATCATCTTGTTCTTTGGTATAAAATGTGTATCCGTTAATTGCGTATGCGCTATAAGAAAACACATGCAAACTTGGGCCATATGCTAAACATCTCAACATTTCCTGTTATTGAAACGGGATCAGAATAAAACTTTGAAAAAATATGATCCTTGAACCATGTTATAAAACTTCGATTGTGCTCACATACTATCCAATTTTCATTTCTATTCAGATTTAAACCTCGGAGAATGTCCTTGTGCATTTCAACATACGGCTCAACCTCAATGTCATTGTGCAGAACATACAAATGAACTTTCTCCCGTTCATCCCTTGAAACTGTCACAAATTTATTTTTAATTAACTGTTTTCCTACTATTTTTTTCAACAACATGAGATTTTGGGAGGCCAATGGATTGGACATTGGACAAATATTCAGTACAAAACTCAATCGCTTCTTTAACAATGTATCGTTCAACAATACAATCCTCTGGTCGACTTCGGTTTTTCATATACCCTTTCAATATTTTCATATAACATTCAACAAGGTACATCCATCTCATATAAGCTGGTCCACACAATTGTGTCTCTTTCACAAGATGAACAACTAGATGTACCATTATGTCAAAAAATGATGGAGGAAAATACATTTCAAGCTCACACAAAGTAATAACTATTTCTTTTTGCAATGTTGGTAAGATCGCAGGATCGATCACCTTACTATAAATTGACCTGAAGAAAAAATACAATTTAGTTATTGCGCTTCTCACTTTTTCTGGAAAAATAGAACGTGTACATATTGGTAGAAAGTGTTCCATTATAACATGACAATCATGTGTCTTTAAACTCTTTAACTTTAGGTCTTTCATAGAAACAAGTCTTCTAATATCTGAAGAGTATCCTTCTGGAACTTTAACTTCACTTAGAAACTTACACAATATCTTTTTCTCCTTTCTAGATAAAGTATAAGCAGCAGGTGGTAGATATGTTCGCTATCCTTTCTTCAAGGGTCCTAATTCATTTCTTATTCCCATCGCTACCAAGTCCTTACTTGCTTTAAGGTCATCCTTAAACTTTCCTTGTATATTGAGTAACGTACCAATAACACTTTCAAATACATTTTTTTCAAGATGCATAACATCAAGAAAATGTCTTACATACAACGACTTCCAATACGGCAACTCAAACAAGTTTGGTATGAGCAAAAGGCTTACCAAACTTAGTACTCACATCTTTCACCTTTTCAAAAATTTGTTCACCGGTCAATGTAGGTGGAGCTCTACCTTGTTCTGAATTTCCATTGAATGCTTTTCTCCATCCACGATAGTGATGATTAGAATTTAAGAATCTACGATGACCAAGAAAGACATTCTTCTGACCAAATTCCAATCGTGTCCTCTGTGTTTTCTTCACATATAGGACACGCACATTGACCTTTAATTCTATACCCCAATAGATTTCTGTATGCTGAAAAATCATTAATTGTGCCAAACAACATCGCCCTCAAATTGAAACTTTCTTTCCTATATCCATCATAAACCTCCACACCATTCTCCCACAAACTCTTTAAGTCTTCGATTAAAGGTGTCAAGTATACGTCTATGTCATTCCCTAGTTGTTTAGGGCCATAAACTAACATAGATAATATCATGTACTTACGCTTCATACATAGCCATGGAGGTAGGTTATAAATCATAATAATTACATGCCATGTGGAATGTGAGATACTTTGCAGACCACGCGAATTCATTCCATCAGTTGATAATGCCAAGCGAAGGTTTCTAGCTTCTTCTCCAAAATCAGGATACTCATTATCAATTTTTATCCATTGTGGTGAATCTGCCGGATGTCGATACTTCCCATCTATAATTCTATCATCTGCATGCCAAGTCAAGTGTTTTGCATCTGTTTCACTATGAAACATGCGTCTAAATCTCGGAATTATAGGAAAATACCATAAGACTTTTGCTGGTGACAACTTTTTCTTATACCGAGATACACCGCATTTAGGACACTCGTTTAATGATGCATATTCATTTTGAAACAAAATGCAATCATTTGGACAAGCATGTATCTTATCATAGCTCATGCTAATAGAGCATAACGTTTTTTTAGCTTCATAGGTTTGATTGGGAAGAACATTATCCTCTGGAAGCATCTCTTTCATAAGGGCTAATAACTCTGTGAAATTTTTATCCAACCATCCATTACCCGCCTTTAAGTTGTACAACTTTAATACCGCAGACAATCTTGTGAAAGTAGTGCAACCTTTATACAACGGTTTCTTTGCATCGCTTACCAACCTCTCAAACATCTTGGGACAATCCTGAAGATCTTCTTCAAGTGCTTCTGCAATCTCTTCGACTCGATCACAATCATATGTATCCCTGCCATTGTCATTTGAAGCATACGTCGTATTATCCCCTGGTTCGACATTATCGTTACTTATCTCACCATGTAATGTCCAACATGTATAACTTCGACCAATTCCATGTCTCATTAAATGAGATTCCAACTGAACTGCGTCAATCCGACGCCCATAACAACAACCTAAGCAAGGACATGTGATCCTACTGGGGTCTTTGGCGTGTTCAACAGCAAACTTAACGAATTTTGATACCCCATTCTCGTACTTTTTTGACAATCGATTAGAAGACATCCATTTTTTATCCATACTAATTAAGTAGGCTAAACTAAACTAAAAAAGTTAAACAAAAACAGTGAATACTTGTAGCACTTGTAGAGAAATCACCAACTAGAACTACACAGTAGGATTCTTAGAAACGATCACAATCTTGCTCTTCACAGGTAACCCCTATAACAGACAAAATTAATAACATCATCAACATTAAATAATTCTTGAAAACGATCAAAATTAACAGACATAAATAATTCATTTACTTTCATCAACAACATCAACATCATTAACATCAACACTAACAACATCAACAACAAAGTTATCGTTACTTAATTCAAGTTTCCATCAACAACAATAACATTAACATATATACGAAATTAATTCATTTGTTTTCATCAACAACATCAACATCATTAACATCAACACCAACAACAACAATATTAACATCAACAACAACACTAACAACAACAACATTAACATCAACACTAACAACAACAATATTAACATTATTTTTTCCATCAACATTATCATTTTAACATCAACAACAATAACATTAACATCAACACTAACAACAACAACATTAAGATCATTTGTTTCCATCAACATTGTCATCTTAACATCAATAACAACACTAACATACAACAACATCATTTGTTTTTATCAACATTGTCATTTTAACATCAACAACAACACTAAGATGCAACAACATCATTTGTTTCCATCAACAACATCAACAACAATATTAACATCAACACTAACAACAACAACATCAACATTATTTGTTTCCATCAAAAACATTTAAAAAAAACTTCAAATACCTTAAAAAAAGGTGGAAATGCGCTGACAGTGGAGGTGGAGGACGAAGATGACGGTCAAAACGGACGGACGGAGGAGGAAATGCACAACACGACGAAATGAAACGGAGGACGGCGACGGACGGAGGCAATGGACGGAAGTGGTCGACGGTGAGTAGGGTTCGTTCGCGAGTGGGATAGAAGGAAACCACGACTATTCTGTTTCTGACAAAATTCTGGGTTTTTTAAAATTTATGCTACTTAAACCTATAGCAGCGCTTTTGCATAGCCTTTAGCAGCGCTTTTAAAAAGCGCTCTCTAAGGTCTGCCTTAGGCAAGACCTATAGCAGCGCTTTTCAGAAAGCGCTTTCTTAGACGGACCCATTTAGCAGCGCTTTCTGAAAGCGCTCTCGTAGGGTCTACTTTTAGCAGCATTTTTTATAAAGCGTTTTCTATTGTTAACCATAACTGCCACCTTTAGCAGCGCTTTTCTAAAAACGCTGTCTAAATTCTACTATTTCTTTTCTTTTTTTTCCTGACTCTTTAGCCGCGCTTTTTCAAAAAGCGCTGTCTTTTCATTCATTGGCAAAAATCATTTTTGTAGTAATGCATTAAAAAACTTTAACAAGCAATTGCTACTCTCTATGTTTTAAGATAAGTGTTTTTTACTAAATTTTCACACTTTTTAAGATAACTATTAATTTGATTGATTTTAATGATAAAAAATAAATTTTATTTATAAAAATAATTTTATTAATAATAGATAATAAAATAATTATATGATTTAAAATACAATATATAAAAGTAAATTAGTAAAAATAAAAAATAAATATTATATTGATATTCTAAAAAGACAAATAATTTAACATAAATATTAAAAAAAAAATGACATGTATTGTAAACCGGAGTGAGTAACTATAAATAGCATCATGTAAGCCCTGCCTCCAATCCATTGAATGTATCATAAAGAGGCATATTTAGTGTCTCCGGCAGATAAAATGCAAACATCCCACCTAAAATCCCACATGCTGCAAATACTCCAAACGGCAACCAACTACCCAAAACCACCACTAGAGGCGCCAATATTGCCCCCATTTGCGCCGCCTGCGTTGCTGTTCCTAGTGCCGCATTCCTCACCACAGTAGGAAACAACTCCGCCGTGTAAATAAACAACAAGTTATAAGTCCCAGCCATTCCAAATATTCCCAAAACACCACACACCATCTTAATTACTTTCCACACCCCAATATTACTAATCAAACTTCCCAACAAACAAAAGAATCCACTGAACCACATTGTACCTATTGTTAACGGCTTTCTCCCGAATCGATCCAACAACACCGCTGTTATTGTGAATGCTGGCATCTCTGCGATCGAATTCAGAAGCACGTTCATATAGAGGTTTGTTTTGAGGTTTGAAACGTTTAAGCTAAGACCATAGTACACCACTGATGCTAAGAAGTTAAGAGCTATTGCTAGAATTAACCTAATACGTGTAGTTGGGTTACGAATCACATCGACTATGGATCCAACTTGTGCATCCTTGTTTTTCATTTCCTTGTAACTAATGAGATTGTAATCTGAAGAGTATTCAAGATCATCTGATGATTTTTTAGATTCTGATACTTCTTCGTCAAGTGCGAGGACCACTCCATCGGGAAGGTGTTTCCCGTTGAAAGAAGCAATGGTGGACATGAGATTAGTCGCTTCGTTTATTCTTCCTCGAACAAGGTACCATCTCGGGGACTCTGTGATGAAGGGCAGGACGAGGATAATGTAGAGGAGGGAAGGAATGGAGGCGATGATATAGAGCGTGCGCCATGTTTGGAAGGTGTAGGCAATGCCAGAGAGAATCGCAATGCCTCCGGAGAAGAAATAGAAGGTGGACATTCCAGCTGTGCCGCGTTTTGATGGGCCAATAGGTTCGGTGGCAAGGACGAAGGCGCAGAGACCAACCCCGCCGGTGCTGAAGCCAGTGAGGAGGCGGAGGAGGACATAGGCCCAATAGTTAGGGGAGAATGCAGTTAAGCAGCCAAATATGGCATTTAGGGCACAAACCACCGTGAGAGAACCTTTTCTTCCTAGAGATGAGTCTGAAAGGTGGCCAAATACTCCTGCCCCTGAAATTACAACATCAATTAAAATCATGTTATTCTTGTCATGATTATTTAGCAAATGGAATAAATATTATAATATTATAGTATTCTCTAACTTGAGGATTAATATTTACAGTTGCAAAGATATCCGATATATATATATATATATATATATATATATATATATATATATATATATATATATATATATATATATATATATATATATATATATATATATATATATATATATATATATATATATATATATATATATATATATATATATATATATATATATATATATATATATATATATATATATATATATATATATATATATATATATATACATATATATATATATATATCCAAATGTCTATTAATATATCAATTAAATTTATATTTTATTGATGAAAGTCATAAAGCTGGAAAATAAACGTGTCTATTTTTAGGTAGAAAAATAAATGAGTCATTCATGAACAAGAGCATTTAGCATTAATAACCAAAAGGAAAAGACGAATGTTTTTGTTATGTGTAAAATTCAACGTGTGACACGGAACCAGATTCTCAGCAACGAGTCTTCTACGACTCTCTCTGTATCTATTTTATTGTTCGTTGGATCAATCTAACGGTTTCTTTAACAAGTGTCTCAATTAATATTGCTTACGTTATTTTAGGTCTTCTTACAATAGTGACACCTTTTTTTTCTTCTCTTAATAGGACTGATAAAGTGAGGCATACTGTCCACATGATTCCATATTGCACTAAGAAAGATTCCTCTACTCTTGGACATAATATCCCTACATATCTAATCTTTTTACTTAAAAACAACAAATAAGTTGTCCCTAGTATACATTTTCTTGGTAAAGTAAATATATACTACCTCTGTTTGAATTTGGCGTTTTATTAAATAAAATTTATTTTAAAATAAATTTTCATTCTCATTTTTTAGTATAAAAATAGTTAGGTTAAATTATAATTTTAATCCTCAATTTTATTTGATTCATGAAATTAACCTTTCTATTAATTTTACTCTTCTTCTATGTTTTTTTATAGAAAATCAAATTTATTTTTTAACTTATATTTTTCTCTATAAAATTTAACAATATATTTATATATAATGATTTATTATGTTTTACAAATAATTTATTATTTAAAAATAAAATATTGTTAAATTTAAGAACAATTGTACGATAGAGAATGCAAAACTGTTTAAATTTAAAATAGAAGAATTAAAATTATTTAAATTTATAATAGAAGAATTAAAACTGTTTAAATTTAAAATATAAATCTATTTTATAAATTAGGTAAAATAAGGGGATAAAATTGTAATTAAGTTAAACAATTATTATTTTTAAAATTATATTCTTTAATATTTTGGTGTACACTATTTTTAATATATCTATAAAAATAATTTAATAAAAATGTAATGTCTTATATAATATTAGTATAATTTTTAATTTATATTTAAAAATCTTAAATAGTACATTTATTTTATTTTGAAAAGAAAAAAAAGGAAGTATTAATAAGAAAAGAAAACAAAAACTCAAATTGTACATCACTATATAGTCCCTATAACTATACCCAATCTTGTGCAAGAGTAAAGTCTGTTGCGTAGGGTCCCAAATATAGGGACTTAAAATACCAATTTCATTTTAAAAATATAAAAAATAATATAATTAAAATACAATATATAAAAAAAAAATTGTGTTAATTCAAAATGAGATTAATAAAAAGTCATCTATTATAATTAAATTTATGTTTGACGAATATATAATAATGTATTTACAAAACATTATATTTTTTTGTTATTATCATTTTTTTTTAACTTATATTATTTTTTAAATTAAATTGAAGCCTCCAAATTAATTAAGTCGGCTGTACTTATAACCTGCAAACATTAGTCAATAAATCTTACACTTTGTCCCTACTATTATATATGAACTTTTAATATTTTATATTTGAAGAACATTAGTTGTGTACACGTCGACACACAAGTTTCATGGATAGAGATACAGAAATATAAAAATAAACAACGGGTCGTTTACGCAACTATTTATTCATCAGTATTATTATTTAAGCAATAAAAAATTGCCTGTATGGTTATTTAATGAGTCTTGTTAACCAGTATCCCAGGACACTATTTAAATATTCTATATTAAAAAATTATTCTTTAAAAAATTTAAAAACTTCAATTTTCAATGTACATTATTATACATCATTGCATATATTTTTATAAAAACTTACTATTTAAAGTTTTAAAAAATACCCTAAAGACACTCGTTAGCATTTCCCTTATTTAATTTCATTATTGTCTCACATGTTGTTGTGCACTAGTTGTTTAAAACTTTGCAACTAGATGATTAGGAAATAAGAACCCCACGAAATTGGTAAGCTTAGTGAAGTAATAAATTGTATTGTTAAAATTATTTGAACTAACAAGACATCAGATAGAGAGGAATGAGAATGATGTTGTGGTCCTTTTTATCTTCTTGCTACCTAAAATAAAGTAAATTTTAATGGACCCGCCTACATCATGAACCTTTAAAATGCTTAAAACTTCAACCATAAAAAGAAGGATGTTTTTTAAAAAAATATATAAATAATATTTTTAATTTTATGACAGATATAATAATTTGATAAATATTCATATGATAAAACTTTGCATTGAATAAAACAGATAGCCATCTTATTCATATAGTCATAAAATCATGTGTTAATACATACTATTAATTCTATAAATTTTGTCAAATTTCATTAAATGTCTTTGATAATTTTTAAGTCACACGTATCGCATGGCTGTTTATTTGAAAAATTAGTTGGTGCTAAGAAACACTTTAAACAATTAATTTTTTTTAAAACATATATGTATTTGATATATTAAAAATTAAAATAATAATTTTTAAAAAATATTTTCTTTCATTATTAGTCTTAAAGAGTGTGTATGTCTCTAGAGTTTTAATATATAGAGTTTAATTTAATGGAAATGTATTGTCAATATAATTTTCTTTATATAATCCTTAGATTAAAAATTAATAATTTATCAAATCATCTTAAGTATAATTTAAAAGAATGGACGATAGTTTATTGAAAGATAATTAAGGGATAAATGAGTGATACATCCAAAGATATAAACTTTTTATTCTTATCCGATAGTTAAATTAAAATTTTTAAATTAATTATATAATATAACAGAATAATATATTATTATTAAACGTTAATATATGTTCATTAAACCCTACTTAAATCCTAATTGTTATATTGCACGAGAAAAAGAATGAAACAGAATGTAGAAGAAATGAGAAAAAGACGAACTAACCGATCATGCAGCCGGCGAAGAAAACCGCCTGAACAAGTCCAACTTTAAACTTATCACCGCAAATCAAGCTCCATTCCGACACCGTAGAAGCAGCTGTTCCGCCGATCCACTCCCACGACTCCGGTGACATACTGCAAAAACTTCCACCGGCGGAACAGTCTGTACCGGAAACGCACTTCCAATCAGGTTCTCGATCAGCGAAAATCATAACCATAGTGTGAAAAGCTTCCAGCGCCCAAGCGAGACTAGTGAGAACGAAATGTTTAAACTGCCACTTTCCAAACTCGCCGCAGTATTTCTGAAGCATCTCGTCTATGCAGATCTTTTCCGTTTTGTTATTCGACGGAGGTGGTAAGATCGGTGAGCGTAGATCGTCGGAGAGAGATGAGAATGCGGCCGCCATAGGTAATGATCTGTCGCTTTGCTTTTGGAACGTGGTTAAGCCAGTGAGTGTCAGTTCTATCTATATGCATATATAGTCTAAAAATGAGTATGCCGAGATGGACTTAGTCACAAGTCTAAGAATATTCTTTAATTAATCCTTTCATGCCAAAAAAGTTTTATTTTTATTTTATATTAAAATATTTTCTTAAATATGTTATTCTCTTCAGTTTTGAAAAAACCTTAATTGTTTACTTTTTGTACTTGATGTGAGTACTAAGTACAATAGTAACGATATTGTTTTTAATATATTAAACAAAATGGTTTTGTATGTAATAATGGAATGACCTGACAAATTTCAGGTTGCCCATAATAGTTCATATTTTACAAATTAAACCTAAACGACGGAACTTATAATTAGAGGGGTTAATGATTTGATTTGATTGTTGAATCAAGTAAATTATTGAATTAGTATGAATCTGTTAGTACAGGTTAAAGTTGGTGAATTGGGGGTTTTAAAAAATCGAATAGTTAAATGATTCTTTTTTCCTCTTTAATAAAACGAAGTTGTTTTGGTTTTCTTTTTAAAATAAAATTTAAATATAAGGAGATTTTTTTTAAAAATTATTTGGAATAATTTTTCTTTCTTGAAATTTAATTTATTAGATATTGGAATTATTTTATTATGTTGCTATTAGACTTCGTTCTAAATTTATTTGGATTTGTAGTATGTATTAATTTGTTGTGTGTGATGATGATTATGTTTAGAATTTAAATTTAAAGAATGAAATTTTGAAGTTATGATATTTTGAAATTTTATAGGTGTCATGATTTTCTTTGAAACAGTGCCATTCAATTTGACCGGTTTAACAAATATATATATATATATATATATATATATATATATATATATATATATATATATATATATATATATATATATATATATATATATATATATATATATATATATATATATATATATATATATATATATATATATATATATATATATATATATATATATATATATATATATATATATATATCGGTTTATTCAACTGAGTTATCTGATTTAATCAAGTTTACTCATGCGCTTCGACAAGTGACCCAATGGTTCGACCAATGAACCAGTGACCCAGTATCTTTCTCGATTTGATGATCAATCTTATTTTTAAAATATTATTTATAGCATTTTAGACTTAGTGAAACACGGAATAACTCTAACTCCACTTAATTAGGAATCATTGACGGTGACCTTTTTGAGGTAGTCTTGTCACATGTCTATCTCGCTCATGTGATGATCATATAATCACTTCGCTACTTTTGATTTAAGACCTCTCATGTATCCCATGCGACTTCAGTATAAAAGGGCCGAGATTGTTGTACCCTGTGGCCTTTAAGCTGCAATGTTTATGACATTTCACAACATTTAAGCACGAGGTGTATATGTGTGAAGTGGTTGAGGAAATATAAGATGATTCACAGCCCATAAGCACGAGGTCTGTAGGAGCGAAGTGGTTGAGGAGACGATGTTATCCAATGACGATACTACTCACATCGATTAGTATTTTAGGGTCGAACCAATCACGATTGTTGGATTTGAGATATCTTGGCTTATAATCCAATGGTTGCTTATGAAGTATGTCACTATTTGTAGCAGGAAAGTTTGAGATTAAGTTATTGATTAACTTAACTCATGAAGCAAGAGTCATCACCGCACTTTTATATTTTTAAGGGAATAGGAAAAAGAGCGAACAAAACCCACATAAGTTTTAAAATAAAACTAATAAAATAGAGAGACAATGGGAAGGTTTTGGCACACAAAACATCTATAGTACTATATAGGAAGCTCGTGAAAAACTATGTTTGGCTTAAAAAGTGTTGTTTGTAAAAGACTAGAGAGATGAGAATTTTTTTTTTAAGGTTTTTGTGTTTGACAATACTTCCTGAGCCTCGTGCCTATGTACCCCAAAGTGCAATGGAAGATCAAAACATCATAGTTCGTGGTAAAAATGACAAAAGAGACTGTTGCAATTGATTTTAAATGGAAAGACAAGTTGTCATTTTAAGAAAAAAACTCAACTAATCAACCACAAGTATATGAAAATTCACCTATGTATCACTATTGAGAAGGACTCCAATTTGGATAGAAATCAACAAGTATGCCAGTAACTCTCTCAAGTGAAAAAGAATCAACATCAAACATCACTCTGGGGGTAGGAGAATTACTTCTCAACTATGAAAATGACTCATGTCTATTCATTAAGAAATTTTTTAAAGGAAAATTGCACAAAGGGCATAAAATGGTTTGAATGAGTTGTGTATTTTTTATGTCTTTTGAAATGGTCTTATAATGCTTAAGATGAATTAGCGTTTATTCAAAAAAAAAAGAGTATGAAAATCACTTGACAAAGTCAATGTTTATTAAGAAAGTGGTTTGTTGCGGTGAAAATAGGATATTAAGCTATTGTATTAACTTGAATCACAAATCATTGGAGTTCACCACCGAACTTTGATTTATCCAAAGGAAATGGTAAAGATCGAAGAAAACCTTAAGTACGCTATGTAACAACAAAGCTAAGAGATCTAAGACTCGGGGGTTGGTTATACCTAGGAAAGGTGTTAGCATCCTAAGTATCTATAGTACTCTACAAGAACCTCTTATTTGTATTTTTTTATGTTATTATTTTCTTGTTATTGTTTGAGAATATCCTATGGGAAAATACCTAAGGCTTTTGTTTCTAAGTATGCTCGCTAGAACTTTGCGGTCTTGTACCTACGTATTAAGGATGGAATTAGAGCATTTGTAGTTCACCTAAACAAGGGTGAAGAACACTTGATAGTGATCAAGGTTCAAGAGAAGGGTAAATTTTCATAACAATAACACTTACATAAAGTCTACAACTCTATCCTAAGGCTAAGTTGAACATTTGATGACTCTAACAAGGTTAAAAAGGAGTTAGGGTAAGGCTAAGCTTCCTATGACATAAAGTCAATAAAAAAGATCTTTCCTTTGGATTTTGGAACAAAGAAGGATGAAAGCTACCAAAGCTAACATCACTTGGGGATAAAGTTTAAAGTACACATGAACAATATGGTTGAACATGGACGAGATGAACAAGTATGATATTCAAGCATGACATCAATTGCAAATGTAGAAGGTAATATTTAAACAAAACATGAATAAGTCATGGCATTACTTAAACATGTATTACATTCAAGGATTTAAACAAGGCATGAATAAGACAAGGCATTACTTAAACATAAATAGCTTTCAAATATTCAAACAAGGCATGAATAAGTCAAAGAATTAGTTAAACATGGATAGCATTCAAAGATTCAAACAAGGTATGAATAAGTTAAAGCATTACTTAAACATGGATAACATTCAAAGATTCAAACAAGACATGAATAAGTCAAAGCATTACTTAAACATGGATAAATTTAAAAACATGGTTCAATGCATGAAGGCAACAATGAAGGCACATGTTAAGGTTCATGGTGATCATATTCAAAGGTTCAACATCATATAAGAGTTTTAAACATGCAAGCATACAATTTATACATGTTATCATGAGTTTATAGCTTTTATGAACATGTTAACAAAAGTTAACAAACACAAGGGAAAACATGCACACAAGAGTTCAACCAAATATGAAAGCATATGCAAGCATATCATTTATCATGGCAAGGAAATCAAACCAAAGTTCATGGTATAACCACACAAAATTTCAAAGGCACAAAAACATGTACACATGCATTAGAGTGTGTCAAACTCAAACCAAAACTAAGAGGTACATGTTAACGACAACAAAAAAGGTTCATATAAGGTGTATAGTATTTATACAAGTCATGATGATCAAGAAAAATAAAAGAATCAACCAAAGAATGCATTGGAAACCCTAAAACAAACCTAAAAAGGTGCCAACTTTGAACAAGCATAAGTGCATGGAAAATTAATCAACTCTGGAATTTATTCACACCATTATAAAATAAGAAATATTATGAAAACATAGCAAAAAGAGTGGCTCAAAAAGGTTAAGGGACCACCAAGTTATGAGCTTTTGAATTTGTGAAGAAAAACATGAAAATAAGTGATAAAATATAAAGGAAATGACTTGGCAGGGTTTGAACTCGTGTTATGATGGTTACAGGTTAAAACTCTACCAAATGAATCAAACATGTGCCTTGTTAATATATAGAGAGCAAACATATATATGTAAAGATGTTTCCTGAATGCCTATAAAAAATAAAATGCGCGAAATAACAAAAGGGTCATCACAACGATGGAACCCATGACATAGCGCATAATGAGCAAAGCAAGGAAAAGGTGACGCCACTGGGGTGGCTTGTAACATCTGATTCCGAATTGGAAATGAAAGAAAATATTTGAAACAAAGTTCTAAAACTAGAACCCAGGCCCCATGGCTGGACCTGGTACTTCATCATTAACAACTTGCAAAACCAAGCTTAACTCCCAGAATACTTAATGATTTGCAATGAAACAAAAACCAAACTTATGTAACTTTTGACAAGGAATTCAGTGGTATAAATCAAATTTCCTAATTTTGATCTTAAATTAAAAATTAATACCAAAACCTCAAGAACCCTAGAATATGCACATTTAATCTAACAACTTTATATGAACATGATAAATAACAACTAATTGAGGAATAACATCATAACCAACATGGAAAACAAGTTTTCAGTTCATGGTGGATCAAAATATGGCATGATTCAATGAATTCTAGTTATGAGGGTACTTACCTCTTGAAGCCAAATTCCAAAATCCCACAAGAGTTGTTACAGAACTGAAGTAATGATTTGTAAAGCTTCCTTGGACCTCCTAGGAGATATTTGGATGCCTGGACTCCCTTGGAATTACTTGGAACAGGTTGCAACCTTTCTATTGCAAAATAAAGAATATGAGGATTTTGATGCTGGTGAAAATGGTAATACAATTAGGAGGTGCTGTTTTGAATACCTCAATCCATGTTTGAGGATTGACTTTCAATGATCAATGGGTTTGAATATGGTCAGAATGGGGTTTTGGAATGAAAGATGCAGAGTGTCAACAGTTTTGTGGTTTGGAGGTTGAATTTTTGGTTTTTTGGTCTTTTGATGAATGTGAGTGTTCGAACACCTTTAGAATGTTTTTTGTGGTGTGTTGGAACAAGTGGTTTGGTGGTTTGATACGTAGATATGCAGATGAGTGAGTTTGTGCAAAGTGAAATTTTTTTGTTCAAGTGATGGTGATTGCAAAATGCTGTTGTAAGGGTGGTTTGGAGGATGTTTCTAAGGTTTTGTTGTCCTTTGAAGCATGGTGGAATGCTTTATTTATACGGAAAAATTGGAGCCAAGGTTCTGCAAAAAAAAAAACAGAATTGGAAGACTCACTTGGTTTGGTTAGGATCAAACTTGGTGGTTTCTTACAAATATGGAGTTTTCAATGCAAAGTACACTCTTGAGATGTTATTCTGATGAATTTCCACAGAAGAGAAAGTTTGGAGGCTAAAAAAGAAGTGATTGGAGGTTTGAGGGATTGTTTCCAAAAATGGCAACATGAACTCTATGCATAAAGGCCCATAAGTGGTAAGAACACTTGGATAATGCCTTAATTCCTTGAATAATGCTTCAACTATTGTATAATCATCTGGTTAAAGGTGTTCATGCAAGAAAGAGGACCTGTAATCAAGGGATTTGCAGGTTAGAATTGGTTTTGCAACTTGTCTTTCCATGAAAATGACTTACATTTCAAGTATGGGGGACCAACTTTTCTTTTCCGAAACTCATAGCTCAAAAATAGTATGAATGAGTTCTTTGACTCTTTGGAAATATGGAATCATGCTCTACAACTTTCATGTTTTAAATTTTGGATGAATCAACTTGGATCATGATGAAAATTGGCTCTCAAGTTGGTTACTTTTTCTGGAAGATATGTAGCCAAAATATTTCTAAGTGTGGGAAACCAAACTTGAATGAAACATCAACTTCATGGCCTCATAACTTGAAATCTATGCATTTTTTGAGAATTCACCCAAAGGGACAAAGTTGTAATATGGAATGAATTCTTCAAATTGGGCTTTTGAGAAAGAAAAATGGATGTCTAGATTGGAAGTTATGGGTTTTCAAAGTTGGGTAAAAATCATTGTCTTCCATAACATAGAATTTTTTTTAATCTCTTCACGGTTGCCCTTTTTGCAAGTAACCTCTAATTTCCTAGTTTTTCTTGATTGATCATGATCCAAAACACATGTAATCATCATCCTTGACTTGAGGGATCCATGGTTGACCAAAATTCTCAAAAGTCAAACCTTGAATTAGAGGAACACTTGACTTTTTATCAGATGAATCTTCACCTCTTGATCCTCAATGAAACCAAGTGTATTTGAATGTTTTGAATAATGTCTCAAGGATTGAGGTCATGTCTTGATCAAAAGTCAAAGGTGCAGTTGACTTTAACTAGAGAAACCCTAATTCTTGGTCAAATGAAACTGAATCTTGCACTGCTTAGGAATCAAGCTTCTTGGATTAATCCAACCATGGGAGTGGACTAATATGTTGCATTTGAGGTGCTTGAAACATATTGATAGGTATTGGATCAACTTGCCTAAAAAGTCAAACTAGAGATGGATTAAGTCAGAAACCTTAATTTGGGTGGTCATAGGAACTGAACCTTGTGGGTATTGATTCAATGCCATCTTGGGCTTGATTATGAGTGAGGGAGGCCTCCTGAGAGCTTTCTTGATTGATTATCCATTCAAAAAAATTATTAATCAAGCTTTTGAGCCTCTTAGGGCAAACCCTAGTTCATAGATGAAATAAAACAAAACAAAAATATTGAAAATGGTTAGCCATGCATGATTGACCTAGAATGCTTATGCAAATGATGATGAAATCTAAGGGTAAAATTTTTGGTATGACATGGTTCAAGTTTGAAAACAATAATATTTTGAAAAAGGAAGAAGATTTTGAAATTTTAAGAAGGGGAGGAGATGAAGAGGCTACCTTGATGCATAAAGTAAAAGCAAGGAAAGGAAAGATCTAACCAAGATAGAAAGCTTCTCACATAAGTCAAGCAAACACTCCCATACTTTGGATTAAGAAACAAGCAATCATTAAGCAAAAAATAAACCAAGTATCAGATAAAGAAGAACTTAAGCCAAGGCCAAAGATGTGGCAACAGAACCAAGTCTTCAAGAAGTCAACCCAAGGTCAAAGGTACTAGAAGAACTCCAAGGACTCAAGTCACAACTACAAAGCAAAGAATCAAGAACCTAATTCTAAATCCATAAGTCCAACATCCAAGCATGGGATAGTAACCAATAGTCCATGGAAGCCATTAAGTCTTTTAAGGTTTTTTCCTTTATAAATGTCTTAAAAGAAAGAGAAAAAGTCCATGTGGACAAAAAGAAAAAGCAAGTATAAACAATAGCAATATGATATGTAATGATAAAATCAAAAGCAAAATATAAAGAGCAAGAAAGTAATTGACATAAAAGTAAATGGCATAAAATAAAAGCTAGCAAAATAATATTGTTAGTATTAATGTTATAGTTAATAATACGATTCAGGACAAATTTAGCGCTATGTTAAGCAATCGTAGCACAATCTATAAGGAAGATCATATTATGGGAGACCGGTCAATAACAATTTATGTACCATACGTGTTAGAGATATGATAGAAATCATACTCCTAAAACATGTAGCACAAGTAAAAACCAAGGAGGGATCAAGCACTAAGGCAAGAAGATTGGTCTATTACATCAATCAATCCTTCATCACAACTTAGGACAAACTGATGCATTAATCCAAAGTACTTTCAATGATCTTTGATCAATTGAATAGTATATTTGAAATTATGAAAGTTCATCAAGTATCAATCCAAACCTCGTGAACAAGATGGACAAAAAATCATCCAATTGATCAAGAGAAAAGAAAAAGAAAAAGAAGGAGAATGAAAGATGAAGAGGGGGCCAAATTGAATCAAGACTCAAGATCCATTCATCATCAATTTCAATCACATTTCTTGGTGGCTTAAGGCATTAAACTTATCATCAATTCAAATCACCAAAAAAAATCAAATGATTCATTTAATGATAGATTTGAATTGGTGAAGGTTCATTCAACCTCATCAACACCCAAAGTCCATTGAAATCGAGGAGACCTTTGATCAATAAGTTATGATCCAAGACAACAATCAGCAAGCAAACCGAAGTGCAATAAAAAAGCAATTAAAATGCATGAAATGATTTTTAAAATGACTTTTAAAATGATTTTTAAAATAGAAGTAAGAGAGAAAATCAAGATGGAGCCTCTAAATTAAAATAAAATTATCAAGAAAATTACTACAAGTCAGAAACAAGTCAAGGATCATACGAATTTTTTTGGAGAATTTAAAAATGCATAAATGTATTTTTAAACAAATTAAGAGGTATGAAAAAAGTGAAAAATAATGAAAATATGAAATCAAGGAATAAAAATTTGGAAAAATGCACATGTTTCGTGCCAAATAAACAAGTCAGGTCGTTTTCACTCAATGGGGAGCGTTTAGTAACAACAAGTGAAATGCGTCTGGGTTGGTGGTCCCAGAATGAATTTTGCATATGATTTTCAAAATTATAGGTCACGACATGAACAGAGTTCAAGTTACCATCTTCCCTCTGAGGTAAAATTAAAATCCCTCGTGCGTTTTCTAATTTTCATTGATCCAAATGTTCCTTTCATAGCAAGGAATACAATGCAAAAGGAATAAATTCAATTGGATGCTTGATAAAAAAATGGCAAGCTTGGAAAGTTGAGGAAAAACCACTAAAAATTAGGTCTAACATTAAGTCAAACAGGTTATGACCTAGTTTTGTGCACAAATGACCTTCAAGATTTGAGGTCCTTGGAGCATGAATTGATGTTTGAACTCTAAAAAATAAGTTGTAGAGGACATCAAGAAAGATATTTAGCAAAAATAAGCACCCATAAAAGTTGAAAATTGAAGAAGTTAAGATCTTTGAAACATAAACATGCCATACTTGAACATTAGGTCAAATTTCACCGTGTCCACAAAATGACCTATAATGTTTCCATATTTTTAATGGTCTTCCAAGCATAATTAGCTCTTGACTTGTAAAAATAAGTTAGAGGGGATGTCAAGGAGAGTCATTTTCTCAAAGAAACACTAAAAAATGTTGAAGTGTGAAGGAGTTATGAAGTCTTGAACTTAGGCTTGAAATGTTGACTTTTTGGTTAAACCTTTTTGTACAAACTTGCAACCTTGGAATTTTTCTTGCATTTAAAGGACATTGATGATCATATGAACTCAAAATGATATACTCTTGATTTTTCTTTGATGAATATTTCAATGGATTGAAGAAACTTATTGATGAAGGCGTGAAAATAAACTCACGAACCTTGGAAATTTCTTGAGAAACAAACCATCCAATCTTGAGATACCTTGATCAAATGAAGTTGAATGATTCTTGAAACTTTATGATCTGAGATTAGATGTTTGATAAGTAGCCCTTGAAATCAACGATTAATAACACTTTGACTTGGGGAACTCAAACCCTAGGTGACGATGCAATCACTTGACGCTCTTGATTCCAATCCCTACCTTGCAAAAGAACTAAAGGGAATAGACATATTTTTTGTATTTTGATTAGAGGTTAGTGAAATATAAAGCATATAAGTACAACAAGAAAGATACACAAATAAGTGTTTGGGGATCTCTGCATAGGAAAACCCAAAGGTGTGAGGGTTAAGAGACAACCAAAATTTTGATCTTGATGCATTGAAAAGATGCGAGTGAGGTGGTGTAACAGCCCAATTTTTAATAATTAATTATTTGTACTAATTAATTGATTTATGTGATTTATTTGATTTAAATGGATTATTTTATTTATTTAATTTATATGAGTTAATTGATTTAATTTAAATATGTGATTTATTGAATTAAATTAATTGGTTTATTCTATTTGGTAGAATAATGTAGAATCGTTATATTGATTGGTTGGGCCTAATTTGAGGTGTGTGAATAGAAAGTGAGAGGAATTGGATAAAGCCCAATAGAAAGGGTTAAAGAATTAGGATTGTAGAGAATAGAGGAGTTAGTAAGAGAAAGAAAAGAGGAGAGAAAGAAAGAGGAAGAAGAGAGAAGAGAAGAAAATAGAGGAAAAGCTTGGATAGCTCAAGATCAACATCTAGGATTCGATTTAATCGGGTAAGAGTGTGAAATCTTATTATCTTCTCAATGTGTATGATTATGTATGTGTTGTTTAGATTGTTTGGATGTTCTTCCTCATTTTCCATTTTTAGGTCGAAATGTTTTAATCGATAAAAACCGACGTTTTAACGGTTAGAATTTGGAATAGATGGTGTAGTTTAGTCGAGGAATGTTAGGCTAAGACTATGGGAACTCGTTGGGATTAAATCGGATGATTTGTGAGCTTTTGATTATTTTTGGACAGTTGGGGTTTTGGGTGTATCGCAGAACTCGCTAGGCGAGCAGCTAGCGAGTGAGGTGGTGAGTGGTTCGCTAGGCGAGCTGCTAGCGAGCCAGTAGCGAATGGTCCCAGACTTGGGCAAAACCAAATGACCCAATCTCGCTGGAGGCAAGTGAGGTAGCAAGGGTTCGCTAAGCCTTCGCTAAGCGAGTTGTGTAGCAAACACTTCTAGTAGCTAGAAGCCAGCCCTCGCTAGCGTGTTCGCTAAGCGAGCAGGTAGCGAACGTTCGCGATGACCTTCGCTAGGCGAATGGTGCAGCGACCGTGACAGAACAACATTTTATTTTTGTTGTTTCCATCCACTGTTGATGCTTTGATTCTTCAACGCATAGCTTGTGTGCTATTATATGATATGTTGTGGGTAGCCATATGGCGTGAATCCTAGATTATGAATTATGAAGTATGAAATGTGGCCTTTTGGAAAATATATGCATTGTTTAAATTTATTAAAAGTGCATGACGATTGCGATGGAGTTCGTTGTCGTTTGGCGCGATATTGTGAATGCATATTAATGGTATGCGATTGTATGTGAAACATCATGATGTGTATTCTTATGCACTGCTTGATAAATGTAGTGATGGTGTTGAGAGTGTGAATACTTTGGTGATTATGAAATGTGTTGCGTGTGCAATCATGTTATAATTCTTGTGTGATGAATTATTTGAGAATGCATGGGATTAAGATGCGAGAACGGTCTTAAGTGCATATGGTTGTTGATTGCATACGCATCATTTGTTGTCAAGAGGCAATGTTTGCTAGTTTCGTGGAGACTAGTGACTTGTCTCAAACCTTGAATGGGGTTTGAAAGCCTAGGGGACGAGCTTTTGTTTGTTATTGGTCTAAGGGACGGACCCGGTTTAAATGTAAAAACCGAAAAATAATAACAAGTGTTGGTACCACATGGCATGAGTTGCATTGAGTTGCATTGAGTCACATGGCATAGGTTTAACTGTTGTATGAAGGTATGCATATGTGTATGAACTGTTGAACTGAGGTTTGTGAATTGGTGAACAATATAAATGTAAACCCTTATGTGGAAATGATGTGAATTGTAGAAGCGTGAATGATGAATATGTTTGGTTGTGTATATATATATATATATATATATATATATATATATATATATATATATATATATATATATATATATATATATATATATATATATATATATATATATATATATATATATATATATATATATATATAGACACACACACACACACATTGTGATGTGTATGTATGGATTAGTGATGAATGTGGTGAGAATGCAGAATAAATGTATTTAATGCTAAGATATATATAATTAATTATATGCATTGATTATTATGATAATATTTCTCACCCTTCTGCTGTTTTATGATGCTCTATGAGGCATTGCAGTGTAGGTTTTGCTGGAGGTCTTTTTGTGAAGTGTGTCTTCATTCTTTTGTCGGTCAGCTCTGATATGTAGCACCGGGTAGCTAGGATTGTTTTGATTCTTTTGTGATACGTTGTATATGTATCTTGTTGTGGAATGTTTATGAAAACATGAAATATTATTGTGAATCAAACTGGACGATATATATATATATATATATATATATATATATATATATATATATATATATATATATATATATATATATATATATATATATATATATATATATATATATATATATATATATATATATATATATATATATATATATATATATATATATATATATATATATATATATATATATATATATATATATATATATATATATATATATATATATATATATATGTTTGATGTTAATCAATGTGTAGATGTTTCCGCTTTTATTCTAGATATTGAGATGTGGATGTAAGGACTAAGTCCCTAGGTTATAAGTTACCCCACTGTTGCATATCTTTATTGAGCAGGTGTTGTATGTTTAATTTCAAGTATAATGTGACATGCCTCTTTTATACCATGACTATAGTTATACTCTGATAGATTTTTAATATGTGCCTAAATGATTTATTTGATTAATTGGGGGTATAGAAAGGGGGTGTTACATTAGTGGTATCAGAGCAGGTCGGTCCATCCGACTAGGTTGTCTAATGTTGTTTGTTCCCTAGTATGCGACATGTGTGTGAAAACACTGTCGTTACGTGTTTGTTTTTCTAAACCTTTATCTTCAGGAATGGGATTGAAATAAGTGGGGGAGAAAGTTGTGCTTCTCCAAGATGCTTCAAGTGTGGAGTGGTGGCTCAGTATGTCGTTGAACGCTATTATAGTTTGGTTAAGATAGTTTATGACCCATTATGATTGTCGGCTGTCTATTGACAAATTGAGGAACTGATCACCCTTAATCTCTAGTTGATAGTAGACGGGGTCGTGTTGGATTGAATAAACACATCTTGCGAGCTTAGATGGTGAGTGTAGTGAATTGTTTGGAGTTAAGCCAAGTTCTTACAGATTGTTTTGATGAGTTAGTGCAAGATGGTGCGAAGGTGTTTATGTTGATGGCAACTTTGAGTGTTAATGAAAATGGTGAAGTTAATGGTTGCCAATTATTTGTGATTTTTCTGGATGTTTTTCCTGATGAGATAAGAGATTTACCCCCAGAATGAGAAGTGGGGTTCACGATCGACTTAGTCCCTGGAACTAGTCTGATATCGATGACTCCATATCGTAGGTCCGCATCGGAATTGAAAGAGTTGAAGATTCAACTTGAAGATCTACTTGAGAAAAGGTTTATTTGTCCGAGTGTGTCACAGTGGGGTGCACCGGTTTTGTTGGTTAAGAAGAAAGAAGGTACTATGAGGCTTTGTGTAGATTGTAGACAATTGAACAAGGTGACTATTAAGAATAAGTATCCACTTCTGAGGATTGATGATTTGATGGATCAGTTGATTGGTGCGAGTGTTTTTAGTAAGATAGATCTGAGATCTGGGTATCATCAGATTCGTGTGAAGGCCGAAGATATCCAGAAGACTGCCTTTAGAACGAGGTATGGACATTATGAGTATTCTGTGATGCCATTTGGTGCGCCTAATGCACCAGGTGTATTTATGGAGTACATGAATAGGATTTTCCATTCTTATTTGGACAAGTTTGTGGTGGTGTTCATTGACGACATTTTAATCTATTCAAAAAGTGAAGAAGAATATGTCGAGCATTTAAGGATTGTGTTATCTGTGTTAAAAGAGAAGATTGATGACAGCTCCTATTTTGATTTTGCCGAATTTTACAGAACTGTTTGTTGTGTATTGTGATGCTTCTTTGATGGGTTTAGGAGGTGTGTTGATGCAACATAAACAAGTTATAGCTTATGTTTCAAGGCAACTTAAAGTGCATGAAAGGAATTATCCGACGCATGACTTAGAGTTGGTCGCCGTTGTATTTGTTTTGAAGCTTTGGAGGCATTATTTGTTTGGTATGAGATTTGAAGTTTATAGTGATCATAAGAGTTTGAGGTATGTCTTTGATTAGAAAGAGCTGAATGCGAGGCTAGTGAGATGGTTAGAAATTGAAAGACTATGATTTTGGGTTGAATTACCATCCGGGTAAAGCAAATGTGGTAGTTGATGCATTGAGTAGGAAAATTTTGCATATGTCAATGATGATGGAAAAAAAAGTTGGAAATGATTGAGCAGTTTCGTGATTTGAGTTTGGTTTGTGAAGAGACATCTTATGGAGTTAAGTTGAGTATGTTGAAGCTTACTAGTGGTATTATTGAAGAGATAAGAGAAGGTCAGAAATCTGATTTGGGTTTAGTTAATCGGTTGACTTTAATCAACCAAGGTCAAGGTGGTGATTTTCGGATTGATGAAAATGGTATCATGAGAAGTCGTGATAGAGTTTATGTTCCAGATATTGTTGAGCTGAAGAAGAGTATTCTTGAAGAAGGGCATCGTAGCGGATTGAGTATTCATTCGGGTGCTACTAAGATGCACCAAGATTTGAGGAAAGTATTTTGGTGGCCTCGTATGAAGAAGGATATTATCGAGTTTGTGTATTCTTGTTTGACTTGTCAGAAGTCGAAGATTGAGCATCAGAAACCATCGGGCTTGATGCAACTGTTGTTTATTCCTGAGTGGACATAGGATAGCATATCTGTGGATTTTGTGTCTGGTTTACCTAGGACGCCGAGTAACTTTGAAGCTATGTGGATTATTGTGGGTAGATTGACGAAATCTGCTCACTTTATGCCTATGCGAATAGATTACACGTTGGAGAGATTGGCAAAGCGGTACATTGAAAGGATTTCCATTTTGCATGGTATTTCATCTAGCATTATGTCAGATAGGGGTCTGAGGTTTACTTCGAGATTTTGGGAGAGTTTGCAGAATGTTTTGGGTACGAAGTTATGTTTGAGTTCTGCTTATCATCCGCAGACAGATGGTCAGACTGAGAGGACGATTTAGTCACTTGAGGATCTTTTGAAGGCTTGTGTATTGGAAAAGGGAGGAGCTTAGGATGGCTACTTACCTTTGATTGAGTTTACTTACAACAACAGTTTTCATTCGAATATTGGTATGGCACTGTTTGAGGCATTGTATGGTAGACGGTGTATGACGCCATTGTGTTGGTATGAGTCGGGAGAGAATTTCATGGTTGGACCCGAGATAGTCCAGCAGACTATCGATAAAATTAAGATGATTCAAGAGAAGATGGAGATTTATTGGAGTCGTGAAAAGAGTTATCATGACAAGAGGAGGAAAGCACTTGAGTTTCAAGAAGAAGATCACATGTTTCTTCAAGTTACTCCTGTGACTGGTAATGTTGAGGAAATGCATTGCGGATCAGTCTCATGTAGTCCAAGTAGATGATGTGCAGGTGAGGGATAACCTGACTGTGGAGACATCACTTATACGGATAGAGGATCGAGAATTGAAACAACTTTGTGGTAAAGAGATTTACTTGGTGAAGGTCGCTTAGGGAGGACCAACTGGTAGAATGTGACTTGGGAGCTTGAGATTCAGATGAGGGAGTCTTATCCTGAGTTATTTGTTTAAGGTAATTTTCGAGGGCGAAAATCTTTTAAGTGGGGGAGGGTTGTAACAACCCAATTTTTAATAATTAATTATTTTTACTAATTAATTGATTTATGTGATTTAAATGGATTATTTGATTTATTTATTTTATATGAGTTAATTGATTTAATTGATTTAATTGATTTAATCTAAATATGTGATTTATTAAATTAAATTAATTTGTTTATTCTATTTGGTAGAATAGCGTAGAATCGCTATATTGATTGGTTGGGCCTAATTTGAGGTGTGTGAATAGAAAGTGAGAGGAGTTGGGTAAAGCCCAATAGAAAGGGTTAAAGAATTAGGATTGTAGAGAATATAGGAGTTAGTAAGAGAAAGAAAAGAGGAGAGAAAGAAAGAGGAAGAAGAGAGAAGAGGAGAAAATAGAGGGAAAGCTTGGATAGCTCAAGATCAACATCTAGGATTCGATTTAATCGGGTAAGGGTGTGAAATATTATTATCTTCTAAATATATATGATTATGTATGTGTTGTTTGGATTGTTTGGATGTTCTTCCTCATTTTCCATTTTTAGGTCGAAATGTTTTAATCGATAGAAACTGACGTTTTAACGGTTAGAATTTGGAATAGATGGTGTGGTTTAGTCGAGGAATGTTAGGCTAAGACTATGGGAACTCGTTGGGATTAAATCGGATGATTTGTGAGCTTCTGATGATTTTTTGACAGTTGGGGTTTCGGGTGTATCGCAGAACTCGCTAGGCGAGTAGCTAGCGAGTGAGGTGGCGAGTGGTTCGCTAGGCGAGCTGCCAGCGAGCCAGTAGCGAATGGTCCCAGACTTGGGCAGAACCAAATGACCCAATCTCGCTGGAGGCGAGTGAGGTAGCAAGGGTTCGCTAAGCCTTCGCTAAGCGAGCTGTGTAGCGAACACTTCCAGTAGCTAGAAACCAACCCTCGCTAGCGTGTTCGCTAAGCGAGCAGGTAGCGAACGTTCGTGATGACCTTCGCTAGGCGAATGGTGCAGCGAACGTGACAGAACAGCATTTTGTTTTTGTTGTTTCCATCCACTGTTGATGCTTTGATTCTTCAATGCATAGCTTGTGTGCTGTTATATGAAATGTTGTGGCTAGCCGTATGGCGTGAATCCTAGATTGTGAATTATGAAGTATGAAATGTGGCCTTTTGGAAAATATATGCATTGTTTAAATTGATTAAAAGTGCATGACGATTGCGATGGAGTTCATTATTGTTTGGCGCGATATTGTGAATGCATATTGATGGTATGTGAAACATCATGATGTGTATTCTTGTGCACTGCTTGATAAATATAGTGATGGTGTTGAGAGTGTGAATACTTTGGTGATTATGAAATGTGTTGTGTGTGCAATCATGTTATAATTCTTGTGTAATGAATTATTTGAGAATGCATGGGATTAAGATGCGAGAACGGTCTTAAGTGCATATGGTTGTTGATTGCATACGCATCATTTGTTGTCAAGAGGCAATGCTAGCTAGTTTCGTGGAGACTAGTGACTTGTCTCAAACCTAAAGTGGGGTTTGAAAGTCTAGGGGATGAGCTTTTGTTTGTTATTGGTCTAGGGGACGGACCCGGTTTAAATGTAAAAACTGAAAAATAATAACAAGTGTCGGTACGACATGGCATGAGTTGCATTGAGTTGCATTGAGTCATGTGGCATAGGTTTAATTGTTGTATAAAGGTATGCATATGTGTATGAACTGTTGAACTGAGATTTGTGAATTGGTGAACAATATAAATGTAAACGTTTATGTGGAAATGATGTGAATTGTAGAAGCGTGAATGATGAATATGTTTGGTTGTATATATATATATATATATATATATATATATATATATATATATATATATATATATATATATATATATATATATATATACATTGTGATGTGTATGTATGGATTAGTGATGAATGTGGTGAGAATGCAAAATAAGTGTATTTAATGCTAAGATATATATAATTATATGCATTGATTATTATGATAATATTTCTCACCCTTCTGCTGTTTTATGATGCTCTACGAGGCATTGCAGTGTAGGTTTTGCTGGAGGTCTTTTTGTGAAGCGTGTCTTCATTCTTTTGTCGGTCAGCTCTGATATGTAGCACCGGGTAGCTAGGATTGTTTTGATTCTTTTGTGATACGTTGTATATGTATCTTGTTGTGGAATGTTTATGAAAACATGAAATATTGTTGTGAATCAAACTGGATGATATATATATATATATATATATATATATATATATATATATATATATATATATATATATATATATATATATATATATATATATATATATATATATATATATATATATATATATATATATATATATATATATATATATATATATATATATATATATATATATATATATATATATATATATATATATATATATATATATATGTTTGATGTTAATCAATGTGTAGATGTTTCCGCTTTTATTCTAAATATTGAGGTGTGGGTGTAAGGACTAAGTCCCTAGGCTACAAGTTACCCCACTGTTGCATATCTTTATTGAGCAGGTGTTGTATGTTTAATTTCAAGTATAATGTGACATGCCTCTTTTATACCATGACTATAGCTATACTCTGATGGATTTTTAATATGTGCATAAATGATTTATTTGATTAATTGGGGCTATAGAAAGGGGGTGTTATAGGTGGGATCTTAGGGGTAAAAATTAGGGTATGACAGATGCCCATATTTAAGTTTCCACTATCCGGAGATATGAAGGTTGACATCTTTGTCTCAACGAGATAGAAAAGACTTAAATGCAGAATACCTAATTTTTGGCCCTAAGATACCACAAAATGATTATGATATGATATGACATGATCAGAATGCAGACACATAACACTGTGGGAAAAAGATGCCACGAGAGACAAAAAAAAATGTTGGAGAAACTTAGCAAAGGAAAAAAGAAATTCCATAGGGGAAAAAAAGAAGAGATCCAGCTGGGGAATATAAAATTCCACAAGAGATGGGAAGAGTGCGTAGATGAAGCTACGACTTGAGATTGCTGGAGATAAAGAGAAAAGAGGATATGGACTCCCCTGGGGAATCCCAAGGGGAGAAATAATTTGTTCTATTAGGTAGACAAAGATTAACAGGATAATAAGCTTCCACTATTAGAACAGGGCTCAGCTTTTTCTTTAATCAATTTTTAAACTTGAAAAGGATAACAAACAAGTTTCACAAAGGATAGCCACTTGCCGAAGATAAACAGTAACTCTGTCAGAGATACTCAAAAGAGATGTGAACAGGCTAGATCACATGACAGACTTCTCAAATAAAGAGACAACTATATGTTGGGGATGAAAGATTCACTAGATTGCAACATGATTCTCATTTAAGGAGATAAACACATGTTTAAATAAAGAAACGAGTTGAATGATAACAAGCTTCCACTATTAAAATAAGGTTTAACTTCTTCTTTAATCAAGTTTCAAACTTGAAAAAGGACCAACTGTAAGTTGTCTTCGCTAAAGGGAGTGCTGCTTGCTAGGAATTAGGAATCAATAAATCTATCGGAGGTCTTCAAAGGAGATACGTGCATGTTAGATTGCACAACAGACTTCTCAAATAAAGAGACAACCATCTGTTAATGGTGATAAAGGTTTCACAACAAACTTCTCTGACAGGAATATACCAGAGATATGTCATTTGATGGAGAGGTTGATGGAGTCATAACATGCTTCTCAAATAAAGAGATGCCACCTGTTCAAATAACGAGTCCAGGACTTCACTTGATTGGATGAGGATCAAGATTTCAAAATAAACTTCTCTTCTAAGGATAAACTATAGAGGTTCCATTTAATGTGAAGATACAAATTAATATTTAGGGACATACAAGCTTCTCAAATAAAAAGACCGCCACTTGAAATTACACAATAGTTGAATATAGCAAACAAGCTTCTCAAAGAAACTTCCACTTGTAATTGCAAAGGTTGGAGAACCATTGAGAATGGATAAGCTTCTCAAGAGAGACTGTCACTTATCGTTGCAAAGGGTTGAAATAGCAAAATAAGCTTCTTAGAGAGACTGTCACTTGTTGAGTAAGACTAATCATGCTGGGGACATACAAGCTTCTTAAATAAAGAGACAACTACTTCCTGTCAAGAAAAAAAATTCCAAGAGAGTGTTATCACAACACTGATGAGGAAGCAAAATTTTCTTCTTCTGACGGGGAATCATAAACTTATTCTTGCTGAGGAAATAAATCCTTGAAGTTGCAAAATAAATGCATTCTTATCATCTAGGTTTCACAACCTAGAGAGCTTCATAATAATGCTGCAGCAGACCAAAGTTCAATCCGAGAACAAACTGGAGAGAAACAGTCAAAGAAGACTCTAGCCAATAAGGAAATAACTCAACTAGAGAGTAGTTCCATCCAGACAATGAACTGAAAAGGAAAACTAAAGCAAAACTCTTCCACGAGGAATAAACTCAATGGAGAATTAGAAAGATTATACACTTTCTGTTTAAGGGAGACACTTTTATGGATAGAGAATACACAACTCTGTGGGGGATAACAACAACATATTTAATGGATAGGAAACACTAAGAAATGCAAGATGAGTGCAAGTTTTCACTCAGCTATGCATGATGCATGTATGAATGAATGTATGTATATGCTGACAAAACAAGTACAAAGATAAACTAGGGATGACCAATCACTACAGTATAACCAGATGCTTGGCTAAATCTCAATAACATGGAAATACCATTGGAGATCTTGTTTAAAGATTCAAGTAGGGATTCAGCTGGAGATAAATAGAAGTCATTGAAGGAACGAAGCCCTGCTATAAGGCTCACATCTCTAGGGAAGCAAGATACTGTTTAGGGAGAAACCCAATGTTCAATCGTCTAACATCAATAATCCGCTAAGGGGATAATAATATGAACTCTATTTTGAGGGAATGGAAAGATCCGCTGGGGAAACATAGCAGCACAAATCTTCCAAACTCATCTTGGGGATAAGAAATCCACACGAACTCTGCTGCAGAAGGATGAAGACCTGTTGGAGAAACATGTACAACAAATATATTTTGTGGATATCAACCTCTGAAAAAGATAGTATATGCATTAACTCTGTTAAGGGAATGCACCTTTGCACAAACTCTGCTTTAGAGAAAGAAATGGATCTACCAAGGATCATACCATAAAAAATCATTCAAAATCAATAGTAATAGCTGCACAAATTCTGCTGAGGGATATGCAGACCCGATGTGGATTATCAAAAAAAAACTCCCAGGGGTTTAACAAACTCGAGGAAAACATCCTGGACTTGCAGGGGAAATAAGAAGTTAATATCATAACAAAATGTCAACCTGCAAAGGACTTTAAAACTCAACATAGGGTGAAATAAAACCCAAAAGTTTTCAGTTATCTCAACACGTCTTAGTAGGGAATATTGTTCTGGATTTTCCACTTGAGTGGCATATAAAAGCATCAAAACCATAATAACGAAGGTAAAAACCTACCGGGGATTCCTCATCAGACTTTAACACAAAGCGAGATGGAATCTAACAACCACACTTTCACACATATCTGCTTAATCACAACCTGACCAGGGAAGAGAATCACACTCAGCTGGAGAAATCTGATCTAAGACTTAGCAGGAGAATCCAGGCTTAAGATTTAATTGGGGAACATTGAATTCAGTACTTGGCTGGGGAACACCTGAATTAGTGCTCAGCTGGAGAAAGCATCAACAAGAAAAAACTCTTCTTGGGAGAACATCGAGTTCTGCACTTTGAGATCTTACCATTCTTGGAATAACTGTCGACATTTCTTTTTGTGTTCAAAAATCAAAAGAAAATATTTTTTGATTTTTAAAAGTCTGGTTGTTACTTACCTTTTTGTTTAAAAAATTATTATAAAAAATGAATGAAAATTTGCAAAACAGAAACAAACATAAGAATTGTAAACAATTGGACAAAGGCCCAAATTTTATTAATATAACGGTAGTCCGCAAATGGCGCGACTCCATGGATCATTACAAAGATGGAAAATGGTAAATAAAGGAAAAGGCTAAATTAAAATATGATGTCCAATATTCTCCCTAACAACTTTGAATTCCATTGTGCTCAAAACCTTTGTCGAGAATGATGAGGATGCAAGTCTTTGATGGGTAATGTTTCTTCGAGTGATCAAGTCTGGCCTGATGTAGTTGCTTGACATAATCCCCAAAATTTTCCTAGATTTCCCTCTCATGTTTTTAATCTATTGGGATAATTATTTTTCTGTTTATGTCTCTAATTTTTGCCTTGACAACTCTTTCGGGTTTTCAGCCCACTGAGACGCTCATTTTTGCCTAAGCCTCCCTTTCAGGTTTTCAACTTAGAGAGCTGTTCTTTTATTTTTTTAGGCGGAGTATTTCTTGACTGCATTTGCATTCACAGGACGAGTGAGCTCCTCACAATCTATAGTTGTAAGAGTTAATGCACCACCAGAGAAGGCTTTCTTAACAACATATGGGCCTTCATAATTAGGAGTCCGCTTGCCCCTAGAAACAGTGTTAAAAGACAAGATCTTTATGAGAACGAGGTTGCATTCTCTGAACACACGAGGTTGAACCTTCTTATCAAAAGTTTTCTTCATTCTTTGTTGATATAACTAGCCATGAGATAAAGCCGTCATTCTTTTTTCTTCAATAAAATTCAACTGATCTTATCTGCTTTGACACCATTCAGCCTTAGTCAACTTCGCTTCCATCAAAACTCGCATTGATGGGATCTCAACCTCTATAAGTAGCACTGCTTTCATGCCATATACAAGTGAAAAAGGGGTTGCTCCTGTTGAAGTGCAGGCAGATGTAGGATACCCATGAAAAGCAAAAGGGAGCATCCTGTTTCAATCCTTGTACGTCACAACCATCTTCTGGATAATCTTCTTAATATTCTTATTCGCAGCTTCAACAACCCCATTCATCTTAGGTCTATAAGGAGAATAATTATGATGCTCACTCTTGAAGTCATCACACAACTCTTTCATATTCTTATTGTTCAAATTTGACCCATTATCAATAATAATTTTGCTGGGAATGCCATACCGATAGATAATTTGATTTTTGAAAAACCTGACCACAACTTTCTTGGTCACATTAGCATACGATGCCGCTTCAACCCATTTGGTGAAATAATCAATGGCCACTTAAATGAAACAATGTCAATTTGAAGCCTTGGTTTCAATCATACCAATCATGTTAATTCCCTACATAGAGAAAGGCCATGGAGACGAAATAACATTGAGAAGAGTCGGAGGAACATGAATTTTATTAGCATAAATATGGAACTTATGGCACTTCTTCACATATTTGCAATAATCAGATTCCATTGTCAGCCAATAGTAACCTGCTCTTAACATCTTTTTAGCCATTGCATGTTCGTTGGCATGAGTACCAAAGGATCCTTCATGAATTTCTTTCATCAACATGTACGCTTCGTGTCTATCCACGTATCTGAGCAAGACTATATCAAAGTTTCTTTTATACAACTTATCTTTGTTGGATGCCCCAAGTGGGTTTTCCTGACTCTGGAGGAAACATTTAATATCATGATACCAAGGCTTGTCTTCTTTTACTTTTGATACCACAAACTGATGGGCTAAAGACGTGTCTACTTATGCGTCTAGCGGTATCTTACTGCAAGTGCACAGCCTATCGAAGTAATATTTAAGATTATCGATCCACAGGGATTCTATGGTTACTTAGTGCTAGATGAACTTCTAGTTTAGCTAAGGCGAATGGTTGTCACGATTTTTTGTTGATTTTTAAGACTATTAAAGGCGGAATTAAATTTAAGTTTTAATAAAGTAATACTAAGGCGGTCGGTATGTAATTATACTAACTTAGGTGGGTCAATCTAACCTAGGCTTATAAAGGTGTTCACTTAATCTATTTGGTAGAGATTACCAGTTTAAATACCCTCAACTCACACTCTCGTGGTCTTATATCAGATCTTATCCCTAAAGCCCTATGCCTGCTCTCGCTAGCCCATAAGTGTTTAGAGGTAATTTTTGGAAACTAAGTAATTCTAATTTATCTTAAAGCGCTCTCGCTGTGTTTAATTTAAATGCCTAACTTTAGCTATCTGGTTAAAATCTCACACTCTCGTGGTCTTGACCTAACCTAATACTCTTTTCTTACTCTCGTAACGAAAAGGTCTATTTCAATTAAAAAGTATCAGCCAGAATGTTAAGTGATTAATTATTTTTAGCCTATGGTTATATTTTACCGGTTAAGTTTGTTATAATTACATACCGCCCTAAGGTGTTTAGCTACTCATCGATGTTGAACCAGACAGAGATAGAAAATTTAATAATAACGTACTCATGGCAGAAAAATAAATAAACATTATAATTAAATTAAATTGCAATATAATGAAAAACCTGGTTAACAAATATTCGAGCAGACTCCTTCTTCCACAGACCGGAAAGCTTGGAGTTAGCGGAAATTGAAAATAAACGAATGTTGAAGGTTTAGAAACAAATAAATGTATAACAATTTCCTGATGTTGGAAATTGTTATATGGCAGGTTTGGATACAATAAAAAACGAAACAGAAAACTAAAAATAATGCAGGAATAGAAAGGCTGGTTCGTAATACAGTTCGGCAGAGCTTCCGCAGGAATTTGAATAAAAAAATGCTCTCTCGCATTGTTCATAGAACTTGTACTATTTATAGAATCCTTAATGGGCTGGATTTTTGGACCTTTGTTGCATGGGCCTTGCTGAATTTGTGGAAGGAATGCAGGAACGTGGCAACAGAATAGGAGAAATGGTCTTCACGTAATGCCTTGACGTAGTCTGAGTCAAAAACCTAATTTTACCCTTGTCACGGTCGTGACAAGGTCTTCACGTTCGTAACTTGTGGTTTTTAAGTGTCACGGTCGTGACCACTCTCTTACGGTCGTGATGGCTCAAATTGGGGTGTCACGGTCGTGACACCCTTGTGACGGCCGTGACTGCAACAAATTATGCAGTCTTTTGCAGGCTTCTTCATTTCTTCATCTCTTTATGGTTTCTTTTGTTCCTTTTGCTCTTAATTCATGATTTAGCTCCATATAATGATGTACCTGCAAAATGGTAAGAAAAACTCGAGAAATCGAGTGTTAAAACGGTGAATATGCGATAAAATGTTAATGAAACCTAGCAATATAATCGATGCGTTTTCTCGTTATCAAACTTCCCCAAACTTAAACCTTTGCTTGTCCTCAAGCAAATAGTCGGTTGAAAATCGGCGGACAAGATTTTATTCACGCATACTCATAACAAACCGTACGAGGGATCGTTTTGTCGGATAATCCGGTACTTTGATAGAACACTACCGATACACTAATGACACAAGCAACAAGCTATGTCGTCGACTTCCCGTTAAACGAAATAATCGGCAATTACATTACGATTTCACCTGGAGTTTTTCGATCTTATTTCGCCCGGTTTCATTCTAGCGCAATCACATTAAGCCCTTTTCCTTAGCACGCACGTAGTGGAGTAGCCGGTTAGCGACTTTGATCCTTTTTGAGCACGGGGTCTGGTACACGAGTGTGGTAACCCTACATATTTTATCCGATTTGGAGGTTGTGGGGGATCGAGCCGTAGCACGCCCTACCGAGTTCATAACCAGTACCTCTGAACCAACTTGCAATGGACTCCTTCTCATATTTCTCGTTTCTTATATGCGACCGTGTACTTTGGTGCAATTTCTTTTCATTTTGCATCGAGATATGAAGGATCATTATTGATTAGGCATCAAACGCTTATATTCATCGGCTCCCCACGTGGTTTGTGTTCAGACGGTGCTGACTGCTAGTATAAACTACTAGGGGTTACTTTTGAACTGAAACTAAAAGTGTACTCGTAATGGTAATCGGGATGGAATTGCTTAAGTAGGGAGTCAAAGATGTCAAGATTGTATTGGTCTTGTTTAACCGTTCTCGGCTTCCTAATTACGATTCCTTAGGTAAGTCGGGTAATGCGAATAATTAAAGATTTTTTCTGGTATAGCTAAATAATCGGGGAAAGTTCGAAATTAAAGAAAATAGCACAAAGATTTGCTCATTTCATTAACTTGCGAAAAGAAATACAACGGAATTGAAAATACAACGAAATGGAAAAGTGCGAAAAAGGGAAAATGCAGAAATGAAAGGTACCTCTCCCACACTATATCAGACATTGTCCCCAATGTTGTGATATAAATGCGGTAAAAGTACAGTACAACGACAAAAACGAAAAACAAACATAAGCAAACTAAAACTATGGCTGCTGAGGACCGCGGGCTCGGCCTCTGGTGCGGGAGCGGCGTCTAGAAGGAGTCGCTTTAGGATCAGAACCGGTGCCGGAGGCAGCAGTGATGTTAATGCGGAGGGCTTCTAGCTCGCTGAAAATGTCTCCAAACTTCTCATTAGTAGCTTCCTGGTTTGCTGCAATAGTGCTGAGTAAAGCATCATACTGCTCCTTCTGCCTTCGCTCCAGTGCGGCGTTCATCTGGTTCTGCTGATGAATCGCACGGAGGACTTCCTCAAGTGTGATTTCGGGAGCAGGGGGCTGTCGGGTAGATGTCTCTGGTATATCCTGGACAGGCTCAGCTGCATCCATAGCGTCCTGCATCTCATCCGCTGGAGGGTCTGCCTGATCATCATGAATAGGGACGTGATCGGCAGCAACAGGTAAAACAAAGAGCCAGTTGGCTCGGCTGGATGGATCGATGCGGTCGCGGGACGGCAAAATGATATGATGGAAAATGGTGCCATGGACAACAGGGCTATACCTGTCATCCTCTCGCTGCGCAATCAGGTGAGCGGACCTGCAATAACTCTTGGTGAGGAATTTTGCGGCTAGGTGAGGCTGATTAACGACCAAGTCACCAAGCCCCAACTGAATGGCGAGGGTGGTGACAATGCCGCCTATGAAGAACGGGGTGGAGCCCCTGTGTGTAATGGCCTGGATATGATAAAGCATGAAAGGGGCAGCATTGATCGGCTCGTCATTAAGAGCGCAGTGTAAGAATAGAAGCTCCTTGGAGTTGAGCTTATGGTTGCTTTCTCGAGCGAAGATGGTGTTGCATATGACACGGTGGAAATAGCGGATTGCCGGGTTGTGAATGTGCGTAGCGTTGAGGCTTTGGAAGGCTGATGCACGGGTGTTGGTTAAATCGTGCCATAGAGTGAAAGCTTGTTCACTAAAATTATCGGGCACGCGACGGTGAGCTTCAGTTCTGTGATCGAAGCCTAACAACTCGACTATCCTGCCTTGCGGAATGTTGAACTCTTGGCCATGCAATCTGAATTTGGCGACACCGGTGAGCTGACTCTGAGAACCGGTACCGGTGATGTAACTGAATGAGCTTAAGAACTCCAGTGTCAGAAGCTCGAATGTGAGCTGAGGTTGACTGCAAAGATCCCACAGACCGACTTTTTGAAGCAGGCTTGTAACACTGGCAAGCATTCCGAGTTCCCTCAAACAGACAGTGTCAATGTAACGTGTAGGTTGCACACCGCGGTTTTGGAATCGGAGAAAACGTTCTCGCTGAGTTTCTCCAGCATCACCTTCTCTAAAAGTAATAGAATCCATTGCATGCAAGAGCTTAGAGTGAAGAATGAAGATTTTTGATGTTTTGTGAAAAAATGGTAAAATGAAAGAAATATTGATTCAGGATAAATAATGGAGAGTGAGAATGTGATAGGTTATGATAATGGGGGGTTAATGAGGTTTAAAGTTGGTAATGGGGAGGTTACGGAGGTTATGGAGAAAATGGGTAGTTTTGAGGAAGTTATGGAGGAAGAAGAAGAAGAGGCACGAAGAGAAACAATTCTGTTTCTCATGATTCCTGAAATAGGGATTTGTCACGGTCGTGACAGGGGTGTGACGGTCGTGACACGCTATTTAAGCACGTCACGATCGTGAGATGGGTATGACGACCGTGAGGGCACGCTTCGTTGAATAATTTCCAGAAAAACATTTTCTCACTTAATTCACATAGTTTATAATAATGTATTTTCTTCACTAACACTCATATTAAATTATAAACACCATATAGTATATAATTTCAACACAGTACTATACTAACTTGCATGGCATGAGAGATTGTATATAATATGAAATAATGCAAGCATAACAGTACATAGAATGAAAAATATATAAATTGCTAAAAATGGAGAAATTTTGGAATTAAAGGTGCATTGCATAAAGTAATTGAAAATGAAGTTACATAAACGGAAATTACGGTATGAAATTGTTGCAAAAAATAAATCTAACTAGAAACGAAAACAATGAGAAAAATAAACTAAATCACTTATAGCATTTTCAAAAGCATTTCTTCAAGTCTTCGATGGCGGAGTTCAAGTGATAGAATTGTTCGCAGGTTATGTCAGTCAATCCTATAATGTCCAATCGCATGCTCTTAATGTCTTCTTTAAATAAATTAATGTCAGTTTGGTAAGCATTGAGAGTGTTCATGATGTTTTGTAAGTTGTTAGCATAATCTCCTTGATTCACTTCAGGGGTTTCATGTACTTCTTCAGTGTGGTCAATGTCATGGTAACCAGGAGGTGTCTCAGGGTCAGTTTCGACATCGGTCATTATATCATCTTTTATCTTGTAAGACTGAGGTGTTTCAGGAGTAGATGGATAATCAGGTGGGTTTAACTCATAAAGCCAGTTATCCTTATTGTGAACACTTACTCTAGCATGGTTAGGCAATGTGAACAGGGTTACTACTTCGTTCCGGATTAGGTACTCAAAAGGTGGATGTCCTAAATTCCTTATGATATGTCTATTGAAGCAGAAATTAAGATTCATAGGGCAGGTTGTTCCTAGACGGTTGCACTTGTGCAGTTGGTACCTAAGTCCTATGGCATCAGCAATCATGGTTACAAGACCTCCTACTAATATAGGTAATTCAGGTTCTTCTTGGATACGGGTGAAGCTTTGCATCATGAAAGGTACACCATTAACAGGTTGTCCATTAGTGAAGCATGACATAATAAATATTTCATCTTTAGAAACTCCGGTAATGTTTTCTTCTTTTCCAAAGAAGGTGTGGGCAAGGAATTTATGGAAGTAACGGAGAGCAGGATTATGGATCTCATCATTATTCATGTTATTTGGTTCAGGGTGGTAGTTTCCGGTTAAAGTTCCCCAAAAGAAATCTAGCTCAATATCCATCAATTCTACCTGTGTAGTAGTAAAAGCAAATGGTCCACTAGGGAATCCTAACAAGTCAGCTAGTTCTTTATGGTTAAAGTCATATTCTATTCCAAATAGGCGGAAACTAATAAATCCTTTCCTAAATCCAAAACCGCGCTCAAGTAGGTAAATTAAGGAGCTAAGGAACTTAAGGGTGAGCTCGCGGTAAGTCACAAACTTATGTTGGATCAATGCATTCTCCCATCCGAGTCGGTTTAACAAGTACATGACACTATCATGTATACCTAGGGTTTCCATAGTCTTATCATCCGGGTACAGGGTCAAATCCATTTGCCTCTGTGATAACTCTTCAAACTTCATTCTTTGGTTCCTACCTCTAAATTTGGTTTCCATATGGTTAATTGGTTGGTTAGCCATGGTCAGTGCAAATATGGGGAAACAAATCAGGGGAAGAAGGAAAGTGGAAAAGACTTTAGAAAATCTGTAAAAAGTGATTTAAGATAAAAATAAGAAAATGAAATGCATAATGTAATGGCAATAATAGTAATATAAAATAAAACTATAAAATGACAAAACAATTAAACAAATAGTAAAATGATAAATAACAATATGCTAAAAGAGAAGAATAGTTTAAATAATTAAATAAGTAAATGGGTTGCCTCCCACTAAGCGCTGTTTTTATCGTCAAAAGCCTGACGTAATGCTTAGGTTTAGATTAATCAGGGGAATTAGTGGACAATTCTAAAAGCTTTAGATTATTCGCATAATCTCTATTTTCAACTTTATGATAATGTTTTAAACGTTGTCCGTTTACTATGAATGGTTCACTATTCCTACCCTTAATTTCTATTGCTCCACTCGGGAATACTTTAGTTATTTCAAAGGGTCCTGACCATCTAGATTTTAATTTTCCAGGAAAGAGCCTAAGTCTTGAATTAAAGAGGAGTACAACGTCTCCCACACTAAATTCTTTCCTAGATAGGCGTTTATCATGCCATTGCTTAGTTCTTTCTTTATATATCTTAGCATTCTCATATGCATCTAACCTTAATTCTTCTAATTCGTTAATGTCTAGGATTCGCTTTTCTCCTGCAACATTATAGTTTATATTGAGAGTTCTGATCGCCCAATAAGCTTTGTGTTCTAGTTCTACTGGGAGGTGACAAGATTTTCCATAAACTAGTTTGAAAGGTGTAGTACCTATGGGTGTCTTGTAAGCGGTCCTATAAGCCCATAAAGCTTCATTAAGTTTAGATGACCAATCTTTCCGAGATATGGCGACAGTCTTTTCTAAGATTTGTTTAATTTCTCTGTTTGAGACTTCGACTTGTCCACTTGTTTGTGGGTGATATGGTGTAGCCACACGGTGTCTTACTCCATATTTAGATAGTAATTTGTCAAAGATTTTTGAAATGAAGTGCGAGCCACCGTCACTTATGACGAGTCTAGGCACACCAAATCTGGGAAAGATTATATTTTTGAAAAGCTTTATTACTACTCGTGTATCGTTTGTAGGAGAAGCTATGGCTTCAATCCATTTCGAAACATAATCAACAGCTACGAGTATGTAATTATTACCGAAAGATGATGGGAATGGTCCCATGAAATCTATTCCCCAGACGTCAAAGATTTCTACTTCTAAAATTCCTTTTTGAGGCATTTCATCTCTTCTTGAAATATTGCCAGTGCGTTGACACCGATCGCAATTTATAACAGCGATGTGGACATCCTTCCATAGATTAGGCCAGAATAAGCCGGCTTGCAAGATTTTTGCACAAGTCTTGGAAGTGCCTGCATGTCCACCATAAGGAGATGAATGGCATTGAGCAATGACATCTTCTATTTCTTCTTCGGGAATACATCGGCGAAAGATTCCATCTGGTCCTCTTTTGAACAATAATGGTTCATCCCAATAGTAATGTTTCAGATTATGAAAGAATTTCTTTTTCTGCTGATAGGTTAGATCGGGTGGAAGAGCTCCTGCGGCTAGGTAGTTGACAATGTCAGCGTACCATGGCAGTCCTACAGTTGTCTGGATTGTTTCCACGAATTCTGGTTCATTTATATCTAACTGAGCTAGGTCGCTTCCTATTTGTGCTATCAGCTGTTCATACGGAAAATCATCGTTAATCGGCACTTGTTCGGGTTTAATACCTTCTATTCTAGATAAATGGTCCGCTACGACGTTCTCAGTACCTTTCTTATCTTTTATTTCTAGATCAAACTCTTGTAAGAGTAAAATCCATCTTAAGAGTCTTGGTTTAACATCTTTCTTAGTTAATAGATATCGGATAGCAGCATGGTCTGTGTAAATGATTATTTTCGCTCCTACTAGGTAAGAACGGAATTTGTCAAGCGCAAAGACAACTGCTAACAATTCTTTTTCGGTAGTAGCGTAGTTCATCTGGGCAGAATCTAAGGTTCTACTGGCATAGTAAATCGCATGAAGTTTCTTTTCCTTTCTCTGGCCTAGAACTGCGCCTACAGCATAGTCACTCGCATCGCACATGATTTCAAAAGGTAATCTCCAGTCAGGGGGTTGCATGATTGGTGCGGTGATGAGGGCTGTTTTTAGAGTTTCAAATGCTTTAAGACAATCTTCATTGAATATGAACTCAGCGTCTTTCATTAATAAACCAGTAAGAGGTTTAGTGATTTTCGAGAAATCTTTGATGAATCGTCGGTAAAAACCGGCGTGTCCTAAAAAGCTTCGTATTTCTCGAACGGTTTTAGGGGGTTGAAGATCTTTTATTACTTCAATCTTAGCTTTATCAACTTCAATTCCCTTGTCGGATATTACATGACCTAATACTATTCCTTCGTTGACCATAAAATGACATTTCTCCCAGTTAAGCACAAGATTTACTTTTACACATCTTTCTAACACCATTTCTAAGTTCGATAAGCATCCTTCAAAACTTTGCCCGCATACAGAGAAGTCGTCCATGAACACTTCCATGATGTTGTCTATAAAATCTGCGAAGATTGACATCATACATCTTTGAAAGGTTGCAGGAGCGTTGCATAATCCAAAGGGCATTCGCCTATAAGCGAACGTTCCATAAGGACATGTGAATGTAGTCTTCTCTTGATCATCAGGATGGATAGGGATTTGGAAAAATCCTGAGTAACCGTCAAGATAACAGAAGTAAGAATGCTTGGCTAATCGTTCTAACATTTGATCTATGAAAGGTAGTGGGAAATGATCTTTTCGAGTGGCTTTGTTTAGTTTACGATAATCTATGCACACTCTATATCCCGTCACTACTCTTTGCGATATCGATTCGCCTTGAGCGTTTTTCACAACAGTGATACCTCCTTTCTTTGGCACTACATGTATTGGACTAACCCATTCACTATCAGAGATTGGATATATTATCCCGGCATCTAATAATTTCTTAACTTCTTCTTTTACTACAGTGCTAAGGGTTGGGTTAATTCTTCTTTGAGATTCTCTGGAGGTTCTGCAATCTTCTTCTAGCAGAATACGATGCATACAAACTGAAGGACATATTCCTTTGAGATCAGATATGTTATATCCTAATGCAGTTGGATATTTCTTCAAGACATCTAAAAGTTTCTTTGTTTCTATAGTTCCTAAACTGGAATTTACTATAACTGGTCTTTTACATTCAACGTCTAAGAATTCGTACCTTAGGTTATGAGGTAAAGTTTTTAATCCTAACGTAGGTTTATCTTTACTTGGCATGGGATCCGGTGTAAGTGCTAAACTTTCGCTTAGACTATCATCCTGATACGGTTTTCGCCAATTATCATCTTCGAAAATCGGAGGGATTTGAATTTTCATTATTTCAGAATAAGTGGTCTCTTTCAGTTCCATTTCTCTTACACATTCGTCAATTACGTCCAATAGATAGCATGTATCCTCTATAGCTGGTGATTGTAAGAATTGTGTTAAAATAAATTCAACTTTCTCTTCACCTACTTCAAAGGTTAGCTTTCCTCTTTTTACGTCTATTATAGCTCCGGCGGTAGCTAAGAATGGTCTTCCTAGTATGATAGGTGTGGTGGAGTCTTCAGAGATGTCCATGATTATAAAACCAGTAGGGATGTAGAATTGTCCTATACGTACTGGGACGTTTTCTAGTATGCCTACAGGATATTTAACAGAGCGATCGGCTAGTTGAACAGACATTTTAGTTGGTCTTAGGTCTCCCACGTCTAGCCTTTTGCAAATCGTTAAGGGCATAACACTGATACTGGCTCCTAAATCGCATAGAGCTTTGTCAATGACGAATTTTCCTATTACACAGGGTATAGAGAAACTTCCTGGATCTTTTAGCTTAGGAGGCATTTTATTCTGAATTATGGCGCTACACTCGGCAGTAAGTGTAACTGTTCCGTTATCCTCTATCTTTTTCTTATTGGATAAGATTTCTTTTAAAAACTTAGCATACGAGGGTATTTGGGTAATTGCTTCTGTAAACGGAATAGTAATATTCAACTGTTTCAGAAGTTCGACAAATTTCTTAAATTGACCCGTCGTCTTGGAATTTATCAATCTTTGAGGGTACGGAATTGGTGGTTTATAGGGTGGTGGAGGCACATAAGGTTTTTCTTTCTCCACTACCTCTCGATTGTCATCTTCCTTTTCTTCTGGATCATTCACCACTTCAGTCGGTTTATCCGGTTTTTGGTACATGGCTGGATTGTCAAGTCTTGGATCGGTAGGTCCGTCAAGTTCCTTGCCACTTCTTAATATTACAGCGTTAGCATGTCCTTTCGGATTAGGTTGAGGTTGTCCAGGGAATACTCCAGCTGGTGCAGCAGTAGGTGCTTGTTGTTGAGCTACTTGTGAAATCTGAGTTTCAAGCATTTTGTTATGTGTAGCTAATGCATCTACCTTGCTCACTAATTGTTTAATCTGCTCACTAGTGTGAATGTTTTGGTTTAATAAGTCCTTGTTTGTTTGAGATTGGTTAGCTATAAAGTTCTCCATCATCAATTCAAGGTTCGATTTTCTAGGGATATTAGGAGCAGTCTTTTGATATCCTGGTGATGTAGCTGGTGCTTGACCTGGTGCGTAATAAGCATTGTTATTCTTATAGGAGAAGTTCAGATGATTCTTCCAACCTGGGTTGTATGTGTTTGAGTAAGGGTTTCCTTGAGCATAATTCACTTGATCAGTGGGAGTTCCTGCCAATAGTTGACAATCAGAAACTTCGTGTCCTGGGACTCCACATAACTCACAGTTAGGTGTTACTGCAGCCACGGTGGCTGTAGGTGTTATGGCCAAGTTATCGATCTTTTGGCTTAGTTGGTCAAACTTCGCATTGACTTGGTCCATACTACTTACTTCGTACATACCTCCCTTTGTTGGTTTCTCAGTTGCGACTCTCTCGCTTCCCCAAAGGTAATGATTTTGAGCCATACTTTCGATAAGTGCATAGGCATCATTATATTCTTTGTCCATCAATGCACCACCCGCGGCAGCGTCAATTGTCATTCTTGTATTGTACAAGAGTCCATTATAGAAGGTATGGATGACCATCCATTCTATTAATCCATGATGTGGACAAAGTCTCAGTAGATCCTTATAGCGTTCCCAAGCTTCGAATAATGATTCACTTTCTCTTTGCTTAAATCCGTTGATCTGAGCTCTCAGCATAGCTGTCTTGCTAGGTGGAAAATACCTATTCAAGAAAACTCTCTTAAGTTCTTCCCACGTAGTTACTGAGTTCGAAGGCAGAGATTGAAGCCAAGCTCTTGCTCTGTCTCGAAGCGAAAAAGGAAATAAACGTAGTCTAATAGCTTCTTGGGTAACTCCATTGGCTTTTACGGTATCTGCATATTGCACAAAGATCGAAAGATGAAGATTCGGATCCTCGGTAGGATTTCCGGCGAATTGATTTTGTTGCACGGCTGATATCAACGAAGGTTTTAGTTCGAAATCATTTCGATTGATAGCCGGCGCTGCAATGCTTAAATGCGGTTCAGCTTGCGAAGGATTAGCGTAATACTTGAGTGGATGGGTCTGTTCTTCAGCCATCTCTGCGTCCTTTGATTTTACGACTGGTTTAGGCGGATCTAATTGAAGATCTGGAATATTGTAATTATTTTCGAAATCGAATATACGTCTTCTTACGTGTAAGAAGCGTTCCGATTCAGGGATTAGAGGTTGCAAGTCTTCGCTTTTAGAGCGAGTACTTGGCATACACTCGGAGATTAGATTAAATTAAATAGTTGATACCTTAGTCTAGACAATGCTACCTAAATGCACTAGTAACTAAATTAAGGAATCCCCGGCAACGGCGCCAAAAACTTGATGGGCTAAAGACGTGTCTACTTATGCGTCTAGCGGTATCTTACTGCAAGTGCACAGCCTATCGAAGTAATATTTAAGATTATCGATCCACAGGGATTCTATGGTTACTTAGTGCTAGATGAACTTCTAGTTTAGCTAAGGCGAATGGTTGTCACGATTTTTTGTTGATTTTTAAGACTATTAAAGGCGGAATTAAATTTAAGTTTTAATAAAGTAATACTAAGGCGGTCGGTATGTAATTATACTAACTTAGGTGGGTCAATCTAACCTAGGCTTATAAAGGTGTTCACTTAATCTATTCGGTAGAGATTACCAGTTTAAATACCCTCAACTCACACTCTCGTGGTCTTATATCAGATCTTATCCCTAAAGCCCTATGCCTGCTCTCGCTAGCCCATAAGTGTTTAGAGGTAATTTTTGGAAACTAAGTAATTCTAATTTATCTTAAAGCGCTCTCGCTGTGTTTAATTTAAATGCCTAACTTTAGCTATCTGGTTAAAATCTCACACTCTCGTGGTCTTGACCTAACCTAATACTCTTTTCTTACTCTCGTAACGAAAAGGTCTATTTCAATTAAAAAGTATCAGCCAAAATGTTAAGTGATTAATTATTTTTAGCCTATGGTTATATTTTACCGGTTAAGTTTGTTATAATTACATACCGCCCTAAGGTGTTTAGCTACTCATCGATGTTGAACCAGACAGAGATAGAAAATTTAATAATAACGTACTCATGGCAGAAAAATAAATAAACATTATAATTAAATTAAATTGCAATATAATGAAAAACCTGGTTAACAAATATTCGAGCAGACTCCTTCTTCCACAGACCGGAAAGCTTGGAGTTAGCGGAAATTGAAAATAAACGAATGTTGAAGGTTTAGAAACAAATAAATGTATAACAATTTCCTGATGTTGGAAATTGTTATATGGCGGGTTTGGATACAATAAAAAACGAAACAGAAAACTAAAAATAATGCAGGAATAGAAAGGCTGGTTCGTAATACAGTTCGGCAGAGCTTCCGCAGGAATTTGAATAAAAAAATGCTCTCTCGCATTGTTCATAGAACTTGTACTATTTATAGAATCCTTAATGGGCTGGATTTTTGGACCTTTGTTGCATGGGCCTTGCTGAATTTGTGGAAGGAATGCAGGAACGTGGCAACAGAATAGGAGAAATGGTCTTCACGTAATGCCTTGACGTAGTCTGAGTCAAAAACCTAATTTTACCCTTGTCACGGTCGTGACAAGGTCTTCACGTTCGTAACTTGTGGTTTTTAAGTGTCACGGTCGTGACCACTCTCTTACGGTCGTGATGGCTCAAATTGGGGTGTCACGGTCGTGACACCCTTGTGACGGCCGTGACTGCAACAAATTATGCAGTCTTTTGCAGGCTTCTTCATTTCTTCATCTCTTTATGGTTTCTTTTGTTCCTTTTGCTCTTAATTCATGATTTAGCTCCATATAATGATGTACCTGCAAAATGGTAAGAAAAACTCGAGAAATCGAGTGTTAAAACGGTGAATATGCGATAAAACGTTAATGAAACCTAGCAATATAATCGATGCGTTTTCTCGTTATCACAAACACGTGAGCAGGTCTATCAAGACGCATAACATCAATCTTAGGCACATCATTCCAATGATTCACTCTAATCACAGAGGACAAATTGGCCAGATCATCTTCCATCTGATTCTCTTCACGAGGTATATGATGCAATTTAACTTTATTAAAGAAATTCAACAACCTCCTTGCATAGTCTTTATTAGTAATCAAACCGGGATGACGAGTCTCCCATTCACCTTTAATCTGATTAATCACCAGGGCTGAATCCCCATACACATCAAGAGTATTAATTCTCAAATCAATGGCTTCTTCAAGACCCATTATACAAGCTTCATACTCTGGCATGTTGTTCATGCATTCAGGCATCAATCTTGCAGTAAAAAGTTATTTGAGAACCATGAGGAGTAATGATGATTTTTCCAATTCCATTACCATAAGCATTAATAGCTCCATCAAACATTAAAACCCACCGAGATTCAGGATCTGGTCCTTCTTCGGGTAACGGTTCATCACCATCTTTGGCTTTCAAATACATAACATCTTCGTCGGGGAATATGGAGATGTAATTCAAATGCCCAAGGAATCCTCTAACTTGTTTTTCTATTTTGGGCACATCAATTTCTTTAGTGGCTATGACTTTATGAGGCTTTACTTCAATACCTTTTTGGCTGACAATGAAACCCAACAACTTTCCTGAACGGACACCAAAAATGCATTTATTAGGATTCAAACGGAGTTTAAACTTTCTCAAACGATGAAACAGTTTCAACAAATACTCAACCTAATCCGCTTCAGTCCTCGACTTACAAATCATATCATCCACATAAACCACTATCTCTTTATGCATCATATCATGGAAAAGAGTGGTCATAGCTCTCTGATACGTTGCACTAGCATTTTTCAAACCGAACGACATCACTCTGTAGCAGAATGTTACCCAAGGTGTAATAAATGTTGTTTTTTCCATATCCTTGGGTTCCATTTTAATTTGGTTATAACTGGAAAAAACATCCATAAAGGAGAAGATATTGAATTTATCTATATTATCTACCAACATATCAATGTGTGGCAATGGAAAATCGTCTTTTGGGCTAACTTTATTCAAATCTCTATAATTAACACACATCCGAGCTTAACCGTCTTTCTTTGGAACTGGCATAATATTAACAACCCATTGAGGATATTCAACGGTAACAAGAAAACCTCCATTAATCTACTTTTGAACTTCCTTTTTTTATCTTAATAGCCATATCAGGGTGAGTTCTTCTCAACTTCTGCTTGACTGGCGAACGCTCTAGCTTTATAGGGCAATCTATGCTCCACAATATTTGTATCAAGACCTGGCATATCCTGATACGACCAAGAAAACACATCCACATACTCTTTAAGAAGTGTCATACCCTAAATTTTACCCCTTATATTCCATCATCATTAGTTGTATCATGTGTATAACATCAAGAAGACCATATGGTTAATCAGTTAAGGCTTGTGGTATTCATAAACATCTCAATTATATCACTCATAGTTCAAGGGTTTCCTTTCATCAACAAAAAGTTTGAGGTTGCATTAATTCAAGATCATGAAGCCTCATTTCTTCAAGTGCACCAAATTAGGGTTTTTGTCAAAAGTCAAATGGATATTAACTTTTTGACCAAAGTATGATCACATGCTTAGGAACATGATGTAAGACCCTCAAGTACATATTTGAAGTCCTTTCACATGATCTAAATAGCTCAAGATGTTTGATACATTGGCAAGTGCGAGATTTGGATTCATCTAATACAAAGTCAACCTAATCAAAGTCAAAGTTTGACTTTTGACTTTTTAGGTCAATAATGTCCTTTTCAAGTCTATAATTATGAAAATTTGAAAGATAAGTGAATTGGATCATGATTAATAATAAAAAAGTCAAGAAAAAGATTCAAAGTTGCAAAATTAGGGTTTTGGATTTTTTCTGTTATGGAAATACATGATCAAGTGACGTTCCTATGATCATAACTTCTTCCTCAAGCATCCAATGAAAACACTTGTGAACTCCTCTTAAAGATGTCATTTGATAATTCAATTTTATGAAAATTATAAGCCTAAAGCTTTCTTAGAGTGGAAGTTATCGATATTCAAAGTTAAGATTTTTCAATTTGCTGAAAATCCAAACACTTGGAAAATTTTCTATGTTTTTTCACCTTAACAAGTGCATGACTTTAGGGTCACTTTATGATCCATTCAAGCAACCACTTTTCATGCTCAAGGTATGTACTTAAATATGACATTATGTACTTAAATGTTACAGAAGAATTAGATTAATAGCTCATAAGGATAGAAAGTTATGAAGGATCAAAGTTGAGATTTCCAAGTTGTGAAAATTTGGCAAGTACTTAGAATTTTTTCTAAGTGTCATACAGTTGAAAAATCTAATTTTGAGGACCAGTTTTCTCAATGATCCAAATTGAATTTATTCAAGTGATCAACATTAAAGTTGTAGCATGTGATGTCTTCTTTTCAACGGTACCAAGAGCATGAATTTCTTTTTCTTGAGCATGAAGTTGCAAAATTGGGAAGAAGCCATGTCAATGTTGATTTTCCAAGACAGAATTGCACCAAATGGTTCTGCATAATTTGAAGACATGTTTTGGCCACTTTTTAAGCTTCTTTTCATCATGATATCAATTTGGAACTTGTTCATTGTCATGAAATCTCCAAGTATGTGGCAAATTCAGCAAGGATTAATCTTCTTTCATAGTGTAAAGCTTAGGTCCAACATGCTAAGATGGTTTGGTTGTGGCTAATACAAGATTAAGCACTTTAATCCAATTGACTTGTTGGTAAAGGCAAGAGCATGATACTAACATCAGATAGAGTTGGTACACAATTCAGATTCCACTTGCAAAGTCAACTAGGAGCCTCCCAAAAGCAAATTCAATTTTGTACATTCTTGTACACTTTTTGGTTTTCCTCCAAGATCCTCCAAACTTTGTCATTGTCCAATGTTCTTGCTCCAGATCATCCATACTATAAATAGAGGCCTTGACTCCTCAGGAAACCAACACAAAACACAACAAGAACTCTACAATCTCAGAATCACAAGTTCTTGCAAAGTTCCAAACTCCATTGAAGTGAAATTCAAATTTCACAAACCAGTCCCTTTCCTCATCATTTATCTATCCAAACACCTTCCATATACCTCATATAACTTGTCCAAAGCATCAAAGCCAATCTCTAACAGCTCCAACACCTCATAATCTCACTTTTTCCACTTTGCAAGTTGATTTGGATAGAGAACTCCATGATTGTTAATATGCCATTAAACTATGATGATGTTTCATCCTTGTGAATGTATGTGGGTATCTATTTTATGTTTAACATGTTAGTTTTCCGTTGACTTTATCAAGTCATCCTTAAATGTTGTTTTCATATATATAACTTGTGAACTTGTTGTTTACTTTGGTTGATTATTATCTTACCCTTCCCTTGTGACTTTGTCTAGTCACCCTTATATGATGTTTCATCTATGTAGCTTATAAGCTCTTTGTTTCTCTAAATGGACCCCTATTACAAACACCCTCCAAGACATTATGAAGTCATCCCATCCTAACCTAAATTTAGGGTAGAAGTCATAACTTCTTTGATTTATAAATCATGTGTGAGTAAGTGGTATTATCATAACCACAACCTCTCATCAAGCTCTTTCATCTTCATCAAGATTACAACCTTCCATCCAAAATTTCATATTCATCAAAATTACAACCTTCCATCCACCCTAATCTTCATTAAGATTACCAACCTCTCATTAAACCCTAATCTTCACAAAGATTACCAACCTCTCATCAAACCCCCTAATCTTCATCAAGATTACCAACCTCTCGTCAAACCCTAATCTTCATTAAGACTACCAACCTCTCATAAAACCCTAATCTTCATCGAGATTACCAAACTCTCATTAAACCTTAATCTTCATCAAGATTATGACCTTCCATCAAACCTAAATCTTCATCGAAACTATAACCTCTCATAAGACCATCGCCTTTCATAAAGCCTTAACCCTCATCAAAATTATGAAACTTTTCTTCAAATCCCAATCCATATCTTAAATTCAAACCACTAAATCCAAAACTCAAACCCTGCAAATTTGAACCATTCATAAGCAAATATTTTGCCCTTCATCAAGTGCCCTAATAAACCTTTTGAATTTTCATCAAATGTCCTATTATTCCTTTGGCCTTTTGTCAAGTGCCCTCTTCAACTTTGGCTCTTTGTCAAGTTCCATCTCAAGACTTATTCCTTCTTCAAGGATAACTAAAATACTTAAAAATACATAATCACTCTTTTAAAATAAACTTGAAAGAGAAGGGTTGCTGGAATCTAGCATTCTAGAAAAACCCTTGAAAGATTGGTCTCAAGTCTTTCACATTAAGGTAGCCAATTTCCCCCATTCTTTCATCTTTAAAGAACTTAAAAAATAACCTTATCAAGAGGTGTTAGGGTCTAGCACTTTAACACAACTCTTTGAACCATTAGTCACTATCAATATTCATGGTCTACAAACAATTTCCTTATTCAATCTTGAATGAAAGAGACTGTTAGAGTTTAACACTCTTGCACAAACTCTTTCAATAATTGATCATCATCAAATGTTCATCATTCTTAAAATATATCCAAACTATACTCAAATCTCCATTTTTATGGACATACCTTGATTATCCTCAAGAGACCAAAACATCCAATATATTTATGTGCAACCCTTAATTGTCATCAAGTGTACTTTCTTAAAACAAAACTTCAAGACATCTAATAAGGTCTAAAGATTCTTTTCAAAATGAAAGATGTTGTCATAATAAACACTAGGGCAATGTTTTACCTACAACCATTGAGTTGAGATAAGTGGCATGAATGAGATTCGTAAATCCATTCAATGTGGTAAAAATGTCCATTCCTCATTTGTTTTTGGCAAAACAAAGTTCTTATGTTGATTAATACAATTTAGCTTTCGCTAAAATCAACCAACAAACTTTTTAATTGAATTACGATTGCTCTGATATCCATCCTTGTAAGGATATGTAGGCATGAGACTGTGAAGTCTTGGCGAGCACCCTAGTAATAAAAACCCTTAGGTCCCCTTTCTCTTTAAAAAATCTAAAAAAAATTTCTCTTCTCTCTATTTTATATCTTAAATACATAGAAGATTATAAATAAACCATAAGCTAACACTCTTTTGACCCTAACTAAATGGTTCCCGTTGATTAAACGGACGTGAGGGGTGCTAATATATTCCTCTTGCATAACCGACTCTTGAACCCAAATATTAGTTGCGATGACCATATCCTTGTCTTTCTTTTAGGGGTTTTATTCGATATTTTCCATTTCCCTCTATGGGAATAAATAAAGATTGGTGGCGACTCTGTTAAGGCCATCTCGCGGACATGTGATTGCGCTTTGCAAGGTCGTTCTCATTTTTCGAGGTACGACAAGAAGCTCTACCATCCTCTTCTTAACATCTGGCTGAAGTAGTTCCCCAATCTTGACTTCTTTCCACTCCTCTTTGCAGCCCAAGTTAATTATTTCCACTGGCTCTTTGTAAGGCTAAATGGTCTTCTCCTCGTGACCAAACAACCAAGAAATCTCATCAAGAATTTCCTCAACACTCTCTTCTTCAGCTTCAAACACATGGAATTCAAAGTTGGGAAAGGGCATATGGACACTGTTTTCAATGTGTTCATCAATCAATCAACAAAATGATATATGCTTGAATTTAGGAAACATATAAATACGCAAGTATTATGCAGATAATTGAAATTAATTATTACCTTTTGGTTTTTTAGGTTAACATTTTCCAGAAAAAGATAAAAGATAAAAAGACATATGGCTAAGAAAAATAGCATTTTATTCATGAATTGAAACAAAGCCTTCACATATTCACTTTCACCTTGGGCAGAGTGAAAGGATCTTTGAAAACATAAAAATAAATTACTTTGAAACATGAATAATAGAAGGAATGTCAACAGCTATTCAATTCTGGAAAATCACTTTGTGAGTCACGAAGTTTGGCATGTCTTCTTCTGAATCATCTTCAATAATTGTAGCAGCAGTTTGATCTCTTGAATGAATAAACCCAACACTTTAGAATATGTCTTTATTGTGCTTCATTTCTATGCTAGTTGCACCAGGAGAAAATCCCAGACTAGCTCTATTTTAATTCTCGACAAGCTCAATAATTCTGCCCCATCCAACAGATTAGTTGATTTTCACAACTTGTTATGCATCTTTCAAAGAAGAAATAGATGCCCCACTCTTCTTACCATCCCTTTCAACAATAGAGAGGGCTTGGAACTAGGTTTCTATAGCCTCTTCATCATCAATATAAGAGAAATATGAAAGATGACTTACCAGCATGGCTTGTTCATTACCTACCACAACCGGCTTTCCATTCTTCACGAATTTTAACTTTTGACGAAGAGTTAAAGTGAAAACTCTAGATTCGTGAATCCATGACCTACCCAACAAAAAACTATATGCAGGATGAATGTCCATAACTTGGAACGTAATCAGGAAAGGTTGAGGAACTATCTTCATAGGGATATCGACTTCCCCTATCATAGTTTTTCTGGATCCACCGAAAGCCATAACAACAACCCCATTGTATCTCATTGGAGTGCCTTGATATGAAATCCTTGATAGAATGGACTTGGTAATTACATTCAGAGAGGAACCAGTATCTACAAACATGTTAGATAGTGCGTCCTTTTGACAATTCATTGAAATGTGCAAGTCCATATTATGATTTATCCCTTCCTTCGATAATTCCTCATCACTAAAGCTAAAATTGTTACGAGCAGTTATTTTGCCAACAATACCATTGAAATGATCAAAGTTAACATCATGGTCTAAGTAAGCTTGTTCTAAAACCTTCCTCAAAGACTCTCTGTGAACCTCAGAGTTCCCCAACAAAGATAAGACAAAAAATTTAGATGGAGTTTGCAGTAATTGATCAACAATCTTGTATTCACTCTTTTTAATCATCTTTTACACTTCATCATCAGGATTCTAATTTGAAACAATATATTGCCCTATTACAAATCCAGATTTAGATTGTACAACAGGCGTCTCAAATTCAAGTGGCTTGTTAATAGAGACGTCATCAACCTTGTTAGGAGAAACACCAAATACACGACCACTATAGGTCACTCTGCTAACATATTCAATATTGACAATAAAAGAAAGAGATGGAATAGACACCTCCTTTCCATATTCAATTATTATGGCATTATATCGATAAGGCATAACTTTGTCAAATTCATAGGGAGTAGAACCAGGTAGACAAATAACCAACAGAGAAACGAGTGACTTCCGAATGTTATAAGCAATCTCAATTGGATCAGATATATTAAAATGAGGAAATATGACATCCACTTCATGATCAACATCATACCTTGAATGAGTAATTTGAATAAGCCTCTGATCTAGAATTTCCTGAAGATCAATTTTCACCACAGAGCATCCTCAAGGGTTTCTTAAATAAATTCGGCAAACAACATTGCCATGCTCATAATAGCTCAGTCTACATAAACTAGCTTGATTATCTATCAAAGATCTTATAATCAAATTAAAATCAAAGATATGATAGAGGTCAGGGAAGCCATCTACCATGTTCATATTGGCACCTCCATGTTTTGGAAACAGATTGGCTTGGATATTGGGTCCAAGATTCTTGAAGGACGGAATACCACTTTGAATTAATCTCTGAACTTCCGCTTTTAATGAAAAATAATTCTTGATGTCGTGGTCAGGTGTCCCTTGATGATAGACGCCAAAATGATCAGATTTATACCATAAAGGGAGCTCTTTCGGAACAGCCGGTGGTTCTCTAGTTTGTACAAGATTTATTTGTACCAGAGCAGGGTACAACTCAACATACGGCATGAGAATTGGATCAAACTGAGTTTTCTTCTAAGTGTGGTTCTGTTGATTATGTTGTTGATGATTTATTTATTGAAATTGTTGTTGATAAGCTAAAGTAGCTTAAGAAACTAGAGTAGTGTTAATGACGGGCATGACTGAGGCTACCTGTTGTTGATGATGATTATTCTTTCCTCTGTGTCTTCTATGCCTCTCTTGGAAAATGGCATTGGACTCTCCCTCTTTCTTTTTACAAAACCCACTCCTATATTTCTTAGTATTACCAGCAAAATTTCCTTCTTTAACCAATCATCCTTCATGGACCCCTTCTTCCAGGTGCATACCCATGTTTACCATCCTGGTGAAATCACTGGGTGCACTAGCCACCATTTGTTCATAGTAAAAAGAACTTAACGTCTTCAAGAAAATCTTTGGAATCTCTTTCTCTTCTAAAGAAGGACTAATTTGTGCAGCAATTTCACGCCACCTCTGGGCGTACTCTTTGAAAGTTTCTTTCTCCTTTTGTGACATAGTTCCGAGTTGATCACAGTCTGGCACCATGTCCAGATTGTACTTATATTGATGAATGAAAGCTTCCCCAAATCATTGAAGGTGCGAATATGATTATTGTATAATCCCATGTACCATTTCAGAGCAGCGCTGGTGAGGCTATCTTGAAAATAATGGATTAGCGGCTGATGGTTATCTGTATGAATGGACATTTTTCTTACGTACATTACAAGGTGACTTTGAGGACAAATGTTTCCCTTATACTTCACGAAATCATGGACTTTACATTTGGCAGGAATCTTCATGTTCAGAATGAGGCACAACACATGAACTTTCTTCCCAGAAAATTCTTCCCCCCTTAAAGCTTTGATTTCCTTTTGCATCTTTTGAAACAGGTCTTAGAGTTCATCCATCCTTTCATAAACGCCCAAGATTTCACTAGGCTTAACATGAAAAATAGGCTCTTCAGTTTGTGGGATAGCATGCACCGCAGGTGGAGGAATAATCATGACAGGTTGAATAGTAGAAACTTTAATAGCGGGTTTGTAACCTTCAGGAACAAAGTTCAATGGCATGACCTAGGGAAAACCAACAGACATCTGGTGTGGCGGAGCACTGATTGGGGCCACAGAAATGAGCACAAACATAACTTCAAAAATCATAGTAGTTTGAGGCTGAGTTACAAGAGGAGTAGAAGGAGGGTGAGGAGACTTATTTTGAAGAGCAACCAGAGATTCTACCAAAGCATTGAGCTTCTCCATCACATCCTTGAGGGTTGTCACCTCTTAATGGGGTTCACGATTTTCTTTCTCTAAATGATCCATTTTCCTTTGAAGTCTAGCTTGAGTGTTGTACGAGTGATACAACTTGACTTCTTAGAATACCAAGAGAAAAGAAATAAGACACATGTAAAACTCTCAAAAGCAAGACCAGATGTAGAATGATGCATGATATATAACGCAAATGGTTTTATTTGGTTTTCAAGGAACTCTAAGATATCATAAAGCAATTGCAAACATCATAAAGAAATAACACTTTTGAAATACTGAAAAATTCTCATTTCGTTGATATTTGGAAAGGATTACATTTGGAAGTACAAGTTATAAAGGATCAAAAATACAAAAGGAAAAATCTAAATCCTAAGGAATCACATTTGAGGATGGTCAAACTCCAAGTTAATACTTCCTTCTGAGCCTCTTGATCTCCCTCTCATAAGTGTCCTTCATGGTGGCCTTCTCCAACACAAGCTGATCCACAATACCCTTCCAAGCACCTGAAGTGGGAGAATGAGATGATGAAGTACTAGAGGAAAATAAACCCTCTCTTTGTCTCTTCACAGCATGTTGCTCAAGCAACTCTATTAAATCATCTTTTTCCTTCAAATGCTTCTGTAACTCTATCTTCTCAAGGTTCGAAGCATGAAATTTGTCTTCCCACATATCCTTCTCTTGCTTCATCTTGGCTAAGGCTTCTTGAAGTTCTTTCACATCTTCAGTAGGAATGGTGAGTGGTTTGGAAACCACTAGAGATATAGGTTTCTCAAAAGCATAAGGCATCTTGAGCTCTCTTGTTCTCTCCTTCACCCAAAAAGTATAAGGTTCCAAGGCTACACAATTTTGTTTTCCAGGCTCTCCTTTTCCCTTCCCATGGATGTTGTGTCAAGCATTAGCCATCCTATTTTTCAAACCTTGAGTGTATTTTTATTCTTGGAAAAACAAACCCTTCAATAGAACATTATTAGGTTTATCTTTTAAAGTATATCCAAGATTATGCCTTGCTAAACTATGGCTGTAGTTAATTCCACCTTGTGTACCAAGAAGAGGTACATTAGAGAAATCCCCACAACAACCAACGATCTAAACATTATCACACGCAGAAGAATACCAAGTAATATCAACATTGGTAAGGGACATGATCCTTTAAGACCACCTCAAACAGCTCTTGTTTTCCTTGAAGACACGTGACTGCAGCAAGTGCAAAATAAATCACTTGTATAGTAAAGGTGCACAAAAAATAATGGTATCATTTCCCTTAAAAGTCCTATGATGGATAGAGAAATAAGTATCCTCAAGTAAAGTCAGAGCAGGATTCCCAATCAAGAAGATCAGAATAACGTTAACATCAATAAAGTTGTCAATGTTAGGGAACAAGACTAGTCCACAGATAAGAAAATCCAAAATAGACTTGAAAGCCATCACACTACCAGCACTAGAAAGATGAGAAGCTCTCTCAATGAGGAACTTAGAAGTCAACCCTTGAATGCCTCCTTTAGCATTAAGATTCGCATCTATATCAAATTTCCTCAAGTGAATAGTTGCGGCAATAACTTGTGACTTGGGAACCTCCTCCAAACCACTAAAATGAACCTTGTCAAAAAGTGGCACACCCACAAGATAAGCATACTCCTCCAGGGTAGGAAAAAGATGATAATCTAGAAATGTAAAGCACCGGTAGATAGGATCGTAGAACTACACAAGAGTATTAAGAATTTTGTCTTCAACATTGGTAGAGAGAATAGACAAAAATATTCCATGGTGAGATTTGAAATCCACATGATCAACTATTAAGGATGCTAGCTTTTTCAAATCTTTAAGATTACGAGCTCTGAAACTTTACTTCTGAGTATTTCCTTCCAATATCCATGATCTCAATATCTGTAATGTTCGCAAAGAGAATCTCTGAGTTTCTTAAAAACTGAGTAAAACAGAATGTTCATGAATGCATGAGTGCACGATTATGCAACAATCGCAAATAAGATCACAAATAAGTGTTGTACCTTAAAAAATGAGAATGACCTCACAAAGCACAATCTCACGCTCGCGGGATGAACTTAACAGAGTCATCACAGATCTTTATTTATTCCCATAAATGGAAAGGGAAAATATCAAATAAAACCCTAAAAAAGACAAGGATACGGTCATCGCAACCAATATCTGAGTTCGGGAGCCGGTTACGCAAGGGGAAGGTATTAGCACCCCTTACATCCGTTGTACTCAATAAAAACCATTTAGTTAGGCTTGAAAGACAGTTAGCTTATGTTAGTTTCCAATATTCTATTTATTGAATAGGAAAAGAAAGAGAAGAAAAATGTTTTTGGATATTTATTAAAGAGAAAGGAGACCTAAGGGTTTTTATTACTAGGGGGCTCAATAAGATTTTGCAATCCTTCTCCTACGTATCTCAAAAGAGAAATCAAAGCACACATAGTTCTGGGTAAAAAGTTTGTTTGTTGGTTGATTTTAGCAAAAGCTATCTTGTATTAATCGATAAAAAAACATATTTTTTACCCAACACAAGTGAAGAGCGGACGTTTACACCACATGGAATGGATTTACAAATCATATCCATTACACTTATCTCAACTCGACGGTTGTGGATGAAGCATTGCTCTTGCATCATCTTAAGACCAAATGTTTTTCGTTTTTGAAAAAAGTTTATAGGGTCGCACCGCGACGAGAAAAATAGTTTGATTGGTTGGATGTGTTTTAGGTAATGACGAACGTTTGATGAGAATTAAATGCTCAAAGAGTTACGCTAGATTTCTAGATCCCAATGGCCCTTTTTCATTCAAAGTTATTTTGAAAATTGTTTGATCGACAACGAACGCTTGATAACAATCAATTGTTCAAAGAGTTACACCAAGATGCTAGATCCTAAAGGCTCTTATTTGTTCAAGTTAATTATTATGTGTCTTAAGGACGAAATAAAAGAATAAACAGCTATCCCGATGTGCGAGGCTCAGGACCGATCATTCAAGGGTTATGCTACTCGATTCTAATAGCCCTCCTCTCTCGTGTTTTATTGAGAAAAAGTTTCAATATATTTTCATTTGAGAAATTTCATTTGATATGATCGAGGTTTAATTTAAAATTAGATACAACGCTAGTGAGATGATTATTTACATGTTAGATTTGGACATGGATAGAGAAATTACTTAATTAATTGACCAAACGCATTGAAATAGACCAAAAATCAATCAAATGGTCGAAAAACTATTAAATAGAATATAGTCCATTAATCAAATAGATATTTAATCAATCGAATAACTAATAAATAGAAATAATAAAATAAATCAAAAGATAAAAATAAAAATAAGCATAAAATGGGTGTAAAACTTGGACATAGGGTGTAAAGAAGCATTATGGGTCTAAAGCCCAAGTTAACCATTATGAAACCTAATTTTATCATAAAAATAATGATAGAAACAAATAAAAAAAATAAAAATAACTTAAAAACTTGGTTGGACCATGGGGGCAACGCCCCATTTATTTCCATGATGGTTAGTCATTTGGGAAAAAAATTATTAAAAAGAAATTTGACTCAAAAGTTGACATTTGGCAGATTAATAGTAATTAAAACATAGCAAAGTTCAGTACACAATTCTTTTAATCTCTCCTCTCTTCTTATCAAAGACCAAGACTCAGAGATGCAAAAAAAAAACAAACTTTAACTTTCGGAATCGAATCAAAATGAAAAGCGTTACGATTCTATTGTTGCGTCTTCGTCGGAGGAAGGTTTGAGTGATGTGTTGCACTGTGTTGTTGTTTGTATGTTGTTGTTGTGGCTGTAGGTGGTAGATTATGGTGGAGCGGTGATGGTAATTATGGCGGAGGTGGTCGTAAGCATTTTCTTTGGTTGTTTGAGGAGCTATTTATGGAGGTTGTTTCTGCTAAGGTGAATGGAGGGAGCACAGTTTGGTTGTAGAATGTTGTTTGTGTTATATGAGAAGGAATTGTGTTGAATAAAAATGATGAAATTTTGAAGTTGAAGAGTCTTGTTGGTTTAATAGTGTTGAAGGTGATGAAGATTAATATGCAAGGTTTGTACAATCGTAGATAGTTTTGTGTAGTGATCAATAAAATGAGAAAGAGGTCATTTATTGTTTAAAGTAAAGTGTGGCGCAGGAGGTTAGTTGTTGGAAGGGCGTGTTGCTCGCGGCAGTGTCTTGGAGTTCACATGAGTTTGTGTGGCTGAGTTTCTGTTTGTGCAGCTCATGAAGGAATCCTTTGTTTCTTGGAGACTTTATTTGCTAAACCTTTTAAAAAAAACATGAAATGATTGTTGCAGAGAAGCTGATAAGTTTTAGTGGCCCTGTTTGTAATTTATGGCTAGACAAAAAAAAGAACAGATCCAACAAGATCTTTTCAGAGAGGATAGCAACAACAACTCCAATAATAAAGTCCAAGTTGATATAGTTGTACTGAAAAGGCCATTGTCATATCTCGAAAAATGAGAAATACCTCACAAAGCGCAATCGCACGCCCGTAGGATGGACTTAACAGAGTCGTTACCAATCTTTATTTATTCCCATAGAGGGAAAGAAAAAATATCGAATAAAAACCCTAAAAAAGGAAAGGATATGGTCAACGCAACTAATATCTGAGTTGAGGAGTCGGTTACGTAACGGGGAGGTATTAGCACTCCTCACACCTGTTGTACTCAATGGGAACCATTTAGTTAGGGTCGAATCTATGTTAGCTTAAGTTAGTTTATAATCTTCTATTATTGAGTGGGAAAAGAGAGAAAAGAGATTTTTTTTTAGACTTTTTATTAAAGAGAAATGGGACGTAAGGGTTTTTATTACTAGGGCGCTCGACAAGACTTTGCAATCTCGTGCCTATGTATCCTCATAGTGCAATGAGCAAATCGGAGCATTTATAGTTCATGGACCACGATGAAAAAGGGAAAGGGTGGGAGGTGACTCGCCAAAAATTAGGGCCTTGTGCCTACGTATTCTCATTGATAAATGAGAAATCAGAGCATCCATAGTTCTGGGTAAAAAGAGTTTATTTTTTTTTTGGTCGATTTTAGTGAAAGAGATTTAGTCGCATTCGACAAAAAACATTATTTTTCCCAAAGCATGTGAGGAACAGGCGTTTGCATTACAGCAAAATGGATTTACAAATCAACATTCGTGAGAAATGCCTCTTATCTCAACTCAAATAATTTGTGGACGAAGGAAGATTTTGCGTCGTCTCAAGACGCAATATCCTTCATTTATCAAAAATATTTTGTTAGGATTATTCGCACAGTGGCAAGAAAAGATAGTTGATGTGTTGAATTTATTTTAGGTGAATGACGAACATTTGATGATAATCAATTGTTCAAAGAGTTATGCCTGAATGCTAGATTCCAAAGGCCCTTATCCATTCAAGTTATTATGAAAATTGTTTGATGGATAACGAACTCTTGATGATAATCAACCGCTCAAAGAGTTACGCCAAGATGCTAGATATTAATGGCACTTATTTGTCCAAGTTGATATTAAATGTTTTAAGAAATGGAAGAAATGAATGAATGGCTATCCCAAAGTGCAAGACTTGAGACTAATCATTCAAGGGTTCAGCTAGAATGCTAGATTCTAACACTCCTCTTCTTTTGTGTTTATTAATAAAATAGTCTTAACATTGTAATGACCTAGGTCAAGGTTTTGATTAAGAAAATTTGCTCGATGTTGATCGAGGTTTATTTATGACTAGGTTTAAAAGTAAATGAAAAGGTTGATGGCGATGCGTGAAGCAATCGACTTATAATTGGGTGTTTTAAAAGGGTCTTGATATTGAATCAAGAATAGTTTGAAAAAGGGTTTGTCGATGGAGAGGATTTAAAATCGTGATCAATTGGCATCGACCAATGTTTTTAAAAATGGAAGCTTGGTGTTGACCAAGTCCTTTTTTATCTTGAAAGATTGATTTTAATATTTTTGTTTTTTTTTATGTTAACAAGTTAACCTCTATCCTAAGATGAACAATATGAACAAGATTACACACAAGGGTGGGGGATACATCAAGATATACAAGGGACATGCATAAGGCATTAAATTAACCATAGTCATTTTCTTTGGACTTAAGCTCAAGTAAAATGAAGGTAGCAATCAACGGTCACAAGTATGAATCAAGTAATGCATGCATCATAAAGATAATGAACTCAAACACAAAGAAAACGTCAAGGCATGGTATCAACATATGACAAAGATCATTATTCAAGCAAGTGACTCAAATATTAGTGTATTGAATCATGTGAACAATCATTTCTAAACAAACCCTAAGATCATCCTAAGCATGGCAACGATTTCAACATCAAGACAAACACAAAAACGTTTAGGTCAAGTATCAATCCATAAGATCATATTCATCTAGACAAAACCCTAAAATTTAATCAAAGTTAACCATTCATCTACCTAAGTCAAAACATCACAAATGGCTCAAGAATCACTTTACAAGGTTTATAAAGATAATGACATTAATATAACATCAACTGAATGAATAAATAGTAAAAATAAATCATAAATAGAACATAAATATCAAATGAACATGATGAAATAAAAGAGCACACTACTAAATATATTTTTAGGTTTTTGTTATTTAGTAAAAATATTTTGATTTTTAATGATGATAAAAAAAATGGTGAAAAAAGCAAATAAACAAAATTAATATATTTTAATTTTAAATATAAAAAAAATAAATGATAAAAAAGTAACTAAATTGATAAAAATATTTTCTAAATATTTAATAAGAATAAATAAAAAGAAAATAAATAAATAAATAAATAAATAAATAAATAAGGAAAGAAGAAGAAAAAGAGCTAAAAAAAAATAAAGGGGAGGGCGCTGGGTATTTAACCAACGCCCTCCAGTTACCAGCAAAACATCCTAGCCACTAGGTCAGGCCCCATGAGCTGTTATGCTTCCGCTCCAGAAAAATAATATAATAAAACAAATTTAAAAAATAAAAAATTTGTCCCTTTCTTCTTCCTCGTGAAAGTTTAAAACTCAAAAATGGAGCTTTTTAAAATTAGAACCAAAACGTACATATAAATATAGAATATTGCTTAGAATTCCATGAGAATTCCAAAAATGACCATGGTTTAAATTTATTTTCACTCTATAATGAGAATTTTATCAAAAACCAGTAAAACCCTAAACTTTCAAACAAAAAATAAATCACGTATATCAATGATCAATGCTCATAACCTTAGCGCTTTCATTCAACACATCAAAGCAAACATATTGGTAACAGGAATGGATTAAAATAATGATCTTAAGTGTGAGAACCAGAAAACAAGAAACTACCTCAAATGGTGAATTTGTGCACCTCCCAAACATGCGGGAATGATAAAATTTGATTTTTGAGTTTTAATGGAGTTTTTAAATTTGGATGCAATGATCTCTCTTTGCTCTTCTTGTATACTAAGGTAATGAGGTTAGAAATACATTTGCATAGGTATTTGAAATAGGTTAGGATAGAGGTTTGGTCTGATCTTGGTTAGAAGTTTGTCTTGTAAAGATCCAATTTCACAAAAGTGGCAACTTTGGCTCTATGCACTAAGGCTTTGATTCTTGGCCTCATAACAATTTTGAGCTCTCAATGTTAGGCTTGGAAAGATGCTTTTGACCTCTAAGATCAGTTTCATCAAAGTTCAACCTTGTTCAAGATGTTTTGATTAAGTTTCAAATTTCACTACAAGCAAAAATGCTAATCCCTAAGTGCTCACGTTTGTAGCAGTTATGTCCTCATCGTAGGGGCCTATTTTGCACAAGTTTGGTATCAATGTGAAGCTAGCATGGAAAGGAACAATGTTCATGTTGATAGCAAGCTAAGGAAACACTTGGAAGATGCTCCAAAATCCCTCCAAATTCGTGTGGATCAAACTGAATTTGACACTTAGAAAAATTCTGGTTCATTATGCATTTCATTGTGTAACCTAACTTTGATCCTTCATATCTCTCAATTGGAAAAATATTTTTGGAACAAAATTTCCACCATGATGAAGTAGGAAGTATGATCTTCAAATGCAGCCCTCGAGTGTTTCAATTAGGTTCCAAGGTTGATCAGAAATTGGCCATAAAGTCATGCACTTGAGAAGGTCAAAAACTTAGAAAAAATTCTAAGTGTTTTCAATTTTGCAACAACTTGAAACCTCAACTTTGGACATCAATTACTTCCACTTCAAGAAAGCTTTTGGATTCAAATTTTCATCAACTTGTAGTATCAAATTCCATCTTTAAATGTATCCCTCAAGTGTTTCAAGTGGATGCTTGAGGAAACATTTACAACCTTGAAAAGTTGGCCATTTAATCATGGATTTTTGTACTTAGTGAAATTTCAAGAAACCCTAATTTTGACAATTCTTGATAGAAGAAGAAGGTTGGAACCCATCCATGGTGTCGTGTTCTACTTTCCTTCGTTCCCTTTTGCTCATGTCATGGAAGTTATTTCTTTTTAACTTTTTTCTGTTCACATATATGCCTTTGTTTCTGTGGAGAAAGCGCTGAATGAAGGTCATGAACTTTTATTGCTTACGTTTTTAAAATAAAACTGACCATGATTTTCTTTTCTTTTTATTGATTTTGGATTTTACAAGGTTCTCTTCTGTTGGGCTTAGCCCACGTTTAATTCTTAATCCATCTTTTTTTTTGCTTCTCATACCATGCTTTCTTACCACCCTTTCCTTGAGATGCATGGGTCGTGAGGCCCATGGTGGATAATTTCTTGATTCACCCTTTCAATTTGATGCACCTCCCTTCTTTCCTTAATATTTATTTCTTTTCTTTTTTCTTTTTTAGTATTAATTTGTAATTTTAGTTTAGATCTACTATGTTACTTTATCATTTCTTGATGTTTATCATTGCCATTTTTGTATTATGATGCCATTTCATTTTTGATTTCGATTTTATATATAGTTGATAAAGAAATAAAAAATCACTACTAGTCAAATTATTGATAAATGGTGGTTAATACGAGACCACTTCTTTTTTCACTTTTCATTTCCTTCTCCATCTCTCATCTCGGTTTTATTTTAATTTTTCGATCAATGAAGTCTTTAGATTCGTAAATGTTGATTTATCGAAGTCGATAACCTTCATTATGCCAAATCTATGGAAAATGACCATTGGGGTCATTTTCTATACTTTGGGATCGTGATAGGCTACCTTCTATTAATCGACATGAGTTTATGATTAAGACGAGATTACCCCTTTTCTTTTGGTCTGTGTGACACGATTACATTGGAGAATGATCCTCAATATCATTTCTCTATCTTGTTTTTAGCACGGATATCAACTTGCGCGACCTCCTATAGTTTGATTTTTGTCATAAATCGAGCTATGACAGTTTAGTGCTACATTTCCTCCCGATTCAATTCACAAATCAACTAACGACTAACTTTACTTTCCGTCGATATATTCTTGATTTACTTTCAGTCATTATATCTCAACTATATTATCTTGTTCATATACTTGTTAATATTATCTTGACTATACTATTGTGAATATTATCTTGATTATATTGTTATATATCTTGCTATATTGTTCACATTGTTCATATTATTTATAACTGTTCATATCATATTCATCTTGTTCATCTTATTCACACATATCCGAAAACACCTAACAATTATCGAAACAATAAAATCCTAAATTGGTGGACTGTTGGATCATTGGACTTTGTTAGAGACCCTAGCTTGGAGATTTTGTCTGACTTTCGCTCAAGCCTTAGTTTAGGATACTTTGCACACACACGTCTTCCTCTTGGGCTACCTAACAACGAACCCTTTTATTTCGTGCAATCCCGTGTAACTTACTTGTACCCCTCTCTCATTTCGATGTACGTAATCGTATTTTGCTTTGATTATGGTTTATCTTCTAGGAGCACCCATAGGGACTAGCGTAGATTAAATCATTTTCAAACTAATTCTCGATTCGTCATCGAGCCATTTTCAAACACCCCTTGTAAGTCGAGTTCTCGTCTGTATTCTCCATCAACCTATTGCACACACTTTCACATTTCATCGTGGTTTTGATATTGGGGGCACCTTCAGGGACTAGTACCATTTCTCACAACCTAACCCTTGATTCGCCGTCAAGCCGGTTCCATTTTCAATCAAACCATCGACTCGTCGTCGAGCCTTTTTCAAACCAAATACCATTCCACCACGGTTTTGCACGCAAATATAAGCCAAACCGTTGATCCAACGTCAAGAAAATTTTATCAATAAACTATCAATCAGTTAACAACTATTTAATTCTTTTCAAGGTGAAAAGAGGGGGATTATTCCTTTAGTCTACCTTCAGTTGTTTGGACGCGAGTTATCTTACTCGTGTATGAGCAGTTGACGCCTCTAAATCATTTCCAAATCGACAATGTTCAACCATCTTCCAACCACTCATCATTTAAAGCACCATTCAAACACAACTTATTTTCAAGATGAAAAAGAGAGAGAGTCAAGTCTTTGACTCACTCCCCCGATTACTTGAGCCCGATGAGCCTTTCTTAAACTTCGAGTAATCGTCATCCGTACCTAACTTCAAACCAATTCACATTCAACCCTTCATCTTTTTGTGGTTGTCTCCATGAACTACGGACGCTCTGATTCTTCATTCTCGTCTGAATGTAAGATACGTAGGCACAAGATTGTGATGATCTTGGCGAGCTACCTTTTTCTATTTTAGCCTCTTGCATACTTCTATCTTTCTTCGTCACTCCGTTCTACCTTCCCTCCATTTTTCGTTCCCCTCATCCTTTCTCATAGTCAAACTACGAGAGCTCTGATTTCTCATTCTCGTCTGAATGAGCATACGTAGGCACAAAGGCTCCAATCCTTACCGAGCACCCTATCCTATAACCACTCATTTTCTCCTAGTGTCTTTATCCCTTTATCGTATTGTATCACATTTATTATTGAGAAGAAAACAACTAAGCTTAGCTAATGTTCATCATAATTCGAATTAAGAGGTTCCCGTTGAGTACAACAGACGTGAGGGGTGCTAATAACTTTCCCTTGCGTAACCGACACCCGAACCCGGAATATTGGTTGCGACGACCATTGTTCCTATCCTTTCGTTTTAAAAGGTTTTCTCGATATCTTCCTTTCCCTTTTTAGGATAAATAAAGTTCGGTGGTGACTCTGTCGAGCCGTATTTCCGCGCCTTTAGCGCGAGGGTCGTGTTTCTCGATGTGAATTTTTAAGGTGTGACACCTACATCGAGAAAAGCCAAGATGATGTCAAAACATTAAACAAATTTGGTGGTACATGCACCTTGTCAGCATAAATTTGGCACTTGTGACATTTTCTAACATAGTTGAATCAGTCAGACTCGATGGTTAACCAGTAATAACCAAATCTCAAGATCTTCTTGGCCATGGCATGCCCATTAGCATGGATTCCAAAGGAACCCTCATGAATTTCTTTGATCAACAGGTCTGATTCTTGTCTTTCCACACATCTGAGCAGAACCATGTCATGGTTTCTCTTGTATAATACAACATTGCTTAGAAAGAACTTGGATGCTAACTTCTTCAGCTTCTTCTTCAACCAATTGATTTATAGCATTTTCTGGATACTCTTGACTCTGCAAGTATTGTCTAATATCATGAAACCAAGGTTTTCCATCAGCTTCTTCTTCAACCAATTGACAGTAAGCTGGCTCAGTATTTCGCTCAATTAAAATGAAAGGCGCTTCATTGTGAAATTTGACTTGGTACATTGAGGCTAGCATAACTAGAGCGTCAGCTATTTGATTCTTTATCCTTGGTACATGAAGGAAGGTGATTTCATCAAAGTATTTTATCAGTTCCACAATGTAAGCACGATATGGGATCAACTTCGTATCGCGGGTTTCTCATTCACCTTTAACTTGGGAGATCACCAAAGCTGAGTATCCACACACTTCAAGGATCTTAATTAAAAGGTTGATTATGGCTTCAATGCCCAAGATGCACGCCTCATACTTTGCTATATTATTTGTGCATTCAAAACACAACCTGGATGTGAAAGGAGTATATCCATCATTAGGATTCATCAAAACAACTCTCACTCCATGCCCCATGTAATTGGAGGATCCATCAAAATGAGCTTCCGTTGGGAACCATGTTCAGGTCCTTCGTCAAGGCTTGGGATCTCACAGTCTTTTATAGCTATAATATCTTCATCGAGAAAGTAAAAATTCAACGACTCTTGTTTTCAACAGGCTGGTATGCCAGGTACTATAATAACACGCTTCCCTTAATAGCTTTTTGGGTCATGTACTGGATATCATACTCAAATAATAACATATGCCAATGGGAAAGTCTTCCAGTTAAAGCTGGCTTTTCAAAGAAGTATTTTATTGGATCCATCTTTGAAATTTACAAAGTGGTGTGGGAAATCATATATTGCCTGAGACGTTTGGCAACACATGCCAGAGCACAACAAGTCTTCTCCAAGAGTGAATATCTTGTTTCACATGACTCTTCAAGCACAGTCACGTACACAAAGAGTGGCTTCCCTTGAACAGGTGGAATCAAGATAGGAGGCTCTTGCAAATAATCTTTAATCTTCTCAAAAGCTTTTTGACAGTCGGGATTCCACTCAACTGCTTGATCCTTTCGAAGCAACTTGAAGACAAGTTCACACATAGCAGTCAAATAAGATATAAACTTGCATTATTTCTTGTATTAGTCTAACCTTGTCTGGATCTACCTCAATCCCTTGTTGACTAATGATGAAGCCAAGTAATTTTCTAGATCAAACACCAAATGTGCATTTAGTAGGGTTCAAACATAGTAAGAGTTTTTTGAGGCGCTCAAACAACTTCTGCAAGGGGTACATATGGTCCTCTTCACTTTGAGATTTAGTGATCATGTCATAGATATAAACCTTAATTTCTTTGTGTATCATATCATGAAAGAGGGTGACCATCACTCTTTGGTAGGTTACCACTGCGTTCTTGAGACCGAAAGGCATAACCTTGTACAATACATTCCCCAATGAGTGATGAACATGGTCTTTTCCATATCATCAAGATCCATCTTGATCTGATTGTAGCTTGAGAAGCCATCCATGAAGGAGAAAAGAACAAATTTAGCAGTGTTTCCTACTAGAGTGTCAATATGTGAAAGATGGAAGTCGCCTTTTGGACTAGCTTTATTTAAATTTCTATAATCGACACACATCCTAATCTTTCCATTCTTTTTAAGCACAAGCATAATGTTAGCTATCCATTAAGGATACTTTGAAACTGCTAGAAAACCATCATCAAATTATCTCTAAACCTCTTCATGAATCTTCAAAGCCATGTTTGGTCTTGTTCTTCAGAATTTCTACTTCACTGGTGGACACTCTGGTTGAAGCGGTAGTTTGTGCACAACAATATCGGTATCCAAACCAGGCATATCCTGTTATGACCATGTGAATACATCCGCGAACATGTGTAGTAGCTTGACCAATCTCTGTTTATTGCTTTCCCCAAGCATGGCTTCGATTTAAACATTTCTCTTCTCTTCCTATGTACCAAGGTTGATTGTCTCCACTAGCTTTTGATGTGGCTGGAGGGCTTTGGACTCATGCTCCAGCAGCCTTGTCAATTCATCAGGGATATCATAATTCTCCTCTCATCTTCTTCTGCTTGGTAGATAGAACTCAAAATTAGGAGGAGGTAGAGTCATTGGATTCAACGGATTTATTGATTCTGCATGTTTTGGAATAATTGCCTTTTATTTAAAGTGGGGATTTAAAAATGCAAAAGGAACATGTTTTTTGTTTTAGTACTTTTGAAAATATTGCCATTTTCTTGAAAAATAAAGGGAAAAATAAAATAAAATGAACAACAAGAACTTAACAAAATATCTTTATTCATCATGATGATTTTGAAAATAAAAGTTGGCTCTACAACAGGATCCATTAGCCTTGGGGAGAGCTAAGGATTTTGAAAACAAAGGAAAACAACAATTACTTTGACATAGGAATAATCTCAAGGATCTCAATTGTTTCCCAATTGGTCAAGGTTGCTTCGCACTGATACACCAGATATGATGTGTCTTCATCTTTAAAGTTTTCTTCAACTGTGTTGACTTGATCTCCATAGGCATTACCTGCGCTAATGAATACTTCTTGAATGCTTGGCATGCGGTCCTTTGCAGGGACCAGGGCTCCTTCTTTGATATATGGCTTGTACCCCAAACTGAAATGGTCCTTCTTCATGTTTATATCAACAACTTATCCCCAACCTTCTGGACTTCCACTCTCAATAGTTGACTTTATACTCTTCACATAGGTCAACGAGGGTTTCTTCTCCCACATTCCTTCACTTCTATAAAAACAACATTGGCTATCTCCAGAGCTTGGAAAGAAGTTCCCAAAGCTTCTTCCTTAGCCTCAATATAACTGAAGGAGGATAGGTGACTAACCATAAAATCTTCTTCACTAGAAACAGTTACCAGTTTGTTGTCGACGACAAACTTCATCTTTTGATGCAAAGTGGAAGTTACTTCTCCAACAACGTGTATCCACGATCGCCCTAGTAAATAACTATAGGCTGGATTAATATCCATGATCTGGAAGGTAATTTGAAAACATGCGGACCAATTAAAATTGGTAACTCCACTTCACCAATGACGGTTCTTCATGACCCATCGAACGCTTTGACCACCAATGCACTAGGTCTCGTTTCTAATCATTAATAGGCTAAATTAGTAAGTGTTCTCTTAGGTAGGACGTTGAAAGAGGATCATGTGTCTGCTAGGACTCTTGCTAAAGTATGTTCTTGGAATTTCACCGATACGTGCAATGCATGATTATGATTTTGACCTTCTTTAGGGAGCTCTCCACCGCTGAAGCTCGAAGTGTTGTAAGCGGTGATGTTGAAGACCACCTCATCGAATTGGTCGACTGTTATGTCTTGAGTAACGTGGGCTTATGCAAGCACTTTTAGTAATATGTTCCTGTGGGCAGAAGAACACATGAGCAAAGACAGAATTGAAATCTTAGACGGTGTCTGGTGTAGTTGGTCAATAATTTTATAATCTCTCTTCTTGATGATCCTTAAGAACTTCACATCTTCATTGCAATGAACTGCATTGTTCTCTTGAGGAGAAAATGCATTTGTGGTTTCTTTAACTGGTGTTCGAGAGGTCACGACAAATTCAGAAGTATAGATCCGACCACTATGGGTTATCCTGCTCGTTCCTGAAATATTGGTGACATCGGTGTTATCATCCTTCACATTCTTCTCTTGTCCTACTTTCTTAGACTCCTTATCAATCATAGTAACATCGTACTTCTAAGATAATGCCTTAGTACTTTCAAAAGGGAAAAGACTAGGCAATGAAATGACCATAGGTGTGGGTTGATCGATTGTCTAAATAGTGTCTTTACTTTGATAAGTTATAACAACCAGCTCTGGAATGTTAAAAACAGGTTCTTGTAAGTTTAAAACTGGTTTTGATAAATGGAAGACTAGTTGTGGAAAGTTAAAGACCGGTTCTGGAAATTTGGTGGCAAGTACTGACAAATTAAAGATCGGTTATTGCAAGTTGAATATCGGTTCAATTACTTCCACTTCATCTCTTTTTACACGACTACTAACTTGTAGAAACCCTTGATCGATTAACTCTTGGACACCCGCTTGTACCATCTCACATCCTCTTGGATGGATGGCACAAGGGTCTGCTAACTTTTACCATTCCAGCCTTTACTAACTTTGTGTGGAATGCTAGCAGAGGGGTCTTAATCTTCGCCACATATCTTATTAAAACATCTTCAAAAGCCTCATCCACCGCATTGACAGCTCCATGTGCGTGAAGAGGATTGTTTTTGACATTTGGTCCTGATTCCTTGAATGAGAGAATCTTTTTCTCTATCAAATCCCTCACTATGTTCTTTAAAGTATAACATCCCTCCAAATCATGTTCAGGTGCGCCCTCGTTGAAGGGGAAATGGGCATTGGGTTATACCAATGGGGAATAGGATTTGGTGGGGGACCTAAATATCTGGGAACATCTAACCCCTTTTTCAGCAAAGAGGGGTATAATTCGGTATACGTCATTGGAATAGGAATGGATGGAGGTTTACCACCCTGTCATCTGTTTTGTGCAGGAGCATTCTGGCGTGGTACTTGAACTCTCGATTGTTGAAACGTTGGAGCTATAGCTGCTGGTTGAAATACATGAGCAGCCTGAGCTGGTTGATAAACGGGGATTTGAGGCTGATTGAATGATGGTGTGATAACTGCCACATACGGTTGTTGAACGTATGACATGGGATACGTTGGTTTTCGTTGGCATTGTTGTGTCCTCTATGATTGATTTCTGCCTCGACTGGATGAAATAGCATTTGTTTCACCTGCCTTTTTCTTTTGGAAATTTCCAAAAAACTTCTTAGCATTGTTTTTGGAAGTTCCAACAGCATTAATCATCTTTCCATTCTTTAAGCCTAACTCGACCTTTATACCCACGGCAACCAAGTCAGAAAAATTTCCGACACGCTTCCTACCATCCTTTCATAAAACATTCATTGTAGAGTGTCTATAAACCAATTTGCCAGTTCTTTTTCCGTCAATGGTGGTTTAACTTGGGATGCCATTTCTCTCCAGCGTTGAGCATACTCTTTAAACGACTCATTCTCTTTCTAGGACATATTCAGTAATTGTCTCCTATCAGGAACCATGCCCATGATGTACTTATAATGCTTTATGAAAGCATCAGATAAGTCTTGGAAACAACGGATGCGGCTTTGATCAATACTTAGGTACCACTTAAAGGGGCACCCTTCAAGCTATCTTGAAAGTAATGGATCATGAGCTTTTCATTATCAACATAACCCATCTTAAGGTAGTACATGACGAGATGGATCTTTGAACAAGTTTGACCTTTGTATCTATCAGAGTTAGGGGTCTTTGCGGGAATTACAAGACCGGATACGAGACATGTTTCTCTAGTAACTGCTCCAGAAACCTGATCTCCCTCCATGGCTCTCAGGCTCTTCTCAATAGTCTAGACATCCTCCTTGATGCCCCTTTTTCTCCACGTCTCTCTTCTTCTTCATCAAATACTTATGGACCATGTTGTGGCTCTACAAAATAGGGTCGTACATGACCGGTTGGTGGTGCAAAAGGATGGACCAATGGGTAAGCCTCGATGGCTACTGGAAAAAGAACAACTTGTTGAGTAGACTGCACTACAGCGGGTGGTTCTTGAGCCTGAGGCGTGAAACCTGGTGGTATTCCAAAAGGAGGCCGTGTACAAGGCATTATTGTTATAGGTTGGGGTTCAAGTGCTAGACCAGCAATTTCTGAAACGACCGTCGGTTGTGTGTCCATTTTGGCCTTAATCACCTGAAGCATTTCCATCATCTGCCCGAAGCTCCTTCGGAGGTCTTCGAGTTCTGAGCTGACTCTCACCAATTCATGTTCTTTTTTTGCCATTCTCTAACGAGTTTGACTTCTGGTATTGTATCGGTGTTGAGGGCTCAATATGGAACTGAAGGAAGACAACATAATGAGCTTTTATTTGAAGAAAACCATGAAGGCATATGGATGTTTGTATGGATGCCTTTTTGTTTTCAGTGGATCATTTGATTTTTATTAATTGTTAGCACGTATTCTGCGAGTAATATGGTCAGAAAAAAAAAAGACAACATATATAAGCACAAAATACTCATTCATTCAATAGAAACCAGAGTATTAAGTACAATTAATCATAATGAATTGAGGCAAAATACAACAGATCTGAAATCCCAATACATGAATAATAAGAGGTAAAACTCAAAAAGTCTTCTTTGCCTCTCGCTCTTGGAGCTCCTTCAACTCACTTTGAACCTTTTCATCGTCCTATCAAAGAGATGAATGAAATAAATGACAGAGGGAAGAGTCTTGTCCTCATCAATATCTTCCACAATCATCTCTAACCTCAAACGCAAATCCTTGGCTATCTCATTGCAGTACCTTATCAAGAACGCAACTTTGTCACGATACGTGATAGCAGCAGACTGGAGGAGATTAATGGTATGCTCATAAGTTTCAAAACCTCGTCTAAGCGCTTCTTCTCGTTCACTCGACCCATACTTTGACTCTTCAAGGTCTCATATTGGGTTTTCCAATGTTCCACCAACTCCTTGCTAGTGACCAAATCATCACATTTTTACTTCCATGCTTCAAGACTGATTCTAGAGGTGTTCCTTGCTTGCCATCCTTGACGACGCTCGTTTTCCATGTTATTTTATGAATTAATTATTTTATTAATTAAATTAAAATTTATTAAATTATTGTTTATCATTCTACAGATCATGCCCCTTCGACTAACAATCAACTCTCCATCAACAAATACCACACTAGCAAGCTTCAGAAGAGTTGAATCTGGAAATAAAAACCTCCACATATTAAGTTCTAATTGATAAAAAAGATTCATCGTCTCTCACAACGATCTTCGTCACGCTGGGATGGATCTCTACTGTGTGAGTCTTCATTTCACTGATTCCCTTTGTCTCCGCCACAAATTGGAAACAATTAGGCGCCTCTTCAATTGCCACATCAACGTCTGGTTAAGATAAAAGTTCCAATATGCAGCTGAAAAATTGTGGAGACGCCTTAATTTCTTCTGCAAACTCCGAAAGAGAGAGGATCTTCGTCGCGCCTTAATTTGTTTATGTTTTAATTTGGATATGGGGTTTTATTATTTTATTTTCAAGAGAAGTTGATGTTTTTTCATGCTTTGCGTTTTAGGTTGGATTTAGATCTAGTTTATTCAAATCTAGAATGTATATGATGTGAAATTATGTGTTGAGTTTTGGAGATGCCAATTGTTTGATAGGTGTCTTGAATGAAGTTTAACATGTATAGTTGTGTTCAATTGATATAAATATGTTTTAGATCTGCTAAATGTTTGATAGATGTCTTGAAAGAAGTTTAATATATGGAATTGTGTTACTGTAACAGTTTGACAACTTGTATGGATGTTGTCACTCTCTTTTAGATGGTTTGATGAGGGCTATTGATGTTATGACTGTTGGAAAAATGGGTGTTGTTTGTGGATATGGAAATGTTGAAAAGGGTTGTGTTGTTGCCTTGAAGCAAGTTGGAGCTCGTGTGATTGTGACTGAAATTGATCCAATATGTTATCTATGTTCTCTCTTATAATAATAAGTTTTAATTTAATTTAATTTAATTTAATTTAATTAATTATTAAAATGACATGGAAATGTATCATTAATATTTATTATGCCAAGACATTAAAAATATGCCACGTAATTAAAAAGTAGTATACATTAAGTTTTTTAAATAAAAAAATGAGCATGGGAACTAAAATTGTTTAAAAAATAAATAGGAGGACTGATTTCGTGAGTTGAGTAAAATAGGAGGACCAAAATTGTAATTTAACCAATTTATTATGAAAAGAAAGGAATACTTGTGAAAAGTGATTTGCTAGCTTTAGGATTTGATACCTTCGGTACCTTTCCCTTTATCTCTCACTAAACTAAACCTTCTCTCTGTCGCTACCACGAAAATAAGGTGCCGACAAAACAGAAGAGTCGTCACCTTTCGTTATTTATCCCTCATAACGGGAAAGGAAACAATTGGAAAAATCTGACAAAAAGGTATAAGACAAGGTCATCGCAACCAATGTCTGGGTTCGGGAGTCAGTTACGCAAGGGGAAGGTATTAGCACCCCTCACGTCCATCGTACTCGATGGGATCCACGCTTGTTATGTTTATCTGACGGGTTTATTAATCTATCTACCTATCAAGGCTGGTCTAAAAAGAAAAGAAAATGACTCGGCAAAGCGTCGCACTTCATGCCTACATATTCTCATTAGAGAATGAGAAATCAGAGTCAACGTAGTTCGGCTAACTACGGGGTATGGGGAAGGTGGCTCGCCAATACATCAGTATTGTGCCTACGTACTCTCAACAGGCATGAGAGATCAGAGCTTACGTAGTTCGGGATAATACGGATTACGGGAATTCAGATTCATCTGTTTTTTCGAGTAGGGTTAGCAAACAGTTCTAGCAGTTTGGCGTACGCAGCTCGACCCTTGGAGACTTAGGCGTTACCGTTTGCGGTAGAACTGGGAGTTAACGACACTCTTTTCTTCAGAAAAGCTTCCTTTGAATTATGGGCCCACGAGGCAAAAAGGTTTGAAGTTTGTTTTCTGTCTTTTACGGAAGAACTGTTTTTTATGGTGGTCTGTAGTTTGTACAGCACTAGAGACTATGACTTAGGAGCGAATGCGTCGTATAGCGTCCAAAGGACTTATACTAAACATCCTAGATGATTGAGAGGAGACCGCTCAATTATCATTTCCCAAGTAGCTTAAGGCTCGTAACGCGCTTATACTAACTTGCCTTTATTACGTTTTTTACTGTTGTTTTGAGATGAGAAGAGAACGAACTCTATGGGGAGACTGTCAAGTCCTAATGTTGTCATGCCAAGGATTCATCCTATGGTTGAGGTTTGAAATAGGGAGCTCCTAGAAGTCATCATGCATAGGTTTCAACCTAAAGTTCTAATCATCACTTCCTTATCAAAGGAAGTGAGATTCTTAGGGGGTCATGTCAACGGTATACAGAAACAGATAAAGCATCAGCTTAAACAGATAAACATTAAACAGTAAAGATGCACATGCAATCAGCAATACAAGCAGAGGGAGACTCACTCAACCTCTTAGCAATCAAGCAAAAGAAAAACAGACAAAACAGACAAGCAGAGGGAGCTCACTCAACCTCTATTATGCAAATACGTCAAGTAGAAAAAGAAAAACAACACACAAGCAAGGGGAGGATCACCTCAACCCTTAATGCAATACAAGCAGAGGGAGACCCACTCGACCTCTTGATGCAATCATGCACCTACTCTTATGCTACTCTAAGCATGAACTATCCTAGCATACCACACAATCATGCATGAAGGAGAGGAATTTATGACAAGTAAGGGATTCATCCCGCAAGTAATCATACAAGCATCTATACTAAGGAAAGAAATTGGGTGTTGGGAAGCCAGGGTAAGTTCCACAGGAACTTATCCCAGGCACTCAACCAACTAGGAGAGATTTTGGGGTTATCCTAGGGGTTTGGCTCCCTCAAGAGATGATCAACATTCCCTCCACAGGAGGGACTATGCTATCTCAAGAAGTTCCTAGAAAGAATGAATGAGAGAAATTTTACGAGAATGGAGATGAGAAGCAAGGTAAGTTCCACAGGAACTTACCACAGACACTCAACCAACTCCATTTCCTTTAGAGAAAGAGGTAGCTTTCATGGACTCAACCCCTTTATGATAGTGCAATAAATTCCTCCACAGGAGAAAACATTACTCACAAGAGGGATTCCAATAAATCAAGAAAAATTGAAGAGGAAACTACCCCTATAGGAAGATTCATCCACCTACTTAAGCTTCTAAAGAAATCACAAATGATACATTCTAAGGACATCTATCCTAAAGATCAAGGGTTCTAGAAGGAGTCTTCTATCTATTACCAATCTATCAAGAAAGTAAATGGGACCTAGAATCATCTAGAGGTCATTTACAAGCCTAATCTATGCATCTAACCTAGTTAGGATCACCTAATCTAAGGTTAACTTGTAAAATAGGAACTTAATGGGAAATCATTCCTAAATATTCCAAGAAAATTACTACACCATTCTATATGTATCCACATTCCATGGTAGAAAAATCAGAGGTTAAACCTAAGTCAAAAGGTTCAAACTAAATCTAAAGTTTCAAGGGTACACTAAAGGGATCCACTCATGAACACTCCTAAACAACTACCCTAAAACCTTATTTAAAATCATCTAAAAATCATAACAAAAATTACACAACATCATCAACATGTATATAACCAGCACACAAAGTTTCAAGATCAAACTCAGAAATATGGATGAGAAATAAAATGAACAAAATCAGCACACAATTATTCCATCATTACAAACTTATTACAAAAGAAAATATGAAACTAATTGCAAAATAAATGGAAAATTAAAATAAAAAGCATGGAAATATTATACATATCTCAATCTATATCCACAAATTTTTCCAGAATTTATTACCAATATTCACTATTTTTTGTGAATTAAACAAGCAATCAATAAAACAAAAGAAATAAGAAAAAAGAAATTAAAAGAAATGAAGCAGGGAGGTGGGCTCAGCAATAAATTCTAGTGCAAACTCGCCTGGGCCCAAGGATGAGGGGTGTGAAAAGCGCATGGGCGCTGGGCCCATTTGAGAGTGTTAATTTAGTTTATGATTTCCTAATAACGTGACCAAGGGGGTGCCACAAGCAAGCATTCTACGTATTATTCATGTTGGGCCTGCTGGGGAGGGGTGAGGATAGCACAAGCCCAGCTGACTTAAAGGACTGAACTCAGCTTTCACAATTAAATAAAAGAACCACACGCGGGATCGAACCCACGTCCCCTAGGTGCATGTAGCGAGCTGAATAATTTGGTAATATTCACTTATCAAAACGATGTCGTCTTGGGATGGGGTGACGTGGCGCGAGCTAAAGCGATGGATACAATTACTTAGTCTATGTTTTCCTCATGCTTGAACGGTGAGGATTACGTCTTCTCCAATTTGAAAAACGCAGGGGGAGAAAGTGCAGAATCCGGTCGCGAATGGCCGGAGCTTCGCCGGCGAAACTCACGAACTCCTACCTCTCTCAATACTTAACCAATCCACACGATTCTTAAACGAAAATTGAAGGAAATTCCATGAGGATTACAACTATACCACTCAATCACGCTAAAACCTCAAGACCAGAGAAATCTATGTCCAAACCGAAAATGGATCCAAGCCTAATTTGTCACTAAACCTCAATTTTACTATCCAGAATCCATCTACATCTTAATTACAACCTAGCCACATGAATCTAAGATGATAAAAACGTGTAAATTAAGTGCAATTTTGAGAAATGGAAACCTGAGTTGGAGCTTCAATTACAGGTGGTTTCAGGCCTCAATTCTTCTCCAACAAGTGCATATTGCTTCAGGGAATGATGATAAACGTTTCTTGATAACCAATTCTTGCTGAAACTCTCTGAATTTCCAAAATCGAAAATCCAATTCCAAGCTCTTTCACCAACTTGCTCCAATGGATTCTCAACTGAATTTGACACTAGAAGCTTCTCAGAATTATCCACATCCAATTTATATTCTGTTTAACCACTTTGGAGGCCCAAACAAAGCCCAATTTAAGATTTTCAATTTTCACTTTCCTTCCAAAATTCCAATGGTGATGTGCATGTTTTGGCTTTGCTCTTCCCTCAAATCCAGTCCAATTTACTTACTTAGCAGTTGTGGAGTACAATGGCATAGTTTCCCCTCCTTGATTTCAATCCATTGGGTGTACTTGGTATGTTTCTTCATTATGAAGCAAGACTCCATATGGCCATGTTATGCACTTCAATTCAAAATTGTGATGATGCCAATCTCTTTAGAATGTCAATTCCAATCAAAATGATCACAAATTTGTCCTGAAAACATCTCATTTCCAATTGTTTTGAATTTTTACATTTTAATTCATTAAAATGGTCTTTATGTGAATTTTCTTCAACCAATGCTTGATATAATCCATATCAATGTACTCTTGATACTTGGCTAAGCTAAAAACATCATTTTGAGAAACTTTCATGTTTAACAAAAATCCATTTGAAGCTTGCAAGATAGTGAATTTGACCTATAGTTCAAAATGACCTATAATGTCCAAATACCCAAAATACCCTTGACTTGTCAAAGCCATAACTTGAGTTTTGCAAATCCAATCATGGACTTCTAGTACTATTTAGAAAGCTAAGAGAATAAGGAACAACATTCATGTTGACCAAAAGTTCATAGGAATCATCCTTCTGGGGAAAAAGTGTCATGCAAGTTGGGTAACTTTCAAGCTCCAAATTCACATGCCTCAGATGACTTGTAACTTGTTTGGCTCATAACTTGAGTTCTATAAACCCTATCAAGGGCTTCTAGTACTCAAATTAAAGCTAAGACCATGCCCTACAACAATCATGTTGGGGTAAAGATGAGATGAAGATCATATCTTGAGTTAAATGACCTGGAAGTCAAGGGTCAAGCCAGGGGATTTTACACTGTCAAGTCTTAGAAACCCTAGCCTGAAACTTCTCAAACTCTTCAATCATGATGAGTTAACCTTGGAATCATCCTTATAACATCTCAATGTATCAATCCATGATCACATGGCTCTTGAAATAAGTCTCAACCTTCTTCAAATCCTCAGTTGACTTAGGGTTGACCCAGTCAAACCCTAGCTGCACAACTCATGGCTGAGTCTTCTTAATCTTACACAATGACCTGTCTAGGCCTCAAAGTGATCTTCAACCCTTCTCATGAGCTCTCTCAAGACCTCAAGTATAACTCTATGGCTTCAGAATCATCCGATGATCTTCCACAACTCTCAAGTTAGGAGACACACCCTCTTGGCTTCAATCACTATCTCTGAGGATCTTTTAACTTCTCTGACAAGTATATCAACACTTGAACATCTGAATAACCTTCTTAGCTAGCCTCACAGTCTTGTATAGCTCTTGATTGGTAACCATACCTCTTGATCTCCTACATACACGTCAATGAAATGCAAATGATAATGCTAATGTGAAGGAAATGAAACACAAGCTAGGTAAAGAAAAGTTGGGCAAATTTTAGGGTACAACAGCTGCCCCTATTCAAACGGCTTGGACCTGACTGGGTGAGAAGCGAACGGCTCTCAAATAATCAAGGTAAAAGACGATTGAATACCATCAAACTCGGAAATTTGCCAACTTCACAAGTACACGGTACTCCGATGGGGACAAATCTCCGGAAACTGAAATAACAGTTGCACGACAACTAGCTGGAAAAATATTGATCTGAACCTCCGTCAGGATGATTCTTTGATTTATCTGATATCATTGCATCCTCAAATCATCGAGGGATCACTGGTTACATGGCAACAGGCGCTCTGCCGACCGCACAGGTAAGCGATACTCTGATTGGTAGGAACATCTTCAAAAACTAAGCATGACAGTTGCACGGCAACTCTGCTGGGGAATTGGTCACGCGATAATTGGTGAAGGGTCTAATCTCAAATCTCCGTCAGGATGATCATCTGATTTTGCTGTAGATCTTCGTCCTCAAGTCATCAAGGGGTCATCGGTTACACGGTAACTGGTAATGGATGGTCGATTATGCCGTCAGGCCTCCTGTGTCATAGCAGAAGAATTCCTTATCGTCGCCTATGGACTCATCATGTCGCTAGGAACGTCGACAACATCTTTGTCGAACTTCATCAGTAAGTCAATAAGGGATCACTGGTGATTAGGTGACTGGTGAATGATGGCTAATTCTGCCGTCAGGCATTCTGCGCCACTGCAGAAGAATTCCTTATCGTCGCCTATGGACTCATCGTGTCGCTAGACACTTCGACAACATCTTCGTCGGACTTCATCAGTAAGTCAATAAGGGATCACCGGTTATTCGGTAACTGGTGAAGAGCTACTCTCAAATCTCTGTCGGGATGATTATTAGATTTCGCTGCAGCTTCTTCCTCAAATCATCAAAGGATCACCAGTTACACGGTAACCAGCGATACATAGCTGATATTGCCGTCAGGCATTCTGCGGCGCGGCCGCAGAAGGATTCCTCGGGACTCATCAGGTCATTAGGAACTTTTTAACAATCAAGTTAATTATGTTGTCGGGCATTCAAAGAACACCTCGGGCGTCAGCCGGACTTCGTTAGCAAGTCTGAAATAGAATCCTCGGTCAATCATGAACCAAATAGGGATATCCAAGCTCCTGCCATCAGGCACTCCGCATCAGCTGAGAGAGCTGCTTCGACATCACAGTTGGACTTCGTTAGTAAGTCTTAAAATGGAATCCTTAATCAATCACGGACCGATAAGGACATACATTCTCTTGTCTTCAGGCACTCTGCATCAGCTGGGAGAACTACTTTGACATCGCCGTTAGACTTCATCAGTAAGTCAGGGGTTTTGGCACCGCTGCCGGACTTCAATCATCAAGTCTTCAAGGAAATTTCAACTTCCCTGTTGAAAACTTGTTGGGGATGACACATCTCCGCTGGGGATTCTGGAGAACTATCAAGTAACTCTGCTTCAGGGATCCAGAGATCATTCTGGATGAATCCACTCTGCTGAGTACTTCAAGAATCATCTTGGACAAATAACTCCGTCGGGGACTTCAAGAATCACCCTGAACCAATAACTCTGCTGGAGATTTCAGGAATCATCCTGAGCAAACACTCTGCTGGAGATTCTAAGCATCAACTTGAGCAACCAACTCTGGCGACTTCACTGGGGAATTCAAGAATCATCTTAAGCCATCAACATCACTGGGGAATTCAAGAATCATCTTGAGCAAACCATTCTGCGTAGGAACACCTGCAAAACAAGAACGATAACGACCTAGCTCATGTTTCATATGCATATGTTTGACAATGGCGCAATGCTCCACATGGTGGAAATGCTACGCGTTTAGGGTAAATGCTATGCAATCATGCAAAATGCTACGACCCCATCAGCAAAATAAATGTTGAAGGGAAAATCTTCCTGACAAGGAGAAAGAACCACTCTGGTGGAGAGGAGGAATCATCCTGCCGAGGAGAAGAAGTCACACCAATCTCAATTGAACTAAACATGGGGATACGAACTCTAGACGACTGCTGCAGGGGAACAAAGTTCTACGAGAACTTGGACCTGCTCAACTAGGTATACGAACCACAATCTGCGGAGGAATACAATGTCAATCGCAGCAATAAACTGCACGCCCTTTGCGGCTAAAACTTTCCTGGAGATAACGGCTCCGATGGGGAAATACAACATCAACTATTCAGTACTCTCTACTAGGGAAAACCAATCATGGCCCGCACGGCTTCCAAGGACTCGACTCTCTTGGGGAACTGCAAACTCGGCTTGTGAGGGTAACCAGACGCTGGAATCACTCCTACCTACCGGGGAGAGTACAACTATGTGGAGAATCTCAATTCCACTGGAGACTTCAGTCTGAATTATCGAGAGCTGAACACTTACGAATGGTCCTCTACGAGAGAACTGTACACTGACCCGGTGCTGGGAAGGAGTATACACTTTAGCGTATGACTCGGCTGGGGAAATGATGATCCTTCCTCAGGACACATCTGATCTGGGAGAATCTATCTCTGCTTGGGAAGACATATCAATGCTCGCGGTCCCATGTTCAGATTCTGTGGGGAGACACTGTTGAACTCGCTGGGGAAGAAGGAATCATCCTGCTTGGAAAACATACGGTGTATGGCCTGGAATATGCCATACCTGCAACAACGCAAACAAGCAGACAAGATACCCTTCTCAAAGAGACCTATCAAGGTTATCATTCTGCGACGATATTCAAGTGATTCAATGTTTCAACAATTATTGGCCTAGGCCAGCAATTTTATGTATGCGCATTTTATCAAAAACATCGGGCGTTCTTTTTCGCAAAAAAAACAGATAAATGCTAAACAAACAAACAGAATTGCTGAATAGTATATGTTTCATTGATAACGAACCCCTGAATGGGCAAAAGCGTTTTACAACAGATGCAAGCTCCTAGAATGAGGAAGCTGCACAAGTATAATAACATAAATATACATCAGTATACACAAATGTCGGTAATGTGGCGTAGACGAACACCATGAGTTGATCCCTCTATGACCCACTCGACCTCGATACTTCTCCGAAGCTTCAGCTTCAGAAGAGATTAATTCAGATAAACGGCCCTCAAGTCTTCCAAACCACTAAACAATGAAAGTCCATACGCGGAATGCAGTCATTTGCTTTTTGAATCCCTAACTTTTGCCTGAATCGCCCTTTCGGGTTTTCGATTCACCAGGATACCCTTTTTTGCCAAAGTCGCCTTCCGGGTTTTCGACTTTGCGGGTGTACATTTTTCATTTATATCCCTAATTTTTGCCTAAACCCTTATCTTTTTCCTGGTTCGTCGGGATGCCCCTTTTTGCCTGGATATTCTTTTTTCTTTCCAGCGGGTCATTTTTAAGCAAAGTATTTTTTAACTACGTCCGCGTTCACCGGGGATGCAAAATCTTCGCCATCCATCGTGGATAACAACAAGGCTCCTCCCGAGAAGACCTTGCTGACGACGTACGGACCTTCGTAGTTGGGAGTCCACTTGCCCCTGTGATCAGAGTGTGGAGGAAGAATCTTCTTCAGGACGAGATCACCCGTCTGAAAGCTTCTAGGACGCACCTTCTTATCATAAGCTTTCTTCATTCGGCTCTGGTACAGATGACCATATGCAATCGATGCCAATCTTTTCTCGTCCATCAGGCTGAGTTGGTTCAGTCGGTTCTTGATCCATTCTGCCTCATCGAGTTTCACGTCAACCAAAACTCGTAAAAAAGGAATCTCAACTTCTAACGGTAGGACACCTTCCATAACGTATACCAGTGAGAAAGGAGTTGCCCCGATTGATGTGCGTACTGTCGTACGGTAACCGTGCAATGCAAATGACAACATCTCGTGCCAATCTTTATAGGTCACAACCATCTTCTGTACAATCTTCTTAATGTTTTTATTGGTCGCTTCAACTGCGCCATTCATCTTCGGCCGGTAAGGAGATGAGTTGTGGTGTTCAATCTTGAAACTTTGGCATAACTCCTTCATCATCTTGTTATTCAGATTCGAACCATTATCAGTAATGATCTGTTCGAGAATTCCGTATCGACAGATGATATCCCTCTTTATGAATCTAGCCACCACCTGCTTGGTCACGTTAGCATACGAGGCTGCCTCCACCCACTTGGTGAAGTAGTTGATGGCTACTAAAATGAAGCGGTGACCGTTAGATGCAGTGGGCTCGATCTTGCCTATCATGTCGATGCCCCACATGGAGAACGACCACGGGGAGGACATGACATTCAACGGGCACGGCGGCACATGAATTTTATCAGCATAAATCTGGCATTTATGACATCTCTTCGCGAATTTAAAGCAATCCGACTCCATCGTCAGCCAGTAATATCCTGCTCTCAGGATCTTTCTCGTCATAGCATGCCCGCCGGCTTGCGTACCAAATGTGCCTTCATGGACTTCTTCCATGAGCAAACTTGCTTCTTTCTCATCTACACATCTGAGTAGCACGAGATCGTGGTTTCTTTTGTACAGAACTCCATCAGGATTGAGATAGAAATTTCCAGATAGCCTCCTCAGAGTCTTCTTATTCTGGGTTGATGCTCCCGCAGGATACTCCTTAGTCATAAGGAAAATATGGATATCATGGAACCATGGCTTGCCGTCGGAGGCTTCCTCGATTGCAAAAACGAACGCAGGTCTATCAAGACGAGAAAGGACAATTCTTGGAGCTTCATTCCAAAAATTGACTTTATACATCGAAGCCAGCGTGGCTAAGGCATCAGCCATCTGATTTTCAGCTCTGGGCACATGATGGAGTTCCACTCGATCGATGAACGGAAGCAGCCTTCTGGCATAATTCATGTACGGCACCAGATTCGATTGACGAGTCTCCCACTCCCCTTTAATCTGGTTAACCATAAGTGCCGAGTCACCATATACATCTAGGTTTTTGATTCTCAAATCAATCGCTTCTTCTAAACCCATGATGCATGCTTCGTACTCTGCTTCGTTATTGGTGACCGGGAACGTCAATCTAGCAGTGAACGGGATGTGGGATCCATGGGGAGTCGTGATGATTGCCCCAATGCCACTTCTGTAAGAATTAACCGCCCCGTCAAATATCAATTTCCACTGGGACTTCCTATCTGGCCCCTCGTCGGGCAACAGTTCATAACAATCTTTCACCTTGAGAAACATGATATCCTCATCAGGGAATTCAAATTTCATCGGCTGATAATCTTCGATTGGCTGTTAGGCAAGGTATTTAGACAATACGCTTCCCTTGATGGCCTTCTGGGAAACGTATTGAATGTCATATTCTGTCAACACCATTTACCATCTGTAATCCTGCCCGAAAGCGCTTTCTTCTCGAAGTATTACTTGATCGGATCCATCTTCGAAATTAGCATGGTTGTGTGATTGAGCATATACTGTCGTAAATGTTTAGCAGCCCACGCGAGTGCGCAACACATTTTCTCCAGCATTGAGTAACGAGATTCACAATCTGTGAACTTTTTACTCAAGTAATAAATGGCATGATCCTTTCTGCCCGTCTCGTCGTGCTGACCGAGGACACACCCCATACTATTCTCAAGAACTGTCAAGTACATGATTAAGGGTCTTCCGGCCACTGGGGGTATCAAGATTGGAGGTTCCTGCAGATACTGTTTTATCTTGTCAAATGCCTTTTGGCAATCCTCGTTCCAGGTAATCGCCTGATCTTTCTTTAATAGTTTGAACATCGGTTCACACGTGGCCGTGAGCTGAGATATAAACCTTGCAATGTAGTTTATTCTGCCCAGGAAACCACGAACTTCTTTTTCTGTTTTTGGCGCTGACATTTCTTGTATTTCTTTTATCTTTGCAGGATCAACCTCAATGCCTTTTTCACTCACAATAAACCCCAGTAGTTTTCCAGACCGTACTCCGAAAGTACACTTGTTAGGATTCAGCCTTAACCTGAACTTCCTAAGCCTTTCAAAAAGCTTCAGCAAATTGACCAGATGTCCCTCCTCCGTCTGGGACTTCGTAATCATGTCATCAACATAGACTTCAATCTCATGGTGAATCAGATCATGAAACAAAGTGACCATTGCTCGTTGGTAAGTGGCCCCTGCGTTCTTCAGACCGAAGGGAATTACCTTGTAACAAAATGTTCCCCAAGGTGTAATAAACGTGGTTTTCTCCATGTCCTCCGGCGCCATCTTGATCTGATTGTAGCCGGAGAAGCCATCCATGAACGAAAACACGGAGAACTGAGTTGTGTTGTCGACCAACACATCAATATGAGGGAGCGGGAAATCATCTTTAGGGCTCACCCTATTCAAATCCCGATAATCAACGCACATTCGTACCTTACCGTCCTTCTTCGGTACAGGCACTATGTTGGCGACCCACGGAGGGTAAGTAGTGACCGCTAAGAAGCCAGCATCAAGCTGCTTTTGCACTTCTTCTTTGACCTTAACGGCCATATTTGGTCGTGTCCTCCTAAGTTTTTGCTTAACGGGAGGACAATTTTCTCGCAGTGGCAAGTGATAGACCACGATGTCAGTATCAAGTCCGGGCATATCTTCGTATGACCAAGCAAAGACGTCACTATACTCTCGAAGCATCTCGATCAACCTCTGCTTGACATCATTCTGCAATGCAGCCCCTATCCTGACATTCCTGACAAGTTCCTCAGAACCCAGATTTACAATCTCAATCTCTTCCCCGTGAGGCAGAATGACTTTCTCTTCTTGTTTCAATAAACGGGCCAACTCTTCGGGAAGGTCTTCGTCTTCATCAATCTCTTCTTCGGCTTGATAGATCGGGCAATCAAAGTCGAAGTGAGTCGTAGAAGGTCTAGAGTCGATGTCATCTTCGATGTGACTCCTGCAATAAAAAGGATTAAGCTTAAAACAAGGATAAGCAGGTTAGCACAAACCATATTGCCATTTTATTGTTTTTCAAAACAAATATAAAACAAGAATAACAGAGATCACAACATTTGAATGCGAAGAAAAACGCCCTTTGATTTATTGGTAAAATGTATGTACATAATCAAACAAGGCCCTGACAATAAAACCACTATGCCCTGGGTAGGACATAGGGTTGTACAATAACTGGAGAAAGTAAATCATTACTCTTTGCCTGTCATTTGGATGATATCCCTGATGGACCAATTGTTGAGGCTCTGGCCTGGTTTGCTTGGCTGGATCCAGGAATCCAGGTTGCAATCGCTGTCTTCGCCGTCCTCAGACGCTGTGTTGACACTTTCAAATATCACCCCGCCGCTTGTAAACTGGATCGGCCCTTTAACCCGCGACGCACTGTGAGAGGAGGAGGCCTTAGCAGCAGGAGAGTATCCTAACCCAAACTTGTCCTGTTTGTTAGGTATTTCTAGAACTTGCCCCCAGCCTGGGGCAGATCCAGCTTGAACAACGGCCCGAGCTTCCTTGAAGGAAGAGAGAGTCGTCTTCGATTTCTCAATCATTACTGGAGTCACGTCTTTGACCTTAACAGCTTCGAATTCCTGACATAAGGTTTCATAGATCTTTCCATCCATCTCAACATATTTGAAAGACGACAAATGGCTCACCATTATGTCTTCCTCGCCACAGACAGTTGCAATGTTGTCCCCCTATAGCATACTTGAGCTTCTGGTGCAATGTGGAGGTTACTGCACCAGCAGAATGGATCCATGGCCGGCCCAACAGACAACTATAGGTGGGCATGATGTCCATGATGTAGAAGACTGTGTCGAAATTTTCCGGTCCAACTTGGATTGGTAGAGTTACCTCTCCAAAGACATGACGCTTGGTTCCATCGAAAGCCTTCACAACCAGATCACTGGGTGTGCAAATCAATCCCCTCGTATCCAGCTTCATCAGTGCCTTCTTCGGGAGAACATTGAGCGATGATCCAGTGTCCACCAACACATGGGACATAACTGTTCCCCTACACTCTATCGAGATGTGCAGGGTGTTGTTGTGGTTTCTTCCCTTTGGCGTCAGCTCCAGGTCAGTGAACCCTAACCCGTTTCCAGCATTCACGTGGTCTACTACCCCCTCCAACTGGTTGACCGAGATCTCCTGCGGTACATACTTGGAATTCAAAACCTTTAGCAGCGCGTTGCGATGTGCCTCAGAACACAGCAACAAATTCAGAATAGAGATTTTCGAAGGCGTTTGATGGAGGTGATCAACGATCTTGTAATCACTCTTCTTGATCAACCTCATGAACTCTTCAGCGTCCTTTACAAGTAGGTCCTTCTCTACCCCACGAGGGGTTTCCTCAACGACCTTACTCTTTCCCTTATCGGTTTTCTCAGCTTTATCAGCCACAACCTCGGGTAGAGTAAATATCCTTCCGCTACGTGTGATTCCGCCGGTTCCCACTAGGTTATCCCCAGACTACCCAGATGGCTCCAGTTCCAATTTATGTCCGTTACAGTAGACATCTGCCCCATAGTGCCATGGGACAGCATTGGTGCTTTCAAAAGGTATCGGCCCAGCCTTTGTGATGGTGATTGTGGGTGGCCTGGACGAAGAAATGGTTATTGTCTTGCGAGGGATGGTGATGGTGGCAACTTCATCATCCTATTTCAGCATTACCTCTCTAGATCTGTATTCAGCCCTTCGGCTAAACTGCAAGATTCCTTCAGTCATCAGACTCTGAATCCCCATTATCAACTGTTCACAGCCGTCAGAACGAATTGCACAGCCCATACACAATTATCCACAGCCCGGGAAGATGCCTCTCTTCATCAGCTTGGCTTTAACGAAGCTAAGCGGTATCTTCAGATCCTTGACATCAGTCAATAAATCTGAGTCCTCTTCTTCAATAATGGAATTCACCCCACCGCCCCCATGGTTTGGCATAGGGTTCTTCGTGACGTTCGGTGCGTTATCAGAAAAATTGATGATTTTAGCATCCACCATATCTTGCACCTTGTGCTTGAACGCCTTACAGTTTTCTATCGTGTGGCCCGGTGCCCCTGAGTGAAAATCACATTTTGCATTCGCATCATAACCCTGTGGAGGTGCCCCTGTCAAGGGAGCTAGGGTTCTTTTCTGGACTAGCTGTAATTGAAGCAAAGTTTGTAATAGCTGAGCATAAGACATGGGTGGTGTCTTAAGATGACGATTTGCCAGAGGTGCTTTGTTCTGATACCTTATGTACCCTTGTTGATTTTGCTGCTGCTGGGGCTGTTGGACAGCCGGGATGGTTATGCTAGCAACCTGCTGGCGCTGGCCCTTACCTTTCCTCTGAGCGTTAGACACTGCGCTCGTCTCTCCTTCACGCCTTTTGTTACTGTACGGTTTCTTTCCTCCTCCAGCTAAGGATAGATCAACACCCTGAATTTTCCCCAATTTGATCCCATTTTCAACGTGTTCGCCAGTAATGATGAGATCGGAGAAACTCCCTGACATACCACTGACCAGTTTCTCGTAATAGACCCCCGGGAGAGTGGCTACAAACATCTCAACAAGCTCTCGTTCAACCATCAGCGGCTGAAATCTAGCTGCTAACTCACGCCATCTCTGGGCATACTCTTTTAAGCCCTCATTGTTCTTCTGAGACATGTTCTGCAGTTGAATCTGGTTCGGAGCCAAGTCACTGTTATATTGATAATGGTGTACAAAGGCCTCAGCAAGTTCTTTCCATGTACGCACACTGGTGGGTTCCAAACCCATATATCATTCCAAGGATGAACCGGACAAGCTATTCTGGAAGAAGTGCATCAGCAGCTTCTTATCTTCAGAGTGAGCGGACATCTTTCGGTTGTATGACCTTAAGTGGACATGAGGGCAAGTGGTACCCTTGTATTTCTCAAAGTCGGGTACCTTAAATTTGGGAGGCACCTTAAAATCAGAAATCAATCCCAGTTTAGTCATGTCGACACCCATAGTGTTCAGGTTCTCGAAACTCTTCATTTTGTCCTCAAGTGCTTTAAACCTCATACGGGCCTCAGCATTCAATTCGCCCTCAGCACTCTTCTGTAAGAACAAATCCTCTTGGCGATCTTCTAGCCATGGCTGAGTGCCATTGCCAGCAGCAAACCCAGTAGCATGAGGCCCATACAGATTTCCAGCACCCATGTTCCCTGTGTTGCCAGGGCCTAGTCCAGTATTGCCATTGGCCTCAAAGTTACCGTTACCGACGCCAGTCGTATTACCATTAAGCCAGATGTTAGTGACCACATTGCCGTTACCACTGCCATTCCCCCCGGTCACAGGGATGTCATTCTGTGGAGTCTCAACAAGTGGAGGGTTTGAAGTGTGTCCACTATGAAGTACAGCGTTGCTGTCAACCCTTGAGATCAGAGGCTGGACCAAGGTTCTAAGATGGTCTTGGCCGTTAGCAACCACTTGCATGAGCTCCATGAAGCGGTCCATCCTCTCTCAGAGTTCCTGGACGTCTGTATGCACTTGTTCCATTGCTCTCGCTTGATTCGCTCTAGTCGAGTATCGGTGGATCGGTCTCCGGTCAATCCTGGAACAACCTGCACATACAAAGGGTTAGCAAAATGGCCAGGTACCTGTCATGCAAATGATTCATGCAAATGCAAACACGTATTCATGCATTAGGAGGAAGTCCCCCTCGATTCTAGCTTCCGAGACAAATAAAGTCTACCGTCCAATCATGGAAAGAAAACCCTCATATATTCATCTAAAAAAGAAACCCGCGCGGGCAGCGTACAATAGTGACTAAATACAACTGAAGCGACAATCGTGATCCCGACCAACAGGCCTGGTGGTGATCAACATATCAATGCATAAAAAGAAATACAAAGAGATCAGGTGCGACTACGGGCACGGAAATCCTCTAGTAACTTCTTCGTAGCGGGATGATCAGGCTGGGTAAGCAGGCCTTGGATCAGCAGATCCCTCTGCCTAATGGACTCTGGGAGGTTCTCGGCAACACCCCTAGAAACACCTTCTTCAGAATGGTTCTCTACTCTACTCCTCTTAGCATCAGCCCGGAGTTGACAATCCATCAGGTTTTCCTTAGTCTGAATCAACTTATACTGGACATCTCGTCGCAGTGAGGCTTCAGCCTCTATCTTCTTGTCTTTGACTTCCATTTGAGCTTCCAACTGGGCGATCTGCTGCTTCAATTTCTCTTCCTTCTCTTTGTGGCTAGTCAAAGTGTTGTTCCACAACTTCTCGTATTGGGTCAACTTCCGATACACCTTATCCAGCTCCTGCTTCTTGGTGGTCAATACTCTGTGCACTGCTTTCAGGTCCAACCCAATACGCTCCCTGGAATCAGTCTCTTTGGTCAGATTGGCGCCCAGGTGGTTGATCAACTATGTCTGCTTCTTGCAGGTGTAGACGGCTTCGCTCTTTTCTCTTCGGAGTTGAGCTATCTCGTTTTCCAATTCTTTATTAGCTTTGACTAGCTTTGCATTCTTGGCCTGAAGCTTCTCATACTTCTGGATTTCAATCATGGTAGGCTCTGGAGGGCAGTCCCATTTGACAGGAGAAAAAGGCATCAGCACTTTCTCCGCTCTGCTATGAATCCAATCTACGTAAGAAGGATAAGCCTGATTGTTGCTTTTCCCCAACGAGGTCTTTCCCTTGCGGTGGATGTTATTCCATGCATGCTCAAATCTAACCAGATCATCTCCTTCTAATGCACCAGTGAGGTACAGAGATTCCTGTACCTCGTCGTCTTTAGGAGGGCCCCTCAAGGCATACCCGAATTTCCTGATAGCGATAGATGGATTATAGTTGATGCAGCCCTTCCTACCCACAAGAGGGACATTAGGAAAGTTCCCACAACTGTAGATCTCTATCAAACCAATCAATGTCCTCGGCAAACAAGCTCATCAAATGCTCAGACCACTCTTTCATTTCTGCAGTCTTTATAAAAGGACCATCCTTCGGTAAGTGAGTGACAAACCATCTGTAGAACAACGATGCACAACAGGATACACTTTTACCTCTCCTATTCTCATTCTTATAGTGTACCGAATGGTACACGTCTCCGAGCAATGTTGGGATTGGATTCCTCGAGACGAAGATACGTAGAGCATCCACATCTACAAAATCTGGAATATTGGGAAATAACATGATACCGTATATGCACATCGCCAAAATAGCTTTGAATGCCACCCAACATTCCTTCTTGGCATAGTGTCGGGCTCTCTCGGCTAGAAACGGTAATGGGAACCCCCAGGCTCCATTCCTCTTGACGGTCTTTCCTTCTAACTCAGAAACATCAACATGCAGAGTTGTAGCAATCTTAGTCAAATCTGGCTCCTGATCAATAGGCCAAAAGGGTACCTGAGCAAGAATGGGTATCTCCAATATGACAGAAAACTCTTCTAGAGTGGGGGCCAGCACATAGTTTGGAAATGTGAAGCAACGCAACGGTGGGTCATAAAACTGAAGCAGAGTCTGGAGCCCGTTCAATTCATACACAGATGGGTTGCACACAACACTAAGTAGCTTCCCATAGGTTCCCCTGAAGTCTCTCATAGCTTCCTTACCGGGCAAAGAAATCAAACTCCTCAGAGTAGTAATGTCTGGAGTTGGGAATTTGTAGGCCAAAGTTCTTCTCACATTGGGTTCCATGATGGACATAGAAAGGGCAAGATTGCTAGAATCGAGAGGGAACTGCACACCTGCAACACAGATACGCATTAGATGCAATGCAATATGAAAATGTGAATGTGAATGCAAAATGCGGCAGGAGATCAAGGGTGTTGTGTCGTGCTGTGCTGTGCTGTGAAGTGGCAGGTCATAATTTTGCTTCAGCAAGAAAATACCACAGTCTGATAATAAAGGCCTACTGAAACCCACAATACTGATTCACTGTCAAGAAAACCAGGTTGTCTGAAGGTTACAGTTTCTTGCAAAAACCCGACCCTGCTCACAAGTACAGACCTAATCACTGACAAAGGTACGGCATCCTATGCGTTCATCAGCGTCACAGACTTTCAAGAAACGATGATACGATACCCAGAAGGTGTGGCATCATCATCTCCTGAAGTGGCCTCACTTAGCTGAATCACAAGTGATCGGTTCCCAGAGTCGATAATCCTTAGATCTGAAATCCTTTCGACGGCCCACTGAGCTGGAAATGGAAATCATCTCAAAGAACCTCGTCTGAGTGCAGATTGTGTGGGAACTAGGGCATGCCTAACATGCAGGTTCACCACCAATCTGCTCTAATACTATGTAGCTCTCAAGCCTGGGTCTGGCTTATCACTCATCAGAGCCCCTCCCACAACAACACAGATAATCATATCATACTGAAAATAAAATGCGGGAAATAAAATGCGATAAATAAACACAACCCAACAGGTAAACACGCAATCGCTAGGATTGACTCTCGTACAGGGACGTTGGATACCCGAATTGACTCGCATAAGAGACGTTGGATCCCCAGGAACTATCAAGTCCCCAGCAGAGTCGCCAGCTGTCGCTACCGCGAAAATAAGGTGCCGGCAAAACAGAAGAGTCGCCACCTTTCGTTATTTATCCCTTAGAACGGGAAAGGAAACGATCGGAAAAACCTGACGAAAAAGTATAAGACAAGGTCATCGCAACCAATGTCTGGGTTCGGAGTCGGTTACGCAAGGGGAAGGTATTAGCACCCCTCACGTCCATTGTACTCGATGGGATCCATGCTTGTTGTGTTTATCTGACGGGTTTATTAATCTATCTACCTATCAAGGATGGTCTAAAAATAAAAGAAAATAACTCGGCAAAGTGTCGCACTTCATGCCTACGTATTCTCATTAGAGAATGAGAAATCAGAGTCAACGTAGTTCGGCTAACTACGGGGTATGGGGAAGGTGGCTCGCCAATACATCAGTATTGTGCCTACGTACTCTCAACTGGCATGAGAGATCAGAGCTTACGTAGTTCGGGATAATACGGATTACGGGAATTCAGATTCATCTGTTTTTTCAAGTAGGGTTAACAAATAGTTCCAGCAGTTTGGCGTACGCAGCTCAACCCTTGGAGACTTAGGCGTTACCATTTGCGGTAGAACTGGGAGTTAACGACACTCTTTTCTTCAGAAAAGCTTCCTTTGAATTATGGGCCCACGGGGCAAAAAGGTTTGAAGTTTGTTTTCTGTCTTTTACGGAAGAACTGTTTTTTATGGTTGTCTGTAGTTTGTACAGCACTAGAGACTATGACTTAGGAGCGAATGCGTCGTATAGCGTCCAAAGGACTTATACTAAACATCCTAGATGATTGATAGGAGACCGCTCAATAATCATTTCCCAAGTAGCTTAAGGCTCGTAACGCGCTTATACTAACTTGCATTTATTACGTTTTTTACTGTTGTTTTGAGATGAGAAGAGAACGAACTCTATGGGGAGACTGTCAAGTCCTAATGTTGTCATGCCAAGGATTCATCCTATGGTTGAGGTTTGAAATAGGGAGCTCCTAGAAGTCATCATGCATAGGTTTCAACCTAAAGTTCTAATCATCACTTCCTTATCAAAGGAAGTGAGATTCCTAGGGGGTCATGTCAACGGTGTACAGAAACAGATAAATCATCAGCTTAAACAGATAAATAGTAAACAGTAAAGATGCACATGCAATGCAGCAATACAAGCTAAGGGAAACTCACTCAACCTCTTAGCAATCAAGCAAAAGAAAAACAGACAAAACAGACAAGCAGAGGGAGCTCACTCAACCTCTATTATGCAAATACGTCAAGTAGAAAAAGAAAAACAACACACAAGCAAGGGGAGGATCACCTCAACCCTTAATGCAATACAAGCAGAGGGAGACCCACTCGACCTCTTGATGCAATCATGCACCTACTCTTATGCTACTCTAAGCATGAACTATCCTAGCACACCATACAATCATGCATGAAGAAGAGGAATTTATGACAAGTAAGGGATTCATCCCGCAAGTAATCATACAAGCATCTATCCTAAGGAAAGAAATTGGGTGTTGGGAGGCCAGGGTAAGTTCCATAGGAACTTATCCCAGGCACTCAACCAACTAGGAGAGATTGTGGGGTAATCCTAGGGGTTTGGCTCCCTCAAGAGATGAGCAACATTCCCTCCACGGGAGGGACTATGCTATCTCAAGAAGTTCCTAGAAAGAATGAATGAGAGAAATTTTAGGAGAATGGAGATGAGAAGCAAGGTAAGTTCCACAGGAACTTACCACAGATACTCAACCAACTCCATTTCCTTTAGAGAGAGAGGTAGCTTTCATGGACTCAACCCCTTTATGATAGTGCAATGTATTCCTCCACAGGAGAAAACATTACTCACAAGAGGGATTCCAATCAAGCAAGAAAAATTGAAGAGGAAACTACCCCTATAGGAAGAATCATCCACCTATTTAAGCTTCTAAAGAAACCACAAATGATACATTCTAAGGACATCTATCCTAAAGATCAAGGGTTCTAGAAGGAGGCTTCTATCTATTACCAACCTATCAAGAGAGGAAATGGGACCTAGAATCATCTAGAGGTCATTTACAAGCCTAATCTATGCATCTAACCTAGTTAGGATCACCTAATCTAAGGTTAACTTGTAAAATAGGAACTTAATGGGAAATCATTCCTAAATATTCCAAGAAAATTACTACACTGTTCTATATGTATCCACATTCCATGGTAGGAAAATCAGAGGTTAAACCTAAGTCAAAAGGTTCAAACTAAATCTAAAGTTTCAAGGTTACACTAAAGGGATCCACTCATGAACACTCCTAAACAACTACCCTAAAACCTTATTTAAAGTCATCTAAAAATCATAACAAAAATTACAAAACATCATCAACATGTATATAACCAGCACACAAAGTTTCAAGATCAAACTCAGAAATATGGATGAGAAATAAAATGAACAAAATCAGCACACAATTATTCCATCATTACAAACTTATTACAAAAGAAAATATGCAACTAATTACAAAATAAATGGAAAATTAAAATGAAAAGCATGGAAATATTCTACACATCTCAATCTATATCCACAAATTTTTCCAGAATTTATTACCAATATTCACTATTTTTTGTGAATTAAACAAGCAATCAATAAAACAAAAGAAAAAAGAAAAAAGAAAAAAGAAATTAAAAGAAATGAAGCAGGGAGGTGGGCTCAGCAATAAATTCTAGTGCAAACTCTCCTGGGCCCAAGGATAGGGGGTGTGAAAAGCGCATGGGCGCTGGGCCCATTTGAAAGTGTTAATTCAGTTTATGATTTCCTAATAACGTGACCAAGGGGGTGCCACAAGCAAGGATTCTACGTATTATTCATGTTGGGCCTGCTGGGGAGGGGTGAGGATAGCACAAGCCCAGCTAACTTAAAGGACTGAACTCAGCTTTCACAATTAAATAAAAGAACCACACGCGGGATCGAACCCATGTCCCATAGGTGCATGTAGCGAGCTGAATAACTTGGTAATATTCACTTATCAAAACGACGTCGTCTTGGGATGGGGTGACGTGGCACGAGCTGAAGCGATGGATACAATGACTTAGTCTACGTTTTCCTCATGCTTGAACAGTGAGGATTACGTCTTCTCCAATTTGAAAAATGCAGGGGGGGGGGGGGGAAGTGCAGAATCCGGCCGCGAATGGCCGGAGCTTCGCCGGCGAAACTCACGAACTCCTACCTCTCTCAATACTCAACCAATCCACACGATTCTTGAACAAAAATTGAAGGAAATTCCATGAGGATTACAAATATACCACTCAATCACGCTAAAACCTCAAGACCAGAGAAATCTATGTCCAAACCGAAAATGGATCCAAGCCTAATTTGTCACTAAACCTCAATTTTACTATCCATAATCCACCTACATCTTAATTACAACCTAGCCACATGAATCTAAGATGATAAAAACATGTAAATTAAGTGAAATTTTGAGAAATGGAAACCTGAGTTGGAGCTTCAATTACAGGTGGTTTCCGGCCTCAATTCTTCTCCAACAAGTGCAGATTGCTTCAGGGAATGATGATAAACGTTTCTTGATAACCAATTCTTGCTGAAACTCTCTAAATCTCCAAAACCGAAAATCCAATTCCAAGCTCTTTCACCAACTTGCTCCAATGGATTCTCAACTGAATTTGACACTAGAAGCTTCTCAGAATGATCCACATCCAATTTATATTCTGTTTAACCACTTTGGAGGCCCAAACAAAGCCCAATTTAAGATTTTCAATTTTCACTTTCCTTCCAAAATTCCAATGGTGATGTGCACGTTTTGGCTTTGCTCTTCCCTCAAATCCAGTCCAATTTACTTACTTAACAGTTGTGGAGTACAATGGCATAGTTTCCCCTCCTTGATTTCAATCCATGGGGTGTACTTGGTATGTTTCTTCATTATGAAGCAAGACTCCATATAGCCATGTTATGCACTTCAATTCAAAATTGTGGTGATGCCAATATCTTTAGAATGTCAATTCCAATCAAAATGATCACAAATTTGGCCTGAAAACATCTCATTTCCAATTGTTTTGAATTTTTACATTTTAATTCATTAAAATGGTCTTTATGTGAATTTTCTTCAACCAATGCTTGATATAATCCATATCAATGGACTCTTAATAATTGGATAAGCTAAAAACATCATTTTGAGCAACTTTCATGTTGAACAAAAATCCATTTGAAGCTTGCAAGATAGTGAAATTGACCTATAGTTCAAAATGACCTGTAATGTCCAAATACCCAAAATACCCTTGACTTGTCAAAGCCATAACTTGAGTTCTGCAAATCCAATAATGGACTTCTAGTACTCTTTAGAAAGCTAAGAGAATAAGGAACAACATTCATGTTAACCAAAAGTTCATAGGAATCATCCTTCTAGGGAAAAAGTGTCATGCAAGTTGGGTAACTTTCAAGCTCCAAATTCACATGCCTCAGATGACTTGTAACTTGTCTGGCTCATAACATGAGTTCTATAAACTCTATCAAGGACTTATAGTACTCAAATTAAAGCTAAGACCATGCCCTACAACAATCATGTTGGGGTCAAGATGAGATGAATATCATATCCTGAGTTAAATGGCCTGGAAGTCAGGGGTCAAGCCAGGGGATTTTACACTGTCAAGTCTTAGAAACCCTAGCTTGAAACTTCTCAAACTCTTCAATCATGATGAGTTAACCTTGGAATCATCCTTATAAAATCTCAATGTATCAGTCCATGATCACATGGATCTTGAATTAAGTCTCAACCTTCTTCAAATCCTCAGTTGACTTAGGGTTGACCCAGTCAAACCCTAGCTCTACCACTCATGGCTAAGTCTTCTTAATCTTACACAATGACCTGTCTAGGCCTCAAAGTGATCTTCAACCCTTCTCATGAGCTTTCTCAAGACCTCAAGTATAACTCTATGGCTTCAGAATCATCTGATGATCTTCCATAACTCTCAAGTTAGGAGACACACCCTCTTGGCTTCAATCACTATCTCTGAGGATCTTTTAACTTCTCTGACAAGGATATCAACCCTTGAACATATGAATAACCTTCTTAGCTAGCCTCACAGTCTTGTATAGCTCTTGATTGGTAATCATACCTCTTGATCTCCTGCATACACGTCAATGAAATGCAAATGATAATGCTAATGTGAAGGAAATGAAAGACAAGTTAGGTAAAGAAAAGTTGGGCAAATTTTGGGGTACAACACTCTCTTACCACAATATTACCATAATATTACCCAAAATAACCATGTTTTCATCATATATATATATATATATATATATATATATATATATATATATATATATATATATATATATATATATATATATATATATATATATATATATATATATATATATATATATATATATATATATATATATATATATATATATATATATATATATATATATATATATATATATATATATATATATATATATATATATATATATATATATATATATATATATATATATATATATATATATATATATATATATATATATATATATATATATATATATATATATATATATATATATATATATATATATATATATATATATATATATATACCATAATACCTAATTTTTAAATAAAAAAATTACACGTGAAAGAGACGCCAATAGGATTGCAATCCTCTTTAAAATTAATGAAGTGACACCAATAGCATTACAGTCTTCTTTAAAAGTTGTAAGGGGCACCATTTGCATTGCACTCCCTTGAAAAGTTGTGAGGAGGCGTCAATTGGAATGAAGTTCCATCTTTTTGAATTATTTATTTAATTTTTAATGATTAAATCAACTTTTAAAGGGGTTGTAGCGTCCCCTTATTAATTTTAAAACAGATTGCAATTCTATTGATATCTTTTCACGTGTACATTTTATTTTATTTTAAAATCCGATATTATAGTATATATATGGAAATTTGGTTACTTTGGTTAATAACGTGATAAAATTTAGTTATTATGATAAAAAATTCTAATAAATATTATATTTTAATAACTCATTTATCTATCAAAATTTCTAGTCACCAAAGGTAACAAATATGAAAGACATTCGATCTATTCCCAATATTTATCTGTCTTTTAAGGGTTCGACTAATTTTATTGTATTTGTGCCTTTCTAACTTTAGGCTAAATAATAAAAAAAATGATCATTAAATTATATTATCTATAAAGATAGAAAGCTTGGTGATTTTTTTAATATAACATGTTTTTTCAATTAAATTACCAAATAAAATGATAATTCAAAAAAATTATAAAAATGACTATGTTTTGAAGAGGAGTCGCCATATGAAATGACTACTCAAGTCTCCCAGACCTGATTTGCCATTTCATATGGCGCATGGGTTTAGGGTACCCTACATTGAGTTGCCATACCATATGGGCATCTCATGTAGGATTTTTTTTTGTTTTTTTTATTTTTTATTTTTAATATTTGTTTTAAAAACCTTATTAAAATTATTTGTTATATTATACTTGTTATATTTTTTTTGATATTTTGAAAAATATAACTCTAGTAATTTTTTGTTTTTTTTTAATCTATGATATTTGTTATATTTTATCACTTTTAATTAATATTAAATATGCAATATTTAGTTATTTTACATTTAATTAAAAAATAATAAAAAATTTTATTTTTAATAATTTAAAAAAATATATATAAATGCAAGAAATAGTACATTATAATAATTTATAATATAATATAAATTATAATAGATGAAAAAAAGAAAATTAATGGTCGGCTCTATCTAAACGACCGTCAGTACCATATTATGGAGGATGCGCGTGGTGTCGAGGTCTACCACGAGGTTATTGAGGTGTATCTGGTCTTTGTGTGTTTACATGTGGAAGAAGTATTTGTTGAGATAGCCCCGACATATCAGATAAATTTTGAAGCATTTGACCCCAAAAGTCGGGCTGGTCGCTGTCAACGGCGCTTCCGTACTTAAGTTCATTGCCCATCTTTTCGTAGTTTTGTCAGGGAAGTTAGGTGTGGTGTGGATCGTATGGTTGTCTGAATTGGTACATCGAATCGGTTTGGAAACGATGTATTGGTTGTTGTGGGGTTTGATAGTCAAAAAGTGGATATATATTTTGTTGGTAGGAAGATTGATTGTCTGGTGTGGGGTCAAAAGAGTTATCTCGGCTATAGGTGGATGGGGTAGGGTCAAAAGATGTATAAGGGCTATATGCAGAAGTGGTGTCGGTTTCAGAAGGCTGACGGTAGGGGTAAGGCTCTTATTGTTGTGATTGGGTTGGTAGCATGTATGGGTTGCGATTTTGGAAGATTGATTGGGTGTGCATAGTTGGATGTTGGGTATAACATGGTGTTTAATGTTGGGCATTGGGTTGCTGCTGTGGATTCGAGGAAGACGCACGTTGCCTCAGGTCAATCAAATATGTCGGATTAGACACAAATGGTTGTGAGGTTGTAACTGACCTAAACCAAATCATATATTGATAACTTGGTCTAGCTCTTTCCACAATAGGGTCGGTTAAGATGTGTTGATTTTGGTTCTTCTAATGCAGACACATCTCTTTCGCAAAGTCCTTCCAATGATTTACACTCCATTGTGTATCCACCCTTAGTTGATGCCAGTGTCCCAATGACATCGGAGCATCTGGAATATCCTGATGCATCCCGAACTGTAGTTTCACCCGGTCACATTGGTGCATCTCCACTGTAGTGAACTGAATGATAAGTGTTTTAGATGTTCATACGGCAGCATCATTGGCGTTGGGCTGGTGGTCGAGACCCTCGTACGACATCCAGACAAACTACATTAACAATATATGCAATGAGAAATAGAAGTATGTGTTTATCAATTAGACAAAGTAATGGTAGATAAATTATATCATCTGGCCCAATGTGTTCAATAAGGTTGCGGTACACGACTGTGGAGTTCCTGGGACATCTTTGGTAATTCATTCCCGGAACAGACCACTTAAAAAAAAAGAAACACAAATAAATTAGATACTAAGAAATATTGTACAAATAATTAAGTTACAAAGAAACTTCGGTTGTAAAATCGTCTTGAAAATAAAATTACTTGTTAGCGTATGGGAATGTGAATGGATTACGTTTGACTGGAGCAACTGTTGGCATCCTAGACCAACCCCACGCTTGAAGGAGATAAGCGTAGCCATAAAAAGTACAAGAATTTTTTTTTTAATTTTTACATAATGCACTATATAGATGGGCGAGGACAGCTGAGCCCCAACTATATGTGCACACTTTATTAATGTTGTGCAAGAACGATAAATATATAATATTTACAGTATTTCCAGTATTGTCTGGAAATAAAAAATGTCCAAACAATATCATAATATAGCACCGAGTTTTAAGTATCTTCTCATACTTAGTGGATTCCTCATTTAACACGATATTATTGTAGTGTTGTCTAAGGTATTTCAAATTAATACCTTGCCCCCTCGGTCGACCCTCACGTTGTGGCTGATGTATGTCGACATATAGAGGGGCACCCAGTAAATCTTCACAAAGTTGGTCATTAACACCAACTTTGCTGTTGACGGCCTTACCATTGATGTGTAGGCCAAGTAACACGTATACATCCTGTAAAGTTACCATACATTCACCGAAAGGTAAGTGAAATGTGTGTGTTTTTGGTCTCCAGCATTCTAACAACGCTAGAATAAATTTGGGATCCAGTGAGTACGATTTGATTTTGATCAAATCACCGAACCCACATGCTTCAAGTTATCCTTCTATTAAAGGGTCGTGTGGTATGTAGTCATGCACACAACAGCGAAACCTTGATACATCCTGCGAAAGAATATAAATGCCATTAGGTTTAAAGGAAAATTAAACTTCGTAAAGATCGACAACAAAAAGAACAATACTTACAAACTCTGCGATGTTCTCAATTCTGAAGGTGAGAAAATACTTAGAAGGGGGGGGGGGGGGGGGGGTTGAATAAGTATATAGAAAAACTCATAGCAATAAAAACTCAAGGATTTTTGTCCTGGTTCGTTGAACTCAACTACTCCAGTCCACCCTATCAAGAGTGATTTGCCTTTCTCAACAAGGACTTAATCCACTATTAAATAAACTTATTACAATAGCAAGCACTAAGAGCAACCGTTATTAGTCTTCTTAAGAACTATTGATCCAACCTGGATCTTCTTAAGGATCTTTTACAATCAAATGTAAGAATAATACAAGTGTTTAAATGCTTCTAATAAAGCTTTATCACAACTGTGATTTTTCACTTAAGATTTAAGAACTTAGAAATAAATTCAACAAGATAAAGATTTGTATGTGAGCTTGTAATGAATTTCTTTCAATGTTTCGTCAACTGAAGAAGAGAGATAGAGTCTTGCTTTTATAAGCAAAGAGGTCCAAGTAGCTATCACGTTGAAGGCTGTGTAGTAAAAGGTCTGAACCTTTTTGTCTTCACATCACATGACCTTTCCTAGAATTAGAATGCACAGAAAAATCCTTTTTGTCTGTGTTCTTGTGTCTAGCATAAATAAGGAAAGATTCGTTTGGCCAAACCAACAGACATAATTTGAATTCTTCTTCAACAAGCTTCAGCAAAGTATCATCAGAGTCTTGAGCAGTCAGAGTCTTCTGATGTACATTAGAGTTTGCTGAATCAGAGTCTTTGCAGCAGGTGTGCTTTCAATGTGTAATTGTTCAGAGCAGAGTTTGGGATCAGATCCTCAGTACTGGCTGCGTTAGTACTATCAGAGTCTTCTGAAATAAACTAAGCTTGAAACTCTTCATACAGAATTCTTTCAATAATTCAGATGCTTCTGGCTTCTGCTTCAGATTCTTCTATAGCTTCTGCTTCAGATCCTTCTGTAGCTTCTACTTCAGATCCTTCTGTAGACAGCGCTCAAAATCTTCTGTAGGCAGCGTTCAGAATCTTCTAACAGATGCTTCTGACGCTTCAGAGCCTTGCATATTTTTCATGTTCATATCTAATTTGCTTCCATAATGATATTCACTTTAATATCTGCAGCAAACATTCTTAAACAAATTTTAGAGTATATAATTCTTGAATACAAAATTTCATAAGAGTTATCATCAAAACATAGAGATATTATTAAGAACCATTTGTGTTCTAACAATCTCCCCCTTTTTGATGATGACAAAAACATCAGAAATTTTGTTCAATTGAAAATATAATTATAACTCCCCCTGAGATAATGAATGTCCCCCTGAATTGAATACTTAGAAGAAATAGAAACTTCCCTTTTTGCATGAGTATTCTTTTCAGAATCAGAGCCTGATTGTTCCAAAAATTAGATCTTGACTTGGAAGGATGTTTCAGAATCAGAGTCTGATATGTTAAAACTTGATCTGGGAATCTCAGAGTTACTTTTAAAGAAATTGTCAGAGTTTTCAAATGTTCTGAAACACTAAGAGTTCACGTTAGTTAAAATTGATATGTCTGAATTTCATTTAGGTAGAGTTCATTTGAACAGTCAGATCCATTTCCCCCCCTTTTTTTGTCATAATCAAAAAGTAAAACTTTTAAAGACAAATAAAAGGAAATACAGAAAATAAATATTCAAGTAGAGAAAACACAGAGTCATTCATTCATTCAGATAACAAATAGACACATCAGCAGATAAATAGTTCAAGTACATGTGCATAAACATCAGATATAGAAAAATATAAACTAGGTTTGCTTGGACAGAATCATCTTCAACAGGTGAGTGATCTCAGATGATGATTCCTCTTGCTTTGTCATCCACTTAGCCATGTTGTCATTCTTCTGATCTTGCTTGGACATCCATTGTGCCATGTCTTCAGTCTTCTGGTCTTGCTTTGCCATCCATGAATTAATCTCAGATTGTCTAGCTTCCAAAATTGCAATCTTATCTTCCAAATCTGGATTCTCTTTCTTGATGCAGAGTCAGGAGCAGCAGATCTAGAGGGATTTTTTCCACAATTATCATAGCCAGAGGATTTTCTTCAGAAGCAGATTCTGTAGAAGCTTCTATAGCAGATACTTCAGATGATGAAGGCACATCTTTAAGAAGCAAAGGTGCAGATCATTTCACATTCCACATCATGCTTCTAGCAGTCTCAGCAAATCTGAGCTTCGCATCATCAGAACATACATTCTTCAGATTTGAGGCTACAGTATTGAATTTGTTGATGAAGTTATTCCAGATAGCATCGGATTCATTTGCATCCATGGTTGACAAACATCTCTTCTGAACAGATCCTAAATGCATCTTTATTTCTTTCATAAAACTTGCAAATAAATTATCAACATTCAGTCTGGGTTTTGGTTTAAGAAAGTCTTCTAGAGTTAATGGTTTAGGTTGTTCTGGTGGTGGTATGGTGAATTCTGGGATGATAATCCAAGGGCTAGGATAAGGTGGTGCCATCTTAGCAGGCATGAGATGAAAGAATGGTTTACGTTGGCGAATGGAAGGGATGACAACTTTTGGATTATCAAAATAAGGAACAAAAGCTGATGGTTTTGACTTAACAAGGTAAGGAACAAAAGATGATTGAGGTGGTTGATCAAAAAAAATGTTTTATTTCAAGTCCAGATGGAAGGGGATCTGATGGAAGTGGTTTAGAAGACGCAAATGAAACAAATTCAGATGTTCTTGGAATAGGTTCAGGAGTGGGTTCAGGAATGATAGGTTCAGAAGAAATGGGTAGATCTGGTTGGTTAGATTCAAATGTTCTAAGGGAAGAGGGTGAGATAAAATCTGGATGGATATCAGATTCAGATGATGTGGTTGGGGTGCAAGATGTAGAGGATACATCAAATATATTCTTGAGAGGTTGAATATCCAGAATCTCAGAGTCAGGTATGTTTGTTTCAACAGGATTGAATGGTTCTGGTTGAGGATCAGAAGGTTTGGATGATGGTGGTTCAGATACAACTGGGTCAGATGCAACTTGTTCAGGTGCAACAGTTTTAGATGCAACTGTTTCAGATTGAATGGGTTCAGATGCAGCTGGTTGTTGTATTTCTGGTTGTTGTATTTCTGGTGGTTGTTGTGCTGAAGGTTGTTCTGTTGGTTTTGTTTGTGGTTCTGATGGAGGAGTGTCAGATGATTTATGTGGTGTAGTGGAAATAGGATCAGATGATTTTGGTGGTTGAGATGTTTGAGATGGAGCAGGAATTGTTTTATTTTGAGTGGGAGGAGGTTCAGGAATAGATTTAAATGTTGATTCATTTATTACAATTTTAGAAAAAGAAGATACAGATGATTTAGTACCTTTAGTATTTGTGCGCTTGGTGGGAACAGAGGGAACTTCTCCAGAAGCTTTTCTCTTGACCTGCTTCGATGGCTTTTCAGCAACTCTTGGTTTCTTCTGAGCAGCAGCTTCATCTGCCTCTAATTGATTTCTTTTCCTCATGTTCTCATCATACACATCTGGCATAGGCTCTCTTGCTCTTATTAGAATATCTGCAGGAATAGGGGTTCCATCTGCCTTGCACACATCAATATATCTAACAATAACCTTCCTGGGTTCTTCAGCACCAAAAATTGGAAAGTCTTGAACTGGAATCCTTCTCTGACTAACTTCAGAAACATTCAGCTTCTTAGGAGTAGCTGTGAGTTCATCCACAATCTTTAGTCTCTGAAGACTCTTTGCATTCAATGGTTTACCAACAATTATTTCAAGCTCCTCTTTAACTCCAGCTTCATAAAGAGCAGCTATCAGACCATTCTCTGTTAGAATGTCTGAGATCAACCTTCCAAAAGGAATCCACATCTTGATCTTCTGTCCCTTATCCTTTACAGATTCTCTTGATGCATTGACATGATTCTATAAATGCATAAAGAGAATGTATGGAAGATCTACCTTTGTACTCTGACTTAAACAGTACATAAAGTAGAGTTGTTCATTATTCACATAATCTGGAGAATTGGTGGATTTTCTGTGATGGATGCATCCCAGAAAAATCTTTGCCCAGATTTTATAGTCAGGTTTCAGATCCTTAAATTTGTTGGAGGCCTGTCCAGATGTAATGACTTCCTCATAAACTTCTTCCATATCCACGCGCCCAGCTGGCAGATGACACACTCCATCAGTCTCCTCATACCCTATGAGTTTCCTGATGAGATCTTCAGTGATGATGATCTCCTTTCCCAGAACAGAAGAGAGGATAAATTTTGGATAAACAGAAGCATGAATCCAGAATTCCTTCACAAGATGTGGGTACACTGGTCCAAACAGCCTGTCAAAATACTTAACCCAGCGTTGTGCATAAATTATAGAACGTAACTTAAACCCATTTTCAGCTAGAGAATCAAATTCCACCATGGATTCACAAAGAACTTCAAGCTTGTCCACAGGGGTTGACAATGTCCTTTTTGGTTCCTTAAAGGGAGTAACACCCAAGTTTGAAGACGTAATAGCAGCCATAGATGATTGAAATTGAGCTGATGTTGAGGATGATGTTGCCATTGTTGAAGATGAAGATGATTTGGACGAAGGTTTTGTGAAGAGCAAAGAGAAGACAGAAATGCATAAATTGTCTGTGAGGTGAAAAGTGTGAAATGGTGTGAAATGTGGTATTTATAGAGAAAGAAATAGGACACACCAACAGTCAAATGTCTCTTCAGTAGTGTGCACGCCATCTTTTCAGATTCAGAGTGACACGTGTTTGCTTGCATGTGCTTCTGAATTCTTTTAAGAAATGAAACGTTAGCCAACATTCAGATCCTCCAAGATTGGTTAGTTCAGATACACACAAATAATAATAATTCAATAAATCAGATAATTGACACGTGAAATACTTCAGAGTTTTAAGCATTTTGCATCTGAGAAATTTGCTTTTGATAAATATCATTCTGGACAAAAATCCATACCAATATTTTTCAGAATAAATTTGAACCTATCTTCAGCAAGGGATTTTGTGAAAATATCAGCCCACTGATGATCTGTATCAATAAAGGCTAAGTTTATAATACCCTTCTGGACATAGTCTCTGATGAAATAATGTTTAATTTCTATATGTTTTGCCTTAGAGTGTAAAATAGGGTTTTTAGACAAACATATAGCAGAAGTATTATCATAGAAAATAGAAATATTACTTTCAAATATCTGATAGTCTTCTAGCTGACTTTTCATCCAGAGCATCTGCGTGCTACATCCAGTAGCAGCAACATATTCTGCCTCTGTAGTTGATAGTGCAATTGTAGGTTGCTTCTTGTTGTACCAGGAGATTAAATTTCTTCCTAGAAATTGACAACTTCCAGAAGTACTTTTTCTTTCCACTCTGTCTCCAGCGTAGTCAACATCACATAATCCAACTAATTTGAAATCATCAGATTTTCTGTAACACAAACCCACATTAGAAGTACCTTTCAGATACCTAGGAAGCCTCTTAACAGCTGTTAAGTGTGATTCTCTAGGATCTGATTGGAATCTTGCACACAAGCATACACTGAACAAAATGTCAGGTCTAGAAGCAGTTAAGTAGAGAAGAGATCCTATCACACCTCTGTAGAGTTTCTAATCTACTTTCTTACTTACCTCTTCCTTACCAAGAGTACTTGTTGGATGCATGGGAGTCTTTGCCTTCTTACTATCAGTCATCTTAAACTTCTTCAGAAGCTCTTTAACATATTTGGTCTGATGAATGTAAGTGCAATCTGGAGTTTGGTTGACTTGAATTCCCAGAAAGAATCTTAATTCTCCCATCATGCTCATCTCAAATTCAGCCTGCATACATTGAGCAAACTCCTTTCCCAGCATAACATTGGTAGATCCAAATATAATATCATCCACATATATTTGACAAATTAAAAGATTTTTCGTAAATGTTTTACAAAAGAGAGTTGTGTCCACTTTTCCTCTGATGGAATTTTTCTCCAGAAGAAAATTGCTTAATCTCTCATACCAAGCTCTGGGAGCTTGTTTTAAACCATAAAGAGATTTCTTTAGTTTAAAAACATGTTCTGTAAATTTTTCATTTTCAAAACCAGGAGGTTGGTGAACATAAACTTCTTCTTCTATAATACCATTTAGAAAGGCACTTTTAACATCCATCTGATATAGAGTGATGTTATTTTGTGCAACAAAAGAAATGAGTAAATGAATAGACTCTAACCTGGCTATAGGAGCATAAGTCTCTGTATAATCAATTCCTTCTTGTTGGCTATAACCTTGAGCGACAAGCCTTGCTTTATTCCTTTCAACTTTTCCTTTTTCATTCAACTTATTTCTGAAGACCCATTTAGTTCCAATTATGTTGAATCCCTTTGGTCTTGGAACCAAATCCCAAACATCATTTCTTGCGAACTGATTGAGCTCTTCTTGCATGGCAATTATCCAGTCATTGTCTTGCAGAGCTTCATCCACAGAAGTTGGTTTAATAACTGACACTAACCCAAATAATGATGCTTCAGATGATCTGAGGAAGGATCTTGTTCTAATGGGGTCATCCTTCTTTCCAATGATCACATCCTCTGGGTGAGAGGCCTTGATCCTAGAAGATGATCCTCTAGCAGTTGATTCTTCAGAAATGTTCAAGTTGTTCATCTGAGAAGCTAAAGGAATTGCATCTGGCGTTGCTTCTGGTTCCTTCACTTGAGCTTTGTCTGCCTCAGAGCCTTCAGAGTCTGTGAGAATTACTTCTCTATCTGCAGAACTTTCAAACTGCTTTGGCTTTTCAATGCCAAGCTTATCATCAAATCTAACATGTATAGATTCCTCCATAATCTGTGTTTTAGTATTGTATACTCTGTAGCCTTTAGAGCGTTCAGAATACCCAAGCATGAAACACTTTTGTGCTTTAGAATCAAACTTGTTAAGATTCTCTTTAGTATTCAACATATAACAAATACATCCAAAAGGATGAAAATATGAAATGTTGGACTTTCTGTTCCTCTACAATTCATAGGGAGTCTTTTCCAGAAGAGGTCTTACAGACACTCTGTTCTGAATGTAACAAGTTGTGTTTATTGCTTTACCTAAAAGTGCTTTGCCAGATTAGTCTCATTGATAATGGTTCTGGCCATTTCTTGCAGAGTTATATTTTTCCTCTCTACAACTCCATTCTGTTGTGGAGTTCTAGGACAAGAAAAATCATGAGCAATGCCATTTTCATTAAAATATTTTTCAAAATATTTGTTTTCAAATTCACCACCATGATCACTTCTGACTTTGATAATTTTGAAATCTTTTTCATTCTGGACTTGTTTGCAGAAGTCAAAGAACACAGAATGTGACTCATCCTTGTGTTTTAAGAACTTTACCCATGTCCATCTGCTGTAGTCATCAACAATGACTAATCCATACTTCTTGCCTCTGATGGATGCAATTTTCACTGGTCCAAAAAGATCAATGTGAAGTAATTCTAATGGTCTTGAGGTTGAAACAACATTCTTAGATTTAAAAGAAGATTTTGAAAATTTTCCTTTTTGACATGCTTCACAAAGAGCATCTGAGTTGAACTTCAGCTTAGGAAGTCCTCTAACCAGATTGAGTTTATTAATCTGAGATATACGTCTCATATTAATATGCTCCAATCTTCTGTGCCAGACCCATTGCTCATCATTAACAGACAAGAGGCATTTAACATTTTGAACCTTAAGTTCTGAAAGATTTATTTTGTAAATGTTGTTTTTCCTCTTCCCATTAAATAGGATTGAGCCATCCTTCTGACTAACAGCTTTACAACATTATTGATTAAAGATTATATCATAACCATTGTCACTTAATTGACTTATGGAAAATAGATTATGCTTTAATCCTTCTACAAGAAGAACATTAGATATAGAGGGAAGGTTACCATTACCAATAGTACCAGAGCCAATGATCTTGCCCTTCTGATTCCCTCCAAACTTCACTTCTCCTCCAGATTTAAGCTCCAGGCTTTGGAACATAAACCTTTCTCCCGTCATGTGACGTGAGCAACCAGAGTCCAGGTACCATGACTGGCGTCTTGACTTTTCTGCTAAAAACATCTGCAACAAGGATAATCTTATCCTTAGGTACCCAGATCTTTTTGGGTCCTTTTTGGTTAGTTGCCTTGAAAGTTGGTCTGAACTTGTATCTTTTTACAACAGTTTTGTTCTGACTTACTTTTGCCTTAAACACAGGAACATTCTGATCAGAACGTGTGTGTTTAATGTCATTCAAATGACCAAACTTGAAATAAGAGTATAAGGGAGTTTTCTTAATAACAAGTTTATCAACAGGCATTAGATTTAAATCCTTTCCAGAAGAGGATTCATATCCAATTCCTTTCCTGTTGTTTCTGCTAACCCCATAGATCATTGAAGCCATCTTGCTTCTGTCTATTCTTTTAGCAAGAAACTTCTAAAAGCTAAAGTCATATTCTTCTAAAATGTTTTTGCATTTAGACTTACTTTCAGATTCAGAATTTTGTTGAGCTTTTTCAAAATTAGCTTTCATTTTCAAATTATTTTCTTTTAACTCAGCAACTTCTGATCTTAACAAATTATTCTCAGAACCAAGATTGCATTTAAGCTTCTTGCATTTGAGCTTAATCTGATTATAATTTTTCAGGACTTCTGATAAGACTTTAATAAGCTCTTCCCTAGTGAGATCAGAAAGTACCTCTTCTGAGTTAGATTCAGAATCAGACTCAGATCCATATGATTCTTCATTCTGATCTTCAATGCCTGCCATCAGAGCCATATTGGCGCATTCTTCTTCAGAATCTGATGAAGATTCAGAGTCATCTGAATCATCCCATGTAGCCATTAGAACCTTCTTCTTGTGCTCAGGCTTTCTTTTGGGCTTTTCCTTCTGAAGCTTTGGACATTCATTTTTGTAATGACCAGGTTGTTTGCATTCAAAACAAACAACTTCCTTCTTTCCAGATCTTTTTAGTCCAGAGGACTCCTTGCGCTGATCTGGCTTTTTGAAGTTCTTGAACCTACTCTGCTTGTGCTTCCAGAGTCTGTTGATTCTTCTGGACAATAAGGATAATTCATCTTCTTCTTCAGAAGAAGATTCTTCAGAGCTTTCTTCTAACACCTGCAAAGCTTTCACAGATTTGTTAGATTTTAAGGCAATTGACTTACCTTTCTTTTGAGGCTTATCTTCCTTAATTTCAATTTCATGGCTCCTTAGTGAGCTGATTAGCTCCTCCAGAGTGATCTTGTTCAGATTCTTGGCAAGCTTCAGAGCAGTGACCATAGGTCTCCATCTGATAGGCAAGATTCTGATGATCTTCTTAACATGATCAACAGTTGAGTAGCCTTTATCCAAAACTTTTAGACTAGCTATGAGGATCTGGAATCTAGAGAACATAATTTCTATAGACTCAGATTCTTCCATCTTGAACGCTTCATACTTCTGTATTAACGCCAGAGCCTTGGTCTCTTTAACTTGAAGGTTTCCTTCGTGAGTCATCTTCAAAGACTCAAACATGTCAAATGCAGTTTCTCTATTTGTGATCTTCTCATACTCAGTGTGAGATATTGCATTTAACAAGATTGTTCTAGCCTTGTGGTGATTTCTAAGCTCCTTCTTTTGGGCTTCAGTCATAGATTTTTTGTCTACTTTCTTGCCATTCCCATCAGTGGGATGAACATACCCATCTATGACCAAGTCCTACAAATCAGCATCATAACCAAGGAAGAAACTTTCTATCCTGTCCTTCCAATAATCAAATTTCTCCCCATCAAACATAGGGGGTTTTATGCTGATTCTATCCCTTTCTTCATATCTGTTGTTACTGTTAGATGTTGAAGTTTCAGCCATAATAACAACCAAATATATATCAAAGTTTTTCTCACTGGATCTTTTCTGTCACTATGAAGTGGTAGCACACACAGAACCGGAGCTCTGATGTCAACTGAAGGTGAGAAAATACTTAGAAGGGGGGGTTGAATAAGTATATAGAAAAACTTATAGCAATAAAAACTCAAGGATTTTTATCCTGGTTCGTTGAACTCAACTACTCCAGTCCACCCTATCAAGAGTGATTTGCCTTTCTCAACAAGGACTTAATCCACTATTAAATAAACTGATTACAATAGCAAGCACTAAGAGCAACTGTTATTAGTCTTCTTAAGAACTATTGATCCAACCTGGATCTTCTTAAGGATCTTTTACAATCAAATGTAAGAATAATATAAGTGTTTAAATGCTTCTAATAAAGCTTTATCACAACTGTGATTTTTCACTAAAAATTTAAGAACTTAGAAATAAATTCAGCAAGATAAAGATTTGTATGAGAGCTTGTAATGAATTTCTTTCAGTGTTTCGTCAACTGAAAAAGAGAGATGGAGTCTTGCTTTTATAGGCAAAGAGGTCTAAGTAGCTATCACGTTGAAGGCTGTGTACTAAAAGGTCAGAACCTTTTTGTCTTCACATCACATGACCTTTCCTAGAATTAGAATGCACAGAAAAATCCTTTTTGTCTGTGTTCTTGTGTCTAGCATAAATGAGGAAAGATTCGTTTGGCCAAACCAACAGACATAATTTAAATTCTTCTTCAACAAGCTTCAGCAAAGTATCATCAGAGTCTTGAGCAGTCAGAGTCTTCTGATGTACATTAGAGTTTGCTGAATCAGAGTCTTTGTAGCATGTGTGCTTTCAACGTGTAATTGTTCAGAGCAGAGTTTGGGATCAGATCCCCAGTACTGGCAGCGTTAGTACTATCAGAGTCTTCTGAAATAAACTAAGCTTGAAACTCTTCATACAGAATTCTTTCAATACTTCAGATGTTTCTGGCTTCTGCTTCAGATTCTTCTGTAGCTTCTGCTTCAGATCCTTCTGTAGACAGCGCTCAGAATCTTCTGTAGGCAGCGTTCAGAATCTTCTAACAGATGCTTCTGACGCTTCAGCGCCTTGCATATTTTTCATGTTCAGATCTAATTTGCTTCCAGAATGATATTCACTTTAATATCTGCAGCAAACATTCTTAAACAAATTTTAGAGTATATAATTCTTGAATACAAAATTTCATAAGAGTTATCATCAAAACATAGAGATATTATTAACAACCAATCTGTGTTCTAACAAATTTTGTCTCTGTGATCGTTGCCCATTGTGAGTAGAGACATTGTGGGTTATGTTTGCTGAGTGAAGTTTGCTGGGTGAGAAGAAGACTTTGTAGAACGTATGAGGAGTAGAGTTAGTAATGGGATGATAAGAGTTTGTTCCTTGATGAACATGTATTTATAATGCTCAAATGTGATGAGAGGAGTCACATGAAAATGCATGCTGAAGTGTTCAAGTTTCTAACTGCAGGAGTCACATGAAAATGCATGATGTGGTGTTGTCATTCATGCAGAGTGTTGTGAAAATATATCTTATGCTAGAGCGTAGTGTTGTCAAGCATGCATGCTGAATTTTTATGACATGGGTGAAGGGAAGCATGCAAGTGTAGTCTTGTCATGCATGTGAAGTGAAAAACATTAGTGTAGTGTTGTCATTCATGCAGACTATTGCGAAAATATATCTTATGCTAGAGTGTAGTGTTGTCAAGCATGCATGCTGAATTTTTATGACATAGGTGAAGGAAAGCGTGCAAGTGTAGTCTTGTCATGCATGTGAAGTAAAAAACATTAGTGTATTGTTGTCATTCGTGTAGAGTGTTACGAAAATATATCCTATGCTAGAGTGTAGTGTTGTCATGCATGCATGCTGAATTTTTATGACATGGGTGAAGGGAAGCGTGCAAGTATAGTCTTGTCTCACATGATTCTTGGTCATTGGAATGCAGAGAGTCTTGGAGATATGAAGATGTAGTCTTACAAGTATGCAGTATCCTGCGAGACTAATATTGTAGCCATGTGTATACATTTATTAGTAAGAATCTTGTAGGCATGCATAGAATCAGAGTGTAGACGGTAGGCATGCAAAGTGCAGACGGTGGGCATATAGAGTGTAGAGTGTAGACATGGAAAGAATCTTGTAGGCATGCATAAAATCAGAGTGCAGACGGTAGGCATGCTGAGTGCAGACGGTAGGCACGCAGAGTGTAGAGTGTAGTCATGCAGAGAATCGTGTAGGAATACATAAAATCAGAGGGTAGACGGTAGGCATGCAGGGTCCAGACAGTAGGCACGCAGGGTTTAGTCTTGTCATGCAGCTCACCTTGTAGGCACATAGGGTTGAGTCTTGTCAAGCAGCTCACCTTGCAGATCTAATAATAAAAAGCAACATTTTATTGCTATTAATATAGTAGAGATAACTGATTTATTATCATATCAATTAGTTAAACAATCCCTTCAAACACAAGTTTACTAAAATTTTAGCTATGGCTCAAACGCCACAATACATGATTAGTGCATATTTAAATGGTGAGGTTTTTGAATGTAACTTAGCCGGTTTCAATTTTCGAAATACTGATGTTTCTAGATTTTTAATTGGTAGAAGGTCAAATTTTTTACACTTGAAGTCGAGATTAGAAAAGAAATTACAATGTGGTTGAGTTGGCCAAATAATCTACAAGAATCCTGTGTTCTTTGGCGGGTACAATCAATGCAAATTTTTTCCATTAAAGATTCGAGACGATGAAGATGTGTGTAACATGTTCCATAGTCATGAGTATTCCAGTTTCTCAGATATTGTGTTATATGTTACGTTACAACAACAACAATTGTCTCAACAACTTGATTCTTCTCAAGTTTTTTACGAATCTGATGAGGAACACGCTGAAGTCGATGCCATTGATGAAGAAGAAGAAGAAGCAGCTGAAGTCATTATTAACGACATGGTAAACAACGAGGAAGAGGGGGTTCCACCCAATCATGTTTATTGCCCACCTCAACACATGACAACTCTCAACTTAGGTGACGATGAACCCTCAACAGATACTTTTTACAACCCTAACTATGCAACAGAATGACTATTAAAAGAGGGCGACGACTTTCGTATAAAAGAAGATTGTGTCCAAGCAATTAAACAATATCACATGGACTTATCAGTAGATTATAGAGTCGATCGAACAAATCCGACTCTGTATAAGATCTATTATCGTAACAAGGTGTGTCCGTTCTGATTAACAACGTCTTTCCAGAAGAGAAGTGATTCATGGAAGATAGGGTCAATGGGTCCAGCCCACACTTGTATAATCACAAATCCGATGCAGGACCATCGCAAGCTCAGCTCTCAATTAATTTGCGATGAGATTCTATCGGTCATTAGTGACAACCCTTTTTTGAAGGTGAGTACCATAATTTCACATATGGTTCAAAGGTACAATTACTCTCCTTCCTACCGGAAAGCATGGATAGCTAGGACTAAATCGGTTGAAAGGGTGTTTGGAAATTGGGAGGAGTCTTACAAAGAACTTCCAAAATTCTTGGTGGCTCTTAAGCAATATTCTCCAACTGTTGCTATATTGGAGACAATGCCAGCGTATACACCAGACGGGACTTGCGTTAGTGGAAATGACATTTTTCACAGACTCTTCTGGGCGTTTGAACCATGTATCAAAGGCTTTGCTTATTGTAAACCTATAATTCAAGTTGATGGCACATGGATGTACGGAAAATATAAGGGCACGCTACTCATGATTGTGGCACAGGACGGGAACAACAACATTTTTCCAATAGCCTTCGCTCTAGTTGAAAGGGAGACTGTTGGGGGTTGGAGATTTTTCCTAAAAAAATTCCACTTTTATGTTTCTCCCCAATCTAACTTATGTTTGATCTCTAATAGACACCCATCAATCGAAAGTACATACAAGAACCTTGATAACGGTTGGCAGGATCCTCCCTCGACCCATGTGTATTGCATAAGACACATCGCCAAAAATTTCATGCGGGAAATCAAAGACTAAACACTAAGGAAGAAGGTTGTGAATGCAGGATATGCACTAACAGAGCCCACGTTCAAACACTATTGTGATGAGATCAGACTGAAAAACACAAATGCATTAAGATGGATTGATAATATTGATAAAGAGAAATGGACACGAGCATACGACAATGGGGTGTGATGGGGCCACATGACTAATAACCTCGTTGAATCAATGAATTCTGTTTTTAAGGGAATCTGAAACCTACCGATAAGTGCCTTGGTAAAGGAAACATATTTAGGCTCGGGGAACTCTTTGATAACAGACGTACAAAGTGGGGTTTAGTATTACAATCTGGTCAGGTGTACAGTAATAGTTCAACAAAATTCATGAAAGACGAAACTGCCAAAACCAACACACATGTAGTCACAATCTTTGACCGTAATAAAGGTTGGTTCAGTATTGTCGAGTCAATTGATCACAGTGAAGGAAGGCCTAGGGGATGTTACCGAGTGAAACTGGATAGGAGTTGGTGTGATTGTGGAAAGTTTCAGGCATTTCGTATGTCTTGCTCTCATGTTATAGCAGCATGTTCGAAGGCGCGCCAGGACCCAACCAACTATCTTTCTGTTGTTCACCAAGTGATAAGTCTATGCAATGTCTACACATGTAGCTTTCAAGTGGTGGCAAAGGAGGACTATTGACCTCCATACGAAGGAGAAATTGTCTGGCATAATGAATTGATGCGAAGAAATAAAAAGGGTCGCCCTAATAGCACGCACATTTGAACGGAGATGGATGCAACAAACAAAATGGTCAGATTATGTAGTTCGTGTCGGCAACCAGGACACAATCGTACAAAATGTCCCAATGTAGGATTAAGCACAAGATCATAGTTTCTAATGTAACCGTATCCCTTTAAATCAACAGCAAATTTCATTCCATTTAAAGCACAGTTAAGCGATTACAATTAACAAACAACATAAATTAAACAAACATAACTTAATATCACAACAACATTTCGAAAAGAACAACAACAAACCCACATAAAACAAAACAATGCATCAAGTTATCTAGGATATCACAAGGTGTTAACATCATCACAAAGACACCAGCATCATTTTCCACTTTTCTCTAATCTCGAGTAACTCCGTTTCTCCCTGACTCCTCAACCAACCTCTCAATTTTCCTAATCTTTTCACCTGCAGCAATATCTCCTTATAGCCAACGGTTCAGTTTCCTATGCAAATGCTCCAAAGTCTGTGTGTTCCACAGTAGCACCTTCATCAGAGGCTTTGTTGCTGAAAAATAAACTAGGACGTTTCTTTTCATTAGAGGAAATGTTGAAAACGGTTCCTCCGATGATGACGACGACGATGAACGTTGATTTAAAAATGCAGACATTCTAGACTGAATTCAAAATTATGAAGACTTGAGTCTATTGGTAAAAATTGTTGTGAAAAACTATATTAGTGTGTAGTCTTATTTATAGAAAAATAAAATAGTACATACCATATATGATATGCCTTAAATACCCTTACAAAATTTATTATTTTTTAGAATTATATATTTTTTTCAACAAATATCAAATATAAAAAATTAACAATGTAGGGTTTAAACAAATATCAAAAATAAAAAATTTAAAAATATCAAAATATCATGAATAATATTTATTATGTTTTAAAAATATCAAATATCAATTTTTAAAATAAATATTAAAAATTAAAAAAAAAACAAAAAAAATGATAAAATAACTAAATATTATAATTAAACGTAAAAATTACTAAATATTACATATTTAATATTAATTAAAAGTGATAAAATATAACAAATATCATAGATTAAAAAAACGAAAAATTATTAGAGTTATATTTTTTAAAATATCAAAAAATATAACAAATATAAAAAATAATTTTAATAAGGTTTTAAAAACAAATATTAAAAATTAAAATAAATAAAAAACAAAAAAAAAAACCTACATGAGATACGTCATATGATATGACGACTCAATGTAGGCTCATGCGCCATATGAAATAGCGAATCAGGTCTAAGAGACTTGAGTAGCCATTTTATATGGCGATTCCTCTTTAAAACATAGTCATTTTTATAATTTTTTTGAAATTTTATTTAAATTAATATTTTATTTAAAAAAACATGTTATATTAAAAAAATAACTCAAACTTGGTTTAGTGTGAGATAGACACAAAGGCACCAAAATGCAATGTTGGCAAATCCCTGCCCCAAAAATAATCTTCATTGTTGTCGGCAAGGTTGTTCAATAAAGCATGTCGTTGACTACTCAATATGGCCTCTATTCATGGGTGTATTTTGATTGATGTGAATTAGTCTATGACTTATCAGTTTCATTGCTCATTTTTCAGGCAGCTTCCTTTTCTTTTCAGCAATGCTATGTTTACACCACTTTCTACACCCATTTCCTACACCGTATACACTGTTCACCGTATTTATACGGTGAACAGTGTTTTTTTTAATAAAATAATATATTTTTTTAAAATATTAATTTTTTTTAAAAAAAATATTTATTTTTAAAATTTATTTTATAACACAAATATAAGATTGCGCATTAACCAATTTTACAGTTGCATTAACCACAAAAATCTATATCATTAACCAATTATTTTACCTATAATTTATTAACCACTTTCACTACTTCATTAACCAATAAAATACATACTATTAACCATATTCTGGGAAATTTGTTCACGTATTTGTGAACAGTAAATTGGGTGTAGGGTGTAAGAAAGAGTGTAAGAATAGCATTTTTCTTTTCTTTTTTCTGCATAGAAACAGTGGCGAACATTTGTTGGGAGGCCAAAGGGGCCACTTTACCATTTATTAGATTTCTAATGATTTGATTTTTAATGTCTGCAACTTTATCATTTCCCTTTATATTATTAATAGTATTATCATTACTGATGAATCTTAAAAACAAGAAAATGTGTCTCACCATGACCAAGTTGAATTGAATATTATGTCAATAGTATTGTAAATTTAGTATATATAAAGTTTGATTATAACTTATATTTAGTTTTAATAATATTATATATAATTTATATGATATAATACACCAACTCATACATTTGATTATTTATTTTATTTAATTTTTAATTATTAAAAAATTTAAATTTTTTTTAAAAAATGTAATAAAATAATTTGTTAATTTATATCATTAAAAAATGAACAACGTAAACTAACAAATTTTATGTTAATTAAAGTTACAAAAAATATCGCACGACGACCACAAATATTTATCAGAATAGTCACGCAAAAAACTTCAAAACACAACTGACCATAACTTTACATTTTTCCTTAAAATAACTCATTTAAGAAATTTAAAGCTCCAATTAATTTCAGATCTAAAAAAGATCATACCGGCCCTCTGTATATCTCCTTTCTTATTCTCATATATATATATATATATATATATATATATATATATATATATATATATATATATATATATATATATATATATATATATATATATATATATATATATATATATATATATATATATATATATATATCACGTTTCTGGTCGTATCCTTGCCGAGGCTTTCAGCTGCTTCTTCACCAGGTCGGGCAGTCCAGCTCTAATCTTCACGTTCTTGGTCGTATCCTTGCCGAGGGCTACGAGCTCGAAGTCTCCGTCTGGAATGGGGCGCGTTGGGTGGGAAGGCTACCCGTTGACCGTTGGAGAAGCGTGCCCAAATTCTGCTTCCTGGTCATGTTCGTCGGGGAAGCGACAGTCGAGGTCCACGGAATCGACGTGGTCTTTTGGCCTGTGCTCTTAGATGGGTGGAAACTTCTTGATCGCCTTGGGAGAGGGGCCGATCATGTTGAGGCCCTTCATTGCTGCTTCAAAACATCGTTGGGCTACCTCTATGTTGTCGTTGAGGGTGACGACACCTCCCCGCCTGGTGTAATACTTCATCTTAAGGTGGACCTTTGATGGCACTGCGGTGAGGTCCACCAGGGTCGTCCTGCCTAAGATGCAGTTGTAGAGTGATAGGCACTCGACGACCAAGAAACGGGTGTTGATCTCCCTGGCCGTTTCACTTATCCCGAAGGTGAGCTTGAGTTCCACATACCCCCATGGCCTCGTCGTTGTCCCGTTGAACCCTTGGAGATCGGAACCGACGTAAGGAGTCAGATTGGTCTCGTGGAGCTGCAACGTCGAGAACATGTGGGTGTACATGATATCCATTGAGCTCCCCCCGTCGACCAAGATACGGCGGACGTCGAAGTTTTCCATTTGCGTCCGGATTAGCAGAGGAATGGCAGCGTTGGGGGCTCCCCCGAGAAGCTCCTCGAGTTAGTATGTGATCGGGTTAGATTGACCGTGGAACTTATCGAGGGTGCTCATATTGCTGGAGCTCTTGCTCATTACCTCGTCGAACTTCCTCTTTACGGACCCGATAGAGAATTTGTTTGGGGCCCCGTCGGAGATGACCATCGCGGTGGGGAAGTATTCCCACAGGCTGATAGGGCGTATTGGTTCCTCGGGCTGTAACACCCCACTTCCCAAAAACAATTAAAATAATAATACATTATAAATAAACATCAGAGTTTTTCTTCCCAAGTAGGATATCACATAGCAAAACCAACATTTCCTTATAAAAAGGTTTTTCTCCAAATACAGCGGAATATTAAATAGTAAAATCCAACAAAGGTTTTTGATACGTTCACAGGAACAACTACAAGTTCAACATAAAACAAATAAAAACACCCAAGTCCCTTGCTACGTATCAGAGCATCCTAGACTCGACTGGCACACCATAATCCAAGCTAGCTAAGTACCTGGATTATCTGTACTTCCGAAGAAGCACATACCACAACAACAACAGAGGGGTGAGAAATCATGATCAAAAATATAATGGTACTGTAATACATGTAAATAAGGTAGTAAACCACACCAACACACCAATATTCACCCCACAACACCAATCACGGACCTACTGTTCAAACTACAATATAACATATTACAATGCAAATATGCAACTCAACACCATGTATGCGGTACCGACTCATTGGTTCATTCAATCGAACCTGGACAGATCACTTACGCTCCTACTGAGATATGATCTATCCCCGACAGATCACTTACGCTCCTACTGAGATATGATCTATCCCTCACCATTCTCCTCAAGGGAGTACGGATGAATCACTTACGCTCCTACTGAGATATGATTCATCCCACCAAACACCATGATATGCAAGACACCAATGCATAACTATTATATTCAGGCACGCTAAGTGCACACGATCCTCCTGATCATATCATCATACATCAATGCATATGTGTAGATATATTACACACCAACGACTTATAATTCAAATCATACAGTGAGCAGTCTCACATTCTAACATCAAGTATAAACACATCCCATCGCTCGGGGATACACGACCCTACTGATCACTACATACATATACATCCACTAATTGTTCACCAATAATATTAAGGAAAACGCGCACTATCACCAAGTACACACATTAGATCCCACACTCATTATTTTTACACTGCAGCAAGACCAGAAGGATCACACGAGACCAACGCTCGAGGCCAAAACATCACAAAAAGTCATCTGGTTCTGCTACGTTCGCTGGCATTCTCCAGGCGAACCCCCGTGGCGAACCTTCGCTGGCATTCGCCAGGAGAAGTTCTTGTCCTTTTGGTCTGGGATTAAATTCTGAATTATTCGCTGCCCTTCGCCCCAGCTCTCCAGGCGAACTCTCGCCTCCCTTCGCCAGGCGAAGCCCAGCGAATGCTGCGATTCACCAATTTCCTCACAGTTCTGCAGAGTGCTTTTTAAGCCAAATTGGTCCAACTTCCTACTTCCAATTCACATCTTAACATCAGTACCAACTTGTCCGTAATTCCGACAAATCGATTCCTAATCCCTATCCCAAAATCATCACCTAAACACTTTATCGATACATCAAAAAGCCATACAGAACTTTCCCCAAAAACTGTAAAACAACCTATATGCCAAATTTACCAAAAACAACAATTCATGAACCATCAACACCAAACTATCAACGATAATCAACAATCGCAATATATCGATATAGGAAATCATATATCGATCAATTCCCTACGGGGTTAAGGAATCCCCACTACCCTATACATGTATAAACCGTTCCCAATCAAGTTTCTCCCCCCTTACCTTGTTAATCGGTTTGATCGATGGAAATCCTCCTAGATTTGGTCTCTTGGCTTTCTCCTTTCTCTTCCGTTCCTCGTTACTTTGCTCGTTCTATGCTCTTCTCACTTCTCTCGTTCTTTCTCCCAACTCTCCAAATGTATCGTAAAAACCACTAACCCCTCACATTCCCTATTTTAATTATCTAATCTTAATAATAATAATAACTTAATAAAATAATATAATAATAATAATCTTAATAGTAATACTAATATAATATTACTAATATAAATAATAACACTTATTAATAATAATAATAATACTAATATTATTATCTCACCAAATTCATAATAATATTAATAATAATAACAAATATAATAATAATAATAATAATAATAATAATAATAATAATAATAATATCACCACCAATATTACTATTATTTATTATATTATTATATCCACACCAAAACACCACCAATAATCCTCCCATATCAGGGACACCCACCAATCATCATCCAATACACCCCACCAAAGGGCACACCAACACATAGTAATTAAAATTATAATAAAATGACTAAATAATTAAAATGGGTGTTACACGGGCAGCTGGAGCCTGACAGGGAAGTTGTGTTCTCTTAGAGAGAAGGATTCTTCAGGTCGGCTTATGCTGAGGGGCAATTGCAGTCCGGTGTCGCTGGCGGGCGGAGGCACGTCTTCGACCCTTTTGGCTTTGTGGGCCTCTTGTCGAGGGGCATCTCCTCCCCTCGTGTACCTCTTCAAGTGCCCGTCCTTGACGAGTATCTCGATCGCATCCTTGAGATGGATGCAATCCTCGGTGACATGTCCATGGCCGCGGTGGAAGCGGCAGTACTTGGACTTGTCCATATTGGATTTGGGAGGTGCCGGTTTAGGGAAACGGGCACCTCCCCTTACGAACTCTGAATTGGCGCACTCGGCCAGGAAGCACTCGCGGGAAGCGATGAGGGCCATGTACTCAGTGAATCGGCCTGCGAGGCCCCTCTGTTCTCGGGGTTCCCGTGGACGATCATCTCGTCGTCGATCTCCCCTTCGCCGGGGGGCTGGTGCTTCTTCTACCCGAGCGCCACGGGCAGCTTCGCGGTTCTGAGAGTCTCAGACGGAATTGGCAGCTTTGGTATCCTCAAACCGGATGTATGCTCGGGCTTTTTCGAGGAATCCTTGGAGGGTGGTTGGCCGGTGGATTGCCACGGCCTTGGCAAACTTGGAGTCGCGGCGCAGCCCTTGCTCCATGAGGTAACGCTTCATTTCGTTGGAAGTAGCTACCTAGACTGCTTCTGTGGTGAATCTCTCGATATAATTCCTAAGAGATTCGTCCCTGGATTGGATGATCGTGCCCATAGTTTCTTCCATCTTTGGATGGCGCCGGGATGCCGTGAAATATTGTAAGAAAAGATCTTTCAGCACCCTCCACAAGGTGATGGATTCGGGCTCCAGGCTCTTGTACCATACCATGGCTCCCTTTCTCAAAATCGTCGGGAAGAGCCTGTATTTGATGGCTCCTCGAACGTTTAAGTAGTCGATCATGGCTTCGATGTCTTCCAGATGGTCGTCTGGGCTTGTCATGCCATCATAGGTTGAGACGGTGGGCGGCTTCTCCATCCCGTGGGGGATGGGGGTCTCCATGATCTCCTGTGATAAGGGAGTCCGGTGACTGTCCTCGTTACTTCGGAGAGGGAAGCGTGAGGGGGAAGGATTGTGTCGAGGTACTTGACTGTGACCCTTTGTCCTCTTATTCGGACCATCAGGTCTGCTCTTCGTCGAGGTCGGGGAGCGCCTCTTCTTTCGGGGCAGTGACCTGTCGCACTTCTTGGAGGCCACGGTTTAGAGCCTCTTCAATTGTGGTCGGCACCCTCGTTGACGGGGAGAGGGGCTTTGAGAATCCTCGCGTTGGGTTCTCCGTGGGGGATAGCGAGATAAGCGATCTTGTTCTAGTATCCCGATACGCTCGTTCTGCTGGAACAATATCAAATTAGTCTGGTTGATGGCTACGAAGAGGGCAGTCATCGCCAGATCCGCCCCTGCTGGTGTGCGAACGGGCTGGAAAGCAGTTGGGCTCCTTGCTCGAGGAGCGACGTTGTGTGTCGCGTCATCGAATGAAGGAGAGGCAGTATGCCCATCCTTAACGCCGCCGTCATGGTTGTCGACGGGCCTACCATGGTCTTCACCGTTAGTGAGCGGGTCGAAGACGAAATTGTGGACAACGTCGTCGTGGTGTGGGCTGGTTATGATCACAGAAGTTGATGAAGCTAATGAAAGCTTTGGTTCTACTACTCGAAAGAACGGGGAAGCTTTACGTTCCCACAGACGACGTCACTGATCGTACCTGATCAGAAGGGATCACTGGCCTGCCACACGTCGTTGACTGGTAACTTCCACCAGAGGTAAGGAGAAGGAGGGGGTGTACCTGCAAGGCACTATGATGCTTAAGTAAGTAAAGGATCAGAGTGGGAGAGCAAATACAGAAGTAGGTGTAGAATAGAATACCTAACCCTCTAGCGAAATAGGGTATTTATAGTGAGACCCCGGCGCAGGGCCAACGGTTACTTGCATTGGGCCAGACTGCCAGGCGCAGCCTAAGTAACTGCTAAGGCTTATGTGGCGTAGTGAAGACCAGCACGTGATCTTCGCCCTAGATCAACTGTATGTGATCTCCGAAAGGTGGGCTAACCAGCTCTTTCAGAGGTGAATAGTTGTCTGATGACGTGTCCCGACATGGGGGAGCACGTGGAAAATGTGAGAAAAGGATGTGGGTCGGCCCGTCAAGGGAGTCGACTACCCAATGTATATGACTCATGCCCGACATGGGAGGATTAGACCATATTAAGCCTTCCCAACGTAGTGTTGGTTTGGGCCTGCTCGATTGATGGGCAGGTCCCGACCCAATCTAGTATATATATATATATATATATATATATATATATATATATATATATATATATATATATATATATATATATATATATATATATATATATATATATATATATATATATATATATATATATATATATATATATATATATATATATATATATATATATATATATATATATATATATATATATATATATATATATATATATATATATATATATATATATATAATTATCTTTAACATGACATTAACTTTAGTTGTACTATCCTTCTTTATTTGCAATAAATACTTTAATATTTTAATCCCTTCGTTCTAAAGTTAATTTCATATTTCACACTCTCACACGTATTAATAAAATGTGATACATGAAAAAAAAATTTTATCAAATTATTCTTATTGGCTATGGATGCATTTTAATTATCATTAATACAATGTGAAAAAAAATAGTAATTAAGTAATACTATTGTAGTTCGTAAGTCTTATCTCAATCAACATACAAAATTCATATTTCTAAATTAGATAGTAATCGGGGAGGCGACAATTAAGAGCATCTAGGGAGATGATGAATTTGGGTGGTCTGCTTGTTTATCAATTGGGCAATTCGGAGGTATGATTGCAATTTGGCATTCAAATAGTTTATTTCCAAATTTTAGCTTCAGAGGTAATAGTTTCTTAGATATTAACTGTCAATGGAAGGGTTTAAAATGTTATTTCGTTAATATATATTCTTCATGTATCATTTTGGAAAAAAGAAAAATGTGGAACGAGTTGTTGGAGATTAAAAGTAAGTACGCTCATGGTGAATGGTTAATTGGAGAGGATTTTAATACGATAAAAGTGGCTGAGGAAACGAATGGGAGAGGGAAGGTAAGTCATTTAGAAATTGAGGAATTCTCTTCTTTTATTGATATGATGGTACTTGATGATTTAGCAGTTACTGGAAACAAATATACATGGTATAATCCTAACGAAAAGTGCAGAAGCAGACTTGACGGATTCTTAGTTTCTAATCAGTTATTAAAGGATTGGAACATGATGGTTCAACACGTAGGCAATCACGACATTTTAGATTGTTGCACCCCAAAATTTGCCCAACTTTTTTCTTTAACTGGTTTATGTTTCATTGCATTATCATTTGCATAGCTATATCATTTGCATATCATAACATCATTCATCCAACAGAGGATCAAGTGCTTTTTTTTTCAAGAGAAGCCTAGCAAGAGGTCTTAGCCAAGCTTGAGAAGTCATCCAAGTCTTCAGGAGGTGGTTTGAGGCCTTAAGAGGTTTGAATGCCTCCATATGGAGTTTCTCCTAACTTGAGGATCAATTGAAGACCATCAGTGAGATGTGAAGCATGGATTGTGAATAGAAGATGTGTATAGAGCTCATGGAGTGCCTAGAGGGCCATGTTGGAGCTCAATCAAGTCATTGATTCAAGTGCAAGAGCCACAGCTGAGGTGCAAGCAATTAGGGTTTCATCTGGGTCAACCCTAGGTCAACTGGACAATTGAAGAGTATCAAGGCCTACTTTTAGGTTATGAAGTTCATGGAATGATATTTTAAGACATTTGTGGTGTTGTGCCAAGATCAAATCAAGTAGAATCAAGAGTTGGAGAAGTTGCTAAATTAGGGTTTCAGTGCAAAATCCCCTATTTAGTGCCTAACTTCAAGACCACATAAGTCTAGATAAAAGTTTCAAATGGATCTTTGGCCAACATGGAACTTGTAGATCATCTTAATACCTTTAATTTGAGTACTAGAAGCCCTCAAGGGGATTTATATAACTCAAGTTATGGTCCAGACAAATTACAAGTCCTCAAATGCCTCTGAAATTTGTCTGTGAAAATCATCTGACTTCCAAGATATTTTTGACCTAGAAGGAGGTTTCACCTGAACTTTTGGTCAACAAGAAAGTTGTTCCTCATATTCTTATCTTTCTAAATTGTACTATAAGTCTTCCATCTGATTTGTAGAACTCAAGTTATGAGGTTTACAAGTCAGGGGTATTTTGGGAAAGTGAGATTATAGGCCATTTTCAATCATAGGTCAAAATCTCCAACTTGCACTCTTCAAATGGAGATTTGTTCAACATGGAACTTTCTCAAAACATGATTTTAAGTGCAACCAAGTGGTCATGTGGGATTGGTTTGGCTTGTAGCAAAAATTCACTTAAAATGGCCTAAAAAAAGGAATTTTTCAAATGGATTAAGGAGGGAAAATTGACTTTTTGAGTTAGAGGACCAAAACAGGTCATGTGAGTACATTTTTTGAATGGAAATCACATTCTAAGAACATTGGGATTGGCAGAATTTTGAGCATAGGCCAAGTTTTGGGAGTTGTCATTTTGATTACTTCACCATGAAGTTACATAATCAAAAATAGCCATTGGATCAAATACAAGGAGCAAATCTCAGCCATTCATATTCCACATGTTGTTATTAGTTGAATTGAATCATCTTGGAGCCATTGCATTGCCATTTTCGTGTACCTTCAAGAGCAAAAAGTGATGAAATTTTGAAAATTCATTTTGGGCCTAGAGGCAAAGATTGGGCTTTCTCTTGATCCATATCCATTGTATATAAGATTTCTAACCTTCACAAATCATGAGTTCTTGAAATTGGAGCAGAATTGATCAAGAACAAGCTTGAAAAAGTAAAGAACACTCAAAAATTGAATTCCAAGATCTAGATCGTTTCAGGCCGAATTGTGAATTGAGAAAGCTTTATTGAAGATCATTGAACGATTCTGGAGAGTTTCGCGAAGCTTCATCAAGGATTAAAGGTTCAGTGGAAGTTCTCCACTAGGTACTTGAATTTCACCATATCTCTCTTAATACTTGATGATTCTTTGCCATTTTCGTTTCTTTGCACTCCTTGAAGCATGTAGATCATTTCTGGATTATAATTGTTGATAATTATGACGTTCGAAATTTGGAGCTCCAAACTTGTAAGATTTTATATGGACTGTTTTGGTATGATTTGGCTTAGTTTTTCCTTGATCTTTAACCTCCATGACATAAGGATGAGTTTAGAATTAATTTGGAGAAGTTTTAATGAACTTGAGGTTTTGGTGTCAAACTTTGTTTGATTCGTTTTTCTTTGATCTTGCATTATTATTGATTTTTGATGAGATATTAGGAATTCTTGCGAAAAATCCTTCGATTTCGGTCCAAAAAACGTGCAAAACGGATAAGAATTGAGAGAGTTATGGTGCTTGGAAATTGCCGGAAAACCACCTCCGACTGGAACTGTTCCGGCGAGTCCAAGGAAGAAGACGAGCAGCTACCGTCGGATCTTGTGACCAAGTCCGCGCATCCAAGGCGCACGATTGCGCCACATGTCATCACGCCAAAACGGCGTCGTTTTGGCCTTCCAGGAAGACCAAACGCGCGCGGGTTCGATTCCCTCCCAGCGCGCTTTCCATTTTTCTGCTTTGTATTTTCACTAATTCACAATTTCCATTTCCATTTTATTTTTCTGTTTTGATAGCTGTTTGCTTTAATTATGTTAAAAATAGTAAAAATCATCAAAAAATTATGAAATTTTTTTCTGTAGTCCCTGAATGTCTTAAGAAACTTTAGGCATTGATTTTACAGTTTTAGGATTTTATCTGAATTAGTTATGATTTTTATTTTGTGCTAATGTTTATTGTGTTGCATATTTGACCATCTGTTTTGTTGAATTTTGTTCTTCCAATTGGTAATGAATTTGGCTTTTATTTTTTATTATGTTTTAGGATAGATATTCATGTTCCCTTATGATTTTTATTAGAATTTTAAAACAAATTTAGGTTCTGTTTTAGGTGTTGAGATTAGAGTCTTCCCAAACTTGTGGATTACCTTGATACATTTCAATCTAGAATTTATTTAGGTGACTTAGAAGTTGAATTAGGCTTTAATATTTTAACCCTAGGTTGTTAAAACATGTATGTTACCCCAGGCATTTAATTAGAATTTTATAACTTTTTTTCCTATTTTTTTTTAATTTTGCAAATTGCTTTTGTTTGTGTTGTTCTCTCTTGAGTACCTTTGCTTGTTTGGCTTGGTTGGTGACTTTGGAGCTTGCTTGGCTTGGAATCCTTTTTGGGAGGTCTTCTTGACTTGATGTAGATACTATGTCTTGAAGATTGGAGCTTGGAGTTGGAGTTTACTTTTCTTTTAGGAGTTGTTTTAGGAGCTTAGGAAATTAGGGTTTTAGGAAGAGCCATTAGAGCTAGTTTTGATTTCTTCATTAAACATAGAATGCATTGTGTGCTTCTATTCCATCCAGTGATGTAAAGTCCTCCTAGGGAAACTCCATCTCTCCTTTGGAGGGATGTGTGGTATGCCCATAGTTGCGTAGAACTTTGAGGACACCTTTCCATTTCAATGTTGGTACTTGATGATTTTCTTTGGTTTTCATTAAGTTTTCAACATTTCAACCTTGATCTTGGTGATTGTTCCTCTGCTTGGAGTGTGCTTGCTAGAGCTTGAAGATGAAGTTTGATGAAGCTTGAGATAGAAGCTAGCTTGAAGATGAAGTCTTGCTGTCGACTTTGCTGTCTTTTCAACTGTGCTGTTTAAAGCTTACTGTTGCTGTCTGCTGTAGGAGTTTGTTGCTGCTGTTTGGTTGCCTCCTCTGTATCCTTTATTTTTCTCTGTATTGTCTTTTTTGCTTGTGTTGATTATCCTTAGGTTTGAGGTGGAGCTTGTCTCCTCTTGCCTGGTGTTTTCTCCCTTGCCTCTCTTATACTGTTGCATAGCATGCATACTGTTTACTGTTTACTTCTTGCTTTCTTTTGTTGTTTTCCCCTAGGATCTCTGATTTCCTCTGTTGAAGAGGGAATTATGGCAGACATTAGGTTTTGACCCATGCATGATAACTGTAGGTAGATTCCCCTTTTAACCATAGTTTTAGGGTGTCTCTCTTTTCTCATATCAAAACAATTCAAAAACACAGTAATAAGGTTAATTGAAGTCGTGCGTTACGAGCCTTAAGCTATCTGGGAAAAGGTTGGTGGAGGGTCTCTCTCCAGTAATCTGGATGTTAGTGTGGTACCCTTTGGGTGACATACGGAGCGTTCACTCCTGGGTCATAGTCTCTAGTGCGACTGAGATTGTAAACATCCTAAAAAACAGTTCTTTCGTAAAAAACTCAAACAAACATTCAAACTCTGTTTTTGTCCTCTTGGACCTTTAATCAGGAAAACCCTTTTCAGAAGGAGATAAAAAACTGTCAGACAAGCTTGTGTCTTTCGTAGCCCGAACTATGTTTGCTCTGATCTTTCATGCCGTATGAAAGTACGTAGGCACGAGATGCGACATCTCAGCGAGCAACCTTCCCCCCTTCTCCCGTAGTTAGGCGAACTACGTTGACTCTGATTTCTTGTTCCAGACGGGAATACGTAGGCATAAAGTGCGATACTTTGCCGAGTCATTTTCTTTTCTTTTTATCCCAGACCTTTAGATTAGATAGATAAACACACCCTTAGATAGAAAACAAGCGTGGATCCCGTCAAGTACGACAGACGTGAGGGGTGCTAATACCTTCCCCTTACGTAACCGACTCCTGAATCCAGGATTTGGTTGCGATGACCATTCATTTCCCTCTTTGCGTTAGGTTTACTCTGAGCGTTTCCTTTCCCTCTTGTGGGATAAATAACGCACGGTGGCGACTCTTCTGTCATAGCCGGCGCCGATTTTCGCAGTAGTGACAGCTGGCGACTCTGCTGGGGAATCCAACGGTTCCCTATGCGAGTCAATCCTAGCACTTGTTTTCCCATCTGGGGTTTTGTATGTATTTACCTTTCTGTCATTTACTTTCAGTACTATATTATTGTTGTTGTGCTGGGGTAGAGGGATAGTTTGAGAGATAAGTCGGGCCTGGTCTTGAGTATGCATATAGACTTAGAAGTAGAGAGTAGTGGTTAGCCTGCTTGCTTTGCTCGCACCAGCTAGCCGCGAAATCTGCGCTCGGACGAGATTCTCTTTGATGCTTCTTGCCTGGCCCTTTGGGCTCGACAAGTTGTATGACCCGAGGATTGTCGACTCTGGGGACCTATCAATTGGGATTCGACTATGTGAGGCCGCTTCAAGAGATGATGATGTCACACCTTCTGGGTATCGTATCATCGCTCTTGAAAGTTTGTGACGTTGAACCCGCATAGGATGTCGTACCTCGTCTGCGAGTTAAGTACATACCTGTGAGGGGTAGGTGGGTCTTTTTGCAGGAAAACTTTGGCCTCAGAATACCTGGTTCTCCTCTGTCAGTGAGATTTTGATATAAGGTTCTATTGTAGTTGGTTTGTCTTGAAGCGAAGCTCTAGTATTCTCAAGCTACAGTACAACAAACTTCTCAAGCTACAGCAGCGAACTTGATCCCTTGTGTGTGCATTTTGCATTTTGCATTTCTGTTTGCATTTGCATTTCATTTTTCATATTCATTCTCAGCCGGAACAGGGAGCTTACCCGTCTTTTGTCCGCTTCGTCAGTTGATTTCCCGACATTCGCATTGGACTTGAGTTAGCATCTGGAAGGATCATGGCTTCAGAAGAGCAGAACTTGGTTGTTACTCAGGCCGAGTTTGAATTGTTGAAGAACCAGTTGAGTCAGTTCATGGAAGTCATAACAGCTATGAATAGAGGAGGAAACAATGTTCAAAGAACTCCGATGAACAATGTAGCTCAGATTGTGCAAACCCCTGTCAGAGACCCATTTTCTCTCAATGACACAGAGTATCAGAGATTCACTTTCTCTACGCCAGATTCTCCAAGGATTGTTCCATCTCCAAGAGTTGTTCCACAGGCTAATACTGAGAATCCAAGGACTGTTGAGTATATGAGAAGACTTCAGATGTTGGAAGATCAGATTGCTGCCCTGATGAATAAGAATACTCTTGATCTGAATGCTTCGAGCATGTGTTTGGTGCTAGGCCTTGTGTTGCCTCCGAAGTTCAAGATGCCCAATTTTGAGAAATACAAAGGGGATAGTTGTCCGAAGCTACATTTGGTTATATTATGCAGAAGGATGACTTCACATGTCACCAATGACAAGCTCATGACTCACTGTTTCCAAGATAGTTTGATCAGAGCATCTTTGGATTGGTACATGCAGTTGAAGAGTGATAGTATCAAGTCATGGTCGGATTTAGCCAATGCCTTCGTGAAGCAGTACGACTACAACCTGGATATGGCTCCTAGTCGTGTGCATTTGCAAGAGTTATCTCGGGCGGATAATGAATCCTTTAGAGGGTATGTGCAGAGATGGAGAGAATTGGCTGCCAGTGTTCAACCACCGCTTGTGGAGAGAGAAATGGTTGACCTCTTCTTGGGTACTCTGAAAGGCCGTTATTATGACATAATGTTCAGTTGTACAAGCTTTGCGGGCTTGATAAGAATAGGAGAGCTTGTTGAGAGTGGACTCAAGAATGGAAAGATTCGAGATACTCCTTATATCCCAGTTGATAAGAATGAATCAGTTGTCATACCTCAAGAGGAGTGGGAAGGAGGAAGTGATGTTGTCTCAGAATCCCTAGCATCTCAAGCTCAGTTTTCAGACGCTTCAAGTGTTCAAAGTCAACGGTCATATTATCGTCAGCCGCGTCAGCATGCCTGACAAAGACCAAGGAAGCCTGAAAGGCAGTTTACTTAGCTACCGGTGTCGTATAGCCAGTTGTTGCCAGATTTAGTCGAAAGTGGATTGATAGTGCCGAAAGAGACTAATTCAATAATCTCACCGTATCCTCCAGGTTTTGATGCCAGCGCCCGCTGTGAGTACCATGTTGGGACACAGGGGCATTCGACAGATGATTGTAAGGTGCTTAGGAGTCAAGTTCAGAATCTGCTAGACTCTAACAATATCTTCATCACGCCTCAGGGTTTTGTTCAGATTATTGATTCTCCTTCATCCAGTTGTGTGGGTTCGTCAGTTAATGTCATGGAAGACTCCACCGAAAGTGTGTGTTTGGAAGAATGTCAAACTGAGAGCTCAGTTGAATATGGAGGAAGTTGCTAGAGGTTTCTGTGCTGGGTGTCGCATCTGTTTTCTCTGCTGACCTATTTAGCTTTCGTGCATTGTTGTTTGTTGATCATCACCAGGCTTGTTGGATGAGGTCATTGTATTCGTACTCATGTGTGCTTATATGTTGATTTTGATGGTTTTGCATATTTGTGTGAGGTGTTTATCTCTGTGCTTATAGCTTGGGTTTCTCCTTATCTTGTTATGAATATGTGTTTGCTTTCCGCATTGCATTCTCACATAACAGGTACCTCAGAACCGTGGGTCTTATTTCCTGTTCTTCACTAGTTTATTGCAGGAATTCTCTCAGAGTTATGGAATAGAATCAGGCTGAATTGATTGAAGTCCGAAGCCAGCTAGGGCAGATGATGAAGGACATGCAAGGGTTGTGTCTAGACCAGAAGACGCTCAAAGAGGAAAATAATCAGCTGAAGACCCAAGTGGGCTTGATTATGGAAGTGTTAAAGAGTGTGCTTAGGAAGGAGGGTGATCAGCTACCTGAAGCTGCAATGAAGAAGCTTGTTCCACTTGTGCCTGTGGAACCTGTACCTGTGGAGCCTGTGCCAAAGGTTGATAAATCTCAGATGTCTCGTGGACGACGAGGACCTTCGTATTTTTCTCTCCAGCGCATTGTTGATCGGGAAAATCAGGTGCCTAAGAGGGGCAGAGTTTATGACCAAATTCATATGACATACGCTCAGGCGTTGCAAGTTTTGCTTCAATTTCAATTGGTCAAACTTCGAACTTTGGATCCACCTAAGGGTAGCCTACCAGCATGTTTTGACGTGAACGCTCATTGCGACTTCCACTCTAGAGCACCGGGGCATAACCTTGAGAATTGTCATGCTTTTAAGCACAAGGTTCAAGACCTGATTGACTCAAAAGCTATTGAATTTACATCGAGCGGCATAACGGTACCTAATGATCCTATTCAAGCTGCTGCCATGATGATGAATGTTTCCGAAGCTGCAGTAGATCAGGAGTATATCCTGAACTCAATGGTGTCAGAATCCCCTTGTCCTCAGTTGTTGCCTGTGCCTAGACCAAGCCTGAGGATGAAAGCGTCTGAACAAAAGGAGTCCCTGTTAATTCAGACTCAACCGCCAAGTGGTTCAACTGTTCAAGGTCAACAGTCGGTCCAGTCTTTGCAACAGACATCAGCTCCTCTCCAGGATCAGCAGCTTTCTCGTTATCGATCAAACCTGCGTGCTAGGCAAAACCCAATGAAGTCAGAGAGACAGTTCACCCGGTTTCCGTTTTGAGCGGAATGGTTTCAATAAACAACTTTGAAGATGGCTAGTTCAACAGTGAATCAGATGTGAAAGCCCGGTTCTCGGAAGCTGGCATTTTCCTTTGTTTTATATTGGCATTGTTTGTAGTTTCTTTCCTGTTTAAATTGCAATCTTGTTTGTAAAACTTGTTGTTTCCATTCAATTGATGATAATGAAATGAGTATGCATGTTTTGATTAAATCCATTCGTGTTCACTAATTGATTTTTACAGATATCCAACGCTTGGTTAAGCGGAATCCGAGGAGGATGACGAAGTTTAAAGACGCACGAGCTTCCGATAGTATGCTTTTGAAAATAAAACCTGCTGATGATGTACAGGCATTGTTTCAAATCCCTAAACACCGGAGTTATAAGGAAGATAATCCCTTGTCAACCCCTTTGAGCCTAGTAGCAGGAGTTTCCTTCGGAAAATGAAAAACCCTCAATCTTAACCCGGGGCAGGGTAGGTGTTAGCTAATTTGACTGAGCGTCCAAATCGTAGAAAGGAGTGTTCGTTTGAGGATCAATCACACCTCTAGAGGTCGTGCCTAAGGAACCGCGGTGGTTAAACGACAGGAGTGAAACAGTTACATTATTCCCCAAAGAGTCAGACAACCAGTGTCACACGACTTGTTCAGAAAAAAGGGAAGGAAAAAGAATCAAAAGCCCGCTAAGTCAAAACTTGAAAACAAATGACTTAGGCAAAAATAAGGGCATCCCGCTGGACTTGAAAATCAAAAGAAACTCAAAAGATTCAGTCCAGGCAAAAGTTAGGGAAAAAAAGAAAAATGAAAAGGATTACAAAAGAAAAATCCTCAAATGAAATACGAGTCGTGTGACCCCAAGTGTCAAAGACGAAGAGTGAGTGGCTGTCACTCCAAAAACTCATAGTTTCTCGAACTATCACTCATATCTTTCAATCTTTAAGAGGTAAACGCTAAGGTCGAATTAGTCGAACGTAGGATTGGAGAACATCAAGGAGAATGGGTGGGTTAAAATAAACTTTGAGCCTTTATCCTTTCCTTTCAAAACTGTGAACCTGACCACGTTACAACCTTCAAAAGTCCTAATTGAAGCAGGTTTGTTTCGAAGGCATACTTCGGTAAAGATCGCGTCGAAACTGACTCCTAAAAGGGTTCTTCTTACCATGTTGGTACTGATGTTGATATTCTGATAGATGATTTGTGCATTATATGCCCTAAACTATTTTTCTTTTTCCAGTGAACAGATTAGATGTCAAAACTGTCATATGCATTGCATTAATATATCTTTTATGCAGAACAACTTGTTTTACTTTCAAGTAAGCGCTTGACAACAAGAAACTTTCCTACAGTGGAAAGTCTGATCATGATAGAATGCAGAACGCCTGAATACTCTGTGAACTGGGGCAAGCTATAATCCCTAGTGAGGTCAGCCACCCGAAGTCAGTTATTCTGAAGCAGTCAGGTCGAGATTTGATGAATCTCTCGAGGAAAACCAGTGTATCTCCCCGCAAATCAGCCTATCAGGGGCAGGCCACTCTAAGAAAAGCGTCGAAGTTGTTTCTTGCCTGAGGGACGTTTGATCTGAAACATCTCTCCGAAGTTCAGAATGCTGGGGCAGTTCATATCATACCATCAGGGTACAAATTTTTAGATTTCCTTTTGAGGACTATCCCCACAGAGGTCCCACAGGCCGGGGCATATCGGAAGCGAAGGAATTGTTCCTCTCTGTGTCATCAGAGCTACTCAGAGCTACTAAAGCAGGGTTCAGCCAGTTTTCAAGTGTGAGACGAATGTCGGGAAGTCGTATTATCCTTTGACCTTTCAATCAGAAACTGTGAATTCAGACAGGATGTTTTCCAGAGTCAGTCGTGCCTGACCCATCATGGATAGCCCAAGAGCCCAATCCTTATTGGCAATTTTCAAGAAGCCCAATTCTCATTGGCAAGCCATTCCTAAAGCCCAATCCATATTGGCAATCACTGTGAGGCCCACCCGTGTTGGCGCATCAGTTTCAAAATTCAAGCTTCATTGGTATGTAGGAAGACTCTGTCTGTTTTCCCCAGCAAAAGTCCAACGGTCATTGGCACGTGTAAGATATTCCCAGGGAAGTCCGATCATGCTTAGCACATTTGGTTATCCCCAGCGGAGTCGGGTTGCCTTTCCAACATTTATTTTTCTAGAATAATTCTGTGATATCCAGTTTCTCCATCAGCGGAGTTGGCTTCACCTTTCCAGCATTTATTTTGCTGGAAGGGTTCTTCTGTGTACCGCTTCTCTCCAGCAGCCTGAGCCTGCATTTACATCTTGCATATATCATCATATTTGCATTTCATCGTCAAATGTGTAGCATTCCATCTTATATGGAGCATTTACGCCATAGAAAAATTCAAACATACGCATATGCATACGAAGCATAAGCCAGTTTCTATCAGCCTTATGGGGCAACATGAAGTACTCTGTAATCAGTTCAGGGGCATTTATTCAGCAGCTTTGATCAGACAGCTCTTTGGTATTTGATTCTCAGATCATACGACGGTTATGCTTTGTCTATTGATCATCTGATGAAGACAGACTATTCTTCCTGTCAATTCCTATTGACGATGTATTTCCCCAGCAGGAATTTTCTCTGTCTATCTTTAGACGTCCTGAGTTCGATTATGGTTTTCTATGTCTATCCTTAGACGTCCTGAGTTCGATTATGATTTTGTCCGTCTATCTGTAGACGTCATGAGTTTGGATATGGTTTTCTCCGTCTATCATTAGACGTCGTGAGTTCGAGTATGGTCCTCTTTCCGACTATCTTTAGAGGACGTGAAGTTTTAGGTGATTTATCAACAGGTTTCTTACTGTCAGTTCATATTGATGATGTGCCTCCCCAGCGAGTTTTATCCGTCTATCTTGAGACGTCATAAGTTTGGATATGGTTTTCTTCGTCTATCTTTAGACGTCATGAGTTCGATTATGATTTTTCTCCGTCTATCATTAGACGTCATGAGTTTTGGGTATGGTTTTCTCCGTCTATCTTTAGACGTTGAGAGGTTTCAAGGCGATCTTTCAGATAATGGCTTTCTTTCTGTTTATCGGATGAGATGACATTTCAAAAAGGGTTTTTCTGACCGTCGGTCCTTATTGACGTTGAGGTTGTTTGAAGAATGTTTGGTTTTCCTAGTTGTTGATCCTTATCGATGACATGGCTCTTTGAAGGTGGTTTTTCTTCCTGTCGGTTCTTACTGATGATGTGGCCCCTTTGAAGATATTGTTCTTTCCATCAATTCCTGTAGACGAAAGGATTCTGAAATTTGATGGGTGGTGTTGAAATTCATATGGTTTTCTTTCCGCTAGTTCTCACTGACGATGTGGTTCTTCGGACAAGTTTTATTCCTGTCTATCTTTAGACAATGTGATAAGATCAAGTGCATGTTGATCTGGCCTTCGGGATGATTTTCTCCGTCTGTCTTTAGACGATGTAAGTATATTTCTCTTCTTGTCTATCATTAGACGATGTGGGAGGATCAAGTGCATGTTGATCCAACCTTCGAGTTTGTTATCTGTGGCGTCACACAGGTAACTGGTGATAAAGTCGAGTTCTTTATCAGATATTTGATCAGTTTGTTGCTGTAACAACTAGATTCGGTTTTCTGGATATTTCCCCCAAGCAGTTTTCGCAGTTTATTTCTGTGATAGGAAAATTTTTGGGTTTCTTTTGTATTCAACCGTCTTTTACCTTGATTGTCTGAAGGTCGTTCGCTCTTCACCCAGTCAGGTCCAAGCCGCTTGAATAGGGGTAGCTGTTGCACCCCAAAATTTGCCCAACTTTTTTCTTTAACTGGTTTATGTTTCAATGCATTATCATTTGCATAGCTATATCATTTGCATATCATAACATCATTCATCCAACATGGGATCAAGTGTGTTTTTGTCAAGAGAAGCCTAGCAAGAGGTCTTAGCCAAGCTTGAGAAGTCATCTAAGTCATCAGGAGGTGGTTTGAGGCCTTAAGAGGTTTGAATGCCTCCATATGGAGTTTCTCCTAACTTGAGGATCAATTGAAGATCATCAGTGAGATGTGAAGCATGGATTGTGAATAGAAGATGTGTATAGATCTCATGGAGTGCCTAGAGGGCCATGTTGGAGCTCAATCAAGTCATTGATTCAAGTGCAAGAGCCACAGCTGAGGTGCAAGCAATTAGGGTTTCATCTGGGTCAACCCTAGGTCAACTGGACAATTGAAGAGTATCAAGGCCTACTTTTAGGTTATGAAGTTCATGGAATTATATGTTAAGACATTTGTGGTGTTGTGCCAAGATCAAATCAAGTAGAATCAAGAGTGGGAGAAGTTGCTAAATTAGGGTTTCAGTGCAAAATCCCCTGTTTAGTGTCTAACTTCAAGACCACATAAGTCAAGATAAAAGTTTCAAATGGATCTTTGGACAGCATGGAACTTCTAGAGCATATTAATACCTTTAATTTGAGTACTAGAAGTCCTCAAGGGGATTTATAGAACTCAAGTTATGGTCCAGACAAATTACAAGTCCTCAGATGCCTCTGAAATTTGTCTGTGAAAATCATCTGACTTCCAAGCTATTTTTAACCTAGAAGGAGGTTTCACCTGAACTTTTAGTCAACATGAAAGTTGTTCCTCATGATCTTAGCTTTCTAAATTGTACTAGAAGTCTTCCATCTGATTTGTAGAACTCAAGTTATGAGGTTTACAAGTCAGGGGTATTTTGGGAAAGTGAGATTATAGGCCATTTTCAATCATAGGTCAAAATCTCCAACTTGCACTCTTCAAATGGAGATTTGTTAAACATGGAACTTGCTCAAAACATGATTTTAAGTGCAACCAAGTGGTCATGTGGGATTGGTTTGGCTTTTAGCAAAAAGTCACTTAAAATGGCCTAAAAAAGGGAATTTTTCAAATGGATTAAGGAGGGAAAATTGACTTTTTGAGTTAGAGGACCAAAACATGTCATGTGAGTACATTTTTTGAATGGAAATCACATTCTAAGAACATTGGCATTGGCAGAATTTTGAGCATAGGCCAAGTTTTGGGAGTTGTCATTTTGATTACTTCACCATGAAGTTACATAATCAAAAATAGCCATTGGATCAAATACAAGGAGCAAATCTCAGCCATTCACATTCCACATGCTGTTATTAGTTGAAATGAATTATCTTGGAGCCATTACATTGCCATTTTCGTGTACCTTCAAGAGCAAAAAGTGATGAAATTTTGAAAATTCATTTTGGGCCTAGAGGCAAAGATTGGGCTTTCTCTTGATCCATATCCATTGTATATAAGATTTCTAACCTTCACAAATCATGAGTTCTGGAAATTGGAGCAGAATTGATCAAGAACAAGCTTGAAAAAGTGAAGAACACTCAAAAATTGAATTCCAAGATCTAGATCGTTTCAGGCCAAATTGTGAATTGAGAAAGCTTTATTGAAGATCATTGAACGATTCTGGAGAGTTTCGCGAAGCTTCAACAAGGATTAAAGGCTCAGTGGAAGTTCTCCACTAGGTACTTGAATTTCACCATATCTCTCTTAATACTTGATGATTCTTTGCCATTTTCGTTTCTTTGCACTCCTTGAAGCATGTAGATCGTTTCTGGATTATAATTGTTGATGTTTATGACGTTCGAAATTTGGAGCTCCAAACTTGTGAGATTTTATATGGACTGTTTTGGTATGATTCGGCTTAGTTTTTGTTTGATCTTTAACCTCCATGACATAAGGATGAGTTTAGAATTAATTTGGAGAAGTTTTAATGAACTTGAGGTTTTGGTGTCAAACTTTGTTTGATTCGTTTTTCTTTGAGCTTGCATTATTATTGATTTTTGATGAGATATTTGGAATCCTTGCGAAAAATTCTTCGATTTTGGTCCAAAAAACATACGAAACGGATAAGAATTGAGAGAGTTATGGTGCTTGGAAATTGCCGGAAAACCACCTCCGGCCGGAACTGTTCCGGCGAGTCCAAGGAAGAAGACGAACAGCTACCGTCGGATCTTGTGACCAAGTCCGCGCATCCAAGGCGCACGATTGCGCCACGTGTCATCACGCCAAAACGGCGTCGTTTTGGCCTGCCAGGAAGACCAAGCGCGCGCGGGTTCGATTCCCTCCCAGCGCGTTTTCCATTTTTCTGCTTTGTATTTTCACTAATTCACAATTTCCATTTCCATTTTATTTTTTATTTTCATTTTATTTTTCTGTTTTGATAACTGTTTGCTTTAATTACGTTAATAATGTAAAAATCATCAAAAAATTATGAAAGTATTTTTTGTAGTCCCTGAATGTCTTAAGAAATTTTAGGCGTTGATTTTACATTTTTAGGATTTTATCTGAATTAGTTATGATTTTTATTTTGTGCTAATGTTCATTGTGTTGCATATTTGACCATCTGTTTTTTTTAATTTTGTTCTTCCAATTGGTAATGAATTTGGCTTTTATTTTTTAGTATGTTTTACGGTAGATATTCATGTTCCCTTAGGATTTTTATTAGAATTTTAGAATAAATTTAGGTTCTGTTTTAGGTGTTGAGATTAGAGCCTTTCCAAACTTGTGGATTACCTTGATACATTTCAATCTAGAATTTGTTTAGGTAACTTAGAAGTTGAATTAGGCTTTAATATTTTAACCCTAGGCTGTTAAAACATGTATGTTCCCCCAGGAATTTAATTAGAATTTTACAAATGTGTTTCCTATTTTTGTTTAATTTTGCAAATGGCTTGTGTATGTGTTGTTCTCTCTTGAGTACCTTTGCTTGTTTGGCTTGGTTGGTGACTTTGGAGCTTGCTTGGCTTGGAATCCTTTTTGGGAGGTCTTCTGGACTTGATGTAGATACTATGGCTTGAATATTAGAGCTTGGAGTTGGAGTTTCCTTTTCTTTTAGGAGTTGTTTTAGGAGCTTAGAAAATTAGGGTTTTAGGAAGAGCCATTAGAGCTAGTTTTGATTTCTTCATTAAACATAGAATGCATTGTGTGCTTCTATTCCATCCAGTGATGTAAAGTCCTCCTAGGGAAACTCCATATCTCCTTTGGAGGGATGTGTGGTATGCCCATAGTTGAGTAGAACTTTGAGGATACCTTTCCATTTCAATGTTGGTACTTGATGATTTTCTTTGGTTTTCATTAAGTTTTCAACATTTCAACCTTGATCTTGGTGATTGTTCCTCTGCTTGGAGTGTGCTTGCTAGAGCTTGAAGATGAATTTTGATGAAGTTTGATGAAGCTTGAGATAGAAGCTAGCTTGAAGATGAAGTCTTGCTGTCGACTTTGCTGTCTTTTCAACTGTGCTGTTTAGAGCTTACTGTTGCTGTCTGCTGTAGGAGTTTGTTGCTGCTGTTTGGTTGCCTCCTCTGTATCCTTTATTTTTCTCTGTATTGTCTTTTTTGCTTGTGTTGATTATCCTTAGGTTTAAGGTGGAGCTTGTCTCCTCTTGCCTGGTGTTTTCTCCCTTGCCTCTTTTATACTGTTGCATAACATGCATACTATTTACTGTTTACTGTTTACTGCTTGCTTTCTTTTGCTGTTTTCCCCTAGGATCTCTGATTTCCTCTGTTGAAGAGGGAATAATGACAGACATTTGGTTTTGACCCATGCATGATAACTGTAGGTAAATTCCCCTTTTAACCATAGTTTTAGGGTGTCCCTCTTTTGTCATCTCAAAACAATTCAAAAACACAGTAATAAGGTTAATTGAAGTCGTGCGTTACGAGCCTTAAGCTATCTGGGAAAAGGTTAGTGGAGGGTCTCTCTCCAGTAATCTGGATGTTAGTGTGGTAACCTTTGGGTGACATACGAAGCGTTCACTCCTGGGTCATAGTCTCTAGTGCGACTGAGATTGTAAACATCCTAAAAAACAGTTCTTTCATAAAAAACTCAAACAAACATTCAAACTTTGTTTTTGTCCTCTTGGACCTTTAATCAGGAAAACCCTTTTCAGAAGGAGATAAAAAAACTGTCAGACAAACTTGTGTCTTCCGTAGCCCGAACTACATTTGCTCTGATTTTTCATGCTGTATGAAAGTACGTAGGCACGAGATGCGACATCTCAGCGAGCAACCTTCCCCCCTTCTTCCGTAGTTAGGCGAACTACATTGACTCTGATTTCTCGTTCCAAACGGGAATACGTAGGCATAAAGTGCGATAATTTGCCGAGTCATTTTCTTTTCTTTTTAACCCATACCTTTAGATTAGATAGATAAACACACCCTTAGATAGAAAACAAGCGTGGATCCCGTCGAGTACGACGGACGTGAGGGGTGCTAATACCTTCCCCTTGCGTAACCGAATCCCGAATCCAGGATTTAGTTGCGATGACCATTCCTTTCCCTCTTTGCGTTAGGTTTACTCTGAGCGTTTCCTTTCCCTCTTGTGGGATAAATAACGCACGGTGGTGACTCTTCTGTCATAGTCGGCGCCGATTTTCGCAGTAGCGACACAGATCACCGACCAATTTGGAAGTAAATGTCCTGGACCTAATGGGTTCAATTTTGAATTCATTAACCACTGTTGGGACATTATTGGTTCTGATATTATTGCCTGCATTCAATAATTCCACATTAATTTAGTTCTTCCCAAGGTGTTGAATTATGCATTCATTACTTTGATACTAAAGGTTATGAACCCACAAGGTTTACACGAATACAAGCTAATTAGTTTGGTTGGGTTTATGTACAAGATAATTTCAAAGATAATGGCATCTAGGTTGGGTAAGATCATTGGTAAGTTGGTATCTCCATCTCAGACAACTTTTATTCCTTGAAGACAACTGCTTGACGGTGTTCTCGTGGTGAATGAACTGATTGATTTGGCGATTAGAAGAAAGAGAAGGTGCCTTTTATTTAAAGTAGATTTCTCCCAAGCTTACGATTGTGTCGAATGGGATTTCATGATGAAGATTTTAAAGGCTATGAATTTCGGAAATAAGTGGTTGCAGTGGATTCAAGCGACATTATGCAGTAACTTCCTTTCCGTATTAGTCAACGGAAGTTCATCAAAAGATTTTAAAAGTTCGAGTGTTTTAAGACAAGGAGATCATTTATCTCCATTCTTATATACTTTGGTGGCAAAAGGGCTAAATATCTTAGTCAAAAGGGTTATTAATAGAAATCTATTTGGTGGTTTTGGTTTTAACGAAGCTGACTCGGTTAGTATTATGCAATTTGCGGATGACACTATCCTTACGTGTGAAGATGACTGGAGAAATCTTTCGGGTATTAAAGCAATACATAGAGGTTTTTAAATGGTATCGAGATTACGTACAAATTTTAACAAGAGATGCTTATACAGTGTGGGGGTGGAAGAATAATTTATGGCTGCTGCAACTCAGTTTCTTGCGTGCAAATCTGGCAGATTATCGTTCAAATTCCTGGGTTTATGTGTTGGAGACAATCATAGAAGAACAAAATTCTAGAAGTTGGTTATAGAAAAATTCAAGGCCAAACTCTCAAAGTGGAAAAGCAGACAGTTGTCAATAGGAGGTAGAGTCACTCTCATTAATTCTTTATTAACTAATCTTTCTATACATCATCTTTCTTTGTTCAAAGCGCCGGCAAAAATAGTGAAAGAACTTACTTCGATCTAAAGAAGATTTTTATAGTCGTGTTCAAATGAAGATTCGAAGATGGCATGGGTTAGTTGGTCAGTCATATGCAAATCAAAGGAACAAGAGGGCCTGGGATTGAATGATATTCGTGTTTTTAATCATTCTCTTTTATCAAAGTGGATTTGGTTGGTGACTTATTCATGAAAAGGATACCATTTGGAATTCACTGTTGTCATTCAAATATGGGGATTATGCTCTTAAGTTAATTCTGAATAAGGCGAGTCACAATGGAAGATGCTTATCATTGTGGTGGAAGGAAATTCTCAACATGGTAGGTTCCAAGGATGAGGCTGGTTTTATGTTACATTTATCTTGTAAGCTCGTTAGAGGTGATCGAATGTCTTTTTGGAATCCTTGTTGGCTTGAGGCGATACCACTGAGTAACAGGTATCCATTATTGTTTGAATGTTCTGATAACAAATATGCAGCAGTAGATGAGTTGGGGGGGTACTGGAATTTAGGATTTAAAGAGGCAGGATTTTTCTGATGCTTTGCATTCAGAATTCTTGGAATTATCGCTTATTATGGCTGGAGTTGCACCAATGTTAATGGAAGGAGATGCTTATTCTTGGACAAAATCTACGTTTTTCAGAAAATCTAGGTATGATTTTATTCATAAGGTTAACGAGTTTGATTATTTAGATATTATAGCCAAGACCGCTTTGAAGTTTGTCTGGAATTCTTCGATTCCGATGAAAGTAAAGATTTTCGGGTGGAGGTTAATTTTGAATAAACTTCCAACTCGAGAAATTCTGGCGGCCAAGGGAATAATTTCTAATCCTCATGATTTAATTTGTGTTTTTTGTTTTCATTGTGAAGAAATTGTATAATACTTATTCATATCATGTCCCAAAATTCAAGAGATTTGGAGGGTATTGGGATTTGGGTAGGGGCACATGTGACGTTTTCGGGGACATATCGTGAACATTTGTTGGATTTGGGTAGGGGCACATGTGACGTTTTCGGGGACATATCGATCTCTATTTTTTTAAGTCATCAAGTCTTTATATAGCCAGAAAAAGATCCGTTGAAGGGGAGATCAGGAATATCCTTTTAGATAGATGACGACATGAAATTATGTCGTTATGCAAGGATGAAAATCGTATACAAAAGTTGTCCTTTGTACCACAAAATCAGGGTAGTGGAATGGAACGTTGAAACGTACTATGTACTATTTTCCCTCGTAAACTTTTGAGTTTATCTTCTGTACATTAGAGGCTTCTGAATAGAGATGATTGAAGCATGAGTAGAAGAGTTGATCACTGGATATTTAGAGTCTTCAGAACTTGTTCAGCAGAACATTGTCTTCAGAACTTTAAGCACTCAGTCTTTAGAACCCTTGGTCTTTAGTAACTTAAGTCTTTAGAGTCTTCAGAATGTCGTTCAGCAGAACTTTGTCTTTAGATTCTTCAGCATTAATCTTCAGAAACTCAAGTGTTCAGAGTCTTCAGAACTTTGTTCAACAGAACCTTATCTTCAGAGTCTTCAGCACTTAGTCTTCAGAAGATAATGACTTCAGAAGCTAGACAGTGATCAGTACATTTCGATGCACCTTCCTCTATGTTTAGACTTAAGCATTTCTATAGTTTAGTTTGTTTAATATACTATTTTATGATGTTTTTACAATTCAATTTATTTTTAGCCTTATTTGATTTTCGTTTGTTATTTTCAGCATTAGCAGCTTTTAATAAAAAAATTCACAACTGGAGCTACAGGAATCGGATCGAGACGTTTTACCAGTCGTTGGAAAGTTAAGAAAAAGATGTACAACTTTCATGTTGCACGAAGAAGCTGATTCGGATTTCCTGAGGCTCGAATAATTCGTTGAAGTTTTGATTGTAATAATTTAGTTATTTTTCCCTATTGGGTCTGGTTTAGGTTTCCGACCCAGTTGAGTGTGTATTGCAAACCTTATTCTGTTTATAAGGTTGCTGCTATGCTAAAGTAATGGCTACCCTAGTTTTTTCCGAAATTTCTTTTGCTTTTCATGTTTTCCATGGTGAACTAATCCTGAAGGAAAATCTGTCGGTTTCGAATTCCATAATCCTTTGAGGTTTTATTACAATTTCCTATTTAATTCAATTTCTTTCCAATTCGTTTTATAATTTTTGTTTGCTTAATTCGTTCTTATAAAATAGATTGGATTCAATTCGTTTGATCTATGCTCCTTACCTTAATCGCGGTTAACTTAGCTTTTTTGTTAATTTGCGCCATCTTTAACCGTTTGCTTAATTCGGTGATTAGGAATATAAGTCGTGTAGTATTGCCGACGCTTGTTCATCAATATTGCAATCGAATAGGGATTGGAACCGCTTAGGGAATTAGAATTGTAATGACCGATGATATGTTGGGAGTCGAACCGGTAGATTAACTTGTTTTAATCACTTATTTCAATAATCACTTTTTTTACTGTTTATTTTCTTAATCGAATTCTAAATCAAAACTTAAAATCCCCCATAAACCTTTTCTTTTAGTTGGTTGAAATAATACAAGAATCCTTGTGAATCGACATCTGAGTTATTGTCGCTTTACTACATTTTAAAATACTCGTTTCTGATCCGCACGCGTCAGCGGATCAATTTGGCGCCGTTGGCGGGGATTCTTGTCGATTTAGCCAATGGTCTAGTTTTAGGGTTTGTTTGTTCTAATTTTCTGTATTTTTGTGTATTTTCTTGCATTTTCGCATCTGGTCGTCCTGTTTCGCCCGTTTCTCGTCAGACCTAGTCGAAAAAATCCGGTTTTGGGCAAATCGCATCCTTTTTTAGATCTGTTTCGTGCACTTGAAGTAGAAAAATCGTGCGATCAAAAGTCCCCTACTCTAAAAGATTTATGGGAGTTGGCCCCTAAAATCGCCAAATTCCTCTTTTTTCTATTTTTAATTAATTTTTTACTGTTTTCATAGTCTCAAAAAAATCCAAAAAAATTTCCAAAATTCTCATTTGACCTAATTAGATTAAATTTTGTGTTTTTAGATTTTTTCGATTTTATTTTAACCATCTTCCTTCTTTGATTTTGATTCTGACCTACAGGGACATTGTGGGAATTATCAGATTTGTTGTTGCATTGGTAATCCTAGCCACTAGAGCTTCCTGTTCTGACCTAGCTGATTTCTATCCTGAGATAGAGAGGACCTTGCACGCACGCCTTAGAGATAATCAGGCCGGCCCTAGTTCACCATCTCTTGTCGATTTTGATTCTAACCCTTTGTTCACCATGGCTGAACAACGGACACTAAGGGAGATTGCTGCCCCTGATGTTAACTATAATGGATTATGTATTGAATATGTTGACCTTGTTGTTCCTTTTGAGTTAAAATCTGGACTAATACATTTGTTGCCGAGATTTAGTGGTCGTGCAGGTGAGGATTCACACAAGCATCTCAAAGAATTCCAGATTGTTTGTTCAACCCCACTCAGGCCTGAAGGAATTACGGAAGACCACATCAAGCTAAGAGCCTTCCCGTTTTCTCTACAAGGTGCAACCAAAGACTGGTTATATTATCTTGAGCCGAATTCTGTTGCTACTTGGAATGATCTGAATAAGGTATTCCTAGAAAGATATTTTCCTGCATCCAGAGTTGCCTCGATACGAAAAGACATTTGTGGTATTAGACAACGGGATAATGAATCATTGGTTGAATATTGGGGAAGATTCAAATAATTAGTCTCGAGTTGCCCATAACACCAGATCACCGAGCAATTATTGATTCAGTATTTCTATGAAGGCTTAAAACCAATGGATATGAATATTCTAGATGCTGCTAGTGGTGGAGCACTTGTCGATAAGACTCCATCCGCTGCCAAGGCTCTGATTGAGAACATGTCGCTTAACTCCCAATAGTTCACAACGAGAGAAAATTCTGTTCAAATAAAAGATGTGAACGAGGTACACATTTCTTCTCATGTTTCTCATTCTGAAAAAGCCTTCAAAAATAGAATGAATGAGCTGGCCGAATTAGTGAAACAGTTGGTAGTGGTAGGTAAAGCTCAAGTAGCCCATCAAGCCTAAACAACAAGATTATATGGTATTTGTACTTCTCCTTATCATGCTACTAATACATGTCCTATTCTGCAAGATGAAAAGCCTACTGAAGTACCTCAAGAATATGCTGCAGCTTTACAATCAAGGTAACAACCAAAATTGGTACAACATTCCTAACCTGTCCACTAATAAATACCATCCAAGTTGGAGGAACCATCCAAACCTCCAATATGGGAACCAACCCTCCAACCAAAAACATTATCCCAGCCAACAACAATTGATGCAACCCTTGCCATCACCACAAAACCCTCCACAAGCTGCAACCACTGCTGCCCCAGCTTCCGACCCTTCGTTAGAGGATATTGTTAAGCAATTGGCTACCGATAACCTCCAATTCCAACAACGGACATAGTCCTTCCAACAACGGACAGAATCCTTCATCCAAGTCTTGCAAACACAAATAGGACAACTTTCTTCTTCAGTTAATGGTATTCAGCAAGCACAAGGATCCAACCAACTGCCCTCTCAAACCGTGGTGAATCCTAAAGGTCCTAATGTGAGTGTAATAACCTTGCGATCCAGAAATGTTATAGATTCTGCCCTAAAAAAATTGAGGAAATTGTTGAGCCTGAACCTTCTACTATTGTGGAAAAACAGTATGTACCTCTGATACCTTACCCTCACCGGGTGCAGAAAAATAAGAACGCTCTTGAAGAAGATAAAGAGAGAAATATTTTGGATGTGTTTAAAAAGGTGGCGGTAAATATTCCGCTTCTTGATGTAATCAAGCAGATTCTAAAATATGCAAAGTTTCTTAAGGATTTGTGTACTCATAAAAGGAGATTGAAAGGGAATGAGAGGGTGAATATGGGAAGGAATATTTCTTCATTCATCCAATCTAACGATACAGTTGAACAAAATGTTTCAACCCTCTTCCAGCAGCCCATGCCACAAAAGTACAAGGATCCAGGAACTTTTGCTTTCCCTTGTACCATTGGGAATAGTAGATTCGAAAGTTGCATGCTTGATTTAGGAGCTGGTATTAATGTTATGCCTACTTCTGTTTATATTAATCTTGATATTGGTCCATTGCAGCATACATGTTTGATCATTCAGCTGGCAAATAGAAGCAATGCATGCCCCGCTGGAGTCGTGGAAGATGTCCTCGTGCAAGTTAATGACTTGATTTTTCCTGCAGATTTTTATATTCTTGACATGGAAGGAGAAACAAAGTCAAACAAGGCACCCATCATTCTCGGCAGACCGTTTATGAAAACGGCAAAGACGAAAATCGATGTTGATGATGGTACGATGTGCATGGAGTTTGGTGATATTATCACAAAATTTAACATCTTTGATGCAATGAAACATCCCATGGAAGAGCATTCAGCATTTCAGGTTGAGTTACTTTCTGACTTAGTAGACGATACATTTCCCGAGTTTTTATCTGATTTTTCGTCTTTACTAGACTATGATGATACTTTCTCCTGTGATGTATGCATTAACACTAATGTTTGCTCTACTTGTGCCGAGATAAATGCTGCATTACAAACTGATATTTTGCAGGTGGATAAGGTTACCGATCAAGTGGTTTGTGCGGTTGAGGCTCTAGACGTCACTGCTGCCCCGACCATCCCATCCATTGAGCATCCCCCTTCTTTAGAACTCAAACCTCTCCTAGAGAATCTCAAATATGCCTACTTAGACATAAATGAGAAGCTTCCTGTTATTATTTCAGCTAACCTTGATTTCGATCAAGAAAGTAGGCTTTTGCAGGTTTTAAAGAGACACAAAAAGGCAATAGGGTGGACCTTAGTGGACATTCCCGGTATTAGTCCTTCCAGGTGCATGCATCATATTCTACTTGAAGAAGGAGCTAAGGCTGTAAGGCGTCCCCAAAGGAGGCTTAATCCTTTAATTCTTGATGTGGTGAAGAAAGAGGTAACCAAATTGTTACAAGCAGGTATCATATATCCTATCTCTGACAGTAACTGGGTGAGCCCAGTGCAGGTTGTACCAAAGAAATCTAGACTCACTGTGATAAAAAATGAAAAGAATGAACTTGTTCCCACTAGAGTTCAGAATAGCTGAAAGTTTGTATTGATTATAGGAGGTTGAACCAAGCGACTAGAAAGGATCACTTTCCTTTGTCGTTCATTGATCAAATGCTCGAATGGCTCGCAGGTAAATCACATTATTGTTTTCTTGATGGTTTTTCAGGTTACTTTCAGATTCATATTGCACCTGAAGACCAACAAAAGACCACTTTCACGTGCCCTTTCGGTACATTTGCTTACAGGAGGATGCCTTTTGGCCTTTGCAATGCTCCTGGCACTTTCCAGCGATGCATGATTAGCATTTTCTCTGATTTTATTGAAAATTGCATGGAAGTGTTTATGGATGATTTCACTGTTTATGGCTCTTCTTTTGATGCATGTTTGAACAGTTTGAGTATGGTTTTAGAGAGATGCATCAAAACTGACCTCATTTTAAATTACGAAAAATGTCACTTTATGGTTGAACAGGAAATTGTTTTAGGACACATAATTTCTGAAAAAGGAATTTCAGTAGACCCTGCTAAGATTGATGTGATTTCTACGCTGCCTTACCCATCTTGCATTCGCGAGATTCTTTCTTTTCTTGGTCATGCAGGTTTTTATAGGCGCTTCATAAAGGACTTCATCAAGATAGCTCTTCCACTTTCAAACTTGTTGAAGAATGACGTGACCTTCAATTTTGATGAGAAATGCAAGCAGGTGTTTGATTTCTTGAAGAAAGCATTGACCTCCGCCCCCATCATACAACCTCCTGATTGGAAACTTCCTTTTGAGATTATGTGTGATGCATCTAACTATGCAGTTGGAAAGGTCCTTACACAAAGGGTGGACAAGGCTGCAAGAAAAGTCATTGACTCGGGTTTCTACTGGCCCACTATTTTTAAGGATGCTTATTAGACTTACCGCACTTGTAAAGAGTGCCAGATAGCAGGTACAGTCATCACTCGTAAGAGTGAGATGCCTCAGCAATCTATGCTTTTCTGTGAGGTGTTTGATGTATGGGGAATCGACTTCATGGGTCCCTTCCCTGCATCATTTGGGTTTCTCTATATTTTACTTGCTGTCGATTATGTTTCAAATTGGGTGGAATTTATCCCCACTAGGACTAACGATTCCAGAGTTGTTGCAGATTTTGTCAGGTCTAATATCTTTTGCAGGTTCGGAATTCCACGAGCTATCATAAGTAACCAAGGCACCCATTTCTGTAACCGCGCCATGGAAGCTTTGCTTCGGAAGTATGGAGTTGTGCACAGAGTCTCTACTGTGTATCACCCACAAACCAACGGGCAAGCTGAGGTCTCTAACAGGGAGATCAAACAGATTCTAGAGAAAATGGTGCAACCAAATAGGAAGGATTGGAGTCGTCGTCTAGAAGACGCACTCTGGGCTCAAAGAACAACTTTCAAGACACCAATAGGGATGTCTCCCTATCGACTTGTTTTTGGTAAGGCATGTCATCTTTCTGTTGAGATAGAACACAATGCTTATTGGGTGGTAAAGAGTTGTAATATGGAGATGCAACAAGAAGATATTGAAAGAAAACTCCAATTACTACAGCTTGAAGAGCTTAGGCTAGAAGCATATAAAAGCTCTATAATCTATAAATAGAAAACCAAACACTTCCACGATAAAATGATTTCTAGGAAGTAATTCTCTGTAGGCCAACAGGTTTTACTTTTTAACTTCCGCCTTAAGCTTATGGCTGGGAAACTTCGATCCAAATAGATTGGCCCTTTTGCTGTTACTAATGTTTTCCCCCATGGTGCAGTAGAAATTAAAAGTGCAGGTACTAACTGTAACACCCCCTTTCTATACCCCCAAATAAACAATCAAATAATTTAAGCACTTAATGAAAAGAATTCTATCAGAGTCTAATTATAACATGGTATAAAAGAGGTGCATCACATTATCATCGAAACGAAATATAAATAATACCAGCTCACGAAGATATGTAACAAAAGGGGTAAATCTCAACTAAAAACAAAGCATAGCGCTTAAAACCAACACATTAACATTTAGAATAAAGCGGAAACATCTAAACATTGAATTCACTTCATTAACATAAGCATCATATACATCGTTCAGATTAATTCAATTCATCAGTTGAGTTTACAAAACGTTCATCAGCAGATACATACACAGATGCATCACAAAAGAATCAAAATAATTCCTAACTACCTAGTGTTACATATCAGAGCCATCTGACCAAAAGAAATGAAGACTCGCTTCACAAAGACTCCAGCAATCTAATCTGCAATGCCTCATAGAGCATTATAAAACAGTAGAAGGGTGAGAAACAATATCATAATACATAATGCACATAAACATATATATATATATATATATATATATATATATATATATATATATATATATATATATATATATATATATATATATATATATATATATATATATATATATATATATATATATATATATATATATATATATATATATATATATATATATATATATATATATATATATATATATATATATATAACGTCCTAAAACGTCTTCCGCATTCTCACCACAACTCATCTCACTACACCGTACATCGCAATGTATTCACGCTTAACTATTTACAAATAGAGCACCAAGCATATACAATGTGCATCAACAATGTTTATATCAATTCTTAAACATGCATACATATACACATATATTCACACATACATGTATATTCAAGCCTTCCATTCATGCCAATTATCAACAATCTACATAAACATCTACATTCATGTTTATTCACCATACATCATGCACAGATCTACATGCAACTCACAGAAACCGACGCACGACTCTATGCAGATGCAAATGCGGTACCGACTCATTTCAGCAGGTTCAATTGAAGAACCAAATAATCATCGCTCACACCCTACATGGGCACACGAGGTTCTGCAGATTCACCGAGGAATCAAATATAACCATCGCAACATACGAGGTTCTGCAGATTCACCGAGGAATCAATAAATAACCATCGCTCACACCCCACAGGGGCACACGAGGTTCTGCAAATCCACTGAGGGATCAATAAATAACCATCGCTCACATCCCACAAGGACACACGAGGTTCTGCAAATCCACCGAGGGATCAATCGACACAAGAATGCATACCATGATGCTTCACATGCAACATGACTCATGACACTCTTGGAATGCATACATGTTTACCAACATACTCATGCAATCATCACATTCGTCGCATATATTCATTATGCATTCAAATATATATATGTATCACAAAGCATATATATATATATATATATATATATATATATATATATATATATATATATATATATATATATATATATATATATATATATATATTCATCATCCATTCACACCAATTTTCATACATGGTTCACATTCACAATCAATCTCGCCATGCATCTCTACTTAATTCAAATAATGCACAAAATTTCCAAACGACCACATTTCACACCTCACAAATCACAACTAGGATTCACACCATACGGTTACCACAACACATATAACAACATATAATTAGTCATCTCAGACAAGGAATGATCGCAACCAAACCACACAACCAATCCACGAATGGAAAACACAAGGAAAGAAAATGTGCTGCTGTGTTCGCTAACCTTCGCCTGGCAAACCTTCGCTACTCTGTTCGCCTGGAGAACTTGCCAGCGAAGACCACTGGGATTTATTCCGGAATTACTCGCTAGCACTCGCCAGCATACTCGCCTGGAAAACCTTCGCCACTCTCATTCGCCTGGCGAACTTGCCAGCAAAGACAGGGTGGATGCTTCTGACTTGGTTCGCTGTTGCTCGCTGGACTTCGCCCGGCGAAGCTTCGCTGCCATTCGCCTGGCGAACCTGCAAACTCAGAACTCCCATGGCTGTCCAAAAGCCCAAACCTCACAAACCGACCGACCAAATCAGTTCCAGTAGTACAACCCACTTATCACCCGACTATACTACACCGTCTATTCCAAATTCTAACCGATAAAACTCAGTTTCTACCGATTAAATCAACTTCCGACCTAGAAATGGAAACATAGAAAACAATCCAACAAATCCAATCTAGCACATACATGATCATACACATTATGAAGATGATAAAACTTCTCACCCTTACCTGATTAATCGCAAGCTAAGGTTGATTCTTTATGATTCTAGGTTTTGCTCCACTTTCTCTTCTTTTCTCTCCTCCTCCTTTCTTTCTCTTGTTTTTCTTCTTAATGTTTCTATCTTTCTCCTTTCTCTCTATATCACATATTCTATTTCTTTCCTCCTTAATTTTTTCCACATACTTATCAATTAATTCTCACAAAATATCCACTTAATATTATCACTAATGCCCAAAATATCCTCCAACCTATTTTTACCCGAAACTCTCAAAGTCGGCAAAAATAGCTCAATATGTAAACATAACATATTATCACACAAATTCCACATAAATAAAATAATCACTTAAATAAATCAAATAAGGACTCAATAAAAATGGGAATTCAGAATCGGGGCGTTACAACTCTCCCCCACTTTAGAAATTTTCGTCCTCGAAAATATTACCTGATTCAAACAGCTCTGGATGTGACTCACACATCTTATTCTCCAATTCCCAAGTCATATTACCTTCCGCGACACCTCCCCATGCCACCTTCACAAGCGCGATATCCTTACCTCTGAGCCTCTTAACTTCACGGTCCAAAATCCTAACCGGTAAAACCTCAACTGTAAGATTATCCCTCACTTCCACATCATCCATCGGAATCACATGTGACGGATCCAGAACATACTTCCGAAGTTGCGAAACATGAAATACATCGTGCAAATTCGAAAGTTTCGGAGGCAACGCCACACGATAAGCCACATCACCAACCCGTGCAGTAATATGATACTGACCAATGAAACGAGAAGTCAACTTCTTCGACTTCAAAGCACGACCCACACCCGTAACCGGTGTAACCCTCAAAAACACATGGTCGCCTTCTTGAAACTCAAGATTCTTTCTTCTCTTATCATGATAACTCTTTTGCCTACTCTGAGAAACTCTCATCTTTTCCCGAATGAACTTCACCTTCCCCGTCGTTTGTTGTACCATCTCCGGTCCAACTACCGACTTCTCTCCGGTTTCATGCCAACATAAAGGTGTTCGACATCTCCGACCATACAAAACCTCAAATGGTGCCATACCAATACTTGAGTGAAAACTATTGTTGTAGGTGAACTCAATCAATGCCAAATAACCATCCCAATCACTACCTTGCTCGAGCACACAAGCACGCAACAAATCTTCCAATGATTGAATCGTCCTTTCGGTTTGACCATCCGTCTGCGGATGATAAGCCGAACTCAATCTCAACTTAGAACCCCAAGCCTTTTGCAAACTTTCCCAAAATCTCGAAGTAAATCTAGGATCCCTATCCGACACTATGCTCTTAGGAATCCCATGTAACTTCACAATCACACCAACATAAATCTCGGCTAACTTCTCCAAAGGATAACTAATATCTATCGGAATAAAGTGAGCAGATTTAGTAAGCCTATCAACAATCACCCAAATAGCATTGTGACCTCTTTGCGTATTAGGCAATCCCGTAACAAAATCCATCGATATACTATTCCCTTTCCACTTTGGGATGTCCAACGGTTGCATCAAACCACTAGGCTTCTGATGTTCCACTTTAGACTTCTGACAAGTCAAGCACGAATACACAAATTGAGCTACATCCCTCTTCAATTCGGACCACCAAAAGATTTTCTTCAAATCTTGATACATCTTATTCGCTCCCGGGTGAATACTTAAGTTACTCCGGTGTCCTTCCTCCAATATCATCTTTTTCAACTCTACATCATCGAGAATACAAATACGACCACGAAATCTCAAAACTCCAAAATTATCAACCTTGAAGTCCTCATTCTCATTCATCATCAAATCAACAAACATCAAATCCAACTTTTGCTTTTCGCACACGGTAGCAAGAAAATCATTCGTAACATACAACATACCAAGTTTCACGCTGCTCGGTGTTATCTCACAAACCAAACTCAAATCTCTAAAACTCTCCAACAATTCCCATTCCCTTACCATCAGTGTTGACATATGAACCAACTTTCGACTTAAAGCATCGACTACTACGTTTGCCTTACCCGGATGGTAATTCAAACCAAAATCATAATCCTTCAAAAACTCTAACCATCTCCTCTGCCTCATGTTCAATTCCTTCTGATCAAACAAATATTTCAAACTCTTGTGATCACTAAAAACTTCAAATCTCGCACCATACATATAATGCCTCCAAATTTTCAAAACAAACACCACGTCCGCTAACTCCAAATCATGCGTAGGGTAGTTCTTCTCATGCACTCTCAATTGTCTTGAAGTATAATGTTGCACCCTAAAATTTGACCAACCGTTTCTCCTATCTGGTTTATGATTCGACGCATTTCGCATTCGCATTCGCATACCGCATACAGTGCATTTTCTCATTCATACTGATTTTATCGGGATTACAGCCCTGTTTTCACATTTCGGGTATTTCAGACCGGGTCGAATAATCGGAGGTTATTTTGGGAAGTTGTGCGCTTCCCGGGTGTTTTCAGCTTACGGGGTTTTTGAGGACATCTCGGTGTCCGGGTTTTGCCGTTGGTTCCGCTTTGGTCTCGTGTTCCTTTTTATTTGGATTTAATTGCTTTTTTAGATTTTATTAGATTTAAATGGCATTTTTAGATATTAAATAGATTTTAAATAGGATATTGGTCTTTTGCTATTTTTTTAATAGATTTTATATTTGTTTTTAGGATTTATTAGAATATTAGATAATAGGTTTTTAATAGATAATCTTTTCTAGAATTTTAATTGGTTTATTAAATAGGTTAAAATAGTTTTTTTTTTAAGTAAATTTTTAGATATAGATTTTAATCTAGATATAGAAATTAATAGTTTCTTTTTTCTTAAATAGATATTAATAGATATTAGTTTTAGTTTAATATAGAAATTAATAGATGTTTAGGATAATAGAATTAATTAGTTTTAATAGATTTTCTTTTTTATTAATCTTCATTAGTCATCATTTTCCATTAATTAGCATTAAATCCACTTTCATTTAATTAGTCCATCATTAGTTCATTTTCGTTTCATATTAATTCGTTAATTGAAGTTGATTTTCGTTTTTCATTTTATTAATCCATTTCAATTTTCATTAATCTCATTAATTATTGTTAATTATCATTTTCATTATCCATTTTTAGTCTCACGTATCCATTGGGCCGTTTTATCCACAAATATTTCAGAAAGCCCATTTAGCAAGTCCAAGTGCCAAGTGTTATATAAAGCATCTGCCACGCGTGCAATCTCAGGTGGTGTCACTTCATTTTTTCTTCTCCGCATGAGTGCCACTTGGCGCACATGCAAGACTCCACTCACTCCCTCTCTGACCACGCGTCTTCCATGCACCTTCCCTCCAGCCACCTATCTTCACCCTAGCCCCCGCCAGATGCATGGCCGCCGGCCATGCAACCACCACCTCCACCAAACTCCGGCCACCGTAACCGCCCTCCGACCGCCGCAACCTCACCGGAATAACCAAAAATCTCCAGAAACTCCTCATCTCGTCCATCGCATCTTCATCTTCTCCATGTTTTCTTCATCTGAAACTCATCATCAACAATCATTACCACTACGCCAATTCTTCAGATTCACCAATAAACATTATCTTTCATCCAAATCAAGAATGTTCATCACACCTGTATTACGTTCTTTCCAGATTTTTTCATAACATCTTCGTCAACCTTCAAAAGAATCTCCAGAAATTCATGAAGATTTTTCAAATCTTCATCGTGTTCATATCATTTCCAGAACAACGTCATCAACAATCTTCAACTAATTCCTAGGAATCATCAGATTCTTCATGCTTCCAGAAAATTATCATCGTCCAGATCCACATGCATCCTCCTCGACATTCACAAGGTTAGCCGTTGAAGTTGTTTTTCCAGATTTCGTGTCCTCGTTCTTCACTATCATCAAAGAACTTCATCTTCGCAAATCATCAAAGAACACGTATCAACCTTCGTCGGAAATCTTTCACGATCTCCATGGATCTTCATGTTAAAACCTTCAATCTTCATCAATGCTAACTTCGAGATTCTTCCAGATCTTTCGTCAATACCTTCAGATCTTCCGATTCAAGACTTTCAACAACTTCGTAACAATTCCCAGAAATCTTTCAAGAACTCCAACATCAACGCATCTCCAGATTCTTCGTCTTCAAGCATCCTTCACCGTCTCCAGTTTTTTTTTGCAAGTATTATCATCGCCGGATTTTCGTCAAGAACATAGACCTTCGGTGTCTTCGAGAAGTTTGTCTGAGATTGTCAAGCCATGGATTGCGCAGTTGTTGATTACTTCACTGGGGGTTACGAGATTCAGAAGGTTTTCTTGTTTAAGATTTGAATGAAGATGTTATGAGATCGGTTGTGAAGTTCGTGGAGGAGAAATAGATTGATTCTGAGAGAGTTCGGAGAAGGGAGGTGGGGGCGGCGTGTGAACAGTGAAAGGGAGAAGGAGAGTAAAAGACCTAGGTTTTTTTGGCTTCTGAGAAGTGAGGGAGGGCTGGATTGGGCCTCTAGGCCCAACGAGTTTTTGGGACAATGCACCCCACCGTTTCCTTCGCTACACCCCCTCTGGCTGTTAGTTTTTTTGTTTGATTTGGGCCCCACCAAAAGGCCCAACCGTGGCATGTTACACACCCCTGTTTCACTCTTACACCCCTTCCCCCGTTTTTGTTACTGGCTGTTCGGTTGGGCCTAACATTCCCTGTATTTTTTTGCTAGGAACCCCCCCTGTACTGTATTAAACCCCCCCTGCTGCATGTTTTGTTTTTTCTTTTATATTTTTCTTCCTTTTTTTTCTTGGAAATATTAAAAGCACATTATAGGGTATTATGGATTTAGTATAGTTTTTTCTATTTTCTTTATAGAATATATAACTATTAGCATAGATTTTTAAACATAGAATAATATAGGATTTTATTTTTCTATATGCATTTTTTCTTAGAATATTTTCTAGTTGAGATTTAATTGCCGTATTTTAGGAGTAGCGTATTATTTCCATTTTGCTATTGGATTTTGTCTCCTATTTTCGTTTTCATCTGACTTTATTCCCGATTTTATTTTCTGGCTGGCCGTGTGACACGATTCAATTGGAGAATGATTTTCGATATCATTTCTCCATCTTGTCTTTGACGCGGATATTAATACGCTACCTCTTAGAGTTCGATTTCCCGTATAAATCGAACCATGACGGTCTAAACGTCACATTATCCTTGATTCGAGTGTCATCATCAAGATCCAGAGAGGAGAAGATTGGAATGGAGCTTGCGCGTACGTCAGGAGCCCCGGAGCTGCTTCGTTCATTATCGTTGGCGTATTCAAATCTTCAGGCCACCAGCGAGTGTTGTGGGCTGCATCATCAGATACAAAGGAAGTTCCAGCTGAGGAGTTTCTTCTTAGGTTCTTGCGTGCGTGTCCCGAGTTCCTTCCCGTTAGGCGTAGGCCTGCTTCCTCTTTGTTCTCGCCCCGTGCGAGCGAATCCCTGTTTCTTCTCTCTTGCTCCCGTGCAATTGAGATTCGTTTTCCCGTCGAACTACGTTAGCTCTGATCTCTCGTGCCCGACGAGAGTACGTAGGCATAGGATGCCGTATCCTAGCGAGCTCCCTTTTCTCCCTTTTCCCATTCTCCGTTTTCCCTTTTCCAGGTTTTAGCTGTAGTAGGCTGAACTACAGCTGCTCTGATTTCTCGTACTGAGCGAGAATATGTAGGCATAGGATGCGATATCCTAGCGAGCACACTAACAACTAACCTATCTGTTCTCTCGCTGCTGTGCGATCGAGACTTTCCCGCTGACGACTGACGTTATCCTTTTCTCTTGCCCTTGCGCATTCGAGACCAGACCGTAGTTCCAGTTCCCGTAGGTTCCCGTACCTTTTAAACCAGTTCAATCTCTCACTCCTGTGTGATCGAGAACACCCTGTCTAGCCATAGTTAGCCTGAACTAAGTAAGCTCTAATCTTCCATGCTGTGTGGAAGTACGTAGGCACAAGACGCGAAGTCTTGGCGAGTCAATTCCCTGTAGTTTCCCGAACTACGATGACTCTGACTTTCTCTCTTGAGAATACGTAGGCATAGAGTGCGACGCTCTATCGAGTTAGTTTCTTTCCGTTTAGATTTAGCAGCCGTAGATAGATTGTTTTGCATCCTTTAGACAAACTAAACAAGCGTGGATCCCGTCGAGTACGACGGACGTGAGGGGTGCTAATACCTTCCCCTCGCGTAACTGACTCCCGAATCTAGGAATTGGTTGCGATGACCATTCCTTTCTCGTCTTTGCGGTAGGTTTACTTCGAGCGTTTCCTTTCCCTCCTGTTGGGATAAATAACGCACGGTGGCGATTCTTCTGTTCAGCCGGCGCCGATTTTCGCAGTAGCGACAGCTGGCGACTCTAACGGTTCCCAGCTGCTGAGGACTGCGATGGTTCCTTATGCATGTGGGATCCAACGTCCCCTAAGAGAGTCAATCCTAGCGCTTGTTTGCTTATCTTCAGATGTTTACCTTCTGCGTGTTGTATTTTACTGTATTTACAATTTCCGCATTTTGTTGCTGTTGTGCTGTTGGGGGGATGTTCCTTGAGAGAGAAGCCAAAACCCAGGATTGAGTACACACATAGATTTAGAGAGAGAGTAGTGGTTAGCCTGCTTGCTTAGCTCGCACCAGCTAGCCGCGAAATCTCACTTGGACGAGATTCTCCTTGATGCTTCTTGCCTGGCCCTTAGGGCTCGACAAGTTGTCTGACCCGAGGATTGTCGACTCTGGGAACCGATCAATTGGGAATTCGACTAAGTGAGGTCTCTTCAAGGGATGATGATGCCACACCTTCTGGGTATCGTATCATCGCTCTCGAAAGTCTGTGACGTTGATACCCGCATAGGATGCCGTACCTTGTTGGTCCATACCCGTGAGTGGGAGGGTCTTTGCAGGAAACCTGACTTCCAGCCTACCCATTATTTTGGTCTTCTCTTCAGAGCGAGCATACTCCGTCAGCAGCGCAGCAGTATTCAAAGATTGTGTGGGGGCTGTGATCCCGTGTTTGCTGCATATTGTATTGCATTTGCATAAACGTGTTGCATCATATTGCATGTCATACTCCAGCTAGCCAGAGCTCTTACCCAGCCGTTGTTTTGATTCTGAAGGTGATTACCCGGTGATTGGCTTGAGCAACTGGTGATTGTTAAAAGGCGACCAAGGGGTTGAGTAGATTTGAGCAGAATCAAGCATTGAAGTCAGTGGAAGGTCAGCAGTAGCTATGTCTGAAAGCAATTTCCAGTCTCCTAACACCTTGGCAGGGTTCACTATGACGACCAACCCTCTGTATGGTTCTACTTCCGAAGCAGAATTTCCGCAGGTGAACAACCTTACTGCAGACCAGCGTGTGCAGTCTCCTGTTATGGACCGAGATCGACGTGAGCAGTTTGTTGTCCGCAATGAACGACCTCCCTTTATCAACAGTCGAGGTGTTGTTTTCCCTGTGCCGAGTATTCGAAGAGAGATCCCAGTAGCCAGGACGGTAGACCCAAGAGATCTTGAGTGTAATAGAAGACTCCAAGTGTTGGAAGAACAAGTTAAAGCCTTGAAGGTCAAAGATGCTGATAACCTGAGTGCTGCAGGCATGTGTTTGGTTCCTGGTCTAGTGTTACCTTATAAGTTCAAAGCGCCGATATTCGAGAAGTACAAAGGAGATAGCTGTCCGAAGCAACATTTGGTGATGTTCTGCCGAAGAATGACGTCGTTTGTGCAAAATGACAGGTTGATGATTCATTGCTTTCAAGATAGTCTGACTGGGGCACCTTTGCGTTGGTATATGCAGTTAGAGAGTAATCAGATTCGATCATGGGTGGATTTAGCCAAAGCTTTTCTGAAGCAGTATGATTACAACCTAGACATAGCTCCTCATCGCATGCAGTTGCAAGAGTTGTCTCAAGAGGACAATGAACCCATCAGGAAGTATGCGCAGAGATGGAGAGAATTTGCTGCCAGGGTACAACCACCGCTTTTAGACCGAGAGCTAACGAGCATGTTTGTAGACTCACTGCAGGATCCGTACCATGAAAGACTGCTTGAACTTCCGTTAAGTTTCTCTAACTTGGTAGTACTGGGAGAACGCCTTGAGCATGCCATCAAAATTGGGAAAGTTCAGATTACTTTAAACGGTCAGGCTAGCGAAGCTGAATCTCTTTATGACTATCAAACTAAAGAAGGAGTTGTGATCAATGCAATCATGTCAGATGTTGGATATCCCTGAGATGGAGTGGTGAAATCTGTTGGATCAGTATCTCCTATACCTTGTTATGCTGGACAGACAGCTGTGCCTGGGGCACCCTATCAGGAACCTTATGTCGCTTCTCATGCAAATCAGCGCACTCGTGGTCGAGGTTATCAGAATCAGCGTCAGAACCAGAATCGACCTCGTAACAACTTGGAACGAAGGAATGCTCCTTTCCACCCAGTGCCTATGTCGTATAGCCAGTTGCTGCCATCCTTGATCCAGAGTTCTTTAGTGGAACCGAAAGCTCTTAAGCCTGTTCCAGAGCCTTACCCTCCTGGGTATGATCCCCACGCTCAGTGTGGTTACCATGGCGGATCTCCAGGGCATTCAACTGAAGATTGTAAAGCTTTTCAGGAAAAAGTACAACAGTTGATCGACCAAGATTGCATTTCCTTTCGAGAAGGATTTCTGTTTGTTCATACCAACCTCTCAGCCGTCTAAGCTCGTAGATTCGGAGTTTGTTTTCAAGAAGCCAGTGGTCCAGACAGGCGGACGCCCTCAGCATTGGCAGTCCTCAGACTTTTTATCATTTGCATTTGTAGTTTCTTTTGTGTTAGTTACTACTTGCTGTTAAACATTGTTTGTTTCGAATGGTAATATTGATAAAGTGACTATGCATTTTTCTGAATTAATCATGTCGTTGTCGCTCATTTATTGCATTGCACTGACACTTGCATTTTATTTACTCCCCTTTATCACTATGATTAGCAAAGATTGGAGGGAGGATGACAAAACTGAATACTCATAACCGATGATCGTATGCTTTCAGATAAAACCTTGCCGATGACGTACAAGGCATTGTTTCGAATCCCCTAAACACTAGAGATATAAGGAGTTAGTCCCTTGTTAACCACTTAGAGCTAGGAAGTAGAAGTTTTTTTGGACTTTTTTAACCCTCACATCTTAACCCGGGGCAGAGTAGTTGTCAGTTAGCGTGGTCGAGCATTCAAGTCTTACAGAGGAGTGTTGTCTTTCGAGGACCAATTACAGTTTATACCTCTCAAGAGGTCGTATCTCGCCAACCACAGTGGTTAAACCTCACCAACCAGGAGTGAGACAGTTACAATCTTTTTGGAGCAATCAAGACAACAAGTGTCGCACGACTTTGTTCCAAAAGAAAAAAAGAAAGAAAAAAGAAAGCCCGCTAAGTAAAAAGAAAGAAAAAAGCTGGAAAGCTAATACTTAGGCAAAAATCAGGGCATCCCGCTGGACTTCAAAAGAAAAAATCGAAAAAAGAACTCAAAAGGAGTCAGTCCAGGCAAAAATTAGGGAATCAAAAGAATGAAAAAGAAAGGATATCAATAGAAAAATCCCCAGTGAAGTCACAAAGTCGTGTATACAGACACCGAAAACGAAAAGGAGTAACTGTTACTCCGAAAACCTTGTGAGTTTCCTTAACTATGGTCCTTACCATTCAACATACCTCTCGAAGAGGCGAGCGCTCGAGCCAAGTTAACTGAACTTTAGGATCGGAGATCATCACGTAGAAGGGGTGGGTACAAATCATAATTTGAGCCAAATATCCTTTGTTTCACGAACCGTGAACCCGACCACGATACAACCCTTAAAAGACCTAATTGAGGTAGGGTTTATTCTGAAAGCGCATTACGATAAGGTTGAGTAACCTGACTCCTTCTCGATTTGCTAGTCATATCCTTGTTGCATTTTTCACTGATCAAATCAGCATTGCGTTTGAACTCTGGTTCATTCGTCACTCACAATCATGACACATAAATGAGTGACAGCACAAAATTTTTCAAAATCTGCATGAACACTGCATTAAAATTACCATTCGGGAATAAACAATTTTACTTGCAGGTCAATAGTTGACATGAAGGAAATTCCAACCGGGAATAATCGAACAGGACTGAATAATTCAGCAGTCTGGATCATAATGGTGTATGTTGTGGAACCCTGTGAATCAGGGGCATTGACTTCCAGTAAGTTCAGAATCAGTTAGTCTGAGGACAAATCCCGAAGCATCAGTTGATCAGGGGCAGTTTATTTGAGAAGCAGTTGATCAGAATGAATCTTCTCGAAACCCAATCAGGGGCGATCATTTAGAATGTTGTGATTTGAAAGCAGAGCCTTCCAATGGGTGATCAGATCAGGTTAAGTCGCTTGTACGCTCATTCAGGGGCAAGTCACCGCAGAGATAGTGAGACCAACCGGGTTGATAATTGTTTGATTGAGGATGAATCTTTTTTGTTATACAGATACCGGGGCAGGTAATCTCGAGGTTGTCTCGTGGCAAGTTGTTCAGAGTAATATCCCCAAGAGTTAGGTTGGGGCAAGTTGAGTTGCACTGGGGAAAGTTATTCAAGCAAGTCTGTTTATCCCCAGCCAGAGTTGAGTATCGGGGAATCGTGTCGTTACTCGTATCAAAAACCTTGACCTTCCGAAAAAGGTCTTGTTGTCCGTGGATCGTTATCCTACAATAAAACCTGTTACGTGTCAGAACTTTGTAACCAGGTCATTTTCCAAAATCCAGTTCTCGTCTGGCCCACATTTCTGTAAACACCAGTTCTCGCCTAGTACATGTTTTCGTTTAACCCATTACCGTATGGTCAACCTTTCCGTAAACATCAGTTCTCGTCTGGTGTGGTTTATTGTGGCATCAGTTCTCGTCTGGTGCATGTTACCTTTTAAACCAGTTCCTGTCTGGTCATCAATTCTCTAACCTGTTGTTACATCAGTTCTCGTCTGGTGTACGTTATTGTAACCAGTTCTCGTCTGGTCATCACGTCTTTAACCTATCGGTTGTATCAGTTCTCATTTGGTGCATGTCAGTTTTCAACCAGTTCTCGCCTGGTCATTTGTTCTCTAACATGTTATTCAGTCAGCCCCGTCTGATGTTCAAACCATAAATTAATTTTCGTCCGATAACCTAATCTATTTTGCTATCAGTTCTCGTCTGGTAGTCTATCCTTTGAATGCTAGTTCTCGTCTAGTATTTCCCATATCTTACAGCCTGTAAATAACTCATTTTTATCCTTTAAACCAGAAAAAGCCTAAAAAATATCTGACACGGTAATTCCCAATGACTCGCATGTTGTCACATTCCCCGATACGAAGCCCGATTGGTACCAGTTGTCGGTTAATGTTTTGTATTCCCTGTGGATGTTGTTAAATCAGGACTATTGCACTTCTTCAACAGATGGAAGTCACGTATTATCCCCGGAAGAGTTGAGATTATATCCCGCATCGGAATAAGATCAGAAGTATCCTCAGCAGAAAGATTGATGCCTGTGACAGAAGGGGCATTCTCAGCAGTGAGTTGTATACAATCGACCCCAGTTGGTTAATCCCCACAGAGCACAGATCGTCAATGGTTTAGAAAGAATGTCGCCGTGCATGGCAATCCTTCCCTTTTCCAGCATTGCTGAGATGATTCTGTGATATCAGGTTACCTTCAGTGGAGTTGACTTTGCTTCCGGCATTTATTTTGCCAAGTGGTGTCAGACCTGGTGTTCTCTGGCAGCTCGAGCTTACATTTACATTTGCATATACCACCATATTTGCAAAACGCATAGCATATCCACGCCGTACGGGGTCTAGCATCTATCAAAACATGTGCATATCATTTCCATGTCGTGTGGAACATTGCATCATTTTTCAAACATCCGCATTTCGAAGCATAGACCAGGTTGGTTACTTATTGACTTTCGAACTTGTTCCCCTGCAGAGTTGTTTGGTTAAGCTTCTCTTCTCCCCCAACGAAGTGATTTCTTCATATTTGTTGTTACGTCGGCACTGAAAAAGAAGAAGAAGAAAAATTGACATCATATCAAATTTCTGAAGCTGCCGCCTGTGGTCGAAAATGGGTGCCTGACAGTCGATTTAGAATTTCCCCAGGAGAGTTTTTCTCAGGTTCGCTGTGAACTGTGAGTCGACAAAAAAGATCCCATAAGTAGATGGGAAGGTGTTTGCTTGCTGAAGCATTATTTTGAAGATTCAGTACTCGTGGTGTCACACGGGTGATTGACGAAAAAGAAAATTTATCAGATAATTGACCAGTTGTTGCCGTGACAACCAAACTTCAGTTCATTGGAAGCTATTTCTCGGGCAGTTCTGCAGTTTATTTCTGCGATTGGCAAATTTCAGGGTTCTTTTGTATTCAACCGTCTTCTACCTTTGAATGTTTGAAAGCCATTCGCTCTTCAACCATTCAGGTCCAAGCCGCTTGAATAGGGGCAGCTGTTGCACCCTAAAATTTGACCAACCGGTTCTCCTATCTAGTTTATGATTCAACGCATTTCGCATTCGCATTCGCATACCGCATACAGTGCATTTTCTCATTCATACTGATTTTATCGGGATTACAGCCCTGTTTTCACATTTCGGGTATTTCAGACCGGGTCGAATAATCGGAGGTTATTTTGGGAAGTTGTGCGCTTCCCGGGTGTTTTCAGCTTACGGGGTTTTTGAGGACATCTCGGTGTCCGGGTTTTGCCGTTGGTTCCGCTTTGGTCTCGTGTTCCTTTTTATTTGGATTTAATTGCTTTTTTAGATTTTATTAGATTTAAATGGCATTTTTAGATATTAAATAGATTTTAAATAGGATATTGGTCTTTTGCTATTTTTTTTAATAGATTTTATATTTGTTTTTAGGATTTATTAGAATATTAGATAATAGGTTTTTAATAGATAATCTTTTCTAGAATTTTAATTGGTTTATTAAATAGGTTAAAATAGATTTTTTTTTAATAGTAAATTTTTAGATATAGATTTTAATCTAGATATAGAAATTAATAGTTTCTTTTTTCTTAAATAGATATTAATAGATATTAGTTTTAGTTTAATATAGAAATTAATAGATGTTTAGGATAATAGAATTAATTAGTTTTAATAGATTTTCTTTTTTATTAATCTTCATTAGTCATCATTTTCCATTAATTAGCATTAAATCCACTTTCATTTAATTAGTCCATCATTAGTTCATTTTCGTTTCATATTAATTCGTTAATTGAAGTTGATTTTCGTTTTTCATTTTATTAATCCATTTCAGTTTTCATTAATCTCATTAATTATTGTTAATTATCATTTTCATTATCCATTTTTAGTCTCACGTATCCACTGGGCCGTTTTATCCACAAATATTTCAGAAAGCCCATTTAGCAAGTCCAAGTGCCAAGTGTTATATAAAGCATCTGCCACGCGTGCAATCTCAGGTGGTGCCACTTCATTTTTTCTTCTCCGCATGAGTGCCACTTGGCGCACATGCAAGACTCCACTCACTCCCTCTCTGACCACGCGTCTTCCATGCACCTTCCCTCCAGCCACCTGTCTTCACCCTAGCCCCCGCCGGATGCATGGCCGCCAGCCATGCAACCACCACCTCCACCAAATTCCGGCCACCGTAACCGCCCTCCGACCGCCGCAACCTCACCGGAATAACCAAAAATCTCCAGAAACTCCTCATCTCGTCTATCGCATCTTCATCTTCTCCATGTTTTCTTCATCTGAAACTCATCATCAACAATCATTACCACTACGCCAATTCTTCAGATTCACCAATAAACATTATCTTTCATCCAAATCAAGAATGTTCATCACACCTGTATTACGTTCTTTCCAGATTTTTCCATAACATCTTCGTCAACCTTCAAAAGAATCTCCAGAAATTCATGAAGATTTTTCAAATCTTCATCGTGTTCATATCATTTCCAGAACAACGTCATCAACAATCTTCAACTAATTCCTAGGAATCATCAGATTCTTCATGCTTCTAGAAAATTATCACCGTCCAGATCCACATGCATCCTCCTCGACATTCACAAGGTTAGCCGTTGAAGTTGTTTTTCCAGATTTCGTGTCCTCGTTCTTCACTATCATCAAAGAACTTCATCTTCGCAAATCATCAAAGAACACGTATCAACCTTCGTCGGAAATCTTTCACGATCTCCATGGATCTTCATGTTAAAACCTTCAATCTTCATCAATGCTAACTTCGAGATTCTTCCAGATCTTTCGTCAATACCTTCAGATCTTCCGATTCAAGACTTTCAACAACTTCGTAACAATTCCCAGAAACCTTTCAAGAACTCCAACATCAACGCATCTCCAGATTCTTCGTCTTCAAGCATCCTTCACCGTCTCCAGTTTTTTTTTGCAAGTATTATCATCGCCGGATTTTCGTCAAGAACATAGACCTTCGGTGTCTTCGAGAAGTTCGTCTGAGATTGTCAAGCCATGGATTGCGCAGTTGTTGATTACTTCACTGGGGGTTACGAGATTCAGAAGGTTTTCTTGTTTAAGATTTGAATGAAGATGTTATGAGATCGGTTGTGAAGTTCGTGGAGGAGAAATAGATTGATTATGAGAGAGTTCGGATAAGGGAGGTGGGGGCGGCGTGTGAACAGTGAAAGGGAGAAGGAGAGTAAAAGACCTAGGGTTTTTTGGCTTCTGAGAAGTGAGGGAGGGCTGGATTGGGCCTCTAGGCCCAACGAGTTTTTGGGACAATGCACCCCTTCGTTTCCTTCGCTACACCCCCTCTGGCTGTTGTTTTTTTTGTTTGATTTGGGCCCCACCAAAAGGCCCAACCGTGGCATGTTACACACCCTTGTTTCACTCTTACACCCCTTCCCCCATTTTTGTTACTGGCTGTTGGGTTGGGCCTAACATTCCCTGTATTTTTTTGCTAGGAACCCCTCTGTACTGTATTAAACCCCCCTGCTGCATGTTTTGTTTTTTCTTTTATATTTTTCTTCCTTTTTTTTCTTGGAAATATTAAAAGCACATTATAGGGTATTATGGATTTAGTATAGTTTTTTCTATTTTCTTTATAGAATATATAGCTATTAGCATAGATTTTTAAACATAGAATAATATAGGATTTTATTTTTCTATATGCATTTTTTCTTAGAATATTTTCTAGTTGCGATTTAATTGTCGTATTTTAGGAGTAGCGTATTATTTCCATTTTGCTATTGGATTTTGTCTCCTATTTTCGTTTTCATCTGACTTTATTCCCGATTTTATTTTCTGGCTGGCCGTGTGACACGATTCAATTGGAGAATGATTTTCGATATCATTTCTCCATCTTGTCTTTGACGTGGATATTAATACGCTACCTCTTAGAGTTCGATTTCCCGTATAAATCGAACCATGACGGTCTAAACGTCACATTGTCCTTGATTCGAGTGTCATCATCAAGATCCAGAGAGGAGAAGATTGGAATGGAGCTTGCGCGTACGTCAGGAGCCCCGGAGCTGCTTTGTTCATTATCGTTGGCGTATTCAAATCTTCAGGCCACCAGCGAGTGTTGTGGGCTGCATCATCAGATACAAAGGAAGTGCCAGCTGAGGAGTTTCTTCTTAGGTTCTTGCGTGCGTGTCCCGAGTTCCTTCCCGTTAGGCGTAGGCCTGCTTCCTCTTTGTTCTCACCCCGTGCGAGCGAATCCCTGTTTCTTCTCTCTTGCTCCCGTGCAATTGAGATTCGTTTTCCCGTCGAACTACGTTAGCTCTGATCTCTCGTGCCCGACGAGAGCACGTAGGCATAGGATGCCGTATCCTAGCGAGCTCCCTTTTCTCCCTTTTCCCGTTCTCCGTTTTCCCTTTTCCAGGTTTTAGCTGTAGTAGGCTGAACTACAGCTGCTCTGATTTCTCGTACTGAGCGAGAATATGTAGGCATAGGATGCGATATCCTAGCGAGCACACTAACAACTAACCTATCTGTTCTCTCGCTGCTGTGCGATCGAGACTTTCCCGCTGACGACTGACGTTATCCTTTTCTCTTGCCCTTGCGCATTCGAGACCAGACCGTAGTTCCAGTTCCCGTAGGTTCCCGTACCTTTCAAACCAGTTCAATCTCTCACTCCTGTGTGATCGAGAACACCCTGTCTAGCCGTAGTTAGCCTGAACTACGTAAGCTCTGATCTTCCATGCTGTGTGGAAGTACGTAGGCACAAGACGCGAAGTCTTGGCGAGTCAATTCCCTGTAGTTTCCCGAACTACGATGACTCTGACTTTCTCTCTTGAGAATACGTAGGCATAAAGTGCGACACTCTATCGAGTCAGTTTCTTTCCGTTTAGATTTAGCAGCCGTAGATAGATTGTTTTGCATCCTTTAGACAAACCAAATAAGCGTGGATCCCGTCGAGTACGACGGACATGAGGGGTGCTAATACCTTCCCCTCGCGTAACCGACTCCCGAATCCAGGATTTGGTTGCGATGACCATTCCTTTCCTGTCTTTGCGGTAGGTTTACTTCGAGCGTTTCCTTTCCCTCCTGTTGGGATAAATAACGCACGGTGGCGACTCTTCTGTTCAGCCAGCGCCGATTTTCGCAGTAGCGACATATAAGCCACAACTTTCCCATCTTGCATTAAAACACCACCTAAACCGGATAAAGAAGCATCACAATAAACCACAAACGACTCCGTCGGATTCGGCAAAATCAAAACCGGCGCCATTGTCAACCTTCTCTTAAGCTCAACAAAACTCTTCTCACACTCAATATCCCAAACAAATGCCTTTCCCTTACAAGAAAATTGAGTCAACGGAAGTGCTAACTTCGAAAATCCTTCAATAAACCTTCGATAATAACCAGCTAATCCTAAAAAGCTTCGAATCTCCGTAACTGACTTAGGAGCTTCCCACTCCATTACCGCATCAATCTTGGACGGATCAACACTAACACCGTTACCAGAAATAACATGCCCAAGAAAACTCACTTCCGATAACCAAAACTCACACTTCGACAACTTAGCATATAATTGCTTCTCTTTCAAGATCTGCAACACAACTCTTAAATGCTCTACATGTTCTTCTTGGGACTTAGAGTAAATCAAAATGTCGTCGATGAACACATCCACAAAACGATCTAACTGATCATGAAAAATACGATTCATGTATTCCATAAACACTCCTGGCGCATTAGAAACTCCGAATGGCATCACTGAAAATTCATAATGACCATACCGTGTCCTAAAAGCCGTCTTTTGAATATCCTCATCTTTAACACGAATCTGGTGATAACCCGACTTCAAATCAATCTTACTAAAAACACGGGCACCAACCAATTGGTCCATCAAATCATCAATTCTAGGAAGCGGATACTTGTTCTTAATAGTTACCTTGTTCAACTGCCGATAATCAATACACAACCGCATACTCCCATCTTTCTTCTTTACTAACAATACCGGTGCACCCCAAGGAGAAACACTCGGCCTGACAAACCTCTTTTCCAATAAGCCATTCAATTGTTTCTTCAATTCCATCAACTCTGATGCCGACATGCGATACGGCGCTATCGAAATCGGTCTAGTACCTGAAACTAGATCAATCGAAAACTCGACTTCTCTTTCCGGCGGTACGTCCGCAATGTCCTCCGGAAATACTTCTAGAAAGTCGCACACCACTGGAACCATATCCAGTTCAACCTTACTCTCTTCCGACAATGATGCAAACAAACAGAACACTTGAGCCTCATCTGCCAAAAGTTTCTTCAACTCTTTAGTAGATAGAAAAATTTCTTCCTCATCCTCCTCCAAGGAAGGAAACCTTACTAACTTGTTACAACAATCAATACGGACTCTATTAGACTGCAACCAATTCACACCCAAGATCACATCTAATCCTTCTAACGACAAACACACCAAGTCCATAATAAAGTCTTTACCATATATGGTCAAAGGACAGCTTAAACATACCAAAGATGTAGTTACCGACCCCGAAGCGGGTCTCTCAATAATCATATCACCACCACAAGAAGACAAACACAAATCCAAACGCTTAGCTCAGTCAAAAGAAATGAATGAATGAGTCGCTCCGGTATCAATAATAGCAACTAAAGGCATATTATTAATAAAGCATGTACCTTTAATCAACCGATCCGCATTAGTAGTGTCTGCACCGGCTAATGCAAATACCTTCCCACTTGTTGGAGCTTGCTTTGGCTCAGTACACTTTGTACTAATATGACCAACTTCCCCACAGTTGTAACACTTCACCACGTTCCTTCTACAATCAGTTGTAGCATGGCCGATACCTCCACAGTTAGCACACTTCGCTCCATCCTTCTTACACTCAAAAGATTTATGCCCCACTTCCCCGCACCTAAAGCACTTAATGTGACCAGAACTTCCACCTCCGGACCTCTTAACAAAGTTTTCCCTATGCTTGCCTTTATCAGCAGGCGTCACATAAGGTCCACTCCTCACCGGTTGCTTCCCTCTCTTCTCATTCAAACTCTTATAGTGATTGGAACGAGCTTTACTATCTTCTTCAAAGATTCTACAGCATTCGGTCAAGTCCGAAAATCTCCTAATCCTCTGATAACCCACCGCTTTCTTGATCTCAGGGCGCAATCCGTTCTCATACTTAACACATTTGGAAAATTCCGCCGTCACCGCATCATAGTGAGGATGAAACTTCACTAACTCTGTGAACTTAGCCGTGTAGTCTATCACAGACATATTGCCTTGTTTCAATTCCAGGAACTCCATCTCCTTCTTTCCCTTCACACTCTCAAGATAATACTTTCTCAAAAATTCGGTGCGAAATAAATCCCAAGTGATTTCCTCGTCGTCCACTTCAAGAACTTGTCTCATACCGACCCACCAGTCATCGGCTTCTTCTCTCAGCATGTGAGTCCCAATTCTCACCTTGTTCCCTTCAGCACAATTCATAACTCTAAAGATCCTCTCGATCTCCTTTAACCAAATCTGAGCATCATCCAGATCAAATCTTCCCTTGAATACCAGCGGTTGATTCTTTCTAAACTCATCATTAGCGTTCACATTTGGCGCACCCTGCACCGCCCTAGCCATTGCCTCCAATGCAGGAGCCATCGCATTGTCATTACGACCAACCATATTCTGATTATTCCCAAAAATAACAACAAGGTTAAACAACCGTCCAACCAACAAAACGACGAGACAGACACAACTGACTCAACACTGGCTCTGATACCACTTAATGTAACACCTCCTTTCTATACCCCCAAATAAACAATCAAATTATTTAGGCACTTAATGAAAAGAATTCTATCAGAGTATAATTATAACATGGTATAAAAGAGGCGCATCACATTATCATCGAAACGAAACATAAATAATACCAGCTCACGAAGATATGTAACAAAAGAGGTAAATCTCAACTAAAAACAAAGCATAGCGCTTAAAACCCACACATCAACATTTAGAATAAAGCGGAAACATATAAACATTGAATTCACTTCATTAACATAAGCATCATATACATCGTTCAGATTAATTTAATTCATCAGTTGAGTTTACAAAACGTTCATTAGCAGATACATACACAGATGCATCACAAAAGAGTCAAAATAATTCCTAACTACCCAGTGTTACATATCAGAGCCATCTGACCAAAAGAAATGAAGACTCGCTTCACAAAGACTCCAGCAATCTAATCTGCAATGCCTCATAAAGCATTATAAAACAGCAGAAGGGTGAGAAACAATATCATAATACATAATGCACATAAACACACACACACACACACACACACATATATATATATATATATATATATATATATATATATATATATATATATATATATATATATATATATATATATATATATATATATATATATATATATATATATATATATATATATATATATATATATATATATATATACACACACACACACACACACACACACATAACGTCCTAAAACGTCTTCCGCATTCTCACCACAACTCATCTCACTACACCGTACATCGCAATGTATTCACGCTTAACTATTTACAAATAGAGCACCAAGCATATACAATGTGCATCAACAATGTTTATATCAATTCTTAAACATGCATACATATACACATATATTCACACATACATGTATATTTAAGCCTTCCATTCATGCCAATTATCAACAATCTACATAAACATCTACATTCATATTTATTCACCATACATCATGCACAAATGTCTACATGCAACTCACAGAGACCGACACACGACTCTATGCAGATGCAAATGCGGTACCGACTCATTTCAGCAGGTTCAATTGAAGAACCAAATAACCATCGCTCACACCCCACATGGGCATACGAGGTTCTGCAGATTCACCGAGGAATCAAATATAACCATCACAACATACGAGGTTCTGCAGATTCACCAAGGAATCAATAAATAACCATCGCTCACACCCCACAAGGGCACACGAGGTTCTGCAAATCCACCGAGGGATCAATAAATAACCATCGCTCACACCCCACAAGGGCACACGAGGTTCTGCAAATCCACCGAGGGATCAATCGACACAAGAATGCATACCATGATGCTTCACATACAACATGACTCATGACACTCTTGGAATGCATACATGTTTACCAACATACTCATGCAATCATCACATTCGTCGCATATATTCATTATGCATTCAAATATATGTATCACAAAGCATATATATATATATATATATATATATATATATATATATATATATATATATATATATATATATATATATATATATATATATATATATATATATATATATATATATATATATATTCATCATCCATTCACACCAATTTTCATACATGGTTCACATTCACAATCAATCTCGCCATGCATCTCTACTTAATTCAAATAATGCACAAAATTGCCAAACGACCACATTTCACACCTCACAAATCACAACTAGGATTCATACCATACGGTTACCACAACACATATAACAACATATAATTAGTCATCTCAGACAAGGAATGATCGCAACCAAACCACACAACCGATCCACGAATGGAAAACACAAGGAAAAAAAATGTGCTACTGTGTTCGCTAACCTTCGCCTGGCGAAGCCTCTGGCGAACCTTCGCTACTCCGTTCGCCTGGAGAACTTGCCAGCGAAGACCACTAGGATTTATTCTGGAATTACTTGCTAGCACTCACCAGCATACTCGCCTGACAAACCTTCGCCACTCTCATTCGCCTGGCAAACTTGCCAGCGAAGACAGGGTGGATGCTTCTGACTTGGTTCGTTGTTGCTCGCTGGACTTCGCCCGGCGAAGCTTCGCTGCCATTCGCCTGGCGAACCTGCGAACTCAGAACTCCCATGGCTGTCCAAAAGCCCAAACCTCACAAACCGACCGATTTAATCCAAATCAGTTCCAGTAGTACAACCCACTTATCACCCGACTATACTACACCGTCTATTCCAAATTCTAACCGATAAAACTCAGTTTCTACCGATTAAATCAACTTCCGACCTAGAAATGGAAACATAGAAAATAATCCAACAAATCCAATCTAGCATATACCTGATTAATCGCAAGCTAAGGTTGATTCTTGATGATTCTAGGTTTTGCTCCACTTTCTCTTCTTTTCTCTCCTCCTCCTTTCTTTCTCTTGTTTTTCTTCTTAATGTTTCTATCTTTCTCCTTTCTCTCTATATCACATATTCTATTTCTTTCCTCCCTAATTCTTTCCACACACTTATCAATTAATTCTCACAAAATATCCACTTAATATTATCACTAATGCCCAAAATACCCTCCAACCTATTTTTACCTGAAACTCTCAAAGTCGGCAAAAATAGCTCAATATGTAAACATAACATATTATCACACAAATTCCACATAAATAAAATAATCACTTAAATAAATCAAATAAGGACTCAATAAAAATGGGAATTCAGAATCGGGGCGTTACACTAACAAGGTTTTCAAGGTCAATGGACAACGGATGAAGCTATTCCATGAGAGTTCAGTACCTGAAGGTGCTACCATCGAAGAGTTTTCTTTGGAAGCATCCAACTACACTGCAACATGACCAGGGAGCACCCTTTCCTTTCTCTCACTCTTACTTTATAATCGAGTCCCCTTCATTGAGGACAATGTCTATTTTAAGTGTGTGTGTGTGGGGGGGGGGGGGGGGGGGGACCTCTATTTAGTTTAGTTTTTTTTTCTTTATTTCTGTTGGTTTTGTTATATATATATATATATATATATATATATATATATATATATATATATATATATATATATATATATATATATATATATATATATATATATATATATATATATATATATATATATATATATATATATATATATATATATATATATATATATATATATATATATATATATATATATATATATATATATATATATATATATATATATATATATATATATATATATATATATATATATATATATATATATATATATATATATATATATATATATATATATATATATATATATATATATATATATATATATATATATATATATATTTGTTTACTTAGAAACACAATGCATTTTTTGAAATTTTTAGGCTATAGATCAATTTGAGGTTAAATTGTGGAGACTTGGGAACAATTCATAAGATGGGTATCGTTTTAACACCTTAAGTCTCCCGAATATGGAAATCGATTTAGATACTTGTTATGACATAGTCTTGAATGTTCTTGTCCTTTAATAGCTCTTAAGTAGTTTGTCTAGCAGTCAGCACCATCTAGAAATCACACGCTAAGTAATTAAGATGATACAAAAAAGTGAATGATCCTGTGCTTAATAAGAATTCAAAATAGGAATCCGCCTTTTAAGTTAGGTGACCCTCACCCGGTCACTTAGGCTAACGGTTGTGAAACCTTAAAAAAAAAAAAGAGAAAAGAAAAAAAAAGACAAAAAGTGTCTAATTTTGAATTGTTAAAAATATATGGATCATAGTCACTAACAAGCTTATTTAACATGTGTGTGAATAGATAAAAGGCTTAATATGATTGCACTAGAATGAAAGAGAGCAAAAAGGAGGATGAGTAAGTTAGACTTAGGCATAATGACATACTTAGGCATAATGACATGATTTGGATTGGTTTGTATAGCCAGCTTTATGAACATACAATTGCGGATTTGTGTTCTTACGATATTCTTAGTGTGAAAAATTAGTACCTATCGATGCAATCTTGACCGAAGAAGAGTTTACAGCCTAGAATGAGTATCTAAATGTTTTTGTGTTTCATAAGTTATGATAATACTTTGCTCGGAGTGCAAAGGTTCAAGTGCGGGGGAATTTGATCAGTATATTTCGATGCACCTTCCTCTATGTTTAGACTTAAGCATTTCTATAGTTTAGTTTGTTTAATATACTATTTTATGATGTTTTTACAATTCAATTTATTTTTAGCCTTATTTGATTTTCGTTTGTTATTTTCAGCATTAGCAGCTTTTAATAAAAAAATTCACAACTGGAGCTACAGGAATCGGATCGAGACGTTCTACCCGTTGTTGGAAAGTTAAGAAAAAGATCTACAACTTTCATGTTGCACGAAGAAGCTGATTCGGATTTCCTGAGTCTCGAATAATTCGTTGAAGTTATGACTGTAATAATTTAGTTGTTTTTCCCTATTGGGTCTGGTTTAGGTTTCTGGCCTAGTTGAGTGTGTATTACAAACCTTATTCTGTTTATAAGGTTGCTGCTATGCTAAAGTAATTGCTACCCTAGTTTTTTCCGAAATTTCTTTTGCTTTTCATGTTTTCCATGGTGAACTAATCCTGAGGGAAAATCTGCCGGTTTTGAATTCCGCAATCCTTTGAGGTTTTATTACAATTTACGATTTAATTCAATTCCTTTCCAATTTGTTTTATAATTTTTGTTTGCTTAATTCGTTCTTATAAAATAGATCGGATTTAATTCGATTGATCTATGCTCCTTATCTTAATCACGGTTAACTTAAATTTTTCGTTAATTTGCGCCATCTTTTACCGTTTGCTTAATTCGGTGATTAGGAATATAAGTCGTGTAGTATTGCCGACGCTTGTTCGTCAATATTGCAACCGAATAGAGATTGGAACCGCTTAGGGAATTGGAATCGTAATGACCGATGATAAGTTGAGAGTCGAACCGGTAGATTAACCTATTTTAATCACTTATTTCAATAATCACTTTTTTTTACTGTTTATTTTCTTAATCGAATTCTAAATCAAAACTTAAAACCCCCCGTAAACCTTTTCTTTTAGTTGGTTGAAATAATACAAGAATCCTTGTGAATCAACATCTGAGTTATTGTCTCTTTACTACATTTTAAAATACTCATTTTTGATCCGTACGCGACAGAGGATCAGACAGCCTTCAGAAGTAAAACATCAGAGTCACGCTCAGAACCAGAATTCAAGAGAGCATTGCAGCAGCAACATATTGTCTTCTTAGAATCTTTCTGAATGTGAATAGATCAGAAGCATACATGTTTCTTATGACGCAGAAGCGACTTTAGTCAGATCAGAGTAACGTTGCACATGGTCTCTATCAGAGTCAGAGTTTTCTCTATCAAAGTTAGAACCTGTTTGTTAATTCTTTAGAAAAACAAACGTTAGAGTACCAAAATTATTCTCTCACAAATACTACTTTGTTATTATCAAAACTTAGAGATATCTTGCAGAACCAAATCTTATTCTAACAATCATATTAAGGAGTAAGACTTCGAAGTACCTTATCGACCTTCATTTTCTCTGTCAACGTCTCTCCAGAATTCTTCATCTAGTTGGTTAATTCTTGAACCCTTGTGAAGAAATCTGATATTGATTTGCCATCTTTCATGTGCAGCATTTCATACTGCTTTCTTTAAGACTGAAGGTGCACCTTCTTGACCTTCACATCTCCACCATAATATTTTTCCAACATATCCCATGCTTCTTTCGAAGTTGCAAGATGAGCTATTTTGTCAAACACCTTCGCCTCAACGCATTCGTGAATGTAAAATAGGGCTTTCTGATCTTTCTTCTTGGATTTCTTGTATGTCGCTTTCTGAGCATCATTCACATTTTTTTCTAGCGGTTGAAACCCCTCTGCTACATACTAAAACATATGTTGAACATTGAAGATGAATCTCATCTGAATGCATCATTTTTCACTATTCTTGTCATCAAGAGCTGGAAGATTTGTAGGAAAGTTGTTGCTGCATGTTCCAACCATAGCTTCAATCACTATTGATTATGGATTTTCAACCAGTCTCGTGATACCATGTGTTGGTGTTATCACACCATTATAATGCGAAAGTTAATTGAGAAAATGTTAGATAGAGTATTAGAGTGGAAGAGAAGAAAAGTGAGTATTTAATATTGAATGAGAGAAAATTATGTTAGGGAAAATATGTTACAAAATCTACACGAATAGTTATTATATATACAGATGGAATAAAGAATTAACTAAATTTAAATTATTAATACAGAACAAATACCCCGTCTTCGTCGCCATCTTCTGTTGTCTTATTAAATTGCAAATCACAAGATGTTTTTTTGTAAACAAATTAGTTCAACACGGAGTATTAGAGATGCTCCAATCCGTTTACAGGAGACTACCACCGACTTATACTATAGACTTACAGAAAATCAGTCAGGTTTTTAATTACAACAAAGTTTTGACCCCCGTAAAGAACACCCACCACCAAGAAAACATAATTATCTTGTCAACAATAACCATAGCAATAACCATAGAACCCCCGATCTTATTGTTAAACATTATCTGGTTCCTCAGCCACTATATGCTCCAACACACCGCAAACCAAATCAAACTCGTATTCTTTTTGCTGCATAAATTCCCCACCTTCAAGAATCAAGCCAAAAATTGATTACTAATCAAATTCTTCTCTATCCAACTAATGCCAACTCAATTACAAATACGCTCCCACACCACCTTAATTCTAGGACAACAATAAAATACATAATTTACATCTTCGTCAGCATTAAAACAGAACGCACAAACTTTTTCCACAAGATGTTAAAACTATTCGAACAACGATTTCATATCTTCAATAAAGGATTCTTTGTATTGATCCATGTATAAGATTGATCTTTGCTATAAATATAATTTATGACTCAATCATTAATAAAAGAAATCAATCCTTTCATTCAATTTCTTTCACTCATTATAAACCCACATTGAGAAAGAATCTCCACAATCTCATATGTGTAATAGGGCACCCCTTTAAAAATTACGGTGTTTCTTACTCTCCTTAAAAATAATGTTGCAAATTAACTTCAACTTTGAAATAGAAAACCAGCTTATGTCGCAACTAGAAGACAATAGTTCTCTCAACCAACTCCAATCTTGTTGGAAACTGTTATAATCTGTTGCACGAAATTTATGATACCCAGGACAAACAAAACTACAACATCCATATATATAGATATAAGGGTAGAAAATATATAGATTTTGAAGAGGTAACAGCAATCTGATAATTTAAAACTTAGTATTTAACTCACTAGACTTGGCAATGGCAATGGCACCAATAATGATCAAAGAACATATATAGCTTTATAATAACCCTAACAACGTACAAACATTCAGCTAGAAATAGCAATATAGCATCATGCAAGACCAGCCTCCAATCCTTTGAATGTATCATAAAGAGGCATATTCAATGTCTCCGGCAGATAGAATGCAATCATCCCACCTAAAATCCCACACACTGCAAACACCCCAAACGGCAACCAACCACCCAAAACCACCACAAAAGGCACCAATATCGCCCCCATTTGCACCGCTTGCGCTGTACTTCCAAGCGCGGTGTTCCTCACCACCGTAGGAAATAACTCCGTGGTGTAAATAAACAACAAGTTATAAGTCCCTGCTATCCCAAATATACCTAAAACACCACATACCATTTTAATCACTTTCCACACCCCTATATTACTCATCAAACTCCCCATTAAACAAAAGAATCCGCTAAACCACATTGTCCCTATTGTCAATGGCTTCCTCCCGAATCTATACGACAACACCGCCATTAGCATGAACGCCGGTAACTCTGAAACGGCATTCAGAAGCACGTTCATGTAGAGGTTGGTCTCGAGATTGGTAACGTTTAAACTTAAACCATACCACATCACCGAGCTTAAGAAGTTAAGAGCAACCGCTAGAATTAACCTAATACGCGTAGCTGGGTGGCGAATAACATCGACAATGGATCCACCTTGCGCATCCACGAAATCAAGATCATTTGTTTCATTTTTTGAGTTTGTTACTTCTTCGTCGAGTGCGAGGACAACTCCTTCTGGAAGATGATTCCCATTGAAAGAAGCAATGGTGGCCATGAGCGTAGTAGCTTCTTTTATTCTTCCTTGAATGAGGTACCATCTTGGGGACTCAGAGATGAAGGGAAGGACGAAGATTATGTAGAGGAGAGAGGGAATGGATGTGACCATATAGAGTGTGCGCCATGTTTGGAAGATGTAAGCGATGCCAGAGAGAATTGCAATGCTGCCGGAGAAGAAGTAGAAAGTGGATAAACCTGCCGTGCCGCGTTTTGATGGACCAACAGGTTCGGTGGCGAGGACGAAGGCGCAGAGACCAACCCCGCCGGTGCTGAAGCCAGTGAGGAGGCGGAGGAGGAGATAGGTCCAATAGTTAGGAGAGAGTGTTGTTAAGCAGCCAAATATGGCGCTTAGGGCACAAACCACAGTGAGAGATCGTTTTCTTCCTAGATATGAGTCTGAAAGGTGACCAAATACTCCAGCTCCTGAAATTACAACATCTATGGTATGATTATTTAGAAAATGGAAAAGTTATCCATAGTAACTAAATATGCTTTATACTTTTTTTAGCTTTAATATTAGTAAAAAAATTTTAATCCTTGTAACATCCAATTTAACCTTTATATTAAACAACTTAAAAGTAAATATTTTGTATAGTATAGGAAATATTACATCATGCTAACAAATTATTTAATGACACTAAGTAAGTAGAAAGTAGAATAATAAGTTAAGTATATCATTTTATTTGGATAAAGCGAGCCTTCTCGAGTTAGGTTCTATATCAAATTCTGAAATTAAACTAAAAAAAGATTTTTATCATCTAGTTGGTTATAGAAAAATTCTTAGATAAAAATAACTATGAACACTTAGTTATACATACATTCAATTATATTTTTTTTATTAATTAAAAAAAAATTCTCTCTCAGTACATCATAATTATCCTATAATTCTAATTAAAAAAATTAAATTTTAATTAAATTTATAATTTTCTCTCTCTCTTGTTAGATGTTTCTAAAAATATAAATTTATGTGTGCTTTCATACAAATATTTCTTATAGATACTAATATTCAACCAAATCAATTATATTTGTTTTATAAACAAATGTCCTAAAGTCACTCAATAGCATTCTTTAAAATATTAGGAATCAAAAGAAAAAAAAATGGAATATCTCCAAAACTTGAAAATTAAATATATCTTTCATGGAAATTAAATTCAAAACTCTTTTAATCGAGTAAGTTCAAAACAACTTGTAGATAAAAACGACTAGATATAAACATTTTCTTCCAGACACATGACAAAGGTTTGTTGCTTTGACACAAGAAAGATGATCATGATTTCATCCTTATCGACACAACTCAACCTATTTGTAGTTTTGGTTAAGACAAGTTTGATGCGTGAACGACTCTAGTTATCGTCGTTAATTACTATCGTCCCAAGTCATCTGGATTATCGACATCTTCACTTTGCTTCTTCTGAGCTTCTTTTGAAGTTGTTCATGTGGGGGTTGTGGTTTGAGGTATGGTTCAACATGAAGATTGGGTGGAGGTTCGACGGGGGAATAAGAATTGTGAAAAATCAACAAGGAGATCAATTTGGACAGGCAGAGGTGACAAATCTATGGAGGTCGGAGATAAAATAACCTCGTTTTTCTTCACCGAATTCCCAAACGATCATGAGGCTAAAAAGATGTTTGATGTATTCAAAGAATACAAGCTTGTATTGGAGGTGGTAATCCCGCCAAAGAGAGATAAGTGGGGAAAATGATATGGATTTGTACGCTTCAAGAATGGCGAAGATGATAGACTCATGACAGTCAAACTTGACAACATTATAATCAATGGGAAGAAGATTTATGCCAACGTGCCCAGACTTCAAAGAGTGAGATTGTGGCCTCGTAATGGTGGAAATGTGCATCATTCAAAGAGGGTGTATTTGGCTAAGGGGCGATCAAACTTTATCGATGGGAATCTAGGACATAACATCAGACCTAATATTTCATTTGCTCAAGTGGTGGGTGGATATAGATGGGGTCTCAGGAATAATCATGCAGGAAGAGGCATAAGAGATAAACAGGAAGACTTCAATAAGAATTTTCTGGGCACAAAACCTTCATTTGCGCACCTTTAGTTTAAGGTTAACAAGGAAGAACTTCAAAGATTTGAAAAGCGTATGTTGGCATTGTGGAGAAATCAGGTTCGACTTATAGCATTCAAGATGCACTACTGGCTGAAGGATTTTTCCATATTAAGGAAACTCCTATGGGTGCAAACCTCTGCCTCTTAGAAGAAGATGTTCAAGGGAGATTACGAAGTGGATTAAAGAAGAGGAGATCTAGGTATCCCGTTGGTTCTTTGAGATTCATCCATGATCGCCGGATGACATGGATAACGAGAGACTCACCTAGATGTGCTGTTATGGACTTCCTTGTCATGCGTAGTCCTCCCGTTTTTTTTAATTTTATAGCTGGAAAGGTAGGCATATTCATTCAATCTAACGATGAGACCGAAAGTTTGAAGAAGATGGATGTTGCCAGGTTTCTGGTAAAAGTAAAATTCTCCATTAATCTAAATGAGGTATTCAATGTTCAGGTGAACAAAAGGATTTATAGGATCAAATTGATTGAGGATTCCCATCGTCCAATGAGGATCGATCCTTTAAAACGGAACAAGAGGTTGAATGTTACTGATGATTCTAGTTTGAGGATTGATGGTGATGAAGATGATTGGGGTGACTCAACGGAGGAGGAAGTGGAGGATGAGGGTGGAACATCACCAGAAAGATCAGGTAACGGCAAAAAATAAGATGTGATTTCCAAAGTTCTAGGCAACGATCAAGGTAGTCCAATGGGCGTGATGTAGATGGAAATACGAGAAAGCTGACAGAAAAAGGTGGTGTGTCTACTTCTGTGGTTTTGGGTAACAAAAAGTGAAATATTGGAAGTAGGTATGAGGACAAGGTTGTACAAGAGGACTTAGGTCACATATCAAATCTAATTGATATGTTTATGACTAAGAACGAGGATGTGGAACCTAAAACTCTTGGAAGTCAGAGGGAGGATTTAGTGGTTACTAAGGTTGTTAGAGATACAACCAAGTTGGATGTTGGGCCTAACATATATCCAATATCGGTTACGGACCCTTTAAATGGCGGCCTAGATGTGTTAATAAAGCCCGAGAAGAAGAAATTGTTATATGACATATACAAAAATTTGAAGATCCCTTTTTCATCCTCTTACTGTTCAGCCTTAATTCTCTCTGATAATCCTAAATTGGATTTCCCTATATGTTCAACCTCAACTTTACCACAAAATCTAGATATTAGCCTTAGTAGCTCCTTTTTTAAAGATTATTTATCTCAATACTTTGAAGGTTGTGTGCTCTGTTGTGATTTAATTGGGGATTCTGATGTAAATCAAAGTAACTCTCGCATTTTGAGGAAACTCGAGGATGTTCCAACCAGGGTGTGGGAATCAACTAAAACGTTGTGCATCGAAGGAGATGAAGACGACGTGGTTTTCGCGGGTATCATAAAAAATGAAGAGGCCAATGATAGAGCTCCAAATCAAACTCAGGGGGAGGTTGAAAATATGTGTAGATGAATTTTGTTAGCTTTAACATTAGAGGATGCGGTGGCAGTGCTAAGCGCAATAGAATCAATGGAATCATCACAAAGGGAAATGCAGATGTCTGCTTCTCGTAAGAGATCAAGTGTAAGAATATGGTGGATAGTACAGTAGGTAGTTTGTGGGGAGACACAAATTGCAATTGGTTCGCGACTGACTCAACTGGGCTAGTAGGAGGTATATTGATAATATGGATAAAGGATTTCTTGTATCCTTTTGCCAGTTTTCGGGGGAATGGATTTATGGGTGTGTATGCATTGTGGAAGGGGAAAAACTATATCTTATTAATATTTATTCTTCTTATTGCTTGGCTGCTAAGAGACGTATGTGGGCCAAAATTTTGAATTTTAAGGCTAGAGTGGATCTTGGGGAGTGGCTTTTAGGTGGTAATTTCAACGCAATAAAAAATATGGAGGAGTGTAAAAGCAAGCGTTCACATTGTACGACTGGAATGGAAGATTTTAGGGCTTTTATTGACTTAATGAATCTTGTAGACCTTCCTACATCGGGGAGTAAATTTACTTGGTTTAGCTCTAATGGAAGAAGCAGTAGCCGCTTGGACAGATTTCTACTTTCTTATGACTTATTGAAGGATTTGAACACTGTTATGCAAATTGTAGGCAACAAAGACATGTCAGATCACAGGCATGTACGACTCAAGGCTAAGAATGTGAATAGGGGCCCAAAACCCTTTAAAAAAATTCAATTGTTGGTTTGAACGTTCTGAATTCATTGCGTTTACCGAAGCAGAATGGAACTCGTTCGTGGTTGAAGGTAATGATGCATACTTGCTGACAATGAAATTCAAATTGCTCAAAGAGAGAATTAAATGGTGGAACAAAAATATCTTTGGATGGTTAGATTTAAATGTGAATTGTGAGGCTGACATTATTAATGAGGTGGAGGATTTCTTTTCTACTGCTATTGGTGTTGCTTCTAATTTATAGAGCTACAAAGGAGAAGACAGGCTCAAATTAATTCTTGGAAGAATATGCGCATTAGAGACAGTATTATAAAACATAAATCAAGGGGTAAAAAGATCCAAGACGGTGACCAAAATACCAAATATTTTCATGCCATACTTAGTCACAGAACCAGGAAGAACACCATATCTTCCTTCCTTGTTGATTTTGAATATGTGGACTGTAACGCCCATTTTAATTATCTAGTTTTTTCTGTGTTATTTTAATTGCGGTGTGTTTCGTGGGGTTGTGTCGAGTGCGTGGAAGTGCCCTTAAGTGTGGAGGTTAATTGATAACTTTGGACCTTAAGAATAATAATATAATTATTAATGATAATGATAGTTTAATGAATAATAGTAATATTATTAATATTATTATTATTAATATTATTATTATTATTATTATTGTTATTACTATTATTATTATTAATATTATTATTATTATTATTATTATTAATGGAATAAAAGAATTAGTAAGAAGGGGTATTAGGGAGTGTTTGGGAAGAAAGAATTATTGGAGAGGAAAGAAGAAGGAGAACACGATAGAAGAAGAGGAAATTGGAAAAGAAGAACACGATCAAGATTGAAAGGAAGGATCAAGGAGGAAGAGGAAAGCTTGGATTTCTGAATCTTCTACAACTTGATCGAATTTTCGAGGTAAGGGGGGGGAGGGGAGAATCGGGTCGAAATTAGTATTTGCATTAATTTTAGGTAGAGGGGGATTTCCCTAACCCCATAGGTTTTGATGAACTTAATTGTTATGTTGTTGTGATTCTGAGTTGTTGCTGATATGATAAAACCATTGCATGTGATTGTTGGGATGATTTTGGGGATTTCGGTAGTTTACAATTTTTAGGCCGAAAGTGAATAGTTTGGTTGAGCCGAGGTTTTGTCGGGTAGAATCGAGAATAGAGCATGTAGCTAGGACGTAGAATGTTGGCCTGATGATGTGGGAACTGGTTTGCGCGTAATCGGCTGATTTCGGAGAGCTGTACCGATTCTGCACAGTGGGATTTTTGTGAAATCGCAGACGTTCGCCAGCTGCTTCTCTGGGCGAGCTAGTAGCGAACCTTCGCTAGGGATTCGCTAGGCGAACTGGGTAGCGAATGCTTCCAGTAGCCACTGTCTACCTTCGCTGGGGAGTTCGCTGGGCGAGCTAGTAGCGAGCATTCGCTGCGGGGCTTCGCCGGGCGAATGAGCCAGCGAGCATGACAGTAGTTTGTGTTTTTGTGTTGTTCTGTTCTGTTATCTTGTGTTGTGAAACCCTTGTTAGTCATGATCGAATATGAGATTGATGTTGATCATTTAAGAGTGTATGTGTGATATTGGAATATAATTCCTTGTTGTTTGTTGAATTTGAATAATTGAGTTGAGGTATGTTATTATACATGGATGTGGTGATGTGTGGAATATATATATATATATATATATATATATATATATATATATATATATATATATATATATATATATATATATATATATATATATATATATATATATATATATATATATATATATATATATATATATATATATATATATATATATATATATATATATATATATATATATATATATATATATATATATATATATATATATATATATATATATATATATATATATATATATATATATATATATATATATATATATATATATATATATATATATATATATATATATATATATATATATATATATATATATATATATATATATATATATATATATATATATATATATATATATATATATATATATGATGTATGAAATTGTGATAGGAAGGATCGTGTGCACCTTGTGTGCTTAAATTGTTGTTATGCATTGGTGTGTGCATAGCATGATGTTTTGCTGGGTTGAATCATTGCTCGGTGGAGTGTATGTGATTCACCCGTACTCCGAAGGGGAGCATAGTGAGGATAGATCATTGCTCGGTGGAGTGTATTTGATCTATCCGGGTTGATTACCCGTACTCCGAAGGGGAGCATAGTGGGGATAAATCATTGCTCGGTGGAGTGTATGTGATCCATCCGGGTTGATTGCCTGTACTCCGAAGGGGGGCTTGTGGGGATAGATCGTTGCCATTGGGGGTGTATGCGATCTATCCGGGTTCGATTGAATGAACCAGTGAGTTGGTACCGCATATCATGGTGTTGTGTTGCATATGTTTGCATTATTTTATGTGTTGTATTGGTGTTGGACAGTAGGTCCGGGTCGACGTATGTGGAATGATGTTTGTATGTTACTGTCTTTTATTTATGTATGTTATTACCGTTATATTTTGATCGTGATTTATCACCCCTTTTATTGTTGTTGTGGTCTGTGCTTCTTCGGAAATACAGATAATACAGGTGCATAGCTAGCTTGGATAGTGGTGAGTCGAGTCGTAGGGATGCTCTAATACATAACACGGGGCTTTGGGAAGTTATTTGTTTATCTGATGATTTTGTTTTAACTCCGTGTCGTATCATGTTTTGATGGATCTATTGATGATGTTTTGTATATTTTGGGCGGATGGCCGAATATGATGTATATGATATTTATATGTATATATATCTATATGATGATTTCCGCTGCTTATTGTTGAATTCATATAAATGAAATGTTTTGTTGAGTTTTTGTTTTGTGATATCCCCTGTTGGTGTGGCAACTCTGATAATTGTTTAATTTATTCGCTATTTTATTTTACTTTGGGGAGCGGGGTGTTACAAGTTGGTATCAGAGCAGGTCGGTCCGTCCGGCTAGTGTAGTAGTTGAGTCTGTCTTTAGGATAGAGTTTGTTTATCTGTTAACCTGGCGTTGTTGTTATTGAGCAGTATGGTGGGAAGGAATGATGTTTGCGTTGGCTGCGGCTATGCAAGTGATGGCGCATGTGGTTGCTAATCAGAACCATGTTGCAGGTGCGTAATTCAGGGATTTGGGGCAGTTTCGGAGTAACAAGCCGTCGACGTTTCAAGGAGGAATTTTGGATCCCGAAGCTGCTCAGAAGTGGCTGAAGGCGATTGAGAAGATTTTCAGGACGATGGGTTGTAACGATGAGAAAAAGTGAGCTTTAGTACCCACATGCTGGAAGGTGAAGCGGAAGCTTGGTGGGACAACAGTCGCCAAAGATTGGAGACTGCAAGGACTGCGATTACTTAGGAGGTGGTTCGAACTAGTTTTCTGGAAAAGTATTTTCTGGAGGATATTCAAAGCGCTAAGGAGATAGAGTTTCTGGAGCTGAAGCAGGGAAATATGACGGTGGCTGAGTATGCTGCTTTTGAAGAGTTGGTGCAGTATTGTCCTCATTACAATACTGACGGGGCGGTGACCTCCAAGTGTTTGAAGTTTGAGAATAGGCTGCGTCCAAAAGTTAAGATGGGGATCGCTTGTCAGAAGATCAGGGATTATCCTGAGCTGATAAGTAGAAGCAGGATTTATGATAATGACAACCGAGCTAGGATTGCACATTACAAGCCTGCAAATGACCGTAAAGGTAAGCAGAGATTTGACGGTACTCCTTACAGTGTTCCTACTAATAAGGTGAAGTTTAAGGCTGCTGTTGATAAGAAGCACAAAGAAGGGAGAGCGACTGCTGGTATGAAGTGTTTCCGGTGCGGTGGCGCGGGTCATCGTGTCAATGATTGTTCTCATGAGGTGAAGAAGTGTTTCAAGTGTGGTAAGCCAGGCCATGTGATAGCTGATTGTCGGACCGCTATGCCTATCTGTTATAACTATGGTGAGAAGGGTCACATCAGTACGCATTGCAAGAAGCGGAAGCCGTCTCAGGTGTCTCAGACCAGTGGTAAAGTGTTTGCAGTGGTGAGAACTCAAGCTGCCAGTGAGGAGCGTTCTATTCAAGGTACTTGTTTCATCAATAATGTTCCTTTGTCTGCTATTATTGATACGGGTGCAACCCACTCGTTCATATCTGTTGATTGTGTGAAGATGTTAGGTTTGGTGTCGACTACTCTTGAGCGGTGGATGACTATTGAAACTCCCTCTGTTGGTTCAGTGACTACTTCTTTGGTATGTTTGAAGTGCCCACTGACTATTTTTTGTAGAGATTTTGGAGTGGATCTGATTTGCGTGCCCCTTGGTAAGTTGGATGTTATTCTGGGTATGAACTGGTTGGAGTTCAACCGAGTATATATCGATTGTTTTCGGAAGGTGTTGTTGTTGCTTACGCCAGAGGAAGAAGCATTGGCGGATTCCTTGTCTAGTAAGGAATTAAGGATCTTGTTGGAGGACGAAGCTAAAATGTTTGCTTTATTTGCATCATTAGCTGTTGACGGAAAATTGTCACTGAAGGAGTTGGCGGTGGTGAAGGAATTTCCTAAAGTGTTCCCTGACGATATTACAGAGTTACCTCCAAAGAGAGAAGTTGAGTTTAGCATTAATCTTATACCTGGTACGAGGCATATCTTTATGGCTCTGTACAGGATGTCGGCAGTGGAATTGGCTGAATTGAAGTCTCAGATTGAAGAGTTGTTGGATAGGAAGTTTATCAGACCGAATGTGTCACCGTGGGGAGCTCCAGTACTGTTGGTAAAGAAGAAGGATGGTAGTATGCGTTTGTGCATCGATTACCGTCAGTTGAATAAAGTGACCATAAGAACAAATATCCTCTTCCAAGGATTGATGATTTGATGGATCAGTTGGTGGGAGCTCGAGTGTTTAGTAAGATTAATTTGAGGTTGGGTTACCATTAGATCAGAGTGAAAGAAGGTGATATTTAGAAGACCGCGTTTAGAACTCGTTATGGACATTACGAATATGCGATAATGCCTTTTGGAGTGTCTAATACGCCGGGAGTGTTCATGGAGTATATGAACCGAATCTTCCATTCTTATTTGGATTAGTTTATTGTTGTGTTCATTGACGATATACTGATTTATTCTAAGTCTGAGGAAGAGCATGTCAGACATCTGAGAATTGCTTTGCAAGTGTTGAAGGATAATAAGTTGTTTGCTAAACTATCAAAGTGTGAGTTCTCGTTGAAGACGGTGAGTTTCTTGGGGCATGTGATTTCTGGTGATGGTATATCGGTAGACCCATCTAAGGTGAGTGCAGTATTGCAGTGGGAACCACCGAAGATAGCAACAGAAGTTAGAAGCTTTTTGGGTTTGGTAGGATACTATCGAAGGTTTATCGAAGGTTTTTCTACTTTTGCGTTGCCATTGACTCAGTTGACGAGAAAGAACCAAGTTTTTGTGTGGGATGCTGCTTGTGAAGAGAGCTTTGTAGAATTAAAGAAGAGATTGACTACGGCACCGGTGTTAGTATTGCCGACTCCGAGCGAACCGTTTGTGGTGTACTGTGATGCGTCTAAGATGAGATTAGGTGGAGTTCTTATGCAGAATGGTAAGGTGGTGGCCTATGCTTCGCGGAAACTGAGGGTGCATGAAAGGAATTATCCTACTCATAATCTTGAATTGGCTGCGGTAGTTTTTGTGTTAAAGATCTTGAGGCACTATTTGTATGGTTCAAGATTTGAGGTGTTCAGCGACCATAAGAGTCTGAAGTATCTGTTTGATCAGAAGGAGCTGAATATGAGACAGAGAAGATGGTTGGAATTTTTGAAGGATTACGATTTCAGTTTGAGTTATCATCCAGGAAAGGAAAATGTGGTAGCAGATGCTTTGAGCAGAAAAGCGATTCATATGTCGCCTTTGATGGTGAAAGAAATGGAACTTATTGAGCAGTTCAGAGATTTGAGCATGGTTTATGAGACTACGACAGATTGCGTGATGTTGGGCAAGTTGCAAGTGAAAACGACTTCTTAGATATGATTAGAGAAGGCCAAAAGCTAGATGTGAAGCTAGTGGATTTGATGTCTGGAGTAGGAAGTGACTCTGATAGTGATTTTAAGTTGGATAGTGCAGGTGTGCTGAGATTCCGAGGCAGGATTTGTGTGCCGGATAATGACAAGATGAAGAAGTCAATTCTGAGTGAAGGACATCATAGTAGTTTGAGTATTCATCCAGGAGCTACGAAGATGTACCACGATTTAAGGATGTTTTGGTGGTCAGATATGAAAAAGGATATAGCTCAGTTTGTTTACGCCTGTTTGACGTGTAGGAAATCGAAGGTGGAACATCAAAGACCCTCTAGATTTATGCAACCGTTGGAAATTCCGGTTTGGAAATGGGATTGTATCACCATGAATTTTGTTACAGGATTGCCGAGCACGGCGAGAGGATTTGGTGCCATTTGGGTAATTGTGGATCGGCTTATGAAGTCTGCACATTTTGTGCCGATTAATATTAGTTTTCCGTTGGAGAAGCTAGCAGAGATTTATATTCGGGTGATTTTGAAGCTTCATGGTGTGCTGGCGAGTATTGTGTCGGATAGGGATCAGAGGTTCACTTCAGAATTCTGGAAGAGTTTGCAGGAAACTTTGGGTACTAAGTTGAAGCTGAGTTCAGCTTATCATCCGTAAACTGATGGTCAGTCAGAGAGGAGTATTCAGACGTTGGAGGATTTGTTACGGGCTTGTGTGTTGGAAAAAGGTGGTGCGTGGGATACTCATTTGCCATTGATCGAGTTCACGTACAACAACAGTTACCATTCTAGTATTGGGATGGCACCTTTTGAGGCTTTGTATGGTAGAAGGTGCAGAACTCCTCTGTGTTGGTATGAGACGGGTGAGAATGTGGTTTTGGGACCGAAAATTGTGCAGCAGACTACTGAGACAGTTCAGATGATTCGTGAGAAAATGAAAGCGTCTCAAGATAGGCAGAAGAGTTATCATGATAACCGTAGAAAAGCGTTGGAATTCTGTGAAGGTGATCATGTGTTCCTGAGAGTTAACCCAGTGACCGGTGTGGGTCGTGCGTTGAAATCCAAGAAGCTGGATCCGAAGTTTATTGGGCCGTATCAGATTTTGCAGAGAATTGGTGTTGTGGCTTATAGGGTGGCGTTGCCGCCTGAGCTTTCGAATTTGCATGACGTGTTTCATGTGTCGCAACTTCGAAAATATATCACGGACCCATCTCATGTGATTCAGAGAGATAAAGTGCAAGTTAGGGAGAATCTTACCGTTGAGACGATGCAATTGAGAATCGAAGATCGTAAGATGAAGCAACTCCGAGGGAAGGAGATAAATTTGGTGAAAGTGGTTTGGGGATGTGCTGCAGGTGGCAGTGTGATCTGGGAATTGGAAAGCAGGATGCGGGATACGTATCCGGAATTGTTTCCATCAGGTAATTTTCAGGGACGAAAATAATTAAAGTGGGGAAGAGTTGTAACGCCCATTTTAATTATCTAGTTTTTCTGTGTTATTTTAATTGCGGTGTGTTTCGTGGGGTTGTGTCGAGTACGTGGAAGTGCCCTTAAGTGTGGAGGTTAATTGATAACTTTGGACCTTAAGAATAATAATATAATTATTAATGATAATGATAGTTTAATGAATAATAGTAATATTATTAATAATAATATTATTAATATTATTATTATTGTTATTACTATTATTATTATTATTATTATTAATATCATTATTATTATTATTATTATTATTATTAGTGGAATAAAAGAATTAGTAAGAAGGGGTATTAGGGAGTGTTTGGGAAGAAAGAATTATTGGAAAGGAAAGAAGAAGGAGAACACGATAGAAGAAGAGGAAATTGGAAAAGAAGAACACGATCAAGATTGAAGGGAAGGATCAAGGAGGAAGAGGAAAGCTTGGATTTCTGAATCTTCTACAACTTGATCGTATTTTCGAGGTAAGGGGGGAGAATCGGATCGAAATTGGTATTTGCCTGAATTCTAGGTAGAGGGGGATTTCCCTAACCCCATAGGTTTTGATGAACTTAATTGTTATGTTGTTGTGATTATGAGTTAATGTTGATATGATAAAACCATTGCATGTGATTATTGGGATGATTTTGGGGATTTCGGTAGTTTACAATTTTTAGGCCGAAAGTGAATAATTTGGTTGAGCCGAGGTTTTGTCGGGTAGAATCGAGAATAGATTATGTAGCTAGGACATAGAATGTTGGCCTGATGATGTGGGAACTGGTTTGCGCGTAATCGGCTGATTTCGGAGAGCTGTACCGATTCTACACAGTGGGATTTTGTGAAATCGCAGACGTTCGCCAGCTGCTTCGCTGGGCGAGCTAGTAGCGAACCTTCGCTAGGGATTCGTTAGGCGAACTGGGTAGCGAATGCTTCCAGTAGCCACTATCTACCTTCACTAGAGAGTTCGTTGGGCGAGCTAGGAGCGAGCATTCGCTGCGGGGCTTCGCCAGGCGAATGAGCCAGCGAGCATGGCAGTAGTTTGTGTTTTTGTGTTATTCTGTTCTGTTCTCTTGTGTTGTAAGACCCTTGTTGGTCATGATCGAATATGAGATTGGTGTTGATCAGTTAAGAGTGTATGTGTGATATTGGAATGTAATTCCTTGTTGTTCGTTGAATTGGAATAATTTAGTTGAGGTATGTTATTATACATGGATGTGGTGATGTATGGAATATATATATATATATATATATATATATATATATATATATATATATATATATATATATATATATATATATATATATATATATATATATATATATATATATATATATATATATATATATATATATATATATATATATATGATGTATGAAATTGTGATCAGAAGGATCATGTGCACCTTGTGTGCTTGAATTGTTGTTGTGCATTGGTGTGTGCATAGCATGATGTTTTGTTGGGTTGAATCATTGCTCGGTGGAGTGTATGTGATTCACCCGTACTCCGAAGGGGAGCATAGTGGGGATAGATTATTGCTCGGTGGAGTGTATGTGATATATCCGGGTTGATTACCCATACTTCGAAGGGGAGCATAGTGGGGATAGATCATTGCTCGGTGGAGTGTATGTGATCTATCCAGGTTGATTGCCCGTACTCCGAAGGGGAGCTTGTGGGGATAGATTGTTGCCATTGGGGGTGTATGCGATCTATCCGGGTTTGATTGAATGAACCAGTGAGTCGTTACCGCATATCGTGGTGTTGTGTTGCACATGTTTGCATTGTTTTATGTGTTGTGTTGGTGTTGGACAGTAGGTCCGGGTCGACGTATGTGGAATGATGTTTGTATGTTACTGCCTTTTATTCATGTACATTATTACCGTTATATTTTGATCGTGATTTCTCACCCCTTTTGTTGTTGTTGTGGTCTGTACTTCTTCGGAAGTACAAATAATCCAGGTGTGTAGCTAGCTTGGATAGTGGCGAGTCGAGTCGTAGGGATGCTCTGATACATAACACGGGGCTTTGGGGAGTTATTTGTTTATCTGATAATTTTTTTTACTCCATGTCGTATCATGTTTTGATGGATTTATTGATGATGTTTTGTATATTTTGGGCGGATGGCCGAATATGATGTATATGATGTTTATATTTATATATATCTATATGATGATTTCCGCTGCTTATTGTTGAATTCATATAAATGAAATGTTTTGTTGAGTTTCTGTTTTGTGACATCCCGTGTTGGTGTGGTAACTCTGATCATTGTTTAATTTATTCGCTATTTTATTTTACTTTGGGGAGTGGGGTGTTACATGGAGGATATTCATCTAGTGAACCTGGCGGCCAAAGAACATTTCAAGGCCATGTTCCAATCTTCTTCTTGTTTTAGGCCAGAGTTTGGTTTATTAGGAATTACTAGGATGTTAGAGATATTATTTTTGAAAATGGTGGGAACAAAAGTCTGGTCCCGAACGGATTTAATGTTGTATTTATCAAACGATGTTAAGATATTGTTGGCTAAGAGGTCATAAACTGTATTCATGAATTTCACGATTCAGCTTGGCTTCCTAATGCCTTATCTTTTTCCTTCTTATCATTGATCCCCAAAAATGATAACCTATAGTGTCTGGACGGTTACAGAACTCTCATTGGATATATTTACAAGATTATTACAAAAATATTGGTTAGGAGACTTAAACGTGTGATGAGAAAGCTGCTATCAAGTACTCAAAACGCATTCGTTGAACATAGGCAATTGTTAGACGTCATATTAGTTTTTAAATGAAATTATTGATATGTCAAAAAATAAGCAAGAAGAGTTGTGTATTATTGAAGGTGATTCTGAAAAAGCATACAATTGTGTGGATTGGATATTCTTAAGGAAAACTATGATGGAAATGGGTTTTGGCGTGAGATGGATGAAGTGGATGAAGGGAGTTGTTATGAACAGCTGCTTGTATGTGCTAATCAATGGTAGTCTTACTCATGATTTCAAAGTCACGAAGGGACTTCAACAGGGAGATTGAATGTATCCTTTCTTATTCTCTATGGTAGGTGGAACCTTGACATTATTAGTTAAGAAGGTTGTCTCTGCAGGGTTACTGAATGATTTCAAGGTCGATACTAGCGTGTCTTATAACATTTTGCAATATACTGACAATACAGTTATTATTTGCAAAGGTTCTTGGTGCAATTTGTGGGCATTGAAAGTTATCCTAAAAGGTTTCGAAATTATCTCTGGCTTAAAAATGAATATTGGGAAAAGCTCTTTGTTTGGCATCACGGTGGAGGAATGGTTCTTAAATGAAGCAGAACATTTTCTTGGATGCAAGACAGACTCGTTTCCTTTCAAATTCTTGGGCGTCTTTGTTGGAGGTAATCATCGCAAAATAACTTTTTGGAAACCTGTGATAGATTGCTTGAAGTCTAGGTTATCCAAATGGAAAGGAAATTTGTTGTCCATAGGTGGAAGGGTCACTCTCATTAATTCTATCCTCACTAATCTTTCATTACATTTCTTATCATTCTTCAATATCCCTAGGAAGGTCATTCGGTCTATTCTCGCTATTCAAAGACACTTTTTGTGGTCTGGCTCAAAAGAGTTATGCAGCATTGCTTGGGTAAGTTGGAGAACAGTTTACAAGTTTAAGAAGGAAGGCAGCTTAGGTATCAAAGTCATTGGCTTGTTCAATGAAGCACTCTTTACTAAGTGGTTGTGGAGGTTACTAAATGAAAACAATGTTATTTGGAAAAGGGTTATTGAGGGTAGATATGGAGACTTTGCTAATTTGATCTTTTTCAAAGAACCATTCAGCTTTGGTAAAGCTACTTCATTATAGTGGAAGGATATAATTTCATTTCGTGGTGGTGAGGTGGATGGTGATTTTGTTGATTTACTGTCCCATAGACTTGGAGATGGTAGTAAGGTTTTATTTTGGAAACCAAGATGGTTCAGGGATATACCTTTACAATGCTTGTACCCTGGTTAATTCAACTTGTCCAACGTGAAAATGGGGTTTGTGAATCAAATGGTATCATGGATTGAAGATGTCTGTCATTAGAACTTTGATAACATTGATGTTGTTGGCAATGTGACGTTACAACAGGAACTCCAAGACCTTGCACTGATGTTGCAGGAGGTAGGTTTGAAAAAAGACGACACATATGTTTTAATTTGGCCATACACTGTCACAAAATGTTTTTCTTCAAAATCGTTCTAAAATAGGCTGCTAGTGTCACGTGAGGACGATATTTTGGATGTGGATAGCAAGAATACATTGAGGCTGATTTGGAAAGTGTCTACTCCGGTTAAGGTCAAGGTGTTTACATGGTATCATAAATACTTCTCATGAATACATAAATAGGCTTCCTACACACCTTAATATTATGAGTCGTGATATCATCAATATTTCTCATGAGCAAATCTACGTCTTTTATTTTTCTTTTGACGAAGATGTTAATCATCTCTTCTTTAATTGTGCTAAAACAAAATCTATTTGGAGAAATATGTGTTGTTGGTTTGGGGTGGGAGACATGAATGTGTCTGGTGGTTGTTGTCATTTGTGATCTTGGATTCTGAAATTAAAGGCGAAGGTTTCGTTACCCAATGCAATTGGCTTGTGGTGTATTGTCTGATGGAGCATTTTGGACTCTAGAAATAAAATCCTTTTCAATGATGAAATAGGAGATCCATAATTAGTGTCGCAGAGGATTATGCTTAATTATTGGTGGTAGCTATCCAAGAGGCCTAACCATTTGTTTACATGTAGATATTATGATTGGTGTAAGTATCCTTGGGAGTTCCTATAGAGTTAGGACTTTGTTAATATTTTTCGATACCCCTATAACTATTGATATTTATTTTGTGCATATAAAAAAATGAAGGATCACTAAATGAGTTTGAGTGGAAGTCAGCAATATTTTATGTCTCCATATCTAAAGTGTGTGATTCTCAACACTAAATTATTTTATAAAAATTATTTGCTTACTTAACCATATTTTTCTTAAATATAAGATTTAATTTTTTTTATCACTTTTATAAGATATATTTTATATTTTTAACTAAATTAAACATTTATTTATCAACATATTTTTAATCATAATATTGTTTTGCTAATGAATATTATGATAAAAACATTTATCTCTTTTATTTTTTTTAATTTTTTAATTAAAATTTGGATGGCGTGTTTCTTCAATTGGGGTGGCAACCGATAAGTAAAGTATTACGTATTTTCTTGACTGATCCGCTTTGTTGATAGAAAAAACTCAAATAGAATTATATTTTCACAAAAGAAGTTTTCACAGCAAACACTACTTTTATTATTTCTTAAAAATCTAATGAATTCTTAATTGAATCTTCATATTCTCCATAGAAACATCATCTTCTTCGAACAACGCGAAACTCCATTTATCATGTAATTCGTTTCAAAACTTCATCTTCTTCAAAAATCACTTCTTTCATAACGAGTTTCTAAACTTCATCTCTTCCATAAACATGTTTGAAACTTCACCTTCTCTTCTCGGACACCATTAATGATATTAACACCATTGAAGATCACTCGAACAAAACTTGAAACATAGGAAAGACAACAAAACTAAAAAACAAAGCAGGGGTAGAAAACGAAACTCAAAATGAAGCTTCCTCTACCACTATCTTTTTATTATTCATCCCTTTTCTGGTATGTAAATCACTTTATCCATACATGTAACTTAGAAACGCTAGTTGTTATTGTTTTAAAATGTTTATTGTTGTGGTTGTTGTTGAGATTGAGATTTAACTATGTTATTAAAGTATGTTGTTATTGTTGTAAAATGTTTAATATAATACACTATTACAATTTACAAATAATACATTTAATGACAAAAGTGAGGTATAAATTTTGGATGTGTCACGTTTTAATTTTTTTAACTCTCACGATTCGAATAGATGACCAGGGGAAAAACTAATTCAGGGGATATGCTTCGAATCTCAACAACTTCAAATTTATGTTTTTATTTCTTTAAAAGTGTCGTTTTTCTTTTTTATTTTTATTTTATTTTAAAATTAAATGATTTATTCCTTCGGTTACACTACTAACTAAGGGGCTTGATATCTAGATTTTCTCATAAAAATATCCGTTCATTAAGTTTTGTCATAAACCTAACTCTTCTATCCACTCCAAACTCGTAAACATCATTCTTTAGAATTGATTGCAAATATATTTTCGCCCTAAAATAATGTTTAGTTGTTGTTATTGTTTTTTTGTTGCTTAAGATCCTTTATCTAATGATACTTTTGTCTTAATATTAACTTGTTAAATAAGTTAGTAAGATCCTTTATCTAATAATTATTGATTTTATTTTTAAAAGGTAGTTATGGATCGCAGTTAGATGAAAGCAAATAGATTAAGTGCAGAGTATGAGAATGAAGTGGTTAAATTTCTTCAATTCGCTGAAAGAAATCTTTTCGAAAACAATGAAATTTTGTATCGTTTTGTGTTTTTTGTAAAATAAAAAATATATATGGAAAGAAAGAAATATTGATTCATTTATGTTATAATGGACTTTGTCAACATTATACGACATGAATGTGGCATGGTAATATGACAAAAAAAACCAATTGTGACAAACAAATATGAATTGATGTAGACATATATGCTTGACTAGAAGATATGATTCATGATATTGAAAATTCTTTTATGAGAGCACATGTGTATGATACATTACGTAGTGACAAAGAATAATTGTTATATCTAAGATGCACAAGTTTTACACAATTGTCAGTGATGTTAAAACTGTTTAATCTGAAGACAAAAAAATAGGTGGACGGATAAAAGTTTCACTAAATTGCTTTAATGTTTGAAAGACATGCTTAAATCCTAGTACCATTCAAAATAATGGAGTTATGGTTGAGGTTGAATTCAGGTAGTTCTCTAGTTTCAAGTTAAGAATCAAGTAATGACATCTAGATCGTACTTTGGATCATTGAAGCAATTTGATAGATTGATTATGTTATATTTAATGTGTATTTATTAAAATACAAGTGGATGAACAGTAACAGTTGTGAACATATCAATGAATTAGGATTCACACGGGTTGACCTTCATAAGGAAGTTTACATGAACGAACCTTTTATCATGACATCCTAAGTAAAACAAGTGTTTTATGTCATTGATCATTATAACAAAAGATTGTCAATTATATTCTAGGGAAAATATGTTCATGCTAGTGATGAAAATTATGATTTAACTCTTGATATTTTTTAGAACTGTTCTTTCTCAAAAGACGTGCGTATCTTATATGAAAAAATGACTCAGATGACGTACATGTTATTATTAGATTAATTATTTAATTAATTAAATATAGATTGTCATAATTAATTATTAACTAATTATATTATGGTCTATTGTTATTAAACATTAAATAGATGAATTGTTTGATTGAGTTTTATTCCTGAATGGACCGCGATGGTTGGACTATTCAGTTCAGTCCAATGAAAGGGCTCTCCTTCAGTCGCTTAAGTATTTAAGTGTCTTCACATTAGATAATTAACATACTCCAAAACAGTCTCTTCAATCTTATAAAATACATCGTTCTTATCATTATTGATTATTCTTTAATATAATAATATGTTATAATTTGTATATATCGATTCAATTCAATTAAATTTATCAATTGATATTCAGATCTTTGTAGATACGTTTTATAACTATTGGTTGAATTATATGAAACTTATTTTTTATTTTATTTTAATTATTTTAAATTTTGTTGCTGGTGAAATAATTACCACCAGTGCTCATTCAACAAATTGGAATTGATACTTCAATTAACATTATGATTGCCAATTGCCATTGTCAGTACGAGAGTGATGTTTTTGAAATACTAGTCAATATATATCAAGCAAGTTGGCAATATATATATATATATATATATATATATATATATATATATATATATATATATATATATATATATATATATATATATATATATATATATATATATATATATATATATATATATATATATATATATTTGATTTGATTTGATTTGTAATATAAATTAAAGTGAGGGTAATTAATTAATGACGTGAATATAGGTCGAATCGTTTCACTCATTAGGTTACTTAATTACAATATTAGATTATTGATTGACATTCTGTTACATATTGTGAAGAATCAATTGATTGCTTTTAAGAAATTGAGAGTGTGATCCAAAATTTAAGCCAAAAAATTAGCGTTAAATATTATGTTTGTTTGACAGAATATTCCTTAACATTTTAGTGTATATATTAATATATTAATATGATGTGTTATTAAATAATTGATATTAATATTTTAATAATCAATTATTTTTATATTTTATAGTTTTATAAAATAAATTTAATATTTCATTTTGTTTATAGAATAAGATTATTATTTCATTTATGTTCAAATTTTTATTATATATTTCACTCAAAAATATTTGGTTGATTCTTCCCCCAAATATTATTTTCTTAAATTTATAAATATTATCAAATTATATCATCTTTGAATTGTGTTGATTTATTATTAGAGTTTTTTTTATTATAATGATTTATATTGCTAAAAGATCATTTGAGATGATAATGTAAGTTTTAAAGTTGTTCATTGATTCTATTTATAAGGATGAATATTACATTCTTACTGAAGTTAGTCTTAATTTAATTACCATTTTAAATATATTGTGACTATTATACAAATTTTTTAGTTTGAATAAAATATAATAAATCTTAGCATGATTGTAACTCACTTATCGTTGATTTTAAGTACATTGTTCAAATTTTGTTAAATTGATTTTAAGTATAATAAATATTATATTAATAATATTTATATCCATCGGTATGTTATTATTATTATTATTATTATTTTGTTCAATTTAATTATGATTTGTGATAATGTAAATTATTGTTCAAGTATCTTATTGGTATTAAAATTTTGTGTGACATAATATTTGTAAATTGTTATATTTCTTATTTAAAATTGTTGAAAGTATTATTTGAAAAATAAGAAATTATTTTAAAGACATGTAATACTTTATTAAATTCAATAATTTTTATTCAATATTTTTCTAAAAATAGATTTCAATTCACTTTGTATTATGTAAGTGATAAAAATACCCTATCGGTGTGACATTATTTAACATGATCAATGTGTTATAGAGGAAATGATTGAGTATTTGTTTAAATATTTCAAAACTCTTATATTAATAATAAACTATTATTCTCTATCAAGTGGAAGAATTTAACATGTCAACTATATAGAAATAAGAGATAAAGATTATTGGTTTAATACTTAATACATAATTATTTTATTGAGACATATATTGAGAATATTATAGTTGTATGTTATTGATGGAAATTTATGACTATTTTATTATATCCTCAATATTAAATAAATTAAAGTCTTATATTTTTCCGTTGTGTATAACATAATATGTTTTTCAAACGTGTGTGTGATTATAGTTGTAGCATTTGAGTTTCGGGTGAGTTATTAAAATATTGTATATAATTTTATATTATATTTAATTAAATTATAGGGATTTGATGTCACTTAAATGATGGTAAATCTTTTATATGACCATCGTACTCTTTCATGTGAAATTATATAAATAATTATATGTTGTATTTACGTGCAAAATATATGGCTGAGTTTGTATTATGATATATTATACAACCACTTCTCTTTATTGTTTTGCACTAAAATAAAATTAGTATCCCATTGTATAATCAGAGTATTTAATATTAGTGGACTCTAATAAATTTATATTATATTGGATCAGCGGGAGTACATGCGCACTTAATTATATAATCTAAAAAATTTAGATTATTATTCTCATATTGTCATATATTCTTGCGCGCGTTATAAAATATGACACATTGTAAAAAGATTTCAAAATGAATAACAACTATAAGTAGTCTTATGCTATTATACTGAGATATATATTAATCTCTTAATCTCAGGAAATATTATAATTTGATATTGTTATGAAAAACGATGTCTTGAAACAAAGTATAAACGGTTTCTTTATGATCAAGAAACACACAAGGGTTAGGGTTAACATAAAAACAAGAAGAACAACAAGTATTGGTTATAACTGATATTATTTACTTTCTCTTTAAATCAGATTACAAGTACTCAAGAATAACAAATAACCCTCTCACCCTAATTAGGATTTGCCACACTTAAGATGGGAGACTTTTATGCTATTTATAATAAAACCTAACATACTAAGCTAATGAGCTTTTTAACAATTATCCATTACAAGCTAACTTAGGGTACAAGCTAACTTAAATAGTTGGATCCTTAACACAAGGCTCAATTCGACAACTACGTGCTAAAACACATTTTGACTACAGCATGTAGGTCTTCGACTACAGGTCTACAGCATGTGAGTAGACTTCGACGACATGATAAACATCTGTTGACAATACTAAAGTTCGATCCAATATCTCACAAATTTCCACCTTGGAACGAACTCTATAACCTTAAGAAACAATATAGCTTTCTTCATGCAGCTTTATCAACTACATACAGTGGAAAAACTTGCAATTGGGCAATGTCTTGGTGATCATATCAACAATATTATGATATGTCGAATCCTTAAGCATTTGGACTTCTCCACACTCGATTAGCCCTCAAACGAAATGCAGCTTCACATCAATGTGCTTGGTTCGCTCATCATAGGTTGAACTCTTCGACAAGTGTATTGCCCTTTGGCTATCACATTTAACAGTGATAACTCGACCTTGAAGTTTCAGCTCCTTTGTAAAACCTTCAAGCCATAATGCTTCCTTCACAGCTTCAGCTAGGGTGATATATTTTGCTTCAGTGGTTGATAAGGCAACAACCTTCTGAAGTGTTTCTTTCAAACTAATTGTTGTGCCAAACATAGTGAACACATATCCAGAAATAGACTTTCTAGAATCCATACAACCTGCATAATCAGAGTCGACATAACCTTTAATTGCTGCTTTACTATCTTCACCCAAGGTTCCAACATAAATTAGGACTCTATTCAAAGACCCATTATGTACCTTAGAATCCACTTTAATGCTTGCCAGTAAGCCTTTCCAAGATTCGCCATGTACCTGCTTATAAGACTTACTGCATATGTTATGTTGGGTCTAGTACAAACCATAACATACATTAAAAAAACCCACTATATTAGCATATAAAATACTATTCATATAATCTCTTTCGACATCAGTATTGGGACACTGATCTATACTCATCTTGAATTGAGGGTTTGTCGGAGTCGCAACAAGCTTTGAATTCGACATACCAAACTTTTTGAGAATCTTCCGTAGGTATTCCTCTTGAGATAAGCATAATTTCGACTATTTTCTATCTCTTCGGATGTCAATTCCAAGAATCTTGAATGTAGCCCTCAGATCTTTTGTGTCGAAATTCTTATTGAGTTCAGACGTCACCTTCATTAAATCTTCGACATTGTTGTTTGCTATTAGAATATCATCAACATAAAGCAACAAAATAACAAATGAATTACCAGGCCGAAATCTAAAGTAAACGCAGTGGTCGAACTGACTTCTAATGAAACTTATGCATGCCATGAACTTTTCGAATCTCCTATTCCACTGTCGAGGAGGTTATTTTAGTCCATATAAAGATCTCTTTAGCTTGCATACATAATCTTCCTTCCCTCTTTCGACATACCCTTCAGGTTGCCTCATCAGAACTTTTTCATCTATATCACCATACAAGAACGCAGTCTTCACATCCATCTGTTGTAGTTCAAGGTCAAACCGTGCCACCGTGACAAGCAACATTCGAATGGACATGTACTTCACAACAGGAGAGAACACATCATTGAAGTCGATACCTTCTTTCTGAGTGAAACCCCTAGCGACCAATCTTGCCTTGTATCTCTTCGACGCCACTCCTTCGATTACTTCCTTAACTTTGAAAATCTACTTACAACTAACTAACTTGGCTCCAACAGGTTTCTTGATCAGTTCCCAGGTGTTGTTATCATTAGAAGATTTCATCTTATCATCCATGGCCTTCATCCATTCAGTCTTATTTTGACTCTTTATAGCTTCCTTATATTCTCTAGGTTCTTCGTCTAGAACCTCACTTGTAGAGATTAAGGCATAAGTTATAAGATCTGCATACCCAAGTCTCTGAGGTGGTTTGATGACTCTCCTCGACCTGTCTCTTGCTAGCAGGTAGTCATTATCAGTCTCCTCATCTTTGACAACAATTTCTACTTCTTCTTCGACTTCATCTGGGATACGCAATTCAGCATTAACATGCTCCACCTCAATAGGAAACTCTCCTTGTTCCATCTCTTCATCAACATCATCAGTTTTCTTGAAGGTCATCTCAGCTTCATTGAAAACTACATCTCGACTGGTGATACACCTCCTGTGACCTGGCTTTAGGAACCAAAACCTATAAGCTTTGACTCCTTTAGGATATCCTATGAACATGCATTTTAGAGCTCTAGGTTCGACCTTGTCTTGTCTAATGTGAGCATAGGTCACACAGTCAAATACTCTCAATTTGTCAAGATCTAGTGGATGTCCCCACCAAGCTTCTTCAGGTGTCTTCATATCTAACGCAATCGAAGGACATTTGTTTATCAGATATGTTGCTGTCGAAACAACTTAAGCCCCAAAAACCTTCTTTAATCTAGCACTAACCAACATGCATCTAACTCTTTCCAAAATAGTTCGATTAAACCTTTCTTCCAAACCATTTTGTTGTGGAGTACCTATAGTAGTTTTGTGCCTTGCAATACCTAAGGCAGCACAAAAGCTGTCGAACGCCTCATTGCAAAATTCAAGGTCATTGTCGATTCTCAACCTCTTGAATTTTCGGTCAGTATGATTTTCGACCAGAGTTTTCCTACCTTTGAAATTCTCAAAATTTTCATCCTTAGTCTTCTAGATGAATACCCATAACTTTTTGAAATAATCATCAACTATGGATAGAAAATACCTTGCTCCTGAATGTGATAGACACCTTGTAGACCCCCAAAGATCAACATGGATGTAATCAAGGGATCCATGTGTTCTTTGTTTGCCTTTGTTGAATTTCACTCTGCAAGTTTTTCCAAGTACACATGTTCACAAAATTTTAGCTTTTCGACATTGTCTCCACCAAGCAGATTTTGTTTCCCCAATTTGACCAGGCCCCTTTCATTGACATGGCTCAATCTCATGTGCCAAATTTCTGTCTTCGACAAAGGTTTCATGGATGCAACATTTGTTGTACCAGTTACAACTTCAGCCTCAAGGGTATACAAGCCTTATTTCTTCACGCCCCTCAAGACTTCCTTCGACTCATTCATGACTCTTAGGATACTTGTCTCTCCTTGAAAACATATTCCTTTTTGTCGAATTCACCAAGAGAAGTCAAATTTCTCTTCAAATCAGGTACATACATGACTTTATTCAATAGACTTATTGACTTATCATGGAGCTTGAATCTCACAGATCCAATACCTACAATTTTTCAAGCTTTGTTGTTTCCCAGCAGCACTGATTAACCATCTTGATCACATAATTCCTCAAACACGTCTTTGTTTGGATTCATGTGACAAGTGCAACCTGAATCCATAATCTACTCATTTCTTGAGTCGCTGCTTGAAACCACAAGGACATCAGATGAGTCAAAGTCATCTTAAACAATGGTTACATTGCCATTATCCTTACCTCCATGATCTTTCAGGCGTTCAGAGCACACCTTTCTTATGTGACCCTCTTTCTACAGTGATAGCGTCAAATACCAGATGCTTCACCACTATAAGACTTCTGCTGACTTTTACCTTTCTTCTTATAGAAACTTACCATCCTTTCGCAAGAATTTTCCCCTAACGGCCAAACCTTCACCAACCATTGAAGGTTTATGCTCCTTTCGTTCATTAAAGTCCTTAGAAAACAAGGTTGATTGAACTTTTTCAAAGCTCAGGGGCTCCCTTCCATAAAGGAGAGTTTCTTTAAAGTGAGCGTGTGCTATGGGAAAAGCGCACAACAACAATAGTGTTTGATCTTCATTATCGATCTTCACATAAATATTTTCAAGATCAAGAATCAGCTTATTGAACATGTCCAACTGCTCAGCCAACACTTTTTCTTCACTCATCTTAAATGAATACAAAGATTGCTTAAGGTAGAGTCGGTTCACCAGAGATTTGGTCGTGTACAAACTTTCAAGTTTCAACCATAACCCCAATGTCGTAGTCTCCTTTGATACCTATCAGAGAATCTTATCACCAAGGCTCAACAATATTGCGTTGTGGGCTTTCTCTATCATGGTCGTCTTTTTAGTTTCCGTTAACGCAACATTCATGACTGTCTCTCCCTTCAACGTTTCAAAAACAACCCTATTGAACCAGTAGAGCTTTCATCTTCAAGCGCTACAGGCCAAAGTCGTTCACTCCGGTGAACTTTTCAATCTCATACTTTGTTGAAGGCATTTTCTCCATGCTCACCGCACCAATTTGTTATGAAAAACGATGTCTTGAAATAAAGTATAAACAATTTCTTTATTATCAAGAAACACACAAAGGTTAGGGTTAACGAAAAAACAAGAAGAACAACAAGGATTGGTTATAACTGATATTCTTTACTTTCTCTTTAAATCATATTACAAGTACTCAAGAATAACAAATAACCCTCTCAACCTAATTAGGATTTGTCACACTTAAGATGAGAGACTAGTATAATATTTATAATAAAATATAACATACTAAACTAATGGGCTTTTTAACAATTACCCACTACAAGCTAACTTAGGGTACAAACTAACTTAAACAATTGGATTCTTAACATAAGACCCAATTTGACAAATACATACTAGAACATATTTCGACTACAACATGTAAGTCTTCGACAATAGCATGTGAGCAAACTTTAACGACATGTTAAACGTATGTCGACTATGCTAGAGTTCGATTCAATATCTCACAGATATTTAGGTCGATGTTGAAAAGACACAATAATTCTTTAACATGCAATAATATTGTGTTATTCTATCTTCAATATTCCACATTTGTCAGGTCATAATGTTAAGGTACAAGTAAATATCAATACTTCTATCGAGTATGATATTGTGTTATAAAGATACTTATGATTAAATGTAATTACTCTCGTAATAGGGTATCCCTATATCTAATTACTATTCTTAGACCTATGTGGATACTATATGACCTATAATTAAAACTCATTAGTATAATCATTAACCATAGACTTATATACATGAGTAAGTCTTATGATATTTTGGGTTAGTGGGAGTTTATCAATAGCATTTTCATATGTTTGGGTCATTCTTTATAACATACTACTCTTAACTTAAATATGTTACTCTAAAGTCATCATTATTTATATAAATTTTTGAGTTTTAACATGTATGACTTGTCTTTCCTATCATATACAATTTCAGCAGTGTTGAAATTTACTTCTTTTTTATTGATTAGTATTTTAACCATTATTGATATTCTAATATTAAAATCAATATTTTTTTAATAATTAATTATTGTCATTCAAGTGAGAGATTGTTAGATTAATTATTTAATTAATTAAATATGGATTGACATAATTAATTATTAGTTAATTATATTATGGGCTATTGTTATTAAACACTAAATAGGTGAATTGTTTGATTGAGTTTTGTGTCTGAGTGGGTCGTGATGGGTTGGACCATTCAAGTAAGCCTAATGAGAGGTATTTGCCCTCAGCCGTTTAGCTATTTAAGTGTCTCTCCGTTAGACAATTAACATACTCCAAAAACCCTAAACAATAATAAGGGTAGTAATTCTTTCATACTTTCCGACGAGAGTCTCTTCAATCTTATAAGGTACATCGTTCTTATCGTTGTTGATTATTTTTTAATATAATAATATGTTCTAATTTGTATCTATCGATTTAATTCAATTAAGTCTATCGGTTATTTTGTATGATCATAAAAAAAGAGTGTGGAAATATAAACAAGTAAATATTTTTTATTGTTTTAACCATATTTTATTGTTATTTTGTATTCTTAATATTTATAGTTATTATTGTTATTATTTTATTTGTTTTAACATTTTGTTCAATTTAAAGTTGTTTTACGAACGAGCACCAATCATTCATAGAAGAATATTTATATGATATACATTTGTTCACGTTGAAAAACTTGCTTCCTTAAATTTTATGAGTTCAATTGAACCATTGATGTGTTTGAGTTTTATTATGAAAAAGGAATATGTATAGTTTCTAGTTTCTATGAGCATAATTGATTAGTCATTAAATATATGGTATGAACTATGTGACATTTTGTTTTTATGTAATGTATTATTTATGTTTTGGCCTTGTAAGTATCATATATATATATATATATATATATATATATATATATATATATATATATATATATATATATATATATATATATATATATATATATATATATATATATATATATATATATATATATATATATATATATATATATATATATATATATATATATATATTACAAAATGTGACATTTAGGTTATGCTTTACATAAAATATGTAAAATGAAGAAAAAAAATTTATTTAATCTACTTGTGAATATATATATATATATATATATATATATATATATATATATATATATATATATATATATATATATATATATATATATTATTTATTTTTTTATTTGACAACAAACAGAATTGAGTATGTCTATCAATAAATTTATCATCACAAATCAATACGGAACAAATATCTTTATCGATAAATATAAAAAGTATTTGATAAATATTTGTTATTGATTAAATATACAATAAGACGCATAATTAATATTGATCATATTTATTTATAAAAAATATGATAATTGTTGGTTATTGATAATGTAAAAAACACAAGATATATATTTATTATAATTAATATAAAAATATTGCATACAAATATAAGAAGAAAAAGAAAAGTAGTAATACGTAATGAGAATCTCTCAGTTATTCTAATAGATTATAGTTTAAAATAGAACGCAACGGATATTCATATAAATGACATGTTTTTCTTAATAGATGTTAATTAATTATGAGAATTAGTTTTAAATTTTATTTATACATTTCTTAAGATTTCAGCCGGATCCAATAATATGATAAGACGGTTCGGATGTCCCACCGAACTCAGTGGCAATGTGTCATTCAGTATAAGAATGGAAAAGACTGAGCCCGAATATTTGAAATTACAATAATGTCAATTTTCATGGTATTGTTAAATTTTTTTTTTCCCAAAAAACGTGCCAATTTAATTATACGAAAAAAAACAATTATTTTATTTGATAAACAGCTGTGAAAGAACGATTGATAAACGTGCCAATTTAACTAGTATGGACATTGTTTCTTCTAAAGTACAATATGTTTTGACAAATATATATTTTAATAAAATTGTTAAAAAAAATAGATGTAAAATTTGACATGATCACAAGACAAATAATAATTTTGTTGTTGTTTGCAAACCGCACATATTCAAGACTTTTTCTTTACTATTCTTATTGATGGATTAGACCAACATAAGTCATCGGTGGAGTACCGTAGTATCCTAAAATATCGTCTTATGATTCCTTTATTTCTTATTTATGAAGTTTGTTCTGTTTGTGTTTGGATACATTTGGGGATCATGAGATTCATTGTAGGGAGCTTGATTTAAATACCAACATGACCTTGTTAGAGATATTCTATTTGATATATTTTGACAGACTAGAATATATGTGAAGAAAAGAGACATTAGTAAATTTTTTGACTGATCCACATGAAGGAAGATCGACATTTAAGTCAATAGATATTTTGGTGATTGGATGGATAGAAGAAAAACATGTTTGTGTAAATTTGATTGAAATTTTTCTTATGGTGGAAATGAGAACCGGAGGTTTTATTGTGAGATAAATAACTCTAAAAAATAATTCATGTAAAGTGGTCAAATATGAGATAGCATTTTCGACAATCAACATATTTTGATACTGTTCGATTTTTATATTTTTTATTTTCTAACACTAAAAGTAGTTGATTTTTTTACAAAGAATTCAAAAACTTATGAATATAGTGGTGTATCTTCTAGATCTATAAATGTAATTAAAAAAAAAGATTTTACAATTTAAAAAAGAATAACAACATATCTTATTGCGGGTTTAACTTCTATTTCTATTTTTAATAACCTTTATTTTATATATATATATATATATATATATATATATATATATATATATATATATATATATATATATATATATATATATATATATATATATATATATATATATATATATATATATATATATATAATCTGATAGAAAAATAGAAGAGGTTTATTTGGTTAATAGTTTTCAATTCGGACACAAATTCAAGTTATAGTATAAAGGACTTGATTGTTGTTAGAGCGGCTCTTTATACTTTGGTTTTTAGATGGTGTTTGTTAAATGTGTTACAATTTTTTTAATTTTGTGTCAAATTAATTTTTAGTGCTTTTTCGTTTGATGTATAATATTTTCATTGTTCTAATTTTTCATTTTAATGTTAACTTTTTTTTCTTTCTAATTTATCATACTTGCAACAAATATTTTTTTAAGAATTTTTTTTATTTAAATTATTTATTTATTTTTAACTTTTAATTTTTTAATGATATTTTCAGATATAGATTGTCTACATCAATCAAATTATTATTATTATTCTCAATTTATGATAATGAGTGTAAAGTGTGAAATTATCACATGTGATGAAAATATTATGGAATGAGAAAGTACAAGAGAAAAGACAGTTAGAAGATAAGAGAAAAGTGTACAAACCAATCGTACAACCGGCGAAGAAAACAGCCTGAACAAGTCCAACTTTATACTTATCACCGCAAATCAAATTCCATTCCGTCACCGTAGAAGCAGCTTTTCCGCCGATCCACTCCCACGACTCCGGTGACATACTGCAAACACTTCCACCGGGGGAGCACTCCATACCAGAAACACACACCCAATCAGGTTCCCGCTCAGTGAAAATCATAACCATGGAGTGAAAAGCTTGCAGTGCCCAAGCGAGACTGGTGAGAATGAAGTGTTTCAACTGCCACTTTCCAAACTCGCCGCAGTATTTCTGAAACATGTCGTCGATGCAGATCTTTTCCGTTTCAGTTTTGTTTTTCGACGGCGGTGATAAGATCGGTGAACGAAGATTATCGGAAAGAGAGTATGATATGGCAGCCATCAGTAGTGTTCTGCCTTTTGTGCTTTCCAAACGTTTGAGCTAACAGTGTATGTTCATTCTATATATAGAGAAATTATTAGACAAAGAAAGAAAAGGAAAATGCTAATCTGTTTTAACTTCAAAAAATAGAATTTGTTTTTATTTTTAAAATAATTTTTATAAAAATATTAAATGTTTTTAAAATTTTATTTTATATAAATTAAAAAATTAATTTACTATTTTATAATATAAATATAAAATATTAAAGATTAAAATATAATTCATAATTTTTTTAAAATATTATATTGTAAAATGATTGTTATAAATAAAATATTTGAAATAGTTTTAAAATTAAATGATTATTTAAAATTTTGATATTCAAAAAATATTTTAATAAAATGAATTAATATCTATATATAAACTTTTATTTGAAGATTTTACTAAAATAGTTTTTGTAAAATTTTTTCAACAAAAAAATATATAATATTATAAAAATTATTTTTAAAAAAACTAAAACAAAGACGTCCATATTCGTGAGAAGAAAAATGTATACTCCAACATATTTTAATAATTGATTTTTATTTTGATTAATAGTAAAATGATATGGAGGGTAATTATAATTAGATTAATTATTTAGAAATTAAATTAACTTTTAAGATTTTTATATTGACTGATCTTTTGTTTTATTTTTATTAAATTAATTTTTTTAATGCTTGAGTTTTTAATTTATTATTCATTATATATATATATATATATATATATATATATATATATATATATATATATATATATATATATATATATATATATATATATATATATATATATATATATATATATATATATATATATATATATATATATATATATATATATATATACGAGATTAATTGGAATATACACTCAGCATAAAACTACTCTACATTGTCATCCAATTAAAATGAATTATTTTAACACATAATTATAAAATTAAAAACAAAAATAAATAATTATAATTAAACTATTTTAATAACTATTTCTTCCATGTTTTTTTGTTCTCATGTGTCAACATTATTCATTCTAATTGGTATGCACTGACCGCGAAAAATCATTTTACATTGTCAACCAATCACCCTCATGTATTCCGCCACATCATACTATAAATTTTAAGTTAATTGTATGACATGACAGATTAATATATTCCTATTGGATGACAGTGTAAAATTATTTTACACTGTGAGTGCATACCAATTAAACTCATATATATATAAGTATTGCAAACACTCTCAAATGTCTTAAAGTTGAAACATAGAAATACCCAGGATAATTTAACCTATACTCGAGTTTGCACAAGACCGAAGAAAATTCGAATGTAAGGAAGATGAAAAATATAATTTTATGTGAAGGGGATAGACTTTTCTAATATGTTTTTTTAATTTGGAATGTTCAATTTATTGGTCAAACTGGTGTTGTTTCATAACGTTGCGACCCTTGATGAAACACACACTTTTTCAGTAACACTTATGCTAAATGTTGCATTATTTCGCCTACAACAAGACATTTCAAACGTTGCACTGTTTTGCCTACAACAAGACTTTTACCAAATGTTACACTGTTTCGCCTGCAACAACAATTTTCAAAGGATGCATTGTTTCATAAGTGTTGTCTATTTCCAAATTCAAACCTACTGCAACACTTCACAAGTGTTGCTTATTTCTGAATTTAAACCTAATTATTAATAATTTACAATAATCCCCCACTTATTCTAATAATGACAAGACAAATTCCATAAAAGGAGGTATAAATCATATTAATACAATTAAGTATCTTTCGATTTAAAACTTAGCCTTAGTGAGGACAATGCAAAGTCTAATTGTAATGTTAGGTAGCAATGCTTTTAAATCATTAATTTGTATGATTAGACAAACGTTACCTTACACACATTCTTTAAGGATTCTTCCCCTACATATCTCACCTATCACTTATTTATGGCCATGTGCTTTTCTGTTTCATGAATTTTTTGTGAAAGAAACTCCAACTCCCACTTTGAGACAACACCATCTTGAAATTCACATAGGTAAATTTGATATTGTAATCCTTTTCCATGAGATACTTATTCTCGGTATAAAACCTCATTAAGAGTTTGGAAAAACTCAACCCTCAATTTAAAATAGTCAACATTATTATCAAATGTCCGACAAACATCCAAATCAACGACTTATTGTTACCCATTGAATTTTGAGGTTAATATTCTGTTAACGTAAGATTGAGTTGTCGCCGTTGTTGGAACTCTTATTCTGGGTGTTTCTGAAGGAAAATTGCGATCTAAACGCAGCGGAAAACAAAAATTTCCTTTAGTGATCCTTACGAATGAGCATGGTCAGTGATAGAATCGTTACCTCTTTGTGGCGATTCAGATCTTTGATGCAGCAATCACAAGCGTTGATGAAGTGCAACGCCTCTACTCAGTCCACACGAACAGCTTCCGGTCACAGTGCTAGCTGCTTACAAACGGAATTATTTGAGTGAGAAAAGAGAATCAAAAACGAAATTGCATCAAGTGAAAGCTTCATCACAAGGGTTCCTTTTATAGACTCTCTTGTGGGCTGCGGGCTAAAAACCCAATTCACATGATCCATAATAATATTATATATTATTATAATAACTATTATTATAATAAATATATTTATTTTATTATTATTTTATAACCATTATAAAATAACAATAATTATTATTATATTATCCGAATTTCTATTTTTCACTTAAGTGCACCGTACCTTACGGTGTTCCTTTGATTTCTCTATCTCTCATCAAACTGTCCTTATGTGTGTGACCCTGTAGGATTTCGTAACGTTGGTAATTATATTAAATTATATATTTAACATAATAAACAGTAAGCGGTATCTAGCAACACATCACTGCTACCCAAGTCACGAAAATGTCATGTGATCTGACAAAACCTTTTTCGTGATAATATATGTTTGTACAATTACCCTTTTGCCCCTATGTCTATATTGAACACAAGGCATACACTGTGTCATCCTTGTCCAGTTCAATATTGGGCCCTTAGACATTTCTCCTGTTATGCAGGATTGGCAAATTCCATCTAGGACACTCATGTCCCTCAGCATGCTTCGTGGAGTGCCCATCAACTGTCTTTATGATCATCCAGTTACGGATAATGTTTGATCAGCAATAAAGCACCCGACTCTACATCTAGGGTCCATAGTGGTTTCAGGTCGAAGGGTGGTAATACACCATTATCACCATGAGAATAACTTATGACACTTTGCATAACATACTATGTAGTATTCTCATAGCGGGTCAATCCGGTATAAATACTACTCCTAATATTTATACCTATGTCAAGACTTGATAACTCTTTATCCATGATCCATGAGATGTGATCATCAGTCTATCTTCATAATAGTCTCAATGCTTTTAATGTTATCCCACTTTGCAATAAAGCTTGACTACGGATATTTTAAGAATAATGTCTTTATGTTTAATGGGATCTCATGATTAAGTCACACTTAACATTTCATTAAACAAACTAACTATTCTAGGGACTTTATTATTCTGAAAGACAAACATAATAAAGAAATGCCTTTTATTATTAAACGAATAATCCGATACAAGTACCAAAAAGTATTGGCCTCTAGGGCTTACACCAACAATCTCCCACTAGCACTAGAGCCAATTAGGCATACCCTTAATACCCATAGATCTAGTATGACCATCATGCTTCTGTTGCGCAAGAGGCTTTGTTAATGGGTCAGCGATATTGTCAAGTGTAGGTACTCTGCATATCTTCACATCTCCCCGATCGATTATCTCTCGAATGAGGTGATAACGCCTAAGTATGTGTTTGGATCGTTGGTGAGATCTAGGCTCCTTAGCTTGTGCGATAGCACCATTGTTATCACAATATAAACCAATGGGATCCACAATGCTAGGGACTATGCCAAGTTCACTAATGAACTTCTTGATCTAAACAGCTTCCTTTGCTGCATTTGAGGCAGCAATATACTCGGCCTCAGTTGTAGAATCAGCAACTGTTTCTTGCTTTGAACTTTTCCAGCTCACAGCGCCACCATTGAGACAGAACACATAACCAGATTGTGATCTAAAATCATCCTTATCTGTCTGGAAGCTAGCATCAGTGTAACCAATTACATCAAGCTCTTCCTGACCTCCATATATCAAGAATGAATCCTTAGTCCTTCTCAAGTACTTAAGAATATTCTTGACAGCTACCCAGTGAGCATCACCGGGATCAGATTGGTACCTACTCGTTGCACTTAATGCATACGAGACATCTGGTCGAGTACATAACATGGCATACATGATAGATCCTATTGCAGATGCATATGGAATCTTATTCATGCGATCCCTTTCTTCCTTAGTTGAAGGGGATTGTGTTTTTGATAAACACATACCATGTTGCATAGGTATGAATCCTTTCTTGGAATCATGCATATTAAAGCGTCTCAACACTTTATCTATGTATGTACTCTGACTTAGGCCAAGAATTTTTTGTGATCTATCTCTATAGATCCTAATTCCTAATATATAGGCTGCTCCACCTAGGTCTTTCATAGAAAAACAATTCCCTAACCAAGTCTTCACTTGTTGCAAGGTAGGGACATCGTTTCCAATGAGTAATATGTCATCTACATATAATACCAGAAACACGATCATGCTCCCACTAACCTTCTTGTAGACACAAAGTTCATCTTCATTTTTGATGAATCCATATTGTTTTACGGTTTCATCAAAACGAAGATTCCAGCTTCTGGAAGCTTGCTTCAATCCATAGATTGATCGCTGTAACTTGCATATCTTTTGGGCATCTTGTGGTATGTCAAATCCTTCAGGTTGTGTCATGTACACATCCTCAAGAAGATTCCCATTAAGGAAAGCAGTTTTGACATCCATCTGCCATATTTCATAATCATGATATGCAGCGATGGCAAGTAAAATCCGAACAGATTTAAGCATTGCAACTGGTGAAAAGGTTTCATCATAGTCAACCCCATGAATTTGTTTATAGCCTTTTGCAACCAGTCTTGCTTTATAGGTATGTACCTTACCATCCATGTCAGTCTTCTTCTTGAAGACCCACTTGCATCCTATAGGGTTAACTCCTATAGGAGGTTCTACCAAGGTCCAAACCTGGTTTGTGTACATGGAATCCATTTCAGATTTCATGGCTTCTAGCCACTTCTCAGACTCAGGACCAGTTATGGCCTCTTTGTAGGTCACAGGCTCATCTTGATCCATGAGTAATACATCACCCTGATCACTTATGAGATATCCATATCTCTCAGGTTGGTGACGTATCCTGCTTGACCTACGCTGGTCTTGTTCTACTTGAGCAGGTTGCTCTTCCACAACTAGTGTTTCCCGCTCTAGTTCCTCCATAGGTGTTTCAATGTTTTGTGATTCTTGAATTTCTTCAAGCTCTATTTTCCTCCCACTGTTTCCTTTGGAAATAAAATCCCTTTCCAGAAAGACTCCAGTTCGAGCGACAAACACTTTGCCCTCAGAAGGATTGTAGAAGTAATATCCTCTTGTTTCTTTAGGATACCCCACAAATAAGCATTTGTCAGATTTGGGCTCAAGCTTGGTTGAAATTTGTCGTTTGACGTAAACTTCGCAACCCCAAATCTTCATGTAAGACATATGTGGTTTCTTACCACTCCATATCTCATATGGTGTCTTATCAACCTTTTTGGATGGAACACGGTTAAGTGTGTAAGCTGCTGTTAATAATGCATGTCCCCAAAAGGAGTTTGGAAGATCGACGTGACTCATCATGGATCGGACCATGTCTAACAAGGTTCGATTTCTTCTCTCAGATACACCATTCCATTGTGGTGTTCCAGGAGGAGTAAGTTGGGATAGAATCCCATACTCTTTTAGATGGTCATCAAATTCTAGGCTTAAATATTCACCGCCTTGATCTGATCGAAGAACTTTAATATTCTTACCTAGTTGGTTTTGTACTTCATTCTTGAATTCCTTGAACTTTTCAAAGGACTCAGATTTGTGTTTCATTAAATACACATATCCGTATCTACTGAAGTCATCAGTAAAAGTGATGAAGTACTGAAAACCTCCTCTGGCTGGTATGTTCAGTGGTCCACATACATCAGTATGTATGAGTGCCAAAAGATCATTAGCCCTTTCACCTTTTCCTGTGAATGGGGACTTTGTCATCTTTCCAATTAAACAAGATCTGCATGTCTCATATGATTCATAATCAAAAGAGTCCAAGAGTCCATCTTTATGGAGTTTGGAAATGCGTTTCTCATTTATGTAGCCTAATCGACAGTGCCAAAGGTAAGTTGGATTCAACTCATTAGGTTTCAACCTTTTAGTATTAATGTTATAAATTGGCATTTCAAGATCAAGGACATATAGTCCATTATTCATTTTTGCAGTAGCATAGAATATATCATTCAAATAAATGGAGCAACAATTGTTCCTTATTATGAATGAAAAACCAAACTTGTCCAAACAAGAAACGGAAATAATATTCCTGCTAATTGCAGGTACATAATAACAGTTCTCTAACTGAATTATTAAACCACTAGGTAAAGTTAAAACATAAGTTCCTACAGCTAAAGCAGCAACCTTTGCTCCATTGCCAACTCGTAGGTCAACTTCACCTTTTGCCAAATCTCTACTCCTTTTTAGCCCCTGCACATTAGTACAAATGTGAGAACCGCATCCAGTATCTAATACCCATGATGCAGAAGTAGATAAATTAATTTCAATAACAAAAATACCTGAATTTGAAGTCTCTACTCCATTATTCTTATCTTCCAGGTACTTTGGGCAATTTCTCTTCCAATGTCCGGTCTTACCGCAATGGAAGCAAGTGCCCTCCTTTGCTATTCCTCCACTAGGCTTCAAAACAGGAGGAGTGGGTTTGGGTTTGGCAACTTCCTTGCCTTTCCCTCTACCACCCTGTTTGATGGGCCTCTTGTTCTGTTTCTTTCCATTACTGACCATCAAAATGGATTTCCCTTTTGTCTTCATATTCTGCTCAGCAGTTCTCAACATGCCTAGCAGTTCTGGAAGACTTTTGTCCAAGTCATTCATATTGAAATTCAGGACAAACTGACTGAAGCTCTCTGGCAACGATTGCAAGATCAGATCAATCGCAAGTTCTTTTCCAAGGGGAAACCCTAATCTGTCAAGGTTCTCCACATACCCAATCATCTTGAGTACATGGGGACTTACAGGGGCTCCCTTAGCTAACTTGTTGTTAAAAAGGGACTTTGAAACCTGAAACCTCTCATTTCTTGCTTGCTCTTGATAAAGCGTTTTCAGATGTCCGATCATATCGAACGCAGACATGTTCTCGTGTTGCTTTTGCAACTCAGAGTTCATGGTAGCAAGCATGAGGCAAGCGGTTTCATTGGCATCATCGAAATGCTTCTTATAAGCATCTCTTTCTGCCTTTGGTGCAGAACTAGGAGGTTCCTCCTCAGGAACTGGTGTCTCCAAGACATACAGCTTCTTATCGTACTTGAGGACAATCCTCAGATTACGGTGCCAATCCAGGAAATTTGTCCCAGACAATTTTTCCTTATCTAGGATGGATCGCAAAATATTGTTCGATGTGTTTGTTGTCATGGTAATCTACAAGAGAAATATGAAAATATAAGTATCATTAAAACAACATATTTAATTAGGCCTTTAATCAAATATGCTCCCACTATTTTATTCAAAACAAATGACCCTTATCATTTGATTCGGAAAATCCCGTTGGAAGACTTTCTAGTGGGTCGAGATCCATGTTTCACTTTGTTTTAAGTCAGCGTTAGGCTGATTACACAAAACTAAGTTATTTAGGTAGGAACTCCTTCCAATTGTATCTCATACAACTCTCGAATATTTTCAATTGGGTGAATAACTCCTTATTCTGATCCATCACATGAATCATTCCCAATTCTTGCTTCTAAACATATATAATCTTATTATAATTTGTTTAGTTAAGTTTGACCCATTGTTTTAGCAATTGGATATTACAATTATCCCATCACACCTTACTAATATAGAACATGCACCTCGCGTAGGCGAAACCTACAATGCTCGATACTAGTCTTGATGAGTGCTAAAAATTGGAAAGCATAAACTTAATATTTAATTTTGAGGGAATTTGTTATTAGTTTGATCTCACCGGCTTAACATGCAAAACGTCTCTCACATGCATCAACATACAATTACATGCATCAACATACATATAAAAAAAAGATACAATTATGGCCCCTAACGCAATTGTTCTCTCAAGCCAATGAGAGAACCTAAGCTAACCTAATAACGATCTAAGCTTCTCCAAGCATGATCTCCAAGGTTATCCTCCTTTAATATTGAATACTTCCTTCTTTTTTTTTCATAACATAATATTACATTACATATAAGAAAACTCGTTTTACATACGAGGGAGTGAGATGAGAAAAAAAGTTACATAAAGAGATTGAGAGAGAGGCACGACACGCAGGCCGTATTCAAAAATCCCAAAACAATAATAAAGGAAAAACTAAGGCCATAACTGATCACCACAAATAAATAATAATAAACACACTTTTATTATTAGTTTAAAATTCCGATAATTAAATAAACTAAATTAAATTTCGGCTGATTGATCACACTTTGTAGACTTAGCCGGGGGTTCCGCTGCCCGGTCAGCGGACGGTGGTTCCGCTGACCGTTCAGCGGACGGGGTCAAGGGGGCAGCGCCTCCTTGCGGGGTTGTTAGGGGCAGCGCCCCAGCGAAAAATTTTATGAACACTTCATTGTATTTCACGTCGTTTCCTGCACAACTTTTGTGCATTTACAACCCCAACCGGAAAAGTCTGCGGCAATACAACACTTGTACTGCCATTAATCCTAATGCAACAATTTCATGCCGTCAAACACAACTCGATTGATAACTCAATATGATAGATCAACATGTCATTGCTTCACCATACTAACGTCGGATTCCGAAGCGAATGAAAATGATGATCTTTCAAAAGAATTACAATCCTTATGTGATTGAATGGATGAAATCAAAACAGTATATCCCATATACCATCTTTGCATCAGAATTTCTTATATCTTATATAAAAGTGATCGATCTAATTGTGTAACCTATGGATGATCAATGTATCGCACAACTTCACCATACTAATGTCGGTTTCTGAAGCATAATCAACATCAATCATCCAAATCGTACACAACAGATGCCAAATTTAATTAATCGTTTATTGTTAAATTCATTCTGTGTTTTAATCGAATCAAATACAGAAAAGACGGAAATTTAACAGCTATCAGATCCATGGTTTCGTAAGTGGCTCTGATACCACTAAAGGAAAATTGCGATCTAAACGTAGTGGAAAACAAAAATTTCCTTTAGTGATCCTTACGAATGAGCATGGTCAGTGATAGAATCGTTACCTCTTTGTGGCGATTCAGATCTTTGATGCAGCAATCACAAGCGTTGATGAAGTGCAACGCCTCTACTCAGTCCACACGAACAGCTTCCGGTCACAGTGCTAGCTGCTTACGAACGGAATTATTTGAGTGAGAAAAGAGAATCAAAAACGAAATTGCATCAAGTGAAAGCTTCATCACAAGGGTTCCTTTTATAGACTCTCTTGTGGGCTGCGGGCTAAAAACCCAATTCACATGATCCATAATAATATTATATATTATTATAATAACTATTATTATAATAAATATATTTATTTTATTATTATTTTATAACCATTATAAAATAACAATAATTATTATTATATTATCCGAATTTCTATTTTTCACTTAAGTGCACCGTACCTTACGGTGTTCCTTTGATTTCTCTATCTCTCATCAAACTGTCCTTATGTGTGTGACCCTGTAGGATTTCGTAACGTTGGTAATTATATTAAATTATATATTTAACATAATAAACAGTAAGCGGTATCTAGCAACACATCACTGCTACCCAAGTCACGAAAATGTCATGTGATCTGACAAAACCTTTTTCGTGATAATATATGTTTGTACAATTACCCTTTTGCCCCTATGTCTATATTGAACACAAGGCATACACTGTGTCATCCTTGTCCAGTTCAATATTGGGCCCTTAGACATTTCTCCTGTTATGCAGGATTGGCAAATTCCATCTAGGACACTCATGTCCCTCAGCATGCTTCGTGGAGTGCCCATCAACTGTCTTTATGATCATCCAGTTACGGATAATGTTTGATCAGCAATAAAGCACCCGACTCTACATCTAGGGTCCATAGTGGTTTCAGGTCGAAGGGTGGTAATACACCATTATCACCATGAGAATAACTTATGACACTTTGCATAACATACTATGTAGTATTCTCATAGCGGGTCAATCCGGTATAAATACTACTCCTAATATTTATACCTATGTCAAGACTTGATAACTCTTTATCCATGATCCATGAGATGTGATCATCAGTCTATCTTCATAATAGCCTCAATGCTTTTAATGTTATCCCACTTTGCAATAAAGCTTGACTACGGATATTTTAAGAATAATGTCTTTATGTTTAATGGGATCTCATGATTAAGTCACACTTAACATTTCATTAAACAAACTAACTATTCTAGGGACTTTATTATTCTGAAAGACAAACATAATAAAGAAATGCCTTTTATTATTAAACGAATAATCCGATACAAGTACCAAAAAGTATTGGCCTCTAGGGCTTACACCAACAGTTTCAACCTCATACCTCTCAAGGTTGTCTTTACTAAGTCTCTGGCCAATGGTTTAGTAAATGGATAAAGAAAATTATAACTCGATCATATATGAAATGATTACATCCTTAATCAATTTTCTCATGAAAGAATGTCTAAGTCCTACTTGCCTAGACTTTCTATTATACACTTTTTATATGCTCTAGGAAAATTGGCTTGAATACTAGGCATGACAAAAAAACCCGGACTCGCCCCGAAATTAACGGAGAAAACTAAGTTTAACTGGGTGTAGGGAAAACACGGTTTTTCTATTACGGGTGCGAGGGCTGGGGAGGGAGATGCTACTACCCGCCCCACACTCGACCCTGCCCCACCCCGTTCTACTATAATTTACTTTAATGTCTTATTTTAATTATTTTATTATACATTTATTAGAGTTATTTTAATCTTTAAAAATAGGTTTATTAGAGTTATTTTACTTTTTAAAAACATGTTTATTAGATTTATTTTACTCTTAAGAAATACATTTATTATTAAAATAATTAAGTATTTAATTAAATTATTAAATTTTTATTGTTATGAAAAAGTTTTGTATTTAAAAGAAATATAGTTTTTATAGGTGGGGGCGGGGCGGGGACGGGGAAACTCGTCCCTTATTAGGGGTAGGTCTGAGTGATAATTTTTTACCCCCGACTGGGTTTAGAGGTGGAGGTGTGTCTCATACAAGGAGATGGGTGTAAGTGTGAGGCTGGTTAAATCTGCATTCAATCCGCCACGTTGCCATGCCTATTGACTACCGTAATGTATTAACACCTTTGAAACATTGTCTTTAGTTAGTGAACTTCTAACAGAAGGTCCCTCCATCATTCAACTTCTTTACCAGCGGAAGTAAGAGCCTCGAACTCTGATTCTATGATTGAGTGATCCATATTTGTTTCTTGATCTTCCAATAAATTGCACCCCAGTTAGTGTAAATATCCACCTAAATGGCAATTTATGATATTCAACACTCGATATCCAATTCACATCGGTATATCCTTCTAATATGGTAAGAAATCTACCATAATGGAGACCGAGATTTTTTTTAATTTTTCATAAGATAGCCGTAATTCCTAATAATGACCTTCCAGTGTTCACCATTTCGATTGCTAGTAAAATCTACTCATTTTACTAATTACAAATGCTATGTCCGGTCTAGTACATTGCATGCACTTGGATATTCCAATTGAGCCACAACTCTTCCGTCATTCTTTTGAAGTTTGACACTAGGATAAAATGGAATGGTCACTTCTTTAAAGCGTAAGTGTTTGAACTTATCAAGCACTTTCTCAACATAATATGTTTGAATAAGTTCATAACCCCCACTATTTATCTTTACTTTGATCCTCAAAAGTGTGTCAACTAGTCCAAGATTATTCATCTTGAAAGTGGAAGTTAGAAACCTCTTGGTTTCTAAAATTTCATTCATCTCGTTTCTCATGATCAATCATATAATCAACATGGAAACAAATGAATAGCACAATATTCTCACACAACTTTGTGTACAAACACTTGCAACAAAAATTAGATGAAGAAGATTTTTAGATAAAAATGCATGATGATGCAAGAAGACATTTAGATAAAGTGAGAGATGAAATTATGAGCAATTTAAAGTAGTATATTATAAATTGTAATGAGCACCTTATTTATGTTCACTTGTCTCAAATTTTCACTTGAATTTATATGCTAAACCTTCATGATCAACTTCATCATTGATATGCATGACACTTTTGAACTTTTTTCTTTTTTGATAATCTTTATCTTCATCAAAATTGAACTATATATAAGATGTATTCCTCACAATCTCCCCCTTATGATGATGATAAATTCTTTGAATTCGTGTTTTGATAATGATTGAAAAGTCTACCTTAAGTTGCGTGTCTCCCATCAATTGGTGAATCTTACAATGACAGAGTCAAACTTTTGATATCAGTGTTTCAGTGCTTGTTTTAATCCATGCAAGGATTTGAGAAACTTGCACACTTTTTTTCATTACAAAGAAACACATAACCTTCTGATTGCTCCATGTAAATCTTCTCATTGAGATGTCTATTTAGGAATATTGTTTTGACATCCATTTTATGAACTATAAGGTTATGCAAGAAAGTTAATACAAACGAAACTCTAATTTTTTTGTGCTTGCTACTAGTGCATATGTGTCAAAATAATCAACAATCCATGGAGAACCTTCTTCACGAGGTTCTTAATTTGTGAGAATATTGAATTCCTTATCCTCCGTGATAAGGTTGTCAAAATTCCACATCTATTTTCAATAATTACATTAGACTCCAAACTCAAAAGTCTATATGTTTTAATGTTAGGTGTATAGCCTAAAAAACATATTTGATCCCACGATGACCCAACTTGTTTCTTTTACGGTCCATGTTCTTATGATAAGCTACACACACACACACACATACTCTAAAATAACTGATATTTTGCACTCTACCTTTCCATACCTCATAGGGAGAAATATCAGTTTTTCTTCAAAAGAATTATATTCATTATATGACATAAGAACTTTGTGACACAATAAATTTTATGTCACTCTTCCATTGTCAATAAAATATTTAATAGTAATCATTTTACTTTGAAGTTATACTTCTACTTAAATATATCTAAAATATATTCAATGCATTAAATGTTTTTAGCAATCGATAACCATGATCATTACTTTTATTTTATAAAGAGGTTTAAAACATAAAAGTCATATATACCATATTAACACACTCATTTATTTATATTCTATTAAAATAAATATTTTATTGCATAACTAACATATGAATAATGAATTATATTTCTTAACTTCATGTTTAACAATATTCTATATTATATGTCTTAACTTCACATTATAAAATAAACAATAATCCAAAATCATTCATATTTTCTATATTTTTTTCATAAATATTTATCAACTTTAAATAATAAAGAAAATATACAAATTATTTTTAATATCAAGATGATCAAGAAATAACTTTTTTATATTAACATGCACACTAATATGAGATGAATAATTTTAAATTTAATAAGTTATTGCACAAACAATAATACAATTGAAATATGTCCTTCAAATTATTATTAATTTCTATACTATTTTATATTTTTAATACATGAATCATAAATTCACATTCATAATATGTATTTTTTTATAATCATTTTATCCATAAATAAATGCATTATTCATCTTATGACATGTTAGGTACAAATTATAAGTCAATATAATTTTCTTATAAAAGAAAATACAAATAAATATCAAAATAACAATTAAACTCAATGATTAATTTATTTTAATGGTATATGCAAATTGATTTCATATGAATATTTGATTTATTTATCATCCACTTATATTTATTCCTTTTTTAATGCATTAAACATATTAACAACATTTTAATATATTTAATATCAACATCAACTTGCATAGAAAATAACTAATAATCAACAAAAATTATTTGCATGAAAGAGTAATCTAATATCACATGCTAAATATGTACCTCTTACCATGATTATAAATAAATAAAAATGAATGTTTATTTCTCCATCAAAATTGCATCAACAAATTAATCACAAAAAATCATAAATTAAAATTTTATAAAATTTAAAATATTATATGAATTACCTTTCACAATCATAGAGTGTTGCTATAAAATTTTTTAAAGTAGCAACCTTTAATATTAATCATAAATAAAAGATCTCCATGATAATTAGGCGGAAGAAGATCTTGTGTTGGTTCATCATTTTAATGCTTAAAACATAAGTCTAGGTTGTCATTATATTAATTGATTATAAGATTGTTAGATAAACCGTTAAGATTGAATGGATCGATGCTAGAATTGGGAAGGAAATCACTTTCCTTATAAGTATTTCAAACACTCTCAAATGTCTTAAAGATAAAACGCTGGAATACACAGGATAATTCAGTCTATACTCGAGTTTGCACAAGACTGATGAAACTCAAATGTAGGAAAGATGAAATCAGGGATTTTGTGCGAAGGAGATAAGCTTTTCTAATATGTTTTTCTGAATCTGAAATGCTCAATTTATAGGTTAAACTGATGTTGTTTAATAAGGTTGCGACGCTTGATGAAACACACATTTTCAACAAAACTTTTGCTAATTGTTGTATTATTTCTCCTACAACAATAATTTTAAAACGTTGCACTGTATCGTCTACAACAACACTTTTACTAAATATTGCACTGTTTTGTATACAACAGTAGTTTTTAAAGTTGTACTATTTCATATTCTGCAAGTTGCATATTTCCGAATTCAAATTTACTGTAATATTTCATAAGTGTTGATTATTTCTAAATTAAAAAATTAATTTTCATTTAAATATTTTTTATCATTTTAAAACATATTCAATATTATTAATGGTTAATAATTTACACATAATCAATAAATGTCTTTATTTTTATTAGTTAACTTTTTGTCTCCATTTTTCTTAACATGTTCTGTTTTTTCTTATTGGTTTAACAATTTAGCATTTTAACATTGGTGTTTCCATTTTTGTATTCAATCCTCTCTAATAACATATTCATTCCAATCGTCTTTTAATCTCTATCTCATGCAGTGTTTTAAAAACCGTACCGGTCATCGAACCGGTGAGGGTATTGAGTCACTGGTTATCGGTCGAACCACTGGGTCACTGGTCGAACCGCATGACTAAATCGGATTAAACCGGATAACTCGGTTGAATAGACCTGTCATTATTTAGATATAAAATCGGTCGAACCGGATGATTCAGTTTCTAAAAAAATATAACTAGTACTTAAATTTTTTAAAAATATCATATCATAAATTCACAAGTTCATAATTTAAATTCAAATTTTAAACAAATGTATCACACATAACAAAATAATACAAAATTACAAAATCTAATTGCAACATAATATAATTGAATAATTTAAAACAAAATAACTCCAATGTCTACTTAAGTTTAGTTCCAAGGAGGTAAAATTATTTCAATATTGGGATCTCCTTCTTCAATATCAAAACCATCTGCAGTAAAATCAATCGCATTTGCAACATTTCCCCCATCAATGATATTATTATTTTGGTTGTTTTCTCCAGAATTAAGTTGTTCATCATCCTCGACATCAACCTCATCCAAATTTAATTGATCTGTAACAACAAATAAATTAGAGAGTTAAGCAATTAACATATAGTAATAAATTAAAGTAACAAAATTGTTATCAGAATAACTAATATCATACCAATATCATTTGACATAGGTTGAATTGTCATACTAGCAAGATCTTTGCGTAGTGCTTCCACCTCCTCAATGGTTAAGAATGGTGGTGAATCCTCCAACACCCAATCAGAATGATCACCAAGTATTTCAAAATTGATAGGATCATAATTTTGTTTCTTCTTGTTTCTATAAATCATTAACGATAATGTCAAACATAAAACTCATTAATATTCTTAAAAACTAGTAGTATATAACTAACTTAACTAGCTTAAAAATTAATAATATAAAATATATATTAACATTGTACTAAAATGCAACATATTAAGCAATAGCAACAACCAAAGCATATGCTCAAATTCCTAATTAAATGTTTCCAAATCAATCTCAGTACTATTTTTTGAGATAGAAAAACAAATTAACAAGTTTCTACATATCAAGCAATAGCTAGTAGTATAAACAATATCATAAGCAAACAACATATAGTTGTTTCCAATTTTCATCATTCATAGTCATAAACAACATAAGTATATAAGCAATAACATATAAAGCATAATAAGTGCAATATCTGTTTTGTAGTCGTAGGTTGTAACGAACAAAGACAAGATCATTAAGCTTTTGATGCTCCAACCTATTTCTTTTTTTTTGAATGAATGTGCTCAAATATACTCTAATTTCGTTCACAACCAGATGCACTACAAGTTTGGCTTAAAATCTGAATAGCCAACTTTTGCAAATTGGGCGCTTCGGTTCCATAAGCTTCCCACCATTGATCTAGAATAGTGCATGTGAAAAAATTAGAACACATTTTAAAATTCATATTGAAATTATAATAAAATGCATAAAGTTTATCATCTAACTTTACCTGGCAAAACTTCATCTCGATTTTCTACGGCCGTTGTCCTTCCAAAACCACCTTCACAATTTTTAAATAAACTCATCTCAACAGTTAATTTAGTTCGCAAGTCCTTACTATCATAAGCATACTTTTCAATGACATCCAAAAGACCTTGGGTAGTAAACTTGTGTTTTTCATATTCTTGACTGAATCTACAAGATGGATTTAACTAATAACCAACAGCATGAAGATTTTTGTGAAGTTGTGCATCCCAACAGTTATCTAAGATCCTCAAATAAGGCTCTACTTTCAGCTTATTTCTTCTAAAACTCTTCTCAATCTCCTCTCTTGCTTTATACATAGCTCGATAGAGATATCCCATAGCCGGTTTATCTTCACTATCAACAATACGCAACACACGTACAAGAGGTTCTGTAACTTTCACCATGTCAACACATGTAAACCAAAAGCTTGAGTCTAATACTTGTTCCACAAATTGCTTTGCCTTGACATCTTTGGAATAAGTTGTAGTTGTCCACTCTTTGGAAGTTACCATGGCTCTTAGTGCATCTTTATGAGACAAAATACTTTGCAATGCAATAAAATTAGTAGCAAAGCGGGTTGGAGCAGGACGAAGTATTTCTCTTCCACTTGTATTTTGTCTCATCAAATATAATGCAAAACAATGATTATATATGTATTTGGTAATTTTTGAAGCATGTGACACTGCCCCCACTTACTTCCTCTAATTTCCCCATGTCTTGTAGCATCAAATTAATACAGTGTGTTGCACAAGGAGACCAATACAACTTAGGAAACTCCTTTTCCAACAACTTTCCAGCAACAATATAATTTGCAGCATTATCTGTAGCGATTTGAACAACGTTTTCTGGGCCAACATACAACACTACTTCCTTGAAAAGCTTAAACAATGTGTCTGCAGTTTTAGAAGCACCAGAGGCATCAACAGACTTTATGAAAACAGTTCCTTTGGGGCAATAAACTAAAAAGTTGATAAGAGTTCTTCTACAACGATCAGTCCACCCATCTGCCATAAGAGTACAACCTATATCCTTTCAAATAGAACGATATTGCTCTAGCTGTATCTTCACATCATCAACCCACTTATTTAACAAATTACCACGAAGAGCATGCATAGTAGGAACTTTGTATCCAACACCCATGCAATAAAGAGCATCAACTGCTGGTTGAAAATAAGGCGAATTTGCAACATTGAAAGGAATAGGCGCATCAATAAACCACTTCGCAATAACAAGATCACACTTTTCTACCACTTTTTTACTTTGCATCACACTTTTTAAAGTAGGTTGAGCTCTCGGAGTTGTTCTGGATAAAAAAATGAGTACCAATGCGAGCATCATTCTTTTTAGATGCACCAATTCGTGGGTGCATTTGCATTTGCAATTCACCCCCCTCTGCAGAAAATGACTCACGTTCAGCCACATCTGGAGTTTTTCTTTTCTTGCTCCGCTAATTAAGATATTGATTCATCTGAAAACGAATTTTTGTAGGAACTGACTTACAAATTTCAACATTTTCTACTACTCCAGCCAAGTGTTGCTTTACTCTATGAATTCCACCTCCACCAAATGCTTTGTGACAGTAGATACAAACAAGATTTTTTCCATCAGGACTTTTAGTACAATGTGCCCAAGCTATATCAGTCTTTTGTCTAACATTATGTTGAACTAAATTAGGAGTTGAGGAAGCTTCTTGTGATGGTGGTTGTGATGATGGTGTTTCAGAAGATGTCATTTTCCTGTAAAACAGTTCAAAATTGCTACATTAAAATACATTTTAGTCTCACGTATTAGCATTAAACAGTTCAAGATTTTCCATCAAAACAGTTCAAGATTTTCCATCAAAACATCTTATTAGCATCAAAACAGTTCAAGATTTTATTAGCATTAAACATCTTATCATAGAACTACTGAGAAAAACAGAATATATTTTTTACATAAAAGCAATTAGAATCTTTACTTAGAATCATTACTTATTGCAGCATGTAGAACAAAGTGAAATGTAAAATGCACAACATTAAAATACACTCTAGGCCTATAATATAACAATGTTTTAAACATATTCACACATGACAATGCATCCATTTATCATACCTAGAAAATCCATATACAGGTTTTCTGCATAACAGAATTCCAAACATACACACCCATAGCAGTTTGGGTTCCATGACTAACACAAACTTCCATAACAAAATTCATTCATAGCATGCTAGCAATTCAGAGGTCATAGCAATGTCATCCTAACACATTAACACAACAATAATTAAATGGAAACATAACTTAATTCTCTAACTGTTTGCTTCAAGGTAATTCTCCACAACAATTGTCACTAAACTCATGTTCAAATAAACTCCTAACAGTAATATAACAGGTAGTTCATATGTCTCATAACACTCCAATAAGCATCATGGTGGCTCAATAAGCAATGCAAGAGATAACAAACCTACTAATTTCAGTTTCGTGACAGTGCTAATTTGATTCAATACAACATGACTCACCCTGACACTTCAATTCAACTAATTGTTTTCATTACATAATTAATTTCCATATTAAGCCATTTTGATAACAATGCTAACTTAATTCAAACTAACTTCATTCACTATAACCTTACAATTTATTCATATAACCAAGTCCAAATTTGAACAACAGTGCTAACTTCAAACTATAACAGTTTATTAACAGAAATTCCAAGTCCAACTGAACTCAACAAACTTCAACTAACTGAGTTAGTTTCATACTCACCATTCAAGCTCTAACCGAATCCCTCAGATCTAAGAGTTCATCCTGACAATCCAATTATGAAAAATACTATGTAAGTAACTTGTTATTTAAATCCAGAGGACATTTAATCGAGCATAGAATATTCCATTGTTGGAAGCTTGATTACATGCAGTTGCGCAGTTTCATATATTTAGTTTTCAATCCAGAGAATCATTAAGCTAAACTCAACCCAATATCCTTAAACATACACAATTTAAAGTTAAGCACAATTTCTGATACCAAAATTCACAGAGACATTTCATCAAACAATTAATAGACGCAAATAGTAATAACAACAACACGTTCCCAGTTTCCAGTAACAGAGTTTTAATCTTCTCTCCTTCATTCACCTACCTTGAGTCATAATGGTAAATGTTAGAGTGAATTGACTTGTTAGAAAACACATGGGCATATAATGTAAAACCCTTTCTGGGTTCATACGAAATCAATTCAACAGAACAATTTCATCAGAAGATTAATATCAAACATGTAGAGGAGCATTGTACCCTAATTTAATCTTCAACAATTTAATGAAAACAGAGAGGAGCATTGAACCCTGATTTCAACGGAACAAAGTTAAATGAAAACAGAGAGGAGCATTGAACCTGGAAATTTGAAACGATATAGAAACCAGAATGGCGAGTCGTTGGTATATTGCACGGAGAGAACGAACTTGGGCGGTGGTCGAGAAAGACCTGGAAATTTTTTTTTTTTATAATTTTTATAATTTTTGCATTTAAATTTTAATTAAAAAATAAAAAATGCATTAGAAGCGGCCCAACACTAAAACTGGTTTTTCCCAGTCCAACCCGGTTTCCACCGGTTTTTACCGGGTTGATGACAAAGACGATCGAACTAGTAAACCAGGTCGGTTACTAGGCAGGTTCCTGGTCCGACCGGCCGGTCCGATCCGGTTTTTAAAACACTGATCTCATGAATATCATTCCTATCAGACCATCATTTCCATATTTTCTATGCAAAAGTCTTTCCTAGTGTTTTAAAAATCAGACCGGACCGGCCGGTCGGACTGGGACACTACCTGGCCTGGTTCAATTGGCGGATCGGCCTCGTCATTGAACCGGTGCGAATCGGGAAAACCGGAAAAACCGGCGGTTTAATTGTTTTTTTTTAGCATTCTCACATAAATTTTTTCGTTAGTGGCAAATTACAGACTTTATTGACTATTTGTTATTTTTGCTAATACATTTTCCTAAATAGTTTGTAACTTTGTGGTTAGTAACAAATTAGTTACCTTATTATTTTAACTTTTTAGATTGTTATATATTTTATCTTTTTATATTTTGTCACTGCTAATAATTTTTTAATTAATTATAATTTATAATTAATTATATTTAGTGTCAAAATATTAACAATAGAAAAAGACATGTATTTTGTTGAAAGGGAAAGTGAAATAGCATAAACATATTGAATTTTATTTGGTTTTCTTTTTAGGAGAATCATATTTTACTTACAAATAGTTACCTCTTATTTCATAATAATCAATAAATGATATCATTGATGGGGAAGCTGTTGCAATTAGACTTTGTTTGCAATTAGATTTTATAATTTTGTATTATTTTATTATGCGTGATACATTTGTTTAAAATTTGAATTTAAATTATGAACTTGTGAATTTATGATATGATATTTTCAAAAAATTTAAGTACTAGTTATATTTTTTTAGAAACTGAATCATCCGGTTCGACCAGTTATATATATATATATATATATATATATATATATATATATATATATATATATATATATATATATATATATATATATATATATATATATATATATATATATATATATATATATATATATATATATATATATATATATATATATAAAAGTCTATTCAATCGAGTTATCCGGTTTAATTCAGTTTAGTCATGTGGTTCGACCAGTGACCCTGTGGTTCGACCGATAAACCAGTGACCCAATACCCTCACCGGTTCGATGACCGGTCCGGTTTTTAAAACACTCGTATTTCATCCTAATTATAGATATACACCACGTACATCTGACCCTTATCCATTATATTCAACTTCTCATCCTTCAAACTACCACAATAATTATTTTCTTTAATAAATTGACTTTGATTTTTATAAATAGTCGAAATGATAGTGTCTAATTATGATTATATAAATTATTTAGATATTAAATTAATTTAGAATTTTTATATTAGTTGATTTTTTATTGTAATGATTATTAAATCAAATCTTTTTTAAGATATTATATATATATATATATATATAAATAAATAAATATATATAAATATATATATATATATATATATATATATATATATATATATATATATATATATATATATATATATATATATATATATATATATATATATATATATATATATATATATATATATATATATATATATATATATATATATATATATATATATATATATATATATATATATATATATATATATATATATATATATATATATATATATATATATATATATATATATATATATATATATATATATATATATATATATATGCTTCTAATGGATACTAAATTAAAAGCTCAAATCTTAAAAAAAGCTTAATTCAATAACAATTAAAATAAAAGACCAACTAATATAAAATCATAAATCAACTTACTATTTAAATAATCTATATAATTATAATTAGACAAGTTATCACCAAACAACTAAAGTAATTGGAGATTGTTAAGGTTAAAGACAATTAGTATATAAAAACATTTTCTCTGATATTATTCCTTGAAATTACTTTTCGTTTAACAAAATACTTTCTAATTTTTGTAACTTTCAATCCAAGTTATATTTTAAAATACTAGTAACTGATTTATATTTTTTAATAATCAGAGCCGGTCTAACACATCTCAAGATCTGAGACGAAATTTAAAATTAAATAATTATAATATATTAAAATATTTTTATAAAATTAATATATTTGAGATATTTTAGAATATAAATTATTAAATTACTATAATCAAGTTCATTTAATATTTTATTTTAATTAATAATAAATTAACTCATCTAAATACTCTATTTATTATTTAAAAAAATTTAATTGAAAAACAATGCCAAAATTAAAATAAAAAATACTTAGATATGAAGTCTCTTATTTTAAAATACTCAAAGATTTATTATCTAGACCTGTAAATTTTAAATTAAGAAATCAAACAATACACCTTATAAATAATTGATATTTTTTATATTTTAAACAAATACTTTTATTTAATTGGTATATAAACAATTTAAAAGGTTTTTTTAAAATCAAATAATTAAACTTTTAAATAAATAAAAAATGAGGCCTTAGATGGTAGTCTTGGTAATCTATCCCTAAGATCAGCCCTATTAATAACATTAATGATATCTAACTTTAAATTTTAATTTGTGGGTTGAAAGTCCTAATGTAGTTTTTTGTTTGAAAATTTAACACATAATTATTAATCATATCAACAATAAATCTTTTTAGAGTTTATATAGACATATTTTTAATAGAAAAAGATATATCATTAACATTATATACAATATTTGAATATATGTCCTCCACTCAATTTTATTATATTTTTCATTTTCTCATTATTTGGGTTTGAAGCATCGTACAAGCCTCACACTCTTAGTCAATATATTAGCTTCACATATATCACAAAAAGTACGATGAATTATTGTACCGTGAAATGAACTACTTTCTGCCGGTTCTTTTTGCTATAACAAACAGAATTTGCCTACAATTTCCTTAAACACCACAATTTTCCATTAAAAAATTGTTCAAGGTTTGTTCATAAAACTGAAAATTTTCTCTAAATATTCAATCAACACCTTTAAAGCAATATTTGTATATCATTAGTGTTTCATCCCATACAATCAATCTTTGTCTTTATTATAAAATATGATAAAACCAATTTTGGTATACCTTCCACCAACAACCTGTTCTTATTAGCTGTGTGTCTTTATATAGACCCAGTATCCATTCACAGTGTACAATTTTTACGGATTGACACACCATTTTTACAGTTTATGCACATATTGTCATATCATATTGCTGTCACAAGTCCAACATCTCCTTAATATATGAGAACAACTAATCAAAAATTGACAACACATAGAAAGAGAACGCGACGTGCCATCTTCCAAAACAGGTTATATTTGAAAATTTATGAGTATTTATATTTAGAAGAACAAGGAGTAGTTTTCAATGGGAAGGAGCCAGAAGTACTCGAGAAAGGAAATAAATAGTTAATTCATTAGGTACAATCTTTTATTGGTACGCACATTAAAATATAAAAAAATACTTTTTATTTAATTTAAATTTAAATTTAAATTATTTATATAATATATTTTGTGATATGCACTAACGGTATTTTTTTTATTATGTTAACACATGTATATTTTTTATAATATTCTTTTTTGAATATGTTGTGAATCAGATACCTTTAAACAAAGTATAAACGGTTTCTTAATAATCAAGAAACTCACAAGGATTAGGGTTAACAAAGAAAACAAGGTAAAACAATAAGAAATGACAAAGATTGGTTATTAAACTGCTATTCTTTCCTTTCTCTTAGAATAAGATTACAATTATACAAGAATAACAAAATAATCTCTCTCCCTTGAAATTAGGATTTTATCTTCCTATTTTTCCTTATGTCAAGATTGAGAAACTAGCATCCTATTTATAATAAAATAGCACACTAACCTAATGGGCTTTTTAACAATTACCCATCACAAGCTAACTTAGGGTACAAGCTAACTTAAACAATTGGGCTTACAAGCAAGACCCAATTCAACATGCTAACAACCCTAGCAATATTTACTAATGCATGTTAGAACAAACTTCGACTACAACACACATTACTTGCGAACAGACTTCGACAACACTAGAGTTCGATCCAACATTTCACAAATCTCCACATTGGATCTAACTCTATAACATCAAGAAACTAGCTTTCTTCATGCAGCTTTATTAACTGCATATAGTGGAAAAAATTGCAACTGGGCAACGTCTTGGTGATCATATCAGCAGCATTATGATCTGTCGAAACCTTCAGCACTTGGACTTCTCCACGCTCGATTACCCCTCTGATGAAATGCAGCCTCACATCAATATGCTTGGTTCGCTCATGATAGGCTAAATTCTTAGACAGGTGTATTGCACTTTGACTATCACATTTAACAGTGATAACTCGACCTTGAAGTTTTAGCTCCTTTGCAAAACCTTCAAGCCACAATGCTTCCTTCACAGCTTCAGTTAGGGCAATATACTCCGCTTCAGTGGTTGATAGGGCAACGACCTTCTGAAGTGTTGCTTTCCAACTGATTGCTGTCCCAAACATAGTGAACACATATCCAGAGATAGATTTTCTGGAATCCATACAACCTGCATAATCAGAGTCGACATATCCATCGATTGCTGCTTTACTATCTTCACACAAGGCTCCACCATAAATTAGGACTCTATTCAAAGACCCATTTATGTACCTTAAAATCCACTTACAACTGACTAACCTGGCTCCAGCAGGTTTCTTGATCAGTTCCCAAGTGTTGTTATCATGAAGAGATTTCATCTCATCATTCATGGCCTTCACCCATTCATTCTTCTTTCGACTCCTCATAACTTCCTTATAGTCTCTAGGTTCTTCATCTAGAACCTCACTAGCAGAGATTAAGGCATAAGTTATAAGATCTGCATACCTAAGTCTCTGAGGTGGCTTGATGACTCTCCTCGACCTGTCTCTTGCTAGCAGGTAGTCATTATCACTCTCCTCATCTTCGACAACATCTTCTGCGTCTTCTTCGACTTCATCTGGGGTACGCAATTCAGCATCAACATGCTCCACCTCAACAGGAATCTCTCCCTGTTCCAGCTCTTCGTCAGCATCATCAGTTTTCTTGAAAGCCATCTCTACTTCATTGAAAACTACATCTCGACTGGTGATACACCTCCTGTGACCTGGCTCTAGGCACCATAGCCTATAAGCTTTGACTCCTTCAGGGTATCCCATGAACATGCACTTTAGAGCTCTAGGTTCGACCTTGTCTTGCCTAATATGACCATAGGCCACACAACCAAATACTCTCAGTTTGTCGAGACTAGGTGGATGTTCCGACCAAACTTCTTCAGGTGTCTTCATTCCCAAGGCAGTCGAGGGACACCTATTTATTAGGTAAGCTGCTGTCGAAACAGCTTCCGCCCAAAACACCTTCTTCAATCCAGCACTAACCAACATGCATCTAACCCTTTCAAGGATTGTTCGATTGAATCTCTCAGCTAAGCCATTTTATTGAGGAGTACCTGTTACAGTCTTATGCCTTGCAATCTCAGACCCAACACAATAACTGTCGAAAGCTTCGTTGCAGAATTCAAGGCCATTGTCGGTTCTCAACCTCTTAACCTTTCTGCCAGTCTGAGTTTCGATTAGAATCTTCCAACTTTTGAAATTCTCAAAAGTTTCATCCTTCGTCTTCTGAATGAATACCCATAGCTTTCTGGAATAGTCATCAACGATGGATAGAAAATACCTTGCACCTGAGTGTGAAGGATTCCTTGCAGGCCCCTAAAGATCAGCATGAATGTAATCCAGGGATCCATGTGTTCTTTGCTTGCCTTTGTTAAACTTCGCCCTACAGGATTTACCAAATACACAAGATTCACAAAATTCTAACTTTTCGACTTTGTCACCTCCTAGCAGGTTCTGCTTCCCCAATTCGACCAGGCCTCTTTCGCTGACACGGTCCAATCTCATGTGCCATAATTCTGTCTTCGACATAGATTTCGTGGATGCAACATTTGCCGAACCACTTACAACCTCAGCCTCAAGGGTATACAAGCCTTGTTTCTTCACGCCTCTCAAGACTTCCTTCGACCCCTTCATGACTCTTAGGATACTTTTCTCTCCTTGAAAAACATATCCTTTTCTGTCGAATTTACCAAGAGAAATCAAATTTCTCTTCAAGTCAGGTACGTACCTGACTTCAGTCAATAACCTTATTGACTCATCATGGAGCTTGAATCTCACAGATCCAATACCTGCAATTTTGCAAGATTTGTTGTTTCCTAGCAGCACATATCCACCATCTTGATCACATAGCTCCTCGAACAAATCTCTGTTTGGAGTCATGTGCCAAGTGCAACCTGAATCCATAATCCACTCTTTCCTCGAGTCGCCACTTGAAACCACAAGAACATCAGATGAGTCGAAGTCATCTTGAACAATGGCTGCATTTCCATTACCTCCATGATCTTTCAGGCGTTCAGGGCACACCTTTCTTATGTGACCCTCCTTCTTACAGTGATAACATCGAATACTAGATGTTTCGCCACTATAAGACTTCTGTTGACTTTTACCTTTCTTCTTGTCGAACTTACCATCCTTTCGCAAGAATTTTCCCTTAACGGCCAAACCTTCGCCCACCGTTGAAGGTTTATGCTCCTTTCGTTTGTTCAAGTCCTTAGAATACAAGGCTGATTGAACTTCTTCAAAGGTCAGGGACTCCCTTCCATACAAGAGAGTTTCTTTGAAGTGAGCATGTGTTCTGGGCAAAGCACACAACAACAACAGTGCTTGATCTTCATCATCGATCTTCACATCAATATTTTCAAGATCAAGAATCAACTTGTTGAACATATCCAACTGCTCAGCTAACTCTTTATCTTCACTCATCTTGAATGAATATAAAGCTTGCTTCAGGTAGAGTTAATTCACTAGAGATTTGGTCATGTACAAACTTTCAAGTTTCACCCATAATCCCGATGTTGTAGTCTCCTTTGATACCTGGCGAAGAACCTTATCACCAAGGCTCAACAATATTGTGCTGTGGGCTTTCTCGATCATGCCCGTCTTTTCTTTTGCCGTTAACGCAATGTCCATGGCTGCCTCACCCTTCAACGCTTTCAAACAACCCTGCTGAACCAATAGGACTTTCATTTTCAAGCGCCACAGACCGAAGTCGTTCACTCCGGTGAACTTTTCAATCTCATACTTTGTTGAAGGCATCTTCTCCACGCTCACCGCAATAATTTGTTGTTAAACAGATACCTTTAAACAAAGTATAAACAGTTTCTTAATGATCAAGAAACTCACAAGGGTTAGGGTTAACAAAGAAAACAAGGTAAAACAACAAGGAATGACAAGGATTGGTTATTAAACTGCTATTCTTTCCTTTCTGTTAGAACAAGATTACAAGTATACAAGAATAACAAAATAACCTCTCTCCCTTGAAATTAGGATTTTATCTTCCTATTTTTCCTTATGTCAAGATTGAGAAACTAACATCCTATTTATAATAAAATAGCACACTAACCTAATGGGCTTTTTAACAATTACCCATTACAAGCTAACTTAGAGTACAAGCTAACTTAAACAATTGAGCTTACAAGCAAGACCCAATTCAACATGCTAACAACCCTAGCAATATTTACTAATGCATGTTAGAACAAACTTCGACTACAACACACATTACTTGCGAACAAACTTCGACAACACTAGAGTTCGATCCAACATCTCATAGAATATAATTAATAAAAAGAAGTATGAACAAATATTTAATGACATTTATCTTTGTATATCATTCAATCTTTTTCTTTCTCTCACTATATCTCCTTTGCAAGCATTCTTTTGGTCCTCTTTTCTTGTGTTTAGAGCCGTCTTAGGGTAGATCACCAAGATTACTCGGTTAGAGTCTCACTTTTTTATTTATTTTTAATTAATTAAATTTTTTAAAATAATTTTTTAAATTATATTATATAGTATTTATTTAGAATATATAATAATAACAATTCTTTATAATATTATAATATATATTATTTGATTTGTTAGTTTAAAAATTATAGTATAAATAATAAATTTTTGACTTAACATAATAGAAGATTTGATATCTAAGTTTTTTTAAAATAATTTTTTCATTATTTTTCAATTATAATTTTTTTAAATAATAAAAAGAGTGTTTAGATGAGTTAATTTTATGATCAATTGAAATAAAATACTAAATGAAATTGATTATAATAATCTAATAATTTTATATTATAAAATAATTAAAATATAATAATTTAAAAATATATACTTTTTATCATATTAAAGGAGTTTAGTTTTAAATTTTATTTCAGGCATCGAGACGTATTGGATCGGCTCTGTTTGTATTGTTCTGTTTTTTTTTTTAATAAACAAATTCATTTAATAAGGAGTATCAGAGATACTCAAACCTAATGTACAAAACTATCAATATTACCGTAATACTATGAATTCCTATAGATAGTCAAGAACACTTTTAAACTATTCATACTAATTGTATCTAACTCTATGCTCAGCCCTAAAAAAACAACCACCACCACAAAAAATAATAATTCTTTATAGAAATACGTTAAGATCACCAATTTCATTGTTAAAAATGATCTAGTTCTTAAATCACTATATACACCAACATACAACAAATCAAATGATACCATTAAACTTTTTTGAACATCTTTCACTCGTTGTTTGTACATTTACATAATACATTATTCCATAACTATTGGTTGATAACTATTTGTTATCAAAATAAAATTAATAATGGATACAATTAAAAATGAGGTAATAAACACACAACTAGAAATACACAGATTATCTGCGAAAAGAGCTCCGCAGCTATACTTGCAATTTCACTTGCGCCTTTATATTGTGAAACATTATTTTCTCTGAAAATTAAAGTAGCAGCAAATTTCGTAAAAATTCCTGAGACATTAGCTGCGATTTTAGATACAAAAGTAAAATATAAATTTCCTGCGGATTTAACTGCGATAAGTTTCGCAGGAATTAATTATCCATCAAAACCACATAATTCTCTGGCAATATCACAGGAATTGCTGCGAAATTTGCGGCGGAATTTACTGTAATGTTTCTGCAACTTTTGCTGCGAATTGTTCAGTTTATATTTAGTTTTTATTATGTTTTTACTATTAATAAATAAAATTATAAAACACATATTGATTCCAAGAATATGTTTTTGAGACATTTTTTAATTTTATATTAAATCTTAATTTTTCTTAAGAAAATTTTATAATATTAATTGAATTTTTTTTAGTTATTTTTTAAAGAAAATTTATTTATTTAATACTTTTTATTGTTGTAAAAATTAGAAAAATAAAAAATATAAGTTTATGATATAATTGTAAAATATAAGTTTATTTGTTTAATATTTTTTTATTGTTGTAAAAATAATGAAAATAAAAAATATAAGTTTATGATATAATTGTAAAAATATAGGTTTATTTATTTAATTATATTTTTACTATTATTAAATAAAATTGTAAAATATAATTGACATATTGATTTTTTAGATTTATATATATATATATATATATATATATATATATATATATATATATATATATATATATATATATATATATATATATATATATATATATATATATATATATATATATATATATATATATATATATATATATATATATATATATATATATATATATATATATATATATATATATATATATATATATATATATATATATATATATATATATATATATATATATATATATATATATATATATATATATATATATATATATATATATATATATATATATATATATATATATATAATATAAAAACCAACCTATTTTAAAAAAAATTTCACAATAATTTTTTTTGCTTTATTGAATAATAATAGTTTTTGTTTAAATTTTGTCAAAAATTATTTTTTATTTATTTTTTAGATTTATTTTCTTTAAGATAATTTTAGTACATATTATTCTTATTTAAGACATTTTTTAAGATTTCATAGTTGTTGCAAATTGTTTTGGAAAATTTTTATAAAACTAGAATGATATTTTTAATCTTTATTTTTAAGATTTAATTATCTTTTTTTATTAAATAACTTAGCGAAAGCTTATCAAAAAAAAAATTAACTAAAGTTTAAACAAATGTTTTCTAAAAATAATAATATCTTGTTTAAATTTTACGAAGAAATATTTTTTATTCATTTTGTAATTTAGAATTTCAACTTATTTAAAAAGTAATAATTTAGTGCATATTAGTCTCATTTTAATTTAGTGCTTTAATATATTCTTAGAATTTTAATTTCAATCTTCTTTATACCATATTTAGTAACTCACCAAAAAATCAAATACAAAAAATTTCCCAGGTCATTCACCAAGTACCCTCAATCCTTTCCCTTCGTTCAATAAAATCAAATACAAAAAATTTCCCCACTCTTACTAACATAGCTTCGCAACTCTCCAGAAATAATGAACACGATGAAAAAGAACAACAAAGCTTCTAGATCTAGTAAAAGCACCCGTTCACCAGCCCAAATTCTCCACTCTTGGAACTAGTACATTATTTTGGTTCTGCTCCATAAAACTAAGTATGTTATGCTCCTTATACTGGCTTGAAAATCGAGGTGCACTAGAGGAAAGTATTTGAAATCTAGAACTTTGGCTCAGCTACGGAGTAACAGAGCTTTAGGTTTTGGATCTGTTGTTGGTAGGGTTTGCAGTGATATTGAGAAAAAAGGAGATGCCGATTTGATTTCAAAGATGGATGTTCTTGAGGGCAAGGTGTTTGATGAAAGTCATGTGATGCTATCCCCTGTGAATTTGGTTAAGAGTAGTTTGGTCGGGACACCAAAAACTCCCAGAATTAAAGAGTGGCAGTCAGAATCCAGGCTTGAGTCTCTCCCCACCAAGTTATTGGTATGATTATTGTTCATTTAACATTTATTTGGGAGACAACTAAAATTGTAGGAAAGGAGGGGGTAGGAGAAACTCACCCCTTCTAAATTTAAATGTTTGATGAAATGTCTCCGTATTTATTATTAACATTTGTTCAATTTTTGTGGTACTTATAATGGATCGGGCATGGAGACCTCTTGAGAAAATATCTTGAGGAAGAAAGCAATCCAGCAGTAAGCAATTTGTCGGTGTTCTTCAAGAAGAGATTGTCTATGCTTCTATCAATTGCCGGCCACACAAAAGATCCCTCTGAAAGTATCCAAGGTATAATAACTATATTACTACTTAATAGTTTGTCGTGATCTTGACACTGTTTATAAGGATAATTATCATAATCCCACATTTTCTATAAGTTAATAGTTTCCGACAATACTTCATATTAACATTCCAAATGACATTAGTATCACCTTTTCTTTTGAACATGACATGTCCAGTTTCTGTTCCCTTCTCAAATAAGCAGAAAAAAACCTTTGTTTAAAAGCTAGTAGCGTTTCTTGATCTATAGTGTTAACATTCATATACAAAATTTATCTAGCATGTATTGGTTAGAATGTTAAAGTAGAAAAAGAAACTTTCAGCAAGTTTGACATGTTAAAACTCTAGCAGTGTTATTGCTACTTCGAATCTTGTATTCTTTCCTTTTATTGTTTAATCTGTTGTGGATTAAAAAATTGGATTTTCTGCTCATGACCTGAAATTCGTATGAACTATATTCATGCTTTTTATAGAAAAATTATTGACTTTTATATTTGATGTGTATTGAGTTGTTGATGTTTTATATTTTTTACTTAACTGCTTGTGCTAGACTCTACGTGGATTCGTAATTAATACAAGTATTTTAAGAATCCTATTTATACATAAATCATCTACTTATGATTATATAATACAAGAGAGAGAGAGAGAGAGAGAGAGAGAGAGAGAGAGAGAGAGAGAGAGAGAGTAGATAAGGCATGTCATTGTTGTGAACTACTGTAACTCAGTTGCTTTGCTTTCTCTATTTGGCCTTTGTTAGATAGATATGGTATAGCTAAATTATTGTACATGACAATGCATCTAGGTTTGCAAAATGTAAATTTTAATTATTCAAGCCATTCTACAGTATTGAAAAAGACTAAATGTATTGGTATTGCATATAGTATAATACTATACGGTTAACCATTTATATACTAACCGCATTTGTTCCATTTTTGCAGGCCTATGGCACGAAGAAAGCCTATGTTCGGTTGACTCCAGATTATGATGTAATGGATGTTGCTAGGAACATTGTGTGTGATGGTTATGAGACTATTCTTATACAACAAGTAATAGATCACGATGACAGCGGACATTGCTAAGGTCTTCTTGCCGAGAGAGTTTGCTACAACTGCTGCTAGATGGAAGTGGATCTGGTGACTGACCTTGCAAAGGAAATGGTATTGGATTATGGGCTCTAGCATAAAATTGACAGCTTCATCATGAGGAAGCTTTCATCAAAACCTATGAATTCATAGAGTTTTCTAACTGTCATGTGTCCTAAAAATACACTCTTGTTAAGTTGACAATAGCTGCTTATACTCTTCATACACTAATTAAGTAAGTGAATTTACATTTTGCACATGTTTAAGCATGACTCGGTATGTAAACATTTGATGAAAATGTTTCAGACACAACACTGCTATTTTCATTCCTTGTATGCATACAATTTTTTAACTTTTGTTATTACATATGAGGTCAAATATGGCATACTGATGAGTAGGATGGCTGCTGTGTTTCTAATAAAAAAGAAGAATACTTAAGCTAAATATATTTAATGATCGACTCTTTTTGCTAATATATTTGTAGTTCTGCGTCAACGCCACTTTAATGAGAAGAACATTATGCATCTTTAACTTCAAATCTTTGTCTCTTTAAAGTTTCAAAATCACTATTTTGAAGGAAAGCACAGGTATTTCTTAAGCATACTAGAATTGATATTTTTTTCTTTTATAATTGATATGTATGTTAGATGTTCGATTAAATGTCTCAGAGAAACAAATAGTTAATTATTCAGAATGATTATGATATTGTTTCATTGTTGTAGCTTGAGAAAGAGAGTTTGTGGTTTCTAGCAGGGGAGTGGTGTGTAGCTTGTTTGTGTTGACCCATTTGACTAGTTTTTGGAAAAGCCGGCCCCACCGAATCGAGCGGTTCCATAAATTGTGAATCATTTATTTGGGTAGATTGTGAAGTTGGCATCATCTTTGAAACTGTCTGGAATAGTAGCACATAGTGCTTCCTATAAAATTGTACGCATTAGTAGGGGTGCTTATAAACTCAATGACTATTCTGTTGTGATTATATTTTTCCAAGTGCAGTCCTCACTATCTTTCTTGAGTGGCTTATTGTTATCTATTTTTTTAAAATAAATTTGGCCATAGTATTTTTCTTCTTTCCAATTAACTCTTGCATTAGACTTATTAATATGGGTGTATTATATTTGAAATATAGTTAGTGGTCAAAATATGATGACTCAATTTCCATTGATATCGTGTTATTAAATTTATTAATTGGATAACATATTTTATTTATTTGGTGCATGATATCAATGATTAATTCCCTGATATATTATTCATATTTGATAGTTGTGAATACATATGATGGAAATGAAATGATTTTGTTAATAATTAACACTAATTTATTCAATGAAAATATGTATTTATTTTAACAATTGAACTTGTTTGATCTTTTACTCAAGATTATATTTTGGAACGGCTTGGTTTTGCTTTTGGAAGAAAACTAGTTTGATAAAACAAACAGTATTATAAATAGACACTTTAGTATATACTCTTTAGTATCAATCAATCATATTGGCAAGTACATCTCATAGTAACACATAAACTTTTTCATAATTTGTTATTCGATACTGAATAATTTGATTATTTTTAATTGATTATTTGCAGGGATGTGATTGTTGGCGGTGGAAATACAGTGGGATATGCTGCTCGTACTTTCGTCGAGTACACCGTTGCCAATAGTCGTCTTTGTATTGTGAATTAAGAGGTTTAATTTTTTTCTAAGTGCTTTAATGTGTTTCTCTTGTAAGTCCAGTTTGTGGCAGTTATATTGTATACATGAGAATGGAAAAAAATATTATTAGACATAGTGGGATTGGCATTTGTATATTTTTGTTATTCTAACAATGCTTCAAGAATCAAGGTATTAATGATGGCGAGTTGGTAGAAATTCTTGAAATTGTAATCACTAGATTTTTCATCATAACATTTGATGATTTGATTATATACTTGCTAATGTATCTGTTTATGTCTTAAATTAGGACCTCCATGCAATTCTATGATTTTTTTGTTGATACATGTTGGAACTTTAATTAATTAATGGTGGAACTTTAATTAATTATAGTGGGAATTGGAAACATTTGTTGACAATTAATGAGCAATAAATGAACACAAGTGAGAACTAATATAGAAGTGAATTTGAAAAGATTCATTTTAGTCCCACATTGAAGGGAATGGAAATATTAGTCGTGTTTAGATGAATTATTTTTTGGACCCGAATTTATATAATTTAATTATCATTAATTAATTAATATAATTCGGTGGAAAATTAATTAATAATAAATATTAATTAATTAAGAAAATAATTGGTCAGTCAGTCCTCCACGAATTTCTCAGTCTCCCACCATTTTCTCCACTCCCCACGAATTTCTCAGTCTCCCACTATTTTCTCCACTCCCCACGAATTTCTCCCCACTCAGGTGCAGTTTGCTGCCTATAAATACAGGGTAGAAATTCAGAAGTGGGTACATCGGATTTCACAAATTCACACGAATTTTGATTTCCCTCTTCTCTTTCTCATTTCTCTTCATCTCAAAAACTCTCTTTTCTTGACTGGTTATTTTAACCAGATACTTTGAAAGGTGTATTTCTAGAGCGATTTATCAGTGTGCAACTGATAATCGTAAGTTGTTTGAACGGGCTGTTTTATCCTGGAGGCGTCGTCGTAAATTCGACTGCTTTGCATAATTTGGCAGTACGACGAAACGTCTTAAAGAAAGCGACCTAGTACGCGACTCGTCCCGATAATTTCCTTGTGCCAAACTCTATTTTTTCAAATCCGAAAACAACAATTTAAGACGGTTTCATAACTGCCATGGCAACTGAGGAAATTATCGGTACTACTGCGGCCGCTTTGGTCTCTGACAAACCTTTCAGGTTTGAGGGTTCCAATTTCAAACGTTGGCAAGCTAAGATGAAATTTTTTCTTAACTTTGAAAAAGGTTGCCCACGTTCTGACTGAGGAAATCCCGGTTGTCCCTTCTGCATCATCTGAACTACCTAACGGTAACTCACTTGCAGATTCAGACGGGACTTCCAAAATGTCTGACTCAGATGCTGCAAAAGCTAAGGCTGCAGCAGATGATCTGCAGCTCCGAAAAGAAATCGCCTTATGGCACGAGAATGATTATCTGTGCAAAAATCACATTCTGAACAGCCTTGCTGATGATCTGTACGACTACTACAGTAGCTACAGAACTGCTAAACAGGTATGGGAGGCTCTGAAAAGGAAATATGATACTGAAGAAGCAGGTGCGAAGAAATCTGCTGTCAGCCGCTACTTGAACTACAAGATGGTGGATGAGAAGTCGGTGGAAAGTCAAAGCCACGAAATTCAGAAGATTCCTCATGAGATTATTACAGAAGGTATGCCCCTTAATGAACAATTTCAAATTGCTGTAATTATTGACAAACTTCCCCCTGGTTGGAAAGATTTCAAAAATATAATTCGTCACAAAACAAAAGAATTTTCAATCGAGAGTCTGATTACTCGCCTCCGAATTGAAGAGGAGGCTCGGAAACAAGATCAGAAAGAAGAAGTCTTAGTTGTTTACGACAACAAAAAGAAGTTTGGTGCGGTTCTGAAGCCTACGGGCAAACCTTTAAAGAATCAGAACCGCTGTGCTATGAACCGAACTAAGAATGGGAATCCCTCTAGGGCCCCATCGGCTCCGTTTGCTAGGCAACAGCCACCACCTCAAAGAAATGGCTCCGGTTTTCTCTTGCTACAATTGTGGGAAACCGGGCCATATGGCAAAGAAATGTAGGAGCAGGCCTAAACCTGTAGCTGGCTCAAATACACAGGTTAACCTGACTGATGAGCAACTAATTGCCATGATCACTGAAATCAACATGGTTGGTGGAAGTGACGGTTGGTGGATAGACACTGGCGCCACTCGTCATGTCTGCTATGATCGTGCTATGTTCAAGACATACATGAATATTGAAGATAAGAAAGTGTTGTTGGGAGATGCTCACACCACTAATGTTGCTGGAATTGGAGTTGTTGAACTGAAGTTCACTTCAGGAAAGACTTTGATCTTGAAGGACGTCATGCATGTTCCTGAAATTAGGAAGAATCTTGTTTCTGGTTTTCTTCTGAATAAGGCTGGATTCAGTCAAACTTTAGGGGCAGATTTGTACACCATCACTAAGAATGGTATTTTTGTGGAAAAAGGGTACGCCACTGATGGCAAGTTTAAGTTGAATGTTGATTTGAATAAAACTTCTCCTTTTGTTTACTTTTTGTGTGATTTTAATATTTGGCATGGTAGACTTTGTCACGTTAATAAACGAATCATTTCTAATGCAAGCAACATAGGCCTAATCCCTAAACTAAATATTAATGATTCCAATAAATGTGAATTTTACAGTCAAGCTAAAATAACTAAGACTTCACATAAATCAATAATAAAAGAATCTGATCCCCTAGATCTTATACACTCTGATATATGTGAATTAGATGGAAGTTTAACTAGAAATAATAAACGTTATTTTATCACTTTTATTGACGATTGCTCTGATTATACTTATGCATATCTAATGAAGAATAAAAGTGAAGCGCTTGACATGTTTAAGGTGTATGTAACTGAAATTGAGAATCAATTTAACAAGAAGATTAAGAGACTTCGCAGTGATAGGGGAACCGAATATGACTCTAGCTTGTTTAATGATTTTTATGCTGAACATGGTATTATACATGAAACGACTGCTCCATACTCTCCTGAAATGAATGGTAAAGCAGAAAGAAAGAATAGGACTCTTACTGAACTTGTAGTTGCAATCATGTTAAATTCTGGTGCTGCACCTCACTGGTGGGGGGAAATTTTATTAACTGTTTGCTATGTCCTGAATAAAGTTCCCAAGTCGAAAAGTAAGATCTCACCTTATGAGATATTAAAGAAAAGACAACCAAATTTGTCTTATTTGAGAACTTGGGGCTGCCTGACTTATGTCAGAATTCCGGATCCGAAACGAGTTAAACTCGCTAGTAGAGCCTATGAATGCGTATTCATTGGGTATGCAGCAAACAGTAAGGCATACGGGTTTTATGACCTAAATGCCAGAGTAATCATAGAATCAAACGATGTTGAATTCTTTGAAGACAAATTTCCCTTCAAATCGAGAAATAGTGGGGGCACACAATCGAGTCACATTCCTGTGATAAAAAGCACTGAAAGCAGCGACAATGTAGAAACAGAGCTTCGAAGAAGTAAAAGAGCAAGAGTTGCTAAAGACTATGGGCCCGATTATGCGGCCTATAATGTAGAAGAAGATCCAATAAATCTTCAAGAAGCACTGTCATCTATGGATGCAGACTTATGGCAAGAAGCCATTAATGATGAGATAGATTCTCTAGAATTTAACAAGACCTGGCACTTAGTAAACTTACCTCCGGGTTGCAAACCAATTGGTTGTAAATGGGTTTTGAAAAAGAAACTAAAACCTGATGGAACGATTGAGAAATACAAGGCACGCCTTGTAGCCAAGGGTTTTAGACAAAGAGAAAATATAGATTTCTTCGACACCTTTTCTCCAGTCACTAGAATTACATCCATTAGGGTACTCATTTCAATAGCAGCCATTTATAACTTAATAGTACACCAAATGGATGTTAAAACAGCTTTTTTAAACGGTGACTTAGAAGAAGAAATCTATATGGAACAACCAGAAGGATTTGTAATCCAAGGACAAGAAAGCAAGGTCTGTAAGTTAGATAAGTCTCTGTATGGACTAAAACAAGCCCCTAAACAATGGCATGAAAAGTTTGATAACTTAATGATAATTAATGGGTACAAAGTGAATGAAAGTGACAAGTGCGTCTACTACAAATCTGAGAATCGCATTTGTATTATCATATGTCTATATGTAGACGATCTACTTATATTTGGATCAAACATTCAGGCCATTAATGATATGAAATCATTGTTATGCAATAACTTTGACATGAAAGACCTCGGAGAAGCAAGCGTGATCCTGGGTATCAAGATCACGAGATCCGAACAAGGAATTTCTTTGGATCAATCTCACTATGTGGAGAAGATCTTAAAGAAATATAAATACTTTGATTGTAAACCTGCATGCACTCCGTATGATCCAAGTGTGAAACTATTTAAGAACACTGGAGAGAGTGTCAAACAAGCAGAATATGCGAGCATCATTGGCAGTCTTAGGTATGCCACTGATTGTACTAGACCCGACATTGCATATGTCGTAGGACTGTTGTGCAGATTTACAAGTAGGCCGAGTAATGAACATTGGCAAGCTATTGAGCGAGTAATGAGGTACCTGAAAAGGACTATGGACCTCGGCCTACACTATCAAAAATTTCCTGCTGTACTAGAAGGGTATAGTGATGCAGATTGGAACACCTTATCGGATGATTCCAAAGCTACTAGTGGTTATATATTTAGTATAGCCGGAGGAGCTGTATCTTGGAAATCAAAGAAACAGACCATTCTGGCACAGTCCACAATGGAGTCTGAGATGATAGCATTAGCTACAGCTAGTGAAGAAGCAAGTTGGTTAAGATGCTTGCTAGCTGAGATTCCTTTATGGGAAAAACCTATACCAGCTGTGTTGATCCACTGCGATAGTACCGCGGCTATTGCAAAAGTTGAGAACCGTTATTATAATGGTAAAAGACGTCAAATTAGAAGAAAACATAGCACTGTTAGAGACTGTATCTCTAAAGGAGCTGTGAGAGTGGATCATGTACGCACTGATGAGAACTTAGCAGATCCTTTGACGAAAGGATTAGCTAGAGAGAAAGTCCATAATACATCCAAAAAGATGGGACTAATGCCTATGAAGCAATTAGTTACTCATGATGGTAACCCGACCTAAATGACTGGAGATCCCAAGACTTAGGTTCAATGGGTAATAACAAGTTATGAGTAATATGAAAATGATCATGCAAGTAAAGCATGAATCCTGAAGTAATGAGAGGATGAGATAATAGAAACTCTTAATGAGATCTATACTCTGTATGAGGGAGTACCTAGGCTACAGGAGTACTCTTGATAGATTCACCTATGTGACTGTGGAACTAGGCCGGTTCCTATGGAATTTCGAGGCAGAATTCCTAGAGCATTCACTAAACCGGGATACACGTGCAGGGCCACTAAAGCACGGGCTACAAGAATACACCTTACGGAAAGGTTGTGTGCGGGTCTGATGTCCGAGATAGAGTTCAAGACAATGGTGTCACTCTTGTTGAATCAGAATCCTACTCGCTACGCTAAGGTTCAAGTCGTAGACACCTTTGCTTATGCTCAACCTGAGAAACGTCTGACGTACTTCTAAAATCTCTTTTAAATTCAAGTGGGGGAATGTTGGAACTTTAATTAATTAATGGTGGAACTTTAATTAATTATAGTGGGAATTGGAAACATTTGTTGACAATTAATGAGCAATAAATGAACACAAGTGAGAACTAATATAGAAGTGAATTTGAAAAGATTCATTTTAGTCCCACATTGAAGGGAATGGAAATATTAGTCGTGTTTAGATGAATTATTTTTTGGACCCGAATTTATATAATTTAATTATCATTAATTAATTAATATAATTCGGTGGAAAATTAATTAATAATAAATATTAATTAATTAAGAAAATAATTGGTCAGTCAGTCCTCCACGAATTTCTCAGTCTCCCACCATTTTCTCCACTCCCCACGAATTTCTCAGTCTCCCACTATTTTCTCCACTCCCCACGAATTTCTCCCCACTCAGGTGCAGTTTGCTGCCTATAAATACAGGGTAGAAATTCAGAAGTGGGTACATCGGATTTCACAAATTCACACGAATTTTGATTTCCCTCTTCTCTTTCTCATTTCTCTTCATCTCAAAAACTCTCTTTTCTTGACTGGTTATTTTAACCAGATACTTTGAAAGGTGTATTTCTAGAGCGATTTATCAGTGTGCAACTGATAATCGTAAGTTGTTTGAACGGGCTGTTTTATCCTGGAGGCGTCGTCGTAAATTCGACTGCTTTGCATAATTTGGCAGTACGACGAAACGTCTTAAAGAAAGCGACCTAGTACGCGACTCGTCCCGATAATTTCCTTGTGCCAAACTCTATTTTTTCAAATCCGAAAACAACAATACATATATATCTTTAGAACAGAGTAAAAATCAAATGTTTAAAATTTTTCTTCTATCACTTCTTATATAAGATCTTGACCAAAACAAAATTTTCTTTTTTATTTTACTGTCCAATTATTGTATTCATGGAGGTGATGAAATGCTTGTGTTAAAAATTTATAATATACTCCACTAGTGATAATATTATTCTGTAGTTACCGAGACAATGTCCAATTTTGATTGTAGGTTGATGGTGGATTAGGGTTCAGCCATAGATCCAGCTTCATCAGCAGGAGCAAATTGCATTGTTGCTGGAAGTTTAGTGTTTGGAGCATCTGGGTCAGCTCAAGTTATATACCTACTGAGGAATTATGTAGAGAAAGCACAGTAAACAGAGTAAAGATATGTCATGTATATTGTGGTACATGTCACAACTTTACATAATCAATATGCTTGGAAGTTTGGTGTATACAATGACTACACAACTATTGATTTTCATTTTATTTTCACAATTCGAGTGTGTCCATAAAACACTTATTAGATAAAAAAAATAGATCTGCCAAATGTGCTTGTTTTCTTCTTCTAGACCTTCTTGCAGAAGCGTGATTTGACACCTTCATGAAAATCATGTTATGTTTCATAGAAATTCATCATTAAGTATATAAAACTAATAAAAAGTAAATGAATGTTTAAGGTACCCTCTAATTCATGTCAAATTGATTGCAAATGAGGATAGAAATAGATGAGGGTGACTAACATGTAATAACTATTAAGCCAAACTAGTATAGCACATGCTTAAGATAATGTTATATGCAAGTAATTTGATCTAATACTATTGAGCCAAACCAGTAGAGCACGTGCTTAAGATGATGTTTACTCTAGATAAATAATGAATTGGCATTAAAAACTGATGATAATTCTAGCTACTAATATCATAAATATAGTAATCTCCGTACAAAAAATTGATAGAACAATCATTATTTGAAGAATTATAAAAAGTAAATAGAACAAACAACGTTAAAGGCATGCGAAAAATGGCATATTTCTAGTTTTAGCTTGTGTTATTTATTATACATATATGTTATTCTAGTACTACTATCCTTAATTTGGTATTTCTATGTTGTGTGTTATAATAGATCTTAGTAGCATTGCAAGTACTACTATCCTTGATTTGCTATTTCTATGTTGCTTATTTTACCCTCTTGTTATATATTGATGCTTATTTAATTCTGGTACTGTTTTTGCATTATATTTTACAAACATTCATCTACAGCTAACAGTACCATGTACTTGATAATCCACGCCATGAAGAAAGTTTTTAAAATTATTCTTTAAAAATTGAAATATGAATATGTCAAGTTATTAAGAAAAGAATCAAACAAATTAACTAGTATAACCAAGATATATGAACAAACAATGACTATCAAGTTTAACAAGATTCAACAAAATAACAATTAAAAACAAAAGAATGAATAGATGGTACCTTAGGCCTAATGATACTAAAGTTTTCTATGATCCTGAAAGTGCAGTAGTTGCATCAATTCATCATTTTTGACAGCATTGATGTTGTATGGTTACTTTATTATGATTTCATTGTATGTTTTGATTGTAGTTGTGCATTTTCTTTGAAGAATTTTGTCTACCACAATTTGAACATGTATTATGAGAAACCAGATAAGTCAGTGCATGCTCATACGTCGAATTTGAATGAAAAACTTGGTCAAGTTGATACAATACTTTCTTATAAAACACGAACACTGACTTGCAATTCTATGGAATTTATCAAGTTTTCTATTGGTGGGGTTGCTTATGGGAGAGGATTTACAGAAGTTGAGAGAGATTTATCGAAGAGAAAAGGTTTGTATTTCGACCAAAATTTGAAAAATGACGAAAATGCTATAATGGCTGCTAAATCAAAGTTGAAGATTAACGGGTTTAACTTTATGAATGAAAGGGTCTTGAATTGTAATTGGATGATACAACCTAATGCTAATGTAATACATAATTACATAAAGGTTTTTTTTTTTATTTCATACCACAATACCTGAAGTTGATGAAGAAACCAGTAACATTCCGTACAAAGTTGAATCGCCCGACGAGGCTGCTTTTGTTGCTGCAGCCAGAGAATTTGGATTTGAATTTTATGAAAGGACACATGTGTTGCACCCCAAAATTTGCCCAACATTTCTTTACCTATCTTATGTTTCATTTCATTCACATTAGCATTATCATTTGCATTTCATCGACATGTATGCAGGAGATCAAGAGGTATGATTACCAATCGAGGGCTACACAAGACTATGAAGCTAGCTAAGAAGGTTATTCAGGTATTCAAGGGTTGATATCCTTGTCATAGAAGTTAAAAGATCCTCAGGAAATGGTTGCTAATACCTTCCCCTTGCGTAACCGACTCCCGAACCCAGACAATGGTTGCGATGACCTTGTCTTATACCATTTCGTCACTTTTTTCCGATCGTTTCCTTTCCCGCTCCTAGTGATAAATAACGAAAGGTGGCGACTCTTCTGTTTTGCCGGAACCTTATTTTCGCGGTAGGGACAACATGCAACTATTTTTCTTCATGATTTGGATCTCGAATCAAACATGAAATCCAAAGGTATGGTTGTTGCGGTGAAAATTGGATATCAAGCTATTAAGTTAACTTGAATCTTAATTCTTTTACAACCGAACTTTATTTTATCCAAAGGAAAGGTCTAAAGAAAGAAAAACATTTTTCGCGATGTAACGATAACGCTTAAGAGATTCGGGGATCGGGGGTTGGTTATACCTAGGGAAGGTGTTAGCACCCTAAGCATCTGTAGTACTCTACAGGAACCTTTTGTTTGATTGCTTGCTAAGTTTGTGAGTATGTACTATGGATTGGGATATGGATTAGGGATAGGTAAAGACCTAGATGGTTTTCTAAGTTTGCTCGCAAAGACATCGCATCTTCTGCCTACGTATCTTAACTAGGATAGAATCAGAGCAATCGTAGTTCACCTCACAAGGAATGAAGAACACTTGATTATGATTAAGGTTCAAGAGGGGAACAAACATGACAATGTTTGTGTGGAGTTTGACAAAAATCCCTATTCTAAGTTGTAATATTCAAAAGGGGAAGTAAGAAATCATGACGATGATTCTCACATAGAGTTGACAAACTCTATCCTAGGGTTCTAGTTGAAGAACTTTCCTAGTACATGTGGTTTTTTTAGACTTAAAGCAAAGTCTAATGGTTTATAAACTAAGGTTGAAATGACTTAATAAAGTCAAGGGAATGGGTGAATGAGTTATCCATAACATAAGGGTTATTGAAAAGATCTTTTCCTTTGGAGAGGGACAGGAAAGGCAACTTGGACGAGAGTTAACAAACTTCATCACTTGGGGGAAAGAAAACTTTGAACAAGATAACAACATAATAAATGTGAATTCATGGTGACAACCATTAGGTGAACATGTGAAATGATAAAAATGATAATACATTGATGACAATCAAAGCAGTTGATTAAGCAGGAAGTGTGACAACAGATCAAGCTTCAGTGCATTTAGCAGACGAAGTAAAAAATGAACATGGTAACAACCAATCTGAAATCCTAACATGTTATTTAACATTTAATAACATGAATGCAAAAAAATATCACAAGCGATCACAAGTATATCAAAAGAAAAATTCATCTGCGTACACGCAAACGATCACAAAAACGTACATAACTTGCACATGGTCAAAAGAGATGAAAAATTAGGCAAACATGGAAATAAAAAATATGACATGAAAGTAGACATCAAGATGAACAAAATGCAAAAATAATGGGTGAAAAATGATTAAAATTGAGAGATATATGAGTTTTTGAAAATGGGATGAAAAATGACAAAAATAAATAAAAGGGTTGCCCTCCTCAGGGGTCGAACCCAGGTTCATGGCATGCAAGGCATGTTTTGGCTAATGTTCTTACCACTGGGGTGGCTATACATCCATTGATGAAGCCACCCCTAAAAATATATAGGGCGAATTTTCAAAGCAAGCTGGGCACTTTCAAGGCAAAAACAAGTGAAATTTCCAAAATACGTTTTGATGCGTAACTCTTCCAATACTTGACCAAATGGGATGAAATTTTTATCAATCTTGCCTAAAATCTCATGAGGAGTATGATGGTATAATTAGTTTTCTCAAAATATGCCTACCTTTTAAAACTCGAATGCACATGCTTTTCGATACTTTGATATGCATTTTGATTTCCAAAACATGAACCAACTGTTATTAACATCAAGTGAGGGCCTGGACAGGTTACAAATGATATGTTTGATGAATTCCCACAGTTTGTTTAAGCAAAACACAGTTAGAATGAGAAATGGCATGGTAATTGCAAGTGTAATGTTGAAAATGCATTTTCGAGGCCATAGATCAAAACATAAGGTTTTAAAAGCATTTGATGGTTTGAGCAAGCTTGAAGTATAGTATAGAATGTGTCTCAACAGAAAATTTTTCTCAAAATATTGTAGAACACAAAATTGGTATTTGTATTGCAATGATTATGAAGGAAGGTGGGAGTGCTATCCAATTAATAATTGCAACTCTAACAGCCATCAGTAGTTGAAATATCAGGTTGTTTTTCTTTTCAATGCTGGCTCAAATTCCCTTACAAGTTAATCTCATAAAGTCAGTTCCAAACCAAGTGATGAGCAGACAAACAAGGGGATCCACAGAGCTAAACAATATGGCATCAAGCTGACACAGTCAAGAATCAAAACTGTACATGGCCATTACAACAATACAATAGGCTTACTTAGATGAACTACTCTATCCTAAATAGATCTAATCAAAACAGCCCTTTCCTAAAACCAACAGAGGCTCCAAACAAAATAAAAATCAAACCAGACAGCAATGCCTCAAAGGCAATCAAACAGCAAAATGGATTACCTTAAGAGGCCATGAATCCAAGGCACTCACAAGTGGTGGCCTCACAGTAAAGTCTACTGATTAACTCTAGGATTGAAAACACCTCAGTTTAAGAATAGTGTAAAACAAAGTTGGCATAGGTTGCATGTCATGTCATTAAGGTGCAAAATGCAGTCTAAAGCTTATCTTAATGCTACAAACTCATTGACAGCAAACCTACTCCAGGCCAAACACCCTTGGACAACAAGACAAAATATAAGGAAATGCACAGGTCATCCTTGTCTTCAATCATTACTCTTAAATGGCCTTCATAACAGTTGCCAATCCAAACTTAAGCAAACCCCCTAACCTCCAACAGGCTGCTAAAGGTTGAGAGCTACATGAGCTTAACATATGTGGACTCTAAGAAAACAATTGAGGCCCTGATAAGAATAAAGGTGGACAACCTCATGAGGTATGTCTGGTCATCCTACACATAGAACTCAAACACTCCTAAGGAGCTCTCCCCCAAACAAGCCAGTCTGAACTGATATCAAAAGGAGGGTAAGTTTCATCTGATTGGTGATTTCTAAGTTTATGGTAAACAGCCACATCAGTGCAGTAGCTTGCTCATGAATTGATCCTATAAACAACTCTGACACAAAACCAAACCAAACAGCTTGTAAACTCATCATGGAAATAATGTACCTCTAACAACAGCAAGTTTGACATCAACAACTAAACCAAACAATGCACATGATTTCAGTAAAGAGGCAACAATTTCATTGGTGATTCTAAACAGAAATAGCAGCCATAGTGCATGATTTTGAAGACAGTCCCATACACCTTGTTAAAAACTAGATCAAACCCAAAATGTGAAAATGCAACAAACAAAGAACAAGCCAGCTACACCCAGGCCTAAACAGAACCACTGAGATTGGTATCACAAAGTCAAGTCCAAAGGGCAGGCAGACCAAAAATGGGAGTCAGCCACTATATCATGCAGGTCTCACACCTATTCCAACAGCAGGTCTATACAACAACATCACACCATATCCACCAATATTGATACTCCAACAGTTATATGCAATTCTTATTAAATACACCAAAATGAACAACAATTAAACATGATCAACACAATGCCTAGAAATGTTTGGCATAATCAACCTTAAAACAGTAGGGCTTACTGAATTCCAAACATCAGGCCCTCATGAAATCTTAGCATGAAACAACAAGAGTGTTCAATTTCTAACAGCAAATGTCCTAGCCTACCTCTCATGACAATATTCATTTCACAGCACCAACGCAAGCTTCTTAAGGTCAAAACAACAGTCTTAACATCAAATTTCTAATGACAGCAAACTCATGGTATTGGCTTCAAACACTTGACAACAAATTTAAATGACTCTAACATGACAAATGTGCAAACCAAACTTAACCATGAAACAGCATATGACAAAGCAAACTTAGTGAATGATCTCAAAACCATATACCTCTTGCAGACAGACTTGAATAAGCAAAATAAGCTGAGAAACCCAGAGAACTTCCACCACCTCCTTGCTTTGAGACTTTCCTTCTTTTGAAGCAAAAATGCAAATGTTGTGACAGTTGGAGAAGTAGGTTGTACCAATGATTCTCAATTCTTTGGACAATTGAGAAATGATATATGTGAGGTGTTTGAGTGATTAAAACACCAAGGAAGTGCCTAGAACAAGTTTTGGCTGATTTTGTGGCTTTTGGTCAAAGTAACTTGGTATGGAAGTTGAATTTTTGAATGGTGAGGTTTTTGAGTGGTATAAGGTCTTGGAAACCTTCTATATCATACTTAGAGATTGTGTGGATGATTTTTGGGGTGTTTGAATGTAGAGAAATGATTTTGGCAGCAAATGTACCAAGACAGATTTTTGGTGGTTTTGACAATTTTGTGATTTTGTGATTTTGGAGTAAGGTGTGAAAAAGTGAGAGCTTTGTTTTTCTCTGGTTTTTAGAATCAATATTGTGTGTAAAATTAAGTGATGAGGGCTCCCTTTTATAGGAAAATGAAGAGAGGGGGCAGATTTGGAGATTTCTTCACATGAAAGAAAGGTTTTACCCTTTTGGATCAAACCTCCACAAAGGGGTTTTCTTGACAGATAGGTAAGCCCAATAGTCAAGCAAAATGATGATTTTGAAAGGGCTAAATACAGGCTAGAGGCATAGCTTGTTGGTTGTGGCAGATTTCATTTTACACCTCTTGCTTGGTTTAATCATTTTTAAATGCAAGTTGCAAGGCAAGTTGCAAGCTTGGAGAATTCACTTCTTCTGCATAATCTTCTCATTTCTAGGCTTCATAATCTTATACATATCATAAATAATATCATTCAAGGGATGAGATTGGTCATTTAGATCAAAAGAATGATTTTTGAACTTTGGACAATGTGGGACTAAAGTGTGAAATCACCAACTTGCCATAACCATAACTTTCAGCTCACAAATCCTTTTGAGATGTGCTAGTACTTTTTAGAAAGCCCTCAAATAGATCTAAAACATTCATATTTTCATGAGTTTCAAATTCCCAAGGGAAATTGGTCAAAAAGTCTCTCAAAGTTGCTAAAAAATGAACTTAAAAGTGAAATTTCTCTAAGTCTTTTTTCCTTCTTGAAATGAATTTGATCATAACTCCAAATCTATGCATTTTCTGATCATGGACCACTTAGGGACTTTTTTAGGATTTGTCAAGAGCTTTCAAACTAGCTTTGAACCAACTCAATTGGATGTGTGGTTAAGGAGTTATGGTTTAGCCCCTTTCAAAACCCCAATTTCCTGATTTTTCGATTACTCCTTCATCCTTGATCCAATGGTCATGAAAATTGATAGGCAAGTGCAACATGATATAAGGAAAATTTTTTATTCACACTTTGAAGTCCAATTCCTTAAATTTGAAGAGTTGACTTTTTAGGTCAACCGTACGATCGATCGGTGACTACCGAGTCGTACGTTGACACTCTGGACTTCCTGAGACTTTGAAACTTCTTGAATGAACTTTATTAAGCTATATGACCTTCATGGATCATAATCCCCCCATTAAAACATCTTCCAACATCAAAGTCAAACTACAATTGACTTTCACTAGTCAAAAACCCTAATCGGGTGCCCTGAAATACACTGCTCTTGATTATGGGGTAACAACCTCAAATTGGGTATTAAATTGACATCATATGATACCCTTGATCTTGTTTCATGATTGAATTAGCCTAAAACTTTGATTGATCACAAACCCTGAAGCTTCGATTTGACTGTACAAAACCCTGATTCATCTATAACTGGACAAAGACAAACTTGCACCGGGTTAGGGTTAGATAATTTATGAGTATGCTCCTAAAATGATAATGAGAATCTAAGGGGTCAAAATTTGGGGTGCAACAGTTGCCCCTATTTAAATATCTTCACTAGATGGAACTGAGAGATGACAATCCTCGTGGAATCGCAGTGAAAGGTATTTAAATATAGAAAACCAAAAATTTTGTCCCTTAGATCCGATGATATGCAAAAGGACAGGTCATGATATGCCATGAATTCTAAATGATGCTTCATGATGCTTGGATGCAAGATATATGCAGAAGACAGAAAAACAAAACAACGAGTAACTACTCATGGGACTTGGTTTTGTGAATCCGACACTGGGGAAAACTGAGATATAACAATCAATAGTTCAAACATGACTAGTGATAATTGAAAGGAATATTTCACATGAGGATGCACAAAATCCAATGAAGATGACAATCTCACTGGGGATGAGCAAACACTCAACTGGGGAAAGAGGTAGATTTCCACCGGGGAAAAAGAGCGATTTTATACTGGGGAAATGAAGAACTAAAATGTGAACCTCACTGGGGATGATCAGATGAGGAACTTCCTATAGTGAAGAGTTCAAACGGGATCTTCAGGAATGGACTAGAAACAAGGACCAAACACACTAGGGATACTAGTGACGACTAGATCTCCGAGACTTGTCTGGGGAATAAAGGTTTTACTGGGGATAATGATGTCACCCAGTTTTAACAGATGGTTCAACACAGTGCTAGTAATCACTAGACTTTCCGTAGGTAATGGTAACGACCAACCTGAGATAATAACAAATGAGATTTCTCAAATCCAATTGATAACACGTAAGATTTCGACTGGGGAAATTGGTGACAACCGAATTTCAAGCAATTCCAGTAACTACTGGACTTAAAGGAGGTTAGTACGACCAAGTCCGGGTACCAATGACGATTGGGTTTCAAGTACTGCCAATTACGACTGGAATTTGAAAGAAAACATGGTGACGACCAAGTCCGGGTATGCCAACACATGTGGTTATGAGAATGCTAGCAAGCTATTAGGCTTTAGCTGGGGAGGTTGGTAACGACCAAACCAAAAGATACCAATAACGATTGGATTCCAAGTGATGCCAGTTACGATTGGACTTTCATAGGGAAGGTTGGTAATGACCAACAAGATATCAATGCCAATAGAATTTCGAACACCTGCCAGTTACGATTGGGCTTAAACGGAAGATGAACTAGTAACGACCAGACTTCACAGGGGATTTGCTAGTGACGACTAGACTTCAGAGGGAAAAGGTTGGTAACGACCGAACCAAAAGAGAATAACGAGTAAAGTTAAGACAATGCCAGTTACGACTGGAAACACGGTGACGACCACAAGAATACCAATGACGATTGGATTTCGAACACTACCAGTTATGACTAGATTTTAAAGGAGAAGGTGGTGCCGTCCGAATCAAAAGATACCAACGAGTGGAGTTTAAGAAAATGCCAGTTACGACCGGTCTTAACAAGAAATATGGTGACGACCAAAAGAATACCAATAACGATTGGCTTCTAAAACAATGCCAGTTACAACTGGACTTTAGACGGAGATTCACTAGCAGTGACTAGACATTCACGGGGGATTGACGGATAGCGCACCGAATCCAAGAGACAAGATGAATCATACTGAACCCAGACTGAAGGGTGTATGTAGTCTTGAAAATAGATCCACTCTTAACAGGGGAACGAAGCTTTAAACCAGCTAGTCAGAGATGACAAAGCAAATTCAAACAAAATGCTCAGAAGTCTTCTACTGGGGACGAATCCTCATATCATCATAAGAGGTTCTGAGAGGCAGTCTTCCAACTTGATACTCACACATGACCAAAGGAGACTCAGCAGTTCAACGTGCTTACACTTCATCAGGGAGTGCGATAGGCTTGCGTATCGAAGTTTCCGCTACCCTGAGGTTTCAGGGAAGTATGATTTTCCTCGATTCTTTTCATGAGTCGAAGTTTTTTTTACGTTTGTTAATCTTTTCAAGTTTATTCCAATAATTTGACCCTAATGCTTTCAAAATTATCTTTGATCAACGAACAATATTTTGCATAACAAAGAAAGTAAAGGAAATGATAAATTTTGCAAAAGAAAGAATGGCTCAAAACTGATTTTATTCAAGGATGAAATCTTGCAAATGACAAAATTCCATAGAAGTTTTACAAGTGAAAAAATGGCAACGTGGATAAGGTTACATTGAATCCCATGACCAGTTATCCCTAAAGACTAAAATTCCTCAAAATCCATGCTTCTGACGAGAGCGGTTGGAGTGAATTCTTGTAGGACCTTCTGCGTTAGTGGCAACTCATCTGATACAGTGAAACGCCCTTGTCCCTAATTTTTGCCTGGATTGCCCTTTTGTGTTTTCAATCCACCGAGACGCTCATTTTTGCCTAAGCCGCCCTTTCAGGTTTTCAACTTAGCGAGCTCTTATTTTCTTTCTTTTTCTCTTTTTCTTTTCTTTTCTTTTTCTTCAACCCTAACTTTTGCATAAGCCGCTCCTTTGAGTTTTCGGCTTATCGGGTTCTTTTAGGCGTAATAATTTCGTACTACATCAGAATTCACTGGATGAGTAAGTTGCTCTCCATCCATGGTGGTGAGAATTAACGAACCTTCTAAGAAGACTGTTTTCACAACAAACGGGCCGTCATAGTTAGGCATCCACTTTCCCCGTGCATCTTTATGAACTGGTAAAATCTTTTTGAGTACAAGTTCCCCTTCTCGGTATTCTCAGACACAAACTTTCTTGTCAAAATCCCTCTTGATCCTTTTCTGATATAACTGACCATGACACATTGCAGACATGTGCTTTTCGTCGATAAGATTTAACTGATCAAACCTTTCCCTCACCCATTCTGCTTCTTCAAGCTTGGTTTCCATTATGACTCTCAAAGAAGGTATCTCGACCTCAATAGGAAGTACCGCATCCATTCCATATACCAAAGAAAAAGGGGTTGCCCCTGTTGAAGTGCGGACAGACGTTCTGTACCCATGCAAGGCAAATGGTAGCATCTCATGCCAATCTTTGTAAGTTTTCACCATCTTTTGCAAAATCTTTTTGATGTTTTTATTCGCAGCTTCTACAACTCCATTCAATTTGGGACGATAAGGATAAGAATTGTGATGTTCAATCTTTAAGTCATCGCACAACTCTTTCATGATTTTGTTGTTCAAATTAGTACCATTGTTCGTTATGATCTTGCTTGGAATTCCGTAACGATAGATAATCTCCTTCTTGATAAAACGGGCCACCACTTGCCGAGTAACATTAGTGTAGGACGCGGCTTCAACCCACTTTGTGAAATAGTCAATAGCAACCAGAATAAACCGGTGTCCATTAGAAGCTTTTGGTTCAATTGCCCCAATCATTGCGATGCCCCACATAGAGAAAGGCCACGGTGATGACAACACATTTAGCAATGTCAGAGGTACATGCATCTTGTCCGCATAAATCTCACATTTGTGACATTTCCTGGCATATTGAATACAGTCAGTTTCCAAGGTCAACCAGTAATAACCAGTCCTCAAGATCTTTTTAGACATAGCATATCCATTGGCATGATTACCAAACATTCCTTCGTGAACATCTTGCATTAACAACTCTGCTTCTCGTCTGTCGACACATCTAAGCAGGATCATATCATGATTTCTTTTGTAAAGCACATCATTGCTGAGAAAGAACTTGGATGCTAATCGTCTTAGAGTTTTCTTGTCAAGTGACGTAGCATCTGATGGATACTCTTGTTTTAACAGGTAATTCTTTATGTCGTGGTACCAAGGCTTATCATCAGTTTCTTCTTCAACCATCTGACAGTAGGCGGGCTCGGTCTTGCGTTCAATTCGGATGAGAGTGGCATCATTGATATCCCTGACTTTCCACATTGAGGCTAACATGGCTAGGGCATCGGCAATGTGATTCTCAGATCTCGGGACATGCTTGAAAGTGGTTTCATCGAAACATTCCATCATCTTGACGATGTAGGCTCTATAAGGGATCAAATTCTCATGTCTAGTTTCCCATTCTCCAGTAACCTGATAAATAACCAAAGCTGAATCCCCGCTGACTTCAAGAAATTTGATTTTGAGGTCGATATCTGCTTCGAGGTCGAGAATGCCTGCTTCATATTGTTATACCCTAATTTTATCCTACTCTCTCATTTATTTTTCATTGCTCCATGATGCTTCTCAAGGTTATTGCTAACGTGTTGAACATAAGAAGAGGTGAAAGAAAGCATTGCCCTTATTTCTTGGCAGTATGGACAAAACATGAGTGTTTGGTTTCAAGTTTTTTTTAAATCACATTTCAAGTTGATCGGAAGTTGTGGTGTTTAGCTATGTCAAGTTATTAACAAGGTCGGATTTATTGATTTGTCAACTTCGGATTATGAACAAGAGAGCCATTTGTTAAGGTTAGTTGGTTTAAAGATGAATTTCAATTCATTTTAAAGGCTCCTAGCATGATCACACTTACCTTATTAGACTATTTCAAACTTCAAATCAAATATTTCTAAGACAAGTATGAAGCCACTTGTTTTATTATATCATGTGTGGAGGACAAAATGAGGAGCCAATGTCATGGAATTACGCATGAAGCAAGGAATGGGCTCATTAAAGAATTTGTTGTACAATCAGTTTGTCCAAAATGAAAACCTGTTGTTTAAGAATGTGCTTTTTTACACGTGATCATTTCAAATATCATGATGGTTCTATTGGTTTCAACAACCCAAATTATCCAAAATATTTATTTAAAGCTCATGTGGTTTTCCAACCGTGCGCCTCGCATTTCTCGTCCAAGCTTAATATGCACGGTAGCAACCTTCACCTCATGTCTTTGAAGCCAACAAAAGTCACCAAGCTGCCACTCACTACGATACACGCGCCGTAACCCCGACTTGAATTTGCAACATAGAAAAACACCGCTCACGAGCTCCTTGCGTTAGCTACCTGTCAAAAATGAAAAGATTTATGAAAATAGGGTGATTCACAAAACTCAACAAATTGTTACGACAGTCACGCCGTTGCCACAACTTCAAAACAAACCATTCACACACCAACAAAACCGCAATGTTCGTAATGTCGTGCAAAGCCACATAACCTCATCTGCAACATGAACAAAAGATTAGTACACAATGTGAGGGGAATTCACCAATACACAACTGGTAAAGAAAGAATATGCAGCGCCTTTATCCCGCCAAAGCCATCAGCCGTATTAAAGCCAGCTTCATGCACAAAATAAGCCAAATCCTATTGTCATGACTAATTCCCAGTTGTAATTTTTGCTTGCACCCAACTTGATGTACGATTTAAATTGATAGGTAGCACACCAACAATCACGTCTCACGCATAAGACAAAACGATAAATCTGTCACAAAACTTCATCCAAGTCATAGCTTATTCAAAAAAATCTGTGTTAATTGACAGCTCAAAGATGGTTCGAGTTGAACATCTTGCGAGATCATAAATCCACAAAATTTGCAATTTGAAAAATCTACATACAGAGCTTAAAATAATATAGAATATGAAGGAGATGTATGGACCACAACCATGACACAAGTGATCCACAACAAGCCATAAACTTGTTTTTACCTGCATAAAAAAAACGAGAAAAACACAATCAGCAACAAAACTTCAACAAAACATTAAGCAGATGTGCCATTAATATTCACAGAAAATGCAGTCCAAACGCAGCTATTATGAAAAAGTGAAAATAAATGGGCAGCAATATGGTACAATGGATGAAATCTGAAGAAGGAAAAGAAAAGGAAAAGTGGTAAAATGAAAATACCAAGTGGTAACATCTTTCACAAAAAGCAACACGATGCTTGTTCTGTACGTGATGTCCCTTATCTGGCACAAACCACTCGCGATGTTATGCAGCAAAAGGACAACATTGGTAAACCACCACATAACAACCTGCAGCATCATGGCAGCTAACATAAATCCACACCAGACAAAAACTGCAATAAACCAGCTGCTGCAAAAGAGACTTGTACCTATTGCAGCAGGGATTCAGAACTTGCCCCCTTGCAAGCAAAGGTGCTACTCGTCCACCACTTGGGTACGAGGTACCTTCCCCATCCAGCTGGCCTTGTGGTCTCATGGTATACACGTCCCAACAACAACTCCTGCAAAAAAGGGAACCACCCACCTTGTTGTCAGGAGGGCTCCTGGAATGAGAAAAACAATATAAAAAAAAACAACAAAGCAAAAAAAACATCCTTTCTACAATCTTCAAAAGGACAACATTGGTAAACCGACACAACAACCTGCAGCAATACAAACCATGTATCACGATGTAATAACAAATTCAAATACGACAAAAATGGTACAACGAGCTGTTACTTGCTCACACCTCAACAAAAACCTTGCGGCGACGTCACCGATTCAGAAATTCTCATACTTCACAATTGAAAAGGACATTTCATTTTTACATCAGAGGGTTTTTCCACACCATAAAACGGGATCAATTCACTATTTCTAGGGGGTCCGTTTTGATTGAACCATATACGCGCCGCCCAAACCTTCCCTAAAAAAATTCTTTCCAGACCTATCCATCTTCTCTAACCCCCTTTCTTCAACAAAACTCCAACTCCTCGCCAATATTCTTCAACCTTCGCAACCCAAACTTTCATTTAATCTCTGATTCAATAAATCCTTCAAACTTCCACTAATCGCAGAACCAAAATAAGAAGAAGAAGGGAGGACCTTACCGCAGCGAAACAAAACCAGAGCTAAAAAACCACCAACCAGGATTTGATTTTGAGAAAAGACGGAGGCACCAGAAACAAAAAAGAAGGTTGATTCCTTTAAATCGATTTGCCCTTTTCTTGATTGTTTTGACACGATGATGAAAAAGCAAATCTTCTGAGCATATCCTTTTTTTCGGGGTTCCATTTCATAACGCCGTGCTTTCTAATCTTCTCCCTTTGGTTTTCTTTCTTTGATAAAATGGTGGTGAAACAGGGAGCATCGGCCTTTGTTTTCATTGGACCCGGGTATCAATTTGTGTACTTCCAAAGATACGTTGTTGATGTTGTTCCATTACATTAGGTTCTGTTTCATTTAGGCTTTTGTGGAAGCCCGTTTAACTTTGGTTGCCACTCACCTCCTGTTTTTTTTAACAACCGAGTTCTTTCTTTTTTTTTTGGTTGTTGATATTTGTTATGGGTTTTAGGCCCATATGTTTTTCATATTCACACGCCAATGTTCTTTCAGCACCCTCCATCTTTGTTTTAAGATTTTTTAGGGTTGTTTAAACTTAACTTAATTTTATTTAATCGTTTTTAGATTTTGATTTCCTTCATTTTCATTATTTTTTTGGTCGATGACGATACCCCGAGTTATAGTTTGTCAAATTATTGACAAATAATAATGAACCCGAGACCAATTTTTTTCAAAATTTTCATTTTCGTTTTTTATCCACTTTTTCTTATTCTTTAGTCAATGATGACTTTAATAATTACTATTGGTCAAATTATTGAGATGATAATTTCATTTTCGCTTCAAATCATTTTTAAAAAACATTTTCTCGATCAAACTCCAAAAGAAGGAGGCTCTTAGAATCTAGCATTCCTTGGATCTTCGAGTGAATAATTCTCGAGGCACGCTCTCGAGTTGTTATTCACTCAATCTTTTGATTTTCTCAAACGCTTTCTCGATATCTTTTCTCGATTAAAACTCCGAAAGAAAGAGGCACTTGGAATCTAGCACTCCTTGTGTCTTCGAGTGAATAATTCTCGAAGCACGCCTTTGAGTCGTTATCCACTCAACCTTTCGACTTTTTCAAACTCAACCATTTTCCAACATTCTCCTAAGTCGAACGCTCGTCCGCATTCGCAACCCATTTCTTTCATAACTCCTCGTGGTTTTTGATATTAGGGGCACCCTCAGGGACTAATATCATTTCTCGCAACCCTAACACTTGACACGTCGTCAAGTCGGTTCCATTTTCAAACAAATCCTCGACACGTCGTCGAGCTATTCCAAACCAACTTCTTTTGGGCCTCACATGCCATTCTTCGATTCGATCCTTTCACAAACATTTTTAAAAAAACTTACGAAGGAGGGATATTCTCAAAATCTAGCATTCTTTGGATATTCGCTTGAGTAACTCTCGAGGCGCGCCCTCGAGTTGTTATTAATTTATTCTTTAAATTTCAAAACATCCAACTCTTTATCTTCAACTTATTCAGTCAATTCCCGAAAGAATTGAGTTCTTGGAGTCTCGCATTCCTTGAATTCTTGAGTGACAAGCTCTTGAGGCGCGCTCTTGGGTTGCTTGTCAGTCACTCTTTCGTCTCAAACTCAAACTTCAACCCTTTTCGAACATCATCTTTTCGTGGTTGTTGCCACGAACTACGGACGCTCTGATTCTTTATTCATTCTTGAATATAAGATACGTAGGCACAAGATTGCGATGATCTTGGCGAGCACATTTCTATCCATCTTCCGTTTCCCCCATCCTTACCCGTAGTCGAATTACGACACTCTGATTTCTCATTCTCGTCCGAATGAGCATACGTAGGCACAAGGGTCCCAATCCTTGGCGAGCACCCTATCCTCTAACCACTCATCTCTCCTTTGCGTCTTTTACCTTTTAACCTACCAATTCTACTTTTAATAACGAGAAGAAAAACAAGTAAACCTAAACAACACTCCCCACAATCACCTTAAGAGGTTCCCGTCGAGTACGATGGACGTGAGGGGTGCTAATACCTTCCCCTCACGTAACAACATTCTTCATTCCTAACTCCACTCTCACCCCCACTGCTACTATATCAGAAAAACTAGCGGTTACACTACTGATCATCTTCTCATAAAACTGCGGTCTCACTGTATCGACGAACCAATCTGTTAACTCTTTTTCACTCAAAGGAGGTTCTACCTGAGAGGCAGTTTCTCTCCACCTTTGTGCATATTCTTTGAAAGATTCCGAACTCTTCTGTGACATACTTAGTAACTGTCTTCTATCAGGGGCTAAATCCATGTTGCACTTGTAATGTTTCACAAAAGCATTGGCCAAGTCTTAAAAACTATGAATACGAGACTGATCCAAACCCAAATACCATTTAGCAGGAGCTCCTTTCAAACTATCTTGGAAACAGTGAATCATCAACTTGTCATCTTCCACGTGAGCGGCCATTCTTCGGTAATACATAATCAGATGTGTCCGAGGACAAGTAGCCCCAGAATACTGATTAAAATTGGGAACTTTGAATTTTGGCGGAATTACCAACCCAGACACTAAGTACATATCTCTGGCATCAGTACCAAAGATGTCATTTCCTTCCATTGCTCTGACTTTCTTGCCGATAGTCTCTACACTTTCTTTCAACTTATCATGTCGTCCACTCTCCTCTTCATACCCATCAAGACCTTCGTACACTTGCGGAGGATTATGAAAAACAGGGCGCGCTTGAATCTGAACAGAAGGCTGAGTGTAAGTAGGAATAGTTTGAGGAACTTCTGGCCCTAAAGGAACTGCTTGTTGATTGACTACTGGTGGAGGTACGAAACCAGGTGGTAACCCATATGGTGGAACATTCGCAACAGTGACTGTCGTTGGTATCGGCTCCACAACTATGCCAGTGATTTCAGAAACAACAGTGGCTTGAGTGTCCAACTTTGCACGAATGACTTGTAGGGCTTCCATGATCTGCCCCATGCCTCCTCGTAGCTCTCCAAGTTCATTATCAATCCTGTCCACATCCAAATTCTGTCCTTCCATTCTTAGGCGAGCTTGGGCTCGGGTGTTGTATTAGTGTTGAGGATTCAGTGTGATTCTTTCTGGAGACAAGACAGCGAGATGAGGCACAACACAAGAACATGCACATGCAATGCTTATGAATGCAAAATGTAACAATGCAAAATTAATCATTCAAGGAATCCAAGGAAATATTTGCAAAAATTATACAATGGGGAAATAAGCAAATTCAAAAGTCTTCATAGATTAACAACTGAGAGTTTTACAACAACGATTCTGAAACTGAAATACAAGTCTTCAATACAGATACATGATGAAATAAAACAGAAAATAAAAGGATTTTAGATCCTCTAGGTGGACGGCCCTTCGTCTTCTGGCTAACTTCTCTTTCCACCTCGACGGATCAACTCTTGAAGTTCTTCCTTCTCTTTCATAGCCTTGAAATACTTATCCCTCCAAGTCTTTCCTTCTTTTTCAGCTTTTGCCAAAGAAGCTTTCAATTCTTCTATGAGAGTAGGTTTGGGTGAGTCAGGCTCAAAGCGAGTATAGAACATCTTCAACGCTTCTTCTTTTACTCATGATAAGTAAGATTCTGAAACAGTAGTGTCGTGGTAACCTAGGGCAGTTACCCCCCTCGTGTGGACGTAACACCAAGCATACACAATTCGAGCCCTGTAAGTGGGATTCTTCCCCTCTTCAATGTAAAAGCTTCTCAAAAAATCTGGGTCTGGTTCATCCTCCATGGGGTGCCCCAACTGTCGACGAGCCAGAATAGGATTATAGCTGATGCAACCATTAACGCTGATAAGCGGTACATTCGGGAAATCTCCACAGCTTTGGATCATGGCAATCCCTCCATACATAGGGTCATACCACTTAATATCTGAGTGTTTGAGTAACAACAGCTTTTCTGTCCACGAGAGCCCATTTTGCTTATCCCAGAGGGCTGGAATTTTTGGCAAGTGCGAAATAAACCACTTGTGCAGGAGAACGGTGCAACACTCAATCCGTCCAACTCCATAACGGTTCCTACGGTGGATGGTAAAGTACGTATCAGCCAACAAGGTAGGTACAAGATTTTTGATTAAGAAAAGGTTGATTGCATTTGCGTCCACAAAATTATTAGCAGTCGGGAACAGGAACAGTCCGTAAATTAGTAAAACCAGGATGGCCTCAAATGCTTCAATATTCTTCGACAAGGCATAACTTTGAGCTTTTTCATACAGGAACATAGGTGGAAATCCATATAACCCTCCCTTAGCAATCATATGAGATCGTACCTCATCCACCTCTAAATACGCGGCCTCTGCAACTGCTCTTTCATTAGGAGTCCCTTCTCTTCCAGAAAATGGTCTAGGAGTGACGCCTACTCCCATCAGGGCAGAATATTCTTCCAAGGTTGGTAGCAACTGATAGTCTGGAAAGGTGAAACAGTGATAGGTTGAATCATAGAACTGCACGAGTGCGGATAACATCTCTTCATATACTTGAACTTCTAGCAAAGACAACATATTCCCATACTTCTCTCTGAATGCCTCGGGGTCTTCTACTAAACTTCCCAGTTTCTTCAAGTTCTCTAATTTGGGTTTTTGGAAGACAACCTCTATTTTCTTTCCAGAATCCATCCTATAATATCTGCAAAATAATCTTTAGTTCCTTGAATGATTAATTAATGTAAATGCAAATGCAAAGGTTTCATGGAACTCAGATCAAAACATCGTTTCATTTCATTGATTTTCAAGATTGCATTACAAAATATCTAGTACATTTTACAAAAGTCCTAAGGCTGACAGTATTCTAAATAAAAGTCCTCTTTTTCTTTGAGCTTCTGAATTTCTTCTTCCATCTGGGTCTTCTCAAGAATGAGTTTGTCCACGACTAGCTTCCATGGAGTTGGTTGAGAGCTGGAAGGAAATAAACCTTCTTGTGTCTTCCTCTTCTTACAAGCAATCATTTCTTCATCCTTCGCCTGGAGTTGTCTACAGAGTTCATCATTCTCTTCCATGGCCACTTGGTACTTGTACTTCCAGGCTACTTCAGTTTGTTGTGATTTCCTCAAGGCAATTTTCAACTTCTCCTCTTCAGACATAAAGATCATTGGGGGTTCCTCCTTCAACACCATGGTTTTCTGTTGAGGATAAGGCATCTTCAGCTGAATGGCTCTCTTTTGGACCCATTGGAGATAACGCTCGAGAGAGATGCAATTAGGTTTCCCTAAGTCTTCCTTTCCTTTCTTATGCACATGACCCCAAGCTTTGAGGATCTCTTTTCTTAATTCTGTTTCTCCTTTAAAGAAAATATTCTCCACATGAGCGCTATTAGGTTTGTCCTTCAAAGGATATCCAAGCTGTCGGCGAGCGAGAACAGGGTTATAACTGATTCCTCCATTTGTACCAAGAAGAGGTACGTTACCAAAACTCCCACAACTGTCAATGATCTTTATCCCGTCATAATTACGGCTGTACCAATCAATATCAGAGTGAGTGAGAGCCATAACCTTCTGAGACCACCAACCTTCCTTCCAAAAAGCATGAGCTTTAGGCAAGTGAGAAATAAACCACTTGTATAACAAAGGGACACAACAGGTAATCATTCCTCCTTTATGCAAATTTCTCAAATGAACAGAATGATAGGCGTCAGCTAGTAAAGTAGGCACAGGGTTTTTCTTCAAGAAAATCTTAATGGCATTGAGATCCACAAAATTATCAAAACTTGGAAACAAGAAGATCCCATAAATGAGCAAGGCAAAGATGGCTTTGAATGCATCCATACTCAAGTGATCAGCATAGTATTGGGCTTTCCCAACAAAGAACTCGACAATCAAACCAAATACTCCTCCTTTAGTAACCATATTTTTCAGAATATCTACCAATCCTAAACGTGTAGCTTTAGCAATTTCCTCTTCCTTAGGGTCCTTCTCCATGATTGGAAAAGGAGAGTCTTCAAGAATAGGAAAACCAATCAAGCAAGAATATTCCTCAAGTGTAGGTACTAGCTGATAATCAGGAAAAGTGAAACAATGATAGAGTGGATCATAAAACAAGAGAAGTGTTGAGAGAAGTCCCATATCCATCTTCCTTTTTACCCTCAACAATGACAATAAGTTCCCATACCTGCTCTTGAATCCTTCCAGGTCTGTTATCAAAGTGCTCAACCTCTCTATGTCATCCAAGTTAGGACTTTTGTAAGTGTACTTCACAGTTTTCTTTTTTCCATTATCCATGATGATCCTAATGTTTACAAACAAAAGATCTGAGTTCCATGAAACTTTTATGATATGATGCTCATGAATGCATGAACGCACAAACACAGGTAAGCACAAATTCACATATACACATGGGTAAACAGATAAAGGTTTTGGTTTGGAGATTGTGAGTATGGAGTCAAGGTCTATCCACCCCAAAGGTATGTACTAAGGCTTTCAAAAACTGCAGAACAAGGTTCTAAAAGAGTTCCCAGAGTCCTCGACCCATCTTTCGGATATTATAAATTTCCCAAATACTTGGTGGTCGATAATATTCTCAAGAGAGTCTGGTCCAAGTGTAGTATCGCGTATCAACTACTTTGGAATTACTTCCTTATAGTCATCGCACTACATCCTAATAAAGCCATAGTGGGGAAAAGGTAATCTAAAGGTCCTCAGTATCATGGGCCCCCATGTATAAAGTAACATTGCTTTCACGAATACTCGATCAACAATACTAACTATCAGAAGGGCCTCTACTGAGCGGTGTTTTTCTCAAGTCAACTTGGTCGGGAATCAACTCCCTATAAGTCTCTTTGAATATATCCCCATCCTATCATAAGTACGCTTAAACACGGGTATAGTGTTGTCTCACCACTCAAAGTTCCCAAGATCCAACAGGGCACATATGTACATATTTACAAGTATTCACAAATAAGCAAGTATTCAAACAAGATAGGCTAAACCCTCGAAACTAAGCAAATCCCCAGTGAAGTCACCATTTCTGTTGCGGTGAAAATTGGATATCAAGCTATTAAGTTAACTTGAATCTTAATTCTTTTACAACCGAACTTTATTTTATCCAAAGGAAAGGTCTAAAGAAAGAAAAACCTTTTTCGCGATGTAACGACAATGCTTAAGAGATTCGGGGATTGGGGGTTGGTTATACCTAGGGAAGGTGTTAGCACCCTAAGCATCTGTAGTACTCTACAGGAACCTTTTGTTTGATTGCTTGCTAAGTTTGTGAGTATGTAATATGGATTGGGATATGGATTAGGGATAGGTAAAGACCTAGATGGTTTTCTAAGTTTGCTCGCAAAGACATCGCATCTTCTGCCTACGTATCCTAACTAGGATAGAATCAGAGCAATCGTAGTTCACCTCACAAGGGATGAAGAACACTTGATTATGATCAAGGTTCAAGAGGGGAACAAACATGACAATGTTTGTGTGGAGTTTGACAAAACTCCCTATTCTAAGTTGTAATATTCAAAAGGGGAAGTAAGAAATCATGACGATGATTCTCACATAGAGTTGACAAACTCTATCCTAGGGCTCTAGTTGAAGAACTATCCTAGTACAGGTGAGTTTTTTTAGACTTAAAGCAAAGTCTAATGGTTTCTAAACTAAGGTTGAAATGACTTAATAAAGTCAAGGGAATGGGTGAATGAGTTATCCATAACATAAGGGTTATTGGAAATATCTTTTCCTTTGGAGAGGGACAGGAGAGGCAACTTGGATGAGAGTTAACAAACTTCATCACTTGGGGGAAAGAAAATTTTGAACAAGATAACAACATAATAAATGTGCATTCATGGTGACAACCATTAGGTGAACATGTGAAATGATAAAAATAATAATACATTGATGACAATCAAAGCAGTTGATTAAGCAGGAAGTGTGACAACAGATCAAGCTTCAGTGCATTTAGCAGATAAAGTAATAAATGAACATGGTAACAACCAATCTGAAATCCTAACATGTTAGTTAACATTTAATAACATGAATGCAAAAAAATATCACAAGCGATCACAAGTATATCAAAAGAAAAATTCATCTGCGTACACGCAAACGATCACAAAAACGTACATAATTTGTACATGGTCAAAATAGATTAAAAATTAGGAAAACATGGAAATAAAAAATATGAAATGAAAGTAGACATCAAGATTAACAAAATTCAAAAAGAATGGGTGAAAAATGATTAAAATTGAGAGAGATATAAATTTTTGAAAATGGGATGAAAAATGACAAAAATAAATAAAAGGGTTGCCCTCCTCAGGGGTCGAACCTAGGTTCATGGCATGCAAGGCGTGTTTTGGCTAATGTTCTTAACACTGGGGTGGCTATACATCCATTGGTGAAGCCACCCCTAAAAACATATAGGGCGAATTTTCAAAGCAAGCTGGGCACTTTCAAGGCAAAAACAAGTGAAATTTCCAAAATACGTTTTGATGCGTAACTCTTCCAATACTTGACCAAATGGGATGAAATTTTTATCAATCTTGCCTAAAATCTCATGAGGAGTATGATGGTATAATTAGTTTTCTCAAAATATTACTACCTTTTAAAACTCAAATGCACATGCTTTTTGATACTTTGATATGCATTTTGATTTCCAAAACATGAACCAACTGTTATTAACATCAAGTGAGGGCCTGAACAGGTTACAGATGATATGTTTGATGAATTCCCACAGTTTGTTTATGCAAAACATAGTTAGAATGAGAAATGGCATGGTAATTGCAAGTGTAATGTTGAAAATGCATTTTCGAGGCCATAGATCAAAACATAAGGTTTTAAAAGCATTTGATGGTTTGAGCAAGCTTGAAGTATAGTATAGAATGTGTCTCAACAGAAAATTTTTCTCAAAAGATTGTAGAACACAAAATTGGTATTTGTATTGCAATGATTATGAAGGAAGGTGGGAGTGCTATCCAATTAATAATTGCAACTCTAACAGCCATCAGTAGTTGAAATATCAGGTTGTTTTTCTTTTCAATGCTGGCTCAAATTCCCTTACAAGTTAATCTCATAAAGTCAGTTGCAAACCAAGTGATGAGCAGACAAACAAGGGGACCCACAGAGCTAAACAATATGGCATGAAGCTGACACAGTCAAGAATCAAAACTGTACATGGCCATTACAATAGTACAATAGGCTTACTTAGATGGACTACTCTATCCTAAATAGATCTAATCAAAACAACCCTTTCCTAAAACCAGCAGAGGCTCCAAACAAAATATAAAGCAAACCAAACAGTAATGCCTCAAAGGCAATCAAACAGCAAAATGGATTACCTTAAGAGGCCATGAATCCAAGGCACTCACAAGTGGTGGCCTCACACTAAAGTCTACTGATTAACTCTAGGATTGAAAACAACTCAGTTTAAGAATAGTGTAAAACAAAGTTGGCATAGGTTGCAGGTCATGTCATCAAGGTGCAAAATGCAGTCCAAAGCTTATCTTAATGCTACAAACTCATTGACAGCAAACCTACTCCAGGCCAAACACCCTTGGACAGCAAGACAAAATATAAGGAAATGCACAAGTCATCCTTGTCTTCAATCATTACTCCTAAATGGCCTTCATAACAGTTGCCAATCCAAACTTAAGAAAACCCCCTAACCTCCAACAGGCTGCTAAAGGTTGAGAGCCACATGAGCTTAACATATGTGGACTCTAAGAAAACAATTGAGGCCCTGATAAGAATAGAGGTGGACAACCTCATGAGGTATGTCTGGTCAGCCTACACATAGAACTCAAACACTCCTAAGGAGCTCTCCCCCCAAACAAGCCAGTCTGAACTGATATCAAAAGGAGGGTAAGTTTCATCTGATTGGTGATTTCTAAGTTTATGGTAAACAGCCACATCAGTGCAGTCGCTTGCTCATGAATTGATCCTATAAATAACTCTGACACAAAACCAAACCAAACAGCTTGTAAACTCATCATGGAAATAATGTACCTCTAACAACAACAAGTTTGACATCAACAACTAAACCAAACAATGCACATGATTTCAGTAAGGAGGCAACAATTTCATTGGTGATTCTAAACAGAAATAGCAGCCCTAGTGCATGATTTTGAAGACAGTCCCATAGACCTTGTTAAAAACTAGATCAAACCCAAAATGTGAAAATGCAACAAACAAAGAACAAGCCAGCTACACCCAGGCCTAAACAGAACCACTGAGATTGGTATCACAAAGTCAAGTCCAAAGGGCAGGCAGACCAAAAATGGGAATCAACCACTATATCATGCAGGTCTCACACCTATTTCAACAGCAGGTCTACACAACAACATCACACCATATCCACCAATATTGATACTCCAACAGTTATATGCAATTCTTATTAAATGCACCAAACTGAATAGCAATTAAACATGATCAACACAATGCCTAGAAATGTTTGGCATAATCAACCTTAAAACAGCAGGGCTTACTGAATTCCAAACATCAGGCCCTCATGAAATCTTAGCATGAAACAACAAGAGTGTTCAATTTCTAACAGCAAATTTCCTAGCCTACCTCTCATGACAGTATTTATTTCAAAGCACCAACGCAAGCTTCTTAAGGTCAAAACAGCCGTCTTAACATCAAATTTCTAATGACAACAAACTCATGGTATTGGCTTCAAACACTTGACAACAAATTTAAATGACTCTAACATGACAAATGTGCAAACCAAACTTAACCATGAAACAGCATATGACAAAGCAAACTTAGTGAATGATCTCAAAACCACATAGCTCTTGGAGACAGACTTGAATAAGCAAAATAAGCTGAGAAACCCAGAGAACTTCCACCACCTCCTTGCTTTGAGACTTTCCTTCTTTTGAAGCAAAAACGCAAATGCTGTGACAGTTGGAGAAGTAGGCTGTACCAATGATTCTCAATGCTTTGGACAGTTGAGAAATGATATATGTGAGGTGTTTGAGTGATTAAAACACCAAGGAAGTGCCTAGAACAAGTTTTGGCTGATTTTGTGGCTTTTGGTCAAAGTAACTTGGTATGGAAGTTGTCTTTTTGAATGGTGAGGTTTTTGAGTGGTCTAAGGTCTTGGACACCTTCTATATCATATTTAGAGATTGTGTGGATGATTGTTGGGGTGTTTGAATGTAGAGAAATGATTTTGGCAGCAAATGTACCAAGACAGATTTTTGGTGGTTTTGACAATTTTGTGATTTTGGAGTAAGGTGTGAAAAAGTGAGAGCTTTGTTTTTCTCTGGTTTTTAGAATCAATATTGTGTGTAAAATGAAGTGATGAGGGCTCCCTTTTATAGGCAAATGAAGAAAGGGGGCAGATTTGGAGATTTCTTCACATGAAAGAAAGGTTTTACCCTTTTGGATCAAACCTCCACAAAGGGGTTTTCTTGGCAGATAGGTAAGCCCAATAGTCAAGCAAAATGATGGTTTTGAACGGGCTAAATTCAGGCTAGAGGCATAGCTTGATGGTTGTGGCAGATTTCGCTTTACACCTCTTGCTTGGTTTAATCATTTTTAAATGCAAGTTGCCTTGGAGAATTCACTTCTTCTGCATAATCTTCTCATTTCTAGGCTTCATAATCTTCTACATATCATAAATAATATCATTCAAGGGCTGAGATTGGCCATTTAGATCAAAAGAATGATTTTTGAACTTTGGACAATGTGGGACTAAAGTGTGAAATCACCAACTTGCCATAACCATAACTTTCAGCTCACAAATCCTTTTGAGATGTGCTAGTACTTTTTAGAAAGCCCTCAAATAGCTCTAAAACATTCATGTTTTCATGAGTTTCAAATTCTCAAGGGAAATTGGTCAAAAAGCCTCTCAAAGTTGCTAAAAAATGAACTTAAAAGTGAAATTTCTCTAAGTCTTTTTTCCTTCTTGAAATGAATTTGATCATAACTCCAAATATATGCATTTTTTGATCATGGACCACTTAGGGACTTTTGTAGGATTTTTCAATAGCTTTCAAATGAGCTTTGAACCAACTCAATTGGATGTATGGTTAAGGAGTTATGGTTTAGCCCCTTTCAAAACCCTAATTTCCCGATTTTTCGATTACTCCTTCATCCTTGATCCAATGGTCATGAAAATTGATAGGCAAGTGCATCATGATATAAGGAAAATTTTTGATACACACTTTGAAGTCCAATTCCTTAAGTTTGAAGAGTTGACTTTCTGGGTCAACCGTACGATCGATCGGTGACTACCGAGTCGTCCGTTGACACTCTGGACTTCCTGAGACTTTGAAACTTCTTGAATGAACTTTATTAAGCTATATGAACTTCATAGATCATAATCCCCACATTAAAAAAATCTTCCAACATCAAAGTCAAACTACAGTTGACTTTCACTGGTCAAAAACCCTAATCGGGTGCCCTGAAATACACTGCTCTTGATTATGGGGTAACAACCTCAAATTGGGTATTCAATTGACATCATATGATACCCTTGATCTTGTTTCATGATTGAATTAGCCTAAAACTTTGATTGATCACAAACCCTGAAGCTTCGATTTGACTGTACAAAATCCTGATTCATCTGTAACTGGACAAAGACAAACTTGCACCGGGTTAGGGTTAGATAATTTATGAGTATGCTCCTAAAATGATAATGAGAATCTAAGGGGTCAAAATTTGGGGTGCAACAATGGTTATTATTTTTGTTTGTAAGAAGCTTAACTTTTCCATGTCTGCAAATGAAACATGAGTTATGTACTAAAAGTATCATTTGATTCTCATTTCTCAGGTCTTATAACCTTTTGAATATATTAGAGTTTAGTAGTGCATGAAAGTGGATATCAGTAATTGTAAGAGACCACAATGGGAAACACTACTACTTAGAAAAGGCGTTACTGCTGATAGTGTCATGTTTGACTACTTGGAAAGAATGGGAGAGAGTTTGGAGAGCAGAATAAGTATCACATTAACGAATACGCCGATTCTGGTTTAAGGACATTGATACTCGCCTACCGTGAACTTGACGTGGAAAAGTACAATCGATTTAATAAAGAATTGAGAGATGCTAAAAACTTAGAGAGTGCAGATCATGAAAAGATTGTAGAGGATGTATTGCAAAATATTAAAAAAGATTTGATTCTTCTTGGTGTTACTGCAGTCGAGGATAAACTACAATACGGGGTTCCTTAATGCATGATAAACTAGCACAAGCTAGGATTATATTATGGGTATTGGTAGGTGACAAAATGGAAACATCAATTAATATTGGGTAAGTTTAAAGGTTATATAGATAAATTTTGATATTGTGTATTTACAAATAATAATATGTAACTAATTTGATAATTTTCGTGTGAGTGAAGATATGCTTGTTGTTTGTTTAGACAGGGAATGAAGCAAATTATAATCAGATGAAGATGGTGTTGATGAATCAGACAAAGACATTAGTGAACACATTAGAAGTGAATTTTGATTTGGATTACTTTTTCTTGTTAACTAGTTTAAAATTGCATTATTTTTTCTTATTAATTTGGTTGGACAAGTGATTATTAGTAACTTGATTATGTCACTTTTAGTAATGTAACTCTGGAAGTACTTGTTATTGACTTTAAAAATTTGAATGTTATATTATTCAAATTAGAAATTACCTGCATTAACTTGATTATGTCACTTTTAGTAATGTAACTCTAGAAGTACTTGTTATTGACTTTAAAAATTTGAATGTTATATTATTCAAATTAGAAATTACCTGCATTGACTTATTCAAATTAGATTTTTATTTTTATATTATTGTTACTTTGATATTTAACATTAATTATATTATTTTAAATATGAATTAAACACAATTAATAATAAAAATTAAAAACATGAGAGAGAAATTACCTGCAAACTGATCTGCAGATTTTAAATTTGCTGCGACTTTTCCTGCAAAAGTTTAAATTATCTGCAGTATTACCTGCGAATTTATCTGTTTTACCTGCAATATCTTCCTACGACTTTACCTACAAAATTAATTACCCACTGAAATTTTAACTGAAAACAAAAAATAATAGGAAGAATCGCAGATAACAAATTTTCTACGAAAATTTTATTAAAATCCGCAGGAAAGCAAAACATTTCTAGCTGTGATATATAACCTTTGTCTTTAAATAATATTCAACTTTACGGTAAATAATACGCCTTAAACTTGACATTATTCTTAAAAAAAAGCTTTAATCTATAATTGACATGTGTATCTGTGTCTTATAGATGAAAAGGCAATCAAGCAACTCACAAATATCATTTTCTTGGGTTTTTTAAAAACGGTCCATTTTTTTTAATGTATTGATAAGAAGAAAATAATTAAGATAATAAAGTTATAGTTCAATCTAAAAAAATTATAAATCATTGAAATTATTTATCTAATAGAAATTACTTATCAAATTTTCAAAATATATCAAAATATAATACTGATAGTATATTAATAAAAAAGTGTAAATTAAAAAAATAATAATTTCATCTTGTAAAAAAAATTTGTTTCTTAGTCACTTTTCAATGTTAAAAAAAACAAAATATTCTTTTTACTTTCTTAACTTTATTTCGGGGTCCATTTTGATCCCTTAAAAAGTATCAATTTAATCTCTTATGTCTTAAAAGAGTGTTATTTAAGTCATTTCCATCGTATTTTCACAAAATTCTATAAAAAATTTCAAAATTTTGCCTTGAGCTAGGATTCAAGTAAAGGTTACTTTGGTTGATGTATTACATGGTTTACCACTAGATCACTTCACTCCTAACAATTTAATTTACAAATGAGATATATATTTACATTTATGTTTTTCTTTTAACACACTTTTCTTTTTCCCATTCCTAAACACTAAATTCATTAATATTAATAATAATTCAAAAACTATAATTAAAAATACTGCATTATTTTATTTCATTTCAAAAACACGCATTATTTAATTTGAAAATATATATTATTTTTTGTTTTATTAAAAAAATATTATATATATATATATATATATATATATATATATATATATATATATATATATATATATATATATATATATATATATATATATATATATATATATATATATATATATATATTCTTTCGATCTAAAAGTAATAATATCTTACAATATTAATATTCTTTAAATCTAAATCAAGTAAAACCCAAAAAGGCATGAACAAATATTAAATGTATTCATTCTAACCTTTAAATCAAAATCAAGTAAAACTAAAAAAGGAATGAACAAAATTCAGAAAAATAAATAAAGGTATGAATATGTAGAAAACTGGAATATTTAATTACTAAATATATTTACAGAAAAAATATTTGGAAAAATCTCAATATCACCATTATTAATCTACAGAAATCTAGAATTTTTTCTTGTACAATTGTTTCATGGTTTTATTTGAAGAACATTTTATGGTTTTATTTGAAGAACAACAATTGTTATACACCAAAATCAACTAATGTAAAATCCTTAAAAATTATATTTAAAAAATTCAGAAATTCTTGAGAGATGAGGAAGAAAGATGAGGAAGAAATAGATTTGTTGTGCTAATTGCTAGTGGAAGAGATAATTTGGCTTCATGAATTGCTTCTGCTATAGGTGTTGTTGTTTTTGGTCCATCTGATTGCAGTGATGATAAATTGGCTTCATCAATTCATTGTGTTTGGATAAAAATGTTTGATGAAATTTAATTTGGGGATCCTTTTATACATGGGAAGAACGAAGATTTCAATTTAGGGTCATTTAATTTGGTAAATATTAACTTCTTGACATAAGGTTAACAAGAAGAAGAGTGTTTGGGAATGGGAAGAAGAAAAGTGTGTTAAAGAAAAACATAAATGTGTATGGGTTATTGAAGGCAAGAATACACTTGGATTGTTATAATACATGTTATATCCACGTCAACAACAAAAAAGCCACTTGGATAAACGTGGCACCAAGGTACTAGCTTTGACTAACGACAACAGACGAAAGGATAAACGTTACGCCATTCTAAAAGTTAAAGGACCAACTTGCCACTTTTTAAAGTTAAGGGACCAAACTGGATCCCGAGCTAAAATTAAGGGACGAAAAGAGGTATTTTACCTTAAAAAAAGAGTTTTCTCTGTAAAAAATAAATAAATCAGTTAGATGTTTTTTTTATAAGCAACTACATATATATTAAAGGAGGATTAAGGAGACTTCAACCCAACTAAAGAATTACAATTGACAATCAAGTCAATACAATTTTAGTCTACAAAAAGTCAATAGGACACTTATACCAAATGTAGAAATTACATTTTTTTACCATAAAATGCCTATATCCAACTACCTTCAAGAAAACAAGAGAATTATGTTAAAAATTACAGCAACACTACCAATCTCTTCATTGAATAAAATTTGGTTTCTACTCCTCCAAATACACCAACAAGTAATATATCAAATGAAACAAGCAGATGGATAACTACATTTACCAATCAAGCATAAATATCAAGCCAAAACATGTTGACAACAATTAACTTCATTTAACCAAGGGATACCCACCCAATCTTCCACCTTATTCCAAACTATCTTGATAATTGGGCAAGAGAAGAATACACGAGAGATATCTTCTACTTCATTAAAGCAAAAAACACAACATGTTGGATGTTCAAAATAATCCCCCTTGCTGTCAAATTTTCTTTTGTAGGCAGCCTATCATGAATTAATCTCCAACCGAATAATTTGACTTTCAAAGGCATCTTAGTATTCCACATAATATCCAATGCCACCTTGGAAGAGGTATCTAAGGCACCTTACCAGCCAACATTAATGAGTTGATAATAGCAAGATTTCACAGTAAATGAGTTACACACACCAGAAGGCCACAATAAAGAGTCTGAAACATCCGCAATCGACGCCACTTCTACCAAAACCTTCATAATTTCATTCACTTCCTCTTGCAGAGTGCTACTCTCTACAACAAAAACAATATCCAATGCCAAACCTCATCCACCCAGGCCCACATTTCACCAACCACACAAAATTTTATTTCTGACGCCTCCTAAAGCCGCATAAATTACTCTACTTCCACCCATTTCATTGACCACAATGGGATACAGTTTCCACCCCTAACTTGTAGAATAACAGGCTGATAAAATCCCCCCTAATTGAACCTCTCGCCTCCAATAAATCCCTCCACCAAAGAGAATCAAAGTGAAACTAACCACAAGCATTATAAATTTCCATATCGATAAGTTAAGATATCTCACCATAACACATTGTTTCCCGATAACATTCTCCACAAACATTTTGAAATCAAGGCCAAATTGAACCTTCCAACATGTTTGATACCAAGCCCTCTACACTCTTTTTATTTACAAATATTATTCTAGCTAATCCACGATATACCTTTTTTATCCAATGAACCATACCAAAGAAAATTCTGTTGAATAGAAATTATCTCCTTTACCACATGCCTTGGGGCCTTAAAGAATGATAGGTGGTGAATTGATAAGTTAGTCAGCACGAAATTTATTAACGTAACTAGGGATGCTCAAATTAACCGGTTTGATGGTTTATCCATAACCATATCCGAATCCGATTTTCAAAAACCGGTTAACTTTATTTTGGTTTTTCAACCAATCCATTTTAAAAATTAGTTGGACACCCACATCCAATTGAATGGATAACCACAACCAAATAAAAATCCAGAAGAAGCCCAATTGCAATTTTCTCTTCTCCTCTCTAATCAAAGATAATGTGCTTCTTTCTCTATCCCATTCCCATTGTGAAACCCTAATTTTAACCTAAACGAGTCTCAGTTCTTCTCTCTCAATCGATGTATTCTTTGTTCCTTTCTCTCAATCTCAATCGATGTATTCTTTCTTCTTTTTAATATTAGTATGGTTTCAAATTAGGTTTGCGATTGATGTATCTGATCGTTGCATATAGCATCAAGGTTTTTGATGTTTCTGATTGTCACGTATAACATTCAAGGATTTTGATGTCTCTGACTGCGATTATCAAGAATTGCAGAACCTTGATTATTAGTTGCTAGTTGCTGTTATTTTTGTGTGTTTGAGGAAGAATCCCTATTAAATATTGTAAAATGAATGCTATTTTATTCAGTAATGGATAATCTTGCTTTTGTTCTATTTTTGAGCCGTATATTTTATTTTGTTATGCGTATTCTAGATGTTAAGATGCCTCATTCTCTATAAGGTATGAGTGATATGATTGTTGTTTGAGAGAATGGTGGATGTGTTTCCCTCTTGTTCAGAAGAGTGATATGATTGTTGTTTGAGAGAATGGTGGTTGTGTTTCATTTGCTTATGGTGGATTTGTATTCATTTCAGCATATAAGATTGTAACAACAACATTGAGGTCGATGCAACAACACATCCTCAAGCATTCGTGCAGCAGTAGCAGCAACTCGTAGAAGCTAGTTTTTTCATTTTGGTAATTTCGAGTTTCTTTTAAGAATATATGTAGTGTTGTTGTTACATTCTTTCAGTTTCGGTTCTTAGTCCTGTAGTTGCTAGGATTGCTTTCTATTAAGTTGTTACAATTTGGTTTTCTTGTGGATGATTTGAAGGTTGATTTCGAGCTAGTTTGTATCACCTACGTTGCTAAAAAAAACTATTGTACTCAATTTTTTTTATTGCGGTGAATTTTGGAATTTCAATTCAATTGTTAGATGTCGTACGATGTTGGTTTACTTCACGATTAAGATATGGCTACTTGTGTGTTCATGAGAAAATGTTATATTGATATGTTGCTGTAAAATTGATATAACTTGATTATTAGCCGCAATCTTGTTACGATTTGTTTGTGTTAGCTATGATATGGATGTTATTCCTTTTGGACTGGCGATAAAAGAATCATAGCAATGTTGTTATGGCTGTTGTATGCTTAAGTTATTGAAACTGAATGTTGTTATGGCTGTTGTATGCTTAAGTTATTGAAACTGAATGTTGTTATGGCTGTTGTATGCTTAAGTTATTGAAACTAAATATTATCCGCAACTTCAATGCATATCAGTTTCGATTATAATTTTGTTGCAAGTGTGTATTCTTATTCTTTTTGATTTGGTTACACTGCTTTGGTTTGATATTGTACTGGTATTGTAATGTTGAAATTGCTTGTTGTTGATTACGTATCAGTTTCAATAGTAGCTTGATGAATATTGATGTGTTGGTGCTGAGTTCTATTTAATTTCATTATGTTAATGTGTTGTTGATAATCAATATTACAGTAATGACACACAAACACAATTGGACAAGCTTCCAAAATTTCTATAACATTTTGTACTGCTTTTACTTTGTGTTTAGAATTGTCCAAGCATTAGCAACTGTGAATTTTACTCCGTTTAATTTAGACATCACTATGCTTTTAGTAATTTTTATTAACATCTCTGCATAATTTTTATTAATTTCTTATTTCTTTGAATTAATTTAACATTTGGTTGTTCTATCAAAAGCAGGAAATGCCCAAACATAATAATCTTACGACGGATGAGACAACACAAAACTCGGGAACTACTTTTACTCGGGCACCACCCTATCGAAGAAACAAATCTTCTATTTGGAACCCTTCACTCCTGATCCAGATTTGATTGGAATAGCTAGATGCAACTACTGTGACTCTAAGTTAAATTCCAATAATGGAACGACTTCCATGACCGGACATTCAAAGATATGCAAGAGTAACCCAAATAGTGAAGCAAATAAGAGATTGAAAACAACCCCATCATCAACAACAAATGTGACTTCTCCTTCAGCAATTGTGTTAGGAAAATTTGACCAAGAGAAATGTAGGCAGGCAGTGGTTGATATGATTGTGGAAATGGAGCTTTTGTATATGCATGCAGATCATAAAGCTTTTTGTCGTTGTATGAGTGTATTGCAACCAAGATTTATTCCAATCTCTCGAAGCACGGTAGCACGTGATGTTTTGGCTTTATGGGATTTTGAAAGGGAAAAATTGAAGACCTTTCTTTCCCAACATTGTCAAAGCGTGTGCTTATCCACAGATGGTTGGACTTCATGTCAAAGCATGACTTACATGTGCATAACAACACATTTTATAGACAACAACTGGAAATTACACAAAAATATTTTGAGTTTTGTTAGGGTCTTAAGTCATTCAGGAGAAGTAATAGCAAATACAGTTGCAATATGCTTGGACAATTGGGGGTTGAATAATGTTTTAAGTGTGACTATTGGCAATGCGGCGTCAAATGATCGTGGGATTGAAAATCTAAAAAAGAGGCTAAGGTTAAGGAATGATTTGGTTTTGAATGGAGATCACTTTCATACAAGATGTTGTGCACATGTCATGAATTTAATGGTTAAAAAAGGTTTAAAAGAAATTGACATTTCTGTTTCTAGAATCAGGGGTGCTGTTAAGTATGTTAAGTCTTCTCCGGGTCGAGAACATAAGTTTTTGGCATGTGTTAGAAGTAGACAGATTGAATACAAAGGTAGTGTTCAATTTGATTGTGAGACTCGATGGAATTCAACATACGACATGTTGAAGGCTGCTCTACAACTTGAAATGGAATTTGTTGAGCTTGGTATTATTGATACAAAATATTGTCAAGAACTTGAGAGTGGGAGCGACATTCCTACTCCTTTAGATTGGGACAAGGCACGTGGGGTCACTCAATTTTTGGAAGTTTTTAAGGCTTCCACTTTGCGCATATCGGGTTCAACATACGTGACAAATAATATGTACTTGGCAGAGGTATTTTCAATTGGTTTGGCTATAAAAGACACATGTTCGTCTAAGGATCTATCTTTAGCTCATATAAGAAAAATATCTTTAAAGATGAAGGAGAAATATGATAAGTACTGGGGAAGTCCTGAGAAATTGAACATGTTGTTGTTAATTTCTTTTGTGTTAGATCCCAGGAAGAAAATGATGTATGCTCGTTGGTTTATCAAAAAAAACTGTCAAAAAAGAGGTTGATTTCTTGAAGGATAAATTAGAATTAGATTTGAAAACAATATTTCAGGAGTATAACAGTGGTGGGACAGGTGGATCTCAAAGTGACTGCAGAACCACCCGTATTAGTTGGACGAATTGGAAATCCCGACTATTATTATGGGGTATTTTTGCAATCAAGTGGTGTCAAACCAAGTGGAGTGAAATTTGAATTAACAAAGTACCTAGAAGATGGATTAGAAGATGATATTCCTAACTTTGATATCTTAAATTGGTGGAAGGTGTATTCAAGTCGACTTCCAATCCTATCTAACATTGCGAGAGAGTTATTAGCTATACCCGTCTCAACGGTGGCATCTGAGTCCGCCTTCAGTACCGGAGGAAGGGTGCTCAATGAATATCGCAGTCGCCTAACTGCTAAATTTGTGGAAGCACTTATATGCACAGAAGATTGGCTTGGCGGATCACCTTCACCATTGCCCACACAAGATGATATTGAAGAGCTTGAGAAGATTGAGCGAGGTAAAGTTAAATTTAATAATAAATTGAAAAAGTTTGATTAAAGATGGTATTTATTTCATATAATTTTTTTAAAGACTTCTACCTTATTTTTCAGAATATTTTTTGCAAAACCAATCTAGCGGAGGTAATTCTTATGATACTTTTAATGAGGATTGAAGATAAAGGAGGCTTCTAACTGTCAGGTATTTTCTTGCAGCTTTAATTACCAGGTATATATGGAATTATTGATTATTGGTGATTGCATCAACATAGAATTTAATTAATATTGTTTGCTATTAACTATGGAAACTAAGACTAACATAGGTATAATCTGTCACATGCCCACTTGGATGGCTCTGTCACATGACTAATGTCAATGGTTACTGACTTTGATTTTGTTTTTTGTTGATTTGCATAAACTAGCTAAAAGTTTAAAGTACTATATTATGAAAATATTTGATCAAATTGTTCTCAACAAGTCATCAATTGCTCACTATTTCATACACCAATCACAATAGCTATAATGCTTTATTGTGAAGCATCCAAAACTTTTAATAAGTCGTTGTACTTGCCATATCAGCTCTTATCGATAGATTGAGACTTTTGTTCATGAAAGAACTGCTCCATTACGGAAAGGCTGAGACCGTTTGTCAAAGCAGAAGTTGTTGTTAATGCAGTTTTTAAAATCCTAAGACCCTGCATTATCATGAAATCTAATATTGTGAGATGTAAATCTTCTTTAGCATCGGCAAACAAAATGTGTTCATTTGATTTTCTTGTAAATGATTAGTAATAAAGTGTTTAGAAATACTAGGTTCAGTTACGTTTGGTAGAAGCTAGCAACCATAGTTTTACAAATAAAATAATTTAATGTATCGTTACCTCTTTTACTTCAATATTAGAATAAGAATGTATACTAAATAAATGTTAAAAATGAGCTTTTTTTATTGCTTTATATGCTACTGGTATTGTAGAAGAATGTACCATAGTATGGATAAATTGCAGCTGGAATTGAGAGTGGTTTGGATTAAAGAAAGATTTAAGTTGACAAATGAGGCTATTGTGATTGGTGTAGGCTTCACAATAAAGTACTATAGCTATTGTGATTGGTGATCTGTATAAACTGGCTAAACAGTTTGATGACTTGTATGAAATTGTGAGCAAATTTAAGATTTTGTGTGGTAGAAGAGATATGGTATCAGTTTGTGTGAATATGCTGCTGTCCAGATTAATGCAGTGTTTTTTAAAAGCTACCACCTTTTAGAATCCTGGCAAGCCACCATTCAGAATTTTGCAGTGTTTTTCCGTTTTCAGGACTTTTTAATCAAAATGTTAGATGATTTTGAGTTGGCTATGCTTCATGTGATTCTCAATATTGTATGAATATTTATGTATGTGGAGGATCATCAGGAATGGCATTGGTTTTCAGGATAAGCATCATTTGTGAACATGAAGTTGAGAATTATAAGTTGCATATGGTGGCGATAATGCCGGAGATATTAGAAGAGTACGCGTTGTGCTGACGAGAGTGACGAAGCGATTTCTGTCACGAAATGGTATGAGTTTTGAAGATCTGAGAAGTAGGAATTTTTGTTTTGGTTCTTCTTCAACCTCTTCTTCTGATTCTACTTCTTTTGATTAGGATGTTTCTTTTCCTTATTGTGTAATTGTAAGACAGATTTTGTAATTATACAAAGAAAGAATCAATATACTACTTCTAGTTTTTGTTATCTTAAATTCATTTCATGTTCAATTATTATCTCGAAGCTGTTGAGACTTGAAAGTTTTGACCAATTCATTTCTAGTTTTTTTTTTAATTCATTTATAAAAATTGGATTTTTACATCAAAAACCGATTTTAGCTGAAAAATCAGTTGTTAAAACATGAATGTCCAGTTTTAAAAACTGGATTTTTATATCCAAATCTGGTTTTAAGTTGAAAACTAGATACGAACTCTAAAACCGGATATAAAATATATAACTGGTTATAAAATTTGGTTATGGATATAACCGGTTTTATAAAAACAAAACCAGTTATATTAATTGGTTATAATAACCGGTTAAAATAAATGGTTTTGTTTTGGATATGGATTGGTTATTTGAATAAACCAACCATGAGCATCCCTAAACGTAACTCTACCCTCATTGACAAAAGCCTTCCCTTCCAAGTTGATTGTCTTGTCCTAGAGCAACAAATAACAGGGTTCTAAAAGGAGACCCTTCTATGATTCCCACCAACTTTCAAACCAAGGAATTTGAATGGAGGCACATTAGATCTACACAACAGAAAATAGACTACTGCCTGAACAAGCTGAGAATCCAAACCAACTCCAAACATATAGCTTTTTGAGAAGTTTATTTTCAAACATAAAACCATTTCAAACTCACGTAGTATTGACTTAATACCCCATAAATTAGATAGCTCATTATCGCAAACCAAGAGAGTATCATCCAAAAATTGTAGTATGTTGGTAGAAACCCCATCATTTATTTTAACTCCCTTCAATATGTTCTTTGAAATAGCCCTCCTAACCGTAACCGCCAAACCTTCAACCACCATATAAAAGAGAAAAGGTGAGAGATGGTCTCTTTGTTTTAACCCTCTTGTTGCTTTAAAATCCTTTGTGGTACTCCCATTTATTAGTACAGGTTGATAGCTATTGAAAACAACTCCTCTTATCCATTTCAACCACAAGCTTCCAAACCCCATCTCTAAAAGTACATTCTCTAAGAACTTCCACTCCATGCAATCATACACTTGAGCAAAGTATATCTTGAACATCATGAAACTCTTTTTCCTCCTTTTTCCAGATCTAATATCTCATTGGCCACAACAACACCATCATATAATTGTCTGCCTGAGACAAATTTCGTTTGGGACAGAGAGATCAACCTACCTATAACTTTGCTAAGTCTTGAAGACAAAACCTTAAAAATAATTTTAAGCACACTCCCGATTAGGCTAATAGGCCTATACTCTTCAAGCCCTTGTGGGCTTTCCACCTTAGGTACCAACACAATAAAAGAGGACACCAGCACTTTGGGCAAAAAAGCAGTTCTATGGAAATCTTGCACACACTTGGATACATCAGGCCCCACGATCTCCTAGCAATGCTTCAAGTAGTTGAAGTTGAACCCATCTTGTCCAGGGATTTTATTCCCTTCACTTCCAAATACAACTTCTTATTTTTCATTCCCCAAAAATTCTAGCTCCAACATCCTACTTTCTTCTTCAGTCAATTTCAAAATATCCTCAAAATTCAAAGTAGGTCTACTCACTTGGATACTTTGGAATTTGGACTCAAAGAACATTTTTGTGACTTTTTTAACACTCCTCACATCCTCAATCAAAGTTCCTCCAACTTAAGTCAATCCAACCAAAAATGTTAGTGTTCCACCACCTCAGTTTTTCCCTAAGCGCCTTGAATCTCCTTTGGGAAAAACGCTGTTATATCTGAAAATACAAAAGATTTCCAACAATCTCTTACAAAATTAAGGAACTCCGGATGCTCTAGCCAATAGTTAAGCACTCTAAACGGTTTTAGTCCCTAATTTAAATTGTTAGACTTCAACCACACCGGCCTATGGTCAAAGATATCTCGTTTGCCTACACATTGTGCCTTCAACTTCCATCTACTAATTAACACCTCATAAATAAGCATTTTATCCAGCCTACTTTTGCAGCTACCACTAGAATTGAACTAAGTGAAGCGATTTCCGACCGCAAGTAGACCTACGAGTTCCATAATTTCAATGAATGTTGCAAACTTCTCCATCTCCACACGACTTGACACATCCCTAACACTCATTTCCTCACTACATTTGATTATGTTGAAGTCCCATCCAACCACCCAACCACTAACTGGGAACCTATTCTTACACGAAATTAAATCAGACCGCACTTTCCTTTTTTCTGCCAGGCCACAAGGTGAATACACATTCATAAAATAACAATTAACTCCCCTCCACTCAACATTTAACCCCAAGAAAACTTTCCCTTTAAAGCTTGAAATTGAAGAAAAAACTCATAAACTCCACATAGTAAGCATGCCACCTGGTTTCCCAATTGAGTCCCCAGCTGGCCAATCAAAATCCCTAATTCCCCACATACTACAAACTAGATCCTTCCCCATAGTCTGAACTTTAGTCTCCTACCCACAAACATTAAGAGAAATTAGGTTCATGGACCCTAATTTCAGACTCCCTCTTTTCTTCAAATGCTTTCAAATCCCTAGACTCCATGTTCCTAATAATCCCTTCAAACAACTCATCGTCTTCCTCACCTTCTACCCCTAATTGTTTAATTTTTTGCCAAACCTTCGAAGGAACATCCTCCAAGGTTATTTTACACCTGGAATTTCCTTGATTCACAACAGTACCAGTAATGGAATCACAACACAAGATTGACCCACCAGAATATCTTGTAGAAGAATCTTCCACTTGTGCGTGACTCGGAATTGGAATATGCCTAAATGATGAAGACAACACACACAAAGGTTTAATTGCAGAAGAATGCAGTAAAGTAGAAAAGTAAGACAGAGAGAAAGGGATCTAAATATTCTCATAGGTATCATTTACAACTATTTTCTTTCTAGCTTTTGATCTGCATAAAGGCCCAATAGGCTCATCAGGTGTACAAGAAATAGGATCAGAAGCGGACTCAACCAGACCCAAAACCACATTAAGATTATTGTGTAATTCCACCTGGACATTATCCACCATCTTTGCGTTATAAAAAGGAACCACATGGAGTTGCCCTCTCATAACGTTTCTGATGTAACACGCATTTAATGAAATATCAGCAACACTAAATGTTTGTTGTATTTCCTCCATGTTTTTCTCACAACCTACGCGTATGATTTTCCTGGGTTTCTAAAGTTCCCATCCAAGTCACCATGACTGCTTTCTTGTGTTCTTTTCTCCACCCCCCAGTCTCGGTTTAAATCTAGCCCTATTATCGCCACGTTGAAGTCTTGGAATATTCGAAAAGATCTTCCTTCCTTGAATCTGAATGCCGTCTAGCTTTGCTGTCATAATTCTGACATCCACCACCCTTCTGAATCTTACAAACCCATACCTCCTCCCCTCTTATCCCTCCTAGATGGAATGTAAACCTCTTCATCTAAGCCATTGTCTTTGAACACGTTAAACATTGCCTTAACATCCATGCCATCTTCAAACTCTGTAAAGAAAAACGACGTGATATGATTATTCTCTTCAACACCTTTTCCTCTTTTAGCTTTCCAAACCAAAAATTGCAATTGAACGTGATTTGACTGGGGTTTTCGTTTCCTCACCACACTCCAATCCATATTGTATAACTTAAATCAATTGTTTTCTTATTATTATTGATATTCCAAAATTTGTATTCTCATGGTTGTATTTGATTCCCTCTTCATTTTATCTCTTGCCTATTGAAACTTAAGTCAGTTAGATGTTGGTAGTTACTACTTGTCTAGAAAAGAACTGTATCACATGTTGGAAATTCACCTCACACCCTATGAAGAATTCCCTTCAATCTTGATCTCAAGATTGATGAACAAACCCACAATATGATAGTAATGGTAATAACAAGTAATTATCAAGAACATCAAAAGAAAAGAAGAACAAATAAGAAAGAGAAGAATGAGAGAAGAAATATTTGGAGAGAATGTGTTACCCATAACTGTGGGATTTCTTATTGCTTATAGAACTTTCACTTGCTCAAACTGCAACTGTGAAATCTGTTCTATGTTGTGTTGTGTTTGAATACAAAGCAAGGCACCCTATTTATAGTTTTAGGTTTACAAAAGCCCAAAAAATAAAAGGCCCAAAATATTCAAATCAAATCTAATCATATCAAATCAAATCAAAACAATGAATTACATTTAACACACCACCTAATTCATTGTGTCTAAACTGTCTACATTCATCATGGTTCTTAGTCTTCTGAAGGCTTCGACCTGCACTCCCTTCGTCATGATATCTGCAATCTGATTCTCAGTTCTACAGTGTTCCAACTTCATCTTCCCTTCTGCTACCTGCTCTCGAAGATAATGAAACCTCATTTCGATGTGCTTGCTTCGACCATGAGCTATTGGATTCTTCGCCAAGTTGATAGCTGACATGTTGTCTATCTTCATGGTAATTGCTTCATGATTCTTCCCTGTGATTTCTTCGACCAAGTTCACCATCCAAGTTGCTTGACATGCACAAAGAGAAGAAGCTATATATTCTGCTTCGCATGATGACAATGCCACTACTGGTTTCTTTCTTGAATTCCAAGCAACTGGTGCACCACCTAACATAAACACATAACCAGCTGTGGATTTTCGATCCTCAGCATCACTACACCAAATGGAGTCTGTGTATCCCACTAACTTGCATTCTTTTCCTTCATCAGCTGTTGGAAACAAAACACCATAGTCGAGAGTTCCTTTCAGATACCTCAGTATCCTCTTCGCCACTACTAGGTGTGATACCTTTGGCTTCTGCATGAATCTACTTACCATACCAACATTGTATGCTAAGTCAGGTCTTGTGTGACAAAGGTATCTAAGTGACCCAATAAGTCTTCTATATTGGGTTGGGTCGACATCATCTTCATCTGAATCCTTCGACAGTTGCAATCTGGGCTCAGCTGGAGTCAAAGTTTGGTTGCAATCTTGCATCTCAAATCTCTTGAGTATTTCGCATGCATATCTTCTTTGGTGCATCATCAAACCTCTACTTGTCTTGTGGAATTCGATGCCAAGGAAATATGAGAGATTTCCCAAGTCTGACATTTCAAACTCCTCACTTAGGTCATGTTTGAAATCTTTGATCTCCTTCTTGCAACTCCCTGTTATCAACAGATCATCAACATAGAGACATAGTATAAGCAATTCACCATTGCTTCTTCTTACATATACTCCATGCTCAGTTGTACACTTCACGAATTCCTTCTCCCTTAAGAAGCTGTCGATTTTCTTATTCCAAGCTCTTGGAGCTTGCTTAAGTCCATACAGGGCTTTATGAAGCCTGTACACCTTTCTTTCTTCGCCTTGTTTCACAAACCCAGCTGGTTGTGCAACATAAACTTCTTCGTCTAAGGGGCCATTAAGGAATGCACACTTCACGTCCATCTGACATATGTGCCAGTTGTTCATATTTGCTAGACCAACAACCAACCTGATTGTTTCGATTCTAGCAACAGGTGCGAATACTTCATCGAAGTCGAATCCTTCCTTCTGAAGAAATCCTTTTGCCACAAGTCTCGCCTTGTGTCAAGTTACTTCTCGTTTAGGATTTACCTTTACCTTGTAAACCCACTTCACATCAATTGCCTTATTTCCTTGCAGAAATTCAACAAGTGACCAGGTATCATTGACTTCGATGGACTCCAACTCTTCAATCATTGCTTTCATCCACTTCGAATCTTTCAATACCTCAGCTGCATTGACTGGTTCAACATCTGCGTAGAAAGCATAATGTACCAACTCACCCTATTCATCGACTACATCATCTGATGTAATTACACAGTCTTGCAACCTTGCAGGCATATGTCTTGTTCGTCGAGGTTGGCTTGAACCTGCTTCATCTGCAACTGGTTCCTGTCGAACTTCTATTTCGACTTCAGTGGATGGTTCTTCACAAGAGATTCTCACTGAATCCTTCTTGGCATTCTCAGTCCAATCCCATTCTTTAAGCTCATCTATGATCACGTCCCTGCTGATCACTACCTGCTTATTCATCGGGTCGAACAGCTTGTACCCTCCTGTCGAATGATACCCTATCAAGATCATCTGATTCGACTTATCATCAAGCTTCCTTCTCAACTGATCTGGCACATGTCTGTGTGTTATAGATCCAAACACCTTCAAGTGACTGAGACTAGGCTTGACACCAGACCAACATTCTTCTGGTGTGATTCCTTCAAACTTCTTCATCGGACATCTGCTCAATATATATGTTGTTGTCGAAACTGCTTCTCCCTATAATTCTTTAGGTAGATGTTTTCCATTCAACATACTTCTCACCATATTCATGATGGTTCTGTTCTTACGTTCTGCAATCCCATTTTGTTGTGGAGTGTAAGGTGCCACCACCTCATGCACAATCCCTTCTTTTACACATAGTGTATCGAACTCTTTCGACACATACTCTCCACCACCATCAGTCCTCAGAATTTTCAGGTTTCGACCACTCTGTCTTTCGACCATGGACTTGAATCTAGAAAATACCTCAATCACATCACTTTTCTTCTTGATAAGGTAAGTCCATAGCTTTCGACTGTAATCATTTATAAACGTGACAAAGTATCTATTGCCACCAATCGAATCCACCTGGATTGGACCACATACATCAGAGTATATGACTTCAAGTATTGCCTTCGACTTCCTTCCTGCATCCTTGCTGAAGCTATTCTTGTGTTGTTTCGACTGAACACACTCCTCACAGACTTCACTTGGAATGTCGATTTCTGGTAATCCTGAAACCATATTTCTTCTCTTCAGTTCTCTGATGTCATTAAAGTTGAGATGACCTAGTCGAAAATGCCATAACCACTCATCTCTGCTGGCTGCAGTTGCTAGACACTTGTGTTCCATCACATTGAGTCCAATCTTGAAGGTCCTATTCTGAGACATTTGAGCCTTCAAGATTAATCTACCACCTACGTCGAGAAATCTCATCATCTTGTCTTTGACAACTACCTTGTAGTTCTTTTCGACAAGCTGCTCTATACTGAGCAAATTACTCTTCATGACTGGTATGTACAACACATTGGAAATTTTTGACCTTTTGCCATCTTTCCTCATAATCAGAACATCACCAACACCTTCGGCTGCTAGAGTGTTATCATTTGCAAACTTCACTATGTTCTTCGACGAAGGCTTCATGTTGACAAACCAATCTTTCCTTCCAGTCATGTGTGATGAGCATCCTGAGTCCAAGTACCATTGATCTTGGAATCTTTCTTCATCTTTTGTTGTGACCATTAGCAACATTTCTTCTTCTTCATGTTTCGCCAGCTTTGCATCAGTCTCTTGATTTCTCTTCCTTTCTGGACAATCAATAAAATAATGACCATACTTCTGGCAATTGAAACATTGAATGTGGCTTTTGTCTGTCTTTCGACCACCACCTCTTCCTTTACCTGCAGCACCACCTCTTTGGTTGCCTTGTTTCTAAGGTTTCTTCTGATTCAACTGGTTTCTTCGACGAAGGCTCTCTCAGCCATCCTCTGTTCATGAGACTCAAGAGTCCCTTCAAGCTCTTCCTTCGTCAACACTGACAGATTTTTCGACTCTTCTATGGCAACTACCACGTGGTCGAATTTTGGAGCCAACGATCTCAAAATCTTTGAGACAACTACTTTCGTCGTCAGCGCTTCTCCACATACTTTGATTTGATTCACCAACTTTGTAACTCTAGTGAAGAAATCTGTAATGCTTTCATTGTCTTCCATCTGAAACAACTCATAGGTTATCTTGTGAGTTTGTAACCTCACCTCTTTCACCTTCTCTGCGCCTCCAAACGACTTTTCAAGAATCTCGCATGCTTCTTTTGCTGAATCAACATCACTAACTTTTTCAAAGTTATCAAGATCAACACACTGACGAATTATAAAGAGTGCTTTATAATCCTTCTTCTTCAATTCTTTGTGCGCAGCCTTTTCTGCCTCCGTTGCGTTCTCCCCAAGCGATGTTACTCCGTCCTTCACAAGATCCCAAAGATCTTGATAACAGAAAATCACCTTAATTTGCTTACACCAATTCTCATAATTGTCTTTCTTGAGAATTGGCAGGGTCGCCGGAAAGTTACCGTTTGGATAGTTCATCGCCATCACTATCTTCCTTCCTTGAATCTCTCAACCGGAGCTCTAGATACCAGATGCTGGAAATTCACCTCACACCCTATGAAGAATTCCCTTCAATCTTGATCTCAAGATTGATGAATAAACCCACAATATGATAGTAATGGTAATAACAAGTAATCATCAAGAACATCAAAAGAAAAGAAGAACAAATAAGAAAGAGAAGAATGAGAGAAGAAATATTTGGAGAGAATGTGTTACCCACAACTGTGGGATTTCTTATTGCTTATAGAACTTTCACTTGCTCAAACTGCAACTGTGAAATCTGTTCTATGTTGTGTTGTGTTTGAATACAAAGCAAGGCACCCTATTTATAGTTTTAGGTTTACAAAAGCTCAAAACATAAAAGGCCCAAAATATTCAAATCAAATCTAATCATATCAAATCAAATCAAAACAATGAATTACATTTAACATCACAAACCTATTTTTACGCTTGCATTTGCATACGCTAATGCGCTCACTATCAAACATTATTTTTTATTATTCTATTATTGTTCTTATCGATTCCATTAGTCTTCACTCACATTAAACAAAATTAATTTGGAAAAAGATATCAACAAAAAGTATATTAAATTTTGTAATGTTGAAAAATGTGATGTGTTGTATTATTTATGAATGTGTTTGTTTCATGAATTAAAACTTCAATCTTAGAAATATTCTTTCTTGTCTTATTTATAAAAAGAAATTGTATTTTAAATTCATTGAATAAGCAATTATTTAGACAAAATATAGATTAGATACATTAGTTATTAAAAGAATCTAAACAATAATTTTTTTCTTATAAATAAAACCAGAGATAGTATTATTCTAAAGATGTGAATTCGTATCTAACAGAAAAAGTTGGATAAAACTAACTTTAGAGTAAATTGTTTTGAAAAATAAAATCTTATTTAATAAATAATTAAATGAGATAAAATTAAATGTTATGATATGATTGATAGAAGATATATTATTCAACTTTTTGCGATGGATAAAAAAGTTGTCTTCTTCTAAAGAACACTATTGAAAAAAAAGTTAACCATTGTATATGGTAAATAATTTAAGTTCTCTGGAATGTTTATGTTCTGGCCTGGGCCCAGCCTCACGGTCCAGCCCAATAACGCACAAGGCCCAATAAGTGGAATAGCTTGACCAGACGCACACCCCCGCCGGACGGGAAGGATACGCTCCCTGTCAAGCAGGACGACGCGCTTCGAAGCGTCCTCGGCGCTCCCCCTAGTCGAACCGAACAACTTCCACGAGTATAATCCCCTTGCCAACGGGCATGATGATTCGTCCTCCCCGTTCTCGTGTGCCCCCCCCCCCCCTTCGGGGAGAGCCACACACCGCCCGGGAACCCCACGAGCTCTCCTCCGCGGGGAGAACATCGTGTTCTCAGGGAGTCCCATGAGCTCCCCTCCGCGGGGGAACAACGTGCCAGCCGCACGTTCTCCACGTGCTCCCCTCCGCGGGGACACGTCATCTCCCAACCACCCACCTCCGAAAGATCAGGTCAAACCCACTTTCCGGAGATCATGGGACAGTTGGACTAGGGCGAAGACCACGTTCTGGTCTTCACTACACCACGTAAGCCCTAGCAGTCATTAGGGTTGGGCCTGGTCATCCAGTCCACCTCAAAGGACCGTTGGCCCAACGCCGGGGTCTCTCTATAAATACCCTCTTCCACAAGAGGGTCAGGTAATTCACTTCATACCCCGTTTCTGTACTTTGCTCTCACTCTGCCCAATTCCTTACTTTGGCATCGGAGTGTCTTAAAGGTACACCCCCCTTCTCCTCCTCATCGCAGGCGAACAGGTAGCAGTCCAACAGCGTGTGGCCAGCCCGTGATCCCCTTCTGATTAGGTCAGATCAGTTTATAAAATATATTTAAGTTAATAAATTAGAACAAAAAGTAAAAGATTTATATTTTCATGAGAATATAAGATTTTCATTATATTACATGAGAATGAAAAATGAAAAATCCAAGTGCAAATTAGACTCCTAAGAATAAAAATTTACAAAACTTAATTTATAAATATTTGAAACATACATGGTGTCGCTACTGCGAAAATCGGCGTCGGTTATGACAGAAGAGTCGCCACCGTGCATTATTTATCCCAAAGGAGGGAAAGGAAACGCTCAGAGTAAACCTAACGCAAAACGGGAAAGGAATGGTCGTCGCAACCAAATTCCTGGATTCGGGAGTCGATTACGCAAGGGGAAGGTATTAACACCCCTCACGTCCGCCGTACTCGACGGGATCCACGCTTGTTGGTTGGTACGGATTATATTATATCTACACTAGAGGTCAGGGTTAAAAAGAAAAGAAAATTACTCGGCAAAGTATCGCACTTTATGCCTACGTATTCCCGTCTGGAACGAGAAATCAGAGTCAACGTAGTTCGCCTAACTATAGGAAAGGAGGGGGAGGTTGCTCGCTAGGATACGACATCCTATGCCTACGTACTTTCATACAGCATTAAAGATCAGAGCAAACGTAGTTCGGGCTACGGAAGACACAAGCTTGTCTGACTGTTTTTTATTACCTTATGAAAGGGTTTTTCTTGATTAAGAGTCCAAGCGGACAAAAATGACACTTTGATGTTTGTTTCGAATCTTTTACGAAAGAAGTGTTTTTTAGTTTGTTTGCAATCTCTGACGCACTAGAGACTATGATTTGAGAGTGACTACGTCGTGTGTCACCCAAAGGGTGCCACACTAAGCAGCCAGACTACTGGAAAGAAGCTCTCTAGCAACCCTTTCTCAAACAGCTTAAGGCTCGTAACGTACGACATCGATTAACCTTATTACTGTATTTTTGAGTTGTTTTGCGATAAGAAGAGAAAGAAGCTCTAAAAAGCCTAGGGTTGAAAAGGGAATAAAAACTAACCTAATATTGTCATGCATGGATAAGAATCCTAATGTCTGTCATAACTCCCTCCTGCACAGAGGAAATCAGAGATCCTAGGGGATAAACAGAAAAGAAAGCAAGCAAATACAGTAAAATGCATGCAATGCAGCAATACAAGCGAGGAAAGGGAGTCATGTTCAACCTCGAACCTGGGAAAACAACAGGCAAAGTGAATCAACATTCACTTCAAACCTATGGGGCAAGCTACACAAGCCAACAAACAATACAAATAAAACCCAAAATAAAACAGAGGAGGCAGCCCAAGCAGCAGCATCAAACTCCCACAGTTGACAGCACAAGCAGCAGCTCTAAAAGCAACAGGTGATTAAACAGCAAAATGTTGACAGCAACAACCTTCATCTTCATGAATATCCCCTATCTTCAAGCTCCAATAAGCCTTCAATCTTCAACAAGCACCAAGCTTCAACAAGCTCCTAACTTCAACAAGCAACCAGCTTAAACCAACAAACTTCAACCAGTAAATAGCTTCAACAAGCTCCTAACTTCATCTTCAACAAGCAGCAAAACCCTAGCTTCAACAAGCACACAGCTTCAACAAGCACCTGGCTTCAACAAGCACAAACTTCATTCTCAACAAGCTTCAACAAGCAACCTCCAAAGGAGAGTCAATTAACAAGATCAAGTTGGAATGTTAAGTAACTTAATGACAACCAAAGGAAGCCACTAAGAACTTAACATTATAAGAGAATGGCATCCTCAAAGTTCTACTCTTAAAGCATGCCATTCATCCCTCCAAAGGAGAGATGTGACTTCTTTAAGAGGACTTTATGTCATTGGATTGAATGGAGATGAACAATATACTCCATGTTTGAAGAAACAAGCAAACTAATCTAATGCTCTTCCTAAAACCCTAGTTTCCCTAAGCTCCTGACAAGCATCCACAAGAAGACAAGGCTTCAACTCCAAGCTTCTTCAAGCACTCCATATCAACATCAACATGTCTTCATCTTCCTCCAAGCATAACAGCACCACCACCCTAATCTAAGGGGAATTATTGAATTAAACTAGTCAAGTTAGTGCATCAGAAACACCTAGAAGTTAGTCCTAAAACTAAATCTAATTAAAATACCAAAAATGATTGTAAAATCCTATAAAAAAGTCTAAGGGTTCCTAAACCTATTAAGAATATCTCCATATAAAAGCCAGGGGGTTAACCATTCATTAAGACCTAATCAAACGCCACAACTTAACATCCTATCCTACTCAAAATCAACCCCTGAGCACGGATATGATCTCCAATTTCATTGATTCTCATCCTAAATCCAAAATCGATCAAATTTTCAGAAATTCACCAAGTCTTGAATGTCACGATTCTTGCAATTGAAGGCACTAGCATGAACTACACTCTTCACTAATCAAAACTAACTATCCAAATTCCATTGAAACCTCAAGAATCCATAGATATCTCTCTCAACAGAAATGGTGTCATGACCTAGATTGTCTCTAATCACTCCAATTTTGTACTGAAATCCATCCTAGCAAAGTCTATAACCTATCCACATGCCAAAACCTAAGCCTTTCACTATAAATTATGCTGAAAGTTGGAAAATGCAAACTGGTAAAAATGGATGAACAGAGTAGGTTCTTGCTCGAATCAGCTCTCAATCTTCTCCAGATTCACCCAATAGCACCTTCTCAAGCTTCTGAAACAATCAATTGGCCTTGAAATCAACTCAATCTCCAAACACGATTCTTGATGCAGCTATGCAATTTCAACTTGCTCCTTCTGGTTTCTCTCCACTTCTTTCCCAAAAAAGGATCTGAATGCATTGTAATGGTTATATAGAGAGTGTTAGAACACTCTAGAACTTTCTGTAACTAACTGAATGAGAAATTGAAAATCTCATGCTCCTTGAAAAACTCATATGTGCAACTCGTGCTTTGCTCTGTTCTTGGCCTTGATTTTGCTTGAATTTCTCACGTCATAACATTTTGAAATGAATGGATATGATAGCTTCCTTGTTTTTGATCCCATGGTATGCAATTCAAGAGTTGCTTCAACCTTAAGTTACCAAATGGAAGTGCTTGAAATGGCCTCAAATGCAAAATGTAACATTGCCAAACTTCTCAAAATGCCTTTTATGATCAAAATGACATATAACATGACCTTGTTTGGCCATAAATCAAGAAATCACATTTTTTGGCCTTTTAATGACTTTAATTTCTTCCTTTTTAAGCCATTTCAAGCAACTTTGTGTTCCAAGCCAAACCAAACTCTCATGACCACTTGGTTGCATTCAAAACATCATTTTGAACAAGTTTCATGTTGAACAATTTTCCATTTGAAGCTTGCAAGTTGGAGTTATGGACCTATGATCACAAATGACCTATAATCACTAATACCCAAAATACCCCTGGCTTGCAAAGATCATAACGTGAGTTCTACAAATCCTATCAAGGACTTATAGTACTCTATGGAAATTTAAGAGGATAAGGAACAACATTCATGTTGACCAAAAGTCCATTTGAAAATTCCTTGAAGGGCAAAAGTTGCTTGGAAGTCAAGTGACTTTCACAGATAAATTTCATAGTCATCTGATGACCTGTAACTTGTCTGGACCATAACTTGAGTTCTATAAATCCCCTTGAGGACTTCTAGTACTCAAATTAAAAGTATTGAGATTCTATACAAGTTCCATGTTGGCCAAAGATCCATTTGAAACTTTTATTTTGACTTATGTGGCTTTGAAGTTGGGCACTAAATAGGGGATTTTACACTGAAACCCTAATTTAGCAACTTCCCCCATCTTCTTGATTCTTCTTTGCTTAATCTTGGAACAACACCACACATGTATCAACATACCAAACCATGAACCCCATGACCTCAAAGTAGGCTTTGATGCTCTTCAATTACTCACTTGACCTAGGACTGACCCAGATGAAAACCCTAGTTGATTGCACCTCAACTGTGGCTCTTGTACTTGAGTCAATGACCTATCTCAGCTTCAATATGGCCCTCTAGGAATTCCATGAGATCCATACACCTCAAATTCACATTCCATGTTCCACATCCCACTGATGATTCTCAATATTCCTCAAGATAGGAGCAAAACCCACATGTAAGCACTCAAACTTCTCAAGACTTCAAATCACTTCTTGATGGCTTGGATGATCTCTCAAACTTGGATAAGACCTCTTGCTAGGCTTCTTCTGATAAGAACCACACTTGGTTCCCTGTTGGATGAGTGATATGCTATGACGTGCAAATGATTAGAACTATGTGAATGATGTAACTATGCAAATGAAATGCAATGAAACATAAATCAGGCAAGAAAAGGTTGAGCAAATTTTGGGATGCAACAGCTGCCCCTATTCAAACGACTTGGACCCGACTGGGTGAAGAGCGAACGACCTTCAAAAAATCGAGGTACGAGACGGTTGAATACCAAGAAACCCGGAAATTTGCCAACCGCAGAAATAAACTGCACCGCTTGGGGAGCAACATCCTCTATCTGAATCTGGTTGTTACGGCAACAACTGATGCAACGTCTGATAATAATTCTTATTTCAACTTCAACCACCTATGTAACGCCACAGGTACTGAACCATTTTTTTTTTGCGAAAACCCCTCCGTCCACAACTGGACTAACCTTGTCAACACGAATAGAGATTCTGTCTTCATAGGAGTAACCTTGTCCACATCTGGACCCAAATTTCGTCAAATCACGAATAAATACAAATTTGTCCACGCCAGGACTCACATTTTGTCAGCCCGAAGAAATCTCAACAACACAGGAATAGAACTTTGTCCATGTTAGGACGCTTGTTTCGTCAACACGCAGAAATCCCCTCAACAAGAGCAAAACTTTGTCCATGTTAGGACGCACACTTCGTCAACACGAAGAAACCCCATCATAAACTTGTCCACGTTAGGACTCAAATTCCGTCAACCCGAAGAAATCCTATCGTCATAGGAATAAAACTTGTCCTCATCAGGACTCCACATTCCGTCAACACGTAGAAATCCTATCATCATAGGAATAAAACTTTGTCCACGTTAGGACACCACATTCCGTCAACACAGAGAAATCCCGGCGACTTCGCTGGGGATGAGTTGTCTGCATCTCGTCAACACGAGGAGATCCTATCAACATATGCAATAAAATCTTATTTGCGTCTCGTCAACACGAGGAACTCCTATCAACATAGGAATAAATTGTCCACGTCAGGACTCACATCTCGTTAATATGAGGAAATAAACCCGTCACCATGAAGAGAAATAAATTTGTCCACGTCAGGATTCCATCTCGTCAACACGAAGAACGGTAAACTTGTCCACATCAGGACTCACATCTCGTCAACACGAGGGAAGGTAACTTGATTTGTCCACGTCAAGACTCACATCTCGTCAACACGAGGAAATCCTATCAACATAGGAGTAAATTGTCCACGTCAGGACACCGTTTCGTCAACACGAAGAAAGATAAATTTGTCCACGTCAGGACTCGCGCATCTCGTCAACACGAGGAACTATAAACTTGTCCACGTTAGGACTCACATTTCGCCAATACGAAGAAAGATATATGCTGGGGATAAATGGTCCACGTCAGGACATCATTTCATCAACATGAAGAGTAATCAAATTTTCCCACGTCAGGACTTCACATTCCGTCAACACGGAGAAATCAAATCTGCCCACGTTAGGACTAGCACATCTCGTCAACACGAGGAAATAAATTTGTCCACGTCAGGACTCATATCTCGTCAACACGAGGAACTCCTATCAACATAGGCAATAAAAATTTGGCAACTTCCGGGGAAATACTTCTGTTAACCAGTAGGAAAATACATTCGTTTATCCATACGGGAAGATACTCTGAATACAGTTTCTCTGCTTATCTTTGCAGTAGCTAACTCCATTGGTCCCAACCCACAAACCTTTTAGCGCTAACGTGACAACGACTTTGAGGAGGACTCTACAGGGGATATTTGGAAACCAAACTGCCGGACGCCTGTTTCGATAGCCGGCGGCAGCTTCTGAAATTTTGATTCATGAAACCCTTTGACGCTGACGTAACAGCAAATTTGAAGAAAATCATCCGCTGGCCGGATAAGAGAAACTTCAACAAGCAACTCTGTGGGGAAAATAATAAGATGAACCGTATCATCACACGTCTCACGGCGAGACCTCGAATACTTGGTAATAGATCTGAGCTAGAACTCCATACTCCTGCTGAGAAAACACACCTGAAAGCAAAAGGTTAACCAACCTGATTTATGTTTCAAAATGCGTATGTTTGAAAATGGCGTAATGCTCCGTACGACACGGAAATGCTACGCGTTTGAGTAGATGAAATATGACGATATATGCAAATGCAAATGCAGGCTCAAGCTGCCAGGGCCACTCTGATAATGATGTCTCAACAACATGAATGCTGAGGATAAAGCCAACTCCGCTGGGGAGAACAAGTATCATAAGGTATTCCGGTAAAATAAATGTTGGAAACACAGTCAACCTTGCCGGGGAGAGATTAAACATAAATTTCCACTGGGAGGAAAGAACAAACACCCTGCTGGTGAACAACCTAGCTGCGGAAGAAGCGACACTTCTGGACAAAGCACATTATCTGGGCACAGTTTACACATTCAGAGTTACCACTCCGCTGGGGAAAATCATCCCGACGGAGGCAAGACGACCTGTGGGGAGCAAGAAAACCATCCTTCGCGGATATAAACCTTTCGAACCAACAACTCGGTTAACTATTGCGGGAATCTCCCATGCTGGAGATTGAACGTGCACATCTTCGATTCGCTGAGGAGCGCAATCTCTGCAGGGGACATTGATTTTGACTTGCTGGGGTTAATCCTATGGACGGCTTTCCATGAGGACACTCTCCTGGGGAAAATAATTCCTTCCTTCGGGAAGGGATAAATGTCATTTCAACTCTCTGGGGATAAGTTGCGACTAGCTGAGGAATGACATCAACTGGAGTCAGGTCTTACGTCAAGTGACCTTGGCTGGGGAATACAATTCCTGACCGTTTGCTCCAAATGTAAGAACCCTGCAAAACACAAACGAGACAAAACAGGCCTATACAACAGAATCTATCCGGGTTAGCATCTATGACATTACTTCAGTCAATTCAAAGTTTTAGCAATTATTGGCAAGGGCCAGCAAGATTATGTAAGTGCAAGTTTATCAAAAACATCGGCGTCTTTCACAAACAAAACAGTAAAGAACAAGCATCAAGTACTGAATAACATGTTTTATTGATAACGGGCCTCTGAATAGGCAAAGTTTTGTACACTGGATGTAACTCCTGAAAAGAGGAAGTTACGCACAAACACACATAGATATATGCACAAGAAGCATAAAGAAAATACAAAACAATATTTGTATACATGTCGGCAACGTGGCACAGACAAACACCATGAGCTGATCCTCCTATGACTCACCTGACTCTGCGCTTTCCCGGTACTCAATCTTCGGATGAGATTGTTTTTTGGATAGACGGCCCCCAGGTACTCCCAAACCACTAAGCAATGTCGTATCAAATCCAGACCACAGTCATTTGCTTTTTCAATCCCTAACTTTTGCGTGAACCGCCCTTTGCGGGTTTTCAATTCACCGGGATACCCTTTTTGCCGAAGTCGCCCTTTTCAGGTTTTCGACTTCGCGGGTGTACATCTTTTCAGTTTTATCCCTAACTTTTGCCCGAACCTTTTATTCATTTTTATGGTTCGCCGGGATGCCCCATTTTTGCCTGGACTCTCTTTTTACTGTCCAGTGGGTCACTTTCAAGCAAAGTATTTTTTAACTGCGTCCGAATTCACAGGAGACGTAAAGTCCTCACCATCCATGGTGGATAGTAACAAGGCTCCTCCAGAGAAGACTTTTCTGATAACGTAGGGACCTTCGTAATTGGGAGTCCACTTGCCCCTGTGATCTGATTGTGGTGGGAGAATCTTTTCCAAAACAAGATTACCCGTCTAAAAGCTTTGAGGGCATACCTTCTTGTCGTAAGCTTTCTTCATCCGGATCTGATACAACCGACCGTATGCTAGAGAAGCCAGTCTCTTCTCATCCATTAAACTGAGCTGATTCAGTCGATCTTTAATCCATTCTGCCTCGTCGAGTTGGACATCACGTAAAACCCTCAGAGAAGGAATCTCGACCTCCAACGGTAACACCGCCTCCATCCCGTATACCAATGAGAAAGGGGTTGCCCCGGTTGATGTGCGTACCGTCGTATGATAACTGTGCAAAGCGAAAGGTAACATCTCGTGCCAGTCCTTATACGTCACAACCATCTTCTGAACAATCTTCTTTATGTTCTTATTGGCTGCTTCGACAGCGCCATTCATCTTGGGCCGGTAAGGAGAAGAGTTGTGATGCTCAATCTTAAAATTCTGACATAGCTCTTTCATCATTTTATTATTCAAATTTGAACCGTTGTCGGTGATAATCCGCTCAGGGATTCCATATCTGCAGATAATATCTCGTTTGATAAATCTGGCTACCACTTGTTTGGTCACATTGGCATATGATGCTGCTTCCACCCATTTGGTGAAGTAATCAATTGTCATCATAATGAACCGGTGTCCGTTTGATGTCGCAGGCTCAATCTTGCCAATCATATCAATCCCCCACATCGAGAAAGGCCACGGTGATGACATCACATTCAGAGGACTTGGAGGCACATGGATTTTATCCGCATAAATCTGGCATTTATGACACCTCTTTGCAAACTTGAAACAGTCTGTTTCCATAGTTAGCCAATAATAACCTGCCCGCAACAGTTTTCTCGTCATAGCATGCCCACCAGCATGTGTACCAAATGTACCCTCGTGTATCTCTTCCATGAGAAACTTCGCCTCGTTCTCATCTACACAGCGTAGCAGCACCAGGTCGTGGTTTCTTTTATACAGGACACCGTCCGGATTCAGATAGAAATTGCCAGCCAATCTCCTGAGAGTCTTCTGATCTCGACTGGATGCCCCAGCCGGATACTCCTTGTTCTTCAGGAAATTCTGGATGTCAAAGTACCATGGTTTACCATCGGGAGCCTCGTCAATGGAAAATACGAAGGCAGGCCTATCAAGCCGAGATATAACAATCCGGGGAGCCTCGTTCCAGAAGTTAACTTTATACATTGAAGACAATGTTGCAAGGGCGTCAGCCATTTGATTTTCTGCTCGCGGCACGTGATGCAATTCCACCTTGTCAAAGAAAGGTAACAATCTCCTTGCATAATTCATATAGGGTATCAAAATGGGCTGACGTGTCTCCCATTCTCCTTTAATCTGATTCACCACTAGAGCTGAGTCTCCATATACATCCAGGTTCTTGATTCTCAAATCAATGGCTTCTTCCAGACCCATGATGCAAGCCTCATATTCCGCCTCGTTATTGGTAACAGGAAAAGTCAATCGGGCAGTAAATGGGATGTGCGACCCATGAGGAGTAGTGATAATTGCCCCTATTCCGCTACCATAGGAATTAACTGCTCTGTCAAATATCAACTGCCATTTGGAACCCAACTCTGGTCCTTCGTCCGGCAACGGTTCTTCACAATCCTTCATTTTCAGGTACATGATATCCTCGTCAGGAAAATCAAACCTCATCGATTGGTAGTCCTCAATAGGATGCTCAGCAAGGTACTCTAACAGAACGCTACCTTTAATAGCCTTTTGCGAGACATATTGGATATCGTATTCTGTTAACACCATCTGCCATCGGGCAATTCTTCCGGAGAGTGCTTGCTTCTCAAACACATATTTGATTGGATCCATCTTTGAAATTAGCATGGTTGTATGATTCAGCATGTATTGCCTCAAACGTTTGGCGGCCCAGGCTAGCGTGTAACACGTCTTCTCGAGCATTGAGTATCTGGACTCACAGCCGGTAAACTTCTTACTCAAATAGTAGATCGCATGCTCTTTACGTCCGGTCTCGTCGTGTTGACCGAGAACACAACCCATACTTTCCTCAAGAACCTTCAAATACATAATCAAAGGTCTCCCGGCCACTGGGGGTATCAAAACAGGAGGTTCCTGCAAGTATTCTTTTATCTTGTCGAACGCCTTTTGACAATTTTCATTCCAGGTCAACACCTGATCCTTTTTCAACAACTTGAATAACGGCTCGCATGTAGCAGTTAGGTGAGATATGAACCGAGCAATGTAGTTCAACCTCCCTAAAAACCCACGCACTTCTTTTTCTGTTTTAGGCATCGGCATTTCTTGTATAGCTTTTATCTTTGCAGGATCAACCTCTATTCCCTTTTCGCTCACAATAAACCCCAGCAGTTTACCCGATCTCACCCCAAAGGTGCACTTGTTAGGGTTCAGTTTCAACCTGAAATTCCTAAGTCTTTTGAACAGTTTCAGCAGATTAACCAAATGTTCCTCCTCTGTCTGAGATTTGGCAATCATATCATCAACATAAACCTCGATCTCTTTGTGCATCATATCATGAAAGAGAGTCGTCATAGCACGTTGATATGTTGCCCCAGTGTTCTTCAGTCCGAAGGGCATCACTTTGTAGCAAAATGTTCCCCAGGGAGTAATGAAGGTAGTTTTCTCCATGTCTTCTGGCGCCATTTTGATCTGATTATAGCCTGAAAAGCCGTCCATGAAGGAGAATACAGAGAACTGAGCAGTGTTATCAACCAGCACATCAATGTGAGGAAGTGGAAAGTCGTCTTTCGGGCTCGCCCTATTCAAATCACGGTAGTCTACACACATTCACACTTTACCATCTTTCTTCGGCACTGGTACTATATTAGCGACCCATGACGGATAAGTTGTAACGGCTAGGAAACCAGCATCCCACTGTTTTTGAACTTCCACTTTGATTTTCATAGCCATGTCTGGTCTGGTTCTTCTGAGTTTCTGCTTAACAGGAGGACATTCCTCTCGCAACGGCAGACGGTGCACAACCATGTCCATATCCAACCCAGGCATATCCTCGTATGACCAAGCAAATATATCACTATACTCTTGCAGTATCTCAATCAGCCTTTGCTTGATGTCGTTCTGCAGCGCAGCCCCTATACGAATATTTCTCACAACTTCTTCCGACCCCAAGTTGATATCTCAATTTCCTCTTGATGAGGCAGAATGATTCTCTCTTCCTGTTTCAACAAACGAGTCAGCTCCTCTGGCAAGTCGCTATCCTCAACAATATCTTCCTCGACTTGGAATACCGGGTGCTCGAAGTCGAAACGAGTCATAGGCGGTTCGTAGAAGATGTCATCTGAAATATTAGTCCTGCAACGGAAATGGTTAACTATTTCAAAACGCAAACAAAGCAAATAACCACGTTGCCATTTATTGTTAAAGAAAAAACAAGAAAAACAGAGATCACAATATTTGTATATGAAAAACGCCTTTATTTCATGATTAAAACAGTGCAATACACATAATCAAGTAGCCCTAAGGTAAAATCACTATGCCCCGGGTAGGACATAGGATTATTCAACAATTGACAAAACAAATCATTACTGTTTAAGAGTCACTGGGACAGTTTCCCGGATGGGCCAGTTGCAGAGACTTTGTCCTGGCACGCTTGGCTTGATCCACGCGTCCATATCGCAGTCACTATCTCCGTCTTCAGCATCGGAAATAGCGTTGATTGTCTCAAAGCACGCCCCGCTTGGCGTAATCTTTATCGGTCCCTTGAACCTGGGCGCTCCTGAAGATGACGCTGACGACGTCGGTCGATACCCTAGCCCAAACTTGTCATTCTTTACGGGAATCTCCAGTACCTGCCCCCAGCCTTTAGTCTCACCAGTATGCACTAAAGCCTGAGCTTCTTTGTAGGATGACACTGCCACCTCTGGCATTTTGCTGGGACCCTGAGCTTTGTCTTTAATCCGCAACCCTTCGAAGGCCTGACAAGGTGTCTCGTGTATTTCTTCGTCGACCTCAACATATCTGAACGATGACAGGTGACTGACCAAAATGTCCTCCTCCCCGCAAACGGTAACAACACTACCACCCACCATGTACTTCAACTTCTGATGCAATGTGGATGTTACGACCCCTGCAGCATGGATCCATGGGCGCCCAAGAAGGCATCTATAAGCTGGATGGATATCCATGATGTAGAATATGGTATCAAACATTTCTGGCCCCACCTGAAGCGGTAATGTTATTGACCCAAACACTGATCTTTTCGTCCCGTCAAACGCCCTCACAACCAAATCGCTGGGCGTGCAAATAAATCCCCGTATGTCCAATTTCATCATGGCTTTCTTTGGCAATACGTTCAACGACGATCCAGTATCCACCAATACACGCGACATTACGGTGCCCCGGCATTCCACCGATATATGCAAAGCCATGTTGTGCTCTCAACCCCTGGGTGTCAGATCGAAATCTGTGAAACCCAGGCTATGTCCAGCATTGACATGTGCCATTATCCCCTCTAACTGATTTACAGAAACTTCTTGAGGCACAAATGACGTATCCAGAATCTTTAGCAAGGCGTTCCGGTGGGCCTCGGAACATAACAACAACGACAAGATAGAAATCTTCGACCGCGTCTGCTGTAGGTGTTCTACAATTTTGTATTCGCTTTTCCGAATCAGTCTCATGAACTCCTCTACGTCCTTGAGTGACGCATCCTTTTCTTTCAACTGAGTAAGCCCGCTTTCATTTACTTTGGCTTTGCCTTTGGCCAATCTCTCTGCTTCTATTTCAGGTGAGGTAAAGATCCTTCCGCTACGGGTCATGCCCCCCGTTCCAACAACATTATCAACAGCCCCAGCTGGCTGGCTATTCACCACAATCTTTTCACCGTTGCAATATGCTTCTAATCCGTATGTCCACGGGACAACTTTCGTACTCTCAAAGGGAACATGCCCTGCTTTGGTAATCGTAATAGTTGGCCGCTGGGCGGATGCCGTTATCATTATAGTCTTCCTCGGGACCGTCACCGTTGCAATATCATTCTGCTTATCACATAATGCCTCCACAGGCTTCTCAACCGCAGTTCGATCAAATTGCAAGGTCCCTTCGTCGATCATGGCCTGAATGCCCTGCTTTAACTCAGTACAACCCTCAGGCTGGGTCCAACACTCTAAACAGTATTCATCACAACCAGGGAATACCCCCCCCCCCTTCTGAGCAACCTGCTTTTCACCTCACTCAATGGTGTCTTCAGTTTGTTAACATCCATCACCAAGTTCAAATTATCTTCTGTCAAGATGGCATTTGCCCCATGATTAGGCATAGGCTGTTGTACAATATTGGGCCCCACCTGCCCAAAGTTGATGGCTTTACTGTCCACCAAGTCTTGAACTTTATGCTTGAAAGCATGACAAGATTCTACATCATGTCCGGGCGCCCCGGAATGGAATTCGCAATGCTTATTAGCGTCATACCCATAAGGAAGTACCGGTCCTGTAGGCGGTTCCAATGTTTTTTTCTCGACCAAATTCAACCCCAGTAGTGTCTGAAGAAGCTCTGCATATGTCGACGGAGGCTTATCAAATACCCTCTTCGGCTTTGCATTCTGAAACCTTCTCTGACCCTGATTCTGCCTTTGCTGCTGCTGTTGTTGTTGAGGAATTGGAATAGTAACACTGGCTATTTGTTGAGGTTGAATGTACTGATTTTCTGCCTCTGCCCCGGCCTTTGCCACCAAATACAGCGCTTGTATCACCTTGTCGTCTTCCGCCAGACGCTTTTCTCGCACCCCCAGCTAAAGTACATTCACCTACCTAAATCTTTCCAATTTTAATTCCATTTTCGATCCTCTCTCCCATAAGGATCATATCGGAGAAGCTACCCATCGAAACATTGAGTAACTTGTCATAGTACATTCCTGTAAATGTCCCCACAAACATGTCATTCATCTCCCTTTCAACCAAAGAAGGGGTGCACCTGAGCTGCCATATCGCGCCATCGCTGCGCGTACTCTTTGAAACTTTCACCACTTTTCTGCGACAAACTCTGCAACTGAACTCTGTTTGGCGCCAAATCACTGTTATATTTGTAATGCATAACGAAAGCATCGGCCAATTGTTTCTAGTCTCTAATCTGAGTGGGCTCCAGCCCCATGTACCATTCCAAGGATGGTCCCGATAAGCTATCCTGAAAGAAATGCATGAGCATCCTTTCATCATTGGAATATGCAGATATCCTTCTATAATAAGAACGTACATGGACCTTTGGGCAGGTATCCCCTTTGTATTTGTCGAATGTTGGAGCCTTGAATTTTAATGGCACCCTCAGCCCTGGTACCAACCCCATAGTAGTCATATCCAACCCAGCGGAGTTCTGATTAACCACACCTTTCATCTGCTCTTCTAGCATTCTGATCCTCTGAACAGGGTCAATGGGGCCCTCAGGTCCCATACCTCTTCCCAAAAAAGCGTCGTCCTCGTGATCCACATTCCAGTCATTGCCATACCCATCGTACCCCGGGTTACAGCTAAATCCTTGCTGATTGAACATAGGACCCTGTCCTCGGTTGCCGAACCCTTGATTGACCCCAGCAGGTCCAAAACCATTGTTGAAAGGAAATGCTCCAGCGCCGTTGTTATTCACATTACCGAATCCACCATTACCGTGGCCATACCCCTGATTGTTGTCGTAACCGTCATTACCAAAGCCTTGATTGTTGAACCCGAAGTTCTCGTCCTGATCGACATTGCCATACCCATCGTTTTCAAAGCCAGCATTGTCACCAAATCCTTGATCGGCATCCCCAGTGTTGCCATTGTTGTTAACAACATGCCCGTCACCACCATTTCCAGTATTTCCATTACCAGCGCCAGTACCTGCACCAGTACCAGTGTTTCCATTGACAGTCGCAACAGGTGGAGTAACTACCGGTATCTTATCCTCCCGGCGAGGAGTTCTAACAAAATTGTGGTCAGTATTGCCATTTCCGTTTGTCCGCGTCAGATGCGGCTGCACCAAGGTCTGAAGGCTCTCCTGGCCCTTGGCCATGCTCTTCATAGCTTGCATGAACAGAGTCAGCTTCTCACGGATTTCCTGCATCTCGACTTGAACTTGATCCATTGCTTTCTTACAGTTGTTTCTGGTTGGGTAGCGGTGGATTCTTTGGTCGTAAATCCTGAAAAACCTGTGAGATGCAGGAAATAAGATACAGATTCAACAAGTAACTGGCAATGTAAAAATGCATATGCAGATGCAATGCGTGTCTGTGCGTTAGGGAGATCAACCCCTGATTCTAGTGCCATAGTGCCAGTGTAGTGCCAGTGAAGTGAAGTGCTAAGAAGCCTAGATCCATTCGTGGAAGAAACATCTCATATATTGATGAAAAGCCCATCAAGGCAGAAATACAATATCACTGAGTGTATAGTAACAAGAAGGTATGACCTCAACCAACAATCCTGGTGATGGCCAGCATAATGCAAATAAAGCATATACAACAGTGCATAAGGTAATCAAGTGCGACCATATGCCCAATACTCCTCTAACAATTTCTTAGTCTTGGGATGATCCGGCTGGGAAAGCAACCCTTCAACGAGCGAGTCTCTTTGCCTAATAACATGCTGGAGATCCCCAATGGATTCCTCCCAAGCACCCTCTCCAAAGCACTCCTCCAGCTTCCGCTTCTAGGATGCAGACTCTTTCTTACGCTTGACAACTTTGTTTAACGAATTCTGAACGTCGTATCTCCGCATAACCACTTCTTCAAACTTTTTCTGGCTAGCTTTCAACTGATCTTCCAGTTCAGAGATCTGCTGCTTCAGTTTGTCTTCTCTTTCTTTATTATTGGTCAGTGTAGCATTCCAGGTTTTGTTGAATGTGGAGATCTCCCGGGAGGCTATATCAAGTGCCTTCTTCTTGGACTCCAACATATCATGGGAGCTCTTGAAATCTATCCCCAAACGTTCACGCTTCTTCCTTTGCTCAGTCAATTATGTGCCTAACTGGTTCACCAGCTTTGTTTGTTGCTTGAAGGAATATACGACTTCATTTCTTTCGCTTCTGAGCTGAACTAGCTCTTCTCCCAACTTCTCGTTGGCTTTCATCAAAACTTCCTTCTCCTTCACAACCTGCTCATATCTCTCAATAGACACAGTAGTTGGCTCCTCAACCACGAGGGGAGCAGGAGGTAATACTGCAAGAAACGGCATCAGCGCCTGCTTTGCCCTATCTTGGATCCAGACTTGGTACGGAGGATAGGATTGACTATCATTCTTACCCAACAACGGCTTCCCTTTCTTGCAGATGTTATTCCAAGCATGTTGAAGCTTGGATAACAATTCTCCACTCAGATCACCTGTGAAGTACAGAGATTCCTGCACTTCCTCCTCTTTTGGCGGGCTTCTCAAAGCATATCCGAATTGCCTGATCAACAATGACGGATTGTAGTTAATGCACCCTTTCCTCCCAATCAGAGGAACGTTAGGATATCATGTGCAGCTGTAGATAATCTCAGATCCCAGTAAATCCCTATCAAACCAGACAACATCTTCTGAAGAAAACCCCATCAGACGCTCAGACCATTCCACCGTAGCTGCAGACTCAGCAAAGATACCCTTCTTGGGCAGGTGACTATCAAACCACATATACAAAAAAGGCACACAACAAGAGACGTTCTTTCCCCTCCTATTCTCATTCTTATAATGCAGAGAGTGATAGAAGTCTCCAATCAGTGTAGGCACAGGATTGCCTGAAGCAAATATATGGAATGCATCCAAATCAACAAAGTCAGGCATATTAGGGAACAATACAATGCAATAGATACACAAAGCAAGGAAAACATTAAACACAATCCAATAGCCACTCTTGGCATACTCTTGTGCTTTCCCAACCAAGAACTTGAGAGAAAAACCAGAAACTCCATTCCACGAGGTTAACAGCAACTCTGAGGAGTCTAAATGCAAATCAACAGCCAAATCCTCCAACTTGGGCTTAGCATCCATATGAATGAAGGGTACCCTATTCTGAATGGTTAACTCCAAGATCTCAGCATATTCCTTCATGGTCGGAGCCAGAATGAAGTCAGGGAAAGTAAAACACCTCAGCGGGGGATCATAAAACTGCATCAGCGCGTACAATCCGTTCAGCTCATACGTGGATGGTTTGCAAACCAACCTAAGCAGTTTCCCATAACTCTTCCTGAAGCTTCTCTTCACATCATCATCATCCAAGGATATCAAACTAAGCAAAGAAGAAACATCTGGAGTAGGCAACTTGTATGCCACAATCTTTTTCAAAGTATCCATAATATCAGCAGACAGAAATCCGGGCAACTAGAATCAGAGGGGATGAAATGCACCTGCAGCACAGACACACGCTAATGATATGCAAAATGAGTATGCAACAATGCAATATGCAAGCAATGCAACAGGGATCAAGTGATATATTGCTGAAGAGATCCATCCACATTTGTCTCAACAGACCCGTAATACTGCTCAAACCTGGTCTCAACAGACCCATAACAATGCTCCAACCTGGTCTCAACATACCTATAACAAAGCTCCAACCTGGTCTCAACATACCTATAACACTGTCCTAATGAAGAACCCCAAGTAACCACACATACTAATCCAATATTAAGAAAACCGGGTAATCTGGAGGTCAAGTTTCCTGCATGCCCCAATCCCTCTCACAGGTAGGTGTCCTATCAACTGACACAAGGTATGACATCCTATGCGGTTGTCGGCGTCACAGACTTTCAAGACTGATGATACGATACCCAGAAGGTGTGGCATCATCGTGTCCTGAAGAGGCCTCACTTAGCCAACTTCCAATTGATCGGTCCCCAGAGTCGACAATCCAACTAACCAACAACCTCCTCAACCCAAAGGGTTGAAAAAGAAGTCAACCAGAAGAACCTCGTCCGAGCGTGAATTTTGCGGGACACTAGTACATGCAAAGCATGCACGCGCCCACTACTTTCCACAACTAATTCTAGGTGCACTCAAGCCTAGGTCCGACTTATCTCTCAATCTGACCCCCTACCCAGCATAACAACAATAATATAATGCTGAAAGTAAATACAGAAAGGTAAATCCATACAAAACCCACGATGGGAATACAAGCGCTAGGATTGACTCGCATAGGGAACCGTTGGAGTCCCTAGCAGAGTCGCCAGCTGTCGCTACTGCGAAAATCGGCGCCGGCTATGACAGAAGAGTCGCCACTGTGCGTTATTTATCCCAAAGGAGGGAAAGGAAACGCTCAGAGTAAACCTAACGCAAAACGAGAAAGGAATGGTCGTCGCAACCAAATTTCTGGATTCGGGAGTCGATTATGCAAGGGGAAGGTATTAGCACCCCTCACGTCCGCCGTACTCGACAGGATCCATGCTTGTTGGTTGGTACGGATTGTATTCTATCTACACTAGAGGTCAGGGTTAAAAAGAAAAGAAAATGACTCGGCAAAGTATCACACTTTATGCCTACATATTCCCGTCTGGAACGAGAAATCAGAGTCAACATAGTTCGCCTACCTACGGGAAAGGAGGGGGAGGTTGCTCGTTAGGATACGACATCCTATGCCTACGTACTTTCATACAGCATGAAAGATCAGAGCAAACGTAGTCCGGGCTACGGAAGACACAAGCTTGTCTGACTATTTTTTATTACCTTATGAAAGGGTTTTTCTTGATTAAGAGTCCAAGCGGACAAAAATGACACTTTGATGTTTGTTTCGAATCTTTTACGAAAGAAGTGTTTTTTAGTTTGTTTGCAATCTCTGACGCACTAGAGACTATGAGTTGAGAGTGACTACGTCGCGTGTCACCCAAAGGGTGCCACACTAAGCAGCCAGACTACTGGAAAGAAGCTCTCCAGCAACCCTTTCTCAAACAGCTTAAGGCTCACAATGTACGACATCGATTAACCTTATTACTGTATTTTTGAGTTGTTTTGCGATAAGAAGAGAAAGAAGCTCTAAAAAGCCTAGGGTTGAAAAGGGAATAAAAACTAACCTAATGTTGTCATGCATTGATAAGAATCCTAATGTCTGTCATAACTCCCTCCTGCACAGAGGAAATCAGAGATCCTAGGGGATAAACAGAAAAGAAAGCAAGCAAATACAGTAAAATGCATGCAATGCAGCAATACAAGCGAGGAAAGGGAGTCCTGCTCAACCTCGAACCTGGGAAAACAACAGGCAAAGTGAATCAACATTCACTTCAAACCTATGGGGCAAGATACACAAGCCAACAAACAATACAGATAAAACCCAAAATAAAACAGAGGAGGCAGCCCAAGCAGCAGCATCAAACTCCCACAGTTGACAGCACAAGCAGCAGCTCTAAAAGCAACAGGTGATTAAACAGCAAAAATTTGACAGCAGCAACCTTCATCTTCATGAATAGCCCCTATCTTCAAGCTCCACTAAGCCTTCAATCTTCAACAAGCACCAAGCTTCAACAAGCAACCAGCTTAAACCAGCAAACTTCAACCAGTAAACAGCTTCAACAAGCTCCTAACTTCATCTTCAACAAGCAGCAAAACCCTAGCTTCAACAAGCACACAGCTTCAACAAGCACCTGGCTTCAACAAGCACAAACTTCATTCTCAACAAGCTTCAACAAGCAACCTCCAAGGGAGAGTCAATTAACAAGATCAAGTTGGAATGTTAAGTAACTTAATGACAACCAAAGGAAGCCACTAAGAACTTAACATTATAAGAGAATGGCAACCTCAAAGTTCTACTCTTAAAGCATGACATTCATCCCTCCAAAGGAGATATGTGACTTCTTTAAGAGGACTTTATGTCATTGGATTGAATGGAGATGAACAATATACTCCATGTTTGAAGAAACAAGCAAACTAATCTAATGCTCTTCCTAAAACCCTAGTTTCCCTAAGCTCCTGACAAGCATCCACAAGAAGACAAGGCTTCAACTCCAAGCTTCTTAAAGCACTCCATATCAAAATCAACATGTCTTCATCTTCATCCAAGCACAAGAGCACCACCACCCTAATCTAAGGGGAACTATTGAATTAAACTATTCAAGTTAGTGCATCAGAAACACCTAAAAGTTAGTCCTAAAACTAAATCTAATTAAAATACCAAAAATGATTGTAAAATCCTATAAAAAATTCTAAGGGTTCCTAAACCTATTAAGAATATCTCCATACAAAACCCAGGGGGTTAACCATTCATTAAGACCTAAAACTATGCCCTAAACCTAAGGGTACTATCCTAAAATCCTAAAATTACAACACCTAATGTTCAATGTTCAAACTAGCCTAAATAATCTCCACAAAAATATGAGAAAATTACTATGGGTACATGTATTTCTAAGCTAACTATACCAAAAAGAATCACTCCAAAAAACCACACCAATTACTCATACTAAAATCAGAAAGATGACATATCAACCAAATTCAAAATAAAAGCAATTAAACTTCAAAAAATGCAATTAAATTCTAAAATGCATGAATTAATAATTTCTCAATCCTATTAAATTCTAGACTCTTTAAGGAGTCATGGGAAAAAAATCTAGCCTAAAAATTTTAATTTTCCTATTTGTCATGATTTAACTTCTAACTATATGCAAAACATAAAAATGAAATAAAAATGAAGAAAAATAATAAAGTTGCGTGTCAGATAGCAATATTATCATGTTATTATCCAGACATGGGCCTGAAAAGGGGGTGTGCGTAGCAAGTCTGATGTTAAGCCCAAGCGAAACTAAAAACAAATAATGGAAATCCAAGGAAAATGAAAAACTTGTGTGATGAATAACAATGCCTTCACGTTGTCCCAAATGGAGGGTGTGTATAGCAAGAAAATAACTAAGCCCAAAACAAAAACTTAAATGAAACGCAAAGTTTTGATTCTCATTCTCACTCTCTTCAGAACTCAACTTGCAATCCTGGCTGTTGGTTCCTAGCTTCAGTCAAAGTCAAGCCTCAATCCAACAGATCTTGTATCGTCTTCCCCAAATATTCAAACTGAGAGGGAAACTTGGGACGGTGGCCTGAGCTATAGCGCCACCGTCGTCTCCGGCGAGGCAATCACAAAAACGCATCAAATGCAACAACTTAACATCCTATCCTACTCAAAATCAACCCCTGAGCACGGATATGATCTCCAATTTCATTGATTCTCATCCTAACTCCAAAACCGATCAAATGTTCAGAAATTCACCAAGTCTTGAATGTCACGATTCTTGCAATTGAAGGCACTAGCATGAACTACACTCTTCACTGATCAAAACTAACTATCCAAATGCCATTGAAACCTCAAGAATCCACAAATATCTCTCTCAACAGAAATGGTGTCATGACCTAGATTGTCTCTAATCACTCCAATTCTGTATTGAAATCCATCCTAGCAAAGTCTATAACCTATCCACATGCCAAAACCTAAGCCTTTCACTATAAATTATGCTGAAAGTTGGAAAATGAAAACCTGGTAAAAATGGATGAACAGAGTAGGTTCTTGCTCGAATCAACCCTCAATCTTCTCCAGATTCACTCAATAGCACCTTCTCAAGCTTCTGAAACAATCAATTGGCCTTGAAATCAACTCAATCTCCAAACACGATTCTTGATGCAGCTATGCAATTTCAACTTGCTCCTTCTGGTTTCTCTCCACTTCTTTCCCAAAAAAGGATATGAATGCATTGTAATGGTTATATAGAGACTAGAACTTTCTGTAACTAACTGAATGAGATATTGAAAATCTCATGCTCCTTGAAAAACTCATATGTACAACTCGTGCTTTGCTATATTCTTGGCCTTGATTTTGCTTGAATTTCTCACCTCATGACATTTTGAAATGAATGGATATGATAGCTTCCTTGTTTTTGATCCCATGGTATGCAATTCAAGTGTTGCTTCAACCTTAAGTTACCAAATGGAAGTGCTTGAAAATGGACTCAAATGCAAAATGTAACATTTCCAACCTTCTCAAAATGCCTTTTCTGATCAAAAAGACATATAACATGACCTTGTTTGGCCATAAATCAAGAAATCACATTTTTTGGCCTTTTAATGACTTTAATTTCTTCCTTTTTAAGACATTTCAAGCAACTTTGTGTTTCAAGCCAAACCAAACTCTCATGACCACTTGGTTGCACTCAAAACATCATTTTGAACAAGTTGCATGTTGAACAATTTTCCATTTGAAGCTTGCAAGTTGGAGTTATGGACCTATGATCACAAATGACCTATAATCACCAATACCCAAAATACCCCTGGCTTGCAAAGATCATAACTTGAGTTCTACAAATCCTATCAATGACTTATAGTACTCTATGGAAAGCTAAGGGATAAGGAACAACATTCATGTTGACCAAAAGTCCATTTGAAAACTCCTTGAAGCGCAAACGTTGCTTGGAAGTCAAGTGACTTTCACAGATAAATTTCATAGTCATCTGATGACCTGTAACTTGTCTGGACCATAACTTGAGTTCTATAAATCCCCTTGAGGACTTCTAGTACTAAAATTAAAGGTATTGAGATGCTCTAAAAGTTCCATGTTGGCGAAAGATCCATTTGAAACTTGTATTTTGACTTATGTGGCTTTGAAGTTGGGCACTAAACAGGGGATTTTACACTGAAACCCTAATTTAGCAACTTCCCCCATCTTCTTGATTCTTCTTTGCTTAATCTTGGAACAACACCACACATGTATCAACATACCAATCCATGAACCCCATGACCTCAGAGTAGGCTTTGATGCTCTTTAATTACTCACTTGACCTAGGACTGACCCAGATGAAAACCCTAGTTGACTGCACCTCAACTGTGGCTCTTGTACTTGAGTCAATGACCTATCTCAGCTTCAATATGGCCCTCTAGGCATTCCATGAGATCCATACATCTAAAATTCACATTCCATGTTCCACATCCCACTGATGATTCTCAATATTCCTCAAGATAGGAGCAAAACCCACATGTAAGCACTCAAACTTCTCAAGACTTCAAATCACTTCTTGATGGCTTGGATGATCTCTCAAACTTGGATAAGACCTCTTGCTAGGCTTCTTCTGATAAGAATCACACTTGGTTCCCTGTTGGATGAGTGATATGCTATGACATGCAAATGATTAGAACTATGTGAATGATGTAACTATGCAAATGAAATGCAATGAAACATAAATCAGGCAAGAAAAGGTTGAGCACATTTTGGGGTGCAACACATGGGAATGCAAATAATTAAATTCATATATTAAGGAATAAATTTGAAATCCATGAATCAAATGTCCCTTATGTTATGATTATTTTTCATAAATAATTCTTTACACGTGTGAATAAAATAAGCCAAATAAATATCTTGTAGTGGTTGGGAGAAGTTTTTAATCCAAAATCTGTAATATAATTAGATTGATAATGAATACAACAATACTTAAAATATACAGTAATATATTTGAATGTTCTATTTGGCTCATCACAATTCCTACTTTCCATGTAAGTGTTTTTGTTGTTTATATTATGAGATCTATCTATAAAGGTATTGGTAATTACAATTCACAAACACACATAAAAAATACACAAAATCCAATAATTTAATAGAGGAAAGGAGATAACTGAAAAGACAATTGATGAGTTTAATGTAACATTCTCAACAATTAAAAGATGCATAATTATATTTGAAAGAGAAATTTATAAGAGTTAACAAAGTGCGTGAGAGAGGAAAAGAGAGAGAAATTGCAATTCTTTCAATCTTTATCATCATCATCTTCTTGTGCATCAATAGAGTTTCATTATTAACTTCAAAATTGGTATCCAGAGCTCTGATTCGATTCACAAAGAAACACAAGTGTATGTGAGGTGTGTGATTGATTTCATTCCTTAAATTTACATTGAATTGAAGATCAAAATCGAAGAGAGTCACAATCTTGATTCTCAGGGATTGAGAAACGTGAGTGTTAGTGATAATTGAGCGATTTGCACAAGAACGAAGATGAACGGAAGAAACGGTAGCTTAAATACAAAGCTTTTAGTATTCGATATAAAGAATTGGAATTGGTGGTCAATTCAGATGCGTGTGTTGTTTGGCCCTCAAGATGTGATTGAGCTTGTCAATGATGGTCACACGTCAGTTGTAGAAAATGCAACAGAAGCGCAAAGAAATGCGCAACATAAAAAGAGGAAGAAGGATAAGAAGTCATTGTTTTATAGCCATCAGTGCTTGGATATGAAGGTGTTTAAGAAGATTTCATACTCGAAGTTGGCGTGGGATACACTTGTGCGGTGATATGGTGGTGACACATTGATGAAGAAAGTAAAGTTGCAGTCCCTATGCAAGCAATACAAGAATCTCAGCATGAAAAACAATGTAAAGGTTCCTGATTACATCTCCAGAGTGATTGTGGTTATAAATGAGATGAAGTCTTGTGGAGAAACACTCTTTAAACAAGTAATCATTGAAAAACTATTAACATCACTTACTCTTTAGTTTAGTTACATAGTTGTAGCCATAGAACACTCGAAAGACACCAGCTTCATAAGATTTGAAGAGCCGCAAAGTAGTTTAGAGGCACAAGAATTGCGTGTGACTAAAAGAAACTCTGAAAGGGAAATAAAACAGGTTTTGAAAGCTTCTTTTGTCAAGAAGAACAAGAAGTGAGCATGGCTAGAGAATAAGAAAAATAATGGTGGTGGTGCTCATAAGTCAAAACTCTCCAATCAAGATGAGAAGAAACATAAGAATGTTCATAAGGAAAAGAAACAACTTGATAAGTGAAAGGTTCAATGCTACATGTGCAACAAGTTTGGCCATTTTGTTATTGATTGCTGGTCAAACAAGGAAAGCAAGAGTGAAGAAGCCAACATAGCCAGAGAAGATTTTGAGGATGAACTTGTGCTATTTATGGAATTTGAGAATGAAGGTGAAAAAATGGTGGATTGATGGTATATGGACAGATACGTTAAGGCATACATACTTTGAATCTAAACACCAACAATTTTTCTTTTTCTGGTTACAAAATGGGCGTGCCACTTATAACCATAATATTTATAGGCTTAATACATGGTTTAATCCCTTAACTCGTTTTAATGTTTCGCTTTAGTCTCTTATCTAAAAAAATGTTACAATTTAGTCCTTTAAATACACTTTCGTTAGCCGATTTAGTCCTTTCCGACAAATTTTATAAAAAAAAATATTAAGTTTCGATAATGTGGCAATCTAACTGGATATATTTATTTAACACATTTTTTTTTATATTTCAAAAATCGTTAACTTCTACTGATTTTTCAATTTTTGTCATTTCATTCTCTATTCTCTCTCTTTCTCTTTCTCTCCCCCTCTCTCTAAACCTTAGAAAACCTTTAGAATCATCTTTTCTTTGTAAATCTTTAATGTCAAGCATTTTTCACCATTGAATTCTATTTTTACCTTCTCATTTTAATTTTGCAAGTTTTCATGGTTGCTAAATGATTGAAGAGGAACGGCGAAAACTGCTGAAGAGAAAAGAATCTCATTGATGATGCAATGAATAATAATTTTCATTGTTTATTTCCAGTCTTCCTTACTACTTCTTCTAAATTATAGTTTTCGTTTTTCTCTAGGTTGGTATATGGTTCTTTCTGATTTTTTGAAATCACATTCATATCTGTGGTTTTAGTTTGTTGTTCAAGTCAGGATTTAACTCAAACAAGTATCTAGTGCTAGTGTCACATCTAACATGCTCAAGAATGAGGGGTTCTGTTTTAAAATCACACTCAGATTTGTGGTTTTGGTTTTTTCTTTCTAGATAACATGCTTAAGGACCTGTTTGTTCTTTCTGGTTGACACTTTATGGAAATGCTTTTGAGTATTTTGTTCTTGTTGTGTTCGTTTTTCTTTCGTTGGTGGTTTTTGTTCTTTGTTCCTTTATCTGGATATGGATGTGCTTGGTATAGTCATTTCTTTTGTTCTTTGTTTTTTCTTCAGTAGTGTGTGGAATTTGTGTAGTTGTTTAACTTTATGTTCAATTCAATCTATTGAGTGTGCTTAGACTATAATGGTATTTTTAAACTGTGCTAAAAAATTGGTGAATGCAACATTTATGCATGGTTTCAATTAGTAAAGTTAGTAACTTAGTATAGTTTTGATTTGAATCCGAGGAGAATTCGAGGAAAAATAAGTATTGGGCCAATGCTTTTGTTATTTGTAAGTGTCATTTTGATATGATAGAGAACTCGATATTTAATTTGTTATTTACTGGCTTGTTATTGGCAGATCTTGGTGGAAGTACACTTACATAATTATAGTCGATCAGATGAAAAATGCAAGGTATTTAAACATACTTCGATTATGTTCACAGCCTTATACATTACTTGTCAACTGCTAATATTTTGATTGTTAATTAGTGTAATTTGGTTATAGATAGATAACATGTTTCTTTTCACTCAGTTATAATTTATTTTCGATCTATGATAGTTAATTTCTTTTTACTATTAATTATGTTATCTCTCTCTTTTTATATATATATATATATATATATATATATATATATATATATATATATATATATATATATATATATATATATATATATATATATATATATATATATATATATATATATATATATATATATATATATATATATATATATATATATATATATATATATATATATATATATATATATATATATATATATATATATATATATATATATATATATATATATATATATATATATATATATATATATATATATATAGATATATCATCTTCTTCTTGTGTAATGAAGTTTGATTGTTAACTCAAATAAAAATAAAATTTAAATAACAAATAAATTTAATAAACTATTCTCAATAACTTATAAGCTTCATCATCGTAATGAACAAATTCATAGTGAACAATTATTATATTATTTTTCAAATATACTTTTTATTTCATAAATGCATAAGTACACATTCTTTAATTTTAATTAACCATTAGCTTATTTAATATAATGATAATGGTGAAATCAAATTTATGTATGATACACAAATCAAATTGGTTTATTGGTGTGTGTTAAATGTCATTGTAGAATATACGTGAATTCAAAATACAAAATATAACTTTAGTTGTTAAAGGCTCCAGTACAAGAAAAACACCTAACATAATATGGTATTATATAGGTCATTAAGTCAATTGTAGTAAGAGTTCTTATTTAGGTATCAACAACATTTTTCTTTTATTAGAAGATATATTATAATGGTTCATATATAGTAAACGTTGTGATATGTTAAGGCATACAAGCTTCAAATATTAGCACCAATAATTTTCCTTTTTTTGGTTACAATGAATGTGTCACTTTTAATCATAATGTTTATAGGTTTAATACATGTTTTGATTCCATAACTTCATTTAACATTTTGCTTTAGTTATTTATCTAAAAAACATTACAAGTTATTCTCTTAAATACACTTCGGTTAGCTGATTTGGTCTTTTCCGTCAAATTTTATAAAAAATTGTTAAGTTCCTCTAATGTTGCAATCTAAATAGATAAATTTATCTAACAAACTTTTTTGGTTATTTCAAAAATCGTTAAGATCTATAGATTTTCATATTGACCTTATTTACTTGCCTCTTAAGAAGGTCGATGTAGTCTTGGGGATAGATTGACTCTCAGCTAATTTAGTGTTTATTAGTTATGAGGAGAAGTTAATTATCATTCCGTCTAGGGAAGCTACTCTAAAAGATGTATTGACTACTATTTTAGAAGACACGGTTGGCATGATTAATTTCTTGTTTGAAGAAGAAAAGTTTGTTCTCTTGGTTCTCACCAAGGAAGCAGTTGATGGCTTGAAGGTTTCACAAATCCCTGTAGTGTATGAGTTTCCAAAAGTTTTCCCCAAGGACGTCACTTCACTCCCTCCGAAGAGGGAAGTGGAATTCTCTATTGACATGGTACAGGGAATGGCTCCTATACCTATTTCTTCGTATCAAATGGCACCACTTGAGTTAGGAGAATTGAAGGACCAATTGGAAGAATTATTGGCTAAACTTTTTGTTTGACCTAGTGTTTCACCCTAGGGAGCTCCAGTATTGCTAGTAAAGAAGAAATATGATGGGATGCGTTTGTGTATTGATTATCTCCAGTTGAATAAAGTCATCATCAAGAACAATTACCCCTTACCCCAGATAAACGACTTGCTCGATCAATTGAAAGGAGCCTGTGTATTCTCGAAGATTGATTTATGGTCAAGTTACCATCAAATCCCTATGAAGAGTTCAGATGTACAAACGACCGCATTTAGAACCCGTTATGACCATTATGAATTCCTTGTAAAGCCTTTCGGTGTGACGAATGCTCCAGCTGTTTTCATGGATTACATGAATTGGATATTCCAACCTAACTTGGACCAATTTGTAGTGATCTTTATTGAAGACATTCTTATTTATTTTCGTGCTCCGCAAGAGTACTGAGAATATTTAAGAATCGTTCTATCGATATTGCAAAAGAGACAACTTTTTCCAAGTTAAGCAAGTGTGAGTTTTGGATGACGAAAGTTAAATTTCTTGGTCATGTTATATCTTAAGGAGGTGTGGTTGTCGATCCATCAAAAGTCGAGGCGATGATTAATTGGGAGAGACCGAAGAATGCTTCCTAAGTAAGAAGTTTATAAGGATTAGTAAGTTACTATAGAAGGTTCATCAAAGGCTTTTCTCAATTGGCTTTAACAATGCCTAAACTTACCCAGAACGAGTTTCCATATAGTTTAGATTTGAGTTGTGAGCAGAGTTTTATGAGTTTGAAGGAAAGGTTGACGACTGCTCATGTTATGGTTATTCCTGATCCTAGTAAGTAGTATGAAGTATTTTGCGACGCTTCTAAGAAGGGATTAGGAGGTGTGTTAATGTAGGTTGGTAAGTTTGTAGCTTATGCCTCTTGTGAGTTGAAAGTTCATGAAGAGAATTATCCAACTCATGATTTGGAGTTAACGACTGTGGCTTTTACAATGAAGGTGTGGCATCATTACTTGTATGGAGTGCATTTTGATATGTTCAGTGACCATAAGAGTTTGAAGTATTTGTTTGATCAAAAGGATTTGAACATGCGTCAAAGGATATGGATAGAGTACTTGAAGGATTTTGATTTTGAACTAAAGTACCATCCAGGTAAAGCAAACAAAGTGGAAGATGCATTAAATCAGAAAGAGATACATAAGGCCGAGTTGATAATATTAGAGTATGCCTTATTGGAAAAGTTTCGAGATCTTAATCTTCAGTTTGTTTACACTCAGAATGGTATGATAATGGTGTGAGGGAAAAGTGCCTCATACTTGGTTATACTTGTTTTAATGATGTCAAAACATATATAGTTATAAAAATGTACTTTGGACGGTATCATCGAGTCGCATATGCATACGTTATCTTTCTAGTGTCAAACATTTGTCAAAACATGTCTTGGTACATATAGAAAAAGAACTATATGTGTTCTATATGAGTTTGATCATGTTGGTCAAGTTAGAGATGCATTAGGATCATTTAGAAGTAGCTAAACATATGAAAATATGCATTTTTGCAAGTTCTGAGTCTTTGAGTCGACTCATAGCTTGCTTAGGTCGACTCATATAGAAGTCAATTTTCATGTTTTTTCTCTTAGGAGAGCCCGCGTCGACCCTCTGGTCGACTCATATTGTGTGCATCTATGTTTGTCAAAAATAGGATGCTTTGTGTTGACGCATGAACCTGTTTCGATCGACGCAAAGAGCTTTTTCCTGCATAATCCTGAATTCGAGAGAGCTCAAGTCGACCCCCCTTTATTTTAGGTCGACCGCTCGCGCGTTTCTCTTAAATTTTTTGTTATGATTAACATTCAAAGTGACTGTTATGTATGTTATTTGGTTCCCACTTTGCATATATATTGAGTTAGTTCATTCTACACACACACACAAAACAAGAAAAGTGAAAATATACACTTATTTGGTTCTCATCTTCATCCTCTTTTTTGCATTTTTTCAACAACTACACATAATCCTTTTTGTTGTGCATTATGCATCATCGAGGTGATTACGTCCAAACTTAGAATCGGTGTATCGGATTTGGGTTGGGAAATCAGTGGGGTTTTCTTGAATAAAACCTTTAGGGTTTTTCCCTCCAAGAATCTTGGATTTTGGGAGTTTTGCACAAATCTTTCCTTCGCAGATTCAGTCGAACGAAGGTAATTAAAGAACTGGAGGTTCTGTCAATTTAGTAGCGTTATCCGGAGAATTGTGGAAGGAAGGTTTGGGTTCGAATTGTTGGTGTTTGAAATCAGTCGGGCAAGATTTGAAGACCAGAGGGTTTTTCAAAGGTGGTTCCGTAATCATAGGTTTACTCATCACGTTCGAAGGACTTGATTCATCTTGAATCAAGGGAAGAGAAGGCATAGGCTCAACATCAATGTTTGGGTTTGAGTGTTTGAATTCTATAGCTTCTCTTGTAAAAACGATTTACAGTATGTTATGTATACATGTCTCAATTCTATTTTTAGAATTGAGGGCAGACGTACCCCGAGCGAGGACGACGGGGGAACTGCCTCAACAAATTAGTGTTCTCTCTTTTTACTATTTTCATTGTTGAATTTTGAGTTTATGTGCAAACATATTAGTTGACTAAAATTCTGATATGTGTTAGTGCTGAAACATTTTTAGAAACCTCATTACAACTTTTGATTGTAATTGAAAAGCATAGTGTTTCACTCACTTATTGAATTTCACTTGAGGTGTTTCGCACACCAAGTGTTTGACTAATTGCGTGAATACAAACACTTAAGCTGTTTTTCAATTTGGTTTATATTTCACATGCATTGGAAACTGCCCAACTTTAAGTGAACAAAATCTGATTGATTTGTGTTCAAACTATTGATTCTAATTCTCGTCTTTATCGGTATTCTATATAGGCGTAGCGTATATCCGATCTTTTTGGTAACAGTTTGTTTAGACGAGTATAGTTTCTGGGCCGCTTCCGCTTAAAACTTTTAAAATTCAAATCTTATTAAGTGTTTACTCTGTTTTAAATAAGTGATTTTTTCAACCCCCTTATAGATCATTATCGTCATCTAACAAGTGGTATCAAAAGCACCAGTTTATTCCGTGCTTCGCATATAACTTCTGAGAATATGGCAAACGAATCAAAAGGTCGCATATAACTTTTAAATAAGTGATCTTTTCAACCCCCCTTTTAGATCATTATCGTCATCTAACAAGTTCATTACGTGTGCATATAAATTCCATTGACAGAAAGGTATGGGACGTTATATTGAACGGTCCTATGGAAATTACCACGACCAGTGAAAATGACATTGTTGTGCCTAAGCCTGAAGCACAATGGAATGATGAAGATGAGAAAAAGTACAATTACGATTGGAAGGCTAGAAATATTATGATCTCATCCTTGGGAGTTGATAAATATTATAGACTTTCACATTGTATGATTGCTAAAGCTATGTGAGACTCATTGTAAGTTGCCCATGAGGGAACTAATGATGTCAAACTAGCTAGAATCAACACTTTGACTCAAGAGTTTAATCTCTTTCACATGGAGCAAGGGAAAACCATTACCGACATGCAAAAGAGATTTTCTTATTTAATCAATAGACTAAATTCACTTGGTAGACTAATTTCCAATGATGTTGCTATTAACAAAGTTTTAAGATGTCTTACCAAGGAGTGACAACCAAAGGTCACAACCATAAAGGAAGTAAATGATCTTATGACTTTGGACCTTACAACTCTTTTTGGAAATCTCCAAGAACATGAGCAAGTGCTTCTTAGTCTCGAGCAATTTGAGAAAAAGGAAAAGAAGGAAAAGACCAAAACTACGGAAAAGAAATCTATAGCTCTAAAAGCTTCTTGTTCAAAGTCCTCCACAAAATAGCTAAGTGATTACGACTCGCATGATGATGATGATGAATAAACGAATGAGGATATGATTCTTTTCGTGAATCGATACAATCACTATGTAAAGAAGAATGGTATCCAACATTCCAAAAAGAATCTCATCAACTTTAGACAGCAATCAAGGTCTTCTAAGAATGAAGGAAATAAGGGGAGTAAAGCAAGAGGGTCGTTCTTTAATTGTGGAAAATTCGGACACTATAAGCTGAATTGTCCATTGATGAAGAAGGGAAAAGGAAAGGAAAGTAATCGCTCACAAAAGAAACAAGGTAAGCCTAGAAGAGCTTACATTGCTTGGGAAAGCGATAGTGAGTCATCCGTGAATGACAGTTCAAGTGACGAAGAAGAGTTCGTCAACCTTTGTCTCTCCACTCATCAATAGAAGCAAAATGAAAAGGTACAAAGTCTTAAGCCTACGAAGAGAAGATGGAATCTCGATAGTGGATGCTCAAGACATATGACAGGAGACATATCTCTCTTCATTGACTTTGTGGCAAAGAAAAAGGGATTTGTAACCTATGGAGACAACAACAAGGGAAAAATTCTTGGAAAAGGTAGTGTAGGTAATCCCTCATCTACTACTATCTCTGATGTATTGCTAGTTGAGGGCCTTAAACACAACCTCATAAGCATTAGTCAATTGTGTGACAAGGGATACAAAGTATCTTTTTCAAAGGATTGTTGCATGATTGAAAATAATGATAAAAAGGGGGATGTGTTTAATGGCTTGAGGGTAAACAATGTGTATATGTTGGATTTGAGTGAAGTATCATTGAGTAGCAACAAATGTCTCGTCATTACGAGTGAAGACTCATGATTGTGACATAGACGTTTGGCGCATGTCAATTTTGACTTGCTAAACAAGATAGTTTCTAAGGACCTAGTTATTGGCTGACCCAAAGTCAAGTTTTCAAAGGATCACTTATGTGATGCATACCAAATGGGGAAGCAAACAAGGATCTCGTTTAAATCTAAAAACATTGTGTCAACCACGAGACCTCTTGAACTTCATCACATGGACCTCTTTGGACCATATAGAATTAAGAGTCTAGGTGGTAACTACTATGGTTTTGTTATAGTCGATGATTTCTCTAGGTTTTGTTGGACTATCTTCTTGGCCAGCAAAAGCGATACTTTCTCTGCCTTTGAAAATTTTGCTAAACTTTCTCAAAACAAGTTGAACACAAACATTATATCAATTAGGAGTGATCATGGAGGTGAGTTTGAAAATCATCTTTTTGAAGAATATTGTGGTAGATATGGAATTGATCATAATTTTTCTGCACCGCGTACCCTTCAATAAAAAGGGGACGTGGAACGTAAAACTCGAATTTTGGAAGAGTTAGGAAGAACTATGATCAATGAAAGTGGACTTCCTAAATATTTTTGGGCCGATGCCATTAGTATGACTTGTTATGTTTTGAATAGGGTGATCATCCGTCCTATTCTTAACAAAACTCTGTATGAACTTTTGAAAGAGAGGAAGCCAAATGTGCCTCAGCTTCATGTTTTTGGTTGTAAGTGTTTAGTGTTAAACAATTGTAAGGAGAATCTAGGTAAATTTGACTCCAAGGCAGATGGAGGTATATTTCTCGGATACTCTATGTCAAGTAAAGCATATAGAATATACAATAAGAGGTTACTTATTGTTGAACAATCTGTTCATGTCACTTTTGATGAAACTTGTCCAAAAAGTGTCAGAAAAGGTATTTTATTTGCAGGTGTATCTTCTGAAGACATACTCAAAGACACTGAGAAAGGAATTGATCAACTTGAATTAGTGAAAGTTTAGGAGGAAAAATATCACTATCATGAGGAGATTGAGGAGGTTCATCCGACTAACACCGATGGCCTTCCTCCAGCTTGGAAGTCTTCTAAAGACCATCCTATCGACAACATTCTCGGTGATATCTCAAAGGGAGTGACAACAAGATCAAAGTTAAGTAACTTTTGTTATCACTTCGCTTTCGTTTCTCAAGTTGAGTCTAAAAACCCTAAAGAGGCATTACTTGATGAGCATTGGTTCTTATCAATGCAAGAGAAATTGAATCAGTTTAAAAGAAATGAGGTTTGGGACCTTGTCCCTCCTTTACGAGACCATCGAGTAATTGGCACCTAATGGGTGTTTAGGACTAAACTGGACAAAAATGGAGTTATAAAATGTAACAAGGCGCGGCTAGTTGCGCAAGGGTATAACCAAGAGGAGGGAATCAACTATGAAGAAACTTATGCACCGGTTGCTCGACTCGAGGAAATACACCTTTTTCTTGCTTACGCATGTGCAAAAAATTTCAAATTATTTCAAATGGATGTAAAAATTGCTTTCCTCAACGGATATATAAATGAAGAGGTTTATGTATCCCAACCTCTTAGGTTTGAATCCCATGAGTATCCTAATCATGTCTATAAGTTAAAACGAGCTTTGTACGAACTCAAACAAGCCCCTAGGGCTTGGTATGATCGTCTAAGTAAATTTCTACTTGATCAAGGGTATTCAAGAGGAAAGGTTGACACAACTATCTTCATTAAAATTCTAAGAAAACACTTAATCTTAGTATAAATTTATGTTGATGATATCATTTTTGGATCAACTAACATGAATATGGTCAAAGAGGTTTCTAGATTAATGCAGGGAGAGTTCGAGATGAGCATGATGGGGGAACTCAACTATTTCCTCGGATTGCAAATCAAGCAACTCGAAGAGGGTACATTTGTGAGCCAAACAAAATATTTCCTTGAGCTTCTCAAGTGTTTTGACATGGCAAACTCCGAGGCGATTGACACTCTGATGCCGACATGTGCAAATCTCAACCAAAACGAGAATGGTAAGGATGTGGAGGTGAAAAAGTATAGAGGTATGATTGGCTCTCTCCTCTATCTTACCGCATCTCGACCCGACATAATGTTTAATGTTTGCATGTGTGTAAGGTATCGATCATGTCCCAACAAATCTCACTTGAAAGCTGTAAAGCGCATACTTAGATACCTCTCTGGTACTCCAAAGTATGGGCTCTGGTATTCCAAGGGTAATGATTGTTCCTTGGTTGTCTTTTCCGATTCCAACTTTGCTGGTTGCAAATCAGATAGGAAAAGCACAAGTGGCACTTGTCATCTGTTTTCAAATTATTTGGTGAGTTGACATAGCAAAAAACAATTTCTGTTGCTTTGTCAACAGTTGAAGCTGAATACGTTGCCGTCGGTAGTTGTTGCGCTCACGTCTTATGGCTTAAGCAATAATTACTCGAATTCAATCTAAAGCTTGAGTGTGTTCCGATCTTTTGTGATAACACAGGCGCCATTAACCAAATTGAGAACCCCGTATTACATTCACCCACCAAGCATATCGAAATACGCTATCATTTCCTTAGAGATCGTGTGGAGAAGGGTGATGTGGTATTTGATCACGTTGATACCTAAAATAAACTTGCGGATATCTTTACAAAATCACTCGCCACAAAGCCTTTCTTTCACATCTGTAGGGAACTCAACGTTCTCGACATCTCGGATCATGTTTAGGAATTTATTATTGCATGCTTTCTATATATGTGTTGTACCCCCAAATTTGACCAACCCTTTTTCCTTACTTGGCTTATGTTTCCTTTCATTTTAGCATTTGCATTTACATAACATTTTTCTTAAAAGGGGATCAAGAGAGGTGTGCCACTCAAGAGAAGAGTCTCAGAGATTCCAAGCTCAAGCAAGAGTGTTTACCATCATCAAGAAGTTGTCAAGGCTCCTTGGAGGAAGGATTGATGTATGTTGTTTGTCTCCTATCTTAGGGGTCAATAGAAGATCATCAGGGGTCCATAAGATCATTGTTGTGGATAAGGTGCGTTTGATAAGTTCATTGAGTGCTTTGGAAGCCATTGTGGAGCTTGTCTAGGCTTTCATTTGATCTGCAAGAGGTCATAGTCAAAGGATGTGAATCTAAGGTTTCATATGGTCAACTCAGGGTCAACTGTGGACTTGAGAGGGTTGTTCAAGACTTGGTTCTAAGTCATTGAGGTCATGGGAAGTTATCTTGAGACATTTAGGGTGTCATGTCAAGTTCAAATAAAGAAGAATTAAGAGTTCAAAGGGTTACTAAATTAGGGTTTCAAAGGATCTCAGTGTAAAATCCCCTTCTTTGGTGCCTAACTTCAAGAACAATTTACCATATGATAAAAGTTCAATCTCATTTTCTTGCAAACGCGAAACTTGTAGATAGGCATGGCAAAAAAACCCGGACCCGCTCCGAAATTAGCGGGGAAAACCCGGTTTGAGTGGGTACGGGTGCGGGTGCGGGGAAAACCCGACTTTTAATTACGGGTGCGGGTACGGGTGCGGGGAGACACTAAGACCTGCCCGCACCCGGCCCCGCCCCGCACCCGAATAATGCATTTTAGTTTAATTCTCTTATTTTACTTATTTTAATATTCATTTATTAATTATATTTTAAATTAAATTATTAATACCTTTATTGCAATTAAAATAATTAAATTAATCAAATTAATATTCATTTACTAATTAAAATTTTAATTAAATAAATAATTAATTTATTAAAATAATCAATTTTTTAATTAAATTATTAATTTTTATTGCAATTAAAAAGAAATTAATTTTTTTTGGGTGGGGGTGGGGCGGGTGCGGGTGCACCCGTTCTTTACTGGGGGCGGGTCTGGGAGGTAAATTTTTACCCCCTATTGGGTTTGGGGGCGGGGGCAGGTGTGTTACATGGAGGCGGGTGCGGGTATAGTAAAATCCGCCCCCGACACGCCTCGTTGCCATCCTTACTTGTAGAGCATGTTTCAAGCTTCCTTTTGAGTACTAGAACTCATCCATTGGAATTGTGGAACTCAAGTTATGATGCCAACAAGTTAGAGGTCTCAAATGAACTTATTTTTGGTCAACTAAAAGTCAACTCACTTCCAAGGCACTTTTGACCTAGAACCAAGTTTCTCCTCAACTTCAAGTGAACATGAAATTTGATTCTTATGGTCTTAGATTTCCAAAAACTCCTAGAAGTCCTTGATATCATGTATAAAACTCAAGTTATGGTCTTGGCAAGGCAAGGGTGTTTTGGGAAGATTTGATTATATGTCATTTGTTACATAGGTCATTTTCATGCACTTGTGCACCTCAAATGAATTTACAACCAACATGAAATTTGCTTCTAGAGATCTCATTTACATCATAGAGCTCAAAGATCATGTGAATCATGGAATTATATGGACATGTGGTGAAGTTTTCAAGTGAATTCTGGAGTTTCAAGTATGATTTGTATTAGATTCATTATAGGTCATGGTTTGATCTTATTTTGATTCAATTCACTTCATAATACAATCATAAGAGGTTTGCACAAATTGGTTTGGTACAAATGAGCATAAATACGTGCAATTTCAACTTTCTTCCCAAATAAGGTTTCAATCAAATCTTGCAATTTGGATCCAATTCAAGGCCCAAACCAATTGCATTGCAAAACTGAACTCACATGCTGCAGATTAGAGTGATTTCCATGAGTGAAGCAAGGAATTTTCACGTGTGCATGAGTAACTTGCTTTTTTTGGGCATTTTTTAAAAATAATCAAATTGAGGCTTCATGGGCCTTCCAAATCATTTCAGACCCATCATATATAAAGTTCAATTGAGTTGGAGAGAACAGTTTCAGATTTGAATTTCTCAAGAAATTTTCAAAATCGAATTCACTCTTTCTCTGCAAATAAAGTCCAATTGAAGCTCAATTCATCTTCCTTGAAGCGTTTGGAGTGGATCTGGAGCAAGAGAAGCAAGCTTACACGCATTTGAAGCACCAACGGAGTGTCCCCGTTCAGTAAGTTTCTAATCCACATTTCTCTCATTCTAGGCCATGATCTAGGCTCATTATGGTTGCATCTGAAGCCCATGTTGAGTAGGCCATGTTTGCATACTTGTTGTTCATGTTTGGTTGAATTTCAGCATGTGTGCATCAAACTTCAATCCTTCGATTCTCTCAATCCCTGAGTGTTTTCAATGATTGGATCATGGATTTGGAACCTTTGTAAGTTCAGCTTTTGAATGGTACCAATTTGTGGTTGTTAGTGGTGGTTTTCCCACCTGAACTCTGGTGAGTTCACCAGAGAAGACGACCGGAGCCCTAGCTCCGGCATCTGGTTATGTTTCAGGCCAATCTGATGTGCCTGTGCGTTGAAATGTTGACCAGCGTGCGTGGTGTGTTGTGATTCGCTTGACCAGATCCACTTGGCTTGTTTGACTCCACATACTTTAATGAAACAGAGCATTTCATGTGTGGAGTTCAGCCTGGATCAATTGGGATTGAAATGCTATGCACGCCCCCTCTTTTCCAGCCCATTTTCATTTCAACGTGTTCCTTTGCATTCTGTTTTACTATTGTACCCCCATTCCAATTTCCTTTTTATTTTCTTTTATTGTTTGGTTTTTAATTATTAAAAACAACTCCAAATTGCTAAAAATACCACAAAAGTTATTTTCCAACATTTCAAAACTTTAATTAATTTTCTATAATTTTTAATTTCAATTTTATTTTATTTTACAATTAATTTTGAATTTTGCAATTGGAGTTGTTTTTAAAATTGTTTTCACTTGATCATTCTTGTTTGATGTATCATTTGCAATCACCAATGAATAAGGTTTCCTCTCCATTTGGAGGATGGATTGAGGTACCTTTGAGGCTGAGTTTGGTCAAGGTTTGATCAATTTTTGTTTGACTTTGCTTTGCTTTTGTTTGACCCTTGATAACAATTTAATATGGTGGAGCACCCTAGTTGATCAAATCATTTGGTGATGCCTAAGATTGAATTTGGATTGGATGCTTTGGCCTCTGGTTCCCAACTTGTTTAGTTGCTTTGTGTATTTTTTTTTATATTTATTGAACTATTCTTCTATTTTTGGTGAAGCTTGCAAGTCAAGTCACCCTAGATGAAGTTGATACAAACTAGTTGACCTAGTTTCATTGGGAAATGACTTTGATGGATCCCATGAGCACCTTATGAGCTTTGATACTCATTCATAATATGATTAAGGTGCTGGTTTTGATTTTATAGATCATACACTTGTTTGGTTTTTGTAGCAAGTCACTTTGGATTAAGGCATTCCACTTGTGTTTAAGTGTTGAATATGGTTTGAACTTTGGTTCTTTTTCTTGCCTTTGTTAGAACACAGTTTGGTTCTTAATAATATCTCTATGTTTTGATGATAACTATTATGAAATTTTGTAATTAAGAATTATATACTCTAAATTTGCTTGAGAGTTTTTACTGCTTATAGTAAAGAAATAAACACTCCAGAAGGAAATCAGAATTGAACATAAGAAATTTGCTAGACTCTGAAGCGCCAGATGCATCCATTAGAAGATTCTGATTGCTGCCAACAGAAGATCCTGAGCATAGCCTCCAGAAGATTCTGAAGCAGAAGCTCCAGAAGAATCTGAAGCAAGTCAGAAGCATCTGAACCAAAGAAGAATTATGTATGAAGAGTTTTTCAAAGCATAGTTACTACAGAAGATTCTGAAAGTACTAAAGCTGCCAGTACTGAAGATCTGTCTCAAATATGCTCTGATCTTAAACACGCTAAAAACATACATGCTACAGAAGATTCTGATTCAGCAAAACTCTGATCATCATCAGAAGGCTCTGATCTAATTAAACTCTGATGAATTTGCTGAAAACTAAAGAAGAATTATTCAAAGATTATATCCGTTGGAATGATCCAAACGACTCTTTCCTTATTTATGCTAGACACAAGAACACAAACAAAAAGGATTTTTCTGTGCTTTCTTCTTCTAGGAAAGGTCACTTGATGTGAAGACAAAAAAGGCTCATACCTTTTGGACACTCTTCTCAATGTAAAGCTCACCTTGGATCAGCTGCCTATAAAAGCAAGATTTCACCAATTTCTTCAGTTGACGTTTTTATCCAAAAAGAAATCAACATTCAAGCTCTCATACTATTCATATTCTTTCTAAGAATTAATTTCTTTGTTCTAAATAGTTAAGTGAAAAATCACAGTTGTGATAAAGTTTTATAGAAGCAATCTTAAACACTTGTATTTGTATTACATTTGATTGTAAACCTTAAGAAGATCCAGTTAGGATCAGTAGTTCTTGAGAAGACTTTGAACAGTTGTTCTAAGTGCTTACTATTGTAATCAGTTGATTAAATAGTGGATTAAGTCCTTGATTGAGAAAGGCAAATCACTCTAGGAAGGGTGGACTGGAGTAGTTGAGTTCAACGAACCAAGATAAAAATACTTGAGTTTTTATTTCTAAGTTTTAATCTTCATACTTATTCAACCCCCCCCCCCCCTTCTAAGTATTTTCTCACCTTCAGTTGGCATCAGAGATCCGGTTCTGTGTGTGCTACCACTTAACAGTGACAGTAATGATCCAGAGAGAAATACTTTGATATATATTTGGTTGTTACTAAGGCTGATAATACAATGTCTAACATTAACAACAAATATGAAGAAAGGGACAAAATCAACACCAAACCCCCTATGTTTGACGAGGAGAAATTTGATTATTGGAAAGACAGGATTTTTTTCCTTGGATATGATGCTGATTTATGGGATCTGGTCATAGATGGATATGTTCATCCCACTTATGGGAATGGCAAGAAAATAGACAGAAAATCTATGACAGATGCTCAGAAGAAAGAATTTAGAAATCACCACAAGGCCAGAACAATATTGTTGAATGCAATATCTCACACTGAGTATGAAAAAATTACAAACAGGGAAACTGCATTTGACATGTTTGAATCCTTAAAGATGACACATGAGGGAAACTCTCAAGTCAAGGAAACAAAGGCTCTGGCTCTGATCCAGAAGTATGAAGCCTTCAAGATGGAAGACTCTGAATCTGTTGAAGCTATGTTCTCCAGATTTCAAATACTTACAGCTGGACTAAAGGTTCTGGATAAAGGATACTCTACTGATGATCATGTGAAAAAGATCATCAGAAGCTTACTCACCAGATGGAGACCTATGGTGACAGCGCTGAAGATGGCTAAAGATCTGAACAAGATCTCCTTGGAGGAACTGATCAGTTCTCTAAGAAGTCATGAAATTGAGTTTGAGGAAGATGAACCTCAAAAGAAAGGTAAATCTGTTGCTTTAAAATCTAATAAATTTGCTAAAGCATTGCAGGTAATAGAGGAAAGCTCCGAAGAATCCTCATCTGAAGATGAAGATGAATTGTCCATGCTGTCCAGAAGAATAAACAAACTCTGGAAGCATAAAGGAAAGAAGTTTAGAAACTTCAGAAAGCCTGACCAAAGAAAAGAATCTTCTGGACACAGATGATCTGGCAAAAAGGAGGTTGTCTGTTATGAATGTAAAGAACCTGGACATTACAAAAATGAATGTCCAAAGGTGCTGAAAGAAAAGCCTAAAAGAAAATTTGATAAGAAGAAAAAGGTTCTGATGGCCACCTAGGATGATTCAGATACATCTGAATCTGAATCTGAGTCAGAAGAAGAATGTGCCAATGTAGCTTTGATGGCAGACATAGAAGATCAGGAGGAAGGAACTTCAGGATCTGAATCTGACTCTGAATCTGACTCTGACGTTGAAGAGGTAATGGCTAAACTCACTAAAGAAGAACTTATCAAAGTTTTATCAGAAGTTCTGAAAAGGTATAACAATATTAAGCTCAAATACAAGAAGCGTCAAGGCAATCTTGTATCTGAGAATAATATTCTCAAATCAGAAGTAGCTGATCTAAATGAAAAGAACTTAAAATTGAAAAATGATTCTGAATTAGCTCAACAAAACTCTGATTCTGAAACTGAATCTGAATGCAAAAATATTTTGGAAAAATATGATTATAGCTTTCAGAAGTTTCTTGCTAAAAGCATAGACAGAAGCAAAATGGCTTTTATGATCTATGGAGTTAGCAGAAATAACAGAAAAGGAATTGGATATGAATCCTCCTCTGGAAAGGATTTAAATCCAAAACCTGTTGATAAAATTATCATCAAGAAAACTCCTTTATATTCACACCTTAAATTTGGTCACTTGAATGATATTGAACAAACACGCTCTGAAAAGAATATTCATGTGTTTAAATCTAAGGCTAGTCAGAATAAACCTTATGTTGAAAAACAGAAGTTTAGACAAACCTTCAGAACAACTAACCCTAAAGGACCCAAGAAGATCTGGGTACCTAAAAGTAAAATAATTCCTGTTGCAAATGTTCTTAGCAGCAAGGTCAGGACGCCAATCATGGTACCTGGACTCTGGATGCTCACGACACATGACAGGAGAAAGGTCTATGTTCCAAAGCCTGGAGCTTAGATCTGGAGGTGATGTGAAATTTGGAGGGAACCAGAAGGGCAAGATCATTGGATCTGGCACCATTGGAAATGGTAAACTTCCCTCTATTACTAATGTTTTACTTGTTGAAGGGTTAAAGCATAACTTATTATCCATAAGTCAATTAAGTGACAATGGTTATGATATTACCTTTAATCAAAAATTTTGTAAAGCTATTAGTCAAAAGGATGGCTCTATCCTATTTAGTGGTAAGAGGAAAAACAACATTTATAAAATAAATCTTTCAGAACTTAAAGTTCAGAATGCTAAATGCCTCTTGTCTGTTAATGAAGAGCAATGGGTCTGGCACAGAAGATTGGGGCATATTAATATGAGATGTATATCTCAGATTAATAAACTTAATCTTGTCAGAGGACTTCCTAATCTGAAGTTCACCTCAGATGCTCTTTGTGAAGCATGCCAAAAAGGGAAGTTTTCAAAATCATCTTTTAAATCGAAAAATGTTGTTTCTACTTCCAGACCACTAGAATTACTTCATATTGATCTGTTTGGACCAGTGAAAACTGCATCCATCAGAGGCAAGAAGTATGGATTAGTCATTGTTGATGACTATAGTAGACGGACATGGGTAAAGTTCTTAAAACACAAGGATGAGTCACATTATGTGTTCTTTGACTTCTGCAAGCAAGTCCAGAATGAAAAAGATTTCAAAATTATAAAAGTCAGAAGTGATCATGGTGGTGAATTTGAAAATAAATATTTTGAAAAATATTTTAATGAAAATGGCATTGCTCATGATTTTTCCTGTCCTAGAACTCCACAACAAAATGGGGTTGTAGAGAGGAAAAACAGAACTCTGCAAGAAATGGCCAGAACCATGATCAATGAGACAAATCTGGCAAAACACTTTTGGGCAGAAGCAATCAACACAGCCTGTTACATTTAGAATAGAGTGTCTGTAAGACCTCTTCTGGAGAAGACTCCATATGAACTGTGGAAGAACAGAAAGCCCAACATTTCATATTTTCATCCTTTTGGATGTATTTGTTATATGTTAAATACTAAAGAAAATATGAACAAGTTTGATTCCAAAGCACAGAAGTGTTTCATGCTTGGATATTCTGAACGCTCTAAAGGCTACAGAGTATACAACACTGAGACACAGATTGTGGAAGAATCTATTCATGTTAGATTTGATGATAAGCTTGGCAATAAAAAGCCAAAGCAGTCTGAAAACTCTGCAGATAGAGAAGTAGTCTTCACAGACTGAAGTTCCAGAGGCAGACAAAGCTCAAGTAAAGGAACCAGAAGCAACGCCAGATGCTATTCCTTTAACTTCTCAGATGAACAATCTAAACATTTTTGAAGAATTAACTGTTAGAGGATCATCATCCAGAATTAAAGCTTCTCATCCAGAGAATGTCATTATTGGAAAGAAGGATGATCCCATTGGAACAAGATCCTTTCTAAGATCATCTGAAGCATCATTATTTGGACTGGTGTCAGAAATTGAACCATCTTCTGTAGATGAAGCTCTGCAAGACAATGATTGGATTATTGCCATGTAAGAAGAGTTAAATCAATTCACCAGAAATGATGTGTGGGATTTAGTTCAAAGACCACAAGGATTCAATATAATAGGAACTAAATGGGTCTTCAGAAATAAGCTAAATGAGAAAGGAGAAGTTGAAAGAAATAAGGCAAGGCTTGTTGCTCAAGGGTACAGTCAACAAGAAGGTATTGATTACACTGAAACTTATGCTCCAGTGGCAAGGTTAGAATCTATACGCCTTCTTATTTCATTTGCTGCACAAAATAACATCACTCTGTATCAGATGGATGTTAAAAGTGCCTTTCTAAATGGTATTATAGAAGAAAAAGTTTATGTCCACCAACCTCCTGATTTTGAGAGTGAAAAATTTCCAGATCATGTTTTCAAATTAAAGAAATCTCTATATGGTTTAAAACAAGCTCCCAGAGCTTGGTATGAGAGATTGAGCAATTTTCTTCTGGAGAAAAATTTCATCAGAGGCAAAGTGGACACAACACTCTTTTGTAAATCAATTAAGAAAGATCTTCTAATTTGTCAAATTTATGTGGATGATATAATATTTGGATCTACCAATACTATGCTGGGAAATGAGTTTGCTAAATGTATGCAGGCAGAATTTGAAATGAGCATGATGGGAGAACTGAGATTCTTTCTAGGAATCCAAGTCAATCAAACTCCAGAGTGCACTTACATACATCAGACCAAATATGTTAAAGAACTTCTGAAGAAATTTAACATGACTGATAGTAAGCTGGCAAAGACTCTCATGCATCCAACTAGCTCACTTGGCAAAGAAGAGAAAATCTGATGATTTCAAATTAGTTGGATTCTGTGATGCTGACTACGCTGGAGACAGAGTGGAAAGGAAAAGTACTTCTGAAAGTTGTCAATTTCTAGGAAGAAATCTAAACTCTTGGTACAGCAAGAAGCAACCCACAATTGCACTTTCAACCACAGAGGCAGAATATATAGCTGTTGCTGGATGTAGCTCACAGATGCTCTGGATGAAAAGTCAGCTAGAAGATTATCAAATATTTGAAAGTAACATTTCTATCTTCTGTGATAATACTTCTGCTATATGTTTGTCTAAGAACCCCATTTTACACTCTAAGGAAAAACATATAGAAATTAAGCATCATTTCATCAGAGACTATGTTCAGAAGGGAATCATAAATTTAGCCTTTGTTTATACAGATCATCAATGGGCAGATATTTTCACAAAACCCCTTGTTGAAGATAGATTCAAATTTATTCTGAAAAATATTGGTATGGATCTTTGTCCAGAATGATATTTATCAGAAGCAAATTTTACAGATGCAAAAATGCCTAATTCTCTGAAGTATTTCTTCTGATTGCTTATTTTTTTAATTAATTATTTTCTTGTGAAACTCTAAACTAACAATCCTTAGAGGATCTGAATGTTGGTTAACGTTTCATTTCTCAAGAGAATTCAGAAGCACATGCAAGCAAGCACGTGTCACTCCAAATCTGCAAAGGTGGCGTGTACACTACTAAAAAGACGTTTGAGGTGAAGTTTGAATACTGAAAATCTTGATTTTCCCCCCAAATTGTCAGAAGCAATAAATGCTTGAAATGATTTTATTCTTTTTCATTAAATGCTTGCTGTGAACGTGCTTTCTTCTGACTGTTTGCATGCCTATGTGTTTAGTATAAATACATCATTTCTCTTCATTTTCTCACTTTTCACATTTCAAACCTTTATGCATTTCTGTCTTCTCTTCTCTCTTCACAAAAACCCTTATCCTAAGCGTGTGACAAATTCATCTTCAATGGCAACTTCATCATCAACTGCTGCACAATTTCAATCTACAATGGTTGCAGTTACCTCTGCTAATATGGGCGTAACTCCTTATACACCACCAAAAAGAACTTTGCTAACACCTATTGAAAAGTTGGAGGTTCTATGTGAATCAATGGTGGAATTTGATTCACTTGCTGAGAATGGGTTTGAATTTCGCTCCATTATAGGTGCTCAAGGATGGGTGAAGTATTTTGACAGACTTTTTGGACCAGTTTACCCCCTTCTTGTGAAAGAGTTCTGGATCCATGCTTCTGTATACCCTAAGTTTATTTTATCTTCTGTTCTGGGCAAAGAGATAATCATAACAAAAGATCTAATTAGAAAACTCATTGGCTATGAGGAAACAGATGGAGTATCACACTTGCCAGCTGGGCGTGTGGATATGGATGAAGTATATGAAGAAGTGATGACTGCTGGACAAGCTTCTAATAAGTTCAAATATCTGAAGCCTGACTACAAGATCTGGGCTAAGATTTTCATGGGATGTATTCATCACAGAAAGTCAACAAACTCTCTAGACTATGTCAATAATGAACAACTCTAATTTATGTATTGCCTAAGTCAGAGCACCAAGGTAGCTCTTCCATATATTCTTTTTATGCATCTATGGAATCATATAAATGCTTCTAGAGAATATGTGAAAGTAAAAGGTCAGAAGATCAGAACCTGGATTCCTTTTGGAAGGTTAATCTCAGATCTTCTAACAGAAAATGGACTTGTAACTGCTCTGTACGCTGCTGGAGTCACAGAGGAACTGGAATTTATTTTGGGAAAGCCTCTAAATGCCAAAAGTCTTCAGAGACTAAAAATAGTGTAAGAACTCACAACAGCTCCCAAGAAGCTGAACATTTCTGAACTGAGTTAGAAGCGAATTCCTGTAGATGATTACCCTCTGTTCTATGTTGAAGAACCAAGGGAAATTGTTGTAAGATATATTGATGAGTGCAAGGCAGAAGGAAATCCTATTCCTGAAGATATTATAAAGAGAGCAAGGCAACCATTACCTGTTGTAATTGAAGAACCACCAACAAAAAGGACTAAACCAGAAGCAAAAGCTGCACCTGTTCAAAAGAAGCCCAAGATTGCTGAGAAGCCACAGAAGCTGCTAAAGAGGAAAGAATCTGGAGACACTCCTTCTGTTCCTGCTAAACCCATCAAAATCAAAGATACTAAAACTTCTGTATCTTCTGCAAACCCTATTGTTATAAATGATTCTAATGTTAAGTCTATTCCAAAACCACCTTCTTCACAAAATCAATCTGTTACTGCTCCACCTCATGTTTCTATTCCATCTCCTTAAAAATCTTCTAATCCAATTTCCATCTCACCTGTAAAACAATCCTCTGTACCTAAACCATTAACAACAAAACCACCAATTCAAACTCCACAACCAGAAGTTCCAACCAAACAATCTGTACCACAAAAACAACCATCAGAAAAACAACCCACAGAACAACAACAAACAACAAAACCATCTGCACAACAAAAGCCATCTGAACAACAACACCAATCTCAAGAAAAACAACCACAAAAATCATCTGAACCTCTACCAGAAAAAGACTCTGAACATCAACCACAAAAATCATCTGAATCTCAAACACAACAAGAGAAACAACCACAATCAGATAATCCACCATCTGAATCCACTGAATCTGTACCAGTTACTTCTGAACCAATCACATCAGAACCACCTACATTTGAAACCTCATCAAATCTCTCTGAAAATCCCTTAGAATCAACCAATCCATCTGGAACCAACATCCCTGAGACAGAAGTTCTTGATGTTACACCTCTGAAAACTGTTTTTCAAGTGTCTTCTACTTCTTACACACCAACCACTTCATCAAATTCCTCAGAATCTGACATTCACCCAGATTTTCTAATATCCCCTTCTCACAGAGATTCTGAGGTAAACCAACCAGAACCCCCTGTATCTTCCAAAGTCTTTATTCCAGATCCTACTCCCACACCTGCACCATCATCTGAAATCCTCATTCAAAATCCTAACCCAACATCTTCCCCAAGAACATATATCTCATGTGCACAATTCTCATCTCTTTTTCACAATCTTTCCTATGGTTTCAAACTCAAAGATTTCTATGACAGAGTTGAACCATCTGACCCTATCACTCCCTTGAAACCCAAACTTACAATACCCTACCATATGTGCTTCTCACCTATATTCAATCAATGTCAGAAGTAGGTTCATTAGCAACAATATCATATTCTGCTAAATCTACAAAAGTTGTTACTTCAGCTATACCTGTTTCATCTGATAAACCTGCTGCTTCTGATGAACCTGCAAAATCTGCTTTCCAACCTTACTCCAATAAACCCTTTGATGTGGTTTCCTATCACACCAAAGCAAAACCAAATCTGTTAAATGCTTTAAACAGATCCAAACCTGACAAATCCCCTGATATTCCTTTCATACCATACTACCCTCCTCCTCTGATTTCCGTTCAGAAATCCATTTTTCCACCTACTCCCCAACCAAAACCAATAACATTGGAGACTCTGTTACATCCCAAACCTAGACTTAATGTTGATCATTTATTTACATCTTTTTTTGCAAGAAATACAGTTGTATTTAGGTACTGTATAGAGGAAGTGTTCAACAACAATGGATGCACAAGAATCTGATGTCATATAGAATGGATTCATCAACAGATTCAACTCTGTAGCATCAAATCTGAAGAACATATGTTCTGATGATGCGAAGCTCAGATTTGCTGAAGCTGCAAGAAGTCTGTTCTGGACTGTCAAGAGATCTGGACCATTACTTCTTACAGATGTTCCTCCATCATCAGAAGAAACTACTAAATCTGCATCTGAAGACAATCCTTTGGCCATGACTCTAGTAGAACTTCCTTCTGGCTCTAATGCTCCAAGCTCTACAGACCCTATGGAAATTGACTCTGTTCAAGCTCCAAAAAATGTTCAACCTTCTTCATCTGAGATTAAGAAAGAACATCCAGATTTTGAGGATAAAATTGCTGCTCTGGAAGCTGGTCAATCAGAAATCAAGTCTTGGATGGCCAAACAGGATAAAAAGTCTGAAGACATGACTGAGTGGATGTCAAAACAGGATCAGAAGAATGAAACAATGGCTAAGTGGATGTCAAAGCAAGAACAGTCCTCTTTTGAGATCACGGATCTGTTGAAGATGCTTTTGTCAAAACACTCTTAGTTTTTCATTTTTTTTTCATTCTGATGTTTTTGCATCTGATGTTTGCTTATGTATTTTGAATATCTTCTGATGCATGTACTCTTGCTCTGAACTGATTTGAATGAATGTTTCAAAGTTTTCTCCACATGATTTATCGTCTTTACTGTTTCCTTTTATTTGTCTTTTTAAAGTTTTTACTTTTTGCTTATGACAAAAAAGGGGAAGAAAATATAGATCTGAACTGTTTAATTAAACTTCACCAGAATGAAACTTCAGACATATCTATTTTATCTAACATTAAATCTAAGTATTTCAGAATATTTGATAAGTACACTCTGTAAAAGAAACTCTGAGACTCTTAGATCATTTGACAATTATCAAACTCTGACTCTGAAATTTGCAAGACACTCTGACTCTAAATGTTAAAAGAACAATCAAGATCTAACTCTGAAAATTACTCAAGACAAAAGGGAAGTTTCTATTCCTTATTTGTATTTAATTCAGGGGGAGATTCATCATCTCAGGGGGAGTTATAATTATCATATTTTCAATTAAACAAAATTTCTGATGTTTTTGTCATCATAAAAAAGGGGGAGATTGTTAGAACACAGATTGGTTCTTAATAATATCTCTATGTTTTGATGATAACTATTATGAAATTTTGTAATTAAGAATTATATACTCTAAATTTGCTTGAGAGTTTTTACTGCAGATAGTAAAGAAATAAACACTCCAAAAGCAAATCAGAATTGAACATAAGAAATTTGCTAGACTCTGAAGCGCCAGATGCATCCATTAGAAGATTCTGATTGCTGCCAACAGAAGATCCTGAGTGTAGCCTCCAGAAGATTCTGAAGCAGAAGCTCCAGAAGGATCTGAAGCAGAAGCTCCAGAAGAATCTGAAGCAAGTCAGAAGCATCTGAACCAAAGAAGAATTCTGTATGAAGAGTTTTTCAAAGCATAGTTACTACAGAAGATTCTTAAAGTACTAAAGCTGCCAGTACTGAAGATCTGTCTCAAATATGCTCTGATCTTAAACACACTAAAAGCACACCTACTGCAGAAGACTCTGATTCAGCAAAACTCTGATCATCATCAGAAGGCTCTGATCTAATTAAACTCTGATGAATTTGCTGAAAACTGGAGAAGAATTATTCAAAGATTATATCCGTTGGAATGATCCAAACGACTCTTTCCTTATTTATGCTAGACATAAGAACACAGACAAAAAGGATTTTTCTGTGCTTTCTTCTTCTAGGAAAGGTCACTTGATGTGAAGACAAAAAAGGCTCAGACCTTTTGGACACTCTTCTCAACGTAAAGCTCACCTTGGATCAGCTACCTATAAAAGCAAGACTTCACCAATTTCTTCAGTTGACGTTTTTATCCAAAAATAAATCAACATTCAAGCTCTCATACTATTCATATTCTTTCTAAGAATTAATTTCTTTGTTCTAAATAGTTAAGTGAAAAATCACAGTTGTGATAAAGCTTTATAGAAGCAATCTTAAACACTTGTATTTGTATTACATTTGATTGTAAACCTTAAGAAGATCCAGTTAGGATCAGTAGTTCTTAAGAAGACTTTGAACAGTTGTTCTAAGTGCTTACTATTGTAATCAGTTGATTAAATAGTGGATTAAGTCCTTGATTGAGAAAGGCAAATCACTCTAGGAAGGGTGGACTAGAGTAGTTGAGTTCAATGAACCAGGATAAAAATACTTGAGTTTTTATTTCTAAGTTTTAATCTTCATACTTATTCAACCCCCCTTCTAAGTATTTTCTCACCTTCAGCCTTAACTTGTAACTTGTTTGAGTTTGGTTTCCATTCTTGTTTGTGGGTTTTCCCCTTGTGCTTTTGCTTCTGCCCTTTGGCTTTTGATACTCATTCAAAGCAATTTGGTATCCTTTGTTCATACTTTTAGTTTGCTTTGAATGAGGGATCACTTCTAGCACTTGTTTGTTCTTCTTCTTACATGATCAATGTGTGGTATTTGGTTGAGATATTTATTATGTTGCTTGCTGCCCAAGCCTATTCTCCCATCTCCATTTTGGTCATGGCTTCCCCTTTTGCATCTTTGTTTAGTTTTTGGTGTAATGATTGATGTTTGAATGGTTGTAGGAGTTGTAACTTCTCCCATTTCATCTCACTTTTGCTTTGACTTGTTTAAGTCATTTTTGTTCTTCTCTTTTGTTTGCTTTGCATCTTTTGCATCTTGCATATCATATTTGCATTTCTTCTTGACTTGTTTAAGTCAACTTCATCTCTTTCTTTCATCTCATATGTGTTTGATTTATCTTGTGTTTACTTGGTTTCTTTGCCATGATCCCTTAGGATTCCTAGTCCTATTTGTTTAAGGTGGGAGTAGGAGAGACATTAAGTGTTTAATCCAAGCATGATAACATTAGGATAGTATTTCCCCTCTTAATCTCAATCATAGGAGCACCTTTCATGATAACATTAGGGTTGATTAGTTTCCCTTTAGAGTTTATGTCTTATCTTCTCATCTCAAACTTCTTCAAGACATCTAATAAAGGATAATACGTGTTGTATGCTATGAGCCTTAAGTGCTTGAGGAATGATGGTTGGGGGGCTTCCTCTCAACTGTCTAGAGTGTTTAACGTATGCGCTTTGGGCAATATGCAACGCATTCGCTCTCAAGTCATAGTCTTTAGTGCAACATGAGTTACAAACTTAACTCAATTCACTTCTTCTCATAAAAAACACAAAATAAAATATCAAACTTTTTATCCTTCGGGATTATTTGAAAATCATTTTCAGAAAGAGTGTGTTAACTCTTGGTTCTACCACAAACAGGTAATGCCTAAGTCTCCAATGGTCGAGCAGCAATACACCTAACTGCTAGAATGAAGGTTTAACCCTACTCAGTTAAAACACTTAACCAACCTGTGGTCGTGTTAGCCCGAACTAAGTTTGCTCTGATTTCTCATACCAGACGAGGATACGTAGGCACAAGACGGCGATGTCTTGGCGAGCAACCTTCCCCATCTTCACCAGTAGTTTTCCGAACTATGTTGACTCTGACTTTCCCACTGCACGAGGTAGTACGTAGGCATAGAGCAGCGATGCTCTATCGAGTATCTTTTTCTTTTCTCTTTGTCCCTGTAAGCCTGTAGTTTAGATAGATTAACACCTTTTTATATAGATAACAAGCGTGGATCTCGTTGAGTACAACGGACGTGAGGGGTGCTCATACCTTCCCCTTGCGTAACCGACTCCAGAACCCAAGATTTGGTTGCGATGACCCGCCTTTTCTTTTTTCGTAGATTTTCTTTGATCGTTTCCTTTCCCTATTTTGGGATAAATAACGAACAGTGGTGAATCTTCTGTCTTTGTCGGCCCCTCTTGGCAACGATCCGACAGCTGGCTACTCTGCCGGGGACCTTCCCATCCCTTATGCGAGTCAGTCCTAGCGCTTGTATGTTTTATTTTTGGGTGTGTATATGTCTTGCATTTGTACTTTATTGCATTTGCATTTTATTTTCAGCATTGTTATATATCATTATTGTTGTGCTGTTGGGTGGGATTGTTCCAATGTGTGATAAGCCAAACCCAGGATTGAGTATAACCCTAGAATTAGAAGTGGAAAGTAGTGATGAACATGTATGTTTGGCATGCACAAGTTCTCACGAAATTCGCGCTCAGACGAGATTCTCTTTGATGACTACCTTTCCAGTCTGTTTCGGACAGTTGAGAGGATGTTGGATCTAAGGATTGTCGACTCTGGGGACCGATCATTTGGAAGTCATCTAAGTGAGGCCGCTTCGTTAGACTATGATGCCAGATCAGAAATGGTGAACGTATCATTGTTTCTCGAAAGCCTGTGACGCTGACGACCGCAAAGGATGCCAGACCTTGTTAGATATAGGTTCATACCTGTGAGTGGGGAGGGTTATGCAAGAAACCTTGACCTTCAACCTACCCAGATTTCTTATCAGTGCGAACCTTTGATCTTTGATGTTGCGAGGTTCCTATACTTGGGTATTTTCTCGCCTGAGCGAAGCGCCGGTTCATCTCAGTCAACAACACGGCAATCTTGATCCCCTGTTGCATTTGCATATTAACATTGACATGTATTTATGTTTCAGGTGCATATTATCCTCTTGATTCTAGTAAACCATCCCCTGTTGACATGGAGAGTTGTTTGAAGAAGATAGTTGTGTACAAGTTTCCCACACCAGATATAGGGTCTCTACTCAGTTTGATTTCTGCTGCTGATCACAGTGTGATGGAAGATTTTGAGAAAGAGTATGGGAAGCTTCTAGGTTGTGTCTGTAAAGCTTCAGTGTTTGAGTTAGGAGGTATCCACACCTTGCTTCAGTTCTATGACCCACAGTTGAGGTGTTTCACTTTTCCTGGTTATGTATTGATGCCTACTCTGAAGGAGTTTGCCATGTTGTTGGGAGTTCCTATTCTGGATCAGATGCCTTTTTACCACTCTGAAGCTGAGTCTAATTTGACTAAGCTTGCTAATGCTCTTCATCTAGATGCCTCTGAGTTAGAAGGAAAGATGGTTAAAAGGAATGGAATGTCTGGTTTCCCGTTGCCTTTCTTGGTTGGTAGAGCTCAACATTTTGCAAAGGAAGGATGTTGGATTGTCTTTAATGCTATCTTGGCGCTCTACATATATGGTATAATATTGTTCCCAAACATTCCCGATTTTGTGAACTTGGATGCTTTCCACATCTTTGTCTTGAAGAATCCTGTGCCGACACTCATAGGAGATGTGTATCACTCTGTTCATTACAAATGAGAATAAGAGGGAAAAGAATGTCTCCTGTTGTGTACCTCTTTTGTATAGATGGTTCATGAGTCATCTTCCTAAGTCTGACCCTTTTGTTGATATCTCTGACACTGCTAATTGGTCAGATAGGCTTATGGGGTTAACCTTCGAAGACATTGTATGGTTTGATAGAGATCATTTGGGTACAGAGATAATCTTTAGCTGTGGTGGTTTTCCTAATGTCCCTTTGATTGGAATAAAGGGTGGTATTAACTATAATCCAGCTCTTGTAGTGAGGCAATTTGGTTATGCTCTAAGGGAACCTCCGAAAGAAGAAGAAGAAGAAATACATGAATCTCTGTATTTCACCGGCGTGATTGACAATGAGACCATGATCAGATTGGAGAAATCCTGGAGTAAAGTTCACCGAAAAGGGAAACCTTCTTTGGGAAAGAGCAATAGCAGAGCATATGAGCCTTATGTGGTTTGGATTCAGGGAAGAGTTAAGAGATTATTGTTGCCATTTCCAGCCCAAGATCCTTTGTATCCCTTGATGATTGAGGAGCCAATAATAGTTGATATTCAGAGATACAATCAACTGTGGTCCGAGAAGGAGGAATTACGTAAGGCAAATGAGGAGTTGGAAAAGGAAGTTATGCAACCCAAAAGTGAAAAGAATCAAGCTACCTATTCATCCAAGAAGCAAATAGAGTTGGTGAACAAGCTGGGAAGAGAGCTAACTGAAGAGATTCGCACTCGAGAACGAGTGGGCCTAAACTTGAAGAGTGCTAGTGACATCCTCAAAGATAAGAAGAAGGAGTTAGAAAGAGCACAACTAGAGATATCCAAGTTCAATGCTCAATGGAACGTTATTTTGACTAACAACAAGGAACAAGAAGATGGAATGTGGCAACAAATTGTCAGGTTAAAGGCTCAGCTCCGGGTGAGAGATGAGAAAGATATAATTGAATTCTCACGCCAACGCGAGAGTGACCTAAAACTGAATGAAGCTCTTGCAACGTTGGAAGAGTACGATTTAAGATCATATTTAAAGAGGCCTAAGCCGGAAGAAGCATTCGGTGAAGGCATTTGGGAGGATTACGCTCAGGGTTTGCAGGATACTATTAGCAGGAGAGAGTTGCTCATTCAGGGGTTGATTGCTAGGCTAAATCATTCGGATACGAAGGAGCTATTGGAGGATTTCCAGGATCGTTGTCGTACCTGATGTATTTTTTCCTTGTATTTTTATTATGTTGTATCTCGACCATCACCAGGATTGTTGGTTGGGGTCGTGTTTGTTTCCATTGTATTTACTTGGTGATATGTTGTGTATTGACTCTAGTTCTCATTTATTTATGAGAGGATTGTATGACCTTATCTGTTGGTTTTCCATTATCTTGATGTTCTCAGGAAACTAGAATCAAGGGGAAAATTTCCCTGAAGCATACTACATCATTTCTCATTTTGCATCGCAGGTGTTCCAGGTTCCGCTAACCTTATCTCCTTTTGGTGGTTTGTTTAGCTTGTTTCAGGATTGAAAACCGAGCGATTCATCGCTACTCTACTAGGGGAAATCAACGCAAAGCTATGGACCAAATCCAACTCGAGTTGCAGGAGTTTCGGGACCATATGGCCCAGTTTATGGATATGATGCAAAGGGTCGCCAATGGCTAAGAACAACTGAGAACACTGGTGCAACCGCTAATTGTAAGGGTTGACGGGAGTGGGCTTCTACATGGAGGAACTGCTGCTATACCTCTTACTGATGACAATGTCACCCCTCATGCTAACACTACCATCCCAACAACTGTTATCCCTCCGGGCGGAGGTAATCATACTGGACTCCCTATTCCTGCACCAACATGTGTTGTGCATGGAAACGCTGGCCCTCAGTGGGATGAGGATAACCAAGATGATGTCTTCTCTATAAGAGAGCTTGGTGTTGGTCTGTAGTCTGAGGCAGACAGAAGGTTTAAGCTGATAGAGGAAAAGATGAAGAATCTTGAAAATCAAAACTCGTTGGGTCTAGATATGGAAAATCTAGGACTGATTCCAGACCTGAGAATTCCTCCAAAGTTTAAGGTTCCAGACTTCGATAAGTATAAGGGGACAACTTGTCCTAGGGTGCATCTCCGCTCTTATTACCGAAATATGTCTGCATACTCCGACAATGAGAAGTTGCTCATGCATTTCTTCCAGGATAGTCTTTCTGGTCTATCCCTGGAATGGTACATGAGTCTAGAGCCGGTTAACAACAAAAGTTGGAGAGATTTGGCTGAAGCTTTCGTCAGGAATTATCAGTATAACAATGATCTGACACCAAACAGGGTACAGTTGCAGAACTTGTCATAGAGAAGTAATGAAGGTTTCAAGGAATACGCCCAGAGATGGCGCGAGCTGGCAACGAGAGTTCAACCTCCTATGGTGGAGAGAGAGAGCTGATTGACATGTTTGTTGCTACACTGTCGGGAGTGTATTATGAGAAATTAATAAGCAATATGTCGGGAAGTTTTTCAGACTTGACCATTACAGGCAAGCGGGTTGAAAATGGAATCAAACTGGGGAAGATACAGGCCAGAGAAGGATCCTCAGCTAGAGGAGGTAGAAAAGGTTTTGGCAATAAGAAGAGAGAGGGGGAAACAAATGCAGTATCAAGTTTCTGAAGCAAAAGTAAGAACATAAATCAGCAATATCGTCAACAGCAACCTCAAGTCCCAAGAATTACAATTCCAACAGCACTACCACAACAACAGCAACAACAACAAAATGATGCTCCACGACAATTCCAAGATCGTGGAAGGGTAGTGAACAGACAATTTGATGCACCTCCGATGCCTTACTCACAGTTATTAAAACATTTGATGCAATTAAAATTGATCCAGAAGAGGACTTTTGCTCATTTAACCAGTGCACCACCCCCAGGGTACGAGGCCAATTCCAGGTGAGACTTTCATTCCGGTGCTCCCGGTCACAACATTGATAATTTCAAAGCCTTCAAGCATAAGGTGCAAGACCTTATCGACAGCAAAGCTATCAATTTTTCACATGACGCGCCTAATGTTGTGCAAAATCCTATGCCTAATCATGGAGAGGCAGGGGTTAATGCCATTGTTGAGGAAGAGGGTTTGAATCTGGTGACGAATGTTGAAGAACTGAAAACTCCGTTGAGTTTTGTGAAGGATAAGTTGTTGAGCAGAGGAGTATTTCCTGGTTGTGACAGAGACTACACAAGTTGTTTAACCCATCCTGAGGGATGCGAGAAGTTGAAGAGTCATATTCAGAAGTTGATGGATGATGGCGTCCATCAATCTGACAAAGTTTCAGAAGAAAGTGAGAATGTAGTTGATGAAGAGAAGAATGAAGTGGCTACAATTTTCGTTCCTTACAAGACAATCACTATTTATGTGCCGCCAAGGCCGCCCACCATTATAATCACTAAAGCAGGGTCGGTACCCTATGAAAGCACCAAGGTGATCCCATGGAATTATGGGGCAGAGGTATATTGCAATGGCCAGAAGCAGGAGATGGAGAGCTCACCATTAGATTCTATTGATAATTTGGTAGGGACCGGGGGAATAACCAAAAGTGGAAGAGTATTTTCGTCTCCGAAAATGAATGCTGAAAGGGCTGATAAGGGAAAAGGAAAAGTTGTGGTTGAAGAGCGTTCTCAGAGTGGTGAGAAAGAAACTTTGTTGAAAGATGCGGAAGAGTTTATACGCTTGATCAGGAAAAGTGACTATAAGATTATAGACCACTTGCAGCAAACTCCATCGAAGATTCCAATTTTATCTCTACTTCTATACTCCGAGGCACATCGGAATGCCTTGTTAAGGATTCTGAATACCACGTACATGCCACAGGAAATTTCTGTGAATCAGTTAGAAGGAGTGGTGGCACACATCAATGTCGGGAATGGGCTAGGGTTTACAGATCTTGATTTGACACCGAAGGGAAGAGACCATAATCACGCGCTACATATCTCCATTGAATGCAGAGGGGCGGTACTATCGCATGTACTGGTGGACACTGGGTCTTCGCTTAATGTGTTACCCAAGAAAGCTTTGACGATGCTGGACACCCGAGGAATAGTGTGTACCCCAAGTGATTTGGTTGTGCAGGCGTTTGATGGGACAAGAAGGTCCGTTTTCAGAGAAGTGACTCTTCCAATCCAGGTCGAACCGAAGGTTTTCAATGCGGTGTCTTACATTATGGATATTCAGCCAACATATAGTTGCTTGTTGGGACGACCTTAGATCCATTCGGCGGGAGCTGTGACGTCAACTCTACACCAAAAGCAGAAATATATGGTGGGCGGTAATGTTGTTACTGTTTGTGGTGAAGAGGATATTACGATAAGTCATTTGTCTTCATTCAAATATGTAGAGCTTTACAGTGAGATTCACGAAACGCTGTGTCAAGCTTTCGAAACTGTGCAGGTTAACGAGAAAGCGCCAGATGTGAGCAGGATGTCTGAAGTTGCTATGTCGTCTTTTAAGGAGGCACAGGCAATGGTGAAGTCTGGGGCATCTCAGGGCTGTGGAAAGTTTTGAGCATCTCTAATAAACAAGACAAGTTTGGACTGGGGTACAACCCATCTTCTTCTTCCTCTAAGAGCGCTCCGCGCTACAGGGGACCATTCCAATTCACTAGTGGTGGGGTAATTTTTGATCAAATCAATGTTGTGTCCGACGAAGAAGGGGATAGTGACTGGGACATGGATGCATGGATCCGACTGTGTATTCCTGGTCAGAGCTTGAACAACTGGACCATCAAGGAAGTCATCCAAGTGACTAATGAAGAGTAATGATTTGTTTTCTTAATTATGTGTAGCCCTATGTTCTACCCGGAACATAGTGGTCTTTGTCTGAAGGGCCTTATGTTTTATGTTTGAACATTCGTTTTATCATTAATCAAAGGGCATTTTCTTGCATTCAAATATTGTTATCTCTGTTTTTCTTGTTTTATTTTAACAATAAAATGGCAATATGGTTTATGCTTGGTTGCATATCATTTTAAGCATTAAATCATCATCATTGCAGGTTTCACATTGCAGATGCCACTGACTCAGACTCGTCTATGACTCGGTATGACTTTGACAATCCAGTCTTTCAAGCTGAAGAAGTGATTGAGGAAGACGAAGACCTACATGAAGAGATCGCCAGGCTACTAAAACAAGAAGAGAAAGTTATTCTGCCTCATCAGGAGGAAATTGGGGTCATCAACTTGGGCACCGAGGAAGCCAGAAAGGAAGTCAGGATAGGGGCTGCATTGCAGAGTGATGTCAAACAAAGACTGGTTGAAATGCTCCGAGAGTATAAAGATGTCTTTGCTTGGTCATACGAAGATATGCCCGATCTTGATACAAACATTATGGTTCATCGCTTACCTCTTCGTGAAGAGTGTGCACCTGTGAAACAGAAGCTGGGACAAACCAGACCGTACATGGCGGTAAAGATCAAAGAAGAGATCCATAAGTAGTTGGACGCAGGATTTCTCGCCATGACGAATTACCCTCCGTGGGTCGCTAACATCGTACCTGTACCTAAGAAGGATGGTAAGGTACGAACGTGTGTAGATTACCGTGATCTCAATCGAGCGAGCCCGAAAGATGATTTCCCGCTTCCCCACATTGACGTGCTTGTTGACAATACTGCTCAGTATTCCGTGTTTTTCTTATTGGACGGTTTTTCCGGATATAATCAGATTAAGATGACTCCGCAAGACATGGAGAAAACGACTTTTATCACACTGTGAGGGACTTTTTGCTACAAGGTAATGCCCTTTGGATTGAAGAATGCAGGGGCAACCTATCAGCGGGCAATGGTGACTCTCTTTCATGATATGATTCATCATGAGATCGAAGTCTATGTTGATGACATGATCGCGAAGTCACAAACAAAGGAAAAGCATCTGGTGAATATTTTGAAGTTGTTTGAGAGGCTAAGGAAATTTAGACTAAGGTTGAATCCGAACAAGTGCAATTTAGGTGTACGGTCAGGAAATTTATTGGGGTTCATAGTCAGTGAAAAAGGAATCGAGGTCGATCCTACAAAAATAAAAGCTATACAGGAAATGCCAGCACCGAAGACTGAGAAAGAGGTTCGTGGTTTCTTGGGTAGATTGAACTACATTGCAAGGTTCATATCTCACCTCACAGCCACACCAATGTTCAAATTGTTAAAGAAAGATCAATCGGTGGTCTGAATGAAAATTGCCAAAGGACATTTGAAAGAATAAAAGAGTATTTGTAGGAGCCTCCGATACTGATGCCTCCAGTGGCTGGAAGACCATTAATAATGTATTTAACGGTTCTTGAGAATTCCATGGGTTGTGTCCTCGGTCAGCACGACGAGACGAGAAGAAAAGAGCATGTCATTTACTACTTGAGTAAAAAGTTCACAGATTGTGAATCTAGGTATTCAATGTTGGAAAAGACTTATTGCGCACTTTCCTGGGCTGCCAAGCTCCTAAGGCAATACATGCTAAACCATACAACCATGCTAATTTCGAAGATGGATCCGATTAAGTACGTGTTCAAAAAGCAAGCACTTTTGGGAAGGATTGCCAGTTGGCAAATGGTTTTAACAGAGTACGACATTCAATACGTCTCCCAAAAGGCTATTAAGGGGAGTGTTCTGTCAGAATATCTTGTAGAGCAACCGATTAACGACTATCAACTGATGAAGTTTGAATTTCCTGATGAGGATATCATGTTCTTGAAGATGAAAGACTGCAATGAGCCGCTACCTGATGAAGGTCCTGAGAAACGCTCCCAGTGGCAAATGAACTTTGACGGTGCTGTTAACTCCTATGGCAGCGGGATTGGGGAAATCATTACCACTCCCCATGGTTCTCATATACCATTTACTGCTAGGTTAACATTTCCCTGCACCAATAACGAAGCTGAATATGAGGCATGTATCATGGGTATTGAAGAAGCGATTGATTTGAGAATTAAAAACCTTGATATCTATGGTGATTCAGCTTTGGTGGTCAATCAGATCAAAGGAGAGTGGGAGACTCATCAGCCTAACCTGATTTCCTATATGAACTATGCCAGGAGGTTACTTCATTTCTTTGATAGGGTAGAGTTTCATCATGTGCCGATAGCAGAGAATCAGATGACAGATGCCTTGGCTACACTATCCTCAATGTACAAGGTGACTTTTTAGAGTGATGCGCATAGAATTGTCATCTCTCGCCTGGATAGGACGACATTCGTATTTGCAGTAGAGGATGCTTCAAATGGCAAGCCATGGTATTATGATATCCATAATTTTCTCAAGAACCAAGAGTATCCGCCTAGGGCTTCGGCCCGGGATAAGAAGACCTTGATGAGGTTGGCTGGAAATTTCTATCTGAACCAAGATGGTGTACTCTACCGGAGGAACTTTGACTTAGTACTGCTAAGATGCATGGACAAAAAAGAAGCAGGTTTGCTTATGGAAGAGGTCCACGAAGGTGCCTTTGGTACACATGCAGGCGGGCATGCCATGTCTCAAAAACTGTTGAGGGCAGGTTATTATTGGTTGACTATGGAGTCAGATTGCTTCAAGTATGCTAAGAAATGCCATATTTACGCTGATAAGATTCATGTGTCACCAAGTCCTTTGAATGTCATGGCATCTCCTTGGCCTTTTTCCATGTGGGGAATTGATATGATTGGCAAGATCGAGCCAACCGCATCTAATGGACATCGCTTCATCTTAGTGGAAATTGATTATTTCACTAAGTGGGTTGAAGAAGCTTCTTATGCTAACGTCACCAAACAAGTGGTAGCCCAATTTATCAAGAAGGACATCCTCTGTCGTTACGGAGTGCCTGAGAGAATCATTACTGATAATGGTTCAAATTTGAATAACAAGATGATGAAGGAACTGTGCCAGAGTTTCAAGATTGAGCATTACAATTCTTCTCCCTATCATCCGAAGATGAATGGCGCTATTGAAGCTGCCAATAAGAATATAAAGAAGATTGTGCAGAAGATGGTTGTGACCTACAAAGATTGGCACGAAATGTTGCCCTTTGCGCTGCACGGATATCGTACTTCAGTACGTACTTCAACCGGGGCAACCCCTTTCTCGCTAGTATATGGCATGGAAGTTGTCCTACCATTGGAGGTCGAGATTCCTTCTTTGAGAGTTATGGTTGACGTCAATCTTGATGAGGCAAAATGGGTGAGAAACAGATTGAATCAGCTCAGCCTGATGTACAAGAAGAGGTTAGTGTCCATTGCGTACGGTCGATTGTATCAGCGTAGGATGAAGAAAGCTTTTGATAAGAAGGTGCATCCTCGGAGCTTTCAGGTAGGCGAGTTAGTGTTGAAGAAGATTCTCCCTCCACAGATAGATCATAGGGGAAAATGGACTCCTAATTATGAAGGTCCATATGTCGTACGAAAGGTCTTCTCCGGAGGAGCCTTACTACTGTCAACCATGGATGGTGAAGATTTCACATCCCCTGTGAATGCAGACGCAGTTAAAAAATACTTTGCTTAAAAGAGACCCGCTGGAAAGAAAAAGAATATCCAGGAAAAAACGGGGCATCCCGGCGAACCATAAAAAGATTGGGTTCGGGCAAAAGTTAGGGATAAAAAAAATAAAAGATGTAAACTCGGAAATTTGAAAACCTGAAAAGGAGACTTTGGAAAAAAAATGGGTATCCCGGTGAATCGAAAACCCGCGAGGGAGATTCAGGCATAAGTTAGAGATTTGAAAAGCAAATGACTGTGGTCTGCGTGTTGATCTTTAGAGCATAGTGGATTATGGAAGGACCCGAGGGCCATCCGTTCAAATCAGTCTTTTCAGAGGATGAAGCATTGGAAAAGCATCGAAGTCATGTGAGTTATAGATGAATCGACACATGGTGGTTTCTTGTACTACATTGCTGACATTTCTTATATCTTTGTGCATTTCTGTATTTTTTGCGCAGCTTTCTCTTTTCAGGAGTTGCATCTGTTGTAAAATCTGCCTATTTACAGGCCACTTATCAAGGAAGTATATAATATTCAGTAAGTTGTTGCTTTTGTTTTAGCCTTTACTTTTTTGTTTGCGAAAAAGTGCCCGATGTTTTTTTATAAAACTTTGCATACATAAACTTGTGGCTTCGCTGATAATCATTAAAACGTTGATTTGCTTGAACGATGTCAAAGATGATGACCAAGATAGTTTTTGTGGTGCAGGACATCTTGTTTGTTTGTTCTTTTATAGGTTGAGCGTGTACACCTATCCTCAGCAAATCAAATGTGTATGTTTATCCCCCAGCTGGTCGAGATTGAAGTTCTCTTCACCCGGTAAATTTGGGATTATCCTCAACAGTGGAGCGGATTCAAAGTTTTGTTTCCCAAGAGTCCAACCCTTTGGCTCCTATTCCCTCAGAGTCTAGGTCAATGAATCATTTGCCAAGCAGAGGTCGATGTTGATTCCCTTATTGAGTAATCCCCGATGGAGTTGCTGGAGTGGTTTATTTCTCATCCTCAGCAAAGAGAGAGTTTGGGACGGATTCCCAGTGAACCTTATTCGGTTTGGATTTAATCTCCAATAGGTTGAAGTCTACGGAAGAGTAGAGAATTTCCTCAGCAGTTTGTTTTAATCCCCAGTAGAGTCGTGTTCCAGGAGGCCACCCAGGGCTGATTTCCCCAGTAGAATAGATTTGTTCTCCCCAGTCGAGTCGGGCGAACCGCAGAAGAGTTGTATTCTGGTAGGCCATTCAGGGCACTTTCCTCAGTAGAGTTTGAGTCGATCCCTAACGGATTAGATTTTTGTTCTTGTCAGAGTAGTATTACCCAGGAGAGTTCTTTTCTTGGAGGCTATCCAGGGCTTTGTTTTCCCAGCATAAGTCCAATCGTAATTGACATATCTTATCTTTTCCCGACAGGTTTGTTCTCTTCAGCCTTTATTTTGCTGAGGTGGTTCCTTTGCATTTGCTTTGTGCATAGTATCTTCCTAAATGCCTAGCATTTTCATTTCGTATGGAGCATTACGCAATATTCAAACATATGCATTTGAAACATAGGCCAGGTGGTTACCTCTTATTTTTAGGTGTGTCTACAGCAGACAACAATTTGTTTTTGTCGAGCCAATGTGGTATTCAGACCCTAGCAAGTATTATTTTTCTTGAGCCTGTATGGTATCCAGACCACTAGCAGATCTTTGGACGGATCTGTTCATCCTATCATTTGTTCCCTAACAGAGTTCACTTTTTTAAGTTTCTCTTTCCCCAGCAGAGTTCTCTTTTGGATTGTGAATCGGTAGATTCTCCTCTCAACTTCGTGTTGAGCCGGCCTTCGGGTTCGATGCTCGCTTTTATTTAGCGAATGCCTGCTGGTTAGAAGATGTTCTCAACTTCGTGTTGAGTCAGCCTCCGGGTTTGATGCTCGCTTTTATTTAGCGAATGCATGCTGGTTAGCAGATGTTCTCAACTTCGTGTTGAGATCCGGGTTCGACGCTCACTTTTATTTAGCGAATGCCTGCTGGTTAGCAAATGTTCTTAACTTCGTATTGAGCTGGCCTCTCGGTTCGATGCTCGCCTTTATTTAGCAAATGCCTGCTGGTTAGCAGATGTTCTTAACTTTGTGTTGAGCCGGCCTTCGGGTTCGATGCATGGTTTATTTAATAGATGCCTGATGGTGGAATCAGATGATCTTTCCGACTTAGTTTCGTTTGCCTACATGATAGCAAATGTTCTTCCGACTGCGTGTCGAGGTTTTCTGGTTGGTAATTAGTTAGCTTATTGCCGTTGCAATTACCAGATACAGTTATTTTCGGATATTTTGTCCCAATAACAAGTTTGCAATTCCTTTTTAGGGTTGGCAAATTTCTGGGTTCTTTGGTATTCAACTGTCTTTTACCTTGATTTTTTTAAAGCCGTTCGCTTTTCACCCATTCAGGTCCAAATCGTTTGAATAAGGGCAGTTGTTGTACCCCAAAATTTGACCAACCCTTTCCCTTCACTTGGCTTATGTTTCATTTCATTTTAGCATTTGCATTTGCATAGCATTGTTCTTAACAGGGGATCAAGAGAGGTGTGCCATTCAAGAGAAGAGTCTCAGGGATTCCAAGCTCAAGCATAAAAAATACTTTCCATGGATGGTGAAGATTTCACATCCCCTGTGAACGCAGACGCAGTTAAAAAATACTTTGCTTAAAAGAGACCCGCTGGAAAGAAAAAGAATATCCAGGAAAAAACGGGGCATCCCGGCGAACCATAAAAAGATTGGGTTCGGGCAAAAGTTAGGGATAAAAAAAATAAAAGATGTAAACTCGGAAATTTGAAAACCTGAAAAGGCGACTTTGGAAAAAAATGGGTATCCCAGTGAATCGAAAACCCGCGAGGGAGATTCAGGCATAAGTTAGAGATTTGAAAAGCAAATGATTGTGGTCTGCGTGTTGATCTTCAGAGCATAGTGGATTATGGAAGGACCCGAGGGCCATCCGTTCAAATCAGTCTTTTCAGAGGATGAAGCATTGGAAAAGCATCGAAGTCATGTGAGTTATAGATGAATCGACACATGGTGGTTTCTTGTACTACATTGCCGACATTTCTTATATCTTTGTGCATTTCTGTATTTTTTGCGCAGCTTTCTCTTTTCAGGAGTTGCATCTGTTGTAAAATCTGCCTATTTACAGGCCACTTATCAAGGAAGTATATAATATTCAGTAAGTTGTTGCTTTTGTTTTAGCCTTTATTGTTTTGTTTGCGAAAAAGTGCCCGATGTTTTTTATAAAACTTTGCATACATAAACTTGTGGCTTCGCTGATAATCATTAAAACGTTGATTTGCTTGAACGATGTCACAAATGATGACCAAGATAGTTTTTGTGGTGCAGGACATCTTGTTTGTTTGTTCTTTTATAGGTTGAGCGTGTACACCTATCCTCAGCAAATCAAATGTGTGTGTTTATCCCCCAGCTGGTCGAGATTGAAGTTCTCTTCACCCGGTAAATTTGGGATTATCCTCAACAGTGGAGCGGATTCAAAGTTTTGTTTCCCAAGAGTCCAACCCTTTGGCTCCTATTCCCTCAGAGTCTAGGTCAATGAATCATTTGCCAAGCAGAGGTCGATGTTGATTCCCTCATTGAGTAATCCCCGATGGAGTTGCTGGAGTGGTTTATTTCTCATCCTCAGCAAAGAGAGAGTTTGGGACGGATTCCCAGTGAACCTTATTCGGTTTGGATTTAATCTCCAACAGGTTGAAGTCTACGGAAGAGTAGAGAATTTCCTCAGCAGTTTGTTTTAATCCCCAGTAGAGTCGTGTTCCAGGAGGCCACCCAGGGCTGATTTCCCCAGTAGAATAGATTTGTTCTCCCCAGTCGAGTCGGGCGAACCGCAGAAGAGTTGTATTCTGGTAGGCCATTCAGGGCACTTTCCTCAGTAGAGTTTGAGTCGATCCCTAACGGGTTAGATTTTTGTTCTTGTCAGAGTAGTATTACCCAGGAGAGTTCTTTTCTTGGAGGCTATCCAGGGCTTTGTTTTCCCAGCATAAGTCCAATCGTAATTGACATATCTTATCTTTTCCCGACAGGTTTGTTCTCTTCAGCATTTATTTTGCTGAGGTGGTTCCTTTGCATTTGCTTTGTGCATAGTATCTTCCTAAATGCCTAGCATTTTCATTTCGTATGGAGCATTACGCAATATTCAAACATATGCATTTGAAACATAGGCCAGGTGGTTACCTCTTATTTTTAGGTGTGTCTACAGCAGACAACAATTTGTTTTTGTCGAGCCAATGTGGTATTCAGACCCTAGCAAGTATTATTTTTCTTGAGCCTGTATGGTATCCAGACCACTAGCAGATCTTTGGACGGATCTGTTCATCCTATCATTTGTTCCCTAATAGAGTTCACTTTTTTAAGTTTCTCTTTCCCCAGCGGAGTTCTCTTTTGGATTGTGAATCGGTAGATTCTCCTCTCAACTTCGTGTTGAGCCGGCCTTCGGGTTCGATGCTCGCTTTTATTTAGCGAATGCCTGCTGGTTAGAAGATGTTCTCAACTTCGTGTTGAGTCAGCCTCCGAGTTTGATGCTCGCTTTTATTTAGCGAATGCCTGCTGGTTAGCAGATGTTCTCAACTTCGTGTTGAGATCCGGGTTCGACGCTCACTTTTATTTAGCGAATGCCTGCTGGTTAGCAAATGTTCTTAACTTCGTATTGAGCTGGCCTCTCGGTTCGATGCTCGCCTTTATTTAGCAAATGCCTGCTGGTTAGCAGATGTTCTTAACTTTGTGTTGAGCCGGCCTTCGGGTTCGATGCATGGTTTATTTAATAGATGCCTGATGGTGGAATCAGATGATCTTTCCGACTTAGTTTCGTTTGCCTGCATGATAGCAAATGTTCTTCCGACTGCGTGTCGAGGTTTTCTGGTTGGTAATTAGTTAGCTTATTGCCGTTGCAATTACCAGATACAGTTATTTTCGGATATTTTGTCCCAATAACAAGTTTGCAATTCCTTTTTAGGGTTGGCAAATTTCTGGGTTCTTTGGTATTCAACTGTCTTTTACCTTGATTTTTTTAAAGCCGTTCGCTTTTCACCCATTCAGGTCCAAATCGTTTGAATAAGGGCAGTTGTTGTACCCCAAAATTTGACCAACCCTTTCCCCTCACTTGGCTTATGTTTCATTTCATTTTAGCATTTGCATTTGCATAGCATTGTTCTTAACAGGGGATCAAGAGAGGTGTGCCATTCAAGAGAAGAGTCTCAGGGATTCCAAGCTCAAGCATAAAAAATACTTTCCATGGATGGTGAAGATTTCACATCCCCTGTGAACGCAGACGCAGTTAAAAAATACTTTGCTTAAAAGAGACCCGCTGAAAAGAAAAAGAATATCCAGGAAAAAACGGGGCATCCCGGCGAACCATAAAAAGATTGGGTTCGGGCAAAAGTTAGGGATAAAAAAAATAAAAGATGTAAACTCGGAAATTTGAAAACCTGATAAGGCGACTTTGGAAAAAAATGGGTATCCCAGTGAATCGAAAACCCACGAGGGAGATTCAGGCATAAGTTAGAGATTTGAAAAGCAAATGACTGTGGTCTGCGTGTTGATCTTCAGAGCATAGTGGATTATGGAAGGACCCGAGGGCCATCCGTTCAAATCAGTCTTTTCAGAGGATGAAGCATTGGAAAAGCATCGAAGTCATGTGAGTTATAGATGAATCGACACATGGTGGTTTCTTGTACTACATTGCCGACATTTCTTATATCTTTGTGCATTTCTGTATTTTTTGCGCAGCTTTCTCTTTTCAGGAGTTGCATATGTTGTAAAATCTGCCTATTTACAGGCCACTTATCAAGGAAGTATATAATATTCAGTAAGTTGTTGCTTTTGTTTTAGCCTTTATTGTTTTGTTTGCGAAAAAGTGCCCGATGTTTTTTTATAAAACTTTGCATACATAAACTTGTGGCTTCGCTGATAATCATTAAAACGTTGATTTGCTTGAACGATGTCACAGATGATGACCAAGATAGTTTTTGTGGTGCAGGACATCTTGTTTGTTTGTTCTTTTATAGGTTGAGCGTGTACACCTATCCTCAGCAAATCAAATGTGTGTGTTTATCCCCCAGCTGGTCGAGATTGAAGTTCTCTTCACCCGGTAAATTTGGGATTATCCTCAACAGTGGAGCGGATTCAAAGTTTTGTTTCCCAAGAGTCCAACCCTTTGGCTCCTATTCCCTCAGAGTCTAGGTCAATGAATCATTTGCCAAGCAGAGGTCGATGTTGATTCCCTCATTGAGTAATCCCCGATGGAGTTGCTGGAGTGGTTTATTTCTCATCCTCAGCAAAGAGAGAGTTTGGGACGGATTCCCAGTGAACCTTATTCGGTTTGGATTTAATCTCCAACAGGTTGAAGTCTACGGAAGAGTAGAGAATTTCCTTAGCAGTTTGTTTTAATCCCCAGTAGAGTCGTGTTCCAGGAGGCCACCCAGGGCTGATTTCCCCAGTAGAATAGATTTGTTCTCCCCAGTCGAGTCGGGCGAACCGCAGAAGAGTTGTATTCTGGTAGGCCATTCAGGGCACTTTCCTCAGTAGAGTTTGAGTCGATCCCTAACGGATTAGATTTTTGTTCTTGTCAGAGTAGTATTACCCAGGAGAGTTCTTTTCTTGGAGGCTATCCAGGGCTTTGTTTTCCCAGCATAAGTCCAATCGTAATTGACATATCTTATCTTTTCCCGACAGGTTTGTTCTCTTCAGCATTTATTTTGCTGAGGTGGTTCCTTTGCATTTGCTTTGTGCATAGTATCTTCCTAAATGCCTAGCATTTTCATTTCGTATGGAGCATTACACAATATTCAAACATATGCATTTGAAACATAGGCCAGGTGGTTACCTCTTATTTTTAGGTGTGTCTACAGCAGACAACAATTTGTTTTTGTCGAGCCAATGTGGTATTCAGACCCTAGCAAGTATTATTTTTCTTGAGCCTGTATGGTGTCGCTTGCGCGAAAATAAGGTGCCGGCATGACAGAAGAGTCGCCACCTTTCGTTATTTATCCCTCAGAGCGGGAAAGGAAACGATCGGAAAAACCTGACGAAAAAGGGTAAGACAAGGTCATCGCAACCATTGTCTGGGTTCGGAAGTCGGTTACGTAAGGGGAAGGTATTAGCACCCCTCACGTCCGTCGTACTCGACGGGATCCTCGCTTGTTTGTTTACTTGGACGGGTTGGTTATAATCTATCTACCTATCAAGGCTGGCTGAAAAAAGAAAAGAAAAATGACTCGGCAAAGCATCGCACTTTATGCCTACGTATTCTCATCAGAGAATGAGAAATCAGAGTCAACATAGTTCGCCCTACGAAGGATTACGGGGAAAGGTGGCTCGCTAGGATATCGCATCCTATGCCTACGTACTTTCATCTGGTATGAAAGATCAGAGCAAACGTAGTTCGGCTAACTACGGGTTATCTCCTAAAAGAAGTGTTTTTTATTGTGTTTGCGATTTCAACCGCACTAGAGACTATGACCTGAGAGTGAATGGGTCGCATGTCACCCAAAGGTTACCATACTAAACATCCAGACTGTGGAAAAGAAACTCTCCCACAATCCTTTCTCAGATAGCTTAAGGCTCGTACCGTACGAAAGAAATCATTCATGATTACTGTATCTTAAACTGCTTTGAGATGAGAAGAGAACAGGCCCAACTAGGAGGGAGACTATCAAGTCCTACTGTTGTCATGCCATGGATTCATCCTATGGTCGAGGTTTGAACAGGGAACTCCTAGATGTTGTCATGCATAGGTTTCAACCTAAAATTCTATCATCAAATCCTTATCCAAGGAAATGAGAGTCCTAAGGGATCATGTCAATGATACACCAGAACAGACAAAAGCATCAACTTAACAGTAAAATGCATGCAATGCAAGTGAGGGAGGAAGTGTGTGTGGGGCTTCAGCCTCCACAAGCTCGTCTCAACCTCAAGCCAGTCATGAAATAACAGTAATCATACTGAAAAATAAACAACATGCGATCAAGCAATAAACAGTAAACTGCAGTCATACAGATAAAAGAAATGAAATGCTACCCAGCAAAGTAAACACATGGGCAAGGGAGCTGGGCTCTACCGAATACCCGCAAGCAAAGCCAAGCAATAACAATACAATCAGATGCCCTCATGCTCTTAGACTGAACTTAGTCTAGATGGGCTTAGTCTAATGCAGCAGACAAATCAGACAAAACACACAATACATCAAAGAAAACAGAAGAAAGCCTTAGCTTCTCCAGCAGCAACCCAGTCTTCAGACTTCAGAGATCACTTGCTTTCCAGGTATCAAACCTACAGTATGAGTATCAACTCATCTTCTCCCTTGAGCTTCAGCTCCTTTGATCAGCTCTACCTTCAGGTTTCACTATCTCCAGGGATCTTCAATCATCCACTTGATCTTCACAGAGTCTTCAGACTTCAATAATCTTCAAGGAACCATCCTCTTCAAGGCCTCAGCTTCTATCTTCAATGGCTCTAATGCTCCAGCAAACATGATTCAGTTAATAAGATGAAGTGAGGATGTTACAGTGCTCACTGACTTCCAAAGGATGCCATTGAGAACTTAACATCAAAGGAGAGGCTCTCTCAAAGTTCTACCTTATAGGGCAAGGTCACTAATCCCTCCAAAGGAGAGAGGTGAATACCCTTAAGGGACTCTATGTCACAGAGAAGAAACGAGGTGAACAAGACACTCTTTGTTTATTGAACAAAGTATTCTATCTAGGGCTTTGCCTATGCCCCTATAAACCTATAAACAAAACAACAAAAGCTATGCTAAACTCCTCTGCAAGGTCTTCAAAGCTTCCATGATGATCCACAAGGTCTTCAACTCAATCTTCAAAGCTCACACACTCAAAAGAGAAGGAAGGAAAACACAACAATACAACTTATGCCTTTAAGCAACACACATACTATCCATACATTCAAAAATCAATGAAAAATACTAAAACACCATACAATATCCTAGAAAAATTCTAGGGGATTCTATACATACTTACCCTTAACCCATGTATTCCCCATACACTAATTTGGCCTATGAACCCCAAAACAAATTTGCTCAAGTCTACCTATACAACCTAAAACCCTAATTAGAGCACCTAAATGTCTAACAATCAAACTACATCAAATTTTAATCTAAAAATTGAGAATTAAATCCTATATGAAACTAGGATTCAATATCTAATTACACAAAAAAGAATGAATTAAAAAGACTAAAGGAAGGTCCTAAAAGAAATTCTACAAAATTGGATATCAAACTAAACATATTAAAAAGCCATTAAAATGAAAAATATACTAAAAATATGAAAATAAAATAAAATGGAAATTTTATTTGTTGAGAATTTTCTAGACAGATTCATTAACATATAGAAAAAACAAGAATTGAAAAATATTTATTTTTCTATTTTTTATGAATTTTATAAAGTGCAAGAAAATTAAATGGAATTAAAATAAAAAAGAAATCAATTAAAGGGGAGGGGGTGTGATAAGCAAGACACGCTAGTTCAATATTTGAGATGGGCCAAACTGGGGGTGCGGATAGAAGCGAATCCATTAAGCCCAGACGCTTCCACTAATTGAAACGGCAGCGTTTCAGCACTAGGGTTCCCTCCGTTTCTCATTTTAAATGTTGGCCGTTAGATGAGATGATTTGGTCAAATTCCTGGGACCAATCCAACGATGGACAGCCATCGTCCCCAAAATGCATTAGGGTTTTCAGACGCAGCTTCCATGCATGCTTTTTCTCCTTGCTCGTTCTCCCTCCACACTCAATGAAAGTCAAAAGTTCCAAAAGCAAAGTTGATCTATTAATCACCAGGAACACAACTATGCTCATATTTTCCATTGAATCTTCTTAAAACTCGCAAACAGAATGGATGAAGTTCTTGGTTCCACCATTTTCACTGATATTGATCATGAGGATTCTCAATTCTAATGGTGCAATTATGTTCTACACGTTATCCTGATCTCATTAAGCAATAACATGCTAACTGATACTCACCACACGACCTGTTCTTGCAGATTAAAGAAACTAACACCTGTTATGAAACTCCATGGATCTTGCTCTAATTCTCAGGGTTTAATCAACTAACCTAGCTTAACAATTCTACACCTAAGATCTAACCTAACTATGCATAATTAAGGAGGAATGAGTGAATTCACCAACCTGTCAAGTATCAATGGTGGAGGTAGGAACAGCTCCCTTCAATGCTTGCTCTTGCTTCCAAACACTCCTCTAATGGTGTTAAGCTTTCTGTTTGCAAGGATCTTGAAGATGATAGCCTCTAGTGATCAATTCATGGATTTGCTTGCTCTTGAAGAATGCTTGAAAACCTTGCTTTTCTCTCCCTCTCTTCCACTAAATTCTCCAACTTTCACCAACCCCTTACTCATCATGATTCACTCTTTTTATAACCATCATTGGAAAAGTCTAAGACCATCTAGAATGATCTAGAAAGTCCTTGAAATCTCATGTGATGACAAATTGAATTTCTCTCATCTCATGCCTTATGCCTTACAATTTGGTGTCAAAATACCCTTACATGAGATATTGAGAAGGAATGAGTGAAAATCAGGCCTTTCCTTGCCTTATGTTAAGATTTCCAAAGGTGCCTTAATATGCAAGTTTCAATATTACAAAGCATGTCCCATTTTAAAGCCTCAAATGAAAATTCTATTTAAACCAATGTTCTCAAAATGATGTTTCCAATCAAAATGATATATTGGATGACCTATTTTGGATTCCTAGATCTTCCAAACCAATTTTCAAATTCAACTTTTTAAACTTATAAGCCCTTTTTAGTTCATTTTTAACCAATCATGCAAATCCATGCTATGAGCTTTTCCAACAATTCATGACCTTCTTTCTAGACTTAAAATCACATTTTGAACAACTTTCATGTTTTGAGTTTTTCCATTTGAGGCTTGGAAATAGGAGATATGGCCTTTGCTTAAAATGACCTATAACTGACAAATGACCAAAATACCCCTGCCTTGTTCAAACCATAAGTTGAGTTCCACAAATCCTATCAAGGACTTCTACCACTCAAATTAAATCTAAGGAGATGCTCTTCAACATTCATGTTGACCACGAAATCATAGGAATCATCCTACTAGGGCAAAAGTTGTCTGCAAGTTGGGTGACTTTCTAGGACCCAGATTCACACACCTCTGCTGACCTGTAATTTGTCAAAACCATAACTTGAGCTCTGCAACTCCTATCAAGGACTTCCACCACTAAAATTAAATCTAAGAACAAGCTCTACAACATTCATGTTGTGGGGGAGATGAGATATCAATCACATCTAGAGCTAAAACTGCCTGGAAGATAGGGATCAAACTAGGGTTTTTTCACTGACAATCCTTGGAAACCCTGACTTGAAACTTCTCAAACTCCTCAATCATGATGAGTTGGTCTAGGAATCATCTTCATAACATCTCTATGCATCATCCCATGATCTCATGGCCCTTGGATTAGGTCTCAACCTTCTCCAAATCTTCAGCTGATCTAGGGTTGATCCAGTCAAAACCCTAATTCTACCATTCATGGTTGAATCTCCTGAATTTTTGCACAATGACTTCTCTGGGCTTCATGATGGCTATCAAGACATCTCATACACTTGCTCAAAACATCAAGTTCATTCTCAAAGTCTCAGAATCATCTGAGGAGCTCCCACAACTCCCAAGCTATGAAGCACACAACCCTGGTTTCAACCAATTCCTCTGAGGATCTCTTGAACTGCCTGATGAAGGTATCAACTTTCAAACACTCAGTGAATAAATAATTGTTGGTCAAATTTTGGGGTGCAACAGCTGCCCCTATTCAAACGGCTTGAACCTGACTGGGTGAGAAGCGAACGGCTCTCAACCAATCAAGGTGCGAGACGATTGAATATCGGTAAACCCGAAAATTTGCCAACTGCGCGAGCACACGGTACTCTGCGGGGAACAAATATTTGAATACTGCAACACTAGCTGCTCGACAGCTAGCTGGAGAGATACTGAACTGACATCGCCGTCAGTCATCCACATTAAATTCTTCTGACATTGATTTCAAACACCCAACCTCGCCGCTGGAGAACTGAATCTGACATCGCCGTCGGAAACAAACATCGCTCTGAGAGACACTCGACATCGCCGTCGTACAAACATCATCTCTGATGGGGATTTAAAGAGTCTGACCTCGCCGTCAGACAAATATCCAACCTCGCCGTCGAACCAACATAATCTGACCTCGCCGTCAAATCCAAACGTTCAACCTCGCCGTCGAACAAACATCCAACCTCGCCGCCGGACAAATGATGATCTGACCTCGCCGCCAAATCCAAACGTTCAACCTCGCCGTCGAACAAACATCCAACCTCGCCGCTGGACAAATGATGATCTGACCTCGCCGCCAAATCCAAACGTTCAACCTCGCCGTCAAACAAACATCCAACCTCGCCGCTGGACAAATGATGATCTGACCTCGCCGCCAAATCCAAACGTTCAACCTCGCCGTCGAACAAACATCCAACCTCGCCGCTGGACAAATGATGATCTGACCTCGCCGCCAAATCCAAACGTTCAACCTCGCCGTCGAACAAACATAATTGAATCTAACCTGGGGTTCACCCCTGGTGAATGGAACAAAAGGTATACTTGCGTATTTGAAACTACTCCGCTGGGAATAAGAGACTTAACCGAGCACACTCTGATCTGGGGGTCACCCTCAGAACCATAACGAACATCGGAATACTGCTGCACACTGCCCACCGTAGCACTTCAACATTAAAGATATATGAAACCGTGGCCCCTGGCCATTTCCAGCTCCAGCTAGAAAAAATCTTCAAGTATTTCTAAAGATAGATGGAACCCTGGCCCCTGGCCACTCCAGATCCGCTGGAGAATCTTCAAGTTCTTCTGAAGAAAGATGAAACCCTGCCCGTCGGCTATTCCAGCTTCAGCTGGAAACAACATCCTTGGCCTTCAAGGATGTAAACTTTGCCCGTCGGCAACTCTGCAGGAGGTATCTTCGACTTCAGTCTGAAGAAATGGTCCTTGGCCTTCAAGGATACATGGATCTGCCTTCAGGCAACTCCACCTCTGCTATAGAGCATCCGTGACTTCGGTCAGGGATATACTTCGGCCTTCAGTCCGAAAAATGAATCCTAGGTCATTCATGACCTTGGGGATAACCTTGCCCTTAGGCACCTTCGCTTCAGCTTAGGAAATCTGTGACTTCAGTCAAAGAAATGGTATCCAGAGCCATTCATGACTCTTACGGGGATTCAAACACTTTGCCTTCAGGCAAAACTCTGCTTCAGCTGGAGAAACATCTTCGACTTCAGTCAGAAGAGAAACTATTCACTTGATCGCGATCAATCATCTCCTCAGGATAACTGACTTGGTCTTCAGGCCAACACGGATCACTTTGCATACAACATTTGGAACCTTGTCTTCAGCCACCCGTTGATTCATCAACAGGGAGATCTGAACTCACAGGAACCTTCTGATACCGCCTTCAGGCGTTTACGAAGTCAATCTTCAGATTAGACATCACTGTTAGAGCAGACACATCACGCTGCTAGGGGTTTCAAGAATCATCTTGAACAAACAACTCCGTCGGGCATCTTCAAGAATCATCTCGAACTGCTGACCTTCCTGGAGACTTTATTCTGCTGCGCATATTCCGGGAATCTTCCTGGGCAACTCTTGCTGGGGACGCTACTGGGGAACTCAAGAATCATCCTAAGCAAACAACTCGGGAACCTGCTGAGGAATTCGAGAATTATCTCGAACTGAAAACTTCGCTGGGGATCTCAAAAACCATCTTGAGCGAGCGACTGTGGGGATTACACCGGGGTCTTTAAGAATCATCTTAGGAAAACGACCTCGCTGGGGAGAATATCAGGAATCATCCTGAGCAACTGATCTTTCGGTGGAATACCTGTAAGGCAAGAATAATAATGACCTAGATCATGCTTATGATGCATATGCTTCTGCGCTATGCCCCACACGGTGGGAATGATATGCGTTTATGCTAAATGCCGTGCAATCATGCACAATGCTATGCAACGTTAAATGCTATGCAGTGTTAAATGCTATGCAGTCATGCACAATGATGCGATCCCGTCCGCAAAATAAATGCCGAAGGGGAATTCTCCTGTCAAGGAGACAAGAACTACTCAGGTAGAGGAATCATCCTGCTGAGGAGAACGCGGACACGCCAATATCAATAGGCTTCGTCTGGGGAATTGGTCTTCCGGTTGACTGCTGCAGGGAAAACAACTTCAGCTGACTGCTGCAGGGGAACGAAGCTCTACGAGAACTTGGACCTGCTGATATCAATCGCGAGAATAAACTGCGTGGCCGTCTCGACTACTCTTCTGGGGAGGATAACTCTGTGGGGAAACAACTTCAGCTGCTCAACACTCCACTGGGGAAAAACCAATCATGATCTGATCACCTTCCAAGGATTCGGCTCTCTTGGGCATCCGCAAACTCGGCTGAGGAAGGAGAAGTCCTTCTGCTTCGCCAAAGAGAGTGCGACTCTGGGAAAATACAACATCGGCTGCCCCACGCTCTGCTAGGGAACATCCACTCAAGGTCCCAACTGCTTCCAAGGATTCTGCTTTTCTGCGGACTCAGCCGGGGAGAGAAATCATTCTACTTCACTGGAGAGTACGACTCTGGTGCGGAATTTCAATTTCGCTAGGGAAGAAAGAACCATCTGTCTTCGGGGGAGAGTACAACTCTGCAGGGGACTACAACATCAGCTGTTCCAACACTCTACCGGGGAAGAGGGAATCATCCAACTTCAGGAGAGAGCATAGCTCTGATGGGGAATCTCAATTCCGCTGTAGACTTTACTGGGGAAACACGAGTTGCGGCACCCGAACACTTCTACGAAATCTGCACTTGTGACCCGGTGCTGGGGAAAGACGACATCATTCTTCGGTGCTTGGCTCAGCTGATGAGGTGACGTTCCTTCAGGATGCGTCTGCTTGGGGAAGAGAATCATCTCTGCGCGGGGAGACATATCAATGCTCAATATTCTGATTCTGATTCTGCGGAGGAGAGACTACTGAACTCTGCTGGAGAAGGAGGGCTCGCCCCACTTCAGGGATGCGCACGGCACATCTTCTGGAAGGTACTACACCTGCAACAACACAAGCAAACAGACAAGATACCCTCCTCCAAGGGGCCTATCCAGGTCATTATCTCGTGACAATATTCAGTTAATTAATTGTTTCAACAATCAATGGGCCTAGGCCCGTAAGTTTATGTATGCGCATTTTATTAAAAAACATCGGCGTTTTCATTTGCAAACAAAACAAATAAATGCTAAATGGGCAAGTAGAGTTGCTGAATGATGTGCATTTTATTGATGATGAACCCCTGAATGGGCAAAAATGTTTTACAACAGAGGCAAGCTCCTGGAATGAGGAAGCCGCGCAAAAATAAAACATAAATATACATCAGTATATACAAATGTCGGCAACGAGGCGTAGACGAACACCATGAGTTGATCCCTCTAAGACCCACTCGACTTCGATACTTCTCCGATGCTTCAGCTTCGGAAGAGATTGATTCGGATGAACGGCCCTCAGGTCTTCCAAACCACTAAACAATGAAAGTCCACACGCGGAACGCAGTCATTTGCTTATTCAAATCCCTAACTTTTGCGTGAACCGCCCTTTACGGGTTTTCAGTTCACCGGGATACCCTTTTTTGCCGAAGCCGCCCAGTGTAGGTTTTCGACTTCGCGGGTGTACATTTTTTCAATATATCCCTAATTTTTGCCCGAACCTTTTATTCTGTTTTTGGTTCGCCAGGATGCCTTTTTTTGCCTGGACTCTTTCTTCTTTGTCCAGCGGGTCTCTTTCAAGCAAAGTATTTTTTAACTGCGTCCGCGTTCACCGGGGATGCAAAATCTTCACCATCCATCGTGGATAACAACAAAGCTCCTCCTGAGAAGACCTTGTTGACGACATACGGCCCTTCGTAATTCGGAGTCCACTTGCCCCGGTGATCGGAGTGTGGCGGAAGAATCTTCTTCAGGACGAGATCACCCGTCTGAAAGCTTCTAGGACGCACCTTCTTATCATAAGCTTTCTTCATTCGGCTTTGGTACAGGCGACCAAATGCAATCGATGCTAACCTCTTCTCGTCCATCAGGCTGAGTTGGTTCAAGCGATTCGTAATCCATTCTGCCTCGTCGAGTTTTACATCAACCAAAACTCGCAAAGAAGGAATCTCCACTTCTAACGGTAGGACAGCTTCCATACCGTACACCAAGGAGAAAGGAGTTGCCCCGGTCGACGTACGCACCGTCGTACGATAACCGTGCAAGGCAAACGGCAGCATCTCGTGCCAATCTTTGTACGTCACAACCATCTTCTGAACAATCTTCTTTATGTTCTTGTTGGCCGCTTCAACAGCGTCATTCATCTTTGGCCGGTAAGGAGATGAGTTGTGGTGTTCAATCTTGAAGCTCTGGCACAGCTCCTTCATCATCTTGTTATTCAAATTCGAACCATTATCAGTAATGATCCGCTCGGGAATTCCATAGCGACAGATGATGTCCCTCTTTATGAATTTAGCTACCACTTGCTTGGTCACATTAGCGTACGAGGCTGCCTCCACCCATTTGGTGAAGTAGTCGATAGCTACCAGAATGAAACGATGACCATTGGATGCAGTGGGCTCGATCTTGCCTATCATGTCGATGCCCCACATGGAGAACGGCCAAGGGGAGGACATGACATTCAATGGGCACGGCGACACATGAACTTTATCAGCATAAATCTGGCATTTATGACATTTCTTCGCGAATCTGAAGCAATCCGACTCCATAGTCAGCCAGTAATACCCCGCTCTCAGAATGTTTCTCGTCATGGCATGCCCGCCGGCGTGCGTACCAAATGTGCCCTCATGAACTTCTTCCATGAGCATACTCGCCTCTTTCTCATCCACACATCTGAGCAGCACGAGATCGTGGTTTCTTTTATATAACACTCCATCAGGATTGAGATAAAAGTTTCCAGATAGCCTCCTTAGAGTCTTCTTATCCTGGGTTGACGCACCCGCGGGATACTCCTTAGTCATGAGGAAGGTCTGGATGTCGTGGAACCATGGCTTGCCGTCATTGGCATCCTCTATTGCAAAGACAAATGCTGGTCTGTCAAGACGCGAAAGAACAATGCTTGGAGCTTCATTCCAAAGATTGACCTTATACATCGAAGCCAACGTGGCTAAGGCATCAGCCATTTGATTTTCAGCCCTGGGTACATGATGAAGTTCCACTCGATCGAAGAACGGAAGTAGCCTCCTGGCATAATTCATGTACGGCACTATATTCGCTTGACGAGTTTCCCACTCCCCTTTAATCTGATTGATTACAAGCGCTGAGTCACCATATATGTCTAGATTCTTGATTCTCAAATCAATTGCCTCTTCTAGACCCATAATACATGCTTCATACTCGGCTTCATTGTTGGTAACTGGAAACGTCAGTCTCGCAGTAAACGGGATGTGGGATCCGTGAGGGGTCGTGATGATAGCCCCGATACCACTTCCATAGGAATTAACCGCTCCGTCGAATATCAACTTCCACTGAGACTTCCTATCTGGCCCCTCATCGGGCAATGGCTCATCGCAATCCTTCGTTTTGAGAAACATAATGTCCTCGTCAGGGAATTTGAACTTCATCGGCTGGTAGTCTTCGATTGGCTGTTCGGCAAGGTAATCAGACAATACGCTTCCCTTAATGGCTTTCTGAGAGACGTACTGAATATCATATTCTGTTAACACCATTTGCCATCTGGCAATCCTGCCCGAAAGAGCCTGCTTCTCGAAGACGTACTTGATCGGATCCATCTTCGAAATTAGCATAGTGGTGTGATTGAGCATATACTGTCGTAGACGTTTGGCGGCCCAAGCTAATGCACAACACGTCTTCTCCAGCATCGAGTATCGAGATTCACACTCAGTGAACTTTTTACTCAAATAATAAATGGCATGCTCTTTTCTGCCCGTCTCGTCGTGCTGACCGAGAACACACCCCATACTATTCTCCAGAACCGTCAGGTACATGATTAATGGTCGTCCAACCACTGGGGGTATCAAGATTGGAGGTTCTTGAAGATACTGCTTTATTTTGTCGAATGCCTTCTGGCAATCCTCATTCCAAGTAATCGCCTGATCTTTCTTTAAAAGCTTGAGCATCGGTTCACAAGTGGCCGTGAGCTGAGAGATAAACCTTGCAATGTAGTTTATTCGGCCCAGGAAACCACGAACTTCTTTTTCTGTTTTCGGCGCTGGCATTTCTTGGATAGCTTTTATCTTCGCAGGATCGACTTCAATACCTCGTTCACTAACGATAAACCCCAATAACTTTCCGGACCGCACTCCGAAAGTGCACTTGTTAGGATTCAGCCTCAGCCTGAACTTCCTAAACCTTTCAAACAGCTTCAACAAGTTGACCAGATGCTCTTCCTCTGTTTGGGACTTTGCAATCATGTCATCAACATAGACCTCGATCTCATGATGAATCATATCATGAAACAAAGTTACCATTGCTCGCTGGTAAGTGGCCCCTGCGTTCTTCAGACCGAAGGGCATTACCTTATAGCAGAATGTTCCCCAAGGGGTGATGAACGTCGTTTTCTCCATGTCCTCCGGTGCCATCTTAATCTGATTGTAACCGGAGAAGCCATCCATGAACGAAAACACGGAAAATTGGGCTGTGTTGTCGACCAACACATCGATGTGAGGCAACGGGAAATCATCCTTAGGGCTCGCCCTGTTCAAATCCCGATAATCGACGCACATGCGTACCTTACCGTCCTTCTTCGGTACAGGCACTATGTTGGCGACCCACGGAGGGTAAGTGGTAACGGCTAGAAATCCTGCGTCCAACTGCTTCTGGACCTCTTCTTTGATTTTTACAGCCATGTCTGGTCTCGTCCTCCTGAGCTTCTGCTTGACTGGAGGGCAATCTTCTCGCAACGGCAAGCGATGAACCACGATGTCAGTGTCAAGTCCGGGCATATCCTCATATGACCAAGCAAAGACGTCACTATACTCTCGAAGCATCTCGACCAGTCTATGCTTGATATCATTCTGCAGCGCAGCCCCCACTCTGACATTTCTGATGAGCTCCTCAGAACCCAGATTTACAATCTCAATATCCTCCTCGTGAGGCAGAATAACCTTTTCTTCTTGTCTCAATAAGCGGGCCAACTCTTCCGGAAGGTCTTCGTCTTCATCAATCTCATCCTCGACTTGATAGATCGGGCAATCAAAGTCGTAGTGAGCCGTAGAGGGTCCAGAGTCGATGTCATCTGTTATGTGGATCCTGCAATAACAAGGGTTAAGTTTAAAGCAAGAATATGCAGGTTAGCACAAACCTCATTGCCATTTTGCTGTTTTTCAAAATAAACATAAAACAGGAATAACAGAGAACACAATATTTGAGTACGAAGAAAACGCCTTTTATTTATTAACAAAATGCATACACATAATCCAACAAGGCCCTGACAGTAAAACCACTATGCCCCGGGCAGGACATAGGGTTGTACAAAGATTGTAAAAAGCAAATCATTACTCTTCACTTGTCAGCTTGATAATCTCCTTGATGGTCCAATTGTGGAGGCGCTCGCCTGGCTTGCTCGGTTGAATCCAGGCGTCAAGATCGCAATCACTATCCCCGCTGTCCTCGGACGCAGCGTTGATGCTCTCGAAAATTACTCCACCCTTGGTGAATAGGATCAGCCCCTTTCCACGAGACGAACTGCCAGAAGAAGATGAAGCTTCAACTTCAGGAGAATATCCCAATCCAAACTTATCCTGCTTGATTGGTATATCCAAGACATCCCCCCAGCCTGGGGTGGAGCCGGCTTCGACGACGGCCCGAGCTTCCTTAAACGAGGAGAGATTCATCTCTTGCTTCTCTGCGACGACAGGAGCTACCTCCTTCACCTTGACGGTTTCAAATGCTTGGCAAAGCGTTTCATGGATCTCGCCATCCATTTCAACGTATTTAAAGGACGACAGGTGGCTCACCATGATGTCCTCCTCACCACAGACGGTTACTATGCTGCCCCCAACAGCATATTTAAGCTTCTGATGCAGCATGGACGTCACGGCACCAGCGGCATGGATCCATGGCCGACCTAAGAGGCAACTATAGGCGGGCATGATATCCATGATATAGAAAACCGTATTGAATGTCTCTGGACCAACTTGAATTGGCAGGGTCAACTCTCCGAAGACGTGGCGCTTGGTCCCATCAAAGGCTTTCACGACCAGATCACTGGGCGTGCATAGCAATCCACGGGTATCCAACTTCATCAGTGCCTTCTTCGGAAGCACATTAAGCGAGGAACCCGTATCCACCAGGACATGTGACATGACGGTACCTCTGCACTCTATTGAGACGTGCAGGGCGTTGTTGTGATCTCTTCCCTTAGGAGTCAGCTCTAGATCTGTAAAACCCAGCCCATTACCGGCATTAACATGGGCTACCACCTCCTCGAGTTGATTTACTGATATCTCCTGCGGCACGTATGCAGCATTCAATACCTTCAGTAACGTGTTGCGGTGCGCTTCAGAACACAGCAACAAGTTAAGAATCGAGATCTTTGACGGAGTCTGGTGAAGATGATCTACAATTTTGTAGTCACTTTTCTTGATTAGTCGCATGAACTCTTCAGCATCTTTGACTAGCAAATCTTTTTCTGCCCTAGCGGGGACCTCTTCAACAGCTTTACCTTTACCCTTATCCACAGCGTCAGCTCGGACCACTTTCTCTGCTGCAACCTCTGCTGGCGCAAATACTCTACCACTTCGAGTGATACCACTGACTTCGGTAAGATTCTGCACAGTCGATCCGAATGGCTCTAGCTCTATCTTCTGACCATTACAATAAACTTCGGCACTATAATGCCATGGAACGACATTAGTGCTTTCGAATGGGATCGGTCCGGCCCTGGTGATAGTGATAGTAGGCGGACGGGGCGCAGAAATAGTAATAGGGTGACGAGGAATAGTAATGGTAGCAACTTCGTCTGCCTGCTTCAGCACGACTTCCCCTGATGCACTCTCAACGCTCCGGCTGAACTGCAAAATACCCTCGGACATCAGACTCTGGATACCTTCGATCAACTGCTCACACCCATCAGGAAGTGTAGCACAAGCCATACATAACTCTCCACATCCAGGAAAGAAGCCCTTCTTCAGCAACTTAGCCTTGACAAAACTCAGCGGCGTCTTCAAATCTTTGACATCAGTCAGCAAGTCCGCACTCTCTTCTGTGATAACAGCATTCACTCCGCCCCCCTTATGATGAGGCATCAGGTTTTTGGTAACGTTGGGCACGTTGTCAGAAAAGTTAATAACCTTGGCGTCCACCAAGTCCTGGACTTTGTGCTTAAAAGCTTTACAATTCTCAATCGTATGGCCAGGTGCCCCAGTGTGGAATTCACAAGTAGCATTGGCATCATACCCCGGTGGTGGTGCCCCTGTTAAGGGAGCCAACGTCCTCTTTTGAACTAATTGGAGCTGAAGCAACGTTTGCAAAAGCTGTGCATACGACATAGGAGGAGTTTCAAAATGACGACTTGCCATAGGAGCCCGATTCTGATATCTTTTATACCCCTGCTGATTCTGCTGCTGAGGCTGCTGCTGCTGCTGCTGCGGCTGCGGTGGAGCAGCTGGGATATTTATGCTAGCAATCTGAGGCTGAGGGCCCTTGCCCTTTCTCCTAGCATTAGTGACAGCACTGGCATCTCCCTCTCGACGCTTGCCAGCGTAAGGTTTCTTACTACCTCCTCCAGCTGAGGATGATTCGCCCTGAATTTTTCCAATCTTTATACCGTTCTCAACATACTCGCCCAAAGTGATGAGAGCCGAGAATGTTCCAGACATGCCGCTGACCAGCTTTTCATAGTAGATTCCAGGGAGGGTAGCCACGAACATTTGCACTAGCTCACGCTCAACCATCGGCGGTTGAACCCGAGCAGCCAATTCACGCCACCGCTGGGCGTATTCTTTAAAGCTTTCATTGTTCCGCTGTGAGAGATTCTGAAGCTGAACTCGGTTGGGAGCCAAGTCGTTATTGTATTGATAGTGGAGGACGAACGCTTCTGCAAGATCTTTCCAGGTGCGCACAGTAGCGGGCTCCAAACCCATATACCATTCGAGCGATGGACCAGAAAGACTATCCTGAAAGAAGTGCATCAGCAACTTCTCATCGTCAGAATAAGCGGACATCTTTCTATAATAAGATCGGAGGTGAACACGGGGGCAAGTAGTACCCTTATACTTCTCGAAGGTAGGCACCTTGAATTTGTGAGGTACTTTAAAGTCAGCAATCAACCCGAGCTTGGACATGTCAACGCCCAATGTGTTCTGATTTTCGATGTCTCTCATCTTGTCTTCCAGCGCCTTGAACCTGAGTCGAGCTTCAGCATTCAACTCTGCTTCTACACCTCTCTGAGAGAATACGTCATCCTGATGGTCCTCCAGCCACGGTTGAGACACCAACAAATTTCCTGCACCAGCATTGCCGTTGACCGGCCCTATGTTAACATTGGCTCCCAGACTGCCATTGCCGACGCCTGCCGCATTGAGTCCGAGATTAGTCATCAGGTTGCCGTTAGCACTGCCGTTGCCCCCGGCGACAGGAACAACATTCTGTGGAGCATCCACTGGAGGAGGAGTAGGCACGGCCCCTCCATGAAGTATGCCATTACTGTCAACCCTGGAGATCAGAGGTTGAACCAGAGTACGAAGCTGGTCTTGACCATTCGCGACCACCTGCATCAGCTCCATAAAACGATCCATCCGTTCACGGAGTTCTTGAACATCTGACTGCACCTGGTCCATTATCCTTGTCTGATTAGCGCGAGTTGAGTAGCGGTGAATGAGTCTTTGATCAATCCTGGAGATCGAAAGCAGCTCGGAACCTGAAAAACCTATCAACAATAAAGGTTAGGAAAAGCAATAAGATATACACCATGCAAATATGCTTCATGCAGATGCATGCGTGTGTCTGTGTGCGTGGGAGATTTTCCCCCGATCCTAGTGCCTTAGTGCCAGTGCCGATAATAATAAGAGGGAGAAGAAATCCGAGCCCGATCATGGAAACATCAATCTCATATATATATGGAAAGGCCTATCAAGGCAGTACACAGTATCAGCGAGTACAAATCAACAGCATGACCTCAGCCAACAAGTCTGGTGATGGTCAGCATACAACAAAGATCAAAATCAACAGGGATATAACTAGTCAAGCACGGCCACGGGCGCGATACTCTGCTAACAACTCCTTTGTCTCTGAATGATCTGGCGAAGTGAGCAACCCCTCAACGAGTAGTTCCCTCTGCCTGATAGTATGCCGAAGCCCTTGAACTGAACTCTCCCAAGCTCCTTCGCCAAAGCAATCCTCCAGTTTCCGCTTCCTAGACTCAAACATCAGCTTATGCTCCTTCAGGCTAGCAATAGCTTTGTTGAGACGGGCCTCAGCAGAGTACCTGCGGGCGGTCTCTTCATCAAACCTCCGCTCACTGTCCTTCACTTCGGTCTCTAGCTTAGAAATCTGCAGCATCAGCTTGTCTTCTCGCTCCTTCCTGGTGGCCATGGAAGTCTTCCAATGCTGGTCGAACTTAGATATTCTCCGATAAGCTTCCCCCAAATGCTGCTTCTTCGTAGCTAGCACATCATTAGCAGCTCTGAAGTCTTGACCTAAGCGTTCCCGATCAGCAATCTGCTTTGCCAAGTCTGCACCCAATTGGTTCACCGACTCTGTTTGCTTTTTGAGAGCATGCACGGCTTCGTTCCTCTCACTTCGAAGCTGAGCTAACTCCTTCTCTAATTCTGCATTTCCCCTCTTCAGTTCCTCACACTCGGCCAATACCCGGTTGTGCTGATGAATGGACACAGTGGTAGGCTCTTCGACTGGTGGAGGACTCTCTGGTCTGACATGAGGGAATGGCATCCCTATAGCGCTGGCTCTGGCTCTGATCCAATCTGAATAAGGAGGGTAGGCTTGGCTGTTGCTCTTCCCCAACAAAGGCTTTCCTCTCGTGCTGATATTGTTCCATGCATACTGAAGCTTGGACAACAAATCCCCCTCTAGAATACCCGTGAGGTACAGAGATTCCCGTACCTCTTCTTCCTTCGGTGGAGTCCTCAAAGCATATGCAAACTGACGAACTAGCAATGATGGATTGTAGTTGATGCAACCCTTCCTACCTATCAGAGGTACGTTAGGAAACCCACTACAACTGAAGATCACCTCGGTGCCTAACCTGTCTCTGTCAACGAACCAATCAATGTCTTCTGCCGACAAACTCATCAGACGCTCAGGCCACTCAGCTGGGGCTGCAGACAAGACAGAAGAACCCTTCTTAGGCAAATGACTATCAAACCACTTGTACAACAACGGTACGCAGCATGAAACATTCTTCCCTCTCCGGTTCTCATTCTTGTAATGCACTGAATGGTAAACGTCTCCGATCAGAGTAGGGACTGGATTCCCTGAGGCAAAGATATGGAATGCATCAAAGTCTACGAAATCAGGCATGCTGGGAAATAGGATAATTCCATATATGCATAAAGCAAGGATGGCGTTGAAGGCGTCCCAACATTTGTCCTTAGCACACTGCTGAGCCTTAGCTATCAGAAATTGCAGAGAGAACCCTGGGACCTTGTTCCAACTTGTCACCACTAACTCAGAAGCGCTCAAATGGAGTGAGGAAGCCAAACCAACCAGATCAGGCTCAGCATCCATGTGGACAAAAGGCATCTGCCTTTTGATAGGCACACCCAGCATATCAGCATACTCTTCCAATGTCGGCGCGAGGATGAAGTCATGAAAAGTGAAACACCTCAAGGGGGGGTCATAAAACTGCAGGAGAGCATGTAACCCATTCAACTCGGACGTAGAAGGTTTGTAAACCAGGCTAAGCAACCTGCCATAAGACTTCCTGAACCTATCCTTCACAGAATCCTCTGCCAGGGCTATCAAACCGGTCAGCTTCGACACATCGGGGGTCAGGAACTTGTATGCAACAGTCTTCCTGAGAGAAGCCATAATAACAGTAGAAGACGAGAAATCCGGGATCGGGGAAACGGTACCTGCAACACAGACACACGTTAATGGAATGCAGATGAATGCGCAAACTAATGCAAAATGCAGGTATGCAATAATATATCCAGGTGGCTGCTGTGGGGATTCGGTATCAACAGTCACTGATGAGAGGGAAACCCCGGTGTAAGACCACTAATCTGATCTGCTGAGAATAACCATCTGATAGGACCGAGATCAAAATTCTGTTCTGACAAGAGTAAGTGACTGATAATAAGGACCCCGGGTGCAAGATCAAGGAACATCTGTTGAAGTCTTCAGACCCCAAATCAAAATCTGCCCTATCAAGAACAAACACACAGCTGCTGATGAGATCTTCAGACCTCACTCAAAATCTGCCCTATCAAGAACAAATAACATCTGCCGATGAGGTCTTCAGACCTCACTCAAAATATGCTCCATCCAGAACAAACCACTGATGATAACACACTGATCAAAGCCTGCTCTATCAAGGACAGACAAACACCCGGCGACAAGATCCTCTGATCAAAAACTGGCTCTGTCAAGAACAAACATATCTGTAACTGAGAACCCAACATAACTGATTTATTGCCAAGAAAACCAGGTAGTCTGAAGGTCTAAGTTTCCTGCAATAAACCCAGTCCCACTCACAGGTATGGACCTAGACTGACTCAAGGTACGGCATCCTATGCGTTCATCAGCGTCACAGACTTTCAAAACTGATGATACGATTCCCAGAAGGAGTGGCATCATCAAGTCTTGAAGAGGCCTCACTTAGCTGAATCACAAATGATCGGTCCCCAGAGTCGACAATCCACCAAACCAGCAACCGTCTCAACCCAAAGGGTTGAAAGTGAAGCCAACCGGATGAACCTCGTCTGAGCGTGGATTTCATGAGACACTAGTGCCTGCAAAACAAGCACGCGCCCACTAATTTCCACTCTAAGTCTATGGTGCACTCAAGCCTGGGTCTGGCTTCTCACTCAATCAGAACTCCCATCCCACAACAGCACAAATAATCATATTTTACTGAATATAAAATGCGGGAAATAAAGTGCGAGAAGTAAAAATGCGATAAATAAATGCAACCCAACAAGTAAACACACAAACGGTAGGATTGACTCTCTTAAGGGACGTTGGATCCCAAAATTGACTCGCTTTCGGGACGTTGGATCCCTAGGAAACTATCAAGTCCCCAGCAGAATCGCCAGCTGTCGCTTGCGCGAAAATAAGGTGCCGGCATGACAGAAGAGTCGCCACCTTTCGTTATTTATCCCTCAGAGCGGGAAAGGAAACGATCGGAAAAACCTGACGAAAAAGGGTAAGACAAGGTCATCGCAACCATTGTCTGGGTTCGGGAGTCGGTTACGTAAGGGGAAGGTATTAGCACCCCTCACGTCCGTCGTACTCGACGGGATCCTCGCTTGTTTGTTTACTTGGACGGGTTGGTTATAATCTATCTACCTATCAAGGCTGGCTGAAAAAAGAAAAGAAAAATGACTCGGCAAAGCATCGCACTTTATGCCTACGTATTCTCATCAGAGAATGAGAAATCAGAGTCAACATAGTTCGCCCTACGAAGGATTACGGGGAAAGGTGGCTCGCTAGGATATCACATCCTATGCCTACGTACTTTCATCTGGTATGAAAGATCAGAGCAAACGTAGTTCGGCTAACTACGGGTTATCTCCTAAAAGAAGTGTTTTTTATTGTGTTTGCGATTTCAACCGCACTAGAGACTATGACCTGAGAGTGAATGGGTCGCATGTCACCCAAAGGTTACCATACTAAACATCCAGACTGTGGAAAAGAAACTCTCCCACAATCCTTTCTCAGATAGCTTAAGGCTCGTACCGTACGAAAGAAATCATTCATGATTACTGTATCTTAAACTGCTTTGAGATGAGAAGAGAACAGGCCCAACTAGGAGGGAGACTATCAAGTCCTACTGTTGTCATGCCATGGATTCATCCTATGGTCGAGGTTTGAACAGGGAACTCCTAGATGTTGTCATGCATAGGTTTCAACCTAAAATTCTATCATCAAATCCTTATCCAAGGAAATGAGAGTCCTAAGGGATCATGTCAATGATACACCAGAACAGACAAAAGCATCAGCTTAACAGTAAAATGCATGCAATGCAAGTGAGGGAGGAAGTGTGTGTGGGGCTTCAGCCTCCACAAGCTCGTCTCAACCTCAAGCCAGTCATGAAATAACAGTAATCATACTGAAAAATAAACAACATGCGATCAAGCAATAAACAGTAAACTGCAGTCATACAGATAAAAGAAATGAAATGCTACCCAGCAAAGTAAACACATGGGCAAGGGAGCTGGGCTCTACCGAATACCCGCAAGCAAAGCCAAGCAATAACAATACAATCAGATGCCCTCATGCTCTTAGACTGAACTTAGTCTAGATGGGCTTAGTCTAATGCAGCAGACAAATCAGACAAAACACACAATACATCAAAGAAAACAGAAGAAAGCCTTAGCTTCTCCAGCAGCAACCCAGTCTTCAGACTTCAGAGATCACTTGCTTTCCAGGTATCAAACCTACAGTATGAGTATCAACTCATCTTCTCCCTTGAGCTTCAGCTCCTTTGATCAGCTCTACCTTCAGGTTTCACTATCTCCAGGGATCTTCAATCATCCACTTGATCTTCACAGAGTCTTCAGACTTCAATAATCTTCAAGGAACCATCCTCTTCAAGGCCTCAGCTTCTATCTTCAATGGCTCTAATGCTCCAGCAAACATGATTCAGTTAATAAGATGAAGTGAGGATGTTACAGTGCTCACTGACTTCCAAAGGATGCCATTGAGAACTTAACATCAAAGGAGAGGCTCTCTCAAAGTTCTACCTTATAGGGCAAGGTCACTAATCCCTCCAAAGGAGAGAGGTGAATACCCTTAAGGGACTCTATGTCACAGAGAAGAAAGGAGGTGAACAAGACACTCTTTGTTTATTGAACAAAGTATTCTATCTAGGGCTTTGCCTATGCCCCTATAAACCTATAAACAAAACAACAAAAGCTATGCTAAACTCCTCTGCAAGGTCTTCAAAGCTTCCATGATGATCCACAAGGTCTTCAACTCAATCTTCAAAGCTCACACACTCAAAAGAGAAGGAAGGAAAACACAACAATACAACTTATGCCTTTAAGCAACACACATACTATCCATACATTCAAAAATCAATGAAAAATACTAAAACACCATACAATATCCTAGCAAAATTCTAGGGGATTCTATACATACTTACCCTTAACCCATGTATTCCCCATACACTAATTTGGCCTATGAACCCCAAAACAAATTTGCTCAAGTCTACCTATACAACCTAAAACCCTAATTAGAGCACCTAAATGTCTAACAATCAAACTACATCAAATTTTAATCTAAAAATTGCGAATTAAATCCTATATGAAACTAGGATTCAATATCTAATTACACAAAAAAGAATGAATTAAAAAGACTAAAGGAAGGTCCTAAAAGAAATTCTACAAAATTGGATATCAAACTAAACATATTAAAAAGCCATTAAAATGAAAAATATACTAAAAATATGAAAATAAAATAAAATGAAAATTTTATTTGTTGAGAATTTTCTAGACAGATTCATTAACATATAGAAAAAACAAGAATTGAAAAATATTTATTTTTCTATTTTTTATGAATTTTATAAAGTGCAAGAAAATTAAATGGAATTAAAATAAAAAAGAAATCAATTAAAGGGGAGGGGGTGTGATAAGCAAGACACGCTAGTTCAATATTTGAGATGGGCCAAACTGGGGGTGCGGATAGAAGCGAATCCATTAAGCCCAGACGCTTCCACTAATTGAAACGGCAGCGTTTCAGCGCTAGGGTTCCCTCCGTTTCTCATTTTAAATGTTGGCCGTTAGATGAGATGATTTGGTCAAATTCCTGGGACCAATCCAACGATGGACAGCCATCGTCCCCAAAATGCATTAGGGTTTTCAGACGCAGCTTCCATGCATGCTTTTTCTCCTTGCTCGTTCTCCCTCCACACTCAATGAAAGTCAAAAGTTCCAAAAGCAAAGTTGATCTATTAATCACCAGGAACACAACTATGCTCATATTTTCCATTGAATCTTCTTAAAACTCGCAAACAGAATGGATGAAGTTCTTGGTTCCACCATTTTCACTGATATTGATCATGAGGATTCTCAATTCTAATGGTGCAATTATGTTCTACACGTTATCCTGATCTCATTAAGCAATAACATGCTAACTGATACTCACCACACGACCTGTTCTTGCAGATTAAAGAAACTAACACCTGTTATGAAACTCCATGGATCTTGCTCTAATTCTCAGGGTTTAATCAACTAACCTAGCTTAACAATTCTACACCTAAGATCTAACCTAACTATGCATAATTAAGGAGGAATGAGTGAATTCACCAACCTGTCAAGTATCAATGGTGGAGGTAGGAACAGCTCCCTTCAATGCTTGCTCTTGCTTCCAAACACTCCTCTAATGGTGTTAAGCTTTCTGTTTGCAAGGATCTTGAAGATGATAGCCTCTAGTGATCAATTCATGGATTTGCTTGCTCTTGAAGAATGCTTGAAAACCTTGCTTTTCTCTCCCTCTCTTCCACTAAATTCTCCAACTTTCACCAACCCCTTACTCATCATGATTCACTCTTTTTATAACCATCATTGGAAAAGTCTAGGACCATCTAGAATGATCTAGAAAGTCCTTGAAATCTCATGTGATGACAAATTGAATTTCTCTCATCTCATGCCTTATGCCTTACAATTTGGTGTCAAAATACCCTTACATGAGATATTGAGAAGGAATGAGTGAAAATCAGGCCTTTCCTTGCCTTATGTTAAGATTTCCAAAGGTGCCTTAATATGCAAGTTTCAATATTACAAAGCATGTCCCATTTTAAAGCCTCAAATGAAAATTCTATTTAAACCAATGTTCTCAAAATGATGTTTCCAATCAAAATGATATATTGGATGACCTATTTTGGATTCCTAGATCTTCCAAACCAATTTTCAAATTCAACTTTTTAAACTTATAAGCCCTTTTTAGTTCATTTTTAACCAATCATGCAAATCCATGCTATGAGCTTTTCCAACAATTCATGACCTTCTTTCTAGACTTAAAATCACATTTTGAACAACTTTCATGTTTTGAGTTTTTCCATTTGAGGCTTGGAAATAGGAGATATGGCCTTTGCTTAAAATGACCTATAACTGACAAATGACCAAAATACCCCTGCCTTGTTCAAACCATAAGTTGAGTTCCACAAATCCTATCAAGGACTTCTACCACTCAAATTAAATCTAAGGAGATGCTCTTCAACATTCATGTTGACCAAGAAATCATAGGAATCATCCTACTAGGGCAAAAGTTGTCTGCAAGTTGGGTGACTTTCTAGGACCCAGATTCACACACCTCTGCTGACCTGTAATTTGTCAAAACCATAACTTGAGCTCTGCAACTCCTATCAAGGACTTCCACCACTAAAATTAAAGCTAAGAACAAGCTCTACAACATTCATGTTGTGGGGGAGATGAGATATCAATCACATCTAGAGCTAAAACTGCCTGAAAGATAGGGATCAAACTAGGGTTTTTTCACTGACAATCCTTGGAAACCCTGACTTGAAACTTCTCAAACTCCTCAATCATGATGAGTTGGTCTAGGAATCATCTTCATAACATCTCTATGCATCATCCCATGATCTCATGGCCCTTGGATTAGGTCTCAACCTTCTCCAAATCTTCAGCTGATCTAGGGTTGATCCAGTCAAAACCCTAATTCTACCATTCATGGTTGAATCTCCTGAATTTTTGCACAATGACTTCTCTGGGCTTCATGATGGCTATCAAGACATCTCATACACTTGCTCAAAACATCAAGTTCATTCTCAAAGTCTCAGAATCATCTGAGGAGCTCCCACAACTCCCAAGCTATGAAGCACACAACCCTGGTTTCAACCAATTCCTCTGAGGATCTCTTGAACTGCCTGATGAAGGTATCAACTTTCAAACACTCAGTGAATAAATAATTGTTGGTCAAGGAAGTATATAATATTCAGTAAGTTGTTGCTTTTGTTTTAGCCTTTACTGTTTTGTTTGCGAAAAAGTGCCCGATGTTTTTTTATAAAACTTTGCATACATAAACTTGTGGCTTCGCTGATAATCATTAAAACATTGATTTGCTTGAACAATGTCACAGATGATGACCAAGATGTTCTTAACTTTGTGTTGAGCCGGCCTTCGGGTTCGATGCATGGTTTATTTAATAAATGCCTGATGGTGGAATCAGATGATCTTTCCGACTTAGTTTCGTTTGCCTGCATGATAGCAAATGTTCTTCCGACTGCGTGTCGAGGTTTTCTGGTTGGTAATTAGTTAGCTTATTGCCGTTGCAATTACCAGATACAGTTATTTTCAGATATTTTGTCCCAATAACAAGTTTGCAATTCCTTTTTAGGGTTAGCAAATTTCTGGGTTCTTTGGTATTCAACTGTCTTTTACCTTGATTTTTTTAAAGCCGTTCGCTTTTCACCCATTCAGGTCCAAATCGTTTGAATAGGGGCAGTTGTTGTACCCCAAAATTTGACCAACCCTTTCCCCTCACTTGGCTTATGTTTCATTTCATTTTAGCATTTGCATTTGCATAGCATTGTTCTTAACAGGGGATCAAGAGAGGTGTGCCATTCAAGAGAAGAGTCTCAGGGATTCCAAGCTCAAGCATAAAAAATACTTTCCATGGATGGTGAAGATTTCACATCCCCTGTGAACGCAGACGCAGTTAAAAAATACTTTGCTTAAAAGAGACCCGCTGGAAAGAAAAAGAATATCCAGGAAAAAACGGGGCATCCCGGCGAACCATAAAAAGATTGGGTTCGGGCAAAAGTTAGGGATAAAAAAAATAAAAGATGTAAACTCGGAAATTTGAAAACCTGAAAAGGCGACTTTGGAAAAAAAATGGGTATCCCAGTGAATCGAAAACCCGAGAGGGAGATTCAGGCATAAGTTAGAGATTTGAAAAGCAAATGACTGTGGTCTGCGTGTTGATCTTCAGAGCATAGTGGATTATGGAAGGACCCGAGGGCCATCCGTTCAAATCAGTCTTTTCAGAGGATGAAGCATTGGAAAAGCATCGAAGTCATGTGAGTTATAGATGAATCGACACATGGTGGTTTCTTGTACTACATTGCCGACATTTCTTATATCTTTGTGCATTTCTGTATTTTTTGCGCAGCTTTCTCTTTTCAGGAGTTGCATCTGTTGTAAAATCTGCCTATTTACAGGCCACTTATCAAGGAAGTATATAATATTCAGTAAGTTGTTGCTTTTGTTTTAGCCTTTACTGTTTTGTTTGCGAAAAAGTGCCCGATGTTTTTTTATAAAACTTTGCATACATAAACTTGTGGGCTTCGCTGATAATCATTAAAACGTTGATTTGCTTGAACGATGTCACAGATGATGACCAAGATAGTTTTTGCGGTGCAAGACATCTTGTTTGTTTGTTCTTTTATAGGTTGAGCGTGTACACCTATCCTCAGCAAATCAAATGTGTGTGTTTATCCCCCAGCTGGTCGAGATTGAAGTTCTCTTCACCCGGTAAATTTGGGATTATCCTCAACAGTGGAGCGGATTCAAAGTTTTGCTTCCCCAGAGTCCAAGTCTTTGGCTCCTATTCCCTCAGAGTCTAGGTCAATGAATCATTTGCCAAGCAGAGGTCGATGTTGATTCCCTTATTGAGTAATCCCCGATGGAGTTGCTGGAGTGGTTTATTTCTCATCCTCAGCAAAGAGAGAGTTTGGGACGGATTCCCAGTGAACCTTATTCGGTTTGGATTTAATCTCCAACAGGTTGAAGTCTACGGAAGAGTAGAGAATTTCCTCAGCAGTTTGTTTTAATCCCCGATAGAGTCGTGTTCCAGGAGGCCACCCAGGGCTGATTTCCCCAGTAGAATAGATTTGTTCTCCCTAGTCGAGTCGGGCGAACCGCAGAAGAGTTGTATTCTGGTAGGTCATTCAGGGCACTTTCGTCAGCAGAGTTTGAGTCGATCCCCCACGGGTTAGATTTTTGTTCTTGTCAGAGTAGTATTATCCAGGAGAGTTCTTTTCTTGGAGGCTATCCAAGGCTTTGTTTTCCCAGCATAAATCCAATCGTAATTGACATATCTTATCTTTTCCCGACAGGTTTGTTCTCTTCAGCATTTATTTTGCTGAGGTGGTTCCTTTGCATTTGCTTTGTGCATAGTATCTTCCTAAATGCCTAGCATTTTCATTTCGTATGGAGCATTTAGCAATATTCAAACATATGCATTTGAAACATAGGCCAGGTGGTTACCTCTTATTTTTAGGTGTGTCTACAGCAGACAACAATTTGCTTTTGTCGAGCCAATGTGGTATTCAGACCCTAGCAAGTATTGTTTTTCTTGAGCCTGTATGGTATCCAGACCCCTAGCAGATCTTTGGACGGATCTGTTCATCCTATCATTTGTTCCCTAACAGAGTTCACTTGTTTAAGTTTCTCTTTCCCCAGCGGAGTTCTCTTTTGGATTGTGAATCGGTAGATTCTCCTCTCAACTTCGTGTTGAGCCGGCCTTCGGGTTCGATGCTCGCTTTTATTTAGGGAATTCTTGTTGGTTAGCAGGTGTTCTCAACTTCGTGTTGAGCCGGCCTCCGGGTTCGATGCTCGCTTTTATTTAGCAAATGCCTGATGGTTAGCAGATGTTCTCAACTTCGTGTTGAGCCGGCCTTCGGGTTCGATGCTCGCTTTTATTTAGCGAATGCCTGCTAGTTAGAAGATGTTCTCAACTTCGTGTTGAGTCGGCCTCCGGGTTTGATGCTCGCTTTTATTTAGAGAATGCCTGCTGGTTAGCATATGTTCTCAACTTCGTGTTGAGATCCGGGTTCGACGCTCACTTTTATTTAGCGAATGCATGCTGGTTAGCAAATGTTCTTAACTTTGTATTGAGCTGGCCTCTCGGTTCGATGCTCGCCTTTATTTAGCAAATGCCTGCTGGTTAGCAGATGTTCTCAACTTTGTGTTGAGCCGGCCTTCGGGTTCGATGCATGGTTTATTTAATAGATGCCTGATGGTGGAATCAGATGATCTTTCCGACTTAGTTTCGTTTGCCTGCATGATAGCAAATGTTCTTCCGACTGCGTGTCGAGGTTTTCTGGTTGGTAATTAGTTAGCTTATTGCCGTTGCAATTACCAGATACAGTTATTTTCAGATATTTTGTCCCAATAACAAGTTTGCAATTTCTTTTTAGGGTTGGCAAATTTCTGGGTTCTTTGGTATTCAACTGTATTTTACCTTGATTGTTTTAAAGTCATTCGCTTTTCACCCATTCAGGTCCAAATCGTTTGAATAGGGGCAGTTGTTGTACCCCAAAATTTGACCAACCCTTTCCCCTCACTTGGCTTATGTTTCATTTCATTTTAGCATTTGCATTTGCATAGCATTGTTCTTAACAGGGGATCAAGAGAGGTGTGCCATTCAAGAGAAGAGTCTCAGGGATTCCAAGCTCAAGCAAGAGTGTTTACCATCATCAAGAAGTTGTTAAGGCTCCTTGGAGGAAGGATTGATGTACGTTGTTTGTCTCCTATCTTGGGGGTCAATAGAAGATCATCAGGGGTCCATAAGATTATTGTTGTGGATAAGGTGTGTTTGAGAAGTTCATTGAGTGCTTTGGAAGCCATTGTGGAGCTTGTCTAGGCTTTCATTTCATCTGCAAGAGGTCATAGTCAAAGGATGTGAATCTAGGGTTTCATCTGGTCAACTCAGGGTCAACTGTGGACTTGAGAGGGTTCAAGACTTGGTTCTAAGTAATTGATGCCATGGGAAGTTATCTTGTGACATTTAGGATGTCATGTCAAGTTCAAATCAAGACGAATAAAGAGTTCAAAGGGTTACTAAATTAGGGTTTCAGAGAATCTCAGTGTAAAATCCCCTTCTTTGGTGCCTAACTTCAAGGACAATTTACCATAGTATACAAGTTCAATATCATTTTATTTGAAACATGAAACTTGTAGAGCATGTTCCAAGCTTTCTTTTTAGTACTAGAACTCATCCATTGGGTTTGTGGAACTCATGTTATGATGCCAACAAGTTAAAGGTCTCAAATGGGCTTATTTTTGGTCAATTAAAAGTCAACTCACTTCCAAGACACTTTTGACCTAGAACCAAGTTTCTCCTCAACTTCAAGTGAACATGAAAGTTGTTCCTTATGGTCTTAGGTTTCCAAAAACTCCTAGAAGTCCTTGATATCATGTGTAGAACTCAAGTTATAGTCTTGGCAAGGCAAGGGTATTTTGGGATGATTTGATTATGTCATTTGTTACATAGGTCATTTTCATGCACTTGTGCACCTCAAATGAATTTACAACCAACATGGAATTTTCTCTTAGAGATCTCATTTACATCATAGAGCTCAAAGATCATGTGAATCATGGAATTATATGGACATGTGGTGAAGTTTTCAAGTGAATTATGGACTTTCAAGTATGATTTGAATTTGATTCATTATAGGTCATGGTTTGATCTCATTTTGATTCAGTTCACTTCATAATACAATCATAAGAGGTTTGCACAAATTGGTTTGGTACAAATGATCACAAACATGTGCAATTTCAACTTTCTTCCCAAATAAGTTTTCATTCAAATCTTGCAATTTGTATCCAATTCAAGGCCCAAACCAATTCCATTGCAAAATTGAACTCACATGATGCAGATTAGAGTGATTTCCATGAGTGAAGCAAGGCATTTTCACGTTTGCATGAGTAACTTGCTTTTTTTGGGCATTTTTTTCTAATAATCAAATTGAGGCTTCATGGGCCTTCCAAATCATTTTAGACCCATCATATATAAGCCCTGAGCTCGCCCTAAGAGCTCAGAAGGTGCATTTGGAGTTGGAGAGAACATTTTCAGATTTGAATTTCTCAAGAAATTTTCAAAATCGAATTCACTCTTTCTTGGCAAATAAAGTTCAATTGAAGCTCAATTCATCTTCCTTGAAGTGTTTGGAGTGGATCTGGAGCAAGAGAAGCAAGCTTACATGCATTTGAAGCACCAATGGAGTGTCTCCATTCAGTAAGATTCCAATCCACATTTCTCTCATTCTAGGCCATGATCTAGGCTCATATTGGTTGCATCTGAAGCCCTACGTTGAGTAGGCCATGTTTGCTTACTTGTTGTTCATGTTTGATTGAATTTCAGCATGTGTGCATCAAACTTCAATCCTTCGATTCTCTCAATCCATGAGTGTTTTCAATGATTGGATCTTGGATTTGGAACCTTTGTAAGTTCATCTTTCGAATGGTACCAATTTTGTGGTTGTTAGTGGTGGTTTTCCCACCTGAACTCTGGTGAGCTCACCGGAGAAGACCACCGGAGCCCTAGCTTCGGCGTCTGGTTATGTTTCAGGCCAGTCTGATGTGGCCGCGCGTTGAAATGTTGACCAGCGTGCGTGGTGTGTTGTGATTCGCTTGACCAAATCCACTTAGCTTGTTTGACTCCACGTACTTTAATGAAACAGAGCGTTTCATGTGTGGAGTTCAGCCTAGATCAATTGGGCTTGAAATGCTATACACGCCCCCTCTTTTCCAGCCCATTTTCATTTCAACGTGTTCCTTTGCATTCTGTTTTACTATTGCACCCCATTCTAATTTCTTTTTTATTTTCTTTTCTGTTTTGGCTTTCAATTATTAAAAATAGCTCCAAATTGCTAAAAATTCCACAAAAATTATTTTCCAACATTTCAAAACTTTAATTAATTTTCTATAATTTTTAATTTCAATTTTATTTTATTTTACAATTAATTTTGAATTTTGCAATTGGAGTTGTTTTTGAAATTGTTTTCACTTGATCATTCTTGTTTGATGTACCATTTGCAATCACCAATGAATAAGGTTTCGTCTCCATTTTGAGGATGGATTGAGGTACCTTTGAGGCTGATTTTGGTCAAGGTTTGATCAATTTTTGTTTGACTTTGCTTTGCTTTTGTTTGACCCTCGGTAAAAATTCAATATGGTGGAGCACCCTAGTTGATCAAATCATTTGGTGATGCCTAAGATTGAATTTGGGTTGGATGCTTTGGCCTCTAGTTGCCAACTTGTTTAGTTGCTTTGTATATTTTATTTGACATTTATTGAACTATTCTTCTATTTTTGGTGAAGCTTGCAAGTCAAGTCACCCTAGATGAAGTTCATACGAACTAGTTGACCTAGTTTCATTGGGAAATGACTTTGATGGATCCCATGAGCACCTTATGAGCTTTGATACTCATTCATAACATGATTAAGGTGCTGGTTTTGATTTTATAGGTCATACACTTGTTTGGTTTGAGTTGCAAGTCACTTTGGATTAAGGCATTCCACTTGTGTTTAAGTGTTGAATGTGGTTTGAACTTTGGTTCTTTCTCTTGCTTTAACTTGTAACTTGTTTGAGTTTGGTTTCCATTCTTGTTTGTGGGCTTTCCCCTTGTGCTTTTTCTTCTTCCCTTTGGCTTTTGATATCATTCAAATCAATTTGGTATCCTTTGTTCATACTTTGAGTTTGCTTTGAATGAGGGATCACTTCTAGCACTTGTTTGTTCTTTTTCTTGCATGATCAATGTGTGGTATTTGGTTGAGATATTTCTTATGTTGCTTGCTTCTCAAGCCTATTCTCCCATCTCCATTTTTATCATGGCTTCCCCTTTTTCATCTTTGTTTAGTTTTTGGTGTAGTGATTGATGTTTGAATGGTTGTAGGAGTTATAACTTCTCCCATTTCATCTCACTTTTGCTTTGACTTGTTTAAGTCATTTTTGTTCTTCTCTTTTGTTTGCTTTGCATCTTGCATATCATATTTGAATTTCTTCTTGACTTGTTTAAGTCAACTTCATCTCTTTCTTTCATCTCATTTGTGTTTGATTTATCTTGTGTTTACTTGGTTCCTTTGCAATGATCCCTTAGGATTCCTAGTCCCATTTGTTTAAGGTGGGAGTAGGAGAGACATTAAGTGTTTAATCCAAGCATAATACCATTAGGATAGTCTTTTCCCCTCTTAATCTCAATCATAGGAGCACCTTGCATGATAACATTAGGGTTGGTTAGTTTCCTTTTAGAGTTTGTATCTTCTCTTCTCATCTCAAACGTCTTCAAGACATCTAATAAAGGATAATAAGTGTTGTACGCTATGAGCCTTAAGTACTTGGGGAATGATGGTTAGAGGGCTTCCTCTCAACTGTCTAGAGTGTTTAGCATATGCCTTTTGGGCGATATGCAACGCATTCGCTCTCAAGTCATAGTCTTTAGTGCAACATGAGTTACAAACTTAACTCAATTCACTTCTTCTCAGAAAAAACACAAAACAAAACATCAAACTTTTTATCCTTCGGGATCATTTGAAAATTATTTTCAGAAAAAGTGTGTTAACTCTTGGTTCTACCGCAAACAGGTAACGCCTAAGTCTCCAATGTTCGAGCAGCAATACACCTAAAATTTTGGCAAGCACGCGATGGATGTTACCACGGATGTTATAACATCCACTGTAACACAGACTATTGGAATAATTACAAAGCTGTAAAGAGAAGCAGTAAATAACACAGTAATTGTTCACCCAATCCAGTGTCAACAACACTTACATCTGGAGGCTACCAAGCCAGGGAGGAAATTCACTATCAGTAGAATTAATTCAGATTCAAACACTCAGCTTGCACTCTTCACTTAAAACCTACCCAATGACACTTCAGCCTAAAGACCTCTAGACCTGAGTATACCCATTCACTACCCCTCAATCACCTCTGTGATAACAATACACAATTACAGATTAAATATGAAGACTCACTTCAAACATACCTTGATCTTGCTTCACAACTTTGATCAAGGACACTCACTCTTGCTTAACAGCTTTGAGTAAGACAATGAACACACATGTTCATACACAATAACCAGAGCAATTTTACAGCCTACAATTGCTTGGAACACAAGGAATCCTAAGACTCCTAGACTCACGTGAAGAACAAAGTTCGTCACTCACAAAACAGACTCTATGATCTCTCGCTGGATGCTCTCTCCTCTGTGTGTCTGCCCATTAGGAATTCTCCTTCTGCTATTTATAATAGCAGACCTGTTTTGGGCCTTGGTAGAGAATTTAGGTTTACCCAAGATAAACCTTTCTTCATGTAGCTGCGCACTTATCATTAGGTCAGGAGCCTTCTATGTTATCCTCAGCAATGCTTGTTATGTTTCCTAAAATAACTCTACTTCCTGGATTGTTTCTTGAAGAATAGCCTGAGCTAATAACAGAAAAATAAACCTGTGCGCCCTGATGTCATATGATCGATGTCATAACATTCAGTCATGACATTCAGCTTCACTTACTCTGAGCTTTCCTTGCATAACACTCTTCATATATGTCCTAACATCAGTTATGACATTTACTCATACATTAATGTTTTGCAATAAAATGCAGCCAATCAAAAGCACTTACAAACTCCCCCTTTGGCTAATTTTTGGCTAAAACACCCTGTTAACATATCAGAGTTTACAAGCAGTAGAAGTCTTAACCTACCATGCAGGAAAGCTACACTATTAGTGTTGTCTACACTCACACTATTAGCTCTTAGGATCAACCTGTTCACAATACCATCTGTTAGTCAGCACTACAGATGTCACAATTTGTTGAGTAACATATCAAAATTTACTCCCCCTCAAATGATGCGTATCACACCAGCTGTACAACACCTGCAGACACCCTGCAGTCACACATATTCATCCAGCCTGCTCTAGATGTTATAACATTCAGGAAGACATCCTGAAGCACACCTGCTGTGGAACAACCTGTGCTACTCCCTGATCGGTGGATTTCAGTTGTGTTTTCAAACGCTGTTTGTGGTTAATTTCGCAATGTTTTTATCTGTTTTTCGAAGCTTTAGTTGTTATTATCTGCATTACTCGTAGTTGTGTGTCTTCGAGTCTTATTTTTAAGTTTATGTTGCTTTTGCCGCTGGTGCGTTTGATTTGGTTTCTTTTAGTGTGTTTTTGGCAGGAATGGATAGCACGACAATCGCACCGCATTCGGAGGCAAAGAAAAGCCGAAAAAGGGAAATCAGAGCTACAACACGGGTACCCGTGTTGCACAACACGGCCCGTGTCATGGAGGACACGGTTGGCAGACACAGGTGGACCAAAGCAGAAGAAAAGAAGACTCAGACTTGCAACACGGGTGCCCGTGTTGCATCCCTTGGAGAGTATACACGCCCTGAAGAGTCAGCAGCCTGACACGGCCACCCGTGTTGCACAACACGGCCCGTGTCAGGGCCACTGAAAGTGAAATTTCTCTGTTTTCTAATTTTTTGCTGTCAGACCTATTTCGAAGGGCATTTGAGACATTTTGCAATGTAATTTGAATTTAGATATAAGAGGCACATTTTAGAAAGTAGGGGACACTTTTTTGAACGGATATTAGGATTGACATCTGAGAGGAAAGTGCGGCTGGAAACAGAGGATCGATCAAAAGCGGAAGCAATTGATGATCCAAGGATTTCAACTTGCATTGTAATGATCTTCTCCTTTTCATTTCTAATTGCTTTTATGTTTACCAAGAACATGAGCAGCTAAACCCCAAGTTGTTAGGAGGTGGCCCTACGTGCGATGTAATGACTTTTGTTTAATTATTCTATGAGAACTGTGTTTTTACCTTGAGATATTTTATTTTGCATTAATCTTAATCATATTCATATTGGAAAGTAGAATTCGAATCGTGCTTAGGATTTAGTCTGGAAAGTCAACCTAACACTTTTGCAAAATATTATCACGGTCGATATTGCTTAGGAATGAGAATATCCCGTATCACGTATTTTATGGTCGGAACTATTGCTTGATGTTTTTCAGGGACACTGAGGAATTAGTGTACAGGAAAATCATCAAAGGGTTTCCATTAAGGAATTAAGGCAACTAAAGTGGCCAACTGATAAATTAAGGTTAATAACTAGTATGGTAGAATAATTATACATGGTCTTTACTCGCATCGTCTCCACTCCCCTAACACTGTTCTTAGATTGATTCATTAAGTCCGTATTTACTTGTTATATTACTCTGCTACCAAACAAACCACTAGACCTTTTGTTCATTTGAATCCTAAAAATTCCGTTAATTACTACGCAGTCCTCGTGATCGATACTTGGGACTTTTCCCTTATTACTACAATTGGTAAAAATAGTACACTTGCTATTTTCCCAATCAAGTTTTTGGCGCCGTTGCCGGGGACTGCCAAATTAACATTGTTTTTAGAATCCAAAAGAAATTTTGTTGCTCTGCGACTAAAATTTTATTGTTTACTGCATAACTTTTATCCGCTTATTATCTAACGCTTGTCTAATTGTGTATGCGAGGTCAGGCTTCAGCTAAATATTCTTTTGATACAGAACCAGAACGAGCATTACACGAAAGACGGAGATTAGCTAAAGTTAAAAGACTGGAAGAAATAGAGGAAATTATATCTGTGCAGAGCGACTCCGAAGAGAGAGAGACAACACTTGAAACTGTTCAAATGGATGGAAATCCACCTCAGCCTGAAAGACTGCTAGGAGACTATGGAGGGGCCAATGCTCAACCAAACCGGATGACCATTGTGAATCAACCGGTGAATGTTGCGCATTTTCAGCTACACCCTTCCACCATCCGTCAGTTGGAGAGCAAGCCGTTCGCCGGAAGAATCAACGAAGATGCAAATAAACATCTTCAGAGATTCCTCACAACCACCACCTCGCTGAAAATAGAAGGACATTCCGAGGAGGCCAAGAGATTAGTTATGTTCCCGTTCACACTCACTGATGATGCGGAAGAATGGTTTTACTCGCTTCCCGCTGGGAGTATCACAACATGGTAAGAGATGGAAACTGCGTTCCTGAATGAGTATTTCCCTGCCTCAGTGTTCATCCGAAAAAGATATGACATTGTCAACTTCAAGCAAAAAGAAGGAGAATCTTTAGGGGATGTATATAAGCGATTTAAGAGGTGTCTTACAGCATGTCCTACTCATAACATGGACGCCACTGAGCAGATGCAAAACTTTGTGAATGGATTACGACTCAAAATGAAACAGCTCATAGATACTGCTGCCGGTGGCTCAACCAACTTCTCAACGGCCACAGGTATAAGAAGGATCATCGAAGCAATCGCCGCTAACGAGCACCTTGAGTTGTATGATCGCACGGTTAACCAACCGGAAGGTAAGATTGATCTGAAGCTGGCAGACCAGGTTGTTAAAATGGAGGATCAGATCACTGCTGAGGTAGAGAGAAGGCTAAAGAAAATGAATGTTGAAACTCATGTAGTGGCACAGGTTGAGCCAGTTCAAGCAGCACCTTGTGAAATATGCGGTGGGCCACACTTTACAATGCATTGTGTAGCAACTCAAGAGCAAGTGGAACAGATTAATATGTTGACGCAGAACAATCCTTACGCCAACACATATAATCCTGGTTGGAAGAATCACCCAAACTTTTCATGGAAAGATCAACAAGGTAATGTGCAAAAACCAGTTCAAGGCCAACAACCGTATCAACCTCAGCCACAGCAGTACCAGCAGACACCGTACCAACCTCAATATCAACCACAAGCGCCTCGAAAAGCTGATTGGGAAGTGGCCATTGAGAAAATGGCCGCCCAAAGTTCTCAATTTCAAGAAGAGACAAGGAGTAACTTCAGGAATGCTGGAGCATCCATAAAGAATCTTGAAGTACAAATGAGTCAAATTGCCCAACAGCTAGCAAGTTCACAAGCGTCGGGTACACTTCCAAGTGCCACAGTACCAAATCTAAAGGATCACCACCAAATTAAGGCGGTAGTAACAAGAAGTGGAAAAGCCAAGGAAGTAGGAGAAGAGGAAACGGAACTGAATGATCAGATGATTGAAGTGGAGCTGGAAATTAAAGAGAATGAAATAGTTGAGGAAGAAGTGGTGACACCGGTACCGGTAACTAAAGAAAAAGTGGTAGAACCGAAACCGGTGATCAAGCTGCCATACCCCTCAAGAAATAAGAAGAAAGGACAGCAAGAGAAGAATTTCGAGAAGTTCCTGGAGTTGTTTAAAAAGTTGGAGCTGAACATTCCGTTGTTGGAGGCACTAGAAAAAATGCCCACCTATGCAAAATTCATGAAGGACATCATTGCTAAGAAACGGACGAGTGAGTCCGAACCTGTTATTCTAACGGAAACTTGTAGTGCTATTTTGCAGGGTCTGAAGATTCCGGTCAAGAAGAAAGACAGTGGAGCTGTTACTATCCCATGCACTATTGGCGATAGGTCATTCAACAGAGCGTTAATTGATTTGGGATCAAGTATTAGCCTCATGCCCTTGTCCATCTACAAAAAATTGGATATCGGTGCGGTTCAAGACACTCGGATGACCCTCCAGTTTGTTGATCATTCAGTTAAGCGGCCATATGGAGTGGTTCAAGATGTACTAGTTAAGGTAGATAAATTTGTGTTTCCGGTTGATTTTGTGATCCTAGAGATGCCGGAAGATGAAGAAATGCCGTTAATTTTGGGCCGACCATTCTTGGAAACCGGGAGAGTCATGATAGATATGGAAGGTGGCACCCTGACCTTGAAAATATATGACGAGGAGTTAAAAATTGATGTTAGTAATACCATGAAGCATAAACAGGATCGTGGCACCAGTAGCAACATACAAGTGCTAGAACAGGTCGTAGAGAGCGAACATTTGGAGAGTGTGACCCAACTACCCCTGGAGAGAGTGCTAAGCATGTCAATCTTTAAGGAAGACAAAGAAGTAGATGAGAATGACCGAGAGGTAGTCGAAATGTTGGACACTCGACCATTCCAAAGGGGATCCCGACCACACCGATGGGAGGACTTACGGCAACCTATAGCGCTGGAGGGTAATGACGAAAAGCCTAAAGGTTCAGAATTGAAACAACTGCCGGAAAATCTCAAATATGTGTTTCTAGACACCGAGGAAAAGTGTCCCGCCATTATCAGCTCTAGTTTGAAAAGTATCCAAGAGAAACAACTGATTGGGATTCTTAAAAAATTTAAGAGTGGTATTGGTTGGAAAATCGAAGACTTAAAGGGTATAAGTCCTACAGTTTGCATGCACAAAATCCTTATGGAGAAGGACCATAAACCGGTTGTGCAGCCCCAGCGAAGATTGAACCCCGTTATGAAGGAAGTCGTAAGAAAGGAAGTGGTGAAATTGTTGGATGCTGGACTTATCTATCCTATATCAGACAGTTCATGGGTGAGCCCTGTTCACGTGGTGCCTAAGAAAGGAGGTACAACTGTGGTGACTAATGACAAGAATGAGTTGATTCCTACGCGTACCGTCACTGGTTGGAGGGTCTGCATTGATTATAGGAGACTTAATTTGGCCACCAGAAAAGATCACTTCCCGTTGCCCTTTATTGATCAGATGTTAGAAAGATTGGCTGGTCACGATTACTATTGCTTTCTAGATGGATACACCGGATACAACCAAATCGCAGTTGCGCCGGAGGATCAAGAGAAGACAGCTTTCACATGCCCGTACGGAGTTTTTGCTTATAGGAGGATGCCATTCGGGTTATGTAATGCTCCAGCCACATTTCAAAGATGCATGACTTCTATTTTTGCGGATATGCTCGAGAAACATATGGAAGTCTTCATGGATGATTTTTCGGTTTTCGGGTCATCATTTGATGATTGTTTAACTAACCTGTCACTTGTTTTGCAGAGATGTCAGGAAAGTAACTTGATCCTGAATTGGGAAAAATGTCAGTTCATGGTGAGAAAGGGCATCGTCCTTGGTCACAAAATCTCACACAAATGGATCGAAGTTGATCAAGCAAAAGTGGAAGTAATATCAAAGTTACCACCACCCGTAAACGAGAAAGGTATCCGAAGCTTCTTGGGTCACGCAGGGTTCTACCGCAGGTTCATAAGAGACTTCTCCAAGATAGCTAAACCGTTGACGTCCTTGTTAGTCAAGGAAACGGCGTTTGTGTTCAATAAGGAATGTGCTGATGCATTCGAGAACCTGAAAAATAAGTTAGTGTCAGCACCAATTGTGATAGCCCCAGACTGGTCGCTGCCGTTTGAGATCATGTGTGACGCCAGTGACATCGCAGTAGGGGCTGTATTGGGGCAGCAGAAAGAGAAGCTTTTGCATGTTATTTACTATGTGAGTCACGTTTTGAACCCGACACAGATGAATTATGCAACTACCGAGAAGGAGTTGCTAGCGGTGGTGTATGCCTTTGACAAATTTAGGCAATATCTGTTGGGTTCTAAAGTGATTGTTTATACTGACCATGCTGCGTTGAAATATCTTTTTGCTAAACAAGAGTCAAAGCCCAGGCTGCTGAGATGGATCCTTCTTCTCTAAGAATTCGATGTGGAGATTCGGGATAAGAGAGGATGTGAAAATACTGTAGCTGATCACCTCTCGCGAATGTCACCGATTGAAGAAAACGAGGAAAAGCGCCCGATAAAGGATGAGTTTGCTTATGAACACATCCTAGTTATTCATGGTGTTCCTTGGTTTGCGGATTACGCCAACTATTTAGTCGGGGTCTCATACCCGACGATTTTGATTCTAACAGACGGAAAAAGTTTGTTCATGACTGCAGGTTCTACTTATGGGATGACCCGTTTCTTTACAAGAAAGGGGTGGATGGACTGATCAGATGATGCGTCCCGGAAAACGAGCAAAGGAAGGTACTCGAAGCATGTCATAATTCAGATTATGGAGGGCATTTCAGTGGCGACCGCACCGCAGCCAAAGTCCTCCAATCAGGGTTGTATTGGCCGTCTTTGTTTAAGGATGCCCAGAACGTAGTTAAGGAATGCGACAGATGTCAACGGACTGGAAATATCTCGAAAAGAAACCAGATGCCGCAGAATTCCATGTTAGAAGTAGAGTTGTTTGATGTTTGGGGGATTGATTTTATGGGACCATTCCCACCATCATTTGGAAAACACTATATACTGGTAGCAGTTGATTATGTTTCGAAATGGGTAGAAGCAGTGGCACTACCAACAAATGATGCTAAAGTAGTGGTCAGATTTCTGAAGGAGAACATATTTTCGCGGTTTGGAGTACCAAGGGCCCTTATAAGTGATGAAGGAACTCACTTACTAAATCATCTCATGGAAAAGCTACTCCTTAAGTATAATGTGAAGCACAAAATATCTACTCCATACCATCCTCAAACCAACGGGAAAGCCGAGGTGTCAAATCGACAACTCAAACAGATATTAGAGAAAACAATGCGTGCATCCCGTAAGGACTGGGCAGTAAAGCTGGACGATGCTCTCTGGGCGTATCGCACTGCATACAAAACACCCATTGGTATATCCCCTTACCAACTGGTCTATGGTAAAGCTTGCCATCTGCCTCTAGAGTTAGAACACAAGGCATTATGGGCATCAAAAGTCCTTAACCTAGACCTCAACAGAGCAGGAGAGTCCAGAACCCTCCAACTCCATGAGCTAGAGGAATTCAGGAACCGGGCATATGAGAATGCAAAAATATACAAGGATCAAGCAAAGAAATGGCATGATCGACGTATTCAGAAGAAAGAATTTCGGGAAGGACAATTAGTACTGTTGTACAACTCCCGACTGAAACTATTTCCGGGAAAGCTTAAATCAAAATGGTCGGGACCATTTGTAGTACATAAGACGTTTCCGCACGGAGCAGTCGAGCTGAAAAATCCAGCAAATGGGGACATTTTTAAAGTAAATGGTCAGCGTCTGAAACCTTACTACGAGGGACAGCAGAAAGATCGAAACGATGTCGTTCATCTCACATGATACGATGACGGACCGTCGAGCCAGGCGACGTAAAACGAAGCGCTTCGTGGGAGGCAACCCACGTATTTCACATTCACGCTTTCATTTTGTTTTTGTTTTAACAGGTTTTGATCAACTCGCAGTTCATCGGTGAAAGAAGAATGTCGGAGACCAGAGGAGAGGAAAAAGTTGAAAAACAGCACCCTGACACGGGTGGCCGTGTTGTACAACACGGGCCGTGTCAGGCCCAGCATGGCAGAGATAAGAAATTTGAAAGAAAAAAAAAAGGTGGAGCAGTGGAGCAACACGGGTGCCCGTGTTGCAGGTGCGTGGGCTTGAAAAAAAATATATGTACAGGAGGAGCAACAAACGGCCCGTGTTGCAAGGCGCGTTCAGATTTTTAAAATTTTTACCCCGTGGGGCCCACCACTTTAACCCCCACTTATCATTACCCACCACACAATTCATATCATTTTTCATCTTCATCCTTCTTCTCCCTCACAAAACCCTTAACCTCCATAACCCTCTCTCCACAAAAGCTTCATTATCTATCACACCCACTCACCGGAACCACTTCCGTCCTTCACAAAAAACATTCTACTCATCATTGTGATTCATTCTACGGTTGCATTTTTCACTAACAGTGATTTCGAAATTTTTCGAATCATCTGTGTTGTTTGTGTTTTGCAGGTTCAGAATGCCTCCTCGTAGAGATACCGGAAAAGCAGTGGCGGAAACTTCACGCCTCAGAAAGAGAGCACACCGTATGGCGAACCCTCACGGCATACTCTTTGAAGACCCGGATCATCAGAAAAAGTACTCTAACATCATCAAGCGTAAACTCGCGCCCACAAGGTATATCTGTAACACTACGCTTGATAATCTAGGGCTGAGAATAGAGGTACATAGGATGTTTCACACTCTGGGTATGTTAGAATTTATGCAATTAGAAGCGCCAACTTATGAGCGCATAACTGTTGAATTCTTGAGCACTTTAGAATTTCAGTTGAAGCACATGTGGACAAGGGTGGAGGAAGAATATTATGGTACACTGAGGTTTAAGTTATTTGATACTGACCATAGCCTGACCATAGCCGAGTTGGGAGATATTCTGGAGCTCCCCAATTTTGGTCCCGGAGCCCCTCCGGGAAATTTTAGTGCAGGGGACTTCTGGAAAGCTATTACAGGTAGAACTGATTATGTCGCGAAAGCGGCAAAAGCCTCTTGTATCCATAACCCTTGTTTCAGGTACACTCAAAAGGGATTGGCATATACACTGTTCGGCAGGGGTGACAACACAGGGGTGGTGACTCAGAGGGAGTTATACTTCATGTACGGCATGGCCAATCACGAACTCATTAATGTAGCTGCCTTTGCAGCTGATCACCTGAAGAGGGTTGCGAATGCACCTTCAGGCGAAATAAGTGTAGGCGGTATGGTTACTCAAATCGCGAATCACTTTGGCCACGGTTCTCTCTTGAGAGAGGAACCCACTGTTGCAGGTAAGACAAAAATAGATCTTGCCACACTGACTGCCCAAGGTATGATTCGAGTCTTTGATAATTACTACTCCTTGGTAAGCCGAAACAGTCATCTCCTTGCTTTACCTGCCCCTGACTTTATTAGTATTCAAAATGTGAATAACTGGCTATATGAGAGCCCCATGCAGGATGAAGAAGACCAATTTTATGATGGTACAGGTGCAAAATTCTTTGAGGATGAAGGCGATGAGGTAGAAGAAGCGCCTATACCGCCTACTCGATTCTCACCCCATCAGGAATCCGGCTCAGGCTCTTGGAGCTTATCTAAAAAAGAATGGGAGTGGATGGAGAATGAGATGTGCCATCTCCGAAGTGACCAGACGAGGCAAGGCGAGGAGCAGACAAGACAAGGGAACGAACAAATCCAATAAGGCAGGTTGATCGGTGAGATGCATGAATGGATACGGCAGATGATGTTGCGCGACCAACCTCCGCAACCATGAACTCTGTGAGTCCTCTGCTACTAGTGTTCCAAAAGTGAGGACACTGTTGAATTCTAGTGTGGGGGTATTTTATTTGTGTTTTTATTTTATTTTATTTGTGTTTTTATGTTAGTTGTTTATGTTATTCGTGTGTTTTCAATTCTGTTGCAGTTATCTGTTTATTTAATTTCCAGTGTTAGTTTGAGAACATGATAGCGATCCACAGGAAGACCCCCCTGACATTAAGCTAATAAAAGTAATAACGTTGGTGGTTAGGGGAACTGTTTAGTGAAGATGTTGAGTGAGGTGATGAGAAAGTATATAGAATACTCAGAAAAGAACCGTGAGGATGAAATCGGGATAATCTTGAGAGATAGGTAAAAGGCCAACACCCTGGGTTTCCCAAATAGGAACGAGTTCGACGTGTAGATTTGTACCATAGTGCTTTGATCTGAGAAGTACCCCTGAGTAGTTTATTTTGACAATCAGGTTCCATCAAAAATAATCGTGTGTGCAAGGGTAATGAAAAAAATAGTGAGTTAAGGCACAGAAAAAAAAAAACAAACAAAAAGGGGCAATTAGGCGACTAATCCTTCTAAGTTGGGTAACCCTCACCCGGTTATTCAGCCCAACGACGGTCGAACCTGAAAGCCATTCAAAAAGAATAACAGTGCCAGAAAAAGAAAATGTCATTGATAAATCTTGTGCACACGAGGAAAATCATAAAAGCCGTATAGTGATTGTCCGAATGAAAGGGAGGAAAATCGAAAAAGAAGACTTAAGTACAAAGCATAGTCGGAGAGGTTACCCATAGGGAGACTGAGGTCTGTGGTTTACCGTAGTCTAGTGTTTGCATGTTACCTGTTTTGAGGGAAAAGCCGAGATTAATCCTAGGGGACTTGGAATGAGAAGTTCAAGTATGAGTATTATCACCGTAACTCACAATTCTATGGAAGGTTCTGTTATGAAAAAAAAGATATTAAGTTCGGGTTGGTGAGCTTTTTGCTTGAGGACAAGCAACAGTTCAAGTTCGGGGGAGTTTGATCGGTGGATTTCAGTTGTGTTTTCAAACGCTGTTTGTGGTTAATTTCACAATGTTTTTATCTGTTTTTCGAAGCTTTAGTTGTTATTATCTGCATTACTCGTAGTTGTGTGTCTTCGAGTCTTATTTTTAAGTTTATGTTGCTTTTGCCGCTGGTGCGTTTGATTTGGTTTCTTTTAGTGTGTTTTTGGCAGGAATGGATAGCATGACAATCGCACCGCATTCGGAGGCAAAGAAAATCCGAAAAAGGGAAATCAGAGCTACAACACGGGTACCCGTGTTGCACAACACGGCCCGTGTCATGGAGGACACGGTTGGCAGACACGGGTGGACCAAAGCAGAAGAAAAGAAGACTCAGACTTGCAACACGGGTGCCCGTGTCATGCAACACGGCCCGTGTTGCAGCCCTTGGAGAGTATACACGCCCTGAAGAGTCAGCAGCCTGACACGGCCACCCGTGTTGCACAACACGGCCCGTGTCAGGGCCACTGAAAGTGAAATTTCTCTGTTTTTTGATTTTTTGCTGTCAGACCTATTTCGAAGGGCATTTGAGACATTTTGCAATGTAATTTGAATTTAGATATAAGAGGCACATTTTAGAAAGTAGGGGACACTTTTTTGAACGGATATTAGGATTGACATCTGAGAGGAGAGTGCGGCTGGAAACAGAGGATCGATCAAAAGCGGAAGCAATTGATGATCCAAGGATTTCAACTTGCATTGTAATGATCTTCTCCTTTTCATTTCTAATTGTTTTTATGTTTACCAAGAACATGAGCAGCTAAACCCCAAGTTGTTAGGGGGTGGCCCTACGTGCGATGTAATGACTTTTGTTTAATTATTCTATGAGAACTATGTTTTTACCTTGAGATATTTTATTTTGCATTAATCTTAATCGTATTCATATTGGAAAGTAGAATTCGAATCGTGCTTAGGATTTAGTCTGGAAAGTCAACCTAACACTTTTGCAGAATATTATCACGGTCGATATTGCTTAGGAATGAGAATATCCCGTATCACGTATTTTATGGTCGGAACTATTGCTTGATGTTTTTCAGGGACACTGAGTAATTAGTGTACAGGAAAATCATCAAAGGGTTTCCATTAAGGAATTAAGGCAACTAAAGTGGCCAACTGATAAATTAAGGTTAATAACTAGTATGGTAGAATAATCATACATGGTCTTTACTCGCATCATCTCCACTCCCCTAACACTGTTCTTAGATTGATTCATTAAGTCCGTATTTACTTGTTATATTACTCTGCTACCAAACAAACCACTAGACCTTTTGTTCATTTGAATCCTAAAAATTCCGTTAATTACTATGCAGTCCTCGAGATCGATACTTGGGACTTTTCCCTTATTACTACAATTGGTAAAAATAGTACACTTGCTATTTTCCCAATCACTCCCCCTGAAGAGATGCACAACCTTCTGCAATCATCCTGCAGATACATACAGCACTAGCAGCTATAAAGCTACTAGGTTCCATCAAGGAACACACATAAATCTAACATACATTCCTATACTTATTAGGAACTCACACATCACTAACAGCATCAGCTGTTATCACACAAATCCATTAGCAAAATTTTCAATCATGCATAGTTGCTGCAACCCTTGTCACACACTTGCACCATACTTGTAGCAGCAATTCAGCCAAGAGTCTTCCACCTGTATCATCTCTAACCTGTTGGCTGTTATCTACCACTTTCTCTCCCCCCTTTTTAGCCACAAATTAAGATCAAACTAATAAAATAGTCTGGATCATAATGAGTAACATTACACATGTTTGGGGTCATTACAAACAAAAACTGCTCATGGAGAGCATCACACATTCATGTTGTAAAAAATTTTAACCCAAGAACCAAGAAAATCACATTAGTAACACACCCTCATCAGCCCAAGCAACCACCAGCCTGATCCCCACATCAGTCCATCAACACACTAGTCTTCCTCAGCAGAACTGGAACTAGCTTCTTCAGCATCCCCATCACTGGTTTCCTCAAAATTGTCATTTGCTTCTACTGATGCAGCATCCTGGTCATCAGACCCATCATTCTTGTCCTCATCATTTTAAGAAGACTCTTCATCTTGCTCAAGAGTCCTGATCAGCCTTTCAAGTTTTTGCTTCCTTGTTTCCAACTCATGGCAAGTTTCTTTTAGCATGGCAATAACCTCAGCCTTTCCTGCCTTAGAGCTCCCTTTGGATGTCTCTGCTGATGTCATGGCAATGTCAGGAACATGAGTTCCTTGAAACAGCTTGTGATGGAAAGACAAAGAGCTCTCTCTCTTGCTAGTAGAATCATTCTCTTTGAGGATGTTAGGATACTGACTTAATATTATTCCACAGATGAGTGAGGGAAATACAATGGGGCCTTTGACACTATAACTTCCTGCATGCTTCATGGTCTGATCAAATATGTAGGCACCATGATTAACTTTGGTCTTGGTCCCAACAGTATAGATAAACCTCCCCAGAATAGTTGCCATTGTTGATTTATGATTAGTGGACACCCAATTTGCAGCACCAATCTTGTGTAGCATAGCATACTTCACACTCAACTTGCTTGCACCCAACTTTCCTTTTAATGGCCAGCTTTTGACCCAATTCCCTGTAATCACTTGACACACTTTGTTGTCAAATGCAGCTATATCAGGATGAGCTCCACCTGATCTTCCCAGATATTTGTTGATGATTGCTGGAGAAAAACTGACACATTTCCCTCTCACATACATTTTGCCAAATTCATCAGATTTTCTATCTGCACATGCTTCTGATAGATTTACTATGAATTCCTTGACAAGTGTTTCATAGAATTGTGAGAATTGAGTCATAGTCTTCACCAAGCCAGCATCATGGGTAGGAGCCATGATCTCCTTACTTTCAAGAGCATTTTGAGCTAGCTCTCTCTCAAAGGACAGCCTCTTGTGATAGACATACTTCCATCTGTTGACACTTAATAGATAGTGGGATGAGACATGGTCAATAGGAGCATCTGGGACATTAGTAGCAAGCTTGCTAGTTGTTGGGTTCTTCTTTGGTCGGATGTCAGTGGCATCACAGGCAACATCAGAATTTGATTCTGTACTGGTTTCAACTTTCTTCTTCTTTGGTATTACCTTGCTCCAAGCTTTGGTAGGGCCAAGCTGAGTTCTTTTGGTCACAGTTTTCTTCTTGGGGTTACTCTGGACACCTTCCTTCTTTCCTTTCCTAGTCATGAGCCTTTTGACTATGCTAGGGTTGACTGTGGCTATCAACTCATTGTTTGAAGACTCATTAGCACCATTTTCTTCACTTAGCATGTGTTCATTATCTTCAGAGACTTGATCCTTGTCATTGTCCTTTGAAGAGGTTGCTTCCAGGGTTTCAACATTGTGAGTGATATCAGCTTTTTCTTCAGTGTTTGGGTGAATGGATATTCTTGGCAAATCATTTGGCTCAATCAGAACCCTGGTAACCAAGTTGGCAATGGTGGAGTGGATTTGATTGGCTTCTTCATCATTGATATCCTCATTTATGTAGGTTCTTAACTTGCTTTGTGGATCTTCAAATTGAGTATCCTTGAGACTTCTTGTCATTGTGTCAGCCCTTTGTTGGTCAGAATCACCACGCTTCACATAATCCTTTTCAAATTGATCCATGTCATCCCTATGTATGGTTCTCTTGATCTAAATGGAGTTCATATTGAATTTACTGTGAGTGTCACAGAATAATGTCATGACATCCTGAGTGACATTGTTTCCTTTATGATGATTACTAGTCATCGACTCCATCATATTCCAGTATAACAGGTCCAGGTTTCTGTGATGTCCCCTTTTTGGATATGCTATCCTGGCTTTCCCGCCAACCTGACATTCACCACAGCCTCTTCTTCCATCTAGAGGAAATTTAGAAGTTCCTCTTACTAATTCCTTGGTTATGGTCTTCTTCATCCTGTAAGGAAGTCTACCTTTCTCCAACCATATTGGATCCTTCTTCTCTTCTTGAGTTATGGTATAGTCATTGATGTTACTTTTAGACTCCCATAAATAACAGTTATTCTGAACTCTATTACCCCTCATGACTTCCTCATCTTCTTTATTGACAACCACACATGTCTTCTTAGTGAATTTGACACTAAGTCCTTGGTCACAGAGCTGACTGATACTGATAAGATTTATAGTCAGTCCTTTAACCAACAAGACATTGTCTAGTTTTGGAGCACCAAGACAGTCTAGTGGTCCAATCCCTTTGATCTCTCCTCTAGCTCCATCACCAAAGGTCATATGACTTGAGGTAAGAGGTTTGATGTTTATCAACAAGTCCTTTGTTCCTGTCATATGTTTAGAACAGCCACTGTCAAAATACCAGTCTCCTTTGGTAGGCATCCTAAGATGAGCTACTAGAGCAACCTCCTTGTTAATCCATTGTTTTTTCTTGGCATGGACAACCTTCTTGAGCTTAGCATGATGTTGTTTCTTGACATGAGCACCCTGTTTGGATTTGCCTTTATGAGGATGACTAGGAAATCCATGCAGCCAGAAACATAAAGGTTTAATGTATCCAAGTTTACCACAGTAGTAATACCTATACCCTTGGAACTTTTTCTTGGTTTGGTTCCAGCTTCTGTTTCTTAGATGTTGTGACATTTATCGTGACATCCATTTTGACCTCTGAGTTTCAGGCTTTGGTCTTTTGAGCTCCAAGATGGGTTTCTGTTCACCAACAAATCCCAATCCAGCCATGTTTCCAGCTCTCTGACCACTCTGTATAATCCTTTCTAGAGTGTCAGCCCCAGGGTTTAGCATCCTTAGGGATTTTGACATTTGCTCTATTTTGGATTCCAACAAACTTGCCTCACTTTTGAGTGAGTCTATTGTTGCAAGATGCTCTATCTTCTCAGCCTCTAATTTCCTTATGAACTTTTTCTATTGCTCTCCTTGCTGAGACAATTATGTACTTCTGATGTGAAGCTTTTGATATGAGGCTGCAAGCTCATCAAAGGTTAACTCATCTTTACTTGAGTCATCATCAGAAATACATACATTGTTCAGAACAGTGACATGTTTAGCACATTCTTCTTCTGATCCACTTTCAGAATCTTCATCTGACCAAGTGACAATTAGGCCTTTTCCCTTCTTTTTGAGGTAGGTGGGACATTCCTTTCTAATGTGCCCATATCCTTCACATTCATGGCATTGTACTCCTTTGCTTTGGCTGGATGTTTCTTCAGACTTATCCCTTCTGCTGATGTCAGAAGGCATGTTCTTGGCATAAGGTTTAGACTTAACATCTATCCTTTTGACCAGTTTGTTAAACTGTCTTCCAAGCAAGGCTATTGCTTCTGATAGACTCTCCTTATTTTCACCATCTTCACCATCTGAATTACTTGCAGTGTTTGAAACAAGAGCTAAGCTTTTGTTCTTTTTCTCCACAGCCTGCTCACATATTCCCATCTCAATGATTTGGAGAGAACTAATGAGTTCATCCACCTTCATGTGGCATATGTCTTGGGCTTCTTCAATGGCAATAACCCTCATTGCAAACCTTCTAGGCAGAAACCTGAGGATCTTCCTCACAAGTTTCTCTTCTGCCATCTTTTCTCCCAAAGCTCCTGAGATGTTGGCTAGTTCAAGAATGTTCATGTAGAACTCATGAATAGTCTCATCCTCCTTCATTCTAAGACTTTCAAATTTTGTGGTCAACATTTGTAGTCTAGAAATCTTAACTTTTGAGGTTCCCTCATAAGTTGTTTTGAGAGTATCCCAAACCTCTTTAGCCAGTTCATAATGGTGTACCAGTCTGAAGATGTTTTTCTCTATACCATTGAAGAGTTGATAACACGAAATTGTATATATAAAATGACATGTGTTTTAACTAATATTTGACTGGTTTCACTCCGAATTCGGGGCATTCCATGCTATTTGTCTAAGTATTTTGCAGGTATTCAAAGAACATGCCCAAGCAAAGCAATATGAAGAAAACGAGCAAATACAGGTGAAAACCAGATGAAAAACCAAGAGAAAAACAGCATATATGAGTTCTACTGATGTGACGACCGTCACATAGCCGTTACGCTCGTCATGCGTGTGACGACCGTCACACATCCATGACGATCGTCATGCACCCAGAACGTGCAAAATGAAGTCACATGCTATAACTTCCCCTCAAAGACCAAATGAGTGACCACTAACTCCTACTTTTCTGCCTCAACCCCACTTCCTGAAGAAATAACCGTTAGATACTCTCTCGATAAAAGGAAGAGGCTGGGACCTGAAAAAGGGAGCCGCATTCAAGACAATAAAGTGCTACCAATTTATCTTCAGAGCAACTTTACCTTTCTCATATTCTTATTTGTTTCTCTTTTTCTTCTCTATATTCTTTGGTATTTTTGTACTTTCCTTTTCTTGTACGATCAATTGGCACAAAGACCAGAATCCTGCCGACATTGTGGAGGATCTGCCCAAAAGCCAATTGGGATATTTTCAGGTTTTTATTTTAATCGTAATTGCAATTTTAATTATGATGTATGTTCTCAATTACTGCTTTTATTTATGCATTATCAATTCTTCCACCATGTCTGGCTAAATCTTAAGTAATCGGTATGTAATAAATAATCTGATGGGGTTCGATAATTAACCGGTGTATATCTACCTTTCCAAAACTTGTTTATGGCTGTAGTTTTTAAATAGACTTTTCTAAATAAACCTTCGTCGCGACAGCGAGAAATTATTTACAGTAGTTTTGCCACGACAGTGGGAAATTCATAAAGGTACGAACCAACAAGCGACAACTGAGGCTAAGACCAGATAGTAAAAACTAGGCATTCATTTTAAAAACAGCGACAACGCTTTAAAAGGAATTAGAACTTAATAGTTTTCAAAAAGTAACTTTAACCCCGAACGGGATAGCGACAGCATACGTTCCGCCTTAGAGTTGCGACTAGCGTCAACAACCATCGTGAGACAAAGGTCTTTAAACCATCATTTTCTGCTTAAACTATTTTTGAAAACCTAAAGATACCGGTGATCTATAGAATCCCTGAAGAAATAACATATTACATACCGATTCAAGCATTCATACCTTAAATAAAAGCTTTAGTTCCCTTTAGTTTACGCACTTATTTTATTATTATTCCCTTAAGACATTACCAACCTAGCTAAACACCGTAACACCCGATAATACTAGTTTGATTACGAGTCTCTGTGGGATCAATATCTATTATTACTACGCGATAGACTGTGCTCTTGCAGTTAATTGAGTTAGATATAGAAAGTTGCGATCAAGTTTTTGGCGCTGTTGCCGGGGATCCGTTTAGTCAATAGTGTAATCTTTTGTTACACAGTATAGACTAGGTTAACAATTCTCTCTCCCTCTACTCGTTCTTCGATTGTATGCCAAGTACTCGCTCACAAGGCGACATCTTACAACCTACAATCGCCGAACTAGAGCGCTTCTTACATCTAAGAAGGCGCGTCATCGAATATCAACGAAGACACAACATTCCTGATCTTCTAGCTCATCCTCCTGTTGAAGAAGCAAAGATGGCTGAAGGACCTCAGAACAAACCGCTGAAGGCCTATGCTACACCCTCTTAGATGGAGCCTCGAAGTAGCATAGCTGCCCCAACTATCAATCGAACCGATTTCAAACTAAAACCGTCATTGCTGTCAGCTGTACAACAAAATCAATTCTCAGGAAATGCAACTGAGGATCCAAACGAACACTTAACAAAGTTTGTGCAATACGCGGACACAGTGAAGGCAAATGGAGTAACTCCAGACGCAATAAGACTTCGTCTTTTCCCTTTCTTTCTTAGAGATAGAGCTTGGACATGGTTACAATCCTTACCATCCAACTCCGTTACGATGTGGGAACAGTTGAAGAACGTTTTCTTAGCAAGATACTTTCCGCCAAGCAAAACTGTTATGCTTAGAGCCCAAATCAATGGATTTCGACAAAAAGATACTGAATCTCTCTACGAAGCGTGGGAAAGGTTCAAAGATATGATGAGAGCATGTCCTCACCATAGTTTAGAAGACTGGGTGACGATCCATACTTTCTACAATGGGCTTCTGTATAACACCAGATTAACGGTAGACGCCGCTGCGGGCGGTGCACTTATGGATAAGCCATACGACGAAGCCTATCAACTAATCGAAAACATGTCTCAGAACCACTGCCAATGGGGAGGTGAACGAATTCCAGCAGAGAAACCCGCAGCGAAAGGTGGGATGTACGAGATCAGCAGCCTTGAAAAGTTCAACGCTAAAGTAGATGCTCTAGCACAGAAAATCGACAGTCTGACCGTTAACCCAACTACAACTGTCGCTGCTGTAACTCCAAACTGCGAGTTATGCGGAATCGCCACTCATAATGCGCCCGAGTGCCCATTGCTGGCCGGAATCCCACCATACCAAGTAAATTACGCTCAAGGAAATCCTTACGCAAATACTTATAACCCAGGATGGAGGAACCACCCAAATTTTTCCTACAAGAACGATAATGCCTTGCAAGCACCAGCTGCTCCGCCAGGATATCAGAAATCAGCCGCTGCTGCCCAGACTGCCCCTAGGAAATCAAACCTCGAGTTGATGATGGAAAAATTCATAGCTACTCAAGCTCAAACAAACAAAGAATTCCTAAATCAAAACATACACACTAGCGAGCAAATTAAACAGCTGACCGGAAAAGTAGACGCTTTAGCCACCCACAACAAAATGCTCGAAACATAGATACCACAAGTGGCTCAACAACAAGCCTCTGCAGCTGCCCCAGCTGGAACATTTCCAGGCCAGCCCGAACCTAATCCGAAAGGTCACCCAAACGCTGTTATATTGAGAAGTGGAAAAGAATTGGAAGGACCAACAGATCCTAGGAACGAAGATTTAGTAATGCAACAGAAATCTGATAAACCAACCGAAAAGGAGTCTGAAACAGAAAAGAAGGAATGTGACGAGCAAAAGGCCGCCAAAGATGAAAACTCATATGTGCCTCCAGCACCATATAAACCACCGATCCCTTATCCTCAAAGATTACTAAACTCCAAAACTTTAGGACAATTTAAGAAATTTGTTGAACTTCTGAAACAACTAAACATCACTATCCCGTTCACAGAAGCGATAACTCAAATGCCGTCATACGCTAAGTTTCTTAAAGAAATCTTGTCTAATAAAAGGAAAATAGAGGATAACGAGACAGTGACACTCACTGCCGAATGTAGCGCAATCATACAAAACAACATGCCTCCTAAACTAAAAGACCCAAGTAGTTTCTCCATACCCTGCGTCATAGGAAAGTTCGTTATAGACAAAGCTATATGCGATCTAGGAGCCAGTATAAGCGTCATGCCTTTATCTATATGCAAAAAGCTGAATATGGGAGAACTAAGACCAACTAAAATGTCCGTACAATTGGCTGACCGATCAGTCAAATACCCCGTCGGTATACTGGAAAACGTTCCAGTACGCATAGGCAAATTCTATATCCCAACCGACTTCATAATCATGGACATCAAAGAAGACTCTGTTACCCCAATTATCCTAGGAAGATCGTTCCTAGCTACAGCCGGAGCTATTATAGACGTAAAGAAAGGACGGCTAACATTTGAAGTAGGAGAAGAAAAGATAGAGTTCATCCTTACTAAATTCTTGAAGGCACCAGCCATCGATGACACATGCTATATAGTAGATGTCATTGACGAATGCATACGAGAATTAGAAAAGGAGGAAACTACAATTTCTGAAATCATGAAAATCCAGATCCCTGCTATTCATGAAGACGACAATTGGCGTGCACCATACAAAAATAATAGTCTGAGCGAGATCTTAGCACTCACTCCAAATCACATGCCAGGTCCGAAAAACCCAGCTTTAGAACTTAAAGAGCTACCCAAAACTCTCAGGTACGAATTCCTAGATACAGAATTCAAAAGACCAGTAATAGTAAACGCTAATTTAGGACAATTCTCCATACAAAAAACGTAAACATTTTGGGTGCATTTAAGTACCTTTTATAAATTTGGAGATTATCCAAAATGTCATGTTCTAATTGATAGTTACCCACCCAACCTTTTGAAAGCGAGAAACTAATCTTTGTTGAGGTGAATATTTTACCTACTACAACGGTCACAAACGGTTTGAAATCATTGAACCTTCAGTCATTTTTTACCAACTTGATTTGATGAAGAGTGTGAATCATTGCTGCGAGAATTGTATCTGAGATGCCATTCTAGCAAGGCCATCCAAACAAGGTCTGTCGAACATTTAGGCAAATAAGCAGCCAATTGTCACTTCGTCAATAACATAGGCATCATTTGTAGTTGTTGCATCATGTGCTTGCCAAGGAGTTTGGTTGAGAAAGATACTAGCTCCCTTAAAAGTACCTCAAAATCAAGGAAAGATTATTCACCTTCTGGAACAATAACTCATCTATAAAACTATCAAATAATCCTATCATATATGGAAGGTGCAAGTACATAGATGTAAGGTTTCATTTTCTAAAAGATCTAACTAAGGATGAAATCATTGAGATGAAGTATTTCATAACCAAAGACCAGCTAGCTGACATTCTCACTAAGCCATTGAAACGTGAATTGTTTGTTAATTTAAACAAAGACTTAGGATCACGTTGTATATATACACTTCATTCTAATCTACGGTATTGTAGATTAACCATCTCCTTTCTAATATAATGAGGGATATTTAATTATATACATTTCTCATGTTTATTTTAACTTTAAAAAAATAGATTTTCTTTTGTATTTTTAAAAACGATTTTTATGAAAATGTTTTTTAAATTATTTAAAGTTTTTTCAAATTCATTCTTTATAAATAAAAAATTTACTTTTGACATCTCATAATATAAACATACATTGAAGATCAGGTCAAAATTATAATTTTTTTAAAAAGTTGTATTTCAAAAATACTTTTTTATAAAAAACTATCTTAAATAACTTTAAAATTTTGTGATTTCTTAAAACTTTAATCTAATTTTTTTTAATAAAATATCTAAAACAACTATTCAAACTCAAATTTTCATTTGAATTTTTCATTTAAAAAATTATTTGTAAATTTATTTTAACATAAATATATAACACTATATTATTTTAAAACTGGGTCAATATTAAAATGTAATATACCACGACATATATAAAAGAAGTTTTGTAGTTATATAAAAGTTTATACATGACGAGTCGTTAGAGAATTTTGAGGCTAAAGATTTAAAGATTCAAATAGATTAGATAACTAATCATTGGCCAAAGCTTACATCATTGCAAAAATAGAAATGTAGAAGGGTGATCTCTCTTGAAGAAAATAAAAGTGATTATTTATTTGGATTAAGAGGTTAGGATTTTTCATTTGTAGAGTCAAGTTAATAGATAGAAGCAAATTAAAATCTGAGCAGCTTTTATTCAAAAGAAAATCACACTAGCTTCATTCATTACTTTTACATACACCCCAAACTCAGAAGGTAAAGTGTATTACAAGAAATGGTATTATAGATTTTATTGTAAGTTCATAATGCAATAGTAAAATAAACACATGACAGATATACATAAACTTTGTAACACAGCAACTTAATTAATATTATTGCTTATTTTCGTTCTCCTGTGGTTATTGGATCTATGAGGAGTTGAACAACATAATCCTTCAGCAGTTCTCCATTTGTGTATTTATCCTCATAGTTTTCATAGGTGAACTCAGTAACTCTCGCCACGTTAACAATACAATCAAGCGCCGACCTCGGGATACTCCTTAACTTGAGGCACTCTTCATTTATATCCATCCAAAAATCTTCAACGTCCTTCTGAATGAGTCTATAGGCCTCTTCTTGTGACACATCAAATTGCTTCATGCAACATTCAACTGCTGAAGCAACATGCAGTCGTTGCTGCTCAAACTTATGCGAGGACACGTCGTCCGCGAGCCGGCCAATCGCTGATACAGCATGGATGATTGTTGGATCACTGGAAATCCAATCAAGCAACTCTTTGTTTGAAAACTCTCCCAGTCCAATGAAAGAAACTAGTTGAAGAGGGATTGTAGAAGATATAAGTCCGTTCGCAAAGTATTCGTCGTATGTTGGTATGAATCCTTCATTGCCCCATTTTGTTTCAACCAAGTAGGATTGTGCCAGGTTATAAAACTGAAAATGAATCAAAATGTTGAATGATAATCAAGTTTTAAAATATGATTAAGAATGGGAATCTTACAGCATGTTTAATGTATGGCAGCACGAAATTCGATTTTCCATTCTCTAACAATGTCATCTCTATTTCATCCCATAGTCCTACAACTGTTTTGAATACCACTTTCATGCACTCTGGTAGGGATTGAATGAGACTAAAATCCCACCTGTAATTCAGACATCAAGAGAATTTATGGCCAAAAAGTTTAGAAAGATGATATATAATGAGTTTATCAGTTCTTTTGGATTCAAATCAACCTCTGGATTGCCTCTGTGAATATTTCGAGTTCTTCTACCGTGCCGAATGCATCATAAGTATCATCTAAAAGAGAAATGCATGACACCAATTTTCCTCCTATCTTTCTTGAAGTGGCATATTTAGGCTCATAAGAGATAGCCAATGGCCAAAAGTAAGCCTCAACCACTCTATCCCTTGCGTAAGGGACTTCTGTTGGAAAGTCCGATTTTTTCCACCACCTGTAATAACATAAATACAACTATTATCATGTCGATTAAAAGCTTATTCGCTTAACTTAACTGGTATAATGTGCTGCTTGAGTTAGATGTGAGTGTAATCGGTTGGTCTAGGGTTCAATCCTTTTTTGTTCGAAAACTTACTTGGTGATACTGGCAAGTTCTTTTTGATGCATTTTCTGTAGCATGTTGAAATCTAATTTTGCAAAGTTTAGAAGAACTTTACTACGCGAAGGATCTTGTTCGTAGGAAGATATGTAACACCTTGTCTCCAATCTAGGAATTCCCTTATGCAGTGGTTTCCTTAAGCATTTAGTTACTTGTGCACGAAGAAAAGTGCTCAATTGATTGGTAGTAATTTTGGAATTCATGCGAGCTTGTGTGAAATCAAGTGCTTCATCTAATATATCTTCTCCGCGAATCTTTAAATGCGCCGCTTCATACAAGCTCCTCATTCCTTCAACATCTTTATCAACCTTTTCATTGAAGATCCCTTTGTTGTTTTTGAACTTTTTAAATATATCTGTCAAAACTCACCCAAATGTTAAGATATTTTTCAATGTTCATTAAGAATCTACGTATAATATGAATAATTGTGGATAAAATTCTACATATACCTGGTGAAATGTGATGTCCTTTTTTCCTAAGCAAGCGAAATGCTAACGCCGGAAAGTGAAGACCATCTTCTTTTGTGATTATTTCGTTATTGATGATTAAACTATTGTGGATTTGTTCTAATGCTTCATCAATTTCACTTTCGAAATGATAAGATATTCCCAAACGTTGCAATGAGTCAATGATGTTTAGTTTTTGTGAGATATTATTATTGCTTGATGATTGAAAAAATTTCTTCACTTCCTCCTTTGGCATTTGTGCTTGTTTATTGTCATTTATTTCCTGCGAAATAACCATAACTAATAACATCTTTGTTGTACGAAATTTATTATACATAAATATATAATACCAGTCAGTCTAATAGGCCGGATACAAATAGTAAAAAAAAATAATACTAGTGATTTAGAATCATATCGAAGGAAAATATTTTCCCAAATATAAGGACAAAAATTCACACAAGCTCGTGTGATATCAGGTACTACATAAGACATAAGACATGGTTTGAGATCCTTCTATAGCGGAAAAGTTTTAGAGAAAAAAATCTTAGGGTTTGTTTTATATTGGAGAATTTGTTTTTGGAGGTGCAATAGCACGTAGAAGAATTTGAAACATGAAAGTGGAGGAGTTTACATTTGATTAGGAAATTAGAGTTGAGCATGGCATGAGCCGAAAACGTGACTGTTGTTAGACGATGCAGTGTATATGTGAGAATGAGGTAGAATCTTCAACGACAGTCTAAAGTAACTGTGATATATCACCTTGTCAAATTAAAATTTTAGACTGACGTTTTAAGAGAACTTCTGAATAAAAACATTCTTAAAAAAAATAGTAAAAACGATAGTTTTTTTTTTAATAATAAACACTATTTGAATTTTTTTTCTATAAAATTACAATGTTTTATATAAAATAAACACTATTCGAATTCAATATTTCACAATTAAGTGTATGGATTTATAGTAATTATTACAACTTAGTCTATCAAAAATAAAATAGACATAAAATTAAATAAAAAATGTCACACATAGTGGTGGTAGGGAAATATATGTTTTAATTATTTATTGTGTAGACGTTATCTATTTAAAAGGGAATATCATGCTTTAGATTTGACAAAATTATACCATAGGTCATTTAGATTATACAATATTGCATATAAAATTAAATATAATACCGTTGATTTAGAATCATATTGAAGAAAAACATCTCCCCAAATGCTAGGACTAAAATCAACAATTGGTCGGTTGAAGTCAGGATCTTGAGTTGAATCAAATGGTGTTGAAGATACAAGAGACATGGTTCGAGATTCCTTTCTATGATTAGATGATGATGGTAAGAGCAAAGATGCAGTGTTTGGTAGATAGAGTGAATTAATTTTTTGTTAGGAATATTGTTCCGGTGTGGGCCTCACCTAGGCAGGCCCAATACCAAATACGGCCCAACAGGCGAACTGGGCACACCTGGCACACGCCCTTCGGACGAGCAGGACCGTCAGCCGGGCACAAGCCATCACGCCGCATCCCCTTCGTCGTCCGTCACACCAGACGAGCAAGACTACCCGGGCTCCCTCCGCGGGAGAATAACGTGCTCGGCGCACGTTATCCATGCGCTTCCCTCCGCGGGAGAATAACGTGCTCGGCGCACGTTCTCCACGTGCTCCCCTCCGCGGGGACACGTCATCGGCCAACCGCCCACCTCCGAAAGAGCAGGTCAAACCCACTTTCCGGAGACCTAGGAGCGGTTGAACTAGGGCGAAGACCACGTCTTGGTCTTCACTACGCCACGTAAGCCCTAGCAGTCATTAGGGTTGGGCCTGGTCGTCTGGCCCACCTCGAATGACCGTTGGCCCAGCGCTGGGGTCTCTCTATAAATACCCTCTTCTTCAAGAGGGTCAGGTAACTCTTCTTGCCCCCCTTTTCCTGTACTATTGCTTCCTCTCTGTCCAACTTCTTACTTGGGCGTCGGAGTGCTTTGCAGGTACACCCCCTCCTCGTTCTTACCTCGGCGAACAGATAACCGTCCGGCGAAGCGTGGCCAGTCCGTGATCCCTCCTGATCAGGTCAGATCAGTGGCGCCGTCTGTGGGAACGGAAACTTCCCCGTTACTCCGAGCAGAAAAACCAAAAGTTTCACCAAACCTCCACGGTTATGGCCAGCCCCCGCCGCGACGACACTCCGCTCGATCTCGCACTCAACACTGCCGCCAACGGGAAGCAGGTAGGAACGGCGCGCCTGAATGAAGCCGACGAAAGAGACGGGCAAACCGCCTCGCCATCGTCCGAGGAAAGGCCCCAGCATGCCGACCATCGCCCCCCGAGCCCGCCGGCATTCCACCCTGTTCCCATCCCGGCGGGAGCGGACCCCACGGTAGCCGCCCTCTTTGCAGCCATCAACCAGACAAACCAGCTGCTGTCCCAACAGAACGCTAGAATTGGAGCGTTGGAACGCGGCGGCTCCCCGAGGTACCCCCAGCGGGAAGACCAGAACGGAGGTTCGAGGAGCCCCTCACCTCGACCCAGGAACCGCCGACCGCGGTTGGAGAGACGCCGCCCCCAAGCGACACGGGAACGCACCAGATCCCCGGCAAGACACGGTCGCGGGAGGAACCAGAACACCGCGGCGACCCCAACCGAGGAAACCCGAGGCGGGAACACAGGCCGGAGATCGAGGGCCCGAAACCCGGGACACACCGCGACCGGCTCATCCCCCCTGAGATCCCCGGCGCACAGCGACGAGGATGACTACCGCACCCCACTATCCCGGGAGATCATGGCGGCCCCTATACCCCAAGGAATGGAGAAACCACCGACGCTGTCAACGTACGACGGCACCTCCGACCCGGACGATCATCTGGAAGACATCGAGGCCATGCTCGACTACCGCAATGTCCGGGGAGCTATCAAATGCAGACTCTTCCCGACGACTCTGAGGAAAGGCGCTATGACCTGGTACAAAAGCCTGGAGCCCGAATCAGTTACGTCGTGGAGGGTCTTGAAGGACCTATTCTCCAAACACTTCACAGCGTCCCGGCGTCACCCGAAGACGGAAGCAGTCCTCGGGGCGATCATCCAAGGCCCCGACGAACCCCTCCGGAAATACATCGAAAGATTTACTCGGGAAGCCGTACAGGTGACGACTTCCGACGAAATGAAACGCTACTTAATGGAGCAAGGCCTGCGCCATGACTCCAAATTCTACGAGGCCGTGGGCATACACCGGCCCACGTCCCTCCAAGACTTCCTCGACAGGGCCGCCCACTACATCCGGTTCGAGGAAACACAAGCGGCCAACTCCGCCCGCGACACCCGAGACAGAGAAGCCCCCCGCGGGCACCGAGACGACGGAGCTTCGAGCCACCGGCGAGGAGGGGACCGCCGTCGGGATGACCGCCACCGCGAACCCCGCGAACAGCGCGAGTCGCGCGGCCCGGCAGGAAGGTTCACCGAGTACACCGCCTTGGTCGCTTCCCGCGAACGCATACTGGCCGAATGCGCTAAAACCGAGTTTGTGCAGGGAGGTGTCCGTTTTCCACGACCAACGCCGCCCAAACCGAACGTGGACAAGTCAAAGTACTGCCGGTTCCACAGGACCCACGGGCATGTAACGGAAGACTGCATCCATCTCAAAGATGCGATCGAAATCCTAATCAAAGATGGGCACTTAAAGCGATACACCCGGGGAGGTGAACCACCCAGATCGGAGGCCCCGGAGGCAAAGAAAATCGAGGAGCTCCCCTGCCCAGAAGACGGTGAGAGACTCCAGGTCGCGCTGTGCGTCAGCCGCCCCGAGGACTGGTTCGCAAGCAGAGGACTCGGCATCCCCGAAGCACCCAGCTTAGTCGGCGAGCCAATCCGACCAACCAGCCGATGGGAATACTTCCCCAGAGCCATGGTCATCTCTGATGGCGCTACGAGGAGTCTGTCCATAGGATCTGTGAAAAGGAAATTCGACGAACTCATCGCGGGCAACTCCGGCAAGATGAGCACGCTCGACAGATTCCGAGGCCGCTCCAACCCGATCACGTTCTACCTCGAGGAACTACCCGGGGGATCTCCCAATTCCAACATACCCTTGCTCATACGCGCACGTATGGCAAACTTCGACGTCAGGCGCCTCCTCGTCGACGGAGGGAGCTCGGTTGACATAATGTACTCACATTTGTTCACGACTCTCCAGCTCAACGAGTCCAACCTCTCCCCCTACGTAGGCTCCGACCTCCAGGGGTTCAACGGGACGACGACAAGACCCTGGGGATACGTGGAACTGAAAGTCACCTTTGGGGAAGAGGAAACGGCCAGAGACATCAGCATCCGCTTCTTAGTCATCGAATGCCCGTCCCTGTATAACTGCATCCTGGGCAGGACAACGATAGCAGAGCTCACCGCGGTACCCTCCACCGCCCACCTGAAGATGAAATATTACACGAGAAGGGGAGCCGTGGTCACCCTCAACGGCGACATCGAAGCTGCCCGAAGGTGTTTTGAAGCCGCACTGAAAGGCTTCGACTCCATCGCTCCACCGACCAAAAAGAAAGCACCGAGCGCTACGCCAAAGGACAAGCCAACAGAGCTGGTCGGATCAGTTGAGCTCGACAGTCGCTTCACCGACGAGCTCGACAATAAAAAGACTGACGCGGCCAACGAGCATCCAGCGCGCCCCATCCCGGATGGCGATTTCGAGCTCATTCCCCTCGGGGACGACACGACCAGAACCGTAAGGGTAGGCGCAGGACTCCCCGACCTCGCGAAACGACAGCTCCAAGCCTGCCTCCGCGAGAATGCCGACCTCTTCGCCTGGAGCGCCGCGGAAATGCCGGGACTCGACCCTGAGGTCGCCTGCCACCAGCTGTCCATCAGCCCGACCGCAAAGGCCGTGGTGCAACGCCGTCGCCGCCAGTCTCCAGAAAAATCGGCAGCAGCCGAACAAGCTGTAAAAGACCTCTTAGAGGCAAATTTTATTTCGGAAGCCCGGTATTCCACCTGGCTGTCCAACGTTGTACTTGTTAAAAAGAATAATGGAAAATGGCGCATGTGTGTTGACTACACTGACCTCAACCGGGCGTGTCCTAAGGACGCCTACCCCCTCCCCAACATCGACAAGCTCGTCGACAACTCGGCGGGCTTCAAACTCTTGTCCTTCATGGACGCATACTCGGGATACAATCAGATCCCGATGGCCGAACACGACAAACAGGCCACGGCCTTCATGACAGCATCGGGCAATTACTATTACAACGTAATGCCTTTCGGCCTCAAAAACGCCGGGGCCACGTACCAACGCATGATGAACCGCGTCTTCCACAAGGAGATCGGGGACATGCTCGAAGTCTATATGGACGACATGATCGTCAAATCCGGCGCGGAAGACGACCATGCGGCACATCTCCAGAAGGTCTTCAAGACCGCGAGATCATGTCGCATGCGCTTTAACCCGGAGAAATGCACTTTCGGCGTCTGCGCCGGTAAATTCCTCGGCTACTACTTGACCGAACGGGGGATCGAAGCCAACCCGGACAAGTGCCACGCCTTCTCCAATATAACCACGCCGACCACGAAGCGTGCCATCCAGTCCCTCAACGGCGTACTAGCCTCCCTCTCACGATTCATCGCGAGATCGGCCCAACACGCCCTCCCGTTCTTCAAACTGCTCAGGAAGGAGACCAAGTTCGAATGGACGGACGAATGTGAGAGAGCCCTTCGCCACCTCAAACGCGTCCTCTCCGAACCACCAGTACTGACGCGCCCCGCGACGGGCGAAACCCTGTACTTATATCTGGCCGTCTCTAACGAAGCCGTCAGCGCCGTCCTCGTGAGCGAAGCCGGGGAAGGACAAAAGCCCCTTTATTTTACTAGTAAAGCCCTCCACGGCCCGGAGGCCCGATACCAGCTGATCGAGAAAGTCGCCCTGGCCCTCGTTACAGCGGCACGCCGACTCCGGCATTATTTTCTAGCACACACCATCGTGCTCCGCACCGACCAACCCCTCCGCCAACTACTCGGCCGCCCAGACATGGCTGGGCGCATGCTGAAATGGTCGCTAGAGCTCTCCGAGTTCGACATCACATACGAGAGCCGGCACGCCATCAAGGCTCAAGCGTTGGCTGACTTCGTAGCCGAGATGACCACGCCCCCCGACCCGCCCACCAGGAACCACCTCTGGACCATCTTTGTGGACGGCTCCTCCAACTCTACGGGGAGCGGCGCCGGCATCGTCCTCGACAACGACGAGGGTACGGTCATCGAAGTCTCCCTCACGCTAGCTTTCCCAACGACCAACAACCAAGCCGAATACGAAGCATTTCTCGCCGGCCTTCGCCTAGCATCCGACCTGGGAGCCAGGGACATCCGAATCTACACGGATTCCCAGCTGGTCGCTTCGCAAGTCCGAGGTGAATACCAAGCAAAAAGCGACACCCTCGCCGGATACCTCGCGCTCATCAGTGACAAACTAAGAGGGTTCGACTCAGCAGAAATTCAACACGTTCCTCGGGAGCAGAACACCCGCGCCGACATCCTCTCCAAACTAGCAAGCACCAAGAAACGAGGCGGTCACAAATCGGTCATTCAAGAAATCTTGTCCCAACCAAGTACCAGCCCGACCACCACACCCCTCGACATCAACGCCATTGGAGACGCGGACTGCTGGATGACCCCCCTCCACACCTATCTCAGCACCGGCCGTCTGCCGACCAACTCTAGCGAAGCCAACGCAACGAAACGACGGGCCTGCTCGTACGTCCTCCTCGAGGGACGACTGTACCGCCGAGGCTTCGCAATCCCACTCCTCAAATGCATAGACAAATCCCAGAGTACGGCCGTTCTAGAAGAAATCCACGAAGGTATCAACGCGCAGCACCTCGGGGGCAGATCCCTAGCGCGCAAGGCCCTACGCGCGGGCTACTACTGGCCGTCAATGCAGTCCGACGCGAAAGAACATGTCAAACGGTGCGATAAGTGTCAACGACACGGAGACATGCACCTGGCCCCGCCAACCGACCTCACGTCCCTCTCATCTCCGTGGCCATTCGCCTGGTGGGGGCTGGATATCCTCGGACCCTTCCCCCTCGGTTCATACCAGAACAAGTACCTCATCGTGGGAGTCGACTACTTCACCAAGTGGGTCGAGGCTGAAGCTCTGGCCAAAATCACCGCCCACAACATTCTCCGATTCTACAAACGCAACATCCTCGCCAGGTTCGGGGTACCACTCGCCATCGTCACCGACAACGGTACACAATTTACAGACAAAAACTTCCGCGACTTCGTCACCAACCTCGGGACCAAACATCACTTCGCCTCGGTCGAACACCCTCAGACGAACGGCCAGGCGGAGTCGGCAAACAGAGTTATACTCAGAGGACTCAGACGACGCCTCGGAGACGCCAAACGAGCATGGGTCGAAGAACTCCACAGCGTCCTCTGGGCATACCGTACTACTCCTCACTCAACTACAGGGGAGACCCCATTTCGCCTCACGTACGGAACCGAGGCCGTAATACCGGTCGAAATCCGCGAACCGTCCAGACGAACGGAAGCTCCCCTAGACACCGACGACAACGACGGCTCCCTCCGAGAAGAGCTCGACCTCGTCGAAGAAATCCGCGCAGGAGCAGCCCTCCGGGAAGCCCGGCTGAAGCAACAAGTAGCACTTCGCCATAACCACAAAGTCATAAAACGCGATTTTCAAACTGGAGACTTAGTTCTACGCAGAAATCAAAAGGACTCCCACGAGGGCAAACTGGCGGCGAACTGGGAAGGCCCATACCGAGTCCGGGACAAAACGGAACACGGGGCCTATTACCTCGAAAACCTGCACGGTGAACAACTAGCTCGACCATGGAACGCCGCGAAGCTTAAGCGGTACTACAGTTAACACATTGCCCGCGACGACCAATCGTCCCGGCCACTGGGGGGGCGACATGGTACCACCGCACACCCCCGCGTCCACTAACGACCAAAGAAAGCAAGCCCTGCCTCTCGTGTGCGCGGGCAGAAGGCCTTGCTCGGCAGGGAATACCTCGACCGAGGCCCCTCGCCGCCGTACCAAAACAGGCAGGACACCCAGCTCGCGATGGGCCGTCCACGCCCCGGGGAAAACTACCCCCGAAAAGGCCCGGCTACATCCCCGGCCAAACCGGCCAGTCCCCTACACTACCGGTAACAAATTGTCGAGCTAAACACACCGAGCGAACACTTAGAAAATCTACAAGAAATGTCATACACATTAAAGGCATTCGAACAAATACGAAAAACGAGCATAAAACAACATGCAAACAACGAGCGCACACTTAGAAAATCCATGATAAATATATTTAACAAAAGCGGGCACCAGCCCAGTAGTCAATAGTACAAAAACGAGCACGCAGGCCCAAAGCAAAAGATAAACACCGGCACGCAGGCCACAAAACAACGAGCACGCAGGCCCGGCAACCTACACTTCCTCATCAGCTCGGTCAGCAGCCACGGTTTCCTCGTCAACGAAATAAGGATCGATCACCCTTCCATCAACGATCTCGTGGTACGGCCCTATCCCGTCCACGACCAGCTCGACACCAGGGTTGGCGACCTGAATCTGCTCGACCGCATTCTTGAACCCGACCTCAACGGCTTCCAGACAATCGCTCTCCAACACCCGGATACGGGCGATCAAGTCAGCACGGGTGATTAAACGCCGATCCCCCTCAGTCTCGTCCTCGGCCGGACGAACAGCGCTGTCCAGAACCTCAGTACGAACCTTCAGCGCCTGCACCTCGGCCGTCGCCGTCCCCAGCTTCTCTTCCAGCGAACTCACCTTCCCCTCAGCACCCTCTGCTCGTTTCCGCTCCTCGGCAACGTCCTTCTGGCTCTTCTCCAACTCCTCGGTGAGCTTGGCCAACCGCGACTGCGTAAAGGTGAGATCCCCTTGCAGTTTGGACAGCTCAGCAGCAGAGCAGCCCTCCTCGTTCAGCACGAGAGCCGTCGTAAACGTCCGCATCATCGCGGCCAAGTCCTCAGCCAGGACACGCCGACGGGCCTCCCGATCAGCCTGGCGAACAGCCTTCACCTCCCCGGCGGAAACGGTGGGGGAACGGGCACCATGAAAATACCCCGGGTGCTGGTGGCAGGGAGGGACGACATAACCTTCCTCGACGGCGCCGACCGTCAGATCCACCACCCGAGGCTCCTCGGACCTCTGCCTCTTCGACACTCCTTGGGACACAGGGGATTGGCTCTCCTGAGGCGACGAGGACGAAGTTTGGCCCCCCTGCGCCGCGACCTCCTGACTGACCAGCTGACTCACCCTCGTCCTCGGGACCCCGGCACTCCTGGCAGCACGCAACTGCTTCACCCGCTCGTCGACAGTAGACATGTTCGCTGCAAAAACAAAGAAATAGGTTAGCGACGATCAAAAACCCCGACAACGAGGGAAAACGAAACATCCCTACCTAGATAATCTAGAGCGGCCGCCCCGGTCGCACAGCCGAGCAAAGTCTTAGTATTTATCAAACGCTTTTTAGTGCGTACGTTCCCCTGGGCATCGAGGATGTACTGACCGTCGGGCGTCACCAGCTTCGACGGGGGAAGTGACCGCACAAAGGCAATTATTTTCAGATAAGCGGCCATGTCCTTCTCCTCGAGGGTTCCCGCCCGGACGATATACCTATCCGTCCCTCGACTGAAATGCTCCGAGGTCCACAGCAGATGTATCTTGGGAAGCCACGCTCGGAACCACTGGCCATCTACCGTACGCTCGCCCTCGTCAAAGAGAGTGTCCGAGCCGTGCTGCGTGATCGGCTTGACGAGGTAGAACCGACCCTTGAAGTCTTTGACAGAATCACTGTACGCTTTAAAAATTTTGGTCGATTGTTTGAAAGAGACCCATCCGTGACGACCTCGCACCGTCTGCCGCTGCAAATGAAAGATGCGAAAGAACAACGGCACCGTCGGCTCCACCGAGAGGTAGAAACACACCACCTCGAAAGCCCGGATGAAAGCCAGAGCGTTCGGGTGCAGCTGAGACGGGGCAAGACGCAGCCAGTCAAAAATCCCCAGATGGAAGGCAGAGAACGGCAGCCGGAGCCGAGCTTCTTTAAAATAAAATTCATACATCGGGAACATCTTCCGCCCATAGCGCGAACAGATCCGATGGTGCGCTTTCGGGCGATACACCTGCCAGTGTTGCGTTTCTCCTAGCGGCGTGTCCTCGACCGTGGCATACACGTCGGACGGGTCGACCACAAAACAGGAAGGGATGGTAAGTGGCTCCTCGGCCGCCCACTCCTCGGGCAAGGAGACGCGCCCGTCGTCATACTCCGGGACCTCGGGTTCATCATCTTCAACCATTATCCCCGGCACTAGAGCCGACATCTACACCTGAAAGCAGAGGACCTCGGTGAATTCGATAGCCAGGATCAAATCCACCCTTCCACCGCAAGTCAAGTGAAAGGGCGACAAAGGCCGAGGGGCGGCGAGCAGACATTCGCTCCCCGCCTACCCTCCTCGGGGATCGAAGAACGACCCCTCAGCCCTTCGGGGCGGCCGTCGGAGAAGATACTTCTCCACGGGGCATTCATCAGAAAAGCCCCCGTCCTCGGGGCATTCATCAGAAAAAGCCCCCGTCCTCGGGGCATTCATCGGAGAAAAGCCCCCGTCCTCGGGGCATTCATCAGAAAAAGCTCCTGTCCCCGGGGCATTCATCGGAACTAGCCTACCGTCCCCGGGACATTCATCGGAAAACTCGCCAGACGCGGCGGAACTCGCATCCCTCCTCGGGGCGCTCATCGCGCCCCGACCACACGTCCCAGTTAGACGACGAAAATAAAAGAGAGGGAGAAGAGGAACTCACTTGTAACGGCGGCGGACGGAAGAAAAAGCGAATGGCACGGCGTTGATCGGCGGCGAACGGCGGACGGGCAGAGACGATGAAAGATCAACAGGGAGAAAAGTAGCAGGATGAGCGGGGACCGCCATATTTATAACCCGGCGCGAGGCTCGAAGCGACCCTAGGCTCATTAATGACATAGGTTAGCCGCCCCTACGACCGCTCAACGCAAGACACGTGGAAGCAGCCTGACAGTCGCGTCTCTCCATCTGCCTCCTCCCCGTTCTACCGACGACCGGAGCCCTTCGCACGAGTCCCCCGCTCCAGACATGACGACCTTAAGTCCTCGCTCTTCCCCAGAGCTTCGACTTGGGGGGCTCCTGTTCCGGTGTGGGCCTCACCTAGGCAGGCCCAATACCAAATACGGCCCAACAGGCGAACTGGGCACACCTGGCACACGCCCTTCGGACGAGCAGGACCGTCAGCCGGGCACAAGCCATCACGCCGCATCCCCTTCGTCGTCCGTCACACCAGACGAGCAAGACTACCCGGGCTCCCTCCGCGGGAGAATAACGTGCTCGGCGCACGTTATCCATGCGCTTCCCTCCGCGGGAGAATAACGTGCTCGGCGCACGTTCTCCACGTGCTCCCCTCCGCGGGGACACGTCATCGGCCAACCGCCCACCTCCGAAAGAGCAGGTCAAACCCACTTTCCGGAGACCTAGGAGCGGTTGAACTAGGGCGAAGACCACGTCTTGGTCTTCACTACGCCACGTAAGCCCTAGCAGTCATTAGGGTTGGGCCTGGTCGTCTGGCCCACCTCGAATGACCGTTGGCCCAGCGCTGGGGTCTCTCTATAAATACCCTCTTCTTCAAGAGGGTCAGGTAACTCTTCTTGCCCCCCTTTTCCTGTACTATTGCTTCCTCTCTGTCCAACTTCTTACTTGGGCGTCGGAGTGCTTTGCAGGTACACCCCCTCCTCGTTCTTACCTCGGCGAACAGATAACCGTCCGGCGAAGCGTGGCCAGTCCGTGATCCCTCCTGATCAGGTCAGATCAAATATAAATAGTACTACGACGCCATTGGGACATTTTATAGTGTTACATATTCTAATTCATATGGGACATTTTAAAATGTAGTGGATAGCATATTCTAGTTCATATTTATTTTTAATTCGCTATTTTTAGTACATCTTGTCTTTTTGTAACGATACCCGGCTGCTCTTGTATTTGATTCCATATATTTTGACAACTACCTCTTCAGAAAGTTTAATAAATATGCTGTGAAACTTTAATACACCTATACCGCGGCCATTTTAAATAACAGTCCTTCCACTTTTAGATCAAATTTAAAAGACACTCTTTAAAAGTGTATTAGTGTTCGGTGATACAATTTTGAACGTATTTATTTCTTTTATTTTTCAGATCAAATTTAAGAGATACTCTTTAAAAAGTGTATCAGTGTGTCTGAAGAAGATGCATATCCGTAAATATTATTTATTTAAAATTTATGTTGGTGTTTCGGAGATACTCACTAATACAATTTTAAACTTCAATGACATAACTTTAATAATATTTTTTTATAAAGTGCTATTAAAACTTCGATACGATGACTTATGATAGCGTTTTTTGGTCGGACACTATTATAAGGGTCACCCTATAATAGTGTTTTTTTAGAAAATGCTATTATAGATTGTTAACAAAAAAAATTGCAATGAAGTTTGATATCGCTTTTATGGTGAGTGCTAACAAAATGGGTATTCCTATAATAATGTTTTTTTGCAAAAACGCTATTCTAGGTCTTCCTACCAAATTTTAAAAGAAAAAATAAGATTTTTTTTGTTCCATACTTTTACGATTGTTCCATATTTTGATCTCTCACCATCTACTTCATCCTCATTGAACCATGCTTTATTCTTCTCTCAAAATTGAGGTTTATCGTTTCAATTGCAATTCTCTCAAAATCAAGAGTTATTATTTCAAATGCAACTTTGATTATTAAAACATTCTTTGTGAAACCCTTAATCTTCTCCGCAAGAACACGAGCCCACTTTGCTGACGCAAGTTTACTACTGTTGTGAATTACGATAAAATTCAATATCAATTTGTGAGACAAAGAACAATAGCAACCAAAATAAATGATCTTCAGCAATAATAATCCGTACACAGATAATATAACAGAATAAGGGAAGAAAAAACCGAAGGTTTGTTTACCCAGTTCGATCAAACGATCTACTCTGGGGGAGAGAGCAACTCTCCAATTCACTATACTCATAAAGTTGTTACAAGAAATTACAAATGAGTTACAAGAAAATAGACATCGCCTTCAGGTTCCCAAAAACAACATTGAAGGCGCCTAAGAACAACCTGATTTTCTACCCAAGTGTTTCCCTACCTCACCAACTCTCAATATATGAATCACTCAAACCCAAGGTGTAATTCGAGATTTTCTTTGTGCATAGCTAAAACCCTATGATATACCTTTAAACCCTTGGTCTCAATTGTTGGTGAAAACTTTAAGATTGTCACACACCAAACATATAAGAGATACATATTTATAATAGAAAATACTCAACAAACAAAGCCCAAAATCACATGGATCCATGAACAGAATCGAAAAAAGTCCAAAAACTCAAAAACACTATTCACCATAAGGACAACATTATTCACCGACCGATTTTTTCCGATTCTCGCGGTAAATGCAATCTCCAAAATATATTGTATTTCTCTTCATCAACAAAGATTTTAAAGCACATTTACAACAATCTCCACCTTGACTTTAAACCGTATTGATACCAATTTAACAATCAACAACATTATTGCTCTCTACAAAGTTGAAACTTTAATCAATAACTTTGATCAAATTCAAGCAACCCTTGAATCTTGATCTCGCAACTTGCATCCACTTGTTCCCAATTACCCTTTTCTGCCTAGGTAATTTAACAAGCCTACAAGTATGACTTTTCAACCACACTTGAATCCGCCTGTTTTCAAATGTCTCCCTGAAGGTTTTTCTTCTTTTATTTTACAGTCCTTCAGCCACATTAAAAACATAATATCCAAGGCTAGCATAACCGTCCCTTTGAGATTCTACAATAACCCTCCTTACCTTATCATGACTCAAATGATAATCAGAGATCACTGTAACCGTTCCCTCACTACTGCTAGCATCCCTAGTAGGAAACTCCACCTCAAACTGAGTTTTCTCCGTTATATTTTCTCCTAGGTTTCTCCCTTGGTTTTCACTATTCTTCTTTTGAAGAAATTCTCTACCAACCAAGTAAGTTGTTTTAGCCTCAGCTCTTCCCCTAAAAACTCAATAACAACTCAGCGCTAACATGCATTTTTATCCCTTGATTTATGCAAAATTTATTGTACTCCTCTAAAACTTTCTCAAGGCATTCATAACGCCTTAAACATAAATGCCATAGCTCTTCCTTGTCATGAAAGCCTCCACTAGTTAACTATGAATGAATAATAACATTTGAACCTTATAAAGTATATAAACCACATATGTTAGACCCTTTAGAAATAATCAATTCATCACACAAAATCTTCAACACTCCACGTTCAATTCTAGTATAATAGCCTAGATCATCAAACATACTTATAGATAACAAATATCGCTTGAGTTCTGGAACATACCTCACATTTTGAATAAGAAGTTCACGATCATTAAACATTTTAAATATGACCGTACCAATACCATGAACCTTGCATGCCTTACTATTTCCAAGGCGAACTACTCCACCCTGCACCATCTTCAAAGTTTCAAAGTATTCTATTCCTGGACACATGTGATAAGAGCAACCTGGGTCAATGACCCAACTATCTTTAATTTCCAAACTCGATACTACTATTGCTTCTGCATCCTCATAACTTTCCTCACCCAATGCAACTAAAGCTTGAACAGAATCTTCATTGACCTTTCTTTCAGAACAATCCCTTTTAAAGTGACCGATTTTCTGACAATTAAAACATTTTATCTTTGGTTTGTCAGACCTCTTTGATTTGCACATCCTTTTACGCTCACCTCCTCCTCTTGACACATTTAAGCCTTCACCACTATCTTCAATCTTCAAATCTTTCGACTTTGAAAATTCTTTGGATTTCACCGCCGTCTGGACTTCATCCAAAGTAATAGTACCTTCCTTAACATAAAGAAGGGCGTCCTTAAAATGCTCAAAGGATCTGGGTAATGAACTTAACAGGAGCAAAGCCTTGTCCTCATCATCAATCTTCACTTTAATATTCTCAAGATCATCGATAATCTTGTGAAATTCTCTGAGCTGCTCAACTATGGGTTTGTTATCCACCATTTGGAATGAATAGAGTTTTTGTTTCAGATACAACCTGTGAGCCAAAGACTTTGTCATATAGAATGATTAAAGTTTTTCCCACATAGAAACCGAAGTTTTCTCCCTGGAGACTTCTCTTAGAACTTTATCCCCGAGGCACAAGATAATGGCACTCCTGGCCTTATCCACCATCTCGTTCTTCTATACCTGTGTAAGTTCTGCAGGCATCAATGTTTCACTCTTCAAAGCATCGATGCACTTCTCTTGAATTAAAATTTCTTGCATTTTTAATTTTTCACAACTCGAAGTCGTTGTTACTAGAAACTTTCTCGATCTGCCATCTACTAACCATGGTGCTCACTTGTCAACAATATCTCTTTTCTCCATGCTCACCGCACCACTTGTTGTGAATCTTGTTGTGAATTACGACAAAATTCAATATCAATTTAAGAGGCAAAGAACATTAGCAAACAAAATAAATGGCCTTCAGCAATAATAATCTAGATAATACAACAGAATAAGGGAAGAAAAAACCGAAGGTTTGTTTACCCAGTTCGATCAAACGATCTACTCTGGGGGAGAGAGAAGCTCTCCAATTCACTATACTCAGAAAGTTGTTACAAGAGATTACACATGTGTTACAAGAAAATAGCCTCCGTCTTCATATTTCCAAAAACAACCCTGAACGCGCCCAAGAACAACCCTATTTTATACCCAGGTGTTTTCCTACCTTTCCAACTTTCAAAATATGAATCACTCAAATCCAAAGTGTAATCAAAGGTTTTCTTTGTGTATAGCTGAAACCCTATGTTATACCTTTAAACCCTTGGTCTCCCTTGTTGGTGAAAATTTTAAGATTGTCACACACCAAACATATAAGAGATACGTATTTATAATAGCAAATACTTAATAAATAAAGCCCAAAATCACATGGATCCATGAACCGAATCGAAAAAGGCCCAAAAACTCAAAAACACTATTCACCGTAAGGACAACATTATTCACCAGTCGATTTTTTCCGACTTTCTAAAACTTTTTATTTTCGCGGTAAATGAAATCTCCAAAATATATTTTCTTTCTCTTCATCAACTAAGGTTTTAAGGCACATTTACAACAATCTCCACCTTGACTTTAAACAGTGTTGATACCAATTTAACAATCAACAACATTACTGGTTACAATGGTACTATTATTTGTCTATGGGTTTGAAATAATCTTGTGGTTAGTATTAATGGTTTTCATAGTTTATGAATTTCATAAATGAATTACTTCTAAATGGATGAGAATTTGTTGGTAGAAAAATGTTTCCATGTTGGACTATGCTTGTTTCAATTTTATTTTCGGGAAGGATCGTAATGGGCGATTTAGAGGTTGAATACAATTAGACATAAATTCAAGATAATTAGAAGGGCTCATTTTCTTACGCTTGAAAATGTGATTTTAAGGTTGTTTAAAGTCATGATTTTTTTTGTAGGGATTTGTGACAGGTAGCAAGTTTGATGTAATTTTTGTTGCACTGGAATATTAAGGTAAATTTTGGTCGGGACTTGTTTGAAAATGGTGTTGAGTTTTATGTTCAGTTGGTAGTAACAGTGTTGTGAAATGATCATGGCATGTAACATAAGAAGGATATTGAGTTTTTCTTACATTTGAGAAATGTGGCAAGTTTTGGTCATGACTAAGATGTTGAGTTTGTGTTGAAGTGTTAAAAATAAACACTAAAACTCAAGTTTTGAACAATTACAGGTTCAAAAACAAACACTAAAACTCACTTTCTAATATCCATTTTTGTTGTTTTCGAATTTAAAAATTGAGTTTGGCACAAGGAAATTATCGGGACGAGTCGCGTACTAGGTCGCTTTCTTTAAGACGTTTCGCCGTACTGCCAAAATATGCAAAGCAGTCGATTTACGACGACGCCTCCAGAATAAAATAGCCCGTTCAAAAAAGTTACGATTATCAGTTGTACACTGATAAATCGCTCTAGAAATACACCTCTCTAAGTATCTGGTGAAAATAACCAGTCAAGAAAAGAAAGATTTTTAGATGAAGAGAATTAAGGGAGAGAAGAGGGAAATCAAAATTCGTGTGAACTTGTGAAATCCGATGTACTCACTACTGAATTTCTACCCTGTATTTATAGGCAGCTACCTGCACCTGAGTGGGGAGAAATTCGTGGTGAGTGGAGAAAATGGTGGAAGAATGAGAAAATCGTGTAGGACTGGATTTAGTCAGTATGGCAGTTATGACCAATTATTTTCTTAATTAATTAATATTATTATTAATTAATTTTCCACCGAATTATATTAATTAATTAATGATAATTAAATTATATAAATTCGGGTCCAAAAATAATTCATCTAGACCGGACCGAGTCGAGCCGAGCCGGCCGGACGGACGGACGGCGGCGGCGGCGCGCGCGTGTGTGTCTTGTTGGTCATGGGTGTGTCCTCACTCCTTTCACAAAATTGGGTGCCCTTTAGGGCCCAACCCAATTGACCAAGTTGGAATATATAAACACTACTAATATTTCCATTCCCTTCAATGTGGGACTAAAATGAATCTTTTCAAATTCACTTCTATATTAGTTCTTACTTGTGTTCATTTATTGCTCATTAATTGTCAACAAATGTTTCCAATTCCCACTCTAATTAATTAAAGTTCCAACATTCCCCCACTTGAATTTAAAAGAGATTTTAGAGGTACGTCAGACGTTTATAAGGTTGAGCATAAGCAAAGGTGTCTACGACTTGAACCTTAGCATAGCGAGTAGGATTCTGATTCAACAAGAGTGACACCATTGTCTTGAACTCTATCTCGGACATCAGACCCGCACACAACCTTTCCGTAAGGTATATTCTTGTAGCTCGTGCTTTAGTGGCCCTGCACGTGTATCCCGGTTTAGTGAATGCTCTAGGAATTCTTCCTCGAAATTCCATAGGAACCGGCCTCAGTTCCACAGTCACATAGGTGAATCTATCAAGAGTACTCTTGTAGCCTAGGTACTCCCTGATACAGAGTATAGATCTCATTAAGAGTTTCTATTATCTCATCCTCTCATTACTTCAGGATTCATGCTTTACTTGCATGATCATTTTCATATTACTCACAACTTGTTATTACCCATTGAACCTAAGTCTTGGGATCTCCAGTCATTTAGGTCGGGTTACCATCATGAGTAACTAATTGCTTTATAGGCATTAGTCCCATCTTTTTGGAAGTATTATGGACTTTCTCTCTAGCTAATCCTTTCGTCAAATGATCTTCTAATTTCTCATCAGTGCGTACATGATCTACTCTCACAGCTCCTTTAGAGATACAATCTATAACAGTGCTATGTTTTCTTCTAATTTGACGTCTTTTACCATTATAATAACGGTTCTCAACTTTTGCAATAGCTGCGGTACTATCGCAGTGGATCAACACAGTTGGTATAGGTTTTTCCCATTGAGGAATCTCAGCTAGCAGGCACCTTGACCAGCTTGCTTCTTCACTAGTTGTAGCTAATGCTATCATTTCAGACTCCATTGTGGACTGTGCCAGAATGGTCTGTTTCTTTGATTTCCAAGATACAGCTCCTCCGGCTATACTAAATATATAACCACTAGTAGCTTTGGAATCATCCGATAAGGTGTTCCAATCTGCATCACTATACCCTTCTAGTACAGCAGGAAATTTCTGATAGTGTAAGCCGAGGTCCATAGTCCTTTTAAGGTACCTCATTACTCGCTCAATAGCTTGCCAATGTTCGTTACTCGGCCTACTTGTAAATCTGCACAACAATCCTACGACATATGCAATGTTGGGTCTAGTACAATCAGTGGCATACCTAAGACTGCCAATGATGCTCGCATATTCTGCTTGTTTGACACTTTCTCCAGTGTTCTTAAACAGTTTCACACTTGGATCATACGGAGTGCATGCAGGTTTACAATCAAAGTATTTATATTTCTTTAAGATCTTCTCCACATAGTGAGATTGATCCAAAGAAATTCCTTGGTCGGATCTCGTGATCTTGATACCCAGGATCACGCTTGCTTCTCCGAGGTCTTTCATATCAAAGTTATTGCATAACAATGATTTCATATCATTAATGGCCTGAATGTTTGATCCAAATATAAGTATATCGTCTACATATAGACATATGATAGTACAAATGCGATTCTCAGATTTGTAATAAACGCACTTGTCACTTTCATTAACTTTGTACCCATTAATTATCATTAGGTTATCAAACTTTTCATGTCATTATTTAGGGGCTTGTTTTAGTCCATACAGAGACTTATCTAACTTACAGACCTTGCTTTCTTGTCCTTGGATCACAAACCCTTCTGGTTGTTCCATATAGATTTCTTCTTCTAAGTCACCGTTTAAAAAAGTTGTTTTAACATCCATTTGGTGTACTATTAAGTTATAAATGGCTGCTATTGAAATGAGTACCCTAATGGATGTAATTCTAGTGATCGGAGAAAAGGTGTCGAAGAAATCTATATTTTCTCTTTGTCTAAAACCCTTGGCTACAAGGCGAGCCTTGTATTTCTCAATCGTTCCATCAGGTTTTAGTTTCTTTTTCAAAACCCATTTACAACCAATTGGTTTGCAACCCGGAGGTAAGTCTACTAGGTGGCAGGTCTTGCTAGATTCTAGAGAATCTATCTCATCATTAATGGCTTCTTGCCATAAGTCTGCATCCATAGATGACAGTGCTTCTTGAAGATTTATTGGATCTTCTTCTACATTATAGGTTGCATAATCGGGCCCATAGTCTTTAGCAACTCTTGCTCTTTTACTTCTTCGAAGTTCTGTTTCTACATTGTCGCTGCTTTCAGTGCTTTTTATCACAAGAATGTGACTCGATTGTGTGCCCCCACTATTTCTCAATTTGAAAGGAAATTTTTCTTCAAAGAATTCAACATCGTTTGATTCTATAATTACTCTGGCATTTAGGTCATAAAACCTGTATGCCTTACTGTTTGCTGCATACCCAATGAATACGCATTCATAGGCTCTACTAGCGAGTTTAACTCGTTTCGGATCCGGAATTCTGACATAAGCCAGACAACCCCAAGTTCTTAAATAAGACAAATTTGATTGTCTTTTCTTTAATATCTCATAAGTTGAGATCTTACTTTTTGACTTGGGAACTTTATTCAGGACATAGCAAACAGTCAATAAAATTTCCCCCACCAGTGAGGTGCAGCACCAGAGTTCAACATGATTGCAACTACAAGTTCAGTAAGAGTCCTATTCTTTCTTTCTGCTTTACCATTCATTTCAGGAGAGTATGGAGCAGTTGTTTCATGTATAATACCATGTTCAGCATAAAAATCATTAAACAAGCTAGAGTCATATTCGGTTCCCCTATCACTGCGAAGTCTCTTAATCTTCTTGTTAAATTGATTCTCAATTTCAGTTACATACACCTTAACCATGTCAAGCGCTTCACTTTTATTCTTCATTAGATATACATAAGTATAATCAGAGCAATCGTCAATAAAAGTGATAAAATAACGTTTATTATTTCTAGTTAAACTTCCATCTGATTCACATATATCAGAGTGTATAAGATCTAGGGGGTCAGATTCTTTTATAATTGATTTATGTGAAGTTTTTATTATTTTAGCTTGACTGCAAAATTCACATTTATTGGAATCATTAACATTTAGTTTAGGGATTAGGCCTATGTTGCTTGCATTAGAAATGATTCGTTTATTAACGTGACAAAGTCTACCATGCCAAATATTGAAGTCACACACAGAGTAAACAGAAGGAGAAATTTTATTCAAATCAACATTCAACTTAAACATGCCATCAGTGGCGTACCCTTTTCCAACAAAAATACCATTCTTAGTGATGGTGTACAAATCTACCCCTAAAGTTTGACTAAACCCAACCTTATTTAAAAGAAAACCAGAAACAAGATTCTTCCTAATTTCAGGAACATGCATGACGTCCTTCAAGATCAAATTCTTTCCTGAAGTGAACTTCAGCTCAACATCTCCAATTCCAGCAACATTAGTGGTGTGAGCATCTCCCAACAGCACTTTCTTATCTTCAGCATTCATGTATGTCTTGAACATAGCACGATCATAGCAGACATGACGAGTGGCGCCAATGTCTATCCACCAACCATCACTTCCACCAACCATGTTGATTTTAGTGATCATGGCAATGAGTTGCTCATCAGTCAAGTTGACCTGAGCATTTGAGCCAGTTGCAGGTTTAGGCATGCTCCTACATTTCTTTGCCATATGGCCCGGTTTCCCACAGTTGTAGCAAGAAAAAACCGGAGCATCATTTCTTTGAGGTGGTGGCTGTTGCTTAGCAAATGGAGCCGATGGGGCCCTAGAGGGATTCCCATTCTTAGTTCGGTTCATAGCATTGCGGTTCTGATTCTTTAAAGGTTTTCCCGTAGGCTTCAGAACCGCACCGAATTTCTTTTTGTTGTTAGACACAACTAAGACTTCTTCTTTCTGATCTTGTTTCCGAGCCTCCTCTTCAATTCGGAGGCGAGTTATCAGACTCTCGATTGAAAATTCTTTTGTTTTGTGACGAAGCACATTTTTGAAATCTTTCCAACTAGGGGGCAGTTTGTCAATAATTACAGCAATTTGAAATTGTTCATTGAGAGGCATACCTTCTGTAATAATCTCATGAGAAATCTTCTGAATTTCGTGTCTTTGAGCTTCCACCGACTTCTCATCCACCATCTTGTAGTTCAAGTAGCGTCTGACAGCAAATTTCTTCGCACCTGCTTCTTCAGTATCATATTTTCTTTACAGAGCCTCCCATACCTGTTTAGCAGTCCTGTAGCTACTGTAGTAGTCGTACAGATCATCAGCAAGGCTGTTCAGAATGTGATTTTTGCACAGATAATCATTCTCGTGCCATAAGGCGGTTTCTTTTCGGAGTTGTAGATCATCTGCTGCAGCCTTAGCTTTTGCAGCACCTGCTGCAGCCTTAACTTTTGCAGCATCTGAGTCAGACGTTTTGGAAATCCCGTCTGAATCTGCAAGTGAGTTACCATTAGGTAGTTCAGATGATGCAGAAGGGACAACCGGGATATCCTCAGTCAGAACGTGGGCAACCTTTTTAAGAGTTAATAAAAAACTTCATTTTAGCTTGCCAACGTTTGAAATTGGAACCCTCAAACCTAAAAGGTTTGTCAGAGACCGAAGCGGCCACAGTAGTACCGATAATTTCCTCAGTTGCCATGGCAGTAATTAAAACATCTTAAAATTGTTGTTTTCGGATTTAAAAATTGAGTTTGGCACAAGGAAATTATCGGGACGAGTCGCGTACTAGGTCGCTTTCTTTAAGACGTTTCGCCGTACTGCCAAAATATGCAAAGCAGTCGATTTACGACGATGCCTCCAGGATAAAACAGCCCGTTCAAAAAAGTTACGATTATCAGTTGCACACTGATAAATCGCTCTAGAAATACACCTCTCTAAGTATCTGGTGAAAATAACTAGTCAAGAAAAGAAAGATTTTTAGATGAAGAGAATTAAGGGAGAGAAGAGGGAAATCAAAATTCGTGTGAACTTGTGAAATCCGATGTACTCACCACTGAATTTCTACCCTGTATTTATAGGCAGCTACCTGCACCTGAGCAGAGGACTGGATCTAGTCAATATGGTAGTTATGACCAATTATTTTCTTAATTAATTAATATTATTATTAATTAATTTTCCACCGAATTATATTAATTAATTAATGATAATTAAATTATATAAATTCGGGTCCAAAAATAATTCATCTAGACCGGACCGGACCGAACTGAGCTGACCAGCCGGTAGGACAGACGGACGGACGGCGGCGGCGCGCGCTCGTGTGTGTCTTGTTGGTCATGGGTGTGTCCTCACTCCTTTCACAAAATTGGGTACCCTTTAGGGCCCAACCCAATTGACCAAGTTGGAATATATAAACACTACTAATATTTCCATTCCCTTCAATGTGGGACTAAAATGAATCTTTTCAAATTCACTTTTATATTAGTTCTTACTTGTGTTCATTTATTGCTCATTAATTGTCAACAAAAGTTTCCAATTCCCACTCTAATTAATTAAAGTTTCAACAATTTTCAATTCCAAAGTTTCTATTATTTACTCCAAATTTATGTATTTTTGTGTGTAAGATTTGGAAGCAGAGGATGGTGCAAATACGGGTTGTGATAGAAGAGCGCTTCTCAAAATGGGGTTCAGTTGCTCCTAGAGTGTGTCAAAGGTATGGTATGGTTTGTTTGAGGCTACCTCGTTGTAGTCTTGTTATGTCTATTTATTGGTAAATTATTCGTGTGAATTAACTGAAGATGCACTGGGTGGGAAAAGAGAGCATATATTCAGAAACATTTCAAAACTATAACTGAGTAATAGTGTTGTAGTTACATCAAGACCATAATCAACAATGTCTCATCGAGATCAATTCTAAGTGTCGCCATTCGAAGTTTGATCGAGAACCAAGGTACTTTCTCTTATTGAATGCATTTTCTCAAAACTTCAATCATATTTTTCTATTTCCGTTGAATTTGATGATTTCATTTTGTTGAATGTTGATTATGATGATGTTGATTTTAGCCCCAAGGGCATAGAAGGGATAGGGAAAGAGTAATGACAAATGATGGAGGAGTGGTGGATCAGGAACAGAGAAAACTTCCAATGTCAAACTGTTCTTCTAAGCATGAATCTGCCGATGGTTCTCACAAAAAATTGAATCTAATTGTTCACTCTGAGCCGTCTAAGCATTTCCATATGTGAGCACTTCCATAAGGTACATTTCAAATTCATCTTGCACCAAACTTGCAAACTCTTGGAAAAGATATTCCTTAGTAAACCCAAAAATAATATAATCAACATATATTTGAACTAAAAGAATATGCTTTTCTTTGCGTACAATAAACAATTGGTGTCTACTTTACCACGATTGAATCAATGTTTGATTAAAAATCCTCTAAGGCACTCATACTAAGCTCTTGGAGCTTATTTGAGACCATAAAGGGCTCTTTTGAGTTTAAAACATAGTTATAATTTTTGTGATCCTCAAAGCCAGGCTATTGAGAGACATAGACTTCTTCATTTATGTACACGTTAAGAAAAGGAGATTTACCATCCATTTGATAAATCTTAAATTCTAGGCAACAAGTGAGTGCCAAAAAGAGTCGAGTAGCTTCTAGACAAGCTACAAAAGCATAAGTATCCTCATAGTCTATTCTTTCAACTTGACTATACCCTTTTGCCACTAACGTTACTTTATTTCTAATAATTACACTATTTTCCTTCCATTTTGTTTCTAAATATCCATCTAGTGTCAATGACAGTTTTATCAACTGGACATGGAAAAAGGTCACAAACGTCGTTGCATTTAAATTGGATATGTTCTTCTTGCATAGAAAGTAACCATTCCTCGTCAAGTAAAGCATCATACATCATTTTATGTTCAATATGAGAAATTAAAGATGAATAATTACATAAATTATTAACTCGAGATCTAGTACTTATACCTCTCTTGATATCTTAGAGTTTTTGATCCAACAAATAATCTTTTGCAATTATCGAATCTTAAGATAGTTGATTTGAGGTCTCTTGTTTTTCTTTAGCATGTGAGCTTTCCTATTTATCTTCATTAATGTCCTCATCCTTTGGTGAAGGAGGATCCTCTTTGGAAATTTTGACGTTGATCAAATTTTTCGCTTTCACACATGAAATATCTGAACAAATACCTTTCCCTATAGCTTTAATCGAAGATGAGTCCCCTAAGAATATTCCTTCATCAGACTTAGCATCAAATTTACCAAGATTGTCTTTTATGTTCTTTAAAATGAAACATTTGCACCCGAAAACATAAAAGTAGGAAATGTTTGGTTTCCTAACTTTAAGTAACTCATACGGTGTCTTCTCTAGAATTGGTCGAATGACCGCACTATTTAAGACATGACATGTGGTATTAATCACATTCGTCCAAAAGTAATTGGAAAGCTCGTTTCACTTAACATGGTCTGAGCCAATTCTTCTAAAACTCGGTTTTTACACTCAACAATATCATTTTATTGTGGAGTTCTCAAACATGAAAAATTACGAGCAATCTCGTTTTCATTACAAACGTTTTGAAATTGATGGTTTAAAAACTCACCACCATGATTATAACACCCCAATTTAGATTATTTATGAATTTGTATATTTAAGTAATTATTGAGCTATGCTAATTAAATAAATAAATTGTGATTCTTGTATGAGTATGTGGGTTATGGGAGGTTGTAGGGAGAGTTTGGTGGGTTGGTAGAGTAATTAGAAGAAAATAGAATTTAAATAATATTTTAGATAATTTAAATAATTAAATTAGTTAGTAAATAAGAAAAATAGTAGAAATTAGAATTAGTAGAGGAATGAGGGGGTAAGTAAAGAGGTTAAAAAGAGGTTAGGTTTCTAATAAAAATGGATAAGTAAAGAGTTTTGGGGATTAGAACGTGAAAACAAAAGTTTTGGAGAAAGAGGCAAAGGTGTGAAGAACAAGTCTACAACTCAAGAAGGGAAGAACCAAACTTGATTAGGGAGCTTGCTTGCTAGAAATCTAAGGTAAGTGGGGAGAATAACTTTCAATAAAGGTTTATGCATGAGGGGTAGGGTAGATGAGTCATTAATCTCTAATAGAGTGTATGATATGGATGAATTCTGATTATATGTGATGTATGATGAGAATTTCCTGTAATTATTGATGACTTTCGTGTAGTAATTATGACTGATTTTTTATTTTGATACCTGATGTGTCTTCCACCATTGTTGAAATTTCGAAGGTTTTAGGCATAAACTTAAAATAATGATTTGGTGATTTAATTGTGTTAAAATTATGAATTAACTTGATATAATTAGGGTATTGCATAGGTTGTAATTTTTTTGAGCGTTTAAGTTTTTACGAAATTGAAATTGAAGGTCCAAAAGGCCTCCAATGATGAAAAATGCAGAAAATTTTACATTCTCCCCGTCACGACCGTGCTCAGCGCGAGAGCCAGTTTTCAGTCAAAACCGTTTTGGCCATAACTTTGGCCCCGAAAGTCCAAATCGAGTTTCCTACCAAGTAAGCTATTGTATTGAGTTTCCATAACTTTTGGACATAAATTTTGTCTAACTTGATTTCCTACCAAGTAATAATGTATTTAGAGACTAAATATGTTGTATTAATATGTTAATTGATGAGGCTTATATGTATTGTTGACGTTATGTTGAAGATGAATGCTATGATGAATTTTCTTTTGAGATACGAGTAGGAATTTATAAATTATACATGTTGAGGTGTGTATTGTTGAGCTAAAAGTGAGTTGCACACATGTGAGTTTATAATTTTATTGAGTTGAATTATTAAATGTGCTCGAGTTGTATTGCTATGACAAGATGTTAAGCATTGAGAATAAGTATGAAATATGTGAATATTGTGAATATGGATTATGTAGAGGGAAAATTTGAGATTAATCTATTGATTTACTTAACTCATAGAGGAAAAATCACCACCGTCCTTTTATTTTTCCGAAGGAATGGGGAAAAGAACAAACAAAACCCACAAAAGTTTTAAAACAAAACTAATAAAACAGAGAGACAAAGGGTGAGGGAATTGGTTATGTAATATGAATGTGTTAGCACCAAAAATATCTATAGTACTATATAGGAATCTCTTGAAAATCTATGTTTGGCTTAAAATGTGTTGTTTGCAAAAGATTGAGGAGGTGAGAAGAGAAATAATTTTTTAGGGTTTTTAGTGTTTGAGAAGACTTCTTGAGCCTCGTGCCTACGTACCCACAAAGTTTAATGGAGGATCAAAACCTCGTAGTTTATGATAAAAATAACAAAAGAGATCCGCTTTGATTGATTTAAATGGAAATACTAGTTGTCATTTTCAAGAGAAAACTCATTTAGACACCCATAAGTATATGAAAATGGACATTTACATCACTATTGAGAAGGGATCCAACTTGGATTGAAATCAACAAATATGCCACTAACTCTCTCAAGTGGAAAAGAATCAACATGAAACATTACTACAGGGATAGGAGAATTATATCTCAACTATAAAAATGACTCATGTCTAAACCTTAAGAAAAATGTTTAAAAGAGAAAAGTGCACAAACGACACAAAATGCTTTAAATGAGTTGTGTGTTTTTCATGTTTTTTAAATTATTTTGATATGCTTAAGATGAATTAGCACTTTATTCAAGAAAAAGAGTTTGAAAATCTATTGACAAAGTCAAGGTTTATTGAGAAAGTGGTACAAGTTTGAAAACAATAAGGTTTTGAAAATTTAAGAAGGGGGGAGATAAAGAGACTACCATAATGCACAAAGTAAAATCCAAGGAAGGAAAGATCTAAACAAAATAGAAAGCTTTTGACATAAGTCAAGCCAAAACTCCAATCCTTTATATTAAGCAATAAGCAACCAAACAAGTAGAGAAATAACCAAGCATCAGATAAAGAAGAACTTAAGGTAAGGCCAAAGATGAGGTAACAGAGCCAAGTCTTCCAAAAGTCAACCCAAGGTCAAGGTACTAGATGAATTCCAAGGTCTCAAGTCACAACTCCAAAACATAGGATCAATAACCTAATTCTAAGTCCATAAGTCCAACATCCAAGCACGGGATAGTAACTGTCATACCCCAATTTTTATCCCTAGATACCACCTTCATTTTCATAATTTGAATAACATCATTCACTTCTTATGCATTTCTAATCCCATGAAAATACAAGATATGCTTTTCTTGTTTTGTTTACAAGTTAAGGTTTTGCATCATGAAGTTCAAGTGGTTGGTCAATCAGGGTTTATTGTGACCCTCAACATCTCAAGCTCCTCAATTAATGCATAGTGATCAAGATATTACCTCCATCAATAATCAAGTTTAAATTTGCATCAATTCAAGTTCATCAAGTTTCAATCCATCATGTGCTCCAAATTAGGGTTTTGGTCAAAGTCAGCTTGATGCTGACTTTTTAACCAAAACATAATCTCATGGCTTGGAATTTGATCAAAGGATTGAATTTCATCAATGTGTTATATTCATGTGGTTAAATTGGCTCAAGAAATTGGATTCATTGATGGTTGAAGAATTTTGATTGAACTGATGAAAAGTCAACAATTGCTCAATGTCAGAGTTTGACTTTTGACATTTTGGTCAACCATGGACTTCTCAAGTCAAAAATCATGAAATTTTGGAAAATAATTGATTCTGATCAAGCTAAATCAATAAAGTCAAGAAAATATCAAGAATTGTCAAAATTAGAGTTTTTTGAAATTTCACAAAGTACAAAAATCCATGACCAAGTAACCAACTTTTCAAGGTTGTAACTTTTACCTAAAGCATCCACTTGAAACGCTTGATAGCTGCAATTAAATATGGTATTTGATACTATAATTTGATGAAAATTTGAAGCCAAAAAGCTTTCTTGAAGTGGAAGAAATTGATGATCAAAGTTGAGGTTTCAAGTTGTTGCAAAATTCAAGACACTTGGCATTTTTTCTAAGTTTTTGACTTTTTCAAGTGCATGACTTTATGGCCAATTTATGAACAATCTAAGAATCCAATTGAAACACTTGAGGAATACACTTAAAGAGCATACTTCCTACTTCATCATGGTGGAAAACCTGATCCAAAAAGCTCTTTTCAATTCAGAGATATGAAGGATCAAAGTTAGGGTTTCAAATTATGGAGGAATGGCATAATGAACCAGAATTTCATTAAGTGTAATTCAGTTTGTTCTACACGAGTTGGAGGCAAAATTTAGGGACTTTCCAATTCTTTCCTTAGCTTTTCATGATCACCAAACTTGTTCCTTTATAAGTTAACTTTACAAAGATGACATTTTAGTACCATATAAGTTCGTTCGCAATGTATTTGTCGTATGTTGGTATGAATCCTTCATTGCCCCATTGTGTTTCAACCAAGTCGGATTGTGCTAGGTTATAAAACTATAAATGAATAAAAATGTTGAATGATAATAAAGTTTAGTAGGATGAAAATCAGTTTTAAAATATGATTAAGAATTGGAATCTTACAACATGTTTAATATATGGTGGCACAAAATTCGATTTTCCATTCTCTAACAATGTCATCTCTATTTCATCCCATGGTCCTGCAACAGTTTTGAATACCACTTTCATGCACTCTGGTAGGGATTGAATGAGACTAAAATACCACCTGTAATTCAGACATCAAGAGAATTTATAGCCAAAAAGTTTAGAAAGATTATATATAATGAGTTTATTAGTTCTTTTGGATTCAAATCAACCTTTGGATTGCCTCTGTGAATATTTTGAGTTCTTCTACCGTGCCGAATGCATCATAAGTATCATCTAAAAGAGAAATGCATGACACCAATTTTCCTCCTATCTTTCTTGAAGTGGCATGCCAATGGGCAAAAGTAAGCCTCAACCAATATATCCCTTGCGTAAGGGACTTCCTTTATAAAGTCTGATTTTTTCCACCACCTGTAATAATATAAAAACAACTATTATCATGTCGATTAAAAGCTTATTCGCTTAACTTAACTGGTATAATGTGCTGCTTGAGTTAGATGTGAGTGTAATCAGTTGGTCTAGGGTTCAATCCTCTTTTGTTTGAAAACTTAGTACATTTTGCAATACTTACTTGGTGATACTGGCAAGTTCTTTTTGATGCATTTTTTGTAGCATGTTGAAATCTAATTTTGCAAAGTTTAGAATAACTTTACTACGTGAATGATCTTGTTCGTAGGAAGATATGTAACACCTTGTCTCCAATCTAGGAATTCCCTTATGTGGTGGTTTCTTTAAGCATTGAGTTACTTGTGCACGAAGAAAAGTGCTCAATTGATTGGTAGTAATTTTGGAATTCATGCGAGCTTGTGTGAAATCAAGTGCTTCATCTAATATATCTTCTCTGGTAATCTTTAAATGTGCCACTTCATACAAGCTCCACATTCCTTCAACATCTTTATCAACCTTTTCATTGAAGCTCCCTTTATTGTTTTTGAACTTTTTAAATATATCTGTCAAAACTCACCCAAATGTTAAGATATTTTTCAATTTTGATTAAGAATCTACGTATATAATATGAATAATTGTGGATAAAATTCTACATATACCTGGTGAAATATGATGTCCTTTTTGCCTACGCAAGCGAAATGCTAATGTCGGAAAGTGAAGGCAATCTTATTCTTTTGTGATTATTTCGTTATTGATGATTAAACTACTGCGGATATGTTCTAATGCTTTGAAATTCTAGTGTCAGATATGAGATGTCGAAAGAGATGTCACGACACTAATATCTGAATAATTACCAATATATGAATAAGATAAAAAGAAGTTAACAATAGTAAAGAGACACAAGCAATTGTTAACCTAGTTCGGTGCAAACACACCTACGTCTGGGGGCTACCAAGTCAGGAAGGAAATTCACTAAATAGAATTAGTTTGAAGATTCACAGCAAACTCTCTCTAGTTTACAATCTTCGCACCTAATCTCTACCCTTGCAATTTCTATCTAAGAAACTCTTAGATAAGAGACATCGCTCACTCCCCCTCAATCACAGCAGTGATGAAAACATATTAGTAAAATGTAGAAGACGCCCTTCAAGGACAAAACTTGATCTTGCTTAAAAACTTCAATCAAGAACAATGCATTCTTGCTTAAAAGCTTAGAGTGGACAACTTACAACTAAAAAACTCAGTCCAATTCACACATCAAGGTGATGAGTGAATGGCTCACAATTAACAAAAACACACGAAGCTAAAAACCTTATTCCTTAAGTAATGCACACTCACAACCCTAGCTTCTCTAATCTTCAAAATAGGATTGTAAAGTCTATATATAGTAACACTTTGGATGGGCTTGGGATTTAGCAAAAACTACCTTTGATTTGATTGAATCAAACCAGATAATTTTTCAAATCTTTTCATAAATAACAACATAGAAATAGAACCAAAACATATTTGATCAAATCAAATCAAATCACACTCTAAATCTTCTCAAGATTTTCTGCATAAAAATAGAACAAAATATTCCACAGTACTCCACGAATTAACTAGCAGAAGCTCTTTTGTTTAAAAAAGATCTCCAAGTTTGATTTGCACCAGCAGAAATACTTATCATAAAATCACACAAGGTTGCATAAAAACGCAACAGATAAAACATAACATTCTCACTCAATGTTCTGTTCACAAATATCAGGACATCATAGTTGACATCATGAACTAAAAACCTGCAACATTAAGAATAACCACCTGCAGAATGCTAAGATCATATGTCAAGACATCCTATAGGACATCTTGTGATAGCACCAAGTTTTACCAAAATTGCTGCCAATCATAGAACTAACAAACTCCCCCTTTGGCGAATTTTGACTAAAACAACCAAATGATTACAAGAGTTCTTAGAACATATCAGAGAGCACAGCAGCAGAAAAATACAAATATTGCTCCCTCCCCCTCAAACCAAAATGTAAGAAAAATAAAACAAAACTTCCCCTCAACATCATAACCAGCAGCAATTAAAACCAAACCTCCTCAAATCAGAGCCAGCAGCAACTCCTCATGCTCTCTCCCCCTTTTAGTCATAAATAAAAGAATCATACTAAGGGAAACACAATGACATAGAACAATTATACATAACCAATAGAGTTAAGTGTGCAGTAAGAACCCAAATAATACAAGTCAAAAGCATATTAAGTGCAAGAAGAACAAATTTTGAATCAACAAACAAAATAACCATAATTCAAAGAACACCATCACCAAGCACCATAAATTTTCTTCCTCATACCCAGAACTGTCATCTTCATCATCAGTTGTAGACCCAGAAACATGATCACCAGTCTTCTCACCAGAGGCAAAATCCTCCCCGTCTTTCTCTTCCTGAGCATCAGCAACCTCCACATCATTTTCTTCATTCTTTTCTAGATTTTTAATCAGTGCTTCCAACCTTAGTTTCCTTGCAGTAGCCATACTAATAACTTCTCCCAATTCCCTACAGGTCTCCTTTAACTCTAAGATAACCCTAATCTTTGTAGTGGATGTCTTCTTAGAAGATGTCAAGACAATGTCTGGGACATGTCTTCCTGCAAACAGCTTATAGTGGAGTGACAACACAAAATCCCTTTTGTAGGCCACATCATTACTTGAGAGGATACCAGGATACTAGATCAAAATAATCCCACAAATCAAAGAAGGGAAAGCAATAGGTAGCTTGACTGCATTGGTGGTGGCATGCTTCACAATTTGATCAAAGATGTAGCTGCCATAGTCAAACTTAACCTTGGTACCAACAGCAAAAATAAACCTTCCTAGCCCAACAGCAATGGTGGAAGTGTGATTGGTAGGCACCCAGTTAGCTACACCAATCCTATGCAGGATAGCATACTTCACACTCAGTTGGCCAGCAGATAGTTTACCTTTTAAGGGCCATGCAGTAACTTGGTTAGCTGTGATTACTTTGCAAACTTGATTATTAGTTACCTCCAGTTCACCAGCCTCTTCCTCATCCCTACCTAGAAACCTGTTAATCACATCAGCAGAAAACTCAACACATCTTCCTCTCACAAACACCTTCATAAATTCCTTGCTCTTTATGTCAATAATGTCTTCAGGAATGTTTACAATGAACTCCTTAACCAACATATCATAGCATTTTGAAAATCCAACCACAGTCTTTATCAGCCCAGCATCAGAGGTTAACTTCATGACTTCCTTGATCTCAAGAGCATCCTTACCCAATTCTCTCTCCAAAGAAACTCTTCTCTAGTACACAAACTTCCACTTTGCCACATTATCAATGGAGTAGAAAGACACATTGTCTAAAGGAGCAGCAGACACAATATCTGTTTCTCTCTTGATAGTAGATCTTTTTACAGGAGTGATGTCTTGGACATCATCCTCAGCATCTTCATCAGATTCAGTATCTGACCTAGCCTTTCTTTTCTTAGAGACATGAGTGACTTTGCTCCAAGCTTTAGGGGGTCCAACAACAGTTTTCTTCTTATTACTCTTAGAGGGAGATTGATCAATCACAAATTTACCTCTCCTAGTCTTCAACCTTTTGGCAATTCCAGGAGCCACATTCTTAATTAGTTCATCATCAGATGGAACATTATCAAGGTCCACCACATCATTAGAAACATTAAACTTCTTCTTACTTTGATCTGAACTATTAGTTTTGTTTTCCACACCAGAGGTGCCACCATCCTCATTAGCATCACCTTCCATCCTTCCTTCTTTGAGCACAAAGTTAGCTAACTTGTGCTGATTATCAGTGTCAGGGTTCTTCTTAAAATGAGAACCATTAACATCCTTTTCTTCACCTTGGTTAACATCAATAGTGGGAACAACATTCATTCGAGACAGTGGGGTAGAAATCCCAGGAACATTATGCCCTCTATACAGAACCTTAGTAACTAATTTCCTAATGGCTCTATCAACATATGCACTACCCTCTTTGTTCCTATTTTCAGTTGTTGAATCAAGAGGAGTATTAGAAGATTTACCTATAGGGGCCCATTTGGAACCGCTTGCATGTATGGTTATGGATTTTGTCACTTCAGCATCATCACATGGAACCATGGCTAGAGGAGTTACATCAAGCACGTCATCAAATGAGATGCTCACAGGTTGAGCCTTTGTCTTAGAATCAGACCTAGTGGATTTGGAAGAGATAGAAACATGTTTTGGAGACATCTTGAGATATTTGTGTGAGAGAGAGAGAATGGGGTTCAAGCAGAGGTTCAGTGAAGGTATGGGAGATGAACGGGCAGTTGGAGTGAAAAGTGTGGTTAGGGTAGCGTGTGGAAGTGACTTTTAAAGTGTTTTGAAATAATAAGTGATGTTGAGAAATCTTTATTTTTGGAAAATACCAAACCTCTTAACTGATATTTCCACTAAACAATAATTGCTGCAAATCCTCATAAATGCAAATCCCTAATTTTCGTCTTAAGATTTCAAACTGACTAGCATCCAATGCCTTAGTGAAGATATCAGCTAGCTGCTTCTCTGTAGTAACATGTTCTAAAGTAATGATTTTATCTTCAACAAGCTCCCTTATAAAGTGATGACGAATATCAATATGCTTGGTCATGCTGTGTTGAATAGGATTTTCGGAGATGTTTATAGCACTTAAGTTGTCACAATATAATGTCATGACATCTTGTGTGACATTATATACAATCAGCATTTGTTTCATCCAAACCAGTTGAGAACAGCTACTCTCAGCTGCTATATACTCAGCTTTAGCAGTAGATAGAGAGACATAATTTTACTTCTTGCCAAACCATGATATGAGATTGTTCCCCAAAAAGAAGCAGCCTCCTGATGTGCTTTTCCTATCATCAGCACTTCCAGCCAAATCAACATCACATTATTCAGACAACACATAGCTAGACCCATGAGTGTATAGCATTCCATACTCACTTGTTCCATTAACATACTTCAGAATCCTCTTTACTTGATTGAGATGACTCACTTTGGGTTCAACTTGATATTTAGCACATACCCCTACAACAAATGCAATGTCAGGCCTGCTTGCTGTAAGATATAACAAGCTCCCTATCATACTTCTATAGAGACTTTGATCCACATTAATACCCTTTTCATCTTTAGACAACTTAAGATGGGTAGGTGCAGGTGTTCTCTTGTGACTGGCATTCTCTATCCCAAACTTCTTAACTATATTCTTGGCATATTTAATCTGAGATAAGAATATAGAATCTTCCATCTGTTTGACTTGCAATCCAAGAAAATAGGTTAATTCACCAACAAAGCTCATTTCAAATTTTGAATGCATTTGCTGGACAAAATGTTGAACCATCTCATCAAACATCCCACCAAACACAATATCATTAACATATATTTGAGCAATCATGAGTTTTCCTCCTTCTTCCTTGATAAGCAATGTCTTATCTATGCCACCTTTTATGTATCCATTATCAACAAGAAATTATGTTAGTCTCTCATACCAAGCTCTAGGAGCTTGCTTCAGTCCATACATAGCTTTCTTCAACTTATAAACATGATTGGGAAATTGGATCAATGAATCCCTTAGGTTGTTCCACATAGACTTCCTTATTTAGGTATCCATTTAAGAAGGCACTCTTAACATCCATTTGAAGTATCTTAATTCTCATAATGCAGGCAACTCTCAAAAGTAATCTGATAGATTCAAGACGAGCTACAGGAGCAAAAGTTTCGTTAAAGTCAACCCCTTCAATCTGAGTGTATCCCTGTGCAACCAGGCTGGCTTTGTTTCTGGTGACCACTCCTTTTTCATTAGACTTATTCTTGTAAATCCATTTTGTTCCAATCACATTTGTTCCTTCAGGCCTTGGAACAAGGTCCCATAATTCATTTCTCTTGAATTGCCCTAGCTTTCGAGGTGGTGTGTTTCTACCTCTCGGTGGAGCCGACGGTGCCGTTATTTTTCCGCATCTTCCACCTGCAGCGGCAGACGGTGAATGGCCGCCACGAATGGGTTTCTTTTAAGCAATCGACCAAAATTTTCAAAGCGTATAGCGATTCTGTCAAGGATTTCAAAAACCGGTTCTACCTCGTCAAGCCGATTACGCAGCACGGCTCGGACACTCTCTTCGACGAGGGCGAGCGAACGGTAGATGGCCAGCGATTCTGCGCGTGGCTTCCTAAGATACATCTACTGTGGACTGCGGAGCATTTCAGCCGAGGGACGGATAGGTATATCGTCCGGGCGGGGACCCTCGAGGAGAAGGACATGGCCGCCTATTTGAAAATAATTGCCTTTGTGCGGTCTCTCCCTCCGTCGAAGCTGGTGACGCCCGACGGTCGGTATATCCTTGACACGCAGGGGAATGTGCGCACCAAGAAGCGTTTGATAAATACTAAGACCTTGCTCGGCTGTGCGACCGGGGCGGCCGCTCTGGATTACCTAGGTAGGAATGTTCGTTTTTCTCCCCGTGGTCGGGGTTTTTGACCGTCGCTAACTCTTTTCTTTGTTTTTGCAGCGAACATGTCTTCCATCGAGGAGCGGGTGAAGCAGTTGCGTGCCACTAGGAATGTCGCGGCCCCGAGGACGAGGGTGAGCCAGCTGGTCGGACAGGAGGTCGCGACGCCGGGGGGGGGGGGGGGGGGGGGGCAAAGTTCGTCCTCTTCGCCTCAAGAGAGCCAATCTCCTGCGTCTCAAGGAGCGTCGAAGAGGCAGAGGTCCGAGAAGCCCCGAGTGGTGGATCTGACGGTCGGTACCGCCGAAGAAGGTTAGGTCGTCCCGCCCTACCATCAGCATCCGGGATATTTTCATGGTGCCCGTTCTCCCACTGTCTCCGCTGGGGAGGTGAAGGTTGTTCGTCAGGACGATCGAGAGACTCGTCGACGTGTTCTGGCTGAGGACTTGGCCGCAATGATGCGGACATTCACGATGGCTCTTGTGCTGAACGAGGAGGGCTGCTCCGCTGCTGAGCTGACCAAACTGCAGGGGGATCTTACTTTCATGCAATCGCGGTTGGCCAAGCTCACTAAGGAGTTGGAGAAGAGCCAAAGGGATGTTGCTGAGCAGCGGAAACGGGCAGAGGGTGCTGAGGGGAAGGTAACTTCGCTGGAAGAGAAACTGGGGACAGCGACGGCCGAGGTGCAGGCGCTGAAGGTTCGCACGGAAGTTTTGGACAGCGCGGTCCGTCCGGCCAAGGACGAGACATACGGAGATCGACGGTTAATCACCCGTGCTGACCTGATCGCTCGTATCCGGGTGTTGGAAAGCGACTGTCTGGAGGCTGTTGAGGTCGGGTTCAAGAGTGCTGTCGAGCAGGTTCAGGTCGCCAATCCTGGTGTCGTGCTGGCTGTGGATGGGATCGGGCCGTACCACGAGATTGTTGACGGGAAGGTGGTCGATCCCTACCTTGTTATCCCCGAGGAGGAGCCTGCGACTGCTGACCGGGCGGACGAGGAAGCATAGGTTGTCGGGCCTGCGTGCTCGTTGTTTTTATGGCCTGCGTGCCGATGTTTGTGATCTCTTTCTCTGGGCCTGCGTGCTCTGTATTTGTACCATTGACTACTGGCCTGGTGCCCTCTTTTGTTTAATATATTTTTTGTGGATTTTCTAAGTGTGCGCTCGTTATTTGCATGTCGTTTATGCTCGTTTTTCGTGTTTGTTTGAATGCTTTTGAATGCCTTTGGTGTGTATGACATTTCCTGTAAATTTTCTAAGTGTGCGCTCGGTGTGTCCGGGTGTTAGCTCGACAATTTGTTACCGGTAGTGCAGGGAACTGGCCGGTTTGGCCGGCGATGTAGCCGGGCCGTTTCGGGGGTAGTTCTCCCCGGGGCGTGGACGTCCCATCGCGAGCTGGGTGTCCTGCCTCTTTTGGTAGGACGGCGAGGAGTCTCGGTCGAGGTATTCCCTGCCGAGCAAGGCCGTCTGCCCGCGCACACGAGAGGCAGGGCTTGCTTTTCTTTGGTCGCTAGTGGACGCGGGGGTGTGCGGTGGTACCATGTCGCCCCCCCAGTGGTCGGGACGATGGGTCGTCGCGGGCAATGTTTTAACTGTAGTACCGCTTAAGTTTCGCGGCGTTCCATGGTCGAGCTAGGTGTTCACCGTGCAGGTTTTCGAGGTAATAGGCCTCGTGCTCCGTTTTGTCCCGGACTCGGTACGGGCCTTCCCAGTTCGCAGCCAATTTGCCCTCATGGGAGTCTTTCTGGTTTCTGCGTAGAACTAAGTCGCCTGTTTGAAAATCGCGTTTTATGACTTTGTTGTTATGGCGAAGTGTGACTTGTTGCTTCAGCCGGGCTTCGCGGAGGGCTGCCCCTGAGCGGATTTCTTCGACGAGGTCGAGCTCTTCTCGGAGGGAGTCGTCGTTGTCGTTGGTGTCCAGGGGAGCTTCCGTTCGTCGGGACGGTTCGCGAATTTCAACAGGTATCACGGCCTCGATTCCGTACGTGAGGCGAAATGGGGTTTCCCCCGTGGTTGAGTGGGGAGTGGTGTGGTATGCCCAGAGGACGCTGTGGAGTTATTCGACCCATGCTCGTTTGGCGTCGCTGAGTCGTCGTCTGAGTCCTCTGAGTATAACTCTGTTCGCCGACTCCGCCTGGCGGTTTGTCTGAGGGTGTTCGACCGAGGCGAAGTGATGTTTGGTTCCGAGCTTGGTGACGAAGTCGCGGAAGTTTTTGTCTGTGAATTGTGTGCCGTTGTCGGTCACGATGGCGAGCGGGACCCCGAATCTGGCGAGGATGTTGCGTTTGTAGAATCGGAGTATGTTGTGGGCGGTGATTTTGGCCAGAGCTTCGGCCTCGATCCACTTGGTGAAGTAATCGACTCCCACGATGAGGTACTTGTTCTGGTATGAACCTAGGGGGAAGGGCCCGAGGATGTCCAACCCCCACCAGGCGAACGACCACGGAGATGAGAGGGACGTGAGGTCGGTCGGGGGGGCGAGGTGCATGTCCCCGTGTCGTTGACACTTATCACATCGTTTGACGTGTTCCTTCGCGTCGGACTGCATTGATGGCCAGTAGTAGCCTGCGCGTAGGGCCTTGCGTGCTAGGGATCTTCCGCCGAGGTGCTGCGCGTTGATGCCTTCGTGGATTTCTTCTAGAACGGTCGTACTCTGGGACTTATCTATGCATTTGAGGAGTGGGATTGCGAAGCCTCGGCGGTATAGTCGTCCCTCGAGGAGGACGTACGAGCAGGCCCGTTGTTTCGTCGCGTTGGCCTCGCTAGAGTTGGCCGGCAGATGGCCGGTGCTGAGATAGGTGTGGAGCGGGGTCATCCAGCAGTCAGCGTCTCCGATGGCGTTGATGTCGAGGGGTGTGGTGGTCGCGCTGGTACTTGGTTGCGACAAGATTTCTTGAATGACCGATTTGTGGCCGCCTCGCTTTTTGGTGCTTGCCAGTTTGGAGAGGATGTCGGCGCGGGTGTTCAGCTCGCGAGGGACGTGCTGAATCTTTCCTGAGTCGAAACCTCTCAGTTTTTCGGTGATGAGCGCGAGGTATCCGGCGAGGGTGTCGTTTTTTGCTTGATATTCGCCTCGGACTTGCGAAGCGACCAGCTGGGAATCTGTGTAGATTCGGATGTCCCTGGCTCCCAGGTCGGATGCCAGGCGAAGGCCGGCGAGAAACGCTTCGTATTCGGCCTGGTTGTTAGTCGTTGAGAAAGCCAGTGTGAGGGAGACTTTGATGACCGTACCCTCGTCATTGTCGAGGACGATGCCGGCGCCGCTTCCCGTGGAGTTGGAGGAGCCATCCACAAAGATGGTCCAGAGGTGGTTCCCGGCGGTAGGGTCGGGTGGTGTGGTCATCTCGGCGACGAAATCGGCCAAAGCTTGAGCCTTGATGGTGTGCCGGCTCTCGTAGGTGATGTCGAACTCGGAGAGTTCTAGCGACCATTTCAGCATGCGTCCGGCCATGTCGGGGCGGCCGAGTAGCTGGCGGATGGGCTGATAGGTGCGGAGCACGATGGCGTGTGCGAGAAAATAATGTCGGAGTCGGCGTGCCGCTGTCACGAGGGCCAGGGCGAATTTCTCGATCAGCTGGTATCGGACTTCCGGGTCGTGAAGAGCTTTGCTAGTAAAGTAAATGGGCTTTTGTCCCTCCCCGGTTTCGCTTACGAGGACGGTGTTAAGTGCAAATTTTACCTATTTTTGTATATAAGTTTTGTTGCACTTAACGTTACTTTATGTTAAAATCGTTCGAATAAACCCCGTTTTGTTTATAAATGCGTTTACTTTATGTTATAGTGTATATATTATGTTTTCCTGTAAATATCATTGAGTTTAACTGAATTTCATTCATTTTTGTAGGTAATAAAGCATTGATGTTGGAGCATTGTTAGATAGAGCATTGAATAAGCTTTCCAACGCTTCGAACCGGGCGAAAAACGGAGTTACGGTTAAAAAGTTATGGTCGAAACAAGTTGGTTTGCTGTCATGTTCGCCAAAGTTCGCCAGGCGAATGTTCGCCAGGCGAACAAAAGTTCGCCAGGCGAACCGAAAGTTCAAAAACGCGTGAAAAACACTGTTTTTACAGAAGCAAAAGTTGTATATGTTCGCCAGGCGAACGGGACTTCGCCAGGCGAATACTGAGACCCATTTTTGTCTATTTAAGTGATTTTTCAGCATTTTTTAGGTTATGTTGTTTGGGAACTTTTTACCCCAACTTCATCCAACACATTCTTGAGTAGATTTAGCTTAGAAACAACATTGGAGGGTGCATCTTGACGATCCGGAGTCGAATCCACTTCAATCGGAGTTGACAGACCGTGAGATTTGTGTTCTTCTTCCTTCCTCTCTATGTATTTTTCATTTGTTAGGGTTTTGTATGTAAGTTTATCTTGATTGTATGTATATTTATGGATCTTTGTATAAAATCTCTTTTACAACTCTTTATCGATGGTTATCTTGATTTTTTACTTAATGGGTTTGGATTGTGATAGACATATACTGTTCGAACTCGATCTTAGATGAACATCTATTAGATTCTAAATGCTAGAGATAGATTTAGGACTAATATTCACGTGGGTATCGATTCTTAATGCTCCGTGTTGTCGATTTGTGTGAGAGATCAACAATGAGACGATACGGTTGATCTCTCGACTTTGTGTTAGAGATAAACTCTGTTGTGAGCGATACGTGATGATATTGACGAGTGAATTAGGTTGCGTGCATTTGATCCATATATTTTTTAGTACATGATGGGTAGAATGAAATACAACTCCTGACGAGTTTTCTCATTTCTTAAGAATGTACTTATTTTCTTGTTTTATGTTTTTCCTTTTGAATTTTTATCCCAAACCATTCAAACCCAAGCTTAGAGACGTAGAGATTGTCGAACGTCATTCTTTCCCTCACACTGATCCCTGTGGAGACGATAAATCCCGGAGGAAATTCTTCCGAAAATAATATTTTTGCTTGCTGCTTTACCGCTTCAACAAAATGGCGCCGTTGCCGGGGATTGGTTGTGATATTGAGTCGCATTGCGATAGTTTCTATATTTATAAACTTTGCACATAATTGTATATATATGCTTGTATAGATACTTGTTTTGCTTTTGTCTTCCAGTATGTTTGTTTAAATGTTGTATATATTTTATTCTCGTAACATTTGTTCAAGTGGTTGGTTAGGACACTTGCTTTTGGTTTGCGCGGTGAGACATCACATGGCATGAAGGAAGGAAGTTACTAGCTAAGCACAATAAAGGCGTCGAGCTTACGACGTAAAACAAGCATGTTTTTTCCATTTTTGTTTCGTTATTACTTTTTCCTTCTAGCTTAGGTAGTGTGGTGAACATTCATTAAACAAGTTGTTCTCGGATTATTCGTAAAATTCTCAAATCTTCACTTTACAACTTGTTTAATCCATTTTCACCCGGTATTTTATTGTTGTTTGGACTCAAATTTTTGTTTGGTAGCTTGAGGTATTTGAGGTGATTTTCCAAGTTTGAGTGTTTCAACTTGCGAATGCGTGGTAATGATAGTGTTTAAAGTTTTGTACACATTCAAGGTATGTGTTTATCGCTTTCTAGACTTTAGCATATTCATGATACTTAGACTTTTTACAATTTCCATGCCATTCATTCTTTTGTATACTTGTTCATTTTGTGAATCACTTTAGTTCCCACCTTTTTGTGAGGAAGCCTTTCGTTGTTCATATATGTTCGGAGTACCAATATTCTTGTTTTAACTGGATTTTATTATGCTTAATCTTTTGTTTGTGTTGATTATATGAAAGCATGAAAAGGATTAAGGCACTTGTTTCATTTTGAGCACAACTACCTAGCCAAATAGTCAATTCACCTTGTGAGTGTGTGATCATTTGTAACCCCTTTGAGCCTTTGGTCATTATCCATGTTGTTTGAGTTTTATTCTTGTCTATGAGTATCAAATTCATTTTTTGTGTGGATCTTGATTGTTGTTTTTTCTTGAGCCCTCAACTTTGTGTTGTTGTATGAATTTTTACCTTGCCTTAGAAAGTAGGGAGTATTCACATGATGATGTGGTTGAATTCAAGTTGGGGAGATGATGATCGTTCACTTGTGTTGTTGATTGCTATGAGGTTGAAAAATAGAAAAGAAAAGAAAAATGAGAAAAATATGAAAAAGAAAAGAAAAGAAAAGAAAAATTGAAAAAGCTTAGAAAAAGATAAACAAAAAGAGTAGAATAATGTTGTGCTAATAAGTTCTATGTGTTTGGTATAACACTTGGGATTTTGGAAGAAGTTTGATTGGAATTTTGGTGTTTGAAACTTTGTGAGTTTATCACTCCCTTAGGTTTAGGCAAGTTTTTGTTTCGATTAGCTTTAGGAATTATCCCTTGTTTGTTCACCCGACCACATTACAACCCTGAAAGTCCTTTTGATTCTTGCTTTTGTGTTTTCAACATGATTTTTGGATGATTGCATAATTTAGTCTTTTATTTGCAAGATTATTGTGTGAGTGAAAAAAGCCCTCATTTTGTGTTTTTCATATACCGATGATTGTTTTTGCTAGGTGTGATTCACGTTTGAGCTTGTGTTGTTTTAGAATGTTTGGCATGACTTTTGTATTTAGCATTTGTTTTGTGATTATGTTATCGTTGAAGTTTAGTGGTAAGTATTCACTTTGCGTGTATCAATTATTGATTGAACCGTTGCATTTGTTTTCCGTTTGTCAAAACTTGTTGTTACGTGATTTCCTAGATTTCGCTTTTGTTCCTTTAGTTGTCGACTTTGTTTGAGGACAAACAATTAGGTAAGTTGGGGAGAGTTGTTAAGTGCAAATTTTACCTATTTTTGTATATAAGTTTTGTTGCACTTAACGTTACTTTATGTTAAAATCGTTCGAATAAACCCCGTTTTGTTTATAAATGCGTTTACTTTATGTTATAGTGTATATATTATGTTTTCCTGTAAATATCATTGAGTTTAATTGAATTTCATTCATTTTTGTAGGTAATAAAGCATTGATGTTGGAGCATTGTTAGATAGAGCATTGAATAAGCTTTCCAACGCTTCGAACCGGGCGAAAAACGGAGTTACGGTTAAAAAGTTATGGTCGAAACAAGTTGGTTTGCTGTCATGTTCGCCAAAGTTCGCCAGGCGAATGTTCGCCAGGCGAACAAAAGTTCGCCAGGCGAACCGAAAGTTCAAAAACGCGTGAAAAACACTGTTTTTACAGAAGCAAAAGTTGTATATGTTCGCCAGGCGAACGGGACTTCGCCAGGCGAATACTGAGACCCATTTTTGTCTATTTAAGTGATTTTTCAGCATTTTTTAGGTTATGTTGTTTGGGAACTTTTTACCCCAACTTCATCCAACACATTCTTGAGTAGATTTAGCTTAGAAACAACATTGGAGGGTGCATCTTGACGATCCGGAGTCGAATCCACTTCAATCGGAGTTGACAGACCGTGAGATTTGTGTTCTTCTTCCTTCCTCTCTATGTATTTTTCATTTGTTAGGGTTTTGTATGTAAGTTTATCTTGATTGTATGTATATTTATGGATCTTTGTATAAAATCTCTTTTACAACTCTTTATCGATGGTTATCTTGATTTTTTACTTAATGGGTTTGGATTGTGATAGACATATACTGTTCGAACTCGATCTTAGATGAACATCTATTAGATTCTAAATGCTAGAGATAGATTTAGGACTAATATTCACGTGGGTATCGATTCTTAATGCTCCGTGTTGTCGATTTGTGTGAGAGATCAACAATGAGACGATACGGTTGATCTCTCGACTTTGTGTTAGAGATAAACTCTGTTGTGAGCGATACGTGATGATATTGACGAGTGAATTAGGTTGCGTGCATTTGATCCATATATTTTTTAGTACATGATGGGTAGAATGAAATACAACTCCTGACGAGTTTTCTCATTTCTTAAGAATGTACTTATTTTCTTGTTTTATGTTTTTCCTTTTGAATTTTTATCCCAAACCATTCAAACCCAAGCTTAGAGACGTAGAGATTGTCGAACGTCATTCTTTCCCTCACACTGATCCCTGTGGAGACGATAAATCCCGGAGGAAATTCTTCCGAAAATAATATTTTTGCTTGCTGCTTTACCGCTTCAACAAAATGGCGCCGTTGCCGGGGATTGGTTGTGATATTGAGTCGCATTGCGATAGTTTCTATATTTATAAACTTTGCACATAATTGTATATATATGCTTGTATAGATACTTGTTTTGCTTTTGTCTTCCAGTATGTTTGTTTAAATGTTGTATATATTTTATTCTCGTAACATTTGTTCAAGTGGTTGGTTAGGACACTTGCTTTTGGTTTGCGCGGTGAGACATCACATGGCATGAAGGAAGGAAGTTACTAGCTAAGCACAATAAAGGCGTCGAGCTTACGACGTAAAACAAGCATGTTTTTTCCATTTTTGTTTCGTTATTACTTTTTCCTTCTAGCTTAGGTAGTGTGGTGAACATTCATTAAACAAGTTGTTCTCGGATTATTCGTAAAATTCTCAAATCTTCACTTTACAACTTGTTTAATCCATTTTCACCCGGTATTTTATTGTTGTTTGGACTCAAATTTTTGTTTGGTAGCTTGAGGTATTTGAGGTGATTTTCCAAGTTTGAGTGTTTCAACTTGCGAATGCGTGGTAATGATAGTGTTTAAAGTTTTGTACACATTCAAGGTATGTGTTTATCGCTTTCTAGACTTTAGCATATTCATGATACTTAGACTTTTTACAATTTCCATGCCATTCATTCCTTTGTATACTTGTTCATTTTGTGAATCACTTTAGTTCCCACCTTTTTATGAGGAAGCCTTTCGTTGTTCATATATGTTCGGAGTACCAATATTCTTGTTTTAACTGGATTTTATTATGCTTAATCTTTTGTTTGTGTTGATTATATGAAAGCATGAAAAGGATTAAGGCACTTGTTTCATTTTGAGCACAACTACCTAGCCAAATAGTCAATTCACCTTGTGAGTGTGTGATCATTTGTAACCCCTTTGAGCCTTTGGTCATTATCCATGTTGTTTGAGTTTTATTCTTGTCTATGAGTATCAAATTCATTTTTTGTGTGGATCTTGATTGTTGTTTTTTCTTGAGCCCTCAACTTTGTGTTGTTGTATGAATTTTTACCTTGCCTTAGAAAGTAGGGAGTATTCACATGATGATGTGGTTGAATTCAAGTTGGGGAGATGATGATCGTTCACTTGTGTTGTTGATTGCTATGAGGTTGAAAAATAGAAAAGAAAAGAAAAATGAGAAAAATATGAAAAAGAAAAGAAAAGAAAAGAAAAATTGAAAAAGCTTAGAAAAAGATAAACAAAAAGAGTAGAATAATGTTGTGCTAATAAGTTCTATGTGTTTGGTATAACACTTGGGATTTTGGAAGAAGTTTGATTGGAATTTTGGTGTTTGAAACTTTGTGAGTTTATCACTCCCTTAGGTTTAGGCAAGTTTTTGTTTCGATTAGCTTTAGGAATTATCCCTTGTTTGTTCACCCGACCACATTACAACCCTGAAAGTCCTTTTGATTCTTGCTTTTGTGTTTTCAACATGATTTTTGGATGATTGCATAATTTAGTCTTTTGTTTGCAAGATTATTGTGTGAGTGAAAAAAGCCCTCATTTTGTGTTTTTCATCTACCGATGATTGTTTTTGCTAGGTGTGATTCACGTTTGAGCTTGTGTTGTTTTAGAATGTTTGGCATGACTTTTGTATTTAGCATTTGTTTTGTGATTATGTTATCGTTGAAGTTTAGTGGTAAGTATTCACTTTGCGTGTATCAATTATTGATTGAACCATTGCATTTGTTTTCCGTTTGTCAAAACTTGTTGTTACGTGATTTCCTAGATTTCGCTTTTGTTCCTTTAGTTGTCGACTTTGTTTGAGGACAAACAATTAGGTAAGTTGGGGAGAGTTGTTAAGTGCAAATTTTACCTATTTTTGTATATAAGTTTTGTTGCACTTAACGTTACTTTATGTTAAAATCGTTCGAATAAACCCCGTTTTGTTTATAAATGCGTTTACTTTATGTTATAGTGTATATATTATGTTTTCCTGTAAATATCATTGAGTTTAATTGAATTTCATTCATTTTTGTAGGTAATAAAGCATTGATGTTGGAGCATTGTTAGATAGAGCATTGAATAAGCTTTCCAACGCTTCGAACCGGGCGAAAAACGGAGTTACGGTTAAAAAGTTATGGTCGAAACAAGTTGGTTTGCTGTCATGTTCGCCAAAGTTCGCCAGGCGAATGTTCGCCAGGCGAACAAAAGTTCGCCAGGCGAACCGAAAGTTCAAAAACGCGTGAAAAACACTGTTTTTACAGAAGCAAAAGTTGTATATGTTCGCCAGGCGAACGGGACTTCGCCAGGCGAATACTGAGACCCATTTTTGTCTATTTAAGTGATTTTTCAGCATTTTTTAGGTTATGTTGTTTGGGAACTTTTTACCCCAACTTCATCCAACACATTCTTGAGTAGATTTAGCTTAGAAACAACATTGGAGGGTGCATCTTGACGATCCGGAGTCAAATCCACTTCAATCGGAGTTGACAGACCGTGAGATTTGTGTTCTTCTTCCTTCCTCTCTATGTATTTTTCATTTGTTAGGGTTTTGTATGTAAGTTTATCTTGATTGTATGTATATTTATGGATCTTTGTATAAAATCTCTTTTACAACTCTTTATCGATGGTTATCTTGATTTTTTACTTAATGGGTTTGGATTGTGATAGACATATACTGTTCGAACTCGATCTTAGATGAACATCTATTAGATTCTAAATGCTAGAGATAGATTTAGGACTAATATTCACGTGGGTATCGATTCTTAATGCTCCGTGTTGTCGATTTGTGTGAGAGATCAACAATGAGACGATACGGTTGATCTCTCGACTTTGTGTTAGAGATAAACTCTGTTGTGAGCGATACGTGATGATATTGATGAGTGAATTAGGTTGCGTGCATTTGATCCATATATTTTTTAGTACATGATGGGTAGAATGAAATACAACTCCTGACGAGTTTTCTCATTTCTTAAGAATGTACTTATTTTCTTGTTTTATGTTTTTCCTTTTGAATTTTTATCCCAAACCATTCAAACCCAAGCTTAGAGACGTAGAGATTGTCGAACGTCATTCTTTCCCTCACACTGATCCCTGTGGAGACGATAAATCCCGGAGGAAATTCTTCCGAAAATAATATTTTTGCTTGCTGCTTTACCGCTTCAACAGACGGCACTGACGGCTTCGTTGGACACGGCCAGATATAAGTATAAGATTTCGCCCGTCGCGGGGCGCGTCAGCACTGGTGGTTCAGATAGGACGCGTTTGAGGTGGCAAAGGGCTTTCTCACATTCGTCCGTCCATTCGAATTTGGTCTCCTTTCTGAGTAGTTTGAAAAATGGGAGGGCGTGTTGGGCCGACCTCGCAATGAATCGCGAGAGGGAGGCAAGCACGCCGTTGAGGGACTGGATGGCCCTCTTCGTGGTCGGCGTGGTGATATTGGAGAAGGCGTGGCATTTGTCCGGATTGGCTTCGATCCCCCGTTCGGTCAAGTAGTAGCCGAGGAATTTACCGGCGCAGACGCTGAAGGTGCATTTTTCCGGGTTAAAACGCATGCGACATGACCTCGCGGTCTTGAAGACCCTCTGGAGGTGTGTCGCGTGGTCGTCCTCTGCGCCGGATTTGACGATCATGTCGTCCATATATACTTCGAGCATGTCCCCGATTTCGTCGCGGAAGACACGGTTCATCATCCGCTGGTATGTGGCCCCGACGTTTTTGAGGCCGAAGGGCATCACGTTGTAATAGTAATTGTCCGACGCCGTCATGAAGGCCGTGGCTTGTTTATCGTGTTCGGCCATCGGGATCTGGTTGTATCCCAAGTACGCGTCCATGAAGGACAAGAGCTTGAAGCCCGCAGAGTTGTCGACGAGCTTGTCGATATTGGGGAGGGGGTAGGCGTCCTTAGGACATGCCCGGTTGAGGTCAGTGTAGTCAACACACATGCGCCATTTTCCATTATTCTTTTTAACGAGTACAACGTTGGACAGCCAGGTTGAATACCGGGCTTCCGAAATAAAATTTGCCTCTAAGAGGTCTTTTACAGCTTGTTCGGTCGCTGCCGATTTTTCGGGGGACTGGCGACGTCGGCGTTGTACAACGGCCTTTGCGGTCGGGTTGATGGACAGCTGGTGGCAGGCGACCTCGGGGTCGAGTCCCGGCATTTCCGTGGCGCTCCAGGCGAAGAGGTCGGCATTCTCACGGAGGCAGGCTTGGAGCTGACGTTTCGCGAGGTCTGGGAGTCCTGCGCCTATCCTCACGGTTCTGCTCGTGTCTTCCCCGAGGGGAATGAGTTCGAATTCTCCATCCGGGATAGGGCGCGCTGGGTGTGAGGGCTGCCCGTCGACTTCGTTGGTCTTTGTTTTATTGTCGAGCTCGTCGGTGAAGCGACTGTCGAGCTCAATGGATCCGACCAGCTCCGTTGGTTTGTCCTTTGGCGTAGCGCTAGACGCTTTCTTTTTGGTCGATGGAGCGATGGAGTCTAGGCCTTTTAGCGCGGCTTCGAAACATCTTCGGGCGGCTTCGATGTCTCCGTTGAGGGTTACCACGGCTCCCCTTCTCGTGTAGTACTTCATCTTCAGGTGGACGGTGGAGGGTACCGCGGTGAGTTCTGCTATCGTCGTCCTGCCCAGGATGCAGTTATAGAGGGACGGGCATTCGATGACTAAAAAGCGGACGCTGATGTCCCTGGTTGTTTCCTCTTCTCCGAAGGTGACTTTCAATTCCACGTATCCCCAAGGTCTCGTCGTCGTCCCGTTGAACCCCTGAAGGTCGGAGCCTACGTAGGGAGAGAGGTTGGATTCGTCGAGCTGGAGAGTTGTGAATAGATGTGAGTACATGATGTCAACCGAGCTCCCGCCGTCGACGAGGAGGCGCCTGACGTCGAAGTTTGCCATCCGGGCACGTATGAGCAAGGGTATGTTGGAATTGGGAGATCCCCCGGGTAGTTCCTCGAGGTAAAATGTGATCGGGTTGGAGCGGCCTCGGAATTTGTCGAGCGTGCTCATTTTGCCGGAGTTGTTCGCGATGAGTTCGTCGAATTTTCTTTTCACAGATCCTATGGATAGGCTCCTCGTGGCCCCATCAGAGATGACCATGGCTCTGGGGAAGTATTCCCATCGGCTGGTTGGTCGGATTGGCTCGTCGATTAGGTTGGGTCCTTCGGGGATGCCGAATTCTCTGCTCGCAAACCAATCCTCGGGGAGGCTGACGCACAACGCGACCTGGAGCCTGCCGCTGTCCTCTGGAGAGGGGAGTTCCTCGATTTTCTTGGCTTCCGGAGCCTCTGGCCTGGGTGGTTCACCTCCTCGGGTGTATCGCTTCAGGTGCCCGTCTTTGATTAGAATTTCGATCGCATCTTTGAGATGGATGCAGTCTTCCGTCACGTGCCCTTGGGTCCTGTGGAATCGGCAGTATTTTGACTTGTCCACGTTGGGTTTAGGCGGCGTTGGTCGCGGAAAACGGACACCTCCCTGAACGAACTCGGTTTTAGCGCATTCGGCCAGTATGCGTTCGCGTGAAGCGACCAAGGCTGTATACTCTGTGAATCTTCCTGCCGGGCCGCGTGGTTCGCGTTGTTCACGGGGTTCGCGGGGGCGGTCTTCCCGACGACGGTCTCCTCCTCGTAGATGGCTCGAAGCTCCGTCGTCTCGGTGCCCGCGAGGGGCCTCTCTGTCTCGAGCGTCGCGAGCGGAGTTGGCCGCCTGTGTTTCCTCGAATCGGATGTAATGCGCGGCTCTGTCGAGGAAATCTTGGAGGGATGTGGGCCGGTGTATGCCTACGGCCTCGTAGAATTTGGAGTCGTCGTGCAGACCTTGTTCCATTAAGTAGCGTTTCATCTCGTCAGAAGTTGTCACCTGCACGGCTTCCCGAGTAAACCTTTCGATGTATTTTCGGAGAGGTTCGTCGGGGCCTTGGATGATTGCCCCGAGGACTGCTTCCGTCTTCGGGTGACGTCGGGACGCCGTAAAGTGTTTAGAGAACAGGTCCTTCAAGACCCTCCATGACGTAACTGATTCGGGCTCCAGACTTTTGTACCAGGTCATAGCGCCTTTCCTCAGAGTCGTCGGGAAAAGCCTGCACTTGATAGCTCCCCGGACGTTTCGGTAGTCGAGCATAGCCTCGATGTCTTCCAGGTGATCGTCCGGGTCGGAGGTGCCGTCGTATGTCGACAACGTCGGTGGTTTCTCCATCCCCTAGGGTATGGGGGCAGCCATGATCTCCCGGGATAGCGGGGTGCGGTAATCATCCTCGTCGCTGTGCGCCGGGGATCTGTGGGGAGATGAGCCGTTCAAGGTGTGCCCCTGGTTTCGAGTTCTCGATCTCCTGCCTGAGTTCTCGCCTCGGGGGTCCTCGGTTGGGATCACCGCGGCGTTCTGGTTCCTCCCGCGAACGTGTCTTGTCGGGGATCTGGTGCGTTCTCGTGTCGCCTGCGGGCGGTGTCTCTCCAGCCGGGGTCGGCGGTTTCTGGGTCGGGGTGAGGGACTCCTCGAACCTCCATTCTGGTCTTCCCGCTGGGGGTACCTCGGAGGGCCGATGCGTTCTAATGCTCCAATTCTCGCATTTTGTTGGAACAGCAGCTGGTTCGTCTGGTTGATGGCCGTAAAGAGAGCGGCCACCGTCGGGTCTGCTCCCGCCGGGATGGGGACGGGGTGGAATGCTGGCGGGCTCGGGGGGCGGTGATCGGCCTAAAGGGGCCGTTCCGCGGATGATGGTGAAGCAGTTTGCCCGTCCCTTTCGTCGGCTTCTGTCGGACGTGCCGTTCCTGTCTGCTTCCCGTTGGTGGCAACGTTGAGCGCAAGGTCGTGCAGAGTGTCGTCGCGGTGTGGACTAGCCATGATCGTGGAGGTTTGGTGAAACTTTTGGTTTTCTGCTCGGAGTAACGGGGAAGTTTCAGTCTCCCACAGACGGTGCCACTGATCTGACCTGATCAGAAGGGGATCACGATATGGCCATGCGCTACTGGACGACTACCTGTTCACCGGTGGTGAGAAGGAGGAGGGGGTGTACCTGCAAGACACTCCGATGGCAAAGTAAGAAGTTGGGCAGAGTGGAAGCAATAGTACAGAAAAAGGGGCAAGAAGAGAGTTACCTGACCCTCTTGAGGAAGAGGGTATTTATAGAGAGACCCCAGCGTTGGGCCAACGGTCACTTGCGTTGGGCTGGATTGCCAGGCCCAACCTGAGTGACTGCTAGGGCTTACGTGGCGTAGTGAAGACCAGGACGTGGTCTTCGCCCTAGTCCAACTGCTCCTTGATCTCCGGAAAGTGGGTTTGACCTGCTCTTTCGGAGGTGGGCAGTTGGTTGATGACGTGTCCCCGCGGAGGGGAGCACGTGGAGAACGTGCACCGGGCACGTTGTTCTCCCCGCGGAGGGGAGCTCGAGAGGTACCCCGGAGCGCGTTGTTCTCCCCGCGGAGGGGAGGAACCATGGCCGCGTTCTGGTGAGCCGGGGATGGTTCTGCTCGTCTGGTACGGTGGACGATGAAAGGTTGATGGGGCGTTGTTTGTGTTCGGCGGCGTGCCCTGCTCGTCTCGAGGGATGCACATGCCCGACGTGCCCTGCTCGTCTCGAGGGACGCACGTGCCCGGTGTGCCCGATTCGCTTGTTGGGCCGTACGTGGTATTGGGCCTGCCGAGGTTGGACCCATACCGGAACAGAAAGCATTGTTCTTGATTTGCAAAATTATTCGATTTTTTTAAAAATATTTAATGATATTTTTAGCTGTTAAATTTCGAATTCCAACTTTTGTTACATATGTAAGTGTTTTTCAACTCAAACTAGTCTGTTTTAATTGACTTTGCAGTTCTATTAAAGTAGTTTGATTGATAGCAGACGCATTAGATACATTAGATTAGATGCAAAAACACATGTTTCAAGTCACTTTGTATTATTCCTTAGACACGTTAGATACATTAGATGCAGAAGCACGTTCCAAGTCACTTTGTATTATTCCTTAGACACATTAGATACAGAAGCACAAGTTACAATTCACTCTTTAAACTAGCCATCAATTGCAAACAAATTATCATATAAATGCAGTGTTTAAATAAATTACCAAATCAACTATTATCCAGCAAACAGTCGCCAGATAAATTGGCGAAAGTGGCAAAAAATAAAAATGACATGGAACTAATTCGCCAAACAGATTACCGAAGCAGGTAAAACAAATTGGGCCCTAAAATGAATTCGCCAGACCGATTGGCGAATTAGGCCAATTCCAATTAGAGTTTTGCTTTTTCTGTTATTTTTTAATTGTAATTGTTTTTTAGTTTAACTTTAATTGTACTTTTAATAAATATTCTCTAGTTTATTCTTTTTAAATAAATATTAATAAACATTAAATTTATTATTAAATTTATAAATATTTTAATAAATATTTTAATTACCTATTAAATACATTAAGTTTATTATTTAATTTATAAATATTTTAATTATTTATTAATTAAAATTTATCAGTAAATTATGTTGTTTGTTTTTGCATAATGAATTAAAATTTAAATAACCTTAGAATAAAATAGAATTGTAAAAAATATTAAAATATATTAATTTACAATATAACAAAAATTACAACGACAAAAAAAAACTAATGGTCGGCTCTATCCAAGCGACCACCGGTGCCACACTGTGGAGGATGCGGGTTGCGACGAGGTCTACGACGAGGTTGTTGTGGTGTGTCGGGTCGTTGTGTGTTGAGTTGTGGAGGAGGATGTTGTTGGGACGGCCCCGACGTATCAGATAGATTTTGCATCATTTGACCCTAATAGCCGGGAGGTCCACTGTCAATGGCGCTGCCGTAGTCAAGCCCAATGCCCATGTTTTCGAAGGATTGCCGGGGAGGTTGGGTGGAGTATGGACGGTATAGTTGTCTGAATGTGTACATGGAATTGAGTTGGTCTAGGTGTGTTGGTTGTTGTGGGGTGTGGTAGTCAGATAGTGGATAGTTTGAGGGGTAGTTGGATGGGTAGTTGGCGGGGTAGTTGGAGGGGGTAGGGTCAAAAGACGTATCAGGGCTATAGGTGGAAGGGATAGGCTCAAAAGACGTATCAGGGCTATAATGGTATGGTGGTTGAGGTTGGGACTGGGTGGGTGGCATGTAAGGATGTTGTTGTTGATAGGGGGTATTTGTTGGCATGTATGGGTTTTCGTAAGGCCGATTTTGGGCATTGAATTGTTGTTGTGTGTTTGACGAAGAATCGCGTTCCCTTGGGTCGGCCAAATAGGTTGGCTGGGACAGAAAAGGCTGAGATGTCGTGACAGACCTAAACCAAGTCATATATTGAAGACTTGGCTTAGCCCCATGCACAACACGGTCGGTTAAGACGTGATGCCTTCTTCTTTCCAATGTATACGCAATTCCTTCGCAGACTCCTTCCAATCACTAACACTCCATTGTGCATCCACCCGCTTTTGATGCCACTTCCCCAAGTCTACCGGAGTATTTGGAATATCCTAATGCATCCCAAATTGTAGTTTCACCCGGTCACTTTGGTGCATCTCCACCGTAGTGAACCTAATTATGGGTGTCCTTGATGTCCACACAGAGGCATCATCGGGGTTGGGCTGGTGGTCGAGACCCTCGTACGACATCCAGACAAACTACAATAAAGTTGGACAATTAAGTTAGACAGAGTTTGAGAGGTTTAGGCATATACATTAAAAAAATTAATGGTAAATAACTTACATCATCTGGCCCAAGGTGGTCGATGAGGTTGCGGTATTAAATTATAGAGTGCCTTGGACATCTCTGATAATTCATCCCTAGAACTAACCACCTAAAAAAATAAACACATCTCAGAAATTATTAACTTAAAAAGAATATGTAGTTGCTAAATAATCTTGAAAAGATACTTACTTGTTAGCGTACAGGAATGTAAAAGAATTCCGGTTTATTGGAGCAAGCATTGGCATCCTAGACCAACCCCACGCTTGCAGAAGATAAGCACAACTATAAAAAGTACAGGAATTTTTTTTTGAAGTTTTACAAAGTGCGCTATATAGATGGGCGAGGACAGCTGATCTCTAACTATATTCGCACACTTTGTTAATATTCCCCAATAATGGTAAATACATAGTATGAAAGGTATTTCCAGTGCCCTCTGGAAATAAAAAGTGCCCGAATAAAATCATAATATAGCACCGAGTTTTGAGTATTTTCTCATACTCGGTGCTATCATTAGTTAAGACAATACGGTTGTATTGTTCTCTAAGGTATTTTAAATTAATTCCCTGACCCCTCGGGCGGCCCTCGCTTTCCGCCTGAGGTTCGTCCATACAAAGAGGGGCGCACAATAAAACTTCGCAAAGTCGGTCAGGGACACCAACTTTGCCGTTGACGGCCTTACCATCGATGTGTAGGCCGAGCAACATGTAAACGTCCTGAAGAGTCACAGTACACTCACCAAAAGGTAGGTGAAATGTATGTGTCTCCGGACTCCAGCGTTCTAACAACGCTAGAATAAATTTCATGTCGAGGGAGTAAGATTTGATTTCGATTAAATCACCAAACCCATAATGAGTAAGGTAGTCCGTAATGAGCGGGTTGTGTGGTATGTAATCATGCAAACGACATCAAAACCTTGATACATCCTGCAGAATAGTTAATGTTATGTTAGAGAAGAAGTAAAATTACTAACGTTTTGTTAGACAAAATTGTAAACATAGACAAGAACAAAAGACTTACAAACTCGGCGATGTTTTCAGTCGTCCCTCTGTGAGAGTCACCCATGGTGAGTAAAGACATTGTCGTTTGGGATGTTGAGATTTAGAGATGTTGAGTTTGAGAGTTGAGAGTTTGAGAGTTGAGAGTTTGAGAGTTTGAGAGGTGAGAGTTTGAGAGTTTGAGAGTTTGAGAGTTGAGAGTTGGGGGTTGAGAGTAGGAGAGTAGGAGAGTTTAAGTGTGAGTAGAATTTGTTGGGTAAAGACCCTATATTTATATTCCACGAGTGGATGTGTTGTAAATGCATGCTGGACAAGTGGCCTGATGCATGTGTTGTGTAAATGCATGTTGGACTAGTGTCCTGATGCATGTGTTGTGTAAATGCATGTTGGATGCAGAGTCTTTTTTATGCAGTGTCCCGTTTCATCAAGCATGCTGGATGCAGGGTCACATGTGAATCGCATATATTCCTGCATTGTCCCGTCTTATCAAGTCCTAATGCATGCAGAAAGAGAGTCTCGTAGGCCTGCATGGTCAATGTAGGCATGCAAGATCACATGTGAAAAGCAGATTCCTTCATTGTCCAGTCTAATCAAACAGGTTGCATGTCATTGATTGCAGATTAACGCTTTGTGTTTCACATGTTTCTATCGTTGATTTTTTAGGTTGATTTTTTTATTAAACGTAGTGTGATTTTTTTCATATTATGTTTTTTTCTTAATTAAAAACATATTGTTTTTTTATGGATGATAAGTTATACAAATTGTAGATTTTTTCATAAGTGAAAAACAGATGCAAGGTCCCGTCTCATCAAGTTCTGATGCATGTCATTGATTCCAAAGGCTTTGATGGTTGTAAACACATGCGTGACAAGTGTCCTGATGCTTGTCTTTCATTTATGCAGTATACGAATCCAAATAAATGTAATTTATGCAGCTTGCAGGATCACATGTGAAAAGCATATTCCTTCATTGTCCCGTCTAATCGAGCAGGCTGCATGTCATTGATTGCAGATTAAGGCTTTGTGTTTCACATGTTTCTGTCGTTGATTTTTTAGGTTGATTTTTTTATTAAACGTAGTGTGATTTTTTCATATTATGTTTTTTCCTAAATTAAAAACATATTGTTTTTTTTATGGATGATAGGTTATACAAATTGTAGACTTTTTCATAAGTGAAAAACAGATGCAGGGTCCCGTCTCATCAAGTCCTGATGCATGTCATTGATTCCAAAGGCTTTGATGGTTGTAAACGCATGCGCGACAAGTGTCCTGATGCATGTCATTGATTCCAAAGGCTTTGATGGTTGTAAACGCATGCGTGACGAGTGTCCTTATGCTTGTCTTTTATTTATGCAGTATACGAATCTAAATAAATGTAATTTATGCAGCATGCAGGGTCACATGTGAAAAGGCAATTCCTACATTGTCTCGTCTCATCAAGCATGCCGCATACATAAAGAGAATCTCGTAGGCCTGCATGGTCAATGTAGGCATGAAGGGTCACATATGAATGGCAGAGTTTTGCGGATGCGTGACAAGTGTCCTGATGCATGTAGTCGTTCATCAAGCATGCTGCATGTAATCTTATAACTCTTTAAACAATCAAACACTCATACTATTTAATGAAGTATTTAAACTCTTTAAACTCAAACACTCAGACCCTCAAACACTCAAGCAATCAAATCCTCAAACACTATAACCCTCAAACCATCAAACACTCAAACACAATTTTCGCTATGTCTCAAACACCACAATATATGATTTTGGCACATCTCAACGGTGAAGTTTTCGAATGTGAAATATCTGGTTACAATTTCAAAAACATTGAAGTTACAAGATTTTTGATTGACAGAAGGTTTAACTTTTTACACCTTAAGTCAAGAATAGGAAAAAAAAACTTCAATGTGGTCCAGTTGGGAAAATAATATACAAAAACCCAGTGTTTTTGGCGACCATGGCGAATGTAAAATTTTCCCTTTAAAGGTGTGAGACAATGAAGATGTGCGTAACATGTCCCGGACTCACGAGTATTCTGGTTTCTCAGACATCGTGTTATATGTTACGTTACAACAACAACAACTGTCTCAGCAACTTGATTCTTCTCAAGTTTTTTGCGATTCTGACGATGAACACGCTGAAGTTAATGTTGTTGACGAAGAAGAAGAAGCAACTGAAGTCATTGTTGACGATATGGTGAATAACTAGGACGATGGGGTTCCACCCGGAAATGTTTATTATCCACCTCAACACATGAAAACTCTCGACTTGGGTGATGATGAACCATCGACGGATGTTTTCTACAATCCCAACTACGCAACAGAAGGGCAACTAAAGGAGGGTGACGAGTTTCGTACCAAAGAAGACTGTGTCCGGAAAATCAAACGGTTTCACATGGGGTTGTCAGCCGATTATAGATTCAATCGGACAAATCCGACATGGTATACGATCTATTATCGTAACGAGGAGTGCCCCTTCCGATTAACAGCGTCTTTCAGAAAGAGAAGCGATTCCTGGAAGATAGGGTCCATGGGTCCGTCCCACAGTTGTATAATCTCTAATCCGATGCAAGACCATCGTAAACTCAGCTCTCAATTGATTTGCGATGAGATTCTGTCACTCGTTAGCGACAACCCGTCTTTGAAGGTCAGTACCATAATTGCACATATGGTTCAAAGGTACAATTACACTCCTTCATATCGAAAAGCCTGGATTTCCAGAACTAAAGCGGTTGAAAGGGTGTTTGGGAATTGGGAGGAGTCGTACAAGGAACTTCCGAAATTCTTGGTGGCTCTTAAACACTACTCTCCTAGAACTGTTGCGGTATTGGAGACACTGCCTGCGTGTACAGCAGACGGGACTTGCGTTGCTGGAAATAGAATTTTTTACAGAGTCTTTTGGGTGTTCGAACCATGCATCAAAGGGTTTGCATATTGTAAGCCTATAATTCAAATTGACGGAACATGGTTATACGGGAAATATAAGGGCACACTTCTCATGGTTGTGGCACAGGATGGGAACAACAATATTTTTCCAATAGCCTTCGCTATAGTGGAAGGGGAGACTGCTGGGGGTTGGAGTTTTTTCTTAAAAAACCTCCACTCATACGTGTCTCCACAACCTAACTTATGTTTGATCTCTGATCGACACCCATCAATAGAGAGTGCATACAACAACCATGACAACGGTTGGCAGGATCCTCCATCTACCCACGTCTTTTGCATAAGGTACATTGCCCAAAATTTCATGCGTGAAATCAAAGACAAGACCCTACGGAAGAAGGTTGTGAATGCAGGATATGCACTAACTGAACCCACATTCAAATACTACCGTGACGAGATCAGACTGACAAACGAAGATGCATTACGATGGATTGATAACATTGATCGGGAGAAATGGACGCGGGTATACGACAATGGGGTGAGATGGGGCCACATGACAACTAACCTCATTGAATCAATGAATTATGTTTTCAAGGGAATCTGAAACCTCCCAATAACTGCCTTGGTAAAGGAAACCTATTTTAGGCTAGGATCACTCTTTGATAGCAGACGTACAAAGTGGGGTTCGATATTACAATCGGGGCAGCTGTATAGCGATACTTCAATGAAATTCATGAAAGAGAAAGCTGCCAAAGCCAACACACACATGGTCACAATCTTTGACCGTACAACTGGTTGGTTCAGTGTTACCGAGTCTATGGATCACAACGAAGGAAGGCCTAGGGGATGTTACCGTGTTGAATTGGATAAGAGCTGGTATGATTGTGGAAAGTTTCAAGCATTTCGTATGCCGTGCTCACATGTCATAGCAGCATGTTCCAAGTTGCGCCAGGACCCAACCAACCTTCTTTCTGCAGTTCACCAAGTCATTAGTCTATGCAATGTCTACACATGCAGCTTTCAAGTGGTGGTAAAGGAGGACTATTGGCCTCAATACGAAGGCGAAATTGTTTGGCATAATGACTTGATGCGCAGACAGAAGAAGGGCCGGCCTAACAGCACGCACATTCGAACTGAGATGGATACCGCAGACAAGCTGGTGAGATTGTGTATTTCGTGTCGGCAACCAGGACACAATCGAACAAAATGTCCTAACATAGGATCAAGCAGCAGATCATAATTTCATATGTAATCTTGTCCCGTTAAATCAATATCAAATTCCATTCGATTAATAGCAACTTTTATAAGATTAATAGCAAATTTCATTCGAATAATACCAAGTTTCAATCAATTAAAAGCATAGTTAACTGACACAACAACAACATGACAACAGAACACTATGCGAAGGCAACATAAATTAAACAAACATAACAACAACGTAAAGACTTAAAACAGAACACTGCACCAAAGCGTTTACGATATCACGACCATCAACTTTATCTTCTTTGGTGTCAACATCATCACAAGGACACCGACATCGTTTTCCACTTTTCTCCATTCACGAGTCACTCCGTTTCTCCCGGTCTCCTCGACCAGCCTCTCGATTTTCCTAATCTTTTCTCCTGGACCAATGCCTCCTTCTAGCCAGCGGTTCAGTTCCCTGTGCAAGTGCTCCAACGTCTGCGCATTCCAAATGAGCACCTTCATCGGAGGCTTTGTTGCTGAAAACACAACTACGTCATTTCTTTTCATTATATCGAACTCTGGAAACGGTTCCTCTGATGCTGATGACGACGACGATGAACGTTGATTTAGAAATGCAGACATTCTAGGCTCCACTCAACTCAAAATGCACTAAAGCTTCAGTCTTTTGGGATACAATGTTGTGAAAACATACATGTGTTTGCAGTCGTATTTATAGTATAAAAAAATGGTACGTACCCCATATGATATGACTTAAACACCCTTACAAAATTTACATTATTTAAACTTCAATGAACACTCAATTTTTATGTTTTAAAATTATAAATTAATTTGAGATCAACATAAATTTATTTAATTAGGTTTAAAATCTAAACTTCAATGAACACTCAACTTTTAGATCAACATAAATTTATTTAATTAATTTGAGATTATTTTTATTTAAACCTAATTATTTAAAATTTATTAATTAAAAATTAATTTTAACATTAAACCTAATTATTTAAAGTTTATTAATTAAGAAATTAATTTTAACGTTAAACCTAATTATTTTAAATTTATTATTAGTAATTATATTTAAAAAATAATACTAATTTAAAATATAAAAAACTTAATTTTAACATTAATTGAAATTAAAAATATAATCAAAAAATAAAGGAAAAATCAAAACCCTTAAAATTGTCTATTTCGTCCAATGGATTGGCGACTTTGTTACGGCCCAAATCCCATTATGCCTGTTTCGCCTCCGTCTGGCGAATTGGTTACAAGCCCAATTCAATGTTTGCCTCTTTCGTCAATCCGTCTGGCGACTGTCTGTTGAAGAAGTTGCTATTTTGGTAAAAATTTTAAAAATCTCATTTAATTGGTATTATTTTTGAAATACATGGCTAGTTTTTAAAAAAATTCTACAAATATGGCTCAGAAGCACAAGTTCTATTAAAGTAGTTTATTTTTAAGAGTAATGTTAACTTGCGTCTCAAGTGCATAAGTTAAAAACTAAATTACGAAATATTATATTAAAAATTGTATATAAATTTTAATTAAAGTATAAATTTAATTTTTAAATTAATTTTTCTAATATAAATTTATTATAAGTGAATTTCTTAACTTGTATATTTGAAGCACAAGATAATATTACCCTATTTTTAAAAGTGTGAATTTCAATCCTTAAGCTATTCGGAAAAAAAACCTTACTTTGTAATTCTACGATTGAAAATAAATGCATATAATCAAATAGAAGTATCATAACTAATCTGCATTCAATTATTTCAAGTGAAGTTACTTAGGACACACCACTTCAAAATCACTTAATACAATAATATTCTCTTAAAGGTCGCCTTAATAGGATTATATATAAATAGAATAAAATTATATTAATAAAACTATTATGTATTGTTATTTAGTATGCTCAGTATTTGAGTCTTTTAGTTTTATCTATTAGTGATATTATATGATATAATTTTAATAAGAGACTAAAATGAATAAAAATTATTATTTTAATTTGTTTTTAAAAAAATTGTAATATTATAAATGGAAGAAAAAAATGTAAAAATGGGGTGGTTAAACCTATCCCATGCAAAAAAAAAAAGAGATAGAACAAATAATATATATATATATATATATATATATATATATATATATATATATATATATATATATATATATATATATATATATATATATATATATATATATATATATATATATATGTCGATGTTGATTGTTAAATATCAAAACTAGAATTCGAATTCAATATTTCACAATTAAGTGTATGAATTTATAGTAATTATTACAACTTAGTTTATCAAAAATAAAATAGACATAAAATTAAATAAAAAATGTCACACATAGTGGTGGTAGGGGAATATATGTTTTCATTCTTTGTTGTGTTGATATTACCTTTTAATTAAAAGGGAATATCATGCTTTAGATTTGACAAAATTATATCATAGGTTATTTAAATTATTTTTGTACAATATTGCATGTAATATTAAATATAAACCGTTGATTTAGAATCATATTGAAGGAAAACATCTCTCCATAAAATCAACAATTGGTCGGTTGAAGTCAGGATCTTGAGTTGAATCAACATGGTTCGAGATTCCTTTCTATGGATAGATGATGATGGTAAGAGCAAAAATGCAGTGTTTGGTAGATAGAGTAATTAATTTTTTGTTAGGAATATAAATAGTACTACGATGCCATTGGGACATTTTAAAATGTTACATATTCAAATTCATATGGGACATTTTATAATGTTACATATTTTAATTCATATGGGACATTTTATGATGTAGTAGATAGCATATTCTAGTTCATATTTATTTTTAATTCGTTATTTTTAATACATCTTGTCTTTTTGTAACGATACCCGGATGCTCTTGTATTTGATTCCAATTATTTTGACAACTACCTCTTGTGAAAGTTTAATAAATATGCTGTGAAAGTTTAATACGACAAACAATGGCCTATACGGCGGTCATTTTAAATAAAAGTCCTTCCATTTTTTTAATAATACTACATTTATAAAAAAAAAGTGGTAAAGACATCTTTCAGGTGACGGTACTCCCACGTAGTGTTCGGTAATACAACTCCGAACTTATCTATTTTTAAAATTTCGGTAATACAACTCTGAACTTATCTATTTTTAAAATTTTTCAAATTAAATTTAAGAGACGCTCTTTAAAAAGTGTGTCGGAAGAAGATGCATATCCGTAAATATTATTTATTTAAAATTCATGTTGGTGTTTAAGAGATACACACTATTACAATTTTAAACTTCAATGGCATAACTTTAATAACATGTTTTCATATAGTGCTATTAAAACTTTCATACTATGACTTATGATAACATTTTTTTGGTCGAACACTATTATAGAAGTCACCCTATAATAGTGCTTTTTTAGAAAATGCTATTATAGATTGTTAAAAAAAAAATGCAATGAAGTTTGATATCACTTTTATGCTGAGTGCTAACAAAATGGGTATTCCTATAATAGTGTTTTTGCAAAAGCGCTATTTTAGATATTCTTACCAAATTTTAAAAGAAAAAATAAGATTTTTTTGTTCCATATTTTTACAATTGTTCCATATTTTGATCTCTCGCCATCTACTTCATTCTCATTGAACCATGCTTTATTCTTCTCTTAAAATTGAGGTTTATCGTCTCAATTGCAATTCTTTCAAAATCAAGAGTTATTATTTCAATTGCAACTTTGATTATCAAAACCTTCTTTGTGAAACCCTTGATCTTCTCCGCAAGAACACAAGTCCACTTTGCCGACGCAAATTTACTACTGTTGTGAATCTTGTTGTAAATTATGTTGTGAATTACGACAAAATTCAATATCAATTTGTGAGGTAAAGAAAAATAGCAACCAAAATAAATGGTCTTCAGCATTAATTAATAATTCGTACACAGATAATATAACAGAACAAGGAAAGAAAAAACCGAAAGTTTGTTTATCCAGTTCGATCAAACGTTCTACGTTGAGAGAGAGAAACTCTCCAATTCACTGTACTCAAAAAGTTGTTACAAGAGATTACAGATGAGTTATAAGAAAATAAATTTTGCCTTCAAGTTCCCAAAAACAATCCTGAAGGCTCCCAAGAACAACCTTATTTTCTACCCAAGTGTTTCCCTACCTCTCCAACTCTCAATATATGAATCACTCAAACTCAAGGTGTAATTCAATGTTTTCTTTGTGCATAGCTGAAACCCTATGCTATACCTTTAAATCCTTGGTCTCCCTCGTTGGTAAAAACTTTAAGATTGTCGCACACCAAACATATAAGAGATACATATCTATAATAGCAAATACTCAACAAACAAATCTCAAAATCACATGGTTCCATGAACCGAATCGAAAAAGGCCAAAAACTCAAAAATACTATTCACCGTAAGGACAACATTATTCATCGCCAATTTTTTTCCGAATCTCCAAAATATATTTTCTTTCTCTTCATCAACAAAGGTTTTAAGGCACATTTACAACAATCTCCACCTTGACTTTAAACCGTTTTGATACCAATTTAACAATCAACAACATTGTTGATTACAATGGTACTATTATCTGTCTACGATTTGAAATAATCTTGTGGTTAGTATTAATAGTTTTCATAGTTTATGAATTTCATAAATGAATTAGAACTAAATGGATGAGAATTTGTTGGTAGGAAAATGTTTCCATGTTGGATTATGCTTGTTTCAATTTTATTTTCGAGAATGATCGTAATGGGCGATTTGGAGGATGAATGCAATTAGGGTTGAGTTAGACCCAATCACACTTCTTAACAAGAAGAACGCTTCTCAAAATGAGGTTCAATTGCTCATACAGTGTGTCAAAGGTATGGTATGGCTCGATGGATTATTAAGGTTGAACGTTCAAGACCTCCCATGTTGCTTTCTGTAGATGAAGGTTTAGGCGTGTCAACTTTGTTGACTGCAGGTGGAACCTATAATTCTGAGTTGCTAGGAGCGGCATGGGCTTTTTTGGACTGTTTGTTGCATAAAAAGAAGGTTCTAAACCCAGAATCTTATCTTGGAAATATATATGCCCTTGCATCATTAGCGAATTTACAAAAGGCATTTGGTACTCTCCATGAATATGAGTCTGCTTATGGAGATTCCAATCAAGAAGTTGATGACTTGTTCTGCCCATTTTCTTCTTTACATCCATTGGTTGTGGCATGCTCCTAGAGGGGTTTTGAGACGTTGGATATTGTACGTCCTTCTTTCTATTTAAGAAAGCTATCACTTTGGCCTAACTGTTAGGATTTGTTAGAGGTGGCAATTAAATCCATTAAGGCAAAATCCATCCAATCCATCCATCAAAAAATCCATCCAATCCATCCACCACACAAAAAATAAGTTAATGGATTGGATTAAATCCATCCATTTATATGCATGGATGGATTCAATCCATCCATTTATATGCATGGATTGATTCAATCCATCCAACATATTTTAAGGATCCAATGGATTATTTTTATTTTCGTTAGATTTATTTTTTTAAAATTAGATTTTTTTAAAAATAATTAAAAAACTATATTTTTTTTCTGAAAAAAAAAATTTAATTTTTTTGAAAAAAAATCTGTTTTTTTTTCCAGAACAAAAAACTGATATGTTTTTCGAAAAAAAAAATCGACTTTTTTTTTGGAAAAAAATCAGTTTTTTTTTCAGAATAAAAAACTGATTTGTTTTTCGAAAAAAAAATAAATTTTTTTTTCGAAAAAAAAACCGACGTTTTTTTTGGAAAAAAATCGGTTTTTTTTCAGAATAAAAAACTGATTTGTTTTTCGAAAAAAAATAATAAAATTTTTTCTCGAAAAAAAACCGACTTTTTTTTTGGAAAAAAAATCAATTTTTTTCAGAATAAAAAACTGATTTATTTTTCGAAAAAAAGAATTTAGAAAAAAAAAACGATTTTTTTTTTTTGGAAAAAAATCAATTTTTTTTTCTGAAAAATCGGTTTTTTTTTTCAGAATAAAAAACTGATTTGTTTTTCGAAAAAAAAAAATTTTTTCTCGAAAAATAAACCGACTTTTTTTTTTGGAAAAAATTCGGTTTTTTTTTTCAGAATAAAAAACTGATTTGTTTTTGGAAAAAAAATATTTATTTTTACGAAATTAAAAAAATAGTTGGATGGATGGATATCCATCCATTAAAAATATGTTAATGGATGGATTGGATGGATTTTATTCTTAATGGATGGATCGGATTGGATAATTTTAATAAAATTTTAGTGGATTTTAATGGACTAATGGATTGTTTTAGTCCATCCATTAACAATCCAATCCATATCCATCCAATCCATCCATTTTGCCACCCCTAGGATTTGTTATTATAGTTAATCCGATTTGGTTATTATTTTATATATGGGCATTGTGTTATTTTGACAAAAGTAGCATTTATATTTATTATACTACCCTTTTGCATTTGGTGGCATGATATATTAAATTGCCACCTTGATATACACATACCTAACTTGATCTAATCTTGTTATGTTCTATTTAGGTTTATTTTCAACTGGAGAATTTAAGCCATATTGAGCGTCCTTACAAGTATGTTGATGCGCTTAACTGCATCATTTTAGGATGTGCCAACATTTGGAATCAATTGGATCTGCTTTTGTGCTGAAATCTGGTATTCATTCGTTCAATGGGTTGATGTATGCCTTTGGGAAGTTGAAGAAGGAGGATGGATCTTGCTTCCAGCTTTTCTTACACAATCTCTCACTACCATTTCCCCTTTATCTAATGGGTAAAACCATTAATAACTTATTACTTAATTAGATTTTTGAAATCACATAAAGGTTCACATGTGTTTGAGCACCAAGTAAGTTAAGTTTAGGGGTCAAGCTTAATGCAATGTCGTATACCCTGCTGGTTGATGCTGACCTGATTAACCGGATGTCAAATCTTCTCTATGATTGATGATATGGTATCTGCATAGTTCGGTTTTAAAAACTAATGTACTGACTATATAATTCCCGCAAAGCTCGTTGAGATGTCAAATTTATTTATAGATAACTGTTGGATTTGAACCTTCTAAAGTAACACTAAAAAAGTTCAGAAGGCGGTGTATACGAGAGTCTGACTATGAGAGAAATCAACGCTTGAAGTCACTTGCTCGTTCTTTGAATTTTCGACTGGGTTCAGAAGTCCGACAAAACCTGCTGTTTAATCTTAATTACGGTATGAATATGTCTTGAGTGGTAAGTTTCAACTACTTTTCGTGTGATATATGGATACACCAAGTCATATTGATATACAATAATTTTTCTTTTTGGCAGGTTCACCTGTCTATGATGTCAAAACGTATTATTTTATATGTCAGTAACTTTTTTATTGCGTCCATTTCCAAGAGAATCTCTGTATGTATATTTGTGGATGATACTGAGGTTTGCTGTGGCCAAATTGAATAAAGAAATTTTCATTTATGTATTAACGTTCCTATGAAGCTGGGAGGGTGTTGAAGATGGAATTCACACAGTGAACTTGCTGGTATAAGTTTTATTCTAAATTTTCTAAGGACCAACTTAGTCCGTTCAGTTGCTACTGCAGTGTGTCAAAGGTATGGTATGGTTTGTTTAAGGCTACCTCATTGTAGTTTCATTATGTCTATTTATTGGAAAATTATTCATGTGAATTAACTGATGATGCAATTGGTGGGAAAAGAGAGCATATATTCAGAAACATTTCAAAACTATAACTGAGTAATATTGCTGTAGTTTCATCGAGACCATAAACAACAATGTCTCATCGAGACCGATTCGAAGCGTCGCCATTCAAAGAACCAAGGTACTTTCTCTTATTGAATGCATTTTCTCAAAACTTCCATCATATTTTTCTATTTCCGTTGAATTTGATGATTTCATTTTGTTGAATGTTGATTATGATGATGTTGATTTAGCCCCAAGGGCATAGAAGGGATAGGGAAAGAGTAATGACAAATGATGGAGGAGTGGTGGATCAGGAACAGAGAAAACTTCCAATGTCAAACTGTTCTTCTAAGCATGAATCTGCCGATGGTTCTCACAAAAAATTGAATCTAATTGATCACTCTGAGCCGTCTAAGCATTTGTCGCAACCGAGATCTTGATCTTATTATCAGGTTATAGTGATTTTATTTGCAGTTGATTGTTTCTACAAATAAAATGCTGGTTTATATTTAGACCTAGTTATACTCTTAATTACATTCAAATTTTCATATGGAATTATATTAGATTTGTTAGAAATTGAAAGAGTGAAGAAAGGGGGAGAGAATGTGAACTAGGTTGGTTAGAATCGATATGGAGGCCAAGTAAATGAATCAGCTTATGACTGTATTAGAGAATTCAGGCTAGACATTGTATTAGAGAATCCAAGTAACTTACTCAATTTATAGAGTAGACATTGTAAATTGTATGTTCTATATATTATGGGTTACATGCATATTTGTAAAAATTTATTGAGTGGCAAATAATAAATTTATCAATACTAAGCACACTATAAGTAATAACATTATATTTGAGAATGTGGATTATAGTTATATCTAAAGTAACTGAACTACCATTAGCATGTACTCATGTCTTGTAGTTTAGTTTGGTTACTAACTTGATATTTTGCTTCATAATCTCTTGCTATTATTTTCAGATAAAAGAACAATTATAATTTTTAAGTGGGGAAAATTATAGGCTTGGTTGACTAAAATTTTTTATTTTACTGTTTTTGTTTGCAGAAAAAAAATATTTTAATAGCGCTTTTTACAAAAGCGTTATTAAATCAATTTTATAATAAAGTTTTTAATAGATTAAGCTATGATAGCAAGTTTTTTAAAAACGCTATTAAAAATTTAACTTTTGTTAGCGCTTAAAAAGCGCTATTATAGGTGTAAAACCTATAATAGCGGCAACTTCAATAGCGTTTAAAAGTGCTATTAAAGACAAAAAAAAAATCGCTATTAAATGTTGTTTTTGGCTTAATAACATCTTAGAACACTATTCTTTCTTATCTCGCGCCAGACCATTTCCTCTCCATCCTTTTATCATTTCTAAAAAATTCTCTAAAAAAACTCTTTTAAGCTCTGGCTCTCCCAACCATTGACGCATCTCTTCATTACATTAAAGCATTAGTGGAACTCTTTCTCTTCATTTCCTGCATCTCATACCATCCAACTTTCTCCTTCTCATAAATCAATTTTATTTGGTAAATTTTTCAATTTTATTTATGTTTTGATATGTAGTTAGCTTTTTAGGATACATTAGTTGTTTTAGACACTTTAGGTAGTAGTGTACACAAAATTGGTAGGTTAGAACAACATGCAATGATTTTTTTTTTTTTGGAATTTTGCATATCGAACTTCTTGAGAAGCTCCAAGCAATACTTCATTTGGCTTACGAAGATTCCTTCTCTGGCTTGCTTAATTTGCAATCATAAAAAATATGTGAGCACTTCCATAAGGTACATTTCAAATTCATCTTGTACCAAACTTGCAAACTCTTGGTAAAGATATTCCTTAGTAAACCCAAAAATAATATAATCGACATATATTTGAACTAAAAGAATATGCTTTTCTTTGCGTACAATAAACAATTAGTGTCTACTTTACCACGATTGAATCAATGTTTGATTAAAAATCCTCTAAGACACTCATACTAAGCTCTTGGAGCTTATTTCAGACCATAAAGGGCTCTTTTGAGTTTAAAACGTAGTTAGGATTTTTGTGATCCTCAAAACCAAGAAGTTGAGAGACATAGACTTCTTCGTTTATGTACGCGTTAAGAAAAGGAGATTTACTATCCATTTGATAAATCTTAAAATCTATGCAATAAGCGATTGCCAAAAAGAGTCGAGTAGCTTCTAGACAAGCTACAAAAGCATAAGTATCCTTATAGTCTATTCCTTCAGCTTGATTATACCCTTTTGCCACTAACCTTACTTTATTTCTAATAATTACACTATTTCCATCCATTTTGTTTCTAAATACCCATTGTCACACCCTCATTTTCACCATAGCCTTTCATATCATACGTTCGTCATATCATACATCGTTCTATTACATATCGAGCATGTGGTTTCACAAGGTAAGGATTGGGTCGGTTCGTTGTTTTCCATTTAAAATAAGAGAAATTGTCTATCATGGGCTACATTGAAGAAAATGTTCATCATCTAAGGTTTGGTTCAAGTTGGAAAGTCTACTATGAAGATTCCTTCAAGGAGAAGTTACTTGAAGAATATTAAGATATTCAAGATCAATATTCCTAATGAACATGAAGTGCAAAGCCTAATTCAAGATTTCTTTATCCAACTTTGTTTCAAATTCTATGTTCAAGTGGAATTCAAATTTGCAAGGCATAAGTCAAGATCACAAGTTCATAATTCAAGACTTCATTCATTTCAAATTCAATGGCATAAGGGAGATACACCATTCCAAATTCAAGAGTCATGAATTCAAGATTAGATTCAAGAATATTACAAAAGGGAAATTTCATGACATTACAAGAATTTCATTTGTTACAAAGTTTCAAACTCTAAGTAATGTTTACAAATTAAACTATTTCTAATCTTCATTCAAGTTTCTAATCAAATTCATGCTATGGTACCCTTCATGCCCCATTAAGTCCACATGTTCTTCATTATGCCTACAAACATCCAAGGAAAATGATTAAGATACAACTTAACATTGGAACATGTCAAGATCAAAACTATGCATGCTTAGTCATGGACCATTTTAATGTGATAAAAAACAGTCACATGCAAGAAGTGACAATTTGCCTCATAACCAAACATTTCATGTCACAAGACCAAAGGAATAAACTCATGGTGATGCATCTACAAAACAAATATCAGAATTTTAAAATTATGTCCAAGGTAGTAACATTGACCATAAGGGCAGTCCAAGCACAAGCCAACAAATGGGTACAAGATTTGAGAATAATGCAAAGTGCAGCAAAAAAAGACAGTCTAGGCAAAGTGTAGCAGCAAAATACAACATAGCAGCACACATGAAAATGGAAAGAAAGAGAGTGACATCAAGAAAGTGGCATTGGACATTTCCAAGTAAAAAATCTGAAGTTTTGAAAGGAGGGAAAACCCTAATGTGCTGAGCTTAAAAGGAAAAGGAGCGGTAGCAAAAAGGAGAGGCATATGTAGAGCAAGACATAGAGAGAAAAAACCAGAAAATACAGAGTGAGAAAACCACAAGAGAAACATTGAAAGGAAAAAAAAAACAAAAAAAGGAGAGAAACATTGAGAGCATTCACTAACCATTGAGAGAACAAAAGAGTGTTAGAAAACCAGAAGAAGGAGGTGAACCACAAAGCACATCCAACAAAGGCCATTGGTGAAGGAAGATAGTAGCTCTTGAGTATCCTTCCTCTCAAACTCTTATCTCTTTACTTTTTGCATGTTTTATTTTTAAATGATGTTTGTGTTGTATGTTGTAATATGGTCTCAAGATGACCAATAAATGTTATAGAAAACAAAGAAAGAAATGAAAAAAAACATAGTGTAGTTTTCATAGTGAGATGAGTTGAAAAATACTCACTTTCACTGTCATGTTCGCACTGTGAACATCCCCTTCACCTAGCGAACAAGACTTTGTGGTACTAAAAATTCCAGTTTTCCTTTGTTTTTAGCCAACGAGTTATTCGCTGGCACCTTCTCACTGCAAACTTTGGCAACTTTTGCCTCTATTTTCGTTCGCTAGGAAGTTCGCACAACAAACTTCTTGCCGTTTTTTCTGGGCAGCTTCGCACAGCGAACTTGAATGCCTTTCGCTTCTGTTTGTGAATAGTGCACGTTCGTTATGAAGTTCGCACAACGAACTTCTTGCTGTTTTCTGGGTAGCTTCGCTACAGGGTTTGCACAACGAACTTCCTTTAGTTATTTTAGTTTTGTGTTTTTTTTCATGTTTTTTGTTTTTTCAAGCCGATTAACCCGATGTGGTTGTACGGCCATTGTATGTGGGTATTGTCATGGTCATTTTTGACTTTCGGTTCCAAAAAATATTTTCAAAGATAAACTCTCGATTTTATCGAGTCATTTTCAACCTTGTAAGTCGATTCCCTTGTGCATCGCCATCGACCTTGTTTGCATCACTTCAAATATTTTTACAAGTAATAAAATCTTTGACCCAACATCGAGTGGTATTTTTCTCATAAAAAATCCAAAATACAATAAAAATACAATTAGGGTTATACGCCATGAGCTTTAAAGTGGTGGAGAAGGAATGAAAATGGATCCCCTCCTACACTCGTTTCGAACATTTTGAATACAAGGCGCTCGACTTGGTTATTCGAAACATTCATCTTTATCCAAAGTTTCTAGTGTGATCCTAATCAAAAATAATTTCTTCTCAAAACCTAAAAATAACATCAACTCATCAAACTTCTTCTCACCTTAAGGAATCAATCCGAAAACCCTTTTTCAAGGTATAAAATCAACCAACAAACAACCATTTCTCAAGTCTTTAAACTACGGAGCTCTGATTCTTCACTTCTTTTAAGTGAGGATACGTAGGCACAAGAGCCACAATCCTTGGCGAGCAATCTAATAAAATTACCAACCCCTCTTTCCCTTTAGCAAGTATACTTTTAGAATAAAACACTCATTCAAGCTAAACAGCCTAGAAGGTTCCCATCGAGTACGATGGATGTGAGGGGGTGCTAATACCTTCCCCTCGCATAACCGACTCCCGAACCCTAAAACTTGGTTTCAACGACCATGCTCTTTTCGTAAAGGTTTTATCATTATTTCCCTTTCCCTCATTAGGATAAATAAAATTCGGTGGTGACTCTGTGTCATTTTTCACGTAGCGACACCCATCTAGTGTCAATGACAGTTTTATCAACTAAACATGGAAAAAGGTCACAAACGTCGTTGCATTTAAATTGGATAAGTTCTTCTTGCATAGCAAGTAACCATTCCTCGTCAAGTAAAGCATCAGACATCATTTTATGTTCAATATGAGAAATGAAAGATGAATAATTACATAAATTATTAACTTGAGATCTAGTACTTATACCTCTCTTGATATCTCAGAGTTTTTGATCCAACAAATAATCTTTTGCAATCATCGAATCTTGAGGTAGTTGATTTGAGGTCTCTTATTTTTCTTTCTCATGTGAGCTTTCCTATTTATCTTCATTAATGTCCTCATACTTTGGTGAAGGAGGATCCTCTTTGAAAATTTCGTCGTTGATCAAATTTTTCGCTTTCGCACATGAAATATATGAACAAATACTTTTCCCCATATTTTAGGGTGAGGATTCATCAAATGAAACATGAATAGATTATACAACTGTTGATATTCTATGATTATAAACACTATAGCTTTAATCGAAGATGAGTCCCCTAAGAATATTCCTTCATCAGACTTAGCATCAAATTTACCAAGATTGTCTTTTCTGTTCTTTAAAATGAAACATTTGCACCCGAAAACACAAAAGTAGGAAATGTTTGGTTTCCTAACTTTAAGAAACTCATAGGGTGTCTTCTCTAGAATTGTTCGAATGACCGCACTATTTAAGACATGACATGTGGTATTAATCACATCCGTCCAAAAGTAATTGGAAAGCTCATCTCACTTAACATGGTCTGAGCCAATTCTTCTAAAACTCGGTTTTTACACTCAACAATACCATTTTATTGTGTAGTTCTCAGACATGAAAAATTACGAGCAATCCTGTTTTCGTTACAAACGTTTTGAAATTGATGGTTTACAAACTCATAACCATGATTATAACACCCCAATTTAGATTACTTATGAAATTTTATATTTAATTAATTATTGATCTATGCTAATAAAATAAATAAATTGTGATTCTTATATGAGTATGTGGGTTATGGGAGGGTGTAGGGAGATTTTGGTGGGTTGGTAGAGTAATTAGAAGAAAATAGAATTTAAATAATATTTTAGATAATTTAAATAATTAAATTAGTTTGTAAATAAGAAAAATAGAAGAAATTAGAGTTAGTGGAGGAATGAGGGATAAGTAAAGAGGTTGAAAAGAGGTTAGGTTTATAATAAAAAGGGATAAGTAAAGAGTTTTTGCGATTAGAACGTGAAAACAGAAGTTTTGGAGAAAGAGGCAAAGGTGTGAAGAACAAGTCTACAACTCAAGAAGGGAAGAACCAAACTTGATTAGGGAGCTTGCTTGCTGGAAATCTATGGTAAGTGGAGAGAGTAACTTTCAATAAGGGTTTATGCATGAGGGGTAGGGTAGATGAGTCATTAACCTCTAATAGGGTGTATGATATGGATGAATTTTGATTATATGTGATGTGTGATGAGAATTTCCTATAATTATTGATGACTTTCGTGTAGTATTCATGACTGATTTTTTTTGTTTTGATACCTGATGTGTCTTCCATCATTGTTGAAATTTCGAAGGTTTTAGACATAAATTTAAAATAATGATTTGGTGATTTAATTGTGTTAAAATTATGAATTAACTTGATATAATTAGGGTATTGCGTAGGTTGTGATTTTTTAAGAGTTTTAGTTTTTACGAATTGAAATTGAAGGTCCAGAAGGCCTCCAACGATGAAAAATGCAAAAAATTTTGCATTCTCGCCGTCACGACCGCGCTCAGCGCGAGAGCCAGTTTTCGGTCAAAACCGTTTTGGCCATAACTTTGGTCCCGAAAGTCCAAATCGAATTTAGTAAGCTATTGTATTGAGTTTCCATAACTTTTGGCCATAAATTTTGACTAACGTGATTTCCTACCAAGTAATAATGTATTTAGAGACTGAATATGTTGTATTAATATGTTAATTGATGAGGCTTATATGTACTATTGACGTTATGTTGACGATGAATGTTATGATAAATATTCTTTTGAGATACGAGTAGGAATTAATAAATTATACATGTTGAGCTGTGTATTGTTGAGTTAAAAGTGAGTTGCACACGTGTGAGTTTATAATTTTATTGAGTTGAATTATTAAATGTGCTCGAGTTGTATTGCTATGACAAGATGTTAAGCATTGACAATAAGTACGAAATATGTGAATATTGTGAATATGGATTATGTAGAGGGAAAATTTGAGATTAAGCTATCGATTAACTTAACTCATAAAGGAAGAATCGCCCCCGTACTTTTATTTTTCTGAAGGAATGGGGAAAAGAACGAACAAAACCCACAAAAGTTTTAAAACAAAATTAATAAAACAGAGAGACAAAGGGTAAGGGGATTGGTTATGTAATGGGAATGTGTTAGCACCCAAAACATATATAGTAGTATATAGGAATCTCTTAAAAATCTATGTTTGGCTTAAAATGTGTTGTTTGTAAAAGATTGAGGAGGTGAGAAGAGAAATATTTTTTTAGGATTTTTGGTGTTTGACAAGACTTCCTGAGCCTCGTGCCTACGCACCCACAAAGTTCAACGGAGAATCAAAACCTAGTAGTTTGTGATAAAAATAACAAAAGAGATTCACTTTGATTGATTTAAATGGAAATACAAGTTGTCATTTTCAGGAGAAATCTCATCTAGTCACCCACAAGTAAATGAAAATGGACATTTGCATCACTATTGAGAAGGGTTCCAACTTGGATTGAAATCAACAAATATGCCACTAACTCTCTCAAGTGGAAAAGAATCAACATCAAACATTACTACAGGGATAGGAGAATTATATCTCAACTATGAAAATGACTCATGTCTAAATCTTAAGAAAAATGTTTAAAAGATAAAAGTGCACAAAGGACACAAAATGCTTTGAATGAGTTGTGTGATTTTTTAGATTTTTTAAATGATTTTGATATGCTTAAGATGAATTAGCATTTTATTCAAGAAAAAGAGTTTTAAAATCTCTTGACAAAGTCAAGGTTTATTGAAAAAGTGGTACAAGTTTGAAAACAAGAAGGTTTTGAAAATTTAAGAAGGGGGAGATAAAGAGACTACCCTAAGGCACAAAGTAAAGTCCAAGGAAGGAAAGATCTAAAAAAAATAGCAAGCTTCTGACATAAGTCAAGCAAAAAAATCTCATCCTTGTTAGAACACAGATTGGTTCTTAATAATTACTCTTTGTTTTGATGATAACTGTTAGGAAATTTATATTTAAGAATTATATACTCTAAAATTTGTTTGAGAGTTTTATTGCAGATTAATATTATATTAACTCTCTAGAAGCAAATCTGCCTTGAATACAAGAAGCTATTCTGACTCTGAAGCGCCAGATGCACCTTACAGAAGAATCTGTTTGCTCCTTACAGAAGATCCTGAGTGTAGTCTCCAGAAGGATCTGAAGAAAGAAGCTCCAGAACATTCTGAGTCAGAAGCATCTGAAGATAATCAGAAGCATCTGAAGATAGTCAGAAGCATCTGAAGCTGAAGCATTAGAAGTATAGAAGAATATTGACTAAAGAGTTTCTCAAAGCATTAGTCTACAGAAGTTTCTGAAAGTACCTACGCTGCCTTGTACTGAAGTTCTGTGTCAAAATGCTCTGATGATCAACACGCTAGAAGCACACACGCTGCAGAAGACTCTGATACAGCATAGTTCTGAATCTCATCAGAAGACTCTGATCCATTCAGACTCTGAAGAACTTGCTGAAACTGAAGAAGTGTTTTCAAGAATATATCCGTTGGAACTATTCAACGTCTCTTTCCTTATTTGTGCTAGACACACTTACACAGACAAAAAGGATTTTTCTGTGCCATCTATTTCAAGGAAAGGTCAGTGCATGTGAAGACAAAAAGGCTCAGACCTTTTGAGACTCTCTTTTCAACGTTCAGCTTGCATGATTCAGCTGCCTATAAAAGGAGATCCTCACTTCATTCTTCAGTTACACACTTGCTGAAAAGAAATCATAATATTCTATAAGCTCTCATTCTTATTCTTCATAGAATCTCATTGTACTTTAACTTAAGAGAAAAATCACTGTTGTGATTATAGCTTTATAGAAGCATTAAAATCTCTTGTATTTAATTTACATTGTTTGTAAAGGATATTCCTTAAGAGGATTCAGTTAGAATCAGTAGCTCTTGAGAAGACTAAGAACTGTAGTTCTTAGGTGATACTATTGTAATCAGTTTGATTTAATAGTGGATTAAGTCCTTGTTGAGAAATGCAAATCACTCTGGAAGGGTGGACTGGAGTAGTTGTTAAACGAACCAGGATAAAAATAATTGTGTGATTATTTTCAAGCTTAATTTTCCATACTTATTCAACCCCCCCCCCCCCCCCTCTAAGTATTATCTCACCTTCAATCCTTTGTATTAAGCAAGAAGTAACCAAACAAGTAGAGAAATAAGCAGGCATCAGATAAAGAAGAACTTAAGCTAAGGCCAAAGATGAGGTAACAGAGCCAAGTCTTCCAAAAGCAACCCAAGGTCAAGGTACTAGATGAATTCCAAGGTCTCAAGTCACAAATCCAAAACATAGGATCAATAACCTAATTCTAAGTCCATAAGTCCAACATCCAAGCATGAGATAGTAACTGTCATACCCCAATTTTGATCCCTAAAAAAATGCAAGATATGTTTTTCTTGCTTTGTTTACAAGTTAAGGTTTTGCGTCAAGGAGTTCAAGTGGTTGACCAATCAGGGTTTAGTGTGATCCTCAACATCTCAAGCTCTTCAATTAATGCATAGTGATCACGAGATTCCCTCCATCAATAATCAAGTTTAAATTGGCATCAATTCAAGTTCATCAAGTTTCAATCCATCATGTACTCTAAATTAGGGTTTTGGTCATAGTCAGCTTGTTGCTGACTTTTTAACCAAAACATAATCTCATGGCTTGAAATTTGATCACAGGATTCAAATGCATCATTGTGGTCTATTCATGTGGTTAAATTGGCTCAAGAAATTGGATTCATTGATGGTTGAAGAATTTTGATTAAACTGATAGAAAGTCAACGGTTGCTCAACGTCAGAGTTTGACTTTTGACATTTTGGTCAACCATGGACTTCTCAAGTCAAGAATCATGAAAATTTGGAAAATAATTGAGTTTGGTCAAGCTAAATCAATAAAATCAAGAAAATATCAAGAATTGTCAAAATTAGAGTTTTTTGAAATTTCACAAAGTACAAAAATCCATGATCAAGTGACCAGCTTTTCAAGGTTGTAACTTCTTCCTAAAGCATCCATTTGAAACGCTTGAGGGCTGCAATTAAATATGGCATTTGATACTACAATTTGATGCAATTTTGAATCCAAAATTCTTTCTTGAAGTTGAAGTAATTGATGACCAAAGTTGAGGTTTCAAGTTGTTGCAAAATTCAAGACACTTGGAATTTTTTCTAAGTTTTTGACTTTTTCAAGTGCATGACTTTATGGCCAATTTATGAACAATCTAAGAATCCAATTGAAACACTTGAGGGCTGCATTTAAAGAGCATACTTCCTACTTCATCATGGTGGAAAACTTGATCCAAAAAGCTCTTTTCAATTCAGAGATATGAAGGATCAAAGTTAGGGTTTCAAATTGTGGAGGAATGGCATAATGAACCAGAATTTCATTAAGTGTAATTCAGTTTGTTCTACACGAGTTGGAGGCAAAATTTAGGGACTTTCCAAGTCTTTCCTCAGCTTTTCATGATCACCAAACTTGTTCCTTTACAAGTTAACTTTACAAAAGATGATATTTTAGTACCATATAAGCCCGTTCGCAATGTATTTTTCGTATGATGGTATGAATCCTTCATTGCCCCATTTTGTTTCAACCAAGTACGATTGTGCCAGGTTATAAAATTGTAAATGAATCAAAATGTTGAATGATAATCAAGTTTTAAAATATGATTAAGAATTGGAATCTTACAACATGTTTAATATATGGCAGTACGAAATTCGATATCCCATTCTCTAACAATGTCATCTCTATTTCATCCCATAGTCCTACAACTATTTTGGATACCACTTTCATGCATTATGGTAGGGATTGAATGATACTAAAATCCCACCTGTAATTCATACATGAAGATAATTATAGCTAAAAGTGTAGAAAACTGATATATAATGAGTTTATCAAGTCTTTTAGATTCAAAATCAACCTCTGGATTTCCTTCGTGAAGATTTCGAGTTCTTCAACCGTTCCAAATGCATCATAAGTATCATCTAAAAGAGAAATGCATAACACCAATTTTCCTCCTATCTTTCTTGAAGTGGCATATTTAGGCTCATATGACATAGCCAATGGCCAAAAGTAAGTGTCAACTACTCGATCCCTTGCGTAAGGGACTTTTGTCGTAAAGTATAACTTTTTCCACCACTTGTAAAAATATAAAAGACAACTATTATCATATAGATCCGAATTGGATCTACCATTGCTTCCTTGGAATAATATTTGTAAGGGAAATGGTTGATTATGATTCACTTTTTTTTGAAAAACAAGTACTTTTTGCAATACTTACTCGGTAATACAGGAAAGTTCTTTCTGATACATTTTCTGCAGCATGTTCGTAGGAAGATATGTAACACCTTGTCTCCAATCTAGGAACTCCCTTATGCAGTGATTTCCTTAAGCATTGAGTTACTTGTGCACGAAGAAAAGTACTCAATTGATTTGTATTAAACTTTGTTGGAATTTTATTAGGAGAGATAATCAACATTCCTATACCCGTTCCATATTTGTGACTAGAACCATTGAAATATAATTTCCAAGGTTCAAGCTCTATATAGATTTGGTAATTTTTTACTATAGAGTGATCGACTATGAAGTCTGCGACCACTTGTCCTTTCATGGCCTTTAAAGGCACATAAGTTAAGCAGTATTTTGTTAAGGCAATTGCCCATTTTTCAATCCAACTGTGCAGGATTGGCTTAGATAGTATATGTTTAATGATATCAAAATGAGACAAAACATACACATCAACAGGCTTTATATAATGTTTCAACTTTGTACAAGAAAAATATAGACACAGACACAATTTTTCAATCATACTATATATAGTTTCTGCATCATTGAGGACTCGACTAAGATGATAAATGGCTCTTTCAATGCCATTTTCATCCTCTTGAGCCAGCATGCTCCCTATAGTTACATAAAACGCGGAAATGTACAACCTCATACTTTTACTTTTACGAGGAGGCGAAAGAATTGGAGGGTGAACAAGATACTCTTTAATTTTTCCAAAATCTTCTTGTTGCGTTTACCCCCATTCAAAACCTTCCTTCTTCAGTCAAAGTAGAGGAGAAAATGCATGAGTCTTACCACTCAAGTTTGAGATGAGTCTCCTTAGGAAGCTTATCTTCCCTAGCAGCGACTGCAGTTCCTTCTTTATTGATGGTGTTTTCTCCTCCATAATTTCCTTGGTCTTATTTTGATTGATTTTGATCCCCTTCTTATGGACAACAAAACCTAAAAAATCGCTGGCCTACACATAGAATGCACATTTGAGAGGATTCATCTTCAAGTCATGTTTCCTCATTCTTTCAAATGAATGTTGAAGGTGATCTATGTGATTTTTTCCTGACACAAACTTAACAACTATATCGTCAATATAAATTTGCATAAATGTTTCTATAAAATCATGAAAAATAGAGTTCATTTCTGTTTGGTAGATTGCCCTAGCATTTTTCAAACCAAAAGGCATCACCCATTCGTAGGTGCCTAAGGCCCTAGGACATCGAAATGTCGTTTTTGGCACATCTTCCTCCACAATGAATATTTGATTGTATCCAGAATATTTGTCGAGCATACTAAGGTACTCGTAGCCTGCGGCGGAGTCGACAAGCGTCTCTGCCACTGGCATTGGATATTCATCCTTTAGGGTCGCAGCATTCAGATTCCTGAAGTCAATGCAGACCCTCAAAGTCCCATTCTTTTTAATGATGGGAACTATATTAGCAATCTAATCGACATACCTTGTTGTACGGATGAACTTACATTTGAGAAGCCTTTCGACTTCTTGCTTGATCTTCGACAAGATTTCTGGCGCAAATCATCTTGGAGTTTGTTTGATTGGCTTCCTTTCAGGCTTGATGGGCAACTACAGTTATACTAATTATCTACTCAATCCAGGCATCTCGTTATAATCCTAAGAAAAGTAGTCCTCGTACTCCTTCAGAAGTTGGATCACTTCGACTTTGAGTTCTAGGCCAAGGTTGGCGCTTATACACGTAGTCTTTTGATTGTTCCTTCCCCTAAATCAATTTCCTCTAGGGGATCCTGCAATAGCATTTTTATATTGGGTTCCAGCAGGTCCCTTTCGAATCCCAAAGGCTTATTATGATAGATGGCAGATCCTCTGGCTTGGCGCTTCGTCTTGAATCTTATCAGGTGGCTCTGGTTCAAAATTTATCCCAAACCCTTCAAAGTTCACATCAGTTTTGTTGGTTTCGACATCCATATACTTAACTCCGGCCTCTAAGGCCACTTTAGTCTATTTTTGGCTATATAAGCTAAAATTGTTTCCAATGTTTTAGACTCAGACATAGTCATCGTCTTCGTCTCCCCAACCAGTTGGTTGGATGTCTAACGTCCCTTCAAATTCAAGGTCTTCTCCTACGACCTCTGTGTCCCAATTAAAACCATAGGTTGGATGAAAATGAAGTGAGTAAAATGTTGTATCAGTAGGTGTGAATGCAAAACCAGCAGGACTACATGGAGCAATGTTTGCTATATTTTTGTCGAATTGACGCCTATCCACATGGTTAACCTCAGCCATAAAATAGCTCTGATCTGGTTCAATGTTTTCCATTATACCATCATTCCTCCATATAGAGATCCTTTGGTGGAGAAAAAAGGGTATATCCATGATGTCGTGTACCCATTCACGGCCCAAAATCAAGTTGTAATTAGCCTTCGATGCAGTAACCATAAACATGGTTGGCCTAGTGATGGTACCAACTCTTAAATCCACTTGGATCACTCCCAAGGTGTGGCCAATCTTTCCTTTGTAATTCGACAATACCATGTTATGAGGTTTGAGGTCTGTGTCGAACTTCCCAATTTTCTTCAACATAAAGAGTGGCATCAGGTTCACTGTCGCACCACCATCTACCAAAATTTTATTGATTCCAACATTCTCCATATTTCCTCTAATAAAGAGGGGTTTCAGATGATTCTTCATTACTTCATTAGGCCTTTCGAAGAAAGCATTTTGTTCCTCGATACAACCATTGTTCATTATATAGTAACACACTGGCCTATGTCTGGCCATTTCTGCCTCAATAGCTTCCTTAGACTCTTCAACCTACGTGACTTGGTCATACTCCACAAGCAGCACTGAAACCATATTGTAGTTAATATTCAAAGAAGGCTTCGATCCTGTGTTGAAATTGTCAGTTATTATATCATCATCTGCCATTGGTTGTTCTGATTTGTCTTTAGACTCTTCCTTTCGAGCAGGGAAAACCTTTCTCCCAACTGGCTTTTTCTCTTTGCCCCTATCTTTCTTTAGAGGATGGTTGGTGCTAGACTCTGCCATCGCTTTCTCATTAGCTTCCCTTTCCTCTTTCCTTCTCCCTTGTTACCTTCGCCACTAAGACCTTGACATGGGATTCTTACCCTTGTAATTCTCAGATCCATAAGTCTGCTGCTTTGACACTTGGAACTCCATTCAATAGGCTATTGAGGAGCCTCGACCCACTTCAAAACTCTGTCATTTCTCTTAGCCTCGCTCTCTCTTCTCAGTAGGCTTCACCCATCTTTATCAGGGAGCATCAACAGTTGGCTTCAAAGTAGTTGGCATGTTAGCCTGGAGACTTAAACCTCTTTGCTCATGCCTTCGAGTGACTCCCCTTTTGTCTAAGGTATAATGATTGCGGGTATCATTCCAATTTCTTCTGCGACTAACCACTCGAACTCTCTCTATGTTATCCGTAACCTTCTCGTCAAAAAGAGAACTGCACCTAGGGTACAACATCACTTCAGACTTCTTTCGCTGGAAATGATGGAGGAACTCCACTAAGCTTTCGCCATTCTTTGGGTAATCCACCTTCACTTACTTTTTGCTTCGTTGGGTGTTTCCCTCATCAACCTCCATCTTAGTCTCTTTTCTCATTTTGATTATGTTGACTTCCAAAGTGTTGCCATCAGTGATCTTCAGCTTTTGCAATTTGACTTTAAGGCCCTCAATAGCCTCATTTATGTTGCTTCCCTGATTGAAACCTTCAGTGGTTTCGATCATAGTGGTATTCTTGTCACAAACTTCAGACATCTTGGCCATGTTGACAATGGAAGGCTCAGTGTAATGGGCATCCTCCACTTGGAGAGGGTATGAATCAATCTTCGTTTGGGACTTAGCCTTGTCTACAAACTTTAATCTCTTATCCTTAATCATATTCTGCACCAGATCCATGAAAATAAAACACTGTGAGATTTTGTGGCCCAAAACATTGTGATATTTACAAAAACCTTATTTCTTTCCTTGTTCTAACGGAGGTATTTTAGCGCCATGAGGCACTATCATTTGACCATCTTTGACTAGTAGGTCAAAAATTTCGTCACACTTTGTAACGTCGAAAGTATATGTTTTCTTAGGGAATTTATCGTTCTTTTCTGATTTGATAGGATTTTTCCTATTCGAAGGCGCAAGAACCTTCCATGAATAGGGCGACCCTTGTTTTAATTCGGCCAGGTATATTTTGCTTTCGGCGAAGGATTTTTCCTATTCGAAGGCGCAAGAACCTTCCATGAAGGGTCACTATATTGGGTGTCTAATTTCTTTCTTGATCATTTTCATCTAATTCGACATATGATACCCTTTCTTTCCTATTTATTCTTATTTGCTCTGGATTTTTCAGCCTTCAAGCGCTCTACCTGTCAAACCCTATCAGCCAACTGGGTCATATCCCTCAAATATTGGGTGTCTAGTTTCTTTCTGATGAAATAATTTAAACCACCAGCGACCATCTCAACCAGTTCGTGCTCAGGAACTTGTGTGAAACACCTTGCCTTTAGAAAACAGAATCTATTGAGATAGTCATCTATTGGCTCAGTAAATTTGCACTTAATACTAGCCAATTCCTTCAAACTAATCTTCGACTACCCCATATAAAATTGTTCTTGGAACAATCTTTCTAGACGAGTCCAATCATAAATCAAATTCGTTGGGAGCATAGTGAACCATGTGAAGGCATTCTTAGTAAGAGAACTGGAGAAGTATTTTATTCTTAAGTTTTCAGTATTCTTAATGTCCCCCGCCTCAGTTACATATCTTGCCACATGTTTGACGGTACATTCACTAATGTCTCCAAACAATTTCGTGAATTTTGGGACCTTTAATCCCCTAGGCAATTCAGTCTGTAAAATGTACTCAAAAAATAGAGAAACATAGTTTGGCCTACAAAGGTCAACGTTTACCCCCACTTTGTGGCATAATCCTCTCGACCATGGCAGTAAAGTTGTTATCTCATGCTTTACCATCGTGTTGAACCCAATGAATAACTTCGTCTGCGTCTTGATTCCTATTAACCATCACCACCCTTGGTTCTTGCTACATTGGCACTGGTTGTTCGACCATGGGGGGTTTGAATCTAACTCATTGATTTTATACATCTACACGAGGTGCATTCCGCTGGGCTTGGTTAATGGTAATATCCTCTTCTAGGATTACTCCTTTGCTTTCAACCACCAACTCCCTTCGAAGCTGTCGAGGCGCTTGCAGAACCCCAAATAAATATGCAATTCGCGTCAAGTGTAATGCCATCTGTTGGTTCATTTGGGTGGTGTTTTGAATCAAGTGATTAAATATTGTGCCCATTTCATGGGAAAGCATATGGACCATGTCATGGTTACTTTTGTCCATTTGCTGCCTTAAAACGGCTGCAGAATTCGTAGTAAAATTGGGCATTTGTTGGGCAGAAAATCCCATCCCTGGGGGTTGGTTAATTTGACCCATGTTGTTAACGGCTGACCCAGGCCCTTGTAAAGGCGAAAACATGTTCACCATTGGGTCAATGAACGCTGATTTCGCATTGTGAAAATTCGCCATCATCGAAGTTGACATGCCATATGGTTGTTCGCGACCATTCAAAGGCATTGTAAATCCAGACGCATAAGGCCTGAATACACTAGTTCCTACTGGAGGAGGGGTCACCGGTTGACCCTGCGTCTCAAAGGAGATAAAATTGGTCCCTCGTGAGTGCTCGTCAGTATAGTCGTCGTGCTTTCCATGGATGGAATTGCTTCAAACACAGATGTTGCGGTCTTAGTCTCCCCTATCAAAATAAGGGGTTGTTCTCCATTATTATTTGACGGATTCTCCATCCTTCTTACGTATCTCCTTCTTGGTATTGCTTCATTATTAATGTCTATTTTACCACTTCTTAATCTCATGCAACGAAGTTAGAGAAACACAAATGAAGAACTTTCAAAATGTTTTCAGAAACTAAATACAAGCACTTGTCCCACTGGGCATGCCAATTTATTTACCGTCGAAATTGATAAACAAGCGCTAGTCTTCCAAATTCTTATGATTTTGGTTACTCACGGGATTGACTAGATTGATCCTAAGACATGTGCTTCTACTTGTTTCAAGTTTTATAATTTATGAACATTTCGACAATTTCTCTTGATTTGTTAAAGGTACTGTTACAAATCGTAAAAGAATGCAGAAATGTAAATTGCAACGTAAACGACTTCAAAGTAAATTTGCAAAAATAAAGTAAATGACAAAATCTTAGATGATTTGGTGAAAAGTATAAAAATATAGTGATCACACGTACATTGCACTCAGGAAACTCGTTTCTCAATATACACAGATACTTTGAGTAAATTTAAGTATTTTGTACAAGTTTGAACACACTAATCATAATTATTAAGACTCCTATTTATACTATATCAAAATAGATTTAATTAAACGGTCTCTTCTCCAGAAGATACCACATTTTCGATTACATGCACTTCACTATCTACAACTTTTCACGTGTCTTTAAGAAATAGATAAGGCCAAAAAACAGTTACTAGCCTCATTTTGAATTATGCTAGTCGAACGCCACTTCAAGTAATTTCGTCGAACTCAAGTCCGAACCAAAAATATTTCTAAGTCCCATACCACAATTTCCTGTATATAAAGTGTCTTCTTTGATTATGTTTTTGAAAACCTTTATATCGAAAACAACATATCCTTTTTCTGAATATCTTTTTAAACTCTACTGATTTATTTCAACATTCATGTACGTCGAAGTTTCAGCCAACAAAATGTCAATAGAGTTTTCTCCCTCCTTATTCAACAAGAACGGAAACTGTCGTCGCCTATTCCTAAAGATAAACTCATTGCTCAGGTGCAGAAACCCTACATGAGAAGTCGCTCCACAGACTACAGCAACAAACTTTTTGTCCCACCCAAATCAAAAGGCATCAAAATTTGCTCTTATTGCAATAAACCATGCACACCATTGAAGTGTGCTTCAAGAAACATGGCCTACTTCCCTATCTCAAGAAGACGGATCTGGCTTAAAAATCTCACGAGGATACTCACAATGATACATCTACCTCAGGCCAAAATGGAGCTGCTATTGACACTATTTGCTTCACCACTTAGCAACAGCATGCCTTGCTAGCTCTTCTCCAACAAACAGTTGTGTCTCTTAACGCAAACATTCAACATCTTCACACTACTCCTACTCAACAATCAGGTTCTCCCTTTATCCATAATCTTCATGGTATTACTCAGTTTGAATGTTTGCTTGACACAAGGGCTACAGATCATGTATGCCATGATAAGTCTTTTTTATTATCCTTAATCCCATTATAGCTATAACTGTGAGGTTTCCCAATGGAGCCTCCAACACTACTAATTTCTTCAGATCTGTTCATTTCAATGATTCTTTTTACCTTCATCATGTATTATATACTCCCTCATTTTACATTAATCTCATCTCTGTTTCTAAACTAGCTAGTTCCTTAAATTGTGCCTTTATTTTTACTGCATCTCACTGTCTCATACATGGGCTCCATACCCTGATGATGATAGGTGTAGTTAGGTTACATCAAGGCCTCTACACTTTGATTTCCCCCCTCTCTTTCCCTCAATCATCCCCCTCCCCCAACATTAATACTTTTACTCTTTGGCACAATAGGCTAGGCCACCCCTCTTATGACACTCTTGTTCAAATTAATAAAATATTTCCTTTAACAAATTTACATTACACTAATCACCCATGTGATACTTGTTTCAAAGTGAAACAAAAACATTTGTCTTTTCATACTAGCACAACTAATACTTCCCACTGTTTTGAAATTGTTCATATGGATATTTGGGGCCCCGTCTCATGCCCTTCCATTATTGGTCATAAGTATTTTTTTAAATGTGATTGATGAATATAAAATATATTCCTGGGTATTTTTAATGAAGTTTAAATCTGAAACATCTTCATTAATTAAGTATTTTGTTAAATTGATTGAAACTCAATTTAAAACAACCATTAAGACCATAAGGTCTTATAATGGGCCTAAATTTCTCTTAAAAGACTTTTACTCTACACGTGTCATTCTTCATCAAACATCCTGTGTGTATACACCCCAACAAAATGCGCTTGTTGAATGAAAACACCAACACCTGCTAAGTGCACACGAGCCCTTCTGTTCCAATTTAATCTCTCTAAAATTTTTTGGTCTTATTTCATCTTATAAATTGATTGCCTTCTAGATTACTATCACATAAAATGCCATTTTACTGTGCTATATGAATTTGTCCCTTATTGTTCCACTATCAAGACATTTGAATGTTTGGTATATGCTTATATCATTACTATCTAAAGAACTAAACTTGATACTCAATCCCACAACTGAATCTTCTTAATATTCAAGCATGGTGTAAAAGGCTCTATCCTTTACAACTTTCACACTAAAAACATATTCATATCTAGAGACACAATTTTTTATGAGCATATTTTTCCATATACACCTTCCAACCCTGCATCTCATCCAACCTCACAGCCCATTCATCATCCTCACCAAGATGATTACTTGGATTGCACACCATATCTCATAGAACCTACCCAAACCACTGACATTCATATTAACCCTCCAACCCCCATCAGCACCTCCTTCTACCAACCCTGACACACCTGCTCCTAGCCCTGCCTTTACTTCCTTCTCCTATAAAACCTACCACTACTATTAGAAATTCTACCAGAACTTCTAGGCAACCCACCTATTTGCAGGACTATCATTGTTCTCTACTTCAAGGAATCCTCCTCCTTCTCCTTTCAATACTTGAGGTATGCAACCTTACTCCCTTTTTCATTACATCTCATACGCTAATTTATCTCAATCCCATAGATCGTTTAATTTAAAAATTTCCTCTGTCAAAGAGCCCACACACTATTGACAGAAACACTTATTTATATATACAATCAATAATCTCATGTAAGTAAAAATATTAACCTATATATGAATTACTTCTAGTGGTGCTTTTGTTTGATCTATTTGTGTCAGTGTATGTATGTTTTTGTCTTATATTTTGTTTTCTTTTTCTTAACACTTGCTTTGAATTATGCTGGTGATCTTTCTTGACTCTATTATGTACTATATTTGTCTCTCAAAAATTATAATTTAAAAATAAATTAATATTTGATGAAATCTCAAATATCTGTCTAGTAAATATCTGCATAGATATGAAAAAATAAGTATTTGAATCAAATATTTGTCTAGTGGATATATGCATAGATATAAAATTAGGACGTGAATCACTGCACACACAAATATCATATTTATTCAATATGCAGGATTGCAGAGTCCCTTTCCCATTTGCATCCCTATACAAGACATGCTAGAAAGTTCAGAAATTTGTGATTCACGTAATTTGCACTGGAATGGAAGTAAAGTGGCATTTTTCATATATCAACATCTACAAAACCAAAGAAACATCTTATTAAAGAATCAATATTATTACATAACTACTACACCATACTATTTATGGACATTCTTATAGAACATAGACCTTTAAGACAATGATAATGGATACATACCACTGGAATTCAACACAAACCATGTGGCTTCCATCATCATGTTATTTCTACAATTATTATACTATTTCTTATCTCTATATCTCTATGAGAAAAAGTGAGAAGAAGAACAAGGAGGAAGAGAAGGAGGATAGGGCTGTCAATCCTTCAAGATTCTTCAACGATTGAGCAATTAATCGAGGTAAGGGGGAGAATGGATTTCAATATGGGTGAATTAACATGAGAGGGTAGTGAGAGGTCCTTTCTCTCATAGGAATTATGTGTTCTTGAGGATCCTTGAATCCAATTTTCATAACTTGATTTGTTCTCAAATTTTCTGTTATTGTTGAATTCTGTTTGTATGATGTTTTGTGTATCCGAAACCAGAACTAATACGGAATTCGTGTGAGAAATGCTTGATGCTGTCATAGAATACTAGTGAGTATTAGATCTGGAAATCTGAACTTTTAGGGATTTGGGCAAATATGTAGAAATGAATGTGTTATATCGTTATTAGTACGATGCTCTAAGGTTTCCCTAAGGTTTAGAGATTTGGGTTAATTGTGAGTAATAGGGAGGTAACCGTAAGAATCTGAGGTTATGGCCAAATGGCCAAATGATATGTATCGTTGAATATTAATATGTGCTTGTTGGGAAAAACTTATGGGAAATTGAACTTTCGTGACCAGAACCTTGACATTGTTATATGTCTGACCCTGAAGGGGTTAAATATTAGATAGTGAGTAATTTTAATGTCGTAGGGTGTAATTGAAGGAAAAATTGTAATATGTTCTCCCTATAGGAATAGGAATATTCAAATATGGGTAACTCTGAAGTACTCAGAGCAATTGTAGAAAATAGTGTTTTATGTGTTGCAAATGTTGCCAGATGAGCATAATAAACCATAGAAGTTGTGTCGTTATTGCCGTATAACCTTAGGAATGTTTTAGTGATGTTTTAGGTGCTTTGAGTAAGTGATTCACAAGAATAATTGGGTGAATATCAGTTCCGGAGCGTAACAGCGTCTTTCTGTCCGTCACGGATGTTCATGTTTTCGATCGAAATTGTTTTGGACGTAACTTTGGATCCGTAAGTCTGTTTTGACCCCCGTTCGAAGCGTTGGAAAGCTAATGAACAGAGCTATAACATAGGATAGATAATGGAATTGTTTTCCCAATATTTTTATATCTAATTATGTTTGAGAAGTCAATTGTGTATATGTTTTAGTAACGAGTCATGTTCTGGTTCAATGATATCTTGGTGTTTTGATAGATGCGGACCAAGATGGTCGAATGTGGACAATCTTGTGCGATTGTGGTAATTTCCGAGAGGATTAGGGTGATCGGATGGCTCGTGTGGATCAAGATTGATCGTGAATTATGTATGATGTATTACATTGCATAATTGTGTTGACATGCATTTCATATCATGTGTCTTGTGGAGATGGCTAAGTGGGAATCCATGATGAATGCCTAGTTTCATCCGGACTTCAATGTGGAAGTCGTTGTGGAGATAAGTTGTAGTTCAGAGAAACGTATATACGATTTATCCGGATTCCGACGGGAATCGGGTTCTAGTGTGAATCGTATGAGATTGTGTTGGTACCACATGCATTATGTCGAGTCAGTGTGTCACATTGCATTATTGTGATTGAATGTGGGCTATGAATGCCAAGTGATTGAGGTGGCACGTGTATGTGCGTTATTTTTGCTTATTTTATGTGTGGTGTGTAACTACTCCTTAGCATGTGTATTTCACCGTTTATTTATTGAATGTAGTTCTCACCCCTTTTTGTTGTTGTGTCTGTGCTCTCTTGGGAGTACAAGTGACCAGGTACCTGAGTAGTGCTTGGAGTGTGTTGTTATTTGATCGAGTCTTAGGAATCGCTCTGATACGTAACATAGGATGACGGGATTACGTTGTTATTTGACTACTTTATTTGTTTATCGTTACGTATCTTCATTTATTGGAATTATGTTGTATGACCTCGTGTCGAGGAGAATTATATTGGAGAATTGATTTGTATTCCGCTGCTTACTTGAAAACTAAATAATATTGATTATTTTAATGAAATGAAGTGACTTAGTGTGATATCCCACTGTGTTGGAGAACTCTGATGAATTTCATGAATTATTCCTGTATATTTATTATATTCCGCGTACGGGGTAAAGTGGGGTGTTACACTCCATACCCTGATGATGATAGGTGCAGTTAGGTTACACCAAGGCCTTTACACTTCGATTTCCCCATCTCTTTCCCTCAATCATCCCCCTCCCCCAACATTAATACTTTTACTCTTTTGCACAATAGGCTAGGTCACCCCTCTTATGACACTCTTGTTCAAATTAATAAAAAGTTTCCTTTAGAAAATTTACATTACGATACTTGTTTCAAAGTGAAACAAAAACATTTGTCTTTTCATACTAGCACAACTAATACTTCCCACTGTTTTGAAATTGTTCATATGGATATTTGGGCCCCGGTTTCATGCCCTTCTATTATTGGTCATAAGTATTTTTTTTTTAACTGTGATTAATGGATATAAAAGATATTCTTGGATATTTTTAATGAAGTTTAAATCTGAAACATCCTCATTAATTAAGTCTTTTGTTAAACTGATTGAAACTCAATTTAAAACAACCATTAAGACCTTACAATGGGTCTAAATTTCTCTTAAAAGACTTTTACTCTACACATGTCATTCTTCATCAAACATCTTGTGTGTATACACCCCAACAAAATGGGTTTTTTGAACGGAAACACCAACACCTATTAAGTGTCACACTAGCCCTTCAGTTTCAATCTAATCTCCCTAAAATTTTTTGGTCTTATGTTTTATCTTATATTGTTTATCTTATAAATTGATTGCCTTCTAGATTACTATCACATAAATAAATGCCCTTTTACTATGCTATATGAATTTGTCCCTTATTGTTCCACTATCAAGACATTTGGATGTTTGGTATATGCTTATAGCACTACTATCTAAAGAACTAAACTTGATACTCAATCCCACAGTGCATCTTCTTAATATTCAAGCATGGTGTTGGTATATGCTTATAGCACTACTATCTAAAGAACTAAACTTGATACTCAATCCCACAGTGCATCTTCTTAATATTCAAGCATGGTGTAAAAGGCTCTATCCTTTACAACTTTCACACTAAAAACATATTCATATCTAGAGACACAATTTTTTATGAGCATATTTTTCCATATACACCTTCCAACCCTGCATCTCATCCAACCTCACAGCCCATTCATCATCCTCACCAAGATGATTACTTGGATTGCACACCATATCTCATAGAACCTACCCAAACTACTGACATTCATATTAACCCTCCAACCAAACTACTGACATTCATATTAACCCTCCAACCCCCATCAGCACCTCCTTCTACCAACCCTGACACACCTGCTCCTAGCCCTGCCCTTACTTCCTTCTCCTATAAAACCTACCACTACTATCAGAAATTCTACCAGAACTTCTAGGCAACCCACCTATTTGCAGGACTATCATTGTTCTCTACTTCAAGGAATCCTCCTCCTTCTCCTTTCAATACTTCAGGTATGCAACCTTACTCCCTTTTTCATTACATCTCATATGCTAATTTATCTCAATCCCATAGATCGTTTAATTTAAAAATTTCCTGTCAAAGAGCCCACACACTATTGACAGAAACACTTATTTATATATACAAACAAACAATAATGTCATGTAAGTAAAAATATTAACCTATATATGAATTACTTCTAGTGGTGCTTTTGTTTGATCTATTTGTGTTAGTGTATGTATGTTTTTGTCTTATATTTTGTTTTCTTTTTCTTAACACTTGTGCTTTGAATTATGCTGGTTATCTTTCTTGACTCTTTATTGTATACTATATTTGTCTCTCAAAAATTATAATTTAAAAATAAATTAAGTAACTGAATAGCAGTATCCATGAATATCTGTTGAAATCTCAGATATCTGTCTAGTAAATATCTGCATAGATATGAAAAAATAAGTATTTGAATCAAATATTTGTCTAGTGGATATATGCATAGATATAAAATTGGGACGTGAATCACTGCACACACAAATATCATATTTATTCAATATGCAGGATTGCAGAGTCCCTTTCCCATTTGCATCCCTATACAAGACATGCTAGAAAGTTCAGAAATTTGTGATTCACGTAATTTGCACTGGAATGGAAGTAAAGTGGCATTTTTCATATATCAACATCTCCAAAACCAAAGAAACGTCCTATTAAAAGAATTAATATTATTACATAACTACTACACCATACTATTTATGGACATTCTTAAAGAACATAGACCTTTAAGACAATGATAATGGATACATAGCACTGGAAATCAACACAAACCTTGTGGCTTCCATCATCATGTTATTTCTACAATTATTATACTATTTCTTATCTCTATATCTTTCATCAATGCCAAGCTGAAGCTGATATCAAATTTCTGTTCTTCCATCCCAACAACATGGCTCCATCTTTCTCCACTAACGTATAATGCTCCGAATAGCATCTCAGAAGGCTTCTTATAACAGAATTCACATAAGAACTCAAAGGACATTGAGTAAATCCGGCCATTGTCAGCCTAGACTTCCACTTGCCGAACAGTTCGTGCCGCTCGATCCTTTCCTTTCCTTCACAAGCAATGATATTTACGATATCTCGAGCCAAGCAATGCTGCTCCACGTTAATCCTCTCCTTGCTGTTTCTCGAGAGGGTAACATCGATGGACTCGAAGATTGCCAAGTAGTAATCTAATGTTTCTATGAACCTGTTGAAGAAAGGGGTTGTGTTTGTGTTCGATTCCTGCTCGACGAGTGTGACCACCTTGGGAGAAAGAGATTTCACCATTCTCAAAAGTCCATCTCTTGGATTATTCACATCAACACTCTCATCAGCTGTGTGATGGAGTTGCAATGGAAAATTCACAGCCAAAGCTTCTCCATGTCTGATATCAAGCATGTCTTTTGTCACATCGGGGCCGAAAACAGGAATCGCGTGAAACTCAACTGGGATACCGAATTTCTTTGACATCAAGGCCAATCTTTTCCCGACTACTTCTAGTCCATCTCCACGAGCATATCTAGAGACTGGATCATCGATTCCAGTGATCCGCACGTGGGGAGCCCCGCCGGGTCTTGCAGCAAGAGCTTGAAGAAGCGTCATCCATTGAGTTCCTTGAGCAATCTGAAAGTCTATGATGTGTATGTAATCCTCATTCCTACAAGCTTCGGCAATGGCTCCATTCGCAGCCATGTAACCAAATTTCAAGTAGGGGCAGATTTCGTAAAGCAGATGCATGTAAGTGAGTAATTCTTCGCCTTCAGGCTCTCTACACTTAAGAGCACGATAAATGCTATTCCCCGATGCTTCCTTCCTTGCAACAAGCCCTTCTACCATATAAGCACCGAGCCTCTGGATCGGCTCCCCGTTGATAGACACGGCATTTCTAGCAGATTCTACCAACCGGTTGAAATCTTGTATGTTGTTTTCAGACATGGCTTTCGCACATGCAATCAGTAATTGCTTTAAATCACCTGACGGGAACCCTTGTAGAGATGACTCCTCCAACTTTCGACGTTTCTCTACGTGCACAACTTCATTCGATTGCCTACTACTACTAGTAGCATGTGAAGGTTGATTTTGAATATATTGTGACCCTTGACTCACATGGCCCCATGATCTATATCTCGGTCCAGATGCCGTTTCCTTGATGCTCTCGCCCAATGAAGAATTAGACGTGGTAACTTCGTTATCATCGGGAGCCATCAGCGCAGTTTCTAGTTCCAACAAGGCGTGTTGAACTATCTGGTTACAACTCGGCGGAAGAGATCTTCTAGCTGAATATAATTGCAAACTTCCCTTGAGATTATCTACCGATGAAACCGATCTATGCAAATAACGGTTAGTTTCCAACGCTGAGTTATAAGAAACGCTTATACCAGAGAGTGTTTCACCCGAGTTCTGTTGCTCGTAGTTGTCACTAAATGCAGAAAGATTATCAGAATCAAAATGAGAGGAAAAAGGCGAATCAGGCGAGTTTCCAATCCCAACTTTCAACGAACCAAACAAACCATTTTGTAGCGACGGAACAGTGGAAAAAGATGACATGTTAGGTAATCCTGCACTAGTCATACTGAAACTATAAAGTTGCTGAGAATCCATACTTCAATCTCGGATCGAACGTGAGATAACGAGATCCTAATAATTGGCCTAACAATCAGAAATCAAGCATCAACCTCAGGAAAATTTGCCACAACTGTTTCAACAATAGCATATAAACCTGCAATAACAGTAAAGAGACATACATGAAAAATGAATACAGATTTTCATAAACGCAAAATGAAAATTCCACACCAGAAATCTTCTATGTCGGTGCTCATTTCAAAATCAGCTTTTGACCAAAATAAGTTGGTTGGTGAATTTCAATATTTCATAAGAAAAATTGTTCCAAACCCAGAAATCACTTAATTCTAAACCTACTTATCAACATCCATACCAAATTATTAATGACAAACAAACTAAATTTATTTTTAAAAAACCTGAGGTAGAAGAAAAAAAGCAATTAATTCAATAAGCTATTTTTTTCAATTAAAGAAAAATCAAGATGAGAAAACATAGAGACACATGTTTAGAAAAGGAAAGGAAGCTACCTTAAAAAAAATTCCAGCGCCGACAATTGAGAAAGTCGAGTGTGTTCGTTCAAACCAAGGTTATGAATTTGTGCGGTTACAAATTTTATTAACGTTTGTGTTGTGTTAAATTCTTTCTTTGCTGTTTTGGGAAGAAAGTAGGTTCGGTTTTTGATGTTTTTATAACACTGAATTTCAATGATGTGTATGCGTGTATATATAGACCGACTAAGATAGCGCAAAAAAAGATAGAGTTAACGGTGACCGTAACGGTGATAGTGTGGGATATTTTGAATAGTTAACGGCGGAAGAAGAAGTAGTTGTGTTGAGTTAACGGAGCCGACCACACGTTTGGGTGATGTTGGGGCTGAAGATTCGTGGCTGTTTCTAAACGCGGGTCGTGGTTTCACTCGCTCGGTTTTGAGCGTGGGGGTGTAATAAGAATTGATATCGTCAACCACTAGTGTTTTTGGAGATTTGATTTTGATTTGGATTTGGATTAATATCTAAAATAGTAGTATGTGAAATGTATTAATATTAATTTTAAATTGGGATGACCGTCAAAATATGTGGTCATGTTTAGAGCCATAAATTTTTTATTGTAATAAGAAATAGATGTAATCGATCCGAAATATGTTTGAATTAATATTGCAACATGTTTCTCATTTCAATCACACATCAAAATTATTTTATAATAAAATTCAAAAAAATTTAATTGAAAAAGGATATTTAAAAGAATAGATGAAAACGAACTAAAACAATTTCAAATACAAAAAAATGACCGAAATAAAACAAAACGATGAAAGCGGGAGCAATTTTTTTTTGGTGATACCCAACATAATCTACATTTGAGTGGGAACAATATTATTATGGCTTAGGATTTTTACTTTTTATATCTAAAGTTTTCTACTAGCTCCGTGTTTTTGCTTAAAAGAGAAAAACACAAATAAATATAGAGAAGAGTTCGATTTTTGTAACATTTGACTAGAATAAAAGATTAAGTTCGAATTAAGCGATCTTAAAAACTAAAATTAAAAACCGAACCAACTCACATCAATTTTTATTGATTTGATTTTTGAATCAAACTAAAGAATCGATTGTTTTCAATTTAATTTAATTTGAATTATTAATACAATCGATTTTTTTATCCACTTACATCCCTATCAACAAACTATGATTTTCCATAAAAACAACAGATAGTGAAATCAGGGTGAATTTTTATATATTGCTTTTATTATTTTAATTGTTTAAAAATGTTGGTGTTCTAATATGGATAAGTTTGGCACAAATGTATACTTTAGTAACCAATTGGAGTCAAACCTTTACGCATTAATCATGGAATAACGACTAATATGTTATTTAAAACAAAAGTATTGCTTAGGATTATAAATTTATCTTCAATGTTTGTGTGGGAAACAATCTAAAACAAACAGCCATCAGAAAGTTGGTATAAACTTTTTAAGTTTTCAATAGAACTATTAATCAATGAGTCCCCCATTTTTTGACTACGGACTAATCTTAGTCATCATTATTTTCATCTCCACCTTCATATCTATTCAGCAGTAGGACTAGAAAGAAACTAGTTTAAAAACTTGTGCGTGAGTGAGTCGAGATGGCATGGGTTAGTAGATAAAACAATCGATCAAAGTGGATTAAATTGGTATAATTGATGGATATAAAATGTGAGCACGTCTCTCGATTATAAATTTAATCATAGTTTTTCACATGGCAAGAGTTTAACATCTTTATCGGGAATCAAACCTCGTTGGCAGCAAATATACCTTTTACTTGTGTGATATTGCAACTTCAAGGGTTGAGTTTTTACTCTTTTTTTCATTTTAACAAGTCTCATTCTTTTGAAGTTAATTGTATTTTGGTCCCCTTATTTAATCGATTTTAAAGAAGTGGTCCTAATCATTTTTTTTACCACCAATATTCAGATTGATAAATTCAGTTCGGAGGTTAGTTCTGACACAAAATAGTTTCAGCTGTAATACCCTAACTTTGAAGCTTATAATTAAAGTATTAAACCGTAATTTAAGGTGTTACTAACGACAATCCTTTTAAAACTCATCAATTGAAATTACGCAGTAAAAAATATTTTTCAACACAACTTCATAAGTCATTTATAAACTCCAAAATAACAAAACCAACATCAACTTCGAAAACATAATAAATCTTGTCCCCGATGTTACACGACCAGAGCAGAAACCACTAAAGTATTATTAACGATTAAACGAAAGTGATGAGTAGCTCCAACAAGTCACCTTTCAACACAGCAACAAGGATCACTCCTGAGTATCTGCAAGATGTCCATAGTAGACAACATGAAGACAAAGGAGTGAGAAACAACAAATCAATATAACTAGTGTAAATAATGCTAAGGTAGAGAACACACAACAAGCACACATTCATTACACAATTAGTAACAACATAGTCTCACGTCATTCATAACAACATGCACATAATTCACAACCAATCAATAACGTTGTGAACAATCAAATTCATATGCAAATGCAATCATGTTGCAAATGTACTCCACAATTGACTCATTATGCATGTGGTACCATTTCATGAACACTCAGGTTCATTTTGTTCCCGATCCCTACCATAGGACCAGAGCACACTGAATCGTTACCATCACCATATGTAATGATTTACCAGCTCCCACATAGAATCGGCTACTCGCACCCGATCGTCAGCATATGACCAGAGCATTCCAAAGTGTGTTACCATCACCATAGGTAACGCTTCACTAATTCTTCATTAGAATTAGCTACTCATTCCCGATCCATATCATCGGACCAGAGCATACTAAAGTTCGTTACCATCACCATACGTAACGTTTCACTAATTCTTCATTAGAATTAGTTATTCACTTCCGATCCATACCGCCGGACCAGAGCACACAATAATTGGACCGAAGCCCGTCCACCATGATGCATGTCTCTCATCAATATGCATTATCACCAAAAGATTCACCAGGCATATATCACCATTATACACAACACCATTCTTCTTACGCAACAATTAATCAATGTTACGACATCAACAAACAACAACCAAATAGCAATAACCCAACAAATGTATACTCATGAGCATTCAATCGTGTTATTCACCCAAAACAATAAGGCATTATTGGATAAACACAACGATTCGTTAACCGATCATACAAATCAACAATAAGACATTATTGGATAAACACAACGATTCGCTAACTGATCATACAAATCATCACAAACATTGCCACAGTAGGCACATGACTATAACTCAAAAAGTTCATCAGGCCCTACCATGAGGTATCTTTATACGTTAGTTTTCCAATGCTTCAAATCGCGCCTTAATCCGAGCCACATAACTCTAATTATGGTCAAAACAATTGGTAGACCAATCAATTGTTGTTAACATTTTGTTTACTAATTTTTCACTCCCAGACCTCGACCAATCAATTACACTCCTAAGGTCAATCAATTAATTCTTTCAATTTTCCCCCAAAATGCCAATGTTAACACAGACCAGTTGATTACATACCTTGGCCAATTGATTGCTCTCAAGTTTTTGTCAAAAGATTTCTTGTTATATGGAATGAACCAATCGATTGTTTCCTAGGACCAATCAATTGGTCTTAGTAAAAATTGCCCAGAAACTTAATTTTTTTTACGTACATTCAGCATCTCCTTCATCCCTAACCTCTATTCATCACTCCAATCAATTCATATAAATTTAACAGACCCAAAACATAATTATTAACAATGAATCATATCATCATAGTCATCAACATAGACAACATATATTTTCATCACTACCTATAGCAATTCATCAATAATTTCATCAGCAATTTCATCATCAATCATGAACACAAGTCAAACTTTCACACATTCATCAATGGCAGAAAACACACAATACATAATTATGATGATTCAGACATAGATTCATACACAAAATCACATAGAAACACACAATTCATTAACAAATTTCCAAATTTTCATCACACAACGAAAGCCTAGGAACCCTAACGAGAGTAAGGACCTCTCATCTCTACCCCATCATACAATACACACATATTGATAGCCTTTTCTCCCCCCTTCCCTACCTTAGATTTCCAGCAATAATGATGAATTGAACAACTTCTATGGATTCCTCTTTTCAATCCTAGCTTTTCTTCCCAAAAGCATGTGTTTCCTCTTTTCCTCTTATTTCGCGTAATTTTAGAATTCTCTAAAAACCTAGTTTTCCCCTAGCTTTTAGAATTTATAAGGTTTCTAATTAGTTCCTTAAAATTACAATTTTTCCCAAATCATTACTAGCTTCTCTCCTTTTGCCACATATTTTCTATAATTCACACAAATGGCCCAAATATCCTATTTCACCAATTCTCTTATTTTATTTTAATTAATAATAATAATAATAATAATTAAAATTCTAATTATTATAATTAATTAAAATAAAATACAAATAATTTACTTAAATAATTTAATCGAATTTGGGGTGTTACACTAGCCCCCTTTCCAATCGTAGTTGCGAGAGATCGAACTGCAGTCCTTCATATCAAGTTAAACGTCAATCACCACTGGACCAACTAATATTTGGTAGTGGTAATATCATTTCTAAATCGAACCCTATGGCTTACAATTTTTACACTTTTTATTAAGATGGAAATTAAATTGTGATGGTAAAAAACTTGTGAAAAAAGTCATCTTAAATGTATTTGAGGCTATGCATCAACAAAATGAAAAAAAAAATCTCAATGTTATAAGATCTTATTAGTTGAAGAGATAATAGAAGACTTATTACGCACGATAACATGACATCTATACTATTAAAAAGAGTGATGATAAATTATGTGATAACAACCGACAAAACAACAAATGATATAAGACAAAGGTTTTGAGAAGATACTTGAATCCATGTAAAGTAAAAAGGTGAACAAATAAGTTGAAGATTTAAGTGGGTTGGAATCAATTGAAATGCAAACCAAAAGTATCCAAAAAGATAAACAGGAGCAAAAGAATCGAGTATTATCAGTATTAAAAGAACTTCCACCTCATCTCAAGTATGTATATTTAAGTGAATATTTTTCTAAACCATCCATCATGAACAATGCCTTAACCAATTTAAAAGAGGATAAGCTGATAAAGATCTTAAAATAAAATAAAGGTGCACTTGAAATCAACATTTCATATTTAAAGGGCATAAGTCTCACATATTGTATGCCTAAGATAAAGATGGAAAAAAGTACAAGTTATTCGTCAAACCACAAAAGTGACTAAATCTAACCATGAAGGAAATGGTAAAGAAATAAGTACAAAAGCTTCTTGAAGGTAGGATTATCTATCTCATATATGACGGTGCTTGAGTAAGTTCGGTCCATGGACTTCTAAAGAAGTGTGGTATGACTTTGATCATGAACGAGAAAAAGAAGCTAAATATCAACTCGTATTCTTATCAGATGGAGAATATGCATTGAGTACATGAGACTTAACTAAGATACCAAAAATGACTATTTTCCTTTATCATTCATTGATCAGATGTTAGAAAGGTTAGAAAAGTAAGTTTTTTATTATATTTTAGATAGATACTTAGGTTACAACCACACATCAATGGGTCCAGTTGATCAAGAAAAGGAATCCTTTACATACTCATTTGTAATCTTTACATATCTAGGATGCCATTAGGTTTATGCAACGCACCGACTAATTTTGAAAGATGGAAAAAGAGTATAAGTTAGTTGTCTAACCACTAAGGTGAATAAATCCAATGCTAAATGAAGTGGTAAAGAAATAAGTACAAAAGCTTCTTGAATCTAGGATGATCTATGTCATATATGATAGTGCTTGAGTAAGTTTGGACCATGGACTTCCAAAGAAGGGCAATATGACTTTGATTAGGAACGAGGAAAATAAGTTAAATATCAACTTGTATTGTTATCAGATGGAGAATATGCATTGAGTACATGAGACTTAACAAAGCTACCAAAAAGGATCATTTTCCTTTACCATTCATTGATCGGGTGTTAGAAGAGTTAGAAAAATAATATTTTTTAATATTTTCGATAAATACTCAGGCTACAACCAAATATTAGTCGATACCTATGATCAAGAAAAGACATCATAGCCATAAATTGAAAGTTACCCTTTGAGCTTATGTGTGAGGCTAGTGATTATGCAGTAGAGAAGTTGGTCATTGCTCCCATGCAAGCAAAGTCTTAAATGAAAATCAAGTAAACTACTCTTCTAAATAAAAGAAATTGTTAGCGGTAATATTTTCTTTATAAAAATTTTGATCTTATTTAATTTCCTCCAAAGTTATTATTTTCATATATCATGCAACGTTAAAGTATTACTTAAACTATATACTAAGATTAAAGATAAAAAGGGAGTCAAGAATATGGTATATGATTACCTCTCAAGACTGGAGAACTTTTAAATTGCCAAATAGAAGAGAAAAACATGATTTAGGAGTTTCCATATGTGTTGACCAAGTGACTCCAAACACAAGGGGGGAGTGAGTTGTGTTGGTTGAAAATCAATGTCCAATTATTAAAAAAATGGATTGTAAAAACCTTTTAAGCTAATTTTATAAAATAAATAGAGAATAAGCAGCAACATATATGAAAAAAAGAAGAAAAAAGAAGAGGGAGAGAGAGGGAGAGAGAGGGAGAGAGAGAGAGAGAGAGAGAGAGAGAGATACATCATAAAGGAAATAAAATGATGCAAAATAAAGAGATAAGGAAAATATGACATGCAAAAAAGATTTATACAGTTTCGGCCTAACCACTTGACCTACTCTTGCCCCAAAAAGTTTTCTCTTGTGAGTTCCACAAAAAGAAATGGGAGATTTTCAAGAGTTATAGTCATAAACCTTCTTAGAATTAAACTGATATTTTAACTGACTAATCTCACAAACCAAATAGAGTTTATACTAGGCTAAACTCAATAGCCATATAGAGATTTTTCCAAAATAATCTCAAGAAAAACCAAGAGCTTTTGATTGGATAAGCTCAAAAACCAGACAAAAATTTCTTTAAAAGATATAACTCGAGAGAAATCACCCTCTTGAGTAAAATATAAACTTATCACAACACCAGTACAAAAATCTCACAAGTATTTTTTAATATCTCAGTATTAATTTAAATTCAGTGAAAAAATAGAAAATAGAGAACATGAGAGTATAAAGTGAGATAGAAGAGTTTCTAACTTGAAACCTAGTGTGAAATTAAGTGAGGAGAAAACATTTATTTATAGGAGAAGAATTGGCTCGAAAAAGAAATGATCTATGGACATTTTTCATGTTCTAATCGACTAACCCTAGTTGTTAATCAATTATTCAACTGTAATATGGAAAGTTTTTAAATTACTTCACCATCAATCGATTTAAGGCTTCCATAATATATTTGAGGCGCTACAAATATGTTAATTGATTAACCTCAATCTAGTAATTAATTACCACTATAATAGGCATTCTTAATTGTTAAATAAGTTATTAATCAATTGAGGACACATGCAAAAAAAAACTTGGGTGTTTAAAAAAATAAGAGACGCTTCAAAACATATTTGAGTATGTGTGAGTTACATTAGTATCTGTAGAGTTACTCTTATACCTTTATATTACACCGATCACTCAGACATGGGCTTACCGTAAGACCATGTAAGCTTTCACATTTTCTCTCTTTCACAACTTTGGAGTTCCAAGTTCCCTTTCTTGATACATCATTGATTTATTACTTTAAACAAAACTTTAATCTTCTCATTAATGAGACTTGAGATAAATTCTTGATCAAAATACCACCATCAAAGATTGTTAGATGGTTGTCACCACATACTTTACCAAATGTTATTTTACCTTAGGTGTTGTCATCATTAAGGCGTCTTTTCATTTGATATCATAAAGAGCTTCTTGATCATTTACAGGTAAAAACTTCATTAAATTTTGTTTTACATAAGGTGTTGTAATCATTAAAACCACCGAGATCAGCTGACAGTTGTATCTGCAAGCACACATATCCACATTATCCTCTTTTATTTATTGTGACAACATATCTCTTAGGGAGGTGGTAAAAACAAAAAATAGATGGATAAAAGATTGAAGTGCTTAAACTACCCATCATAAATAAAGAGAGTATACTTTACTCCTCCATGAGAGTATACTTCTTCCACTTTTACATTATTAAAAAGGTAGGAAAAATATATATGAAATCCAAGCACATAGATCATAAATAGTTATTTTAAAAAGGACTTAATATGTCTGGGGTTCCTATAAATATCTCATAATTCGATTATAGTCTCAAAAAAATCCTTCAAATAATGGTTCTCATAAATTTTTCCATCCACAATTTTGGTCCATATCTTCGACGTTCATTAATAGAAGCTAATGTGGCACGCCACTTGGAAGACAGCTTGGAAAAAATCTGAAAAATGCCTTAGATTGTGGGGGTTACAAACCTCCTCTAAAAAAACCTCGAAAGTTCATTATCCTTCAATAATACCTTCAAACCAAACCCAAAATTTAAATTATGACATAAACATAACAACACCAAGGTTTGAATCAACCACATTAAACACAAAATTTATGCAATATCAACATCAAAATAATCAATCAAATCAATCAATAAATTGGGATACATAAGGAGTTATAAACATTAGGTCTAAGATCTGAACCTTAAAAAGTAAAAGCTAACATATTCACAAACTTACTAACATTTATCTATTCTAAAAAATAATAATAATCAATGGGAAAATAAGAGCAACGCAATAAGGATTCTAAGAAACATTTATAACCCAGGTTCAATAAAAATAAAGGATGAATAGGGAAAAAATATACCTTTCTTTACCGTCATTATCCCAAATCTGAGCCTTAATGACTTTGGAATCAATATTCAAGATTTTGGTAGAGAATTCAATGCCAATAGTGGACTTGGATTCTAAACTAAATTCGTTTTAGGTGAACCTGGAAAGCAAGTTAGATTTTACAACTCTGAAATCACCGATCAAAACGGGTTTGAAAAGGTAATCATACTTGCCATTTTCTCTATAGTCAGCCATGATTGAACTGTAAAAATTGATTTCAGTGGTTTGTTTCAACTATTCAATTTGATATTGTTATGTAACGCAAAAGAAGAATGTTAAAGGGAATTTTAGAATTAGAATCGGTTCTATGATTTCCTTTCCTAATCAGTAGGTACCAGACTTGACTTCATTAATGATGATAGGTTCAAGATCTACAAAAATAGCACGAGAAACGTGCTTTCTTGAAAAGGAGAATGAAAGGGGTGAAGCTTTATGGGAAGATTCTGAAGATGGGTTTTTGTGATGAAGTGGTTTTATATGAATGTACTATGGATTTTTATCTTGTATTTAGCGATTTGAATGGTACAACTAAGGTGTTTGATAACATTCCCATTAGGACTTTGTCTTATTGGAATAAGATCTCATAGGTTTTTTGTAGAGAGGGTGACGAATGGTATTCCTGGTTTGTTCTGGTGGATGATGAAGGAAATTGTAGAGCTTGAAAAGAAGACTCTTGCTATAGTTTTGAGGGGTTGTATTGGAAATGAAGAATTCTGGGTTGGGTTGGAACTGAGAATTTTGGGTTTGTTTTGAAGGTATTTTTGAATGAGTATGGTTTTTCTAGATTTGTTTAGAGGATGTTTATAACCCCCGCAATCTAAGGTGTTTTTCATATTTTTGCTAAGTTGTCTTCCACGTGACATGCCACATCAACTTTTGTTAATGGACGTTGATGGTAGGGAGCAAAGTTGTGGATGGAAAAATTTAGGAGGACCATTGTTTAAAGGAATTGTTTTGAGAGACTAAAATTGAATTATGGTCTATTTATAGGGACCAAAACATATTTAACCCTTTAAAAAACATAATATATTCAATTATCAGAAACATCATTTATTTAATTAAAGGGGAGATATACCTAATTAAATAACTCAAGAAAAAAAATCAAGCAACAAAAAAAATAGAGAAAGCATATCAAGCATTAACTACTCAATATCATCATCATTATCATTAAACAACTCATGCTTCAAAGGAATTCATGTTTCAGCGAGTTTGCAGACATGTGATCAATCTTGGCATTTTTCCTTCTTTGATCTTCGGCTTGATCTTACTTGTTATGAATAATGGTTTTGAGAGACGTTTCAGTATGAGGATATTGAGGGATTTCATAATTGAAATCCTCAGGCCTGGATGGTCTTTCCTATTGGGGTGCTTATTGATGAGCTTGACCTTACTGGAAACAACTCTTCAGGAGTGTTGCAGGTGAAATCTTTCTAACTTTCTTAGATGAATGCATCAAATAATTTACAACATATAAACATACTTTCATCCACATAGCAAGCTGGAGTGAGATTCTTGGGAGTATAATCTTTATAGAACCTATTTTCTTGTTCTTGTGCAGAGAAGTTGTTGGAGAAGAAAATTAGATAAGAGGTATTGCCTGAGGTTCTTATTCTTTTTGGTGCCATTAGTAATGATGATAAAAATAATAGAGTAGCATACAAAAAATACCAAAGAGCACATAAACAAAATGAAACAAAATGCAATGAGAAGACGATAATATTTGAGATGCGATAAAAAGAATAGAAACCTGATTACCTATTTAAAGACCAATTCTAATCAATTATTTGAGCTTCTAATTAATTGAAACATTTATGTTTATTAATTATGATTTACTATCTAAGGTCACGCTAACTCTATGGTCTTCTAACCGATTAGTCCATTAGGGTTAGTCGATTTGCTTGGCACTAAATTTAATTTCAAAAGATTAATTGATTAACCCTTTAGGTTTAATCAAATTAAATTGTCTTTTTTCAGCTTCCTTGGTCTGTTTGGGACTTGGAGAGATTTTAGGTCTTGTTTTGCTTTCTGTATCCCATTTGGTTTTACACCCCTTTTCTAAAAAGAATTATTTCTCATAGCAAATGACTCGTAAAAATAAATTAGTTGGACTAAACATTTAAATAAGCACTTGTTAGAGGTTTAATATAACCTTTCACTACTACAAAATGTATATACAATAACACCAAAGTTATCGCGGTGCTACGAAGGACCGTGATGACATTTATTACTTAACGTGCAAACATTTTATTTTATTTACTTATTAAAATTTTGAGATGATATACTCACGGTTGAAAGATACGACAGTAGTTATATAATCACCCTTTCATGGGTTTGAATCTCAGCAGGGCCGTCTTTGAGGGTGTGCAAGGCGACTTTCAGCACAGGGCCTCATAATTTTTCAAGATTATGCTATGTCAAAATGGGCCTCCATATATATATATATATATATATATATATATATATATATATATATATATATATATATATATATATATATATATATATATATATATATATATATATATATATATATATATATATATATATATATATATATATATATATATATATATATATATATATATATATATATATATATATATATATATATATATATATATATATATATATATATATATATATATATATATATATATATATATATATATATATATATATATATATATATATATATATATATATATATATATATATATATATATATATATATATATATATATATATATATATATATATATATATATATATATATATATATATATATATATATATATATATATATATATATATATATATATATATATATATATATATATATATATATATATATATATATCATGATTAATTTACAATTAAAAGGGCCCATTAAAAAAATTTCACAAACTTACTTCAGCTTCTTATACAGGGCCTCTCAAAAGTTTGAGACGACTCTGAATCTCAGCACCCTCAAATATTTTATTTATTTAACATTTAGTCGCACCTATGTATTTTTATTTATTTTTAATTTAAAAATAAATGTGATACCACCATGGTTGTTTAAAAAACAATTGTGACATATTTATTATTTTGTTTTAAAATTTTTAAATAAATGTGATACCACCACGGTTGCGTAGCTGAACCATTGTGACATTTTTTTCATTTTGTTTCAAATATTTTAAATTGTAATATACTAGTGATTCTTTATGAAATTTAATTAAGTAACTAATATATCACTACGATTTCGATTGTTAACCGTGGTGGTATCTTTCATTCATTTTCATCCCAACTAACTAGTTTATCTCTTCAATAGTCATTCTTTGCACTAAATAACGGTACGATACGAAACACCATTTCAAACATAACATTCAATGCAGAGAAAAGAAACATCATATCAACCCTAACATTCATCGTTCATCATCATCATTCATCAGTTGTTGTTTCATCGTTTTCCATTCGTTGTTCATTTTTAACCCATAGTCATTGCAAGGAGGAAGTCAACACACCAACGCCAACACTAACATCATCGTCACCGTCAAGGAGGAATACAATAACAACACTATCTGTTTCAACCCAAATATTCACCTTTACTTAGTCATCACGTTTACGGTACGTAAATTTTTTTTCCTATGCATCTACTGTAAACTTCAGTTTCCATTGTTATTGTTCTTGTTGTTTTGTGGTTGTTGTTGAATGTGTGTGATAACACTTGATTAATATTTTTTGTTGTTGTTGTTGTTGTTGAGTGTGTATGTGATAACAGTTGATTAATCTTTTGTTGATGTTCTTGTTGTTGTTGAATGTGTATGATAACATATTTCTATTCATGGTTATATGTGGAAATAATAGATGAAAGAGTTTATTGTTGTTGTTGAGGTTGTTGTTGTTTTTGAACGTAGATGTCGTCTTCGTCATATTCTTTATTTAGTGATGACAAAACTATGACAAGTGAAACTCGTACAAATGATACTCAAGACAGAAATAAAAGATCAAAAAGAGGTGCCACAATGCTTACTAAATTAACAAAAGTCTGTAACTTTGGTAACAAATTGTTGATCGTGTTTGATGCGTATTATATAGTAGTTGATGGCGAAAAGCTTTTTAAGAGTTATGTTGCATTCCTTGGACGTAGAGAAGTCAATATATTGATAGATGATTGAAAACAAGCGCCACAGGCTGTCAAAGATAGCATATGACAGACGTTAAGGTATTAATTTTAATTTTCATCTATTCGATATGGCTTTCTATAATTTCTAATACATTTTTATTGATTTAAATGTAGTTGACTTTTGAGTTTACGGATGATGATAAGTTAAAAAAAGGTGGGTAGTCATGGTGTTACATGTTGGAGGAGTTTTAATTCACGACTCACATGTGACTACATTAGGGAGCCTAAGCCTGGTCTTTAGCGTCCATGGGTGAGATATAGTTATCTTTCAAAGAAGGTTTGGAAAAAGTTTGTGAAGGACCATTGTTATGAGAAGTTCATGGTTAGTACTAGTCTTATTTATCTTGATAATTTTATGCTAATGATTTATAGATATTAATCATATTTTCGCTATGTAAAGTCAAGCAGGAATATAAAATAAAGCAAAAAAACATTTACCCCCATAGATTGTCTTGTGGTGGTTACAGGAAATTTGAGAAAACAATGATTAATGAAAAAACAACAAAAGGGAGATGACGACTCCACTAGTCGTGATCGCAACCCATCTCCGCCGTCAAGACATTACAAGTGGAAGAGAGCTGGACTAAGACTAAATATAGAGTACGCCTCAGATGCGTCAAGAGCAATTGTTGAGAAAATTGTAAGTATGATTTGTTGTACGTATGTTATGTGTTATTTAAATGTTGTGGTAATTAAAACATTAATATCATGTATGTTATGTAGGATATGTTGGTTGATGAGGTCCGTGGAGGCACATTTGTTCCAGAACCACATCATGATAGACTAATAGAAGTTATCGGAATGGATAAGCATGGTGGGTGGGTTTGTTGTGTTGGAGAAGGTGTTTGCTTGAGATTATTCTTTGGTTTATCCAAAAAAGCACTGAAAGCACCAAATTACAAGTGAAAAAACAAAAGATTGTGGCTTTTGAGAAGCAGTTAAAAGAACAAAGGAAGATGTTAGAAGCGAAGCAGGAAAATCGAAGGAAAGACATGGAAAAGTTAGAAGAGTTATATGTGGTATGTGTTTTATCTGAAATGCTAGTGTTTTATCGGAAATGTATGATATATTGTGTTTTATCTTAAAAGTTAGAAAAGATAGAAATGTTTTTATTATATATTGTGTTCAAAACGAATATTATGTTGTAGAGAATAAGTGGATCCTTCCAACAACATACAAATGAAAATGATAATGATATTGATGATCAATTTCCCGAAACAAATGTTGTAGGTGGTGCTAGCATAAGAGGAAGTAATTGTTCAGCCACCCCCGCTCAAGAGATCAATGAAAACACCATGTTATACCTGTTGGTTGCGGATAACGATGACCCGATTTCTCTTCCGTTAGAGCATTGTCTAAAGATAGAGCTCTTATTTTCTGGTCCTAGTGATATACAAGATTTTATCTCTGTAAATAATTGGCTGGACGTAGAGATATTACAAGTTTGGTGCACATAAGTATTTAATTGAATATGCATGTCATTATATATAGTACATTATCGTTTTTGTATTTTCTCACTTATTTTTTGAATTTTGTTTAACCATTTAGGTACATTCACTATGTTTGTATAGAATTAAATAAATCAAATATTTATGGCATCTTGGATCCATATAGTATTCGATGGTCAAATAATGATCCAAAAGGGATTGAAACTTACATTTCATAACGATTAAGTGAGGGGGGGGGGAGAATGTTACTTAGCACCATTTATCAAATCGTAAGTAATTTTGAAATTGTGGTTTATCTGTTATAGTTAGTTTTGTTTTAGAAAATACTAATTATATATATGCTCGTGTTTATTCACAGTTCATTGGTAATTGATCATCATATAATTTAGGACGAATACGGTAACGACACTAAATTCCTTACATCAACCACCCGATCCTAAAATGAAGTATATTATTAATAGGTAAGTTTATGTTTATATGAAACTTTTTAGTAATATTTTCTTTGACTTTGTAATTGGTTTAACACGTAATATATTTAAATCACTTTCAATGTACAGTGTTATACAGCGACACTATCACTACGCCAAAATTGTTTTTTGGCAGCACTACAAAGACAACGTTTTTTTCCAAAAGCGTTGCTAAAAGTTTAAAAATAAATAAATAAAAAACAAGGGAAAAAAGCGCTGCTAAAGTATGCCTTTAGAAAGCGCTTCTAAAAAGCGCTGCTAAAGGTCATACCTAGGATAAACAATAGAAATCGCTTTCTAGAAAGCGCTGTTAAACGCCTAAGTTAGAAAGCGCTTTACAAAAGCGCTGCTATAGATCTTGTTTAAGTCACACCTTAGACAACACTGTCCAAAAGCGCTGCTAAAGGTCTAGGATACGAAAGCGCTTTGTAAGCAAAAGCGTTGTTATAGGTATGGGATAAGAAAGCACTTTCAAAAGCGCTGCTATAGATAATTAAATTCTAAAAACAAAACAAATTTTTATGTTTTGTAAACCCGACCATTTTGTCTATCTCTCTCGCGACTACACTGTGTGTGTTCCTAACCCTATCAGAGCTACTCCCTCTGCCGTAACTTCCTTTGACCAGGCTTCTTCTCACTCGCGGCTACTCCCTCCGCCATAGCACCCTCCGACCGGCTTCAGTTCTATTCTTCTCCCTCTGTTTGCGTCTGGTTGTGCTCCACCATTTTCAAGGTATTTCTTCATTTTCAAGGTTATTTGCATGGTATTTCTTTATTTTCTTTTTTGGATTTGCAAACCATGAAATACATTGTGACGTTGTTGTTATTTTAATTCAATAGAAGCTTGAATGACATTGTTGGTGAATTAGTGTTGAAGATGTGAAAGTAATGATATTAATTGTTGGAATGAATTAATGAGTTTGTTTGTTGTGGAAACAATTGAAATGAGACATTGAAAGTGTTGATGTGGATGTTGTTTGAATTTGATTTCGAAAATTTGTTGTAGTAAAGTTCAAGATGATGAATAGTGATATTTGTGTTGAATTTATTTAAATCTAAATGTAGATTGAAAATGTTAATTAGTGATTACTTTGTTTTGATTAAAATGTTGTTTAAAAATGATAATGAAATTAATTGTTAATTGTTAAGGTTGAAGATGATGGATAGTGATGACATTGTGAATTTATTGTTGATAGTCATTGGTGATGTTGTTGATTGAAACCTAAATGACATTCGTGAATTAATTGTTGAATATTGTGATGTTGTTGATTGTTTGATCTTAAGTGATAAAGTTGTTATATTTTGTTATTTAAATGTGGATTTGATAATTTTTGTGATTGATATATGCTCGAATTGATGATTTTTTGTGACTTACTTGAGTTGAAACATTAAGTGTGATTGAATTTGCGCGTCGATGCCCTGTTGCTTAATTGAAGGAAGTGTTGATGTTTAATAAATTTGATTATTGAGACTTTGACTTGTTTCTCCGATATATCTTGTTTGTCCTATTATATACTAAATTATTGTCCTGTTATATTTGGTACACCATCAGTTACTAACTTAGTGAATTTTCTATAGGGGTTACTTGTGAAGAGTAAGATTGTGATCGTTTCAAAGAATCTTACACTGTGTGGTTTTAGAAGTTGTTGACTTCTCTACAGGTAATTAGTTGTTTGTTTGCTATAGTTGCATGAGTAATTAGTGTTTTTGTTTAGCTTACTTAGTAAAAACCATGGATAAAAATGGATGTCTTCCAATCGATTATCAAAAGAGTATGAGAATGGGGTATCAGAATTCATTAAGTTTGATATTGAACACGCTAAAGACCCCAGTCAGATCACATGTCCTTGCTTAGGTTGTTGTTATGGGCATCATATTGACGTAGTTCAGTTTCAATCACATTTAAAGAGGCATGGAATTGATCGAAGTTATACATCTTGGATATTACATGGTGAAATAAGTAACGAGAATGTTGAACTGGGGTATAATACGACCTATGCTTCAAAGGACAATGGCACAGATACATACGACTGTGGTCGAGTCAAAGAGATTGCAGAAGCACTTGAAGAAGATCTTCAGGATTGTCCTGAAAATGTTTGAGAGGTGGTAAGCGATGCAGAGAAACCGTTGTATAAAGGTTGCACTAAATTCACAAGATTGTCTGTGGTATTAAAGGTGTACAACTTAAAGGTGGGCAATGGATGGTAGGATAAAAGTTTCATAGAGTTATTAGCCCTTATGAAAGAGATGCTTCCGAAGGATAATGTTCTTCCTAATTGAACCTATGAGGCTAATAAAATGTTGTACTCTATTAGAATGAGCTATGATAAGATACATGCTTGTCCAAATGATTGCATTTTGTTTAGAAATGAATATGCATCATTAAATGAGTGCCCTAAATGCGATGTCTCTCGATATAAGAAAAAATTGTCTCCAGCAAAAGTCTTATGGTATTTTCCTATAATTCCGAGATTTAAACGCATGTTTCATAGTGAAACAGATGCAAAACAATTGACTTGGCATGCATATAAAATAATTATAGATGGAAAGTTTTAACATCCGAAAGATTCACCACAGTGGATGAAAATTGATAATGATTATCCTAATTTTGGAGAAGAAGCAAGGAACCTTCGCTTGGCATTATCTACTGATGGAATGAACCCACATGGTCTGCAAAGTATCACACATTCCACATGGCCTGTGATTATTATTATTTATAACCTACCTCCATGGCTATGTATGAAGCATAAGTACATGATGTTATCTATGTTAATTTCTAGGCCTAAACAACCAGGGAATGACATAGATATTGTGTAAGTTTCTAAGTGAAGTTAAAGTTCCAGAAGGATACTCTTCAGATATTAGAAGACTTATATCTATGTAAGACCTCAAGTTAAAGAGTTTAAAGACACATGATTGCCATGTTATAATGGAACATTTTCTACCAATAAGTATACGTTCTATTTTTCCAAAAAAAGTAAGAAGCGCAATAACTAAATTGTGTTTTTCCTTCAGGTCAATTTGTAGTAAGGTGATCGATCATGCGATCTTACCATATTTGCAAAAATAAATAGTTATTACTTTGTGTGAGCTTGAAATGTATTTTCCTCCCTCATTTTTTGACATAATGGTACATCTAGTTGTTCATCTTGTGAAAGAGACACAATTATGTGGACCAGCTTATATGAGATGGATGTACCATGTTGAACGTTATATGAAAATATTAAAAGGGTATGTGAAAAACCAAAGTCGACCAGAGGGATGTATTGTTGAATGATACATTGTTAAAGAAGACATTGAGTTTTGTACTGGATATTTGTCCAATGTTCAATCCATTGGACTCCCCAAATCTCATGTTGTCGGAAAAAAAGAAGGAAAACAATTAATTGGAAATAAAATTGTGACAGTATCAAGGGATGAACGGGAGCAAGTGCATTTGTATGTTTTGCACAATGACATCGAGGTTGAGCCGTATGTTGAAATGCACAAGGATGAAAACTGGATAGTATGAGAGCACAATCGAAGTTTTATACCATGGTTCAAGGATCATATTTATTCAAAATTTTATTCAGATCCTGCTTCAATAACAGAAAGGTTGAGATGTTTGGCATATGGTCTAAGTTTGCATGTGTTTTCTTATAGCGCATACGCAATCAATGGATACACATTTTATACCAAAGAACAAGATGATAAAAGTACTATGCAAAATAGTTGTATCATTGTGGTAGTTGAAGCAATGCACATTTCAAGTGTGAAGGACTTAAACCTCAAATATGCAAATTTGTCATATTTTAGGGTTATCAAGCGCATTTGGGTGTTTGATTATGAGAACTTTCAGATTACTATCTTTGGTTGCAAGTGGGTTGAAAATAATAGTGGCATATGAATGGATAAGTCAAATTTTTGTAAGTGGATCTTAATAGGGTGGGGTACAAAGATGAGCCTTTTATTCTAACCATATAAACTAAACAAGTATTCTATGTCACTGATCCGACAAGTACGAAATGATCTATAGTGCTTTTATCTAACAAAGTAATTGATGATAACATTGGAAATCAAGGTGATATTGATGTTGAGAATGAATCGTATATTATAAATGATCAAGATGAGAATATTGGAGAGAATGAATCATATATTAGAAATGATCATAATGAGGGAATTTGGATCAATCCATTCGCCTGTGTTGTTAAGAGACAAGTAAACCATATTTCAACCAAGAAAAAAAAGAGATGTTAGTGAAAAAGGTACTAGTAAAATTATATATTCTGTCATTCAATAAAATTATATATTTGTCATTCAATAAAATTATATATTTGTCATTTTATATATTCAATGGATTATGGATTATGGATCTTGATATTTGTCATTTCATATTTATGTTTTTCTTTATTATAGGTGAAATGGCTAGCAACGAGGAAAAATCACATGATACTTCTAAAAATGATGGAAACAAATTAGTACATGATATGGAAGGAGATATTAAACGAGGAATAATAATTATGAAGGGAATCATTCGTGCAAGAGATAAAGGTATTTGTCTTAATGTGTAGTTAGAAGAGGAGAAAAGTGAAGAAACATCTATTCCGGAACATGTTTTGTGGAAGGCTGCTCGTGTGGGTAAGGATGAAGTTGTTTAGGAAAATGTTCAACAAGTGTTTGAGCAATGTGTAAGTATAACATTATTTCTTTAATAAAATCAAAAGTTAATTAACGTATAACATTTATGCTTTTTAATCCCCACTAATCTTTTTCTATATGCATATGAATTTTAGGAGAATCTATCTCAGTCTTTAACTCTAACTGAAGACCATGATTGCAGGAGCGTACTAAGTCGAGTATTAAATGTTTCTGAGTAATCTGGTCGTGTGACAGGTAAGGGATTTAGAGTCATTCCAACAACATTGTATAAGCATCCAAAGAGTAAAAGTCCTAGCAATAAATAAGTGATGGAATCGTTGGAAGAATTAAAAGCTCAAATTCGTGAATTGCAAAAGGATAAAGAAAGATATATGTCAGAAAGGTGCGGTTCAAAGTTTAAAGATACTAGTGACAAAGATAATATCAATTGTAATTTTCAACAGAAACTTCTCGAGGTAATTATATATATTACATTGAAATTAATTTAGCACAATTTTTTTAATTGACATATATACACATTAATCATATTTATTATTGGTTTAGGGCATTTCACCTTGTTAGCTCTATTTATCATCACCGACTTATCGCATGGTTAGCAAAGGAAAAGTGAATAACACTTTAGGAGACTTACTTCACCGTAAACCGCTCCCTGCTGGATTTTTGAAAGTATCGATTGATATTGCTTTAGAGGGGGTGCATTATTACCTATACTAGACGATGTTTCAGATGAAACATTGGTGGGAGACGCAATAGGATCGTATGTTGCATGGCCGTAAAACCTCGTTTTTATAGATGACGAGGTATGTTGAACACCATTATGAACCTTTTAGTATTAAAATGTTTTACGAGCCATGCATGTAAGTTATTCTTACATTTATGTACCTTTTATTTACATGGTAGTCTTAGACTCCTACAAAATCCAAACTAAAAGATAAGGAGATTGTGCGGCACACAGAGTCAGCTACATAAAAAAAAATAGGTACATTGATATATATATGCATAGAAAATGTCAATTATATCCTCCGAATTCAAAAGCTTCATGATCTTACACATTAATTATCTAACTTATATGATTTTTAGATTCATGCTCAAGAGTTGCAACAAGTCAACAAGAATAAGATGCCTGAATTTAGCAATGTGCCCAACAAAAAAAAGGATCTTGTGAAGACCGAGCCTAAAAAAGCATTTATTCCTCGATTTAAGTTGTGCCTTGAAACATATGTAGGAACAACAAATGTGATGGAAGGTGGTATTCGTGAAATACCTATGGAGGAAGGTATTTTTGGTTTTACTTATACCGAAACAATTGCTAAAGAGGATTTGGATAAAAATTTTCAATATTGTGAATCAGATGTCTTGAAACAAAATATAAACGGTTTCTTTATGATCAGGAAACACACAAGGGTTAGAGCTAACAAAGAAAATAAGGTAAAACAACAAGGATTGGTTATAAACTGATATTCTTTCCTTACTCTTAGAACAAGATTAAAAGTATACAAGAATAACAAAATAACTTATCTCTCTTGAAATTAGGATTTTATCTTTCTATATTTCCTTATACAAGTTGAGAGACTAGCATGCTATTTATAAGAAAACTAACACACTAACCTAATGGGATTTTTAACAATTACCCATTACAAGCTAACTTAGGGTACAAGCTAACTTAAACAGTTGGGCTTACAAGCAAGGCCCAATTCAACATGCTAACAAACCTAACAATATTGACTAATGCATGTTAGAACAAACTTTGACTACAACACGCATTACTCTGGCAGCAGCATGCAAACAAACTTCGACCTCATGCTTAATTCCTATCGAACCAGAAGCTACCCTTCGATCATACTAAATTTAGATTCAATATCTCACAAATCTCCACCTTGGATCTAACTCTATAACATCAAGAAACTAGCTTTCTTCATGCAACTTTATCAACTACATACAGTGGAAAAACTTGCAACTAGGCAATGTCTTGGTGATTATATTAGCAACATTATGATCTGCCGAAACCTTCAACACTTGAAATTCTCCATGCTCGATTACCCCTCTGATGAAATGCAGCCTCACATCAATATGCTTGGTTCACTCATGATAAGTTGAATTCTTCGATAGGTGTATTGCACATTGACTATCACATTTAACAATGATAACTCGACCTTGAAGTTTCAGCTCCTTTGCAAAATGTTCAAGCCATAATGCTTCCTTCACAACTTTAGTTAGGGCGATATATTCAGCTTCAGTGGTTGATAAGGAAACGACCTTCTGAAGCATAGCTTTCCAACTGATTGTTGTCCCAAATATAGTGAACACATATCCAGAAATAGATTTTCTGGAATCCATATAACCTGCATAATCAGAGTCGACATATCCTTCAATTGCTGCTTTACTATCTTCACCTAAGGCTCCACCATCAATTAGGACTCTATTCAGATACCCATTTATGTACCTTAGAATCCACTTCAATGCTTGCTAGTAGCCTTTCCAGGATTTGCCATGTACCTGATTACAAGACTTACTGCATATGCTATGTCGAGTCTAGTACAGACCATAACATACATCAAAGAACCCACTATATTAGCATATGGAATTCTATTCATATAATTTCTTTCGACATCAGTGTTGGGACACTGATCTATACTCAACTTGAATTGAGGGTTTATCAGAGTCACAACAGGCTTTGAATTCGACATACCATACTTTTCAAGAATCTTTCGTAGGTATGCCTCTTGAGATAAGCATAATTTTGACTACTTTCTATTTCTTCAGATGTCAATCCCAAGAATCTTGGATGCAACCCAGATCCTTCATGTCGAACTCCTTTTAAGTTCACCCTTCACCCTTATCACATCTTCGACATTGTTGCTTGCTATTAGAATATCATCCGCATAAAGCAACAAAATAACAAATGAATTACCAGGTCGAAATCTGAAGTAAACACAGTGGTCGAACTGACTTCTAATGAAACTTATGCGTGCCATGAACTTTTCAAATCTCCTATTCCACTGTCGAGGAGATTGTTTCAGTCCATATAAAGATTTATTCAGTTTGCACACATAATCTTCCTTCCCTTTTTCAACACACCCTTCAGGTTACCTCATAAGGATTGTTTCATCTAGATCACCATACAAGAACGCAGTCTTTGTAACAACCCAATTTTCACTAATTAATTATTTATATTAATTAAATGATTTAAGAAGATTGTTTGATTAATGTATGATTAGTTAAATGAATTAATAGATGTTGGAGAGAATTAGAATGGAAAGACTTATAAAGGAAAAAGTGGAGGGAAAGGAGAAAGATAGAAACATAAGAGAAAGAATAGAGAAAGAAGGAGAAAGAGGAGAAAAGAGAAGGAGAAGAAGGAAAAGTTGGAAAAGCTAAAGAACAACTCTCAAGCATCGATTTAATCGAGGTAAGGGTGTGAAATGTTGTTATTATATCAATGTATATGATTATGTATGCTTGGGTTAGATTGTTGGATGTTTTTCTACAACTTCCATTTTAGGTCAAAGTGGATTTAATCGATAGGAACCGAGTTTTAACGGTAGAAAATGAGAATAAGTGGGAGAGTTTAGTCAAGGAATGCTAAGCTAAGGCTGCCGGAACGAGTCGGGACTGAATCATGTGGATTTGGTGAGTTTCAGAGTTTTGGACAATGGGAATTTCTGAGTTCGCAGACGTTCGCTAGTACCTTCGCTAGGCGAACAGGTCGTAAACATTCGCTAGCAACTCGTTGGGCGAATGAGTTAGCGAGAGGTCCCAGACTTGGACAGAATGCATTTGATCTGGTTCGCTGGTAACGAGTGAGGTGGCGAAGGATTCGCTAGGGCCTCGCTGCAGCGAGTAGGTGGCGAGCGAAGTCAGTAGCTTCTGTTTGCCTTCGTGAGCTTGTTCGCTAGGCGAACAGATAGCGAGTATTCGCTAGAGACTCGCTAGGCGAGTGTTGCACCCCAAAATTTGCCCAACATTTCCTTTACCTAGCTTATGTTTCATTTCATTCACATTAGCATTATAATTTGCATTTCATAGACATGTATGCAGGAGATCAAGAGGTATGATTACCAATCAAGAGCTATACAAGACTATGAAGCTAGCTAAGAAGGTTATTCAAGTGTTCAAGGGTTGATATCCTTGTCAGAGAAGTTAAAAGATCCTCTGAGAGAGTGATTGAAACCAAGAGTGTGTGTCTCCTAACTTGAGAGTTGTGGAAAGCCATCAGATGATTCTGAAGCCATGAAGCTGGACTTGAGGTCTTGGGAGAGCTCATGAGAAGTGTTGAAGATCACTTTGAGGCCTAGGCAGGTCATGGTGCAAGATTAAGAAGGCTCAGCCATGAGTGGTGCAACTAGGGTTTGACTGGGTCAACCCTAAGTCAACTGATGATTTGAAGGAGGTTGAGACCTAATTCAAGATCCATGTGATCATGGATTGATACATTGAGATGTTCTAAGGATGATTCCAAGGTTAACTCATCATGATTGAAGAGGTTGAGAAGTTTCAAGCTAGGGTTTCTAAGACTTGACAGTGTAAAATCCCCTAGTTTGACCCCTATCTTCAAGGCAATTTAGCTCAAGATGTGATGGTTATATCATCTTACCCCCAACATTATTGTTGTAGAGCATGATCTTAGCTTTAATTTGAGTGCTAGAAGTCCTTGATAGGATTTGTAGAGCTCAAGTTATGGCTTTGACAAGTTACAGGTCATCTGAGGAATGTGAATTTGGAGCTTGAAAGTTACCCAACTTGCATGAAACTTTGGCCCTAGAAGGATGATTCCTATGAACTCTTGGTAAACATGAATGTTGTTCCTAATTCTCTTAGCTTTCTAGATAGTACTATAAGTCCTTGATAGGATTTGTAGAACTCAACTTATGGCTTGGACAAGTCAAGGGTATTTTGGACATTTGGTGATTATAGGTCATTTGTGATCATAGGCCATTTTCACCAACTTAGAGGCCTCAAATGAAATTTCGTTCAACTAGAAAGTTGCTCAAAATGGGGTTTTAACCTTGACCATGCATCAAAGAGGCATTGAAATGGCTCAAGGAGAGACTTGGTTCAAGAAATTTTGAAAAAAGAAAGAATTAAAAGGATTTAATGGCCAAAAATTCAAATAATTCATTTTGTGACCAAATGAAACAAAATTATAGGTCAAATTGATTGGAAAAATGATTTTAGAAACAATGGCAATGTTAGAATTTTTATTTGAGGCCATTTGTATAACCTTCCATTTCATTTCTTCATGATGAAGCAACATATCCAATTCATACCTTTGGCTTGCAAACAAGGAAGATAACTTATCAAACTCATTCAAAATCTCATGAGAACTTGATTACACACATAGCCATGCCAAGGGGGAGTCAGAATGGTGATTGCCATGGATGAGATTTTGAAGAGATTTTGAAAATCTAAAATCTCATTTGGATGAATCCAGAAGTTTCTAGACAATCCCAATCACTTCTATATAAGTCATTGAGTGAACTCAGCCATTTTTTTTGGAAGGAATTGAAGCTGGTTGCAGAGAGGGAGATCAAAGTTTCATGAATGCAAGTTGAGATTGAATTTTCAATTCAAGGCAGAACCAAGCCAATTTGAGGTGTGCATTAGCTTCAGAAGGAAATTTGGAGTGAATCTGGATTGTTGTGAAGTTTGAATCATGCAAGAACCACTTCTGTTGCAAGCTTGAACACAGGTTGGTGAATTTCTTGATTATGCATGATTTAGGCAGTGATAGATAGAAATTCATATGCGGTTAGGATCCTGATGGTGAGTAGTTGGATTTAGGATGTTTAATTGCTTGATTAGAGATGATTTAAGTCAGATGCCATTTTCGGTTAGGATTGATATTTCATGATTCATGCGTTTTGAGGATGAATAATTGGTATGGTTGAATTGCTGGGAAGATTCTGGTCAAGATTCATTTAGACATCGTGGTAAATGGTTGAGTGTAGAGAGACTTAGGGTTGCACAGGGGTGGCCGGAAAAGCCACCGACGATCTGGTTTGCGCGCGTGGTTTGCAGGTTTGAAACGAAGAAGACATAATCCTCACCATCCAGTCATGTGGAAGACTTGACTCAGTCCATGGATCCAAGCGTTCACGATGAGCCACGTAACCCTCCCCCTTAAACTCACTGTTTTGATTAGTTGGACTTCAGGCTTTAATTCTTCGCTGCATGAACCAAAGGTGCATAGGTTCGAATCCTCACGTATGCAGTTTTTTTGATTAATTTGTGAACTGAAGTGAGCATAGTGGATTCATAAGCGTCTGGGCTTAGTGACAAATTGTTATCCACACCCCCCTTTCTGGCCCAATTCAAGAAATGAACTGCTTGGGATTGCTATTTACCACGCGTTTTTATTAATTTCTTTTATTTTGTGTATTTCATATGACTTAGAAATTAATTCATAAAAAATAGGAAATTAACTCAATTAATTCCAAACTTTTTTCCCCTGATTCATGATTGAATCTAGAATTTTTTAGATTAAAAATATTAGGAATTCATGCATTTGTGATTTTATTTGCATTTTTTGAATATTAATTGATATTAAAATGGCCATGGTTGATACCTTGTTTTGTTGAATTTTGTTTGGGCATTTGGTGATGATTCTTGCCTTAATTTTGTGTGTGTAGCTAGCATAGATATGCATGTTCCCCTTAGAATTTGCTTACAGTTTTGTGATGAAATTAGGTGGTAGTTTTAAGTTGAAACTTTAGGTGCTCTAGTTTTAGGGTTTAAGCTTAGTACCTTGTGATTTAGGATTTATTTCTAGGCCTTGGTTGATGATTCAACCCCTGGATTTTATATGGTAGATTCATGATTGAATTAAGTTCCCATAGTTATTTTTGTAGGATTTTACAATTGGTTTTAGTATTTTAGTTAGGACTAACTTTAGTACTAGGTTTTAGGTGATCCTAACTTGCTAATTCAACTAGATTGATTCCTTTAGTTCCCTTAAATTAGGGTTTTGCCTCTCTTGCTCTTGGATGATGTTGAAGACAAGCTTGGGTTGCTGAGGAATGCTTGAAGAAGCTTGGATGTGGAGATTTCCCTTCTTGGGTTTGAGTGTTGCTTAGGTATTAAGATTAGGGTTTGTAGGTAGAGCTTCTAGATAGATTCTCTTCTTTCATAAACATGGAAGGTGTTGATCACTTCCATTCTTCCCTATGATGTAAGGTCCCCTTGTAAAGGCCTCATCCCTCCTTTGGTAGGATGTGTGGCTCTTCACAAGTTGGTAGAACCTTTGAGGGTTCCTTTCTCTGATGATGGAGTGCTTAGTGGTGACCTTTGGTCTTCACTTTGCTTTCCATTATCCACACCTTGCTCTTGTTAGATGAATCTTTCTCCCTTTCTAGAGGATGGATTTCCTTGCTAGAAGATTGAAGATGCTAGAAGTTGCTACTTCTCTGTGTTGAAGATTGCCATTGGAGTTGAAGCTTGAAGACCAAGAAGGACAAATTGATACTTGTGAAGAGGATCAATTTGAGATTGAAGAAGGAGATGAAGCTTGAAGAAGAAGGATAAGTTGATACTTATATTGGATGTATTGGAAGCTTAGAGAAACAAGTTGATACTTGCTATTGAAAATGAAATACTTGAAGAGCAGTTGAAGACTGAGGACTGAACCGCTGTCAGAAGATTGCTTTGCTGTGAAGCTGAGGAGTGGTTGATTTGCTTTCTTTTCTTGTCTATTTGCTTGCTGTGCAACTGTATTGGTGTGACTTGTTTGATTTGCTTGATGCATTAGAATAAGTTCATATTTAGATTGATTTAAGCTAGGAGCATGAGTGCACTAGAGGTTGAGTTGCTCCCTCTGCTTGTATTTTTACTGTATGGCTTTGCTTGCGGGTATTCGGTAGAGCCCAACTCCCTTGCCTATGTGGTTTGTTATTTGCTTGATGGCATTTTACCTCTTCTGTATGATTGCAGTTATTGTGTTTGCTTGATAGCATGTTATTTCTTCCTGTATGATTAAAATTATTATCTGGCTTGAGGTTGAGATGAGCTTGTGGAGGTTGATGCCCCACACACATTTCCTCCCTCACTTGAATTGCATGCATTTTACAGTCGTTTACTGTTTACTGTTTAAGCTGATGCTTTATCTGTTTCTGTTTATCATTGACATGATCCCCTAGGAATCTCACTTCCTTTGATAAGGAAGTGATGATAGAACTGTAGGTTGAAACCTATGCATGATAACTTCTAGGAGTTCCCTGTTTCAAACCTTGACCAAAGGATGAATCCTTGGCATGACAACTGTTAGGACTTGATAGTCTCCCCTTAGTTGAGTCTGTTCTCTCTTCTCATCTCAAAACAAATTAAAATACAATAATAAAGGTTAACTGATGTCGTACGTTACGAGCCTTAAGCTATCTGAGAAAGGATTGTTGGAGAGTTTGTTTTCAACAGTCTGGATGTTTAGTATGGCACCCTTTGGGTGACATGCGACGCATTCACTCTCAGGTCATAGTCTCTAGTGCGATATTAGTTGCAAACATCCATAAAAAACAGTTCTTCCGTAAAAGACAGAAAACAAACTTCAAACCTTTTTGCCCCGTGGGCCCATAATTCAAAGGAAGCTTTTCTGAAGAAAAGAGTGTCGTTAACTCCCAGTTCTACCGCAAACGGTAACGCTTAAGTCTCCAAGGGTCAAGCTGCATACACCAACTGCTGGAACTGTTTGTTAACCCTACTCGATAAAACAGATGAATCTGAATCCCCGTAATCCGTATTATCCCGAACTACGTAAGCTCTGATCTCTCATACCTGTTGAGAGTACGTAGGCACAATACTGATGTATTGGCGAGCCACCTTCCCCGTTACCCGTAGTTAGCCGAACTACATTAACTCTGATTTCTCATTCTCTGATGAGAATATGTAGGCATAAAGTGCGACGCTTTGCCGAGTCATTTTCGTTTCTTTTTATACCGGCCTTGATAGGTAGATAGTTAAAACCAACCCGTCAGATAAACACAAAAAAGCGTGGATCCCATCGAGTACGATGGACGTGAGGGGTGCTAATACCTTCCCCTTGCGTAACCGACTCCCGAACCCAGACATTGGTTGCGATGACCTTGTCTTATACCTTTTCGTCAGGTTTTTCCTATTGTTTCCTTTCCCATTCTGAGGGATAAATAACGAAAGGTGGCGACTCTTCTGTTTTGCCGGCACCTTATTTTCGCGGTAGCAACAGTTGGCGACTCTGCTAGGGATCCAACGTCCCTTAGGCGAGTCAATCCTAGTGCTTGTATGATTACTTGTTGGGTTGTGTTTATTTATCGCATTTTATTTCTCGCACTTTAATTTTCAGTATGATATGATTATCTGTGCTGTTGTGGGAGGGGCATTCTGATGAGTGAGAAGCCAGACCCAGGCTTGAGTGTACCTAGCATTAGTCGTGGAAATTAGTGGGCGCGTGCTTGCTTTGCAGGCACTAGTGTCTCATGAAATCCATGCTCAGACGAGGTTCTCCTGGTTGACTTCTTTTCCGGCCCTTTAGGCATGAGGGGTTGTTGGTTTGGAGGATTGTCGACTCTAGGAACCAATCATTTGGGATTCAGCTAAGTGAGGTCGCTTCAGGAGATGATGATGCCACACCTTCTGGGTATCGTATCATCCCTCTTGAATGTCTGTGACGCTGATGACCGCATAGGATGCCGGACTTGTGTCAGTTTAGGTCCATACTTGTGAGCAGGGTCGGGTTTGTTGCAGGAAACCTTAACCGCCAGACTACCTGGTTTTCTTGATAGCGAATCAGTTTGTTGGTATCAGAGGTCCTTATCATCAGATATGTATTTGTTCTTGACAGAGCAGATTTGTGGTCCTGCATCAGAGGTCCTTATTATCAGACATGTATTTGTTCTTGACAGAGCAGACTTATGATCCTGTATCCGGGTTTATTATCAGATATGGATAGTTGTTCTTGACAGAGCAGAGTTATAGTCCGACGTCAGGGCTTCTCATTATCAGATGGATATTTGTTCTTGATAGAACAGATTTATGGTCCGATATTCGAGTTTCTCATCAGAGATAGGGTTGTTCTTGACAGAGCAGTATTGTGGTTTTGTTGATACAGAACCTTCATCTCTTCAACAGCACAGTCGTCTTGATCTCCTGCTGCATGATTGCATTTTGCATTGTTTTGCATACTCATTTGCATATCATTAACATGTGTCTGTGTTGCAGGTACCGTTTCCCCCGGTTCAGGTTTTCTTGCCTTCTATTGTGCTATTATGGGTTCTCTGAGGAAGACTGTGGCCTACAAGCTCCCCATTTCGGATGTTGTTCAGCTGACTGGTTTGATTGCTTTGGCAGATGATTCTGTGAGAGGTGAATTCAGAAAGGCTTATGGGAAACTGCTCAGCTTGGTTCGTAAACCTTCTGTGTTTGAGTTGAATGGGTTGCACGCCTTGCTGCAGTTCTACGATCCTCCTTTGAGATGCTTTACTTTCTAGGACTTTATTCTCGCACCCACACTAGAGGAGTATGCTGATTTGTTAGGTGTGCCTATCAAGAGTCAGATGCCCTTTGTTCATATGGATGCTGAGCCTAATCTGGCTAGTCTAGCCCCTTCACTTCATTTGGATGCCTCTGAGTTGGCCTTGTCTAGTTGGAACAGGGTTCCCGGTTTCTCCTTGCAGTTCTTAGTAGGAAAGGCCCAGCAGTGCGCCAAAGACGGTTGTTGGATCGTGTTCAACGCCATCCTGGCTCTGTGCATATATGGCATCATTTTGTTCCCCAATATGCCCGACTTTGTAGACTTGGACGCCTTCCACATCTTTGCATCAGGGAATCCAGTCCCTACCTTGATAGGAGATGTCTACCATTCCATCCATTACAAAAACGAGAATAGAAGGGGTAAGAACGTCTCGTGCTGTGTGCCCTTGCTCTATAGATGGCTTGATAGTCACCTACCCAAGAAGGGTCCCTTTGCTTCGTCTGCAGCCACAGCTGAGTGGTCTGAGCGTTTGATGAGTCTATCAGCGGAGGATATTTCCTGGTTTGATAGAGATAGGTTGGGTACTAAGATTATCTTCAGCTGCAGCGGGTTTCCGAATGTGCCTTTGATAGGCAGGAAGGGCTGTATCAACTATAATCCATCTCTGTTGGTCCGACAGTTCGCTTATGCTTTGAGAGCTCCGCCGAAGGATGAAGAGGTGCAGGAATCTCTGTACCTCACAGGTCTTCCAGCAGGGGATATGTTATCTAAGCTTCAGCGCGCTTGGAATGGTATCTGTAAGCGGGGAAAGTCGTTGCTGGGGAAAAGTAATAGCCAAGCCTACGCTCCGTATGTGACCTGGATCAGAGCCAGAGCAGATATTATAGGGATGTCGTTTCCACCTGCCCAGCCAGAAAGCCCTCCAATGATTGAAGAGCCTACCACCGTACCTATTCAGCAGCATAATCAGGTGTTAGCTGAGAGAGATGAGCTGAAGAAGGCCAATGAAGAATTGGAGAAAGAATTGGCTCAACTCAGAAGCGAGAGAAACGAAGTCGTCCACTCCTTCAAGAAGCAAACAGAGCTGGTGAACCAGTTAGGTACGGATTTGACTAAGCAGATGGCTGAGCGTGAGCGCTTAGGTCGGAACTTCAAAGTTGTCAATGACGTACTTACCACTAAGAAGCAGCACTTGGATGAAGCGTACCGGAGAATATCCAAGTTTAATCAGCATTGGAAGGCCACCCTAGCCAACGGCAAGGGACGGGAGGATAAGCTGAAGCAACAGATCACCAAGCTGAAAGCCCAGGTGAAGGCTAGTGAGAAGAGGCTTGATGAAGAAACCGCTCGCAGATATGCCGCTAAAGGCCTGCTCAACAAGGCTCTTGCTAACCTGAAGGAGCGCAAACTGACGTTTGAGTCCAAGAAGCGGAAGCTAGAAGATTGTTTCGGCGAAGGAGCATGGGAAGACTCGGTTAAAGATCTTCAATACACTATTATGCAGAGGGAGTTACTCGTCGAAGGGTTGCTCACTCGGCCTGATCATCCAGAAACGAGGGGTTTGTTAGAAGAGTTTCGCGCCCGTGGCCATATTTGACTATATTTGTAATCCTTTTGTTTTGATCATTGTTGTATGCTGACCATCACCAGGCTTATTGGTCGAGGTCATGCTGTTGATTTTGCTTGTACTCAGTGACGTTGTGTACCGCCTTGATGGGCTTTCTTTATATATATGAGATGTTATTTCCATGACTAGACTCGTACTTCTTATTATCAGCACTGGCACTCAGGCACTAGGATCGGGGGAGAAATCTCCCTGACGCACAGACACACGTTTGCATTTGCATGAAGCATTTGCATGACGAGCATGTTGTCATTTTTATAACCCTTTGTGTATACAGGTTGTTCCAGGATTGATCGAAGACCGATCCACCGCTATCCGACCAGAGCAAATCAAGCTAGAGCAATGGAACAAGTGCAGACCGACATCCAGGAACTCCGAGAGAGGATGGACCGCTTCATGGAACTCATGCAAGTGGTTGCCAATGGCCAAGACCAGCTCAGAACCTTGGTCCAACCACTGATCGCCAGGGTTGACAGCAACGGTGTACTTCATGGTGGGAGCATTCCAATTCCTCCACCTGTCGAAACTCCTCAGAATGGCATCCCCGTGACCGGGGGGAACGGTAGTGGTAACGGCAATGTGATCACTAACATCGGGCTCAATGGTAATACGACTGGCGTCGGTAATGGAAACTTTGAAGCTAATGGCAACACTGGATTGGGCAACTGCAACACAGGTGCTGGAAATCTGTATGGGCCTCAGCCATGGTTAGAAGACCGTCAAGAAGATTTGTTCTCACAGAGGAGTGCTGAAGGACAACTGACTGCTGAGGCACGTTTGAGGTTTAAGTCACTCGAGGACAAAATGAGGAATTTCGAGAACTTGAACACTATGGGTGTCGACATGTCTAAACTGGGATTGATTGCTGATTTCAAGGTACCTCCCAAATTCAAGGTACCCGACTTTGAGAAGTATAAGGGCACCACCTGCCCTCGTGTCCACCTAAGGTCATACTACCGGAAAATGTCCGCTCACTCTGAAGACGAGAAGTTGCTGATCCACTTCTTTCAGGACAGTTTGTCCGGCCCATCCTTGGAATGGTACATGAGTTTGGAACCCACCAGTGTGCGCACGTGGAAGGAACTTGCTGAGGCCTTTGTGCACCATTACCAGTATAACAGTGACTTGGCTCCGAACCGAGTTCAACTGCATAATTTGTCATAGAGGAACAACGAGGGGTTCAAAGAGTACGCCCAGCGGTGGCGTGAATTGGCAGCTAGGGTTCAGCCACCGATGGTTGAACGAGAGCTTGTTGAGATGTTTGTAGCCACTCTTCTAGGGGTCTATTACGAGAAATTGGTCAGCGGTATGTCTGGAAGCTTCTCAGATCTCATTATCACGGGCGAGCACGTCGAAAATGGGATCAAGTTGGGGAAAATTCAAGGTGTTGATCTATCCTCAGCTGGAGGAGGAAAGAAACCATATGGTAACAAAAGACGCGAAGGAGAGACGAGCGCCGTGTCTAACGCTCGAAGGAAAGGTAAAGGCCAGCACCAGCAGGTGGCTAGCATAACCATCCCTGCTATCCAACAACCCCAGCCACAGCAGCAGCCAAATCAGCAAGGATACAGAAAGTATCAGAGCAGGGCACCTCTATCAAGTCGTCACCTTGAGACACCGCCCATGTCATATGCTCAGTTATTACAAACTCTGCTTCAGTTACAGCTAGTCCAGAAGAGAACCTTGGCTCCCTTGACAGGGGCACCTCCTCCAGGTTACGATGCGAACGCAACTTGTGAGTTTCACTCTGGGGCACCAGGCCACTCGATAGAAAATTGCAAAGCCTTCAAGCACAAGGTGCAGGACATGATGGACGCTAAGATCATCAACTTCTCAGATAATGTGCCAAACGTCACGAAAAACCCCATGCCGAATCATAGGGGAGGTGGGGTGAACGCCATTATTGAAGACGAGAACTTAGATGTGTTGACTGACGTCAAGGATCTGAAGACACCGCTTAGCTTCGTTAAAGCCAAGCTGATGAAGAAAGGTTTCTTTCCGGGCTGTGAAGAACTGTGTATAGACTGTGCGGCTCGTCCTGATGGATGCGAACAATTGACAGTGGGGATTCAGAGTCTGATGACCGAAGGAGTGTTGCAGTTCAGCCGAAGGGCCGAATATGGATCTGGAGAGGTAATGCTGAAGCAAGATGATGAGGTTACCACCATCACCATCCCTCGCCGGACGATCACCAGTTCTGCACCCAGACCGCCCACGATCACCATCACCAAGGCTGGGCCGATACCTTTTGAAATCACCAACGTTGTCCCATGGCACTACGGGGCAGACGTCTACTGTAACGGACAGAAGTTGGAACTGGAACCATTTGGGCAGTCTGTGGATAACCTAGTGGGCACTGGTGGAATCACACGCAGCGGAAGAGTATTTGCTCCACCTGAGATTGTAGTGGACAAAGCAGATAAAGCTGAGAAAATCGATAAGGGAAAGAGTAAAGTTGTTGAGGAAACCCCTCGTGGGGTAGAGCAGGACTTACTTGTAAAGGACGCTGAAGAGTTCATGAGGTTGATCAAGAAGAGTGATTACAAGATCGTGGATCACCTCCATCAAACACCCTCGAAAATTTCCATCCTGAATTTGTTGCTGTGTTCAGAGTCACATCGCAACGCGCTGTTAAAGGTCTTGAGTGCCACGTATGTACCGCAGGAAATATCGGTCGAACAGTTGGAAGGGGTCGTAGCCCACGTGAATGCTGGAAACGGGTTAGGGTTCACTGACCTGGAGCTGACGCCGAAGGGCAGAAACCACAACAGCGCCCTGCACATCTCGATAGAGTGTAGGGGAACGATTATGTCTCATGTGTTGGTGGACACAAGGTCGTCACTCAATGTTCTTCCGAAGAAAGCATTGATGAAGTTAGATACTCGTGGATTGATTTGCACACCTAGTGATCTAGTTGTGAAGGCTTTCGATGGAACCAAGCGTCATGTCTTTGGAGAGGTAACTCTGCCAATCCAGGTTGGGCCGGAAACTTTCGACGCAGTATTCTACATCATGGACATCATGCCTGCCTACAGCTGTCTCTTGGGCCGGCCATGGATTCATTCCGCTGGTGCTGTGACCTCCACATTGCACCAGAAACTCAAGTATGCTGTCGGAGGCAGCATCGTAACTGTCTGTGGCGAGGAAGACATAATGGTGAGCCATTTGTCGTCCTTCAATATGTTGAGATGGATGGAGAAATCCACGAAACCCTATGTCAGGCGTTCGAATCTGTTAAGGTCAAAGAAGTAGCTCCAGTAATGACTGAAAAACCAGAGATGACTCTCTCTTCCTTCAAGGAAGCCCGGGCCGTCGTTCAAGCCGGATCTACCCCAGGCTGGGGGCGAGTTCTGGAAATACCTAACAAACAAGACAAGTTTGGTTTAGGATACTCTCCTACGGTTGAAGCCTCCTCTTCTCACAGTGCGTCGCGAGGTAAAGGGCCGATCCAGTTTACTAGTGGCGGGGTGATATTTGAAAGTGTCAGTGCAGTGTCTGAAGACAGCAAAGACAGCGATAGCGACCTGGAGTCTTGGATTCAGCCAAGCAAACTAGGCCAGAGCCTCAACAATTGGTCCATCAGGGATATCATCCAAGTGACAGGAAAAGAGTAATGATTTACTTTCTCCAATTATTGTACAACCCTATGTCCTACCCGGGGCATAGTGGTTTTATTGTCAGGGCCTTGTCTGGTTATGTACATGCATTTTACCAATAAATCATAAGGCGTTTTTCTTCGCATTCAAATATTGTGATCTCTGTTATTCCTGTTTTATATTTGTTTTGAAAAACAATAAAATGGCAATGGGGTTTGTGCTAACCTGCATATCCTTGTTTTAAGCTTAACCCTTGTTGTTGCAGGATCCACATAACAAATGACATCGACTCTGGACCTTCTACGACTCACTTCGACTTCGATTTCCCGATCTATCAATCCGAAGAAGAGATTGATGAAGACGAAGACCTTCCCGAAGAGTTGGTCCGCTTGTTGAAACAAGAAGAGAAAGTTATTCTACCTCACGAGGAAGAGATTGAGATTGTGAATTTGGGTTCTGAGGAACTTGTCAGGAACGTCCGGATAGGGGCTGCATTGCAGAGTGATGTCAAGCAGAGATTGGTCGAGATGCTGAGAGAGTATAGTGACATCTTTGCTTGGTCATACGAGGATATGCCCGGACTTGATACTGACATCGTGGTCCATCACTTGCCGCTGCGAGAAGATTGTCCTCCCGTTAAGCAGAAGCTTAGAAGGACACGACCAGATATGGCCGTTAAAATCAAAGAAGAAGTGCAAAAGCAGCTTGATGCTGGCTTCTTAGCGGTCACTACTTACCCTCCGTGGGTCGCCAACATAGTGCCTGTACCGAAGAAGGACGGTAAGGTGCGAATGTGCGTCGATTATCGGGATTTGAACAGGGCGAGCCCTAAAGATGATTTCCCACTCCCTCATATTGATGTGTTGGTCGACAATACAGCTCAGTTCTCCGTATTTTCGTTCATGGATGGCTTCTCCGGCTACAATCAGATCAAGATAGCGCCGGAGGACATGGAGAAAACTACGTTTATTACACCTTGGGGAACATTTTGCTACAAGGTAATGCCTTTCGGTCTGAAGAACGCAGGGTCCACTTACCAACGAGCAATGGTTACTTTGTTTCATGATATGATTCATCATGAGATTGAAGTCTATGTTAATGACATGATTGTGAAGTCCTAAATGGTGGAGGGACATCTGGTCAATTTGCTGAAGCTTTTTGAGAGGCTTAGGAAATTCAGGTTGAGGCTGAATCCTAACAAGTGTACTTTCGGAGTACGGTCTGGAAAACTATTGGGGTTTATCGTGAGCGAAAGAGGCATCGAGGTTGATCCTGTGAAGATAAAAGCAATACAAGAGATGCCAGCGCCAAAAACCGAAAAAGAAGTTTGTGGTTTCCTGGGCAGAATAAACTACATTGCAAGGTTTATTTCTCAGCTCACGGCCACGTGTGAACCGATGTTCAAACTACTGAAGAAAGATCAGGCAATTATCTGGAACGAGGATTGCCAGAAGGCATTCGATAAGATAAAACAGTATCTGCAGGAACCTCCGATCTTGATACCCCCAGTGGCCGGAAGACCCTTAATCATGTACTTGACAGTTCTTGAGAATAGTATGGGGTGTGTTCTCGGTCAGCACGACGAGACGGGCAGAAAGGAGCATGCCATTTATTATTTGAGTAAAAAGTTCACAGATTGTGAATCTCGTTACTCGATGCTGGAGAAAACGTGTTGTGCACTAGCCTGGGCTGCCAAACATTTACGACAGTACATGCTCAATCACACAACCATTCTAATTTCGAAGATGGATCCAATCAAGTACGTCTTCGAGAAGCAAGCGCTTTCGGGCAGGATTGCCAGATGGCAAATGGTGTTGACGGAATATGACATTCAATACGTTTCCCAGAAGGCCATCAAGGGAAGCGTATTGTCTGAATACCTGGCCGAACAGCCGATCGAGGATTATCAGCCGATGAAATTTGAATTCCCTGATGAGGATATCATGTTTCTCAAGGTGAAAGATTGCGATGAACCGTTGCCCGGCGAGGGTCCAGACAGGAAATCCCAGTGGAAATTGATATTTGACGGGACGGTTAATTCTTACGGAAGTGGCATAGAGGCGATCATCACGACTCCCCATGGATCCCACATCCCGTTCACTGCGAGACTGACGTTTCCGGTCACCAATAATGAAGCAGAATACGAAGCATGCATCATGGGTCTAGAAGAAGCAATTGATTTGAGAATCAAGAACCTAGATGTATACGGTGATTCGGCACTTGTGATTAACCAGATTAAAGGAGAGTGGGAGACTCGTCAATCGAATTTGGTGCCGTACATGAATTATGCCAGAAGGGTGCTTCCGTTCTTTGATCGAGTGGAACTCCATCATGTGCCCAAAGCTGAAAATCAGATGGCTGATGCCTTAGCCACGTTGGCTTCGATGTATAAAGTCAATTTTTGGAATGAAGCTCCAAGGATTGTCCTTTCTCGTCTTGATAGACCCGCATTCGTCTTTCCGATCGAGGAAGCCTCCGATGGCAAGCCATGGTTCCATGATATCCAGACTTTCCTTATGACTAAGGAGTATCCTGCGGGAGCGTCAACCCAGGATAAGAAGACTCTGAGGAGGCTGTCTGGAAATTTCTATCTCAATCCTGATGGAGTGTTGTATAAAAGGAACCACGATCTCGTGCTACTCAGATGTGTAGATGAGAAAGAAGCGAGTATGTTCATGAAAGAAGTCCATGAGGGCACATTTGGTACGCACGCCGGCGGGCATGCTATGACGAGAAAGATCCTGAGAGCAGGATATTACTGGCTGACAATGGAATTGGATTGCTTTAGGTTCGCGAAGAGATGTCATAAATGCCAGATTTATGCTGATAAGATTCATGTGCCGTCGTGCCCGTTGAATGTCATGTCCTCCCCGTGGCCGTTCTCCATGTGGGGCATCGACATGATAGGCAAGATCGAGCCTACTGCATCTAACGGTCATCGCTTCATTCTAGTAGCTATCGACTACTTCACCAAGTGGGTGGAGGCAGCCTCATATGCTAACGTGACCAAGCAGGTGGTGGCTAGATTCATAAAGAGGGACATCATCTGTCGTTACGGAATTCCCGAGCGGATCATTACTGATAATGGTTCGAATCTGAATAACAAGATGATGAAGGAGCTGTGCCAGAGTTTCAAGATCGAACACCACAACTCATCTCTTTACCGGCCGAAGATGAATGGCGCCGTTGAAGCGGCCAATAAAAACATTAAGAAGATTGTACAAAAGATGGTTGTGACCTATAAGGACTGGCATGAGATGCTGCCATTCGCATTGCACGGCTATCGTACAACGGTACGTACATCAACCGGGGCAACTCTTTTCTCACTGGTGTACGGTATGGAAGTTGTCCTACCGCTAGAAGTTGAGATTCCTTCTTTGTGAGTTTTGGTTGACGTGAAACTCGATGAGGCAGAATGGATTAAGAACCGACTAAACCAACTCAGCCTGATGGACGAGAAAAGGTTAGCATCGATTGCATATGGTCGCCTGTACCAAAGCCGAATGAAGAAAGCTTATGATAAGAAGGTGCGTCCTAGAAGCTTTCAGACAAGTGATCTCGTCCTGAAGAAGATTCTTCCTCCATACTCCGATCACCGGGGCAAGTGGACTCCCAATTACGAAGGTCCGTACGTTGTCAGCAAGGTCTTCTCGGGAGGAGCCTTGTTGTTATCCACGATGGATGGTGAAGATTTTGCATCCCCGGTGAACGCGGACGCAGTTAAAAAATACTTTGCTTAAAAAATGACCCGCTGGAAAGAAAAGGAATATCCAGGCAAAAATGGGGCATCCCGGCGAACCATAAAAAAGGAAAAAGGTTCAGGCAAAAATTAGGGATATAAAAGAAAAGAATGTACACCCGCAAAGTCGAAAACCTGGAAGGGCGACTTTGGCAAAAAAAAGGGTATCCCGGTGAATCGAAAACCCGAGAGGGCGATTCAGGCAAAAGTTAGGGATTTGAAAAAGAAAATGACTGCGTTCCGCGTGAGGACTTTCATTGTTTAGTGGTTTGGAAGACCTGAGGGCCGTTTATCTGAATCAATCTCTTCTGAAGCTGAAGCATCGGAGAAGTATCAAAGTCGAGTGGGTCATAGAAGGATTAACTCATGGTGTTCGTCTACGCCTCATTGCCGACATGTGTGTATATACTAACGTATATTTATGTTTTCATATTTGCACAGCTTCCTCATTCTAGGAGCTTGGATCTGTTGTAAAACATTTTTGCCCATTCAGGGGTTCGTTATCAATAAAATGTGTACTATTTAGCAATTATGTTTGCTTGTTTAGCATCTATCTGTTTTGTTTGCGAAAAAGAACGCCGATGTTTTTGATAAAATGCGCATACATAAACTTACTGGCCTAGGCCACTAATTGTTGAAACAATGAATTACTTGAACATTGTCACAAGATGATAACCTTGATAGGTCCCTTTGAGAAGGGTACCTTGTCTGTTTGTTTGTGTTGTTGCAGGTATGGCATATTCCGGGCAGTACGCCGTATGTTTCCCCAAGCGGGATGATTCCTTCTTCTCCAGGAAGTGTAGCAGCATCTCCCCGCAGAGTCTGAACACGGAACCAGGAGCATTGATATGTATCCCCAAGAAGAGAAGATTCTCCTCTAACCAGATGTATCCTGAAGGGTCGTCATTTCCCCAGCTGAGTCATACACTGAAGCGTACGCTCATTCCCCAGCACTGGGTCAAAGTGCAGTTTTCGTGTAAGACTATTCGCAAGTATGTGGCTCTCAATAGTTCAAGACTGGAGTCTCCAGCGGAATTGAAATTCCCCACAGAGTTGTACTCTCCCCAGCAAGCAGGCTGATTTCTTCTTCCCCAGCCGAGTTGGCAAATCCCCAAGAGAGCCGAGTTCGTGGAAGCCGCTTGGGCCATGATTGGTTCGCCCCAGTAGAGTGTTGAATAACGGATGTTGTAATTCCCCGCCGGAGTCGTTATCTCCAGGAAGGTTTTATTTGCGAAGGCTGTGCAGTTTATTTCTGCGATTGACATCGTTTTTCTCAGCAGTTTGTGGTTTGAATACCCGGCTGAGCAGGTTTAAGTTCTCGAAGAGCTTTGTTCCCCCGCAGCAGTCAACTGAAGTTCAGTCCCCCAGGCGGAATCCAATTGAGATTGGTGTTACTTCTTCTCCTCGGCAGGAGGATTCCTTCCCCCACCCGAGTGGTTCTTTCTCCTTGACAGGAGGATCTTCCCTTCGGCATTTATTTTGCTAATGGGGTCGTAGCATTTTGCATGATTGCATAACATTCTCCCTAAATACGCGTAGCATTTCCACCGTGTGGAGCATTGCTTCATTGTCAAAGCATATGCATATGAAACATGAGCTAGGTCGTTACCGTTCTTGTTTTGCATGTGTTCCTACGCATAATGGTTTGCTCAAGATGATTCTTGAATTCCTCAGCGAAGTTGATGGCTTAAGATGATTCTTGAATTCCCCAGTGAAGTCTCCAGAGAGGGTTGCTCAAGTTGATGCTTAGAGTCCCCGGTAGAGTGTGCTCAAGATGATTCCTGAAATCTCCAGCAGAGTTATCGGTTCAGGATGATTCTTGAAGTCTCCGGTAGAGCTATTTGTCCAAGATGATTCTTGAAGTCCTCAGCAGAGTTGATTCATCTAGAATGATTTCTGAAGCCCCGAAGCAGAGTTACTTGATAGTTCTCCAGAATCCCCAGCGGAGATGTGTCATCCCCAGCAGGTTTGAACAGAGAAGTTGAGATTTCTGTTGAAGACTTGATGATTGAAGTCCGACAGCGGTGCCAAAATCCCTGACTTACTGATGAAGTCTAACCACGAGGTCAAAGTGGCTTGCCTAACTGATGCAGGGTGCCTAACAGCAAGAGATGGTATATCCTTATTGGTTCATGATCAACCGAAGATTCTATTCCTGACTTAATGACGAAGTCCGGCTGACGCCCGAAAAGTTCTTTGAATGCCCGATGGCGTAATTAACTTAATTGTTAAAAAGTTCCTAATGACCTGATGAGTCCCGAGGAATCCTCCCGCCGCAGTGTCGCAGAATGCCTGACGGCAATATCCGATATGTATCGCCGGTTGTCGGGTGACCAGTGATCCCTTGATGACTTGAGGAAGAAGTTGTAGCAAAATCAGATGATCATCCTGACGGAGATCTGAGATTAGACATTCCACCGGTTACCGTGTGACCAATTCCCCAGCAGAGTTGCCGTGCAACTGTCATGCTCAGTTTTTGAAGATGTTCCTAACAATCAGAGTATCGTTTACCTGGGTGTGGTTGGCAAATCACTCGTTACCGTGTAACTAGTGATCCCTCGATAATTTGAGGATGCAATGATATCAGATAAATCATAGAATCCTCCTGACGGAGATTCAGATCAGTATTTCTCCAGCTAGTTGTCGTGCAGCTATTGTTTCAGTTTCCGAGGATTTGTCCCCATCAGAGTACCGTGTACTTGTGCAGTTGGAAAATTTACGGGTTTGTTGGTATTCAACCGTCTTTTACCTTGATTGGTTGAGAGCCATTCGCTTCTCACCCAGTCAGGTCCAAGCCGTTTGAATAGGGGCAGCTGTTGCACCCCAAAATTTGCCCAACATTTCCTTTACCTAGCTTATGTTTCATTTCATTCACATTAGCATTATCATTTGCATTTCATTGACATGTATGCAGGAGATCAAGAGGTATGATTACCAATCAATAGCTATACAAGACTATGAAGATAGCTAAGAAGGTTATTCAAGTGTTCAAGGGTTGATATCCTTGTCAGAGAAGTTAAAAGATCCTCTGAGAGAGTGATTGAAACCAAGAGTGTGTGTCTCCTAACTTGAGAGTTGTGGAAAGCCATCAGATGATTCTGAAGCCATGAAGCTGGACTTGAGGTCTTGAGAGAGCTCATGAGAAGTGTTGAAGATCACTTTGAGGCCTAGGCAGGTCATGGTGCAAGATTAAGAAGGCTCAGCCATGAGTGGTGCAACTAGGGTTTGACTGGGTCAACCCTAAGTCAACTGATGATTTGAAGGAGGTTGAGACCTAATTCAAGAGCCATGTGATCATGGATTGATACATTGAGATGTTATAAGGATGATTCCAAGGTTAACTCATCATGATTGAAGAGGTTGAGAAGTTTCAAGCTAGGGTTTCTAAGACTTGACAGTGTAAAATCCCCTAGTTTGACCCCTATCTTCAAGGCAATTTAGCTCAAGATGTGATGGTTATCTCATCTTACCCCCAACATGATTATTATAGAGAATTATCTTATATTTAATTTGAGTTCTAGAAGTCCTTGATAGGATTTGTAGAGCTCAAGTTATGGCTTTGACAAGTTACAGGTCATCTGAGGAATGTGAATTTGGAGCTTGAAAGTTACCCAACTTGCATGAAACGTTTGCCCTAGAAGGATGATTCCTATGAACTCTTGGTAAACATGAATGTTGTTCCTTATTCTCTTAGCTTTCTAGATAGTACTAGAAGTCCTTGATAGGATTTGTAGAACTCAACTTATGGCTTGGACAAGTCAAGGGTATTTTGGACATTTGGTGATTATAGGTCATTTGTGATCATAGGCCATTTTCACCAACTTAGAGGACTCAAATGAAATTTTGTTCAACTAGAAAGTTGCTCAAAATGGGGTTTTAACCTTGACCATGCATCAAGGAGGCATTGAAATGGCTCAAGGAGAGACTTGGTTCAAGAAAGTTTGAAAAAAGAAAGAATTAAAAGGATTTAATGGCCAAAAATTCAAATAATTCATTTTGTGACCAAATGAAACAAAATTATAGGTCAAATTGATTGGAAAAATGATTTTAGAAACAATGGAAATGTTAGAATTTTGATTTGAGGCCATTTGTATAACCTTCCATTTCATTTCTTCATGATGAAGCAACATATCCAATTCATACCTTTGGCTTGCAAACAAGGAAGATAACTTATCAAACTCATTCAAAATCTCATGAGAACTTGATTACACACATAACCATGCCAAGGGGGAGTCATAATGGTGATTGCCATGGATGATATTTTGAAGAGATTTTGAAAATCCAAAATCTCATTTGGATGAATCCAGAAGTTTCTAGACAATCCCAATCACTTCTATATAAGTCATTGAGTGAACTCAACCATTTTTTTGGAAGGAATTGAAGCTGGTTATAGAGAGGGAGATCAAAGTTTCATGAATGCAAGTTGAGATCGAATTTTTAATTCAAGGCAGAACCAAGCCAATTTGAGGTGTGCATTAGCTTCAGAAGGAAATTTGGAGTGAATCTGGATTGTTGTGAAGTTTGAATCATGCAAGAACCACTTCTGTTGCAAGCTTGAACACAGGTTGGTGAATTTCTTGATTATGCATGATTTAGGCAGTGATAGATAGAAATTCATATGCGGTTAGGATCCTGATGGTGAGTAGTTGGATTTAGGATGTTTAATTGCTTGATTAGAGATGATTTAAGTCAGATGCCATTTTCGGTTAGGATTGATATTTCATGATTCATGCGTTTTGAGGATGAATAATTGGTATGGTTGAATTGCTGGGAAGATTCTGGTCAAGATTCATTTAGACATCGTGGTAAATGGTTGAGTGTAGAGAGACTTAGGGTTGCACAGGGGTGGCCGGAAAAGCCACCGACGATCTGGTTTGCGCGCGTGGTTTGCAGGTTTGAAACGAAGAAGACATAATCCTCACCATCCAGTCATGTGGAAGACTTGACTCAGTCCATGGATCCAAGCGTTCACGATGAGCCACGTAACCCTCCCCCTTAAACTCACTGTTTTGATTAGTTGGACTTCAGGCTTTAATTCTTCGCTGCATGAACCAAAGGTGCATAGGTTCGAATCCTCACGTATGCAGTTTTTTTGATTAATTTGTGAACTGAAGTGAGCATAGTGGATTCATAAGCGTCTGGGCTTAGTGACAAATTGTTATCCACACCCCCCTTTCTGGCCCAATTCAAGAAATGAACTGCTTGGGATTGCTATTTACCACGCGTTTTTATTAATTTCTTTTATTTTGTGTATTTCATATGACTTAGAAATTAATTCATAAAAAATAGGAAATTAACTCAATTAATTCCAAACTTTTTTCCCCTGATTCATGATTGAATCTAGAATTTTTTAGATTAAAAATATTAGGAATTCATGCATTTGTGATTTTATTTGCATTTTTTGAATATTAATTGATATTAAAATGGCCATGGTTGATACCTTGTTTTGTTGAATTTTGTTTGGGCATTTGGTGATGATTCTTGCCTTAATTTTGTGTGTGTAGCTAGCATAGATATGCATGTTCCCCTTAGAATTTGCTTACAGTTTTGTGATGAAATTAGGTGGTAGTTTTAAGTTGAAACTTTAGGTGCTCTAGTTTTAGGGTTTAAGCTTAGTACCTTGTGATTTAGGATTTATTTCTAGGCCTTGGTTGATGATTCAACCCCTGGATTTTATATGGTAGATTCATGATTGAATTAAGTTCCCATAGTTATTTTTGTAGGATTTTACAATTGGTTTTAGTATTTTAGTTAGGACTAACTTTAGTACTAGGTTTTAGGTGATCCTAACTTGCTAATTCAACTAGATTGATTCCTTTAGTTCCCTTAAATTAGGGTTTTGCCTCTCTTGCTCTTGGATGATGTTGAAGACAAGCTTGGGTTGCTGAGGAATGCTTGAAGAAGCTTGGATGTGGAGATTTCCCTTCTTGGGTTTGAGTGTTGCTTAGGTATTAAGATTAGGGTTTGTAGGTAGAGCTTCTAGATAGATTCTCTTCTTTCATAAACATGGAAGGTGTTGATCACTTCCATTCTTCCCTATGATGTAAGGTCCCCTTGTAAAGGCCTCATCCCTCCTTTGGTAGGATGTGTGTCTCTTCACAAGTTGGTAGAACCTTTGAGGGTTCCTTTCTCTGATGATGGAGTGCTTAGTGGTGACCCTTGGTCTTCACTTTGCTTTCCATTATCCACACCTTGCTCTTGTTAGATGAATCTTTCTCCCTTTCTAGAGGATGGAGTTCCTTGCTAGAAGATTGAAGATGCTAGAAGTTGCTACTTCTCTGTGTTGAAGATTGCCATTGGAGCTGAAGCTTGAAGACCAAGAAGGACAAATTGATACTTGTGAAGAGGATCAATTTGAGATTGAAGAAGGAGCTGAAGCTTGAAGAAGAAGGATAAGTTGATACTTATATTGGATGTATTGGAAGCTTAGAGAAACAAGTTGATACTTGCTATTGAAAATGAAATACTTGAAGAGCAGTTGAAGACTGAGGACTGAACTGCTGTCAGAAGATTGCTTTGCTGTGAAGCTGAGGAGTGGTTGATTTGCTTTCTTTTCTTGTCTGTTTGCTTGCTGTGCAACTGTATTGGTGTGACTTGTTTGATTTGCTTTATGCATTAGAATAAGTTCATATTTCGATTGATTTAAGCTAGGAGCATGATTGCACTAGAGGTTGAGTTGCTCCCTCTGCTTGTATTTTTACTGTATGGCTTTGCTTGCGGGTATTCGGTAGAGCCCAGCTCCCTTGCCTATGTGGTTTGTTATTTGCTTGATGGTATTTTACCTCTTCTGTATGATTGCAGTTATTTTGTTTGCTTGATAGCATGTTATTTCTTCCTGTATGATTACAATTATTCATATCTGGCTTGAGGTTGAGATGAGCTTGTGGAGGTTGATGCCCCACACACATTTCCTCCCTCACTTGAATTGCATGCATTTTACAGTCGTTTACTGTTTACTGTTTAAGCTGATGCTTTATCTGTTTCTGTTTATCATTGACATGATCCCCTAGGAATCTCACTTCCTTTGATAAGGAAGTGATGATAGAACTGTAGGTTGAAACCTATGCATGATAACTTCTAGGAGTTCCCTATTTCAAACCTTGACCATAGGATGAATCCTTGGCATGACAACTGTTAGGACTTGATAGTCTCCCCTTAGTTGAGTCTGTTCTCTCTTCTCATCTCAAAACAAATTAAAATACATTAATAAAGGTTAACTGACGTCGTACGTTACGAGCCTTAAGCTATCTGAGAAAGGATTGTTGGAGAGTTTCTTTTCAACAGTCTGGATGTTTAGTATGGCACCCTTTGGGTGACATGCGACGCATTCACTCTCAGGTCATAGTCTCTAGTGCGATATTAGTTGTAAACATCCATAAAAAACAATTCTTCCGTAAAAGACAGAAAACAAACTTCAAACCTTTTTGCCCCGTGGGCCCATAATTCAAAGGAAGCTTTTCTGAAGAAAAGAGTGTCGTTAACTCCCAGTTCTACCGCAAACGGTAACACTTAAGTCTCCAAGGGTCAAGCTGCATACACCAACTGCTGGAACTGTTTGTTAACCCTACTCGATAAAACAGATGAATCTGAATCCCCGTAATCCGTATTATCCCGAACTACGTAAGCTCTGATCTCTCATACATGTTGAGAGTATGTAGGCACAATACTGATGTATTGGCGAGCCACCTTCCCCGTTACCCGTAGTTAGCCGAACTACGTTGACTCTGATTTCTCATTCTCTGATGAGAATACGTAGGCATAAAGTGATAGGTAGATAGTTAAAACCAACCCGTCAGATAAACACAAACAAGCGTGGATCCCATCGAGTACGATGGACGTGAAGGGTGCTAATACCTTCCCCTTGCGTAACCGACTCCCGAACCCAGACATTGGTTTCTATGACCTTGTCTTATACCTTTTCATCAGGTTTTTCCGATCGTTTCCTTTCCCGTTCTGAGGGATAAATAACGAAAGGTGGCGACTCTTCTGTTTTGCCGGCACCTTATTTTCGCGGTAGCGACATCGAGTAAGCCAGCGAGCGTGACAACATTTGGTTTTCTTGTGATTCCGTTCCATGTTGTTTCTTTGTTCGATTGTGTTTGATCCTTGTTGGAATGAGTAATCGTATAATGTGAAATGTATGTTGTGGGTAGCCTTATGGCGTGAATCCTAGATTATGGAATTGGTTATGAATACATATTGTTTGTATGAGATTGTATGAATAGAATGCATGAGAACATATTGTGAATATGTGTGCATTGTTTGATAAATGTATTGATGCTATATGAATATGTTATGTGTGCAATCATGTTATAATTCTTGAGTGATGAATTATTTGAATGCATGGGATTAAGATACGAGAACGGTCTTAAGTGCATTTGGTGGTTAATTGCATATGCATCATTTAGTCAAGAGTCAATGTTTGCTAGTTTCGTGGAGACTAGTGACTTGTCCCAAACCTAGAAGGGTGGGTTTGAAAGCTTAGGGAACGGGCTTTTGTTGTTATCGGTCTAGAAGGGTGGACCCGGTTTAAGTGTAAAAACCGAAAAATGATAACAAGTGTTGGTACCACATGGCATGAGTTGCATTAAGTCACATGATTAATGTGTATTGTTGTATGAGAGTATACCTTTATGTGAGGTATTGAATTGAGAATTATGGATGTATGCCTGATGAAATGTGCTTGGTGATTATCCATGTTTGTTTACACATATGTTGTGATGTATATGATGATTGGAATGAATTGTGGTGAGAAATGTGAAATGTATGTGTTCTATACTTATGTATGTATATAATCATATGCCTTGACTATTATGGTAATATTTCTCACCCTTCTGTTGTTTATAATGCTCTATGAGGCATTGCAGATTAGGTTGCTGGAGGTCTTTTGTGAAGTTTAGCTTCATCCTTTTGGTCGGTTATGCTCTGATATGTAGTACCGGGTAGTTAGGTTGTATAGTATTCTTTTGAGATACATTTTGTGTATGTATCTGATGGTAATGTTTTGTAAACATGAATGATATTGTGAACCAAACTGAATTATGTATTTATATGATAACATGTTTTAAATGATTCAAATGTTTTAATCTTCCACTTTAATTTTAATAGTGAGTTGTGGGTGTAGGACTAAGTGCCTCTATTGAACTACCCCGCTGTTGCATGTCTTTTATAGAGCAGGTGTTGTATGTTATTTTGGTGAATGATGTGGCATACTTCTTTTATACCATATTTTAATTTACTCTGATGAAATTTATTATGTGCTTATGTGATTTAATTGTTTATTTGGAGGTATAGAAGGGAGTGTTACATTAAGTGGTATTAGAGCAGGTCGGTCTGTTGACCAAGTTGTTAATGTGTTTATTCCCATTTTCATTTGGTACGTGTGTGTAGCAATATTAATATGGTTGTTCTAATGAAGGTTTGTTGTGGGAATCAAGAACGATGGTTGTAGGTAGGAATGACAAAGCGATTGCGGAGGCTTTGACGAGGTTGGCTGGAGCGATTGGGCAGAATCCTCAAGCCAATGTGAATGTTGGAAATAATACTGATGATGAGTTTCATGCTTTGGGAAGGTTCCAAAGGAACAATCCACCAGTTTTCAAGGGAACCCATGAGCCTGACAAAGCACAAGTTTGGCTGAAAGCGATCGAGAAGATCTTTCGGGTTATAAATTGTTCGGATGCGCAGAGGGTGCAGTTTGGCACTCATATGCTGGAAGAGGAAGCTGAGAATTGGTGGGGTAATACTCGCCAAAGGTTTGAAGAGAATGAGATGGTGATTACTTGGGATCTTTTTAGGGAAACATTTCTGGAGAAGTATTTTCCAAAAGATGTGCGGGGAAAGAAGGAAATTGAGTTTCTTGAGTTGAAGCAGGGTAACTCAACTGTAGCCGAGTATGCGGCGAGATTTGAGGAGTTGATTAAGTTTTGTCCTCATTATAACACTGTTAATGTAGAGAGATCCAAGTGTCTCAAGTTTGTGAATGGTTTGAGGCCGGAAATCAAGCAAGCTGTTGGTTATCAGGAGATTAGGCGATTTTCTGAGTTGGTGAACAATAGTAGAATTTATGATGAAGATAGTAGGGCTCGGTCTAGCCACTACAAGAGTTTAAGTGAAAAGAAAGGAAAAGGTCAATTTAGAGGAAAGCCGTATGTGACTCCTGCAGAGAAGGGGAAACAGAAAGCTGGTTTCGGCAAGAAGACAAGTGGGGGAGGAGTTTCCACTCTGATGAGATGTTTTAGATGCGGTGAAGAGGGACATCATGCTCTAGAGTGCAAAAGTGTTGAGCAGAAATGTTTTAAGTGTGGGAATCCTGGCTACAAAGCTCTAGAGTGCAGAAGCTGTGCGAATGTGACTTGCTACAACTGTGGTGAGCAAGGGCACATTAGTACCAAGTGCGATAAGCCAAATAAGACTCAAGGGAGTGGGAAGGTGTTTGCTCTATCAGGATCAGAGACTGCTAATGATGATCGATTGATCCGAGGTACGTGTTTCATTAATGGTATACCTTTGATCGTTATAATTGATACTGGAGCTACGCATTCTTTTATTTCTTTGGATTGTGTTAAGAGATTAAGTCTTGAATTGTCGGTCATGAGTGGAGGTATGGTTATTGATACTCCTGCTATGGGTTCGGTAACTACCCCATATGTGTGTTTGAATTGTCCGTTGAGTATTTTTGGTAAAGACTTTGGAGTTGATTTAGTGTGTCTTCACTTAGATCAACTTGATGTTATTCTTGGGATGAATTGGTTGGAATTCAATCATGTTTATATTAACTGTTTTGACAAAACGGTTATTTTTCCTGAACCTGAGAAGGAGGAAGATTTGTTTATGGCTTCTAAGCAAGTGAAGGAATCACTACAAGATGGTGCTAAGGTATTCTTGTTAATGGCAACGGTGAGCATTGGTGAAAGTGGATCGATTGATGCTTTACCAATTGCCCGTGACTTTCCAGAAGTTTTTCCTAAGGAGATAATAGATTTACCGTCGGAACGAGAAATGGAGTTTGTGATCGACTTAATTCCTGGAACTAGTCTGATATCGATGGCTCCATATCGTATGTCCGCATCGGAATTGAAAGAGTTGAAGAGTCAACTTGAAGATCTACTTGAGAAGAGGTTTATTCGTCCGAGTGTGTCACCGTGGGGTGCACCGGTGTTGTTGGTTAATAAGAAAGAAGGTTCTATGAGACTCTGTGTGGATTACAGACAATTGAACAAGGTGACTATCAAGAATAAGTATCCGCTTCCAAGGATTGATGATTTGATGGATCAGTTGGTTGGTGCAAGTGTGTTTAGTAAGATAGATTTGAGATCTGGGTATCATCAGATTCGCGTGAAGGCTGGAGATATTCACAAGACTGCTTTTAGAACGAGGTATGGACACTATGAGTATTCTGTGATGCCATTTGGTGTGACTAATGCACCAGGTGTATTTATGGAGTACATGAATAGGATTTTCCATCCTTATTTGGACAAGTTTGTGGTGGTGTTCATTGATGATATTTTGATTTATTCGAAGAGTGAAGAAGAACATGTCGAGCATCTGAGGATTGTGTTATCTTTATTGAAAGAGAAGCGGTTGTATGCTAAACTTTATAAGTGTGAATTTTGGTTGAAGGAAGTGAGTTTCCTTGGTCATGTGATTTCAAGTAGAGGTATTGCAGTTGATCCGTCGAAGGTTGAAGCGGTGTCACAATGGGAGACTCCGAAATCAGTTTTTGAGATTAGAAGTTTTCTTGGTTTGGCGGGATATTATCGGAAATTTATTGAGGGATTTGCCAAGTTATCATTGCCGTTGACGCAGTTGACTAGGAAAAGTCAAGCTTTTGTGTGGGATATGAAGTGTGAAGTAAGTTTCCAAGAGCTTAAGTGAAGATTGACGACATCTCCTGTTTTGATTTTGCCAAATCCGACAGAACCGTTCGTTGTGTATTATGATGCTTCTTTGATGGGTTTATGAGGTGTGTTGATGCAAGATAAACAAGTTGTAGCTTATGCTTCGAGGCAATTCAGAGTGCATGAGAAGAATTATCCGACGCATGATTTAGAGTTAGCCGTTGTTGTATTTGTGCTGAAACTTTGGAGGCATTATTTGTTTGGTTCGAGATTTGAGGTGTTTAGTGATCATAAGAGTTTGAAGTATCTTTTTGATCAGAAATAATTGAATGCAAGGCAAAGGAGATGGTTGGAACTTCTGAAGGATTTTGATTTTGGGTTGAATTACCATCCGGGTAAAGCAAATGTGGTAGCTGACGCGTTGAGTAGGAAATCGTTGCATATGTCAATGATGATGGTAAAAGAGATGGAATTGATTGAGCAATTCTGTGATTTGAGTTTGGTGTTTGAGAAGACTTCTTATGGAGTTAAGTTGGGTATATTAAAGCTTACTAGTAGTATTCTGGACGAGATTCGAGAAGGACAGAAATCTGATTTGAGTTTAGTTGATCGGTTGACTTTGATCAATCAAGGTCGAGGTGGTGATTTTCGGATTGATGAGAATGGTATCCTGAGGTGCCATGATCGAGTTTGTGTTCCTGATGTTGTTGAGCTGAAGAAGAGTATTCTTGAGGAAGGACATCGTAGTGGATTGAGTATTCATCTGGGTGCTGCTAAAATGTATCAAGATTTGAGGAAAGTATTTTGGTGGCCTCGCATGAAGAAGGATATTTCCGAGTTTGTGTATTCTTGTTTGACTTGTCAGAAGTCGAAGATTGAGCATCATAAACCGTCGGGTTTGATGAAACCGTTGTTTATTCTTGAGTGGAAATGGGATAGCATTTCTATGGATTTTGTATCTGGTTTACCGAGGACGCCGAGTAACTTTGAAGCTATTTGGGTTATTGTGGATAGATTGACCAAATCTGCTCACTTTATTCCTATGCGAATGGATTACCCGTTGGAGAGGTTGGCAAATCTGTACATTGAGAGGATTGTCAGTTTGCATGGTATTCCGTCTAGCATTGCGTCAGATGGAGATCTGAGGTTTACTTCGAGATTTTGGGAAAGCTTACAAAGTGCTTTGGGTACGAAGTTGTGTTTGAGTTTAGTTTAACATCCGCAGACTGATGGTCAGACTGAGAGGACGATTTAGTCACTTGAGGATCTTTTGAGAGCTTGTATGTTGGAGAAGGGAGAAGCTTGAGATAGCTACTTACCTTTGATTGAATTTACTTACAACAACAGTTTTCTTTCGAGTATTGGTATGACACCATTTGAGGCATTGTATGGTAGATGGTGTAGAACGCCATTGTGTTGGTATGAATCTGGAGAGAGTTCTGTGGTTGGATCTGAGATAGTCCAGCAGACCACCGATAAGATTAAGATGATTCAAGAGAAGATGAAGATTTATCAGAGTCGTCAGAAGAGTTATCATGACAAGAGGAGGAAGGCACTTGAATTTCGAGAGGGAGATCATGTGTTTCTTCGAGTTACTCCTATGACTGGTGTTGGTAGAGCATTGAAGTCGCGTAAGTTGACGCCGCATTTTATTGGTCCTTATCAGATTTTGCAGAAGATAGGGGGTAGCCTATCGTGTCGCTTTTCCGCCGTCGCTTGCTAATCTTCATGACGTGTTCCATGTATCTCAGTTAAGAAAATACATTGCAGATCCGTCTCATGTAGTCCAAGTAGATGATGTGCAGGTGAGAGATAACCTGACTGTAGAGACATCACCTATGCGGATAGAGGATCGAGAGTTGAAGCAGCTTCGAGGCAAAGAGATTGCTTTGGTGAATGTCGCTTGGGGAGGACCGGCTAGTGGAAGTGTGACTTAGGAACTGGAGAGTCAGATGAAAGAGTCTTATCCAGAGTTGTTCGAATCAGGTAACATCTTCGAGGACGAAAATTCCTAAAGTGGGGGAGAGTTGTAACAACCCAATTTTCACTAATTAATTATTTATATTAATTAAATGATTTAAGAGGATTGTTTGATTAATGTATGATTAATTAAATGAATTAATAGATGTTGGAGAGAATTAGAATGGAAAGATTTATAAAGGAAAAATTGGAGGGAAAGGAGAAAGATAGAAACATAAGAGAAATAATAGAGAAAGAAGGAGAAAGAGGAGAAAAGAGAAGGAGAAGAAGGAAAAGTTGGAAAAGCTAAAGAACAACTCTCAAGCATCGATTTAATCGAGGTAAGGGTGTGAAATGTTGTTATTATATCAATGTATATGATTATATATGATTAGGTTAGATTGTTGGATGTTTTTCTACAACTTCTGTTTTAGGGAAAAGTGGATTTAATCGATAGAAACTGAGTTTTAACGGTAGAAAATGAGAATAAGTGGGAGAGTTTAGTCAAGGAATGCTAAGCTAAGGCTGCGGGAACGAGTCGGGACTGAATCAGGTGGATTTGGTGAGTTTCGGAGTTTTGAACAGTGGGAAATTCTGAGTTCGCAGACATTCGCTAGTACCTTCGCTAGCCGAACAGGTCGCGAACATTCGCTAGCAACTCGCTGGACGAATGAGTTAGCGAGAGGTCCCAGACTTGGACAAAATGCATTTGATCTGGTTCGCTGGTAGCGAGTGAGGTGGCGAATGATTCGCTAGGGCCTCGCTGCAGCGAGTAGGTGGCGAGCGAAGTCAGTAGCTTATGTTTGCCTTCGCGAGCTTGTTCATTAGGCGAACATATAGCGAGTATTCGCTAGAGACTCGCTAGGCGAGTAAGCCAGCGAGCGTGACAGCATTTGGTTTTCTTGTGATTCCGTTCCATGTTGTTTCTTTGTTCGATTGTGTTTGATCCTTGTTGGAATGAGTAATCATATAATGTGAAATGTATGCTGTGGGTAGCCTTATGGCGTGAATCCTAGATTGTGGAATTGATTATGAATACATATTGTTTGTATGAGATTGTATGAATAGAATGCATGAGAACATATTGTGAATATGTGTGCATTGTTTGATAAATGTATTGATGATATATGAATATGTTGTATGTGCAATCATGTTATAATTCTTGAGTGATGAATTATTTGAATGCATGGGATTAAGATGCGAGAACTGTCTTAAGTGCATTTGGTGGTTGATTGCATATGCATCATTTAGTCAAGAGGCAATGTTTGCTAGTTTCGTGGAGACTAGTGACTTGTCCCAAACCTAGAAGGGTGGGTTTGAAAGCTTAGGGAACGGGCTTTTGTTGTTATCGGTCTAGAAGGGTGGACCCGGTTTAAGTGTAAAAACCGAAAAATGATAACAAGTGTTGGTACCACATGGCATAAGTTGCATTGAGTCACATGGTTAACATGTATGCATGATGAAATGTGCTTGGTGATTATCCATGTTTGTTTACACATATGTTATGATGTATATGATGATTGGAATGAATTGTGGTGAGAAATGTGAAATGTATGTGTTCTATACTTATGTATGTATATATAATTAGATGCCTTGACTATTATGATAATATTTCTCACCCTTCTGCTGTTAATAATGCTCTATGAGGTGTCGCTACTGCGAAAATAAGGTGCCGGCGAAACAGAAGAATCGCCACATTTCGTTATTTATCCCACAGGAGGGAAAGGAAACGATCGGAAAAACCTGACGAAAAGGTATAAGACAAAGTCATCGCAACCATGTCTGGGTTCGGGAGTCAGTTACGTAAGGGGAAGGTATTATCACCCCTCGCGTCTGTTGTACTCAACGGGATCCACGCTTGTTGTGTTTATCTGACGGGTTGGTTTAACTATCTACCTATCAAGGCTGGTCTGAAAAGAAAAGAAAACTGACTCGGCAAAGCATCGCGCTTCGTGCCTACGTATTCTCGTCAGAGAACGAGAAATCAGAGTCAACGTAGTTCGGCTAACTACAGGTAAAAGGATGGGGGAAGGTGGCTCGCCAATACGTTAGTATTGTGCCTACGTACTCTCAACAGATGTGAGAGATCAGAGCTTACGTAGTTCGGGATAATACGGAACACGGGTTTAGATTCATCTGTTTTTCCGATTAGGGTTTAAAAGCAGTTCCAATAGTTTGGTGTATGCAGCTCGCTCGTCGGAGACTCGTGCATTACCATTTGCGGTAGAACTGAGAGTTAATGACACTCTTTTCATCAGAAAAGTTTTCCTTGAATTATGGGCCCAAGGGGCAAAAAGAGGTTTGATATTTGGTTTTTGTCTTTTACAGAAAGAAGTGTTTTTTATGAACGTTTGTAGTTCGTACTGCACTAGAGACTATGACTTGGGAACGAATGCGTCGCATATCGTCCAAACGACGTATACTAAACACTCTAGACGATTGAGAGGAGACCGCTCAATTATCATTTCCCAAGTGGCTTAAGGATCGTAACACGCTGTACCAACTTGCCTTTATTACATATTTTTATGTTGTTTTGGAGATGAGAAGAGAACGAACTCTACGGGGGAGACTATCAAGCCGTAATGTTGTCATGCTATGGATTCATCCTATGGTTGAGTTTGAAACAGGGAACTCCTAGATGTTATCATGCAAAGGTTTCAACCTGAAAGTCTATCATCACTTCCTTATCAAAGGAAGTGAGAATCCTAAGGGATTATGTCAATGGGAGACAGAAAAACAACTGCGAAAATCATTAAAGCAGATAAAACAGAAAAACAAACAGTAAAGATGCAAATTGAATGCAGCAATACAAGCAGAGGGATGGACTTAACCTCTAAGCAATCAAGCAAAGAGAATAAACCAAAACAGACAAGCAAAGGGAGCTCAGCTCAACCTTTCAATGCAAACACATCAGATAAAAAGAAAAACAACACACAAGCAAGGGGAGGATCACCTCAACCCTTAATGCAAGCAAGCAGAGGGAGACCCACTCAACCTCTTAATGCAGTCATGCTCCTATCCTACAATACTCTAAACATGAGACTATCCTAATGCATCAAGCAATGTCAAACAAGGAAGAGAAAGGTAACTAAGATGAGCAATAGGGAAGTCATCCCAGGCTACATCAGGTTGGATGTGTGTCAACACAAGAGTCCATCATGGGCTCAACCTCTTGAGGAATGCACATAATCCAACCAAGGGAAGGATTAGGCTCTCCCAAGAGGGATCCTATGTCAATAGGACAGAGAAGACTGGGTGATGGTCCTAGATGTCAATCTAAGGTATCTGGTTAAAGTGTATCAACACAGAATGTCCATCTCAGGCTCAACCTGTTAAGGAATGCACAGAATCCAACCAAGGGAAGGATTAGGCTCTCCCAAGAGGGATCCTAAGAAAGGGACTTGGAGAGGGATGACAGAATAAACCAAGGGAATATACCATGCCAGGAATGTCAATCCAAGGCTCAACCTCTTGAGGAATGCATAGATTCCAACCAAAGGAAGGATTAGGCTATCCCAAGAGGGCTCCTCATCAAGACTTGAAGGGGAAAGATAGTATAAACCAAAGGAATATACCATACTGATGAATGTCAATCCAAGGCTCAACCTCCTGAGGAATGCACAGAATCCAACCAAGGGAAGGATTAGGCTCTCCCAAGAGGGATCCTCATCAAGACTTGAGGAAATAGTATAGGGCAAAGCCCAGGGAAGAAACCACACAGGGGAAAGAAGACATCACAGAAACTTCTAAGAAACCCTAAAGGTTAGCTACAAGGATCACCTAAACTAAGTGGATTCAAAAGCTCTATCAAGGCCTAATCAATTTTCTAAAGAGGTATCTACCTAAGTTCTATTCTATCAAGAAAGAATTTGAAGCTTAGAGTTAACTAATGTTCACTTAAAATCCTAATCTATGAAGTAAGCCTAGTTAGGATCACCTAAACCGTAATTAACTTGGGAAATGGGGGAATAAAAGAAGATCACTTCTATAAATACTAGGAAAAATCCTAGATGATCCTAAATATGTTAGGGAATCATAGTAGAAAATTCATGGTCAAAACCTAAATCTAAGGGGTCTAAAAAATTTCTACATCTCAAGGTGTGCTAAAAGGAATCCATAAGGAGAAAGTTCTAAAAACCTATCTTAAACTCCTACTTAGAATCATCTAAAAAATGCAAGAAAAATCACACAAATCTATCAAGGTGTCTAGATAACACATACAAAAAATCAGCACTAAATTCTAATCCAAGAAATAGCACAAAAATCAGAAAAGAAAACCATCATTTTTACATTTTTAATCAACTAATAAAAATGGAATAATAGACAATAAATGGAAATTTTATCAAAAACTCAAACAAATTACATACAAAAATCAGGAACAAGCCAAAGATTAGTCATGATTTTTTTCACATTTTTCTGACAATTATTTCTATTTTTAATGAATTAAAAAAGATTAAAACATTAAAAGAAATAAGAAAAAGCATTAAAAGAATTCAAAGAATTAAAAAAGCTGGGAAATAAAACATAGCCATTGGATCCAATGACTAGTCCATGCATCTGTTATGAAAAGATGAAAACCTGGTTTGAGCTTCAACAGAGAGTGCTACAACCTCCAATCTTTATCCAAAAACCACGCAGAATCAATCCTTGATGATGGATGAAGCTTCTTAAACCTCCAATTTCCTTAGAAATCCCTCAAATCGTGAAATTCGATTCTCACTTGTAACTAACTTTTTCAAGTGCTTCTTACCTGATTCAAGCTCTTCCAATCACCAAACTTGTTCTGAACTCAATCATGGCAATATATAGAACTGTTTTGGGCTGAAAATGGGGGCCCAACTTGCTTGCAAATCCAATTTCCATTTTTCAATTTTTCTTCAAAACTCCTTTATGACAGAGCATGAATTCACCTCTGTTTCAGATTCATTCCAACTCAAATCCAATGCTGGTGTGTTAGTGAGCATGAAGGGCCAGGATTTGTTCCTTGAATCCAATCAATGGTGTGAATTAATCATGTTACTTCATTCTTGAGAAACTTGGAATTATGCCATGTAACCAACTTCAAATTAAAATTCTAAAAATTCCAATCCACTCCAAATTCTTTTACCTTCAAAAAATGCACAAACTTGTAATGTTTTTCACCAAAATGAATTTTTTTAGAATTTTCTCTTTTTATGCCTTTTAATTATTCCTCCATGAAAATTTCTTCATTCACTTCCATATTTAATCCATATCAATGAATTATTGGGTCATGGTTGGACAAATAACACCATTTTGAACAACTTTCAAGTTGAAAAAAAGTCCATTTGAGGTGTCTAAGTTGGTGAAATTCACCCATAATCAAAAATGGTCTATAATCTCAAATTCCCAAAATACCCTTGTTTTGCAAAGCTCATATCTTGAGTTCTACACATCCAATCATGGACTTCTAGTACTTTTTAGAAAGCTAAGAAGATAAGGATCAACATTCATGTCGGCTAAAAGTTCATGAGAATCATCCTTCTAGGGCAAAAGTGTCATGCAAGTTGGTTGACTTTCAAGCTCCAAATTCACATTCCTCTGATGACCTGTAACTTGTCTGGCTCATAACTTGAGTTCTATAAACCCTATCAAGGACTTCTAGTACTCAAATTAAAGCTACGAGCATGATATACAACAATAATGCTGGGGTCAAGGTAAGATGAAAATCACATCTTGAGTTATGTGGTCTTGAAGTTAGGCACTAAACTAGGGGATTTTACACTGTCAAGCTTAGCAACCCTAGCCTAGGAACTCCTCACACTCTTGATTCATGATGAGTTGACCTTGAAATTATCCCTTGGGCATCTTAATACATCAATCCATGATCACATAGCCTTGAAATTAGGTCTCAACCTTCTTCAAATCATCAGTTGACCTAGGGCTAACCAGATGAAACCCTAGTTGCACCCATCTTGGTTGTAGCTTCTTATCCTTTGCATGATAAACTGTCTAGGCTTCAAAATGATCTTCAATATTTCTCATGAGCTCTCTCAAGGCTTTAAGTCCAACTCTATGGATTCAGAATCATCTGATGACCTCCCACAGCTCTCAAGTTAGGAGATATACACACTTGGCTTCAACCACTTCTCTGAGGATCTTTGACTTCATTGATGAGGATATCAACCCTTGAAAATTTGAATGAGGACTCTCAGATAGCTTCATAATCTTGTGTAGACATTTATTGGTAGTCATACCTCTTGATCTCCTGCCCACATGTCAATGCAATGCAAATGAAAATGCTAAAATGAATGCAATGAAACACAAGCTAGGTAAAGAAAGATTAGGCAAATGTTGGGGTGCAACAGCTGCCCCTATTCAAACGGCTTGGACCTGACTGGGTGAGAAGAGAACGGCTGTCAAACAATCAAGGTAAAAGACGGTTGAATACCAATAAACCCGGAAATTTGCCAACCGCACAAGTAAACGATACTCTGATGGGGACAAATTCTTCGGAAACTGAAATAATAGTTGCACGGAAACTTGCTGGAGAATTACTGATATGACGTATCTGATTTCACTGTAGCACTTCGTCCTCAAGTCATCAAGGGATCACCGGTTACACGGTAACTGGTGAGGGATAGCTGATATTGATAGTTGCACGGCAACTCGCTGGCAAATGCTTAATCTCAAATCTCCGTCGGGATGATCGTCTGATTTCACTATAGATCTTCATCCTCAAGTCATCAAGGGATCACCGGTTACACGGTAACTAGTGAAGGATGGTCGATTATGTCGTCGGGCATTCTGCGCCACAGGAGAGGAATTCCTTATCGTCGCCTATGGACTCGTCAGGTCGCTAGGAACGTCGACAATATCTTCGTCGGACTCCGTCAGTAAGTCAATAAGGGATCACTGGTTGCACGACAACTGGTGAAGGATTACTCTCAAACCTCCGTCAGGATTATCATCTACGTCCTCAAGTCATCAAGGGATCACTGGTTACACGGTAACTGGTGATACATAGCTGATATTGTCGTCAGGCACTCTACGGCACGGCAGCAGAAGAATTCCTCTGGACTCATCGGGTCATTAGGAACCTTTATCAATCAAGTCAATTATGCCATCGGGCATTCAAGGCAATTCTCGGGCGTCAGCCGGACTTCGTCATTAAGTCGAGAACAAGATCCTTAGTCAATCATGAACCAAAAAGGATAATTAAACTTTCGCCATCAGGTACTCCTCGTCAGCTAGGAGAACTGCTTCGACATTGCAGTCGGACTTCATCAGTAAGTCAGAGGGTTTGGCACTACTGCCGGACTTCAATCATCAAGTCTGCAAGGGAAATTTCAACTCCTTTGTTTGAAACCTGCTGGGGATGAAACATCTCCGCTGGGTATTCTGGAGAACTATCAAGTAACTCTGCTCTGGGGATTCAGAAATCATTCTATACGAATAAACTTCGTTGAGGAAGTCAAGAATCATTCTGAACAAACAACCTCGCTGGGGACTTCAAAAATCATCTTAAGCGAACAACTCTGCTGAGGAACTCAAAAATCATCCTGAACAACAACTCTGCTGAGGAACACCTACATAAGAACGGTAACGACCTAGCTCATGTTTCACATGCATATGTTTGACGATGGCGTAATGCTCTACACAGTGGAAATGCTACGCATTTAAGGTAGATGCTATGCAATCATGCAGATGCTACATAACCAAATCAGCAAAATAAATGCTGAAAAGAAAATCCTCCTGTCAAGGAGAAAGAACCATTATGATGGGGAGAAGGAGTCATCCTGCTGTGGAGAAGAAGTCACACCAATCTCAATTGGACTTATCCTGGGGAAACGAACCTCAGACGACTTTCTGCAGGGGGACAAAGTTCTATGAGAACCTGTACTTGCTCAACTGGGTACACGAACCACAAACTGCTGAGGAAACGATGTCAATCGCAGAAATAAACTGCACAACCTTCATAGATAGAATCTTCTTGGAGATACGGACTCCGATGGGGAAGTATAGCAACAGCTATTCAAATGCTCTCCTGGGGAAAACCAATAATGGCTTGAACGACTTCCAAGGATTCGGCTCTCTTGGGGAAGTGAAAATTCGGCTGGGGACAAGTGATCAGACGCTGGAATAAATCCTACCTACCAGGGAGCACACAACTCTGTGGGGAATTTCAATTCTGCCGGAGACTTCAAGAATCATCTTGAGCAAACACTTACGGATAGTCTTCCACGAGAAAACTGCATGTTGACCCACTGCTGGGAACGAGTATACACTTCTGCGCATGACTCCGCTGGGGAAATGATGATCCTGCCTAGGATGCATCTGGTTGGGGAGAATCTATCTCCGCTTGGGGAGACACATCAATGCTCACAGCCCCATGTTCAGACTCCGTGGGGAAATACAACTGAACCTGCCGGGGAAGAAGGAATCATCCTGCTTGGAAAACATTTGACATACTGCCTAGAGGGTGACGTCCCTGCAACAAAACGAACAAACAGACAAGATACCCTTCACAAAGGGACCTATCAAGGTTATCATCTGTGACAATGTTCAGGTAATTCAATGTTTTAACAATTATCAGTCTAGGCCAGCAAGTTTATGTTTGCGCATTTTATCAAAAACATCGGGCGTTTTTTGCAAACAAAACAAATAAAAGCTAAACAGACAAACAAAAATACTGAATAGTATATGTTTATTGATAAACGAGCCTGTAAATAGGAAAAATGTTTTACAACAGATGCAAGCTCCTGAAATGAGGAAGCTGCACAAGTATGAACATAAATATACATCAGTATACACAAATGTCGGCAATATTGTGTAGGCGAACACCATGAGTTGATCCCTCTATGACCCACTCGACTTCGATACTTCTCCGAAGTTTCAGCTTCAGAAGAGATTGATTTGGATAAACGGCCCTCGGGTCTTCCCAAACCACTAAACAATGAAAGTTCACACGTGGAACGCAGTCATTTGCTTTTTCAATCCCTAATTTTTGCCTGAAACCGCCCTTTCGGGTTTTTGATTCACCGGGATACCCTTTTTTGCCAAAGCCTCCCTTTCAGGTTTTCGACTTTGCGGGTGTACATTTTTCATTTATATCACTAATTTTTGCCCGAACCTTTTTCCTTTTTTATGGTTCGCCGGGATGCCCCATTTTTGACTGGATATTCTTTTTTCTTTCCAGCAGATCATTTTTAAGCAAAGTATTTTTTAACTGCGTCCGCGTTCACAGGGGATGCAAAATCTTCGTCATCCATCGTGGATAACAACAAGGCTTCTCCCGAGAAGACCTTGTTGACGACATATAGACCTTCGCAGTTAAAAGTCCACTTGCTCCTGTGATCGGAATGTGGTGGAAGAATCTTCTTCAGGACGAGATCACCCGTCTGAAAGCTTTTAGGACGCACCTTCTTGTCGTAAGCTTTCTTCATTCGGCTTTGGTACAGACAACTGTATGCATTCAATGTTAATCTCTTCTCGTCCATCAGACTGAGTTGATTCAATCGGTTCTTAATCCATTCTGCCTCATTGAGTTTTACGTCAACCAAAACTCGCAAAGAAGGAATCTCGACCTCTAACGGTAGGACAACTTCCATACCATACACTAGTGAGAAAGGAGTTGCCCCGGTTGATGTGCGTATCGTCGTATGATAACCGTGCAATGCAAATGGCAACATCTCATGCCAATCCTTGTAGGTCACAACCATCTTTTGTACTATCTTTTTAATGTTCTTGTTGGCCGCTTCAACCGCACCATTCATCTTCAGTCGGTAAGGTGATAAGTTGTGATGTTCAATCTTGAAGTTCTGGCATAACTCCTTCATCATCTTGTTATTCAGATTTGAACCATTGTCAGTAATGATCCGCTCGGGAATTCCATATCGACAGATGATGTCCTTCTTTATGAATTTGGCTACCACTTGCTTGGTCACGTTAGCGTACGAGGCTGCCTCCACCCACTTGGTGAAGTAGTCGATGGCTACCAAAATGAAGCGGTGACCGTTAGATGCAGTGGGCTCGATCTTTCCTATCATATCAATGCCCCACATGGAGAACGGCCACGGGGATGACATGACATTCAACGGGCATGGCGGCACATGAATTTTATCAGCATAAATCTGGAATTTATGACATCTCTTCGCGAATTTGAAACAATCTGACTCCATCGTTAGCCAGTAATACCCTGCTCATAATATTTTCCGCGTCATAGCATGTCCGCCGGCGTGCATACCAAATGTGCCTTCATGGACTTCTTCCATAAGCAAACTAGCTTCTTTTTCGTCCACACATCTGAGTAGCACGATATCGTGATTTCTCTTATACAGAACTCCATCAGGATTGAGATAGAAATTTCCAGACAGCCTCCTCAGAGTCTTCTTATCCTGGGTCGACGCTCCCACAGGATACTCCTTAGTCATAAGGAAGTTCTGGATATCGTAGAACCATGGCTTGCCATTAGAGGCTTCCTCAATTGCAAAAACGAATGCAGGTTTGTCAAGACGGGAGATGAAAATTCTTGGAGCTTCATTCCAAAATTTGACTTTGTACATCAAAGCCAACGTGGCTAAAGCATCAGCCATCTAATTTTCAGCTCTGGGCACATGGTGGAGTTCCACTCGATCAAAGAAAGGAAGCAGCCTTCTGGCATAATTCATGTAAGGGACCAAATTCGACTGACGAGTCTCCCACTCCCCTTTAATCTGGTTAACAACGAGTGTCGAGTCACCGTATACATCCAGGTTTTTGATTCTCAAATCAATAGCTTCTTCTAAACCCATGATGCATGCCTCATATTCCGCTTCATTGTTGGTGACCGGAAAAGTCAATTTGGCCGTGAATGGGATGTGGGATCCCTGGGGAGTCATAATGATTGCCCCAATACCACTTCCATATGAATTAACTGCTTCGTCGAATATCAATTTCCACTGGGACTTCCTATCTGGACCCTCGTCGGGCAACGGTTTATCACAATATTTCACTTTGAGAAACATGATATCCTCATCAGGGAATTCAAATTGCATCGGCTGATAATCTTCGATAGGCTGCTCGACAAGGTACTCAGACAAAATACTTCCCTTGATGGCCTTCTAGGAAACATACTGAATATCATACTCCGTCAACACCATTTACCACCTGGCAATCCTGCCTGAAAGCACTTGCCTTTCGAAGACGTACTTGATCGGATCCATCTTCGAAATTAGCATGGTCGTGTGGTTGAGCATATATTGTCGTAAACACTTGGCAGCCCACGCGAGTGCGTAACACGTTTTTTACAGCATTGAGTAACGGGACTCACAATCTGTGAACTTTTTACTCAGGTAATAAATGGCGTGTTCCTTTCTGCCAGTCTCGTCGTGCTGACCGAGAACGAAACCCATGCTATTCTCAAGAACTGTCAAGTACATGATTAAGGGTCTTCCGGCCACTGGGGGTATCAAAATTGGAGGTTCCTACAAATACTGTTTTATTTTGTCGAATGCCTTCTGGCAATCCTCGTTCCAGATAATCGCCTGATCTTTTTTCAAAAACTTGAACATCGGTTCACATGTGGCCGTGAGCTGAGATATAAACCTAGCAATGTAGTTTATTCTCCCCAGGAAACCACGAACTTCTTTCTCAGTCTTTGGCGCTGGCATATCTTGTATTGCTTTTATCTTCGTAGGATCAACCTCAATGCCTTTTTCACTCACAATAAACCCCAGTAGTTTTCCAGATCGTACTCCGAAAGTACACTTGTTAGGATTCAACCTCAACCTGAACTTCCTAAGCCTCTCAAAAAGCTTCAGCAAATTGACCAGATGTCCCTCCTCCATTTGGGACTTTGCAATCATGTCATCAACATAGACTTCAATCTCATGGTGAATCATGTCATGAAACAAAGTGACCATCGCCCGCTGGTAAGTTGCCCCTGCGTTCTTTAGACCGAAAGGAATTACCTTGTAGCAGAACGTCCCCCATGGTGTAATGAATGTGGTTTTCTCCATGTTTTCCGGTGCCATCTTGATTTGGTTATAGCCAGAGAAGCCATCCATGAACGAAAACACGGAAAATTGAGTTGTATTGTCGACCAACACATCAATATGAGGGAGCAGGAAATCATCTTTAGGGCTCTCCTTATTCAAATCCCGATAATCGGCACACATCCGCACCTTACCGTCCTTCTTCGATATAGGTACTATGTTGGCGACCCACAGAGGGTAAGTAGTGACCGCTAAAAAGCCAGCATCCAGCTGCTTTTGTACTTCTTCTTTGATCTTAACGGCCATATATGGTCGTGTCCTTCTAAGCTTCTGCTTAACTGGAGGGCAATCTTCTCGCAGTGGTAGATGATGAACCACTATGTCAGTGTCGAGTCCGGGCATATCTTCATACGACCAAGCAAAGATATCACTATACTCTCGAAGCATCTCGACCAATCTTTGCTTAACATCACTCTGTAATGCAGCCTTTATCCTGACATTTCTAACAAGTTCTTCGGAACCCAGATTAATAATCTCAATCTCTTCCTCGTGAGGCAGAATGATCTTATCTTCTTGTTTCAACAATCGAGCCAACTCTTCCGGAAGGTCTTCATCTTCATCAATCTCTTCTTCAGCTTGATATATCGGGCAATCAAAGTCGAAGTGAGTCATAGAAGGTTCAAAGTCGATGTCATCTGTAGTGTGAATCCTGCAATAACAAGGGTTAAGCTTAAAAAGAGGATATGCAGGTTAGCACAAACCGTATTGCCATTTTATTGTTTTTCAAAACAAAAATAAAACAGGAATAACAGAGATCACAAAATTTGAAAGCAAAGAAAACGCCCTTTGATTTATTGATAATATGTACATGCATAAGCAATCAAGGCCCTGACATTAAAACCGTTATGCCCCGGGTAGAGCATAAGGTTGTACAATAATTGGAAAAGACAAAGCATTACTCTTTACGCGTCACTTGGATGACATCCTGGACGACCCAGTTGTTGAGGCTCTGGCTTGGTTTGCACGGCTGAATCCAGGAGTCCTGGTCACAGTCACTATCTTTGTCGTCTTCAGACACGGCGTTGACATTCTCAAATATTACCCACCTTTTGTGAACTGAATCGACCCTTTGACGCACGACCCGCAGCGAGAGGAGGAAGCATCAGCAGAAGGAGAATACCCTAACCCAAACTTATCCTGCTTGTTAGGGATATCCAGGACTTGCCCCCAGCCCAGGGCAGAACCAACTTGAGCTTCCTTGAAGGAAGAGAGATTCATCTCAGGTTTCTCGATCGTCATCGGAATCGCATCCTTGACCTTAACGGCCTCAAACGTCTGGCACAAAGTTTTGTGGATCTCGCCATCCACATCAACATACTTAAAAGATGACAAATGGCTCACCATTATGTCCTTTTCTCCACAGACGATCACGATGCTGCCACCCACATCATGCTTCAGTTTCTGATGCAATGTGGAAGTCACTGCGCCCGCAGAATGGATCCAAGGCCGACCCAACAGACAGCTATAGGCAGGCATGATATCTATGATATAGAAAACCGCGTCAAAGGTCTCTAGCCCAACTTGAATGGGTAGAGTTACCTCTCCAAAGATGGTCCGCTTAGTCCCATCAAAAGCTTTTACCACCAGATCACTGGGTGTACATATCAGCCCTCTCGTATCCAACCTCATCAGAGCTTTCTTAGGGAGAACGTTCAGAGATGATCCCGTGTCCACCAGCACATGGCACATGACCATTCCTCGACATTCTATCGAGATATGCAAGTTGCTATTGTGGTTCCTTCCCTTTGGTGTCAGCTTTAAGTCAGTAAACCCTAATCTATTACCAGCATTCACATGAGCAACCACTCCCTCTAGCTGGTTGACGGAGATCTCTTGCGGTACATAGGCTGCATTCAGAACCTTCAGCAGGGCATTGCAGTGTGCCTCGGAACACAACAACAGATTCAAAATAGAGATCTTAAACGGCGTCTGATGAAGATGATCAACTATCTTATAATCACTTTTCTTGATCAGTCTCATAAATTCTTCGGCGTCCTTCACAAGCCGGTCTTTCTCTACCTCACGGGAGGTTTCTTCGACGACCTTACTTTTACCTCTGTTAGTCTTCTCAGCCTTGTCAGCTTTGTCAGCCACAATCTCCGGTGGAGCGAACACTCTTCCGCTACGCGTTATTCCCCCAGTCCCGACTAGGTTGTCAATAGATTGCCCGGATGGCTCCAACTCCAATTTATGTCTGTTGCAATAGACATCTGCTCCATAGTGCCATGAAACAGCATTAGTGCTCTCGAAAGGTATAGGCCTAGCCTTCGTTATGGTGATCGTAGGTGGCCTTGATGCAGAAATGGTAATTGTTTTACGAGGGATGGTGATAGTGGTAACCTCATCCTTCTGTTCCAGCATTACTTCCCCTAATCTGTTCTCAGCCCTCCGACTGAACTGCAGAATTCCTTCGTTCATCAAACTCTGAATCCCTGCTACCAACTGCTCACAGCCGTCTGAATGGTTCACACAATCCATACACAACTTCCCACAACCCGGGAAAATACCTTTCTTCATCAACTTGGCTTTAATGAAACCAAGTGGTGTTTTCAGGTCTTTGACATCAGTCAATAAGTCCGAATCTTCCTCTTCGATGATGGCGCTAACCCCATCTCCCCCATGGTTAGGCATAGGGTTCTTTGTAACATTCGGAGCATTATCAGAAAAGTTGATTTTCTTGGCGTCAACCATATCCTGCACTTTGTGCTTAAATGCTTTACAGTTGTCAATCGAGTGGCCAGGTGCCCCCGAATGAAACTCACATCTCGCATTCGTATCGTAGCCCGGTGGAGGGGTCCCTGTCAAGGGAGCCAAAGTTCTTTTCTGAACTAGCTGCAAATGGAGCAAAGTCTGCAAAAGCTGAGCATACAACATGGGTGGGGTTTCAAGATGACGACTTGACAATGGTGCTTTATTCTGGTACCTCCGGTACCCTTGCTGGTTCTGCTGCTGTTGCTGAGGTTGCTGGACAGCAGGAATAGTAATACTAGCGACCTGCTGGCGCTGGCCTTTTCCTTTTCCCCGAGCATTAGACACTAAGCTCGTCTCACCTTTGTGTCTCTTACCACTGTAAGGTTTCTTTCCCCCTCCAGTTGAAGGTACATCTACACCCTGAATCTTTCCGAGTTTGATGCCATTCTCTACATTTCTCTAGTGATTATGAGGTCGGAGAAGCTTCCCAACATACCACTGATAAGCTTCTCATAATAAACCCCTGGAAGAGTAGCCATGAACATCTCGACAAGTTCCCGCTCAACCATCGGTGGCTGAACTCTTGCTGCCAGTTCACACCACCTCTGGGCGTACTCTTTAAATCCTTCGTTGTTCCTCTGAGACAAATTTTGTAGCTGAACCCGGTTGGGAGCCAGATCACTATTGTACTGATAGTGGCGTACGAATGCTTCAGCAAGGTCTTTCCAAGTATGTACACTTGTGGGTTCCAAACCCATATACCACTCCATCGAGGGGCCTGACAGGCTGTCTTGGAAGAAGTGCATCAGCAACTTCTCATCTTCAGAATGTGCAGACATCTTTCTATAGTATGACCTCAGATGGACACGGGGATAAGTGGTGCCCTTATACTCTTGAAGTCGGGTACCTTAAACTTGGGAGGCACCTTGAGGTCTGAGATCAGTCCCAGCTTGGTCATATCAACGCCCATGGTATTCAAGTTCTCGAAACTCTTCATCTTTTCTTCGAGCGCTTTAAACCTTAAACGGGATTCAGAATTCAGTTTGCCCTCAGCTCCTTTCATTGAGAATGGGTCCTCTTGACGATCCTCCTGCCAAGGTTGATGTCCATTACCCTGAGCAAACCCAGCAGCATCAAGACCATACAGATTACCAGCACCAGCGTTCCCAGCATTACCCGTTCCACCAGTATTGCCATTGCCTATACCAACATTACTATTGGCCTCAAAGTTGCCATTTCCGGCTCCAGTCGTATTCCCGTTAGCTCCCACATTAGTAACAATATTACCATTGCCACTTCCGTTCCCTCCAGTAACAGGGATGCCAGCATGAGGGGTCTCAACAAGCGGAGGGTTTACAACATTCCCACTGTGTAGCACGCCGTTGCTGTCGTCGCGTGCAATCAGAGGTTGCACCAGAGTTCTGAGCTGATCCTGGCCATTAGCGACCACTTGCATGAGATCCATAAAACGATCCATCCTCTCCCTGAGCTCTTGAATGTCAGTCTGAACCTGTTCCATTACTCTGACTTGATTTGCTCTAGTAGAATACCGGTGAATCTGCCTTCGTTCAATCCTGAAATAACCTGCAAGCACAAAGGGTTAGAAAAATAGCTCGAGGTACCTGTTATGCAAATGATTCATGCGAATGCAAACGTGTGTCTGTGCCTTAGGGAGATTCCCCCCGATCCTAGTTTCCAAGACAAATAAAGAACAACATCCAATCATGGAAAGAAATCCTCATATATATATCTGAAAAAACCGCGTGGGCAACGTACAACTATAATCGAATACAACTGAAGCAACAAGCGTGACCCCAACCAACAAGCCTGGTGGTGGTCAGCATATCAATGCGTAAAAGGTACAAAGAAATACAAAGAAATCAAGTGCGGCTACGGGCAAGGAAATCCTCTAATAACTTCTTTGTAGTGGGGTGATCAGGCTGGGTGAGCAGACCCTGGATCAGCAAATCCCTCTGCCTGATGGTATCCTGGAGATCCTCGGCAACGTCCCCACAAACACCTTCTCCAGAATGGTCTTCCACTCTACACCTCTTAGCATCAGCTTTGAGTTGACAATTATTCAGGTTTGCCGTAGTTTCAACTAACCAGTATTGAGCGTCACGTCGAAGTGATGCCTCAGCCTCAATCTTCTTGTCCTTGATCTCAATTTGGACCTCTAGCTTGGTTATTTGCTGCTTTAGCTTCTCCTCTCGCTCTTTGTGGCTAGTCAAAGTGTTGCTCCACAATTTCTCATATTTGGACAACTTCAGATACACCCTATCCAGGTCTTGCTTCTCGGTGGTCAACACACTGTGCACAACCTTCAGGTCTAATCCAAGACGTTCTCTAGAGTCAGTCTCCTTGGTCAAATTGGTGCCCAAGTGGTTTATCAATTATGTCTGCTTCTTGCAGGTGTATACGGCTTCGCTCTTCTCGCTCCGGAGTTGAGCAATATCCTTCTCCAACTCTTCGTTGGCTTTCCGTAGCTCTTCTTTCTCTCGGAGCACCTGGTTGAACTTCTGAATATCAATTGTGGTGGGTTCTTTGACCACAGGAGGATATAACGGTTCCACTGCAAGAAATGGCATCAGAAACTTGGTGGCTCTTTCTCGGATCCAGGCCACATATGGATCAAAGGCCTTGTTATTGCTTTTTCCCAGCAAAACTTTTCCATTTCTATGAATTTGGCTCTAAGCATTCTCTACCTTAGTCAAAGTGTCACGTTCAAGCAACCTGTGAGATACAGATATTCCTGTATCTCTTCCTCTTCAGGAGGGCCTCTTAGTGCATACCCAAATTGTCGTACCAGCAAAGAGGGATTGTAGTTGACACACTCGTTCCTTCCGACCAGGGGGACGTTAGGAAAGCCACAACAGCTATGCACAATTTCTTTGCCTAGCATATCTCTATCAAACCAGGTGATGTTGTCAACAGACAAACCCATCAAACGTGCAAACCAGGGTGAAGTCTCAGCAGAATCAATAAACGGACCCGTTTTAGGAAGATGGCTAGCAAACCACTTACACAGCAAAGGAGCGTAATATGCCACATTCTTCCCTTTTCTGTTTTCATTCTTGCTGTGAACTGAATGATAAACGTCTCCGAGGAGAGTGGGCATTGGATTCCCGAAAGCAAATATGTGGCAGGCATCCATACCTATGAAGTCCGGGTGACTTGGGAATAACACGATTCCATAAATGCAAAGGGCTAAGATGGCATTGAATACAGCCCAACAACCTTTCTTGGCAAACATTTGGGCCTTCTCCACCAGGAAAGGCAAAGAGAAACCATAAACTCCAATATTTCTGAACAACATCCCTTTCAACTCTGAGTCATCTAGATGAAGGGTAGTAGCCAACTTACCCAGGTTAGGCTCACCATCAACACAGTAATAAGGCATCTAATTCAACAAAGGTACCCCCAGCAAGTCAGAATACTCTTCCAAGGTCGGAGCCAGGACATAGTTTAGAAAAACGAAGCATCTGAGCTACGGGTCATAAAACTGCAGAAGAGCGTAGAGGCCATTCAACTTGTACGTAGAAAGCTTACACACAATACTCAGAAGTCTCCCATAGATTTTTCTGAAATCCTCCATCACTTTTTTATCAGCCAACAAAATCAAACTCCATAACTCTCGGATGTCAGGTGTTGGTAGCTTGTAAGCCACGGTTTTCTTCAGAGATGCCATGTCATCCATGAGGATCAAGATCACTAGAACCAGGGGAGAAGTATGCACCTGCAACACAGACGCACGTTAATGATATGCAAATGAGAATGCAAAATGCAAAAATGCAGACATGCAGCAGGAGATCAATATGACTGTGCTGTTAGTTGAGAAGGACCAAAACTCTGCTCTGTTAAGAACAACCACATCTCTGATGATATGAACCCTCTGATACCAATAATACTGATTCACTTTCAAGAAAACCAGGTTGTTTGGAGGTTAAGGTTTCCTGCAATAACCCGACCCTGCTCACAGGTATGGACCTAATCACGGACAAGGTTCGACATCCTATGCATTTCCCAGCATCACAGACTTTCACGAAATGATGATACGTTCACCATTTTTGGTTTGGCATCACCATTCCCTGAAGAGGCCTCACTTAGCTGAGTCACAAATGATCGGTCCCCAGAGTCGACAATCCTCAAATCCAAAATCCCCTAGAGTCCAAAAGACCGATAGGAAGTCATCAAAGAGAACCTCGTCTGAGTATGGATTACATGGGAACTGATGCAAGCAAAGCAAGCATGTCCACCACTAATCCACTTTAATGCTAGATTTTCTCTCAAGCCTGGGTCTGGCTTCTCACTCATCAGAATCAGTCCCTCCCACAACAGCACAACAAATAATCATATTATACTGAAAGTAAAGTGCAGGAAAGTAAAGTGCGATAAAAAAATGCAAACCCAACAGATAAACACGCAAGCGCTAGGATTGACTCGCACAGGGGATGGGAAACGGTCCCAACATAGGGGATGGGAAAAAGCCCCAGCAGCTATTAGTCCCCATCAGAGTCGCCAGTTGTCGCTACTGCAAAAATAAGGTGCCGACAAAACAGAAGAGTCGCCATCTTTCGTTATTTATCCCACGGGAGGGAAAGTAAACGATCGAAAAAACCTGACGAAAAGGTATAAGACAAAGTCATCGCAACCATGTTTGGGTTCGGGAGTCGGTTACGCAAGGGGAAGGTATTAGCACCCCTCGCGTCCGTTGTACTCAACGGGATCCATGCTTGTTGTGTTTATCTGATGGGTTGGTTTAACTATCTACCTATCCAGGCTGGTCTGAAAAGAAAATAAAACTGACTCGGCAAAGCATCGCGCTTCGTGCCTACGTATTCTCGTCAGAGAACGAGAAATCAGAGTCAACGTAGTTCAGCTAACTACGGGTAAAAGGATGGGGGAAGGTGGCTCACCAATACGTCAGTATTGTGCCTACGTACTCTCAACAGGTGTGAGAGATCAGAGCTTACGTAGTTCAAGATAATACAGAACACGGGTTTAGATTCATTTGTTTTTCCGAGTAGGGTTAACAAACAGTTCCAACAGTTTGGTGTATGCAGCTCGCTCGTCGAAGACTCGTGCGTTACCGTTTGCAGTAGAACTGAGAGTTAACGACACTCTTTTCATCAGAAAAGTTTTCCTTGAACTATGGGCCCACGGGGCAAAAAGAGGTTTGATATTTGTTTTTTGTCTTTTACGGAAAGAAGTGTTTTTTATGAACATTTGTAGTTCGTACTGCACTAGAGACTATGACTTGGGAATGAATGTGTCTCATATAGTCCAAAGGACGTATACGAAACACTCTAGACGATTGAGAGGAGACCGCTCAATTATCATTTCCCAAGTGGCTTAAGGATCGTAACACGTTGTACAAACTTGCCTTTATTACGTATTTTTCTGTTGTTTTGGAGATGAGAAGAGAACGAACTCTACGGGGGAGACTATCAAGCCCGAATGTTGTCATGCTATGGATTCATCCTATGGTTGAGTTTGAAACAGGGAACTCCTAGATGTTATCATGCAAAGGTTTCAACCTAAAAGTCTATCATCACTTCCTTATCAAAGGAAGTGAGAATCCTAAGGGATAATGTCAATGGGAGACAGAAAAACAACTGCAAAAATCATTAAAGCAGATAAAATAGAAAAACAAACAGTAAAGATGCAAATGGAATGCAGCAATACAAGCAGAGGGAGGGACTCAACCTCTAAGCAATCAAGCAAAGAGAATAAACCAAAACAGACAAGCAAAGGGAGCTCAGCCCAACCTTTCAATGCAAACACATCAGATAAAAAGAAATACAACACACAAGCAAGGGGAGGATCACCTCAACCCTTAATGCAAGCAAGCAGAGAGAGACCCACTCAACCTCTTAATGCAGTCATGCTCCTAGCCTACAATACTCTAAACATAAGACTATCCTAATACATCAAGCAATGTCAAACAAGGAAGATAAAGGTAACCAAGATGAGCAACAGGGAAGTCATCCCAGGCTACATCAGGTTGGATGTGTGTCAACACAAGAGTCCATCATGGGCTCAACCTCTTGAGGAATGCACAGAATCCAACCAAGGGAAGAATTAGGCTCTCCCAAGAGGAATCCTATGTCAATAGGACAGAGAAGACTGAGTGATGATCCTAGATGTCAATATAAGGTATCTAGTTAAAGTATATCAACACAGAATATCTATCTCAGGCTCAACCTGTTGAAGAATGCATAGAATCCAACCAAGGGAAGGATTAGGCTCTCCCAAGAGGGATCCTAAGAAAGGGACTTGGAGAGGGATGACAGTATAAACCAAGGGAATATACCATGCCAGGAATGTCAATCCAAGGCTCAACCTCTTGAGGAATGCACAGAATCCAACCAAAGGAAGGATTAGGCTCTCCCAAGAGGGCTCCTCATCAAGACTTGAAGGGGAAATATAGTATAAACCAAAGGAATATACCATAGTGATGAATGTCAATCCAAGGCTCAACCTCCAGAGGAATGCATAGAATCCAACCAAGGGAAGGATTAGGCTCTCCCAAGAGGGATCCTCATCAAGACTTGAGGAAAGAGGATAGGGCAAAGCCCAGGGAAGAAACCACACAGGGGAAAGAAGACATCACAGAAACTTCTAAGAAACCCTAAAGGTTAGCTACAAGGATCACCTAAACTAAGTGGATTCAAAAGCTCTATCAAGGCCTAATCAATGTTCTAAAGAGGTATCTACCTAAGTTCTATTCTATCAAGAAAGAATTTGAAGCTTAGAGTTAATTAATGTTCACTTAAAAACCTAATCTATGAAGTAAGCCTAGTTAGGATCACCTAAACCATAATCAACTTGGAAAATGGGGGAATAATATAATATCACTTCTATAAATCCTAGGGAAAATCCTAGATGATCCTAAATGTGTTAGGGAATCATAGTAGAAAATTCAGGGTCAAAACCTAAATCTAAGGGGTCTAAACAATTTCTACATCTCAAGGTGTGCTAAAAGGAATCCATAAGGAGAAAGTTCTAAAAACCTATCTTAAACTCCTACTTAGAATCATCTAAAAAATGCAAGAAAAATCACACAAACCTATCAAGGTGTCTAGATAACACATACAAAAAATCAGCACTAAATTCTAATCCAAGAAATAGCACAAAAATCAGAAAAGAAAACCATCATTTTTACATTTTTAATCAACTAATAAAAATGGAAAAATAGACAATAAATGGAAATTTTATCAAAAACCCAAACAAATTACATACAAAAATCAGGGATAAGCCAAAGATCAGTCATCTGTGATCCAACCCCGGCTCGGTATCGGTAGTACATTTTTATGACAATTATTTCTATTTTTAATGAATTAAAAAAGATTAAAACATTAAAAGAAATAAGAAAAAGCATTAAAAGAATTAGAAAAGCTGGGAAATAAAACGTAGCCATTGGATCCAATGACTAGTCCACGCATCTAAGGGGGAAGCGAGTGCCACGTGGCTCAGAAACCACTAAATGAAACAAAGCGTTTCATTAACGGTTGCGTGTGGCTGGTTTGACTATGGATCACCATAGTCCCTAATCATACACGCCCGTTCTAAAAGCATAACAATCCAACATGCCTCAGCATGCCACCTCAGCAGTCAAAGTCCACAATCCTCAAGACTCAATCACAAGCATCATATCCGCTTACTAAGTCCACTATACCAAACTCATCCAACGGCGCATGCATCATCTTCAACCTTTGAACTGCAAGATTAAAGGGGGGAAATTCAGGGCGGCCGAAGAAGACTCTGGTCGTCTTCTCCGGCGGGCTCACGATGGCCAAGTCATCAGACAACACCAAACCTCACAAAAACATCCAGATCCACTCGTCTCCTCACAAGGATCAACATGATACTCCTTATTTTCTCATTTTCTCAAGGATCACGCAGATAGAACCATGAACAGAAAATGCGTGCTTTGGCAAATCATCACCAAACTCTAATCTAAAGCCACCAATCTCTTCTACAATCATCATTAATCAAGAATCCACTAACAAAACATGATATCCATCAAGATATAGCCTAAACCGAATCCTTAAAGATTTCATCCATGATCAAGAACCTTCACCAATGGCTTCCAAACCAAACCTAAATCTATCTATGGTTCATACTCTACCTAACCACATGCAACATTTACACTAATTCATTCTCAACAGAGCATAATTATGAAAAGATGAAAACCTGGTTTGAGCTTCAACAGAGAGTGCTACAGCCTCCAATCTTTATCCAAAACCATGCAGAATCAATCCTTGATGATGAATGAAGCTTCTTCAACCTCCAATTTCCTCAAAAATCTCTCAAATTGTGAAATTCGATTCTCACTTGTAACTAACTTTTTAAAGTGCTTCTTACCTGATTCAAGCTCTTCCAATCACCAAACTTGTTCTGAACTCAATCATGGCAATATGTAGAACTGTTTTGGGCTGAAAATGGGGGCCCAACTTGCTTGCAAATCCAATTTCCATTTTTCAATTTTTCTTCAAAACTCCTTTATGACAGAGCATGAATTCACCTCTGTTTCAGATTCATTCCAACTCAAATCCAATGCTGGTGTGTTAGTGAGCATGAAGGGCCAGGATTTGTTCCTTGAATCCAATCAATGGTGTGAATTAATCATGTTACTTCATTCTTAAGAAACTTGGAATTATGCCATGTAACCAACTTCAACTTAAAATTCTACAAATGTCAATCCACTCCAAATGTATTTTACCTTCAAAAAATGCACAAACTTGTAATGTTTTGCACCAAAATGAATTGTTTTAGAATTTTCTCTTTTTATGCCTTTTACTTATTCCTCCATGAAAATTTCTTCATTCACTTCCATATTTAATCCATAACAATGAATTCTTGGGTCATGGTTGGACAAATAACACCATTTTGAACAACTTTCAAGTTGAACAAAAGTCCATTTGAGGTGTCTAAGTTGGTGAAATTGACCCATAATAAAAAATGGCCTATAATCTCAAATTCCCAAAATACCCTTGTCTTGCAAAGCTCATATCTTGAGTTCTACACATCCAATCATGGACTTCTAGTACTTTTTAGAAAGCTAAGAAGATAAGGAACAACATTCATGTCGGCTAAAAGTTCATGAGAATCATCCTTCTAGGGCAAAAGTGTCATGCAAGTTGGTTGACTTTCAAGCTCCAAATTCACATTCCTCTGATGACCTGTAACTTGTCTGGCTCATAACTTGAGTTCTATAAACCCTATCAAGGACTTCTAGTACTCAAATTAAAGCTACGATCATGATATACAACAATAATGTTGGGGTCAAGGTGAGATGAAAATCACATCTTGAGTTATGTGGTCTTGAAGTTAGGCACTAAACTAGGGGATTTTACACTGTCAAGCTTAGCAACCCTAGCCTAGGAACTCCTCACACTCTTGATTCATGATGAGTTGACCTTAAAATCATCCCTTGGGCATCTTAATACATCAATCCATGATCACATGGCCTTGAAATTAGGTCTCAACCTTCTTCAAATCATCAGTTGACCTAGGGCTAACCAGATGAAACCCTAGTTGCACCAATCTTGGTTGTAGCTTCTTATCCTTTGCATGATAAACTGTCTAGGCTTCAAAATGATCTTCAATATTTCTCATGAGCTCTCTCAAGGCGTTAAGTCCAACTCCATGGATTCAGAATCATCTGATGACCTCCCACAACTCTCAAGTTAGGAGATATACACACTTGGCTTCAACCACTTCTCTGAGGATCTTTGACTTCATTGATGAGGATATCAACCTTTGAAAATTTGAATGAGGACTCTCAAATAGCTTCATAATCTTGTGTAGCCATTTTTTGGTAGTCATACCTCTTGATCTCCTGCCAACATGTCAATGCAATGCAAATGAAAATGCTAAAATGAATGCAATGAAACACAAGCTAGGTAAAGAAAGGTTAGGCAAATTTTGGGGTGCAACATGAGGCATTGCATATTAGGTTGCTGGAGGTCTTTTATGAAGTTTAGCTTCATCCTTTTGGTTGGTTATGCTCTGATATGTAGCACCGGGTAGTTAGGCTGTATAGTATTCTTTTGAGATACATTTTGTGTATGTATCTGATGGTAATGTTTTGTAAACATGAATGATATTGTGAACCAAACTGAATTATATATTTATATGATAACATTTTTTAAATGATTCAAATGTTTTAATCTTCCGCTTTAATTTTAATATTGAGTTGTGGGTGTAGAACTAAGTGCCTCTGTTGAACTACCCCACTGTTGCATGTCTTTTATAGAGCAGGTGTTGTATGTTATTTTGGTGAATGATGTGGCATACTTCTTTTATACCATATTTTAATTTACTCTGATGAAATTTATTATGTGATTTAATTGTTTATTTGGGGGTATAGAAGGGGGTGTTATAGTCTTCACATCCATCTGTTTCAGTTCAAGGTTGAACTATGCCACTGTGGCAAGCAACATTAAAATGGATATGTGTTTCACAATAGGAGAGAACACATCATTAAAGTTGACACCTTCTTTCTGAGTGAACCCCCTAGCGACCAATCTTGCCTTGTATCTCTTCGACGCCACTCATTTGATCCCTTCCTTAATTTTGAAAATCCATTTACGACTAATTAACCTGGCTCCAGCAGGTTTCTTGATCAGTTCCTAGATGTTGTTATCATGAAGAGATTTTATCTCATCATCCATGACCTTCATCCATTCAATCTTCTTTCAACTCCTCATAACTTCCTTATAGTCTCTAGGTTTTCGTCTAGAACCTTACTTGCAGAGATTAAGGCATAAGCTATAAGATCTGCATACCCAAGTCTTTGAGGTGGCTTGATAACTCTCCTCGACCTGTCTCTTGCTAGTAGGTAGTCATTATCAGTTTCCTTATCTTCGACAACATCTTCTGCATCTTCTTCGACTTCATCTGGGATACACAATTCAGCATCAACATGCTCTACCTCAACAGGAAACTCTCTATGTTCCAGCTCTTCGTTAGCATTATCAATTTTCTTGAAAGCCATCTCTACTTCATTGAAAACTACATCTCGACTGGTGATACACCTCTTGTGACCTGACTCTATGCACCATAGCCTATAAGCTTTGACTCCTCCAAGGTATCCCATGAACATGCATTTCAGAGTTCTAGGTTCGACCTTGTCTTTCTTAATATGAGCATAGGCCACGCAGCCAAATACTCTCAGTTTGTCGAGACTAGGTGGATGTCCCGACCAAACTTCTTTAGGTGTCTTCATTCCCAAGGAAATCGAGGGACATCTATTGATTAGATAAGCTGCTGTCGAAACAGCCTCCGCCCAAAACACCTACTTCAATCCAGCACTAACCAACATGCATCTAACTCTATCAAGGATTGTTCGATTGAATCTCTCAGCTAAGCCATTTTGTTGAGGAGTACCTGCTACAATCTTATGCCTTGCAATCCCAGACTCAACACAGTAACTGTCGAACGCTTCGTTGCAGAACTCAAGGCCATTGTCGGTTTTCAACCTCTTAACCTTTTTGCCAGTTTGAGTTTCAACCAGAACCTTCCAAACATTGAAATTCTTAAAAGTTTCATCCTTCTTCTTCTGGATGAATACCCAGAGCTTTCTGGAATAGTCATCAACTATGGATAGAAAATACCTTGCACCTGAGTGTGAAGGATTCCTTGCAGGCCCCCAAAGATCAACATGAATGTAATTCAGGGATCCATGTGTTCTTTGTGTGCCTTTGTTAAACTTCGCCCTACAGGACTTACCAAATACATAAGATTCACAAAACTCCAACTTTTTGACTTTGTCACCTCCTAGCAAGTTCTGCTTCCCTAATTCGATCAAGTCTCAATTTTGCAAGATTTCAGTCAATAACCTTATTGACTCATCATGGAGCTTGAATCTCACAGATCCAATGCCTACAATTTTGCAAGATTTGTTGTTTCCCAGCAGCACCGATCCACCATCTTGATCACATAGCTCCTCGAACAATTCTCTTTTTAGAGTCATGTGTCAAGTGCAACCTGAATCCATAATCCACTCTTTTCTTGAGTCGCCACTTGAAACCACAAGAACATCAGATGATTCGAAGTCATCTTGAACAATGGATGCGTTTCCGTTATCCTTACCTCCATGATCTTTCAGGCGTTTAGGGCACACCTTTCTTGTGTGATCCTTCTTCTTACAGTGATAACATCAATTACCATATGTTTCGCCACTATAAGACTTCTGCTGACTTTTACCTTTCTTCTTGTCAAACTTACCATCCTTTAGCAAGAATTTTCCCTTAACGGCCAAACCTTCGCCCACCGTCGAAGGTTTATGCTCCTTTCGTTCGTTCAAGTCCATATAATACAAGGCTGATTGAACTTCATCAAAGCTCAAGGACTTCCTTCCATACAAGAGAGTTTTTTTGAAGTGAGCATGTGTTCTGGGCAAAGTACATAACAACAACAGTGTTTGATCTTCATCATCGATCTTCACATCAATATTTTCAAGACCAATAATCAGCTTGTTAAACATATCCAACTGCTTAGCCAACACTTTTTCTTCACTCATCTTGAAAGAATACAAAGCTTGCTTCAGGTAGAGTCGATTCACCAGAGATTTGGTCATGTTCAAACTTTCAAGTTTCACCCATAACCCCAATTTTGTAGTCTCCTTTGATACCTATTGAAGAACCTTATCACCAAGGCTCAACAATATTTCATTGTGGGTTTTCTCAATCATGTTCGTCTTTTCTTTTGCCGTTAACGCGACATCCATGGCTGCCTCTCCCTTCAACGCTTCCAAACAACCCTGCTGAACTAGTAGGGCTTTCATCTTCAAGTGTCACAGACCGAAGTCATTCACTCCGGTGAACTTTTCAATCTCATACTTTGTTGAAGGCATCTTCTCCATGCTCATTGCACCAATTTTTTGTGAATCGGATGTCTTGAAACAAAATATAAACGGTTTATTTATGATCAAAAAACACACAAGGGTTAGGGTTAACAAAGAAAATAAGGTAAAACAATAAGGATTGGTTATAAACTGCTATTCTTTCCTTACTCATAGAACAAGATTACAAGTATACAAGAGTAACAAAATAAAATCTCTCTCTTGAAATTAGGATTTTATCTTCTTATTTTTCCTTATACAAGTTGAGAGACTAACATGCTATTTATAAGAAAACTAACACACTAATCTAATGGACTTTTTTAACAATTACCCATTACAAGCTAACTTATGGTACAAGCTAACTTAAACAATTGGGCTTAAAAGCAATATCCAATTCAACATGGTAACAAACCTAGCAATATTGACTAATGCATGTTAGAACAAACTTCGACTACAACATGCATTACTCTGACAACAACATGCGAACATACTTCGACCTCATGCTTAATTCCTGTCCAACCAGAAGCTACCCTTCAACCATACTAGAGTTCGATCCAATGTATCACATTCAACATTCTGAATTAGGCATCAGCGTTATAAATTCATACATCAGGTACTCCGATCAATTTCATTTAAATAATTGAACAATTTATTTACTCATTTCAATGAATATTCTAATGTTGATTATGTTTTTATTTAAGGTTCTTGTATGACAAATTGATTCTCCCATGTCAATTGACAGAAAGATTCTCATTCTTATCTTCCAGCTGTATCAGCGCACGGTTAATCAATCAAAGTCCAAGTGCAGTAAAAAATCACTTAGTCGATGCATTTCTGGCCAACATAGATACATAAAAGTTGTATTTTTTTCCATATAATATTGGCCATGGGTTAGATTTCATTCTAATTTCATTTATTATAATTATTCGTTTTTTGATGTTGTATAGAAAATTTTCATCTAAACTTTTGTCTTATTTTACAGTGGACACTGGTTGTTGGTTGCGATTAATCTGATAAGAGAAATAGTATATTGTCTGGATTCGTTAGATGGTGATCAAACAAAATACCCAGATATGAAGAAGATGGTTGATACGTAAGTGATGAGATCTTTTTGAATATTCGTGTGTATATTTATTTATTATGTGAGGTTGTTCTAAATATTCATTTATACTATGTTAGAGCTATACAAATATTCCAATCACAAAGACAAGCTCAAGTAGCAAGGAGTAAAGCAAAAACATTATATGGATCAGAGTAATTATAATAGTGATGATACTTGATAAAACAAGTTAAACTATATATCCTGATATATATTCGTATTTTTTTTCTATGTATAGTGTCTTCGTTAGCATAATGGTATAAATTGCGTTTATTTTGTATTGAGGTTTATGAAGAAAACTATTCATTTGGGTCAAGTAAAGATTTCAAACATGGTATGGATTTATAATTTAGGATTTATTTTAATATTTAACGGATATTTCATCTAATTAATTAGTTTTAACTAAATCATGCATATTATATATGTTATATTATGTAGTTCTTTGATGAGTTTAAGTGTGCTACTTACTCGAAAGATAAATTGGAAGAAATGAAGGAGGAATGATGTCAATACATTCTTGAGATGAGAATTATATAAGGTATATTGTCTTTCTTTCTTTTGTGTGAAGTTTATGGTCTTTAAAGATTTTTGTTTTTGTGATGTTCTGTACTATTGGATATGAATAGTTCTGGAAGTTGTTGTATAGTTTTGCAAGTTGTTGTATATATACTTCTAGAAGTTGATGTGAGGATTGATGAAATTTGTAATTATGTATAGTGAATATTTAGAAGTTAAAGGTTTTGGAAGTGAATATGTTTTATTAGAATTATGGAGGTTTGTGTTGAATTATAATGGTTATAAGGTTTGTGTTGAATATAAGCAGGTTTGTGTGTTGAATTATAATGGTATACAAGGCCAATGTGTTGAAATAAAGGCTTGTGTTGAAATTTTATGTTGAAATATTATATTTAATGGTTTGCGCTTCCATTTTATAAGTAAAAAATAAGACTTATGCCAACGCTTTTAACAAAGAATGCTTCCTAAAAAAATGCACAATAGACAACACTTATAACAAAAAAAAGTGCTTTTGAAAAATTCCAATGACGTGTAGAAAAGAAAGCGCTTTCTAAGAAAAGCACTGCCTAAAATGGACCTAAGGCAGCACTACCTAAAATCTGAAGAAAATACATTAGAAAGCGCTTTCAAAAAGCGCTACCAAAAGGGAGAGAAAAGAGAGCGCTTTTCATAAAAAAAACGCTGCCTAAAATCTGAAGAAACTATACATTAGAAAGCTCTTTCAAAAGCGGTCTAAAGGAGGGAAAATAAAGCGTTTTCCTTGAAAAAACACTGTCAAAAATCTAAAGAAAATATACAAAAGAAAGCGCTTTCAAAAGCGCTGCCTAAAAGGGGAAAAAGAGAGCGCTTCCATTAAAAAGCGCTGCCTAAAGGTGACATTAGAGAGCGCTTTTAAACAGAAGCACTGCCAAAAGGGGACCTAAGGCAACACTTTTGCCTTAAAAAAGCGCTACCTTTACCTACAGCAGTGCCACTTTAGGCAGCACTGCTAAACGCCAAAACAAGCGCTGCTAAAGGTCTTTTATGGCATAGTGTATATCTTGCACAATATTAAAAAAAACAACCCATATTAATCTTGCCTAATTTAAGTGGCCAGATTACTTATGACATTCATTTATATATATTGTTACATGCATGTGTGGTTATAACATTCATGAAATTAATGTTTAAATTTGTAGACAATAAGACAACCAAAGGGATATAAGTGTGGGTATCATGTAATGAAACACATCTTAAACATCATCTTCGCCGACATTGTTGATTCATGGGATCAAGTGCATATTATATATGTAATGAATTGTTTACAATAACATATTATTGTTTAAGTTGGTTGTGATTATCATATATGTATGATATTCACATTTTTGCATTTTTTTATGTAGACGTTTAACGACGTTACATCATTCCCCTACAACGACTTTGTAGACATTCGTAAACGTTGGCCATATATCTTCAATGTGCTTAAAGGTCCTCAAACATGAGTTTAATTTGTAATATATATATATATATATATATATATATATATATATATATATATATATATATATATATATATATATATATATATATATATATATATATATATATATATATATATATATATATATATATATATATATATATATATATATATATATATATATATATATATATTTGATTTTGATGATGTAAATAGTATTTTTTGGATTTGATGAAGTAAATAATTTTTTTGGCTTTTGATGTAATTCTATTTACCTTTGTAATATATGTATAAAATTCGGTTTAGAATACTGGTACAAAAATATAATGGGCTGGTAATGCAATAATATAAAAAAAAATTAAAAAAAAACTAATAAATATTTCACAATGGTTTATACAAAGGACCGTGGTGATAGACATCACGTCTAATATAAATTTTCATGCAAATGTTGATATTCGAATCCATGATCTTGAGACTATGTAACAACAGTTGCAACCAACAGTCGTGGTTATTAGTAGAGCGCTACCTAGTATATCACACCGGTCACGCACCTATAGTGGTATATAACGAACTTACAACCACACACTACTTCACAAATGTGGGTCACGCGTGATGGTATCCCTTTTCCAATCGTTGTTGTATATGTTTTCTGTAGTAGTGTTTCCAAGTTTATTCTCTATCGAGTTTTTTTACCTCTAAAAACATAATGAATTATTTTAGATTCTCTCCCTTTTGAAGAGAATGAGAAAACTTGAAGAAATTTCAATTTTATGAATCGTTCAACGTGAGAGCTGGTCTAGAATACCATTCCTTCTTTGAGATATATATTTCTTAACAACTTTTTATTAGAGTATTTTCACATAATTCTTTTACCATCAAGGTTATCAAGATCGTCTATCTTTGGTGGAATCTTAAAACTCATGTTTTTCACAACTTTTTTAATTTGCATTTTACCCCTTAAAGTTACAAAGCATTCCTGTAAAAAAAAAGTTTTTTTTTTGTTTGTTTTTGGTACCCAAATCTTTTTGTGTCATCTTAAGTTAGTGGATTTAAGATGTCAGAGTCATCCCCTTTAGACAATATAAAATCATGCATTTTAAAAAACATAAAGTTTATAAATGACCAAACTTATGAAAAAAATTACATTCATAAATAGGACGATTGATCTTTATCTTGGCATGACAAATACTGATAAACAATTTATTAGGTCAATAGCTTAATCCACTTTTACTATATAAGGTCCTTTGATTCGATAAGATTAAATATATATTTTCTTTTTCCTTATTAAATTTACTTAGGTTTCATTCAAACTATTGACTTCATTTTTCAAATAACCATAAGTTTCACATTTGCCATATTTTAACAATTGCCTTGTAAAATCAGCTTATTCATTTTCATAAATTTCATTACTATTTTCAATAAATATCATATGATCTTTAAAGTTTATGATATTTCCTTCTAATTTTTCAATTTCCTTACTATCATTAACACTTAATTTAAACATTTTCTTACTTGAAAGAGTAGCTATATTATTGTCATCTTTCTCATAATTAGCTTTGAAGCAAACTTGCTCATATTCATTTGATTTCTTTGATAATCTTGAAGATACTTTACGAGAATCTCTACATGAATCCTTGTTTGATAATTTTGAATTTTCGCCGATTGGTTCTTCCTATGTTGTTTCATGTGATGCTACCAAGTTTTTGTACGTTAGAAAGAACTCTTGATACACCAATTCTCCAAACAGTTTTCTAGATGAGGATTTTTTTCAAAAATTCTTTCAAATGATGATTCCTTAGAGGATCTTTCATACATAGTGACAATTATTTCAAATAATACTCTGGTGTTTGTCTTTCAATATTCTCTTTGTGTAGCTCTGAAGATGAAGAGGATGAAGATTCATTAATTTTTCTTGAGTTCTTATTTTCATCTTTTAATAACTAGATCAATTCTTCACGTTTCATAATGATTTCCTCTTTCTTGTATATTTCTTAACATTCAACTCAAATATTTATCCCTTTAGAATCAAGTGTTGAATCTAAGATATTTTTTAGAAATATATATTTTTTAAATAACTTTCAAGGATTTTGATGTTTGAGAACCATCCTTGAAGACGACATTCTCTTTCATTTGGTGTCTCATTCTCCTGAATATGTATGTTCATCCTCTATTGATCTCCATAAATCATTTCAAGAGTATCTCATACTTCCTTAGCAATATTGCATTGCAGTTAAGAACATAAATTAGTCTATAGTGCTTAAAGCACTTATCATTAAATACTTGGTTTTAAAACCTAATTCAACTTTTCTCTTTTCTTTTGCAGGCCAAAGATTACTCGGTTTATTTAATACTTCATTATTAACTAAATGAGTAGGAACAAACAAACCATTTATAACAATATTCTATAATTCAAATTCAATAGCTTCAAAAAATATTTATATTCTCTTTTTCCACCTAGCAAATCTTTTACCATCAAACAATAAAAGTTTATTCATGAAAAGTCTCTTGTTAAAAGAAGAACCATTTGAAATCACCATACTACCTCTTAAGATGACTAGTCTCATTATAAGAGTTAGCCTCTGATGCCACTTGTAGACAAAATAACTCCAAACACAAGAGGGGTGAATCATATTAGTTGAAAATTGATGTCTAGTTATTAAAAAAATGGTTTAGAAAAATGTTTAAGTTAGTTTTATAAAACAAATAGAGAATAAGCAAAGAAATAGATGAAAGAAAGAAGAAAGAAGAAATTAAGAGAAAGAAATACAACGTAAAGGAAATAAAGCGATGGAAATCAAAGAGATAAGGGAAATACAACATGCACTAGATATTTATACAAATTCGGCCTAGTTATTTGGCCTCCTCATATCCCCAAAAGTTTTCTCTTGAGAGTTCCATTAAGAGAGATGAAAGTTTTTCACGGGTTATATTCATGAATCTTCTTACATCAAACACGAATTTTGATTGGCTAATCTCATGAATCAAATATAACTTTTATTAGGCTAAGGTCAAATAAAACATAGTTTTTCACATGCTACACTCAATAACCAAGCATACATTTTACTAATCTAATATCAAAGAACCAACATAAGAAATTTTTACTATCAATCAAACAAAAATTTCTTTCAAAGATATATCTCAAGAGAAAGCGTCATCTTAAGTAAAATACAAACTCAATATAGTATCAATAGACAAATCTCACAAGTATTTTTCACTCACTTGACACTAAAATAGTTTCAGAGAAGAAATTGAAAATAGAGAAGAATGAAATATAAAGTAAGATGGAAGAGTTTCCAATTTAAAATCTTGTGTGAAATGAAGTGAGGATAAGTCATTTATTTATAGGAAAAGAAATGACTAAAATAAATAAATAATTCATGTATTTTTAATGTGCTAATCGATTAACTTTAGATTGTTAATCAATTAGTCAATCTTAATATAACTTTTTTTTTACCAATTGTTAATTGATCAAGTGATGATTGACGTTAGATTTAGTAGGAAAGACCACTGTTTGATTTCCGCGGTTAAATATATATATATATATATATATATATATATATATATATATATATATATATATATATATATATATATATATATATATATATATATATATATATATATATATATATATATATATATTTTAAATTATGTTGTCATGACGGATTCTTGATCATTAAATTCATTTCCTTTTTCTTTTGTTTTCTCTTTCTTTCTTTTTTTTGGGTAAAGATTTTGTTCCCATTTTTATAATTTTTTTTTTTAAAATTTTCTTCTTCTTCTATCGATATATGTCAATTTGTCCTTGACTTCTTGGTTCTTAGGTGTGTCAACCTAATTGAAGGATCTAAGTGACATCTAAATACCTAAAACTAAAATAAAAATCTACTTACTATCAAAAGTGTAATAATGAAACCAAAGCATAAAAAAAAAATATAAGCTAAAATAAAATTATAAAATAAGCTAAATGATTAAATATTTAATAGACAAATATTAATGAATCTCTTAAGAACGTTGATTAAAAATATAATATTATGTTTAAAATTGATATTTTTTTTATATAAATTACTATTTAATACACTTGTTAAATTGTTATTAGTGTTTAACAAAAATATGGGTGCCCGTGGATAGTTAATGTCCATAACCAATTCATATGTTATAATCGGTTATTAAAACTAATTTTTATAATCGGTTTTTATCTTTTAAAATGGTTATAAACCGGTTATATTCATAATTAATTTTATAATTAATTTTATTTTAAAATTGATTTTTTCAAAATCATAATATTTTTTTTAAAAAAATATTGATGTTAAAAAAAAACAATAGTTATTTTTAAATTTTAAAAATAAATAATTTTTTAAAATTTTTTGGAAAAAAATTTTATTTATTGAAAAAAATTAAAACAATACTTTTTTTGAATTAAATTTTTAAATTTTTTTTTAATTAAAAAATTAATTAATTTAATTTTTATTTTAAATATGAATGTTCAAATTATAAATTTGATTAAAAGCGTATTAAAAATATATCCAAAATATAAATTGGGTTAAAATCTTACTAATAATTAACTGGTTTTAATAATCAAATTTAAATATAATTTAAATTATTTAAATAATCAATTTATTTGAACACCTCTAAAAAAAATTAATTTACGTGTATCATTCGCAACAAATTGTTTTGAAACGAGCAAAGAATGAGTCTAAGTCTCTTAAGATTTGACTCATGAGTAGGGTGGAAAGTAAAGTATCACAACTTCACACGCGCCACATGAGCTGGAGTTGAATTTTAACAAGCCTGGCTCATCCGTGACGTTTTAAATTCATTATTTATTGTTTACCAATAACCTTATTTCAATATCGGAAATTCAACACTCAATTAAAAGACATTTAATTGCCTCTAAAAATGAATACTTTTCTGGAATGAATATCTAATCTTATCTAACACAAGTTATTTTCTATTCTTATAATTTGGTAACTTTCCTTTCAATTTTCATTCAAATTTAAAAAGACAATATAATTGTTATCTTAATTTTGAAGAATAAAAGTCTCGCAGTTGACTATGTCGTTGAATGTCATGTGAATAAATGATTATATAATTAATAAAAGTTAATAATATGAAGACTATTAAATAATAAATAAATAAAAATAAAAGAATTAAAATTATTTTAAAAAAGTGTGATAAAATTGCAGAATTGCAATATTTTGAGTCAAAGTTATAATTAAATTTAAATACAAAATATAAAACTATATGTTTATACCATGTGCAATATCGAATGAGAAAAACGGTGTTTGATAATAGATTTGATGAGTTTTTGTGTATGAAGCATATACACCTTAAATACGGTAACTTTGATAATGATTTAAATAAATAAATTATTAAAAGTATTATAAGTGTTTATATAAGTGTCGGTGTCGACTATATAGGTGTCGGTGTTCGACAATGATACGATGTTTTTTTTAAAATGTCGGTGTCGACTATATAGGTGTCGGTGTTCGACAACGACACGCTATTTTTTTTAAAATGTCAGTGCTACATAGGTTTTTGTTGTGAATTAATTCAAATTAGTTAGTAAGTTAGTTAATTTGTAATGTTTGTTACTTGAAATACAAGTAATTTATTGAATATAAATATATGGGCCGATAACTCTTATATATACATCATAATTATAGTTTTAACTTTTCAATACAATTAGTTTTCATTCTCTCTTTCTCTCTCATTCATTCCTCATCCAAGTGCATTAGCACTAACAAATTGGTATCTAGAGCTTTTGCTTTGTTTTTCTTAATCGTAAATTCAAGAATTGCACGTCGGTGTTCGTGTTTTCAAGGATCATGAACCGTATTTGCTGCAAAGATGAATGGTAGCAATGGTATACCAATTCTCTTCCAATTCTTGATGGTAAAAATTTGATATGATTAAGAAAACAGATGCAATCATTGTTTGATTTTTATGAAACCTTATAAGTGGTTACTAATGGTGTTCTTGAGCTTGCTAACAACACAAACGATGCTTAGAGAATCATTCACAAGGATGCTAAGAAGAAAGATTGTAAGGTGCGTTTTGTATTCATTCTGCAGTAGATACAGTGAATTTTGATCAAATTTCTCATACTGAATCGACGGAGGCATGAGATATTCTTGTCAAGTATTATGAAGGTGGTGAGAAGGCTAAAATTGTCAAGTTGCAGACACTACAAAGGCAATATGAGTTACTGCAAATGGGAAAAGATAAAAAGATTGTAGGCTATGTCTCGAAGGTGCATAATCTGGTTCATCTCATGAAAGTTTGTGGTGAAGTCTTAACTAATAGGATGATAGTTGAAAATGTATTGCGTACATTAACCTCTCACTTTGATCATGTTATCATTGCCATTCAAGAATCCAACAACTTTGAAACCTTGAAATTTGAAGATTTGATTAGTTCGTTGGAGGCACATGATTTAAGGATTGTCAAAATGAAAGGGGTTTAAGATTTTATACAAGCACTGCAGCCCCAAGCATGGAAGAAGCATGATGGTTCCAATAAGTTCAAAGGCAAATGAGACAAGACTCATAGCAAGAATTCTTGAGTGAATCCTTAAAAGCATAAGATTGATGATAGGTCTTTCAAATCCTTGAAAAGATGAGAATGAACCTCATATCAGAAAGACAACATGAGAAGAAAAGCGTGTAATGCTATAACTGTGAAAAATGGGGTCATTTGGATAAAAAATGTCGTACAAGAAAGACAAGAGAGTAACAAAAGGCAAGGATGAAGAAGGAGAAAACCTTACACGTCAAAATTTAGATGATTATGATGGTATGGTGTTTATGGATGCAGTCGCGGATGAGCATGTCGACTCCAAGATCTGGTTCCTCGACTCAGGTTGCTCAAATCATATGAGTAGTCGAAGAGTATGGTTAGCAGATTTTGACGAGTCGAAGAAGATCAAGGTCGGGCTTGCAAATAATAGATTTTTGCAAGCAAAAGGTATTGATAACATATTTATTCAAAGGAGTAATAGAGCAAAAATTATGATCAAATATGTACTTTATGTATTTGGAATTAAGTGCAATCTGCTAAGTGTTGGACAACTATTCGAAAAAGGTTTCTCATTGGTTATGAAAATGGAGCCTTAGAATTGTTTAACACCCAAAATAATTTGGTATTAAAATCTCCTCTTTCAAAGAATATGACATTTCAAACCATGATCAGTTCGACTGAGTTACAATGTCTAAAAAGAGTTGTTGACCACAAACGTAGCTAGTTGTGGCATTTGAGGTTTGGCCATTTGAAATATGGGTCTCTCAATTAATTGATTACTCAAGATATGGTAACTGGTATACCAAGTCTTATGATGCACGACAAAATTTGTGACAGTTGCCTAGTAAGGAAGCAATCCATAAAGTCTTTTGTTATGACTATGCCAATGAGATCCTCCTGCATACTAGAAGTAATAAATTTAGACGTATGTGGCCCATTTGAGGATCATACCATTGGTGGAAACATGTATTTTTTTTCTCATTTGTTGATGAGTATGGTCGGAAGCTTTGGACCTATGTGATCAGATGCAAAAACGAAGTATTTTCAATCTTTAAGAGATTCAAAACACTTTTCGAAAACCAGAGTGAAAATAATATCAAAGTTTCAAAGATAGATAAAAGTGACGAATACACATCCAAGTTATTTGAAGAGTTTTATGTAGAACACGATATCAATCATGAGGTAACTGTTCCTTACACGCCTCAACATAATGGAATAGTAGAAACAAGAAACCATACCATATTTGATATGTCAAAATGCATGTTAAAACAAAACAACTTGCCAAAACCCTTATGGGATGAAGCAACCAACACTTGTGTTTATATTCTAAATAAGAGCCCTACCAAGAAACTAAAGAACAAGGTTTCTGAAGAAGTATGGAATGACAAACAACCACTAGTCATATGAAGGTGTTTGACTCTATTTGTAACACCCCAATTTTAATTATCTGATTTTATTTGTGCTTTGGTGTGTTTTTGAATTGATTATTTGTTTTATTTAATTTCATGAGGGTGGGTAGAAATATTGTAGCTTTTTATTTAATTAATTGAAATAATAGAGAAAATAAAAAATAAGTAGTTTTTAGGAGAAAAATAAAAATTAATGGGAATTGGGAAATAGTGTGAATTATTAAGAAATTAGGGGAACTATTAGAATTATGGAAAATAAAAATAAAATAAGATTTGCTTTAATAGAAAAGAAGGGAATAAAAAAACACAGTACATGAAATTGGTGAGAAAAGAGTAAGAGGAGAGAAAAACCCCTAATAGAGCAAGAGTGAGAAGATGGAAATTCCATTTTAAACTTTGGAGCTTTTTCACGAATTCAGGTAAGAGGGAATTGTTCATAATAAAGGTGCTTAATCTTGTAAGGTAAGGGGGAATTGTCACATTTGAAAAAAAAGTTATTACTCAAAAGGCCAAATTGAATAAGACTTTAGAACCAAAATTTTCCTTCGTTGTTGATTCAACAAAATTCAAAAGATCTTTATATGAACCATACATAAAGTATAATTTTATTATAAAGGAATAAAATAGCGAAAGTCACCCTCATCGTCACTTGACTTGTCATTATTGTTGTAAGAAAGGCTATACCATCGCCAAATGCAGATTTAAGAGATACTTTGTTCCTAAAGGTGTATTTTAATGGTTGCCCAAATACGAAAATATTTCCACTCACTCTCAAGGACCCAATGAAAATTAGGCACCTATCACTCTTGTTTGATCTTGTAGGTTGAATGTCTTGGCTCCATGGAGAGAATGTGTTGATAGTGGATTTTCAAGGCATATGACGGTGACATTTCCCTATTCATTGACTTCACACCAAAGAAGAAAGGTTTTGTGACCTACAGAGACATCAATAAGTGTGCAATTGGTAAAGATAGTGTAGGTAATCTTTCTTCTACTACTATCTCTGACGTAATACTTGTTGAAGGTCTTAAACACAATCTTCTTAGCATTAGTCAACTATGCGACAAGGGATATAAAATAAATTTTAGAAATAGTTATTGCATGATTGAACATGATAAGAAGAAATATCATTCGTTTAAGGGCTTGAGGGTTAACAACATCTATATGCTTAACTTGAATGATGTATCATTAACAAGTACTAAATGTTTAGTAACCATGAGTGAAAACTCTTGGTTATGGCATAAACTCTTAGCACATGTTAACTTTGATCTACTCAATAAATTAGTTTCAAAAGATCTAGTTATCGGTCTACTGAAAATTAAATTTTTGAAAGATCACATGTGCGATGCATGCCAAATGGGAAATCAAACAAGAGTCTCTTTTAAATCCAAAAATATTGTTTCAACTTATAGACCTCTTGAGCTTCTCCTTATGGATCTTTTTTATACTTCTAGGATAAAAAGTTTAGGTGGTAATTATTATGGTTTTGTTATAATAGACGATTATTTTAGATTTTGTTGGACTATCTTTTTGCGTAGCAAAGATGAGACTTTTTCAGCTTTCACATCTTTTACAAAATTGTCCCAAAAAAAATTAATTTCAAACATAGTTGTTACTCGAAGAGATCATGGAGGTGCACTTGAAAACCACATATTTGAATACTATTTTGATAAACATGGAATTGAACATAACTTTTCCGCTCCAAGAACTCCACAACAAAATAGTATTGTGGAGCGCAAAAAGAGAATTTTATAGGAGTTGACAAGAACTATGACAATGAGAGTAGTCTACCAAAATATTTATGGGCCGATACTATTAGTACAGCGTGTTATGTTTTGAATATGATTATTATTAATCCTATTTTAAACAAAAGACCTTATGAGCTTTTAAAAGATAGAAAGCCAAATTTATCACATCTTCATGTCTCAAGATGCCAATGTTTTTTCTTAAATAATGGTAAGGATAGCCTTGGAAATTTTGATGTAAAATCTGACGAAGGTATCTTTCTTAGATACTCTCAGTCAAGCAAAACTTATAGAGTGATAAGAGATTACTTATTATTGAGGAGTTTGTGCATGTCATTTTTGATGAATATCATCCGAGAAATGTTGGGAAAGGTATTTCTTTTCACGATGCAGGTATATCTTCAGAAGACATACTCAAAGACAACGAAAAAGGAATTGATAAACATGAATCGGTGAAACCTAAGGAGGAGGAAGATGAAAATCCTAAAAAAGAGAATGATGAGAGTACAACTAAAGTGGATGATATTCCTTTGGCTTGGAGATCTTCCAAGGACCATCAAACCAACAAATTTTTGGAGACATCACCAAAGGCGTGACTAGACGCCCTAAGCTAAGTAATTTTGGTTATCAATTTTCGTTAATGTCACAATTTAAACCTAAAAACGTAAAAAAAATATGGCTTGATTGATGAGCATTGGCTAATGGCCATGCAAAATGAGCTAAATCAATTTAAAATAAATGATGTGTGGGACATTATCCCACCTCTGCAAGATCATTAAATTATTGGTACCAAATGGGATTTTAGAAATAAACTAGACAAAAATGGAGTGATAACTAGGAACAAGGTCTAACTAGTGGCTCAAGGATATTACCCAAGAGGAGGGCATAAATTATGAGGAAACTTATGCTTCGGTTGTCCGCCTCGATGCTATACACCTTTTACTAGCGTTTGCATGCTCCAAAAATTTCAATTCATTTCAAATGGACGTGAAAAGTGCTTTCCTTAATGGTTACATAAATGAGGAAGTGTATGTTTCACAACCTCCTGGTTTTGAAAACCATTAGTATTCTAATCATGTTTATAAACTAAAACGAGCTTTGTATGGTTTCAAACAAGCCCTTAGGGCTTGTTAATGAACGACTTAGTAAATTATTACTTAATCAAGGATACTCTCGAGGGAAGGTAGATACAACACTTTTCATTGAACGTTAAGGAAAAATATTCTTCTAGTTCAAATTAATATTGACGATATAATATTTGGTTCTCCTAACATGCAAATAGCTAAAAAAAATTCAAAGCTTATGCAGGGAAAATTTGAGATGAGTCTTATTGGGGAGTTAAATTACTTTCTCGGACTTCAAATCAAGTAGCTAAAAGAAGGGACATTTGTGTGTCAAACAAAATACTATTACGAGTTTCTTAAAAGCTTCAGAATGGAAGATGGAAAGTTAATTTATACTCCAATGCCTGCTAATGAGAACTTGGATATAGATGAAATGGTAAGGATGTTAACGTCTAAATATATAAAGGTATGATCGAATCTCTTCTATACCTTACTGCATCTATGCATGGCATAATGTTTAGTGTGTGCATCTGCGCTCGATATCAATTCACTCATAAGGAATCACATTTAAAATATGTAAAACACATTATTAGACACCTTCATGGTACTATAAGTATGGGCTTTGGTTTCCCAAAGGTAGCGATTGTAGTTTGCTTAGTTATTCTGATTCCGACTTTCCTGATTGCAAATCAGATAGGAAAAGTACTAGTGGAACTTTGCCACTTATTTTCAAAATCCTTAGTTTGTTAGCATAGCAAGAAGCAAGTCTCTGTTGCTTTGTCAACTGCTGAGGCGGAATATGTCACATTCGGTAGTTTTTGTGTTCAAATTCTTTGGCTCAAATAACAACTACTTGACTTTGATATTGAACTTCAATGTATTCCAATAATGTCTGATAACACTAGTGTTATTAACCTGACTAAAAATCATGTGTTACATTCTCATACTAAACATATGAATATACGTCACTATTTTCTACGAGATCATGTTGAAAAGGGCGATGTCGTTTTTGAGCATGTTGATAGAAAAAATCAACTTGTCGACATTTTCAAAAAACCTCTTCTGGCTGAGCCATTTTTCAATATTCATCAGGAATTGGCATTCTTGATATCTCAAATCTTGCCTAAATTTTATGTTGCATGCACTTGTTAAATTGATTTTAACTTTCGTTCGAAATTTAATTTTCTTATGAAGTGCATTATCCGCCTCATCCTATGAGGTAATATCATTCTCAATTTATCTCTTTGTTCTTAAGGTTTCTATGTAATATGTTGCTTATTTATGACTATATTAATTGTATGTTTATGATCCAAGAATGTGTGATATACTTGATGTATGATGATTTTCATATTTGTTCACTTCCAAAAAAATTCATTGATTACACATGAGTTTTTCAATTTATATGCTTATAGTGACATCTTGTTTGATCTCTTCATTATATGTATCTCATATTATTAATTTCTTATCGTTGAAGTAGTTTTAATGATATTTGTTGTTGAGCATTTTATCTTATTCTTACATGAAAAATATCACTTTTGCATGAATTCTACTAAGTCCACTATGTATGTCTTAACTAATGTCTTCAGTTTTTTATATTTTTAATTTCATTTTTGTCCATGATGTATAAATACTAATGAGTTTAGAGTCAATACATCCAAAGTTTGTATCGACTACAAGATAGAATGAGTCAATACATTGCCTGTTTAGTATATATCGCTCCAATCATGGATGAGTCGATACATTCGTAGTTTCTTCAGCTTTTCCTTTCAGTATGTATCAACTTCATACTTGGATGAGTCGATACATTCATGTTTTTTTTTGCTGTAGCAACTTCGAGACCCATTGGATAGAACCATCCACTTCAAAAGTCATTTTTCTACCCCTTTTCCATGTGTTAGAACCACTTAACCCACTCTTAATCTCTCTTTTACTCTTTTTTTTTTAATTTCTCTTCATTTTCTAAGAAAGCTAGGTTCTCTTTTCTTCTTCCCTAGAAACACTCATCCACTTCTCATCATTTCAAAATCTCCTCAAAACCTAATCTCTTATTTTCTTCAACAATCACTTATTTCCATCTTATTTCTTCAAATTTATGTGATTAACAACCAATTTTCATATTTTGGGTTAGTGGGTTTTTCTCATCTCACTCAAAATTTCACCATTTTCATTCACACTTTTTTCACAAACACCTTGTGTGCACACCTTAAAAACCAAAAATATGCCTCCCAAATTGAAGAAAGATACAAATGTTGTAGGCACATCATCCTCAACACATTCGTCTTGTTAAATAATTTGAAAAATCCTTCCAAAATAGAATTGTAATAAAACAGCATGTTTATGATCCTGCAGTTGCTGCTAAGTTACAAATTCTAGAGATTGTTGATCAGATGGAATATCAAGAGATTAACAATTTTTAGAAAGTCTCCACTAATTATAATGAAGACTTAATACGAGTCTTTTATGTTGGGCTGCAATAAAGGGAATTCAACTCTTTTCGTTTTTTGATAGGAAAAACTTTGTATCACTTTACATCAAATGAATGGACGTAAATGTTTGGAATTACTGTGTTGTTTCATGGATCAACCTTCTCTGATCATTCATTTCATCTGTCTTTTGATTTGAAAAGCTATTTGAACCCGTGTCTCAAAGCACCAAGGCCAGAAGACAACATGGATATAGTGTTAAAGGACAAATTGATGAAAACCCCTCGCTTTCTACATTGGATTGTCATGTATGTTTTGCGTCCAAGGAAAGGAGGTCATTCTCACATCTGAGGTATATCTAATGTATCTTCTTTAGAATAAACTTAGGACTAACTGGACAAATTATTTCGTGTCACAAATGTTTGCGGTTAAAGAGTGTAACAGTGGATCCTCCTTATGTTATGCGTATATGATTGCAAAGATTCTCTGGCACTTTAGAATTGGTGTGCCAAATCTTCCAAAAATCTTACCTGGTCAGGCGCAAGAGTTCAGCATGACAAAAATGAGACACATGGGGTACCATTGGGATGCAAATCTCAAGGTTTATTACTATAAGATGAAGGGAACTGGTAAGATTATATATAATTACGATGATCCTGTTGTATTTGGTATAGGTTTGCTTATGAACAACGGGTGGAACATGTGGATACTGACATGGATGATACTTACCATGATGATGATCATGATTGGCAACATGCTAAAGAGCAACATGAAGACCCGCATGGGTGGGGTCAGTGGCAACATAACTCTTGGACCTAACACGGGACGTCTTAAGGTAATTACTCTAGTGTTGGCTCCAATGGTGAAGATGTATCTATTATCACCTTGCTGGAGAAAATGTGTGTTTAGCAACAGGAATGCCACAAAGAGGAGTCATGTAGACATAACACGTTTGAAGGCGCTCAAGAGGAGAGCTTCAGATTCGTTCACAAACATTTGGATGCCCAAGATACGAACTTCAAAAATTTGCATCGTGTGCCACTCAAAAATTTAGTGACATTCGTAAAAAAATATGGCATGTAAACATGGTGTTACTCAAACTGGTATCATTACCATGATTGGAATTCAGAATGATGATTAACATCACTATCAACAATTTTACAAGGAGATGTGTGATTTCCTGGATTATCAGTATTATGACCAAGATGGGAGTTGGTTTTGGGGATTACGACTAGAACCTAGAGGTGGTCATCAACATCAAAGGGGTCGTTGTGGTCGTGGTCGTTAGTCCTACTTCATTATGGACATAGTTTCTTATGCATGCATTTATGTTTTCATATTTAATGTTTACTATTATTCTATTGTAACCTTGTTATGACATTATGTATTGAACTTCATATCTTTTGTCTAGTTTGGTTATATATTTATGTTTATGCTTTGTTCAATTTGATATAATTCTATGTGAGTGCACATTTAAGTTGAATTGTTTAACTCTATGCAATGCCTATAAGTGATTTATATATTATTGTGTTCTTTTATTGATGCTTTTCACATGTTATACCTTTGTATCTTTTTGATGTTGTCAAAAGGGGATAAGTATAAGGTTTTATGATGCATATATTTAGGGGGAGCTTTGACAAAGACATCAAGTGCTTCACAAGTTTTTCCATCATAAAAAAGGGGAGTATGTGAGTGCACTATCCTCTTAGATATGTTTTGTGTATGATGTCAAAACTAGGACACATAGTTTTGTGTACATTGGATCTTGTTGTCTATGTCTTGATGTGCATTATCATAATAGGACACTCAAAATCAGATTAGATAGGCCATTACAAGTCAAAATATGATTTTTCATGAAAAACATGTATATGGGTTGATACATTATGGCTATGTATCAATACATAGTAAATGAACTTTTAAAGGAAATAGTTATGACCAAAATGTATGGATACAATAGAGAAATGAGTTAATACGACCTGCGAATAAGTCGACTCATTCGTGTTTGAAGTCGACTCGAATTGAAAAGGTTTTCAAAGAAAATATCCATGCCCTCAATGTAGCGATACATTGATGCTTTGGGTCGATATATAAAGCTGATAAGTCGACTCTCCCGAATTTGAAGTTGACTCCTTCTAGAAAAAATTTCAAGCAAACATTCTTTGCCCTTGATGTAACGACTTCTTATACATATATGTATCGACTCCTTAGCCTTATGTATTGACTCATTAAAATTTGGACTAAATACATTCAGTTCTATTTTTCAAAACTTGTATTTTTGGCTAAAAATTTGTTTTATCTATATTTTTTCTACAGACACACACACACACACACACACACACACACACAAGCAGACGCAGACGCAGACGCAGACACACACACATGCACACACACACACATGTATGCGTGTGTGTGTGTTGTATATATATGTGTGTGTGTGTGTGTGTGTGCGTGTGTGCGTGTGTGCGTGTGTGTGTGCGTGTGTGCGTGTGTGCGTGTGTGCGTGTGTGTGCGTGTGTGCGTGTGTGCGTGTGTGTGTGTGTGCGTGTGTGCGTGTGTGCGTGTGTGTGTGTGTGTACATACTTAGAATTTTCTCATAATCTTCAACCTTTCTTTGCATACATTCAACAACTACACATAATCATTTTTGTTGAGTGTCATCAAGATTAGATTGATAAGGTTCAATTTAAGATTGTTATTGGGTTGAGTATTCTTTGGGGGTTTCATTGATAAAACCATTAGAATTTTTCCTTCAAGATCAAGGATTGATTTAGGAGTTTTTGCACAAGCCTTTGCAACTTGGTTTCAGCCAAGTGAAAATTTTGAAGAACGGAGGTTCTATCAAAAGAGTAGCGGTAACCGAAAAATCAATTGAAAGACTTGAGACAGAATTTTGCAATTTAAATTTAGCCGAGTGAAAGCTTTAATAATTAATCTAATATTTTTATAAAGATTATAAGATAATCATTTAGTCACTAATAACTTTTTATTATATAGTTGATTTTTCACACACTTTAACGTTGAAAAAACACGTTTTATGTTTGTCGTTGCTACTCGCAAGAATAAAATCAACATTAAAAACTTATAAATCAATATTAACACAATGATCTCAAAGTCATTTTTACTTGTATTTTCAATCATCCGTAATGCAATCAAACCAAGTGAAAAATTGGAGATATAAAAAATGAGAGATTGTGACTTAATTTGAACCCTTTTTTACTTATCGCATTGATGATTTGAATGAGAAATCAACATGCATCTTGATTGTTGGTGTGACTTATAGTGCCTCTACTTGCATCACTCCACGAGTGAAATACTAATATGACAATTAAATTGATACAAAGCAAATGAGTTGTTAAGTGGAAAATCCAGCTAGTATTCAAGAGAGCAAAATCCAGCTAGACACCATTACCTATGAAACATTATCTGTCTGAGTACAACAATCTACGGTCCAAAGACGCGCGTGATAACAAATGCTACGTCAGCAATGACACGAATCTTTATTTCTAGTACTAGTAACACACGTGTTTGTCTACGAAGCTCTTATTTGACTTTTTTGACCTTACGTGGCTACCCCTCACAACCTGTCTCCAACGGTTTTCTACGGTTGCAGACTCCGTGGGTAGCCCACGTAATCTATATTCGGGCCCTACTGACCCGGGTGGACCCACCTCATAAATTCTCCTTTATGAAAACGATGCAATCTCAATCAGTTATATATTATTTTTATATCTTCATCACATGTTTATAGCTTTGTCGAATAAAAAAATACTAGTACATATTTATACTATAGTTTGTATGCGATCAAGGAAAATTATTCTGGTCGTACTAACGTATATTCGTTAGATAATTTGACCCAAAAATTGTTAGCTAATTATATGCATACACGTTGATAATGCATCTTTTTATATGCATAATATATGAACCATGTTTATTGAGTGTTATATTTTTTATTCAAGAATAATTGGTGCATACACGTTGATAATGCATCTTTTTATAAGCAGACACTAATTTATATGAAAAATATCATATATTAATTATTAGACTAATGTGTATTTTGATTATCAAATTGTTTAAGGGAAAAACTAAGATCTTGTACCTTATATGCATGTGGTGTTGTTGTCTAGTCATATTATCTTTTTGTTACTTTCAAAGGAGAAGAAGAAAACTTGATAACGATTGGGATACGAATGGTACGATACTTCTTAAAATTTTAAAATAAAAAAACTCCTATTGTGACAAGAATTTTTTTTGGTAAAACGCTTATTTTTAATGTGCACATGATAAGGTCATTTATTTTTTGAGAAAAACTAATTTTAAAGATATTATCAATCATACACTATAAAGTTATATATTAGTGTCATACTTTTAATTCGTCCTACCTTCTCACTTTCTTATACCTAAGTATTTGTGTTACTTTAAGATTTTTTTCAAGTCATGCTTAAGATCTTTTTATTTAAAAGTTCCAAGCTTTGAGTGGTTTCAAGATCAATTCATGTTCAAGCCACGAGGTTCAAATTAGGGCAAGTCTTGCTTCAAGCTCATCTTAGGCCATGAGGTTATGATTAGTCAAGTTTTAAGAATCAATCTGTGATCATCTATGTTGGAATTGGGCAAGCCATGAATAAGAATTATTTTTAGGTTACAAGTCATGATTCGAATTATGTTAATCCAAGTCATGATGGAATTGAGGCTATGAGCATAGTCATGAATGATGTTTCAGAATGACACAAGCCATATTTAGAGTTCTTTCTTCAACTCATGTTTGATTTTGATTCCAAGATTAATGGCCTGTTTAGGAAGCTCATGGCAAAATCCAATTTGTGATCAAGACACGTGTTTAATCAGGACGTGTTTTAAGGTTTTGGTTTTACTTCAATTTCCTTTTCAAGGCTTGTTTCAAGTGGGTTCCAAGTACTGGTGGATTTCTTTTGTAACCAACTAAGGCATGAAGATAATTTTGTGCCATGTTCAAGGTTTTTCAAGTTTCTTTTCAAGACATAAAATAGTTATTTCCTAAAATCACCTTTAAAGACATAAAGTTTCAATACATGAGAAGTTTGCAAGTTTGTTTTCAAATCATTTGGAAAATGGAGAAAACCAAGACATACCAATTGGGAGTGCAAAACACAAATCTCCAAATCAAGAAATGCAAATTTTATTGAATGCATTTGGTACAAGTGTACAATTATCCATTTATTTAAGTAGTTTGTTATCCTATTGAATTGTTTCTTACTGTAGGAAGATCTGCTCGTCCAGCTCCCCGTGCTGCACCAGCTCACCCCGCTCCAGGTAAGCAATACAAGAGTATTTCAAACTTTATTAAAACGGTATATTTCAGTTGCACTCTTATTCAAGATGTTCAAATCATATGAAGTAACAGAAAATGCATCCTGACACAAGATGTTCAAGTCTGATGAAATAGAAGCAGATGCACTCTGGTTCAAGATGATCAACTCAGATGAAGTAGCAGCAGGTGCACCCTGACTTGAGATGCTCAAATCGGAATTTGACTTACGACCACACATGGCATGAAACGGTTGTAGGGCACTACTTTGTAACTTTCCAAAATCCAAAGTCATGGTTTAAGGCACTTGATTGGGAAGAATACTGGTATAATACAACTTTTCATACTAGCTTGGGTATGACACCTTTTCAAGCAGTATATGGAAGACCACCCCTTACATTGATCAGATACAGTCAGTCACCAGCTGATACATTGGGTGTGCAGCAACAATTGGTGGAGAGAGACTTTTGGTCATTTTATACTCCTTTTTTTAGTATTCACTTGGCTTGTTATAATGATAGAACATTTTTCTTTTTGGTATTGTTGTTTTGTTGCTTCTGATTTATGGATTCCAAGGTAGATGCATATACTTTTTCACCTACTATGTTTTGACTTTTGGAAAATAAGGATCTTTTGTGTATTTTTTTTCTCTTTTTCCCATTTGGATTTTTCATGATTGAAAGCTGAATTTTTAATTTCTTATATGAAATTGTATTATGCTCCTTTTTTAAAGTTTTATTTAAGCTTATCTTGTTGCATGAATCTTTATGAATCAGCCCATTTTGGTGCATGGATTTGGGACATTTCAAATTGAAAATATTTTGGTAGGAATCACAATGAAACTATGAAACAATTCATCATTATATAAATACATAAATCATACTTCAATTTATGTTAAACATTTTATGTTGTGCTAGGTATGTGAATGAGTTGACAAAGAAGAGAAAAGGTGTCCCGAAGAAAGATGATTGGAAGCATATCAACTTAACCATTCCATTCTTGAAGTTGTTTTATGATGCTACAGTACACATATCAGGGTCATCTTATTTGACAAGCAATATTTATATGTTTACGGTCCTGGGTATTGGAAAGAGCATTGCGGATATGTGTGCGTCTGAAGATGAACATCTATGTTCAGCAGCTCAAAAGATGAAGAAGAAGTATGATAAGTATTGGGGATCTCATGAGAAGCTTAATATGATTTTGTTGATTGCTCTAGTTTTCGACCATAGGCACAAGATTAAATTGGTTGATTGGATGGTAAGGCAGTACTACAATAAGGATGATGCTGATGCCTTGAAAGAAAACTTAGATTTCTACTTGAAATCTATTTATGAAGAATATTGTGCTGGATTTATGCCTCCTCAAGGTAATTCAGATGAGCCGCAAGTTTTTGGTAGTGTTAGTCATACTTATGGAATTGTTGAGTTCTATCTTTTAGAAGGGTGTGACAATGCAGATAATGAATTAAGTACTTATCTTGGAGAGAAGTTGGAGCATAACATGGAGATAAATGTTTTAGAGTGGTGGAAAGTTAACTCTGGCCGATATCCCATCCTTGCAAACATTGCAACAGACGTGCTGGCTATACCTATAAGCACAATGGCGTCTGAATCTGTATTTTCAGTACAAGAGAAAGAGTGCTTGATCCATATCTCAGCTCGTTAACACCTACAACAGTTGAAGCACTGATTTGCACCCAGGATTGGCTCAAAGGAAGATCTTCATCCTTGATTACAAATGAAGATTTTGATATTCTTGAGAGATTTGAGCAAGGTATGATAACTAACTATATTTCCTAATGTATTATTATTTATTATACTTGAGGCATAATGAAATGTCTTTATATGTTTTGTAGAATTAGTTTATACAGAAGATGGTGTTAGCTGTTCAACCTCTTCAACCTCTGTTGCATTCAAAGATGACTTAATGGTATTTTTGATTAAGTTTTCCCCTTTATTACCCTTAGTTTTCTAATTTTTAATTGGAAGACATTGTTGTTACCCTTAGTTTTCTACTTTTTAATTGGAAGACATTATTGTTATGTTGTGATAGTGAGTAAAAATTTTCATTCAACTGGTGTGAAGAGGATGAGAGGTGGACATGACATTCATATCACATGTACAACTTGGACCAAATGAAGCATCAGGGGTTGAAAATGTCTTTTGCAGCTCTCAGCATCAATATTGCAGTTCATGTCTTTGCAATAATAATTTGATGGATTTGAGATTCCTAGACTAGCATATTGATTTTAATGATTGTTGTCTTATTACTTTGACTGTGTTCATGTTTAATTTTCTATATGGATTTTCCATATATGTAATAATCAATTTTTCTGTACTGCCAAATACTTGTGCTTAAACATTTTTATTTCTTAATACAAAGTATAGAATTAAAATGTTTCAGGTGGTTTATAAATTATTTAATAGTTTGCAATAAAATTGATTTTTAAAAAAAATTGATTTTAAAACTGTTTTTTTTTTATAAAATTGGTTTTAAAACTGAATTTTTTAAAGAAAATAAAAAACTGATTTTGAGAGAAACCAGTTTAAAACTGGTTTTCAAAAAAACTGTTTTTTTTAAAAATCAGTTTGAAACCGAACCAATCCACTTGTAGACCGGTTTTAAAAAATAAACCGGTTTTATATAAATGGTTTTAAGATCCAAACCAAGCCATATATGTGGTTTGATTTGGTTTGGTTTATAATCCACACACACCCTTAATCAAAGATACAAGCTGTTGCACCCCAAAATTTGACCAACCGGGTCTCGCATTTGGCTCGATGTTTCGACGCATAACCGCATTCGCATCTGCATATCGCATACATTGCATTTTGCATTGATATTGATTTTATCAGGGATCGCAGCTCCCGTCTCGTGTTTCAGGTGTTTTTAATCAGTAGGATCGATTTTTGGGATATTTCGGTGCCCGTTTATTTTTTACCGATTATTTTTGTGTCGTTCGGTGCTCATTTTGTCCCTCTGGAATTGTGGTGATTTTTCTGGATTTTATAGGATTTTTTAGGGCTTTAAGTAGTTTTTAAATCAATTTTTAGGATTTAATAGAATTTTTGATATTTTTAATTGTTTTTAAATCATTTTTTAGCATTTTATAGAATATAATAGATTTTAAATTCATTTTAGAATTTAATAGGTTTTTAATTCCTTTAAATAGATTTTAAATCATTTGTAGAAATCTTTTATAGATTTTAATATTTTTAGATAATATAGGATTTTTTAGAATATTAGTATAATTTTTAAATAGAATTTAAATAGAAATAATAATAATAAATGAATAGATTTTTCCTTATTAAAAATAGATAGGTTTTATTTTCTTTTATAGATATTATAGAATTTAATATAGGGATTAATTGGATTTAATGTTTGATTAGGGGTTTATTTGTTAATTAATTAGCATTTTTTAAATATTGTTTTTTCAGTTTTTTGTGCAGTTTTTATCCATTTTCGTGTGGGCTTATCCCTTTTGTTCGTATGGCCCATTCAGCTTATGTCCAAGTTTCAGCCCAGTTCAATTTTTGTCCAGGAAAAATTCAGCAAAATATCAGAAAAATAATCCAATTCGTTCCAGCAATTTCCAGCGAACACTAGAAGGTTCCAGAATATGCCAGCAAGCTTCTCAGCATAAATAGTCGCCACGTGTTGCAGATTGGAGGGTCCCACGCTTCATCTTCAAGCACCGCCACGTAACCCTTCGACCCTCTCTCTCTCTCAGCCACGCTGCCACCACGTGGCACGCATGCGCTTTCCCCCTCCACCAGCGTCACCACGTGGTGACCATGCAACAGCTCACCGTGAATCCCCACCGGCCGCCGTGCATGTACTCCGGCCACCACTAACCCTCACCGGAGAAACCCTAATCCCCAGATTCCGTTCATAATCTTCATCTTCTTCCTTCTCCGGCCACCACAAACACCAGAAACCTCCATCACTAACCTTCAATCCGTTCATCTTCCTCCATCCAACCTTCATCCAACCGCCATCGATCCACCAGAACCATCATCCAGCCACCATTGATTCTCCAGAAATTCCTCAGAACATTGAAGATTCGTCACCATCAACTACTTGTTCAAACCACCTCAGCAATCACCGATCCAGAAACTCAACCTTCGCCCTCCATCGTCAACATCCATGAACGCTCATCAACAAGATCCTCATCCAGATCTTCACATCATCAATCGTCATTCTCAGAAGCAAGCTCCAACGAACCTCATTCACCAAACTTCATCGTTAACCTTCGATCCTTCATCATCATCAAGATCAGAAAGCTTCCAAGAACATCGTCATCGTCATCCAAGCGTTGTTTCCAGAAAGGAGTTCCAACGAGCCTCAAACCTCCCTCTTCATCATCCTCAAACATCATTCAACCGTTCAAAGATTGGGATCCAACGCTCAACGCAAATCCAGATCTCCGTTCAGCAAACTTCCAAGAAGAACTTCTCCAAACGATTATCACCAGAATCTCAGTTTATCCAGAATCCATCAACAATCAAGAATCAGCTTCAGAAACCTTCATCAATGTGCGTCTTCGTCTTTCCAGAATTCATCAATATTTGTTCTCAGATCCATGTGAATCATCAGCAAGAACACCTTCATTTCGAATATCCAGAAATCCTAAAGGTTTGAGAGGAAGGACGAAGGTTGAATGGAGGAGAGAAACGAGGGAGTTTGGGAGAGACGAAGGATGGAGACGGAGGGGATTGAGGTTGTGACGGCGGCGGAGGAAGTAGAACCAGATTAGGGTTTGTTTTCTGAAACTGGGAAGGGAGAAAGGGGAAGAGGTTGGATCATGGGCCTCAAGCCCAATTACAATTTTTTGGAGCCACACCACACCTCAGTTTTTTTGCTAGTCTGGGCTTTGGGCCCAACGATGCATCTGCAGCACCCAGACTCAGGCACACCCCCCCTGCGTTTTTGATGAGATTTGGGCTGGGCCCAAGCAATCCAGTTTTTTATTTTTCTGATCCCCTTATACCAGTATACCCCCCTCCCTTTTCTTTGTTGTAATATTTTATTTTCTTTTCTTTTGTTTAGAGTTTCTAGGAAAAAAAGAGATAAAGAAGAAAATATTTTGAAAAAAATATAATAGAAAGAAAATATGTTCAAAAAAAAAAGGGAAAGAAGTGAAAAGAAATAAAAAAAAAAGAGTGAAAAGAAATATTTGAAAAAAGGGAGAAAAGAAATATATTTGAGAAAATATTCATAAGAAAAATAGTGTGAGAAAAAAATAGAGAAACATTGTGAAAAAATATAGAGGAAAATATTGTGAAAAATAAAAGAAAATATTCTTGAGAAAAGAAAAATATGAGAAAAGAAAAGGGAGAAAAAAGAGAAAAAAATATTAAAAGTAGATTTAATATTTTTAAAGCATTTTCTTTTAGGATACTTTCATAGAGATTATTTTCTCGACTTTTAGGATAGCTTAGAGGCCCATTTGTTAGGGGGCTATTTTCAGTCGATTTTTCAAGATAGAATAGGATAGCGTTTCCTAGGAGATTTATTTCAGTATGCAACCATTGTAATCATTTTTCAGAGATTAATAAAACGAGATTTGAGCTGTGGTCCGATAGTAGCCGAACTACAGCTGCTCTGATTCTTCGTACCAGACGAAGATATGTAGGCATAGGATGCGATATCCTAGCGAGCACACTAACGACTAACCTGTTGTTCTCTCGCGGCTGTGCGATCGAGACTTTCCCGCTGACGATTAATTGAAACCCTTTTTCTCTCTTGCCCAAGCGCATTTGAGACTCAGCCATAGTTTTGACCATAGGTTCCCGACCCTGTGAAACCAGTTGTTTTTCTCACTGCTGTGTGAGAATGTTTTGTTTAGCCGTAGTTAGTCTGAACTACGTAAAGCTCTGATCTTCCATCCAGTGGAAGTACGTAGGCACAAGACGTGATGTCTTGGCGAGCCAATTTTCCCCGTAGTCCCGAACTACGTTGACTCTGACTTTCTCTCTTGAGAATACGTAGGCATAGAGTGCGACGCTCTATCGAGTCAATTCCCTTCCGTTTAGATTTAGCAGCCGTAGATAAGATTGTTTTGCATCCAGTAAGACAACCCAAGCAAGCGTGGATCCCATCGAGTACGATGGACGTGAGGGGTGCTAATACCTTCCCCTTGCGTAACCGACTCCCGAATCCAGGTTTTGGTTGCGATGACCATACCCTTTTCCCGTCTTTGCGAGGTTTACTTCGAGCGTTTCCTTTCCCGCTCTGAGGGATAAATAACGCACGGTGGCGACTCTTCTGTCAGCCGGCGCCGATTTTCGCAGTAGCGACAGCTGGCGACTCTGCTGGGGACTGCGATAGTTCCCCATGCATGTGGGATCCAACGTCCCCTAGAGAGAGTCAATCCTAGCGCTTGTTTGCTTGTCTATTAGGTGCTTATTTATCGATATTATCTGTTGCTGTTGGGCTGTTACGGGTGTTCTATGATTGAGATAAGCCGGACCTGGGCTCGAGTATGAGTATACACCTAGATATAGTTGCGGAGAAGTAGTAGACGAACCTGTCTGCTGAGCAGGCGCAGTTCCCTACGAAAATTCGCACTCGGACGAGGTTCTCGCAGAGGTGCTCCTTTCCGGTCCTGAGGATCTGAGGGGAGTCCAGACGTGAGGATTGTCGACTCTGGGAACCGATCAATTGGAAGTCAGCTAAGTGAGGCCTCTTCATGAGATGACGATGCCACTCCTTCTGGGAATCGTATCATTCCTCATGAAAGTCTGTGACGCTGACGACCGCATAGGATGCCGTACCTTGTCAGATATAGGTCCATACCTGTGAGTGGGGGGGTTTTTTGTGCAGGAAACTTGACTTCCAACCTACCCGTTATTCTGGTTTTCTTTTCAGAGAACGTCTCCGTCAGCAGTGCTGCAGTATTTAGATTTTGTGTGGGGGCTGTGGTCCCATTGTTTGCTGCATTTTGCATATCATATGCATATCAGTGTTGCATTGCATATCATCCTCCAGCTAGCCAGAGTTCTGATCCAGCCTTTGTTTCCTGAAGGTGATTACCCGGAGTTTGGATTGAGCAGCTGTTGATTGTCAGAAGACCGACCTAGGGGTTGAGTAGATTTGAGCAGAATCAAGTGTCGAAGTCAGCTGAAGATTATTGGTAGCCATGTCTGAAGGCAATTTCCAGTCTCCTAACACCTTGACAGGGTTTACTATGGCGTCCAACCCTCTGTATGATTCCATGGAAGATTCCCCGCAAGTGAACAATGTTGCTGCAGACCAAGTTGTACAGCCTTCTGTTGAGAACCGAGATCGACATGAGCAGTTTGTTGCCCAAAATGAGCGTCCTCCTCCTGCCAACAATCAAGGTGTTGCTTTCCCTGTGATGAATTACCGAAGAGATATTCCAGCAGCTGGGATGGTAGATCCAAGAGCCCTTGACGATGGTAGAAGAGTCCGAGTGTTGGAAGAGCAAATGAAAGCTTTGAAAGCCAAAGATGCTGTCAACCTGGATGCTGTAGGCATGTGTTTGGTTCCTGACCTGGTGTTGCCTTACAAGTTCAAAGTGCCGAAATTTGAGAAGTACACGGGAGATAGCTGTCCAAAGCTGCATTTGATGATGTTCTGTCGAAGAATGACTGCGTTTGCGCGAGATGACAAATTGATGATCCATTGCTTTCAAGATAGTCTGAATGGGGCATCTTTGAGGTGGTATATGCAGTTAGAGAGGAATCAGATTCAGTCATGGATGGATTTAGCCAGAGCTTTTCTGAAGCAGTATGATTACAACCTAGACATTGCTCCTTATCGCATGCATTTGCAAGAGTTGTCTCAAGAGATCAATGAACCTATCAGGAGATATGCTCAGAGATGGAGAGAATTTGCTGCTAAAGTGCGTCCCCCGCTGTTAGACCAAGAGCTGGCAAGCATGTTTGTGGATTCCCTACAATATCCGTACTTCAAAAGATTGCTCGGAATTCCGGCAAGTTTCTCTGACGTGGTAGCATTAGGAGAACGCCTTGAGTATTCCATAAGAATGGGGAAAATTCAGATTACTTCATATGATCAAGCTGGTGAAACTGAATACCCTTGTGACTATCAGAGTGAAGAAGAAGTGGTGATCAACTCAGTCATGCCAAAGATTGAATATCCTCGAAGCGAATCAGTAAATTTTGTTGGTTCATCATCTTATCAGAGATCAGTACCTCCCGAGGCTTGTTATTCTGAACAGACAGCCGTGCCTGGGGCACCCTATCAGGAATCTTATGTCGCTTCCATTGCAAATCAGCGAACTCGTGGCCGAGGTTATCAGAATCAGCGTCAGAATCAGAACAGACCTCGTAACAACTTGGAACGAAGGAAAGCTCCTTTTCACCCAGTGCCGATACCGTATAGCCAGTTGCTACCATCTTTGATCCAGAAGTCTTTGGTGGAACCTAAAGCTCTTAAGCCAATTCCAGAACCGTATCCTCCTGGGTATAATCCCCACGTTCAGTGTGGTTATCATGGTGGCTCTCCGGGGCATTCGACCGAAGATTGTAAAGCATTTCAGGCGAAGGTACAGCAGTTGATTGATCAGGATCGCATTTCCTTTCGAGAAGGATTTCTGTTTGTTCATCCCTAACCGTTCAGCTGTCTAAGCTCGTAGATTCGGAAGGTATTCCTCAGCAAAAGCCAGTGGTTCAGACAGGCAGGCGCCTCAGTATTGGCGGTCCTCAGACCTTTATACCATCATTTGCATTTGTAGTTTCTTTTTCTGTTAGTTACTACCTGCTTTTTAACATTGTATGTTTTGAATGGTGATAATAATAAAGTGACTATGCATTTTTCTGAATTAATCATGTCGCTGTCGCTCATTTATTGCATTGCACTGACACTTGCATTTATTTCACTCCACTTTTTCGCTGTGACTAGCAAAGTTAGGAGGGAGGATGACGAAACTGAAACTCATAACCAATGATTGTATGCTTTCAGATAAGACCGTACCGATGACGTACAAGGCATTGTTTCAAATTCCCCAAACACTGGAGATATAAGGAGTTAGTCCCTTGTTAACCACTTCGAGCCAGGAAGTAGAAGTTTTTCCGGACTTATAAACCCTCACATCTTAACCCGGGGCAGGGTAGTTGTCGGTTAGCTTGACCAAGCATTCAAGTCTTGTGTTGTCTTTCGAGGACCAACCAGTTTATGCCTTTCAAGAGGTCAAACCTCACCAATCAGGAGTGAGACAGTTACAATCCTTTCGGAGCAATCAAGACAACCAGTGTCGCACGACTTTGTTCCAAAAGAAAGAAGAAAGCCCGCTAAGTAAAAAGAAAGAAAAAGCTGGAAAGCTAATACTTAGGCAAAAATCAGGGCATCCCGCTGGACTTCAAAAGAAATCGAAAAATCGAAAAAGAACTCAAAATGAGTCAGTCCAGGCAAAAATTAGGGAATCAAAAGAACGGGAAAAAGGGATTAAAAAGAAATTTTCCCCAGCAAATCACAAAGTCGTGTACACAGACACCAAAGCAAAGAAGGAGTAACTATCACTCTAGAAGAAAAGCTTGTGAATTCCTTAACTGTGGTTCTTACCATTCAACATACCTCTCGAAGAGGCGAGTGCTTGTGCCAGGTTAACTGAACCTTAGGATCGGAGATCATCACGTAGACGGGGTGGGTACAAATCAAAATTTGAGCCAAATATCCTTTGTTTCACGAACCGTGAACCCGACCACGATACAACCCTTAAAAGACCTAATTGAGGTAGGGTTAGTCTGAAGCGCATTACGATAAGGTCGAGTAACCTGACTCCTTCTTGACTTGCTAGTCACATCCTTGTTGTATTTTCACTGACCACGTAAGCACTGCGTTTGAACTTTGGTTCATTCGTCACTCACAATCATTGCATGTAAATGAGTGACAGCTCAAAATTCTTTCAAGATCTGCATAACCATTGCATTAAGATTACCATTCGTAGACAGACAATTTTAATTGCCGGTTAGTAGTTGGCATGAAAGAAATTCCAGCAGGAATAATCAAATAGGACTGAGTATTCCAGCAGTCTGAACCAGAATGGTGAATGTTGTGAAGCCTTGTGAATCAGGGGCACTATCTTCCAGTAAGTTCAGTATCAGTTAGTCTGAGGACAAGTCCCGAAGTTCCAGTTGAGCAGGGGCAGTTTGTTTGAGAAGCAGTTGATCAGAGTGAGTCTTCTCGAGAACCTAATCAGGGGCAGTTATGCAGAATGCTGAGATTTGAAAGCGGATGCTTCCAATGAATAATCAGATCGGGTTGAGTCGCTAGAACGCTCATTCAGGGGCAAGTCATCGCAGAGAATGTTGAAATCAACTGGGTTGTTAGGTGTTTAATTGGAGATTGAATTCTTTTGTCGTGCAGATGTCGGGGCAAGTATTCTCGAAGTCTTCTCGTAGCAAGTTGTTCGGAGCAGGTATTCCCAAGAATTAGATTGGGGCAAGTTGAATTGTACTGGGGCAAGTTGTGCAAGCCAGTCTTTTATTCCCCAGCTGAGTGTACCAGGGGCAAGTCTTTCAAACCAGCTTGTTTATCCCCAGTCGGAGTTGAGTATCGGGAATCATGTCAATACCCTTATCGAAAACCTTTCAAATAAGAAGACCTAGTTGTCGTTGGATCATTATCCTGCAGTTTAAACCTGTTGCGTGTCAGTAACCAGTCGTTTCCAAAGTCCAGTTCTCGCCTGGCAAATCGGTAACCAGTTCTCGTCTGGCCCACCTTCTGTAAGCATCAGTTCCAGTCCTGGTGCAGTTTATTGTAAGCAGCAGTTCCCGTCCTGGTGCAGTTTATTGGTAACCAATTCTCGTTTGGTCACCGTTTCTTCAAGTGTTATACCAGTTCTCGCCTGGTGTACGTGAGCTTTCAGCCAGTTCTCGTCTGGTTGTCTATACCTCAGCTTGTTGTCCAGTCATCCCGTTTGGTTCAAAAACACAAAAATCAATTTTCCTGACCTATTTTCCTATCAGTTCTCGCCTGATAGTCTACCTTTGACTGCTAGTTCTCGTCTAGTATCTTCCACTGTGTACATAATCCATGTTTATTCTAAACCAGAAAAACGAAAAAAAAACCTGAAAGAGATCTGACACAATATTTCCCAATGACTCGCATGTCGTCATGTTCCCCGATACGAAGCTCGACAGATACAGTGTTTCGAGTAATGTTTGAATTCCTTGTGGATGTTGTCAAATCAGAATTGCTACTCTTCAGCAGATGAAAGTTGTTTATTATTCCCGGAAGAGTCGAGATTTTACCCCGTATCAGAGTAGGATCAGGAGTGTCTTCAGCAGATTAAGATTGATATCCTCGATAGTAAGAGCATTTCCAGCAGTGTGCTGCGCGTAATCAACCTCAGTTTGGGTCAATCCCCGCAGAGCGCAATCAGTTGCCAATGGTTTGAAGAAAGCATCCCCGAGCAGAGTTCTCTTTCTTTCCCCAGTGAAGTCATCAAGCAGGGTTGCCTTTCCATTTCTCCAGCAGGGCAGTTATCCCCAGCGGATTTGATTTCTCGTTTCCAGCATTTATTTTGCTGAGATGGTTCTGTGACTTCAGGTCATCCCCAGTAGAGTTGACGTTTCCTTCGGCATTTATTTTGCCAAGTGGTTTTCAGACCTGGTGTTCTCTGGCAGCTCGAGCCTGCATTAGCATTAGCATATAGTTATAGCATTTATCAAGCATATAGCATATCCATGCCGTCTGGGCCTCGCATTTTCAAACAGGACGCGTAGCATTTACATATCATATAGGACATTGCATCATTTCAAGCATACGCATGTCGAAACATAGACCAAGATGGTTGCCTATTGGATTTCGAATTTGTTCACCTGCAGAGTTGTGTGGTTCAGCTTCTCGTCTTCCCCAGCGGAGTGATTCTTCATATTTGGGTGTTACGTCAGCATCGGAAAAAAAAAAACAACAACAACAACAACAAAGATTGACATATATCAGACTTCTGAAGCTGCCCCCTTTGTCAAAACAGGTGCCAGGCAGTTCCATTCAGAATTTCCTCAGGAGAATTGTCCTCAAGTTCGCAATGAACTGTGAGTTGACCGGATTCGATCCCATGAGAGAGATGGGAATCAAAGTGTTTGCTTTATGAAGCATTATTTCAATACTTGTGGCGTCACACAGGTGTTGAAAAGAAGAAGAAAATTGTATCAGAAAATTGACCAGATGTTGCCGTGACAACCAAACTTCAGTTATTGGAAGTTATTCCTCAAGCAGTTTTGCAGTATATTCTTGCGGTTGGCAAATTTCAGGGTTCCATTTGTATTCAACCGTCATCTACCTTGAATGTTTGAAGGCTGAGCGCTCTTCACCCATTCAGGTCGAAGTCGCTTGAATAGGGGCAGCTGTTGCACCCCAAAATTTGACCAACCGGGTCTCGCATTTGGCTCGATGTTTCGACGCATAACCGCATTCGCATCTGCATATCGCATACATTGCATTTTGCATTGATATTGATTTTATCAGGGATCGCAGCTCCCGTCTCGTGTTTCAGGTGTTTTTAATCAGTAGGATCGATTTTTGGGATATTTCGGTGCCCGTTTATTTTTTACCGATTATTTTTGTGTCGTTCGGTGCTCATTTTGTCCCTCTGGAATTGTGGTGATTTTTCTGGATTTTATAGGATTTTTTAGGGCTTTAAGTAGTTTTTAAATCAATTTTTAGGATTTAATAGAATTTTTGATATTTTTAATTGTTTTTAAATCATTTTTTAGCATTTTATAGAATATAATAGATTTTAAATTCATTTTAGAATTTAATAGGTTTTTAATTCCTTTAAATAGATTTTAAATCATTTGTAGAAATCTTTTATAGATTTTAATATTTTTAGATAATATAGGATTTTTTAGAATATTAGTATAATTTTTAAATAGAATTTAAATAGAAATAATAATAATAAATGAATAGATTTTTCCTTATTAAAAATAGATAGGTTTTATTTTCTTTTATAGATATTATAGAATTTAATATAGGGATTAATTGGATTTAATGTTTGATTAGGGGTTTATTTGTTAATTAATTAGCATTTTTTAAATATTGTTTTTTCAGTTTTTTGTGCAGTTTTTATCCATTTTCGTGTGGGCTTATCCCTTTTGTTCGTATGGCCCATTCAGCTTATGTCCAAGTTTCAGCCCAGTTCAATTTTTGTCCAGGAAAAATTCAGCAAAATATCAGAAAAATAATCCAATTCGTTCCAGCAATTTCCAGCGAACACTAGAAGGTTCCAGAATATGCCAGCAAGCTTCTCAGCATAAATAGTCGCCACGTGTTGCAGATTGGAGGGTCCCACGCTTCATCTTCAAGCACCGCCACGTAACCCTTCGACCCTCTCTCTCTCTCAGCCACGCTGCCACCACGTGGCACGCATGCGCTTTCCCCCTCCACCAGCGTCACCACGTGGTGACCATGCAACAGCTCACCGTGAATCCCCACCGGCCGCCGTGCATGTACTCCGGCCACCACTAACCCTCACCGGAGAAACCCTAATCCCCAGATTCCGTTCATAATCTTCATCTTCTTCCTTCTCCGGCCACCACAAACACCAGAAACCTCCATCACTAACCTTCAATCCGTTCATCTTCCTCCATCCAACCTTCATCCAACCGCCATCGATCCACCAGAACCATCATCCAGCCACCATTGATTCTCCAGAAATTCCTCAGAACATTGAAGATTCGTCACCATCAACTACTTGTTCAAACCACCTCAGCAATCACCGATCCAGAAACTCAACCTTCGCCCTCCATCGTCAACATCCATGAACGCTCATCAACAAGATCCTCATCCAGATCTTCACATCATCAATCGTCATTCTCAGAAGCAAGCTCCAACGAACCTCATTCACCAAACTTCATCGTTAACCTTCGATCCTTCATCATCATCAAGATCAGAAAGCTTCCAAGAACATCGTCATCGTCATCCAAGCGTTGTTTCCAGAAAGGAGTTCCAACGAGCCTCAAACCTCCCTCTTCATCATCCTCAAACATCATTCAACCGTTCAAAGATTGGGATCCAACGCTCAACGCAAATCCAGATCTCCGTTCAGCAAACTTCCAAGAAGAACTTCTCCAAACGATTATCACCAGAATCTCAGTTTATCCAGAATCCATCAACAATCAAGAATCAGCTTCAGAAACCTTCATCAATGTGCGTCTTCGTCTTTCCAGAATTCATCAATATTTGTTCTCAGATCCATGTGAATCATCAGCAAGAACACCTTCATTTCGAATATCCAGAAATCCTAAAGGTTTGAGAGGAAGGACGAAGGTTGAATGGAGGAGAGAAACGAGGGAGTTTGGGAGAGACGAAGGATGGAGACGGAGGGGATTGAGGTTGTGACGGCGGCGGAGGAAGTAGAACCAGATTAGGGTTTGTTTTCTGAAACTGGGAAGGGAGAAAGGGGAAGAGGTTGGATCATGGGCCTCAAGCCCAATTACAATTTTTTGGAGCCACACCACACCTCAGTTTTTTTGCTAGTCTGGGCTTTGGGCCCAACGATGCATCTGTAGCACCCAGACTCAGGCACACCCCCCCTGCGTTTTTGATGAGATTTGGGCTGGGCCCAAGCAATCCAGTTTTTTATTTTTCTGATCCCCTTATACCAGTATACCCCCCTCCCTTTTCTTTGTTGTAATATTTTATTTTCTTTTCTTTTGTTTAGAGTTTCTAGGAAAAAAAGAGATAAAGAAGAAAATATTTTGAAAAAAATATAATAGAAAGAAAATATGTTCAAAAAAAAAAGGGAAAGAAGTGAAAAGAAATAAAAAAAAAGAGTGAAAAGAAATATTTGAAAAAAGGGAGAAAAGAAATATATTTGAGAAAATATTCATAAGAAAAATAGTGTGAGAAAAAAATAGAGAAACATTGTGAAAAAATATAGAGGAAAATATTGTGAAAAATAAAAGAAAATATTCTTGAGAAAAGAAAAATATGAGAAAAGAAAAGGGAGAAAAAAGAGAAAAAATATTAAAAGTAGATTTAATATTTTTAAAGCATTTTCTTTTAGGATACTTTCATAGAGATTATTTTCTCGACTTTTAGGATAGCTTAGAGGCCCATTTGTTAGGGGGCTATTTTCAGTCGATTTTTCAAGATAGAATAGGATAGCGTTTCCTAGGAGATTTATTTCAGTATGCAACCATTGTAATCATTTTTCAGAGATTAATAAAACGAGATTTGAGCTGTGGTCCGATAGTAGCCGAACTACAGCTGCTCTGATTCTTCGTACCAGACGAAGATATGTAGGCATAAGATGCGATATCCTAGCGAGCACACTAACGACTAACCTGTTGTTCTCTCGCGGCTGTGCGATCGAGACTTTCCCGCTGACGATTAATTGAAACCCTTTTTCTCTCTTGCCCAAGCGCATTTGAGACTCAGCCATAGTTTTGACCATAGGTTCCCGACCCTGTGAAACCAGTTGTTTTTCTCACTGCTGTGTGAGAATGTTTTGTTTAGCCGTAGTTAGTCTGAACTACGTAAAGCTCTGATCTTCCATCCAGTGGAAGTACGTAGGCACAAGACGCGATGTCTTGGCGAGCCGATTTTCCCCGTAGTCCCGAACTACGTTGACTCTGACTTTCTCTCTTGAGAATACGTAGGCATAGAGTGCGACGCTCTATCGAGTCAATTCCCTTCCGTTTAGATTTAGCAGCCGTAGATAAGATTGTTTTGCATCCAGTAAGACAACCCAAGCAAGCGTGGATCCCATCGAGTACGATGGACGTGAGGGGTGCTAATACCTTCCCCTTGCGTAACCGACTCCCGAATCCAGGTTTTGGTTGCAATGACCATACCCTTTTCCCGTCTTTGCGAGGTTTACTTCGAGCGTTTCCTTTCCCGCTCTGAGGGATAAATAACGCACGGTGGCGACTCTTCTGTCAGCCGGCGCCGATTTTCGCAGTAGCGACACAAGCTACTTGATTACAACACTTGAACTTATAGTCAATAATCTCAAAGATGTTTCTAAGCCAAGACATGAACTCTTTTGTCAAATTACCCAGGCTTCCACTATGAGCTTCGAAACACCCTTTGAACTCCCTTGTACCAAATTACTTCCCTTTCTGACCATGTTTCCCTTGTACCCTTCATGCGCAATTTGCTTCCTTCAAAACAACACCTTCATCAATCCAAACTCATGCCAATGCACCATGAAAAGAAATTGACAAGAATTGGAATTGGTGATTAGTACAAGAAGTTATAACGTGTACAAATACAAAAAAAAAAATCACAAGTCATAAGAGGTGCATAGCAGCCATGAACAAGTATTTGTTGCACATTAATTTCCAAGGATAAAGTGAACAGTTTCAACATTAAGGCTATTAGCAGCAAGACGAAAAAGGTATTTGGACACAAGAGTTTTAACAAGACATAATCAAAGTACATGAAGATTAATAACAACAAATTCTCTTCACAATGTTCAATAGGATTTTATACCATCAAAAGGTAGCAAGCATAACATAGCAACCAAATTCACAAGTCCAAAAAAATACAACAGTGGCAGAATGTAGAAATAAAGGTGTTCAAAAGTGAGAAAGACCCTATACCATCCATTATACCCCATGTTTCATGTCAAGCTTCACTCAATTATGCCAATTGGTCCTTAACTCTTTCTTTTCCATGCCAAATTCCATAACTAGCCATTGCACTTTGCCTCTTGCAAAATCAAGCAAGTACTCACATAATAAAAAAGGGGGACACTAATATCAGGGACAGTAGCATGAACCAATAAATCTCACACATATATATATTAATGTCTTGAAATAAATTGCAACCAAGCTAACCTCATCACCAAATCTTCAAATTCAAGTTATATTTCTTCATGCCAATTTGTGCCAAAGCCTTGCCAAATGCTACTTCCTCCTAGTATCCAAGTTGTCATTACTCACCAAAGCACATTAAAGGAAATTGAGACAAGGGATTAATACCTTATGCTAGAAAATTATGAACAACTCAAACCAATTTGAAAGCATACAGAAAGCACAGGGTACACACGAATGTTCAATGAGAAAAATGCACAAATTCAAATTGAAGCTAATCAAAACATATCGCACCTGAGCGTTAGAATTTTTTTGTTTTTTTAGATGGTTGGGTCGAAGTCGACGCCACAGGGGGTTCCCTCTTGTACCCTTAAAAAAGATAAGCAATGTTTAGGAAACAATGCAAGGACTCAACATAAGCAGATAAAGATGAAGAAGAGTGAGTTTACCCTTTTTTGTGCATCCCTAGGGGCATTAGTGGGCCTTGCGTCCACCAAAGGTGCCGACGGACCAAGGGCTTCGCCTGAGAGAGCTGCAAAAGCATCGACCATGTTTTCTAGGAAGAGGTCATGGTCGAAGTGTTGCGCTTGGTACTCCGACCACCAAACATTGAGCTCAGGCCAAATTGTTGAGCAACCAGATTGAGCTGATAGTTTATGAACCTGTAGCCGATGTTGCTCGAGTCAATGCGAAATGATAGCATTGTCAGGGTTAGGAAAGCTCGCCATATGGAGTTGGATACTGCAGCTGTTCTGGGGGAAGCACCAGGGAAGGGATTCTGGAACCAGGTCGGCCCAAACTTTCTATGGGAAAAGGGAGCCATCCCAGGAACAAATATTTTTGCCTCGGCGAACATAGTGAGATATTTCATGAAGAGGGTTTTTTTGGGGGTCTCCTATGTGGTCAGGAGAGAAAGTCAAACTCCTTCCACTGGTCGGTCCTCGTTCAAACGTTGCATCTTGGCCGACACTGGATATCCCAGTTGATGTTCAAAAGTGGCATTTAGCCAATGTTGCAGTAGCCACATCGGCCCCGACACGTTCAGGGCTTTGGTAGTTTCATAGAGACGTAAAACTTTTAGCGACGACAGCCCCACAAAGTGATACAGAGAGGCTAGAAGAAGTTTGCCAAGGGCCACCTGTCGACCCTCATGGATTTGAATAGCCAAGCTGATATAGCTTTGGCTATTTGCAAAGAACCTGGGCAGAAGAGGTAGTATGATAGCCACAATGTCAAGAAGGAATTATGCTCTTCGTCAGACACTTCGATTGTATCTTTGTCATGATGATCTTCGATAAAGTTCTGAAAACCAGCACGGTCGAAATCAAAAGATGCCTCAGTCTCAATTGTGGGGTCGAAGGTTTCGCCCAATGGAGAAATACCAGTAATGGCCACTACGTCGAAAAGAGTAGGCGACAACATCCCACAGGGTAGTTGGAAAGTGTTCGTCGAACCTTCCCAAAAGAACACCGACGCCAGTAGAAGACAAGGGTTGACCTTGTGAGCATTCCTTGAAAGTTGAATGGCGTCGAAGATGCCAGATCTTCTCCATTGATCCTGACATTTGTTTTGAACTTTGTTCAACCAGGAAAGGTTATCTTTGTTGCCTGGGGTGGGCATCGAACGAAACACTCTAGCCTTTGGCGCCATGAATTTTACATCAAGAGTGCCACCTTTGCGGAAAGTCGGAGGAATGGCTGCCGAAAATCCAGGGAAAAACGGAAGCATGGCCTCATGGCTAGGTTTACCGGTAGGATAAGGACCGTGAAACGTATGGAGTTGTCTGGCCACTGCGAAGGGAATGATCATCTGTTTTTTCCAAGCAGCCGCGGCATTTTCGTCAACAGAAGTGGGGTTGGGAAGAGGCTTATGAGCGTCAGCCTCTGAGATGACGAAAGCAATGGGGTTGTTACCCTTTGTGTGAGTTTGGGGAGCAGTTGAGGATGCCATTAAGAATGGTGGTTTAAGAAAATGATACGGTTGTTTTTTGGTTAAAGAAGGAGAAGCACAGAGAGAGTGTTTGGAAAAGGTTCTAAAATGAGGTCTGAAGGATATTTATAATTAACGCTGGGTTGAAGACAAGAAGACAAGGAGCTTTTTCAGCTTCTCACTCATGGGAGAAGTAATGAGTGGAAGTTGGTGCTGACGTGAGGAAATGGAAAAGAATGATGGAAATCCTTGAAAGTTGTGGTGCAGAAAGGTGCCATCATCATGTTAGGAGGCGACTGACACGTGGCCGATTCGACAAAAAAACCATGATGGCACAGACAAATGCTACATGCCTAGAAAACACCAAGTCTCTCAGTCAACAGGAGCCTCTGTCGAGACTTGGGTTTTGGTGGGGCATCTTGTTGGCTAAAAATGAGCCAACTGGAAGCATCGACAGCGACAGCGTCGACCTCGACGGGAGGTGGGGGAATGAGCCCTTAACCGACATTATTATATGATGGAAGGAAGCATCTGGACAATACTGGCAGCAAAGGGTCGACATCGACAAATCTAGAAGGGATGCACCCTAAGTCGACATCACAATGGGAACTGCGTGGTCGACAGGTACCTAAGTTGGTCGACCAAAAAGCCAACAAAGGCACCCCCGACAGAGGAGCCTTGGTGCTTAGGGGGAAATAAATCTAACAAAAGAAACGTGGGAGAAGGTTTTCATTCCAACACTGATCCTAAATAGAAGCAAGATAATGCATATGGAAATGAGTTTTCAACACATGCTAAGCATGATATTTAAGACAGTCTTAAGGACTCAAGTTCAACAGTATATTGAAGTTCATACATGACCTAAAATAAGTCCTAAACATGTTTAGAACTACTGCACATTGTCGCTACCGTGAAAATAAGGTGCCGGCAAAACAAAAGAGTCGTCACCTTTTGTTATTTATCCCTCAGAACGGGAAAGGAAACGATCGGAAAAACCTGACGAAAAGGTATAAGACAAGGTCATCGCAACCAAGTCCGGGTTCGGGAGTCAGTTACGCAAGGGGAAGGTATTAGCACCCCTCACGTCCATCGTACTCGATGGGATCCACGCTTGTTGTGTTTATCTGACGGGTTAGTTTAACTATCTACCTATCAAGGCTGGTCTGAAAAGAAAAGAAAATGACTCGGCAAAGCATCGCGCTTTATGCCTACGTATTCTTGTCAGGGAACGAGAAATCAGAGTCAACGTAGTTCGGCTAACTACGGGTTACGGGGGAAGGTTGCTCGCCGAGATATCGCATCTCGTGCCTACGTACTTTCACACGGTGTGAAAGATCAGAGTAAACGTAGTTTGGGATAATACGGATTACAGGGATTCAGATTCATCTGTTTTTCCGAGTAGGGTTAACGAACAGTTCCAGCAATTTGGTGTACGCAGCTCGACCCTTGGAGACTTAGGCGTTACCGTTTGCGGTAGAACTGGGAGTTAACGACACTCTTTTCTTCAGAAAAGCTTCTCTTTGAATTATGGGCCCACGGGGCAAAAAGGTTTAAAGTTTGTTTTCTGTCTTTTACGGAAGAAGTGTTTTTTATGGTTGTCTGTAGTTCGTACAACACTAGAGACTATGACTTAGGAGCGAATGCGTCGCATATCGTCCAAAGGACATATACTAAACACTCTAAATGATTGAGAGGAGACCGCTCAATTATCATTTCCCAAGTAGCTTAAGGCTCGTAATGCGCTTATACTAACTTGCCTTTATTACGTTTTTTACTGTTGTTTTGAGATGAGAAGAGAACGTACTCTACGGGGAGACTGTCAAGTCCTAATGTTGTCATGCCAAGGATTCATCATATGGTTGAGGTTTGAAACAGGAAACTCCTAGAAGTTATCATGCATAGGTTTCAACCTAAAGTTCTAATCATCACTTCCTTATCAAAGGAAGTGAGATTCCTAGGGGATCATGCCAGTGGGATACAGAAACAGACAAAGCATCATCTTAGACATCAGTAAACAGATAAACAGAAGAAAACAATAAAGATGCATATGCAATGCAACAATACAAGTAGAGGGAGACCCACTCAACCTCTTAGCAATCAAGAAAAGAAAAACAGTCAAAACCGACAAGCAGAGGGAGCTCACTCAACCTCTTTATGCAAATACGTCAATTAGAAAAAGAAAAACAACACACAAGCAAGGGGAGGATCACCTCAACCCTTAAGGCAAACAAGCAGAGGGAGACCCACTCAACCTCTTAATGCAGTCATGCACCTACACTTAAACTATCCTAAACATGAACTATTCTAATGCAACACACCACTCAATCATGAATGAGGAAAAGGACTTATGACAAATAAGGAATTCATTCCACAAGTAATCAAACAAGGCTTCTATCCTAAGGAAAGAAATTGGGTGTTGGGAGGCAAGGGTAAGGTCCATAGGAACTTATCCCAGACACTCAACCAACTAAAAGAGATTTAGGGGAATCCTAGTGGTTTGGCTCCTTCAAGAGATGTGCAAAATTCCCCCTACAGGAGGGACTATGCTACCCCAAGAAGGTTCCTAAAAAGAATTGAATAAGAGGATATTAGGAGAATGGATATGAGAAGCAAGGTAAGGTCCACAAGAACTTACCATATGCACTCAACCAACTCCACTTCCTTAAGGAGAGCTTTCATAGACTCAACTCCTTTGTGATAATGCAATGAATTCCTCCACAGGAGGAAACATGCTCACAAGGAGGATTCCAATCAAGCAAGGAAAATTGAAAGGGAAACTAATCCTATAGGAAGAATCAACCACCTACTTGAACTTCTAAAGAACCTCACTGATTTCCTTCTAAAGGTCATCTATACTAAGGATTCAAGGGCTCTAAAGAGGTATCTACCTAAATAACAATCTATCAAGAAAGGAAATGAGACTTAGAATCATCTAATGGTCATTTACAAGACCAATCTATGCACTTAACCTAGTTAGGGTCACCTAAACTAAGGCCTATTTGTAAAAAGGGGAACTAATAGAAAATCATTCCTAAAAATTCTAAGGAAAATACTACATCATCCTACATGAGTTACCAATCTATGGTAGAAGAACCAGGGGCTAAACCTAAATCAAAAGGCTCAAACAAAATCCAAATCTAAAGGGTACAATAAAGAGATCCATCAATCAATACTCCTAAACAACTATCCCAAAATCCTATTTAGAATCATCTAAAAATCTCAACAAAAATCACATAGCATCATCAACATGTCTATACTCAGCCAGCCAAAAATCAATATCAAAATCAAAAGCATGAATTGGAAATAAAATCAACAAGCAAGATAACTATTTTATGCATTTTTAATCATTTATCGAAAAATAGAAAATGGATATTAAATTGAAAATAACACCAAAATGAAATCTAAAGGCATGGAAAAATCAGGAATTCCACAAGGATCAACCACATATTTTTTGCATATTTTTCTGATCAAAAATGGATTTACTATGAATTTAAAATGATAAAAGTAATAAAAGAAAATCAAAAATGAATAAAAGAAAATAAAATGCTGAGAAATAATCATGGCAGTTGGATCTATGGACTAAGTCATCTCATCCAAGAGTTGCGCGCGTGACAACTCAGCTGCCCAGTCAGATTAATGAAACGCTTGCGTTTCAGTTGGTCAAGGTCAATGGCCTGAAACTAAATCTCATGCGTACGATGGAAGGACCAAGTCAGCAAATTCCACTGATCCAAGGGCTGATGGTCATCGTTTTCATTTGAAATTGGTACAGAGGGGGGAAACAGCCACGGTGGCCGGAGAAGGGCACCACCTTCTTCTTCGGCGAGCACAACAATCACCAGACATCAAAGTTCACCAAACTTCAAGAAAATTATGTGGATCTTGTCGCCTCTTCTCACTGATCAATAATATCCACTCCATTTCCATTAATTCCTCAAGAATCTCCCAAATCGAAGATGAACAGAAAATCACTCACTTCCATCATTGTCACGAAACTCAAAATTGCTTATACTAAATTGATCCTTACTTTTCAGAGATCAAGAAACACCAATCAATTCATGCTAACACTCAATAATTCTCTAGATTCGAATCCAAACAGAAATCACATCTCACCATGAATCATCACGAAACCTCACCATTATGATCCTAAATCGTTCTAGGTTGCACCTACAACTTAACCACATGCTAATTTCAATCTAATCATGCCTAAATCAAGAGTAGTTTAGAAGAATAAAAACCTGGAAAAAAGCTTCGAATTGGAACAGTTGCAGGTTGATTCTTGGCTTCAAAATACGCAGAAACGATCACTGATGAATGTAACACGGTGGGAGAACTGACTTTAAACAATGTTGCGGATAGCAAGAGTCGCCACCGACTTTTATTTTATCCATAAGGAAAGGTTATAAAAGAACAGGAAAGACCTTAGAGAATATTTTGGGTCCGGGGGGTAGGTTATGAAAAGGGAAGGTATTAGCATCCTTTTCATCCATGGTTATCCATGGGCTCTTAGGTACTTAAGCTCACTTTTAAATTGTTTTGAAATTGTAGTGTGTGAATAGAAAATTTTCAGAATAGTTAATAAATAATCCATGTAAGGATGTGTTAAGAACTTGTTTGAAAACTTGTTGAAAATTTGTTTAAGTGTGAAACAGTTTTGAAGTGAGCAAGTATCTAGGAGTAGCCTACCCTAATGTTTAAAGGTCTTTCTTATTCTTCATTCTTTCCTTTAGTAAGACTATCCCTACTATAATGGAGTAGGTAGTCCTTACTTTGGAAAGAATGAAGAATAAGAAAGACCTTTAAACATTAGGGTAGGCTACTCCTAGATACTTGCTCACTTCAAAACTGTTTCACACTTAAACAAATTTTCAACAAGTTTTCAAACAAGTTCTTAACACATCCTTACATGGATTATTTATTAACTATTCTGAAAATTTTCTATTCACACACTACAATTTCAAAACAATTCAAAAGTGAGCTTAAGTACCTAAGAGCCCATGGATAACCATGGATGAAAAGGATGCTAATACCTTCCCTTTTCATAACCTACCCCCCGGACCCAAAATATTCTCTAAGGTCTTTCCTGTTCTTTTATAACCTTTCCTTATGGATAAAATAAAAGTCGGTGGCGACTCTTGCTATCCGCAACATTATTTAAAGTCAGTTCTCCCACCGTGTTACAGAACTGGCGACTCTGCTGGGGATAACAAGGTATAGATAACCTCCCGTTGTTGGGGATAACAAGATATAGATAACCTCCCGTTGTTGGGGGTAGTAGGGTATAGATAACCTTCGTTTTCGTTTGATAGTAGGATAAGTATAACATCCCGTCTTCGTTCATCGTGCCCTTATTGGAAAGTAATTTCCCGTATATCCGTATGAGGATAAAAGAGATGGATATAAATTCCAGGGGAGATTAGACTTTGTGAAAATGGATTAGTCCTACTGACGGTTTGTAACTGTCTTGTAAAGATGAACCGGCGAAGCTTCGTTGAAATCCTTCCCTCGTTCGTCCTTAGTAAATACTATTACTGCATTTTCATGCATTTCTGGTAAACATCAATCATATTCAAAGGCATACATACATTCAAACACAACCAATGGACGTTTCGCTTATGTAAATAGGGTAAAAGTGAATCTGGATTCAAAAGATGGAATTTATTTATATCAAAAGTGACCCATACACGGGTAAGTTTGTACAAGGAGACATAAACCCTAGTAAGAGAATTTTGTCATGAAGCTTTACAAAAAGAATCAGCTATGTGGGAAATAATCCTATTGAGTTTCAATTCTACTATTGCCACTCAAGTATCTCATCTTCTTGCTGTTGAGACGGAAACGATTGGATCGAGCTTTATCTGTTTGAGCTTGAGTAAGTAGTACAACTGGTTGCAGTTTCATGAGTGATCCAAACGAGACATAGTCATACGCTTTAATCCCTAACTTTTGCCTGGATTGCCCTTTCAGGTTTTCAATCCACCGGGATACCCTTTTTTGCCCAAGCCGCCTTTTCAGGTTTTCGACTTGCCGGGTGTACATCTTTTTATATATATATCCCTAATTTTTGCCCAAACCCTTTTGGTTTGCCGGGATGCCCTTATTTTTGCCTAGGCCTGTTAACCTAGCGGGTCTCTTTTTATGCGTAGTATTTTTTAACTATGTCTGCGTTTACAGGTTGTGGGAAGTCTTCACCATCCATTGTAGTCAGTATCATGGCACCTCCTGAGAACACTGTCTTGACTACAAATGGTCCCTCATATGTTGGAGTCCACTTGCCCCTAGGATCACCCTGTGGTAATATGATACGCTTGGTTACCAAGTCACCAGCCTGATATACCTTTGGCTTAACCTTCTTGTTAAAAGCTTTGATCATCCGTTTCTGGTACATCTGGCCATGACAAACTGCTGCTAACCTTTTCTCATCAATCAAATTTATCTGGTCAAGTCGAGTCTGAATCCGCTCATCTTCATCCAAGCCTGCATCCTTCATAATTCTCAAGGAGGGGATCTGAACTTCAATAGGCAGAACTGTTTTCATACCGTAGACTAAGGAGAATGGGGTCGCCCCTGTTGAAGTACGTATTGTAGTACGATAACCATGCAGAGCAAATGGTAACCTCTCGTGCCAATCCTTGTAAGTAACAATCATCTTCTGTACAATCTTCTTAATGTTCTTATTAGCAGCTTCAACTGCCCCATTCATCTTTGGACGATACGGAGAAGAGTTGTGATGCTTAATCTTGAACTGCATCTTCGGAATCAACAAGGTAGTATGGGTCAACATATACTGTCTTAGTCGGCGAGCAGCCCATGCCAAAGCGCAGCAAGTTTTCTCGAGCAGTGAGTATCTTGTTTCACAGTCGGTAAACTTTTTGCTAAGGTAGTATATTGCCTGCTCTTTTCGACCAGACTCGTCATGTTGCCCCAATACACACCCCATTGAGTTGTCTAATACTGTTAAATACATAATCAAGGGTCTTCCATCAACTGGTGGCATTAAAATTGGGGGTTCTAGCAAATATCTCTTGATTTCATCAAAGGCAGTCTGGCACTCATCATTCCATTCCATCACCTGATCTTTCTTCAACAACTTGAAGATTGGCTCACAGATGGTAGTTAATTGGGAAATAAATCTTGCAATGTAGTTCAATCGTCCCAAGAAGCCTCTAACCTCCTTCTCAGTACGGGGAGTTGGCATCTCTCGTATAGCTTTCACTTTTGCAGGATCCATTTCAATACCTTTTCCACTGACAATGAAACCCAGGAGCTTTCCAGATCTAACTCCAAAAGTACACTTGTTTGGATTTAATCTCAACCTGTATTTCTTCAACCTCTCAAACAACTTGTGCAGATGATCAATATGTTGTTCTTCATTTTGAGACCTGGCTATCATATCATCCACATATACCTCGATCTCATGATGAATCATATCATGAAACAAAGCTACCATAGCACGCTGATATATTGCCCCTATCTTGACCTCTTTTCTGTTTTCTTCAGTTCCCAGATTCACAACTTCGACTGGCTCTTCATGTGGCTGTATAGCTTTCTCTTCTTGTTGTAACAACCTAGCAAGCTCTACAGGTATTTCACAATCGTCCTCGTCTCCGTCTTCAGTTTGATAGATCAGATTCTCGAAATTGTAATTGGCAATAGTAGAACTGTTATCAACTGGATCCAGAGTGGATGAGGATCGGCATTTTAGTGACGTGGGTGTGTGTAAGAACACATAGCTGATAAAGCAAAAATAAAAGAAAAAGAAAGACAAGGAACACAATATTTACGAAAACAAAACGTCCACTGATTTTATTGAATGCAGTATGCAAATGAAATGACAACCCGTAACAAGCACACCATTGTGCCCCGGGTAAGGCACATGGCTTGAAAGTTTTAATTGTTCCAAAAATTGCAAATTTAAAAACATAACACAGTAATAGTATTTACTCCTGACTAAAGGAGATAGGGATAACATCTTCAGCTGTCCAATTATTGAGTCCAGCACCCACAGTAGGAAAAATCCATGCCTCCAAGTTGAAAGTGTTTACATGGCTGACAAAGTATTCTTCCTCTCCAAAGACAGTAACAACTTTTCCATTCACCGGATATCTCAACTTTTGATGTAATGTGGAGGTCACAGCACCTGCCCCATGGATCCATGGACGACCAAGCAGACATGAGTACGAAGAACGAATATCCATCACATAGAATGTAGCAGTAAACACCTGAGAGCCAACCTTGATTGGAAGATCAATTTCCCCATGCACTACTCTTCTAGAACCATCAAAAGCCTTTACCACAATATTACTGGGCTTCAATACCGTATCTTCAGGACTCAGCTTGTTCAGGACTTCCTTAGGCAACACATTCAGAGAGGAACCATTGTCTATCAGCACATGAGACAGGGTAGTGCCCCTGCATTCAATTGAAATATGCAAGGCCCTGTTATGATCCCTCTTGGCAGGGGTCAAGTCAGCATCAGAAAATCCTAACCCGTTGTCATAGGTCAGGTGAGCAACACAATTCTCAAACTGGTCCACAGAAATGGCACTGGGTACATGATCCATCTTTAGAAACTTGATTAATGACTTGGCATGAGCCTCATAACATAATAACGGGGAGAGCATAGAAATCTTTGAGGGAGTATGCCCCAGCTGATCAACAATATCATAATCACTCTTGCGAATGATTTTCAATACTTCTTCCATCTGCTTAGAGAGGTCATTAGCAGCTGGCACATCAGCAGATACAGGCTCAATAACAGGACCCTTGCCCCGAGCATCAGTGGTGGAAGTAACAGCAGGAGTAACTGCACTTTTAGAAGCAACTGGAGGAGAGAAGACTCTTCCACTACGAGTGATCTTGCTAGATCCAGCAATATTATCAATGTCAACAGGCATATCAGGTAAAGGCTCCTGCTTGACACCATGGATGTAAACATCAGACCCATAGTGCCAAGTCACAGCTTTGTCAGATGTATAAGGAATAGGACCAGGAGTGGTAATGATCAGAGGAACTATTCTGGCTTCAGCAACAACTTTCACAGGACCTTCAGCAGTGATCTGGATTGGGCCCTGATGAGTGATTTTAATGGGACCCTTTGAAGTGATTCTTAGTGGTACTTTGCCAACCATGTCAACCTCTTCAATCTTTTTACCCTGAGTCAGATGATCCACCATACTTTCTACAGATGCTGGTCTTCTTTCAAACACTATAGTATATTTATCCATGAGACGTTGAATCCCATCTCTCAAAATGAAGCAACTATCCAGCTTATAGGTACAATATAGACAATCTTCATGACAACCTGGAAAGATCCCAGCTTGTACTAACCTCTTTTTGATAACAGACAATGGTGTGCTCAACTCCATAACTGAATAGACATGCAGATCTTCATCAATATCTTCATCAATGGCGTTGACAGTCTTCTCGTGATTTGGCATTGGAGCTGTAATCACATTTGGAGTACCTGGTGGATCAAACTCAATTTCTCCAGCATCAATCATATCCTGAATTTTGTTCTTCAAGACCCAGCAGTTATTAGTATCATGTCCTGGACAGTTTGAATGATATGCACATCGTGCATTGGGATTGTACTTGGGAGATGTAACATTGGGATTCTGAGGAGCCTCCCTCAGGGTAATAAGTTCAGCCTTCAACAAGTGTTGCAATGCCTGAGCCATTGACATGTTGATCTTCGTGAACTGTCTTCTAGCCCTCTGTTGGTTGCCTTGAGGCTGCTCTGTTGTTGCAGGAGTTGGATTTGAAATATGAACTGCACTAACAGACTGATGCCTTCTGTTACGATCAGGCTGACCATACACAGCATTAGATTCTTTCTTCCCAGTGGGAGGCTTCCTCTTTGTGTTGAGGTATGAGTTGAGGTTTCGTTCCTCATGAAGTAGCTTTGTTAGCTCTAGGATCCTTGCTTGGCTTGCTTTGTAATGAGCCTCGAAAGTATCCCTTTGCTCTTTCAGTTGGATCCATGATCTCTGCAAGTCTTCCATATCAGTAGGCATGTCTGGGTGAAGGATGGTATAAGCTGTGTCTCCTTCAGCAACAGGTTCCATGGTAACTGGTAGGACGGCAGGATATGGCATCATGAGTGTCTGAGCACGAGATCGTACCCATCTGAGATAAGCCTCCATAGGAATAGTGTACTTAGGCTCCAGTGTCTTGCTGTCAATCCTGTTTACCTTTCCCCAAGCTCGGATGAATCTCTGACGGTAACCCTGAAGATCGTTGTCGTAATCAAACACAATGCCCTGAATCAACATGTCATGTGGACCATCGCTCCGGGCGTAACCAAACTGTCGTAAAGCTAGAAATGGGTTGTAGGTGATGCCTCCTCTTATGCCTAGAAGTGGTACATTAGGAAACTCCCCACAACGGTCAATGATGGTGACATTCTCCATAGATCTGGAGCACCAATGGATGTCTGAGTGAGAAAGTGACATGATCCTCTTGGACCATCTGAACCCTTGCTCATTCTTCATTACTGAGCGAGGAAGGTGAGAAATAAACCACCTAGAAAGTAAAGGTATGCAGCACATCAAAGTTCCTCTTGCCCTTGTAGTACGGGTGTGAAGAGAATGTAGGATGTCTCCAAGTAAGGTAGGCACTGGATTGTGACTCAGGAATATGCTGATGGCATGAACGTCTATGAACTGATCAGGATTGGGGAACAACACTAAGCCATAAATCAATAAGGCTAAGATCTCCTCAAAAGCATCGTAGCTCATAGCCTTCAAGAACATTTGAGCTTTATCCACTAATACCTTGGCAAGAATACCTTTAACTCCACTTCTCGTCTCTAGAGCAATGTCAGACTTCTTCAGATGTAGAGCTGCAGCAATAACTTCTGGTTTAAGCTCCTTCTCTAAGCCTGTGAATGGCTTCTGATCAAGAACAGGTATACCCAGAAGTTTAGAGAACTCCTCCATGGTTGGAACTAACTGATAATCAGAAAATGTAAAGCAATGGTGCTTAGGGTCAAAGAACTGAAACAGCACACTCATCATGTCTTCACTGAACCCTGAAGTGACTAGATCCAATAGGTGACCATGTCTCTGGACGAACTGGGAATGATCAGACACTTGGGAAACCAACTCTTTGAGCTTGGGAGGTATCCCTACAAAGTTGATCCTGATGGTGTTTCTACGAGCAGAAGCCATGACCTGCAACAAAGAACAAAGATAAATCCTTTGGTCCTTGAAATGGTTAGGGAAAATGATATGCTTATGATGCATGATGATGTCATGATGTCATGCTCAATCACAAACATGTGGCACACACAAACAAGTCACACCATAGCCCTAGGTTTAAAGGCTTGCATGAGGTTCAAAGGCAAGTACCCTCCCCTGAAGTTAGATGGTTCATCCTGTCCTACAAAAGTAACCAGGTTCTAAGGGATCTCAATATCATTGATCCTTCACAAGGGTGGTTGTTCAGAAAGCAACTTACTTGCCAACCAAAACCCTCCAAGTTTAAGATCTCAATGAGCGTAGTATCGAGTGTCAACCAACTTCAGTCTGCACCAAAGCCGGTTACCTCACTACTTTCTAAAGGCCAAGATGAGTTAACTAGGGTTCTAAAAGTCAGTTAGTGCATTGACAACATATGGCAGCCTCAATATTATCCTCAACTTGACTTAAGGAATATAAGCACCAACCAAGAAGTCGCACTAACTATGGCCACCAGATCAACCGTATTGATATACGTCGTACAGTTTCCTTGGTCTATTGCCATTTACCTAAGGTACACTAGATCCGGGTTAGGACCTTTCACACATAAGAGCACCCCGACAATATAATAATAAAGCAAACAAGGCAAACAATTTAAAGTGATCTTAATTCCTAAGGGTACCCCTCTTAAATAAATCCCCAGCAGAGTCGCCAGTTCTGTAACACGGTGGGAGAACTGACTTTAAACAATGTTGCGGATAGCAAGAGTCGCCACCGACTTTTATTTTATCCATAAGGAAAGGTTATAAAAGAACAGGAAAGACCTTAGAGAATATTTTGGGTCCGGGGGGTAGGTTATGAAAAGGGAAGGTGTTAGCACCCTTTTCATCCATGGTTATCCATGGGCTCTTAGGTACTTAAGCTCACTTTTGAATTGTTTTGAAAGTGTAGTGTGTGAATAGCAAAAAATTTCAGAATAGTTTAATAATAATCCGTGTATGGATGTGAAAAAAACTTGTTTGAAAATTTTGTTGGAAATTTGTTTAAGTGTGGAAAAGTTTTGAAGTGAGCAAGTATCTAGGAGTAGCCTACCCTAATGTTTTAAGGTCTTTCTTATTCTTTATCCTTTCCTTAGTAAGACTATCCCTACTATAATGGAGTAGGTAGTCCTTACTTTGGATGTTAAGGGACATGTGAGGGACAATTGGATTTTTGAAGGCCATTGTGGGGTGTAATAAGCAAACTGGAGGGACTATCATCATTTTTCGAAAGGGACTCGATTCGTAAAGGCAACCATAAGGGACTTTGATGATTTTCTTTTTTGAGGGACTTGCTTTATACACCCCACTTAACCAATATTCATAGGCAACTTGAGGGATATCCTTAGGAAGTGAGACGGCGATTAAAATCGACTTACGTGTGTGAAATGTTTAATTTAATTATCTTATATTAAAATGATCTAATTTATTTTTTTTAAATATCATACATATTGGCACTCCCTAATTACTAACCATAATGATAATAATAATTAAATGATTACAATTTACATCTAAGAGGCAATTACAAAATTATAATAAATAAAATAAATAGTAAAATATGATCAAAATAAATATAATAAAAAAAATAACAAATAAGTAAATAAAATATTGGGGTTAGTAAATAATAAGAAAAATTAAATAAGGTTAGTATAAATATAAAGTTAGTGAAAATAATTAGTTGAAACAATAATAATGAGAAAAATAGACAAAGTTAGAAAAAATAATAAGATAGAAATTTCAAAATAATAATAAGCAACAAAATATGATTAGCAATAATAATTAATTAATAACGTGATTAAACATAAGATTTGATTTTTATTTAGAAACATAAATGATTAAATAATTACTATAATATAAAGTTCTAAATATCATAAGATTTGATTTTTATTTAGAAACATAAATGATTAAATAATTACTATAATATAAAGTTCTAAATATCATAAGATTTGATTTTTATTTAGAAACATAAATGATTAAATAATTACTATAATATAAAGTTCTAAATATAACATAATTATAAATTTCTTAATCATTTACAAAAATTTAATTATCTCTAATTATATATTAACAATTATTAAGAAAAATATTTACACATTATGATGAAAACAAATTTTAACTAATCAATAATCACATTCACCAAAATTTTACATTAAGTGTTTATAAGGTTTAATTTTATTTACAAAAATTTACAAGAATTATAATAAATATATACATAGAATCATATAGAAAATTAAAATTAGGTTTTCATATTAATTTGGAAAAAAGATGTTAATGTCATTTTATTTAAAAAAAACAGATTTTTATATTACAACAAATTTTAATAAATTAATGATAACAATAATAATAATAATGGTAATAATAATGATAATAATGATAATAATAATAAATAATGATAATAATAATAAATAATGATAATAATAATAATAATAATAATAATAATAATAATAATAATAATAATAATAATAATAATAATAATAAAGCAATAATGAATTTTAAATGTGCCAAATAACCCAACAATGTTGCTAACGCAGAAATGCGCTCATCGCAACCAGATCTAAATCGGACGAAACAAAATTTATCGTAAAGAAAAAGAAATTAAGCAAAAAATAGTATTATTGCTCACACAAAAATGCGATCATCGCAACCAGATCGAACTAACACAAATGTCACGCGTCATGCACACAAATGTGCAAACATCGTATCGACATAATTCGATCAAAAATCTTATATATATAAACTCTAACAATTTAAAAATTATATATATATATAAACGCAACAGTAATAGATAAAGAAAAAGAAATAACGGTAATAGATGAAGAAAAAGAAATAACGGTAAAAGATGAAGAAAAAGAAACAACAGTAATAGATGAAGGAAAAGAAATAACGGTAAACGATGAAGAAAAAGAAACAATAGTAATGGATGAAGAAGAAAACTAAATAACGGCCAACGGCACTCACTCCTCTTAGGTTTTTTTCATTCTCTTCTCTTTTCCAACAAGACAACACATGTATATATAGGGAACAAATTAGGGTTAACACCAAATTGTCAATAATGTCCCTAAAGCCCATTTTAAAGCCCAAACTAAATAATTAGTTAAGAAAAAATAAAATTTAAATAATTTAAAATAATTAAAATAAACTTAAAATAAAAACTAATAATCCTATTGATTCCTAAAATAAAAAATATTATAAAAAGAACAAAATTTTTTTCAATACTTTTTTATTTTATGATTTTTTGGATATTTTTATGAATAATTTAGAAAAAAGTGAAAAAAATAATATTTTAAAAAATGATTTAATTAAAATACGAAAATAATAATTAAATAATAATAAAAAACTATTTTTGTTATTTTTTTTTTAATGAAAGATAGAAAAATTTAGAGTAAAAATAATAAAAACAACAAAAAGTGCCAAAGGTGAGATTCGAACTCTCAACCTTTCACACTCATAACTCCTTACACATGTCCTCCTGCCAATTGTGCCATTTTTACTTTTTAGAAAAAAAAGTGCATGCCATATGATATTTACCTGCAAAAAGTCAAACGACTACACAAATTTGTTAGTAATTGATTAAATGCAATGAAATGCGACGACAAATCTTAGGGCAAAATTTGGGGTATTACAGTTATTATGATAATATTTCTCACCCAACCTCTCTTTGATGTTGGCAAAAAAAATCATGAAGTTTGACTTTGGTTTGACCACAGTTGACCTCAGTTTGACCTTTTAACTGCATTGACTGCTTTTGACTTATCTGATCATCTGACTGAGCAAACTTTTGAGAAAAGTCTTGAAACTTGACATGGGGGTTCTTATACACATATAAGATGTTATGAAGCTCACTTGAAGTCTTGGAAGTCCATTTAGCCTGATTAAAGTCAAAACCCTAGTTTTGGATGCACTGCTTAGGAGGTGCATTGTCTGAGGGAATTGTCAACTCTTCTGACCAATTATGAATTTTGTGAACCTTGTGAACCTTCTTGGAACACAAAGTCTTGTATTGTGAGGGCAAATTTTGGGGTGCAACAATGAACACCGGTGCTAACTGTATCTTCAATTCCTCTTGAAACCTTCTGAATTGCCAAACACGATTTGGAGTTGAAAGCGTTTCTCTCTAACTGCCACAACTGAAATCTCAACCAATTCCTTCCAAAAAAACTATCTGAACACCATCAAGAACTTAAATAGAACTGATTTGGACCTTAACATGGCCCAATTCTGTTGATCCAAAAATTCAATTTTCTCCAAAGTTCAACTATGGCATATGCGTGTTCCAGCTCTGTTTCAACTCAAACTCTGCTCAAATTCATTGCTCTACCCTCCTTGGATATGAATGGATTGGATTGAGTGCTTGAATGGATCCAATGGCCAAGATTTGTCATGTTACTTCATCATGAAGAAATCCACTCAATGTCCATGAAATGAGCCTTAAATCAAAAATTTAATATTGCCAAACTCTTTAAAACATCATTTCCAATCAAATTAAGCACAAACTTGTGAAGTTTTGAGCCATTATGAGTTATTTTGAATTTTTCCATTCTTTAAGGCCTTTAATGATCTTTTTCTCTAAATTTCTTCACACTCTCCCATCTTCAATCCATATCAATGGATGTTTGGATCATGGTTGGACTAAGAACATCATTTGGAACAACTTTCAAGTTGAACAAATCTTCATTTGAGGTGCCTAAATTGGTGAAATGGACCCATAGTTCAAAATGACCTGTAATTCCAAATACCTAAAATACCCCTGACTTGTCAAAGCCATAACTTGAGTTCTATAAATCCAATCCTGGACTTCTAGTACTCTCTATAAAGATAAGAGGATAAGGAACAACATTCATGTTGACCATAAGTTCATAGGAATCATCCTTCTAGGGCAAAAGTGTCATTCAAGCTGGGTAACTTTCAAGCTTCAAAGTCACATGCCTCAGATAACCTGTAACTTGTCTGGCTCATAACTTGAGTTCTATAAACCCTATCAAGGACTTATAATACTCAAATTAAAGCTAAGATCATGCTCTACAACAATCATGTTAGGGTCAAGGTGAGATGAAAAACACATCTTGAGTTAAGTGGTCTTAAAGATATGCACCAAACCAGGGGATTTTACACTGTCAAGCATAGCAACCCTAGCCTGGAATCCTCTCACACTCTTGATCCATGATAAGTTGACCTTGGAATCCTCCCTAGGACATCTCAACACATAAATACATGATCACATGACTCTTTAATTAGGTCTCAAACTTCTTCAAATCATCAGTTAACCTAGGGTTGACCAGATGAAACCCTAGTTGTACCAATCTTGGTTACATCTTCACATCCTTTGCACAATGACCTATCTAGGCTTCAAGATGATCTTCAACACTTATTAAGAGCTATCTCAAGACCTTAAGTCCAAATTTATGGCTTCAACATCATCATATGACTTCCCACAATTCTCAAGTTAGGAGATATGCACACTTGGCTTCAACCGCTCTTCCTGAGGATCTTTGGCGTCTCTGGTGAGGATATCAACCCTTGAACACTTGAATAACCCTCTTAGATATCTTCATAGTCTTGTGTAGCCTTTGATTAGTAGTCATACCTCTTGATCTCCTGCATGCATGTCAATGAAATGCAAATGATAATGCTAATATGAATGCAATGAAACACAAGCTAGGTAAAGAAAGGTTGGGCAAATTTTGGGGTGCAACACACATCAAAAATAGTCATGATGCTAAAAGTAGGTAGTGGTAAGGACTTACCTCTTGAAGACTTCCTAAGCAAGCTTCCTCTACAAGAATTCTATTTGAATGAAGATGGTTTGAGCAGCCTTAAGATACCTCAAGTGAACTATTCAGATGATCCAAGCTCCTTCCAAGTAACTATTTTGGCAACAAGATGATTTTGACTAGTAAAAACCAAGAGTTCCCAAGGGCAAACCTCTGAAATATATTTACGGAAGTGTGATAGGTGTTTGGACACCATAAATAACTTGTATATGAAGTGTTTGAAGGTTTAGAACATCCAGAAATGAAATGGACAAAGTTCTAACTTCCAAAGTGCAGAAGTCAAACTTTTTAGCTTGAACAGTTGACTTTTTGGAGGAAGGATTTTCTGGTGAAAGTGGTGATTGTGATAGCTTCAATGCTTCATTTGTGAGGTGTTGGAAGTGTTTGAAGAGGTGTTTTATGGCTGGAAGTTGTTTTGGACAAAGTTCTGCTCAAGGCAGTTTTTGGTTCAAGGAGGCAAGTTTACAAGGTTGCAAGAGGATTGGGATCAGAGTGATGAGAGAGTTTTAGTTTGATTTCTTGATTTCTATGGTGTTTTTTTGATGTGATGGTGAGTTCCTATTTATATGCAAGGTGAGAGATCAAATGACATGGGCAATTTGAATCCTTTTGCACAAATCTTGCATTTTTGAAGGAAAAGCAAGCAAGATCAATCTTGTGATCTTGTATCAGACAAAGGCACAAGTTTCCAATGCATCTTAGCATCCATACAGCCTGTAAACAGATAGTGGTATGGTGAAAGGAAGAGTGAATTGATGTGGTAGCTAGGCTGCAACAGGTTTGGAGCAAAAGTTTCTCTTTCATGGTGTACTTGGTTGTACTTTCTTGATTAAACAAGTCCACAAGTTCAAAATCTGGTTTTTGCTTGGTGATTACCTCTTGTTCTATCATCAAGCAAGTCTCTAAACATCATGTAACAAGCTAAATAAGTAGTTAGAGGAGTCTATGATGGTTTATGCACCAATTGACATGAGTTACACTTGGTTTGGTGACATGAAAAATCCTCAACTTTCTTCCTTCGATTCTTCCTGTTGCGGTGGAAATAGGATCACAAACTATTAATGAGTTTGAATCACAATTCAGTTCACAACCGCTCTTTGATTTATCCGAAGGAAAAGGTCAAAAGAGGGAAAACCTATTTTGCATCGTAAACACAATGCGGGGAAAGATCTAGGGTTCGGGGGTTGGTTAAATTTAGGGAAGGTATTAGCACCCTAAACTTCTGTAGTACTCTACAGGAACCTTTTGTTCAGATGTTTACTATTTGCTTTATTTATTTGCTTAAGGTATATGTACAAAGGATTAAAAGTGAGGAAAGAGACCTAAGGGGTTAATTCTAAGTTTACTCGGCAAGACATCGCATCTTGTGCCTACGTATCCTTACGGGAGTGGAATCAGAGTAATCGTAGTTCCCCTCAAAAGGGAGGTTAGAAACTTCTTGACTGTGGTCAAGGTCTCAAGGGGAATAAACATGTCTTAAGGACACGCTTACGCGGAGTGTAGAAACTCCAATATCTACGTTGAATTGTTAAGTTGTAATTAGGGTTAAATTAGGGATTCCACGGCGGGAAACCCTAAAATGAGCGCGGCGGCTCTTTGACCTAATGCTAGGGGTAAAATTGTAATTTTGCCTGCGGCGAGGCATTTGTGAAAATTAGGGTTTGTAAAGGTGTAAGGGTTTGAAGTTGAGGACTATTGGCGCGGCGACCAAAAGCTAGACCTAACCTTCGGATGTGAGTGATGTGATAGAATAATAGTGATAAAAATGTGAGAAATTTAAATCATGCAAGCGGAAATAAGATGCGGAAAGTGAGCGCGATTGTTCGTTCGCGAGGTTACAACCGAGAAGCAGTTACAATAATAATGAAACTTAAATGAAAACACAACGCAATAACAGTAAACATAAGCTGCAAAAATGAACACACGCATTAGTAAGCGAAGTTAGACGGTGATCGGACGAGTCCTGAGACAAGAGTGCAATGTTGAAGGTTTTTTTCTGTTGTTTTTAAAGAAAAAGTGTTAATTAAATTTATAGAAGAAAGAGTAATGTTAATTTTAAAAAAATATTTTAAATTTAATCTAAAAAAGGGCTTTAAATTTTATATTTAAAAAATATTTTAAGTTATTTATTAAAAAAAAGGTTTTTATTTTTATTATATATAAAAAAAGGTTTTTTTTTAATTTTATTTATTTTAAAAAAACAGTTTTAAATACTTAATATAATATTAATTATAGAAAAACAAATAATAAAATAAAAAGATGAGAAAACTAAAAGGGGTTGGGCTGGTATGTCAAAACAACGAGTTAGGGTTTATGAACCCCTTCACGGTGCCGTTGTGCCTCTCATTCTTCTCCATGTCCGATTCTCATCGTTCTTCACTTGCATGCTTAGTTCTTCTCAATTATCCTGAAACATACATGAAAACATGATTAAACACAGATCTTTATCTCACTCTTCGAATGCTTCGATGGCGAGATTGTGCGTTGGAGAGCGATGATGACGATACGGTCTGAGCTTCAAGGGGGTTTGCCCGTTGTTGTACGAAACGGCGCCGGTGGACCTCCTTCGGTTGACTCGTCTGCGCTTTAGTGATGCACTTGATGATTTCTTCCGTTAGTTCCTTGTTCTCTGCTTGCGACCCTTCTTCGTTTTCGCCGTTAACCCGTTAGGGTTTTTAATCGGTGGTTTTTCAGGGTTTCTCGATCCTCTTCTTCGCCTTCCTCTCCCTTTTCTATGAGGTGATGTTGTGTCCTTTTATAATCTCTCCTTTTGGGCTTTTGTTGGGTTTTTTACATTACTGAGATATGATTCTGATTGAAATTGATTTGATTTGATTTCTGTTATCTTTTCTGGTAGGATTCGAAACTGAGATTGGATTTGATATCGATTTATCTCTGATATGTTCTGATTTCCTTTTTCAGATTTGATTTGGGACTCATTGCTGGTATGACTTATTTTGGTTCGAACTTTCCTATTTGGAGTGTATATTTCTGGTTTGCTTCAATTGGATATGCTTCGAATTGCTTTCAGAAACGGGCTTATTTTGATCTGTTTTGGAACCAAACTTATTTGTGATCTATTTGATTTTGCATATTTTGAATTGTTAAGCCCTCACAAGTAGAAGAGTTATTCTCTGTGGGTGTCTCATTCATTTTAGTCATGATCATAGACGCAGATGAGTTATTGCTAGAGGATGTGCTTATCTCTTCTGTTATTGAGATGCCTGTTATGGTTGTTTGTACGAGCTTACCTGTTGATACACTTTTGTCGCAGTTGCTTGCAAAAGCTGAGATGCCTGTGATTATTGCTCTAGACCAAACTGATTTTTCCTCTTCTTCTTTCAGGGCCCATCTCCAAGTTTGGAAACTGCCAATCTTTGTCGCTGCCGAGAAAGGTTTGATGGTGATGACGACTTGATGGTCTGAACCGTCGAAGCAGGATATTACAATCCTGGTTTTACGCTGTTGCTGCGACGACTGATAGGGACTTGTTATGGTTTTGCACTTGTTTATCTTATGAACTGATATGCTTGTGACAACCTAACCTGTTTCAATTTTTTAATCTTCAGGTCCCCAACTTTCTGTTTTAGGGCAATGATGTTGAACTGAGCCCTTCAGAGAAGACGCTATGATCTTGTTTGTTGCTCGCGTTGTGAGCAGAATGGCACATTGGTTTGTCATGGTGACTTTCCATTGCTAATTACTCTTTCTGGCTGTTGATTAATGGTGGTTTGTCTTTTTTCTGATACAGCTTGTTACTCTGATTTCGGCCTTGCACATTCGTTTGCTGCATTGTCCGATTTTTCTTTTATGATGCTTATGAGCTCATGTTGGTGCAGTTTGTGATCTCATCTGACTCAATTATGTCGCTTTTCATGATGTGAACTGTGTTGTGGAACTAAGTCTGTTTTGGTGTAATTGTGGCTTCAGAGCTGATGCAGTTTTGGGAATTCAGGTTTGGAAAAACTTGTGCTGTTTGTTGTGCGAGAAGAGGCTATGATGTTGGATAATTTTTCTTTGAACTTCTCTGGGTTTGTTCGTTTTTGAATTGAATTTCTTTGGCTCTAATGTTTGTGAATTAGATTACTTCTTTCAACCTTGTACAGCTTATGATTTGTTTGTTGAACCTTGGGTGACAGATTTGCTTGATTTGGTTCTTTTCCGTGCGTCTTTCGAACGACTGTTTGTGGCTGCGACTTTTAGGCTATGATGTTCACACTGAGCCTTGGATTCTATACTTGAATTTTCAATGTGACTTGCTCATTTGGTTTATTACACTGCTGCTGATTGTGATTTGATGCTGAAACCGAGCTTATGCTGATGCGAATTCTGTCGTGGCTTATTTCCGTTCAGATTTGGTGTTTGATTTTCACGGGTTCGCTTGTGTGGTTCAGAGTTGATACAGCTGTGAAATTTGGTTTACTTGATAGTGTCCCAAAAATTATTTACTTGATGGAATGGTGTTTTTAATTTGTTTTTGAACCGAATCCAATTATGGCAAATCAAATCAGTCCCACTTCTTTTACTCTCTCTTTCTCTCGGCAGTCCCTTATGATAAGAACAATAACTACCTGATCTGACGCCGATGGCTCAGATTGGTAACGGGAGTAGGATGCGGCTTTAGTCGTGCCCTCCCGACACTCGATGATGATAATGTTCTGAGAGTGTCAAACAATCTTCTAACCTCTTTTCCTGTGGTTTGTTCTGCTTTGATGTGCAGGTGATCAAGGGTTGCGTGAAGAACTCAAGAGAAGACCAATGAAGAAACTTGTAGTTTTTATCTCTTTTTAGGACTTTAGGACCTAGAATAGATACCCATTGTAAATGTATAATCCTTTTGTAAATGAAAGATCATCATGAATAAAATCCACAAATTACTTCCATTTCAACTTGTAATTCTAGATGGTGTGAAATAAAATCCAGTAAATATTCATTTCTATTTTCTCAATTATGAATTTAAATATCCATGAATAATCATTCATTATTTATTTAAATTCAACTTTGATTTGTAGCTTATGAACATTCATGAATAAAAGCTCACAAATATTAAAACTTAACCTCTCCTTTGCTTTTTATAAATGATATCCCGCCATATGATTATATCCAAACATATTCAAATTAAAACCTCGTTGATCACATCTCTTCTCAAAATAACCTTAACAGTATCCACTCCCTTTTCAACCCAGCTTTATAAAAGGAAACAAAACTGTTTGGAAACGTTTCAGAATCAAACAAAGCACGGCCCCGAGTCCAATCATATTTCTGACAAAACATACTGGCACCTTGACCCAAATGGTAAATAAATACCTCAGAACGTAATAACAGCCCGTTTTCAAGAAATTAGCAGAATTTGCGTGAAATGACCAAAATACCCCTGGGACCAACCAAATCTGCAAAACAAACACCTCCACAACTTGTTAGTGGTTAGCAAATGTTCATAGGAGATGATATGCGAAATGCCGGACTAAATGTAAGGGTAAAATTTGGGGTATTACAGTTGCCCCTATTTAAATAGCTACACCGGACGATTTGAGTGACAGAGACTCGAGGAATCGTGGTGGAGAGATTTAAATATAGATAACCGAAAATTTTGCCCTTATATGCGACGATATGCAATGCTATGGACAAAACTGGAACGACTTAATGCAGATGATGCCATGACTATGATATGATGCGTATGCTGGAATAATGAATGCGAAAATGCTGACGAACATGACGACACCGAGACAGACGCCATGAGAAGAACACACTGGGGGCAGTGATGCGCTGAGACACAATACAACACTGGGGGAATTCTAAAAAAATGATAGTCAACTGGTGCGAATGACCAATTGTCACTTTTAGAAAAAGGAACGAGATCCTCAAATGGAGATGGCATCTGTGAGACGGCCTCCACTGGGGAATCTAAAGGATAAAAACTGAATCGCGTACGATTGCAAGATCGCTTATAGAATGCTGGAGCATTGAGCAAAGAATAACATCCAAGCTTCTGTAAACTATCCCTCGTGACACGATCAAACGAACTTCTCGGAAATCCGTATCAAATATACAGGGTAAAGACCGACTGTATGCCAAAATAAATGGACTTTAATGGGAGATGCCCTGATAAGTTTCTCGGGAGAACTGTCGCTTATCGTTGGAAGGGACTTATGTGCAAAAATGGATAAGCACTCAAATAAAGAGGCTGCTGCTTATCTGATAAATAAATCTTCTCGCATTTAAGGTCGGCGCCTGGAATACGATTCTGATTCTTCTCTTACTGACGGATAAATAAACTTCTTCATGCTTCAAGATCGTGCTCTCCTGAACATGAAAAGGGTAAACTGAACTTCCTCATACTTCAGAATCGTGCTCTCCTGAATATGAAACTGGATGACTGAATGTACTCATATTTCAGAACCGTGCTCTCCTGAATATGATTTGGTTGTAAATGAATTTTTCCATACTTCAGAATCGTGCTCTCCTGAATATGAAACTGGATAATCGAACTTCCTCATAACTCAGAATCGTGCTCTCCTGAATATGATTCGGCTCCTGAAATTTCCTCATTCTTCAGAATCGTGCTCTCCTGAAAAACGGCCAACTGAACTTCCTCATAACTCAGAATCGTGCTCTCCTGAATATGATTCCGCTCCTTCTTTTACTAAAGGATAAATGAACTTCTTCATAACTTCAGAATCGTGCTCTCCTGAATATGATTCCGCTCAAACCTCCCCGTAACTCAGGATCGTGCTTTCCTGAATACGATTTGGGTTCATACCCCAAGACGGCAGGTAAATGGAAGCCCAACTGCTCCATGGAGATGGCCATTTGCTGCGAGTCATAACGAGGATAGGATCGACTTCTTAGGTGAGAAATGTCGTATGTTGATGCTGTAAAATGTAAAGTGTAAAGGGTTGTAACATGTAGGATTGTAAAGTGTTGTACTGGTAGATTTTCCAGGCGTGAACTGTCGTGTATCCGTAAAGGATTGTAGTTGATCTTCTTGAAAGATAGTGCAAAATAAATGCACGTCCGGGTACAGTGATAAACTTCTCAAGCGAGATAGTCGCGTATCTGTCATGGTATGGTGAAAACCTTTAGATGGTGCAAAATAAATGCACGTCCGGTTGGGATTGACGACCGACAAGACTGAGATTCAATCTAGGATCGAGCTAGAAAGAAGACTGGTAATCAAGACTCCATCGAGGGAATGAACTCGACGGGTAGATATCTTATCCTGGCGAGGAAAGACAGCTGAAGTAACCGTCATCCACGAGGATCGAGCTCCGTAGGGAAACTGGAAACAAGTAAGTATTTTATGCTTAGGGCTGACAATCTATTTGGAGAGAATGGACAAACCCAGTTACTCGGTGGTAACGACCGATGGTAGAGACACAATGAACCTGGGCATGCTAACGCGTATGTTAATGAATATGTTAATATGAATGTATGTTAATGTCTATGTATGTTAGATGTTATGAAATGAGTATGTAACGAGTATGTAATGAATATGTAATGAATATGTAATGAATATGTAATGAATATGTAATGAAATAGGCATGTGATGCTTATGCCCTTGCGTATGCTGACGAAACAGACTAGAGACGGGACGAGAGATGAAATAAACATCTCGACGGAAATACCCTGCGTTCTCTGCAACCAATACGTCAATCATGGGTAAGAAAGATCAATGGTAGAACCAAATCTGGTTTTAAAGTTCTGAATTCTCTGGGGATAAGGTAATCTGCTTGAGTGCATAGTACTATGTCTTCACCTGGGGAGAAGAAAACCTGAGGGACACTTTTGAGTTACCCAAGAAAAAGTTGTCAGCTTATAGTCCCTCTGGGGACTGTCACTGGGCAATGGTTTGAAAGTGTTTCTGCAATAATGATATTTCCGGGGAATGAAGAGATCCTGTCGGAATTTCCACTAGTCAAAGTAATTTATTACATTTCAAATTTGTTTTGTTTTTGAAAAATAGTTTTGAAAAATCTACAATGCACCTTTCATTTTCAAATTTTAAGAATAAACGCATTTTGCATAACAATAGAAAATAAAGAGCAATGCACCAAGGAATGTAAGTAACGAGATGGTATCTTTTATTAAAGGGTGGCTGCTTGCTGAAGGCATAGCTCCACAGATGATTACATTTTGAAATTGGCAACATGGGAAAAAGGTACATCGAATCCAATGACACCTACTGACACTAATAACTAAGACTAATCCAGAATCCTGCTTTGGGCAAGGATGAAAGAACTGAAACATGGCTCTCATGCGAAAAGTGTGTCTTCTGATGCAATGAAATGCCTCTGTCCCTAACTTTTGCCTGGACCGCCCTTTCGGGTTTTCAATCCACCGGGACGCTCTTTTTTGCCTAAGCCGCCCTTTCGGGTTTTCGACTTAGCGAGCTTTTTATTATTATTATTATTATTTTTTTTCAACCCTTACTTTTGCCTAAGTCGCCTTTTGCAGGTTTTCGACTTAGCGGGTCTTTAGGCATAATATTTTCGGACTGCATCAGAATTCACAGGGTGCGCTAGTTCTTCACCGTCCATTGTCGTAAGTATTAGAGACCCTCCGGAGAAGACGGTCTTTACAACGAACGGGCCTTCATAATTGGGCATCCACTTTCCACGCATATCTTTATGTACTGGTAAGATCTTTTTGAGTACGAGCTCTCCTTGACGGAACTCACGGATACGAATCTTTTTATCAAACGCTCTTTTCATCCGTTTCTGATATAATTGCCCATGGCACATGGCTGTCAAGCGCTTCTCGTCAATGAGATTCAACTGATCCAATCTGTCCTGAACCCACTCAGCTTCCTCAAGTTCAGCTTCCATTAACACTCTTAGCGAAGGTATCTCTACTTCGATGGGGAGCACGGCGTCCATTCCATATACTAGTGAGAAAGGTGTTGCCCCTGTCGAAGTTCTTACTGAGGTTCTGTATCCATGCAAAGCAAACGGTAACATCTCATGCCAATCTTTGTAAGTCACAACCATCTTTTGCAGGATCTTCTTGATATTTTTATTTGCAGCTTCAACGGCCCCATTCATCTTAGGACGGTACGGAGAAGAGTTATGGTGAGTGATCTTGAAATTGTCACACAACTCTTTCATAGTCTTATTATTCAGATTGGTGCCATTGTCAGTTATTATCCGGCTTGGGACTCCATAGCGGCAGATGATTTCTTTCCTGATGAAGCGGGCAACCACTTGCTTGGTCACGTTGGCGTAGGAGACAACCTCTACCCATTTGGTGAAATAATCAATGGCAACAAGGATGAAACGATGTCCATTAGAAGCTTTTGGCTCAATTGCCCCAATCATGTCTATGCCCCACATAGAGAACGGCCATGGTGAAGACAACACATTCAACGGTGACGGAGGTACGTGCATTTTATCAGCATAAATTTGGCACTTATGGCATTTCCTAGCGTATCGGATGCAGTCGGCTTCCATGGTTAACCAGTAATACCCAGCCCTTAACATCTTCTTGGACATAGCGTAACCATTGGCATGAGTCCCGAAGGTCCCTTCATGAATTTCCTGCAGTAACATGTCCGCTTCCCGTTTATCAACACATCTGAGCAGGACCATGTCGTGATTTCTCTTGTACAACACACCATTACTGATAAAGAATTTGGACGCCAATCTTCTCAATGTCTTTTTGTCCAGACTAGTAGCACCATCGGGATACTCCTGCTTGGCGAGGTAGTTCTTGATATCATGAAACCAAGGCTTTTCATCCACCTCAACTTCTTCGACCATCTGACAATAAGCGGGCTCAACCTTGCGCTCAATATGGATAAGAGGTGCTTCATTAACAAACTTAACTTTCCACATGGATGCTAACATGGCTAATGTATCAGCTACGTGATTCTCGGATCTAGGAACATGCTCGAACTCTATCTCGTCGAAATACTTGATCAGCTCAATAATATAGTCTTTATAAGGGATTAACTTCTCATTCTTCGTTTCCCATTTGCCCTATACTTGGTAAATAACCAAGGCTGAGTCACCACCTACTTTAAGAAGTTTGATTCGGAGGTGAATCGCTGCTTCGAGGCCGAGGATGCACGCTTCATACTCTGCAACGTTATTAGTACACTCAAAGTCCAACCTTGCGGTAAATGGGGTAAATCCACCTTTTGGATTCATCAAAACGGCGCCTATACCATGCCCATTGAAATTCGAGGAACCATCAAACATCATCTTCCACCAAAGACCTGGTTCTGGGCCTTCGCTCGGATCTGGCTCTTCACAATCTCTTTTAATCAACAAAATATCCTCATCAGGAAAATCGAGCTTAAGAGGTTCATAATCTTCCACTGGCTGGTCTGCAAGGTAATCAGATAAGATACTACCCTTAATCGCCTTCTGGGGTACATACTGGATGTCATATTCGGATAACAACATGTGCCAACGGGCTAGCTTCCCGGTTTGAGCAGGTTTTTCGAAAATATACTTGATCGGATCCATTTTAGAAATCAATAACGTGGTATGACAGACCATATATTGCCGAAGGCGCTTAGCGGCCCATGCCAATGCACAACAAGTTTTCTCTAATGGTGAGTATCTGTTTTCGCAATCGGTAAACTTCTTGCTCAGGTAATAAATCGCATGTTCCTTTTTCCCAGCCTCATCATGTTGTCCAAGCACACAACCCATAGACTTCTCGAGAACAGTAAGGTACATAAACAACGGTCTTCCAGGTACGGGAGGGATCAGAATAGGGGGATCTTGCAAATAACCTTTAATCTTCTCAAACGCTTTCTGACAATCAGGGTTCCACTTAACTGTCTGCCCCTTGCAAAGCAACTTGAATATCGGCTCACAAGTAGCGGTCATATTAAAGATAAACCTGGAAATGTAATTCAGACGTCCCAGAAAACCCCTAACTTGCGTCTCGGTTCGCGGAGCCGGCATATCTTGAATGGCTCGGACTTTGTCAGGATCTACCTCAATCCCTCGCTGGCTAACAATGAAACCAAGCAATTTTCCGGATCTGACACCGAAGGTACATTTTGCAGGATTCAATTTCAACTGGTATTTCCTGAGTCGTTCAAACAGCTTCACCAAATGGTCTAAATGCTCCTCTTCACTTTGAGATTTGGCTATCATATCGTCCACATACACCTCAATCTCTTTGTGCATCATATCATGAAAAAGAGTGGTCATAGCACGTTGGTAAGTTGCCCCTGCATTCTTTAAACCGAAGGGCATGACTTTGTAGCAGAAGGTTCCCCAAGGAGTAATGAAAGTAGTCTTCTCTCGATCATCGGGATCCATCTTGATCTGATTATAGCCAGAGAAACCATCCATAAATGAAAACAACGCAAAACTGGCCGTATTGTCTACCAGTGTGTCAATATGTGGCAGTGGGAAGTCGTCTTTTGGACTTGCTTTGTTCAGGTCCCTGTAGTCTACACACATCCTAACCTTACCGTCCTTCTTAGGTACCGGCACAATGTTGGCAACCCAATCTGGATATTTTGCGACTGCCAAGAAACCTGCATCCAACTGCTTTTTAACCTCATCTCGAATCTTCAAAGCCATGTCGGGTCTCGTTCTTCGAAGCTTTTGTTTGATAGGCGGACAATCTGGCTTAAGCGGCAACTTGTGAACAACAATATCCGTGTCTAGGCCCGACATATCTTGATACGACCAAGCGAACACATCAACATACTCTTTTAACAACTCAATCAACCTCGGCCTAATCTCCGTCCCAAGCATTGCACCAATTTTGACCTCTTTCTTGCTCTTATCTGTACCGAGATTAATTAAGTCCACCTGCTCTTTATGCGGTTGAAGCTCTGTGTACTCGTACTCAATCAATCTTGTCAGTTCCGCGGGTACTTCAAAATCTTCTTCACCCTCATCCTCAGCTTGATTGATGGGTGCATCCCAGTCAGGAGTGTCAGTAAAGTCATTGGATCCAACAAGGTTTACGATATCTCTGCATGATGGAAAGCTTACTTAATTAAAATGCTCGAAGATATGTAAGAATGAAATGCTGTTTTTTTTTATTATTATTTTTTGGAAGAAAGGTTGCCAATTTCATTCTTAAAGGTGAAAACGAAGAACGCAAATGAACCAAAGTGGAATTGAACAAAAATGCTTTTATTAATATCCTTTTAGAAATGAAAGGTGGCCCAGTAACAGCGACCCTATAGCCTTGGGCAGAGCTATGGATTTTTATTTGAAAATGTAAATGAAACTTAAAAAAAACAATTACTTTGACAAGGGAAAAATAACAGGGATCTCTACGGCCTCCCAGTTGTTCAAAACTGCATCACCCTTAAACACCAGGTTGCTCAGCTCTTTATTTTTCTCACAGTCACTGATGGCATTGACTTGGAAACCTCCGCTGACAAATACTTCTTGGATAACCTTCGGACGCCCTTCGACGGTCGTGGCAGCTCCATTCTGAGTTGGTTTGTAACCCAACCCAGAGCGATCAGTCTTGGTCTTGACATCAATTACCTCTCCCCAGCCTTCAGGAATGCCCCTGTCAATTGTTGCTTTGGTACTCTTCAGAGATGCAAAAGATGGATTACCCTGACCCACTGTCTCTTCGACCTCCAGCAGAACAGCATTGGCGATCTCAAGTGCTTGAAAGGAAATGTCTAAAGCATTCTCATCGGCCTCGATGTAACGGAAAGAGGACAGGTTGCTGACCATCAGATCCTCCTCACCGTGTATAATAACCAACTTTCCATCGATCACGAATTTCATCTTTTGATGTAACGTTGAGGTCACTGCCCCAGCGGCATGGATCCACGGCCTTCCAAGTAAACAACTGTAATTGGGATTAATATCCATGACTTGAAACGTGATACTAAAAACTTGCGGACCAATCAGGATAGGAAGCTCAACCTCCCCCATTACCGATCGGCGAGAGCCATCGAAAGCCTTGACAACCAAAGGAGTAGGTTTCAACACAGTCTCTTTACAAGCCAACTTATCAAGAACCCTCTTGGGTAGAACATTCAGAGAAGAGCCGGTGTCCACTAGCACTCTCGCTAAATTGTCCTCTTGACATTTTACCGATATATGTAAAGCACGATTATGGTTCGGACCCTCCTTCGGTAACTCTTCATTGCTGAAACTGAGGGTGTTACAGGCGGTCAAATTGGCAATCACACTATTAAATCGACTGGTGCTAATATCTTGATCCACATGTGCTTGAGTCAAAACCTTCTGCAAGGCCATCCTATGAGCGGGTGAATTCATCAACAGAGATAAAATCGAAATCTTGGAAGGAGTCTGATGAAGTTGGTCAATAACTTTATAGTCACTTTTCTTGATGATCCTCAAAAATTCAGCATCTTCATCATTCGTAACGGCTCCCTTACCTTTGTCTTTGGCAGGCACTGGGATATTAGTCGTTTCCTTAGGTGGATCCTCATTAGAATGGGGAGTATACACACGGCCACTGCGAGTCATCCTGCTTACCTCTGCGATATTGGTCACCGTGCCCTTAACCTCTTCATTTGGAATAACCTTCCCGGATTCCTTGTCAATCATCGTCACGTCATATTTCCAAGGCACAGCCTTAGGATCACTGAAAGGAAATGGACTCGGTCTTCGAATAACTATAGGCTTAGGCTGATTCACTTCAGGGATATGCGACCTTGGTATATCGAACACGAGGTTGGCGGAGCCTGCCCCTGATAGATTAAACACTGGTACCTTACCCTTTGATTCAGGCTGATGGAAGACAGGCTCAACCACGGCGACTACATCCTTCTTGGCTTGGCTTGTCACTTGTAAAACACCCTCATTAATCAGCCTCTGAACATCATTCTGAACCAACACACAACCCTTAGTACTGGCTTCACAACTTACACATGCAACGTGGGAAGTATCTACTAAACCAGCTTCAAACAGTTTCGAATGGAACATTTTGAGAGGAGTCTTAATCTGTTCAACGTCAAGGGCATAACCATCCCCCGAATCGACACTAACGGCATTGACACTCTCATGGTTAGGAAAAGGGTTCTTCTTAACATTTGGTTGAGGATCTTCGAATGACAAAATCTTCTTTTCCAATAAATCCCTGACAATATTTTTGAGAGCATAACAATTCTCCAGATCATGGCCAGGCGCACCCTCATGAAATAAACAATGAGCAGCGGCGTTGTAATTGGCGGGTAGAGGATTAGGAGGCGGACCCAAAGCCCGAGTGGTGATTAGACCTTGCTTGACCAAAGAGGGATACAACTCGGTAAAAGTCATCGGAATTGGCGGACAAGGCTTATACGTTCTTCTATTCGGAACATTCCGGCGAGGAGCCGGACTCTCTGGCTGTTGAGGAGCAGGAGTATTGGGTGCCTGTAGGTAGTTGACAGGAGGCGGATAAACAGGAGGTTGTTGCATAGGTTGGTACATAGGAACCTGTTGATTGAAAGAAGGAGTAATAGCTGCCACATAGGGTTGTTGAGCATATTGGACTGGGTACCCTTGAGGTTGAGCATAACCTTGCGGATGCCGATAAAAGCGTTCCCTTGGTCTACCAGAGGATATAGCATTAGTCTCACTCTCCTTCTTTTTCTGGGAGCTATACGGAGGTTTCTTCGGCTGATCCTTAGAAGTACCATGATTATTTGTCATTTTACCACTTTTCATACCCAATTCAATCTTGACACCCACAGCAACGATGTCGGAGAAATTTGAAGTCACACTACCCACCATTCTCTCGTAAAATTCTGGACGGACCGTGTCGACAAACCAATCAGCTAACTCTTTCTCGGTCAAAGGAGGTTCTACCTGCGAAGCAGTCTCTCTCCACCTTTGAGCATACTCTTTGAATGACTCAGAATTCTTTTGTGACATACTCAGCAACTGTCTTCTGTCAGGAGCCAGATCCATATTGTACTTGTAGTGTTTGATGAAAGCGTCAGATAAATCTTGAAAACTCTTAACGCGAGACTGGTCTAAAGTTAAATACCACTTGGAAGAAGCACCCTTCAAACTGTCTTGGAAGCAATGAATCATCAGTTTATCATTCTCAACATGGGCAGCCATTTTGCGATAATACATGATCAAATGACTCTTAGGACAGGTGGCACCTTCATAGCGATCGAAGTTCGGAGTTTTGAACTTCGGGGGAATAACCAAACCTGAGACCAAACAAACATCCCTTGCAGCAGTCCCAAAAATTTGATCACCCTCTACCTTCTTCAATCTCTGGACGATAGTGTTTACTTCCTCACGAAGCTTATCATGTTTCTCATAACCCTCAACATTCTCATCAAGATTATCAAAAACTGTCTCATTGAAATACGGTTGCGCACGGGTGTGTACAACAGGTGGTGCAAAGATAGGAGCCCCCCTAGAAACTTCAGAAAACAAGGGCACGGCCTGCTGAACAGGCTGATTAATCGGAACAGTGGCTTGAGGAGGCACAAAACCGGGAGCAAGACCATAAGGTGGGTCCCTTGCTACGGTCACACTTGGTGAAGGGTCCACAGTAACGCCGGTAATCTCAGAAACAACAGTGGGCTGGGTATCCATCTTAGCATTCATGACATGTAACAATTCCATCATACGCCCCATACCCCCTCGAAGGTCTTCAAGTTCATTGCTAAGGAGATCAATCTCTTTTGCCTGATCCTCCATTCTTTTCCGAGTTTGAGCTCTGGTGTTGTATTGGTGCCGAGAACTCAGGGTGACAGAACTGGAAGGTGAGAGAACCGAGTGTGAGAAATCGGGAGACACATGCAATGCAAAAAAGTAAATGATGCTAAAATGTGAATGTAAATGAAGATTTCATGGAATTCAAAACATTTACTAATGTCGTGGGGTACCAAAGAAATCTTTTTCTTGTTTTTTCATTTTATATATATATTTTTTTTATTTATGGTATCCCGCGATATCCATAAATGGTGTTTGAACTCCATGAAATACAATGCGATGAGATGCTTTATGGATGCAACGCATGAAAACACACAAAGTCCTAGGTTAAAGGCTCGCATGAGGTCCAAAGGCAAGTACCCTCCCCTGAAGTTAGATGGTTCATCCTGTCCTACAAAAGTAACCAGGTTCTAAGGGATCTCAATATCATTGATCCTTCACAAGGGTGGTTGTTCAGAAGGCAACTTACTTGCCAACCAAAACCCTCCAAGTTTAAGATCTCAATGAGCGTAGTATCGAGTGTCAACCAACTTCAGTCTGCACCAAAGCCGGTTACCTCACTACTTTCTAAAGGCCAAGATGAGTTAACTAGGGTTCTAAAAGTCAGTTAGTGCATTGACAACACATGGCAGCCTCAATATTATCCTCAACTTGACTTAAGGAATATAAGCACCAACCAAGAAGTCGCACTAACTATGGCCACCAGATCAACCGTATCGATATACGTCGTACAGTTTCCTTGGTCTATTGCCATTTACCTAAGGTACACTAGATCCGGGTGTAGGACTCATCTCACCGCACAAGGAACAGTCCCACAATCAAAGCACAAATATATACATGCAAATGAATAATAACACAGATAGTAATAAATATGAACAAGTTAGGGATAACCCTCAAAAGTTAAAGTTAGAGTCCCCAGTGAAGTCGCCATTTTCTGTTGCGGTGGAAATAGGATCACAAACTATTAATGAGTTTGAATCACAATTCAGTTCACAACCGCTCTTTGATTTATCCGAAGGAAAAGGTCAAAAGAGGGAAAACCTATTTTGCATCGTAAACACAATGCGGGGAAAGATCTAGGGTTCGGGGGTTGGTTAAATTTAGGGAAGGTATTAGCACCCTAAACTTCTGTAGTACTCTACAGGAACCTTTTGTTCAGATGTTTACTATTTGCTTTATTTATTTGCTTAAGGTATATGTACAAAGGATTAAAAGTGAGGAAAGAGACCTAAGGGGTTAATTCTAAGTTTACTCGGCAAGACATCGCATCTTGTGCCTACGTATCCTTACGGGAGTGGAATTAGAGTAATCGTAGTTCCCCTCAAAAGGGAGGTTAGAAACTTCTTGACTGTGGTCAAGGTCTCAAGGGGAATAAACATGTCTTAAGGACACGCTTACGCGGAGTGTAGAAACTCCAATATCTACGTTGAATTGTTAAGTTGTAATTAGGGTTAAATTAGGGATTCCACGGCGGGAAACCCTAAAATGAGCGCGGCGGCTCTTTGACCTAATGCTAGGGGTAAAATTGTAATTTTGCCTGCGGCGAGGCATTTGTGAAAATTAGGGTTTGTAAAGGTGTAAGGGTTTGAAGTTGAGGACTATTGGCGCGGCGACCAAAAGCTAGACCTAACCTTCGGATGTGAGTGATGTGATAGAATAATAGTGATAAAAATGTGAGAAATTTAAATCATGCAAGCGGAAATAAGATGCGGAAAGTGAGCGCGATTGTTCGTTCGCGAGGTTACAACCGAGAAGCAGTTACAATAATAATGAAACTTAAATGAAAACACAACGCAATAACAGTAAACATAAGCTGCAAAAATGAACACACGCATTAGTAAGCGAAGTTAGACGGTGATCGGACGAGTCCTGAGACAAGAGTGCAATGTTGAAGGTTTTTTTCTGTTGTTTTTAAAGAAAAAGTGTTAATTAAATTTATAGAAGAAAGAGTAATGTTAATTTTAAAAAAATATTTTAAATTTAATCTAAAAAAGGGCTTTAAATTTTATATTTAAAAAATATTTTAAGTTATTTATTAAAAAAAAGGTTTTTATTTTTATTATATATAAAAAAAGGTTTTTTTTTAATTTTATTTATTTTAAAAAAACAGTTTTAAATACTTAATATAATATTAATTATAGAAAAACAAATAATAAAATAAAAAGATGAGAAAACTAAAAGGGGTTGGGCTGGTATGTCAAAACAACGAGTTAGGGTTTATGAACCCCTTCACGGCGCCGTTGTGCCTCTCATTCTTCTCCATGTCCGATTCTCATCGTTCTTCACTTGCATGCTTAGTTCTTCTCAATTATCCTGAAACATACATGAAAACATGATTAAACACAGATCTTTATCTCACTCTTCGAATGCTTCGATGGCGAGATTGTGCGTTGGAGAGCGATGATGACGATACGGTCTGAGCTTCAAGGGGGTTTGCCCGTTGTTGTACGAAACGGCGCCGGTGGACCTCCTTCGGTTGACTCGTCTGCGCTTTAGTGATGCACTTGATGATTTCTTCCGTTAGTTCCTTGTTCTCTGCTTGCGACCCTTCTTCGTTTTCGCCGTTAACCCGTTAGGGTTTTTAATCGGTGGTTTTTCAGGGTTTCTCGATCCTCTTCTTCGCCTTCCTCTCCCTTTTCTACGAGGTGATGTTGTGTCCTTTTATAATCTCTCCTTTTGGGCTTTTGTTGGGTTTTTTACATTACTGAGATATGATTCTGATTGAAATTGATTTGATTTGATTTCTGTTATCTTTTCTGGTAGGATTCGAAACTGAGATTGGATTTGATATCGATTTATCTCTGATATGTTCTGATTTCCTTTTTCAGATTTGATTTGGGACTCATTGCTGGTATGACTTATTTTGGTTCGAACTTTCCTATTTGGAGTGTATATTTCTGGTTTGCTTCAATTGGATATGCTTCGAATTGCTTTCAGAAACGGGCTTATTTTGATCTGTTTTGGAACCAAACTTATTTGTGATCTATTTGATTTTGCATATTTTGAATTGTTAAGCCCTCACAAGTAGAAGAGTTATTCTCTATGGGTGTCTCATTCATTTTAGTCATGATCATAGACGCAGATGAGTTATTGCTAGAGGATGTGCTTATCTCTTCTGTTATTGAGATGCCTGTTATGGTTGTTTGTACGAGCTTACCTGTTGATACACTTTTGTCGCAGTTGCTTGCAAAAGCTGAGATGCCTGTGATTATTGCTCTAGACCAAACTGATTTTTCCTCTTCTTCTTTCAGGGCCCATCTCCAAGTTTGGAAACTGCCAATCTTTGTCGCTGCCGAGAAAGGTTTGATGGTGATGACGACTTGATGGTCTGAACCGTCGAAGCAGGATATTACAATCCTGGTTTTACGCTGTTGCTGCGACGACTGATAGGGACTTGTTATGGTTTTGCACTTGTTTATCTTATGAACTGATATGCTTGTGACAACCTAACCTGTTTCAATTTTTTAATCTTCAGGTCCCCAACTTTCTGTTTTAGGGCAATGATGTTGAACTGAGCCCTTCAGAGAAGACGCTATGATCTTGTTTGTTGCTCGCGTTGTGAGCAGAATGGCACGTTGGTTTGTCATGGTGACTTTCCATCGCTAATTACTCTTTCTGGCTGTTGATTAATGGTGGTTTGTCTTTTTTCTGATACAGCTTGTTACTCTGATTTCGGCCTTGCACATTCGTTTGCTGCATTGTCCGATTTTTCTTTTATGATGCTTATGAGCTCATGTTGGTGCAGTTTGTGATCTCATCTGACTCAATTATGTCGCTTTTCATGATGTGAACTGTGTTGTGGAACTAAGTCTGTTTTGGTGTAATTGTGGCTTCAGAGCTGATGCAGTTTTGGGAATTCAGGTTTGGAAAAACTTGTGCTGTTTGTTGTGCGAGAAGAGGCTATGATGTTGGATAATTTTTCTTTGAACTTCTCTGGGTTTGTTCGTTTTTGAATTGAATTGCTTTGGCTCTAATGTTTGTGAATTAGATTACTTCTTTCAACCTTGTACAGCTTATGATTTGTTTGTTGAACCTTGGGTGACAGATTTGCTTGACTTGGTTCTTTTCCGTGCGTCTTTCGAACGACTGTTTGTGGCTGCGACTTTTAGGCTATGATGTTCACACTGAGCCTTGGATTCTATACTTGAATTTTCAATGTGACTTGATCATTTGGTTTATTACACTGCTGCTGATTGTGATTTGATGCTGAAACCGAGCTTATGCTGATGCGAATTCTGTCGTGGCTTATTTCCGTTCAGATTTGGTGTTTGATTTTCACGGGTTCGCTTGTGTGGTTCAGAGTTGATACAGCTGTGAAATTTGGTTTACTTGATAGTGTCCCAAAAATTATTTACTTGATGGAATGGTGTTTTTAATTTGTTTTTGAACCGAATACAATTATGGCAAATCAAATCAGTCCCACTTCTTTTACTCTCTCTTTCTCTCGGCAGTCCCTTATGATAAGAACAATAACTACCTGATCTGACGCCGATGGCTCAGATTGGTAACGGGAGTAGGATGCGGCTTTAGTCGTGCCCTCCCGACACTCGATGATGATAATGTTCTGAGAGTGTCAAACAATCTTCTAACCTCTTTTCCTGTGGTTTGTTCTGCTTTGATGTGCAGGTGATCAAGGGTTGCGTGAAGAACTCAAGAGAAGACCAATGAAGAAACTTGTAGTTTTTATCTCTTTTTAGGACTTTAGGACCTAGAATAGATACCCATTGTAAATGTATAATCCTTTTGTAAATGAAAGATCATCATGAATAAAATCCACAAATTACTTCCATTTCAACTTGTAATTCTAGATGGTGTGAAATAAAATCCAGTAAATATTCATTTCTATTTTCTCAATTATGAATTTAAATATCCATGAATAATCATTCATTATTTATTTAAATTCAACTTTGATTTGTAGCTTATGAACATTCATGAATAAAAGCTCACAAATATTAAAACTTAACCTCTCCTTTGCTTTTTATAAATGATATCCCGCCATATGATTATATCCAAACATATTCAAATTAAAACCTCGTTGATCACATCTCTTCTCAAAATAACCTTAACAGTATCCACTCCCTTTTCAACCCAGCTTTATAAAAGGAAACAAAACTGTTTGGAAACGTTTCAGAATCAAACAAAGCACGGCCCCGAGTCCAATCATATTTCTGACAAAACATACTGGCACCTTGACCCAAATGGTAAATAAATACCTCAGAACGTAATAACAGCCCGTTTTCAAGAAATTAGCAGAATTTGCGTGAAATGACCAAAATACCCCTGGGACCAACCAAATCTGCAAAACAAACACCTCCACAACTTGTTAGTGGTTAGCAAATGTTCATAGGAGATGATATGCGAAATGCCGGACTAAATGTAAGGGTAAAATTTGGGGTATTACACTTCCTAACCGTGAGAGCTGAGAAAATGATCTTGTACTTTTTGGAAAGCCTCAAATATGATCTGCAACTTTCATGTTTACTTGAAGTTCAAATACCAAATGAAACTATGTAAAAAATCCCATTGAAGTTGGCTAAAAATTTAACTTATAAACCCAAAAAGTATGAAAATTTCTAAGTGTTTTTCCCCTTTTGCCTTGTTTTTGCTTATAACTCAAAATCCATTCATTTTTTGATCACAGGTCACTATGACACTTTTTAGGGCTCCTCAAGACCTTTCCAACAAGCTTTGAACCACTCTATTTGTACATGTAGTTAGGAAGTTATGGCTTAGCCCTTTTCAAAACCCTAATTTCCCGACTTTTCGATTATTTCTCAATTCTTGACCCAATGGTCATAAAACTTCATGATTAGATATGACATCATATTGGGAACATAATTAGCTTCAGTTTTGGGTCAAAACCCTGTTGGTCAATAGGTTGACTTTTTCGTCAGACGAACCGAACGATCGACAAACTTCAAATCGACTGGTAGTGTTATGGGTTCCTTGAGGCCTTAAAACTTCTTGTGTAGACTTCTTTAAGTCATATGAGCCTTATGGGCCATGATTCCATCATTGGAGACCTCCTTAGGTCAAAATTTAAATTATAGTTGACTTTTCCAATCAGAAACCCTAATTTAGGTTCCTGGACTGCATTGTTCTTCTTTCTTGGGTGACAACCTCAAATTGGATTCATACTTGATGATATATAGAATTTTTACATAGATAATGAATCCAAAACCTTGACTGATCAACCCATAGAAACCCTGATTCCTGGCTGTGTGAAACCTTAATTCACCTGCATCTTAACAAAGATCAAACTTGAAAGAGGTTAAGGTTAGATAAACAATGCTGATGCCCTAGAATGATAATGTGATATAGGGGTCAAAATTTGGGGTATAACAGGTGGTACAAGTTTTTTTTGAGGATTGAGAGAGTTTGGAGAGTTTTTTAGAGTGAGAAGTTGAAAATGAAGAATGAGGGAGGAGAAGAGACTCTGGCGCGAATGTATTCTGATTTATTCTGAAGCTATATAAACAGAAACATTACGTAGATGTAGCTCTGGAAAAAACCAACATTAAGCAAAAAAAGGATGCGTTCAAAGATACATCTCCAAAAAATAGAGGAATTTTTAGAAGCACGCATGGTGCCTAAGAATCCCAAGGAATGGGATAAGAAATTGTCCTCTCTTAAATACTACAATGCTAAATGATAGTTGTTGATGAATATATTTTTAATATGATATTGTTAATATGATAATATGATATAATTTTGTATTTATAAACAAAACAAAAAAAAGCGAGAAGAGAAATATGTTACCCTCACACCCCACCTCCTTTTTATCCCACCTCACTCACACTTTATCACTTATCCACAAAGACTCTTGTTTTATACTCCCACCCCACACACTCCACAATACACTAAAAATAATATATTTTCCTATTTTAAACCTCTATATCATAAATATTTTTATAATACACGACGGGTAGAAGACCCGTGCGAACATTTATATTTTAAATTATCTATTTTAAATGGAATTAAAGTTAATAAAAATTTATTTTGTACGACACAATTATATTCAATGCATATTGAGAATAATATTTATGAATGTTTTATTAGCTGAATCTAATTAATTGTGTCTGGTACCATTTCAAATATTTAAACCATATTATTAACATTAGACATAAATGCGAATGAGTGATTGCCTAACACCTATTACATAATAGCAAATTATCTTGAGAGTGGAAATAAATTGGTTATTCAATCATATATATAATAATCAAGATTTTAAATATTTCATCATTGAAAAGAATATATATATATATATATATATATATATATATATATATATATATATATATATATATATATATATATATATATATATATATATATATATATATATATATATATATATATATATATATATATATATATATATATATATATTATTTTGATCTAACTGTTTATGTCTCGTGCCATTTTATAAAGTATTTGAATCACATTTTTAATTTTAAAGACAAGTTCAAATATTTAAATAATTTTATACATCTCAACAAAGACATTACTTTTACATTATCAATGCTTTTATTTAAATATCTTATTTTATAAACTAAAATATTGTTGAAGTGAAGTAATTCTAATACGAAACACTTGTTTTTATCATTGAATGAATAAATATTAATAAAGTATAAGCAAGAAATCTTCTTAATATAATCCATAATTCATGTTTTTACTTTTCTAATATACAGTGTGAACATATTTCAACACTGCACTGCAGCATTCCATCATTCCAAAATTCTAGCTGCAATCTCCATTAAAAATTCGTAAGTACTAAATACATACCCAATCAATTAAGTTTGGTTCTTCTGTAGATCTTGCAGGATCAGTAACTCGTCTACCAGAGATAATTTCCAAAAACACAATGCCAAAACTATAGATATATTTTGCAACCACTTAATCCCTGCTTGCTCATAAGTCCTCATATTCAATCCCAATAGGTAAGACCCAAAACCGCCTACAATTATTATACAAGCTCACTTCAAGAAATCACAAACACACATATAAACTTTATGTTATAGTAAGGAACTATTTGGATTAGATTATTTGGAAATCATGATCCAGTTCTTTGCAAGATACATCTCACAACTGCGTCTCAATACCCAACTCCCTTATCTTTATGAGTCCCTGTTCAACTGCAAAAGGGATATGTAAGCCTGGCAAATCCTACTTATTAAGTTTTTATTTATGTGTTATGTAAGTTACTGAGTACAAATTATGTAAGTAGAAAGGTTTCAGTATCTACATAGGCTTTTACACCTACATTTATCCTAGTATTCCTACTAGTACAACAAGGAAAGAATCTTCTAAACATTCTTTATAGCAAAACTTCAGATTGGAGGTGACAGACAAACCAACAGTATGTTGATAGAGTAAGGAAGTCACACATATCTTTGGGGTTTTCTTATTACAATCATAGAGCAACAACCCGTAACTACTTGTAATCAATTTGACCTTCTTTCCTACCATGCAAGTAATGAGGAATTTTTTCTTCTTGGTTCATATTCTGTTTTTCTTGATGAGCATCTCATGCAACCAATTTCTGCATGATTTTCCTCTCGGATATTATTAGCACATTTTGGAAACACAATTATACATTCCAAACAAGCGTGCAACAAAACATGAATAAGAAAGAAAAACATTTTAGAGAAAAATTGAAGGGCTTTAAGAATTTCTTACATCTTTGAGTCCAATGTATCCTGCCTCAGTCCGAAAGTTGTTTTCAAATGCTTGGAAAATATTCCAACCCCATTCTTGGTATGTTTTGTTTCTAGTGAAACGCCAGAGGTAGAACAACGACTCAATTGTTTCAGATCTTTCGATATTCAATGAGGTACCAACATTCATATCCTACAATTATCTTTAGCTTAACACATAACTTGTTGGTGCAAAGGTGAATAAATGATGAACAAAGGAAATATTCTATTAAAAATGACGGCTACAAAACATGATAAAAGTTACAATGATTGTCACCCTATTTATAAGTTAAAACTAGGGTTACTAGAATAAGATAAAATACTAAAATATCCTCTAACAAACTTATGGGCTAAGGAAAAATAGTACAACTAAATAAATATGAATTACTATTAATATTCTAATACCATCCCTTAATTCATATTCCATCAAAACTTGTAACACCAATTCCATCCCTTAGTCTAACAAATTGATCAGTCTTGACAGCTTTCGTCAGAACATCTGTCAACTGCTTCTGAGTGCTGCAGTGTACAACTTCTAACACTCCACTCTGAACTTGATGTCTCAGAAAATGGTACTTGGTCTCAATATGCTTGCTTCTCCCATGCAACACTGGGTTTCTGGCAAGATTGATTGCAGACTTGTTGTCAATCATCAACTTCAGAGGTTTGTCTACTTTAATCTTCAGATCCTGCAACAGATTCAGAATCCACACAGCTTGGCATGCAATAACAGCACCTGCAATGTATTCAGCTTCACAGGTTGACAGCGCCACAACAGGTTGCTTCTTGGAACACCAAGAAATGAAACCTCCCAGAAATTTGAACAAGTACCCAGATGTACTTCTTCTGTCAACTCTGTCTCCACACCAATCAGAGTCTGAATAACTCAGAAGTTCTGACTCATTATTTCCTCCAGAGGGAAATAACACTCCATACTTCAGAGTTCCCTTGATATACCTCAGAATCCTGACAACAGCTTGGTAATGGGACCACTTAGGTTTACTCATGAACCTACTAACCATCCCAACAGAGTAGCAAATATCAGGTCTGGTATTGCACAGATACCTCAGAGAACCAACCAACTGTTTGAAGCTTGTAGCGTCCACATCCTTTCCTTTAGAGTCTGAATCCAGTTTCTGATTTGTATCAGAAGGTGTGACAGCAATCTTACAATTCTTCAGATCAAATCTCTTCAGAAGTTCTAATTCATACTTGAGCTGATGCAAAATGATACCTTTCTCAGAATATCTGAACTCCATCCCTAGAAAGTATGTCATTTTGCCTAGATCAGTCATTTCAAATTCATTCATTAGAACCTTCTTGAACCTGGCTACCTCCTGTTCAGAACTTCCAGTCAGCAGTATATCATCAACATATAAACATACCAGAGTCATATTGCCTTCAGAAGTATGTTGAACATAGACACCGTACTCCATCTCACATTTCTGAAAGCCTTGCTTCTTGAAAAAAGAATCAACCTTCTGATTCCAAGCTCTGGGCGCTTGTTTCAATCCATATAGAGCTTTGTATAATTTGTACACCATCCCTTCCTGATTCTTTTTCACAAATCCAGGAGGTTGTGACACGTAAACTTCTTCTTCTAATGGACCATTCAGAAATGCAGATTTTACATCTAAATGCATCAGAGGCCAATTCCTGTTAGCAGCTATTACAATCACCATTCTGATTGTTTCATGTCTTGCTACAGGTGCAAACACTTCAGAATAATCCAGCCCAGGTTTCTGTAGAAATCCTCTGGCTACCAACCTTGCTTTATGTTTGCCAATTGAACCATCTGGCTTTAACTTCTGCTTGAAAACCCATCTGACGCTGATGGCTTTCTTGTCTTTTGGAAGTTCTATCAGCTTCCAAGTCTTGTTTCTCTTTATAGCATCAAGTTCTTCTTTCCTGGCCTTCAGCCAGAGCTTCTGCTTAAGAGCCTTTTCTGTACTTATGGGTTCAAAGTTTACTAACATGGTACACTGAATAACTTCTCCTTCAGAGTCTACTTCAGTGTCTTGCAGCATGTCAAATTCTGCAAATCTTCTAGGAACGCTTCTGATTCTTTGTGGTCTCTGAACTTGTTCAGAGTCTTGGGCTTCAGATGATTGACTTTCTCCAGAGCTTTGACCAACTTCAGGATCTGGAATATTTCCAGAGTCTTGAACTTCAGAATTTCTAGCTTCAGAGGCTTGACTTCCTCCAGAGCCTTGGCCATCTTCAAAGTCTGGATCATCAGAGTCACCTTCATCTTCTGAGTCTTCTCCAGAGTCAGAATCACTATCAGAGTCAGAATCAATGTCAGAATTTACTCCAACTTCAGAAATTCTTAACTCTGACCTTTCTTCAGGAGTTCTAACATCAGAATCAGATTGAGACTTATCCCAATTCCAAACTTCTGATTCCTTCACAATCACATCTCTGCTGAATTCAATTTTATTGGTTTCTGGACAATAGAGCTTGTATGCACCTGTATTGTGGTACCCTATCAGAATCATCACTTTGCTTCTATCATCCAGCTTCTGTCTTCTGGCTTCTGGAACATGTTTATAGCAAACCGAACCAAACACCTTCAGATGACTAACACTTTGCTTATCTCCAGTCCACTTCTGTATTGGAACTATTTCCTTCAACTTCTTCGTAGGACATCTGTTGAGTACATACGTTGCAGTGGCAACAGCTTCTCCCCAGAGCTTCTGAGGAAGCTTCTTCTCCTTTAGCATGCTTCTCACCATATCAAGCAAAGTACGGTTTCTTCTTTCAGCAAGACCATTGTGTTGAGGGGTATAAGGAGCAGTAACCTCATGCTCAATTCCATTCTCCTCACAAAACTTCTGGAACTCTTTGGAGTTATACTCACCTTCACCATCAGTTCTAAGAATCTTCAACTTCTGACCACTCTGATTCTCAGCCTTCATTCTGAACTTCTTGAATTCATCAAACACCTCATGTTTAAATTTAATAAGGGATACCCATGTCATTCTTGTGAATTCATCAACAAACAACACAAAGTATTTATTCCCTCCAATTGATGCTACTGGAAATGGACCACACACATCAGAATGTACAACTCCCAAGGCATGTTTTGCTCTTGGAGCAGCTTCTGACGCAAATGGCAATCGTGGTTGTTTTCCTTCCATGCAAACTTTGCATGATTTTTCAGGATTCTTAATTGCAGGAATTCCATGTACCAACTTCTTTGAATTCAGATGTTTTAAGCTTCTGAAATTCAAATGACCAAATCTTCTGTGCCACAGCTCACTCTCCTTCTCAGCACATGTTGCACTAAGACATTCTGAGTCTGCAGTTCTGACATTTACCTTGAATGTTCTATTCCTCCCTTGTTCTGACTCCATAATCAACTTCTGATTGTAGTCATACAGCTTCAGAAGATTATCCTTCATGGTAACTGAAAAACCTTTCTCAATTTATTGTCCCACACTCATCAGATTGCTTCTGATGCCAGGTACATACCACACGTTCTGAATCAATGTTGTTTTCCCATTGTTCAGAATCACTCTGACATTTCCCATACCTTCTGCATTAAGATATTTGTCATCAGCACATCTGATCTTTGTTCTCTTTTCAGAGTCAAAGTTAACCAGTCATTTCTTGTTTCCAGTAAGATGATTTGAACAGCCAGTGTCCATATACCACCAATCTATCAGATCCATATTATCAGATTCAGAAGCCATCAATAGCACAGATTCGTCATCAGAACTTCTGGCTATATTTGCTTCTTCTGATTTTCTCTCCTTGTTTGACCAACAATCTCTAGCAAAGTGACCAAACTTCTTACAACAGTAACATTGGATCTTCTTCTTGTCATACTTCTCTTTTCCCTTCTGTGCATTCTTTTGTCTATCAGAGGTTGAGCTTTCTGACTTCTGACCACCATTAGATCTTCTCCTGGCTTCTGACTGCTTCTGATACCTCCTATCAGAAGTTGCTTTCAGAGCCTGCTGCTCTACTTCCTTTTCAGAAGTTCTCTCAGTCAAATGAAACTCTTGCGCTTCTAGACTGCTCTGCAGCTCTTCAATTCTCATGGTGCTCAGATCTTTGGAATGTTCTATTGCTACCATAATGTAATCAAATTGAGGAGTAAGGGATCTCAATACTTTCTCCATGATTGTTTCTTCTGAAAGAATTTCTCCACACGCCTTCATCTCATTAGTGATCAGAATCATTCTGGAGATGTATTCAGAGACTTTCTCATTATTCTTCATGTTGAGATTCTCATATTGCTTTCTCAAGGACTGAAGCTTCACCTTCTTCACTGATGCGTCACCACTATAACATCTAACCAGTGTGTCCCACGCAGCCTTTGCTGTCGTTGAATCTGCAATCTTCTCAAACACATTTACATCAACATATTGATGAATAAAGAATAATGCTTTCTGATCCTTCTTCCTTACTTCCTTCTGCGCATTTTTCTGTTCATCCGTTGCATCTGCTGCTACCGGAACATAACCATCAGTGACAAGATCTAAAACATCTTGAGCACCAAACAGTACACGCATTTGGATCATCCAACGATTCCAGTTTTTACCGTCAAATACTGGAAGCTTGGTGTTCATGTTGCCGTTTCCGTTCATCTTCACCTTGCACAATACACTCATATTTCTCACACAGTGTTTCCCAACCCACATAATTAAAATTCTGATCACATTTTGTTCAAGATTCAACACGAATCTAAGAATCAAAATCAAACACACAAGACCTCACGTTCACTCGTGTTTCCCAATGAATCCGAACCGGAGCTTTGATACCAATTGTTGGTGCAAAGGTGAATAAATGATGAACAAAGGAAATATTCTATTAAGAATGATGGCTATAAAACATGATAATAGTTGCAATGATTGTTACCCTATTTATAAGCTAAAACTAGGGTTACTAGAATAAGATAAAATACTAATATACCCTCTAACAAACTTAGGGGCTAAGGAAAATAGTACAACTAAATAAATATGAATTACTATTAATATTCTAATAAACTTCAGATTTGATGTGACAGACAAACCAACAGTATGTTGATAGAGCAGGATAAATTGCCCCTCTGCAAGCATCAATAAAAAATGGTGGGTCACCCTAATGCAAGACCGTAGCAACTGCTGTCATGCAGCACCAATAAGTTCTAGATATTTGAGAGTAAGGAAGTCACATATATTTGGGGTTTTCTTATTACAATCATAGAGCAACAACCCGTAACTACTTGTAATCAATTTGACATTCTTTCCTACCATGCAAGTAATGAGGAATTTTTTCTTCTTGGTTCGTATTCTGTTTTTCTTGATGAGCATCTCATGCAACCAATTTCTGCATGATTTTCCTCTCAGATATTATTAGCACATTTTGGAAACACAATTGTACATTCCAAACAAGCTTGCAACAAAACATGAATAAGAAAGAAAAACATTTTAGAGAAAAAGTGAAGGGCTTTAAGAATTTCTTACATCTTTTAGTCCAATGTATCCTGCCTCAGTACGAAAGTTGTTTTCAAATGCTTGGAAAATATTCCAACCCCATTCTTGGTATGTTTTGTTTCTAGTGAAACACCATAGGTAGAACAACGACTCAATTGTTTCAGATCTTTGGATATTCCATGAGGTACCAACATTCATATCCAACAATTATCTTTAGCTTAACACATAACTGTCGTACCTCGAAAAAAGCACGATCCTTCGCGAATGGTCGTGGAAAACACAGAGTCTCCACTGAACTTTATTCATTCCATAATGGAATAGGAAAATATCGATAAAACCTTTAAGAAAAGAACATGGTCATCACAACCAAGTTCTAGGTTCGGGAGTCGGTTACATGAGGGGAAGGTATTAGCACCCCTCACGTCCGTTGTATTCAACGGGAATCTCTTGATTCGATTAGTGAAAAATGCTAGCCTAGTTTGTGTGTTTTCTTCTAAGATAAAAGGTGAAAATATAAATGTAAAAGAGTTTAGAATGCTAAGAGGAAAATGGGTGGCTTTAGAAAAGAGTGCTCGCCAAGGATTAGGGCCCTTGTGCATACATATTTTCACTCGGAAGAAGTGAAAAATCAGAGCATCCATAGTTCGTGGGACTATGGGAAAAAAGATAAGGTTGCTCGCTAGGATCATCACAATCTTATGCCTATGTATTCTCATTGGAAAATGAGAAATCAAAGCGTCCGTAGTTTGGACTACGGATTGTTGGTTTGATTTTATCGAAAGATACTTAGTCGTCTTTGACAGAAACTATTGATTTATCTAAACGGGTGAGGAGAGGATGCTTGCATCACTTTGAATGGATTTTCATATATCAACATTCATGGGAAACACGTCACTTATCTCGACTCAAATAGGTTATGGACGAAGCAATATTTTGCGTCGTTCTCAAGACACCATATCTTACGTTTATGAAAAGGGTTTGACAGTTTGCACGGCGGCGAGAAATTAGTATTTGAGAAGCTTCGGTCGCACAGGAGCGAGAAGAGATTTTGATGTGTTGGATGAAGTTTCAATCGCACGAGGCGAGAAAAGAGAATAGATTTGAATAGGTTTTAGGGTTTCGGTCGCACGGGGCGAGAAAACGAGGTTTGATGCATTAGACGTTTAGCTAGAGGTGACGATTACCTGAAGCTTAAAGCAGCATTCAGGCTATCACAAGCATTTTCATGGTTATGATATTCAAAAGTAAGTTTCAGGAGTTGAACAGAGCTCAAAACAGTTGGAAACAGACAAACAGGCAGATTTCCCTTCAAAAGGCGCCAAAATTCAAATTTTAGAGGTGTTAATCAGTTAAGCTATATGGTTAATCGATTAACCAAGGCAAAATTATGGCAAATTGGGATTTTTGAAGGTGTTAACCGATTAACCAGTGCAGATTTTGCCTCTGCACTTGAATTTTCAATCCAAACCACTTTGGGGTCCAATTTTGGTCATGTGCAAATATGATTTTCACTTTGGAAAGGATCTATAACCTATTTGAAATTTGGTTAATTTCATTTTCCCTCCAAATGCCCATTCCTCATTCCAAACCAAATTTTCCAAACCGTTTTCCAAACCTTTCATTTGGATCCAAGCCTAAGTGATATTTAAGTGATCCACTAAGAACCTCACACATCTAATCACTCATAATTAACTCTCATTTCAGAATTGATCTCATTCTCTCTCAATTCTCTCTCAATTTTCCAATCTCCAAAACCCTCACCAAAGCTCTTCTCATTGAGATCATTGATTCTTCATTGAAATCTTTGATTTCTAAGAGCTAAACCTTCATCCATTCTCTCCATTGAATCAATTTTTCCATCCAATTTTCGTGCAAAATTAGATATGAACTTGGAAGTGATTTTGGAAGTGATTATTTGGCTTAATTTGGCTTAATCTTGAAGGATCTTCATTGCTACTACAAGAATTGGTGTGGATCTTGAAGTATTTCGGACTTCTAACATTGGATCTATTCAATTACAGTTGAATCAACATTAACCGGAGCAAATCTCCGCTCCGAAGGTTGGATCTGAATCTGTTTTTAGCTTATTTGCATAATCATGTGGATTTTCATCTTTGATTAGCTTGTGATTAATTTGATCAGTTTAATCCATGATTTGGTTGTGTTAATCTATTCATATGTTGTTTGAATCATGATTTGCTGGTTTAATTTTGTGATTAAGTGATTATGCGATCATCCGGTTGATCGGATAAGTACTTATTTGCTGAAATATTAATTACTATAATGCTCTTGATATCATAATTAACTTACTCCTTTATCTAGGTCCGCAGTACCCCAACTAAGGTCACCTCTCTCCCTTACTCCTAACCTCATACCCTTAATTAAGGACACCACACAACTACATCTCACAGAAAATACCAAAGCGACTGAATAATTTAAATGGGGTGTTACAACTCTCCCCCACTTAAAATATTTTCGTCCTCGAAAATGTACCTGATGAGAACGGTTCCGGATACGACTCTCGCATCTTACTCTCAAGCCAATTCATTCCTAAAATAACATCCAACTTGCTGAATGGTAAACAATTCAAGTCCACTCCAAAATCCTTACCAAAGATCGACACTGGACAATTCAAACACACACATGACTATAAACATTCTATAGTCAGACTCTACTACAACACTGGCCGGACGGACCAACCTGCTCTGATACCAATTGTAACACCCCACTTTACCCCGTACACGTAATATAATAAATATAAAAAAATAATTCATGAAATTCATCAGAGTTCTCCAACATAGTGGGATGTCACACTAAGTCACTTCATTTCATTAAAATAATCAATATTATTTAGTTTTCAAGTAAGTAGCGGAATACAAATCAATTCTCCAATATAATTCGTCTCGACACGAGTTCATACAACATAAGTCCAATAAATGAAGATATGTAACAATAAACAAATAAAGTAGTCAAATAACAACGTAATCCCGTCATCCCATGTTACGTATCAGAGCGACTCCTAAGACTCGATCAAACAGCAACACACTCCAAGCACTACTCAGGTACCTGGTCACCTGTACTCCCAAGAGAGCACATACACAACAACAAAAAAGGGTGAGAATACATTCAATAAATAAACGGTGAAATACACATGCTAAGGAGTAGTTACACATCACACATAAAATAAGCACAAATAACGCACATACACGTGCCACCTCAATCACTTGGCATTCATAGTCCACATTCAATTACAATAATGCAATGTGACACACTGACTCGACATAATGCATGTGGTACCAACACAATCTCATACGATTCACACAAGAACCCGATTCCCGTCGGAATCCGGATAAGTCGTATATACGTTCCTCTGAACTACAACTTATCTCCACAATGACTTCCACATTGAAGTCCGGATGAAACTAGGCACCCATCATGGATTCCCACCTAGCCATCTCCACAAGACATATGATATAAAATGTATGTCAACACGACTATGCAATATAATAATACATCATACATAATTCACGATCAATCTTGATCCACGTGAGCCATCCGCTCACCGTAATCCTCTTGGGAATTACCATAATTAGATATACAAATATTGGGAAAATAAATCCATTATCTATCCTATGTTATAGCTCTGTTCATTAGCTTTCCAATGCTTCGAACGGGGATCAAAACGGACTTACGGATCCAAAGTTACATCCAAAACAATTTCGATCGAAAACATGAACAGTCGTGACGGACAGAAAGACGCTGTTACGCTCCGGAACTGATTTTCACTCAATTATTCTTGCGAATTACTTACTCAAAGCACTAAAAACATCACTAAAACATTCCTAAGGTTATACGGCAATAACTGCACAATTCTATGGTTTATTAGACTCATCTGGCAACATTTGCAACGCCTAAAACATTATTTCCTGCAATTACTCTGAGTACTTCATAGTTACTCACATTTGAATATTCTTATTCCTATAAGGACAACATATCACAATTTTTCCTTCAATTACACCCTACGGCATTTAAGTTACTTACTATCTAATATTTAACCCTTTAGGGTCAGACATATAACAATGTCAAGGTTCTGGCCACGAAAGTCCAATTTCCCATAAGTTTTTCCCACAAGGACATATTAATATTCAACGATACATATCATTTGGCCATTTGGTTATAACCTCAGATTCTTACGGTTACCTCCCTGTTTCCCACAATTAACCCAAATCTCTAAACCTTAGGGAAACCTTAGAGCATCGTACTAATAACGATATAACACATTCATTTCTACATATTTACCCAAATCCCTAAAAGTTCAGATTTCCAGATCTACTACTCACTAGTATTCTATGACAGCATGGAGGATTTCTCACACGAATTTCGTATTAATTCTGGTTTCGGATACACAAGACATCATACGAACAGTATTCAACAATAACAGAAAATTTGAGAACAAATCAAGTTACGAAAATTGGATTCAAGTATCCTTAAGAACACATGATTCCTATGAGAGAAAAGACATCTCACTACCCTCTCATGTTAATTCACCCATATTAAAATCCATTCTCCCCCCTTACCTCGATTAATTGCTCAATCATTGAAGAATCTTGAAGGATTGACAGCCCTAGCCTCCTTCTCTTCCTCCTTGTTCTTCTTCTCACTTTTTCTCCCAAAACCTTTCTCTGGCAGTTTATTGTGTTCTAATTCTCTTTCCCCAAAAAAACTTCTCTATTTCCTTTAATCTCTTATTTCTTATTTTATTATTTAAATCCTATAATAATAATAATAGTAATAATAATAATAATAATAATAATAATAATAATAATAATAATATTATTCTCCCACTAATAATAATATTCATACTAATAGTAATAATATGAATAATAATAATATTCCACCAAATAATAATAATAATAATAATAATAATAATAATAATAATAATGATAATCTCATTAACATTATTATTAATAATAGTTGGAATAATATTAATCACTATAATGCTCTTGATATCATAATTAACTTACTCCTTTATCTAGGTTCGCAGTACCCCAACTAAGGTCACCTCTCTCCCTTACTCCTAACCTCATACCCTTAATTAAGGACACCACACAACTACACCTCACAGAAAATACCAAAGCGACTGAATAATTTAAATAGGGTGTTACAACTCTCCCCACTTAAAATATTTTCGTCCTCGAAAATGTACCTGATGAGAACGGTTTCGGATACGACTCTCGCATCTTACTCTCAAGCCAATTCATTCCTAAAATAACATCCAACTTGCTGAATGGTAAACAATTCAAGTCCACTCCAAAATCCTTACCAAAGATCGACACTGGATAATTCAAACACACACATGACTATAAACATTCTATAGTCAGACTCTACTACAACACTGGTCGGGCGGACCAACCTGCTCTGATACCAATTGTAACACACCACTTTACCCCGTATGCGTAATATAATAAATATAAAAAAATAATTCATGAAATTCATCAGAGTTCTCCAACATAGTGGGATGTCACACTAAGTCACTTCATTTCATTAAAATAATCAATATTATTTAGTTTTCAAGTAAGTAGCGGAATACAAATCAATTCTCCAATATAATTCTCCTCGACACGAGGTCATACAACATAAGTCCAATAAATGAAGATACGTAACAATAAACAAATAAAGTAGTCAAATAACAACGTAATCCCGTCATCCCATGTTACGTATCAGAGCGACTCCTAAGACTCGATCAAATAGCAAAACACTCCAAGCACTACTCAGGTACCTGGTCACCTGTACTCCCAAGAGAGCACAGACACAACAACAAAAAGGGGTGAGAACTACATTCAATAAATAAACGGTGAAATACACATGCTAAGGAGTAGTTACACATCACACATAAAATAAGCACAAAAAACGCACATACACGTGCCACCTCAATCACTTGGCATTCATAGCCCACATTCAATTACAATAATGCAATGTGACACACTGACTCGACACAATGCATGTGGTACCAACACAATCTCATACGGTTCACACAAGAACCCGATTCCCGTCGGAATCCGGATAAGTCGTATATACGTTCCTCTGAACTACAACTTATCTCCACAACGACTTCCATATTAAAGTCCGGATGAAACTAGGCACCCATCATGGATTCCCACCTAGCCATCTCCACAAGACACATGATATGAAATGTATGTCAACACGACTATGCAATATAATACATCATACATAATTCACGATCAATCTTGATCCACGTGAGTCATCCGCTCAACGTAATCCTCTCGGGAATTACCATAACTAGATATAAAAATATTGGGAAAATAAATCCATTTCTATCCTATGGTATAGCTCTGTTCATTAGCTTTCCAACACTTCGAACGGGGATCAAAACGGACTTACGGATCCAAAGTTACGTCCAAAACAATTTCGACCGAAAACATGAACAGTCGTGACGGACAGAAAGACGCTGTTACGCTCCGGAACTGATTTTCACTCAATTATTCTTGCGAATTACTTACTCAAAGCACTAAAAACATCACTAAAACATTCCTAAGGTTATACGACAATAACTGCACAATTCTATGGTTTATTAGGCTCATCTGGCAACATTTGCAACGCCTAAAACATTATTTCCTGCAATTACTCTGAGTACTTCATAGTTACTCACATTTGAATATTCTTATTCCTATAAGGACAACATATCACAGTTTTTCCTTCAATTATACTCTACGGCATTTAAGTTACTTACTATATAATATTTAACCCTTTAGGGTCAGACATATAACAATGTCAAGGTTCTGGCCACGAAAGTCCAATTTCCCATAAGTTTTTCCCACAAGGACATATTAATATTCAACGATACATATCATTTGGCCATTTGGTCATAACCTCAGATTCTTACGGTTATCTCCCTATTTCCCACAATTAACCCAAATCTCTAAACCTTAGGGAAACCTTAGAGCATCGTACTAATAACGATATAACACATTCATTTCTACATATTTACCCAAATCCCTAAAAGTTCAGATTTCCAGATCTACTACTCACTAGTATTCTATGACAGCATGGAGGATTTCTCACACGAATTCCGTATTAATTCTGGTTTCGGATACACAAGACATCATACGAACAGTATTCAACAATAACAGAAAATTTGAGAACAAATCAAGTTACGAAAATTGGATTCAAGAATCCTCAAGAACACATGATTCCTATGAGAGAAAGGACCTCTCACTACCCTCTCATGTTAATTCACCCATATTGAAATCCATTCTCCCCCCTTACCTCGATTAATTGCTCAATCATTAAATAATCTTGAAGGATTGACAGCCCTAGCCTCCTTCTCTTCCTCCTTGTTCTTCTTCTCACTTTTTCTCCCAAAACCTTTCTCTGACAGTTTATCGTGTTCTAATTCTCTTTCCCCAAAAAAACTTCTCTATTTCCTTTAATCCCTTATTTCTTATTTTATTATTTAAATCCTATAATAATAATAATAATACTAATATTATTCTCCCACTAATAATAATATTCATACTAATAGTAATAATATGAATAATAATAATATTCCACTAAATAATATTATTAATACGAATAATAATAATAATAATAATAATAATAATAATAATAATAATAATAATAATGATAATCTCATTAACATTATTATTAATAATAGTTGGAATACTATTAATCACTATAATGCTCTTGATATCATAATTAACTTACTCCTTTATCTAGGTCCACAGTACCCCAACTAAGGTCACCTCTCTCCCTTACTCCTAACCTCATATCCTTAATTAAGGACACCACACAACTACACCTCACAGAAAATACCAAAGCGACTGAATAATTTAAATGGGGTGTTACATAACGCATATGCTTAACCGATTAACATGAACAAATTTCCAGATTTTTAAGCATTTTTCAGTGGTTAATCGGTTAACGCATATGGTTAACCGATTAACACTGTGTCAGCGGGTCTGTTTTGCTGATTTTCTTGCATGTTTGGGTACCGTTTCGCATCGAATCATCGTAATTCAATATGATGCATTAGATGTGAAATGTTCTGGACATTTTGTCGCTGTTTTGGTTGTTTAATCGAGACTTCGTCGACTTGTTTTTGTTTTCCATTTGGATGCCTACTTTCGTAGTTTATCGTTCAAGGTGGTATTCATGCTTGCATTTACTCTTGTGTTTTGCATCTTTATTTCTTGTATTAATAAAGGTCGAGATGTGCTTGTGGAGGTATTTACCCCACACTTTTTCCTCCCTTTGCTTGTGTGTTGCATTCCATGTTTGCTTGTTTCACTTGTGATTGAATTTATCTTGTGATTTCTTGTGCTTTTTGCCATGATCCCCATAAGGTTCCTAGTCCCTCCGTTTAGGATGGGAGCAGGAGAGACATTAGGTGTTCAATCCAAGCATGCTAACATTAAGGTAGATGTTCCCCTTTGATCCTAACTTTAGGACCACTTTGCATGACAATGTTAGGACCGAGTTTCCCTTAGACCTTTCGTGCATCTCTCTTCTCATCTAAAAATCATTCTAAATCATCTAATAAATACGATGAACATTGTGCGCTACGAGCCTTAAGCTACTTGGGAAATGGTGATTGGGGGCTTCCTCTCAATGGCCTAGATTGTTTAGTGTACACCCTTTGGATGATATGTGACACATTCGCTCCTGGGTCACAGTCTTTAGTGCAACGTGAATCACAAACCGAATTAATTCACTTCACTAAAAAAACACAAAAACAAACTTTAAACCTTTTTCCTTCGGGATTAATTGGGAAACTTTTTTCATAAAAAAGAGTGTTGTTAAGCTTTGGTTCTACCGCAAACAGGCATCGTCCCTAACTGCTAGAGCGAAGGTTTAACCCTACTCGGGTAAAACGTGTTGAATCAACCAGTGTTCTCGTTAGCCCGAACTACGTTTGCTCTGATTTCTCATATCAAATGAGGATACGTAGGCACAAGACGCGATGTCTTGGTGAGCAACCTTCCCCCGCCCTTCACCCGTAGTTAGCCGAACTACGTTGACTCTGACTTTCCCATTGCACGAGGGAATACGTAGGCACAAAGCGGCGATGCTCTGCCGAGTCTCTTTTCTTTTCTTTTGTCCATAAGACCTTTAGCTAGATAGTTTCAATCACCCTCTTAGATAGATAACCAAGCGTGGATCCCGTCGAGTACGACGGACGTGAGGGGTGTTAATACCTTCCCCTTGTGTAACCGACTCCCGAATCCAGAACTTGGTTGCGATGACCTCGTCTTTTCCCTTTTTCGTTAGGTTTTTCCGATCATTTCCTTTTCCACTCTTTGGGATAAATAACGAAAGGGGGCGACTCTTCTGTTTTCCGCCGGGTGTTTTTCGCAGTTGCGACAATCTCCTATGCTCTTTTCACTCCTCAGCCCCATTCTATTAGACATTCTTTTTTATTTCTGTGGTCGCTTTTGAGTGTAGCTTTGATTCACCTGTAGATTTTCTTTTTTTCTCCTCGAGACTTTATTGTTCTAACTCGTTTGTACCTCTGTGGACCAAACCAATAGAATTGAAAACCTCCAAGATCCAATAGAAAAGGCCTTCATCATAATTCAAGAAAAGGAGAAAATGGTGATCAGAAAAATATGGCTCAAAAAAATATTATTTACCTGAATATTCCTCAGAATGACACAATATAATTTGCAATCCCAACGGCGGTGCATAAACAATTCTCTAACACAAAATCGCCATGTTTTATCGTGTATGAGTAAGAAGATGTTCAAAAAAAGGAAACAAAATAATTAGTGTGCACCCTTGGAAAGCTCATCACAAAGAAGCCCATTCACTAGGGCTTCATGCAATTTACATTGATGAACATATGGTGCAAACCTAGAAATCTTTCTATTAAAGAAATTGACACTGAAGATCACAAGAGATTTTTTAAAAGAAGCCCATGGGTGTTCCATGACTCATGGTCAATACTTCAGGAATGGGATGGGAAAAAGTCAGTATCCAAACTAGATTTCACTAAAGCACCTATATGGGTCCAATCAAGGGTTTACCTATTAATAGTAAAACTAATCAAATGGACAGAAAACTAGGAGAAGTAATGGGTGAAGTCATGGAAACTAGTGTGTATGAGATGTCATATAAATCAATAATCGTCAAAACTAGAGTCAACCTGAAGATAAATACTCCTATTATGCCATGAATATATATTGGTAGAAAGAATAATGGACTGAGTTGGATGAATTTCTTTTATGAAAGGTTACCTATGTTTTGCTTCTACCGTGGGTTCATGAGACACAGTGAGGAGCACTTCTCTAAATAAATTCCTCAAAGTCATGGAATTACTAAAGTTAATGCTCTTGGTCCATGGATGAAAGCTACCTAAATGGGCAAAAAACAAATTCCTCAACTAGGAAAAAGGTTCAATAACAACCCTGTGCTTAAACCTACAATCACTCAACACAGTCTTGAAAGTGCAGTCATGTTATCATATGGCATCACTTACATGTTTTGATGTTTTTTCTAATTTGAATACAATTGTTATAGTATGTTTACATATTTGTACCTTGCTTATCATTTAATACTCACATTCTTGTAATTTATTCGTATTTTAGTTATATTATAATCGCTTCAGATATTGTGTTGTTGTACCATCGAGGCCCTTATTTACTCAATAAAATAAGAGTGTTTGATCCTTGACAATGTCCCTTTTTGAGCCTAGCAAGTTTCCTTTTGTCCTTTCATCAAACATGGCTTGAATCATAAGTTATAGCTTTTAAATCAAGATGTTGAGTTACTTGATTCTAATCAAGTGTTAAATATGATTCGAATCAAGAACTTTGTAAATTAATTTGAATCACAAGTTATTTTCCTCTAGATGAATTGATTCAAATCACCTAGTTCCTCACATGCTAGTTCCTTCATTTTCCAATATTGTCTTAGACAAATATTTTTAATACATGTGTGAACAAACTTGTTAGAGCCTATAGAGTAACAATCAACTATTCCATCATCAAAGCTTTGATGGTTATTCAAATTCTAACTCCTTCTTTTTTCAATATTATATGAGACAATTAGTTTTAATGGACATGTGAAACATATTTAAACTTGATTAAGCTTGTATTAAGATAAACAAAGTTGTGTATGTTCTTTTATTGCACTTTATAACTATCTAACTGATAAGGCATGTTTTCTTTAGTGGTATTCAAAGGACTTCACCAAACTACTATTTTTCATTAAGTGATGTCAAAGATAAACATTTACAATGCAATGCACCATTTGCTGTTGTCGCTACGCAAAAAATGCACAGAGTCGCCACTGAATTTTATTTATTCTGAAGAAAGGGAAATAACGATAAAACTTCCTAAAAGGTGAAGAAAATGGTCTCGCAACCAAACTCAGGTTCAAAAGTCGGTTATGCAAGGGGAAGGTATTAGCACACCTCACATTCATTGTACTTAAATGGAACGATCTAGGTCGTCTAAGCGCGAACGAGTGTCGTTTAAAAAAGAGTTAAAAAAAGTATTGTTTAAGGTTCACTATCAGACTACGTTTAAAATGAATAAAAAATCTTGTATATACATATAGACATCGTTTATTTTTTAGACAAGGCTCAAATAAAAAAGTGTGAATTTTTTTAGGCATAATAAGTCCTTAGGTCCCTTAACTTTGAGCAAAGTTTCGCTTTGGTTCCCAAACTAAAAAAACGTCACATAATGATCCCTTAACTTCACTTCTGTTAAAACATTTGGTCCCTACCGTTAGTTTGTGTGAAAAAACATTAATTATGGATGAGATGGCATTCCAGGTAAGCAAGAGACAAGTCCTCTCCATATTCTCCATTTTCATATGCCACTACTCACCTTGAATACAACAAAAACACCGCAATATACCACCATCACCATGTGAACAACCTCCATCTTACATTTATCAACCACCATATAAACTCTTGCAACTCACACTCAAACACATCCCTCCCTTTACATCTCAACAACAACTTGTTTGACCACTACCATATATTTTCCCTTCATTACTACTCACAACAGACACACTGCCTTCCCTATTACTAATTGTGCACGATATACCTCACACAAATGTTCTCCATAGAATCTCACAACCAACATAACCTATAACATTACCCTAAAATATTCATGCTCAGTAAAAAATAGAAAAATAAAAAAACATTATTTACAAATTGACACATTCATCTCTGTTAGCAATGGATACGCCAGACCATAACGTACACCATCTCTTTCACTGCATACTACCACAACCACCCAGCTCAATCAACCAACATTCCGATCTACCACTATTAAGAATCTTCCACTATTATGAATCTTCAACACCACAACAACAAAAATAAAAAGCAAAGAAAAAGCTAATCAAATAAGTGACCAGAAGAAGAGAAGAGAAGAAAAACTCAAAGCAAATCAAGAATGAATATCGTCAAAAACTTCATAGGTCGCTGATAAATTCGAACATTACCGCCAATTCAGGTTCAGTATGATTTCCACATTTTTCCCTTGTTTTATTCGATTAAACCATTTTGGTACCTTGTATGTTCGTTTTCCATATGTTTTATCGCGTTAGTTACTTCCAATTTGCCGCTAGCCAAATCAAATTTTGAATATTAGGTTTGAGTGCTGTTGAGTTTTGTTACTATTGTGTGCTGGGATTTTTGGTTGAAGTTTTGATTGAGAGGATGAGTTGAGAGAATAGGTGTGAGTTTTTTTTTGTTTTCCATGGATGAATTTCGTTTGATTTTCATGGCTAAGGAGAAGTTTGTTTATGGCTTCAGATAAAACGTATGTAGGAGGACGTGAAAAGAAGGAAATGAGACTTTGTTTCAGAATTCACACGTTCAGTCTTATTTGCCTCTTTAAACAAATGTTGAAAAAGTCCAACTCAGCTCAAACAAGTTCAGTCTTATTTGTAATATTTTAATCAATATAAAATAAATAAACATTTCAACTCAGCCATTAAAAGTTCAGCAAAGCAAGTTCTAACGTTTTTTAAACAAAAACTAGCAGAAAGGACTAAATATGTAATAGAGTATAAGTTAATGGACCAATACGTAATATCTTTTTTAGGTACCAAAGAGAAACATTATCTAAAGTTAAGGGATCAAAAGAGGTATTAAGCCTTTTTTTAATCAAAATAACACATCCTTTTAAATTAATTCTCAAAATAATCCATATTTCAGAAAAAATTCCAAAAATATCCTACTTTCAAACAAAAAAACGGAGACAAAGTGTTGTTTCCAGACGAGTTGACGATAACACAATATTTTTAAGAGGAGACGCCAATTGGATTGGTGACTCCATATGATGTTGTCAATTTAATTGGCGTCAGTTTACAAGTGTATAAGGGAGGCGCCAATTGGCCTGACACCAGTGTACATGCAGATTTGTTTTAGTAAAAATAGAAAACATTAATATTTAATTAAAAATACTTTTAAAAACACTAATGATGACGGTCGGGTTGGTCATACCGACCACCGATTCCACACCCTTAGCTACCCTAACTCATTGCACTCGTTGTTGATTCACTCCAGGTGTTTGAGGATTTAAGATCTCCGGAATATTAGCAGAATCCCTAAGAAGTTTTGGCATTTCTAAGAAGTCTTGTGTATGGAGCGACACGTTGCTGTAGCTGAGTTCATGACCCATGTGAGAGAAGTTTGGATGTGTTGATAGGGTCATTAGTATGTGGCCTAAACGATTGAAGGGGGAGATTGGTGTAAACATTTTGTTGGAGAAATGTTGAAATGGCTGTCATGGTGTTTGATAGTTATATAGTTGTTGTGATGTTTGAGTGTTTTGGCTATAGTGTGATGTTTGGGCGTTTTGGCTATGGTATGATGTTTAGGTGTTTTGTCTATGGTATAAGGAAAAGTTGATGTTATATGTTCGTTGGGTGTTTTTTCTATATCTGGATGTTATGTTGGGAGCATATGCATTTTAGGTGTCTTGATAATCATCATTTTGTTGGTGATGGTATGGGAGACGCTCTTAGTATTGCAGTTAGGTGTCTGTCATGTTTTTATTGTGGGTTGTGTGTTTGTCGGTTGGTAATTTTGTTGGGTAGGGGGTTGTGCGTAACAGGTCTGGTATTTTTCTGGGGGGTTAGATGTTGAAGCTTCTTGCGTGTAAGTGGTTTATCGTGGGACGTATAGATACCTCTCTTCAGAGATAAACCCAGTTGCAACCGATTTGTACCAAGCCGTATAAGCGTTAGTTGGTATAGATAGGGTTGGAATCATAGCATCACGTAATACATGGTTATAACGGTTCCTCTATTTACCACACTCAGATTGAGCAAAGTCCTTCCAATTGTGAAAGTTCCAAAGTTCATTAATTTTTTGTTGGTGCCATTGTCTGAGGCACGTCGAGGGATCTAGGATGTTTTGAAGCATCAAGCGAGTAAGACACGATTTTGCTGACATGTCCTAAACCGGTAAGCTCAATATAAGGTTCAAGCAAAACGTTGGGGGCAACATATTTGCATGGACACAAGTACAAAACCTAGATGGGTTCTACAAAAAAAAATGTAAGTATTTTTTTATATAATGTGTTTGAAGAAATATAAATTATTGTAGTGAGTTAAACACTTACATAAGTCTCAATGTTAATGACGGTTCCTCTATGCATTTCATCCATTGTCAATAGATTCATTGTAGACACTTACAAATGAGATAATCCAAGAGAATTTCATAGTAGTATTTGTTTCTGATAATGAAAAATAATCAATTTTATGTGTACTTGTAGGAAATGGATGATAGCTTGGATATCTGACGTGTTTAATGTGAGCCATGCATGTAGCACTGGTGGCACCATGTCAATTGACGACTACGTTCATTTCCTCAAAGATTCAACGATTGGACCAGCGGCATAATATGGTATCAGCTAGGGTTTGCAGGTTGTGTAGACTGCATACATGTGTGGCAAGATTCCCATGATATGTATTATTTAGTAGGCTTTGCAAATGCGCATGCAGCTAGTACATGTATATGTGGTATTGCCATTTTGACTAGCGACAACATTTAATTTTTGGTAGAAGTTGTCAATTGACATGGTGAGTGTAATGAATGTTGCATGAATATTAAATTGGATGATCACTCTCTTACAAAAATCCTGAGAATGGATGGCATAATCCTCCTTTTAGTTATGTCTACTACATTAGACATATCGCACAAATTTATATGCGGGGAAATCAAAGATAAGAACCTTCGAAAAAAAGTTGTGAATGCAGCGTATGCTTTAACTCAACCATCGTTCCTATACTACCGCGAGGAAATTAGATTGTTAAATGTGGATGCATTAAGATGGGTGGATAATATTTCATTGGAGAATTGGACAAGGGCATTTGACGAAGGACCCTGATTGGGCTACATGACAACAAGCCTTGTTGAATCCATGAATGACATCTTCAAAGGAATTAGAAACCTATTAATAACCATGTTGGTAGAGTAACCTACTTTAGGTTGGGATCACTTTTCGCAACCAGAGGAGAAAATGGCATTCAATGTTACGGTCGGGGCAATTATTCAGTGAAAGTTGCATGAAAGTGATGAAGGAGGAAACTCTCAAAGCTAGCACACATGTCATTTCAATCTTTAACTGCATAGACACGGTTTTAGTGTAAAGGAAACACAAGATCATAACGAGGGGAGGCCGAACAGATACTATTGGGTCCAATTGAATAGAGGATGGCGCGAGTGTGACAAATTTCAAGCCTTTTGTATGCCTTGCTCCCATGTCACTGCGACATGTTCATATGCTCGCCAAGACGCTTCCATGCATCTCTATGATGTTTACAAAGTTGTAAATGTTTTCAATAAGTACAATAATAACTTCCTGGTGATAACATTGGAAGATTATTCGCCTGCATATCAAGGGGACATAATTTGACACAATGAAAATATGCGACAGAAGAAAATGGGTCGCCTTAACAACATGCAAATTAGAACAGAAATGGATACAACTGATAAAATGGTAAGATTATATGGTTTTATGTCATCAGGCCAGACACAATCGAACAAAATGTCCCAATGTTGGAGCAAGTTCTACATGAACATTTATTTGTTTTATTTAAATTTTTGTAACCTTGATATTTATAATATTCAACTTTTAGTTACAACATAAAGTTTTCACACACGAACAACACAATACATAGTAATACAAAAAAATACGCATAAAACAACAACACAAACAACAAATAAAAGATTTAACACCACAACATGTCTAAGAGAGTACAACGATCAAAACAATGTCATTTGCTGTAGACATCATATCCCTAACATCATCGTCATCTCTAACTCGCACTGACATACGCTGTGTTACATTATTGTCATCTGCAATTGACATGTACAAAAGAAGCCTCTCGATACTTCTAATTTTTCCCTATCATTAATCTCTCAGTCTAATCAACTTTTCAAACTCCTCTTGAGATGCTCAAAGCTTTAGATGTTCCAAAAAGCATTTTCATCAAAGGTTTTGTTGCTGAATAACAAACATGGCCATATCTTTTAACAATCATGATAAAACTATTGATGAAAATGAAAGAAGAATTGGAAATAAGGTATGAAGTAAAACAAATGGTAGGAGACGCCTCTATTTATATTTAAAAAAATTCTGCATGTACACTGGTGTCAGGCCATTTGGCGCCTCCCTTATACACTTGTACATTGATGCAAATTGATTTGACAATACCATCTGCAGTCGTCAATCCAATTGACGCTTCCACTTAAAAATATTGTGTTGTCGCCAATTCGCCTTACAACAACACTTCGACCCAATTTTTTTTAAAAGTGGGGTATTTTAAAAAAAATTAAAATTTAAGTTATTTTGAAAATTAATTTTAAAATATAGATTATTTGGATAAAAAATTCAAAAAGTGTTAATAATACACATTAAACAATGCTCAAAAAAGTATTGGTAAACATTGGCTAAAGTTATTTAATATTACATAAAAATAAATAAATTATTATAAAATAAAAAATTAATAAATCATATAAAATAAATAAAAAAACTTTTCTCCCTCTCATGACAAACATTCATCCTCATCTTCCATCTCAACATCAGCAAAAACGTTGTTTAAATTTAAAAAAAATGTTGTTTCGTAAACAAATTATAAAAGTATTTTATTAGACACTATACATATAGAGAATTTCTTAATCCATCATTTGATACTCTTAGGTACCTAGCAAAATTCCGCTTCCGGAGATACATATCCGGACGCACTCTTTTTTTCTTTACGCTGGATGCTTCCGGAGAAACATCTACGGAAAAATTTTCGTGGATGCATCTCCGAAATCTTATCAGAACATTTTTTTAAATCAAGTTTTGTTGGTCGCAGATAGAAATTAATTGTTGCAGATGAATATAAAATGACATACATCCGTAAATAAAATAATTTGATATATATATATATATATATATATATATATATATATATATATATATATATATATATATATATATATATATATATATATATATATATATATATATATATATATATATAAGAAGTCATATGTCATAATCATCATAAAAAAATAGTACATCAATGTCATCAAAATATAATACATAAAAAAACATCACAGTGACTACTGTGTGTGCCTGACAACATCTACATCCCTTCCTCCGCCCATGCCTTTGCCGCCTCGTCTGCCTCTCCCGCCTCCTCGATCGCCCGTTATGCGTCCTCAACCGTCAATCCCACCCGTCCTGGCATGATGCCCGTGGTACATAAGTGCCTCTGCTGCCACCGCAATCATGTTATCCAATACACGCTTGTGGTTATACCCCTCGGGGAAGAAACCGGCGGCAATGCCTGCCTGCCTCATCTCTACTATCTGACGACAGCGAGGCAGGACATCTTGAGTGTGGTCCAAATAAGACTGTTACTCCTCTAAGATCTCCTGATGAGCTGGTCTGGGAGATGATCCTTCGGTAGTGGGCACCATGTAAGGGTGTGAGACGGTGAAGAACCACGTGATGTAGCCATCAATGCAACTCCAATCTCTCGGCGCTCTGGTCGTCTGATCCTTGTCAGGTACCAGTGCTCTGGTAGTCGACATAGATATCTTCTATCTTCATACGGGTCAAGCCGAGAGGAGCGGAGACAGTTGGGTGTCTGAGAATGGTCTGAGTGTAGTCAAACTGTCGCATGACGTGCTCAGGAAAATACGGAACAATGATGGTCAAACTGCATGCCAACCATCTTAAGAATAGGGAGATGTCGTCAAACGGGAGCATCACACGGTGATCAGCATAGACGTTGTATCGAATGTCCTCAGCAACCAGGCGATCGAGATAGACTCTATAAGGGTCGGCCACCTGGTTCTGTCTGAGCGGGAGAAAGGTACAGGCACGCAACATCAGCTCTGTGTAATCAGGCACACTCTCCCACCCGACGATCATGGAAAAGTTCTAGAATATCCAAGCCTGAAATGAAAATAAAAAACATCAGGATCAATCATTATCACGAATATAGAATGAAAAGAAATGAAAAAAAGTCGAAGGATATAAGATTGTTACTACAAGTAATGACATGTTGCCTACTACAGTCCTAGTCTTCCACAGGCATCCCTCTCCCATCCTTGAATATGTGTACGCTAGTCTAGCCGTCCCTTACTTATACTCATGGATCTATATGAAATACAAAAAGTACCTGAGGTAAGTGACATCGGTATATGTGGAGCTCGTGTCCACAAATAGTTGAGTGCCAACTAAAAATAGAAAATAACACCGCATCACACGCTTCTTGTGTATCTCAACCTCAGATGGATCACCATCTTCCTGGCGGGTGTTGCATCCCAAAATTTGCTCAACCTTTTCTTGCCTGATTTATGTTTCATTGCATTGCCATTTGCATAGTTACATCATGTACATAGTTCTAATCATTTGCAAATCATAGCATATCACTCATCCAACAGGGGATCAAGTGTGATTCTTGTCAAAAGAAGCCTGTCTAGAGGTGTTATCTGAGCCTGAGAGACCATCCAAGTCATCAGAGAGGGGTTGAAGTCATGAGAAGTTTGAGTGCCTACATGTGGGTTTTGCTCCTATCTTGAGGAATATTGGGAATCATCAGTGGGATGAGAAGCAGGGAATGTGAATTTGAGGTGTGTATGGATCTCATGGGATGCCTAGAGGGCCCTATTGAAGCTGAGACAAGTCATTGATTCAAGTGCAAGAGCCACAGTTGAGGTGCAGTCAACTAGGGTTTCATCTGGGTGAATCCTAGGTCAGTTGAGTAATTGAAGAACATCAAAGCCTACTTTGAGGTCATGGGATTCATAGTTTTTTATGTTTATGCATGTGTGGTGTTGTGCCAAGGTTAAGCAAAGAAGAATCAGGAATGTGGGAAGTTGCTAAATTAGGGTTTCAATGTAAAATCACCTGTTTAGTGCCTAACTTCAAAGCCACATAAGTCAAGATAAAAGTTTCAAATGGATCTTTGGCCAACATGAAACTTGTAGAGCATCTCAATACCTTTAATTTGAGTACTATAAGTCCTCAAGTGGATTTGTAGAACTCAAGTTATGGTTCTTGCAAGTTACAGGTCACTAGAGGACACTGAAATTTATCTGTGAAAGTCACTTGACTTCCAAGCAACTTTTGCCCTTCAAGGGGTTTTCAAATGGATTTTTGGCCAACATGAGATTTGTAGCTTTCCATAGAGTACTAGAAGTCCTCAAGAGGATTTGTAGAAATCAAGTTGTGATCTTTGCAATCCAGGGGTATTTTGGGTATTGGTGATTATAGGTCATTCTCAAGCATAGGTCTAAATCTCCAACTTAGGGGCCTCCAATGGAAAATTGTTCAACTAGAAAGTTGCTCAAAATAGGGTTTTAACCTTGACCATGCATCAAGGAGGTTTTGAATTGGCTCATGAGAGAAGTGGGTTTGAAATGGCTTTGAAATGAAGAATTAAAGGGATTAAATGACCAAAAATTCAAATAATTCATTTTGTGTGCAAATGAGGCAAAATTATAGGTCATTTTGATTGGAAAAATAGTTTTAGAAACAATGGAAATGTTAGAATTTTGATTTGAGGTCAAATTCATGCACTTCCGTTTTATTTCTTCATGAATAAGCTACACATCCCAAAGTCATACCATTAAGCTCCAAACCAATTTTCACAAGCCAAAGTCCAAACCTTACCTTGGGATCCAAGCCTAAGGAGTACTTAAGTGATTTACTCCAAACCAAAAGAAAAAATCCTCACAATTTTCATTTTTCATTTTCAAGAATTCTCTCACTCTCTCAATTCTCTCAATTTCTTCATTCTCCAAACCCTCACTCATAGCTCCTCATCATTGGATCCATTAATTTTTTATTGAAATCAATGGAATCTTGAGCATAAACCTCCACTCATCATCATTATCGAATCAAGTTTCGTAATTAATTTTCGTGCAAATTGAAGTTGGATATTGGAGCGTAAGTTGGAAGCACTTATTCAGAGCAATTTGGATTCGAAGTGTTCGATCTTCATCTTCTTGCAAGAATTATTGTACATCTTGAAGTTTTCCATCTAATCATGTTCGGATATTTGGAAATTCACTTGATCAACGATCACCTGATCAAATCTCCGATCCGTAGGTTGGTTTTCCGATTTAATTTAACCATTTGATTGTTGTTTTTTAATGGCATTAAAATTCTGTTTTGTGTGTTGTTTGATTTTAATTCATATAAAATAGAAAAAATTCTTAGAAAAATATGAGAAAATTCTGGGATAATCCTTATCATGTCTATGAACTTTGTGTGCAATTGGATTTTAGTTTCATTTAATTTTCAATTTGATTTCGTTTTTCTCCTTTAGTTGGATAATAAAATGCCAAAAACTGCATAGTTTCTTGCTGATTTTTTTCCTGGAGTTTGGTATAGAATTTGGACTTAATTATTTTCTGGTTTGTTATAGACATATTAAGGAACTCCCATAATTTTTTAGGTTAATTTTTAGGTAGCTTTAGGTTCGGTTTTGAACTAGATCTTTAGAGGCTTCACCATTTGATTTCCCTTTTGACCATTTTTGGTGTGTGATTTATTTAGTGCCTTTAAGCATAGTTTTAGGCCCTGGTTTTTATACTATAGACCTATAACATGTTTAGGTTCCCCTAGAAAAAATCTTAGATTTTTAGAAGTAGTTTTAGTATTTTAGATGGAATTAACAACTAGACTAGTCATAACATGCTTTCAACCTAGTCTTCCCATTTGATTAATTTCAATAATGATTTTTAGATCAAGATAATTTGTTCATTTCTTTTGGATGTTGTTATATACATGATAAACTTCTGTTTGATTGATTGTGTTGATTTAATTTGGAGTTTTGAGTTCCTTTTGCATAGCTTGTCAGGAGCTTAGGGAACTAGGGTTTTAGGAAGAGCATTAGACTAGTTTTGTTCCTTTCTTCAAATATGGAGTACATTGTTCATCTCCATTCAATCCAATGACATAAAGTCTTCCTAAAGAAGTCACACCTCTCCTTTGGAGGGATGAATGGCATGTTTTAAGAGTAGAACTTTGAGGATGCCATTCTCTTATAATGTTAAGTTCTTAGTGGCTTCCTTTGGTTGTCATTAAGTTACTTAACATTTCAACCTGATCTTGTTAATGGATTATCCTTTGGAGATTGCTTATTGAATCTTGTTGAAGATGAAGTTTGTGCTTGTTGAAGCTAGGAGTGTTGTTTGTTGAAGCTGCTTGCTTGTTGAAGCTGTCTGCTTGTTGAGGTTGTCTGCTTGGTGAAGCTGTTTGCTGCTGAAGTTTGTTGCTTGTTAAAGAGGGAAGCTTGGTGAAGCTTGATGCTTGTTGAAGATTAAAGGTTCAATGGAGCTTGAAGATAGGAGCTATTCATGAAGATGAAGGTTGTTGCTGTCAACTTTTTGCTGTTTAATCAACTGTTGTTGTCAGAGCTGTTGCTTGTGTTGTTTGCTGTAGGAGTTTGATGCTGCTGCTTGGGCTGCCTCCTCTGTTTTATTTTGGTTTTTCTGTATTGTTTGTTGGTTTGTGCAGCTTTCCCCCTTAAGGTTTGAAGTGAATGTTGATTCCCTTTGCCTGTTGTTTTCCCAGGTTCGAGGTTGAGCAGGACTCCCTTGCCTCGCTTGTACTGCTGCATTGCATGCATTTTACTGTATTTGCTTGCTTTCTTTTCTGTTTATCCCCTAGGATCTCTGATTTCCTCTGTGCAGGAGGGAATCATGACAGACATTAGGATTCTTATCCATGCATGACAACATTAGGTTAGTTTTTATTCCCTTTTCAACCCTAGGCTTTTTAGAGCTTCTTTCTCTTTTCATCTTAAACAACTCAAAAATACAGTAATAAGGTTAATCGATGTCGTACGTTATGAGCCTTAAGCTATTTGAGAAAGGGTTGCTGGAGAGCTTCTTTCCAGTAGTCTGGCTGCTTAGTATGGCACCCTTTGGGTGACACGCGACGTAGTCACTCTCAAATCATAGTCTCTAGTGCGTCAGAGATTGCAAACCAACTAAAAAACATTTCTTTCGTAAAAGATTCAAAACAAACATCAAGGTGTCATTTTTGTCCGCTTGGACTCTTAATAAAGAAAAACCCTTTTTGAAGGTAATAAAAAAACAGTCAGACAAGCTTGTGTCTTCCGTAGCCTGAACTACGTTTGCTCTGATCTTTCATGTTGTATGAAAGTACGTAGGCATAGGATGTCGTATCCTAGCGAGCAACCTTCCCCCATAACCAGTAGGTAGGCGAACTACGTTGACTCTGATTTCTCGTTCCAGACGGGAATACGTAGGCATAAAGTGCGATACTTTGCCGAGTCATTTTCTTTTCCTTTTAACCCAGACCTATAGAGTAGATAGAATACAATCCGTACTAGAAAACAAGTGTGGATCCCGTCGAGTACGGCGGACGTGAGGGGTGCTAATACCTTCCCCTTGCGTAATCGACTCCCGAATCCAGGAATTTGGTTGAGACGACCATTCCTTTCCCGTTTTGCGTTAGGTTTACTCTGAGCGTTTCCTTTCCCTCCGTTGGGATAAATAACGCACGGTGGCGACTCTTCTGTCATAGTCGGCGCCGATTTTCGCAGTAGCGACAGCGTGCAGCAACGAGCGCCTCACCAAAACGACGAGTCAGAAAAGAGAACCTCACATGAGCCCTTCTGGTCTTATCCACATCCTCAAGTGCATCTAGTGGATCAGCCTCGAGCTCCTCCACCAACATCTCTCTCGCACCCCCCCCCCCCTTCGTTATCCTACCGTGACGGAGGAGGGTACCTCTGATTGGTATATGTAGCAGACAAGAGATGCCGTCCAGTGTAATCGTGATCTCGCCTTGCGGTAGATGGAAGGAGGACGTCTCAGGGTGCCATCTCTCTGCAAAGCCCATCAACATCCTGTTGTGGATCAGGACGTAATCGATCTCACAAAGGTCCTTCAAACTATAGGCGACAAGGATATCTTGGAACCAAGCCTCATGTGGCTGCTCCAAAGATAATATCTTCTGCCCGTGGTTATAGAACTTCCATAAATAAGAAACAAAATTAATAAGAAACAACAGTATAAATTATAAATTTCCAATGAAAAAAAGAAACAATTTGAGTAATGTTACCTCTCCATCCCAGACATGTTTGGCAGTATGGTCAGCGTACCCTGTCAGCAAGGACATATCTAAGGGACCCCCTGGGAAACCCTCAGACTCATCATCATCATCCTCCGGTGGTGGGCCATCACCCTCTAGAGGTGGCACGAGATCAACATCATCGGCAAGAGGAGGACCAGAAGTATCTCGACGAGGCATGCGGGAGGACAAGGCCTGTGGTGAACCCTCAGCTGAATCCTGACACCTTAGGGATGAAGAAGTGGATGATGGGGTGGAATATGAGGCCGAGGAAATGTCTTGGGCATGTGATAAAGAAAGATGTGCCTCAACTGTATCGGCCTCGGTAATGGTGGCCTAGCTCCGCTAGCGTCTCACAGATGCATGTTGTGAAACTCGTCCAAGTCGTAATCTATCTTCTTTGTCTGCCATAATGTATGCAAGGTATAACCAAGAAAAAACAATTAGATACAAATAAATTTAAAAAAAAAAAAGAAAAAAAATTAACATTCTTTTACTTCCGGATGTGAACATACGGAAAACTTCCGTATATGTATCTACGGAAGAACCCATAATTCAGAAAGTTTGATTTGTTCTAGAGTTGCATCTACGGAATTGCCCTAACGTTAATTTTTTTTGTAGATGTAGCTCTGAAACTTCTTGCAACTCCAACATTCATGACAATGGCGTCCCCTACCCATGAAAGTCGGTTTTTTGAAGTCCTGATCGTCCGTTTCAGCCAACAAACAATACCTACATTGTCTTTAAACTATGTTTCTAAAACTATCTAAGAATTTCTACCCCTAAAACTATATTCTAACTCGTTTACGAGAAATATTCTAAAATACCTCGAAAACTCAAAAACTTACCGATTATATCGGCATTTGAATGAGTTGGAGTGTTTTGATCGTTGAAATGAATGCTCATTGTCGAACTTGATTGAAAAAAGGTAAGTTTGATGAAAAAATATTTTTTGAGGATTGAGAGAGTTTGGAGAGTTTGAGAGTGAAGAAGATAAAAAATGAAGAATGAGGGAGGAGAAGGAACTTTAGCGCGAATGTATTCCAATTTGTTCCGGAGTTATATAAACGGAAACATTTCGTAGATGTAGCTCCGAAAAAAACCAACTTTGAATAAAAAAAATGTGCGTCCGAAAATACATCTCCAAAAGCAGTGTGTGTGTATATATATATATATATATATATATATATATATATATATATATATATATATATATATATATATATATATATATATATATATATATATATATATATATATATATATATATATATATATATATATATATATATATATATATATATATATATATATATATATATATATTATGGCCTGTTCCACAAGAAATAAATGTGATGATAATTGGTCCTTGTGAAGGCATGTGAATTGTTCCTGGGTCCACAACTCCAAAGCCAATGAGTATTTTTTTTCTTGTCAAAGAAAAATAATGTATAATTGCATGGCACAAGACATAATTTAATAATATAATGTAACAATATTGCTCAAATATACATAATATTAAGTTTTGGTACAAATAATAATTTATCCAACGAGGCAATAACTTTCTCCTTAAGCAACCAAGTGGATTCATTGAAACACTTGAAGTGCTACTGATGGATTTTAGTTGTAATTATTGATTAATAAAATCACACTTTTAAGAATACGAGGTCAGGGACAAAAAGTAAATAAAAGAAGACGATGGTTGGGTAGATTTTTTATATTGTGTTAATTATGTAATGCAACAATGATTAAATAATTAAATGATCTAGAAAATAGAATTTTTATGTGAACGGTACGAGTTACATAAAAATGCGTGGTTAGTGATTATATCAATTTTTAAATTTATAAAAATTATACAATGTTCACATAAGTTCAAATAATAGTACATGCATAGTGATTGAGAGAAATTTTTTTTTTATATAACTATGTTATTTAAATAAAATTTTAATTTATTTAAAATTTTAAATAAAATTTTAAATTGGCTATGATTCAACGTTCAGTCGTCAATTGAAGTGGCGACTCAGTCAAAATTTGTATCATTCGCCCATTGATATGGCGACTCAACATTGGGCTTTGAGAGGAGTCGCCAAACCCTATACAGTTTTTTTTTTCTTTTAGAGTTTACGCATTAATTAGTTGTTTTATTTTATTCTTTAATAATTAATTTTAATTATGTTTTTATAAAAAATATTAAATCATGTTTTAATAATTATTTTTTATATAAAAAAATGGAATAAATATTAATTTATGTTTTTTATTTTTCATAATTAAATGAATTTTAAATAATGTTAAAAAAAGAAATAGAATAAATATTAAATTATGTTTTTTGTTTTTCATAATTAATTAAAATATAAATATTAAAAAAGAGAAATGGAATAAATATTAAATTATAGTTTATGTTTTTCATAATTAATTGAAATTTAAATAACCTTAAAAAATATAAACATGTCATAAATACTAAAATATATTAATTTACAATATAATGAAAATTACAATTGAACAAAAAGAAGAAAACTAATGGCCGACTATATCCAAGCGACCACCGGTGCCACATTGTGGAGGATGCGCGTTGCGACGAGGTTGTTGTGGTGTGTCCGGTCTTTGTGTGTTGAGTTATGGAGGAGGGTTTTGTTGGGACAGCCCCGGCGTATCAGATACATTTTGAAGCATTTGACCCCAATAGTTGGGAGGTCCACTATCAACGGCGCTTCCGTAGTTAAGCCCAATGCCCGTGTTTTTGTAGGATTGTCGGGGAGGTTGGGTGGAGTATGGATGATATGGTTGTCCGAATTCGTACATCGAATTGGGTTGGAAATGATGTGTTGGTTGTTGTGGGGTTTGGTAGTCAAACAGTGGATAGTTGGAGGGGGTAGGGTCAAATGAGTTATTTGGGCTATAGGCGGAGGGAGTAGGGTCAAAAGACGTATCAGGGCTATATTGGTATAGTGGTTGATGCTGTGACTGAGAGGGTGGCATGTACGGGTCATGGTAAGGATGTTGTTGTTGATGTTGGGCATTTGGTGGCATGTATGAGTTATGGTAAGGCTGATGTTGGGCATTGGATTGTTGTTGTGTGTTTGATGAAGAAGCGCGTTGCCTTGGGTCAACCAAATAGGTTAGCTCGGAAAGAATTGGTTGAGATGTTGTAACCGACCTAAACCAAGTCATATATTGATAACTTGGCCTAGCCCCTTCCACAATTTGTCCGGTTAAGATGTGTTGCCTTCTGTTCTTCCAATGTTGACACATCTCCTTTGCAAACTCCTTCCAATGACTGACACTCCATTGTGAGTCCACCCGTTGCTGATGCCACAACCCCAATAATGTCGGAGCATCTGAAATATCCTGATGCATCCCAAATTGTAGCTTCACCCGGTCACTTTGGTGCATTTCTACCATAGTGAACCTAATGATGGGTGTTTTTGATGTCCACACAGCAACATCATTGGCGTCGGGCTGGTGGTCGAGACCCTCGTACGACATCCAGACAAACTACAATAAAGGTAGATACATTTAGTCAGACAAAGATAGACAAGTTTATGCATATAAGTTAGACAAAGTAAAGGTAGATAACTTAAATCATCTGGCCCAAGGTGGTCGATGAGGTTCCGGTACACAATTATGGAGTTCCTGGGACATCTCTGATAATTCATCCCTGGAACAGACCACCTAAAAAAAAGAAACACAGATAAGTTAGCATCTAAAACACTTGAAGGAGATAGGCGCAGCCATAAAAGGTACATGAATTTTTTTTGGAATTTTTACACAATGCACTATATAGATGGGCGAGGACAGCTGATCCCCAACTATATTCACACACTTTGTTTATGTTTGTAGCAATGGTAAATACATAATATTTACGGTATTTTCAGTGCCCTCTGAAAATAAAAAAATAACCAAACAAAATCATAATATAGCACTGAGTTTTGAGTATTTTCTCATAGTCGGTGCTATCCTCACTTAAGACAATACTGCTGTATTGTTGTTTGAGGTATTTAAGATTTATTCCATGACCCCTCGGGCGACCCTCGCGTTCTGCCTCAGTTGCATCCACACAAAGAGGGGTCCCCAATAAATCTTTGCAAAGTTGGTCGTTAACATCAACTTTGTCGTTGACGACCTTACCATTGATGTGTAGGCCGAGCAACATGTAGACATCTTGAAGAGTCACAACGCACTCACCGAAAGGTAGGTGAAATGTATGTGTCTCTGGTCTCCAGCGTTCTAACAACGCTAGAATGAACTTCGTATCGAGTGAGTATGATTTGATTTTAATCAAATTACCAAACCCACAATGTTAAAGGTATCCCTCTATGAGGGGGTCGTGTGGTATGTAATCATGCACACGACATCGAAACCTTGATGCATCCTGCAAAATAAATAATGTTTTGTTAGTTTTATAGGAGAACTAAAGATCGTAAACATAGACAAAAACTAAAAACTTACAAACTCAGTGATGTTCTCAATCATGCCTCTGTGAGAGTTTCCCATTGTGAGTAGAGACATTGTGGTTTACGAATTTACTGGGTGAGTATAGTTTGAGAGTTTGAGAGTTTGAGAGTTTGAGAGTTTGAGACTTTGAGACTTTGAGAGTTTGAGTGTGAGCATATTTTGCTGGGCAAAGAACCTCTATTTATATTCCACAAATGCATGTGACATGTAGTTGGATGCAGAGCAAGTGTCTTAATGCATGTGACCTGTAGTTGGATGCAGAGGAAGTGTCTTGATGCATGTGACTTGTAAATGCATGCAGGGCAAGTGTCTTGATGCATTTGAGGCGTGCAGCTGGTAAGCAATGTGTTGTCTTGTCAAGCATGCTGCATGCAGACTAAGCATCTCGTAGGCCTGCAGGCAGGGTCATCGTAGGCATGCAGGGAATTAGTTCACTAGGCAGAGTGCAACTGGTAAGCAATGTGTTGTCTTGTCAAAGCAAAAGTTTTAGGTTTACTCGTTATTAGGGCAAAGAAACTCAGTTGTGCCTTCTATTAAAACTTCCTCGTTATTAGGTTTAATATATTTTTAATTAGTAAGAATGTAATAATAATATTGGCTTAATAAATATAAACATAATATTTTTAGCGTCAAACATAATATTAAAAGTAACGCAGCAGCAAATATATTCAACATTTAATTTCAAAAATGCATTATATGGTGTTCATACTGTTATTGTGGCCATATGACATACACTTATTAGTAAGAGTGTCGTACGCCTGCATAGAATTGATAGGTATACAGGGTGTCGGTTACTGTAGACAGAGTGCAACTGGTAAGCAATGTGTTGTCTTGTCAAGCATGCTGCATGCAGAGTAAGAATCTCGTAGGCCTGCAGACAGGGTCATCATAGGCATGCAGGGAATCAGTTCACTAGGCAGAGTGCAGCTGGTAAGTAATGTGCTGTCTTGTCAAGCCTGCTGCATGCAGAGTAAGAATCTCGTAGGCCTCCAGGGTCATTGTAGGCATGCAGGGTCACATGTGAACCGCAGAGTGTTGTCTTGTCCTGTATTTTCATGCAGCTCACCAAATTGTTATTAATACAGTAGAGAAATCTGTAGTATTATCATATCAATTAGCAAAATAGTCTTTCTAAACACAATTTTCGCTATGTCTCAAACACCACAATATATGATTTCTGCACATCTTAACTGTGAAGTTTTTGAATGTGAAATAGCGAGTTACAATTTCAGAAACACTGATGTTACGATATTTTTAATTGATAGAAGGTCTAATTTTTTACACCTGAAGTCAAGAATAGAAAAAAACTGCAATATGGTCTAGTTGGCCAAATAATATACAAAAATTCTGTGTTTTTTGGCGGGCCTGGTGAATGCAAATTTTTCCGGTTAAAGGTTCGAGACGATGAAGATGTGCGTAACATGTTCCGCAGTAACGAGTATTCTGGTTTCTCAGATATCGTGTTACATGTTACGTTACAACAACAACAATTGTCTCAACAACTTGATTCTTCTCAAGTTTTTTGCGAATCTGACGAGGAACACGCTGAAGTCAATGTCATTGACGAAGAAGAAGCAGCTGAATTCATTGTTGACGAGATGGTGAACAACAAGGAAGAGGGGGTTCCACCCGACCATGTTTATTTCCCACCTCAGCACATGACAACTCTCGACTTAGGTGACGATGAACCCTCAACGAATATTTTCTACAACCCCAACTACGCAACAGAAGGGAAACTAAAAGAGGGTGACGAGTTTCGTACCAAAGAAGATTGTGTCCGGGCAATTGAACAATTTCTCATGGAGTTTTCAGCCGATTATAGAGTCGATCGGACAAATCCGACTCAGTATACGATATATTATCGTAACAAGGAGTGCCTGTTCCAATTAACAGCATCTTTCAGGAAGAGAAGCGATTCCTGGAAGATAGGGTCAATGGGTCCGACCCACACTTGTATAATCTCGAATCTGATGCAGGACCATCGCAAACTCAGCTCTCGATTGATTTGTGATGAGATTCTGTCAGTCGTTAGCGACAACCTGTCTTTGAAAGTGAGTACCATAATTGCACATATGGTTCAAAGGTACAATTACACTCCTTCATACCGAAAAACCTAGATTGTTAGGACTAAAGCGGTTGAAAGGGTGTTTGGAAATTGGGAGGAGTCGTACAAGGAACTTCCAAAATTCCTAGTGGCTCTTAAACAATACTCTCCAGGGACTGTTGCCATATTGGAGACAATGCCAGCGTGTACACCAAACGGGATTTGCGTTGGTGGAAATGGAATTTTTCACAGACTCTTTTGGGCGTCTGAACCATGCATAAAAGGGTTTGCATATTGTAAACCTATAATTCAAATTGACGGCACATGGTTATCTTCTTTGGTGTTAACATCATCACAAGGACACCAACATCATTTTTCACTTTTCTCCATTCACGAGTAACTCCGTTTCTCCCAGCCTCCTCGACTAACCTCTCAATTTTCCTAATCTTTTCTCCTGGAGCAATATCTCCTTCTAGCCAGCGGTTCAGTTCCCTATGCAAGTGCTCCAACATCTGCGTATTTCACAAGAGCACCTTTATCGGAGGCTTTGTTGCTGGAAAAAAACTATGGCATTTCTTTTCATTAGATCGAATGTTGGAAAGGGTTCCTCCAATGCTGATGACGACGACAAAGAACGTTGATTTAGAAATGCAGACATTCTAGACTCAACTCCACTCAAAATTGTTAACACTTCAGTCTTTTGATATACAATATTGTGGAAACATATATGTGTTTGCAGTCGTATTTATAGAAAAATAAAATAGTACGTGCCCCATATGATATGTCTTAAATACCCTTACAAAATTTATATACTTTAAAATTCAATGGTTAATCATATATTTATTATGTTTTAAAATTTAAACCTATTTATATTTATTGTGTTTAAAAATTATATTTAAATCAATTTTTATTTTTTATTTAAATTCATATATAATTTAAAATTTTAAAAAGATTTATAATCTAAAAACAATATTTATTATTTAAAACAATTTAAATCAATTTTTATTTTAAATCACTAAAATATTTAAAATATATTTTAAAATTATATTACAATTATATTTATTATTTTAAATTTAATTACACCTAAATCAATTTAAATTTATTTATATTATTAAATTATACTTATTAATTTATAAAATGTATAACAAAATATTTTAATTAAAATGCATCAATTTATATAAATATTTTAGTTAAATATATTTATAGTTATTTTTTTAAATAATTTAAATTGAATTTAATTATTTTTTTTATTATTTAAATTGAAAATAAAATCGTAAACTCTAGAAGAAAAAAAATTAAATGGGCCATGTAGCCACACGGATTGGCGACTCAGCTCATGTGAAATAGTCTCTGTCGCCATCTCATATGGCGAGTCCTTTTCATTTAGCCTGTGTCGCAAATTAATATCGTCATTTCATATGGCGAGTCCTTTTCATTTAGCCTGTGTCGTCAATTGATATGGCGACCCAAGGTTGAAATATAGCCATTTTAATACATTTTTTGAAATTTTAATTTATTTAAGATTTTATTTGAATAACATAGTTATATTAAAATAAAAATTCTGATTGAGAGTTTAGAATAGATCAACTTATAAAATAGTAGTAGAAATATATTATATAATATTTTATTTATATAAGTTATTATTTTAAATTAGAATTTATTATCCCTAGACATTTATATAATTAAAATTTAAGGTTAATAGGTATTTTGTCTACAATCATATTGGGATGTTTTAAAAAATCCTTTTATAAGAATAAAAATTTGAATTCGTCACATGTCCCAGTTTTACACCATCAAAAAATTTAATCATAAAATATAATGACAGTTTTTTCTAAAAAAATAGCCAATTTGGCAGAGGCCGGCAAAATAGATATAAATTTTTAAAAATTATATGATATTTAATAGATTTTTGATGGGTAAATTTTTTGACGAAAAAATTTAATCATAAAAAATAGTAACATGGAATAAGGTTTATTTTTAAAATAGCCAATTTGATAGGAGTCGACAAAATAGGTATAAAATTTTAAAAATTATATGACATTTAATAAGTTATAGATGAACAAATTTTTTGAGGGGGACAAAACAGAAAATTCTTTATATTGCTGGGTGAATTCAAACTTTTTTTACAAGGATTTTTCGAAACTCGCATATATAACAAAGGTCAAAATACATATTAACCCTAAAATTTATTTAGAATAATGTAAATCATATGTATTGTGCCATTTAAGAAGTGGTCAAAAATCAAATTAAGAAAAAAAGAGATAAAACTTCCCCGTTTAAGCATTATTTGAGAAGTAAAAAGCGTCATAGTCCTCCCCAAAATTTCAAGGGATATCGAAATAGTGACGCTCCTTTCTGGGATGAGGCACAAATCCGACCTCTGAAGGTCCAGAAGAAATATCCTTTGTGCGCAGGGATTTAAGAAAGCAAGATACTAAAATTTATGGAAAAGTCGCCCAAGCTAAGTGAGTATGATGGAAAAGGAGATTCTGACGAGCACATAAAATTCGTTAATAATAAACTAAATTATTTGAGAAGTAAAAAGCGTCATAGTCCTCCCCAAAATTTCAAGGGATATCGAAATAGTGACGCTCCTTTCTGGGACGAGGCACAAATCCGACCTCTGAAGGTCCAGAAGAAATATCCTTTGTGTGCAGGGATTTAAGAAAGCAAGATACTAAAATTTATGGAAAAGTCGCCCAAGCTAAGTGAGTATGATGGAAAAGGAGATTCTGACGAGCACATAAAATTCGTTAATAATAAACTAAATTATTCCAACATTGACAAAGCATATCAATGCAAGCAGTTTGCATTAACTCTAATAGGCCCGAATAGGCTATGGTTCAATGATTTTCCATACAAGAGCATTGAATCATGGACTTATTTTTGTGAATGGTTCTCTGTGCTCTTTATTTTTTGGAAGAGATAACCGATGACCGTAACCGCTTTGAGCGGGATCGTTCAATGTAAGAAAGAGAGGACTTGAAGTGTTGAATCTTCGAGAATGACCTTTTGCGTGATCACTCCTTTCGACTGAAGATTGGAAGGAAAAAGGTGAAGACCACTTAGGAGATGTTGAGCACAACCCAGTCCTACATGATCTTGAAGGAGAAGCTCAGTCCTACATGATCTTGAAGGAGAAGCTGAATACACATTTTGATAACCCAATCTTCGATGACACCAACTCCTCTTGTCCAATAGAGAAGGAGTCCCATTAGCGGAAGGATGACTCTGACCGGAGTTGTCCAATAGAGAAGAAATCCCATTAACGAAAGGACGACTCTTACCGGAGTATGCAATAATGGTACGACAAGTAGACTCCCAATTTAGGTAAATGTCATATATTCCCAAATGTAAAAAAATATTTAGTAGTATATCCTTTTGAAATGCTTTAAGATTATATTATTTTATAAGCATATTATAAATTTTTACATTGATAAAAAAAGTATGTAATCTTTTAATAATATTTTAACATTATTCATACTATTCTTTTAGGACATCCTAAAATCGTAACTGATATTTTCTTAATACAAAATGAATAGAATTATTAATATATCTTATGAAAATAAAAAATAATGTTATTGTCAAAAAAAAAAAAAAGTTTTGTGCTCTTATATTTTATAAACTATAGATAAAGAGCAAAACTATAATTTTAAAAACTTTCAGAAGTGTAGTGTATTACAGTCCTGTTTATAAGACACCAAAACTAAAAAATAGAATAAATATAAATAAGTGAAGAAAGTTTATTGGTAGAAAAAAAAAGTTATTAACATCCTTTAACACTTCAGTTATATCTTCTTCTTTTAAAAATTATGAAATTTTGTAGATATGTTCTTCATCATGGAGTAATTAAACGTCGTTTTCATAAGGTTGAGACGTGTGCTTCACATTGTTTTCATCTCAAATTTGCAATCTTGCTTGGACATATCAATTTCCTTTATTCATATCACATTAGGTCATTTAGGTGTGTTAGGTTGACACTTCATCACTTCCCTTCTCGTTTTCTTCATACCTATTATTATCCTCCAACATCAACCAACTTCTCTTTATGCATTCCTTTTCTTTAATTTGGAATACGTTTTGAAAACTATATATTACTCAAACTGTTACCTCTAGTTTATTGAACAGTATAGTTTTCATGAGCTCACAACAACAACGAAAATTAGAGTTGGTCCATAATTATACATTCTGTTCTATTTAATTACTTGGTTCTTTACCTAATGAACCCTAATTCTATCCATCAGTTTCAGTTTTTAAATGATGTAACATTAATAATAATTAATAAATGGTACTTATATTTGTTATTACTCCTCTTGTCTCTTATTATGATTATGGGTTAAATAAGTCAGATCAAGTTAGATTTTGCTTAAATAGATTATATATATATTTTTAAATAATAAAATTAAGTATGAATGATTAACTATCCAAAGTTTTATTTTAATTTTATTAATACCACTTTTATATATATATATATATATATATATATATATATATATATATATATATATATATATATATATATATATATATATATATATATATATATATATATATATATATATATATATATATATATATATATATATATATATATATATATATATATATATATATATATATATATATATATATATATTATTTATATATATATATATATATATATATATATATATATATATATATATATATATATATATATATATATATATATATATATATATATATATATATATATATATATATATATATATATATATATATAGGTAGTGATAGCAGTATACTAGTTCACCAAATAAATATGAGTTAAAGTCTTGTTGTAAATCATGTCGAACAATGTACTTTTGTTATTCAAAAGAAATATTTTAACAAAATTTGAGAACTCTAAGATGGTCATTACTGTCAATGGCACTTAGTTTGTGTTGAAAATATAATAAATGTGAGTAGTGTGGGTAATAGTCTTACATTGGTTCGAAATGTAGAGACTTAAGTATTTATAAGTGAGATAACTCACTCACCTATCACCTTAAAATTTTGAATAAATATGTGGTGTGTCTCTCGCAAATATGTTGCTCTAGAAGGAGGAAGTCTCACAATGTTCAATACTCCCTAATGAAAAACTCCCCCAACACATGGTATCCTTTGGTTTAAGAAAGTGACCGACTTACTTGTATCGAAAGTCGACGGTGCCGCAAGGGTGGTAAGTAAGAAAAGTTCTATTGAAGAGTGTCAACAGAGTCACAAAGGTGGTGAGTAAGAAACGTTCAGTGCGGTACAAGAGTTTTTGGAAGTAAGAAAAACTTCCATCTATGGGAAGCATTGTGGACTCACACTTGAAGGGGGTGTTGAGAATATAACAAGTGTGAGTAGTGTGAGTAATAGTCTCACATTGGTTGAAATCTGGAGACTTAAGCATTTATAAGTGAGAGAACTCACTCACCTATCACCTTAAGATTTTGGGTGAATATGTGGCGTGTCTCTCACAAAGATGTTACTCTAGAAGGAGGAAGTCTCACAATGTTTTAATATTCCCTAGTGAAAAACTCCCCCAACAATTTGTAGGCAAGAAATTCAAAGAATGCCTAATAAAGTATTAAAGGTAAAGCAGTTGTTCACGTCAGTAGAACGCTTCCATGCAAAAAGCCAAGTAGATGTCGCAAATCACTTCGTCCAGAGAGGGCTAAAAAAGATATTAGACGAAGCTAGAGGAAAATGGATTGAAAAAGAATACACTTAGGGTTATGTGAATATTGAACAATGTCACACTCAACCACCAATGAGTCAACATGCCAACTTACATATGGGATAGAGGTGGTGATCCTTCTCGAGATTGAAGGAATTTGGTAAACAAAGACACATCAGTTCAAACTTGAATAAAACGAGGTAGCCTTAAGGGAATAAACTGATTTTCCAAGCAAAAAAAGCACCAATCTCGCTTGAAGTAGGTTGTCAATAAACATAAAATGGAGGGAAGATACAATGGGTGTGTCAGTCATAGAAAATAAAAACATGAATATTTAGTACTAAGGGGAAGCAAACAAGAAAAACAAAAAGAAAACTTGCACCCAACTAGAATGATCTTTAACGAATTATAACTAAAATTGAAAATAGAGCATACACCTTAGAGTTCCTTATCGAGAAACCGCTCCCAAGGATGTGGAATGCCGAAAATTTTAAAAATAAAATACCACGCACTACAAGAAAAAATATGTTTTGCAACACATTATGACTATTCTATTAAAATTGTCCTCCCCGTATATTGTGAAGGTTATAAAAATTGTCGTTCCACTTGACTAATACGTACAGTTTTATTTTGGGTTGTGATAGTTATATAAATCGCCTTAATTAAATACATAATAAGCATTTCAAATTTTCATCAAATAGTTAATAATAACAAAGCAGAAAACATCCATATTTTAAATTTTAGAATTCATGTTTGATTCAAATTATGAATATATTTTTTTAGAGATAATACAATAAAATTACAAATTATGTCTGGCTCAAAAAATATCTTTATCCTTACCTCATAAGTAACTATCGGTCCTTTTTGATGGCTGCTCCAATTTGCAGTTGGAATACAGTGGCTACTTCTAAGCCATCTAATTTGGTCCCATCTATGGAGCCCTCATTAAAGTGTAATTCTATAGTTTTTTCATCCCTTGTTGAGTCACTTATGGTTGAACATCTTGTTATCTCAGTTTTTTGACACGGACGTTAATTATAAAAATGTGATAAAGATCATGTAGTAATGGTTGTGGAAAAGTTGAAATGGTCAGGTATGACCATGAAGATCTCTTCGAATTTGATTTGTCGAAGAGTAGTATTAATTTTTGTCGAAATTGCAATTAGATAGAGACCAAGAAGTTTGTTAGTTTTGGGGACTTAGTGAAATTCAGAGTTTCAAAGATGTTTACTTTACGCAGTCGAATGAGGTGTAATTGGATAAGATTATACAGCTTTTCAAGTGCACATGGAAGTATGTCGAAGGCGAAGGCTGCATGGAGATGAAGACGTGGCATATTCTGTTTAGTCGACCGTTGTAGACGGTTAACTTAGGACTAGTATATAAGTAGCAATCACTTTGAGTTTAGGGATCCACAATTGTACATAAATTCTGCAAAACTTAAAGTATCTGTATGTTTGTGAGAATAGAGTCAAGAATGTACGTATATATGTCCCACTTTTTTCAAATTAAAGTCGTTATTTTAGTCATTTACTGCATTGAATTAGTTTCATTCATTTTTTTAAGTCTTTTCCATGTGTTTCGATTTCACAGTTAATTTCAATCATTATTCTCAATTTTCCATACATTTCGACTTTGATGTCAAACTTGTCTAAAACTTATGAATCACACAAATATGTTGTGGGATCTTTTCAAATTTAATCCCTTTAAGTAAAATAAAACTTATTTTTGTTTACTAAATTTTACGGTAAACACATCCTCAGAAGATACATACCATTTCCAGAGTTGCAAACCCTATGGTGACAATGTTTATGGTCATGGAAGAAGTTATTGAAGATGTATTGGAAAGTCAAAATCATCAAAAAGTGTATTTGATCAGATTGTTCGTGACATGTATCCATCATATGGTAACATGCAATTTGAAGATAACCAATATTAGGAGAAAAGTGCATTATTGTATCATAACAAAAGAGATTCTGGCGATTAGTGTAGTGCAAATATGAAAACAATAATAGGTTTCATAAAAAGGAAGCAATCTTTTCTTAAGATCTGGTCATCCCATTTTCTGTTGAAGTGTGTTTTTTAAAGTAGAGGTTTTGTTGATAGAGTTGGTTCCAAGATGTTTCATTGAGTTTTGAACGATGAGCTCCCACTAGTGGCCAAGGAATTAGAATATTTTATGAATTTTCAAGTATTTTTTTCATATGTTTAACTATGAATCTAATGTTTAGCTTTTGAATGTTAAAAATATTTTATTTAAGATTTATATACAAATATTTATTTTTTAAAATAAATGATACTTTATTTAATTATTTAAATGTTATTTATATTTGTTTTTAAAAAATAAAATTAAAAAAAATTGAAAACAGAATATGAAAAAAATCATAATTGTTTTATTAAATGTTAAAATTGTTGCCAAAAATATAAAAATAAATATTTTGTATCACTGTACACTTTTACAAATTGTATATTAATTATTTCTCCCTAAAAATGGTGACGGTTTTAAGAGTCGCAATTTCACATTTGTAACGGTTATAACAATCATAGTAAACATTCAAAACAAAATAACTAGTAAAATTGGTGATGGTTAGAACCATCGCAGATGTGTTGCGGCAACTGACACAAACATTAAATACAGTTGGAGCGAAAGTTTGGCAAACTGTTGCAAAATAGGTTGGTGTCACACATTTTTGTAATGGTTATCGAACCGACAACCCGAGTTTTGAGGCAGAGTGAACTGCCATGATAGAAACAAATTGTCGCAAAACGATTTTTTTTTTGGAGTGACAATTGATATCATCTATAACCTATAATCTATAATCTATAACATATATAAAGACAATACTTAGTTTTTGGTGTAACTTTTTTTTATACCAAATTTACCTTTATTTTAAAATATATAACTTACACAATAAATTCCATTGAACTACTACTATCATCTTTCATCTAACTCCCTACTAATAACTTCCCACATAATTTCCATGTAAAATTAATATTAAATAAAAATATATCATTTATATTTATATGTGTGCAATAAAAAAACGGACAGACGGGCTTGCGAGTGCCCGTCTGGACGCTAGTCTATAACTATATATAAAGGGATACAAGTTTTTGGTGTGGCTTATTTTTGTTCCAAAATTACCCTTATTTAATTGTAATATTTCCATAATTATCTATGCAGTTTGTTTTAATTACAACCATGTGTGAGCAAGAATCCCAACCGCTCAACCAAAACGAAAACCGCCGTACACAGACATTTAAGTGTGAAACAACTGCTCTTCATTTCAATAGCAAAACAAAAGTAATTACAAAACTTGGTAGATGATCCTGAATAACAATGGAGTAGACTCTTATCGTTTTTTTTTTCTTTTTTTCTTATCTACATATTATCCTTTCCTTTCTCCATCCCTCTAATCTATTTTTTCATGTTTTCACTTTTTAATTTTCTTTTAGATATGTTCTTAAACATGATAAGGTCAAAATATATAAATCATTTAATATTATCACTTTTGTATATGTTCATGTATGTTTTATTAGTTTATTCAATTTAGTTTAATTTTGTTTTGCTCTAATGTGTAGCTTTTGATTTTAGTGTCTGAGTAAAAAAACATTGCTCTAATTTTACAAGTTTTGATGAGATTGTCATTTTTCTGTGACTAATAATTTAAGAATCATATATATTTTCACCATTTTAGTGTTAATTTAGGAATCATGTATATTTTCACCATTTTAGTGTTAATTTAGGAAATCATATATATTCTCACCATTTTAGTGTTAATTTAATAATCATACATATATTTTCACCATTTTCACAATTACTCAGTTTCTTTCTTGGTCAATATCTACCTTTTCTCCTTCTGCATTTTTCTTTCAGTTTTCACAATTACTCATTGTCAATCTCTGTTATGGTTAGTTTTATGCATTTTCATTTTGTAGGATAAGCGGATAATGTCACAATAAAACCATGGCAAAGATCAAAAAGGTTGATGATTAATTTGTGGACATGAGTGAAGTTAATATTTATTTTGGTGAACATGGTAATATATTTTGATATGTTAGCATGCATTAAATAGTATTAGAATTGACCATTAAAATCTTTTTATGAAATTGAATGCATTTTTCTAATTTTTTTTTAAATTTCCCTTACAAATTGTAACTGCTTCTAACATTGTTAACTGTTGAAACTTAAACTGCATAACTCTACCATTTCAGATGCACGACATTTGTTTCCATGTCTTTCATTTCCAAACCCATGATAATAGTAACTTAATGCCACTGTAAATCATTTTTGGATGTTTGGATGCTATATATATTTTTTCAATTTCACATCAACTGAAGGCATAGATTATATATTCTGCATTGTTCAAATTATTTGTGCTTTCCTTCTCCACACATGTAAGTCATGTTTGTTTATCTATAGATTAGGTGTGGTCTGTGTCAATTTGAATGCTATATTCACCAAAGTATGATATGAGAACTAACCATTTACATTATGTCTATGAGGTGAATTAAATTTAATTGAATTGCGTTGCAGAAAATAGTTTTGATTTGATATTACAGGAAGTGATTGAAGAAGAAAATTTATGTGAAATCATCTTCTGATGATATATCGGTTTTCGATGAATTATTTTTACAATGATAGTTCATGGATATCCAATTTAACCACTATACCACTGGGAAAATGTAAAAAAATATAATATAGAGATAATTGATTATATTTGTTGCATTAAATTATGTGTCTACAATATACACAAAATGAAAGGAGTTGTATTATGTCTTCTCATACAGTTTTCCTTTTAATTATAGGGATTGCTACAACTATTTATTAAAATAAGACCTACAATTTACCAATATCGAAGGTTACGAGGAAAAAAGAAAGTATGCTTTTGTTATCCTTAATGGTATTTATTAAGAAAAAAGACAAGTTTTTGCTTGCTACCCTTAACAATAGTAGTTATTACATAAGACCCTCACTATTTTTTCCTACAAGTATAAGTAGTAGTTGCAAGTATGTTTTGTATTATATCAAAAAGACAAAGGTAAAATGGTTCATTGTATCCTCTTATATCTATTAATCATTTAAGAAGAGAGCGAAAACTTAGAAAATATTAGAAACTTTCTTATTCTTGCTCAGTAGACAATAATATTTTCGTAGTTTAATTATCATCAGTTGTCTTTATGGTATATTGTTATTAGTTTTTAAAACTTCTGTTATTTTTACTGTACTTTTTATTCTATTAATTATTATTATTTTGCTTTTTTTTAATTCTTTTCTATTCCCTTCTTATTTTCTTTTTTTTTTCTGAATTTTTAATATAGTTTAATCCTTTTTTTTCTTTATATGTTGCGAAGGAGTTGTTCATATTGTTGAGGTATTTTTCAATACATTTTTTTTACCCTCTATCGATAATATTTTTTAAAAAACTTTTTTACTATTGTGTATTTCAATTCTTTTGTTTTGTCTTTTTTTTTTAATTATATATTTTTATAGTTTATACAATAATGAGGAAGAGAGGAAAATTTCCAGATTCTTTAGGAATTTAAGAATTGTGATGCAATTTTCATGAAGTTGAATTTTAAATTTGAGATTTCCTTTCATTTATGAGATTAAAATTAGTTTAATTATGTTAGAATAGAAAAAGAAGTTTAAAATGTGAGGTGATCATTAGTACAAAATAATAACCATCATCATATAATAAAGATTAAAAAATAAGTCATTTATGTGCTAATCATAACTACAGAATAATGACAATGATTCATTGTAGTAATAGTTTTTTTATAACAATCCTTTTTTTTTTCTTTAACAATTATATTAAAGTTTTAATTGACAAGATTGAAATAGTATAAAGATAAAGACTAGGAATTTTTAATCAAATCATCCTTCACTAAAGGTTTTGTATATTTAATGTATAGAGTCAATGTTAATCTAATATTTTCATGTCTAAAACAAACTTTTTAGAAATATTTCCTTTTACAAGTACATATACATGAATATTTATTTTAGAGACATGTATGAATATTTATATGTGAGAGAGATAGAGATAGAGTCTAAATAATATTAGTATCTTTAGAAAACATATGTTTTTAATAAATAAAGTAATATTATTCATAAAGGTATTAGGAATATCCTAATACATTTACAAAGTTCATCATATACTATATCCTCCTAGATACAAAAAGATACAAAATAATTTTTGATTTTGACGGCTAATCAGAACCTGAAGTGGGTCAGAGACAACGTCTGTAATACTGAGTGTGAGAGATGATGAAGAGGGTGTACCTACAATGCAATCTGATGCTAAAGTAAGAATTGAGAAAAAAGAGTGTAAGTACGGAGTATGTGTGTATTAGGATGAATATTGAATACCTGACCCTCTCAAATGAGAGGGTTTTTATAGTGTCACCAGCACTTTGCCACTTTTTTTTAATTATAAACAATATATTTTGTTTAATTTTAATTTTAATATTAATTATTTATATGATAAAAAATGTAACATATATTATATTTTTTGTTTATGAAATATTTATATGATTGAGGAACATTTTATGGTATAACTGATAAAATAGGAAAACAAGAGACCTAAAATTAAAGTATTAAGGTTTTATAGATTTCAAATTCAATTTATATCAATGTTTGGTCTCTATGATTAAAATATGAGAAAAAAGAAAATGTACTGACAGTGTACTATTTTTAAACCCTAAAAATATATATTAACATCTATGTTTTATGTCATAACCAAATTATAAATACTCTCTCTTTAGCTGAAATGATATATCATTTTCGTCTAATATACTTTTTGATGAACTAATAGAGCAATAAGGATTTTTTTTAAAGCTAATGAACCAAAATAAATTTTGAAATCAAATGTATGATTAAAAAGATATTAAATATTTCATTTAAAATAGAAAAAAAGTATTTTATAGAGAGATATTTCAGGATGTATTTGTAGTTTTTAAAGCTTAATAGCACATTGATAAAAGGATGTATGAATAATTAATTCAAATCTTTATAAGATAAAAAAAAAATACTATATTACACTAATTACTATTAATTTCACTATTTTTTTCTCTAAAAAAATTCTAATATGAGACTCTTACCTTTTTTATTTAATACGCAAAACAATGGCAGAAAAAAGAAACTTCTTAGAATAAAGATTTAATGTTCGGTCTTCCTATTAAAGAACGTTATTGATTATACAGTATAAATAGTACTTTTTATTATTCGGTTATTTAATATATTTAGAATAACTTTGTTTATCATTTTCAAAATGTAATAATATTATTAGCATGTTTAGACTACATATTTTTTAATCTAAATTTTATTTAATTATATATACATTTATCATCCTGATTTTAAGACTGTTTGAGGGTATTTAAAAATATTAGTTTTAATTAATCGTAAGTATGATAAATACTTCATACAAAATATATACACGTTTATTTTCCTATGTTGTGCGCATTAAAAAAAGCGGACAAACGGGCACGGGAGTGCCTGTCTGAACGCTAGTATATATAAAGGCAAAACTTGAATTTTGGTATAGCCTAATTTCTTTTACTGATTTTACCCTTATTTTAAAATATGTAACTTACATAATAACTTCGATTGAACAACTACTATCATTTTTTACATAACTACTTACTAATAACTTCCTACATAACTACCATTTAAAATCAACATTAAATAAAATAATATCATTTATATTTTTTACGTGTGCACATTAAAAAAACGGACAGACGGACATACAAGTGTCCGTCTAGACGCTAGTAGGGTATGAGTATCGGTAAAAACAAGATTACTAATTAATCTATGTTATAATTTAATGTTGAAGTTACACACATACGAAATCTACAAAAATAAAATTGTCTATCAAATTAGAATAGAAAACTTCCACGTCTATTCGAAACTATTAAGTCTTATGGAGATATTTAATCTATCAACTTATTATTCCTCGCTCGCTTTGTTATTGGTTAGTGTTTGTAAACTAAACAATATTCCTAACAATTATAAATTATAAAAATTGTTTTTCAAGGTCATTCAATTAGAAACTTAATTCCTAGACTTTTCTAAATCAAAAGATCAACTTAGGAGTTTAGCTATGGAAAAGCATAAAGTATTAAACTAACAATATCCATATGCCTAAAATAAGATTTCATATAACTGTCCAATTATTATTGTTAAGGCTCCTAATCAATATAATTTTCAATAATCTATGTTCCATCTCATACAAAATTATAAAAATTTTAATTCTTAAAATTTTCAATTTCTCTCACCTCCAACAAATTCTATCGTATTTTTTTCGTCACCAAACAATCAAAATATATATTTTAAACCTCAAATAAATACTCATGGGGTGAATTTTTCTCATCATGAACCCGAAACACCGTATGGATTTATGTTCGAAGGTCAAGTTCCACAATTTTCAACTTAATTTGGTATTGAAAATATTACAATTGAAAAGGAACAAAGGCGTTATGTTAAAAAAAAAAACTCGAGAGTTATTCAGAAGGGAAGATGATACACTTCTTATGCAATCATAGCTCAATGTTTCAAAGGATTCAATTATTGGAGTTGATAAAAAAGTCGACAACTTTTAGTTAAGAATCACCGATAATTATAACCAATATCGTGGACAGTCACGAGAAAAGCTACAAGGCCAATTAAAATCTCGATGACATCGAATAAATGGTCTTGTTCAAAATTTTGTTGGATGTTACAAACAAGTTATTCATGGAAAAAAAAAGTTGGGCATCGGAGAAAGATATCTTAGTCAACGCACATGTTTTTTTTTGCTCAAGATGAAGGTGCACCATTCAATCTTGAGTATGCATGGCGGCTTTTAAAAGATGAACCTAAATGGATGGTAGCATCTATAGAAAATTCTTCAAAGAGAATAAAGAATTCTGCTAACGGTGCATACACGTCATCGCCAAACTCAGAGGCACCTTCAAGTTATGAGTTTAACTCATCATCTCCTATGGAGCGTCCAATGGGACAAAAGGTGACAAAATGAAACGGAAAGGCAAAGAAAAATGCAAATGCAACTGAACCTCATTCTAGTGTTATGCATGATACAATGAATAAAAGAATGACAGTAATGGAAAATCTAGCACGATTTAAGGAGGAAGAAAACAAATTAGTCAAGGAAAAGATGGAGTTTGAAGCAATGCAATTCGTCATGTCATATACTTCTAAGATGAATGATAGTCAACGTGAATTTCATGAAAAACATTGTAATAAGCTAAAAGAAAAATATGGATGGTGATAATATGCAATGTTCTAGTATTATTATACTTAAGTATTATGTAGTACTTGTTATGTATTAACACCTATTGTAATAATGTGTAATGTTCTAGTATTCAAACTAGCCGTTAATCAAACTAGCCGTTATTCAAACTAGCCTTATATATACTTTCATTCTTCTCTCACTTTTCTATCATCCTTCTCTCGTTCTTCTATCATCCTTCTTTCATTATTCTCTCATTTTTCTATCGATTCAAACAATTAAAACAACCTCAACAAACTTTTTTGGGAGGTGATTGAAGAATAAATTATGGACGACACAGATGAAGAACTATTATTGTCAATGCTCGAGAAGAAACACCAATCTAGAAGTTCATCAAGGCGAAAAAGAAGATCAATGGTAGATCGAAATCGTGAAGAAGGGCATAGACGATTATTCAATGATTACTTCTTAGAAAATTCAGTATATCAGATGCCCAATTCCGTAGAAGGTTCAGAATTCATAGGCATCTGTTTCTTCGAATTGTAGAAACCCTTGGAAATTACGATGAATATTTTTAAATTAGGGTCAATGCAACTGGTAAAATGGGCCTTTCACCATTGCAGAAGTGCACTTCTGTTATTCGTATGTTGGCATATGGATCTTCTGCTGACATTATAGACGAACATGTTCGAATTAGTGAAAGCACTACAGTTGAGTGCTTAGAGAGATTCGTAAGGGGTGTGAATGAGGTATTTGGGGCCGAGTATTTAAGAAGGCCTAATAATAATGATGTTCAACATCTTTTACAAATAGGGGAGTCACGTGGATTTCCAGGAATGCTAGGTTCCATTGATTGTATGCATTGGGAATGGAAGAATTGTCCTGTTGCATGGAAAGGACAGTTTTGTCGAGGTGGTCATGGTAAACCCATGATCATGCTTGAATCAGTGGCATCACAAGACTTATGGATTTCACATGCATTTTTTGGTATTGCAGGCTCAAACAATGACATTAGTATGCTAAACCAACCCAATGTGTTTAAAAATATTTTGGAAGGACATATTGCTACTATGCAATATACAATCAATGTGACTCTATATAATACGGGGTATTATTTAGCGGATGGTATATATCCTGAGTGTGTTACATTTGTTAAGACCATGTCAATGCAACAAGGAGGAAATAGAAAACTATATGCATAATATCAAGAATCAGCTAGAAAGGATGTGGAACGGGCATTTGAAGTGCTCCAATCTCGATTTGCAATTATACGTAGCCCAACACGTGCTTGGAACATGGAAACCCTCAGGCATACCGTATATGCTTGCATCATATTGCACAACATGATTGTTGAAGACGAACGACACATATACGAAGGTTATTTTGATACTCTTATAATAATGTAGATGACAATAACTCAACGACTGAAACATTTAACGGTCCTTATTCGAATCTTGCAACAAGACTACAAAGAAGAGCAAGTCTTCGTGAAAAACAAGTTCATCACCAACTTCAAGGAGATCTAGTCGAGCATATTTGGGAACATTTTGGACATGAGAATGATGAAATTTAAATGACAAATTATGTGATGTTATTTGTTTTATTATTTTTAATTATATGCCATGTATTTGAGATTAATTATATGAGTTGTTTAAAGATGATGTGTCTTGATGGGTCCCTGTCATACCCTAATTTTTACCCTTAAGATTCCACCTCATTTACATCATTTACATGACATTTAACATTACATGTGTGTGTGTTTTTATGCATCACTAACCAATTGAAAATACAAAAATATGTGCATGCTTGCTTTACAAGTTAGGTTATGCCTCAAGATGCTCAAATTGATGATTATCCAAGGATTTGTGTGATCTTCAACTTCTAAAGTATCTCATTGATTCATGAAGATCAAGAGTTTCCCTATATCAACAACCAAGTACAAGATTGCATCATTTCAAACTCATTAAGCCTCAAGTTCATCAGATGCACCAAATTAGGGTTTTGACTCAAGAATGCTTACAGTTGACTTGTTCATCTGAGGATGATCCTATTATTCAACACATGATTCAAGGGAATTCATCTTTGAAGTCCACACACATGATTCAAATTTCCCAAGAAGTTTGATCCTTTGAAGATTGAAAGTTTGAATTCATCTGATACAAAGTCAAAGTTTGAATTTTGGTCAACCATGGACTCCTCAAGTCAAGGATCGTGCAAATATGTGATTTGGATCATGATCAATCAAGAAAATCAAAGAAAGATCAAAAATTTTAAAATTAGGGTTTCTTGAATTTTTCTAAGTTATGAAAATTCTATAATTTTTGCCTTACTTCCCAAGTCCATAACTTCCTCCTCAAGCAACCATTTTCTTTGCTCCAAAGACCAAATTGAAGATCTTGTTTCGTACTCCAACTTTATCCTATGGTATGATTTCCAAAAAAATGCATGGATAAAGAGATTTGAGGCCATGAAGTGGAAGGTTCACTACTTTTTGAACAAGAACACTTATAAATATTTTCAAGTTCTGCCTATGTCAAGTAGTTGAATTTATGGATATTTTCACCATGATCCTAATTGAATCAAGAAAAGTGGTCAACATGAAAGTTGTAGAGTATGTTTCAAGCTTTCCAAAGAGTTAAAGAACATCGATTTATCTTACTTGAGATAGAAGTTATGATTTTTTCAAGAGGCATTGATGAAGCTGAATTCAAGACAGATTCTTGTGGCACACAACTTCAATATCACTTTTGATCACTTTGAAAGCCTTATCTCTGCACAAAATCAAAAAAAAAAATATTATAGTATCCTGTGAGATCTTCAAGATAGTACCAAATTTGTCAAAGTTCTATCTCTTTACATAGTGGAAAAACTCATTCCAAGGCATGAACTTAAGTTTTGTTTTGGTGCATTAAGTGAAATGCCAATTAGTCAAGAAACTTATTCACCAAGTCAAGACTTTGTTCTAAACACCAATGATCAAGTCAGAATCTAAATGATGATGGTTAAAATTGTCAATATTTGATCATGCGTAGAAAGGAAGCTACTTGTACCTTAGCATTCAAGTTAAGAAACATGTCATTAACCATTAGATAATATAATGCATCTTGATCCAAAACTTTTCCTCCAAAAAACTAATTTGTTTTTCTATAAATAAAGGTAATTTCTGATCAATTAGGACACACAACAATACACCAAAACATTTCCAAGAGCTCTCCATATAAAAATCGCATATTCTTGCAAAATTTCAAAATCCATCAAAGTGAAAACTTGAATTTCACAAACCAGACACTAAACATTCACTCCAACAGTTCTAACACATCTCATACAACTTATCTAAGCTTCTAAAACACTTTAAACATCACCAAACAATCCATAACCAGAAGTTGCATTTTCATATCACCATTGTTGCACAACTTGCAAGAATTTCCGAATTCTTCATTGCAATCACTTTCCACTCCATTTATCCATCTAAACACCTTCTTTACACTTAATAGAAGTGATCCAAACCATCTAAACACTTATGTAACAGCTTGAACACTTCTGCCATATCTCACTTGCTTTAAACTACATATTGATTTGGTTAAGTAGTTCTAGAAGGTCTCAGCATAATTCAAACACATCAACACGTTCCTTAGAGGGCAAGGAAGCTTTGAGGATCATTAAATTGCATCTGGAACACCTCTAAGAAGAACATCGATTTTCACTTGGAAGGTAAGTTGTTTTTTCTCAAACTGTATGATTCATGCATCATTTTCATCCATTTGAGATACAAACATGTTTGCTATGATGTAGAGAATATTTACCCTATGTCAATTATTCTTAATCATTGCCATATGTGATTTCATGTTGAATTTGCATTTTAAGGTTCTTTCAGATTAATTATTTAAGATAGGATGAAAACTAATGAAATTAAGTTGTACCGTCATGTTCCTTGTGAAAAATTATGCAATTTCCATGTTTAAATATTTTGATTTCATCAAGAAATGAAGGAGATAAGATTCTTATATTTTGAAAAATGGTGGAGAGAAGTTCACGAGGAAGAAGATGGAGGGCACGTGTTCTTCTGCTTTTATATAAAAAAAACTTATTTTATATTTATTTTATTTGATTCATCTTGATACATGAATGGGCATTGCGCCATAATGGTCATTGTGTTGTGTTTGTGAGTGTTAGCATGTACAAGGTCTGGGGTTCGAATCCCCCTCGCCCCTGACCTTTTGTATTTTCTTTTTGCATGTTTCTCGTGTGTTCTTAATAATTTATTCAGCACACGCGTTACATATCACACTAATGCACATGGCCCATTGGTAAAATTTTAGGTTGCAAACCAGGGTGCGCGAGTTCAAGTCCTAGAAGCAACAAACCTTAGATTTTTACTACTTGTTCTTTTCATGATTTTTCTCATTTTTCTTTCAACCATATCTCATGCTCCCTTTATACTTTTGAGTTAATTTTTTGTGCACTTGTTATTTATCATATGTATTTTATGAATGCATGAAAAAATACCAAAATTAATTTTTATTTTACTCATTTTTATTAGGTTGAAAACTAGTTCATTTTTATGTGTTTTTATACCTTTTAATGAGGTTTCCATGATTGTTTCTGGAACCTAGTTGTCCATAAATGTTTGTGTGACCATGTCATGACTTGTCCCATATTTAAATACTGTGACTTTGTTGTCCATCTTGACTAAATGTGTTAAATTGTTACCATGTTCAAGTATTTCTTTCATGAACTCTTAGCTTTCAAGTATACTTATATCTCCTAGGATTTAGGATTGATTTTGTACTCAACATGCCCATGTTTCTCTTCTTGTGTGTATGTTAATTCCCTTTTAGGGTTAAGTGTTATTTTCACCATGTTCATTATGATGTTTGACTTTCATGTTCACACTTGTATGCTTTGATTCATGTATTGTACTCTTATGATGTTCATTATATTTTCAAGTATTCCTTTCATAAACTTCCACAATGTTAAGCATGTCTTTTGTTTTCTTGTGATGTTATATAAACCATTGTCATGTCTTGTTTTGTTCATAATGTTTTGTTTAATTTATGCATGTTTATGTGATCAATCATTGTTGCCTAATTCCAAGGGAGGGGCTTGTTGTTGACACTTTTGTCATTTTCATTTGCATCTTTGCATCTTCTTGTATTTATCTCTCGTATAATCCTAGAAATTTCTATCTCTTAGGAAGTCTCCCATAGGATTACCTTCAACTTAGACCTTCAATTGGGATTTCCCCTTTACAACTCTTAAACACTTTCATCTACAAACCATTATCCTCCCCAAGAGATAGCCATTAGTCTCTTGTACCTTTTAACTCTTCCTTCAAAACTTCCCAATAGATAGCTATTAATATCTTGTAACTTTTTAACCCTTCCTTCAAACCTTCCCAAGATATAGCCATTAATCTCTTGTAAATTTTTAACCCTTTCTTCAAACCTTCCCAAGAGATAGCCATTAATATCTAGCAACTTTTTAATCCTTCCTTCAAACCTTGCCATAGAGATAGCTATCAATCTCTTCTCCCTTTACCACCCTTAGCTTTACATTTACAACCAACCTTGCCATAGAGATAGTCATTAATCTCTCATCCCTTTACAACCTTTAAATCTTTATTCAAATATTTTCATATGAGATGACCATTAATCTCTTCATGTATACAATCAACCTTTTCATAGAGATAGCCATTAATCTCTCCTCTCTTTACAAACCTTTAATTATTCATTCAAATCATTTCATAAGAGATGGCCATTAATCTCTTCACCTTTACAATCAATCCTCACAAGTTTTTCTTTCAAGTTTTTCCCCTTTGTTGTCATGCTTCTTAGAACCCTAACAACCCGTAGTTCCATAAACTACGAACACTCTGATTTCTCAAAATCCTTTTGAGAATACGTAGGCACAAGATCCCAATCCTTGGCAAGCACTCTTTTCCTTTTTCCACTTGTAGTTCTACGAACTACGAACACTTTGATTTCTCAAGTTCCTTTTGAGAATACGTAGGCACAAGGTCTCAATCCTTGGCAAGCACTCTTTTTCTTTTTCCCACTCTTTTCCTTTTTCACACTCTTCCCTTTTCACTCTTTTTACTCGTTGTTCCCTGAACTACAATTACTCTGACTTCCTATTAAGGATATGTAGGCATAGGATTGCAAGATCCTAGCGAGCTACCTTTTATTTTTTACCCCTTTTATTTAGACACATTACAAAAATAATAAAAAACATGTCCCACTCTCATCATCACCCAAAAACAATAAAATCTCCCAAACAATAGTAAACAATTTATAGCAAAAACATAGATATTTTAAGAGGTTCTTGTAGAGTACTACAAATGCTTAGGGTGCGAATACATTCCCTTAGTATAACCAATCCACGTACCTTTGATCTCTTATTTGCATAGTCTTTAACCTCGTCTTTAGTCTTGCATATTTAATTAGGGTTTATTCGTCCTTTTCCCCTTCCCTTGGATAAATTAAAGTTCGGTGGTGACATCTTTTTATTATGTGAGTCATGTTAATGTAATAGCTTGATCTCCTATTCTCACCATGTTACAATCCCACAAAGAACCCAAAAATGGGTTATACCATTGGAGATGCTCTAAGTATCTTCATCCTTAATTTTTATCCAAATCATTCTCTGAGGTCACTAAAACTACCTAGATATGCTCCACAAGTAGATTTTCTCTCTTGATGAAATTTCACTTTTGCAAAACCTTTTGAAATATCCAGCTTTTTTCTCACCTACAGTTCCTTGAGGACAAGTAATAGTTCAAGTCTAGGGAATCGTACACTTTGCATATTTATTTTTTTACTGATGGTGAAAATTCTAGATCGCATCGTGTTTATATAAGATTGCACCACAATTTATCCAATAAGAAAATAGCTCATAAGTTTAAAAAAAAATACTTCTTCACTTACACTCTTTACCTTGGGTTTATATATCTTTATGGAAAATAACAATAAAATATGAAGTAAATTTTTTTATAGATTTCCTCTCATCCCATGCTTATTTAAAGTCACTTACTCGATGCCTCATTACCCCAAATTAAGGTGTATATGTTACCTTCCACACAACTTTTAGCTTATTCTTTGGCATGAGATTGTTGTTCTTCTTGTTTAAGATGTGTACTCGAGACTCTTTCAGGGAGAAATTTTTTAATTTAGATTTTAGAGTGCAGACCTAAAACCTTGACTTGCCCCGCAAAAACATGATGGTGGTGTGGGGCAAGCCCGTGGGCATAACACTTTTTAAGCTTAAAAGTTACAAATTTTATGTTAATGCTCACTCTCGCAAAAGTCTGCAAAAACAAGACGGGATGACATATTAGAGGGTGAAGGCCTAAAATCTTGGCCCACTATGCGAAAAAAAGTATAGGTAAATGGGCATGCTCAACAGGTCAGGCCCATTTTTCCACCCTTATATATAGGGGTACAAGGTTATGCTCTAAGAACAATAACGCATCCCTAACAAGTGGAGAATTTAGTTACTCATAAAGTAATCAAACAATAACATAGAATTTAAGAAAACAATACATAAATCATTCATTAAAGGCTGAAACTGTAACACCCTTCTAAAAAACCCCACAAAAATAAAGATTAATTAAATCATATTAACACGACCACAAGGGTGTCACACTTAATAAAACATCACAATTATCCTGCTCTATAACCCGGGTTACACAAAAACATATATTAAATCAAACACATTCATTTATGAGGCTTTTATGACATCAAGTTCTTTTAAAAACAATGCAGCAGATTCATCATAAATAAATTCCATTACAATTTCACGACTAAAATTGAGCCTTAAACTCCAACATCCATAACATCAACAAAGGATAAGTTTCGTCAACACTTAATTCAACATATTAGAATATCACCATGAAATTATTAGCAAATACTTCGAAATAAACATCATAATAAATTAAGAAGACAAGCGTCAACCCCAACCCAGTGTTACATGAATCAGAGCAGAATCTCTCCTACTTAAAACAAAAACTGAAATCAACTCCAATAGTTAGCTTCCACTTACTTCCTTGGAGTCTACTCCTGAGTATATGTGTTTTACCCACGTGGAGGCAACAATCAAACAGAATGTTGAGTAATCATAATCAATTATAAACGACATAAGTGAAAGATAGCATACAACAAACATGTATAACCATTTACCACAACAACGTGTTACTCTACTCACAACCATCACATCATCATCATATACAAGGATAATATATAATTCATAATTCGTCATCCAACATCATCATTCTTAACAACAACCAATGAAAAAGAAATGCAATGTTAATGTAATGCACTGACTCAATATGCATGTGGTACCAAGTTATGAACACTTAGGTTCCTATCGCTCCTTGTTCCATCATCATCAAATACAGGATCCCTACCATAGGATATAGCTCACTCTTGAGCCAGAGTACAACAAAATTGCCACCCCACCATAGGTAACACTTCAATAATTCTCCACCATAGGAATTAGCTACTCGCACCCGATACCCACCATAGGATCGAGGCCACAACAAAATCGCTACCCCATCATAGGTAACGCTTCACTAATTCCCCACCATAGGAATTAGCTACTCGCACTGATCCCTACCATAGGATCGAGGCTATAACAAAATAGAATCGAAGTTCCGACAACATGGATGCATGATTCACAACATGCAACAACAACAACACATACACATTTGCCCCTCTTATGACTGTGTATGCCACCATTAGCATAATCGTCATAAACACATCATGCATATATTAGGACATGCATATCATTAACAACATTATCACAACGACATCATCAACATCACATCATAACAACACCATTAACATCACATCATATTAACATCATCAACATCACATCATATCAACATCATCAACATCACATCATAACAACATCATCAAACTTCATCAACTCAACATCTCAATAATATCATCATAATATTATCAACATAGCAACATCATTATCACATAATATTAGCACAACAATACAACGATTCATTATCCGAACATGTAAACTAACACTTCATCAATACACTAGGCATATAAATGATATTTAAATATTTCACATATTACTACTATGTTATAGCTTTGAGTGTTAGCTTTCTAACACTTCAAATGACTCGTTAATTGGATACATGGTTACAAAGATATAACAAAAATTGTTGGAAGATAACAAGTTTCAAGTTTAACATTTCTTTCAAATATCAAAAGCATCAAATAATTTTCATGATCAGCCACTGAAAGTAATTTTATTTTATGGTAATTCGCGTTAGCTTTTCAACGCTTCGAACGAGATACGATTTGGACTTACGGTTACAAAGTTACGGTAAAAACGATTTCGCGGTACCAATTCCAGGGATCTACTACATAATTGTTTAAAATTGTCTAAAATTGTGTTACATTGTGTGTCCATGCTTGTATGCAATTTTGGGTTTTTAAAGTAGTTTGCTTTTGTATGGCATTTCAAATTGGTTTCCATGCTGCTATGCATTCATGTGTATGTATGTTATTTGTTTCTGCCTTTCTCTTTATTGATATTTCTTAAAGTGGGATAATTTTGTGACATATTATTGTCATATTTACGGGAATTAAGTGTTAAATGCAGGGGAACTTAGGAACTCGAGAGACGCTCAGCTAACTCAAATAAGTGTTGTATCATTTGTTATATTTTGATCAATAAACTCGGAATCAAATTGCACATTCAAAGTTATTCAAATAATCTATTCAAATCAAATAAATAATATCTCAAATTTGCCAAACATCAAAAAGGGGAAGAATGAAATTGTAGTATGTATCATTTTGTTTTGATGTTTTGTTTAAATTTAATTTGTTTGTAATTTGATTTATCTCTTATTTGTAATTCGTTTGTAATTTGTTTATTCGATTATTCAATTGCATGTGTACCATTGAGATACCCTTATGTTCAATAAAGTAGTTTTGGACCCATGTCAATGTGTTTTTAGCCTACAAAATATTGTCTAAGTCAATATGTTGAGTGTAGCTTGAATCGTAACTTAGAAATTTTAAATCAATGTTTTTATGAAGCTTGATTCGAAACAGACTTTCTAGTGATTCGAATCAAACATTAAAATGAAAAAAATTGTGATTTGAATAATGATTTAGCTTGACTTGAATCATGGAATGATATTAGTTCAAATCAAATGAAAAAATTCTCACTTTACTACCTTTGATTTGAATCACTCTTTGTTTTATTTAAATAATAACCTCATGATTTGACTCGAATCATTTTGTATTTTCTTCATCTTTTTGTATCTAACCTCTAGCATATATTTAAATCCTTTTAGCGTATATTTCTAAATATTTAGACAGTTGGTTATCCAGTTGGTCATTCAATAGGTCAGTTAACTTGTACTTGATTAATCTTATTGATTGACAAGAAGGATATTCATCAAAAAAGAGAGATCTCACAATCATATTCTTCCAGAGTGAGATCTAGAGAGATCCATACAATACTTTCAAAGAGCTTCAAAAACTATGAGAGTTTATTCGTTAATAAACATGTAATCTCCTTGATTTAACCTTGTGAAAAACTTCCTAGAATGTTGATTTAGTAACAATTTTAGATGTGTTGTGTAAGATTCTTTAGATACCCTTCATCATCTTCAACCTCGTACCAAGAATCCATTGTAGTGGCTCTCAACTCTAAAGATTGAGTGTGAGAGGTAGATTCAAGGTACATTAGGGAAGCTAATATTTTTTGTGAAGATTTAATTATATGTATTAGTAAAAAGATTCATTTTTTCTATGGTATCTGGTTATGAAGTTTTCTGGTTGATCATTACTCTCCCTTCAAGATAGATTGCTCACCTTGTGAAACTTTACAATTATGGATCTTTCTAGTTTTCTAGTGAATTTCCCCACAAACAGAATTTCTCACCTCATGAATTTAGAATAAATAGAGTACACAAAATTTCACAAACAAATGGATAAAAAATCTAATTATAAACAAACAAAAATTAAATAAAGAAGGTGAAAGAAACTTTGGGTTTCCTACCCATAACACTTATTTATTGTCATTAGCTTGACGTCTGTTTGTAAATGATTAATTGGGCATGCTCGATGCCTTATTAAATTTTACCTTTGATTTTTAGGTTTTTGATTTCCTTGCATCCTTTTTAAAGAGGTTAAAGCATACCTCTTTGCATTTTTCTTGATTGTTTGGTTGTTATCGTCTACATTCATCACCTCCCTTGCTTATTGGATGAATGACATGATCAATATCAATGTGGCATTTTCTTTTTCTTTCATCTCCATTATAAGGTGATCTTGTTTGAAAGTAAACATGTCCCCCTTCATCATCTTCAACCTCGTACCAAGAATCCATTGTAGTGGCTCTCAACTCTAAAGATTGAGTGTGAGAGGTAGATTCAAGGTACATTAGGGAAGCTAATATTTTTTATGAAGATTTAATTATATGTATTAGGAAAAAGAGTCATTTTTTCTATGGTATCTGGTTATGAAGTTTTCTGGTTGATCATTACTCTCCCCTCAAGATAGATTGCTCACCTTGTGAAACTTTACAAGTATGGATCTTTCTAGTTTTCTAGTGAATTTCCCCACAAACAGAATTTCTCACCTCATGAATTTAGAAGAAATAGAGTACACAAAATTTCACAAACAAATGGATAAAAAATCTAATTATAAACAAACAAAAATTAAATAAAGAAGGTGAAAGAAACTTTGGGTTTCCTACTCATAACACTTATTTATTGTCATTAGCTTGACGTCTGTTTGTAAATGATCAATTGGGCATGCTCGATGTCTTATTAAATTTTACCTTTGATTTTTAGGTTTTTGATTTCCTTGCATCCTTTTTAAAGAGGTTAAAGCATACCTCTTTGCATTTTTCTTGATTGTTTGGTTGTTATCGTCTACATTTATCGCCTCCCTTGCTTATTGGATGAATGCCATGATCAATATCAATGTGGCATTTTCTTTTTCTTTCATCTCCATTATAAGGTGATCTTGTTTGAAAGTAAACATGTCCAATTGGTGTGAAATCCTTCTATTTTTTCACACAACTTTCTGCATTGACCATTAGCAAATTGTAATGATGCCTTTGTTTTTTAATTACCATTATAGGATGAATCTATATTGTGGTTAGTGGCACAAAGTTTCTACATTATCCTATATTAGTAAATGATTTCATGAATTAAAGGATTCCTCAGTTGGTCAATATCATGTATGATAATCTCCACGACAAATTTCACACTTCATCATATGCTTCTACTTGTATTCTTGAATGAATTTGATTATAGAATATTGTAGGACTGTTTGGCTAGCTCATCCATTACTTTAGGGAGAAACTTGTTTTGAACTAGAACTTTGTCTTGAAATTCCAAACAAAACATTCCTCCTTTCTTGGGTGTGATGATATGTTATACTTTACCTTTGAGTTATTTTATGTCATTGATTCAATAGTTTTGTCAACATTAACAACATTCTTTGATATTGGAGATCCACTTATTATTGCATCAAGCAAAAACTTATTTTGTTGTTGTATGTCATTTTTAAGGAACCTTCTCAACATTTTTCAGAATTGATCCCACGCCTCTCAAAGTTTACCAGCTGCCTTATTTGAAATAATTATGATGGCGTTATTTCCATCATTGATTTTATTTTTGACGGTAGAATCAGAAAATTAACTTATCCTCAAAAGTGTTCCAATTTGTCATGACTGTTGCATGCAGGTCTAAATACCAATCTTTGGGTTTAGCCATTACTGAATGGAGAAATAACCTCATAAAAAGCCTCATATTCCCTGTCTAATGTGCCTAACATATATGTGTTGCACCCTAAAATTTTCTCAACCTACTTCACTTGGTTTATGTTTCAATTGCATTAGCATTTGCATATAGAGTCATGTACATAGTCTAATCATCTGCATAGCATAGCATAGCAAGTTATCCAACAAGGGACCAAGTACTATTCTCATCTCTACGAACCTATCAAGAGGTTATTGTTCAAATTCAAGCATATCCAAGTCATCAGAAAGAATTGGAAAGTTAAAGAAGTCAGTGGATCAAGCAGTGCATCTATCTCCTATCTGAGGGCATTTGAAGATCATCAGAGAAGTTGTGAGCTGTGGATTGAGCATGGAGGGTATATAGACATCATGAAAGACATGGAGAGTCATTTTGAAAGTGAGACAAGTCATTGGTGTGGTCACAAGAGTTGCAGTTGAAGACAGTCAACTAGGGTTTCATCTGGGTCAACCCTATGTCAACCCTAGGTCAAATGATTGATTGAGAGGCATCAAGGTCTATTTGAGAGATGTGGGGTTCATCATTTGACATGTAGATAAGGATGTGGTGTTGTGCCAAGGAGAAATCAAGAAGAAGAGGAGTTTCTAAATTAGGGTTTCTGTGTAAAATCCCCTGATTTAGGTCAGACTTCCAAGCAAGATGATTCAAAATGCAAGCTTCAAATGGATCCTTAGCCAACATGAAACTTGTAGAGGATATCAAGACCTTTAATTTGAGTGGTGGAAGACATCAGGGAGATTTATAGAACTCAAGTTATGGTCCTTGCAAGTTACAGGTCATCTAAGGCATCTGAAATTTTGTCCGTGAAAGTTACTTGTCTTCCAAGCAACTTTTAAAGTTATGGAGCTTTCAAATGGATTTCTGGACAACATTAAAGTTGTTCCTCATGATCTTAGCTTTCCATAAAGGTATGGTATGCCTTCATCTGATTTGTGGAACTCTACTTATGACTTTGGCAAGCAAAGGGCATTTTGGTCATTTGCCAGTTATAGGTCATTTCAAGCATATGGCCATATCTCCTACTTCCAAGCTTCAAATGGAAAAACCTTCAGCATTAAAGTTGCTTAGAATGATATTTTAAGGCTAGTAGGGTGGTCATGAGATGTTGGAAAGGCTCATAAAAAAAAGTGATAAAAATAGCCTAAAAATGAGACATAAGTTAATTCAAGTGAAATGGAAAATCCTAAAATCCAAGTTCCAAATCCAAACCATGGCATATGATAGGTCATTTTGACTCCCAAGGACATTTTAAGAACATTGGTTCAGCCACAATTTTGATTTGAGGCTTAAATCTTGGGGTTGCTTTGTAAAAGTCTTACTTGCATAATGGCATGCCAAACTAAAACAAAGAAAAGCTTCATAAACAAGGTGTTTAAGCTTTGTATCTTGTCCAAAATATCACTTAAGGAGAAAATTAAGTGAATTACTCAAGTTGTAAGGATTTTGTCATGATATCTCATGTGGTGGAAAGTGAAATGCAAAATATCTTCATGAAAGTTCAAGTTGCTACTAGATTGATCTAGATGATTCTAGACCCTTCCAAATGAGTCTATATATTGAATACAATCTCCATTGGTGAGAGGTTGGTGATTGTTGATGTTAATGGTGGTAGAGAAACGAGTTTGAACCAAAAATTCTCCATTTGCAAATTGAATTGAAACTTCATTTTTCTCTTCATTACCCTTCCATTTTCTTCCACAAATCATCACTACAAGCCTCCATGAACATGTTCATGCTAGAGTGAGCCACCATTGTTGAAGAATTGGAGCTTTCCAAGTGAAGTTGCAAAAGAGCAAAAGTGATTGGATCTGAAGATACAAGCCATCTCCATCAAATCTTGTGCAAGTAGAGTATTATTCATCACATAGAGACCATTCTTGAAGATCCACAAGGCCTGGTTCGAAGCTTTTCAACATCTACCATTGCAAGGTTCAAGGTATGCAAAACCACTTCCACACTCTGTTTTAGGCATGGCTAGGATTAGTTCTTGTTGTGAAACCATTAGAGACCATTAGGGGATTCATTTGGATGAGTTTTAGACCAATTAGTGAGGTTTCATTAATGGAGGTTGATTCTTGATGGAGGTAGAACGCATGATTTAATGGATGATAATGCATGAATTTTGGTTGGTTTTGATCACCATGGCATGAGGATTAATTATATACAAAGATTGTTGAGTTTTATGATGGTCGGAAATTGAAGAAAGTTTGGATCCATGGAGTTGTGTGGTTCGGTTTGCATGATGTAGTTAGTTTCAACGAAATCCAAAGGCATGGTTGGATTCTACATAAAATTCTAGTCAAGTTTGGTTCTTGGATTGTGTCATTTGATGGAGAAATGAGAGAGAACAAGTGGTGGAAAGTTTCATACATGGAGTTTGTTTTTTCATGGATTCTAAAACCCTAGATGGACCAAGGTTGAAGACATAATCTAGACCATTGGTTGTATGTGGACTTGTTGACTTGGAAGACCATCTGGCGGCCGAGATTTTATTAAACTTCAAAAATTCATATAAAATTGAAAAATGCATATTTTTTAATGAGACTTTTTTTCCCATTTTCCATTTTCTGTCTAGAAAAATATAAAAACATAAAATAGCCATTTTATTTCAGTTTTATATTTTTTGTGCATTTTTACTTTTAATTGCTTTTTTAATTCTTTTAGTTGGTATGCTAACTTGTAGAATTTAATTAGGATAGTTCCCTTAGGATTTTGAGTCCAATTTTTTTAGGATGACTAGATGAATGGTTTAGAGTCCCCCTGAATTAATTTCATAATTTTGTGATAATTTTTAGGGTAGTTTTAATTAGGTAGTTCTAAGTAGTGTAGAATTTGATTAAAACTTTAGTATAGGTCAATAACAATTTTAGATTTAGGTTTTTAGGGCAATTTAGTCTATGGGGAATATATGGGACTTAAGGGTAGTTATGTAGGGTCCCCTAGCATTTATATTAGGAATTAATAAAATAATATACTATTTTTGGTTGATTTTTGAATTGATTGATTGTGTGGTGTGCCCTTTCTAGGGTTATTGTTTGATTGTGTGGGGTATTGGGCTTGTTTGGGGCTTGGGTTTGAGTTGAATACTTTGTTGATGAAGCCCATTGAAGACAAAAGGAATGAAGACCCATTTCCAGAGTTGATGGAGAGTATATCTGGCTGGCAGCTGTTGAAGGTTATAGGGTCTAGGAGCTAGGTAGAGCTCTAGAATAGCAACTTGATTCATAAACATGGAAGGTCTTGTTTGCCTCCATTCTTTCTCTATGATTCAAAGTCTCTTTTAAATACCCACCTCCTTCCTTTGGAAGGATTAGTGAATGTATTTAAAAGATAGAACTTTTGAGAGAAAACTGTCAGTATCATGTTAACAGTCAGTAGGCCACCCTTGGTAGGCAACTGATTGCTTAACATCCAATTCATCTTGTTAACTGCTGCTCATCTTGGAGAGTGAGACTTGAAGAAAGGCCATTGAAAGATTGAAGATAGAGACCTTGCTTGAAGGCTATGAAGATGAAGACTGATGCTTGCTTGAAGCCTGAAGATGGTTGAAGATGACTTGAAGACAGATGTTGATGGAGATTACTTTTGCTGTTTACTTTTGCTGATTATAATTTTTGATGTATTGTTTGAATTTCTATGACTGTATTGCTTGCCCTTTAATCTGTTAGGTTGAAAGCGAATTTTGTTCGCTTTTGCCTGTTGTTTTCTAGGTTCGAGGTTGAGTGGGACTCCCTTGCCTCGCTTGTATTGCTGCATCCATGCATTTTACTGCTTTATTGTATATTTGCTTTTGTTTCTGTTTCTGTTTATCCCTTAGGATCTCTGTTTCTCTCTGCGCAAGAGAGGAGCATGATAGACATTAGGTCTTAATCCATGCATGATAACATTAGGTTAGTTTGATTCCCTTTTCAACCATAGGTTAGATTTCTGTCTCTTCTTTCTCAAAACAAACAGAAAAACACGATAATATTTCAAACACAATAAAAGACACTTCTTCCGTAAAAGAATGTGAACTCATCAAAACGTCATTTTTGTCCGCTTGGACCAGTAATCAGAAAAACCCTTTTTCAGAAGGAGGTAAAAACAATCAAGACAGACTTGTGTCGTACGTGGCCCGAACTACGTTTGCTCTGATCTTTCATGCTGTATGAAAGTACGTAGGCATAGGATGCGATATCCTAGCGAGCAACCTTCCCCTCCTTTCCCGTAGGTAGGCGAACTACGTTGACTCTGATTTCTCGTTCCAGACGGGAATACGTAGGCATAAAGTGCGATACTTTGCCGAGTCATTTTATTTTCTTTTAACCCCAGACCTGTAGAGTAGATAGAATAGCAATCCGTACCAGAAAACAAGCGTGGATCCCGTCGAGTACGACGGACATGAGGGGTGCTAATACCTTCCCCTTGCGTAACCGACTCCCGAATCCAGGATTTGGTTGCGATGACCATTCCTTTCCCCGTTTTGCGTTAGGTTTACTCTGAGCGTTTCCTTTCCCCCTGTTGGGATAAATAACGCACGGTGGCGACTCTTCTGTTCAGCCGGCGCCGATTTTCGCAGTAGCGACAATCTGAAATTATAAAATTTTACTAAGTGACTAATTAATGTTAGACAATAGACTTTGATCTAGGGGTGAATATATCACAAACTAAAAATAAAAACTTTTGGCAAAAACTATTTTCAAAAGTTTTATGACACAACGGAAACAAGCCGAATCGAATCGTCTAACCGAACTTCTATCGAAAAGCTCAAATATGCGTAAAGATACAAAAAAGTATGATAATGAACACAAATTTTTTAACAATTATTAATCACAAATAATCAAATTCTAAGCTATACATAGAGCTTATTCTCAATGATCAAAAACACACAAAACACAATTAAGCAATTTATCGAACACTTTGTGTGCAATCGATATCGTTTGAAACTTTACTTTGTTTTATTGATCTTAAAATCAATCACAATCAAACGAATTATGATTATATCAACAAAACCTAATTCAAAATATCATAAAAAATAATTTTCAAACAAAATGATCAAACGAATAATGAATTCAATAATTAGCAAACACAAAATTAAAATAGAGAGAGTACACAAGGATTTTTTTAGCCAGTTCCCCAATCAGCCTTGCTATGGGTATGTTTGCCCTCAATTCGAATTGAGATGATTGTAATTAACCTTACTTTGCAAAAAGTATATATGCAAGAGATGAAGAATTCTAATCCTACAAACCCTAGATTTGTTGTTGATTCTACCATCTCCAAAACCCTTGATCAAAGATTGATCAAGTCACTAACAATGTCGCTTCTATTCATGTAAAACCTACATGAAACTAGGATTTCAAAGCATACTAGATTAGGGTTGACTGTCTTTACTCTAGAACCTTACTAGACATGACGCATGTATCAAGTTTGAGCAAAGGGCATGCAAAAAGAAAATGAAAAAGAATGAAAAAAATTCAAGATTTTAGGTAAATAGGTCAACCTATCAAAGCAATGTGTCGACTTATATAGGTCTTAGGTCGACCTAAACTAATCAGCACATGGATAGAACCTACAGGCTTCAATATTGAAGCGTGTGTGTCGACCTATGCACTTTATGTATTGACCAAATGCTGAAGAAACTCTTCTATATGTCAACCTAAAGTCATATGTGTCGACCTATGCTAAAATGCACAATGCACACCTAGCATCAGTTGATACCGTCTAATGTACAAAAATTCTAAAATTTCTCCTAGTTTTTACATCATTCCAAAACATATTTAAACAGAAAGACGCACTCACAATTGGGTCTTTGTGAAGCATACATGTGATAGGATTTTGTTAGAGGAGTTGCAATACTTCTATTTCATCGCCATTTGACGTTGGATTGGTTTGGGACTATTAATATGAGAAAGATTCCCCAAACTATTATGGTTCATTAGTGGAGGAGGTAGAGTTTCAGTCATTTTGTCCATGGTGGAATATAAATTGACCCAAGCAGATGCTTCTCCTAATTTTCTCCTAAGATTAATAAATTTCTTATTCCCTACTTAGCTCAAATTTTTCTTTGTTATCCTTTCTATTTTTTGTCAAAAAATAGTTGATCGACATAAATTGTACCTCACATACAAAACGAAATAAATTATGAACTACACAAAAGGTTAGTATAAAATGAACAAAAACAATAAATGTATACAAAATGTAAAATATGAAGAAAAAATGTTTATAAAAATATAAACTAAAGTTATGTTAAAATAAAACGATACACGACCCAGAAATGACATTTTAATAAACATTTGTTGTAGTGTCAAGTATTTAATATTATCATTCCCACGAGAATGTAATGTTTACTTCAATTATACACACACACACACACACACACACACACACACACACACACACACACACACACACACACACACACACACACACACATATATATATATATATATATATATATATATATATATATATATATATATATATATATATATATATATATATATATATATATATATATGTGTGTGTGTGTGTGTGTGTGTGTGTGTGTGTGTGTGTGTGTGTGTGTGTGTGTGTGTGTGTGTGTGTGTGTGTGTGTGTGTGTGTGTGTGCGCGCGCATGTGTGTGTGTGTGAGAGAGAATTTGTTTAATTTTTAACTCAAATAAGAAAAAGCAAAATAAAGTATGATAAAAGTTAAGAAAAAAATGTTTGTGAATAAGTCTTGTCATTCATTCATTTCAAGTAAGCTCTAGATCGGTTATGTGATTTCAATTTTCTTAAATATATCTCTACCTATCTCTCGGAGTATGTTCTTGTTCCAAACAAACGACACGAGATATATTGGATCTATTAACTTTTTATTCCTCACTCATCCAATCATTTCAATAGCATTATGATTCGATAGTGGTTAGAGGTTCTAAACATAATCCAATTCTTAGCAATTATAAACTTTGTATATCTAGGTCTTTTAAAGAGAAACTTTATTCCTTGTATTTTATAAATCAAAAGATCATTTTGAGAGTTTAATGTCAAAAAGGTTGTTGTGCTATTTGTTATGTATACACAGTCCAATAATAGCAAGTGATGTAAAAGTAAGAGTATCGATCTGATTCCTAGTACTAGGCAGTTTTTGCAAGTTTTGTCACATATTTGTCATCCATATTCCTTTAGCTTTCCAGCTCAGCTAGTACTTCTATCATTAAGCTTCTGCGGCATTTGCCTTATTGTTGAGTCCATTCACTTCTGTCAGTGTCTTCTGGCTATAAGGCCTGTTGGGAAGTAAAGTTGCATTCCTAGCGTGATAAAATTTATCACCATAGTACATCTACACACATAAAATTTACAAAAGAGATCACATAGTGTGCTCCATGGTAAACTAAGCTAAAAATATCAAAATATACTTAATTAATCCTGATCATGTTTATCAAAACAAATAAATTCAAGTAATACGGTCTCAAATATCTCAAATAGTGAGTTATCAAAAGCATTAATTGTGAAAATAACAATGTCGATGTAATAAAAAAAGATTTCATATAACTTCAAAACTACGAGTATTTATAAGAAAATTATAATGCGTAATCTAACCCTAAAGTCCTAAACACAAGAAAAATCTATCTACTAATGAAATATGTAGCTTTACAAGATGAGCTTAATATGAAAAGTGTTGTGAATCAGATACCTTCAAACAAAGTATAAACGATTTCTTAATGATCAAGAAACACACAAGGGTTAGGGTTAAAAAAGAAGACAAGGTAAAACAACAAGGAACAACAAGGATTGGTTATTAAACTGCTATTCTTTCCTTTCTCTTAGAACAAGATTACAAGTATACAAGAATAACAAAATAACCTCTCTCCCTTGAAATTAGGATTTTATCTTCCTATTTTTCCTTATATCAAGATTGAGAAACTAGCATCCTATTTATAATAAAATAGCATACTAACCTAATGGGCTTTTTAACAATTACCCATTACAAGCTAACTTAGGGTACAAGCTAACTTAAACAATTGAGCTTACAAGCAAGGCCCAATTCAACATGCTAACAACCCTAGCAATATTGACTAATGCATGTTAGAACAAACTTCGACTACAACACGCATTACTCGCGAACAGACTTCAACCATACTAGAGTTCGATCCAACATCTCACAAATTTCCACCTTGGATCTAACTCTATAACATCAAGAAACTAGCTTTCTTCATGCAACTTTATTAATTGCATATAGTGGAAAAACATGCAACTTGGCAACGTCTTTTCTTTTTCCGTTAACGCAGCGTCCATGGCTGCCTCACCCTTCAACGCTTCCAAACAACCCTGCTGAACCAATAGGGCTTTCATCTTCAAGCGCCACAGACCGAAGTCGTTCACTCCGGTGAACTTTTCAATCTCATACTTTGTTGAAGGCATCTTCTCCACGCTCACCGCACCAATTTGTTGTGAATCGGATACCTTTAAACAAAGTATAAACGGTTTCTTTCTTATCAAGAAACACACAAGGGTTAGGGTTAACAAAGAAAACAAGGTAAAACAACAAGGAACAACAAGGGATTGGTTATTAAACTGCTATTCTTTCCTTTCTCTTAGAACAAGATTACAAGTATACAAGAATAACAAAATAACCTCTCTCCCTTGAAATTAGGATTTTATCTTCCTATTTTTCCTTATATCAAGATTGAGAAACTAGCATCCTATTTATAATAAAATAACACACTAACCTAATGGGCTTTTTAACAATTACCCATTACAAGCTACCTTAAGGTACAAGCTAACTTAAACAATTGGGCTTACAAGCAAGGCCCAATTCAACATGCTAACAACCCTAGCAATATTGACTAATGCATGTTAGAACAAACTTTGACTACAACATGCATTACTCGCGAACAGACTTCGACCATACTAGAGTTCGATCCAACATCTCACAAAAAGAGTATCCATGTTTGATTCCTTAAAACTCAAAGCCTTCATCTTGCCTCTGATATGCCATTAGTTCTTCTTGTGTTTTTTTAATGACTTTCTCCAAACAATGATACTCCAATTCTGATATGAAATTATCCATTATAGTTTTTGAAAAGGGGAATTTCACCTTGTGAAATATGGATCTCCTTGCTAGATAATATGCATTCCCCATTAGTTATATTACATATCACTTCATGTGGGTTTCATAACAGTTTTATTTCTCTAGGAGAATTGTAAAGCTCGCTCGAAAAATTTATCTTGAATTTGTTATTAAGTTTTTTCTAGTTATGTCATGTGAGCGTGTTAAAGCCTCCAAGATTTGCCTTGTGAGACATCATTGCCTCATGAACATAAACTCCTTTATTCTTAAGATTTTTACAGTGCATCTAGTAAGGTCTCTACAATTTCCTAAAACTTCCTTATGAGTAGACGTAGTAAGCTTAAGAATTTTTCATGTTGCAAAATTTGTAGAACTCTTTGGCTTTTTGCTCACATAAATCTTGTTTTTTATTTGCTTGGAGTATTTACTATATCCATCATTGGTCTTTTCCTACATAAAGTGTTGGAAATGACATAATAACAATAAACCTAATGTTAAGGATACAGATTCAAAGCATTTAAATTAAGAGATACTCTAGGATCAAGCATTCAAGATGAGAGTTATTTTAGGATCAAGCAATCAAATCAAATTATAACTAATTAGAGAAAATCAAGCAACAACAGTAAGAAGCAATTATTATGACAAAAAATATGTTTCTATATATTGTACCAATACACCTTGTGAACATACTGTAAAAACATTATTTTTTATATGGTATCAGTTGCCTCTTAGACTCCAAAGAGTGCACGATCCATCATGTCTACAAATTCCTCAAACACAAACTCAAAACCTATCAAACTTTCACTTCTAAAACATGGTGCCCAAATATCCATTAAGCTTTTTGCGTCCAACTTTTTCGCTTGGCGCCGCCAAATCAATTCACTACTTGCTGGCATGAAATGCATAGGCTACATCACCGGCAAAGAAGAACCACAACCTGAATTTATCACCAGCAATGGCATCTCAACCAACAATCCTTCCTATGAAGATTGGTTCGCTAATGATCAACTTATTGTTAGCTTTCTACTCGCCTCCATGAATGAACGCGATAGTGTTGCCTTCTCTTCATGTGGCACTGCTCGTCAACTATGGATGGCCATTGAAGCCAAGTATGCAAATCCATCATGAGCTCATGTGATGTCTCTTAAAAATCAGCTGCAGAGAAGCCGTAAAGGCTCTCAAACTGTCACTGAATTTTTATTTCAGGTGAAAAGAATCGCTGATGAACTAGCAGTCTTGGATGTTGCAATCTCAGATGACGACATCACTCTCTATGTACTCAACGGTCTTGGATCTGATTATCGCGACATCACTGCCTCCATCCGAACTAGAGAACGCTCATTCACCTTTGAAGAGTTACACAACCATCTCATTGCACATGAAGAATTCCTGCAAAAAGAAGATGCACCTGCAGATGTTACTGTCCCAACAGCAAATTTCCATCAGCGAAATAGATATCAGAATTTTCGTGGACGTAGTTCTTTTCGTCGAGGCGGTCGTCATGGATCGAATCAAAATATGAATCCTTTTCCATAAGATTCATTCCACCCAATGCAGTCAGCCCCACGCCACCAAAATGGCTCAAACAATCATAGTACAAATCGGACTCTCTATCAAGGACCATCGAGGAACCAAAACCATTTCAATCATCGAGCGAATCGTCCACCTCCACGCTGCCAATTCTGTGACTTTCCTGGACACATAGCCAAATATTGCCCACAACTCATGCAATCTAGTCCTACTGCTAATTATGTTGCTGCAAATACAAATTGGATCCTTGACAGTGGAGCCAATCATCACATCACTGCAGACTTGAACAATTTAAGTCTTCACTCCGACTATGAAGGCCCTAACTCGGTCACAATTGGAGACGGCTCAGGTTTAGCCATTACACACATGGGTTCAACTCATTTCTCTACTCCTTCTACTAATTTTAATCTTAACAATGTTTTGTGTGTTCCAAAAGCAAGTCACAATTTAATTTCTGTTTCCAAATCCTGTCAACAAAACAATGTGTATGTTGAGTTTCACCCTTTCTCGTTTTTTGTGAAGGATCTCAAGACAGGGGTGACGTTGATGTGCAGTCCAACTAGTGGTGATCTCTACACCCTCCAACCCTCACTCCCCACTCCACCAACCAACCTTCACGCATCACGGTCCACCAACACCCTTTGGCATGCTCGACTAGGCCACCCCTCACCCAAAACACTTCATCAAGCCCTCAAGACATTTCTACCTTCCAATTCTCATATTTTAAGTTCCACATGTAACTCGTGCTTCTTGAATAAAAGTCACAAATTACCATTTCATGAATAATCAATAAAAACCTCTACTCCACTTGAATTAATTTTTTCTGATGTTTGGGGTCCCTCTCCAATAACCTCTGTTAATGGTTATCGCTATTATCTTATCTTTGTTGATCACTTCACTCGATATTCGTGGTTATATCCATTAAAACAAAAAACTGAAGTTGTCACAATCTTTCCTCAATTCCAAAGAACTATTGAAAACTATTTCTCCTTCAAAATTAAATCCATTTACACTGATGGAGGGACAGAATATATAAAATTAAAATCCCACTTTTCCACACATGGTATATCCCATTTCATCTCTCCACCCTACACCCCGGAGCACATCGGACTAGCTGAGCGTAAACATCGACACATTGTTGAAACAACCCTCACACTATTACGTCATGCTTCCATCCCATTAAAATATTGGTGTTATACATTTCAAGCCTCCATATATCTCATTAACAGAATGCCCACGCCTCTACTTTGTGACAAATCCCCTTTTGAATATCTTCATAACAAACTTTCATCCTATAAAAATTTCAAAGTTTTTGGGTGTCTCTGTTATCCTTGGCTACGTCCATATGCTCCAAATAAATTATCTCTACATAGTACACCCTGTGTCTTCCTTAGTTATTCTACACAATATCACTGTTATGTTTGTCTAGATCGAGCCACTCAAAGGGTGCATATCCCGCCATGTTGTTTTTGTTGAAAACCAATTTCCCTTCTCACACCCAAACCCTCAACTCTCACCTCCATTACTGCCACAACATTCATGGCTCCCACTTCCCAATATCATGTCTCACCCACATCAACCTAGCACATCTGAAACCATCATTCCTAATTCCATACTACAAATTCCTCACATTACATCCCCACATGACTCCCCCCAAACCAGCTCCAATATTAACCATGCCATTTCTACTACACCTCAATCAACTGAACCTACACCTTCAAACTCAAATAACATCCAACCATCACCTTTACCCACACCTACATCCCCACCACAAACCACACCACTATTGGAACGCATATCAATGTCATCCTCTGAACCTTCGAGACCCATCACACGGTCCATGCATGACATACACAAGCCAAACAAAAAATATTTACTTGTCACAAAACATCCTTTACCATCATCCCATGAACCCACGTGTGTATCACAAGCGATGGTTTCCTCTGAATGGCGTGCTGCCATGGCATCCGAATTCAATGTATTGATGCAACAAGGAACTTGGGATCTAGTTCCCAAAAACACAGCATCTAATCTCATTGGATGTAAGTGGGTGTTTCGAGTAAAACGCCGCCCAGATGGTTCCATTGACAGATACAAGGCACGCCTAGTCGCGAAAGGATTTCATCAACGCCCTGGACTAGATTATGATCAAACATTCAGCCTTGTGGTTAAGCCTTCAATAGTCCGGTTGGTTCTCACATTGGTCATTCAACAACATTGACACATTCGACAGTTGGATGTAAATAATGCGTTCTTGCATGGTAAGTTCCTAGAAACTGTATACATGCAACAACCACCAGGATTTCATCATCCAGATTACCCTGACCATGTTTGTCGGCTAAAGAAGTCCTTGTATGGCCTAAAACAGGCCCCTCGGGCTTGGTTCAACACCTTGCATTCTTTTTTACTCTCTTATGGGTTTGTTAACTCCAAATCTGACCCATCATTATTCATTTATCTAAAAGGAGATGTCAAAGTCTACACCTTGGTATATGTTGATGATATTTTAATTACAGGTAACAACAATCAAGCAATTGCTAAGTGCATTTCAACACTAGCTACTAACTCTTCCATCAAAGACTTAGGATCCATCCATTTCTTTCTTGGTGTTGAAGTCATTCCCACCACTCAAGGATTATTTCTGAGTCAACACAAATATATTCATGACTTGCTTGATCGCACAAAGATGAAAGATGCAAAGATGGTCCATTCACCGATGTCCACATCTTCTCATCTTACTAAATCTGATGGTGCAAGTGTAGCAAATCTTACGGAATACAGAAGCATCATAGGGGCTCTACAATATCTGTCCATGACAAGGCCTGACATAGCCTACGCCGTAAATAAGCTCGCACAGTTCATGCAACATCCATCATCCACACACTTCACAGCCTTGAAAAGACTTCTTCGGTATCTCAAAGCCACCATTTTTCATGGGCTACACTTAAAATGTTCATCCTCCGAAAATCTTTATGCATTTAGTGATGCCGATTGGGATGGAAATAGAGATGACTATACATCCACTTCTGGACATGTTACATTTTATAGTGGTAACCCCATTTCTTGGAAGTCGTTTAAATAAAAAGTTGTTGCAAGATCATCCACCGAAGCTGAATACAAAGCTCTGGCATCTGCATCCGCAGAAGTTCTCTGGCTGTCATCACTTCTCTCTGAACTACATGTCAATGTACCAACTATTCCTACCATCTACTGTGACAATCTCGGTGCCACTTATCTCACCATCAATCCTGTCTTCCATAGTCGCATGAAACACATTGCCATAAATATTCATTTTGTCAGAGATCATGTTCGCAATAACAAGATTCGGGTTCAACATGTTTCAACTAAAGATCAACTCACAGACTATCTTACCAAACCCTTGTCCAGGCAGCGTCATCAAGATCTTCGATTCAAGATAGGAGTATTTGACGATACCCCTATCTTGCGGGGGTGTGTTAAGGATACAGATTCAAAGCATTTAAATTAAGAGATACTCTAGGATCAAGCATTCAAGATGAGAGTTATTTTAGGATCAAGCAATCAAATCAAATTATAACTAATTAGAGAAAATCAAGCAACAACAGTAGGAAGCAATTATTATGACAAAAAATATGTTTCTATATATTATACCAATACACCTTGTGAACATACTGTAAAAACATTATTCTTTATAACTAACCTTCAACCCTACTACTTATAATATATACAGAAATTGGGGGAGGGGTATATGATTTCTTGAAAAATAAGTTAATATATGCATTAATTAAACTATGAATTTTCACTCATTTTAACTAATTTTTAGGGATGTCTTCCACCATATGGGCCTAAGTCCTTGATAAATGCCACATTGGCACCAAGAACCTTGATAATGGTCTCGTTAGTCAGAAACTTCTTATCTGGTCATCAAAATGGGGGGCTTCAACTCTTTCCCCTTCATGACTGCATCAACACATACCAGCTCGAATTCCATATGATATATAATCCCAAGTTTGGTTGATATTAATAAGTCTTGATATTGAATCTCTTTCAGACATGGATTGTAACATCCTTCTAACCCCGCGAAATATATATAAATAAATCAGAGTAATTATCATGCATCTCACAAAAGGGTGTCACATAATTTTTCAAAACATCACACAAACACCTGTCATGCTCAATAACACTTAATAAATTCATGCTCTTCATACACTTTCACATTAGCATGTAGCAGCAGATTTACTTTAATCATAATAGACATAATGAAAGTCTCATGCTCATCTCATTCATAATCAATACTTAGGCTTAAAAGTCAATACTTCATATAATTCAAAATAAAAATAAAAGAATAAAGTAGAGTACATAAAGTATCTCTCAAAACATGAAATTGAAATATTCTTCAGTGTTACATAAGCAGAGCATGACTCGACCCAAAATAAATAAAGGCACAAATCAAGCTACTCCAACGGCTACCTCATGCTAGAAACAACTCTACTCCTCGGTACCTGAGCGATGTCGTATAAAACATCATTCCAACAGAAGGGTAAGAATTCACATAATTATTAAAATTATAAGATAATAATTAATTTAAGGCATACAAGCATAATTCAATTATTCTCACACTCAAAGTTTCATCAACAAAGTATCACTCAAGTAACCATACCATTCACAAGTATATACACACAATCCACAATTTCAACAATTCACATAGATACACATAATCTCATAGCACAAACATATACACAATGAGACTCAATACAATACTTAATGCAAAACTCAATGCAACACTCAATGCAACTCATGTCATGTGGTACCAACACTTGTTATATTTTTCGATTTTTACATTTAAATCAGATCCATTCCCTAGACCAATAACACACAAAAGCTCATTCCCTAAGCTTTCAAACTCCGCTCTAGGTTTGGGACAAGTCACTAGTTCCCACGGAACTAACAAGTATTGCCTCTTGACACAAATGATGTATGTGTAATTTCAACAATCATATGCAATTAAGACCATTCTCTAATCTTAATATCCAAGCATCTCTTCAATAATTCATCACAATTGAATTACCACACATTTTCACATACAAACACATTCTCAAAATCATGGTATTCTTGCTTCAAACATCATCACCACAATTAGCAAATAATCCACAAGTATCAATATAATTCAATCTCAACTCACAATACACATCACCCATTAAAAATGGAATAATTAATTTGTCATCAATAATTAACTCAATATTTAATAAATATCAATATCTAAATAAATATTTAATATCTAATTAAATAATCAGTATTTAAATAAATAGTCAATATCTAAATAAATAATCAATTTAATATACAATAAATAATTAATATTTGAATAATTAAATAATATAGTTTCAATAATTAAACAAAATTCTATTTTACAATTTGTATATTTGCTACAGGATGGTGATTACGCTACAGTGCTAAAGAACAAGGTGGGAGTTTCACATTTCAATTCATTTATTGAATTATCCTATAAATTCCTAGTACTCCTAGTTGTTTCTACGCTATGGTGAGTAATGAGGAAGTCACAACTTCATTATAATAAATTGGAAATTGATGTATTGCTTTCATTTCTAATAGTTATAGTGCTACTAATTATTACATTGCCTATTATATTACTTATATGCTACAAGATTCATAAAGGAAAAGTGAATCATTTCATTTGTAATATAAGAAGGAAAGGGTGGCACTACATATTGTTAATAAAAAGGGCTCACATTTTATTATATACTTTCATTGCCGAGTGATCACTCTACAAGATTTATCATATACATATCATCACTTTATTATATTATCACTCATAATATATATTACTTTTCAATGCCAAATTAATATATAGCATAACTACAATGTACATGAGAAGCATGAGGGTTCATATTAGTTGCTTTGTTTCCTGTGTTATAATTCGTGAAGAGAATATAAAAAAAATACATTATGTTCCTACTGTTATATAATGTTGTGCTACATCAATAGTAACCAAGGCCACATTTCATTTCCTCATCCTTTGGATTCCGCTACAGTTCAACAAATATAAATAATTCATATTTTTAATTCCTATGGGTTACTCTAAATATTGAATGGGTCTCGATACTATATTAAATATCATTCTCAAACACAATTAAAATTAACACATATCAAGATTTTCTTTAAAACCTAACAATTTTCAATCTCATAGAAAATTTAGGGTTTTATCCTAAACATGTTTTTACTCACTAATCATTATCAAATAATCCCAATAAATAAGTGAAAACCCACATTTACCTTGATTTCTTGAATTCAAGTTCCTCTTCTTCTCCACTCCTCCTTCTCTCTAACCTCGTTTTCCTCATTACCAACTTTCTGGCACTATTCTTCCTCTTTCTCTAATTTACTAACTCTCACAATTTTTCCATAAAGCTATTGAGCTCACTAAATCCACCATCACAATTTCTATTTACACCCTCAATTAAGCCCAATTATTAATTCTAACAATTCTACATTTTATTATACTAATAAAATAAATTATATAAACTAATTTAATTCAATAAATCACAATATCAATTAAATCAATTAAGCCATATAAATTAAATAAATCAATTAATTTATATAAATCAAATATTTCATATAAATTTAATAAATCAACTAATGTAAATATATCTAGTAAATCAATTAATTTAAATAAATCACATAAATTAGTTAATTCAATTCAGCACATAATCACATAATTAATCAATTAATTAAATTAAATTAATAATTACTAAAAATTAAGGTGTTACATGGATCCTAGTTGCATAAGTGTATTCCAACTTACAAGTCATGGTTTTTCTTTAAGGCCTACACCAAGATGATGAGAGAAGCAATTATTAACTTAAGACGCTTAGAGGCAGATGACTCTAGGTGGGAAGATGGTACCCTATTTTCCATCCTATCATTTTACTTCTACAAATTCACTGGATATTGTTGCAAACTTGACATTAAACCTAAAAGTCAGCCACAAAACAATATTAGTTGGACAAAAAAATTGATCGCCAAGGAAAACCGTTGACCAAGTAATTCATCAACCTGAATATCTTTAAAACATACTAAAAAGTCGCACATGTGACATAATGAGGTTATGCCAGGGATGACTCCTAAATCCATGAGGCCATTCCCATGTTTATCCATGTATATGCAAGGGGTGAAGTCATCCATAAACAACCTCAAGATATAAATTTCTTATCTTTCATGGGCAATCAACTCCTTATGGGTGAAAATAAACTCCTTAATATTCTTTAAGAAATGGTTCTTCAATTAAAGGAGAAGAAATTGATGGACCTCTTCGATGAATGGATTCATGTTATTATCAACTAGAATATGGCCTTCTTCCGCAATAGCCTCCCTACTCTTCCATCAGTGTCTTCCTTACAGAAGGTATCACTAAGAGGAACAGGTTATAGTTATCCTTGAAACCTCACAAATATTCCATTAATCCCTTAAAGAGTTTTCACAGTTGGTTAAAAGAGACCCAGTTGTATAAGCCAACAAAATTTACCACAATACAAAAATTGAACATATGGAAGAAAAATAGAATATTAGGAAGAATGTTCAAGTAGGAACTCATCAACTAGAATGCCCTCAAGTACACCAATAATTTCATATGAATTTGAGAGGGCGAAAACTTCAAACTTTTGAACAACACCTTCTCAAATAAGATAAAAGGTATCTAGAAACCCATATCTTTGAACATCACCTCATACATCATTATAGATGTCACAATATTCTCGTTGAATATTTTTTGAATCTAAAGGGTATTACTTATACCCTAACTATTTGAACCATTTTCATCCACCCTTAGAGTATGTCGAGAATATTGAGACCGTTCCTAATGATTCCTCACTGATTGAAGCATATATTTATTCATTTGGAAGGGGCATATATTTTGTGAATTTTTCTTACCTTTTTTACATGAAAAAGTGTAAAACAAAATTAAATTTGATGTGTTATCGATGTAACTATGTGCTTTCAAGTAATGTAACGGATGATGCCTTGATCCTTTGAATGATCATAATGGTTTTGATGTTGATTTTGTTATTTAGTGAAACCATGATGGTCGATCCTAAAGTTAAATCAAGCCTCATCAAGGAAAATATTCAAGAATTCAATGAAGTTCTAAAGTCAAAGATAATGTATCAGGATCTTGAAGCTTCAAAGTTGTGAAAGAGAGAAAGTGTGAAAGCTTATCTGGTCGATCGTGCACTTAGCAAGGTATCTGAGTGACTAGAGCATTATAAAAGTGTTAGAGAAACTCATAAGTTACTAAGAAAACTCTCACACATTCACATAATATTTTTAAGGTCCTCTCTTTTTGTTAAAATCACTAGAAAATATTTTTCGTATATAGTTAATTGATTACAAGCCCAAATAATCAACTATGAGTGAGAAACACATTGAATAATTAATTACCCATCAGGTCTAGTTAATTATCTTATTTGTAACATCTCATAATCGATTATTAGGGTCATAATTGATTAGTAATTGAGGAATTTGAAAACTTTCCATTTTTATATTGCATAATCGATTATACCTATGGCATAATTGATTATGAGCATTAAAAAGTTCATGGATCATTTTCCTTTTTGAGTTAAATTTTCTCTTATATAAGGAGGCCGCTTCCTCACTATTTTACATACCATAATTCAATTTTAAATATTTCTTCTCTCTTTTTAACCTTTCTCTCTTCTAATATAACTTAATTTTTCATATTATTTTCTAATTCAATTCAAAATGTTATATACAGTAAGAGGTTGGTAAAATACTCAAACCACATACGAAATAATAAACTCATCTTCTATGACATGTTGGCTGGAAAAAATAAAAGATGTAATGTATAAGGAATAACATTAACAATAACATACCTCAACAAATTCATTGAAAATAACACAAACATGTATCAACAAAAACAACTACTTACCTCAACAAAAACATCAACATACCTCAACAAAAACATCTAAAATAACACAAACAACAACATTTGTCAACAAAGACTATAACTTACCTTAACAAAACAAAAACATATCTCAACAGAAACATCAATATAGCTTTAAAAAAACATCTACAATAATAAAAACAACAACTTACCTTAACAAAACAACATCATACTTCAACAAAAACATCAAAATACATAAATAAAAACATCTACAATAACACAAACAACAACATACGACTTATACAAAAACAACAACATATCTCAATAAAAAGATTAACATAACTCAACAAAAATATAAAAAATAACACAAACACAAACATATAATCTCAACAAAAACAACTAAATAACTAAACAAAAATCCAAGCTATAAGGGTGTACTGTCTCAACAACAAGAAAAACAAAAAACAAACATAAAAACAAACATTTTGAACAACGACAACAACATAACACATAATATGAATGGCTGAAACATCGAACGTACCTGAAATGTGAAGAGAAAGTCAAAGAAATGAGTTTCATATTTCCGTCTTGCATGTTTCATGACACACATTTCCTTGATTCATTCGAGCTAAAAAAGATATGTTGGAGTTTTGTGAATGTAAAAACGTTAATAGAGATTGGGATAAGGCATGAGAGAGATGTTAGGGTTTTGCATTAAGAGTTACGACTGTTCTATACAAAAATGATAAAAGCTTCGCTTATATATAGGTAATACTTTTCACCACGGTTGATAGTATCAACCGTGATGAAATATCTATAATTAACACAATGAGTTCTATTATAGACACGTAACGAAAATAGTTTAATTTTAATATAAATATAAAAATTAAGGGGACACGCTTTTTTGTAATGAAAAAAAGCAAAACTATTGGTGTTGGGTTTCAAAGCGTGACACTCCTTAACCTATTACCACATATTTTATTTTGGATTATGGTGAAAAGTGTTTTAATAATTACCAAAACAAAGAAAATAAAGGCTCATTCAAATGAGTTATTACTTCAGTGGAATAAATGGCCGAAATAAGAAGATGTTAAGAAATTTATATTATGTAGAAGTGTTTAGAAGAAAAAAATATTCAATTGTTTGGATCAAAGAAGTTGACGCGTGAATAATTATTCGATAAAGTTAAAATTATTTATATAGATGATTAAAAAGCAAAGAAAAAAAAATTGACTTTGATATGAATATATGATGGTGTTTTTCACCTTGTTTTAACTTTTTTTTTATAAATAATTGATTTTTCTCTTAGCCCTGTCTTATGCTTAATAGATTTTTAATTAATTATTTAACTTATTAAAAAATATTAAAATAAATTATCATTAAAAGCAATTTTTACACATGAAATAGATAATATCTTATAATTTATGGTGTCAACCGACTTTAAATCAACCAGAATATTAGTTCTAAAGAAAAACTGAACTAACATGTTTGAGATACGCATCATTCCTCCTAACCTCTACCGAAGGCAACACTTGTAGTACATTTTAAAATTTCACATTTTAAAAATTAAAATCAAATATAGTTTATATAAAACATTCACACTCCTCAACCTAATAATAGTCTTCGTTGTCGTAGTAGTAAGTGGATTTAAAATTGACCGAAATAAAAACTTTGAAAAAACAGATGTAGAAATTAAAAAAGTAAAATTAATTAAAAATAATTATAAAAAGTAAGATAAACATGGATTTTTAAATAAACGGTTTTACTATTTAAAAACATCATATAAAAGCATTTGTTTTCAAAATTAAATAATCAATATTTCATACTTTCGTATAGTAACAGGCAAAGTAGTGACCATGTATTCAATTTGAAACTACTTTATTTATATCTTGTCAACAAAGAAGAAAAGTAACCAAGACAATTATTTAAAAATCATAAAGTATTGATTGTACGAACATCACGGGACCACGTTTCATGATTAATTCGCACTTGATCCCCCAACCAAAATTTAAAAATTCTCAAACATATATTAATGAGAGTAATTGAGAAACGCTCATAATAAATTTTTGTCGTACTTCTTTTATTTTTTATTAAATGTCGTACTTCTTTTAAATATAGTAGATTGTCTTTAGGACAAATCATACTATCTCAAAGTTTAATTATTTGTATTAAAAAGATTCTAAAGTTCTACGTTGGTTGAAGATAGAGCATTGAAATAATTTATATAGAATGATATTTCTCATCTAACTGATTTTGTAAGGTTGTGTTAAGTCAAACTCTAATAATTTATAAATAACATTAGCTAAACAATTTGTACCAAAAAATAAAATCTAAACGACGCGACTCAATTTTGTAAGAACCCCTTGAGCACATGTTATGTTTCTTCTTACATAGTATGTGGCCTATTCATTTATGATCCAAACTCTATGAATTGTTTGTTTGTTTTTTACTTTAATTGCAATTTTGTATTTTGTTTTATTAATATGTGGATTTTAATTTATAATTTTTTAATTTTTAATTTTGGTTTTTTAATTAATTTGGGATTTTAATTTTCTTATTTTTAAATATATAATTTTTTTTCACTATTCTTCACCTTCTCTCAAAGAAACTATCAAATGTTAGATCCCATTGTTTTGTGATGGATTTATCACACTATATCCATTAATCTACTTCATATCATTATTTAATGTGACTTCACCACTCAACTTGATTGAGATTGTCTTTTTAATAACAAAATTTCAAGAGTTGTATACCTAGAACAAGAGTTTTACAAAGTTAGCATGAAACAATTTTCGGATGCTTTATCATACTGCCAACACATCAAGCTCTTTCTGACCAACTCTCAAATGTTGGTGTACATGTTTCTAACGAATATATAGTGTTTCAACTTGTCTCAGGTCTTTTTGATGCTTATGTTATTATCGGCTCTCAAATCCTCCGTTCTATTAATTTTACTCCTTTTTACAAGCCTCGATCTATGTTTGTCCTTGATGAAATGACATGTGCAAAACGAATGACTATTACCGCTCACAACTCCACTTTTCTAGCCACTAAAGAAGGCATCTTTATTTTTTCATCTTCTCATCATCCTAACCACAATAATAACAACAACAATGAAGGTTGTGATAGTCGTAGCGGTTTTGGCCATAACAGTGGTGGTCGCAGACGAGGTGGAGGTTGAGGCGGATACATGCACCACAACATCAATGGATTTATCCTTCTTGGAATGCACAATATAAGCCACGATCCACTCCTCCTTGGCCTTATCCTACAAATGACAATTGGCAAAAATCATCAATGTCTTCAAATTGTTAACTTGTTATTCTTGGAACAAAACCATAACAGGCGCATGTTGTTGTAGCTCAGTCGTCATATGGACTAACACATATTCAAGTCTCTATGCACACTTTATCTATTGCTCCTCCCGACGAACAATGGTACATACACACTGGGTCTACACATCTCACATAACAACAAACAAAAATAATCTTACATCATATTCTAATATAAGTAATAATATTATTGTCGGTATTAATCATAATATTCTAGTTATTGGTTGTAGTAATGAATTATTAGAAAGTCCTCAATATCCCTTAAATTTAAACAATATCTTACATGTATCCAAATTGATCAAAAATCTTGTTTCTATGCGAAAATTTACCATTGGAAATGAAGTTTCTATTGATTTGACCATTTTGGTTTTTCTGTGAATGATTTTTAGACAGAGATGCCTTCAATGAGATGTAATAGCTCGGGTGATCTTTATCCTCTCACCACAAGACCATACCATCCAAGCTCAACAACATCCACACTTGCCACTTTATCCAATGAAATATGGCATAATCGTTTAGGACATCCGGAAGTATCTATTTTGAATTCTCTTCACAGATACAATTATATCTTATGTAATAAGTTTTAGAACAATTTCTTTTGTAAGTCTTGTCAACTTGGAAAACAAATAAAGTTACCATTTTATGAGTCACTAACATCTACTTTATTACCTTTTGATATTATGCACAATGATATATGGACATCACCAGCTTTCAGGTCCAATGGTCATTGCTATTATATTTTATTTCTTGATGATTTTACGAATTTTTTGTGGACCTTTCCTCTAGAAAAAAAATCCCAAGTTCAGTCCATTTTCTCCAATTTCATAATCACATTAATACACAATTTGAAAAATAAATTAAATATTTTCAAATGTGATAACAGAAAGGAGAACACCAACTCTCTTTTTATTAAATTGCGTGAGCAAAACAGAATAATATTCATATTTTCATGTCTTCGTGCATCACCTCAAAATAGAAAAGTCGAGTGAAAAAATTATACTATCAATAATACCATTTGCACTCTTCTTGCTCACGTGTCAATGCCACCTTTCTTTTGGAAACAAGCACTTAAAATGGCTACTTATCTTTTAGACATTCTACCCAACAAGAAACTAGATCTTCAAACATCAACCACAATCCGTTACCAAAAATCCCCCTGCTACTTTCATCTTAAAGTGTCTAGTTGTCTCTATTCTCCCCCATCTTTTCCACTACAAGAAATAAACTTCAAGAAAGATCGACACCATGTATATTTCTAGGATATCCATCAATTCATAGAGGTTATAATATTTTTGAGTTATCAAGTCGTAAAAAACATCATTTCTAGCCATGTCGTAGTTTATGAAAACACTTTTCACTTTTTTAAATTCAAATGCTTCTGATTCCCCATGTTATAATTATTTGGACACAAGTGATATGTGATTTCCTTGTCATATTTTTCAACCTATATCACCCCTTCCTACGACGCCCAACCAACCTCTCACTGCCATGTGATAAGTGCTAAAATGTACTGATTTAGAGTGTAAATAATTGGCACTTATTGGCTTGATTCAACCAATAAACCTCAACTTTTGTGCATATGTTGTATAGTTTAAATTATAGTGTATATATTAAGTGTCGCATAAATTTCATTGAGTTTAATTGATTTTTTCTCATTTTTTGTAGGTATATAAGCAATGATATTTTGTCATTATCTTATAAGGCATTAAATAAGCTTTCCAACGCTTCCGACCGCGCGAAAAACGGAGTTACGGTTCAGAAGTTATGGTCGAAACAAGTGTTGGTTTGCTGTCATGTTCGCCAGGCGAACAAAAAGTTCTAAAACGCGTGAAAAACACTGTTTTGGCAGTAGCAAAAGTTGCATATGTTCGCCAGGCGAACAGGACTTCGCCAGGCGAATACTAGGACCCATTTTTGTCTATTTAAGTGATTTTTCAGCATTTTTTAGGGGATGTTGTTTGGGAACTTTTTACCCCAACTTCATCAAACACATTCTTGAGTAGATTTAGCTTAGAAACAACATTGGAGGGTGCATCTTGATGATCCAAAGTCGAATCCACTTCAATCGGAGTTGACAGACCGTGAGATTTGTGTTCTTCTTCCTTCCTCTCTATGTATTTTTCATTTGTTGGGGTTTTGTATGTAAGTTTATCTTGATTGTATGTATATTTATGGATCTTTGTATAAAATCTCTTTTACAACTCTTTATCGATGGTTATCTTGATTTTTTACTTAATGGGTTTGGATTGCTATAGACATATACTGTTCGAACTCGATCTAAGATGAACATCTATTAGATTCTAAATGATAGAGATAGATTTAGGACTAATATTCACGTGGGTATCGATTCTTAATGCTCCGTGTTGTCGATTTGTGTGAGAGATCAACAATGAGACGATACGGTTGATCTCTCGACTTTGTCTTAGAGATAAACTCTATTGTGAGTGATACGTGATGATATTGACGAGCGAATTAGGTTGCGTGCATTTGATCCATATATTTCTTTTAGTACATGATAGGTAGAACGAAATACAACTCCTGACGAGTTTTCTCATTTCTTAAGAATGTACTTATTTTCTTGTTTTATGTATTTCCTTTTGAATTTTTATCCCAAACCATTCAAACCCAAGCTTAGAAACGTAGAGATTGTCGAACGACATTCTTTCCCTCACATTGATCCCTGTGGAGACGATAAATCCCGGAGGAAATTCTTTCGAAAATAATATTTTTGCTTGCTGCTTTACCGCTTCAACAAAATGGCGCCGTTGCCGAGGATTGGTTATGATATTGAGTCGCATTGTGATAGTTTCTATATTTCTAAGCTTTGCACATAATTGTATATTTATGCTTGTATAGATACTTGTTTTGCTTTTGTCTTCCATTATGTTTGTTTAAGTGTTGTATATATTTTGTTCTCATAACATTTGTTCAAGTGTTTGGTTAGGACACTTTCTTTAGGTTGACGCTTTGACAAAGCATCGACGTGTATGTGAGGAAGTTACTAGGAAAGAACACTAAAGGTGTCGAGCTAACGACATGAAACAAGCGCTTGTTGGGAGGCAACCCAATAGTTTTTGAGTTTGTATAGCTTTATGTTTATTTAGTTTAATGCAATTTTGTTAGGTTGTTAGAATAATGTTTGTGTTTGCTCTCAAGTTTGTTTTTTATTAGCTTGAGGATGCATTTTGTGATTTTCCAAGTTTGATCGTTTCAACTTGCAAATGTATGGTTTTGATATTGTTTGAAGTTAGTACTTTGCAAGGTACTCGTTTATCGCTTTCTAGAATATAGCATGATTATGAGACTTTTCATTTGTACAATTTTCATATCATTCATTCTTTTGACATACTTGTTAATTTTTGAATCACTTTAGAACTAAATCTTTTTGTGAGGAGCTTTCCATTGTTTACTATATGCAGGAGACCAACATTCTTGTTTAACTCGATTTTATTATGTTTAATCTTGTATTTGTGTTGATTTGTATGATAGCACTAAAATGATCAAGGCATTTTGTTCGATTTTGAGCATACCCACTTGACCAAATAGTCAATCTACCTTGTGAGTGAGTGAGAATTTGCTTACCCCTTTGAGCCTTTGTTAGAATCCATATTGGTGTTAAGTTCATTTTTGTATGGATTCTAATACTTTTTCTTGAACTATAACCATGACTTGTTATTTGAGTTGTTACCCTTACCTAATAAGTTTGAGAGCATTCATGTCACTATGTGTGGTTGTATTCAAGTTGGGGAGAAGAGGTTGGTTGCTAAGAGGTTGAGAAAAAGAAAAAGTTTGAAAAAGAAAGAAAAAAAAATGAAAAAGAAAAAGAAAAAAAAAAAGAGGGAAAAGAATTGAAAAAAAAAAGAAAAAAAAATAATGTTATGCGAATAAGTTGCGTGGAATGGTGTAAGAATTTGGAAAAGAGAAAAAGGTGATTGGAATTTGTGAGTGCTTGAGATTGTGAGAAATGATCACTCTCATTTGATTAGGCAAGTTTTTGTTCTTTTACCTTGAGAAAAACAATTTTTTGTTACCCAAGCCACATTACAACCCTTAAAGCCCTTGTGATTTTTGCTTTTATACTGTTCAATATGAGTTTTTTCTTGATGAATGCATAATTTAACTTGTTGTTGACTTGATTGTTGGGTGAGAGTTAAGTCCCTCGTATTTTTTTTATTCATCTACCGATGAAGTGTGTGCTAGGTGTGATTCATTTTTGAACTTTGTATTGTCTTAGAATTTTTTACATGTGTTTTGTAGTTAGGAGTTGTTTCGTTTTCATGTTATCGTTATAGTTTAGTGGTATGTTTTGCTTTGCATGTACGTTTTTGTGTTGAACCATACATTTGTTTTTGTTTTTCAAAACTTGTTGAATCATGATTGCTTGGTTATTACTTTTGTTTTCTTGAGTTGATCGATTCTTGTTTGAGGACAAACAAGTTTAAGCTGGGGAGAGTTGATAAGTGCTAAAATGTACTGATTTAGAGTGTAAATAATTGACACTTATTGGCTTGATTCAACCAATAAACCTCAACTTTTGTGCATATGTTGTATAGTTTAAATTATAGTGTATATATTAAGTGCCGCGTAAATTTCATTGAGTTTAATTGATTTTTTCTCATTTTTTGTAGGTATATAAGCAATGATATTTTGTCATTATCTTATAAGGCATTAAATAAGCTTTCCAACGCTTCCGACCGCGCGAAAAACGGAGTTACGGTTCAGAAGTTATGGTCGAAACAAGTGTTGGTTTGCTGTCATGTTCGCCAGGCGAACAAAAAGTTCTAAAACGCGTGAAAAACACTGTTTTGGCAGTAGCAAAAGTTGCATATGTTCGCCAGGCGAACAGGACTTCGCCAGGCGAATACTAGGACCCATTTTTGTCTATTTAAGTGATTTTTCAGCATTTTTTAGGGGATGTTGTTTGGGAACTTTTTACCCCAACTTCATCAAACACATTCTTGAGTAGATTTAGCTTAGAAACAACATTTGAGGGTGCATCTTGATGATCCAAAGTCGAATCCACTTCAATCGGAGTTGACAGACCGTGAGATTTGTGTTCTTCTTCCTTCCTCTCTATGTATTTTTCATTTGTTGGGGTTTTGTATGTAAGTTTATCTTGATTGTATGTATATTTATGGATCTTTGTATAAAATCTCTTTTACAACTCTTTATCGATGGTTATCTTGATTTTTTACTTAATGGGTTTGGATTGCTATAGACATATACTGTTCGAACTCGATCTAAGATGAACATCTATTAGATTCTAAATGATAGAGATAGATTTAGGACTAATATTCACGTGGGTATCGATTCTTAATGCTTCGTGTTGTCGATTTATGTGAGAGATCAACAATGAGACGATACGGTTGATCTCTCGACTTTGTGTTAGAGATAAACTCTGTTGTGAGTGATACGTGATGATATTGACGAGCGAATTAGGTTGCGTGCATTTGATCCATATATTTCTTTTAGTACATGATAGGTAGAACAAAATACAACTCCTGACGAGTTTTCTCATTTCTTAAGAATGTACTTATTTTCTTGTTTTATGTTTTTCCTTTTGAATTTTTATCCCAAACCATTCAAACCCAAGCTTAGAAACGTAGAGATTGTCGAACGACGTTCTTTCCCTCACACTGATCCCTGTGGAGACGATAAATCCCGGAGGAAATTCTTTCGAAAATAATATTTTTGCTTGCTGCTTTACCGCTTCAACAAAATGGCGTCGTTGCCGGGGATTGGTTGTGATATTGAGTCTCATTGCGATAGTTTCTATATTTCTATGCTTTGCACATAATTGTATATATATGCTTGTATAGATACTTGTTTTGCTTTTGTCTTCCATTATGTTTGTTTAAGTGTTGTATATATTTTATTCTCGTAACATTTGTTCAAGTGTTTGGTTAGGACACTTTCTTTAGGTTGGCGCTTTGACAAAGCATCGACGTGTATGTGAGGAAGTTACTAGCAAAGAACACTAAAGGTGTCGAGCTAACGACATGAAACAAGCGCTTGTTGGGAGGCAACCCAATAGTTTTTGAGTTTGTATAGCTTTATGTTTATTTAGTTTAATGCAATTTTGTTAGGTTGTTAGAATAATGTTTGTGTTTGCTCTCAATTTGATATGGATGTAACTAAGTGTTTACATCAGCTTCAAGAAACACATGTCGTAAAAGCAATGAGAAAAGTCAAAGAATTAGGTGGTAGTCAGCAATAGAGTTGAACACAAGTTTAAGAGGATCCTGAATTTGAAGAGATTTTCAAACACTTGAAGTATGTATTTTTGGGTGAGAAACTATCATAACCAGCCACCATCAGTAGTTCTTTATCAACTCTAGTGGAAGAAAAAGTGTTGAGAGTCCTAAAAGGTAACAAGCATGCACTTAGTTGGAGTGTGACTGATTTGAAAGGTATTAGCCTAAATTATTGTATAAGATAAAATAATTCAAGTCGGTAGTTTAACCTAAAATAAGACTAAGTTCTACCATGAAAGAAGTGGTGAGAAAAGAAGTTTTGGAGCTACTTGAAGCAAGTATGATATATCCTATTTCTGATAGTTTTTAGGTAAGTCTAGTGCATGTAATCCCAAAGAGGGGAGGTATGGCCATTGTTTAAAATGAAAATAACGAGTTGATTCCAACTCATAGTTGCTAGATGGTGTATGTGTATTGATTATCGAAGGTTAAACTAAACTACTAGAAAAGATCAATTTCAATTACCATTTATGGATAATATGCTAGAAAGGCCAGCAGGTCAAGCTTACTATTGTTTCTTGGATGGCTATTTGGGATACCATCAAATTTTTGTATATCCCAAAGATTAAGAAAGACTGTTTTACATGCCCTTTTGGAGTGTTTTCTTATCGAAGGATGTCGTTTGAACTATGCAATGTTCCCGCAACTTTTCAAGGGTGCATGTTTTCTATATTTTTTAATATGATTGAAAATTCCATTGAGGTATTTATTGATGACTTTTTGTATTTGGTAGTGATTTTGATAAATGTCTTGATCATCTTAATGTTGTTTTAAAGATATGTACTGAAACAAACCTAGTTTTAAATTTAAAAAAATGCCACTCTACGGTAACTGAAGGTATCATTTTAGGAAACAAAATCTCATCGAAGGGCACCGAGGTTGGTCAAGTCAAAATAGAGGTTACTGAAAAATTACCCCTCGCATTAATGTTAAAAGAGTGAGAAGTTTCCTAGGACATGTCGGTTTCTATCGACAGTTCATAAAGGACTTCTCTAAAACTGCAAAACCTCTTTGTGACCTCCTAGTGAAATAAAAGTATTTTGAGTCTGATGATGAATGTTTTAAATCTTTTTCTGTTATTAGAAAAGTTGGTGACTGCACCCATGATTGTCACTCCAAATTTGGAATTTTTCTTTGAACTTATATGTGATGCAAGAGATTACACGGCAGAAGTAGTACTTGGTCAACACCATGATAATTTTTTCCATGAAATTTACTATGCTAGTAAAGTTTTAAATAAAAATCGGGTGAATTATACCACCAGTGAAAAAGAATTACTAGTCATGGTATTCACATTGGAAAATTTCAGGCATATCTAATTAGTTTGAAAGTTTTTATTTTTATACATCATGCAACGTTAAAATATCTTTTTAGCAGAGGATATTCTAAGTCGAGGTTTCTCTAATATATATTGTTGTTACAAGACTTTGACTTAGAAGTAAAAGATAAAAAAGGAGGAGAAATGTGGTAGTTGATTACCTATCTAGGTTGGAAAATATGTAAGTGACTCAGAAGAAAAATAACATTACTAAAGAGTTTCTAGGTGAGCACTTGATGTAAAATAACAAACAATCGTAGTTTGCTTATATGGCCAATTACAAATCTGCAAAGAATGTCCATGAAGACTACACCTGACAGCAAAAGAAACAATTCTATAAAAAGGTTAATCATTATCTTTGGGATGATCCTTATTTACTTAAAATTAGTGTTGATGGTTTAATTCACATGAGCGTAGAAAGTAAGGAGGTGAGATACATAATGTGACACCGTCATAGCTCAGCCTATGGAGGCTATCACATCATGGAAAGAATAATAACTAGAGTACTTCAAAATGACTTTTAGTGGCCAACTCTAATTAAAGATTGTAATTTGTATGTTCAAGAATGTCTCTAATATTAGTGTAGCGGGAAAATTTGAGATTAAGTTATTGATTAATTAACTCGCAAAACAAGAGTCATCACCGCACTTTTATTTTATCCAAAGGAAAGGGAAAAGAGCGAACAAAACCTAAAGAAGTTCTAAAACAAGAACAAATAAATAGAGATATGGTAAGGGGGTTGGTTACGCAAAGGGAAGGTGTTAGCACCTAAAAGGTATATAGTACTCTATAGGAACCTCTTTGAAATATCTACGCTTTTTGGTTTGAAAATGGTTTGCTTGTAAAAAGATTGGGGATGTGAGAAAATAAGTATTTTTTATAATCAATGACTTCCATCAATGATCAAAGGCAACCTATCACTACTCCAAAGTGAAGTGAGTGATCCAAATGATCACTTCAACAACATGTTTGAAGCAATGAAGATTCAAAAATCTTTAATCATCAACAATTCATGATGCTAAATATTTGCATCAACCAAAAGAAAAAAAAAAGGCAACAAGGAAACCAAAACAAGAAGTTGAATCAAAGGATTGACCAAGCTATCATCAAGATCAATCATCCATTTTGGTGGATTAGGATTTTCACCCCCATCAACATCCAAGATCTATTGAGATTGATAAAACTTGACCAAATCAACCAAGATCCAAGTCAAACAGAAATCAACAAAGGTCAACAAACACAAAAGTGCAATAATATGAATTAATATGCATCAAAATGAATTTTAAAATGAAAATAAACATGAAAATACAAATGATGCATCAAACAAGATCACAAATGATCAAGAAAAATCTAGAAATTCAGAAATAACGCAAGAATGCTATGGAAGATTTTTGAGAATTTTTTAATGCATAAAAGTATTTTTAAACAATTTAAAATGTATGCAAAAAGAAGAAAAATCATGAAAAATAGCAAATGAAAAAATAAAAATATGAAAATATATCATCAGAAAGAGAAAAAAAGAAGAAAATTTTAGAAATTATTTTGGTATTTTTTGGATAAAAATGAAATTACTATGAATTTTTAAATGAAAATGCAATTTAGAAATAACATTAGAAAAGAAAATAAAAAGAGAAAAAAGGAAGCGCATTGGATCAAGGTTCATTAATATGATGTGGAAGACCTAACAGTCTAGAAGCGCAATGCACGGTGGAATTTAGTTTGGAAATAACATGGAATCACATTTGAATTGGACAAAAAGAAACATTTCAAACAACCAGTGTGTCTCCACCTCAGGTCGTCTCCTTCACCTCTCTGGTCATCTTCTCCGGTGAGCTCTCATCGGAGAATCCACAAATGGTAAAGATAGGTCATGAAACCTATGCCATCATGATCGTCTCATCAAGACAAACTCAACATCATTCTCCATTTTTATTTATTAAAATGGAATTGAGAGAATTTTGGAGAAAATCAGAAGCACACAAAAACACAGAAAGAAAAATTAAATAATGTACAAGAAGAACCAACACCAACTAGGTTAGGGGAAACATTCATCAAGTAAAAGACTACATTGTAGTAACTTGTTTGATTGAAAATGGAGCTTCAAATTACCTTTTCTAAAAACGATCTGAGAAGCTCTGAAACTGGATTTGGTTGTAGCAATTCAGGGGCTCTTGGAGCCTGGAAATTGTTGCAGAAGTTTCAGAGGAACATGATGAAGCTTATAGAATCAAGATATGAGAGTGAAACTGGATAGAATTTAAAACTCGATGGTGAAAATTCTGGAGAAAATTTGAAGTTCAAGCAAGGTTTCAATGGCTCTCAAAAGCTTGGGAATGAAGGTAGAATGAACCTCTATTTATTGTTGAAGATAATGGAATGTTGGGAGGGGTGAATTGAGTGGAAATTAAGTGTAATAGTGTTGTTTCCCTTGAAAAATGGAAAACTACCACTGATCTTCCAAATATAACTTTGGTGACTCACAAGATCGATCAGATCGATCTTATGACATGTGCTAAAGGTTATGTTTTGAAATTTATCTAAGTTACACACTTCGACAGTGTTTTAGTAAAAGACTTTAATCATAAAAGTGTTTGTTCGGCTGAGGCGAAAAAAAGAGATAGAGATTAGATGGAAAAGAAATAGAGATCTTTAGACAAGAGTTTAGAACGAAGGTAAAGTAAAGTGCATAGAAGGGGGGTAGATTGTAGAAAAAGTAAAAGAAAACTTTGTAAAGTTAAGCACATAAATTAAACTTCATTGAAAGTAAAGATGGTGTGTTTACATAACATACATTCTCCTTGAACTCGTTTCTCTACACTCGGATACTCTGAGTAATTTTGGGAGTGACTTGTACAAATATTAAATTACAACACACTGAATTCTATGTCTAAAACTCCTATTTATAATAGTAGAAATAACTACTAATAACCTCCTAAAGCCATCAACTTCCAACAAGTGTCATAATGCATGTAGTCCTTTGTCAAACGAACGCCACTTGTCCCTCTTAGTCATAGGAAAGCATAACTACTCCCTCCATTATTTGAATTTCAAAAACTTCACTAATCTCCAACCAACATCTCGGTCGAAGGCTACTTTATTTAAGGTTCATAATTTTCTCTAAGTCCCACAACTTTTGACTTCCCACTTTACCTCTCAAAAGACTTCAAAATTTATTTAAATATTTTAATATATATATATATATATATATATATATATATATATATATATATATATATATATATATATATATATATATATATATATATATATATATATATATATATATATATATATATATATATGTGTGTGTGTGTGTGTGTGTGTGTGTGTGTGTGTGTGTGTGTGTGTGTGTGTGTGTGTGTGTGTGTATGTGTGTGTGTGTGTTGTGAGCTAACAAATTGCCCCCCAAAAATGTCTTTTTCGACCTTTACATTGAAAAAATAACCATTTTTTGACAGCGTCCAATTCGACACCGTCATTTAGACCTTCACACAAGCATTAATTTGATTGACTACCTGCATCTGGGAAGACAAGAGAAGAAACAAAAAAGAAAAAAGCAGGAAACTGTTCCGCTATCCCCGCGCACGTCCCTGACGTTATGGGTCATTATGGCAGATTTCTTGGAACTCACAAAAATCCTCAGACCATCATCATCCTTTTTAGGGCCTAAGAAAATCATGGGTATAGGTAGTAACTGCCACCGCCCCATATCTTTATCTTGGGACAACATGTGGCCCATTATCTCTAGCCACTAATGATGAAAGAAAAGACTTTTGATCTCCAGACACCCTATAAATAATTCCTCAAAAATTATTTCCAACCTTTCCACTCTTCAGCAAATACCCACGTATTTTTTTTAGACATCTTCTAACTCTCAAAAACCCATTTCCTCCCCGAACTTAATCAATGGAATCATCTATGGCTGGAAACCAAGCTCAAAAGAAGAAGTCACAAATCAAAGGGCAATCAACTGCACCGCTCCTCCCTCCTTTCACCACACTGAGTGGGCCTAAAGTAGTGAAGAACCAACAGTTCATCCCTGAACCCCTACTAGAAGAGAAGAGGCATATATATATGAATCCCAGGTAATAATTCATGTTATTGTTGTAGGTAAACCTTTGGCTATGCCTGGTCTGTTGTCCCCATTGGGTCTCAACTATTCCAACCTTAGTGACTTTTTTCCTTCCTACCGTAAGACCAAACCCTTAGGGAAAAAATATTCCAGCAAACTTCCTACTGAGGGCCCAGATAGTTTAGCACTCTACAATGTAGACCTAAAATACCTTAACGGTGGAGCCAGGTTATTCAGAGCCACCCCCTACTTCAAAGATTCTGATCTTTACTTAAACTGGCCGACAAAGATGGAGAAAGTCAAGGCCAACGACTGGAAAGAAACTAGCATCTACGATTTGATCATGATGTCGAAGGTCGGCCCAACTTACTGCCCTCTCATTCTAGCTTCCTCATTATACTTTCAGGATAGTACCCATTATACCTTCCATCTCCCATGTGGGATGATGACGCCAACACTCTTCGACGTAGCCGCTATCACAGGGGCTGAAGCCCCATGGACTGGTTTATGACCTCGAGGTCGATTGCTAAGACACCATAGGCTTTTCCAACACCAAACACACCTACACCCGTTTCATCAATCACTACCATAATAAAAACACAACCACAGTCGATGATGAAGAACATATAGGTTTTCTAGCCATGTGGCTATCTCGCTGTGTTTTCTGTACAAAATCTTTACAGGTGGCACGAAAGTACCTCACATTGGCTAATCAACTGCATCTGAATCGAGGCATTTGTCTGAGTGAGATGATCCTAGCCAATCTATACAAAACCCTAAGCAAAAGCGCTGGCAAGTTGAAGGACAAGGAAAGTCACGGGAACCTGTTATTATTAGGCCATTTCTGGTTACTTCAATTGTGACTCAATGCCACTTTCAAAACCAGCCTCCCAAACAAAGGAGAAGTTGATGAAGAGTCTACTGCTGTTACAGAAAGACGAGTCAAATGGACTCGACTGGTTCAACTTACTCAAGTGAAGAAGGACATACGCTCAGAGCCAACCTTTCAGGTTTCATTCAGATGTTCACAAAACTTCATGAGTTTACTCCAAGGATGGCTCCATTTGCAGAGAGGAAGCATGGTCCTGAGTGGTTCACTAGACCTTTCCCTCTTTTGCTTAAAAAACAAGAAGAAGAGTCGAAACTTGTCTGGGAGAGATTTCTGACACCTAGACTAATAATTCACAAGCTCAACCTTCTTAGAGGCCAAGCATCTTTGGTGGCCTATCAGCCTAACCTAGTATCACAACAATTTGGTTTGATTCAGGTCTTGTCTAAATGCTTGTATGATAAAAAGGCCCATGTTATCCTTCTCCTCACTGCCTTCAACCCTCATTGAATGTTCGACACACTTAGCTCACCACGCTCACAAGTCCCTCTTAACACCCATTCATTTTGAACCTTCTTATCTCTGCTCCCAAGAATTCTACAACTGGTGGTTAAGACACTATACCTCAGAATTTCTTGACGTTTCAAGCTTTGTTCACTTGATTGACCAAGCTTTCGTTGATGTGTAGGAGAAGATCAAGTAAGGTACATCTACACATATCAAAGAGATCCAAGCCTTCCAGAAGTACTTTGAAACCGCCTATCGACCATATGATGTTAGCCGAACCATCTGTGAGGCTGCTGTCACTTTGAAGGAAAAGTTTTCAAAGAAAATGGAGAATCTAAAAACCCCTTCATACGTTCCTCGTGAGAAACGGTATGAGGTAGATTTTGCTTTATTTCCTCCAAAGATCCCGCGATTTCTAACTGTTGATTTTGGAGTGACTTTTGCCCCTCCATTTCCAGATTGGTTTATTTGTGGAGATTCTATAAAAATCCTTCGATAGCAGTCAAGACCGAAAGCACAACGGGTGGTTCCGACTAAATATACGCTCGAACCTTTTAAAGGGCACCTTCAGGTTGGTATCGAAGATGTTCGCATCGAATCCAAAATTCTTGAAGGTCACCCCCCTTCGATTTTGGACTCTTTTAATTGAACTTTATTGTTACTAACTGGTAGCAATGTGATTTTTTTTGCAGCTGCCCCTAATAGGAGTGCTCCTCCAACAAGAACTGAAGACAAGGTCGAAGGCCATAAGGTAATCCTTTATAGGCCTTTTTTGGTTTAACTTTCTTGGTTGTTTCTAATATTTCTTAATGTCTTAGGTAACTCACAAGCCACCCACACCCCAAAAGAAACTTAAAAGGGCTTCTGCCCAAATAATTATTGACTCAGAGGATGATGACGAATCTCTTCCCGAAGATTTACAAATGAGGAAGAGGCGGAAAGTCGGCCAAGGGACGGATACTGATGGCACCCCACCTGCCCCTTCGACGGTCAAGACTTTGAAGCTGACCACCCCTATCCGTGGCCATGCTAAGGTTCCTATTGAGGGTGCCTCGATTCCAAACATAGTCCCCGTCGAGAGCAACAATTTGAATCCTGCCGACGAGGAAACTAAGGTATATCTTGTATCTAAGTGCTTCTCGAAGTCTTGTTTTGTTTATATTTTGTCTTTATTTCTCACGTCTGGTTCTTCTTTATCTAAGCTGGTGTGCTGGAGGTTCGAAACCTACCTCGACCAAGTCTCCTTCTCCAGCCGTCCTTTTAAACAGCCAAGGTGAGCCTAATTATCATCCCACATTTGACTTGGGATCTGGTATGAGTTTTCTTGGAGAAATTAACAAACTTGAATTTTCCACAACTCCTCTTTCGCCTACCAAAACAATTACCTAACAGTCCCAAACCAATGGGTCTGATCATGAAGAAGACAATGCACCAGAGACTTTGGAGGTAGCAGATGAATAAGATACTCCTGTGGAGGAAGATGCAATCCAGGCTGACGCAAGTAACTCTCCTTTAGATCAAACCATTGTTGTTGATGATACTGAGGCAGTAGGGGAAAAAGACTTCGTCGAGGATGAAACCATGCATCAATTAGAACTAGATGGTTCTAGTGATGAGGGTACTAGTGACAAAATGGAAGTAGACCAAGTTGATGATTGTCAGAGTGAGGAGGAGAAGCTTGAGGGAAATCCAGCCGACGAACCTGCCCCAGTTGATGTGACTGTTACTCCAATCGTTACTGCAGCTAAGGAGAGAGAAACAATGCCCACCAAAGGTGAGGCAAGTCTTAATAACGCTGAACTAAATGCCCTGAAACTCACCAATCCTCGACAATACATCAAGATTCTTCTTGGTCAACAAGGCAGTTCCTCTGGCAAGGCCCTCAACACTTTGACTTCTAAGGACCAAGCCTCGAGCAAACCCATAGAAAGCATCCTCGAAAAGGTCAAAGGGAAAATCTTCAGGGGGGTCTTTTCTCCATTTTACAAATGGACCAAGTCACCCATCTTGCTTTGAAGGCTCTTCTTCAGCAAGTGGACATTCATTCCATCTCTCCTGAGTCTGCTACCATCATCCTGAAAGTTGGTGCTCTGATCGACCAGGTCTATGGAGATCTCAGACTACTGCCTCAGATCGAGAAAGTTATCTCGACCAAAGCTGGTAGTGAGGCTGCTACTTGGATTGCTGCTGCTAAATCTGAAGGAAAAATAACAGAGTTGGAGGAGAAGAGTCAGCAAGAGATTGCCACCAATGAAAAGAACATCTCTTCTTGGGAGCGAAAGATCAAGAAGCTTCGAAATAGAATATTGAAATCTAAGAAGAGAAATGCAGAGCTATCTTCTCTCGATGACTCTAGCCTCTCAACAGAGCTCAACCATGCCATCACTTTTGCTGAGGAGGCTCGAATATTGGAAGCAGAGGTTGCCAAACTAGAGTCTGACAAGACCTTGTGTCAAAAGCGCCTCGAACTTCAGAAGTCGAGATACTTGAGGATGAAAGAAAATCTCCCTTTTTAGTTTATTGTAACCTTCTGTAATGCTTTTCCTTTTCCTGGCCCTTGTGAGCCATAGTTTTTGACGTTGTAATGAACTGAGCCATTTTGGCCTTATATGAATACCATTTATGGCTTTATTTTGATGTCTTAAATTATTCTGTTGATATTTTCACCTCGTGAAGCGCGGGTTTGTATTTTTTCAAATACTTACCATTCACTTTTAAGACTCTTCTATCTTTGTTTGATTCTTCTACTTCGTACGTTCCATTGAAGAACACTTTCGTGACTTGGAACGGGCCTTCCCACTTTGGGGACCACTTGCCCAAAGACCTAACCTTTCGATCCATAGGTAAGATCACCCTCCAAACCAAATCTCCTACCAAAAAGGTCTTAGCCTTAACCTTCTTGTTATATGACTTCTCTACTCTTTTCTTTTGCCTTCTCCAAAGTTCTAGAGCCTTAAGTCTTTCTTCATCTAGGTCTACCAACTCATCAAGCATCATGTCTCAATAGATCTCATGAGGGATTTCATGATGTCTTTGAATCCTAACTGATTGTATGTAGATCTCGACAGGTAACACTGTATCATGGCCAAAAGTCTGTCGATAAGGAGTGTTGTCGGTTGCTTCTTTGGGGGACGTTCGACATGCCCATAGGATATGGTCCAGTGTTTTATGCCAATTTTTTGGTTTACTCCCCACTTGCTTTTTTATCAACCCAATCACCACTTTATTCGCTGCCTCAACTTGACCATTTACTTGAGCATAATAAGGTGTGGAGGTTAGAAGCTTGAACCCCATTTCTTTAGAGAATTCCTACATTTTTCTACCAGTAAACACCGACCCCTGATCCGTCGTAATTGTCTCTGGCACTCCAAACTTGTAAATGATATACTTCTGAATGAAATCGATGACATCCTCTTGATCTACTTTTGGTAATGGTATCGCTTCGATCCATTTTGTAAAGTAATTTATTCCCACCAAGATATACTTCTGGTTTTTGGAGGATGTTGGTCGAATCTCTTCAATCAAGTCCAAGGCCCATCCCCTGAAAGGCCAAGGCTTAACTATAGAGTGTAATTCGCTCGCTAGGACATGTTGTATGCCAGCATGGACCTGACACTCCTGGCAGCCCTTGACGAATTCGATGCAATCTTTTAACATAGTAGGCCAATACATGCCTTGAAGAAATAATAACCATTTCATCTTGTGGTCTACTTGGTGTGCCCCACACGTCCCACTATGGACTGTCGATAGGGCCAAATATGCCTCAGGTTCACTAAGGCATTTAAGCAAGACCCTCTCAGAGGTTTTTTGAATAATTTGTTTCCTAGAATAACATAGCTTAGAGCTTGATACTTAATTTTTTACTCTGCAGACGCTGATGGGCTTCAAAGGTATTCGACCAAAGGTTTTGTCCAATCTTTGTCCTTCAGTCCTTCTACTGTGAAATTTTTGAAATTTTCTTCGTCAGCATAGCCAAACTTTGTTACTTCTAGATCTGGCGGTTGTAGGCCAACAAACACGACCTTACCTCTAGCTTCGATTACTTCTTGTAGGTTTTCTTTCGAAACCCTATATCCAGAGGCAATTTGTGTCAAGTCATTCGCCTCTTGATTTTTTAGTCGTGGTATATGCCGAATGGTTGACACTTCGAATTTTTTGAGTAACCAGTTGGCTATTACAAAGTACATAATGAGATTTTCTTTAACACATTTCTATTCCTTTGTTATTTTCTTTATAACCAACTCTGAGTCTCCCATTATTTCGACTCGGGTTGCCCCCAATTATAACAAAATTTCAAGTCCTGCTATCAAGGTCTCATATTCAGCCTCATTATTGGAGCAGAGCCCTTTGACTTTGTACTTAAATTTTGTTGGAATTTTATCGGGCGAAATAATTAATAAACCAACGCTTGTTCCATTCTTATGGATGGAACCATCAAAGTATAACTTCCAGGGTTCTAGTTCGACATAATTTAGAACATTTTCATTTATGGAGTGGTTGACAATGAAGTCTGCCACTATTTGTCCTTTAACCACTTTCAAAGGTTTATAGGTTAAAGAATACTCAGTTAATACTAGTGCCCACTTCCCTATTCGACTATGAAAAATAGGTTTAGACAACATGTGTTTAATAACATCAAAATATGAAGAGACATATACATCAACTGGTTTTATATATTGCTTCAGTTTTGTACAAGAGAAATACAAACATAGACGTAACTTTTCTATCATGCTATATCTAGTTTTTGCATCATTCAAAACTCTACTGAGGTAGTAAATAGCCCTTTCGACGCCACTCTCATCCTCTTGAGCTAACATGCTCCCTAGAGTCTTGTCTGATGCTTCTATGTACAGCCTCATGCTCTTGCTCCTGCATGGTGGCGAAAGCACTATAGGGTGGCTCAGGTAGTTTTGATTTTGTCGAAAGCCTCCTGCTGATCCTTCCCTCATTCAAACCCCTCTTTATTGAATCGAAGCAATGGTGAGAAGGCCTATGTTTTGCCGCTTAGTTTTGATATCAACCTTCTCAAGAAGTTTATTTTACCTAGTAGCGATTGTAGCTCCTTGTTGGTCGATGGCGCTTTCGCTTCCATGATAGCTTTGGTCTTGTTTTGGTTGATTTCAATCCCCTTTTGGGTGGACCAGAAAACCTAAAAAATCTCCTGCCTGCACATAAAATGCACATTTTAGAGGGTTCATCTTAAGACCATATTTCCTCATCCTTATAAAGGATTGTCGAAGATGGTCCACATGTTCTTTTCCTGATACTGACTTAACCACAATGTCATCAATATATATCTGCATGAAAGACTCTATATAATCATGAAAAATTGAGTTCATTGCACGTTGATATGTTGCCCCAGCATTTTTTTGGCCAAAAGGCATCACTACCCATTCGTAGGTCCCTAAGGCCCCAGGACAACGAATAGCTGTTTTGGGAACATCATCTTCTGCAATGAAAATCTGATTATATCCAGAGTATCCATCTAGCATGCTAAGGTACTCATGTCCTGCAACGGAATCGACTAGTGTCTCTACCACAGGCATGAAGTACTCATCTTTAGGAGTTGCTGAGTTTAGATCCCTAAAGTCTATGCAAACTCTTAAATACCCGTTTTTCTTAATGACTGGGACAATATTAGCCAACCATTCGACATACCTGGTCGTGCGGATAAACCTGCATCAAAGGAGTCTTTCGACTTCCTCTTTTATTTTTGAGAGAATTCCTGGAGCGAAACGTCTTGGATTTTGTTTGACTGGTTTCTTCCCAGGCTTGATTGGCAGCTTGTGTTCGACCAATTCCCTTTTTAAACCAGGCATCTCATCATAATCCTAGGCGAAACAATCTTTGTACTCTCACAATAATTGAATGATTTCGACCATAAATTGAGGGTCAAGGTTGGCACTGATGTATGTTGGTCTTTTAACCACCCTTTCCCCTAGGTCAACCTCTTCCAATGGGTTCTGCGCTAGCATCTTGACGTCATTCGCCAGCAGATCCTTTTCGAATCCCAGAGGCTCTTCATCATATATAGCATCAAGCCTTTGGTCTTCGTGTTGAATCTTGTCAAATGGTTCTGGGTCGAAGTCCTTGCCAGGACCTTCTTGACAAGATTCCAACTTGGCCTTTTCAGCCATCTGGTTATTGGTAGCCTTCAGGGGTGCCTATAGTTTTGTTTCAGTCACATAGACCAAAATTCTTTGTAGTGCTTCAAATTCAGTCATCATCACTAAATTCGCTCCCCCAACTTGTGGGGTCTATTGGAGGTTTGCCAAGGTATGAGAGCCTCTCTCCTGGCACCTCTGTGTCCCAATGGAAACCATCAACGGGATACAAATATAATGAGCAGAACGTTTCCTAATCTGGGATAAACTCGAAGTCTACTGGGGCACATGGACCTATGTTGGCCAGGTGCTTGTCGAAGTGCCTTCGGTCGACATAGTTTATGGGCGCTCTGAAGTACCCTTGGTCGGCTTCGATGTTCTCCACAATGTCGTCTAGCCTCCAAATGGAAATTCGCTGGTGCATTGACGATGGCACTGCACCAATGCCATGAATCCACTCTCGTCCTAGCAACAGATTATAATTGGCCTTCGTTTCCACTACCATGAAAATGGTAGGTCTTGTTATTGTTCCAACTGTTAGATCCACCTGTATCACCCCCATTATTGAATCCATATTTCCTTCATAATTCGACAAGGTCATGTTGTGTGGCTTCGTATCGGTGTCATGTTTGTTGATTTTATTTAGCAGGAAATGTGGCATCAAGTTTACCATTGCGCCGCAGTCTACCAGAATCTTATTGAGTGGCATATTTTCCACCTTTCCTGTAATATAAAGGGGTTTCAAATGGTTCTTCATTGCTTTTGTGGGCCGCTCGAAAAAAGCATTTTGCTCCTCTATGCAGCCATTATTCATGACATAGTAGCACACAGGCTTGTGTGCCGCCATTTCTGCCTCAGTATAGGCATCTAGATTTTCGACCTCTGAGATTCTGTCGAAATCCCTAGGCCTTACCGACAACATATTGACCAGGAGGTTTAGAGAGTCTTCGGAGTCAGAGTCGAAATTGTCAGTCATTTCGTCATCATCTTCGACTGGCTTTTTATGTTCCACTTCCTAGGCAGGGAATATCCTTCGTCCCACTGGCACTTTTTCAATAGTCTTTGACTGGCCCCCTTTATTTTCAGTAGGGGAATTAGTGCTAGATTCTGCCTGATTTTTCAATGAGCCTTCCCTAAGGGCTCTCCTCCTGCGCTGCTCTCTTCTCCACTGAGATCGTGACATTGGATTCTTTCCTTTGTAATTTTCAGAGATATGTGCAGTCTTGGAGGATTGGAATTCCTTTCGATAGGAGACTGATGATCCTCGGTTAACCTCAAAAATTTTCCATTTTTGTTGTCCCTTTTGTCTGTCCTCATTGGGCTTCACCCATTTACCATTAGAAATGTCGGCAGGTGGCTTGAAGGTAGTAGGCCTGGCTCTTAGAGCCCTATTATTAGGTTCAGACTTTCTTAGGATACTGCCTCGAGGGTCTAAGCTAGGTCTTTCCCTCTTTTGTTTTGATTTGTGTGTCCCTTTGAGTTTTTGGGCGACCTTCATGTTGAAGATGGCACTACATCTAGGTACAATATATTCCAACAGCATATGGGTGTAAGTCCTCATGCTTGTTGACCCAGGCCCTAACACTGATGGTACCGGTTCCAGTCTTACAGGAGGTACTATTTGCTCTCTGGTCGAAGTTATTGAGGGTGGAACCACGTCATTTCTCAATCCTTCGTGAGGACTAATGGTGCTCGGCTGAGAGTTAGAACCATCTCCTCAAGGATTAGGGTTGTTTGGCTGATTTGTATCTGTCGCCATGTCCCTAGTATACTCTCTTCTTGGTCTTTCTTCGTTTATAGCAGCGATTTTGCCACTTCTTAGTAACATATAACGAATCTTTTACGAAAGACAAATAAAACTGTAGTTTTGCGAATTTTGCAAAACTATAAAAAAAAATCTTTTAGCACTGTCCCATTGGGAGTGCCATTTTGTTTCCCTTGAAAAATGGAAAACAACCGCTGATCTTCCAAATATAACTTTGGTGACTCACAGGATCGATCAGATCTATCCTAGGACATGTGTTAAAGGTTATGTTTTGAAATCTATCTAAGTTACACACTTCGACAGTGTTTTAGTAAAAGACTTTAATCATAAAAGTGTTTGTTCGACTGAGACGAAAAAAGAGATAGAGATTAGAGGGAAAAGAAATAGAGATCTTTAGACAAGAGTTTAGAATGAAGGTAAAGTAAAGTGCATAGAAGGAGGGTAGATTGTAGAAAAAGTAAAAGAAAACTTTGTAAAGTTAAGCACATAAATTAAACTTCATTGAAAGTAAAGATGGTGTGTTTACATAACATACATTCTCCTTGAACTCGTTTCTCTATACTCGAATACTCTGAGTAATTTTGGGAGTGACTTGTACAAATAGTAAATTACAACATACTAAATTCTATGTCTAAAACTCCTATTTATAATAGTAGAAATAACTGCCAATAACCTCCTAAAGTCATCAACTTCCGACAAGTGTCATAATGCATGTAGTCCTTTGTCAAACGAACGCCACTTGTCCCTCTTAGTCATAGGAAAGCATAACTGCTCCGTCCATTATTTGAATTTCAAAAACTTCACTAATCTCCAGCCAACATCTCGATCGAAGGCTACTTTCTTTAAGGTTCAGAGTTTTCTCTAAGTCCCACAACTTTTGACTTTCCACTCGAAGGTCTCATGCCTCGAAACCTCTTTACCTCTCAAAAGACTTTAATATTTATTTAAATATTTTAATATATATATATATATATATATATATATATATATATATATATATATATATATATATATATATATATATATATATATATATATATATATATATATATATATATATATATATATATATATATATATATATATATATATATATATATATATATATATATATATATATATATATATATATATATGGCGTCGAATTTGTGAGCTAACACGTGTGCACCCTCATCATGCCTAAAGTATGACTTGAATCCATTCAAAACTTGTGTTTCAAGTGCTAAACAACTTATGGAGACATGCTAAACTTGATTAGGCATGAAATTGAAATTTAATTTAGCCTCAAATTGGAATTAGAGTGAACAAAAAATATGATCATGGAGGTTTCTTCAGTTTCAAGGTACCACGTTTGCATCAATGGGGCATCCTACTCAAGAGGCTTTTTGCTACCATTCTTTTTGCAATGTGTAGTCCTCATGGCCTAGTTTACAATGTGGCAAGAAAGTATTCATTTTGACATATAAGGAGGAAGTTATGTTTTTTTGAAGTTGACATGAAAAATTGGTCATCATACTTAAGAAAATTCAAAGTCTTTGAGGCAGAATATGACTTATAATGTTCCAGCAAATTTCAAGGTCTTCCAAGCATAATTTGATCTTGATCATTGAAGAAAACTTATAGAGGGCATTTTAAATTATATTGTGCAAAAATAATCAACCTCAAACGATAAAAATTGAATAATTTGTGATCCTCGAAAATTGAGAATAAGTCACTTGAAAATAGGTTAAATATCACTAAGTCCACAAATGACCTATAATGTCTTCAAACTTTTGACGGTCCTCCAAGCATAATTGGCTCTTTTTATGTAAAGAGAAATTTTGGAGGATATTGAGAAGAGTCATATGCAAAAATAAGCACTAAAAAGTATGGAGAATTGAAGGAGTTGTAGTCCTTGGAACTTTGACTTGGAAATGTTGACTTCTTGGTGAAACCTTCTGGAACCAATTTGTATACTTAAAATTTTATCGCAATTCAAGGCACATGAATGATCCTATGAACCTAAAATAAGATGTCCTTGAATTTACTTTGATAAAGTTGACTAAGGCTTGAGATAACTTGTTGAGGAAGGCGTGGAAATAAACACATGAACCTTTGACTTTCTTGAGAAACAAGTTACACAACCTTGAGGTACTCTTGCTCAAAATGATATATGATGATGCTTGAGAACATAGGCCTTGATATTAGAAGACAAATCTTGAGAAGTAAGTCCTTGGGAGTAAATGGATGTTCACACTTTGACTTGAGGGATCAACACCTAGTTGAGGAACTAAGCATGGTGCTCTTGATGAAATGCTCTATCTTGCACAATGAGCTTAAAGGAAAAAGACATATTTTTAAATTTTGATTAGTGGTTAGTTAAACAATAAGCACATAAACACAAAGATAAAATACACACAAAAGGGTGCTTGATGATCTAAAAAGCAAAACCCCAAAGGATGAGAGGGTGGGAGAACCAATATGTGATCTTGTTTGTGTAAAGATGCAAATGATAAGTGGGAGCTTAAGGTTAAAAATTAGGGTATGACAAATAGAAAATATGTAGCATTTTAAAATGATACAAAATTCCCCTTAATGTTATGTTGGAGGTAGAACCTTTTGATTGTTAGGGAATTGACTTCATGAGTCCTTTTCCACTATCTAATTCTCCTATTTACATTCTTGTACGTGTGAATCATGTAACCAAATGGTAGAAGGAATTACATGTCTTGCTAATAATGCCTAAATTGTCTCTAATTTTTTGAAAAGGAATGCTTTTTCTAGATTCGGAGTCCCTAGAGTCTTAATCAATGACGGGGGATGCATTTTTGCAACAAGTATTTAAAAGGCATGCTTGAAAAATTTAACGTGAAGCATAAAGTATCCACACCTTACCATCCTTAAACTTTTGGGCAAGTAGAAGTATCCAATAAGCAGTTGAGACATATTTTGGAAAAGATAGTTGCTACGTTCATAAGAGATTAGTTAAAAAATTTAGATGATGTTTTCTGGGCGTATAGAACAGCTTTAAAGACTCGCTTAGGATTTTCCCCCATATAAATTGGTCCATGGAAAGGCTTGTCACTTACTGGTCTAGCTGGAATATAAAGCTTATTGGGATATTAAACATTTGAGCTTTGATGAAAAAGCAGTTGGAAGAAAGAGGTTATTAAAGCAGGATGTATTGGAAGAGATGAGACTTAGATTCTATGAAAATGTTGTGATTTACAAGGAAAGAACTAAGATGTATCATGACAAGAACCCGGTGAAAAGATATTTTTAACATAGACAAAAAGTTTTAATTTACAACTCTCGAATGAGGTTGTTTCCAGGTAAGTTAAAGCCTAGATGGTTTAGTCCTTTTATAATTACTAAAGTGTTTATGAGTAGTGTTGTGGAAGTACAAGATCCTGGAAATTCCCACACTTTCACGGTGAATGACCAAAGTTTAAAACTATACTCAGTAAGGGAGATACCAACAACAAAGGTGTCTTTGATACTCACAGAACCTTGGAAGATCCAAGTCACGCTAATGAATTTAAAGGAGCGTTTAATGGGAGGCAACCCATCAGATGAAATTTTACTTTATTCGAATTTTAAATTTCATGTTATTTCATTTAATCATTTTATTTTGTAGCATGTTGTCATGGTGAAGTTGTGTGTGAAGTGAAACAAGAGAAACAAGATAGTGTGAAAAATTAGAGAAAATAAATGTATTTAACTACTGGAAATTTTGCGATTGCGATAAGCCACCGCTGTCACGTGACCATTGGAAGGAGCCGTTACTTATCTTGATTGCAATGGTGGCCATAGTGGTCACAATGGGTCGTTAAAAGTTCTTATAAAAGGAAATGTGCAACATTTGTTTCATACAACAACACTTGACACTACTATTTCTACTCGCAAACTCTCTAAATATCACATTCATCTTCTATTTTCTATGCATTGCAAAAATTTTCCTTTTGTTTCAATTGAAATGGCCCCTAAAAGAAGTTGTGTCTCTGATGCATCAACCTTTGTTGCTCCATAAACTCAAGATACATCCATCTTCCCAAATTATCAATTCCTATCTCAAGCACACATAGACAAATACCTTAAGGTGGTGAATTACAAAATAATGCATAGATTTTAATTGTTTAAATTTGGGGGGATACGAAGTTTTAGTAGAAATGTTGGAAGAGAGGCAATGGATACAACTCAACAACTTGATCCAAGACACCAACAAGTGGATTGGCTTGGAATTTTATGCAAATGCAGCCCATTATGATAGAAATGTTTTTACATCATATATGAGCGGTAAATGTATAGATTATAGTCCTGATGTTATTAATGCTTTAATCAATTTGCACCCTCCAGGTCATTATGGAATACAAACCAAAAGGAGTCATAACCATAAACTAAGTGAGCAAATGGGTTAAATGATGAAAAATGATTTCCGCTAACTAGGAGCAGAATGGGTTATTGCACTAGGCATTCCATTGAGGCTTATCACCTCCCAAATGCGCTTAATTCCAAAAGCATAGGCATCCTTTTTTGTGCAAACTATTGAGTCAGCTTCAAATCAATCAAAATTCATTGTAAAGAGATGTATAGGTTTGATGGTTGGCTATCTTGAACCATGAGCCTATAAATAGTTGGGCATTTGATGGTTGAAAATATTAAATATATGGTTGGCGAATCACAATGAGCTTGTGGGCATTTTTGTATTATTAACGAGTTTTACAGATTAGAAAGTGTCAAAAGTCTCCCAGATGACGAGATGACCAGCCCAATGCTACCAATCATCTTTAGTGCTATGAGAAGGATACCAACAGGTCCTATTCTTAGAGATGCGAAAGAAAAAGCCCAAGATGAAGGCCAAGATCAATTATATCACCCAAAGATCCAACAACACTAAGAAGATCCTTAACAACCACAGTAAGCCATCGATTGTCTGTAATGGTTTAAAGAGTACATGCTCAGTATGACAAGTTAGGCCACTGAAATTTCACCCAAGTTGTATGTTGAACCACCCATATTCAGACCGCACTTTCAAGAATATTTTAATGAGCAGCGAGATCATATGTCCATCCATAATTTGAGTAAGCACTTTGCAATTACATAAGACATGGAGGCATAGTTCAAAGATCAGGATCAGGCTTTAGCCCATAAAAGAGATCAGATAAGGACAACCTGGACTAGGCAAAAATAGGATTTTCAAGATACCACTGATGATGTGCACAACTACTTCAACTCTGAAAACATGTGATTTATAAGTTTTAGAATTTTCTTAGTTTATTTGAGTTATTTCCCTTTTGTACTTCAATTTAATCATGAGCATTACCTAGTATGATTAATGCTCTTTCATTTTGTATTGCTTCTCTATTCTTTACATAATGAATGACTTTGTGGCTATTGTTTCTTTTAGTTAATGAATTATTACCTTACCAATGACAATATGAAAGGAAAAAAGAAACAATTCACCAGAAAATAAAGAACAAAAAGATTTGATCATCATAGAAGTTGCTGATGCAGATTGACATTTGATTAAGAAAAGGGATAGTCAGTTGAATTGTACCCGATCTTCAGATACCTCGGCTAGTAAGGTTTGAACCCAAAAAAAATCATTGTTTACTTTTCTTTCTTATGAGATTATTCATACAATGATTATTTTCTAGAATTTGATTTATTTCTACTTAGTCTATTAGTATGATAAATTACATATTAAGGCACTTGTTTGTGGAAACTTTGAGCCTTTTTAAGTCAACGTGTATGAAATTTGTATATATGTTGTTTAACCACTTTTGATCCCGAGCCCTTTCTTTCGGTGGCATAACTTAATTTATAGTGATTTAACTAAAAGATTAAATCTTTACATCCTCTTTGGAGTTAGGTAGAAAGTTTAATTTTTTTATCTGATGCAAAAGAATAAGTTTGGGTTGCTCTTGGAAGTTAGTAATGTTTAAGTTAGGGGTTTAGGTACTAGATAAAATGGTAAAAATAAATAAAAAGAAAAGATAAATAAAGAAAGAAGATCCTTAACAACCACAGTAAGACATCGAGTGTCTGTAAAGGCTTAAAGAGTACACACTCAGTATGACAAGTTGGGCCACTGAAATTTCACCCAAGTTATATGTTGAACCACCCATATTCGGACCGCACTTTCAAGAATATTTTAATAAGCAACGAGATCATATGTTAGTCCAGAATTTGAGAGATCACTTTGCAATTACATAACACATGAAAGCATACATCAGAGATCATGATCAAGCTTTAGCCCACAAAAGAGATCAGATAAGGATAACCTGGACTAGGCAAAAATAGGATTTTCAAGATATCACTGATGATGTGCACAACTACTTCAACTATGACAACATGTGATTTAGACGTTTTAGAATTTTCTCAATTTATTTGAGTTATTTCCCTTTTTGTACTTCAATTTAATCAAGAGTATTAGTTAGTCTGATTAATGCTCTTCCATTTTGTATTGCTTCTTTATTCTTTACATAATGAATGCGCTTGTGGCTATTGTTTATTTTAGTTAATGAATTACTACCTTACCAATGACAATATGCAAGGCAAAAAGAAATAAGTCACCAGAAAAGAAAGAACAAAAAGAGTTGATCATCATAGAAGTTGTTGATGCAGATTGACATTTGATGAAGAAAAAGGATAGCCAAGTGAATTGTACTTGATCTCCAGATACCTCAGCTAGTAAGGTTTGAGCATTAAAAAAAACCATTATTTACTTTTCCTTATTATGAGACTATTCGTACAATTTTTATTTTCTAGAATTTTCTTTATTTCTACTTAGTCTATTATTATGATGAATTACACATTGAGGCACTTGTTTATGAAAACTTTGAGTCTTTTTAAGTCAACCTGTATGAAATTGGTATACATGTTGTTTAACCATTTTAATCCTGAGCCCTTTCTTTCGGTGACGTAGCTTAATTTATAGTCATTTGACTGAAATATTAAATCTTTCCACCCGCTTTAAAATTAGGTAGAAAGTTTAGTTTTCTCGTCCGATGTATAAGAATAAGTTTGTGGTTGCTCTTGGAAGTTAGAAATGTTTAAGTTAGGGGTTTGGGTACTAGATAAAATGGTAAAAATAAATAAAAAGAAAAGAGAAATAAAGAAAATAAACAAGTTAAAATTATTTCTTCAAAAAACTAGAGGAAAAATAAATGAAAAAGACCAACAAATTGCATTCCCTAGTACTAGTTGATCAGGTAAAGATGGTTATGAAAGGAATATAATGGATGTAAGAAGAGCTAGGTACCTAACTTCAAATGTTTAAACCTACTTTCATAAAAATATACTACCCTAACATAATCCCCATTACAACCTAGAAAGTCCTCGAAAGTGTGTGTTTAAATATGACTTTGAGTGACTTTATTAGAAATTTTGCAAACTTATGATAAAATGCTTTTGTGCATTGATTGTGTGATTACCTTGTCAATTCAAGTGAATAAAGGTGGGATGTGAGATATGTTGAGCACATGTATGTTGGAAGAACTTTTTGGAATGATATGGATTGAAGTAGGAAATGGACGTGATGATCAGAAAAATAGAATGGTGATGCTCATTGGTAAGGGTAAGCATTTCATTTCTGTTGAAATTTTTAGTTTGCAGGCAAGTTACTTAAGAAAAATCAACAGAGTGAGTTTGGGGTTGTGATGAACTCTGTCATTGCATAACATTTACGAACATTTCGGGATAATTTCGAGCAAAACATGAGCTAAAATGAAGAAGAAATAAGAAAAATAGAAGAAGAGAAATGAATGGTGGAATTAGAAAAAAAATAAGAAGAAAAGGAATAAAAACAAAGGAAATAAACCCTAGAATATTCACGATCGCGATGGCCACATAGTGGTCACGATGAAAATCTATTGTGGTTGTGATACTTTTTATCGTGATCGCAATGGTATAATTAACTGACCCGTTTTCTACTAGTTTAAAAAGAAAAATTGAAGACTTTTTCAATGGTTACGAATTTTTTCATAGAAAGTGATGGCAAGGAGTTCTACAACAAGGATTTTGAGAATTTTAAAGTCATTGAAGACACTATTCTTCAGTGGTTTTCATGTACTCTTCATCTAAACTCATGGTAAAGACTTGTATCACTATGAGTAGCTAGATTTCTCTTGATTAGGTCTTAGTATATGAACTTAATTTTATTGTGTTGTATCATATGATTGTTTGATGTTATTTTCATGATTTGATTATATAATTTCTATTTAGTTACTTTTGTTCTTACTGCTCTTTAAGTGTTGACAGCGCATAAAGTGAATTTAGATGAGTAGGGATTATTGACCCTAACTCTACCGATCATAAATAAAGTAATTGTTCATCTTAGTAATTAACTAGAAATAGGTAATTATAAGTTGTGGCTAGGGAATTAATTGCACAAAGATCTCCTAATTTTTCTATCCAATTAGCCTAAGAAATTAGGTAATTGTGGTCCAAATTAGTGAGTTATACACCAAGGAATTGGGTACAGTGATATTGTTAACTTGTCATAAATTTATAAATTCGTTTCGATTTAAATAATGGACAATCATCAATAGAGGAATATTAAGGGTTTCAAATAAGACCTAGTTCTTTTCTCGTTTATTCAAGTTTTAACATTTTTCAACATACTCTCAAGCAACCCCCCCCCCCCCCCCCCCCCCTCTCTCAATATTTAATTTTTAATGCACAATCATAAACTTGTTAAAATATGTAATCCTTGTGGAGACAGTCTTTTATATTATTACTTCTACTCAATTAGTACACTTGCTAAGAAAGTCATCAGTTCACCACTTAAGAGGGGAGAAAATTTTAAAATTCTAAGTGCACCAGAATTAAGTTTGTCATTAGAATTATGAGCTAGTTGTAATTCTGACAGCGTAAAATTTTTTATGGCCCCTAGAAGAAATACATTTGTATATATTTTTATGGGTTAGCTGTAATTCTCTCTGTCTCTGGGTCATTTTTAATGAATTTTTTATTTTGTCTGTTGGTCCAAAAATATGGTCGTAATGAGTGTTTACGGGTTAGCCATAATTTTGTCTGTTTCTTTATCTTTTGATATTTGTTTTTCATAATTTCTTATCATATAATCTTCCACGAATCACGATCATCCTTCATTTAAACTATCTTCATTCTTAATTCTTGTGAGACTTTTATTTACCTACAAGAACTTAAAACACGTGAAAGCAAAACGATACTAGAATAAAAATTTGTGGGACTATTACGACTGGAATGCTCATAGGTCATCAAAGGAAAACAGAAAAATTGAAAAGTCAATATGATATTGGGATTATTACAACCGTAATGGAAATTACGGGTTGGCCGCAAAAATCCCAATTGACCATAATTTTGATTACGCTTGGGACGTAATATCCTCTGATGTCCAAAATCTTGATCTTCAGTTAGGAAAGAAATTATGATCGTAATGAGTATTACAAATTGACCGTTATTTTCTATGATGTTTGCTTTTTTTTTGGTTTTACAACCCCGATCATTGGTCATAAGCTTTGCTCTTTGGAAATTCCTAAAACATAGATAAAGTTGAATATGGGAGTAAAAGCGAACAAAATGGATTAAAAACTTAATAAAAACAATAAAAACACACTACTAAGGATAAGGATGGCTAAAAAACATCATTAATCATCTTCCATTTCGTTTGTTTGATGACTTTAGAGATAGTTTCAACATTCGTAAATTTCCCGTTTCGATTACCGAGAGTGTATTAGATATAAAATATTTTTAGTCAACTTCAATCTTTAGTAAAAAAATTATATCTTTAATTATATCTATAACATATATAAAAGCAAAACATGGTGTTTTGGTGTAGCCTATTTTTCTACCAATTTTATCCCTACTTTAATTTGTTATTTACACAATAACTTCCAATTTAACCACTACTATAATATTTCATATAACTTATTATTAACTTCCTAACTAACTTTCTACTATTAACTTCCTACATAACTTCTATTTAAAATTAATATTAAATAAAAAAATATCATTTAAATTTTTACGTGTATATTAAAAAAGCGGACCGACGGACACTTGGACGCTAGTGATTATATAAATAGAATAGTCTTTAATAATTCTTTTATTTAAATTAAATAAACTTTGACTATGTAGAATGGTTTCTTTCAGTGTTTTAAAAACCGGACCAGATCGGCCGGTCGGACCGGTTGGACCGGGAACCGGTCTAGTAACCGATCTGGTTTACTAGTTCGATCGTCTGTGTCATCAAACCGGGAAAAACCAGGTTAGACCGGAAAAAACCGAATTTAAGGTTGGACCGGTTCTAATGCATTTTTTATTTTTTAATTAAAATTTAAATGCAAAAGTTATAAAAATTAAAAAAAATTGTTTAAAATTAGATTATGCTGCAATTATTTTGTAATTTTGTATTATTTGTTATGTGTGATACATTTGTTTAAAATTTAAATTTAAATTATGAACTTGTGAATTTATGATATAATATTTTCAAAAAATTTAAGTACTAGTTATATTTTTTTAGAAACTGAATCATCCGGTTCGACCGGTTTTATATCTATATAATGACAGGTCTATTCAACCGAGTTATCCGGTTTAATCCGGTTTAGTCATACGGTTCGACCAGTGACCCAGTGGTTCAACCGATAAACCAGTGACCCAGTACCCTCACCGGTTCGATGACCGGTCCGGTTTTTAAAACACTGGTTTCTTTCACACATGTTAAAAATATATTTTTCTTTATATTTCTTTCACACATATTTTTGCCATGATTTGATACAATTTTAGTAAAAATGAAGCCTAGTTTAATAAATGATCAAATATAACAACTAAATTGATAAATGCATTTCTTGTATTTATGAATGTTAAATGCATAAAGGTTTAACAAATTAAAAGTTAATTAAAATAATCTATCAACATATTTGAGTTTCTAACTACACTATTTTTCCAACATAACTTCCAAATATAATTTAACATTCAAAATATGACAACAATTGTATCCAATATAACATCAAAAATATGAATGACAATTGCATCCACCAAAACATCTAAAATCCAAAGATGAATCATAAGTTAAAGGCATAAACATACCACATACATCCAAAATAACATTCAAAATATTGAGATCATTCATAATTTAAAGGCATAATATGTTGTTTACATCCATAAGATATAACATGTGAGTAACATCCAATGCAATAACAATGTTATTTAGAGATGCCATCAAGGTTGTTTTGAAGAAATGAGGGGCACACAACTAAAAGTTTGGTGTTGGAGGACGCATTTTAGATATGGGCATAAATTTACATCAAATTAGTCTATGTATTTCACTATTTTCTCTCAAATTAATTTGTATATCTACTCAAGTTCTAAAAAACAAAACCATACATGTATGAACAACACCTAAAATATGTTCATCAATTTAATCTTGTATTTGACCACTTACCAGCCAATTAGTTTATATATTTACACAAATTCTATCAAATAAATTCATACACGTATGAACAACAAGAAAAACACATTCATCAATTTAACTCATGTGTTTGACCACTAAATGTCAAATCGGTCTCTATCTTTATCCAATTTATAGCAAATAAGTTTATACTTATATAAACAATAATAAAATTTAAATTTAGAGATTTAGGATTCTTGTTGTATTAAAATATTAATGCATTTAAGATTCAATATTAGTGACGAATATAAAAAAATATGAAAGTAAAATAGAGAAGGGTTAAATATATGTTTAGTGTCTATAAATGTAGTAAAATTTAGTTTTAATTCTTAGAATATTTTTGTTCAAAGAATGATCCCTTCATAATTTTTCATCCATACAATTGATCTGTGACGTTAAATGCCACTAACGAATGATGATGTGACATGTCACATGAAATTTTTTTTTATGATTGTGCGTACACGTGATAGTGTCAGTGTGGCAAAATATGATAATGTGGATGTCACATGGCAATTTTTTCCATTTTTTATTTTTTTTATATAAATTAAAATTATAGTGACAAAAATTCCAATGTTAATCCGTCGCTAAGATGAACATCATAAATAAACCTAGAATTTGTAGGTAATCTGTAGCTAATTCCTAACTAATTCCTACCAAAAAATCTTCCATTGAAACTTTTGTTAGTTGATGGGATCCACTATACTCATAAGTTCTGTGGGTATTCTTAAATACCCCAAAAAGTCGAAGGAAAATATTGCAATGGTAAAGAAAAATATTGGTCTTCAATACTCTTGAGAGAGTTCATGGATTCTCACCCAAACTTAGGTCGTTTGTCTCAAAGAGCATGAGTTTAAATCCTTAGACCATTTGAACAATTTCAAAAACCTAGGACTTAAATTCCAAGAATTCATTGCCCTAATCTTATGACGTCTTCAATGGATTAAAAAAATTAAAAATATCCTTTACTTAGAGATGTTAAACCACGTCTTCTTATTAATTTCCATATTGTCGTTAACTTGTTTCGCAAACTAAGAACGCTTAAGGGATGTTTACCTTTAAGCTAGATGATCCTCTCATGGAGATTGAGTTTGCAAGCTTCTACGCCCTTTTCGTATTCGTCTTCTGGTATCACAATCATGATCCTATCTCCCTTGATATGAGGTATGTGAAGCTAACTAATGAGTGTATTAGTGACGTTGTTTAACACCTCAACGAAAGATTTTTGCTACTTTAAAATGTTCTCTTTAGTTGTCGGTGTCTTAGGTTGAGATGTTACGATTACTTGCAAATTGTCGTCCAAAAGTGACCATGACACAATCAAAATCTGCATTAGACAATATAACAAGCCATTAATTTATTAGGTCAACAATGTCACAGCCATCCTTAATCGTCATTATTCGTTTTAATCTATTCAACTGATTCTTTATTGATCACAAGAATCGTGTTTAAGGACACTTAATAAAAATTTAAAAAATAGAAAAATATTTATTTAAAAAAAAATGGACACAAAATTTCCAAAATAGTAGTATTTCTATATTTGACTATTAGTAATATTTTTATTTTTCATTGTACTATTGAATTATTTTAGCGGCTACTTTTTATCATGCTCTTTTGTTTTTCTTAATTCTTTTGTCTGGTTGGAGGCTGTCCAGTAAAATACATAACACACTTTTGTTTTTTTCTTGTTATCCTCTCTCTCTCTCTCTCATCTTTCTTCTTACTTACACTCTCATTCCAAAATTCTCTCTCTATTCTTTTCTTTCCTCTGCATCACTTCAACTTCCGTTCCGTGTTTTTAACAACAACCAAAAAACGCACACACAAAACACGTAACTGTTTTCACTTCATTTTAGTAAACTGGTAAGTTTTTTTTTTTTTTTTGTCATTTATCTCGTGCACGCACGTTACATAGTTTTCACAGAACGTGTTTCTTTTTTGGTCAACCATTTTTTCTGTCAATGTTTTGATCTGTCTTCTTATGTTCCTTCTAACTATGTTTTGTGTCTGTATCTGCCTCCTTAATTCAAAGTATGTTCTTTTTTTTTTTTATAATTTAAAAAAATTCTCTTATTCCCTTTTTCAGTTGCTGAGAATTAAAGCTGAGTAGAATTAAAGAAAAGTGAAAGAAAAAAAAAAGAATTTTTTTAATTTTCAATTGTGATTTCATTAATGGGTTGAACTTTTTTTCTTCTCATCATTCTGATCTTGATTTTTCTTCTTCTATACTCTTTATACATTTCATCTTTGGATTTGGATTTTCTGGATCTTTCTTTGTAATTGTGTTCTTTACTTCTTTTGTTGGATTTGACTTTTAGGTTGGTGATGTCATTCTACAAGTTTGATTTTTTCAAGCTCAAGTCTTGTAATTGTAAACTCTTGAATGAGTTTGAAATTGACTTGTTCAAATTCAATGTCTTTTTTTTAACTTTGAATTGTTTTAGTTTTTGGCAGGTATGTAAATGGATTGGATGATGAACAAAGAATAGAAAAAGAAGGAGAGATGAAAGAGGAATCTACAGGGTTAATTATTGGGATTTCCATAGGTGTTGTAATTGGAGTTGTTTTGGCTATTTCTGCATTGATCTGTTTTAGATATCATAGGAAGCGATCACAGATAGGGAATAGTAGTTCTCGGAGGGCCGCTACGATACCGATTCGCGCTAATGGTGCTGATTCTTGTACTATTTTATCAGATTCAACCTTAGCTCCTGAATCTCCTGTAAGGTCTGGTAGAAATGGCATGAACTTTTGGATTGATGGTTTCAAGAAGAGTAACATGATTTCTGCATCCGGAGTACTCGAATATTCGTACAAGTATGGTTTTTTTGTGTCCATTTACTTGCCTTGAAACTGAATTATAATTAGCTATCCTCTAGATCGGAGCCTCGTGCGCAAACTGATATTCAACCAAAACCGATATGTGTGCTTATGATAATTTGCAAATTATGGTGGCGACTATTACTTCTCGTTTGGTTTTAACTTTGATATTTACATTTCAGGGACTTGCAAAAGGCGACGTATAATTTCACAACACTGATAGGACAAGGTGCATTTGGTCTTGTGTATAAAGCTCAAATGTCTACCGGTGAGACCGTTGCGGTGAAAGTTCTTGCAACCAATTCTAAACAAGGGGAGAAAGAATTTCAGACTGAGGTAAAGATGTTAACCGATAATCATTTAGGGTAATGCTTTTCTAGACTAGAGTGGTTTGATGAAATTTAACTTTTTGTTAGGTTATGTTGTTGGGAAGGTTACACCACAGAAACTTGGTGAATTTGGTTGGATATTGTGCAGAAAAGGGTCAACATATGCTTGTTTATGTCTACATGAGTAAAGGCAACTTGGCTTCCCACTTGTACAGTAAGTTAGTTATCGATCTTTTTTGGTTCGCAAACTCTGCGGGCGGAACTAACGGCTAAGATATGAAATAGTACTTCGATATTATGCGTCTTTCAATTTGGTGCTTTGTTTTTTTGGTTCCTTTTTTGGGATGTCTTTCAAATTCAACTCGCGTGAGCGATGATAAATGAAGGATGTAAGCTTGTCTTTGTATTTAGGTGAAGAGAATGGGAATCTAGGATGGGATTTGAGGGTTCATATAGCTTTAGATGTAGCAAGAGGCTTGGAGTATCTTCATGACGGGGTAAGTTACGCTGTGATATGCTCGCTAAGATAATCCTGCTTTGTATATTTTAGTTACAATGGTATTTGTTATTGTCATTCCAGGCCGTTCCTCCTGTCATTCATCGCGACATCAAATCTAACAATATTCTATTGGATCAGTCCATGCGAGCCCGGGTATGTCCTTGTTGATCTAAGATAATGCTGAATGACTAAGTTTATGTTTCTTACTTTCATTTAATCATTTAGTGTTGTTTATGATGCTTATTATGCTTTTGTTGATTTTGAATCAAATAGGTTGCTGATTTTGGACTTTCAAGAGAAGAGATGGTGGATAAACATGCAGCTGTTCGCGGTACTTTTGGCTATCTTGATCCGGAGTATATATCTTCAGGGACATTCACAAAGAAAAGTGATGTATACAGTTTCGGAGTGTTGCTTTTTGAACTCATAGCCGGCCGAAATCCTCAGCAGGGTCTTATGGAATATGTTGAACTCGTAAGATCTCTCTCTCCCCTCCTCTTAATCTAACAATCTGTATTTGTTCTTATGAATGCTATTGATGAATGAATAGGCGGCGATGAACACTGAAGGGAAAGTCGGTTGGGAGGAGATAGTTGATTCAAAGCTCGAAGGAAAATGTGATTTCCAAGAGTTAAATGAAGTGGCAGCACTTGCATACAAATGCATTAACCGCGCCCCTAGGAAGCGTCCTTCGATGAGGGACATAGTTCAAGTATTGACTCGGATTCTTAAAGCAAGGCACCAGAGGAATCATCACCACAAGAATTCGCTTTCGGAGACGGCAGATGAAGTTGCAATGGATGTTGATGAGGCGGAAAATAAGGATTCTGTTACTACTGACCACCACAGAAGAGATGAATCTATAGATAGTACAACTGACATGTATGATTTGTGACAATATGTTTTACATTTAGTTCTTTCCTTTTTGGCTTTGCATATGAATATGACCTAGATATTAGGATTTGAGTGATTTAATGATGCCTCACATCATTTTCTGTAGTTTTGTGTAACATTCTTTTTTTTCTTTTCTTTATTGTTTCATTCTCTTGCCTTAGTTCTGTTGTTTTGCAGAACAGAAACTCCAAAATTTGTATATTATTACTTTCATGAATGAAATTGATTGAGTACAAAAATAGTTACCTTTTGTTTCGATCAAACTCAAATTCGAAGTAGTGTGTACCGTTGCCAAGTGTAGTTTAGTCGTATGAGTGGGAGAAGTAGCTCGGTTGGCTTGAAAATATTCGTCATTTTGTTTTGATCATCGTGCATGGAAAGTTACCTACCAACTATACATGGGTCACTTATCACATGTCAACATATGTCTCTTGTTATAGATGTGGTGCAGCTAATGGAACCATCTTACACACTCTTAGAGATTGCCCTAAGGTCATGCAAGTTTGGAATGGTTTCAATTTTTCATCTCACGTTCATTTTTATGTGGATGATATATGTAACTGGATGAAAATTAATGCGGTCGCCAATTATGGTCCTTTGTTTCTCATTTGTTGTTGGATGAATTAGAAATCACATAACGAAGAACTCTTCAAAGACAACTGTTGCTCTTTGACATATTTTTAGTCAAATAACTACTCTTTTATACTCTACCAACAAACTTTTGTGAGTTTGAATAAGATGTCAGTCCTTAGACTTCTTGGTACCTTCCATCAGAGAATGTGATAAAGGTCAATGTGGATTGCAGTTCCATTGGTAATCCAGAACATCAGACTTTGGTGATCTTTTGAGAAACTTTTCTAAAGGTTGGATCACATGTTTTGCAAGAAGTTGTGGTTTTACCTTATTAGAATATAAAATATTCATTGTATCAATTATTAGTATCAATATGCATTGATGTATATTAATTAGCAAGTTATCTTGATAAGTCAACCATGACTCAACATCATTGTATATATTCATCAGTATAATGAAATAATCAAGAGAGAAAATTATATTATGATATCACAAGCCTATTCCTTTTAACAACCCGATTTTTCCCTTCCTCCTCTAAACCTAGTCGCTTTGTCGGCATCTCTCTTTCTCTACCTTCAGCCGCGCCATCGACCTTCATCTTTTACCTCATTGTTTTTGTTCTACTACCTCACCACATCATCCCCATCATGTCTGAATCAAGCTCAACCACTCCTTAATCAAAAATATCAACTGAAGTTACTACAAAAACCACCACTCCCTCCATTCATCATGCCCTTAATGTCACCAATATCACAAACTTCATTAAAGTTATCCTTGATATTGAAAAGAGCCAATACAATATCTGGTTTGAGTTGCTCAAAATTCAAGCTCAAACATATGAGGTTCTTGACCACATTATTCCTCTATCCAAAACCAATGATACCTCTTCCTCCCCATATCTCAAAGAAATTAACTCAGTCCTATGGAAACGCCTTTATGCCATTGTTCTGCAATAGATTTATGCCACCATATTCACTTACCTTCTCCATATTATAATTGAACGTGACTCTACCACAAAACTAGCCTGAGAATGTCTCTTTAACATTTTCTTTGATAACAATAACACTCGCGCTCTATATTTAGAGCAAGAGTTCTCCTGGGTCACCATGGAATAATTCCCATACACCTCCCCATACTGCCAACATGTTAAGTTTCTTTTTGATCAATTATCTAATGGTTCTGCACATGTATTAAACGAATGCATGGTGCTTCAACTTGTTTACGGTCTCTCTAAAGCATATACTACTATTGGCTCTTAAATTTGTCATTCTAAAAGTTTGCCTCTTTTTTACAAGGCTCGGTCTATGGTTGTCATGGAAGAAATGGCACTGGCAAAACGCACACAACACAAATCTAATAACTTTGTGTTTAATGCTTCTCAAGAAAATAGCTCTCTTGCTTATCCTCATACTCGCGCCAATTGTAACAACAGCAGTAACACCGACAGTCGAGGCAAATGCATTGGTTCAGGCAACAACCGTGGTGGACGGAACTGCATTCGTAGTGGTGGTCGAGGCGGACAATCACGCCAACCAACATCTATTGTACTTATCCCTGAGGTCATACTTGCCCCTAAGGTCATTGAATACTCACCTTCAACGCCTTCGCCATCACTAGATCTGATCATGCAACCTGAGCCTGATCTTCCGGTTGCCCTTCGAAAAGCTATACGTCAAACACAAAACCCTTCTCCACATTATATTGATTTATGTTATCATCGTCTTTCTTTTCTACAGTATACTTGTTTGTCTTTTGTTTCTATTCCTAAAACTCCAAGTGAAGCATTATCTCACCCTGAGTGGAGGCAAGAAATGATTGATGAAATGTGTGTTCTTCAAAGTAATGGTACTTGGGAACTGGTTCCTATGCCCCTTGGAAAATCTTGAGTAGGATGCCGTTGGCTTTATATAGTGAAGGTTGGACCAGATGATAAGATCAATTAGTTTAAAGCTCACTTGGTAGCCAAAGGATACACTCATATTTTTAGGTTGGATTATAGTGATACCTTATTGCCTGTAGCCAAGATGGCATTTGTCCGACTTCTTCTAGCCATTGCAGCCATTTGACATTGGCTTCTTCATCATCTTGACATTAAAAATGTCTTTTTACATGGTGATCTTGAAGAGGAAGTATATATAGAGCAATCACATGGGTTTGTTGCTCAGGGGTAGTCATCTAATATGGTTTGTAGGCTACACATTTTTCTTTATGGTCTTAAGAATCTCCGAGAGCTTGGTTTGGAAGATTCAGAGCTATAGTACAATAGCTTGGTATGGTCCATAGTGAAGCTGATCATTCTGTTTTTTTATCGTCACTCAGCCCAAGGGTGCGCCTATCTTACTGTGTATGTAGATGATATCGCCATAACTGGTAGTTATCATCAAGGAATACTCCAGGTGAAACAACATCTCGCGAATCAATTTCAGACAAAAGATCTTGGTAAACTCCGCTACTTCTTGGGAATTTAGGTGGCCCAATCTAAAGATGGTTTAGTGATTTTCCAGTGAAAATATGCTATGGATATTTTGGAAGAAACAAGGTTGTTGAATATTAAACCAGTTGATACTCCTATGGATCCAAGTGTCAAACTTTTACCCAATCGATGGGAGCCTCTATCTGACCCAGGAAAATATAGGAGATTAGTTGGAAAGTTGAATTATCTCACAGTCACTTGTCCGAATATTTCTTTTGCAGTTAGTGTGGTAAATCAGTTCTTAAATTCCCCTTGTCAGGAACACATGGAAGTAGTTATCCGGATTCTGAGATACATCAAATATGCTCTAAGAAAAGGTCTTGTGTATGAAGATAAATGACATACTCAGATATTTGGATACTTCAATGCTGATTAGAACGGATCACACATTGATAGACGATCCACCTTTGGGTATTATGTACTTGTTGAAGGAAACCTTATATCCTGAAAAAGTAAGAAACACAATATAGTTGCAAGATCAAGTGTTAAGGCAGAGTATAGGGCCATGGCAATGGCAACATGTGAACTTATTAGGTTAAAACAGTTGCTCAAGAAACATCAAATTGAAGAAGTAAGACCAATGACACTTGTAATACCCCAAATTTTGCTCTAAGATTAGTCGTTTCATCTTGCATCCCATTTCATTTTTGCACTGCGTTTAAACTAACCACTAACGGGTTGTGCAGTTGTTTAATTGTTGCAAGAAAATATCATGTGGCGCGCTCTTTTAGTTTACAGGGTTTCTAGTGCCATTTTATTTTGAATGAATAAAGTAGCACAATTGGCAAGAGACCGTGTGTAAGGAGTTGTGAGTGTGAAAAGGTCGAGAGTTCGAATCCCATCTTCTTCACTTTTTGTTTTGTTTCTTTTATTTTTATTCTAACTTTTCTATTTTCATAAAAAAAAATAACAAAAATATTTTTTTTTATTATTTAATTATTATTTTCGTATTTTATTTAAATTATTTTTTAAAAAATATTATTTTTCACTTTTTTCCATATTATTCATAAAAACATCCAAAAATCATAAAATTAAAAATATTAGAAAAGATTTTATTCTTTTTATAATATTTTTAATGTATAGTATAAATAAATAGAATTTTAAGTTTATTTTAAATTGTTTGAATTTTATTTAGTTTTAACTAATTATTTAAGTTGGGCTTTAAAGTGGGCATTAGGTTAGAGTTAATCTTAATTTGTTACCTATATAAACATAAATTGTGTTTGAGAAAGGGAGGAAGGAGACAAAAAGAGAAAAACGGCGGTCGTCCTCACGACTTATCAGAAGAGGGAAGATTTTTGAAAAAACCATCATCGTTCATCATCAACGAACTCCACTGTAGAAAAATCCGCTTCAAACTCGTGAAGGTGAGCAAATCTTGTTTCTAACGGATGTTTTCTTTTGATGTTTTTTTTTGCAGGAAAAGAAGAAGGGATCGTGGCCATGCAAAGAAGAAGAAAAAGCCTCAACAGACAACAATGGCAGCGGCGCCGCATGCAACAGTAACCATAACCCAACCCAATTTTTGTTTTTCCTTTTGTTGTTTTAGTAGTACATTTATTTTTAATTGAAAATTATGTTTCTAAAAATAAGTGAAAGTTCTACTTTTATAAAACAAATTAAAAACTTTTTCTTAAAAGCTTTTCTAAAATAAAAACTTTTTTAGATAATAAAATAAAAACCTTTTTTTTAAAACACAAATTAAAACTTTGTTTTTTTTAAGTATAAAACTTTTTTTAAAAAATTGATAAACATTTTTAAAAAAATTAAAGTTAAAACTTTCTTCCTCACAAAATAATAATTAAATTTTGTTTTTTTTTAAATATTAAAATTAGAGTTTTGTTAAAATTTAAAACTAAAATAAATTTTTAAAACTTAAACTAAACATTTTTTAAATTAAGATTAAAATTCTTTTCTTCAAAATTAAAACTAAAATCATTTTTCAAAACTAATAAAACAATAATAAAAATTCCAAATTGCAGTTTGTCTTTCTTTCAATACTAACTGTTCCATTTTTTGCCATATTTCTGTCTAACCCTTCTCACAAATGTTCTCTGTTTTTCTCCTCAGACTATGCTTAAATTTTGATTAGTTTATTCAATTTATGTTGGTCCATGGATGTAATTTACGCGAGGCCATGGTCGCGGTTTTATTTTATTTTCCTTTTTTTGGGGTTTGTAATTTACGCGAGTGATCGTCGCGACGCTTTCTTTACTTTCCGCACTTAAATTTCTGTCATATAACATTTTTTCATGTTTGCATGTTTTACCGTTAATTTTCTCCTCCGAAGGAACTAGGTCTAAACTGTTTGACCGCCGAGTCAATAACCCTTTCCTTTGACCATTTCAAACCCTAATTAGCCTAGGCGTCCCGCCGTGGACGAAAATACCCTTTACCCTAGCTTTTAGGTCAAAGAGCCGTCGTGCTCTGTTTAGGGTTTTCCCGCCGTAGAATCCCTAATTTTAACCCTAATTTCGATCAACAATTCAACGTAGAAATAGGAGTTGCAAAACTCCACGTAAGTGGTTCCTTAAGAAGCGCTTACTCCCCTTGAAACCTTGACCACAGTCAAGACGTTTCTAACCTCCCTTTCGAGGGGAACTACGATTACTCTGATTCCATTCCCTATCCAGGATACGTAGGGACAAGATGCGACGTCTTGCCAAGTAAACTTAGGACTAACCCTTAGGTCTTTAGGTCACTCTATCCCTTAGCTCAATATATATTAAAACAGATAATAAAATAAAAAAGCATACAATAAACAAAAGGTTCCTGTAGAGTACTACAGAAGTTTAGGGTGCTAGTATCTTTCCTAAATTTAACCAACCCCTTACCTAGGTCTCTCCCCGCATTGTGTTTACGATGCAAAAATAGGTTTTCCCTCTTTTGACCTTTTCCTTCGGATAAATCAAAGAGCGGTTGTGAATCAAGAATTGTGATTCAAACTAATTAATAGTTTGATATCCTATTTCCACCGCAACAGAAAATGGCGACTTCACTGGGGTCCGCCATAACTTTTAAGGGTTATCCCTATTTTGTTTATTGTATGATATTTTTCATTATTTATTCTCTTGTATATATTATTATTGTGCCTTGCTTGGGGGGTACTCTGTTATTGTGAGATAAGTCCTAACCCGGACTTGAGTGACCTTATTATAGGAAGGTGAGATATTCGACAAGGCTTGTCGGGAGTGAGTCCTGACCAAGTTGACTCGAGAATCACCGCTCAGTTGAGACCCTTTCGAAAACGGTTCGGTTGGTCGAGTTAGTCGTGAAAACTTTTACTATTTTCGATTGGAGTCTATGATATTGAGGACCATAGTACCTTAACACCACTTTGGTCTTATATAGGACGTAGTGCGAGAACTATGTGGGAGTAGTCCTACAATAGTTGCTACGCAATGCTACACTCAAAAGAGGTTCTCTCGAGAATATTATCAACCCCCGAGTCAGTAGGAAAGTTGATAATATCTGAAGGATGGACCAATGACTTTGGGCACTTCTTAGAACCTTGTTCTGCAGGTATAACTAACCTTAGTACATACCTTATTGGGATGGGTAGACCCTAACTCCTTGCACATACCTTTAACCTAGGACTTTGTATGTGTGCATTGCATCCATTAAAACATTACATTGCATTACATTTCATGGAATTCAAACATTATTTATGGATATTGCAGGATACTATGGATTACAATAGAAGGAAAACTTTGAAATATACTTTTAAAAGTCCTAAGCTAGATGACCTAAGGAAGCTGGGATCTTTAGTCCAAGATCGAGAAGGATTCTGTAACCAGTATAGAAGGTTGTTATCTCTGTTGGAATATAAAGTGAACGAAGGACTTTTGTCGGTTTTGCTACAATTCTATGATCCCGACTACCATTGCTTCACATTCCCCGATTATCAGCTATTACCTACTTTGGAAGAATATTCTCAGCTTGTAGGGTTGTCTTGGTGGATAAGACTCCTTTCCCTTTCTTGGAGAAGTAACCTAAAGAACATGATATTGCTAAAGTCACGTGTTTGAAGGTATCTGACATCAAGGACACTAATCAGCAACAATTACTCATCCTCAAAAGAAAGGGCCAGCTAGAAGAGCAGAGCAAGGGGCAAAACAGGAAGCTTCCTTAGGGTCATTATTAGCTTTTATTTAGCTATTATGCCAAGACTTTTCTAAGAATATTATTTGTAATCCATTTTCATTTAATAAACAAAATTTCTTTGTTATTCTGCAATATTCGTAAATATTTGAATTCCATGAAATCATTTCATTCGCATCTTGCATCATATTTTTCATTTCATGTGTCTCCCGGTTTTCTCATACTCGGTTCTCTCGCCTTCCAGTTTCGTCACCCTGAGTTCTCTGCACCAGTACTACACTAAAGCTCAAGCTCGAAAGAGGATGGAAGACCAAGCTCGGGAATTTAATCGTGTCGACAACGAGCTAGTAGACCTTCGAGGGAATGTAGGAACAATTATGGAGTTGCTCCAAATTATCAATGCAAAGGTGGATACTCAATCTACCGTGGTCTCTGAGATTGTCGCTACTGTTGCAGATCCTCCACCGATTGTTAGTATTGAGAATTCATTTCCTTATGGTTTAACAACCGGTTTCGTACCTCCTCTTGTCGTTACATCAGCTCAGCAAGCTACTCTTGTTGCTGCATCAGTTCAACAAGTTGTTCCTGTTATGCAAAATGTTCAGCAAACTATGCCTTTGGTTTCTGAGCCTCCTAAAGTGGTCCCTACTTTCACACAAGCTATGTCCTCACTCAGGTGCAGCCTTATCTTAATGAGTCCATTTATGAAATTTTGGATGATAATGATGAAGGGTACCAGCCGCGTGATAGGCTCCGTGAGGAGGTGGTTACTATTGATAAAAGATTAAGAAAGATGTAAGGAGACCAGATCTTTGGTGCTGCTGCTAGAGACATCTATTTGGTTTCCGGTTTAGTTATTCCGCCAAAGTTCAAGACTCCGAACTTTGACTGCTATGAAGGGACTACTTGCCCGAAAATCCATTTGATCATGTACTACCGTAGAATGGTTGTCCACGTGGAAAATGACAAGTTGATGATTCACTGTTTTCAAGACAGTCTGAAAGGTGCCTCATCGAAGTGGTATTTGACATTGGACCAATCTCGCATCAAGTCTTTTCAGGATTTGTCTGACGCTTTTATTAAGCACTATAAGTACAACATGGACTTGGCTCCTAACAGGAGACAACTTTTGAGTATGACTCAGAAGGATTCCGAGACCTTTAAAGAATATGCTCAGAGATGGAGGGAAATTGCTTCTCAAGTCGAACCTCCGTTGACCGACAAGGAACTAGCTGATTGGTTTGTCGACACCGTTCGTCCTGAATTCTATGAGAGAATGGTGGGTAGTGTAACTACGAATTTTGCTGACATTGTTGCTGTTGGAGTAAAGGTTGAATTGGCTATGAAAAGTGGAAAAATGTCTAGTGGTTCCAGCAATTCAAGTTCGAAGGACCAAGCTAAGAAGCCTTCTTTCAATCCTCAAAAAAAGAAGGAAGGAGAGACTCATGATGTATCTTCAGGTAGAAGGAGGGAGCGACAGTATCAATATCCGCCACAGTATGTTCAACCACAGGGTTACCCGGCTCAGTATGTTCTGCCTCCATATATAACTGATGTTGCACCATCTTTTAGTCAACAAGCTCCTCAAGCTCCTGCTTACCAGCCTATGCAGTCGCCTCTTGCTTATCCGCCTCCGGTTTATCAACAACCTCCGCCTAATCATCAGCAAGCGTCCAACGCTCCTTCAAATCAACAATCGAGGAATCAGGCACCTCGCCAAAATGCTCCGAGGAGACAATACAAGCCTTGTCTGCCAATTCCAATGACGTTCACCGAGTTGTATCCTTACTTAGTGCAACGAGGTTTGATTACCACTAGAGTTGTGGGTCCACCTCCAAATCCTTTGCCAGCCAATTACAACCTTGTCGCTCATTGTTTATTTCATGAGGGTGCGCCAAGTCACGATTTGGAGAATTGTTATGCTTTGAAGAATATTGTAAGGGATCTGATGGAAAAGAAAATTTTGTCTTTCAACGATCTGCAACCTAATATCAAAAGCAACCCTCTGCCTAACCATGGGGTTGTTAGCTTTGTTGACGACTCGTCCATTGAAAGGTCTTCTTCTTGATGTAGCTCAGATCAACGTGGCTGGGGCAAGAAAGACGACTCATTCCAGTAAGGCTCCTCCAGAGGGAACCACTGCTACCGTGCCAGCGTTGGATACAAAGACTTCATAAACACCTGTTGAAGGACTTGTCATACGATTCATTTTGTTTCTTTATATTTTGTTTCTTTGATTAAGCATAATTAGCATGTACGAACTTGTTATTTTTATTAATTAATGCAACGCATTTGTTTGTCTTGAATAAATCCATTCGATTCACTCATTAAAAATATTTTTTTCATCAACTTATAATGCCAATTTTACCCGACCTCTTGCTTTGATAGAGAATTGGGAGGAGGAGGATGCACCAAAAACATCAAATCTCTTGTCGTATGCTTTCGATTGAAACCTGCTGATGATGTAAGGCATTGTTTCACATCCCAAACAATGGAGATATAAGGCAGATAATCCCTCTTTACCCCCTTTGAGCCGTGAAGTAGGAGTTTTTCTTCTTTTCCGAATTAAAACCCTCATCTTAACCTGGGGCAGGGTAGTTTTTCAGTTAAATTGATCGAGTGCTCAGACTCTCAAAAAGGAGGAGCGAACCTTCGAGAACATATCCCTAGCATCTTAGGAAGTTTAGAAGTCAATGACTATCCTTATACTACCTACAGAGTGGGGAAGTCACAAACCTTCAAAAGAGTCACATGACTTAGTCGACAAAAATAAAAATTAAATATACATATATATATATATATATATATATATATATATATATATATATATATATATATATATATATATATATATATATATATATATATATATATATATATATATATATATATATATATATATATATATATATATATATATATATATATATATATATATATATATATATATATATATATATATATATATATATATAGCCCGCTAAGTCAGAACCTGTGAAGGAGACTTAGGCAAAACTGGGGCATCCCGCTGGACTCCAAAGTCAAATCCAAAAGAAGTCGTCCAGGCAAAAGTTAGGGAATGAAAACATATAATAAAAACAAGGGATTACAATAAAGAATCCCCAATAAGGAGCAAAGTCGTGTGATCAAACAAAAAGATAGGTGAGTGATTGTCATGTCCAAAGCCCTGATGAGTTCTCGACCATATCAAATCTGATTGAGATATGAGTGCTCGCATCCGGTTAACTGAATTAGGATTGGAGAACATCACGAAGAGGGGTGGGTACAAATAACTTCGAGCCTTTATCCTTTGTTTCTTAAACCATGAACCGAGCCACGATACAACCCTTAAAAGACCTAATTGAAGTAGGAATTCTTTTGAAAGCATACTCGACGAGATAACGGTTCCTGACTCCTATGAGCTATGCTCAATTTAATGTTGGCATTATAAATCAAATTCATATCCTAACTAATGATTCAGTCACGAGTTATTGCGATACCTTTTTTCAAAACAAAATAAAAACAAAAATTTCAAGACAGATATACGGTTGCATTGATATTTCAGGATTAACAAATTACGCGTGTTGGTTTTGCCTGATATCTTAGAAACATGCATATAGATGTCATCAATGGACTCGAAGATCTTTCTAAACAGGGGCAGGTGGTTACCATGTCGATTGTTGATGCAAGCCTGACTTTCTTAAGAGCTACTTCTTGAAGACTCAGTCATGACACCGTCGATTCTAGCCAGTTACGTCGAGATCTGACCAAATCTCTCTAAGAGTTTGAGAACAGTGGGGCAACCAGACTCCATGTTCTCTGTAAAATCCTCTTGAGATGACTCTTCCTCACAAGGAAGGTACCCTAGGGCACGATATTTTTCAAAATGGTGACTACTACAAAGTCCATTGAGATCCAAACTAGCTTGTTTCTCAACTTTCTTCATGCACTCGATGTATTCTACTACCGACGGTCTTCATTCCCCAATAAACCTCATCATTGCAGAAACACATCTAACCCTTCGCCTCAACATAGTCCCCATCGAGACTATAAGCTGACAACATTATGGACCGAGCCGGTAATCTCCAAGACAGCAGAGATCATACCAGCATCTTCCCAGTAATAGTCCCCAGCGAGACTTTAAGCTGACACCACTTTTTGGATCCATCCGATAAATCCCCAGTGACTCTCAAGATTAGAGAGATATCCTCGGTATCCTCCAAGTGATGTATGATTTAGAAGACCCATTCTCAGTGGAATTATTTGTTCCTCGGTGAAATTGACTTACCTTCCTCAGGAATATCCCCTAGGAGATTGCCATATCCGCCCCAAGAAGTCCATATACTTTCCCCAGGAATGTCTGTTGATTTCTCCCCAGTAAGTCCGACGAACTCTCCTCAGGGAAGTTTGATGTACTTTATCCCCAGCCGGACGTACCTTTCCCCAGGAAGCCGAGGTGCTATTCCCAGGAAGTTGCTACACTCTCCCCATGAAACTACCTAGCTTCGTGTCTTCCCCGTACAACGAATATCTATTTTATCCCCGGAAGTCTCTGATTCTAGGAGTTCTTTGGTTGATTATCATTCATGATAGCAATCCCTTACATGAAGTCATGACATCGTATCCTCGTGCATAGGTCACGGATCCCCAGTTGAAGTCGTGACATCGTACTCTCTAGTGAAGTCGTATCATATCTCCATGTGGAAGTCATGATATTTTCCCCCAGGGAAGCTGGAATTTTGAAGCAAGATTTGGTTCTATCATCAACTCTTCTTATCCCTCGATAGATGTACTGTTGCAGAGGTCGCAGGGTATTCCCGTTGAGATGTTTATTTCATTTCATGTTTCCTCTCTCGTCTGTTTTGTCAGCATAAACATTGCATACTCATTGCATGACATTTTCATACACAATAACATACACATTCGTAAACACTTTGGCATACGCATTAGCATCTACATCGGTTTGCTATCCATGTCATCATTTATCGTTACCAACGAGTAATTGGGTTTTTCCGCTCTCTCCAAGTAGATCGTCAGCCCTAAGCATAAAATACCTACTTGTTTCCAGTTTCCCCACAGAGTTCAACCCTCGTGGACGATGGTTATTTTCGTTACCTTTCTGCGTTAAGATAAGGTAGTCTCCATTTGAGTTCATTTCCTCAATGGTGTTTTGTTTGTCAGTTCTTTCTAGCCCAATTCTAGATCGAATTTCAGTCCTGTCGGTCGTCGAACCTACCTGGACGTGCATTTATTTTGCGTTATCTTTCAAGAAAAGCATTTACAATCCTTTGCAGATATGCGACAGTTCTCACCCGAGAAGCTTATCCCTACATTACACAACAGACAAGCAACAGTTCCCAGCCGAGGAGTTCATCACCTACATTACACTTTACATTACACTCTACAATTGATCTTCTCGAACAAGAAGCTCATCACAACAACTTTCTTTACAATTTACATTACCTGTTACCACCTCTACAAGCAGTTCTCACTCGAGAAACTTATCTGTGACATTCATACAAATAAGCGGTAGTTCTCATCTGAGAAGCTTATCCTATCTTTATTACGACTCACATTAAATGGCCATCTCCATCGAGCAGCTGGGCTTCCATTTTCCTTTTCATCTTGAAGTGCGGAGAGGTTTGAACCGAATCATATTCGGGAGAGCACCGATCTCGAATTATGAAGACGTTCATTTTATCCTTTAGTAAAAGAAGGAACTGAATCACATTCAGGAGAGCACAGATCTTGAAGAATGAAAAAGTTCGTTTACCCTTTAGTAAAAGAAGGAGCTAAATCATATTCAGGAGAGCACAGATCTTGAAGTATGAAGAAGTTTATTTTATCCTTTAGTAAAAGAAGAAGCTGAATCATCTTCAGGAGAACACAGATCTTGAAGTATGAGGAAGTTTATTTTATCCTTTAGCAAAAGAAGAAACCGAATCATGTCAAGGGAGCACAAACTTGAGATGTGAAGAAGTTTATTTTATCAATTAATCTATTATCCACAGATAAGCAATAGTCTCTTTATTTGAGAGCTTATCCAGTTTGGCATATAAGTGCCTTCCGACGATAAGTGGCAGTTCTCTCTCCAGAAAGCTTATCAGGGCGTTTCACATTTAAGACCATTTATTTTGGCATACAGTCGGTTTTTACCCTGTATATCCTCTACGGATTTCCGAAAATTCTGTCTGATCCTGTCACGAGGGAGAGGTTCTAGAATCTCGGATGTTATTCTTTGCTCAATGCTCCAGCATCTTGATAATCGATCCTACAGTCATGCAGATCCTAGTTTTACTTTTTACTCTAGAGTGTCAGCCGGTCACGCCTGAACCTGTTGAACAATTACTCTCGGTATTCCCCAGTGGAGACCGTCTCACCGGTGTCATCTCCATTGTGGATCTCGTTCTTACCTTTCCTTTCTAAAAGTGACAATTGGTTGTGTTCGCACCAGTTGACCATCGCTTTAGAATTCCCCAGTGCGTCATGTTCCCCAGTGTGGTTCGTCGCGTCTGTCCCCGGTGTCATCGTGTCATCTGCATCTCTGTATTTACCATTCCATCATACGCACCATACTAAATTCATGGCATTGTCAGCATTATAGTTTATTTACGTTTTGTCCATAGCATTGCATATCACTGCATCTAAGGGCAAAATTTTCGGTTATCTATATTTAAATCCCTCCACCATGATTTCTCGAGCCTTCGTCGCTCAAATCATCCAGTGAAGCTATTTAAATAGGGGCAACTGTAATACCCCAAATTTTTCCCTAAGATTAGTCGTTTCATCTTGCATCCCATTTTATTTTTGCACTGCGTTTAAACTAACCACTAACGGGTTGTGCAGTTGTTTGATTGTTGCAAGAAAATATCATGTGGCGCGCTCTATTAGTTTACAGGGTTTCTAGTGCCATTTTATTTGGAATGAATAAAGTAGCACAATTGGCAAGAGACCGTATGTAAGGAGTTGTGAGTGTGAAAGGTCAAGAGTTTGAATCCAACCTTCTTTACTTTTTGTTTTGTTTCTTTTATTTTTATTCTAACTTTTCTATTTTCATAAAATAAAATAACAAAAATAGTTTTTGTTTATTATTTAATTATTATTTTCGTATTTTATTTAAATTATTTTTAAAAAAATATTATTTTTCACTTTTTTCCATATTACTCATAAAAACATCCAAAAATCATAAAATTAAAAATATTAGAAAAGATTTTATTCTTTTTATAATATTTTTAATGTTTAGTATAAATAAATAGAATTTTAAGTTTATTTTAAATTGTTTGAATTTTATTTTGTTTTAACTAATTATGTAAGTTGGGCTTTAAAGTGGGTATTAGGTTAGAGGTAACCCTAATTTGTTACCTATATAAATATAAGTTGTGTTTGAGAAAGGGAGGAAGGAGACAAAAAGAGAAAAACGGCGGCCGTTCTCACGACTTATCAGAAGAGGGGGAAATTTTTGAAAAAACCATCATCGTTCATCATCAACGAACTCCACCGTAGAAAAAGCCGCTTCAAACTCGTGAAGGGAGAGCAACTCTTGTTTCTAACAGATGTTTTCTTTTGATGTTTTTTTTGCAGGAAAAGAAGAAGGGATTGTGGTCATGCAAAGAAGAAGAAAAAGCTTCAACAGGCAACAATGGCAGCGGCGCCGCATGCAACAGTAACCATAACCCAACCCAATTTTTGTTTTCCCTTTTGTTGTTTTAGTAGTACATTTATTTTTAATTGAAAATTCTGTTTTTAAAAATAAGTGAAAGTTCTACTTTTATAAAACAAATTAAAAACTTTTTCTTAAAAGCTTTTCTAAAATAAAATTTTTTTTAGATAATAAAATAAAAACCTTTTTTTTTAAATACAAATTAAAACTTTGATTTTTTTAAGTATAAAACTTTTTTTTAAAAATTGATAAACATTGTTAAAAAAATTAAAGTTAAAACTTTCTTCCTCACAAAATAATAATTAATTTTTTCTAAAATATTAAAATTAGAGTTTTGTTAATATTTAAAACTAAAAAAAAAATTTAAAACTTAAACTAAACCTTTTTTAAACTAAGATTAAAATTCTTTTCTTCAAAATTAAAACTAAAATCATTTTTCAAAACTAATAAAACAATAATAAAGATTCCAAATTGCAGTTTGTCTTTCTTTCAATACTAACTGTTCCATTTTTTATCATATTTCTGTCTAACCCTTCTCACAAATGTTATCTGTTTTTCTCCTCAGACTATACTTAAATTATGATTAGTTTATTCAATTTATGTTGGTCCATGGATGTAATTTAGGCGAGGCCATGGTCGCGGTTTTATTTTATTTTCCTTTTTTTTGGGGTTTGTAATTTACGCGAGTGATCGTCGCGACGCTTTCTTTACTTTCCGCACTTAAATTTCTGTCATATAACATTTTTCCATGTTTGCATGTTTTACCGTTAATTTTCTCCTCCGAAGGAATTAGGTCTAAACCGTTTAACCGCAGAGTCAATAACCCTTTCCTTTGACCATTTCAAACCTTAATTAGCTTAGGCGTCCTGTCGTGGACGAAAATACCCTTTACCCTAGCTTTTAGGTCAAAGAGCTGTCGTGCTCTGTTTAGGGTTTTCCTGCCGTGGAATCCCTAATTTTAACCCTAATTTCGATCAATAATTCAACGTAGAAATAGGAGTTGCAAAACTCCACGTAAGCGGTTCCTTAAGAAGCGCTTACTCCCCTTGAAACCTTGACCACAGTCAAGACGTTTCTAACCTCCCTTTCGAGGGGAACTACGATTACTCTGATTCCATTCCCTATCTAGGATACGTAGGCACAAGATGCAACGTCTTGCCGAGTAAACTTAGGACTAACCCTTAGGTCTTTAGGTCACTCTATCCCTTAGCTCAATATATATTAAAACAAATAATAAAATAAAAACACATACAATAAACAAAAGGTTCTTGTAGAGTACTACAGAAGTTTAGGGTGCTAGTACCTTCCCTAAATTTAATCAACCCCTTACCTAGGTCTCTCCCCGCATTGTGTTTACGATGCAAAAATAGGTTTTCCCTCTTTTGACCTTTTCCTTCGGATAAATCAAAGAGCGGTTGTGAATCAAGAATTGTGATTCACGACTTATCAGAAGAGGGGAGATTTTTGAAAAAACCATCATCGTTCATCATCAACGAACTCCACCCTAGAAAAAGCCGCTTCAAACTCATGAAGGGTGAGCAACTCTTGTTTCTAACTGATGTTTTCTTTTGATGTTTTTTTTGCAGGAAAAGAAGAAGGGATCGTGGCCATGCAAAGAAGAAGAAAAAGCTTCAACAGGCAACAATGACAGTGGCGCCGCATGCAACAGTAACCATAACCCAACCCAATTTTTGTTTTCCCTTTTGTTGTTTTAGTAGTACATTTATTTTTAATTGAAAATTCTGTTTTTAAAAATAAGTGAAAGTTCTACTTTTATAAAACAAATTAAAAACTTTTTCTTAAAAGCTTTTCTAAAATAAAAACTTTTTTAGATGATAAAATAAAAACCTTTTTTTTAAAATACAAATTAAAACTTTGTTTTTTTTAAGTATAAAACTTTTTTAAAAAAATTGATAAACATTTTTAAAAAAATTAAAGTTAAAACTTTCTTCCTCACAAAATAATAATTAAATTTTGTTTTTTTCTAAAATATTAAAATTAGAGTTTTGTTAATATTTAAAACTAAAACAAATTTTTAAAACTTAAACTAAACCTTTTTAAACTAAGATTAAAATTCTTTTCTTCAAAATTAAAACTAAAATCCTTTTTCAAAACTAATAAAAAAATAATAAAAATTCCAAATTGCAGTTTGTCTTTCTTTCAATACTAACTGTTCCATTTTTTGTCATATTTTTGTCTAACCCTTCTCACAAATGTTATCTGTTTTTCTCCTCTGACTATACTTAAATTATGATTAGTTTATTCAATTTATGTTGGTCCATGGATGTAATTTACGCGAGGCCATGGTCGCGGTTTTATTTTATTTTCCTTTTTTTTGGGGTTTGTAATTTACGCGAGTGATCGTCGCGACTCTTTCTTTACTTTCCGCACTTTAATTTCTGCCATATAACATTTTTCCATGTTTGCATGTTTTACCGTTAATTTTCTCCTCCGAAGGAATTAGGTCTAAACCGTTTGACCGCCGAGTCAATAACCCTTTCCTTTGACCATTTCAAACCCTAATTAGCCTAGGCGTCCCGTCATGGACGAAAATACCATTTACCCTAGCTTTTAGGTCAAAGAGCCGCCGTGCTCTGTTTAGGGTTTTTCCGCCGTGGAATCCCTAATTTTAACCCTAATTTCGATCAATAATTCAATGTAGAAATAGGAGTTGCAAAACTCCACGTAAGCGGTTCCTTAAGAAGCGCTTACTCCCCTTGAAACCTTGACCACAGTCAAGACGTTTCTAACCTCCCTTTCGAGGGGAACTACGATTACTCTGATTCCATTCCCTATCCAAGATACGTAGGCACAAGATGCGACGTCTTGCCGAGTAAACTTAGGACTAACCCTTAGGTATTTAGGTCACTCTATCCCTTAGCTCAATATATATTAAAATAGATAATAAAATAAAAAAGCATACAATAAACAAAAGGTTCTTGTAGAGTACTACAGAAGTTTAGGATGCTAGTATCTTCCCTAAATTTAATCAACCCCTTACCTAGGTCTCTCCGCGCATTGTGTTTACAATGCAAAAATAGGTTTTCCCTCTTTTGACCTTTTCCTTCGGATAAATCAAAGAGCGGTTGTGAATCAAGAATTGTGATTCAAACTAATTAATAGTTTGATATCCTATTTCCACTGCAACAACACTTATATGTGATAATCAAGTTGCATTTCACATTGCTTCAAATCCAGTCTTCCATGAGAGGATCAAACATATTGAGATAAACTATCACTTTGTCAAAGATAAGATCGAGTCAGACAACATCATCACAAGCTTTCTTAACTCTAATGATCAATTGGCAGACGTGTTCATAAAATCCCTGCGAAGCCCCGAAATTAATTATATATGTAACAAGCTTGGTGCATTTGACTTATATGCTCAAGCTTAAGGGGGAGTGTTGATATTTGTAAATATATAGTGTTAAGAATATTTGTATATAGAATAGTCTCACGTCGACTATATCATATAATTAGTTTTAGTCTCTCTATATATAATAATGTCTCCGTAGTGATTTTCAAAACACACGTTTTAATCTAAATGTCTCTTAGTATCGCTTATTTCAATAATAAGTTATTATATTACTGTCAGTAGTGGTAATAATATTCTAGTTACTGGTGGTGGCAATGCATTATTAACCAATTCACATACTCCCTTAACCTTGAATAATGTCTTGCATGCATCCATATTAATCAAAAACCCTAACTCTATACAAAAATTTACCATTGATAATGAAGTTTCGATTGAATTTGATCCCTTTGGTTTTTATGTGAAAGATTATCAGACACGGATGCCATTAATGAGATGTAATAGCTCGGGTGAAGTTTATCCTCTTACTCCAAGATTGTCCACTCAAAACACAACACCATCTACTTTCGTTACGTAATCCAATAGTTTATAGCATAATTGCTTAGGACATCCAGAAGGATCTATTTTGAATTCTTTTCATAAAAATAATTTTATTTTCTGTAATAAGTTTCAAAACAATTTTGTTTGTCAGTCTTGTCAATTTGGAAAACAAATAAATCTACCATTTTATGACTCTTTGTCTCACACTTCCTTACCATTTGATATCATGCATACTATTTTTTGGACATCACCAACTCTTAGTTTCGGTGGTCATCGTTATTATATATGTTATTTCTTGATATTTTAAGAATTTTTTATGGAATTTTCCTATTGCAAAAAAGTCTCAACCTTACTCCATTTTTCCCCAATCTCATAATCACATTATAGCACAATTTGAAAGAGATATAAAATATTTTCAATGTGATGACAGTAAAGAATATGACAACCCTTCTTTTCATAAATTTTGTGAACTAAATGGAATGAATTTTAGGTTTTTATGTCTTCACACCTCATGTCAAAATGAAAAAGACAAAAGAAAGATTAGTACTATAAACAATATCATTTGTACACTTCTTGAACATGCCTTCCTACCACCTTTTTGGCATAATTCTCTTTAAATGGCTACCTGTATATCATATATTCTTCCAAACAAAAACTTAGCTCTTCAAACACCAACTATCATTATTTATCTAAAATTTCCCTTATATTCTCATCTTAAAGTTTTCAGGTGTCTCTGATTCCATTAATACCTTCCACAACTATAAATAAACTTCAGTCAAGTTCAACACCATGTGTCTTTTTAGGATATCCCTCCAACCATAGAGGATATAAGTGTCTTGAATTGTCTAGTCGCAAAATAATCATTTATAGACATGTTATTTTTGATGAAAATGTTTTTCCATTCTCTACTTCCCATGCTCTCGAGTCCTCATGCTATAAATTTTTTAATATAAGCAATGAAACTTTTCCATATTACACATTACCTACATTGACCATAAATCAACCAACACATCTCATTCCTACACCTAACACACCACAGGCCACGACCACCCTTCACACCAAACCCTCGGCCCAACCTAACCCCTCAGCATTACCCCTGCACACGTCACCCACTCCACGTCAAACGCTATTCCATACCCTCAACAGCATAAGTTTCCACTTATCCCTACCTCTAACACACCTTCTCCTGCTTCCAGACCCACATCTGCTAATTCTCTAGCCAATCTTCCATTATCTCCTCAAATGACCACCCGAGTTCAACATGGCATTTTCAAATCACGCCAACTTTTTAACCTCCACACCTCTTATTCACACATCATTTCTCCTTTTCCCACTAATGTTATTAATGCATTACAAGACCATAATTGGAAAACGACTATGAAAGACAAATATGACGACGCTCTTATTGAAAATAAAGCATGGGATTTAGTATTGCACCCGACTAATGCTAATGTCATTTGAAGTTTGTGGACTTTCGGGCATAAAAAGAAATCAGATGGTTCATTTGAAAGATACAAATATCTCCTAATAGAAAATGGTTACAATCAAAAAAATTGGTGTAGACTATGGTGAAACTTTTAGTACACTAGTAAAACCACTACTACAAATAATATTTTATGACAAAGCTTTCACCTCGACCCACAAATAACCGAGGTATATGTCATGGCAACGCCATCATTTATTTTTATGTTTTAAATATATACAACCTATACCCTCGGCTATTATCAAAACCGAGGGAATATAGCTAAGAAGGAGCTCACTTTGAATTCCAGTTACTTATTTTATGTTTTATTTTTATTTTTAATTGGTTTAGGGTCACATGACACCTTTCCTTTTTCCCTTTTCCCATTTTTTATTTATTTTTAATTTGTATTACCTTCGGTTATATTTGCCAAACGAGAGGTAATATATTTTGTATCAACATTTTCAAATGCATTTTTATTTTTTATATTTTATTAATTTTAATTATTAATTAATCTATTACCTCATTTTTGTCTAAAAGCCAATGTGATAGTTATTTTAAATGAATTCACATGATATGGCGCTATGAGGCTTTTCTATTTTAAAAATTTTTAATTAATACATTCCCTCGGTTTTGACTAAAAACTGATGTGTTCGTTTTATTGCATGAATACTTCAGAGAATTAGACTATAACTTTTTATATACCTATCAATAGACACTCTAACTTCATCGTCATTCTCTTTACAAAAACCCTATGTGATTTTCATAAAAACTCTTTCAACATCAACTCGAACATCATCTTATTTCAAAGTCAACTAATCCAACATCAACTCGAACATCATCTCTTTTCAAAATTCGAACATCATCTCTTTTCAAAACTCCTTGAAGCTTCTTCATCACTGTCGCGGTGAAATTTGGATACCAAACTATTGATTAGTTTGAATCTTTAATTCATTTTGCAACCGAACTTTGATTTGTCCAAAGGAAGGGATAAAGATCAAAATTCCCACAATGCAATGCAAATGCAAGCTAGACTGTTATAGGTTCGGGGGTTGGTTAAACTTAGGGAAGATACTAGCATCCTAAGTTTCTGTATTACTCTACAGGAACCTCTTGTTTTATGTTTATTGCTAAGTGTTATCTGCTTAAAGGATTAGAGACCCTAGTGGTTTATTTCTAAGTATACTCGATAAGATGTCGCATCTTATGCCTACATATCCTTACGGGAGTGGAATCAGAGTATCTGTAGTTCCCCTAAAGGGTTAGAGGAGTTCTTTGACTGTGGTCAAAGTTCCTACGGGTTTAGGGTAGTTGTTTTGATTGGGTTTAGGAGAAGAGACGAGTCTTCATGTTAAGGGAGAGATAACCACCACAAGTGTAAAGGGGGTCGTAGGAAATGGTTTTTGCATCGTCTTAAGAAAAGGGCTTAAGTACTCGGATTGGTCGCCAAGTATGCCTTTATCGCTCTTAAGGCAAAGTTCCTACATGTTTGATTGTATTGTTGTGGAGGTGGAGATTATATCTCACTTAAGATGATTAACATCTATTCTCTATTTGTGTTTGAAAAGTTTGTATTGTTGATTGTTTTGTGTTTGTCTAATTTGTAAAGAATAAAGACAAGGTCCTTCCTATGGGGTAGGATCTATCCTAAGAAGATCGACTTGAATGGGATCAAGGATCGTGGGGAGAATGATGCAGATGATATGCAACTACACACAAGTGTTGACTCATGTGTAGGTTTTTCCTTTGGACGGAATGCGATGCATAAATTGATAATGTAAATTTGCGAAAGGTAAATTGCAAGAATAAAACCATAGACATACGCATGAAAGCGCTAGGTGAGTGTGTATATTGTGAATAAGATCAGATAAAGATAAACAATAGGTACGCATGAAAGCGCTAAGTGTACAGATGTGTAAATGTGTTGTGAAGTGGTGTGCCCGATTTAGATTGTATTTTACGATATTGACAGATTTTGATTTTAGTTTGAGTTAAAAAAAGTTGATTTGATTTTAGTTTTGTCTATTTAAATTAATCATATTTTCCTAAAAGAAAAGGTTTTAAGTAAGAATTTTAATATATTAAATAAGAGGTTTTATTAATATTATTACCAAATATTATTATAAAAAAACTTATTATAAAAATTGTAAAAGATTGATTTTTATTAATAAAATAAGTAGGTTATAAAGTGAATTTAATAATAAAATGGTTCTAATATTATTAATTATAAAATAGTTTTATTATATTATAGATTTATTAAAAAAAACAAAGACTTTTAATTATTATAAAAAAGCTAACAAGTAAATTTGATTAAAATGGGGTTTGCTGTAATTTATTTAAAACAAACAGGCATATTATCTTAATTAAAAAAGGGTTTATTAGTTTGATTTTAGTTATGATTAAATAAAAAAGGGATTAAGGTTGATTTTAAGATGGTTAGCGGGTGATTAAAGATTTAAGGGTGGTTTAGTGGTGTGTGGTGATGATGTTAGTGAATGTGTGTGTTGCCATATGAGATTAATACAATGGAAACAAACAAGTAAAACGCTCAGAACCCTAAGCCTCGAATTGTCCCCCCTCTCTCGTCGTCGATCGGTTATCTTCCTTGCTCACATCTCGAACCTGAAAAACAATCATTGGAAGCATCAATAGTTTAAAACACAGAATAAGATTGCATATTACCGACGGTTTCACTGGTTGCAACTGAGTCGGAGATGGTGACAGGGGCGTTTCGTCGGTTGAGGGCTCGCGGCGGCGGCTGTGGTTTCTACGGTTGATGAGATAAGTCGTTCCTCCGTCCAACTTTTGAATTACGAATTTAGGGTTTTTTCTGTGTGGGTTCCCCTTTTCAAAGTGGGGTCTCCGTCCTTTTATAGGTGGTTTGAAAGTTAAAGCTTGATTAAAAACGGTTTTGAATGCTGATTTGGGTATTCCTTTTTCGGGTTGAATCAAATGAAAACTTTCCTTTTTCTGTCTGATTGCAATGATTTCTGTTAATGAGATTCCAATTTCTGATCTTGTGTGCCAATTGTTTAATATTGTCCAGGTTCGATGCATTGAGGATTTGGGATTGGATATTCTCTTTCTTATTGGGAATATTCTTCAGATGATTTTGCTGACTTGGAGATTGTGATTTGATTAGGGAAGTTCAAATCTTCCTTCTTCCGTGTTGATTTGGGATATTTGACTTTGTGTAATTAATAATCTCTGTTACTTGTTGGCTTCCATGTTAATACTTCTTTTTCTTCTTCTCGCAGGGAATGCCTCATATGAGTTTAGATGTTTGCTTGATCTTATGCCGCGGTCGAGATAGGGTTAAGCCGGCGATGACGACATTGTGTCCGAGCTAGGAGTTGCAGCTGCCATTTCCTTTTGTCTCTTTATTTGCTTGGGATGCATTTGCTCTCTAAACTTCGGTGCTTGGTAGGAAGCTGGCGACGGTACCCGTTGCCCTTCCGGCTGCTCGAGACTGTGCCCAATGATGAGGTTTTTGAAAAAAACTGAGGGCCTTGTGCTTTTATTCTTATCGAGATGCTTATCGTTGTGGTGAATGCTTGTTTTCAGATGTTCTGTTTGGTATTCGCAGCTGCTATATGTATGCTTCTCTTGCAAGTATTATCTTGCAACCGCTGCTGATGTACGTTGCATTGTTGTTGTTAATGGTTACTCTTGAACTTTGTTTGCAGATGCTAACCGTGGCTTGTTGTTGCTGATGCTTTCCTTGCTTCCTGGTTCTAATGTTGATGATGTTATGCCGCTGTGGAACTGATATTGCTGTTAAGAAACTGATATAGTTGTTATTGCTTGCATATGAGTGAAAATGCTGGTGCCGTGTCGCTGCTAGCTGATACTATGTTGGACTGTTGTTGTTTGTATTTTAGGAGCTGCTATTGTCAGGGGGAGTTTGGAACGGTGATGATGACATCATGTCTGAACCGTAAGCTAGGATTGTTGAGAATACGGTTGCCTTTGCATATTGTTGGTTGAATGTGATGCTTGAGTCACGTTGAAGTCCGAGAAAGGTTTTGGTGATGACGACGTAACAGTCTGAACCACATTGGTGTTGTTGAATGCAGTTGCTCATCTGTGTTTCACACTGTTTGAACTATCTGCTAGTTGTCTTTTACGTTCAAATTCCCTTCATCGATGTTCAGTAGGAAGCTGGTGACGGCGTAGGTTGTCACCCTCTCGGCTGCTCGTGCTTCTGCCCGGTGATGAATTCAAGCTGAGGGCTGAACAAAACTCAACTCATCTTTTGAGCTTCACGTTATCTCTGCAGTACTTCTATTGACAATGTTCAATGCCCTGCTATTGCGGATGTTGAACTGTTGTTATTGATGCTCATAATTGATGTTGCTTGCATCCTGTATTTGTCCTGTTGCCGATATTGTGACGTTTTTTCTGATATTGTCTTCTATTTGCAGCTGATACTTCTTGTTGCGACTGATGTGGTGCTTGCAACTGGTGTTGGCTATGCTGTTGGCTATGTTGCTTCCGCTGTTTGTTGAAACACGGGCTATTTGTTGTTGCGCTGATGTTAAGCTATACTGTTGTGTTTTTTTGCTCTTCTGTAGGTGCTTATTATGCTTTCTGTACTGCTGGGGCATGCTGTTATTACCGCTGTTTGTTGAAACACGGACTGGCCGCTGCTGCTTGCGAGTGCTAAAAATACCTGTTGTCGCTTGTAAAAGTTTGCCTGTTGTTGTTGTTGCAACTGACATGCTTCCTCTTCTTCTTTCAGGATGCCGCCCGAAGCTCAGAAGCTGCCGGTTCCGCGCCGTTTGCCGAGAAAGGTTCGAAGGTGATGATGACTTGATAGTCTGAACCACATTGGTGTTGTCGAATGTAGTTGCCTTGCGAATTAAGTTGAGCTGTTCGAAATAGTTGCCTTAATTCGATTTTCGATGTTCGGTAGAGAGTTGATAATGGCTACGGTCATAGTCCTCCCGGCCTCTCGAGTCTCATGCCCGATGATGAATTGAACTGAGGGCCAGACTTAAATTCTCTTCTCCTTAAACTTCACTTTATTTTCGACGGCATTTGATTAATGATTGTGTTTTGACAGGTCAAAAGGGAGTCTCGGTTTTGTCACTTGTGGAATTCTCTGCAATGCATGTGCTGTTGATGTATATTTGTACTCTTGACCGCTGTCGCTGATGTTGCAGGTTGGATTCAGATGGTGGGATGCCGTCAAAGGGATCAAATTTCCATATTACAATTTCCAGGAGGTTTGAAACCGTTACGGTTGCTTGCTGTGAAGAACTGGCCGCAGATGATGCTATGAAGAACTAGTTTGTCAGACCATTAATAGGTTGATTAGTTTATACTGCACTGCTGAACATAACTCTGTTTCCATAGGTCAAATAAGGAGGCAAATCTCAAGTTAGCTTGTTATTCCTGTGAAACACAGGCTTACGACAAGGTACAGCTTGCACATGATTGTAATGGGGCTTAAGCAAATTATGGTTTCAATTCAAAACCACGAGAAACTATGTATTGTTGCAAATACTTAATAAAACTAGTTGTTTTAAAACTGCATGGTCATCAACGACGTAATGGACATCCAATGATCCAAATAATTTCTGATGCACCTCATCCATATAACGACAAATGACCACACGTAATATAGGCGACTGCAACCTTGAAATTCCTTGAGACTTTTATCACGTACTTTGGCATTGACCTTGTATAGAGAAACCTAGAGGAATATTGGAGTAACTTGTGTCCTTTAATGAATTTGAACACTTAAGCGGCCTTTGTATCTTAATAAAATGATTCATTAACCATGATAGAGCTTTGGATCTCGAACTCGTGATTTGGCCAGATAAATATTTCCTGAAGTGGTTTGAACCATCCTTGTATCCGAGAACTCTCGAGTCGTGTACCCCTGGAGGAATTCCAACGTGACTTAAGGTTTTAATGTCTTGACAAAATATTACTCAGACCTCATTTACAATTTCATCCAAACTTGCCAAATTGAATAATCCGCCAAAATCGAACCCTTATGAAATGATAATGTAACCTTAAAGAATTGGACTGTAAGGGTCTACACTCGAAGTTACCGCACCTGCGCAAACTGGTTAGTCATAATAAACACGCACACAAAGGTATAGAGATAAAAAAATGCGAAAGGAGGCGGGATCTTAAGGTCAAAAATTAGGGTGCAACAGATGCCCCTATTTAAGTTACTTCTATTCGGAGATATGGAGATTGAAATCTCCGTCTCGAAGAGATAGGAGGGACTTAAATACAAACATTGCGCGAATTTTTGGCCCTAAGATGCCACCGGATGCAAATGATATGCAGTGATATGAGAATGCAAGGCAGCGAGTCCTGTGGTGAAATGACGCCACATGGAGAAACGACACACGGGAAAAAAAACAGGCTCGACAAAAGGAAACTCTACGGGAATAGGAAAACGACTGCTAGAAAGAAATCTCTGAAAGTACAACAGCAACTCGAACTCCCAGGATATGGTGACTTAGGCGATAGGCGAGAAGCTTATTATCATAATGTAGTGGTTGGTGATGACCCAAATGAATTGAGTCAACAGTTCAGTTTCATTTTCTTTCTTTTGTTTTTGTATATTTTTCTTTTGGAACTCAACTTGAGATGGTGAAACGTATAACTTCCCCGAGCGTCATGATAAGGATACCATGAGCCGGTCTCAATCTCTGCCTGAAATGTCAAAAATTTTGTAGACGGTAGAATCACTGTAGTTGGTAGATGTAGATGTAAATGTCATTGTAGATGTTGTTGTTGTAGAACTTCCCCTTGCGTCATGGTATAGGAACCATGAGCTGGTCTCGGTCTCTGATGTCGAACTTCCCCTTGCATCATGGTATGGGAACCATGAGCTGGTCTCGGTTTTTGATGTCGAACTTCCCCTTGCATCATGGTATAGGAACCATGAGCTGGTCTCGGTTCCTTCCCGAAATGATGAGAACTCGTGAGAGCACCTTCATAGGGTTGTGATTTTGTAGATTGTAGATGTCGTTGTAGACTGTAAATGTAGTTCGTTGTAGAACCTTGTGAATGATAAATGTTGTTGATGTAGTTTGTACTCTGTTGTAAATGTGATTGTAAATGTAGATGTAATCTGTTGTTGAAGAACTGTAAATTGTAATTTGTTGATGTAATCTTGTAAATGTAGAGTTTGTAGAAGTAAACCTTGTAAATGTAGAATTTGTATATGTAATCTTATAAATGTAGAATTTGCACCGGGGATCTTCAAGAGAGTTATAAACCGGTTGATCTGTGGAGTGTCCTCTTGTAAGGGGATATGTCGTTGATAGTACTCATAATGAACTCTCTGGGGAAGATCCTTTTTGAGTATCTTTGTTGTAATTGTAAGATATGTGAAATTGTTGTAGTAGAAATCCTCAAATGGGGAAGTACCTGTAATGTCCCTTGTTTTGTCTTGATAATCTTGAAATAATCCATTGGGGAAGGACAGATTGTCTTGAGGAAATTTTTGTTTGTTGTTTTGGGTATAAATCTGCCCAAAGCGAGTTGCTCAAATAAAGAGATCTTCTGTCATTCAACTGTAAGTTGTTGAGGAGATCTTGTAATGTTGTTGAAGAAACGTCACGTCTTCAATGGTGATTCTTATGATGTCAAAGTGCAAAATAAATGCACTCTTGATCCATGCTCAAAAGCTGGAGATGTTCATAGTGTGATTGCCAAAGACCGAAGTTCAATTCGGGAAATAACCGAAGAGAAACTGTCAAGCAAGACTCAACCATAGAGGCATAAACTCCGATGGGAATGTACTAAAACAATTGTCTTCCACGAGGATCGAACTTCATGGGGAAATAGAAATATTGAGTTTTTGCTTAGGGCTGACAATTCTATTTGGAAGGAATAAGACACGCCCAAATACCCAAGGGTAAACGCGATCGAAGAGATAGAGTAAAACATACAAAGGATGCACAAATGCAAATGTTATGCTATCTACTTATATGATATGTGTATGCTTATGCTGACAAAACAGATGAAAGCAATTACCGAATACGGGATAAACGTCTCAAAACAAACATTCGACCAATCTTCAAAGATAGAAGTACCACTGAGGGTAGATGGAGAACCAAATGTAGGATCCCGATCCTACTTCAAAACTTCAAAATTTCTCTTGAGGAAAAGTGATCAATCCATTTGGGGATGTATCATCTTGATGAGTTTGACATGTTGTGTGAAATTGTAGACGGAGGTACCCAAACTGAAGTTTCATAGGGGATAAAATAAATATCCTGGGTCGTCATAGTTGTTGAACATGTTGGGTTGAGCTTCCTGAGGATGAAATAGAAATCTTTTTTCTTCAATCTTCAAATGCCCCAAGTCACATAGTTTAAGAGAAAAACGTCTCGAGAGGATTTTATAGAAAACATGATGTCCAAATGCCCTACTGTTTTTAAATTCTCGGAGAGATTCGCCGAATCTCGACGTAACTGCCCCTGATTGGCGGTATAACTGAGTCTTCCAAATTGTGCTTTAGATGAAGCCAAGACTAGTGTAAATCCAAACCCTTAGAAGAAAACTTGCCCCAAGTCAGCAAAGTCTTCAAATACCAACATAAATGTCTGTAAGTGGTCTTTCTAAGATGTCAAACGCATTTAGCAAGTCAGAAATGTTAATTTCGAAATGGTTAATGCAACACACGTTTGTCTTGATGTTTTGAAAAAGGATATCGTTATAACTTGTGATCGAAATCACTAGTTGGGTTATAAATTAAAATTATTTGTAAAGCCGGTTTAATTTGAGCGTAGCTCAAGGAGTCAGGAAACAATATCTCATAGAGTATGCTTTCAAACTAAACCTTACTTCAATCAGGACTTTGAAGGTTGTATATGGGCTTAATTTGTGACTGATAAAATGGAGGAATAAAGGGTTAGTATATTTATGCCCACCCAATTTTGAAGGATGTTTGTTTTTTTGGTGATACCCTGCCCCAGGCTAAAAACGAGATTTTGGTTTGGGAGAAAAAAAACAAAAAAAAATTTCCAGGCTTGAAAAAGAGGGTTTAACTATGTTGGTTTTAGGTGGTTGAAATAAGGCCTTACATCATCAATAGGGTACTTATTCGAAGCATACCGCAAGAGATCATATGTTTTACTTCATCATCCTCCTTCCAAATCCCTGTCAGAGCAAGAGATCGGGTAAAAGTCGGCATTATAAATAATTTTGAAAAACTATTTGCGTGGAAACGAATGGATTTCTTCAAGACAAACAGTTATTGCATTACTTATTCAAAACAGAAAGTTCTTACATGCCAAATATGCTTTCAATCAAAGAAATAAACATGAACAAAATGAAATAAATTTCTTCGGAGAGTCCTTTCTAGGATCTTTATTGTGCTTTCGTGTAGACTGGAGAGACATGCAGAAATGTCTGGTGCGCAGCTTTCAGACGCGGCGTTGACGATCTTGAATCATGCCCGGGGAGGACGAATCTTGTTGAGATATGGGGCTATCTCGCACATAAGGGACGGAACCCTCAAAGAATAAGACTCCACATTTGACCAAACTTTGAACGTCTGCTTTCATACCGTAACAACTCTCAGTGTCGTGCCCCGGAGCACCTCGATGATACAGGCAAAATCTGTTGGCTTTGTACCAGTATGGAAACTTCTTAGGTACCTTAGGTGGAACTCTTGTCTGGATATGACCTCTTTGAATTAGAGCTGGAAACAAATCAGCATACTTCACAGGGACGGGATCAAACTGATGAGTTGCTTCCCTTGGAGTATCCAGAGGCATCCTTTGATACCTTTTCCGAAATCGTCGATTCTGTGGTTGATCTGGAGAGGCCAACCTCTATCTAGGAGATGGTTGTTGTTCACGCTGAGCGGGCATCGCATACTGGTGCTGAGGATGGGGTACCGGAGCTATGAATTCTCTGGAAGGTCCACAGTCATCTTTATTGTCTGGGGCTACACCCAAGTTATGATGGTATTGCTTCACAAAAGCAAAAGTTAAGTCTTCCCAAGACTGAATGTGATTCCTTTATAGCTTCATATACCATGTTAATGGTGCTCCACACAAACTTTCTTGGAAGCAGTGAATCATTAGTTGGTCGTTCCCAAGATAGGCGATCATCTTCTGACAAAACATCATCAAATGATACCTTGGACAGATCGAACCTTTGTACACTTCGAAAGTGGGCATTTGGAATTCCAGAGGGACAACTAGGTTTGGAACTAGGCGCAGGTCATGAGCATGAAAATCAGGCGCACGGTTCCTCTTCATCATTTTCCATCGTTCCTTGAAGTCACGAAATTCATTCTCGAATGCTATAAGCCCAGGATCGTCCATTTCCTTTTCAGCATGAATATTCTGAAAGTCAGCAAACGGGTTGTCTTGCACAGGCTGAAGTTGCATAGGAACAAAGTTGTCGGAGGGACGGCGAAGTGTCGGATTAGACCTTACTCTGAAGCTAGTCATGCGATCCATGTCTTTGTTCTCCTTACTATCCTTTAATGATACTTCCGGCTTGGTCAGATGGTCGAGATGGCGACTGACAGCAAAAGATGGAAAACCGAAATGAGCCACAACAAAGGAAAGACACATGCACAAATGTAAAATGCCATGCTAAATGCAGAATGTTAATGCATAATGCAGATGTAGGAGGAGACTTCAAGAAACTCAAAGTGTTTTTCAGTATTATAATGTAGAATAATTAAAAACTTTTTATTCTTGAGAAACAATGTAAAGCAAAGTACTCTTTTAAGAGTTTGTTACAACGAAAGCAAAAGAAAACTTAGAACTCTATCCCACAGTCTTCTCCTTTGTACGGAGCTCCTCGATTAGCTGATCAATACGCTCCTGCAGCGCCGCTTTCTCGATGATGATCCGTTCCACACACTCCTTCCAAGCCATGGTAGTTGAGGGGAGATCATCACTGGTGACAGCACTTGAAGAGGCATGAGGAGAAAACAAATCTCCTTGCGCCTTTCTCTTTCTGGCAACTTCTATTTTCAGAGTCTTTTGAAGTCTTTCCTTCTCTACTTTGAGGGTGAAGAACTTATTCTTCCAAGCAGTCCTCAATTTCCGGGCTTCATCTAAAGCAATTTTCACTTGTTCTAATTCATCCTCCTCGAACCAGTCGGGGTCATGAGGAGATAATACCATAGGTTCATGGAAAGGAAAAGGCATCTTGAGATCGAGAGCCCTTTCTCGCACCCAATGTAGATAATCCTCAGAAACAGCACAGCTGGGATATCCTGAAGCAGCTGTTCCTTCCATATCAATATATTTTCATGCATAAATGATGACAGACTTTAGGTCTAGATCCTCTTCTCCTTTGAAATAGATCTCTTCCAACGAAACCAGGTCAGGCACTTGGATCATAGGGTGTCCAAACTGTCTACGGGCCAAGGCGGATTGTAAGTTATACATCCTTCTCTTCCAATAAGCGGTACGTTGGGGAATCCTCCGATGCTAGGAATCATAGGCACGCCTCCATAGGCGGGATCATACTAAACAATGTCCGAATGGGTGAGGGCCATAAGTATCTCGGACCATCGAGGGGTTGCTACTTCATCCCAAAGGGACGGATACCAAGTCAAACGGGCGATGAACCATGAGTACAGCAAGGCAGTACAACATACAATGTGTCCTCCTCCTTCGGCATTCTTTGAATGAATCGAGAAGTACGTATCAGCAAGCAAGGTGGGTACTGGATTCTTGAGTATGAACAGCTTGATCGCATCCATATCAACAAAACTGTCAATTTTAGGGAACCAGAAAGTCCCATGAACCAACAAAGCAAAATTGGCTTCCAAGATGAGAACCTCCTTTCTTTCAGCATGGTAGTGGACTTTTTCGATCAAAAAGTCAGCGGGGAACCCAAGGACTCCTTCCTTGGTGATCAGGTGTGTTTGAACATCTTCAAGGCTAAGATGAGTGGAATTTGCAATTTCTTGGTGACTAGGCGTGTCTTCCCTTCCGGTGAATAGGGGTCGAACAGTCACAGGCATCCTCAAGAGTTCTGAGTACTCTTCCAAGGTCGGCATCAATTGGTAGTCCGGAAAAGTGAAGCAGTGATACATCGGGTCATAAAATTGAACTAATGTTTCCAACAATCCTTCTTTCATCTTTAGCTCGAGGAAACGGAAGACTCCTCCATATTCTGCTGTGAAGGCAAAGCGATCCTCGATGCGTTCGGCTAGTTCTCTCAAGCTTTCGATGTTGGGACTCTGAAAAGTGTACTTCAGGGTTTCTCTTCTGAAATCCATGATTACAACACCTACAGAACAAAATTGAGTTTCTTGAAGTGAACAAGGGAAAAGAATGCAATGCAAGATGATTAGGACTTCATGGGATTCCTCTATTTATGGGCATTATGGTAAAAGGAAACGTTTTATTAAATTTGAAATGGATTACATAAATATTCTTTTAAAGAGTCCCAAATAAAAGCTAAATAAAAGCTAGTAAAGACACTAAAGAAGCTTTGAATGCTGCTGCTTGAGCTGCTCTTCTAGTTGCGTCTCCTCACGGATAAGGTTGTCCACAATTAGTTTCCAAATAGTGCATTGTGGGTCGAAGAAAAATAAATCCTCCATGACTTTCCTCTTCTTGCAGGGGAGTAGCTCTTCATCCTTCAATTGTAGTTGTTTCTGAAGTTCATCCCTCTCCTTTTGAAGTTCAGCCTTCTGCTTCTGACACTTATCATTTTCTGCCACTGCTGCATGGTACTTGTTCTTCCAAGATTCCAGCTCATGTTGAGACTTCCTTAAGGACACCTCTAACTTCTCGGCTTCAGACATAAAGACATAAGTGGGCTCTCTCCTTGGAGCTATGGGATCTTGACGGGAATAGGGCATCTTTAGCTTGGTTGCCCTTTTTCTGACCCACTGGAGGTATGGTTCTAAAGACACACAATTAGGCCTCCCTAGACTTCTCTTCCCCTTTTTGTGTACACTACGCCATGCATTTAGAATCTTTCCTCGGAGTTCCATATCATTTTTTAAGAATATACCCTCTACTTGAACACTCTTGGGAGGTTCCTTCAACGGGTATCCCAACTGTCGACGAGCTAAAATAGGATTGTAGTTGATTCCTCCATCAAAGCTAAGCAATGGTACGTTATCAAAGTCACCACAAATATCAATAATTAATACTCCATCATACACTCGGTTGTACCAATCAATGTCGGAATGGGTCAAAGCCATAACTCTTGGAGACCAATGCTCTTTGCCAATGTTTGTAAAAGAGCTAGACTTCGGCAAGTGCGAAATAAACCACTTGTAAAGTAAAGGTACACAACAAGTAATCATCCCTCCACCACGAAGGTTTCGGAGATGTATAGAGTGATATGCATTTCCCAACAGAGTTGGCACTAGGTTGTTCTTCATAAAGATCTTGAATGCTTTGAGATCGATGAAACCTTCAAAACTTGGGAATAGAAACAATCCATAAACGAGCAAAGCAAAAATTGCCTCAAACGGAGCCTTATTAGAATAATCAGCATAGAATGAAGCCTTCTCAATTAGGAAACCTGTCTTTAAACCAAGAATTCCATCCTTAGTAACTAGGTTGGCTTTGACGTCAGATACCTTCAAACGGAGGGCTTTAGCAATATCTTTCTCATCGGGGTCCTTTTCCAAGAAGGGAAAAGGAGATTCCTCAAGGACAGGTAGACCAACCAAAAAAGAATACTCTTCCAATGTAGGTAGCAACTGGAAATCTGGAAAGGTGAAACAATGGTAGAGAGGATCATAGAACTGTAGCAGAGTGGTAAGAAGTCCTTCATTCACTGAGTAACCCAACAAAGATATCAGCTTCCCATACTTGTTCTTGAATTCTTCTTGATCTTTGATGAAACCCCACAACTTCCATAGGTCATCCAATTTGGGACTCTTAAAAGTATATTTCACAGTATGTCTTTTATTTGAAGTCATAGTGACCTACAATGTTCATAAACGAAAGTGAATCCCATGAAGTCCAATGCAGAATGATGTTATATGAATGCAGCAAACACAAGTATTCACATAAGGGTACAAAGATAAACAAACAAAGGGCACCCTAGGTTTGCAACGAGCATGGAGTAAAGGTGTACCCTTCCCAAAGGTTTAAGGACTAAAGGTTGTTTGTACCTGCAGAACAAGGTTCTAATGGGACTCAGAATCATCAGCCCATCTATCGGATATTATCAATTTCCCAATTACTCGAGGATTAATAATATTCTCAAGAGAACTTCTTTTGAGTGTAGCTTCGCGTAGCACTATTTCGGAAGTACTTCCTCATAGTCCCGCACTACGTCCTAATAAAGGCCAAAGTTGGGTTAAGGTAACTGCGGTCCTCAATATCATAGGCTCCAAAGTCGAAAATAATGAGTGTCTTCACGATTGCTCATTCAATAGTACTATTTCAAAAGGGCCTCAACTGAGCGGGATTCTCGATTTAACTTAGTAGGGATTCAACTCCCTATAAGCCTCCTCGACTATATCACCATCCTATCTTAATTTCTCTCAAGTTCGGGTGTAGAACTTTATCTCACCACTCAAAGAACAATAATCCCAACGGAAATACAAGAGAAAGCATGTAAACAATTAATCAAGTAGGCAGATATATAAAGCAGTAAACAAATAAAAATAAGATAGGGAAACCCACTAGTGCCTCCCCAGTGAAGTCGCCATTTCTGTCGCGGTGAAATTTGGATACCAAACTATTGATTAGTTTGAATCTTTAATTCATTTTGCATCCGAACTTTGATTTGTCCAAAGGAAGGGATAAAGATCGAAATTCCCACAATGCAATGCAAATGCAAGCTAGATTGTTATAGGTTCGGGGGTTGGTTAAACTTAGGGAAGGTACTAGCATCCTAAGTTTCTGTAGTACTCTACAGGAACCTCTTGTTTTATGTTTATTGCTAAGTGTTATCTGCTTAAAGGATTAGAGACCCTAGTGGTTTATTTCTAAGTATACTCGATAAGATGTCGCATCTTATGCCTACATATCCTTACGGGAGTGGAATCAGAGTATTTGTAGTTCCCCTAAAGGGTTAGAGGAGTTCTTTGACTGTGGTCAAAGTTCCTACGGGTTTAGGGTAGTTGTTTTGATTGGGTTTAGGAGAAGAGACGAGTCTTCATGTTAAGGGAGAGATAACCACCACAAGTGTAAAGGGGGTCGTAGGAAATGGTCTTTGCATCGTCTTAAGAAAAGGGCTTAAGTACTCGGATGGTCGCCAAGTATGCCTTTATCGCTCTTAAGGCAAAGTTCCTACATGTTTGATTGTATTGTTGTGGAGGTGGAGATTATATCTCACTTAAGATGATTAACATCTATTCTCTATTTGTGTTTGAAAAGTTTGTATTGTTGATTGTTTTGTGTTTGTCTAATTTGTAAAGAATAAAGACAAGGTCCTCCCTATGGGGTAGGATCTATCCTAAGAAGATCGACTTGAATGGGATCAAGGATCGTGGGGAGAATGATGCAGATGATATGCAACTACACACAAGTGTTGACTCATGTGTAGGTTTTTCCTTTGGACGGAATGCGATGCATAAATTGATAATGTAAATTTGCGAAAGGTAAATTGCAAGAATAAAACCATAGACATACGCATGAAAGCGCTAGGTGAGTGTGTATATTGTGAATAAGATCAGATAAAGATAAACAATAGGTACGCATGAAAGCGCTAAGTGTACAGATGTGTAAATGTGTTGTGAAGTGGTGTGCCCGATTTAGATTGTATTTTACGATATTGACAGATTTTGATTTTAGTTTGAATTAAAAAAAGTTGATTTGATTTTAGTTTTGTCTATTTAAATTAATCATATTTTCCTAAAAGAAAAGGTTTTAAGTAAGAATTTTAATATATTAAATAAGAGGTTTTATTAATATTATTACCAAATATTATTATAAAAAAACTTATTATAAAAATTGTAAAAGATTGATTTTTATTAATAAAATAAGTAGGTTATAAAGTGAATTTAATAATAAAATGGTTCTAATATTATTAATTATAAAATAGTTTTATTATATTATAGATTTATTAAAAAAAACAAAGACTTTTAATTATTATAAAAAAGCTAACAAGTAAATTTGATTAAAATGGGGTTTGCTGTAATTTATTTAAAACAAACAGGCATATTATCTTAATTAAAAAAGGGTTTATTTGTTTGATTTTAGTTATGATTAAATAAAAAAGGGATTAAGGTTGATTTTAAGATGGTTAGCGGGTGATTAAAGATTTAAGGGTGGTTTAGTGGTGTGTGGTGATGATGTTAGTGAATGTGTGTGTTGCCATATGAGATTAATACAATGGAAACAAACAAGTCAAACTCTCAGAACCCTAAGCCTCGAATCGTCCCCCCTCTCTCGCCGTCGATCGGTTATCTTCCTTGCTCACATCTCGAACCTGAAAAACAGCCATTGGAAGCATCAATAGTTTAAAACACAGAATAAGATTGCATATTACCGACGGTTTCGCTGGTTGCAACTGAGTCGGAGATGGTGACAGGGGCGTTTTGTCGGTTGAGGGCTCGCGGCGGCGGCTGTGGTTTCTACGGTTGATGAGATAAGTCGTTCCTCCGTCCAACTTTTGAATTACGAATTTAGGGTTTTTTCTGTGTGGGTTCCCCTTTTCAAAGTGGGGTCTCCATCCTTTTATAGGTGGTTTGAAAGTTAAAGCCTGATTAAAAACGGTTTTGAATGCTGATTTGGGTATTCCTTTTTCGGGCTGAATCAAATGAAAACTTTCCTTTTTCTGTCTGATTGCAATGATTTCTGTTAATGAGATTCCAATTTCTGATCTTGTGTGCCAATTGTTTAATATTGTCCAGGTTCGATGCATTGAGGATTTGGGATTGGATATTCTCTTTCTTATTGGGAATATTCTTCAGATGATTTTGCTGACTTGGAGATTGTGATTTGATTAGGGAAGTTCAAATCTTCCTTCTTCCGTGTTGATTTGGGATATTTGACTTTGTGTAATTAATAATCTCTGTTACTTGTTGGCTTCCATGTTAATACTTCTTTTTCTTCTTCTCGCAGGGAATGCCTCATATGAGTTTAGATGTTTGCTTGATCTTATGCCGCGGTCGAGATAGGGTTAAGCCGGCGATGACGACATTGTGTCCGAGCTAGGAGTTGCAGCTGCCATTTCCTTTTGTCTCTTTATTTGCTTGGGATGCATTTGCTCTCTAAACTTCGGTGCTTGGTAGGAAGCTGGCGACGGTACCCGTTGCCCTTCCGGCTGCTCGAGACTGTGCCCAATGATGAGGTTTTTGAAAAAAACTGAGGGCCTTGTGCTTTTATTCTTATCGAGATGCTTATCGTTGTGGTGAATGCTTGTTTTCAGATGTTCTGTTTGGTATTCGCAGCTGCTATATGTATGCTTCTCTTGCAAGTATTATCTTGCAACCGCTGCTGATGTACGTTGCATTGCTGTTGTTAATGGTTACTCTTGAACTTTGTTTGCAGATGCTAACCGTGGCTTGTTGTTGCTGATGCTTTCCTTGCTTCTTGGTTCTAATGTTGATGATGTTATGCCGCTGTGGAACTGATATTGCTGTTAAGAAACTGATATAGTTGTTGTTGCTTGCATATGAGTGAAAATGCTGGTGTCGTGTCGCTGCTAGCTGATACTATGTTGGATTGTTGTTGTTTGTATTTCAGGAGCTGCTATTGTCAGGGGGAGTTTGGAACGGTGATGATGACATCATGTCTGAACCGTAAGCTAGGACTGTTGAGAATACGGTTGCCTTTGCATATTGTTGGTTGAATGCGATGCTTGAGTCACGTTGAAGTCCGAGAAAGGTTTTGGTGATGACGACGTAACAGTCCGAACCACATTGGTGCTGTTGAATGCAGTTGCTCATTTGTGTTTCACACTGTTTGAACTATCTGCTAGTTGTCTTTTGCGTTCAAATTCCCTTCATCGATGTTCAGTAGGAAGCTGGTGACGGCGTAGGTTGTCACCCTCCCGGCTGCTCGTGCTTCTGCCCGGTGATGAATTCAAGCTGAGGGCTGAACAAAACTCAACTCATCTTTTGAGCTTCACGTTATCTCTGTAGTACTTCTATTGACAATGTTCAATGCCCTGCTATTACGGATGTTGAACTGTTGTTATTGATGCTCATAATTGATGTTGCTTGCAGCCTGTATTTGTCCTGTTGCCGATATTGTGACGTTTTTTCTGATATTGTCTTCTATTTGCAGCTGATACTTCTTGTTGCGACTGATGTGGTGCTTGCAACTGGTGTTGGCTATGCTGTTGGCTATGCTGCTTCCGCTGTTTGTTGAAACACGAGCTATTTGTTGTTGCGCTGATGTTAAGTTATACTGTTGTGTTTTTTTGCTCTTCTGTAGGTGCTTATTATGCTTTCTGTACTGCTGGGGCATGCGGCTGTTACCGCTGTTTGTTGAAACACGGGTTGGCCGCTGCTGCTTGCGAGTGCTAAAAATACCTGTTGTCGCTTGTAAAAGCTTGCCTGTTGTTATTGTTGCAACTGACATGCTTCCTCTTCTTCTTTCAGGATGTCGCCCGAAGCTCAGAAGCTGCCGGTTCCGCGCCGTTTGCCGAGAAAGGTTCGAAGGTGATGATGACTTGATAGTCTGAACCACATTGGTGTTGTCGAATGTAGTTGCCTTACGAATTACGTTGAGCTGTTCGAAATAGTTGCCTTAATTCGATTTTCGATGTTCGGTAGAGAGTTGATAATGGCTACAGTCATAGTCCTCCCGGTCGCTCGAGTCTCATGCCCGATGATGAATTGAACTGAGGGCCAGACTTAAATTCTCTTCTCCTTAAACTTCACTTTATTTTCGACGGCATTTGATTAATGATTGTGTTTTGACAGGTCGAAAGGGAGTCTCGGTTTTGTCACTTGTGGAATTCTCTGCAATGCCTATGCTGTTGATGTATATTTGTACTCTTGACCGCTGTCGCTGATGTTGCAGGTTGGATTCAGATGGTGGGATGCCGTCAAAGGGATCAAATTTCCATCTTACAATTTCCAGGAGGTTTGAAACCGTTACAGTTGCTTGCTGTGAAGAACTGGCCGCAGATGATGCTATGAAGAACTAGTTTGTCAGACCATTAATAGGTTGATTAGTTTATACTGCACTGCTGAACATAACTCTGTTCCCATAGGTCAAATAAGGAGGCAAATCTCAAGTTAGCTTCTTATTCCTGTGAAACACAGGCTTACGACAAGGTACAGCTTGCACATGATTGTAATGGGGCTTAAGCAAATTATGGTTTCAATTCAAAACCACGAGAAACTATGTACTGTTGCAAATACTTAATAAAACTAGTTGTTTTAAAACTACATGGTCATCAATGACGTAATGGACATCCAATGATCCAAATAATTTCTGATGCACCTCATCCATATAACGACAAATGACCACACGTAATATAGGCGACTGCAACCTTGAAATTCCTTGAGACTTTTATCACGTACTTTGGCATTGACCTTGTATAGAGAAACCTAGAGGAATATTGGAGTAACTTGTGTCCTTTAATGAATTTGAACACTTAAGCGGCCTTTGTATCTTAATAAAATGATTCATTAACCATGATAGAGCTTTGGATCTCGAACTCGTGATTTGGCCAGATAAATATTGCCTGAAGTGGTTTGAACCATCCTTGTATCCGAGAACTCTCGAGTCGTGTACCCCTGGAGGAATTCCAACGCGACTTAAGGTTTTAATGTCTTGACAAAATATTACTCAGACCTCATTTACAATTTCATCCAAACTTGCCAAATTGAATAATCCGCCAAAATCGAACCCTTATGAAATGATAATGTAACCTTAAAGAATTGGACTGTAAGGGTCTACACTCGAAGTTACCGCACCTGCGCAAACTGGTTAGTCATAATAAACACGCACACAGAGGTATAGAGATAAAAAAATGCGAAAGGAGGCAGGATCTTAAGGTCAAAAATTAGGGTGCAACAATCACGTTTGAAGTACGTAACTTCATCGTCTAATTGAAATGTTCATAGAAATGACTTTAGTTTTAGAAATATTCATGGAAATGTTGTTACGCACTAAAATGTTAGTTTTAGAAATGTTCGTAAAAATGGTAATACCGCTAAAATGCACGTAAATTATTACTTAAGTGTATGTTTATAGTTAGCATTTGTAGTAGTTTATATGGTTGGTATATCTATGTTCTAGTTAAACACAAAAGACAAATGTGAAATATTTAGTTTGATTGTTGTTTCAAAATTCTATTTTGCTGACTCGATTTTTTTTGTTTGTGTTTAAGCCTAATGATTTGGAACATATATCGGATGCAATTGGTGTTAACAATGAATTATTTTCAAGATATTTTGAATACCTTAATGTGAATCATAAGGAATGCATTGTTTCAGGTTCAATTGATTACATTTGTGCTTGTAGATGATATATATACTTTTAGAAATACAACCTTGGTATCTCTGTTATATGTTGTTATTTTTCTTAATTTACACAGACATGGGTGATTCGAGAAGTACCTCTCATACAACATTTGATATACCTCTGTAAAAACAAAATGTAAAAGAAAAACTGCAGGTGCCACGATGTGTACCAAGGTTTAAAAAACCCACAAAAACTGTGTTCGCTCCTCGGTTTATTTTGATCTGAGAATCGGTAAGGCTTTTAGAGAAAATGCTAATGATTTTAAGGGTTATGTGACATTACAACATAGAAAAAAAGTGAATATTTTAATAGATAATTGGTACGAGGTTGACAGTGATTTGAAAGATAGCTTATGGATCCATATTACTGTATTTATTATGAATTTTTTGATTTCTTTTACTAATATATGATCATTTATTTTTTTTGTTTTAATAATAATATCAACTCGGTCATGTAAATGTAGGAAGTGTTTATTGTTCCAAAGGATAGTATACTAAAAAAGAAATGGCTTACATATGTTGGTGAGTGTTTGAGGGGCTTTAAGACACAACTTATAGATGAATATATTAAACATCCAAAAGATAACATGGAGCCTCCATGTGTGAAGTATTCATTTATTAATATAATAGTTTGGGAGGATTTTGTAAAGTCTCGCAGCACTCCTGAATTCTTGGCTGTGAGCCAAAAAGGAAAGGATAATAGAGATAGAAATATTTATCCACATAGATTATCTCGTGGATGATATGATAAACTTGAAAAGAAAATGATTAAGGAAAAAAGAAAACAAAGGGAATTAAAGCTGAGAGGTCCTTCTAAAAGCCTTGATCTCTCTCCATCTCCATCATCACGCCATGAGAAATGGAAAAGGACACATCAAATATAAATGGTGAGTTCACATCTTAGGTTACACGTGAAGTGGCTGAAAATATTGTAAGGAGATACTTTTTTCAATATTATTTATTTTAGTTGATTCAATTTTGTGAAGATCGATGAATGTTTATATTGTTATAAGATGTACTTGTTGAAAAAACCAAAGTTGGTATCTTCATTCCACAAGATCGTCGTGACATCTTGGTAAAAGCGATTGAAATCGAGGAGCATGTTAGGCGTGTCTGTGTTCTTGGAAGAGACGTTGGCTTGAAGTTATTCTTTACACCATCGCAACCAATTAGCGAAGTAAATCGTAGGAGAGCAATTGAAAAGATAGTTACTAAAAATATAGGGGATGTATTAGGATAGGAGCGGGAGAGGTGGACTCATGAGGAAATGGATAAGTGAAATTATGAGGAACGTGAGAGGGTGAATCTTGAGGAGTGAGAGAGGTTATTGCACCAAGAGCAGGAGAGGATGTTGCAGGAGGTGGGGGAGGAGCGAGAGAGGATGTTGGAGAAGGAGCGGGAAGAGCGAGAAAGGATGTTGTAGAAGGAGTAGGAGAGGTGTACTCGTAATGTGATTGAGGTGTAAGTATAATTTTAAATATTTGTGTTGTATGTTATTGTTATTGTTTGTGTATTTTATGTTTTGTATTGTATTTCAGTTGTCTTTATGATGTAGAAATTTAAATCAATGGGTGTACTCAACCACCCAATTCCAAATCACTTGGACATACATGAGAAAGTAGTTGAGAAAGTTGTTATGGGTGGTGCAATTAAGAAAGATAGTTGTTCTTTCTCGCATCACAATATTGAGACCGTACTACCTCGAGTAGATAACATTCAAAGACTATCAAGGATGATAGACGAGAATCCAAAACTCTCTGAGTTTAAATTAAAACATGAACCACAACAATCTTTTGTACTTCATAAGAGTTATCTTGAGGAATTGTTGAAGGGATATGATTGGCTGAACATACCCGTAATACAATTATGATGCTGGTAAGTATAATTTTTATGGTGATTTAAATTTATATTCATTATTCTCATGCTTCAACATAAAGATTTTACTTTTGCATTTACTTTTAATTAGGGTCTTGCATGATATGTGTGTTGAAAGAAAATTGAAAAAGTATTATTTCTTAGATCCATTGAACATTCAATTTTGAGGTAATTCATCAAACACTATCAAGATGTACATACAAAATAAATTGATTAATGAGACTACATAATATTTCATAGTGTCATTTATCCATAAGTAAGTATAGACTTTAATTTATGTTTTCATTTATAAATCAACTTTATACACATTATTAATTATCATGAGTGTTTATGTAGGAACCATTGGCAACTAATAATTTTATGTCAAAAGCAAAATGTTGTAGTTCTTTTATGCTCGTTACACTATAAACTTGATGATGATATGAAAAAGCTTTTGGCGGGTAACTGGTATTATTTGTAATACTCAAGTTTTACCTTTAGTTTTGAATAGTTTTTATTAATGTTTAATTTTTACCGACATCTAAAACTATGGAGGGATACAATTTTGTGAAACATAACCTACAACGTAGAAAGCTAAAGTTCGTAGAACCACGTGTAAGTATTATTTGTGCTTTTTGACATTATTTTATTTTTGCTTATGTATTACTTATGTTTTATGTGTATTAATTAGTAACTATATAAAAATCATCTGTAGTCGCGAAAACAACCTGAAAGTTTTGAATGTTGATACTATGTTATGAGACATATGTTTAATATTATCTCCAGAGGCATTATCAATGGATGGATTAAGGTATTAACTTTATCCATATGCATGTAATTTATGTATATTTGTTAAGTTAATGTTGATGTAGTTAGCTTATCATTATTTAAATTTTGTTCAAATTATAGGGGTTTAACGATAAAACATAATTCCCACAAGAAGATCTAGATGACATTTGATCACGTTGGGATGGTGTCTTCCTATCTTATCATGAATTTCATAAACAATAGTTTTTATTGGTTGTTGTAAGCATTGTGTAGAGGTTTTTGTCATTATAGGTGCAAATATGTATAAGTTCAATTTTGTATAGGTTCTCTTGGTAAAGATTTTGTGTATCCCAAATGTCATTATAAGTATTATAAATATTGTATATTTGGTATTCTATGTTATATTCTATAAACAATGTACATTTTATAAAGAATGTAAATTTGGTATTTTGTGTTATGCTCTATATAAAATACAAATGATCGAATTTTGTCACATAATTTGTAGATTCGGTGTACAAAAATGATACAGGTCAGTTAAAATGAGATTTAAAACAAACAATAAATGGAAGAAAAAAATATGTTATACCCCTCGGTTATTAAAAACCCGACATAAATACGAATCTTTTTCCCTCGGATATTAACAAAAACTAAAATGTATATGGCGTGTGCTACATAGTTTTGAAAATAAAAAAATGTTATTGTTGGGGATCGAACCAATAAATTTTCAATTATCCCTTTGGTTATTAAGAAACCGAGGGCTAAGGTGACAGGTTTTCATGTTGTCCTTCATTACCTTGCTTGTCTAACCGAGGTAAAAACCCTTTCGCGTTTGAGATAAAATGGGTATATTTGTAGTAGTTAACCCGCAACTACACGGGTGGTTCTAAGTATTGATATCTCAAAATCATGGTATCTACATCAATTGGATGTCAAAATTTCTTTCTTACATGGCAACATTAATGAAACAGTATATATGCATCAACCTCCATGTTTTTGTGATCCTCAACATCCTGATTATGTATGCTTACTGGAGAAGTCTATGTATGGCCTTAAGCAAGCACCTTGTGCCTAGTAACAATGTTTTACTAAGTTTGTTACTACCTTGGGCTTCTCACATATTGCATGTGATCATTCCTTGTACATTTATCATAGTGTCAACGACATAGCATACATCATCTTCTATGTAGATAACACTATTCTTACTACCTCGTCTGATCCTCTTCATTAATCCATCATGTCTAAACTCAGCTTTGAATTTGTTATAAAAGATGTGGGTCCTCTCTATTACTTTTTGGGTATCTCAGTTGCTAGACATTCAAGTGTCATATTTATCTCTCAACATAAATATGCCGAAGAGATAATTGAGTGAGCTACCATGTCATCTTGCAAATCAATTTCTACTCTGGTGGACACTAAAGTAAAGCTTAGTAGACTCTTAGGTAATTCATATCATGATACCTCTAAATTTCAAAGTCTTGCAGGTGCATTGCAATATTTAACTTTCATGAGGCCTGATATAGCTTATGCCTTCCAACAAATGTGTTTCTTTATGCATGATCCACGAACACAACACATGACTGCCTTGAAGTAAATTATTAGGTACATTATGGGTTCAATCACCCATGGTTTTCATATATCTCCTTCCCTAGTTGATACACTCACCACATATATTAATGCTGACTGGGGAGGCTATCAAGATACTATAAGATCCATGTCCAGATATTGTGTCTATCTTAGGGATAATTTAGTCTCTTGGTCTGTAAAACGACAACCAACCTTATCCCGCTCTAATGTTGAAGCAGAGTATCGTGGTGTTGCTAATGTTGTTATTGAATCATGTTGGCTTCAAAACCTATTATTAGAACTTTAGTGTCTGGTCACAAAAGAAACTCTAGTCTATTGTGACAACGTCAATGTCCTCTACTTGTTAGGTAATCCCATCCAATAACAACACACAAAACATATTGAAATGGGTATCCACTTTGTGCTTGAAAATGTTGATAAATGTCAAGTACGTGTTCTATATGTCTCGTCTCATTACCAAATAACCGACATTTTTATAAAGGGCCTTTCGTTGTAGTTATTTGATGACTTTAGAGATAGTCTAAACATTCAACAACCTTCAATTTCGACTAAGGGGGCGGATTAGAATATAAAGTATTCATTGTATCAATTATTAGCTTTGATGTACCAATTATTAGTATCAATATGCATTGATGTATATTGATTAGAAAATTACCTGGATGAGTCAACCATGACTCAACATCACTGTATATATTAATTACTATATAATGAAACAATCAAGATATAAAATTTTATTACACCTCTAATATTAATGTCGAGATTCGAGCCATTTCTCATGGTTTTGATGTTGTTTGGAATCATGGTTTCAAAAATGTGATTTGTGAGTTTGACTCTTAAACGACTTTAAAGTTTATTCAAAAATGTGTGTCTTCTACTCATCCTTATGCACTTCTGTTGGATTACATACAATCCCTTATTTATAAAGAGTGACAATTTGTCTTTGTTCACACTTTACGCCCCGGGAATGCTAGTGTCAATTGGTTACTAAATCAAAAATCTCACTTGTTTAGAAACTAAAAAGTGTTTTCTATTTGTCTCTCTTCTTTAATTAATATCTATTTAGTAGACTCTATATAAAGTCAATTTTCAAAAACATAATTTTCTTTTCTTTTTTTTCATTATTAAAAAAATACTAATAATTAATCACTAATAATTTATTAATAATTTATGGAGAACATAACTTTTTTACATAATCATTTAAAATATTTTAAAATTCATTTTATATTTTAAAATGGTGTTAAAGTACTTTATTAGCCGAAAATGTAAAAAAATTTACACTAACGATTCATTTCATAGTTCAATTCAATATATCCAAGAGTTCACAAGGATTTCTGATTTCAACTATAAAAGAAATTTAATTTAACAAAATATAAATATAAATTTATTAAAAGGCAAATACAAAATTATAGTTTTTTTTTTTAATCTCGATAGTTTGTTCTTTAGATCTGTTTAAAGATTACATTTCTTTTTTTTTCCTTAATTTTTATTATTTTGAAATTATTATTTTACTTGAATCAAAAAATAATAATTATATGTAATATTAAAGAAAAAACTTGTCTTTAGTGTAGTATTTTTCTTCTAACTATGTTGTTCATCAAACTATAGTATTTTTAAATTTTATTATTTGATAATATTATTTAAATTTTTATTTAAAAAAATCATCCAAGTGTCATAGGATCAATTCCACTTCAAGAAGTTTCACATTATGGATTATGAAAAACTTGTTGATAATACTTGAAATATTTTCGGTCCTACTGCAAATGTTAAATTGGCTAGCATCAAGGAAAAATACATCACTTTTAATAAAGAAGTCTTTGGTAATATTTTTAAGAGGAAAAGACAGGTTGAGGTTTATATTAAAGGTGTCCACTAGGAGTTAGATATCTCTTAATCATCTGATATCATTTAATTGGGAAGAGAGCTTCAAAAATAATTCTAAGTTATTTTAGAAGAAAAAGAACTTTTATGGTTTTAAAAATCTAGAGAAAATTGGATCAAATTTAGGAATAAAAATACCAAATTCTATCATGCTCAAACGGTGATTCAGAGAAAAAGGAACAAGATTACTAGTCTAAAAATTAATAGAATTTGGTGTTCTATTGATGAGACTTTAAAGAGGGAAACCTCTAATTTTTTCAAGAAGATATTTAAATCTAATGTTCAATGTGATCCACATAGCCTCTTACTTCATAACATTCCTTAAATTCCACATGTTTTTCACAATACTTTATGGATTTCAACCCATTTTCTTTACTACATACTGATATATTGTAGGAGGTGATGTCTGAAAATTAGTGTATGGTGCTTTTTCTTTTGATCGCATCCATGGTGAATTTGCTGAGACCCTTATCATTCATATCCCTAAAATTGACGAACCTCAAAATCTCAGTAATTTTAGACACATTAGTCTATATAATGTTCTCCTCAAACTTGTCTTTAAGGTCTTGGTTTGACGTATTATACCGCATTTGGAAACCCTCGTTGGCCCTCTTCAGAGTAGTTTTATTTCTCAATCGAGGCACTGCAGAAAAGATTAAATCTTGACAAGTTGTGGGTTTAGTTATTATCCGCTAGATATAATTATGTAGCCCACGTCCTAAAGGAGAATAATTATGATAGAGCATCATGCACATGGTGTTCTATTTCTAATGCAACAAATGCTTTTAATCTGGGTTTTATCACCAGAGTAGAGAGAATGGACATTTCCATTTGGTATGATAAATGGCTTCTAAATGGTAGAATTTGTAACAAAATTCTTCAGTGGATCAGTAGTATATGCACCTACATCTCATGGATGTTTGCATTTATGGTACTTGGAACTTTGACATCATCTCCACGCATCTTCCTCAGGACATAAAAATAGAGATGGGTAGTGTCTTCAGCATCAAGTACTTATTCTACCAAGTCAACTTATTTTTGGTTAACTTTGATGTCCAATTCCTCTCATATTCAAATAATGACTTGGTCTTGGATTTGGAACCTCATGTTACTTGAAAATATTTGTGATTTATTTTAGATCATCATGCATGGGGAGTTACTTACTAATTATACATGGGTCACTCATCACATGTCAACATATGCCTTTTGTTATAGATATGGTGTAACTAATGGAACCATCTTACATACTTTTGAAGATTTCCCTAAGGCCATGTAAGTTTGGAATAGTTTCAGTTTTCCATCTCGTATTCATTTTTATGAAGATGATGTATAATTGAATGGAACTTAATGCGGTTGTCAATATTGGCCTTTTGTTTCTCATTTGTTGTTGGGTGGTTTGAAAATCTCGTAACGAAGATTCCTTCAAAGTGAACAATCGATCTCTTTAGAATATTCTTAGCCAAATAACGATTTTTTTACACTCTACCAAGCATGATTTTTTATCAAAACTATGAGAAATGGTTTGAAACTCGACATTAATATTAGAGGTGAAACCATAACTTTCTACGAAATATACGATCCAACCTCTAGAAGAGTTTCTCAAAAGATCACTAAAATCTGATGACCCTGGATTACCAATGAGATGGTGTATACTTACTTTGATAAAACAAATTCCCACTTCAATACTATAAGATTATTATAGAGAAAAGGTACTTTGATTTTAGTTGCTTTGATTATGATATATACAAAAAAAATCAACTAAGATAAAATTGATATTTAATTAACCACAACATAAAAAGATTTAATTCATATGAACAAAGAATATAAATACTGTCAATAATCTTCATATTTTAATTAAAGTTTAATCTTAATTTTAATTATTTAAAAAAACAATTATGAATTGTTGTAATAGAATATAAAAAATTAAATTTATAGAAAAATAAACTAACAGTATAGTAGTATTGTTTATCAGAAATGAAAATTGGATTCATCCCTAATAGATACTCACAAAAATTAAGAAAATTTGTATAATGGATACACACATGGGCATGTGCAATTATCCACTAAAATAAATGGGTATGGTGTGGGTACGAATACTTAATTATCTACCCCGCTAGGGCTAAAATGAGTTGAGTCGAGTAGAACTCACCTCAGCTCGTATTGACTCGATAAGAATTGGTTCAACTCAAAATTCAACTTGAGTTTGATCCATACTTTTTTTAAGCCCGAGCTCGACTCATTTTTGTAGTTGCATGTCTCTATGATCTGATTATTTTGTTACTTGTCTTATTGCTTTCACTTGTGTCTTTGCTTCGACTCGTTTAGTTTCGTTCATGATTGCATTTTTCATGTTTAGCATGCATAGAAATTTAGTTAGAGTTGATCTTATCTAAATTCTTTTTGATCAATAACATATGATAGTGAAATGAATTCACCTTGTGTTTTTGGACAAAATTTGTTTCAAGGTTGTTGTGAAAAACGATACCTTGAAACAAAGTATAAATGGTTTTTTTATGATCAAGAAACACACAAGGGTTAGAGTTAACGGGAGAAATAAGAAGAATAACAAGGATTGGTTATAATTGATATTCTTTAGTTTCTCTTTAAACAGATTACAAGTACTCAAGAATAACAAATAACTCTCTCACCCTAATTAGGACTTGTCACACCACCCTTAAGATGAGAGACTAGTATGTTATTTATAATAAAATCTAACATACTAAACTAATGGTTTTTTTTTTAACAATTATCCATTACAAGCTAACTTAAACAATTGGATCCTTAACACAAGGCCCAATTCAACAACTACATACTAGAACACATTTCAACTACAGCATGTAGGCCTTTCACACCAGCATGTGAGAAGATTTTGACAACATGCTAAACTAGAGTTCGATCCAATATCTCATAAATCCCCACCTTGGATCTAACTCTATAACATCAAGAAACAAACTAGTTTTCTTCGTGAAGCTTTATCAATTGCATACAGTGGAAAAACTTACAACTGGGCAACGTCTTGGTGATCATATCAGCAATATTATGATCTATCTAAACCTTCAACACATGGACTTCTCCATGCTTGATTATCCCTCTGAAGAAATGAAGCCTCAAATCAATGTGATTGGTTCATTCATGATAGGCTGAATTCTTTGACAGGTGTATTGCACTTTGACTATCACACTTAACAGTGATACTTTGACCTTGAAGTTTCAACTCCTTTGCAAAACCTTCAAGCCACATGCTTCTTTCACAACTTTAGTTAGAGAAATATATTCCGCTTCAGTGGTTGATAAGGCAACAACCATCTGAAGTGTTACTTTCCAACTGATTGATGTGTCAAACATAGTGAACACATATCCAAAAATAGATTTTCTAGAATCCATAAAACCTACATAATCATAACCAACATATCCTTCTACTTCTGTTTTACTATCTTCACCAAGTCTCCACTATAAATTAGGATTTTATTCAGAGACCCATTTATGTACCTTAGAATCCACTTCAATGCTTGTCAATGGGCCTTTCTAAGATTCGTCATGTACCTGCTTACAAGACGTAGTGCATGTGTTATGTCGAGTCAAGTACAAACCATAACATACATTAAAGAATCCATTATATTAGCATATGGGATGCTATTCATATAAGCTCTTTCGACATCAGTATTGGGACATTGATCTATACTCAGCTTGAATTGAGGGTTTGTCGGAGTCACAACAGGCTTTGAATTTGACATACTAAACTTTTTGAGAATCTTCAGTAAGTATGCCTCTTGAGATAAGCATAGTTTTGATTGCTTTCTATCTTATTGGATGTCAATCCCAAGAATCTTGGACGCAAATCCCAGATCCTTCATTTCGAACTCCTTATTGAGTTCAGCCTTCACCCTCATTACATCTTCGACATTGTTGCTTGCTCATCAAGATTGTTTCATCTAGATCACCATACAAGATTGTTTCATCTGTTCCAGTTCAAGGTTGAACTGTGCCACAGTGGCAAGTAACATTCGAGAACGTAGTCTTCACATCCATCTGTTCCAGTTCAAGGTTGAACTGTGCCACAGTGGCAAGTAACATTCGAATGGAGTTGTACTTCACAACAAGAGAGAACACATCATTAAAGTCGACACCTTATTTCTAAGTGAAACCCCTAGCGACCAATCTTGTCTTATATCTCTTCAACGCCACTCCTTTGGTTCCTTTCTTTACTTTGAAAACTCATTTACTGCTAACTAACCTTATTCCAACAGGTTTCTTAATCAGTTCCTAAGTGTTGTTATCATGAAGAGATTTCATTTCATCATTTATTGCCTTCAACCATTTAGTCTTATTTCGAATCCTTATAGCTTCTTTATAGTCTCTAGGTTCTTCGTCTCGAACCTCACTTGCAGTGATTAAGGCATAAGTTATAATATCTGCATACCCAACTCTTTGAGGTGTCTTGATGACTCTCCTCGAACCGTCTCTTGATAGCAGGTAGTCATTATCAGTCACCTCATCTTCGATAACATCTTCTCCTCCTTCTTTGACTTTATCTAGGATATGCAATTCTGCATCAACATGCTCCATCTTAACTTGAATCTCTCCCTGTTCCAGCTCTTCGTTAGCATCATCAGTTTTCTTGAAGGATATCTCAGCTTCATTGAAAATTACATCTCGACTAGTGATACACCTTCTTTGACCTGGCTCTATGCATCATAGCCTATAAGCTTTGACTCCTTCAGGGTATCCCATGAACATGCACTTCAAAGCTCTAGGTTCGACCTTGTCTTGCCTAATGCGAGCATAGGCCACGCAGCCAAATACTCTCAGTTTGTCGAGATCTGGTGGATATCCCGACCAAACTTCTTCAAGTGTCTTCATATCTAACACAGTCAAAGGATATCTATTTATCATATATGTTGTTTTCGAAACAGCCTCAGCCTAAAACACCTTCTTTAATCCAGCACTAGTCAACATGCATCTAAATCTTTGAAAAATAGTACGATTAAACCTTTCTGCCAAACCATTTTACTATGGAGTACCTGCAGTAGTTTTGTACCTTGCAATACCTAAGGCAACACACAAGCTGTTGAACGCCTCATTGTAAAATTGAAGGCCATTGTCGGTTCTCAACCTCTTGACCTTTCTGCTGGTCTGGTTTTCGACCAGAGTCTTGCAACCTTTGAAATTCTCAAAAGTTTCATCCTTAGTGTTTTAGATGAATACCCATAACTTTCTAGAATAATCATCGACTATGGATAGAAAATACCTTGCTTCTGAATGTGATAGACACCTTGCAGGCCCCCAAAGGTCAACATGGATGTAATCAAGGGATTCATGAGTTCTTTGTTTGCCTTTGTTGAACTTCACTCTGCAAGATTTTCCAAGTACATGGGGTTCACAAAATTTTAGCCTTTCAAATTTGTCTCCTCCAAGCATATTTTGTTTCCTCAATTCGACCAGACCCCTTTCACTGACATGGCCCAATCTCATGTGTCAAATTTATGTCTTCGACAAAGGTTTCATGGATGCAACATTCATCAGACCACTTACAACTTCGGCCTTAAGGATATACAAGCCTTGTTTCCTCACGCCTCTCAAGACTTTTTTCAACCCCTTCATGACTCTTAGGATACTTTTCTCTCCTTGAAAAACATATCTCTTCTTGTCGAATTCACCAAGAGAAATCAAAATTTTCTTCAAATCAAGTACATACCTGACTTCAGTCAATAACCTTATTGACTCGTCATGGAGCTTGAATATCACAAATCCAATACCTACAATTTTGCAAGCTTTATTATTTCTCAGTAGCCCTGATCCACCATATTGATCACATAGCTCCTCAAAAAATTCTCTGCTTGGATTCATGTGCCAAGTGCAACCTGAATCATTAATCCACTCTTTTCTTGAATCGCTGCTTGAAACCACAAGGACATGAGATGAGTCAAAGTCATCTTTAACAATGGTTGTGTTACCATTATCCTTACCTTCACGGTGTTTCAGGAGCTCGGGGAACACCTTTCTTGTGTGACCCTCCTTTTCATAGTGATAGCATCGAATACCAGATGCCTCGCCACTATAAGACATCTGTTGACTTTTACCTTTCTTCTTGTCGAACTTACCATCCTTTCGCAAGAATGTTCCCCTAATGGCCAAACCTTCAGCACCCTTCAAAGGTTTATACTCCTTTTGTTTGTTCAAGTCCTTAGAATACAAGGCTGATTGAACTTCTTCAAAGCTCATGGACTCCCTTCCATACAAGAGAGTTTCTTTGAAGTGAGCATGTGATCTAGGCAAAGCGCATAACAACAACAGGGCTTGATCTTCATCATCAATATTTTCAAGATCAAGAATCATCTAATTGAACATATTCAACTGTTCATCCAACACCTTGTCTTCACTCATCTTGAATGAATACAAAGCTTGCTTCAGGTAGAGTCGATTCACTAGAGATTTGGTCATGTACAAACTTTCAAGTTTCAACCATAACCCCGATGTCGTAGTCTCTTTTGATACTTGTCGGAGAACCTTATCACCAAGGTTCAACAATATTGTGCTGTGGGGTTTCTCTAACATGGTCGCCTTTTATTTTTCCGTTAATGCAACATCCATGGTTGTCTCTCCCTTCAACGCTTCCAAACAACCCTGTTGAACCAGTAGGACTTTCATCTTCAAGCGCCACAGACCGAAATCGCTCACTCCAGTGAACTTTTCAATCTCATACTTTGTTGAAGGCATCTTCCTCCACACTCACCACGCCAATTTGTTTTGAAAAATGATACCTTGAAACAAAGTATAAATGGTTTCTTTATGATCACGAAACACACGAGGGTTAGACTTAACGAGAAAAACAAGAAGAACAACAAGGATTGGTTATAACTGTTATTTTTTACTTTCTCTTTAAACAAATTACAAGTACTCAAGAATAACAAATAACTCTCTCACTCTAATTAGGATTTGCCACACCACCCTTAAGATGAGAGACTAATATGATATTTATAATAAAATCTAACATACTAAATTAATGGTTTTTTTTTAACAATTATCCATTACAAGCTAACTTAGGGTACAAACTAACTTAAACAATTGGATTCTTAACATAAGGTCCAATTCGAAAACTACATACTAGAACATATTTCGATTACAACATGTAGATCTTTGACACCCGCATGTGAGCAGACTTCGACGACATGCTAAACTAGAGTTCGATCTAATATCTCACAAAGGTAAAATCTAAAAAAGCTTTTGAAAACTTGAAAATTTGAGATTTTACAAGATTGATTCGAATTAGATAGTTTTACACTGAATTTGTGATTCTGATCATATTAGACAACACCTCACCTTAACAATTAAATCCTGACAAGATTTTTCACTTGATCCTGATCATTTTCCTGGGAACATATTTTGTCTGGTTTGATTCGAATCAAAATTTGTACATGATTCAAATCAATTCCATTTTTCACAAATCATGGTTGATTTTGTTTGATTTGATTTTAATCAAACTTTCAACATGATCCGAGGCAAACTATTTTGCTTAAAATTCGACCAGTTATCGATAATTTGATTCGAATCAAATATTTTTCTTGATTCAAATTAGAAAACTTGTGATTCAAATCACATATTTTCTGATTCGAATCAACTGACATATTTTTCAAATTTTGGGTATTTCTTTCATTTCACTTCATTTTTGCTCATTTGATTCAAATCATATTTCTTCTTTATTCAAACACAACTACCTTTTTTCAACCATTTTGTGAGCTTCATCTCAAGCACATAAAAATCATTTTTTGTCATCATTCAAACATAACATATATCATTCTGTTAAGATTTCTCAGTGTGGTTTTTTGTGAAAATCAATTTTCTCTATTTTGAGTGTTTAAAGTCTTGCTACAAATTTCTCACATTTTCAATTTCAATTGAGTTCAGATCTTGATAACTAGAGTTCTGAGATTGATTGAAGGAGACGCGTACTTGAAACTATTTGGATTGATGATTGTATGAACTCTTGAAAATATTTGTCAAATAACAAGGACCTATGCAGGTTGCTATAGGGAAACATTGAAGAGTGCACACAGGCCAAACGATGACGAACGCCAGGGCACTATAAATCTTTGTATCTTCTCTCTAACTTTACTCTTGCATTTATATTCGTACTGATTGCATGCTAGGTTTTCCAATTCCTTCATATTATATCGTTTTGTTGTTGATAGCGATTAATTACATAAAGCTTAGGTTTTGTTCGAATTGGACAACTAGTCAAGGTAGTATTGTGATTGAGAAATCTGAAAACCAATTGAATTTTGTGATTGAGAAATCTGAAAACGAATTGAATTTAGTAATCCACATTGAACCAATTGTGTACACTTCTTGTGACTATACAAATTGAATCAATTCATACCAAAAGTTTCATTGTTGATAATCTTGAATATTTGTGAAACGAATTGTGTGTTTGCTTGATCATAATCGATTGTATAATTTTCATTTTTGCTTCACACCTTTCGCTCACAACTCATTTTTGAAAACACTTTGATTTTGAAAAAATGTGGTTGCACTTATTAATTTGGGTCTACTCATCCCCTTATAGATTATTTTCCTATTTCCATATTCACACCCTTCAACTCGTTAGATTCATCTCATTAGGTTCAACTCGCTTGCTTCACGAACTTAAAAGTCATTTTTTTTAAGTCTATTTTTTATATATATTTAAAATTAATATTTTTTGAAAGAAAAATATTTAATAAAATAAAAGTTATAAGATTGAAATTTAACTTTTTCTCATAAATTCTTGATATAAAAATTTTATTAAATAAAAAAATTTAATCTTTAATCATGGTATATAATTTTTTTATATGACGTTGATTTTATTTATGTAATTATTTTTAAAAATATTTTGCTTACTTGATTATATATATATATATATATATATATATATATATATATATATATATATATATATATATATATATATATATATATATATATATATATATATATATATATATATATATATATATATATATATATATATATATATATATATATATATATATATATATATATATATATATATATATATATATATATATATATATATGATAAATTAAAATCGTTATATTAAAAGAAATTAGAGGGCTAACATTTGGAGTAAGTATTTAAACATACTCTTAGACCCCATATAGCCCTTCTCATCTATATTTGAGTTGACTTATGAACCTAATGAGTCGAATTATACATAGTTTAAGTTTAGCTCATTTAGTTAACGAACTTAGTTCTTTACTCATATTCAGCTCATTTGCTTCATGAACCTAGTTCAACGATTTAATTGTCGAATTAAGTTTCGAACTATGTTCAAGTTGACTCATAAACCTAATGAATTGAACTATACATAGTTCAAGTTCAGCTCATTTAGTTAACAAACTTAATTATTTGCTCATATTCAGCTCATTTTGGTTCATGAACCTAGTTCAACGATTTAATTATCAAATCGAATTTCAAATTATGTTGGAATTGGTTCAGTTCATAATCAGTCCTACACCCTGCACAATATATATATATATATATATATATATATATATATATATATATATATATATATATATATATATATATATATATATATATATATATATATATATATATATATATATATATATATATATATATATATATATATATATATATATATATATATATATATATATATATATATATATATATATATATATATATATATATATATATATATATATATATATATATATATATATATATATATATATGTTGATCAATTTTATTCAATATATCACTATTAAAATTCTACGCATTTTAAAACAAGTGATTGTTTATTTCAACTCAACAGTAACTTTTTTGAAATGTTGTTAAAAATTAAAAATGACATGATAAACTATAATTGATTAATACTTTTTTTATTAAAAATGCGGATAAACGAGTATGAATATGGGTAATTAAGTATCCATAGAGTACAAGTATGGGTACAAACATTAGTGTCCATGCGTGCATGTATGAGCTCGGTAGAGCTAGCAACGAACTGAACCAACTCCAAAATAGTTCACAACTTAGCTCAACAATTAAATCGTTGAATTATATTCATGAATCAAATGAGTTGAATATAAGCAAAAAATTAAGATCATTAGCTAAATGAGCTGAACTTGAACTATACATAATTCGACTCATCAGGTTCATGAGTCAACTCGATTATATATGAGAATGATTATATTGTCTTTAAGAGTAGGTTTCAAGACTTACTCCAAATCTTAACTCTACATTGTCCCTTCCGTACTAGTTATGGCAGTAAAGCTGACAATTGCATTTAGAGTTATTCTTGTTATATGCATTATGATTTGCGAAAATAACATGTGTAATGAAGATTGCAAGTGTTGTATGCATTTTGTGATGGAAATATATCAATTTCTAGTCATTTTTATTTATTATTTCATTAAATTTGTAAGATTCCTAAATATTTAGATGAAATTGTGGATTTTATGAGACAAATTTAAACTTTAGTTGAGTAGTTTTTGAATTAGACTTTCAAATATATCTCTTAAAAATTTTGTAGTTTTTGAATTAGTAGATTTTTGAGATGAGGTTAAATTTTAATCCGATAACTTTTATTTTATTTCAACTATTTCTTTTAAAAAAATATTAATTTTAAATGTCAAATATAAAAAAAAAGACTTAAAAATGACTTTTAAGCCCGTGAAGCAAATGAAGTGAACCCAATGATATGAACCTACCGAGTTGGACCTAACTATTCGTGAACTTATAACAAGTTAAGTTTGAGCTTAAAAAAACTTTGTGTCGAATTCAAACTGGGATTTGAACTAAATCAATTCCTAATGAGTCGAGATGAGCTGAGGCGAGTTCAACTCGACTCGACTCATTTTCAACCCTAGAGCTCGAGTACCAAAAAATTTTCAAATCACAAGTATGGAGATGGATAAATATAGTACCCTACCCAGTTTATGTTGTTGTTGTTGCTGCTGCTGCTGCTACTACTACTAATAATAATAATAATAATAATAATAATAATAAAAGTTTATTATTATTATTATTATTATTATTATTATTTAACAAAATGAAAGAAAAATGAGAGTAGAGAATGAGTTAGAATATTTGGGCTTACAAAAGTAATCCCCTTAAAGCCCATAGTCCATTTGAAGCCCATATAGTCCATAATCCATTTTCATACCAAATTCTCTTCATTTTCTCTCTCTCTTTTATTTTGAGATTTTATATTATCCAGAATCGTTATCAGAAGCAGAAGCAAAAAAGAAGAGGTTACATACAACAACAATGGTAGCTATGGCTATGGCTTCTCTTCAGAGTTCCATGACCTCCCTCTCCCTCTCCTCTAACTCTTTCTTCGGCCAGACCCTCTCTCCCCTTTTCTCCAGGTACCTCATTCTCTTACTCTCCAGTCATTTAGCTATTTTTATCATTCCACGCGTTTCCTTTCTCCTTTTATCCGCATGATTTTTTTTTTTCAATTCAAGTTCGTTTAAAGACTGCAACTTTATGGGTATCAGCATCTCAATTTTTGTTTTCCTTTTTTATGCCTTTTTTCAATTTTGTGTATCTGCAACTTAATTTTGCTGCAATTTTGATAGATTGTGATTATTTTCAGTTTCACAATGCAATTTTGTCTAGATAATCACAAATTTTGATAGAATTAACACATTTTTCCATCAAAGGCCCTTATAAGAATCTATTCTCCGTTGTATTGCTATTTGATGTGAACTACTATAATGCATGGAATATGAATAATCAAATATTGAATTTGTTTCAGATTTCGATATTACGATATTAGTATTACTCCGTTTATATTTTTAGAGTATGCTCTTTGAACTTATGTGAATTCAAAGCATATTCTCTTACTCCTGTGATGGAAGATCCAGTAATTAATTATAACTATACTATGTTCATTTACTTGTGGCTTGTATTTGTGGTTAGAATTTGGTTCGCTAAAGTTCTGAATTGCTGTTATTGCCTTGTTTTACTGCTGGAATATATGGACAAAACCTTAAACTTGTGCTCGTTTTCAATTTCGATGCGCTGTTTGGTTATCTTCATTTACTGATCATCATATTAGTTCACATGAAGTTTGGTACTACGGAGAATAATTGCTTGCCGTTTTTAATGAATATTCTAAATTCTTGATGCGGCTTTGTATTTTATTTACTCTTTTGATTAGCCATCAAAGTTTGAGATTATTTTAGTTTCTTTTGATCATCATTTGTACCAAAATGCAGTGTTGTGTGGTCAAATAGCAGCGATAACAGTGCTGCTTTAGTTCTATAATATGGCGGATTTTGATGAATCAGCTATATAAAATGTAAAACTATCCTAGTTTTACTATCAGTGCTAGCAGCCACTATTCCAGTTTCTGCTAGCAGATGTGGTGGCGCTAACAATAGTTGAAAAAGAGGATTTTTGGGGATTTTTAAGTAATAAAATTGAATTGTCAATGAGTATTACCCTCAAATTCACTGTATTAATACATAAATCTTTTAATGGGTAGGTTATATTTTGCTTTGATTCCCTTTTTTATTTGTATAGAGCATGCCTTCTTTTATTTATACTTAACCTATTTCAACTACTATGTGGCTTCAGTCATTTGCCTGCTACGTTATCTGCTATTTCACATAGCGGATTTTCAGCATTCTTCTTTTTTCCGTAATTTGCTATTGATAATGCTACCAAAATGCAATAACTCTATCTTGTTCTAATTCTTGTAGACGAAATTCTCAAAAGTTTACTCTACTAACTTGATATGAATTTTATATTTCTGATATGCAGGGTAAGCCAACAGAGAAGAAATGTCTTATTGTAATGAAGGTCAGTATCAAAATTTTGCCTCATCCATGACTAAAATAATTATTCCTTTTCAGATTTTGCTCAATTCAAATATCTTGTTGATACCTAAGACTTAAATCCAGTGACCTCTTAGAATATAAGTTTGATCCGCAATATATATAGTTATACAGAATTTGTGGCCATGTATTGCCTTTTGTGATAAAACTTGTTAAGACATAAGCGCAATACGATAGATACTTCATAGAAACAAAACATTATGATTTAAAAATAGTGTAACTTGACAAAGAATCACCCAAAGGGTATGGCGCAGCTGGTTGTGCAGGCTGAGCATGTGAGGTTGACCTAGGTTAGATTCTCGCATATTACATTCTTGGAAAGGGGCAGAACCTTAATTATGACTCACTTGCGCAGAGATTAGTCATATTAGGTTAAAAGGATTTAAGTTTGTGCGAATACTCTGTGGAACCGCTAGGATGCCAAAAGCTCTAATTATAGCAGGTTCCTCCCAAAAACAATATCTGACAAAGAATCCATTTGAAACTTCTTTTACAGTCAAGCATAAAGCTTTCATATTCTTGTGAAAATGAAAACGAGAATAAACCTTTAAGCAACATAAATATATTGTTTAGCTAGGTTTAGTAATTGTTTCGGCTCATGTATTTTTTTTCCTGTTTCTCCTCTGGCAGCTTAAACGATGGGAGCGAAAGGAATGTAAACCTAACAGCCTTCCTGTGTTGCACAAAATGCATGTTAAAATTGGAGATACAGTGAAAGTCATATCTGGACATGATAAGGGTCAAATAGGGGAGATTACTAGGATCTTCAAACACAACAGCACTGTCATTGTTAAAGACATAAACTTGAAGTCAAAGCATGTGAAAAGTAATGGAGCGGGAGAACCAGGTCAAATAGATAAGGTGATTGTTATCTCCCTTGCTAGAAAAACATTTTTGTAAATTCTTCACACGAGAGTTAGATGATCTCCTATTATATAACACTCTTTTTTGTTTGAGAGAATCTGTGTTTGAATATTTGTTGTAACAATCCTTGGTTGGGTTTTACTTACCTCGCGGCCGAATTTGTGTCGTTTTTCCTTGGGAACTGGAAGGTTAAGAAAAAAAATAAGGTTTAGAAACATGCATTGATGTGTGATTGTCTAATTCATTGAGAAACCATTGTCTTGAATTTCAGATTGAAGCTCCTATCCACAGTTCAAATGTGATGCTTTACTCCAAAGAAAAGGATGTAGCAAGCCGCGTAGGTCATAAAGCTCTTGAAAATGGTAAAAGAGTTCGCTACCTGATAAAAACTGGAGAGATAATTGATAGCGTAGAGAATTGGAAGAAACTGAAGGAAGCTAATAAGAAAATTGCCGAAATTGCTGCCACCTAGTTTTACCGTATTACTTCATGTATTCAGCAGTTATGTAACTCTATACACCTGTATTTTTTTGCTCATTTTATTGTTCAGTGTATATTATGTTATTATTTTGGTTACCTATGTTGATCTTCATACACAACTTAGCAATTGAAATTGTTGTCTTTTTAGAAAGAAAATGTTCTCGACTCTCTCTACCTGCTGGAGAACTGTCTCATGCACACAATTCATACACTTGAGTCTGGTTCCCACAGGAAAGCAATAGATGGAAGGAATTTATAGTGGGGTATATGCTTCAAAATTCTGTAGTCAATCCTTCATCTTGAGAGAGGATAGGCCTTAATAATGTGAGTTAGATGTGTTAAAAGGAGGAACAAAAAAATTTATCTTGTTCATGCTACTTGAATTTTTTCTCTCATGCATCCACTCTGATGCCTAAACCCTTGCTCTGTTGCACGATTAGAAGCAATTGGTATCTCTCTCTTTTTTTACTAATAGAAGCTATTAGAATATTATTATCTTATTACAAATCATAACCACGTTTTGTATCAAATGGATGTTTAAATTATTTTAGAGTAGAGGAGGTTTATGTTAAATTGTTAATCGATTACTTAATTTTGCAAATGGGTGTTTAATTATCTTAGCAGGTTTTTAATTTTTTTTGAAGTAAGTCATATATTGAGAAAGAAAAATGATTACACAGAGAGGGAGACAAGGTTAACCCCCATCAAAATGTAAAGAATTCTCCAGCACAAATACACAGAGAGGGAGGTAAGGTTAACCCCATCAAAATGTAAGGAATTCTCCCGCACAAATATTCTAATAACCATTTCCCCCTGTTTTTGTGCCATAATCTCTGGCACAAATAAATTCATTTTGTCATCTCTTTTTTATTAAGAATTCTCATAGCCAAAATTGTGATTATGTGAAATCAACAACTTCTAAATTTTGAAAATTCAAAATCACTTATAAATATAATTTCTTTCATCTTCAACCTCTAGTTTGATTTTATATCTTAATCATGAAGGTTTGTAATTGTTGGAGAATATGTGTCTTGAAACTAACATTTTTTAAAGGTTTGGTAAAGATTTTCATGAAGTTTGCAAGAGTGTAGTTGCTGTGACTGATGGTGACACATTCCTATAAAAATACAGAAGTGATTTATTATAAGTTTAGGTTTTGTTAAAATTGAAACATATTTGTGTTTTATTGATGATTTGTGTTTTAGTGTTAAAATCTGTGAACTAGTGGTATTAGAATTATGTAATAATTGTTAACTTTTTAAAGAACACATCAGTGTCATTTACAATTTATCAATTTGACAGAAACTTTTTATTATTCTCTTTGAACAATCTAGGGATTTGAAGGAGTTGTGTATTTGTGTTCTTGGTTGACTTCCAATAAAAACATAAGGTCTCTATTTTTGCTTTAGAACTTCCACATTTGAAAAACCATGATATTGCTTTTTGAAAATCGATGAATTTTTTTAAAGGGTTTATTCCACCCCTCTAAACCGTTTTTATACTCCATATTCCTTCCCAATATAATTCACAAAAATAGTTCTACCTATAAATAAGAGGGTTTTTTTCCAAGCAGACATCTTGGCAAGGATTCTATCTATTAGTGATTGCAGGTGAATCACTTTGACTCTCTTTTACAAAATTTGGACTCCTAAGTAATTAAAAGGGAATGTCTCTTTGTTGAAGCTTGTATTGCTTATGATTCGATCTAGTCTTCTATTGGAAATTGCACCAGAGTATATGAAGGACTTTGCAAGGTTGAAAACTTGACATGAGGCTATGGAGTAGTCAAAGAAAGTTTTTCAAAGGCACTTTCATTGGCTAATTTGGATATGCTTCTGCTGAGAACATCTTTAGCAAAGTAGAAAAGAATGAGAGACAATGAGTCTCGTTGTCTTAACTCTCTGGTACATTTGAATAATCCATGCTAAATTCCATCAATGCCAATAGATGGTACATTTGAATAATCCATGCTAAATTCCACCAATGCCAATAGATATACAATATGATGAAAGGATAACTTTGATTCATAAAAAAAAATTGTTGTGAAAAGCCAAAATATTTGGAACCTACATTAGAAAATTCCAACTGATGGTGTCAAAGGCTTTGGGAATGTCCGCCTAACAAGGTTGCCACCATAGTTCTTGTTGTCCAAAATATTAATTGCCTCATATGTTAAACAAGTAAAATCCTTAATGTTCCTGATATGTATAAAGTCCATCTACTCCTTGGGGATTAGAACAGGCATGATTGAGGCAAGCCTGTCTGCTATAACTTTGGAAATGCACAACTATAAAAAATACCTTTTATTTTAGTTGAAAAAAAGTGTTTTTACCTTATTTCAAATAATAAAGTGCGTCACAAAAATATGTCATTTTTTTTCAATTGTAGTTACACCAAGGGAAAAAGTATTTGATCATTGGTTCGATCTCTAACCAGAGAAATTTTGTATTTTTAAAATTAGAAAGCGCATGCCACATATCTCTTGCTTTATGTTATTATCCAAGGGAAAGATTAAGTATTTACCTCAGTTTGAAATAATAACAGAGAAGTAAAACATACAATTATAATTTATTTTAAACTTTAACTTGAACTGTATTTTTTTAGGCATAACCTATGTAAAATTTCGTGACAGAATCATAACATTTTATTTTATAACAGAATAAAACCAAATATACACAGAATACCAAATTATATGGTTTTAAAATCAAATGTACACGTATCCAAAATAGTATACCAAGAGAACCTATATACATATTTGAAAACAACACCATAATGACAAAATACAATACATGTGTAATAAAAAACTTATACATAATGTTTACAGCAAGTCAACAACCAAGAAAAATTAGTGTTGTTGAAATTCACAAAAAGATATGAAGCAACCGACTCAACATTATTGAATATTATTTATATCTTCTTGTGGAAATGGTGTTGAGTCGTTAAACACCTATAATTTCAACAAATTTAAATTAGGATAACCCAAAAACAACAACGTTAAAGATTCAAGAAAAACTATTCAAAGATAAAGGTAAAATTTGAGTATTACATATAATATCACTTAAGCGCTTAAAACGTCTTGCATTGTTCAATCAAGATTATAGTGTAACGAGCATAGCATATTTACATTATTTTTCTTGGGACATTTAATTATTAGTTGTCAATGTGAACTGCATAAACATCCATAATAATTAATAATATGTATAAAATTAATTTATAAAAGAAAACACAAATTCATGTATACTTACGCATGGTAAAACAATTCTATGTAACATTCTTTTTTCTCATGAATCAACTTGTTTTGTATGTACGTCTAGATAGTGTTTGATCTCTGTTTTTAAATTGAATATTGAGTGAGTCTAAGAAACAATATTTTCATAAGTCCCTTTCAACATACATCTCATACATGTGCCTAAAAGCTAACGTAAAAGTCAAATCTTGATGTGAGTCTTGACATTAAAAGTATTTGAAAACAATGATTATAAATTAAAATATATTAATTTATTTGGATTAACTTATTTTTATAGGCAAAGTAGAAAGTAAGATGCCGTGAAATTTGTTGAGCACATCTTGACTCATTTAGTTATGTGTTTGATCCTAAAGAATATTACAAGACTTGGTTTAGGTTTGTTCTGACACATATTATATTGAAGTTACTTTGAAATTGTAAGTCTTGTAGTTTTTGGATTTACTGCATTTTGGTAAAACAACATGTTGTTAGCAAGATGTTGAACCAGATGTTCTGCCATGTTAGTCAGACATCATGTTCTACATGATGTTGTGACATGTTTCAGGACATGTTATATCAGATAGGCAGGGCATAGATATTTTGATAATTTTAGTGTACTCTGATGCACGCGTGGGTGACTTTTATGAAAGTATATTGTGGGAATTTCTGTTATTACAAATTCAGTTACTTTTCATAAAAAGGATTATTGAGCCTTTTTAGGAAAGTTTATATTTTTCTCCTATTATTATGCATGTGGATTTGCAGTCAATTTATACTGATTACTGCTACTTATGCGCCTCAAGAAGTCTAAGTCCAGTAGGTGTGAAGGCTATTTAAAGAGAAGAAAAACCCTATTTGAATAAGAGAGCATATTGTGAAGAATTTAGAGAATTAGGATTAGCATTTATTTTGGTTGGTCCCTACGATTTTCATTTGTTAATTGTATGTCACTCATGTATCTTCTGATGCATTGAATTTGACTTATTGTTCATTGTTCATTCTAAGCTTTTAAGCAAATAATATATTGTTCTTGGTTGAAATTTTTAAGCAAGATCAAGTATTATTTTGGAAGTGCGGTCTTTTGTGTTGTTATTCTGTATATAGTCATTGGAATTGTGATTGTTTGATATCACTGAGGTAATTAGGGAGTGAGAGTGGTTCTCATATCTAGGAGTTCTTAGGTAGAAGTTGAATTGGGTAGGGATTAAGTGAGGGGTTATAAATTGAGATCATTCAACTTTAAATTAATACTACTGATAGTGGATTTCCTTCCTAGCTTGGTAACCTCCAGATGTAGGTGATTTGCATCGAACTGGGTTAACAATTCTGGTGTTGGTTTTAGTTTTCTGTTATTTAAATTCTTACATATTTGTTTGTGTGATCAAACTTTTGTTGATTCTGGTGTTGTGACATCTGTCTCGACATCAATAGTTGCGTACCAAAGTTTCAATTGACATCAGAGCAAATCACCCTATTCTATTTTTGGGTCAACTATATGGAGTTTGTATTCTGGTACTGTGGACAAGGAAGGAGGATGAAATGTTAATAGGTCTTCAGCCGTGGATGACACTAATTATGACTATTGGAAGGCACGTATGGTTACTTTCTTAAAGTCTATGGACAACAAAACATGGAAGGCTATCATCAAAGGTTGGGAATACCTTATGGTAAAGGATAAGGATGGAAAACAAACCTTGAAGCCAAAAGAGGATTAGCCTAATGAGGAAAATGAGACAACTCTTGGAAACTCCAAAACATTGAATGTTTTGTTCAATGGAGCTGAAAAGAATATGTTTAGGCTGATCAACACTTGTATTGTGGCTACCAAATTTCAGGACTTTAACTTCTCACTACCAAATTTGAGAACTTGAAGATGAGGGGGATGAGAGTATTCATGACTTTCACATGAATATACTTGAAATAACCAATGCTTTTAGAGCCTTGGGAAAAAACATATCAAAAGAAAAGATGGTTAGAAAGATTGTTAGGTCTCTTCTTGAGAGATTTGATATGAAGGTCACAATTGTTGAAGAAGCCCAGGACATAAGTAAACTAAGGGTTGATGAACTTATTGGGTCTCTCCAAACCTTTGAATTAGCCATGAGTAACATATTTGAACAAAAGACCAAGAATATAGCTCAAAACAACATGGATGAAGAGATTTCTAAAGCCATTATTCTTCTTGGGAAGAAGTTCAATAAGATTCTGGAAAATATGGATAAGAAAATTGAAACAGAAGTTAAGGACATTGTTTCAGACATCAATGATGGTCTTTAAAAAAAGGTTGGAACAGAAAAGGAACGAAGTCCAAATCAAGTTATTCACTGTCATAACTGCCAGGGTCTTGGTCACAATGAATCTGAATGTCCAACCGCTGCCAAAACTCAGAAGAAAGAGAACCTTACTCTCGGGACTGATGAGTCTGATGTCATTAATGATAAAATTGGTAAAAAAAAGTTACTACTCTCTCTAGTATGTGTATCTCAAATAGAGACATCAGTAATGAAGAAATTACTTATGAAGAACTTGCTGCCTCTTACAAGAATCTTTGTGTAAGAAGTGAAGAAGTGTGAAAATTAGAAAAAAGGCAGAAGAGCCTTATAGCACATCTTTAGGAAGAGAGAAAAGATCTTCTGAGTACCATATCCAATCTTCAAAATGAGATAAACCAAATGTCTATTAAGGTAGAAAGTCTAGCCAATTTTAGAATGTTGAACAATGAATTTGGTGTTTTGAATGAGACTTTCCAAGTCGAAAAAGAAGGTAGAGTTTTCACTAATATAGGGTTTAACTATCAGTTTACAAAGAATCAAAGAAAAATCAATGGTACTAAGGGGGAGGTGTCTAACCAAATGTTATAACATCCTGCCAGACCTCAGAAAACCCATATCAGAAGTAAGCTTCAGCCTTGGAAATATCATTACTGTGAAAGATATAGTCACATAAAACCCTTTTGCTACAAACTGTATGGATACCCTAAACTCTGGCACAAGACTAAAGATAATCATGTAGGGATTAAAGGAAAATGGGAGATTGGTATTGTGGACATAGTTCTAGGTCTATTACCTCATATGTCTCCAAAAGGCTCCTCTCAAATTAACTAGTATGCTGATACTGAGCAGACAAGTGTTAAAAACTATTTGGTTAACAAGATCTCTATGTCACAAATTCTGTCAAATTCTGCAGTGGTACAAATAAACAGAATGAGGACATATCCAAGAATGATTGTTGCATTCTCAATTGAGAAAGTATGACTAAAAAAACTATAGAAATATCCTTAGACTGAAAATTGAGAAGAAAAACATAATGTCTAACCTGATGCTGGGACATTTCAATCAGACAAAAAATATCAGGGTAAAACTGGAAATTCTGTTTTATGAGCAATTAAGGGAGTTATTAGTAGGTGCGTGTAAAAATGATTATTTTTTTAACACGGCATGACTCTCATTATAAATTATCACTTTCTTGCCATACTTCTCAGAATCACGTAGAATCTCCCTACAACTACCCCATTGTTCTCTCATACCTAAACAAACTATTCATCTCTCATTACCTCAACATGCAATCTGATTCCTTGATATCAAACATTCTTATATCTACTCCAAGCAAGAGTTATGAAGAAAATAATATGGAAACTCCTGCAAAATATAGGGTTTCACATTCAACAACTGAGGCCTTTTCGCCAGATGTCATTATTGATGCTTTACCTCTCTCTGTTGTTCATCCTTAAGAAAGTGTCAAATCCTCTAGACGCAAGAAAGTTAAGACCTCTAAGGTTAGTAAAGACTCTTGTTTTTCAAAATACGGTCATAAACTCCGTAGTTCTAGGAAGTCTATAGTCATTGGTACAAAGAAACCTCTATCTATGAAAAGTTTGTACCTTGATCCTCTCCCTACTAGTCAGGAAAATCTAGAGTCTAACCCTAAGATAACTACTAATCCCACTATTCCTGAAGTCCTAAGTATGAATATTATTAAGGATACTAATGACAAGGTGATCACAGACAAAGTTGATAATAAATTTTGTGATATTGCTGAATAGGTCCATAAAAATAATGTGTTTAAGTCTGTTAACACTGGATCCAACACTAAGTCTGATGTTGAAACATCCTTGGCCCAGACAGAACATAGAAACTCTATCATAGATGGGGTTGAGAAGGCAAACACTAATAGGAAGCTCCACAAGCTTGTGGCCAGTGTTCTAAAAGAAGCTCGATGGGAGACTAAACAAAATGGTTCCACTATAGTGTCTGGTCAACATGAAGGGAAACCTACGAGTTTTCAACAAAGAGAGGTGGTTGCAAAAATTGTGTCCTTTAATGCTCCTGAGCAGCATAATCAAGTAGAAGTGACTACCAGAGATCGAAGTGAGACAAGCAAATAAATAATGATGTTTGATGACAAGGAAGAAAATAACTTTGAACCAAAGACTCCTACAACTGTCAATATGAGTTCAGATGATGAAACAGTGGCAACAAGTATTGCAAAGAATATAAAAAGGAGGAAAGGAAAAACTGATATGTCAATAAGAAAACAACATGGGAAGTCTAAGAAAAAACCTAGTGTATGACCTGAGAAAAGCTAGAGCGGGGTGGGGTCCCCTGTTCCAAAGAAGAAATCGTTGAAGAGGAAGAAAATTCCTTCGACTTTGAAATTGAAATGCATGTTGAATCTGATGTCCAGAACATTGTATCTTCTGGCAGAAAGGTTGTTGCAGGAAAGAAAATACTTGACAATATTCCTGATGTGACCATTGATAACATCTCCTTTCATTTTGTGGAAAGTGTTGAAAGATGGAGGTTTGTCTGTCAGAGGAGGATAGCACTTGAAAGGGAACTTGGTAAGGATGCTCGTGAGCTCAAAGATGTAATGAGTCTCATTAAACATGCCGGGTTGATAAGAACTGTAGTTGGGATTGGGAAGTGCTATGAAATGTTGGTAAAGGAATTTCTAGTGAACATCCCTGCAAAATGCAATGACAATAGAAGTAATGATTATATGAAAGTTTATATGCGGAGTAGATATGTTGAATTCTCTTCAGAAATCATCAATAGATATATGGGAAGAAGTGTGAAAGAACAAGCTGAAATAGAAGTAAGTGATAATGTGATTTATAGGGAAATCACTGCTAATCAAGTGAAGAGCTAGCCTAGAAAAGGAAAATTGTCAGTAGGAAATCTAAGTGTCAAGTATGTTGTACTTCACAAAATTTAAGCTACAAATTGGGTGCCTACAAATCACTCCTCTGCCATTTCTAATGGATTGGGTAGATTCATCTATATCATTGGTACTAAAACACCATTTAATTTTGGTTCTTATGTGTTTGATCAGACAAATCACTCCTCTGCCAATTACTTTCCCCTCTCTGATTTGTGGAATTATCTTAAGTGAGTATCTTGGTATTCTGATAAGTACTGATGTATCTTGCAAAAGGAATTGCGCTTGTCCCTACACTATAAATAGTTTAAGGGACATATGTCCCCGACATTGTCAGAATATCTGACATAAAAGATGCTACTGCTACATTCAAAACAAGTTTAGTGTCTAAGTTGAAGGCGACATGCAAAGAGTTGGAAGCGACTATAAAGAGCTGTACTACTAGAAAAATAAAGCTAGAGGGACTTATTAAAGCTCTGTCTGAGGAAGGTCCAGGTGAAAAATTGGCTGAAGTAGAAGAGAAAAACAATGATGACTAACACCTCAACAGTGAAGATGAGAGCCCTGAAGGTTAGAGCTAGTTGAGGTTTTCCTTGTACTATTTGGGAATGTACCCTTTGTGACTGTGTTTTGTTTCTGTTTGCACTTTTTTGCCATTTTGGATGTTTTACTGGACAAAGTCATGAACTTTTTTGTGTTTCCAATTGTTTTTTGTGTTTCCAATTGTTTTTTGTGTTTCCATCTGAACTTGTGTTGTATGCATTTTGTTTCTTTTGTGCTTTCATTATGTGTGATTCTATTTATGTTTACATTTACTTATTTCCTTTTGTTAATTTTTTTTAATAAAAAGGGGGAGTAAATTATTGTTTTATTTTCTGTCTCTGATGTTAGATCAGATGTCATGACTTTATGTCATGTGTATACTACTACTTAGGAAGAGTAATTGTTTTTTTGTTGCTTATGTGTAACTATTGAGAGAGAGCATGATATTCTGCCATGCCTGTTATTGCTGATGAGAAGATGTGGAACTCTTTGTTGTGTCTGGGAGAATTTATTCTTCTTTACAGTAGGTTGTAGTCTTTAGGGGGAGTGAGACTGAGGTGGTTGCTGCTATTTATAGGAACTTGAAATTGCTCAAGTTTTTTGTTTTTTTTTTTGTTTTCTTCTTCAGGGGGAGTACTGATTATGTGTGACAGGGGGAATGATGTACCTGTTTGTTGTCTGTTTTGCTGTTGCAAGATTGCAGTTTGTACAGAGCTTACATATTCTCATGTAGCTTGTGTTGTTTTATGATGTCAGACCTAATGTCTTGACATTGTTTTGTCTAGTGTTCTTTATTGGTTTGACAACATTATGGTTCTTGGGTTTCTGTGTTTCTATGTTTTTGTTTCTGCTTTGTGTATCTCTAATGCGAGCTATGGTTATTTTAGCCAAAATTTGCCAAATGGGGAGATTGTAAGTCCTGTGGTTTTTGGATTGGTTGTATTTTGGTAAAACAACATGTTTTTAGCAAGATGTTGAACCAGATGTTCTGCCATGTCAGTTGGAGATCATGTTCTACATGATGTTGTGACATGTTCCAGGATATGTTATACCAGATAGCTAGGGCATGACTATTTTGGTAATTTTAGTGTGATTTTTGAGTGTGTTTTGATGCACATGTGGGCGACTTTTATGGTAGTATACTGTGGAAATTTCTATTATTGCAGATTTTGTTACTTTTCATAAAAAGGATCCTTGAGCCTTTTTAGGAAGGTTTGTATTTTTCTCCTAATTATTATGCAAGTTGATTTGCAGCCAATTTATACCGATTGTTGCTATTTGTGCGCCTCAAGAAGCCCAAGTCCAGTAGGTCTGGAGGCTATTTAAAGAGAAGAAAAACCCTATTTGTAAAAGAGATCATATTGTGAATAATTTAGAGAATTAGGATTACCCATTGTTTTGGTTGGTCCCTAGGATTTTTGTTTGTTAATTGTATGTCACTCATGTATCTTATGATGCATTGAGTTTGATTGATTATTCATTGTACACTCTAAGCTTTTAAGCAAATAGTGTGTTATTCTTGGTTGAAGCGTTTAAGTAAGATCAAGTATTATTTTGGAAGTGTGATCTTTTGTGTCGTTGTTCTGTATACAGTCACTGGCATTGTGATTGTTTGATATACCTGAGGTGATTAGGGAGTAAGATGGGTTCTCATATCTAGGAGTTCCTAGGTAGAAGTTGCACTGGATAGGGATTAAGTGAGGAGTTGTAAATTGGAATTGTTTAGCTTCGAATTAATACTACTGATAATGGATTTTCTTCTTGGCTTTATAGTCCCCAGATGTAGGTGAGTTGCATCGAACTAGGTTAACAATTCTAGTGTTGGTTTTGGTTTTATGTTAATTAAATTCCTGCATCTTTGTTTGTGTGATCAAGCTTTTGTTGATTATGGTGTTGTGACATCTATCTCGACATCTGTAGTTGCATACCAGAATTTCAGAAATAAAAATTTAGTTGTAGGAAACTTGTTGAGCAAGATTTTGTGCACATGTTGAGTGACATCCTTACGTGCGTGCTACTCAGATTAGATTATGATTCACTTTATATTTATTCAAGATTTGTTTTTGTCAAAGATTTGAAAAATGATGTATTTATGTGGATAAGATCTTAATTGAACATGGTTTAAATAAGAGATTTGGGTTTGCATTTTTTAAAAGATTTTAAGTTCATTTATTTAAAGAAGATTTGCTTCCTTTTATATCCAATCAAAGATTTGAATGATTATATATTTGGATTTGAAAAATATCTAATTTTAGCAAGATTGCGTTTGGAGTGCTTATTTGTTCAAGATTTGTATAAATTGAGGATTTCAATCTTCATAATAAATATTTGATCGATAATGTTTATTTTTAGGAGATATTATCTGAATCAAATTCATCAAGATTGATTTAAATATTTAGATTAATTTTGTAAGTGATCAATCAAGATTGGAAATCAACATTATTGAAGATTGATCTCTTATGCTTTTTAGAATATAAGTCATATTCAAGATGAAAATCCTACAATGATTTGGAGCTAAACTTTGCATGACTATTTAAAGATCTCACCTTCTTTATGAAGACTCATAACTTCAGAGAAAATATCTACTCTATAGGAGAGTTTTTAGTTTAGTCGTTTTCTTTCTTAGTTTTGTGTTGTTAAACTATATTCGCTAGTGACATTCATATTCAGAGGAATAAAGTTTTGTTTTGAGTTGTAATTGCTTAATCATTCTTATACTTTTCTAATTGTTCAAACACTTGGGAGAATGTTTGAGTGAAAGTGATAGGTTCTCAAATTTAGGGGGAGTCCTGATCGAATCTTCGCACGTAGTTGTTCAATTCTATGTTGAAGATGTTCCTTGAAAAGCTGAGGTCTAGATGGTATGATCCATTAAGGCTCCACAAAGTGTTCCCTCATGGGGTAGTTGAGTTGAAGAATAACATTAGTGGAGATATCTTCAAGGTCAATGGCCAGAGATTAAAACCTTATCACCAAAGACAAGAGAGTGGATTGGTGGAAGAGGCTTAGCTCAGAGCACCGTAGACTTGTCATACATTGAGCTATAGACTAGAGGTGGCAATTAAATCCATTAAGGCAAAATCCATCCAATCCATCCATCAAAAAATCCATCCAATCCATCCACCACACAAAAAATAAGTTAATGGATTGGATTAAATCCATCCATTTATATGCATGGATGGATTCAATCCATCCATTTATATGCATGGATTGATTCAATCCATCCAACATATTTTAAGGATCCAATGGATTATTTTTATTTTCGTTAGATTTATTTTTTTAAAATTAGATTTTTTAAAAAAATAATTAAAAAACTATATTTTTTTTCTGAAAAATTTTTTTTAATTTTTTTGAAAAAAAATCTGTTTTTTTTTTCAGAACAAAAAACTGATTTGTTTTTCGAAAAAAAAAACCGACTTTTTTTTTTGGAAAAAAAATCAGTTTTTTTTTCAGAATAAAAAACTGATTTGTTTCTCGAAAAAAAAATTTTTCTCGAAAAAAAACCGATTTTTTTTTGGAAAAAAATCGGTTTTTTTTCAGAATAAAAAACTGATTTGTTTTTCGAAAAAAAACGACTTTTTTTTTGGAAAAAAATCGGTTTTTTTAGAATAAAAAACTGATTTTTTTTCGAAAAAAAAAAATTTCGAAAAAAAAACCGACTTTTTTTTGGAAAAAAAATCAATTTTTTTTTCAGAATAAAAAACTGATTTGTTTTTCGAAAAAAAATAAATTTTTTTCTCAAAAAAAAAACCGATTTTTTTTTTCAGAATAAAAAACTAATTTGTTTTTGAAAAAAATATTTATTTTTATGAAATTAAAAAAATAGTTGGATGGATGGATATCCATCCATTAAAAATATGTTAATGGATGGATTGGATGGATTTTATTCTTAATGGATGGATCGGATTGGATAATTTTAATAAAATTTTAGTGGATTTTAATGGACTAATGGATTGTTTTAATCCATCCATTAGCAATCCAATCCATATCCATCCAATCCATCCATTTTGCCACCCCTACTATAGACGTTAAAAAACTCTTATTGAAAATCAATCTAAGAGAGTTAAAAGTAGTTTTAATTTTAATTATGTGATTTATGTTTCTATTTTGTTTATTTAATTTATTAAAAGTCGTGTTAAAGTGCCAAACAAAAAGAAAGATTTTCCTATAGACTAAGACATGTAAAAAAAAAGAAAAGGAAAATAGCCAAACAAAAAGGAAGATTTTCGTATAGGCTAAGACATATAAAAAGAAAAAAAATTGAAAAAAACTAATCACAAATATATCGTTTAAAGAAAAAAATTAAAAAAAATGTCACAAAATATCATGCTACAAACAAAATGTATATAGTAATTGACATGATAAGAGACTCATAAAGAATAAGAATTAAAAAAAAAGTCTTCACACAAAATATGTGTTGCTTTGCTTGCACTCTTATTTTGAAAATTTTGAGATAAACTAAGCTTAAAAAAACGTATAAAAAATCGCTAGTTACATTACATTACGGTCTAGAATAACCAGTGAATACATACCTACCCAACAAACTTATCTCAACCGTCCACTAAAACAATCCAACAGCAACCATTATCGATCCGCGTCAATCAATTTCATTGGTTCAATTTGCACCTTCAACCAATTGTCACAATATAAAACCTCACAACCGCCAAACCCCATTCGCACACTTAAAATTTTCTTTCGCATCAATCACTTCCCGTATCGAAACCGTTTTTCGAATCTGTGAATTTTTTTTATCAATGGCGGGTAGAGGAAAAACTCTTGGCTCAAGCACTCCAAAGAAGTCGACCTCAAGGAGTAACAAGGCTGGCCTCCAGTTTCCCGTTGGCCGTATCGCCCGATTCCTCAAGGCTGGCAAATATGCTGAGCGCGTCGGTGCCGGTGCTCCTGTATACCTTGCTGCCGTCTTGGAATATCTCGCCGCCGAGGTAATTTTCATCCTGCTTAACTTTATTTGAAATTGTTGTTTTGTTCTTTTCTATTTAGTGTTCAGGTGTCATAACTAGGGTTTTGTAATTGCAAAATTTCCCCCCCTAATTTATTCAAACTCATCGTTCTTGGAGTAATTCTGAATAGTTTCTTTTAAGTTTTCTCCAATTGATTGGAAATTTGGACTTAATTTTTGTGATTTGTGATTAGGTTTTGGAATTGGCTGGAAATGCTGCAAGGGACAACAAGAAGACAAGAATTGTGCCAAGGCATATTCAATTGGCTGTTAGGAACGATGAAGAATTAAGCAAGCTTCTCGGTGATGTTACCATTGCCAACGGTGGTGTGATGCCCAATATTCACAACCTGTTGCTTCCAAAGAAAGCTGGTTCCTCCAAGGGTGCTGGTGATGATGAGTGATTCTTTGATAAAAAGTTGATTTCGTTGATGCAATTACAAAGTTCTGTTCGTTTCATTTTTTTTGTTAGAGGTTGATCTTTGAGATTTGTAGGTTCTGTTAGTGATGTGAATACATTGGTTTCAGATTATTCCCTTTAATTAGATTTGATGAAACTTTATAAACTTGATAATCTGACATTGTTTTCTTGGTAGTAATAGTCAAAAGATTTATGTCTCATTCTTTATGTGCCTTTGATCCAATATGGCCGTGGGTAGCTTTACATTCCTCTTACAGTAGCCTACATGCGAAAAAACCCTCCTATCGTGCGAAATATTATGGCTAAAAAATTCACCTATCATGTGAAATATTTTAGACATGATACAAAGTATTTGAATATGTGATAACCAAAGGATCGTGCTTGTGGTTTTTGAAAACCACTTGATTCATGTAAGAATAGTGCAGAATAAGTGAATTGCCAATGCACCTTTACAAGACATCCAGAACGAATGTATTTTTAGATAACCTATACCAGTTTAGTTAAGTACGTTTTTGGCTTTATAATTATATCATGGTTCAATTTAGTCCATTTAAATGATAGATGTTGGACCAGTGTCAATGTGATAATGACGTTGATGTTGGACCAGTGTCAATGTGATAAAGGTTGGACCAGTGTCAACTTGATAAAGATGTTGATGTTCTTATGTGACTAAGATTAACATCTTAAGTTAAACTCATTTTTATAATGACTGATTTATTTATAATTTTACACATTAAAAAAATTATAGAAATAAAATAGAGAATGCTGTTTTTATTTGAGAGTGATGAAAGTACTAATATTTAAATAGTACAAATAAAAAAAAAAGTTAATTTGCATTGTAAATTAAAATAAATCATTCATTTTAGAATACTTTATTATTTTAAATGAGTACTTCAATATGAGATGGATACCTCTAGAATGTGTCATGATACTTTGATCACATTTTATTTTCAAATTTTATATAATTTTCTCAATTCATTTTTTAAAAACATGGTAAGTCCTTATAGTGGTCCAAGATGAATTCTAGTTCAACTATTTTAGGCTTTCTCTTTGATGAAAAGCTTTTAAATTTTGGTATTCGGCCTTGTACTGATTAATTCAAGAGAGCAAATTTCATCGCCTTCGAATTCCAACATTAAGATTGTTGTCTTTGACTTTCACAAACACAATTAAATCTGCAAAAACAAGTAGCTTGTCAATTACAAAGCCATTCTACTTAATTGTTAACAGACGTCGTATCGGCATGTCCATATAAGCATGTGTTAAATCTACATGTTCCTCAATGAACACTGTGAGATAATTGTCCTAAAAAGGAAGCTTAACTAAATAGTCTAATGGAGAAAAAAATGTTTTTGCACAATAGTTAGAACAAGAGAATCCACCAACATTGTTTGTATCACTTTTGTAAAAAAATTGATATTTATTCTTAGTTTCAGACATGTTATCGATGTATGCAAATGCAAAATGCAAACAGATGCAATGCAAAAAGTTTCGCGGAACTTGAATATTTGCAAACATCTAGGATATGTATCAAAATAAACTCATTTTGGTTAATCAAAAGTGAGGATTACAATCTTAGCACTTCTTACAAGAGTCTTAAACAAAAAGCTAAATAAAAGCTAATAAAACCTTAAGGAAGTTCTCCTAATAGTCTTGCGTTGAGCTTCTCGATATGCTCCTCCAACCGAGTCTTCTCAAAAATAAGTTTATCCACAATCAGTTTTCAAGGAGTCGACTGAGGGCTAGAGGAAAATAAATCCTCTTGCGCCTTTCTTTTCTTGCAAGAGAATACTTCTCCACTCTTTATCTATATTTGTCTTTGGAGTTCGACATTCTCTTCGAGGACAACTTGATATTTGTTTTTCCAAGCATCTACTTCTTGTTGCACTTTGCTCAAAGCGATCTTCAACTCCTCTGCTTCAGACATGAAAATCAGAGTGTGTTCTTTCTTTAGAATCATGGGCTATTGTCGGAGATAAGACATCTTCAGCTTGATGACCCTATCTCGGACCTATTGAAGATAGGGTTCCAGAGAAACACAATTAGGTTTTCCTAAGTCTTTCTTCCCTTTCCTATACAAATGGTGCCAAACAGCCATAATCTTCTCTTTGAGCTCCTTGTGATCTTCACCATCCTTGAAGAAAATACTCTCCACATGAGCACTACTGGGCTTGTTTCTCAAAGGATATCCTAGCTGACGGCGAGCCAAGACTGGATTGTAACTAATCCCTCTTTTGGTACCAAGTTGGTGAAATCTTTGCAGCTACCAATGATCATTACGCCATCATAGACACAGTTGTACAAATCAATATCGAAGTGGGTAAGAGCCATAGTCTTCTGTGACAACCAACCATTCTTGAGATCCCAAAAAGAGTTAGACTTGGGCAAGTGAGAAATAAACCACCTGTACAATAATGGAACACAACACAAAATCATTCTTCCGATATGAAAGTTCCTTAGATGAATAGAATTATAAGCATCCGCTAACAGAGTAGGTATTTGATTCTTCTTTAGAAAATATTGATATCGTTGATATCAACAAAGTCTTCACAACTGGGAAAAAGAAATACACCATAAATAAGTAGGGTAAGAGTAGCCTCGAATGCATCCATGATTAGATGATCAATATAATGCTGAGTTCTTCTTATCAGAAAATATGTGGTCAATCTAAAGACTCCACCTTTAGTAGTCATGTTGTCTTGAACGTCAGATAATCTCAAATATGAAGCCTTGGCAACATCTTACTCTTTAGGGTCATTCTCCAAGATAGAAAAGGGAGATTCCTCGAGAATAAGCAAACCAGATAAGAATATTCTTCCAGCGTAGGCATGAGTTGATAGTCGGGGAAGGTAAAACAGTGGTGGACTGATCATATAACTGAAGTAGTGTGGAAAGAAGTCCATTGTCCACCTTAGTCTTCAACAGTGATAACAACTTCCCATACTTATCCTTGAACCTCTCTTGATCTACAACCAAAACTCCCAACTTCCTTAGGTCATCCAGTTCAGGACTCTTGAAAATGTACTTTAAAGTCTTTTTTCTTTCGCAATCCATGATAATCCTATGATGTTTGCAAACAAAAAAGCTCTAAGTTCCATGAAACTCTTATGAAAATGATGCTTATTGTAACACCTGAGGTGAAAGAGGACGGTGGTTACATGTAACAGCTGTGGGCGAGGGAGTGGTTGTAGGTGTCATGAGGCATGACAATGAGACACTCCTAGTAGCTTCTAGGGGAAAACCGAATTCACATCCGAATGAGAGGGATCCTGAGGCTATGCAGGTATGGGACTGCATGGTTGAATGAAGGCTTATAAGGATTAATTGGTACTACCTATACCAACAAGATGCATCTTCTTTTTGGTAGCCCATTCATAAGAACTCCACAGTTAAGCGTGCTTGACTTGGAGCAATTATGGGATGGGTGACCTTCTGGGAAGTTTCCTGAAAGGCGTGTGATTGAGGACAAAGCATGCTGAAAAGACCCGTGTATGATGTGGTTCGGGGACGAACCAAGCGGAAGCTGGTGGGCATGTAACACCTGAGGTGAAAGAGGACAGTGGTTACATGTAACACCCGTGGGCGAGGGAATGGTTGTCGGTGTCATGAGGCATGACAATGAGACACTCCTAGTAGCAATTCTGGGATGGGTGACCTTCTGGGAAGTTTCCTGGAAAGCGTGTGATTGAGGACAAAGCATGCTGAAAAGACCCGTGTTGGTTTGTGGGGTCAGTCGGTAATCCTGAAAGTAATATGGGGCGTTACACTTATGAATGCATGTATGCACAAACACAAGTATACACGTATTCACATCTTCACATAGATACATGCAAACAATCATGAGAATGGAGCCATGGTTTACCTATCCCAAATGGTGTGGACTAAGAGTTTGTTTGTACCTGTTACAACTGGTTCTACAAAAGTTCCCAAAGTCATCAATCCATCTTTTGGATATTATAAATTTCCCAATTACTCGATAGTTAATAATATTTTCAAGAGAACCTCTTTTGAGTGTAGTATCGCGTATCAACTATTTTGGGAATACTCCCTCATAGTCATCACACTACATCCTAAGAAGGACAAGTGGGTTAATGAGGTAACTAAAGGTCATCGGTGTCACAGGCTCCTAGGTCGAAAGTAGTAATGTTTTCACGAATACTCATTCAACAATACTACTTCCAAAAGGGCCTCAACTGAGCGGTGATTTCTCAAGTCAGTTTGGTTGGGAATCAACTCCCTATAAGCGTTCTTCAATGTATCACCTTCCTATCATAAGTGCACTCAAGTCTGGGTTAGGACTTATCTCACCACTCAAGGTAGCAACCCTGCGTACAAAAAAACCCAAGCAGATATATGTGTAGAAATATACAAATATACAGATATAATAGATAACACATATAAAACAAGTTAGGTGTAACCCTCTTATGGAGATACTTCCCTAGTGAAGTTGTCATTTCTGTCGCGGTGAGAATCAGATACCTTATCTATTAAGTTAACTAGGCTCACAAATCTTAATTCACCACAAATCTTTGGTTTATCCAAGGGAATGGAAAAAGAACGAATAACCCATAAACATGCAATGCAATACAAAGCAAAAGAGAATCTAAGGTTCGAGGGTTGGTTATACCTAGGGAAGGTGCTAGCATCCTAAGTATCTGTATTACTCTACAGGAACCTCTTACTTTATTGTGTTATTTGTTAATTTTTATCTGTTTGCTAAGAGTGAAAAGAAAAGGGAGACCCAAGGTTCTATTCCTAAGTATGCTCGCCAAGACATCGCATCTCGTGCCTACGTATCCTGAAGGAAATGAAATTAGAGCATTCGTAGTTCCCCTCACTAAGGGTAAATAAAGTAAAATGAAAAGGTTGGTTTTAGGAGAAGAGACAAGTTGTCATCTTAAGGAGAATACTCAACTGAACCACCACAAACATGCGAAAGATGGATCTTTTCACATTGAGAGAATGACTCTAACTCGGATATAGAATAAATGAGTATGTCACATATCTCTCTCAAGTGAAAAAGGATCGACATCTTTCTCAATAATGTCATGAGATAGGAGATTTATATCTCGACTAAGGATGACTAATGTGTAATCTCTTATGGGAGAAATGTTTAAAGTTGAAAAGCCAAAGTGGAAAAATGGTTTGAGATGTATTAAATATTCTCAGATTTTTTTTGAAAAGAGGTTAATTTTAAAAGAAATCTAACCTAATTCTAAAGACTTAGATTATGATTTGAGGAGTGCTATCCTAAAAGGTATCATGCTAAACGACTTAAAACCTAAGATATTCTGATTCAACTTGTCGAAGACAAACTTGAATTGAGAACCTAAGGGAACATGGTGAAACGTACAGTCAAGCAATCACTTATATGCCATAAGTATCACTAGCTAATAATCACTTATATGCCATAAGTATCACTAGCTAATATTAGGCAAAGTATCAAAATCAGGGTAAGAATTAATAGAGAGACTCACAACATTCAATTGAGAAAGATTCAATAAAATCTAATCAACAAAATATTTTTAATGAAAAGCTAAACATTATTAATTCGAGAACTTAATCGCACACTTAAACCAAGAAATAAATCAATAATTAATTATGGGTTTGATCAAGAATTAATCATGAGTTCTAGTTAATCTCAAATTTTAACTAATCACAAATTATTTATTAATTAGTCACAAATTAAGATGAAGAAAAGATAAACTTGAAAGAAAATCTACTAATATAAAAAAAAAAGAGTTGAGGGTTGGTGTAAACATGGGCTCGACCCATCTCTATCTCCATGTGGTAAAAAAAACTCACAAAAAGTATTGGACTTAGGAGTGCTGGTCCACTCCATGATGCATCAACAAACAAACAAAAAATTAAAAGAACAAAAGGGCTGGGTGGTTTCTACTCCAACAACAACATTGTATATTAAAAAACACACAAAGAATTAGGAAACATCAACACCACAATCAACACAGTTTCCTCCCTTCTTTCTTAATCGCTGCGTACTCCGTGTTTTCTCTCACTCGCCTTTCCAATCCGCTGCACCCTCTTCTTCCTTGCTTCTCACTCTCTTTTGCCGCAAAAAGAGACCAGCCACACACAAGCATCTCCACCGTCGAAACATTTGTTCGCTCTGTCGCGCCGTGCTCATCTCTGCCTCGATTCTATAACTTTTCTTCCACTCGCGCAACATCCATTTGCTTTAATTCCACACGATTTCACTGACGGCACCGTATTTTCATCTCTCTCTAACTAAAGCTTTTGACGTCGATTTTGCTCCGCCAAGAGAATCAAAGTTATCACAACTCAAATTATAACAAGGAAAGGGAGTTGGACTGAAGTTTTTTTACCTGCATTAAGGTATGATTCAGACTAATTTCCTGCATGTGTGTATTTTCGTATTTGTCGTGATTTATCCCTTTGAATTCATGTTGGCTATTGCTTTCGCAAGTATAGCGATTCAACTTTGTTTCTCCCTGCTGTGTGTATATGTTGTGTAATCTGCTGCTCGTGTGTGGTAGGCATATGGTTGTGATCTTTTGAATTTTTCGTATGACTGCCCCCTCCCTGATGTTGTGATACTGCCCTTTTTTATATATGCTTTAAATCCTGACAGTGAAATACTAATTTGGAAAGAAATTGAAGTTGTCTAAAACATGTTTGAAACCTGTCTTGAAAATCTGATAAACACCTTTCCGTTTTTGTCTTGATATACTTGTGATTTTGATTGTGTCTTGATTGCTCTTGAAGACGTTTAATACCTTGTCTGATCATGTTTGGATATGTTATGGAAAGAAACATAGGCTGTTATGAACCTAGCTTTATGATGATATCATTTCCCAAAAACACATCTGAACATGTTACAATTTAATTTGATCTTTAATTCATGGTACTTTTCTCCTTTCTTAACAGATCTTGGGTAACACTAGAATAAAGATACTCTTCTTTCTTTTTCTTGCCGAGAATAAGCACTAGGCATTAAGGTTGTGCAAGAATGCTTTGGAAATGGGAGCAAGTTAGTGTGGCGATCCATGTAGGGGAACGACATGTTTTTTTCTTCTTATTTTGGCATAAACTAGATGAGCTACTAGCATTTAAATGTAGTTTGCTTATAATTTTTGGAATTTACAAACTAAAGACTTATGTATCTTTGAGCCAAATGGTAGGAAAATGATGTACATATTTATTTCTGTGTTTTATTCGTAACTTGCATCTTGGTAATTTGAAAATTTTCTTGACTTGACTCGGAACTTGTAACCTTTCAAAATTTGAATGACCACTTCTTGCATATAGTACTCTTAACTCTCGTACACTATCAATCTTGCAACTTTGAATCTTTTGGATTTTGACGTTTTCACCTTGAAAAGCATGAATCAATTAGTGACCTCAAATGTTGGACCTAAAATTTGAAGAAAATCATGTGAACATCTTTTGTAACTTGAATGACTTGAACGATCATATCATTTTGAACTTTGAATGGTGGTAAATAACGTGGACTTGAATTTAAACTTGATACACTCGACTTGGTGAATAGGAATCACATTTCCAAGCACATTACTCACACACTACTAATGATACAAACCAAACTCTTTCCTTTAGGGTCTGTTTGGTTCAAATGAGGGGGAGGGGAGGGGAGGGGAGGTGAAGGAATTTTTTAATCAAATAAGTGTTTGGTTCAAAAGAGTGGAGTGGAGGGGAGGGGAGGGATTTTAATTAAAAATGTGTTTGGTTCAGAAGGGGAGGGAGGGGTTTTATTAATAATTTACATTTTTATCCTTATGATCTTATATAAGTCATATGATATTACAATGTGAAAAATTCGTGCGTATTTTTGTTGGTAATAAAATTTCTAATATTGAGTGATTAAAAAAATATTTATTTGTCACATAAAGTTAAAAAATTGAGTACAATCAATTCGACTTATAACTTTCCAACATAAATTAAACTATATGCCAATAACATCGTTTAAATTGTGATGAATCATATAACAAAACAAATATATAAAATAACTTATTACAAAATATTAATGGTTCAAAATATTTAATAAAATGAATAAACAAAAATAAATAAAATGATATGGTTTACAATTTGATATAAAAGAAAATATGATAAAGTACATAACAAAATTAAAAGAAAAAAACGAATATAACGAAACATAATTTTTTTTATAAAAAAAGACAATGATTATGATTTATATTAATTATAAAAATTATAAAATAATTTGAAGGTGGAGAACAATTATAATAAGTTGATGAAAACAATCGAGAAAAAACAGTAACACAAAAGATAACATATAGTTTTGAAATAATAAAATTAAACTGAGGATATTTTAGTAAATATAATAATTTTTAAATATCAAAACTCATATTCCCTCCCCTCCCCTCCAAATCCCCCCAATTCGGAGGGAACCAAAAAGTGTGTTTTGGAGGGATTTTGCTCCCCTCCCTTCCCCTCCCCTCCCCTCCTAAAATTTGAACCAAACATATTTAATTAAAAATTTCCCCTCCCCTCCCCTCCCCTCCCCTCCATCTACCCCGAACCAAACACACCCTTAAAATCCAAGAGGAACAAATGATGATCAAACTTCGTGGATAGGAACAAAATCTTTCTTGAATTTAAGCTTAACCTTTGTTGCACAATCGAAAATGAACTTGGTAGAAGAAACATGCCATGAAGAATCCTCAGATACAACTTGTAACACAACTTGCCACACAACCATGACCAGTCTTTAAATGACCATATTACACATTAATGGATAGAAAACCCTAATTTCCTGAGAAATCTTGAGGAAAACGACTTTGATCCTTGATAAGAATATGCTCAAACCCTAGTTCCATGAAAGAACTAGTTAAGTCAATCTTCGAAGATTCAAACCAGCAAGAAACCCTAGGATCCTTTTGAGTCAGGCACAACTGGTCATGTCCTGAAATGCTTAATTAAGAGAATAAGTATCATCTACACTTGAAATCATTGTACTTGCACGAGCTAGTTAGTCATGATAAGCACGCACACAAAGACTGTATGACCTAAAGATGTTATGCAAGATGATGCACAAAGAGGTGGGATCTTAGGGTTAAAAGTTAGGGTATGACACAACCAATACCTACCAATGGCCAGTTACAATAGTTGTTGTTATCTCCACTCAAAAGAAGCTAGTTAGTGTCCATGAAGTCACTAACACCACAACCATTTTTGATCAAGTAGATCAAATTCAACAAATAATGAAGAACATGATGACAAGTCTTAATGTTCCAACAGTCAAACTAGAAAAAGTTATAACTGATGCATCAAAAGTTGCCCGTGTTTATTGTGGGGGAACTCATTTATTTGAAGACTCCTCAACCAATCTAGTTTTTGTGAACTATGTGGCAAACAACAAGTACAATAACCCCTATAGCAACATTTACAATCCTGGGTGTCGTAATCATCCGAACTTCTCATATAGTAACATGCAAAACCAACTCAAACCTCAAAAACCTCATATTCCGCCTAGTTTTTCTGAACCTAATCATGTTGTAGCTAGTTAAGGAAATAACCAACTGGAAAATATCCTGAAGTCTTTCATACAAGAAACTAAGAACAAGTTTCAAACTCAAGAAGTAAGCATTAAAAATTTGGAGAACCAAGTAGGGTAGATTGCTTATGCGCCCAATTCTAAAACTTTGGGATTACTTTTAAGCTCCATTGAAACTCCAACATATACCTCTAATACCAAGAGTATTGGAACGTGAAATATTATCAAGTTGAGAAATGGAAAAGAATGTGAAAGACCAATACAAGCAAGGGAAAATTCACCAAGGGAAATATGAATACTTCTAACAGATTACAAATGTATGATTCAGAGCCTACTGCAACAATACCTTTTGAAGAATGTATTGGGGAAAATTTGTAAAATAAGTAACTCAATCTGAACAACTCTTGGCTTGACCCCAGTTCCAGTAGAACAATCAAATGATATGTTTGACGTCAGCATAACACCCATATTTGTGCAAGAAAGGACATCACCACCTTTTCCACAAAGAATCACAAAAGCTAAAGAAGAGTAACAGTTTGGCAATTTCATGGAGATTTTGAAGCAGCTACACATTAATATACCACTTACTGAAGTCGTCCAACAAATGCAAAACTATTCTAAATTCATGACGAATGTTTTCACTAAAAGGAAAAGAGTGGGAGAATTTGATACAGATGCATTAACACAAGGATACAACCAATTTGATATTCATTTTGTGTAAGGGCATTATATGATCTTGGAGCAAGTATTAACCTCATGCCTTTATTTATCTTTAATAATTTAGACACTAGAGTTTCTAGACTAACCACCATCTCTCTCTAACTAGTCAACCAAAGTATTTTCTACCCCTAAGGAAAGATTGAAGATGTGTTTATAAGGGTTGATAAGTTTGTATTCCCATCCAATTTTAGTTAAGATATATAGACTCCCATTTTGTTGGGAAAACCATTTCTTGCTACGGGAAGGACACTAATAGATGTGGAAAAATGATAGTTGGCTATAACATTCAATGAGCAGAAAGTGGAGTTCAATGTTCTAAATACATTGGTGTACCCATAAGAGGATGTTGTTGATTTCCTGTTGATCTATAGTTGGGAAACTATGATTCACAATAATATTATAAAGAGCAGTTACCACTATCATACCCCGAAATGTGCCATACCTATTTTCATTTCCATCTAGATCATGCTTAAATCATTTGCATGCATGGTTATCGAGCTATCAAATAAGGTCATTCATTTTAGTGTTTCATTCATCGCATTTCACATAATTCGTCAGCTAGCCAAATGTTCGGTAAATAATGGATTTAATCAGTTTAAGTGGATTTTTTAGGAAGATATTATTTGGTGATTATTCAAGTTTATTTCCCATATTAATTGTGGTGCAGATCATCTCTTTATTTGAGATTCATGGTTAGCAGGGGGATTTGAATGATTGTTACTTAAATTGGAAGTTTGCTTGAATTCAAAGAAAAAGGAAAAGTTTGAATAAAAAGAAGATTTGATTCATTTATTGGAAATTCATGGTACAATGCATATTGCTTGATATACAAATTAAAAGAATGAATTGCAAGGAAAGAGTTGTCATCATGTTCTTCATCATTTCGTGAATCTGAGCCACTTAATCGGAAATGGTTATGGTCTGAATGACTTCATGAACGCTAACTAGCTTCTTTTGAGTGGAGATAGCAACAACTCTTGTAACTGACCATTGGTAGGTATTGGATGTAATGTTGTCAATCAACTTGTAACCTTCTTCATATGATTCGAATATTAAATCTCCACTAGAGGGTGCATCCAACATGTTTCTTGAGGATAGTACAAATTCATTATAGAATGTTTCCAATTGAATGTACGATTTATATCCCATGGTGAGGACATTCCCTTAAAACTCTTTGAATCTTTCCCAAACATTAAACAAATACTTCATTTAAACACTTAGTACTTGTGATTGATAGATCATTCAAGTTAAGCATATATATATATATATATATATATATATATATATATATATATATATATATATATATATATATATATATATATATATATATATATATATATATATATATATATATATATATATATATATATATATATATATATATATATATATATATATATATATATATATATATATATATATATATATATATATATATATATATATATATATATATATATAATTTAACCCCAAGCCCTAAAGCGATTAACCTTTCTTTTCATTATGTTCAATCATGAAACAATTATTTGTGAAAGTTACATTATAGCCTTTGTCGCATAGTTTACTAATGCTAAGTAGATTATGTTTAAGACTTTCAACAAATATAGCATCCGAGATAGTAGTAGAAGAAGGATTATTTACACTACCTTTACCAAGTATAACACCCTTATTGTTGTCTTCGTATGTTACATAACTCTTCCTCTTTTCCATGAAGTCAACGAATAAGGAGATGTCACCCGTCATATGCCTTGAGCATCCACTATAAAAAAAACATATTCCTTTCACGGAGCCAAGACATTTAATCTACAAGATCAAACAAGAGTGATAGGTATCCAATTCAAACTTGATACACTCGAATTGGTGAATATGAATCACATTTCCAAGCACATTACTGCACGAGTTAGTTAGTCATGATAAGCACGCAGACAAAGACTGTATGACCTAAAGATGTTATGCAAGATGATGCACAAAGAGGTGGGATCTTAGCGTTAAAAATTAGGGTATGACAGATGCCCCTATTTAAGTTTCTTCTATCTAGAGATATGAAGATTGAAATATTCGTCTTGACGTGATAGAAGAGACTTAAATACAAGCATGCACAATTTTTGGCCCTAAGATGCCACAAAATGCTTATGATATGATATAAAATGAATGCAAGACAAAGGTATTTTGGGAAATGATGTCACAAGGGATAACTGTATACAGAAAACACTACTGAAGCATAATTTAAAGAATGGAAGACTCGACGAGGGCGACTTAGCAAACAACACAAGACTCCATGAGAAAAGATCCAACTCCACTGGGGAAGAGACTACCGACTGAAAATCACAAGGTAGCTTAAACACAAGGTATCTCCAAATAGAACAAAGGTGTGTATTGCATACTATCAAGGATATGGTAACCTAAACAATAGGCAAGAAACTTGAAAGGAAGGATAACTTACTACCAATAAATGGTAGCCTAAGCAAAGGTATCCAATTGAAATAAAGGAATGTATATTACCTATTATCAAGCATAGGAGAATCTAAGCAAAGATAATAGACTAGAAAGGAGAAATCACCTACTACCAAACACGATATCCTAAGAAAAGGTGATAAATTTGAAAGGAGAGATCACCTACTACCAAACACAGTAGCCTAAGCAAAGGTGTCTTACCCAAAGAAAGGTGTGTTACCTACTATCAAACATATGATAGCCTAAGCAAAGGTAAACACAAAAGGAAAGATGACCTACTACCAAACATGGTAGCCTAAGCAAAGGTATCTGACCAAAAAGATAGACATATTACCTACTATCAAACACATGATAGCCTAAGCAGAGGTAATAAACTTGAAAGGAGAGATCACAAACTTGTGGCAGCCTAAGCAAAGGTGTCCGACCAAAAATATAATGTGTATTACCTACCATCACACATGTGATAGCCTAAGCAAAGGTAAACACAAAATAAAAGATGACCTACTACTAAAACCAGGTAGCCTAAGCAAAGGTATCTGACCAAAATGTAGACATATTACCTACTATCAAACAAATGATAACCTAAGAAAAGGTAATAAACTAACATAAGCTTCCATGACCAGGGTATGATCCAACTTCTTCTTTAACTAAATGATCCATTTAGAAAGGTTAAATAAACCTCCCCAACTCTTCAAGGTTGTATGCCATGAACGGGTCTCAGTTTCTTCTTTAATCAAGTATTCCACTTGAAAATGGTAAAAATAAACCTCCCATTGTCTCAGGTCGTAAGCCACGAACGGGTCTCAGTTTCTTCCTGCAATGGTGAATACTTATGGGAGAGTATTTTCACAGGGAATTGGGATTTCACTTGGGGTTTGAGGACTTCAGCGAGAATCCATAACTTATTGGAGATTAGGAAACATCACCGGGGATCTTCAAAAGGATGTGCAGGTCGGCTGATTTGCAAAACACGTCTTCTTAAATAAAGAGAAAGATCATTTAAACCTTCACCAAACTTCTTGAAGAGATGCCATTTGATTGAAGAAAATTGAATAGCGGACTCATTGGGGAGAACACCACTGAGGAGTAATATTGTTGTAATTGAAATTGCATCAAAGCAAATAAACCTGGTCACATGGATTCTCAAATAAAGAGAAACACTTGTAAAGTCGTCAACAAACTTCTCTGACAGATTTCCGGAGTGATGCCATTTGATTGAGGAAAAGTTGATAATCTTGATAACTTTTGGGGATAGACAAATTGTCTTGAAAAAAGGCTTCCATTTGTCATCCAAATAGAAAACCTGAGAACAAAACAAGCTGCACAAATAAAGAGGCTTCCACTTGTCATTGGGGTATGAATTACTGAGAAAATGTTATAACAACACTGCTGGAGAAATATTTTGTCTTCAATGGTGATCTTCAAATAGATTCTTCCAGGGGAGACAAAGTGCAAAATAAATGCATACTCAATCTAAGTTTAACAACCTAGAAAGATTCAAAATTGATTGTCAAGGGCCAAAGTTTAATCCAGGAAATAACTGAAGAGAAACGGTCAAACAAGACTCCATCCAGTGAGGAATGAACTCAACTATGGTTTATCTTTGTCCAGAAATGGAAAAGAAAACTAAAGCAACCATCTTCCACGAGGATCGAACTCAGTGGGGAATTTAGAAAGGTTGTGCTCTTTCTGCCTAGGACTGACGGCTCTACTTGGAGGGGGAAAACAAACCCAGTCACTTGGGGATAAACACGACCAAATTGAAAGAACAAACAAACAATCACAAAAATGAAGAATACACAAATGACATGTAACTATATGGATGAGTGTATGTCATGTTATGCTTATGCTGACAAAAAAAAACAAAGAGAAGTAAACTGGAGATGAAATAATGATCGGTGGTTTTTATACGTTATTTTACCATTAGTTTTAATTGATCATTTTTATTGTTTAGTCTCATTACATTCGTTTTATTGCATTTTACGTGTCGGTTTGGTATTTCAATTGTTTCTAGGTTTAGGTAAGAAATCAAGGAGAATCAGAAGCAAAAACTGGGAAACAACAAGAATTTGGAGGAGTTTTGAAGTGGACCAGGAGCCTGGCACTATTGCCCGTGTCAGGAAGTGCTCAGAAAGGCAAAAATTAGTGGAAACCAAGAGCTGACACGGCCGCCCGTGTCAGCACACCTGGAACATAGATAATTCTCGTGCAAATGTAAATGGAGGCCATACGGTCGCCCGTGTCTGCTGACACGGCCCGTGTTGGCTAAAACGCTTCGTCTTCTATTTTTCTTGGATTTTGGACATTTGTGATCCACGAGGGTATTTTGGGTATTTTCCTATTGCTGGGTTGGACCTGAGACTATTTAAGACGTGTTTTGAGAAGGAAAAAGGGACCTTTGGACAGAGAAGAATTAGACGATCAAGATTGTAGCGATCAAGGATTGGGGAAACTGAAGGTTTTCATGAGCGAAAGCAATTGAAGATCAAGGCAACCCTATTATCTTGTAATGTCCAATCTAATTGTTGAATTTATTTTAAATATTATGAGTAGCTAAACCCCCCAATGCTAGGGGGGTTTCCCTGAATTGACTATGTAATAACCTTGTTTTCTTTGAATTAGTGATTTCACTGCTTTCTCATGATCGTTGTTATCGTATAATGTTCTTAAGGATTTTCTTATCTGACAAATAAGAATTTGATTTACGGTTAACCTTAGGTTTGGAAAAACGATTGTTAACTCTTTTATATGATAAGACTATAGTAGATATTTCCTAGGAATGGGGATATCCTATAGTAACCGTAATGTTTTAGATAAAATAAATTGCTTAGTATTGTTCCTATACTGCCAAGGAATTGGGGTATAGGGAGAGTACCAAAGGGTTTTCTGCTAAGGAATTAGAGTCAACTAATCTTTAAAACCGGTAACAATTGAATTGAGCGGTGATTTCTGAAACTAAGAATTAAGGTTGTTACAAGGCTTTTCATACACCCTACCCTAGCATGCTCCTCATAACTGTCCAAAACCTTTATTCTACGCTTTTTGCCTTCAGCCTTTTACTTTTACAAATTAAACAAACCAAAACCCTATAACCTTTTGTTCAATTGTATTATTATAGAACCTGTATTCATACGCAGTCCGCGAGATCGATATTCAGGGAATTTCCCCTTATTACTACATCGGTCAAAATAGTACACTTGCTATTTTACCGGTCAAGTTTTTGGCACCGTTGCCGGGGATTGCCAGAATATCAGTTTAATTGTAACTCAATTGAAATTTTGTTGCTCTGCGACCAAAACTTTATTTTCAGTTTTTATTTTTATTTTTTATTATTATTATTTTTGTTACTACTAATGTGCGTCTAACATTTTCATGCGAGGAGATTCCTCAACTAATTTTTCTTTGGATGCAGAAATTGAAATGACTCTACATGAAAGGCGTAGACAAGCTAGACTATTAGCTTCAGAAGACGAAAGAGTTTCTGTTCATTCAGATTCAGGTTCGAAATCAGATAGAGACACTGTAGCTATGGCGGGACTTCCACCAGCGGAGAGACTTCTTGGAGATTACGGCGGGGCTAATGCACCAACTGGTAGGTTAACAATTGTAAACCAACTAGTGAATGTCCCAAATTTCCAATTGCATCCGAGCACAATCACTCAACTTGAGAGGAGACCTTTCACCAGAAAGGTTAATGAAGATGCCAATAAACATCTACAAAGATTTCTGACGATGAGCACTACTCTCAAGATTGAAGGGCACACAGATGAAGCAAAAAGGTTAAGAATGTTTCTGTTCACTTTATCTGAAGATGCTGAAGAGTGGTTTTACTCCTTACCAGCCAAAAGTATTACTACGTGGGAAGAGATGGAGATGGCCTTTTTGAATGAGTATTTTCCTGCCTCTGTTTATATTCGCAAACGATATGATATTATGAATTTTAAACAAAGGGAGGGAGAATCACTAGGAGATTCGTATAAAAGGTTCAAACGGTTATTGGTTGCATGTCTTACCCACAATCTGGATCAAACTGGACAGATGCAGATGTTTATGAATGGTCTTAAGATGAAGGCAAAATAGCTAATTGATACAGCAGTCGGTGGCTCATCTAAGTTTACAACAACCACTGGTATAAAAAAAATCATTGATGCCATCGCTGTAAATGAGCATCTGGAACTATATGACCGGAGTGTGAGTAAGCCTGAAGAAATAGTTGACTTGAAGTTGGCCACACAAGTTGTGAAAATGGAAGAGCAAATCAAAGCTGAAGTTGAAAGAAGGCTTAAGGGAATGAATGTGAGTACTGAAACTGTAGCTCAAGTTCAACCTGTCCAAGCTGTGAGTTGTGAGGTTTGTAATGGACCCCATTTTACTGCCCATTATCTTGATACTGTTAAAAAAATTGAAGAGATAAAGTATTTGAGGCAGAATAACCCATACTCTCAGAATTATAATCCAGGGTGGAAGAATCATCCTAACTTTTCATGGAAAGATCAAAGTCAATCTCAATATCTGCATCATCAACAGACTCCTCAGAAAGCAGAATGGGAGATAACTATTAAAAAAATGGCAGCTCAAAATATTCAATTCCAAGAAGAGTCCTGTAATGTTCAAAGGAATAACACAACTTCTATTAAAAATCTTGAGGCTCAAATGGGGCAGATAGCCCAACACCTCTCCACACACGCTCAAGGAACCCTTCCGAGCGCGGCAGTACTGAATCCGAAAAATCAAGATATTATTAATGTTGTCACAATAAGAAATCAGAGAATGATGAAAGAAGAAGAAAAATAAACAAATGAGTATGAGTGTATAGAGGTAGAGCTGGAAGTAAGAGAAAAAGTGAAAGAACCAGAAGAAACTGTGCCATCTGAAAAACCAACTGAAGAGAAAAAGAAAGAGGAGGTTAAACCAGAAATCAAGCTACCTTATCCTCATAGAGTTACAGAAGGATAAAAAAGAGAAAGACTTTGGAAAATTCAGCATAATGTTCAACAAATTAGAAATCAATATACCGTTCTTTGAAGCACTCGAGCAAATGCCTTTGTACAAGAAATTCATGAAAGAGGTAATAGGTAAAAAGAGATCAATGGGTGAAGAACTGAAGATCATAACTGAGCAATGTAAGGAAATATCACAAGAAAGGAGAATCCTCATCAAGAGGAAGGATCCTGGACCAGTAGTAATCCTTTGTACTATAAAAGATAGAACTTTTAAGAAAGTCCTAATTGATTCAGGTGCTAGTGTGAGTCTCATGCCTTTGTCTATTTTCAAAAAGCTGGATATTGAAAAAGCAAGCTATACAGGAATAAGCTTGAAGTTTGTCGACCACACAACTAAGAGGGCACATGGGCTAGCGGAGGATGTACTAGTGATGATCGATAACTTCACCTTCCCAGTTAATTTTCAAATCATGGATATTCCAGAAGATGAAGAGACTTCGATCATACTTGGCCGACCGTTCTTGCTTACTAGTCGGTGCAATATTGATGTTGAAATAAGTACGCTCACTTTGAAATCTTTTGATGAGGAAGTCACTTTAAAAGCTTTAGAGGTTAAGAAGAGAGGTAAGGAGGAAGATGTTAAACCTTCAGTTGGGATGATCAAAACAACTAAAAAAGGATAACGATCAAAACCACTTCAAGTTGCTCTTATCTCTGAACCTGATCGGTATTCTGTTGCGAAAAAGTTAAGCAATAAAGTTTGGAGGGTAAAGTACCCCCCATAATAATGGAGAGTCAACCATTGAGCCATGCGACGTTAAACGAACCGCTGCGTGGGAGGCAACCCACGGATTTTAAGAATTTATGTTTTTCTTTTTGTGGTTATTTTTTTTCCAGGTATAAACGAGAGTTTGCAAGGGAAAATGTGTAAGCAGCAAAGAGGTGCTGCATTACCTGTCAACCCCTATGTGAGGATCTTTGTGAGTACATCTCTTCTTCTCTTGTTCTTAAACATTGGGGATAATATTTAGTTCAAGTTTGGGGGAGGTTTTACTGTTTTGAATTGTCAATTTAAATACCTTTTTAATTGAGTTCGGTAAAAATCACGTCGAATTCGCCCCATATGAAGACCGTAAATTTTTTTCTTGTGAATGCTATGTGTGTGAGGTAGTCAGGAAAGTATTTAGAGTTCGAGGGAAGAGGAGTTAAAACTAAGGAACTTGGAAACTTTGGAAATTGAGGTATAATTTGAACACCCTAGGTTCCCCAAAGTAAGGAAACGAGTCCAACTTGTAGATTTGTGCCATAGTACTTGGATTTGAGAAGTATTTCCCGATTAGTTCATAATGATAGTCCGACATGATTAAAAATAATTGCATGTTTAAAGATTGATTGTGAGAATGACTCGTGGCACCAAAAAAAAATTGAATAGTGACGGTAAAGACAACTAGTCCTTCTAAGTTGGGTAACCCTCATCCGGTTATTTAGTCTAACGGAGATTGAATCTCTATAGTCGTCCCAAACTAGACTAATAAACACTAATGAGCGAGAAAAATAAAATAAATGTGCCACGGAAAAAGTCTCGATCAAAATTATACATGTGAAGGAAAGCAATAAAAAATGCCTTAATCTGATTATCCGAATGAAAGGGGTAGAAAATCAAAGAAAAGACTTAAGCCTAAAGCATAGTTGGAGAGGTGGCCGAAAGAGGAATTTAGGTCTGTGGTTTTACCGCGGTGTGTGTTTATGTAATACCTTTGTTAACAGATGATTACCGAGAGAACTAGTTTTTGCCGACCAGAATAAAGACTCACGTATGAGTATCGGCACACCTTACATTCTTAAGTCCTTCACTTGATGTGCTGTTTGATCTGAAAGTTATCTATCCAAGCTTTTTTCTTGAGTTCAAGCAATGGTTTAAGTTTGGGGGAGTTTGATCGGTGGGTTTTTATACGTTATTTTACCATTAGTTTTAGTTGATCATTTTTATTGTTTAGTCGCATTACATTCGTTTTATTGCATTTTACACGTCGGTTTGGTATTTCCATTGTTTCTAGGTTCAGGTAAGCAATCAAGGAGAATCAGATGCAAAAACCAGGAAAAACAACAAGAATTCAGAAGAGTTTTAAAGTGGACCAGGAGCCTGACACGGACGCCCGTGTCACCTGACACGGCTCGTGTCAGGAAGTGCTCAGAAAGGCAAAAATTGGTGGAAACCAGGGAGTTGACACAGCCGCCTGTGTCAGCACACCTGAAGCATAGATAATTCTCGTGTAAATGTAACAGGGAGCCAACACAGCCTCCCGTGTTGGCTAAAACGCTTCGTCTTCTATTTTTCTTGGATTTTGGGCATTTGTGATCCATGAGGGTATTTTGGGTATTTTCCTATTGCTGGGTTGGACCTGAGACTATTTAAGACGTGTTTTGAGAAAGAAAAAGGGACCTTTGGACAGAGAAGAATTAATGGTCAAGATTGTAGCGATCAAGGATTGGGGAAACTGAAGGTTTTCATGAGCAAAAGCAATTGGAGATCAAGGCAACCCTATTATCTTGTAATGTTCAATCTAATTGTTGAATTTATTTAAATATTATGAGTAGCTAAACCCTCAAATGCTAGGGGGTGTCCCTAAATTGACTCTGTAATAACCTTGTTTTCTTTGAATTAGTGATTTCACTGCTTTCTCATGATCGTTGTTATCGTATAATGTTCTTAAAGCTTTTCTTATCTGACAAATAAGGATTCGATTTACGGTTAACCTTAGGTTTGGAAAAATGATTGTTAACTCTTTTATATAATAATACTATAGTAGATATTGCTTAGGAATGGGGATACCCTATAGTAACCATAATGTTTTAGATAAAATAATTTGCTTGGTATTGTTCCTATACTGCCAAGGAATTGGGGTATAGGGAGAGTACCAAAGGGTTTTCTGCTAAGGAATTAGAGTCAACTAATCTTTAAAACCGGTAACGATTGAATTGAGAGGTGATTTCTGAAACTAAGAATTATGGTTGTTACAAGGCTTTTCATACACCCTACCCTAGCATGCTCCCCATAACTGTCCAAAACCTTTATTTTACGCTTTTTGCTTTCAGCCTTTTACTTTTACAAATTAAACAAACCAAAACCCCTATAACCTTTTGTTCAATTGTATTATTATAGAACCTGTATTCATACGCAGTCCGCGAGATCGATATTTGGGGAATTTCCCCTTATTACTACATCGGTCAAAATAGTACACATGTTATTTTACCGGTCAAATGACCATCTTGACGCGGATACTCAGCCAATATTCTTAAGATAAAAACATCACTGGGGTGAACGTAAAGCCACATATGGAAACAAAGTCCTGCTTCAAGGCTTTAGAATCCTCTGGTGAAAAGAGAGCACTCCACTTGGGGATAAACATCATGACTTCACTTAGAGGACTGTCAAGATGAATCTCGTGACTCTTTTGGGATGAGAAAGATCTGTTGGGAAATGATCAAATTCATGATCGGAGAGACTTCATAAGGGATAAAATAAATGTCCACTACGTACTGAATTAGTCTAAATGGCAGTTTGGAAATGCCAGAGTTTAGGCCTCATAAGGTATAAAAAAATATCCACCTCAAAGGGGAAGCTTGGATCAATATAACAGTTGCAGATGTCAGAGCTGAGACTTCATGGGGATGAAATAAACATACACTTCATTGGGAAAGGTTAAGATGTAAAAGATTCATTGAGGAGTGAAATAAACATCCACTTCACTAGGAAGGTTGAAGCCATGGAAGTTCACTAGGGGATTCTTAGGTTACCAACTGGGGAAACTTTGCATCAAACCTGTCATAACTGCTTAAAGTAGATTCACCGGGGAATTGTCATGACCATTTGATGTAGAGACTTACTGGGGAATTGTCACACCACTTGAGACATAAGCTCTTTGGGGCATGAGTGAAGAATACTGTGAGAACAATGTAATTCTGAATTGATGAATGGTGTGGTGGCCGCCATTTCGAACAACAGTTGTTGTGAATGGATAAAATAATCTTCAATTCTTAAATGCCCCAGATCAGGTGGTTTATGAGAAGAAGTCATTCCAAGAGGATTTTACAAAAAACTTGGCATCCAAGATGTTCCAATGTCTTCCAACTCTTGGAGAGATTTGTCGAATCTGACGTAACTGCCCCAGATTGACTGTATTCTGTATAACTGAGTCTTCAAACTTGCCCCTTAGGGATGGTCAGATTGTGAAAGCAATAACTGGGAAACAACTTGCCCCTGTTCAGCAGAGCCTTCAGGCAACATTCTCATGGATATGATCATCCTTTTGAAATGATTCGTCATTTACTCATCAGAGTTTCAAGTCTCAAAAGGCTGAGCTTATCAATGATGCTCATATGTAAGCTTTTATTGTATCAAGCAATGTTAGCAAGCATAAAAATGTTAATTCTAAAACTGCTAATGCAACACACATGTTAGCCTTGAAGTTTTTATATTTGAAAAGGATATCGCAATAACCTGTGACTGAATCACTAGTTAGGATATGACATTGATCAATTTTTGAAAGCCAACACCAATTTTGAGCATAGCTCGTAGGAGTCAGGAAACGTCATCTCATTGTGCATGCTTTCAAAATAAACTCTACTTCAATTATCTCTTTTAAGGGTTGTATCGTGGCTTGGTTCACGGTTTAAGAAACAAAGGATATAAGGCTTAAAGTTTATTTGTGTCCACCCATTCTTCTTGATGTTCTCCAATCCTACATTTAGCTAATTGGAAGTGAGCACTCATCTCTCAAAGGGAGTTTTGATGTGGTCGAGAAACCACTGAGGTTTTAGACACGACAGTCACTCACCTTTTTGCATTTAGTGTTTGATCACACGTCTTGTTCTTTGATGATGATTTTTCTTTGTAATCCTTTGTTTTTTATTTTCGCATTTTTTTCATTCCCTAACTTTTTCTTAGACTGAGTCTTTTGGATTTGGCATTGAAGTCCAGCGGGATGCCCTAATTTTTCCTAAGTCTCCTTTATAGGTTCGGACTTAGTGGGCTTTTTCATTTTTTGATTTATGAACAAGTCGTGTGACTTTAAGTCATTTTGACCTTTTTGAAAGGATTGTGACTGCCTTACTCTTTAGATAGTCGAGGATAATCATTGTAGATTTGACTTTCAGCCTCCTAATGTGTGAGGGGTAGATAAAGTGGATTCTCGGATATCCACTCCTCCTTTTTTGAAAGTCTGGGCGTCGATCAACTTAACTGAAAACTACCCTGCCCCAGGTTAAAATTGAAAGTTTTTTATTTGGAAAAGAAAACTCCTACTTCAAGGCTCAAAGGGGTTAACAATGGTTTATTTCCCTTATATCTCCAGTGTTTGAGAAATTGAAACAGTCCCTTACATCATCAGCAAGGTTTTATTCAAAAGCGTACGAACAAGAGATCTTGCATTTTCACTTTCGTCATCCTCCCTCCAATTCTCTATCAAAGCAAGAGATTGGGTAATGTTGGCATTATAAACATGAAAAAAAGCATTTTATGAGTGAATATGAATAGATTTCTTCAAGATAAACATATTCATTGCATTAATCATCCAAAACAAACAAGTTCTTACATGCAAATCATGCTTTTACAATCAAAAGAAATAACAACAAATGCAAGCAAACAAACAAACAGCTGGATGATCTTAGGAATGAGCTTTCCTGTTGATTTCACTGGCTTGAAAGGACTTTCTTGAGTCTTCATATCTATAAACATAAAGGCGTTCCATTCACAAATGGGCTTACTCCCTTGAAGGCCAACACCTCTTCGGTGATCATCTCTTGAACCTTTTCTTGGAAAACCTTGCACTCTTCAATTGGATGTCCCACTACCCCATCATGAAACTCATAACTAGAATTTGGATTATACCAAGGAGGGCGAGATTTCATGGCTCTGGTCTTTTTGGGTGTTATCATCGAATTTCTGGTAAAATTGGACCACAACCGACTGTAAGTCATTGGGATTGGATCAAAGTTCCTTTGGGTATGACTCTGATGTGCTCTCTGACAAAATTGTGATTAAACTCCCTCCTTTTCTCGTGTTCTTCAAGCTTACCAGAAAAAGTAGTAATTTCTAATGTTAAAAGGTTATTAACTTACTTGATTACGGTGACCTTAGGTTTGAAGGTTGAGAAACATAAGAAAGAGGGGTTTGAATTGAGTTTCACATTTTGTCCCCTTTTGTGAAATTATAATAATAAATATAACAATGACAATAAAAATAAATGACACAATTATTTTTATCATGGTTCTCTGTTAACGAAGTTACTCCAGTCCACCCTTCAAGGTGATTTCGCCTTATCACAAGGACTTAATCCAATAATCATCAACAGTTACAACCATAATGGACACCTTCCATTGCCTTCTTGATAATCTTGACATTTATTCGTCTCTCAAGGAATCAACCTCCAAGCCGTCAACAACGACCTAACCCTCTCAAGCATTTTGGTCATTACTCGACCGCTCAAGGAACAACATCCACTAAGTTGTTAGAAATACACTTAGCTATCTCAAGATTTCTGGTCATCACTCGACCGCTCAAGGAACAATACCTTTTTCAAGCATTTTCTTGTGCACTAATATGCTTCTTATAAGCTGTTTACACAGATGAAGTACATGAACACCTAAGTGTTTTTAAGCAAGATATGAGCAACAACTCCTTACTTTATAATACAAAAAACTATTGTTGCGGTTAGAATATGATATCAAATTATTAATTAATTTGAATCGCATCTTTAGTTCACAACCGCTCTTTGATTTATCCGAAGGAAAAGGTCAAAAGAGGGAAAACCTAATTTTTCATCGTGAAGACAATGCAGGGAGAGATCTAGGTAAGGGGTTGGTTAAGCTTAGGGAAGGTACTAACACCCTAAACTTTTGTAGTACTCTACAGGAACCTTTTGTTTATTGTATGCTTTTTTTATTTTATTATCTGTTTGAAATATATTGCTAAGGGATAGAGTGACCTAAAATACCTAAGGGTTAGTCCTAAGTTTACTCGGCAAGACATCGCATCTTGTGCCTACATATCCTGACGGGAATGGAATCAAAGTAATTGTAGTTCCCCTCGAAAGGGAGGTTAGAAACTTCTTGACTATGGTCAAGGTTTCAAGGGGAGTAAACGTATCTTAAAGACACGCATACGTGGAGTCTTGAAACTCCTATTTCTATGTTGAAAAGTTGAATTGAAATTAGGGTTGACTAAATGTTGCACGGCGGGAAACCCTAAAACAGAGTACGACGACTCTTTGACCTAAAGCTAGGGTAAAGGGTATTTTCGTCCACGGCGGGACACCTAGGCTATTAGGGTTTTGAAATGGTCAAAGGTTAGGGTTATTGACTCGGCGGTCAAACGGCTAGACCTAATTCCTTCGGAGATGAACATAACGGTAAATCATGCAAAATATGGCAAATTATTATATGGCAGAAATTAAAGTGCAGAAAGTAAAGAAAGTGGAAAAAGCGTCGCGGCGATCACTCGCGTAAATTATAAATCCCCAAAAAAAGAAAAATAAAATAAACTGCAACCTTGGCCTCGCGTAAACAGAGAACAAGGGTTAGACAGAAATATGGCAAATAGTGAAACAATTAATACGAAAAGAAGGGCAAAAATGCAATTTGGGAATTTTTATTATTGTTTTATTTAACATTAATATTATTTATAAAAAAAAAGAATTTTATTCTTGATTTAAAAAGAAGTTCAGTTAAAATTTGAAAATGTTAATTTGAATTTTTAAAGAAAATGTTTTTAGGTTAATTTTGAAAAAGATTTTGGTCTTAATTTTAAAAGGAAATTTTATTCTTATTAAAAAGAAAAAATTAGTTTTAATTTTAAAAGATATTTTAATTTTAAAATTTAAACAAAGTTAGCTTAATAAAAAATTTTGACCTCATGTTAATTTAACCTAATTATGTATTTTTTTTAAAAATAATAAACATTTTTACTAAATAAAAAGAGAAGGATTAAATAACAAAAATTAAAAACAAAAATTGACCATGCTTTTGCCCGCGGTTTTCACGCGTTGTTTTACGCCTTTGCTCGCGGTTTTCACGCGTCTCCGTACGCCTTTACCCACGATTTTCACACGTTGCCATAGCACCTGAAATCAAATATCTCAAAATACGCAAAATAAGTTAGTTCTAAAATCATGGATCACTTGGAATAAAGCATGTGAGCACGCCTATGCCCTTGGTTTTGTCCAATTGCTCCTAATTTGCAAAGCTCCAAACCCTACCAATGGCATCTCGTGTTTCATACCTTTAAGCTTCAATTGAACAACCGATAAACGTCATACATATTCATACCAACACAAATATATAATCATAAAACGTTTATGATGCATGAATCATGATAATCAAAATTTAAAAAAAACGCAAACCATCAATGGTGATTTTGTGAGTATTGGAATTGAATTAGAAACCTTCAAGAAACGTGTTGGAATGCTTGGAAGGGATTGAAACAGGCTGAAAATTGATCTGCAAATGCCTTGTAACACACGATTTTTCCAATGAGTTCTAGAGTTTCTTGGCTGCCCACAATCGTCCCCTCTTCTGATAAGTCATGAGAACGACCACCGTTTTTTTTGTCCCCTCTTTTCTTTTACAACTTATGTTTATATATGTATCAAATTAGGGTTAACTCTAACCTAACCCACTTTAAAGCCCAACTTAAATAATTAGTTAAAACTAAATAAAATTTAAACAATTTAAAATAAACTTAAAATTCTATTTATTTATACTAAACATTAAAAATATTATAAAAAGAATAAAATATTTTCTATTATTTTTAACTTTATGATTTTTGGATGTTTTTACGAATAATATGAAAAAAAGTGAAAAAATAATATTTTTTAAGAAATAATTTAAATAAAATACGAAAATAATAATTAAATAATAAAAAAACTATTTTGTTATATATATTTTTTATGAAAATAGAAAAGTTAGAATAAAAATAAAAGAAAAAAACAAAAAGTGAAGAAGGTGGGATTCGAACTCTCAACCTCTCACACTCACAACTCCTCACACACAGTCTCTTGTCAATTGTGCCATTTTATTCATTTGAAATAAAGTGGCACTAGAAACCATGTAAAGGTAGGACAAATTTAGTTCTAAAATCAAATATCTCAAAATACGCAAAATAAGTTAGTTCTAAAATCATGGATCACTTGGAATAAAGCATCTGAGCACGCCTATGCCCTTGGTTTTGTCCAATTGCTCCTAATTTGCAAAGCTCCAAACCCTACCAATGGCATCTCGTGTTTCATACCTTTAAGCTTCAATTGAACAACCGATAAACGTCATACACATTCATACCAATACAAATATATAATCATAAAACGTTTATGATGCATGAATCATGATAATCAAAATTTAAAAAAAACGCAAACCATCAATGGTGATTTTGTGAGTATTGGAATTGAATTAGAAACCTTCAAGAAACGTGTTGGAATGCTTGGAAGGGATTGAAACAGGCTGAAAATTGATCTGCAAATGCCTTGTAACACACGATTTTTCCAATGAGTTCTAGAGTTTCTTGGCTGCCCACAATCGTCCCCTCTTCTGATAAGTCATGAGAACGACCGCCGTTTTTTTTGTCCCCTCTTTCCTTTTACAACTTATGTTTATATATGTATCAAATTAGGGTTAACTCTAACCTAACCCACTTTAAAGCCCAACTTAAATAATTAGTTAAAACTAAATAAAATTTAAACAATTTAAAATAAACTTAAAATTCTATTTATTTATACTAAACATTAAAAATATTATAAAAAGAATAAAATATTTTCTATTATTTTTAACTTTATGATTTTTGGATGTTTTTACGAATAATATGAAAAAAAGTGAAAAAATAATATTTTTTAAGAAATAATTTAAATAAAATACGAAAATAATAATTAAATAATAAAAAAACTATTTTGTTATATATATTTTTTATGAAAATAGAAAAGTTAGAATAAAAATAAAAGAAAAAACAAAAAGTGAAGAAGGTGGGATTCGAACTCTCAACCTCTCACACTCACAACTCCTCACACACAGTCTCTTGCCAATTGTGTCATTTTATTCATTCGAAATAAAGTGGCACTAGAAACCATGTAAAGGTAGGACAAATTTAGGGTGCAACAGATTCCCCTATTTAAATAGCTTCACCGGATAATTTGAGCAGCGAAGACTCGAGAAATCGCGGTGAAAGGGATTTAAATACAGATAACCGAAAATTTGGCCCCTAGATGCAGTGGTATGTAATGATATGGACAAAATAACACGGACTATAATGCTGACAATGCCATGAATCTAATATGATGCGTATGATGGAATGATGAATGCAAGTATGTAGACGACACGACGACAGACGCGACGAGTAACTACACTGGGGAATACAATGCAGTGGTGGAATAGCGCAACAATTGTCACTTTAGAACGAACGGTAACACATGATCCACATGGAGGTAGGATCAGGTAAACGACAAGTGCTGGAATTTCCGGGTCATTCCTTTAAACGAAGAGATCGAGCGGGATCTTCAGGAATCATCGGAAATTATACAGAGAGAAACAAACACCAGAGATACTCGGAAAAACCATCGAATAACCTCGGGGGTCAAAGAAACAAATTTCAGGGACATCCGGAAGATCATCGAATGAACTCTAAAACATACCAGAGATACTCGGAAAAACATCGAATAAACCCTGGGCTATATCCAGAAACAAAAGGACGACATCTATAGGAGCATGAGATGAAGACAAGTTTCTGAAGGTAAATCCGAAACATTTAGGAAAGCAATAAATGTACGGGGCAAGTTTTGAAGACCTATATGGAAGAACATCAGATAAGCAACAAAGGGATTCTGGAAGAATGTCAGAACAAAAACCCAGTCTGGAAAAACCTCAGAAAGAGAACAGATCCGGAAAACCATCGGATAAGATTCTGGAAAACCATCAGAATCACAGGGGTATCTGGAAAATCGTCAGATAGAATTCTAGAAGAACATCAGAACAAAGACTCGATCTGAAAAACCATCAGAAGGAGGAATTTATCCGGAAAACCATCGGAAAGATTCTGGAAAACCGTCAGAATCGTAAAAGAATATCTAGAAAACCATCAGATAAAAGATACTCAATCGGGAAAACCGTCAGAAAGAGAAACAGATCCGGAAAACCATCGGATAGATCCTGGAAAACCATCAGAACCGAAGGAAAATATCTGGGAAACCATCAGATAAAAGATACTCAATCTGGAAAACCATCAAAAAGAGAAACATATCCGAAAAACCATCAGATAGATTCTGGAAAACCATCAGAATCGAAGGAAAATATCTGGGAAACCATCATATACGTAACAACGAAGTTCTGGAAGAACATCAGAACATCAGAATAATGAGACTCAATATGGAAAACCATCAGAAAGAGACATTAAAATCAGGGTACCGGACATCCAATAATGGCTTTGAATGAAAGGTATAAACACAATATATGAGAATAGTATTGGATGTAAAAGGAACATGCATATCCGGAAAACCATCGGATAAGAAAAACGTCATATCTGGAAAAACATCAGATGGACACGACACAAAGTTGTTTGGTAGGTGCCAAGTAAGTTGGACTTCGACCACAAGGTAAGACCTGGATAAAACACGACCTCAGGAGAAATGCAAATGAGGATGAAACACTCATTCTATGCATAGGTATGATATGTATATGTATATGAATTATATTATGAGATATGATCAAATGCAAATGCAGATGTCGATGACAGGGCTCGACTCTTCTGGTAAGATGACAAGACTGGAAAACTGATTCCTCAACCCGGAGATCACTGCCACTTGCTAAATTGTAATCAGGTTGATGGTCCTAGTAGGAAGGATGGAAAGCCGCTTGGAGATCTTTCAAGTAAACTGCCCCAAATTAAATTGTCTATTACAGATGAACTGATAATTGCTTTAGCTTGTCTGTTTCTGAAAATGACTGTTTTACTGTACCCTCGAAAGTTTTTCCCCAGTCCGATTCTTGAAAGTCTCATGGATAAACCATATCTGAGAAGACTTTGCCCCTGATAGGATCACTTGACCAAGTTTCTCGATTGTTTGAAAATTCCTTAGAGGAAAGCCAGTTTGCAAACAAAAATATTCATACAAACATGGTAATGCAAAGTTCATGAAACTTTTGAAATCAAAATTATTTTTGAAAGATGAAAAATAAATGAGTCATCGGTTAGAATGCGGCGGTCCAGGACGCTCAAAGTTTAATACAGGTATACAGCCAAAATAAATGATTCACAAAGATCTTTAGGAGTCAGCTTACGCAACCTTACTGTAGCATGCTTTCAAAATATCCTTGTTTCAATTAGGTCTTTTGAGGGTTGTAACGTGGCCTGGTTCACGGTTTATGAAACAAAGGATACATGCTCAAAATTTGTTTGTTCCCACCAAATCTACGTGATAATCTGCAGTCCTACACTCAGTTAACTCATATTATGCTTTCAGGTTCCTATAGGTTAGGAATTGCACTGATGGTAGCAGGGATGGTTCAAAAGTCAAGGGACCTACGAAAAGGCAGCCACTGCTTCTTTACAACATATGGTTCTTTTGACATTGAGGATTTTCAGGGTAAGGATTTAAAGATCTCCTCTTTTTATTATCCCTAACTTTTGCCTGAACTGTGTTTTTTTTGGTGAAGATTACAGTCAGCAGGATGCCCCAGTTTTGCCTAAGTCTCCTTCATAGATTTTGACTTAACGGGCTTTTTATATTTTATTTTGTTTTTTTCGAAAGAAAGTGACTGCCTATCTTAAATGATTACGGTGAACTATCATTGGCGTTTTGGCTTTAAAAAAGCATCTTCGACACTTACTGTGTACGAAGGAAAATTGTGAGTGCGACCTTTATATGAAAGGCGTATTGTAGGAAAACACAACCAAGTTAACTGAGAGCTACCCATGCCCCAAGGTTAAAATTGCAGTTTTTTGTAAAGAAAGAAACTCCAACTTCTAAGCTCGAAGGGGGTGACAAGGGAATAACTTCCTTATTTCTCCAATGTTTAGGGATCGAAGCAATGCCTTACATCGTCAACAAAGTTTGATTGAAAGCATACTGACAGCAGTTATGGGTATAATGTTTTCGTCATCCTCCCTCCAATCTTTGCATACCAAAAATTCGGACAAAAGTAAATATTTGAAAGATAAAGCATAGAGATGAAAATAATAGATAAAATGAATTAAATCAAAAGTTGCAATGCTCAGTTCATTAATATAAAAGTACAAACATAGTTCGAAAGCAAACATCTAATAAAATAAGGAAAATACAAACAATGAGAAACAAAAGCCTAATGATTAAATCAGTGAGCCATCCTCTGGGGTCAGCCCGAAGCTTCACTTTTGATGTGCTGGCAACAGATTTTTCTGGATATTTGGAGGATTATCTTCAAAATCAAGTATTCCATCCCTCATTAACTCACACACTCAGGCTTTCAGTGCAAAACAATGCTCCAAGTCGTGGCCTAAAGCACCCTCATGAAAAGCACAATGGAAATCAGCCCTGAATCCAGCTGGAAGAGGATTAGGAGGAGGTGGTAAAGCCCTGGTAGTAATTAGCCCTCGTTGAACCAAGTACAGATATAACTCTGTGTAAGTCATGGGAATAGGATCAAATTGGTTCCTATTTCGATACTGGTCTTGTCTAATAACTGGACATTGAGCGGTCTAAGCTGGCTGTGGAGCAATAACAGGTTGAGATCCCTGGCGAGGCTTTCTTGATTCAGTCATGACAACATTGGTCTGTTCGTCCTTCCTCTTATGGAAATTCCCATAGGATTTCTTTGCACCATTAGAAGATTCAGCAGCTTTGGATACCTTCTCATTTTTCAAACCTTCTTCTAACCTTTGGCCAATAGTCACCAGATCTGTAAAGCTTGAAGAGACACTCCCAATCATCTTTCCCAATAGAAAGGAGACAAAGTATCCATGAACATTCATGTCAGTTCCTTCTCTGCTATAGGGGGTTCGACTTGGGAAGCTAACTCCCTCCAACGTTGAGCATACTCCTTGAACGACTCTTTTTCCTTCTGAGACATACTTTGAAGCTGACGGCGATTGGGAGCCATATCCAAATTGTATTTGTATTGCTTCATAAAAGCATTGGCGAGATCTTGGAAGTAGTGGACACTATTATGCTCTAAGTTCATATACCATTTAAGAGAAGCACCACTCAAACTATCCTGAAAGCAATGGATGAGCAACTTTTGATTGTTGGTGTAAGCTGCCATCTTTCGGAAGTACATGACTAGATGGGCTCTTGGACATGAATGACCTTGAAACTTCACGAACTCAGGAGTCTTGAACTTGGCAGGAAAAACAAGACCAGAAACTAGGCACATATTATCGGCATCAACATTGAAGAAATCAGTACCTTCGACAGCTTGGAGTCTCTTGTTTATGATCTGAAACTGTTCATGGGTGATCTCAGGCTCAACAAAATCTTCCTGGTCTCCCTTTTGCCCATCGGCAGCATTGTACTCATAAGGAGGATTCTCAAAGGGAGCTTGGACAGTCTGGTTAACCGTGTGGACCATAGGTTGGGCCTCGGTAAGGACAGGAGCTTGAAAAACCGGTCTGACAGTCTGACCAATCGTAGCGGCAGATGTAATAGGTGAAGAGTAGTTACGGGTAAACCAAACTCCGGCCAAGTAGAGGGTGGTGCTGGAACAAGAGGTGGATCATCACTTGAAACTTCCTGAATTACAGTCCTCTGAGGTGGCTCTCCTCTGGCAATCAACACTTGAAGCATCTCGGTAAGCCTGGTCATGCCTGCTTTCAACTCATCAATCTCTATTCGGACCTTAGCATTATGTTTCTCTTGTTCTGACATTTGGCGTCTATAGTTAGCTCTAGTATGATATCTGTGCCGAGGAATCAGCTTGACGACTCAACGGAACACTGGAAGATAAAGACACTTGGACATGAGAAACCCGGGGAAAGATGCCATGCAAGACATGATGCTAATGCAATGCAATAGTTTCAAGAACTTCAACGGTCGATTGCAAACATTTCCTTTTTTAGGAAAGTTGGAAACGGTTTTAAACTTTGAAATGTAGGACTTTTGAATTCGCAAAGGACTGTTGAATTCCTTGAAACTAGGAATGATGTTTTATGAATGCCATGCACAAATACACACAAACAACAAAGTCCTAGGTTAGAGGAACAATGAATGAAGTTAAGGTCTACCCTTCCTAGAAGGTATGTACTATGGGGTAGTTGTACCTGCATAACAAGGTTCTAAAGAGGTGCCCAAAGTCATCAGTCTATCTTTCGGATATTATCAATTTCCCAATTTACTCGGTGGTTAATAATATCCTCAAGAGAGCCTCTTTTGAGTGTAGTATCGCGTAGCAACTATTTTTGGATTACTCCCTCATAGTTCCCGCACTACGTCCTAGATAATGCCAAAGTGGTGTTAAGGTACTACGGTCCCCAGTATCACAGACTCTAATCGACAATAGTAAAAGTTTTCACGATTACTCGTTCAACCGAACCATTTTCGAAAGGGTCTCCACTGAGATATATCACTCAAGTCCGGGTGTAGGACTTATCTCACAACAAAGATACCCCAAGCAAGGTACAATATATACCGATAATAAAATAAAAGAAATATCATACAATAAACAAAATAGGGGCAACCCTTAAAAATTAGGAGGGTCCCCAGTAAAGTCGCCATTTTCTGTTGCGGTTAGAATATGATATCAAATTATTAATTAATTTGAATCGCATCTTTAGTTTACAGCCGCTCTTTGATTTATCCGAAGGAAAAGGTCAAAAGAGGGAAAACCTAATTTTGCATCGTGAAGACAATGCAGGGAGAGATCTAGGTAAGGGGTTGGTTAAGCTTAGGGAAGGTACTAGCACCCTAAACTTCTGTAGTACTCTACAGGAACCTTTTGTTTATTGTATGCTTTTTTTATTTTATTATCTGTTTGAAATATATTGCTAAGGGATAGAGTGACCTAAAAGACCTAAGGGTTAGTCCTAAGTTTACTCGGCAAGACATCGCATCTTGTGCCTACATATCCTGACGGGAATGGAATCAAAGTAATTGTAGTTCCCCTCGAAAGGGAGGTTAGAAACTTCTTGACTATGGTCAAGGTTTCAAGGGGAGTAAACGTATCTTAAGGACACGCATACGTGGAGTCTTGAAACTCCTATTTCTATGTTGAAAAGTTGAATTGAAATTAGGGTTGACTAAATGTTGCACAGCGGGAAACCCTAAAACAGAGTACGGCGACTCTTTGACCTAAAGCTAGGGTAAAGGGTATTTTCGTCCACGGAGGGACACCTAGGCTATTAAGGTTTTGAAATGGTCAAAGGTTAGGGTTATTGACTCGGCGGTCAAACGGCTAGACCTAATTCCTTCGGAGATGAACATAACGATAAATCATGCAAAACATGGCAAATTATTATATGGCGGAAATTAAAATGCAGAAAGTAAAGAAAGCGGAAAACGCGTTGCGACGATCACTCGCGTAAATTACAAATCCCCAAAAAAAGAAAAATAAAATAAACTGCGACCATGACCTCGCGTAAATTACATCCATGGAACAAAATAAATTGAATAAATATTAATCGGAATTTAAGTATAATCTGGAGAGAAAACAGAGAACAAGGGTTAGACAGAAATATGGCAAATAATGAAATAATTAATACGTAAAGAAGGGTAAAAATGAAATTTGGGAATTTTTATTATTGTTTTATTTAACATTAATATTATTTAAAAAAAAAGAATTTTATTCTTGATTTAAAAAGAAGTTCAGTTAAATTTTGAAAATGTTAATTTGAATTTTTAAAGAAAATGTTTTTAGGTTAATTTTGAAAAAGATTTTGGTCTTAATTTTAAAAGGAAATTTTATTCTTATTAAAAAGAAAAATTAGTTTTAATTTTAAAAGATATTTTAATTTTTAAATTTAAACAAAGTTAGCTTAACAAAAAAATTTGACCTCATGTTAATTTAACCTAATTATGTAATTTTAAAAAAAATAATAAACATTTTTACTAAATAAAAAGAGAAGGATTAAATAACAAAAATTTACCATGCTTTTGCCCGCGGTTTTCACGCGTTGTTGTACGCCTTTGCTCGCGGTTTTCACGCGTCTCCGTACGCCTTTACCCACGGTTTTCACACGTTGCCATAGCACCTGAAATCAAATATCTCAAAATACGCAAAATAAGTTAGTTCTAAAACCATGGATCACTTGGAATAAAGCATCTGAGCACGCCTATGCCCTTGGTTTTGTCCAATTGCTCCTAATTTACAAAGCTCCAAACCCTACCAATGGCATCTCGTGTTTCATACCTTTAAGCTTCAATTGAAAAACCGATAAACGTCATACACATTCATACCAACACAAATATATAATCATAAAACGTTTATGATGCATGAATCATGATAATCAAAATTTTAAAAAAACGCAAACCATCAATGGTGATTTTGTGAGTATTGGAATTGAATTAGAAACCTTCAAGGAACGTGTTGGAATGCTTGGAAGGGATTTAAACAGGCTGAAAATTGATCTGCAAATGCCTTGTAACACACGGTTTTTCCAATGAGTTCTAGAGTTTCTTGGATGCCCACAATCGTCCCCCTTCTGATAAGTCGTGAGAACGGCCGCCGTTTTTTTTTGTCCCCTCTTTCCTTTTACAACTTATGTTTATATATGTATCAAATTAGGGTTAACTCTAACCTAATGTCCACTTTAAAGCCCAACTTAAATAATTAGGTAAAACTAAATAAAATTTAAACAATTTAAAATAAACTTAAAATTCTATTTATTTATACTGAACATTAAAAATATTATAAAAAGAATAAAATATTTTCTAATATTTTTAACTTTATGATTTTTGAATGTTTTTACGAATAATATGAAAAAAAGTGAAAAAATAATATTTTTTAAAAAATAATTTAAATAAAATATAAAAATAATAATTAAATAATAAAAAAAACTATTTTGTTATATTTTTTTTTATGAAAATAGAAAAGTTAGAATAAAAATAAAAGAAAAACAAAAAGTGAAGAAGGTGGGATTCAAACTCTTGACCTCTCACACTCACAACTCCTCACACACGGTCTCTTGCCAATTGTGTCATTTTATTCATTCGAAATAAAGTGGCACTAGAAACCATGTAAAGGTAGGACAAATTTGGGGTGCAACAACTATCTAAAGAATGAGTCTCTGAGAGATTATAAAACATTAGTTTTGTATCACTTAGAAGCTTTCTTGACGAGCACTAAGGCTTCTTTTCATGAGCTTTTAGCTTCTTTTAATTGAATCCTTCTTGAGTGAATAATACTTCTTCTAGTTTAACCATCAAGATCAACTAAGTTACTATGTTTCACTTATTGATGTTTCACATGACTAGTTTCACATGTATTTAGCATGTTGCATCGTTGTACGCACTTCAATTTTGCTTCAGCTTCATCTTCATTGAGCATTCTTCATTTAGGCTTCAGCTTGCAGCATTTTCTTCTGCACTTTGGCATTGTATAGTAGCGTGCTATCATCAACAACTCGTTATCTATTGTTTGCAAATTAGTAATTCTTCAAGCTTTTTGATCTTCAATTTATAGAGCTTGAGAGAATATATCCGTTGAAGGGTATTCTTGGAAACATATTCCAACAGCAATATCCCAACGTTCAAGTGAAGGAATGGTCAACATCACTGTACAAAAACCTGCTCCTGCGCCACCTTTTCAAGGTAGAGGTGATAGAGTTTTAGTACTATTATATTCAACTTAAAAACCATTCTTATATTTATTCTTCTAGCATCTTTAGAGGCTTTAAATATTAATTTGATGAAACCTGTTGTAGAAGAGTCTTTCTTTGTGTAATCTTCAGAACCTCAGTCTTCAGAATCTCAGATCTTCGTTCAACAGAAACTTGTCATAAGAGTCTTCAACACTTGGTTTCTTAGAAGCATTATCTTCAGAGCCTTCAGAGCTTGTTCTATCAGAGTCTTATCTTCAGAATATTCAGATTTCATTTAGCACACTTTTGTCTTCAGAGTCTTCAGCACTTCGTTCATTCAGAACCTTGTCTTCAGAAACTCTTTAGAGCTTGATCTTTAGAAATGATGTCTTCAGAATCTTCAGAGCTTTGTTCACCAGAACCATGTCTTTAGAATCTTCAGAATTGTATCAATATAAGGCACATTTCTTATAACGCCTTCTAGGCTTACTTATAAAGTATCAATCATAAACCTCGTTACTAACGTTCCTTAGAACCGTTGCATTAGAAGTATTTATGAATCTTAACTTTATCTTATGTATACATATGTTTTTCTTCCAGAGTGTTGATAATAGAGTCTGATGGCATCATACGTCTTCCTATCAGAGTCAAAATCATATTAACAACATCCACACACTAGACAGAAACCATATCATACATAATTGCTCTTTTAGATAACTTGTGCAGTTATCATCAAAACTTAAAGGCCATACGTAGAACCAAATCTTGTTCTTACAAGGTTGTCATCCCTATTAAGGCATCTTAAAATTTTATTAGTAGCAATTTCATTGGAAACGGGTTTATAAAGTGCATTTAAACAATTTACAAGATGAGTGAACCTCTTCTGCATATCGGCAATGGTTGAACATGCTTCATCTGAAATAGTTCAATCTCTTGGTTCCGAGTATTGATTCTAGCTTATTTGACTTCATTTGTGCCCTCATGGACAACTTGCAATGAGTCCCACATAACTTTAGTGGTTGTACAATGAGAAACACAGTAATATTCATCAACCCCTAAAGCGGATTTTAGAATATTCTTTGCTTTCCAATCACATGGTCACTTTTTGTCATCATCCGTGTTTTATTGTGCTTCCAGTTTTGGTACAACAACACCATCCGCATTGGTTATACTAATTTCAAATGGACCATTTTGGATGGAGTTGTGTACATTTATATCAATAGAATATGGACACACATACACTCCTTCCAATAACCATAGTTTTCGCCATTGAAAACATGTGCTCTATTATACGCCCTTTAGGTTTGGAAGCCATAATATGATAAGCGATTTTGAAGCACAAGATAAATTGGTGCTCGTGATACCACTTCTTAGAAGAGGGCAACAATCTAGTGGGGTTTGAATAGATTGCAAATAATTTATTTTTTTCAATTTAAAATATGTTTTAAAAATTATTTACTATGGCAAGCGAAAGCAATTTCGGATCGACACTCGTCTATCCCAAACCGTTATCGGAAGAATCATATATGCCCATTAAATCGTAACAAAGCGTATTACAATGATGAGAAGCCAAATCAATATGGCTTTCAAAATAACGTTTGAACTATGTAACACTAAGATAATTGTTTAGATTACAATTATCTTACTAGAAAACAATTTTAAATGTTTCAATACAAATAGAATTATCAATGTAGTAAACTGCACACAAATTTAATTCACAATTTGTAAAGAGAGAGAGAGAGCGCGCGCACGCGCATGTGTGTGCGTGTGAGTGATATATATATATATGTGTGTGTGTGTGTGTGTGTGTGTGTGTGTGTGTGTGTAGATACACACACACACACACATGTATATATATATATATATATATATATATATATATATATATATATATATATATATATATATATATATATATATATATATATATATATATATATATATATATATATATATATATATATATATATATATATATATATATATATATATATATATATATATATATATATATATGTGTGTGTGTGTGTGTGTGTGTGTGTGTGTGTGTGTATTGATGACTCGACTTTGTATCGTTTATTTCGATTCAATTTGCGTATATTTACTTGTTATTTTATCTAGTCTTTACCATTTTCCATGTTATTTGCTAATGTTTTCCATTGCTTTGCTTTGATAGGTGCCATTTCAGTCATGTAAAAGAAAAGTATCAAATTGAGCTGAAGAATGATGGAAAAGTGAAGAAAATCACAAGTTCTGACTCGTCCAAGTTGAATGGATCTTGCCATGTATCTCCCCTCATCCGAGTGGCGCTCGCCGTGCTCAAAAAAGGAGGGAATCATGATTCAAGCAAATGGCGCTCGCCATTAGGGGACGACAATTGCAGTTGTTAGCGGGAGCAGTTTTTCAAAAGCAGTTTCAGGAAATTTCTTTGGTTTGAATTCGAATTCAAACCTCTATTCTTGGAGCCTATTTTCTTCTATAAATAGGACACCAGAGGCCTGATTTTTTTCACCCAAGAAACCCGCGAAAGCACTGTCGAAATTACCAAACCATATATTCATTTTCCACAGTATCAATTGTTTACACTGAGCAATTGTTACACCATTGTATTTTCTTTCTTTCTGCTGCGCTGATGTACTTGGATCAAAGTTTAATTTAATACAAGTTTCAGTTTATTCTACCTTCCTTGAAATTTACAAGTTATTTATTTCTTGCATTTATTTACCGTTTTCCTATTTGCACGTGTCTGCTTTATAATTCAATTTTACTCCGAAAACTTAATTCTGATTTTCACTCAAATTAACTGACATGTATGTTTTAATTTCCAGCAATGTTAACATGTTAGTCTTAGGATTCGATATGTTAGGCTAAATTTGTATGAACCTGTAGTTTCAGGACCATCGTTTCGACGAGACTTTGTTGAAACCATCTGCGTTAATTATGCATGTCTTATAATCTGGCTTTAGTGTCTAGTTCTAATTTAGGTTTCTTTATCGTGAAAGCAAGAAGCCGCTTAACTGCGTTTGATCAGGAGAGTGAGAAACATATTAAAGTGTGTCAAATAGAGCGAGAGTTTGAGGTAATCACTGGATAGTAGACACTGAGCACTTGACTTAAATACAACGAGAGCGCTTTAGGCTTCAGTTAGGCTTTGTTAGTTTTCAAAATACGTGTTTTAACTACCGAGCGAGCGAGAGCAAAATCTTGGGGTTATTAGGTGTGGCTTGGTCAATAGCGCAAGAGTGTGAGATTGAGTTTTTAAGCCGGCAATTCCTACAAAACTATTCTTGAGACCCTTGTTAGCACCTGGAATCTATAGAGTCCCTTAGGAGCGCAAAAATCATTCTTCGGTCTCGTCTCGTTATTTGTTTTAAACCCGTCAGTATTCGTTATTTTTCTGCCCTTTGTTATTCCGTGACATTAAGCCTTAACTCTACAACACAACATAGATCACTTTAGGTTGATTATTAATCCTTGTGGGTTCGACAATCTTTTAAAACTACGCGATACACTATATGCTTGCAGTTCTATCCGACTAACCCTCTAAGTCCGCAATCAAATTTTTGGCGTCGTTGTCGGGGATCGATTTTAGTCAATATTGTGATTTCTTTGTTGCACAGTATAGACTAAGGCAACTATTTTTCTTTTAAATTCGTCAATTGTATGCCAAACACTCGCTCTCAAGGCAAAGAGCTAGAGCAACCAATTGACGAAATCGAGCGCTTTATTAGCTTAAGGCACCGAATTCAAGAATTTCATATTAGATATAACCTTTCAGACCCTATCGTTCCTTATTCAGATTCGAAAACCGAACTAGAACAAATCATGGCTCAAGGACCACATACCCGTCCCTTGAAAGATTTCATTGTTCCATCGCAAGACGGACCTCATAACAACATTGCTGCCCCAATAATCAATCGAAATGATTTCAAGTTGAAACCTTCGCTGTTACAAGCTGTTCAACAAAACCAATTTTCAGGTAGTCCTACGGACGATCCAAACTTACATTTATCAGTTTTCATTCAATATGCCTACACTGTAAAAGAAAATGGTGTCAGTCAAGAAGCACTAAGATTACGTATTTTCCCATTTTCTTTAAGAGGTAGAGCTAGAGCTTGGCTCCAGTCTCTACCATCAAATTCTGTCACAACGTGGGGCGAACTGAAGATAGTCTTCTTAACCCATTATTTTCCACCAAGCAAAACAGCTATGCTGAGAGCCGAAATTAATGGATTTAAGAAAAAAGATAACAAATCTCTTTTCAATGGTTGATAATACATACTTTTTACAATGGTCTATTGTACAACACCAAAATGAACCTAAGTGTCATAGCTGGCGGTGCTTTAATGGATAAACCGCATGAAGAAGCCGTTGAACTTATAGAGAACATGGCTCAAAATCACTTCCAATGGGGAGGAGAACGCGCATCTCACAAAAAGTCAACCCCGAAAGGCGGAATGTACGAAGTTAATGGCATAGACCGCATAAATGCTAAAGTGGATGCATTAACTCAAGATTGAAAGCTTGGCCTTGACATAACCAGCATCCACCGTAGCTGCTGTGTCACCAAATTGTGAATTATGTGGAACCCCTGGACATACAAATGTTGAATGTCAGTTACTGGATGGTGTTCCCACCGACCAAGTAAATTATACCCAAGGAAACCCATATTCCAATATTTAAAATCCTAGTTGGAGAAATCACCCAAACTTTTCATACAAAAATAACAACGCCTTGCATCCACCAAGCTCAACACCTGTTGTTCCACCTTGTTATCAAAAAGGAGGACTGTCAGATCCACAAGCACCTAGAAAGTCAAATGTGGAGATTATGATGGAAAACTTTATGAATGTTCAGGTGCAACAAAACAAGGAATTTGCGAACCAAAACGCTCATACGAGTGAATTGATGAGGCAGATGACTAGCAAACTTGATGCAATGGCTACCCACAATAAAATGTTAGAAACCCAGATTTCTCAAGTAGCCCAACAACAACCAACCATAGCAGCCTCGACTGGAGCATTTCCTGGCCAAACTCAACCAAACCCGAAGGGACATGTTAATGCTGTCACATTGCAAATTGGAACCGTATATGATGGACCGGTTGATCCTAGACTTGAAAATCCATCCATGTATCAAAATCCTAAGAAAGGAACTGAAGGGCCAAATGAATAAAAAACAAAGGATAATAATGATAAAAGTGAAGAGGCCATAGAGAAAGAAACACCATGTATGCCTCCACCGCCGTATAAGTCACATGTGCCATATCCTCAAAGGTTAGCCAAAACCAAAAATGAAGGACAATTCAAGAAATTCGTAGAACTTATGAAATAGTTGAATATTATTATTCCTTTCACAGAAGTTATTACGCAAATTCCTTCATATGCCAAATTTCTCAAAGAGATCTTATCAAATAAGAAAAAGCTCGAAGATAATGAAATAGTTATGCTCACCGTAGAGTGTAGCACTATAATTCAAAACAATATGCCTCCTAAGCTGAAAGATCCAGGTAGTTTTTCAATACCTTGTATGATAGGTAAGCGTGTCATAGACAATGGTCTATGTGACTTAGGAGCCAGTGTTAGTCTAATTTCGTTATCCACATGTAAGAAACTTGAGTTAGGTGAATTGAGACCAACTAATATGTCTTTACAACTTGCGGACCATTCTGTTAAATATCCCGTGGGTATGTTAGAGAATGTGTCAGTTCGCATTGGTCAGTTCTACATTCCTACCAATTTTGTGATAATGGACATAAAAGAGGACTCCAATATCCATATTATATTAGGTAGACCATTTTTAGCAACAACCGGAGCAATAATTGATGTTAAGAAAGGAAAGATGACTTTTGAAGTTGGTGAAGAAAAAGTCGAATTTATTCTGGCTCAATTCCTAAAAGCTCCAGCTATTGATGATTCATGTTGTTTATTAGATGTTATTGATGAATGCGTCAAAGAAATGGAGACGCAACCATCCGTATACTGTGATGCGCTTAAAATTCCAGCACCTCCTATATTCAAAGATGATGATTGGAAAATACCATTCACCGATGACAGTTTAAGAGAATGTCTTGCACTAACACCCGATCCAATGTCTAGCCCAACAAAACCCGCTATAGAACTAAAAACACTACCCAAAAATCTAAGGTATGAATTCCTAGATGCCGAGCTTGAAAGACCAGTGATAGTCAATGCTGACTTGGGACAAATAGAAACTGAAAAGTTACTTAGCGTTTTAAGGAAGTATTCGACAACACTAGGCTACAATATCTCTGATCTAAAAGGAATAAGCCCATCCATTTGCATGCACCGCATTATGCTATAAGATATAGTAAAACCTCTAGAGAATATCAAAGGAGGATAAATCCTATCATAAGCAATGCAATCAAGAAGGAGGTGCAAAGGTTGTTAGAAGCCGGAATTATATACCCGATATCGGATAGCAACTGGGTTAGTCCAGTACATGTCGTACCAAAGAAAGGTGGTATAACAGTTGTTAGCAATGAAAAAGGCGAATCCATTATGAAACATGTTCACACTGGGTGGAGGATGTGCATAGACTATAGAAAGCTAAATAAAGTCACTCGTAAAAACCATTTTCCTTTACCCTTTATTGATCAAATGCTTGAACGATTGGCCAAACACTCTTATTTCTGCTATTTAGATGGGCATTCAAGATTTTTTCAAATTCCTATTCATTCTGACGACCAAGAGAAAACAACTTTCACTTGTCCATATGGTACATTCGCATATCGACAAATGCCATTTGGGTTATGTAACGCTCCCGCAACATTTCAGAGATGCATGATGTTGATCTTTGCTGACTTTATAGATGATACAATGGAAGTATTTATGGACGATTTCTCTGTTTGTGGGCGAAGTTTCAAAGATTGTTTGTCGAACCTAGAATTGGTGCTTGAGTGATGCATTAAAGTCAATCTTGTGCTAAACTGGGAATAATGTCATTTCATGGTCCAGGAAGGAATTATGTTAAGAAATGTAGTATCCGGAAGAGGAATTGAAGTAGATAAAGCAAAAATAGAAATAATAGAAAATATCAACCTCCGAAACTTTTAGAGAAATTCGTAGTTTTCTTGGACATGCCGGTTTTTACCGATGATTCATTAAAGATTTCTCTAAAATCACTAAACCGCTAACTGGCTTGTTAATGAAGGATGCTGAATTCATATTTGATAAAGATTGTTTGAAAGCTTTTGAGCTCCTTAAAAATGCTCTGATCACTGCACCTATTATGCAACCACCTGATTGAAATGAGCCGTTCGAAATAATGTGCGATGCTAGCTATTTTTCTGTTGGCGCTGTTTTAGGACAAAGAAAAGATAAGAAGCTTCATATTATCTACTATGCAAGTAGAACCTTAGACAATGCACAATTGAACTATGAAACCACAGAAAAAGAACTCTTACTTGTTGTGTTCGCTCTAGATAAATTCTTTTCTTACTTAGTAGGAGCAAAGATAATTGTCTATACTGATCACACTATAATTAGGTATCTATTGAGCAAAAAGGATGCTAAACCAAGACTTTTAAGATGGATCCTTCTTTTGCAAGAATTTGATTTGGAAATTAAAGATAAAAAAGGAACCGATAATGTAGTAGCATATCATCTTTCTAGAATTGAGGACCAAAAACCCAAACAAGTTCCGATCAATGATGATTTTTCCTACGATAGACTTGTAGCTCAGTTAGAGAGCGAAAATGAGACGATCAAATATCCTTTATTATTTAATGATGCAAAAACTAATGAAACAATAGAAACAATTTGTACAGAAACCACACTGCCTTGGTATGCTGACTTTGTTAACTACCTAGCAGTTGGGGTACTTCCACCAGACTTAAATTACCAACAAAAGAAGAAATTATTTCATGATCTTAAACATTACTATTGGGATGAGCCCTTGCTTTTCAAGAGGGGCGTCGATGGAATTTTCTGTCGATGTGTTCCTGAATCTGAAGTTAATGATGTCATATCTCATTGTCATGCTGCACCATATGGAGTGCATGCGAGCACTTCTAAGACTTGTGCAAAAATTATGCAATCCGGCCTATTTTGGCCCAACCTTTGGAAAGACGTTCATATCATTGTTCTGAACTGTGATCGGTGCCAACGCACTAGAAATATTTCTAGACGCGATGAGATGCCACAAATAGGTATTTTGGAAGTAGAAGTCTTCGACGTGTGGGGTATAGAATTCATGGGCCCATTTCCTTCTTCTTTTGGAAATAAGTATATACTCGTCGCAGTCGATTACGTGTCGAAACGGATTGAGGCTATAGCTTCTCCTGCCAACGATGCAAGACTAGTTGTCAAACTTTTCAAGAATGTTATCTTTCCCAGATTCGGAGTGTCGAGAGTTGCCATAAGCGATGGAGGATCCCACTTCATTTCAAATATATTTGGGAAGTTACTGCTCAAATATGGGGTCCGACACCGAGTAGCGATACCAACCTCAAACCAACGAACAAGTTGAGATCTCAAATAGAGAAATCAAGCAAATACTTGAGAAAACCGTTGCAACATCTAGGAAAGATTGGTCAACTAAACTCCATGAAGCTTTGTGGGCGTATAGAACCGCTTACAAAACCTCTATAGGAACCACTCTGTTTAAACTAGTTTATGGTAAATCATGCCACCTGCATGTAGAACTTGAGCATAAAGCTTATTAGGCCATAAAGACCCTAAATACTAACTACGCTACAGCAAGCGAGAAAATAATTCTAGATATCCATTAACTAGAGGAACTGAGACTTGATGCTTACGAAAACACCAACATTTATAAAGAAAGAACCAAAAAGTGGCATGACAGAAGGATAACAAGAAGGGAGTTCAATGAAGGATACATAGTTCTTCTTTTCAAATCTCGACTTAAGCTTTTTTCAGGGAAGTTACGTTCCAGATGGTCTGGCCCCTTCAAAGTTATTAGAGTTCTGCAAAGTGGAGCGATTGAGATTAAAGAAAATTCGAGCGATACGTTCATTGTAAATGGACAGCGACTCAAGCATTATCACTCAGTAGAGAACAAAGAGTTTTATACTAGTTATAAGTTGGAAGGGCTTCCCGCTCCTCTCGATGATTGATGTCTCGTTCCGTTTCAATGTCGAGCTTCCAACGTTAAACGTAGCGCTCCGTGGAGGCAACTACGATCCTTAACCTTTCGTATTATGTTATTAATTTATATTTTGCATTTAGATATAATGCAGTAAGCTTGTTATTGTATAGTTACTTAAGTTAGCATGATCATTATTATTTTTATTATTACTATTACTATGTTTCGTTTTATAATAATTATTGTTATAATAATTATTATTGTTACTAACATGTGTTTGCAATATAATATATATGTTTTCCCTATGACTATTTTCGATTTTCAGGTTCATTGTGCTTAGGATAGTTCATCTACTAGGACCATGCAGACTTTTGAGAATCACACTGTTGTCTTTAAGAATGACATCCAAAGACGTCGCTTTGAGGTTCTCTCTTAAAGAGACTTTGTTGTGTCAATCTATCCTGACGATCCTACCATGACTACCCTTAGTATTCAGGACAATGTTGTCTATCTTTTTAACCAAATTGGTTGGAATGATTTTTCTATTACTAGGAAATTTAGCACTTATCATAATTTGACTTTGGAATTTCTTAGCTCTATTTATTATGAACCCACTCATGGATATGGTTTCGGCCGTGGATTGGCCACTTTCCATCTGTTCGATAACAAGTACCGGTTCAACCATCATGAGCTGGATGAATTATTAGGACTTCCTAATGATCCAAATGCTGTCACAAAAACTCCTGAAGATGCTTTCACAGGTTATGACCTTGAACAATTCTAGGGTACCATAACTGGAAATTATCAACCTGAGCTCGATGGTATGTTCTCGGAGAGCATCCACAATCCTGGTATTCATTACTTCCACAAGATTTTAGCTCACACCCTTTTTTTGGTAAGGAAGAAAATATTAATACTGTGTCTAGAAATGAATTGTACATCATGTTCTATGCTTCCCAAGGGAGACCGGTCAATGCTTCCCCATTCATGCTTGCTAATTTCCTTAAGTTAGCCCGAGATTCCTTCCACCCTATTATCATAGGAGACTTGGTCACAATGATTGCTGATGCCATCGACATGCGTTTCCATTTGAACCGTTCAGTTTTTTTTGGCGGTATTCGTCTAATGGACATTAATTTCTTTTTCAACCGTGGCATAATTGCAAATCTAGGCCCTGTGGAATTTGAATTGCTTATAGAAAATGTTGTGTTCCATGCCTTTACCTTGCCTAACCATGAGAGGACAAATGTTCACAACAAGGACATCTGGTTGTATGACTTAGAGGTTTTGGATGAGACTTTTACCCACCAGATTCTCCTCATCCATATGAGCATATGGACACTAGCTCGTTTCCTGCTGTCACCCATGGTCCAGCCACTGACATACAGTACCCTTATAATCCTACCGTCGATGTGCCGGGTGCCATCGTTGCTCTCCAAAGTGAAGTGGACTACCTTCGTTCTGATGTCGAATCTCTTAGGTTGGACTATATTAGCTTGATGGACGTCGTGACTGAGCAGTTTGATCACCTTTATTAGACAGTTTACTCGATGACGCGCCATAGTGTATGAGTCTGAAGTTGTTTTGTTTCATTTGCCCTTTTGTTCTTAGGATAGTTTCCATTTCATGTATCAGTTTTCCCTTTCCTGTACTATTGTTTAATTCACTATTATGTCGTTGGAATGCCGACGAGTAATTATACTATTTTTAAATCTTCAATTAATGCAAATTCCCTTTCTTTAGTGTTTTATATTACATCTTTGTAATTAATATATTTTGATTCTGATGAAAAAACAAGAAAAACCCAAAAACAAAATACTCATTGTTTGCATTCTGATGTGCCATAATCAGAATTTCCCTCGCCTTAAGCAAATGACACTCGCCATTGCCTAAAGGCGATTGCCATATGTTCCTGGGAGGACAGAGGCGGGAAATTCAAATTCTGCACGCATTTTTAAGTCCATTTTCCCATAAAACACCCTTTTCACCTTCCAATGCACCATAACCACCCTATTAACTCCTCATTAACCTGCCATAACTTCCCAACCATCCAAATTCCTTAAATTTTTCCTATTTAAACCCTTTAATCCATCACTTTTCATCATCACTACAAACCCCACTCTCCCAAAATTCAAAATCTCTAGCATTCTTTGTAATTCAAAGCTCTTTCTCAACAATGGAAGCCAATCAAGAGATTGACTACATGGGTATCGAGTTTATGGAGGGAGAAATCAGAAACACTCAGCATGCAAACTATCACCGAGTGTTCAAAAGATCCGTTAATGCAACGAGGTATCCTGACCCAGGAGCCCTTCGTTCACTAGGTCTCATGCAAAGCGTCTCTTGGATGCTGAGGAATCTAGGTATGACTCGCTTTTGCTCTATGTCTAATAGCACTTGTGTTAGTTTAACTTATGAATTTCTTAATTCGCTCTGTTATGTCCATGACCTTTCCCGTACCTTTGGAACTATTCATTTTCGGATGTTTAACGAAGATTATTCGTTGTCCCATGAGTGTATTAGAGAGATTTTCGGTTTTCCTACTACTGAGGGACTTGCCACCATAACACCCCTTGAGAGTGAGTGGCAAGTCGGTGCTTTTGAATTTTGGAGAAACATTACCAACATCACCAATGACCGATGGGAAGGCCTAAAGGCCACTACCATTCATAACCCAACAATTCGTTACCTATACTGTATCCTTGCTTCCACCATATTTGGACGCGAGAACATAGGGAATGTGAACTCTAAAAATCTATTCTTTATTCACTGTGCTCTCTCCCAAACCTTAGTGGATCCTACACCATTCCTCATAGCCCACCTTATTAGTGTTTTGAATAGAGCCGGTGGATCCATCTGTGTCGGCAACATCATTACTGCCATAACTAACTCTCTAGATTTAGAGCCTGCTTTAGAGCCTGCTTTAGAAAATGCTGACAGCTCCCCTTCTCTTTTTGCTGATCTTGATTACTGCCGTAATATGCAGCTTATCAAAAGCTTGCCCAATGGCAAGTATCATATCATGGTGCGTACCAGTGAGGTCCGCGGTTTCTCCTTGCCTAACCCAGAGCGCATTAGTATGCGCATTCAGGGTAATTGGTTGTTTGATTTAGATGCGCGTGATTTAGAGGTAGAAAACATTGATGTTAGGTGGCAGGCTGCTTCGCGGTCCTGTGCATGTAGTCGTGCTTCTGACGCACCCGGTCTGAGTACCGCACCATACTACGCACCTTTGTCTAATGATTTTGCAGGTATACACACGACATTGGACTAGATCCTATCAGAGCTCAGGCAGCAAAAAGAGAGAGAGGACGAGTGTGACGTGACCTTACACGATATGCAGAGGAGGAAGTTGGAGTTCATGGAGAGGATTCAGTTTGACTTGAGGGATATTGTATCTGGTATGGTAGGATTACATCGAGATGTGTAACACATTAGAGATCATATTCAACATATTTCACAAGATGAACCGGATGTCCGAGGAGACCAGCATCAGCGTCGAGGTCGTGCCTGCTGCCACTGATCAACATCAGGTTCCATCGCTCCTTCTTTCATATTAAGCTAAAACATTGAGAACAATGTTCAGTTTAAGTGTGGGGGAGGAGTCATTTATTGCTTTATTTATTTCATGTCATTTCCTGCTTTCTAGTTTTAGTTTGTTTTCATTATCGAGTCATATGTGCATTTGAGTCGTTTTTACTTTACATCTTTGCATTGTCTAATAAACTCCCTTATTTTGACCCACCAATTTTTTTTGTTAGTTTGACTCAATGGCATGAAACATTTAGTATGGGTTGTTTCATTTTATGATTTAGGCTAGGTAGTCGGACTTGGGAAAGTTTTGGTTAACGTTGGTACCGTCTCTACACCCTAGAGTTCCTAAATATGCGATATTAGTTTAAGTACATATTATACCCAGACTTTGTTCTTAGTTTCTTTAGAAGTAGCCTCTTTAATAGTTTATATTAGCAGTCAACACCATCCTCACGTATGAACTAAGTAATGAACCGATGCAAATATGTGTTGATCTCAATTCAAAAAATATATATAGAAAAAATAATAAAATAAAAAATATATATGAATAAGAGATCAGATGACACAAACAGGTTTACTTACCATGTAAATACATAGGATAACGAGCTTAATGTGATTGCACTAGAATGAAAGAGAGGCGAATAAGAACAAAGTTTGTAGGTCAAGTTATAATATCATGATTTGAACCGGTATCGCATGGGAAGGAACTCTTTGTTCGCTTTTGTGGAATCGTGTCTTTACGGTGTCCTTGTTTTCATTATTTAGTACCTATCCGTGTTACTTTAGCCTAGCGACCTTGCGCTTAGATTGTTTTTTTGTGCCTATGAGTCAAACACTGTGTTTACTATTTTTTATTCCATTAGGAGTTTGCTTGAGGATAAGCAAAAGTCTTAGTGTGAGGGAGTTTGATGACTCGATTTTGTATTGTTTATTTTGATTCAATTTTCACATAATTACTTGTTGTTTTATCGAATCTTTATCGTTTTCCATGTTATTTGCTTATGTTTTCCTTTGTTTTGCTTTGACAGGTGCCATTTCAGTCATGTAGAAGAAAAGTATCAAATTGAGCTGAAGAATGAAGGAAAAATGAAGAAAATCACAAGTTCTGACTCGTCCAAGTTGAATGGCGCTTGCCATGTGTCTCCGTTCATCCAAATGGCGCTTAACATGCTCAGAAAAGGAGAGAATCTTGATTCAAGCAAATGACGCTCGCCATTAGGGGATGGTGATCATCGTTGTTAGCGGGAGCAGTTTTTCAGAAGCAGTTTCAGGCAGTTTCTTTGGTTTGAATTTGAATTCAAACCTCTGTTCTTGGAGCCTATTTTCTTCTATAAATAGGACACCACAGGCCTGCTTTTTTTCATCCAAGAAACCCGCAGAAGCGCTGCCAAAATCACCCGAAACATATATTCACTCTCCACAATATCAATTGTTTACAGTGAGCAATTGTTACACCATTGTATTTTCTTTCTTTCTGCTGTTCTGATGTACTTGGATTAAAGTTTAATTTAATACAAGTTTTAGTTTATTCTACCTTCCTTGCAATTTACAGGTTATTTATTTCTTGTATTTATTTACCGTTTTCCTATTTGCACATGTCTGCTTTATAATTGAATTTTACTCCGAAAACTTAATTATGAATTTTCACTCAAATTAACCGACATGTATGTTTTAATTTCCAGCAATGTTAACATGTTAGTCTTAGGATTCGATATGTTAGGATAAATTTGTATGAGCCCGTAGTTTGAGGACCGTCATTTCGACGGGACTCTGTTGAAACCGTCTGTGTTGATTATGCATGTCTTATAATATGGATTTAGTGTCTAGTTCTAATTTAGGTTGCTTTGTCGTGAGAGCGAGAAGCCGCTTAACATCGTTTGGTCATGAGAGTGAGAAACGTATTAAGGTGTTTCCAATAGAGCAAGAGTTTGAGGTAATCACTGGATAGTAGACACTGAGCACTGGACTTAAATATATCGAGAGCGCTTTAGGCTGCAGTTAGGCTTTGTTAGTTTTCAAAATGTGTGTTTTAACTACCGAGCGAGCGAGAGCAAAATCTTGGGGTTATTAGGTGTGGCTTGGTCAATAGCGCAAGAATGTGAGATTGAGTTTTCAAGCCGGAAATTCCTACAGAACTATTCTTGAGACCCTTGTTAGCACCCGGAATCTATAAAGTCCCTTAGGAGCGTGAAAATCATTCTTCGGTCTCGTTTCGTTATTTGTTTTAAACCCATAAGTATTAGTTATTTTTCTGCCCTTTTTATCTGTGACATCAAGCCTTAGCTCTACAACGCAATATAGATCAGTTTAGGTTGATTATTAATCCTTGTGGGTTCAACAATCTTTTACAACTACGCGATACACTGTATGCTTGCAGTTCTATCCGACTAACACTCTAAGTCCGCGATCATATATATACATAAGTATTTGTTTAGGCGGTTCCCCAATTGTCCTCATTATGGGTACGTCTTCCTCTAATTCCAAATAGAATTGAGATATTAAATTAATATTTGCAAATATTGTAAACAAGAAAGAAGTAACAATTTAAACCTTCAAACCCTAAGTTTGATGTTGATCATATCTTCTTATCTTCCTTTGATCTTAAGAAATATCAAATGACCCAAGATTTCTAATTCCATCTCGGTTACTACTACTCCTTTGAAAAAAACCCATTCTTCAAAACTTTCACTCGGCGGAATCCTCACTGCAAGATCTTATGCAAAAGCCTCCAAATTACCCTTAATCTTGGAGGGAAACCCCCAACTGGTTTCATCAATGAAACCCCCAAATTGTTTTCAAACCAATTTGATTACAAGAATCATAAATTAGACATTATCAATCTTATATCTAATTGGCACCCAACAAAAATGATTATGTGTAGTTGTTATGTGTATGCATAGAAAAAGGGTTGAAGATGATGAGAAAATTCTTGGTTTTAATTTATAGAAAAAAATGCACGAATTTATACATATCTCTTGTGTTAGAACAAGATTTGCTCACGGCATGTATCTCTTGTGTTTTGATGATAACAAAGTATTAAAAGAACAATGGTGTTAGTTAATACGTGTTTCAAGTATGCAGGTTCTAAGTATTGAAAATAAGGCATTCAAAATCTAATACAAGGATGCATTTGAAAGGAGCTGAGTTACTAGCTTCTAATGCATCAGAACCTGAAGAGCACTATCTAAGTAATGTTTGGCGTAGACTCTGAAGTTGGAGACCTTAGTATCAGAAAGAAACATATTCTCTCTACACTAAGTTATTGTATCAGATTCTGGTGAACATTCATAATTAGTAATAAATTTAGAGTTATCCGTACTACAGAAAGTAAGTTGCATTGTCAAATAAACTTGTCATCTAGAGTCTATTTTTCATAAGGCTCAAGAAGAGTTGACATGTTTTACGTATATCTGTTCTCAATGGATCTATAGTATAAGATTACATGGAAGACGCAATGGTGAAACATTTTACATAATGGATTAAGATGTTTTGGTGTATCTCTCTTCAATGTCTCTTATACGATGGAAAAACAAAGACACTTGTTCAGGTTATCTCTTCCAATTACTAGTCTTCTACAACTGCTATATAAGCTACTGAAGATTCAAACTGAAGTCTTCAACAAAGAGAAATCAAAAGGGAAAATATAGAAGGAAAGCCAAGAAGGATAGAAGTGTTCTACACTTATGTCTGGGTGGAGGAATAATAAGATCATACATGTAATAAGCCTTAATATTTCTTAAACATTGAATATCTTATAAATCTTAAGTTCTTAGAGGTCGTTGTTAAGGTGATTACCCTGTACCTCTAATTTTGTATCAAGTACACCTTGTTTTCTATTATGCTAAACATGATTTTTTAGTAGTTTAGATAAAAGTCTCTTACTATGTGCTTGAGCATCAAAGTCTCTTGCTGAAAGGCTTGAGCCAAGTAAGTCTCCTGCTATGTGTTGTGCATTGAAAGTCTTGATCAATTGTTGATTGAGCAAAAAGTCTTAGACTAAAGGTTTAAGCAAGAAAATCTTGGGCCTGAGGGGCTTGAGAAGAAGTCTTGGGTTCGTGGAACCTGAGCAAGGAAGTCTTGAGTTTGTGGAACTTAAGCAAGGAAGTCTTGGGCCTGAGGGGCTTGAGCAATAATCTTGGGTTCGTGGAATCTGAGCAGCGAAGTCTTGGACCGAGGGTCTGAGTAGAAGTCTTGAGTCTGAGGGGCTTAAACAAGGAAGTCTTGGGTTCATGAAACCTAAGCAGAAGTCTTCTACTTAAGGGGTTTAGGTAGGAAGTCTCAAGATGAGGGTCTAAACAAAGAAAAGTCTTATGCTTAAGTGCATAAGCGATTGCAACCATGTTTTGGTTATAGTGAAAATCTCTTGTGATGCAAGGTGACTGGACTACTCTCTTTTGGGAGGAACCAGTATAAATATTTGTGTGTTCTTAACTTTTATTTGATTTTTTAACATTCCACTGCAACGTATAATCAGAATCTAAACACCAGTTTAGATTCTAAACTTGGATTAGAGGAAAATTTAAGAAAGGGAAAACACAATTCAACCCCCTCTCTTCTTCTGTATTTTTCTCACCTTCAGTTGGTATTAGAGCATGGTATGTACATAACACTTAACAGTGGTGAAAATAATGATCCAATTAGAAAAATATTTCTCCTAAAGACTTTCCTTCAAGAAGGAGTTAAGTACCTTATGAAAAATATTACATTGCTAATCCTATCATATTCAAAAGGCAATTGTGTTGAATTTAAATGACGGATTAAGCAATATATATTTTTAATTCATTGGTCTTAATAAAGTGTTTCGATGAAGGTATATAGAATACTCTTGAGAAAGGTATTACTATAGAAGTTGATGGTGTAGAGATGATCATAGTCTGAAAGTCTCTCTCACCAGCACAGAAGAAGTTTATTGAAAAAATATCTTTAGAGTTAAATGCATTTTAGAAGGTGCTCTATCTCATTCTGAGTATATCAACATCATTGATATGTCTAACGCTCAAGACTGCGAATCCTTGTGTTCTTATTTGAAGGGAATCAGGTTGAAGCTTATTAAGTTACACTTCATCTAATTTTTCAAGCAAATTCTAAGCCTGCTTTCTAATATTAAACCATAAAGCTGTTAGACAATGACAATGATCTAGAAGAGGGGGTTGAATAGATCACTAATTTTTAAACAAGAGTCAACGCTTAAAATTTGGTTCTCAAAATGTGCGGAAGTGGCCGAGGAACCAAATCGTCTAAACGAACCGTTATCGAAAAGATCAGATATACGAAAAGCCAAATGGAATAAAGTTAAATGAGAAATCGAATCAATGATTTTCCAATTAATCAATACCATTAATTTCCACTTAGTTTATCCTATTTCCAATGAATTGTAAAAAGTAAACTTAAATTGGCAATATCACAAATAGTTTGTGTACACTCGACACATCAAACATTTGGTGTGCAGAGCACCCCAAGTTGAATTTCCTTGTAATTCTAGTGCAGAATATTTCACAATTACAACCTAACAGATTGTAATTAGTTTTGCAAAACAGAGTTTCAGCACTACACGACAAAGGAAAATTATCACATAATTGAAGTCACACAAGCGTTAAAAACATAAATAAAAGATATAGAGAAAGAGAGAACAACGCCATATTTGTTTAGGCACTTCCCCTTTTCTTCCTCGCTTTGGGTGCGTCTGCCCCCAATTATAAAACTAGAATTGAGATATTTATTATCACATTGCAAAGTTTATACAAGATAAGTAATAGTCACCACCACTCAATCCTAATTGTTGAAGTTGATACTATTCCATTTTCTCCCCTTGATTTAAGTTAAATCAAATGTGTCAAACGCTCCGAACAAACCTCCGATTACCAATACTTGTTTGCACAAACCACCATTCTTCAAACCTTTCGCTCGGCTGATTTTGATCGCAAGACGTTCGACCCCAAATCTTTCTTCATAATCCTCCGGTTACCGTTACTCGTTTGAACGAACCGACCGTTCTTCAAAACATTCACTCGGCTGAATCTGTGAGGCAAATATTTATGCAAAAAAACCCCAAATCCTCAAGATCTTGGAGAGCAAACCCCCAATGATTTTATTTAAGAAAAACCCACTGAATCCTCAACCTAAACTAGATACACAATCCTACATTTTAACGTTATCACCTCGACAATGCACAAGATTAACAAAAGTTGTTATGTGTAATTGTTGAAGATTGTAAGTGGGAATGAAGATGATGAGCAACAATTCAGTGTATATCTTTCACTTTTCTTGTTCTATGTAGTAATGATGAGACAAAATAAATATATATGATGTCTTGACCCAATAACTAACATAACAACATTTTGAAACATAAAAGATTAGAAAAAGATTACTTATAACAACGAGCGGTCGACCTAAGCATTAGTTGGGTCGACCTACACCCGAATGCAAAGCTACACAAAAAATCAAGCTATGCATCATTGAAGCAGGGTCGTGCATCGATGCAGGGTTACTTCAAAATAACAGATTTTTGTTCTTCCAGTATGAGTCAACCTATGGGTCGACGTGAGCAGACCCGAGAGTAATTTATCTTTAATCAACATGTATGTGTCGACCTCCACAAGATTGTGAGTTGACGCAAATACCTTAAAATGTCAAAAACAAGTTCTTTGCTTCTATTTTGGTCCACCTAAACCATTTTTGTGTTGACATAAGGTATCTAATATGATCAAGTGCCCAACTATCATATATGAGATGCTCCTATATGTATAGACATATGAATGTAGACTATTTTGTGCATTATAATGAATTAATGTAATCTAAGACGCGATGATACCATCCAAAGTACAAAGTATGAGCTAATACAAGTTTTGACATTATTAAAATAAGGACTAAGGAACCTTGCCCTCACATACTCCCCCTTTTTTATGATGGCAAAACCGTTGCAAAATTTTCAACTTATCGAGTACTTTGAGAAGCATTCTAAGAGCATCATTATAGTTTGTATCACACTCTAAGAACGGATAAAACATTTGAAAATAAAACAGTTCAACAACTTCTGGAATATGCATGTGTTCAGCCAATTTCGAATAATACACAAATTGCTTGACAATTGATCTTTTACTAAAAGTCTTCTCATAAGTTGCAACCGGTTCATCAGATAGTAATGAAAGAGCATTTACTAGAATATTTGATCGAGGTTGTGAAGACCTGTCCAAGAAGTGGACGCTCGAGTGGACCTCTTCCTCGTTGCTCTTGTAGAAGTCGTTGAAGCTCTAATTTTATGAGACATGAACAGTACCTGAGTAGATATTGATGATGAGAACCCCAATTGAAAGCTTATGTAACCTTGAAGTTTCTGATTTGATGAAGTTTTTGTAATTGGGTTTTAGGGTTTGTAGAGAGTTTTAGAGAGTATGAGAGTAGAAATAAGGTGAAGAGATGCAAATGATGATAATAATGAATATTTGAAATGAGACAACACATTTAATGATCATTATTTCCCAAGAAAAATAGTTGTGTTCCATTTTCCAAGGAAAAAGTATGAATTTCGTAGCGATGTGTCGACCTAAACCTAGGATGCGTCGGTGCGTGCAGGTTAAAAATACACAATTATGAATCATTACAGTGTGAGTTGACACATGGGCCGAACTATGCTGACCCAAAGCAAAATATGTTGAAATGAAGGAGGCATGAGTCAGCCTATGCCCTGTGGCGGTCGATGCATGCAATGCAATCATAGAAAAATGATGAAAACGTGTTATAAATGCAACACATACAATAAATAACAAGCCCACACATCATAGTATAATTTCATATATGTATGTGTATATATATATATATATATATATATATATATATATATATATATATATATATATATATATATATATATATATATATATATATATATATATATATATATATATATATATATATATATATATATATATATATATATATATATATATATATATATATATATATATATATATATATATATATTGATCAAGACAAGTCAAATGGATAGGAACGATATTACCTCCAATGAAGATAAACGATGAATGCCTTCACATAGCTTGCACTTATCAATGTAGTTAGTCAAAGTATACACAAGCATAGATATAGAGCATGCAACTGTCCAAATTAAACACGATCCGAGATATCGAGAACACCAAGTTCCCTACGGATGTTGAAGAAGGGTTTTGTCGCAAGTGGTACTGTAAAAATGTCGGCAAGTTGATTCTTGCTATCAACATGCTCGAATACAACATCACCTTTCTCTACATGACCCCTAAGGAAATGATGGTGGATTTCAATATGTTTTGTGCGTAAATGTAATACAGGATTTTTGGTTAAGTTAATGGCGCTTGTATTGTCACATAAAATGGGAATACGTTCAAGTTTAACATTAAAGTCAAGTAATTGTTGCTTGAGCCATAAGATTTGGGCACAACAACTATCGGCTGCAGTGTACTCCGCCTTGGCTGTTGACAAGGCAACGAAAACTTGCTTTTTGCTATGCCAACTCACTAAGGAATTTGAGAAGAAATGGAAAGTACCACTAGTGATTTTACTATCCAATTTGCAACCGGCAAAGTCGGAATCAGAATAGCCAACCAAAGTATAATAACTTCCCTTGGAACACCAAAGCCCATACTTGGGAGTACCACATAGGTATCTAAGTATGCACTTGACGACCTTTAAATGTGATTCCTTGGGACATGATTGATACCTAACACAGATACAAATACTAAACATGATATCTGGACGAGATGTGGTGAGATAGAGGAGAGAACCTATCATACCTCTATACCATTTTACATCTACGGTCTTACAATTCTCATCTCGGTCTAACTTTACACTTGTAGGCATTGGAGTTTCAATTTCTTTAGAGTTAGCAATATCAAAGTGCTTAAGTAGCTCATTGCAGTACTTTGTTTGGATCATGAATGTTCCTTCTTCGAGTTGTTTGATTTGAAGTTCAAGGAAGTAGTTTAGATCCCTGTCATACCCCAAGTTTTTACCCTTAGATTCCATCACCATTCTAAGAGCATCAAGCATTTTTACTAACCCTAACCTTGTTTCAGTTTGTTCTTGTGTGATTTCATCTGAAGTAGGGTTTTGCACCAATGGAATAAAGAGAATTATGGCTTGATCAGTATATGTTTTGGATTAATCATCACCAAATCAGGCTTCCATACATTCAAGAGGCCTATATTTAACAAGAATCAAGTGCAAATTAGTCTTGTTACAAGTTCATTGAAGCCAGACTTCACATGGCCCCAAACTAGGGTTTTATAAGGAAAAGTCAATTGTGCCTTTGACTTTTGATCTAGCCATGATGATTGAAAAGTTCAAAGATGCAAGTTCATTGAAGATCACATAGTTGAATTCATCTGATACAAATTTCATCTAACAAAGTCAACCCTTTGACTTTTAGGGTTTTTGGTCCAAATTGAAGCATTCAAGCCAAATTTCATCAATACATGTTTGATTAATGGATTTGATAGGTTTCTTGCAAAAGGAGTAGACTTGGATAAGTGAATTTTTTCTACGTATGAGAAAAAAAACCCTAGTTTTAGTGCCCACTTTGAATGGTCATAACTTTCAACCCACACATCTATTGTTTGAGTTCCAAAGGTCAATTTGTAGATCTAATCATGTACTACAAAAGTGTCCTACTTACCTATGAGCAAAATAAGCTTATATTTTGAGATATGAAGCTTCAAAGTGTGGAAGAATTTCAAAACATTTGGAATTTTTCAAGGCAAGATTTATTCCTTCAATTTTTAGTCATCTTTAAGGCCAACTTTCACCATGATCCTTTTTTATTCAAGAGATTCATCAAACATGAAAATTGTAGGATATGTTTGGGGCTTTCCAAAAATTACAATAACTCTCCAATCCAATGAGTGATCTATAAGGTTCGAAGACTTGAAGTTAGGGTTTGAAACTTGAATCTCAAGGCTTGCCACTTGATAAACATGATGCAATTTCAAATCTTTGTTGCAAATCTTCACACTGTATGAGCTATTACTTGCAATATATCACTTAATCAGATCATTACACGAAATTTGGAAGCTTGATCCTTTGAATTAAAGCTCAAACCACTTGCTACTTCCATTTTTGGCATAAAGTGAAGAATGTCATTTCCATAAAGTTAGCTTTTCCCTAAAATCAACATTGAGCCACTCCCCTTCTCTCCTTAAACACTCTGTTGCACCCTAAAATTTGCTCAACCTATTTCACCTGGTTTATGTTTCAATTGCATTGTCATTTGCATAGTCAACCATGTACATAGTCTAATCATTTGCATAACATAGCATAACAAGTCATCTAACAAGGGGATCAAGTGCCATTCTTATCAAAAGGAAGCACATCAAGGGGTTTTATTCAAGTTCAAGACCATCCAAGTAATCAAGAAATGAGTTGAAGCTTTGAAAAGTTTGAAGGTCAACCAGTGGATTTCTCTCCTAATTTGAGGTATTAAGTGTCATCAATGCAATATGGACTGAGGGTATGGAATGTGCACAAAGATCATGGAAGACCTAGAGGGTCATTTTGAAGATGAGACAAGTCATTGATACAAGTACAAGAGCCAGAGTTGAAGTACAGTCAACTAGGGTTTCATTTGGGTCAACCCTAGGTCAACTGAGTGATTGAAGAGCATCAAGGATTAGTTAAAGGATGTGGGATGCATGAATTGATATGTGTATACATGTGTGGTGTTGTTCCAAGGATAAATCAAAAGGAATCAAGAAGAAGAGGAGTTACTAAAGTAGGGTTTCAGTGAAAAACCCTAATTTAGGCTCAACTCCCAAGCCAGATAAGTCAAAATGCAAGTTTCAAATGAATTCTTTCTCAACATGAAACTTGTAGAGCTTCTCAATAGCTTTAATTTGAGTACTAGAAGTCTTCAATAATATTTGTAGAACTCAAGTTATGGTTCTTGCAAGTTATGGGTCTCCAGAGGACACTGAAATTTATCTGTGAAAGTCACTTGACTTCCAGGCAACTTTTGCCCATCAAGGAGTTTTCAAATGGATTCTTGGCCAACATAAGAGTTGTAGATATTGATATTAGCTTTAATTTTAGTACTATAAGTCCTCAAGAGGATTTGTAGAACTCAAGTTATAGTCTTGGCAATCCAGGGGTATTTTGGGAAAGTTGAATTACAGGTCATTTTTCAACATAGGTCAAAATCTCCATCTTCCACTCCTCAAATAGAAAAATGTTAACCATGATATGTGTTCAAAATGATGTTTTTAGGCTAGATAAGAGGTCATGAAAGTTTGGAATGGCTTGCTTCATAAAATCATAAAAATGGCCTAAAATAAGGGTAAATTTTAAATGGACCAAGGTTGGAAATTAGGGTTTTTGATCTACAAATCCAAACCAAGCCATATGACATACCAATTTGATTGTAAAATGCATTTTGAGAACATTGAAATTGCCACAATTTTGAATTGAGGGTTATTTCAATGACTTGCTTTGTAAATGGGCTACTTGCATCATAAGGCACATATGAAAAATCACTTGTCAAGGCAAATGCAAGGCTTCCTTCCATCTTAACACATCCAATATCTCATTAGAAGACAATTTGGATCAGAATTGAGTAGAATTGCAAGCTGCTATCATGAGTTGGTATGAACATAGCATGACATGAGATTTCATGACATGAGATGGTGAATTTCTCATTGGATTGATCCAGAAGATTCTAGAGCCTTCCTCCACATTCTATATATACATATGAAGAGGTTCAGAGCAAGAGTTGGAGAGAATTGAGGGAGATTGGAGAGATTTCATTTTCACTTTTCCATTTGCAAATCAAATTTTGTTACACAGTTACAACCACTTTCAATCCCTTCTTTTGATCTCAGAAGCTTGCTCTAGCACTGGTGGATGATTTCAGATAGAATCCATAGCAAGATTGGTGGAGAATCGTGTGATAGCCTTTGAAATTTTCAGCCTGCAACTCAAGATCGAATTCAAGAATCCAAGCCATTTCAATTCATCTCTTTGCATACAGAAGCTTGATTTGGTGTTGGTGAAAGTGTCTGGAAAGTATTGAAGCTTATCTTGAAGCTTTGATCACTCTGTTCATCTCAAATTTGCAGGTATGAAAACTTCACTCCATGGCTTGATTTAGGTAGTTTCAATTGGTTTTGAATAGCTAGATTCAATGTAGGTTAGTGTATGAAGCTTTCTGGTAGCATTAGGGTTGATTTAGAGACAATTAGTGGAGTGATGCAATTTCTGTTCATGCAATTATCTTGATGAATCTTGTGTTAGAATCTTAGTTTGATAGCTAGAATTGATCAGGGTGAAGTGGTGAAGGGTTTAGGCCACTCAATTTTAGGTTTGGTGAGATTCCATTCTTGAGTAATTTCTGAGGATTCAATCGTGTTTTGAGGAGGAAGATGTTTCAATGTGTCTAATTACCATGGTTGGATTGTTGGTGAAAAATGGAGCAAGTTAGGGTTTTTAATTTTGAGTTTTTATGGAGAATCAGAGGGATACGAATTGAGGAAGATGAAGTTGATCACTCTGTTCATCCATGGCTTTTCCCTCCAAGAAGGTTTAAAGGTTGAAGATAACCTCTGCACCCTTAGATCCGAGTAAGACCTTTGACCAAAACAAGATCCAACGGCCACGCGTGATTCCAAGTTTGTGAAGGGGACTCTGAAGATCCAAATGCCCCGTTTCACTTAATGGCGATTGGGTGGGCTTAGGTTAATTTGATATCCACACCCCTTTCCCAGGCCCAGTTGAGAAATACACGTAGTGTTATTGCTATTTGCCACATAACTTTTCCATTTTCCTTTATATTTTCCATTCCATTTTCTGAATAATGTTTGGGCCTAGCGCGCTTTTCTATCCATACCCCCCTCTGAGCCCATATCTGGATCTGAACCGTTTATAATTGCTATTGGGCACACATGTTTTGCATTTTTCTCACATTTTCTTTTATTTTCTTCATTTTATTAGGTTAATTGAAAAAATCATAAATAATTGAAAAATAGTTATTTTTAATTGGGAGTTTTTTTCCCATTTTCCTTAAAACATCAAGAAAATTATAAAAGAATAAAAATGTCATTTCATTTATTTTTAATTTTCTGGTTTATTTTTACTTTTAATTGCTTTTATTTCACTTTTATTTTGATATTGCAACTTGCTGAATTTAGTATGGCCATTTTATTTCACATTTTGATGTAATTATTTTTTCTATGATTAGATTAGAGTATTAGGTTCCCCCTGGAATTTTATCACATTTTTGTGATTTAATTTTAGTTAGTTTTGAATAAGGAACTTTAGTATGCTAGAATTAGGGTTTCAATTTGACATAGGTGCATTTCAACACATAGTTTTGGGGTTTTCAGTTTGATTTAGGCCTTGGAGTTTATGTGGGGTATAGGGTACCTAGTTAGGATCCCTTAGAAATTAACTTGGATTTTTTTGATGAGTATTTCCATTTTATTTGATTTTTGCAAGTTGATTGATATTGGTGTGTTTCCCTCTTGGGATGTTGCTTTGTTTGTTGGGTTTTGGGCTTTTCAATTGGGTGATTGGGCTTATGCTTGGCTTGAGGAGTATGTGAAGACATGGAAGATGATGGTAGACAAATAATGATGCTTGGAGCTTGAAGTTGCTTGAAGATGGCTTTTGAAGACTTAGGAGATAGGAGATATAGGGAGAGCTCTAGAGTAGACTGATTTCTTCTGTCAAACATAGAGAGCTTCTTGTGCCTCTATTCCATCCTATGACATAAGGTCCCCCAAAGAAGTTCCATCTCTCCTTAGGAGGGATGTAGAGCATGCTTTGATTAGGTAGAACCTTGAGGATACCTTTCCCTTGCTATGTTAAGATCTTAGTGATTTCCCTGGGTTTTCACTAAGCCTCTTAACATTCCAACTTCATATTTTAGTTGATTCTCTCCTGTGAGTGTCTGCATTGAAGATTGTAAGCCTATTGAAGAAAAGAGGTGCATTGAAGACTGGTGAAGATGAAGCTTGTACCTGTCAAAGCTGGATATTTGTGAAATTAGGATTTTGCTTCTGATTGAAGCTGTCTGTTTGTTGGAGTTCAGTGCTTGCTAAAGCTGAAGATTACTGAAACAAGAGCTTACCTGAAGCTTGAATATCATTAGAAAGTGAAGATGGGATCTTGCTTGAAGTTGTTACTATCAACCTTTTGCTGTTAATCATCTGTAGCTGTCAGAGTTGGTGCTGTTTGAACTGCTTACTGTAGAAGCTGGTGTTGTTGTCTGAGCTGGTGTTGGGTGTGATTTTCTTTGCTGTATTGTCTGTTGATTTTCCCTTAGGTTTGAGGTGAAGCTGTTTCACTTTGCCTATTGTTTTCCCAGATTCGAGGTTGAGTAGGACTCTCTTGCCTCGCTTGTATTGTTGCATCTCATGCATTTTACTGTTTACTGTATATCTGTTGTTTCTTTTCCGTTTATCCCCTAGGATCTCTGATTTCCTTTGTGCAGGAGGGAATTATGACAGACATTAGGTTGTAATCCATGCATGACAACAGTAGGGTAGTTTTAATTCCCCTTTCAAACCCTAGGTTTTAGAGCTTCTGTCTCTTCTATCTCAAAACAATGCAAAACACAGTAATAAAGATAATCGATGTCGTACGCTACGAGCCTTAAGCTATTTGAGAAAGGTTGCTGGAGGGTCACTCTTCAGTAATCTGATTGCTTAGTGTGTTGCCCTTAGGATGACATGCGACGTAGTCACTCTCAAATCATAGTCTCTAGTGCGTCCTGCAAACATCATTAAAAATAGTCCTTGCGTGAAAGACTGAAAACAAACATCAAAACGTCATTTTTGTCCGCTTGGACTCTTAATCAGGAAAAACCCTTTCTTAAGGAGATAAAAACATTCAGACAAGCTTGTGTCTTCCGTAGCCCGAACTACGTTTGCTTTGATCTTTCATGCTGTATGAAAGTACGTAGGCATAGGATGCGATATCCTAGCGAGCAACCTTCCCTCCTTTCCCATAGGTAGGCGAACTACGTTGACTCTGATTTCTCGTGTCAGACGGGAATACGTACGCATAAAGTGCGATACTTTGCCGAGTCATTTTATTTCCTTTTAACCCCAGACCTTTAGTTTAGATAGAATAACAATCCGTACTAGAAAACAAGCGTGGATCCCGTCGAGTACGACGAACGTGAGGGGTGCTAATACCTTCCCCTTGCGTAACCGACTCTCGAATCCAGGACTTGGTTGCGATGACCATTCCTTTCCCGTCTTTGCGTGAGGTTTACTTCGAGCGTTTCCTTTCCCTCCTTTGGGATAAATAACGCACGGTGGCGACTCTTCTGTTTAGCCGACGCCGATTTTCGCAGTAGCGACAACTGGCGACTCTGCTGGGGACAGGAATATCCCCTATGCGAGTCAATCCTAGCGCTTGTTTTCCCGCCCATGGCGTTGTATAGATTTACTTTTCTGTCTTTACTTTCCGCATTTTATTATCAGCTTTATACTGTTATTGCTGCTGTGGGAAGGGGGTAATCTGTTGAGAGATAAGCCGTATCTGGGCTTGAGGTTACACATAGACTTAGAAGTAGAGAGTAGTGGTTAGCCTGCTTGCTTAGCTCGCACCAGCTAGTCGCGAAATTTACGCTCGGACGAGATTCTCTTTGATGCTTCTTGCCTGGCCCTTAGGGCTCGACAAGTTGTCTGACCCGAGGATTGTCGACTCTGGGGACCTATCAATTGGGATTCAACTAAGTGAGGCCGCTTCAAGGGATGATGATGCCACACCTTCTGGGTATCGTATCATCGCTCTTGAAAGTCTGTGACGTTGAACCCGCATAGGATGCCGTACCTCGTCTGCGAGTTAAGTACACACCTGTGAGGGGTAGGTGTGTCTGTTTACAGGAAACCTTTGACCTCAGAATACCTGGTTTATCTCTGTCAGTGAGATGTGGATACAAGTTTCATTTGAGTGGTTGGTCTGGTTTGAGATGAAGATTGGATAGTTCTCAGGCTTCAGTACAGAGCAGCCCAGTCTATCAGCATTGCATTTGGTCCCTTGTTTGCATATGCATGTGCATTTTCATGATTGCATTTCATTAACATGTATTTATGTTGCAGGTGATCATTCCCCTCTGATTCTAGTATCTTCTAGCCAGGCATGGAGTCCCTGAAGAAGACAGTTGCTTACCGGTTGCATTCGCCAGATGTCAGTTCCTTGCTGGGATTAGTTGCTCTAGCAGATGAGAGTGTGAGGGCTGAGTTCAGGGTATCTTATGGGAGATTGCTTAGCCTGTTGTATAGACCTTCAGCATTTGAGACGACTGGGGTGTATACTTTGATGCAGTTTTATAAGCCGCAGCTGAGATGTTTCTTATTTGCAGACTATATTCTGGCACCCACTTTGGAGGAGTATTCTGCGATGTTGGGAGTTCCTGTGCTAGACCAGATGCCCTTTGTACATGTTGATACCGAGCCTGAGTTAGCTACACTCACTAAGATTGTCAGTTTGGACGCTTCTGAGTTTCCGAGAGGCTTGGTCAAGCTGAATGGAGCTTATGGTTTTCACCTGTCTGTCTTGGTTGAGAAGGTTGCACAGTGCGCGAAGAGTGGATGTTGGGTTGCCTTCAGTGCTATTCTAGCTGTCTGCATCTACGGGATTGTCTTGTTTCCTAATGTGCCAGATTTTGTCGACTCAGACGCCTTCTTGATTCTTGCCTCGAAGAATCCAGTTCCTACTCTCTTGGGCGATGTTTATCATTCTATTCACTACAAGAATGAGAAACGTCGTGGCAAGAATGTTTCCTGCTGTCTTCCTCTCTTGTACAGGTGGTTCCAGGGGCACCTTCCGAAGACAGGACCTTTTGTTGATGTTGTTGATACTTTGGATTGGTCGTCCCGGTTGATGGGACTGTCTGCTGAGAACGTCATTTGGTTTGATCGGAGCATGCTTGGTACTGATATTATATATAGTTGTAGTGGTTTTCTGAATGTTCCCCTGATTGAACGGAAAGGCTGTATTAACTATAACCCTTCACTGCTGATAAGACAGTTCGGTTATACTTTGAGGGACGCTCCTATTGAGAAGGAGATACAGGAATCTCTGTATCTTACAGGCTTATTAGACACAGCTGTTTTGATCAGATTGAGACATGCATGGGCTAACATCCATAGGAGGGGGAAAGCTTTGCTCGGTAAGAGCAATAGCAGAGCTTATGATCCTTATTTGGCTTGGATCCGCGAGAGAGCTAGTACTTCTCTGATGCCTTATCCTGCTGTGGAACCCCTGTATCTTCCATTGATTGAGGTACCTCCTGCGGAAGAGAGTGAGAAGTATAACAAATTATTGGCTGAAAACGAGGAACTAAAGAAAGCCAATGAGGAGTTAGAGAAGGAGATCTTCTAGTTACGACGTGAGAAGAATGAAGCCACCTTCACTATGAAGGAACAGACTGAATTGATTAACAGGTTGGGATCGGAGCTGACGGAAGAGACCAACAAGAAAGAAAAAGTGGGAATAGCCGTAAACGGTGTTAGCAAGGTGCTTACTTCCAAGAAGGAACTTATAAGCAAAGCTTATGCCCGTCTCAGCAAGTGGGAAGCTTTGTGGAGCGCTACGCTTACCAAGCGGAAGGAGCGTGAAGACGAACTGAAGCTGCAGATTACCACGCTAGAGGCACAGATTAGAGCCCAAGATGCAAAGATTGCTGAAGCGACATCACTTAGGAGCGCTGCTGAGCTCAGAGTAAGTGACATTGACGAGAAGCCGAGAGGTTATGAAGAGAAGGCCAGTTCCAAGAGGTACAGATTTGACGAGAGTTCTGGCAAAGGAACCTACCAGAACGATGCCAAAAAGCTGAGATCCACTACTGAGCGGCATGCTTTACTGATTTAGGAGCTGATCTCCCGACTAGGGCACTCGGAGACGATGAGGATATTGGAGGACGTCAGAGCACGCCATTTGGCCTGATTTATCTTTGTCTTGCCTTTGTTATTTGTACTTGTATTGTGACCATTGCCAGGCTTGTTGGCCGAGGTCTCTTCAGTTGTATTCAGTTGGACTCTTGTGCTCAGCCTCTTGGCATTTGTTATATATGAGGGCTTTCCGATTCCTTGAAGGGACTCCATTGTCGTAATGGCCTTCTCTCCGAAACTAGAATCGGGGGAACATAACCTGTAGCATATTTACACATTTGCATCTGCATTCATATTGCATGACCGGTATTCTTGAATCTGTGTCTTATTTCCTGCATTTCCAGGTTTCCAGGATTGATGAACCAAGAGTTCACCGCTATTCAACCCGAAACAACTGCAAGAGAATCATGGATCAAGTCCAAGTGGAGATGCAGGAAATTCGCGATAAGTTGAACCTGTTCATGCAGGCCATGGAGAGTATTGCTAAAGGCCAGGAGAATCTCCAGACTTTGGTGCAGCCGCTGCTGACGCGGGCTAATGGGAATGGCAACAATGACCACAACTCTGTGCATGTCGATACTCTTCATGAGGATGGTCCCCCTACGCCCGTGGTTCCTCCTGTGGTGACCCCACCTGTTGTGGTTGTAAACAATGACGCTGGCGCTGGCAATGGTAATGCAGGGAATGGAAATGAGACTGTTGTTAACAATGTTGGATTCGGAGACGCCAATCTGGGCGGTGGTAACTACAATAGTGGTAATGGTTTTGGTAACAATGGGTTCGGCTATAACGACCAGGGGTTTGAGTACGGCAATCAGGGCGGAAAGTTCGGCTTCAACACTCAGGGTTTCGGCTACGACGGTTTTGGTAATGCTAACTAGGGTTATGGTGGAAATGGTGCTGGATTGGTTCCTGTCAACAATGGTTTCGGGCATGCTGGGGTCAATCAAGGTTATGGTAATGGGGGACAAGGTCCCATGACTAATCAGCAAGGGTTTGGTCGCAACACTGGTTATAACGGGTACGGAAATGAAAATGTGAACTGGGGCGAAGATTGTCAGGAGGACGCCTTTTCTAGAAGAGGCATGGGAGTTGAGGGACCCGTCGACAATACTCAGAGGATTAAAATGCTTGAAGAACAAGTGAAGGGTATGGCTAATCAGAATTCTACCGGACTAGACATGACTACTATGGGCTTGGTGCCTGGGCTGAGGGTACCGCTAAAATTCAAAGCTCCCACTTTCGACAAATATAAGGGGGACACTTGCCCTAAGGTGCATGTCCGTGCTTACTACAGAAGGATGTCCGCGTATTCAGATGACGAAAGGATGCTTATGCATTTCTTTCAAGACAGTCTATCAGGACCGTCACTCGAGTGGTACATGGGGTTGGAGCCCGCTCAAATCAAAACCTGGAAGCAATTGGCAGATGCTTTCGTCCTGCATTATAAGTATAACAGTGATCTGGCACCGAACCGAGTTCAATTGCAAGGCTTGTCGCAGAAGAAAGAGGAAAGCTTCAAAGAGTATGCACAGAGATGGCGTGATATGGCGGCAAGAGTACATCCTCCGTTAGCTGAAAGAGAAATGAATAACATGTTCATTGGGACATTCACAGGAATATATTACGAGAAATTGTTTAATGTTTCCCTAAGCAGTTTTTCAGATTTGATTCTTATGGGTGAGATGGTCGAAGACGGTATTAAGGTTGGAAGATTCCACGCAGGTGAGTCTGCCCCCGCAGGAGGTACCAGGAAAGCATTTGGGGGTAGACGTCAAGGTGATACTAGTACCGTGTTTGGTGGCAGGGGCCGGGGCAGAGGACGAAGTTAGTATGCTCAGCATCAGTAGGTCGCTAGTGTTACTATCCCTTTTCCACAACAACAACAACAACAGCAGCAGCAGCCACAACAATAGCCATAACAAAGGCAACACCCCGCCCAACGCAGAATCTTAGAGGGCAAGCCAAGGCGAGTATTTGAAACGCCTCCTTCGACATACGCCGAATTGCTTCAAACATTGCTAGGGTTGAAGTTGGTTGAGAAAAGGACCATGGCGCCGTTAACGGGCACTCCTCCATTTGGCTATGATGCTGGTAAACACTGTGAGTTTCACTCCGGGGCACCCAGACATGATATTGAAGGTTGTCATGCGTTTAAACACAAAGTCCAAGACTTGTTAGACATCAAAGCTATTAACTTTGGGCAGGCAGGTCCAAATATAGTACAACAGCCTATGCCCAATCACGGGGCAAATGCCATCCTGACCGAGGAGAATTTGAATCTAGTGACAGATGTCAATGAGATGAAGACACCGTTGGATGAGATCAAAAGCAGGTTGTTAAAAGGGGGTGTATTCCCGGGGTGTGACGAATTTTGCTTGGATTGTTGGATACAGCCAGAGGGTTGTAATGAGTTGAAACAGGGTATTCAGGCTATGATGAAGGAAGGAACATTGCAGTTTGACAGAACCGAGGTCGAAAAGCCTGTAGAGGCATTGTGTGATGAGCTGAACGATGTTGCTACGGTGAAAATTCCGAGGAAAATGATAACAATAACGGCGCCTGCCAGGCGGCCGGCAATCACTATTACTAAAGCAGGACCGATTCCTTTCGAAAGTACCAAAGCAGTGCCATGGACTTACGGGTTGGAGGTATATTGCGATGGTAAGAAACTTGAAGTAAATGGACAACCAGCTGGGGTTGTAGACAATGTTGTCGGAACAGGAGGTATGACCAGAAGTGGGAGAATCTTCACATCGCCAGAGGTAGAGGCAGAAAGATTGGCAAAGGGGAAAGCCAAGGTAGACGAGAGTGGCCCCTCGCAGATAAAGGAAAAGGAAACGTCACTAAAGGATGTGGAAGAGTTTATGAGGCTCATCCGTAAAAGTGATTACAAAATCGTGGAACACCTCCAGCAAACGCCATCAAAGATCTCGATCTTGTCACTGCTATTATGTTCCGAGGCCCATCGGAATGCTTTGCTGAAGATCCTAGACACGTCATTCGTTCCTCAAGACGTTTCGGTTAATCAATTAGAAGGGGTGATGGCGCATGTTAATGCAGGGCACAGTTTGGGCTTTACAGATTTTGATTTGACTTCAAGAGGGAGAGAGAGCATAATATGGCGTTGCATGTCTCAGTTGAATGCAGGGGCACGGTCATGTCCCATGTTTTAGTAGACACTGGATCTTCCCTGAATGTGCTACCGAAGAAAGCCATGATGAAGTTGGATGTCAGGGGGATTCTCTGCACGCCCAGTGACTTAGTGGTAAGAGCGTTCGATGGAACGAGGAGGTCAGTTTTCGGATCAATAACATTACCGTTGCAAGTAGGGCCTGAAATATTTGAAACTGAATTCTATATAATGGACATCCAGCCAGCGTATAGTTTCCTTCTTGGGCGCCCATGTATTCATGCTGCTGGGGCAGTCACATCCACGTTGCACCAAAAATTGAAGTATATGGTGGGGGATAGTGTCGTCACCGTTTGTGGAGAAGAAGATATTCTGGTTAGCCATCTGTCTTCATTCAGATATGTGGAGGTCGACAGCGAAATCCACGAGACACCCTGTCAGGCATTTGAAGGGCTAAAGATTAAAGACAAAGCTCCAGTACCCAAGATATCAGATGTAGCAGTATCATCGTACAAAGAAGCTCAGGCTCTGGTGCAGGCAGGCAAAGCCCAGGGCTGGGGTCAGGTGTTGGAGATTCCCGTGAAGAATGATAGGTTCGGGCTTGGATATCTTCCTTTGTCATCCGCATCCTCTTCAGGAGCACCCAAGTTCAGAGGGCCAATAACCATCACGCCAAGCGGGGTGGGCTTCGAGACTATCAATGCTATTTCTGATTCTGAAGAAGGAGATAGCGACTATGATATGGACGCATGGATAAAGCCAGGCGTGCCAGGACAAAGTCTCTGCAATTGGTCTATCCAGGAAACTGTTCCTGTGACAACTAAACAGTAATGATTTGTTTTTTTTTTAATTGTTGAATAATCCTGTGTCCTACCCGGGGCATAATGATTTTGCTTAGGGCCATTTGGTTATGTACATTCTATTGTTTAATCATGAATAAAGGCGTTTTTTCATATACAAATGTTGTGATCCCTGTTTTTCCTGTTTTTATCTTTTACAATAAAATGGCAACATGGTTACTTGCTTTGTACGCGTTTTGAAGCATTTAACCATTTCCTTTGCAGGATTACTATTTTAGATGACATCTATGAACCGCCTATGACTCACTTCGACTTCGAGCACCCGGTATTTCAGGATGAGGAAGAGATTGTTGAAGATGGTGACGTACCAAAAGAGTTGACCTGGTTGTTGAAACAAGAAGAAAGAATCATTCTGCCTCACGAGGAAGTCATTGAGATTATCAATTTGGGGTCAGAAGAGGTCGAAAGAAACATCCGTATAGGGGCCGCACTGCAAAATGACGTCAAGCAGAGATTGATTGAGATGCTCAGGGAGTACGGTGATGTATTTGCTTGGTCGTACAAGGATATGCCTGGACTAGATACATATATGGTTGTTCACCGTCTGCCGCTGTGAGAGGAATGTCCACCTATTAAGCAGAAGCTCCAAAGAACTAGACCGGACATGGCTGTGAAGATTAAGGAGGAAGTTCAAAAACAGTGGGATGCTGGTTTCCTAGCTGTTACAAAATATCCCTCATGGGTCGCTAATATTGTGCCAGTACCAAAGAAAGACGGTAAGGTGGGAATGTGTGTAGACTACCGTGATTTGAATAGGGTGAGCCCGAAAGATGACTTTCCACTTCCTCACATTGATGTGCTGGTTGATAACACTGCTTAGTTCTCTGTATTCTCCTTCATGGATGGCTTCTCGGGCTATAATCAGATCAAAATGGCGCCAGAAGACATGGAGAAGACTACCTTTATTACTCCCTGGGGAACATTTTGCTACAAAGTGATGCCCTTCAGATTGAAGAATGCTGGGGCAACATATCAACATGCTATGACGACTCTCTTTCATGACATGATGCATAAAGAGGTCGAGGTTTATGTTGATGATATGATTGCCAAATCCCAGACGGAGGAAGAGCATTTGGTTAATCTGCTAAAACTGTTCAAGAGGCTTAGGAAGTTCAGGTTGAGACTGAACCCTAACAAGTGCACCTTCGGGGTGAGATCGGGTAAACTGCTGGGGTTTATCGTGAGCGAAAAAGGAATAGAGGTTGATCCTGCGAAAATAAAAGCAATACAAGAAATGCCAACGCCTAAAACAGAAAAAGAAGTGCGTGGATTTTTAGGGAGATTGAACTACATCGCTCGGTTCATATCTCACTTAACTGCGACGTGTGAACCGATATTCAAGTTGTTGAAAAAGGATCAGGTTGTGACCTGGAATGAAAATTGTCAAAAGGCGTTCGACAAGATAAAAGAATACTTGCAGGAACCTCCTGTTTTGATACCCCTAGTGGCTGGGAGACCTTTGATTATGTATTTAACGGTTCTGGAAGAAAGTATGGGTTGTATTCTCGGTCAACATGACGAGACTGGGCGTAAAGAGCATGCGATCTACTACTTGAGTAAAAAGTTCACAGACTGTGAGTCCAGATACTCAATGCTCGAGAAAACGTGTTGTGCGCTAGCCTGGGCCGCCAAACGTTTGAGGCAATACATGCTGAATCATACAACCCTACTAATTTCAAAGATGGATCCAATCAAATACGTGTTTGAGAAGCAAGCACTCTCCGGAAGAATTGCCCGATGGCAGATGGTGTTAACCGAATATGATATTCAGTATGTCTCGCAAAAGGCTATTAAAGGTAGCGTCTTGTCATAGTACCTTGCGGAGCAGCCTGTGGAGGACTACCAATCGATGAGGTTTGATTTTCCTGACGAGGATATCATGTACCTGAAGATGAAAGATTGTGAAGAACCGTTGCCGGACGAAGGACCAGAGTTGGGTTCCAAATGGCAGTTAATATTTGATGGAGCTGTGAATTCCTATGGTAGCGGAATAGGGGCAATTATTACTACTCCTCATGGGTCGCACATCCCATTTACTGCCCGATTGACCTTTTCGGTTACCAATAATGAGGCTGAATACGAGGCTTGCATCATGGGTCTTGAAGAAGCTATCGATTTGCGAATCAAACATCTGGATGTATACGGAGACTCGGCTCTAGTGGTGAACCAGATTAAAGGAGAATGGGAGACACGTCAGCCCAATTTGATACCATATATGAATTATGCAAGGAGATTGTTGCCTTTCTTCGACCAGGTTGAATTGCATCACGTGCCGCGAGCAGAAAATCAAATGGCTGACGCCCTGGCGACGTTGTCTTCCATGTATAAAGTTAACTTCTGAAACGAGGCTCCCCGAATTGTTATCTCTCGGCTTGATAGGCCTGCGTTCATATTTGCTATTGACGAAGCATCTGATGATAAACCCTGGTACTATGACATCCATAATTTCCTGAAGAACAAGGAGTATCCGGCTGGGGCATCCAGTCGAGATCAGAAAACTCTCAGGAGATTGGCTGGCAATTTCTATTTGAATCCTGACGGTGTCCTATACAAAAGAAACCACGACTTGGTGTTGCTACGCTGTGTAGATGAGAAAGAGGCGAAGTTGCTCATGGAAGAAATACATGAGGGTGCATTTGGTACACATGCTGGCGGGCATGCTATGACGAGAAAACTGCTGCGGGCAGGTTATTACTGGCTAACTATGGAAACAGACTGTTTCAAGTTTGCAAAGAGGTGTCATAAATGCCAAATTTATGTGGACAAAGTCCATGTGCCCCCAAGTCCTCTGAATGTGATGTCATCACCGTGGCCATTCTCGATGTGGGGAATTGATATGATCGGTAAGATCGAGCCTACGGCATCAAACGGACACCGGTTCATTTTGGTGGTAATTGATTACTTCACCAAGTGGGTGGAAGCAGCGTCATATGCCAATGTCACCAAACAAGTGGTCGCCAGATTTATCAAACGAGATATTACTGCAGATATGGAATCCCTGAGCGGATTATCACCGACAACGGTTCGAATTTGAATAACAAGATGATGAAAGAGCTGTGTCAGAATTTCAAGATTGAGCATCACAACTCTTCTCCTTACCGACCTAAGATGAATGGCGCTGTTGAAGCGGCCAATAAGAACATAAAGAAGATTGTTCAGAAGATGGTTGTGACGTACAAGGACTGGCACGAGATGCTACCTTTCGCTTTGCACGGTTATCATACGACGGTACGCACATCAACCGGGGCAACCCCTTTTTCTTTGGTATATGGAATGGAGGCAGTATTACCGCTGGAAGTGGAGATTCCTTCCCTGAGGGTATTACGTGATGTCCAACTTGACAAGGCAGAATGGGTAAAAGACAGGTTGAATCAGCTGAGCTTAATGGATGAGAAGAGGCTAGCTTCTCTCGCATACGGTCGGTTGTACCAGAGCCGGATGAAGAAAGCATACGATAAGAAGATATGTCCGCGAAGCTTTCAGACGGGCGACCTTGTGCTGAAAAGGATTCTCCCGCCACAAACAGATCACAGGGGCAAGTGGACCCCGAATTACGAAGGGCCATACGTTGTCAGAAAAGTCTTCTCTGGAGGAGCTTTGCTACTTTCTACCATGGATGGTGAAGACTTTACGTCTCCTGTGAATTCGGACGCAGTTAAAAAATACTTTGCTTGAAAGAGACCCGCTGGACAGTAAAAAGAGAGTCCAGGCAAAAATGGGGCATCCCAGCGAACCAAAAACAGAATAAAAGGTCCGGGCAAAAGTTAGGGATAAAATTGAAAAGATGTACACCCGCGAAGTCGAAAACCTACATTGGGCGACTTCGGCAAAAAAGGGTATCCCGGTGAATCGAAAACCCGTAAAGGGCGGTTCACGCAAAAGTTAGGGATTAGAAAAAGCAAATGACTGCGGTCCAAATCCTGATACTGCATTGCTTAGTGGTTTGGGAGTGCCTGAGGGTTCGTTTATCCAATACAATCTCTTCCGAAAATTGAATACCGGGAAAGCGCCAGAGTCAGGCGAGTCATAGGAGGATCAGCTCACGATGTTTGTCTGCACCACATTGCCGACATGTGTACAAATTCGAGTTGTATTTGTATTTTTATGCTTTTTGTGCATATCTGTGTGTGTGTACGTAACTTCCTCTTTTCAGGAGTTGCATCTGATGTACAAAGCTTTACCTATTCAGAGGTCTGTTATTAATAAAACATGTTATTCAGTATTTGATGATTGTGCTTTACTGTTTTGTATGTGGAAAACGCCAATGTTCCGATGAACTTGCATTTGCATAACTTTGTTGGGCCTTGCCAATAATTGATAAAACTTCGAATTGACTGAAGTAATGTCACGGACACTAACCCGAATAGATTTGGTTGTATGGATTTGTCTTGTCTCGTTTGTGTTTTGCAGGGTTCTCGCCCTTGAAGCGGACAATCAGAACGTGTGGCTCCAGTCGGAAACTCGTGGTGAAACACTTGACTTTGTGCGACACCAATCCCCATGCAGGTCGCACATCATCTTCAAAAGTTGGGATGATTTTTGTCCCTTACCGAAGAGATCAAAGTCCCCAGCTAGTCGCAACTTATCCTCAGAGGATATCCCCAGCCAGTCAAGATCAGTATCCTCTGCAGAGGTTGCACTCCCCAGAGAGTCGAGTATGTGAACGATCAATCCCCAGCTTGGAGGATTCTCGCAGAGTTTAGCCAAGTCATAGTTGGTTCAGAAGGATTATTCCCATAGAAGATGGTTTTCTTCTCGCAGGTCGTCATGCCTTCGTCAGGATGATTATCCTCAGCGGAGTAGTAGCTCCGAGTTTGTAAATTGTGCTCAAACAGTATTGGTTCCTCCAAAAGGATTCCTTATCCCCAAGAGAGTCATTTCTTCCCCAGTGGAGTTTTCTCTCCCCAGCAGGTGTTATTCTTTCCTCCCAGTGGAAATCCAAGGTTTAAAGCTCTCCCAGCAGAGTTGGATGTATATTCAGGCATTTATTTTGCTGGAGGACTTTATGATACTCGTTCATCCCCAGCAAGGTGGTTTGTTCTCAACAGCCGTCTTGAAGCAAGCTTGTCAGAGTTTCCCCAGCAGCTTGGGCCTGTGTTAGCATGTGCATATAGTGTCATATTTGCATCTACCTAAAAAACGCGTAGCATGTCCGTGTTGTACAGAGCATTACGTCATTGTCAAACATGCGCATTTTGAAACATAAGCTAGGTTGGTTAAACTTTTGTTTTCAAATGATGTTTCCCTTGCAGGTGGAGAGAGCTCTTGCTCAGATCAATTACCAGGTATTCAAAGTCCCAGCGTGAGACATGTGAGGATAATGTTCGTCTTGTCATTATTCCCCACAGAGTTGCTTGTTTAAGTTTCTCTTACCCCTCCCGCGGAGTATTTCTTCAAGATTGTTGTTATGTCGTTATCAAAAGATTTCGTGAATCAGTTTTTGGAAATTGCCGCCTATGTCGAAGTAGGTGTCTGGCAGTGTGATTTCAGAAAATCCCCAGTAGAGTCCTTCTCAGATTTGCTGCCATGTCCGCACTGAAAATTGGAAGACTAGACTCATATTATGTTACCCATGTGATTGATGGAGTTGGCTACTGCAAAGATAGGCAGAGAAGCTGTAATCGGAGTTATTACCCGTGGCGATGGCGGTGTTATTTTCCTGTAGTGGTGACAGAGAGTTATTACCCGTAGCGATGGCGGTGTTATTTTCCTGTAGTGGTGACAGAGAGTTATTACCCGTAGCGATGGCAGAGTTATTTCCCGTAGTGGTGGCAGAGTTATTTCCCGTAGTGGTGGCGGAGTTATTTCCCGTAGTGGTGGCGGAGTTATTTCTCGTAGTGGTGGCGGAGTTATTTCCCGTAGTGGTGGCGGAGTTATTTCCCGTAGTGGTGGCGGAGTTATTTCCCGTAGTGGTGGCAGAGTTATTTCCCGTAGTGGTGGCGGAGTTATTTCCCGTAGTGGTGGCGGAGTTATTTCCCGTAGTGATGGTGGAGTTATTTTCCTGTATCATTGGCAGAGTCATGTTTTGTCAACAAAAGCACTTCCCCGTGAAGTCATTTAGGTTATTCCTATATTGACGAGTTTGGTGCTGCCCAGGCAGTTAGTGTTGAAATCAGATCTGTATCATGTGGTTGATTGGTTGTTACCGTAACAATCAAGTCCAATTGATGAATGGTGTACCCCAAGCAGTGGTGCAGTTTATTTCTGCGGTTGGCAAATTTCTGGGTTCTTGGTATTCAACCGTCTCGTACCTCAAATGTTTGAAGGTCGTTCGCTCTTCACCCAATCGGGTCCAAGTCGCTTGAATAGGGGCAGCTGTTGCACCCTAAAATTTGCTCAACCTATTTCACCTGGTTTATGTTTCAATTGCATTGTCATTTGCATAGTCAACCATGTACATAGTCTAATCATTTGCATAACATAGCATAACAAGTCATCTAACAAGAGGATCAAGTACCATTCTTATCAAAAGGAAGCATATCAAGGGGTTTTATTCAAGTTCAAGACCATCCAAGTAATCAAGAAATGAGTTGAAGCTTTGAAAAGTTTGAAGGTCAACTAGTGGATTTCTCTCCTAATTTGAGGTATTGAGTGTCATCAATGCAATATGGACTGAGGGTATGGAATGTGCACAAAGATCATGGAATACCTAGAGGGTCATTTTGAAGATGAGACAAGTCATTGATACAAGTACAAGAGCCAGAGTTGAAGTACAGTCAACTAGGGTTTCATCTGGGTCAACCCTAGGTCAACTGAGTGATTGAAGAGCATCAAGGATTAGTTAAAGGATGTGGGATGAATGAATTGATATATGTATACATGTGTGGTGTTGTTCCAAGGATAAATCAAAAGGAATCAAGAAGAAGAGGAGTTACTAAAGTAGGGTTTCAGTGAAAAACCCTAATTTAGGCTCAACTCCCAAGCCAGATAAGTCAAAATGCAAGTTTCAAATGAATTCTTGGTCAACATGAAACTTGTAGAGCTTCTCAATAGCTTTAATTTTAGTACTATAAGTCTTCAATAATATTTTTAGAACTCAAGTTATGGTTCTTGCAAGTTATGGGTCTCCAGAGGACACTGAAATTTATCTGTGAAAGTCACTTGACTTCCAGGCAACTTTTGCCCATCAAGGAGTTTTCAAATGGATTCTTGGCCAACATAAGAGTTGTAGATATTGATATTAGCTTTAATTTTAGTACTATAAGTCCTCAAGAGGATTTGTAGAACTCAAGTTATAGTCTTGGCAATCCAGGGGTATTTTGGGAAAAGTTGAATTACAGGTCATTTTTCAACATAGGTCAAAATCTCCATCTTCCACTCCTCAAATGGAAAAATGTTAACCATGATATGTGTTCAAAATGATGTTTTTAGGCTAGATAAGAGGTCATGAGAGTTTGGAATGGCTTGCTTCATAAAATCATAAAAATGGCCTAAAATAAGGGTAAATTTTAAATGGACCAAGGTTGGAAATTAGGGTTTTTGATCTACAAATCCAAACCAAGCCATATGACATACCAATTTGATTGTAAAATGCATTTTGAGAACATTGACATTGCCACAATTTTGAATTGAGGGTTATTTCAATGACTTGCTTTGTAAATGGGCTACTTGCATCATAAGGCACATATGAAAAATCACTTGTCAAGGCAAATGCAAGGCTTCCTTCCATCTTAACACATCCAATATCTCATTAGAAGACAATTTGGATCAGAATTGAGTAGAATTGCAAGCTGCTATCATGAGTTGGTATGAACATAGCATGACATGAGATTTCATGACATGAGATGGTGAATTTCTCATTGGATTGATCCAGAAGATTCTAGAGCCTTCCTCCACATTCTATATATACATATGAAGAGGTTCAGAGCAAGAGTTGGAGAGAATTAAGGGAGATTGGAGAGATTTTATTTTCACTTTTCCATTTGCAAATCAAATTTTGTTACACAGTTACAACCACTTTCAATCCCTTCTTTTGATCTCAGAAGCTTGCTCTAGCACTGGTGGATGATTTCAGATAGAATCCATAGCAAGATTGGTGGAGAATCGTGTGATAGCCTTTGAAATTTTCAGCCTGCAACTCAAGATCGAATTCAAGAATCCAAGCCATTTCAATTCATCTCTTTGCATACAGAAGCTTGATTTGGTGTTGGTGAAAGTGTCTGGAAAGTATTGAAGCTTATCTTGAAGCTTTGATCACTCTGTTCATCTCAAATTTGCAGGTATGAAAACTTCACTCCATGGCTTGATTTAGGTAGTTTCAATTGGTTTTGAATAGCTAGATTCAATGTAGGTTAGTGTATGAAGCTTTCTGGTAGCATTAGGGTTGATAGCTAGAATTGATCAGGGTGAAGTGGTGAAGGGTTTAGGCCACTCAATTTTAGGTTTGGTGAGATTCCATTCTTGAGTAATTTCTGAGGATTCAATCGTGTTTTGAGGAGGAAGATGTTTCAATGTGTTTAGTTACCATGGTTGGATTGTTGGTGAAAAATGGAGCAAGTTAGGGTTTTTAATTTTGAGTTTTGATGGAGAATCAGAGGGATACGAATTGAGGAAGATGAAGTTAATCACTCTGTTCATCCATGGCTTTTCCCTCCAAGAAGGTTTAAAGGTTGAAGATAACCTCTGCACCCTTAGATCCGAGTAAGACCTTTGACCAAAACAAGATCCAACGGCCACGCGTGATTCCAAGTTTGTGAAGGGGACTCTGAAGATCCAAACGCCCCATTTCACTTAATGGCGATTGAGTGGGCTTAGGTTAATTTGATATCCACACCCCTTTCCCAGGCCCGATTGAGAAATACACGTAGTGTTATTGCTATTTGCCACATAACTTTTCCATTTTCCTTTATATTTTCCATTCCATTTTCTGAATAATGTTTGGGCCTAGCGCGCTTTTCTATCCATACCCCCCTCTGAGCCCATATCTGGATCTGAACCGTTTATAATTGCTATTGGGCACACATGTTTTGCATTTTTCTCACATTTTCTTTTATTTTCTTCATTTTATTAGGTTAATTGAAAAAATCATAAATAATTGAAAAATGGTTATTTTTAATTGGGAGTTTTTTTCCCATTTTCCTTAAAACATCAAGAAAATTATAAAAGAATAAAAATGTCATTTCATTCATTTTTCATTTTTTGGTTTATTTTTACTTTTAATTGCTTTTATTTCACTTTTATTTTGATATTGCAACTTGCTGAATTTAGTATGGCCATTTTATTTCACATTTTGATGTAATTCTTTTTTCTATGATTAGATTAGAGTATTAGGTTCCCCCTGGAATTTTATCACATTTTTGTGATTTAATTTTAGTTAGTTTTGAATAAGGAACTTTAGTATGCTAGAATTAGGGTTTCAACTTGACATAGGTGCATTTCAACACATAGTTTTGGGGTTTTCAGTTTGATTTAGGCCTTGGAGTTTATGTGGGGTATAGGGTACCTAGTTAGGATCCCTTAGAAATTAACTAGGATTTTTTTGATCAGTATTTACATTTTATTTGATTTTTGCAAGTTGATTGATATTGGTGTGTTTCCCTCTTGGGATGTTGCTTTGTTTGTTGGGTTTTGGGCTTTTTAATTGGGTGATTGGGCTTATGCTTGGCTTGAGGAGTATGTGAAGACATGGAAGATGATGGTAGACAAATAATGATGCTTGGAGCTTGAAGTTGCTTGAAGATGGCTTTTGAAGACTTAGGAGATAGGAGATATAGGGAGAGCTCTAGAGTAGACTGATTTCTTCTGTCAAACATAGAGAGCTTCTTGTGCCTCTATTCCATCCTATGACATAGGGTCCCCCAAAGAAGTTCCATCTCTCCTTAGGAGGGATGTATAGCATGCTTTGATTGGGTAGAACCTTGAGGATACCTTTCCCTTGCTATGTTAAGATCTTAGTGATTTCCCTGGGTTTTCACTAAGCCTCTTAACATTCCAACTTCATATTTTAGTTGATTCTCTCCTGTGAGTGTCTGCATTGAAGATTGTAAGCCTATTGAAGAAAAGAGGTGCATTGAAGACTGGTGAAGATGAAGCTTGTACCTGTCAAAGCTGGATATCTGTGAAATTAGGGTTTTGCTGCTGATTGAAGCTGTCTGTTTGTTGGAGTTCAGTGCTTGCTAAAGCTGAAGATTACTGAAACAAGAGCTTACCTGAAGCTTGAATATCATTAGAAAGTGAAGATGGGATCTTGCTTGAAGTTGTTACTATCAACCTTTTGCTGTTAATCATCTGTAGCTGTCAGAGTTGGTGCTGTTTGAACTGCTTACTGTAGAAGCTGGTGTTGCTGTCTGAGCTGGTGTTGGGTGTGATTTCCTTTGTTGTATTGTCTGTTGATTTTCCCTTAGGTTTGAGGTGAAGCTGTTTCACTTTGCCTATTGTTTTCCCAAATTCGAGGTTGAGTAGGACTCTCTTGCCTCGCTTGTATTGTTGCATCTCATACATTTTACTGTTTACTGTATATCTGCTGTTTCTTTTCCGTTTATCCCCTAGGATCTCTGATTTCCTTTGTGCAGGAGGGAATTATGACAGACATTAGGTTGTAATCCATGCATGACAACAGTAGGGTAGTTTTGATTCCCCTTTCAAACCCTAGGTTTTAGAGCTTCTGTCTCTTCTATCTCAGAACAATGCAAAACACAGTAATAAAGATAATCGATGTCGTACGCTACGAGCCTTAAGCTATTTGAGAAAGGTTGCTAGAGGGTCACTCTTCAGTAATCTGATTGCTTAGTGTGTTGCCCTTAGGATGACATGCGACGTAGTCATTCTCAAATCATAGTCTCTAGTGCGTCCTGCAAACATCATAAAAAATAGTTCTTGCGTGAAAGACTGAAAACAAACATCAAAACGTCATTTTTGTCCGCTTGGACTCTTAATCAGGAAAAACCCTTTCTTAAGGAGATAAAAACATTCAGACAAGCTTGTGTCTTCCGTAGCCCGAACTATGTTTGCTTTGATCTTTCATGCTGTATGAAATTACGTAGGCATAGGATGCGATATCCTAGCGAGCAACCTTCCCTCCTTTCCCGTAGGTAGGCGAACTACGTTGACTCTGATTTCTCGTGTCAGACGGGAATACGTAGGCATAAAGTGCGATACTTTGCCGAGTCATTTTATTTCCTTTTAACCCCAGAACTTTAGTTTAGATAGAATAACAATCCGTACTAGAAAACAAGCGTGGATCCCGTCGAGTACGACGGACGTGAGGGGTGCTAATACCTTCCCCTTGCGTAACCGACTCTCGAATCCAGGACTTGGTTGCGATGACCATTCCTTTCCCGTCTTTGCGTGAGGTTTACTTCGAGCGTTTCCTTTCCCTCCTTTGGGATAAATAACGCACGGTGGCGACTCTTCTGTTTAGCCGGCGCCGATTTTCGCAGTAGCGACAACTGGCGACTCTGCTGGGGACAGGAATATCCCCTATGCGAGTCAATCCTAGCGCTTGTTTTCCCGTCCTGGGCGTTGAATAGATTTACTTTTTTGTCTTTACTTTCTGCATTTTATTATCAGCTTTATACTGTTATTGCTGCTGTGGGAAGGGGGTAATCTGTTGAGAGATAAGCCGGACCTGGGCTTGAGGTTACACATAGACTTAGAAGTAGAGAGTAGTGGTTAGCCTGCTTGCTTAGCTCGCACCAGCTAGCCGCGAAATTTATGCTCGGACGAGATTCTCTTTGATGCTTCTTGCCTGGCCCTTAGGGCTTGACAAGTTATCTGACCCGAGGATTGTCGACTTTGGGGACCTATCAATTGGGATTCAACTAAGTGAGGCCGCTTCAAGGGATGATGATGCCACACCTTCTGGGTATCGTATCATCGCTCTTGAAAGTCTGTGACGTTGAACCGGCATAGGATGTCGTACCTCGTCTGCGAGTTAAGTACACACCTGTGAGGGGTAGGTGGGTCTGTTTGTAGGAAACCTTTGACCTCAGAATACCTGGTTTATCTCTGTCAGTGAGATATGGATACAAGTTTCATTTGAGTGGTTGGTCTGGTTTGAGATGAAGATTGGATAGTTCTCAGGCTTCAGTACAGAGCAGCCCAGTCTATCAGCATTGCATTTGGTCCCTTGTTTGCATATGCATGTGCATTTTCATGATTGCATTTCATTAACATGTATTTATGTTGCAGGTGATCATTCCCCTCTGATTCTAGTATCTTCTAGCCAGGCATGGAGTCCCTGAAGAAGACAGTTGCTTACCGGTTGCATTCGCCAGATGTCAGTTCCTTGCTGGGATTAGTTGCTCTAGCAGATGAGAGTGTGAGGGCTGAGTTCAGGGTATCTTATGGGAGATTGCTTAGCCTGTTGTATAGACCTTCAGCATTTGAGACGACTGGGGTGTATACTTTGATGCAGTTTTATAAGCCGCAGCTGAGATGTTTCTTATTTGCAGACTATATTCTGGCACCCACTTTGGAGGAGTATTCTGCGATGTTGGGAGTTCCTGTGCTAGACCAGATGCCCTTTGTACATGTTGATATCGAGCCTGAGTTAGCTACACTCACTGAGATTGTCAGTTTGGACGGTTCTGAGTTTCCGGGAGGCTTGGTCAAGCTGAATGGAGCTTATGGTTTTCACCTGTCTGTCTTGGTTGAGAAGGCTGCACAGTGTGCGAAGAGTGGATGTTGGGTTGCCTTCAGTGCTATTCTAGCTGTCTGCATCTACGGGATTGTCTTGTTTCCTAATGTGCCAGATTTTGTCGACTCAGACGCCTTCTTGATTCTTGCCTCGAAGAATCCAGTTCCTACTCTCTTGGGCGATGTTTATCATTCTATTCACTACAAGAATGAGAAACGTCGTGGCAAGAATGTTTCCTGCTGTCTTCCTCTCTTGTACAGGTGGTTCCAGGGGCACCTTCCGAAGACAGGACCTTTTGTTGATGTTGTTGATACTTTGGATTGGTCGTCCCGGTTGATGGGACTGTCTGCTGAGAACGTCATTTGGTTTGATCGGAGCATGCTTGGTACTGATATTATATATAGTTGTAGTGGTTTTCCGAATGTTCCCCTGATTGAATGGAAAGGTTGTATTAACTATAACCCTTCACTGCTAGTAAGACAGTTCGGTTATGCTTTGAGGGACGCTCCTATTGAGAAGGAGATACATGAATCTCTGTATCCTACAGGCTTATTAGACACAGCAGTTTTGATCAGATTGAGACATGCATGGGCTAACATCCATAGGAGGGGGAAAGCTTTGCTCGGTAAGAGCAATAGCAGAGCTTATGATCCTTATTTGGCTTGGATTCGCGAGAGAGCTAGTACTTCTCTGATGCCTTATCCTGCTGTGGAACCCCTGTATCTTCCATTGATTGAGGTACCTCCTGCGGAAGAGAGTGAGAAGTATAACAAATTGTTGGCTGAAAACGAGGAACTAAAGAAAGCCAATGAGGAGTTAGAGAAGAAGATCTTCCAGTTACGACTTGAGAAGAATGAAGCCACCTTCACTGTGAAGGAACAGACTGAATTGATTAACAGGTTGGGATCGGAGCTGACGGAAGAGACCAACAAGAAAGAAAAAGTGGGAATAGCCGTAAACGGTGTTAGCAAGGTGCTTACTTCTAAGAAGGAACTTCTAAGCAAAGCTTATGCCCGTCTCAGCAAGTGGGAAGCTTTGTGGAGCGCTACGCTTACCAAGCGGAAGGAGCGTGAAGACGAACTAAAGCTGCAGATTGCCACGCTAGAGGCACAGATTAGAGCCCAAGACACAAAGATTGCTGAAGCGACATCACTTAGGAGCGATGTTGAGCTCAGAGTAAGTGACATTGACGAGAAGCCGAGAGGTTATGAAGAGAAGGCCAGTTCCAAGAGGTACAGATTTGATGAGAGTTCTGGCAAAGGAACCTACCAGAACGATGCCAAAAAGCTGAGATCCACTACTGAGCGGCATGCTTTACTGATTCAGGAGCTGATCTCCCGACTAGGGCACTCGGAGACGATGAGGATATTGGAGGACGTCAGAGCACGCCATTTGGCATGATTTATCTTTGTCTTGCCTTTGTTATTTGTACTTGTATTGTGACCATCGCCAGGCTTGTTGGCCGAGGTCTCTTCAGTTGTATTCAGTTGGACTCTTGTGCTCAGCCTCTTGGCATTTGTTATATATGAGGGCTTTCCGATTCCTTGAAGGGACTCCATTGTCGTAATGGACTTCTCTCCGAAACTAGAATCGGGGGAACATAACCTGTAGCATATTTACACATTTGCATCTGCATTCATATTGCATGACCGGTATTCTTGAATCTGTGTCTTATTTCCTGCATTTCCAGGTTTCCAGGATTGACGAACCAAGAGTTCATCGTTATTCAACCCGAAACAACTACAAGAGAATCATGGATCAAGTCCAAGTGGAGATGCAGGAAATTCGCGATAAGTTGAACCTGTTCATGCAGGCCATGGAGAGTATTGCTAAAGGCCAGGAGAATCTCCAGACTTTGGTGCAGCCGCTGCTGACGCGGGCTAATGGGAATGGCAACAATGACCACAACTCTGTGCATGTCGATACTCTTCATGAGGATGGTCCCCCTACGCCTGTGGTTCCTCCTGTGGTGACCCCACCTGTTGTGGTTGTAAACAATGACGCTGGCGCTGGCAATGGTAATGCAGGGAATGGAAATGAGACTGTTATTAACAATGTTGGATTCGGAGACGCCAATCTGGGCGGTGGTAACTACAATAGTGGTAATGGTTTTGGTAACAATGGGTTTGGCTATAATGACCAGGGGTTTGAGTACGGCAATCAGGGCGGAAAGTTCGGCTTCAACACTCAGGGTTTCGGCTACGACGGTTTTGGTAATGCTAACCAGGGTTATGGTGGAAATGGTGCTGGATTGGTTCCTGTCAACAATGGTTTCGGGCATGCTGGGGTCAATCAAGGTTATGGTAATGGGGGACGAGGTCCCATGACTAATCAGCAAGGGTTTGGTCGCAACACTGGTTATAACGGGTACGGAAATGAAAATGTGAACTGGGGCGAAGATTGTCAGGAGGACGCCTTTTCTGGAAGAGGCATGGGAGTTGAGGGACCCGTCGACAATACTCAGAGGATTAAAATGCTTGAAGAACAGGTGAAGGGTATGGCTAATCAGAATTCTACCGGACTAGACATGACTACTATGGGCTTGGTGCCTGGGCTGAGGGTACCGCTAAAATTCAAAGCTCCCACTTTCGACAAATATAAGGGGGACACTTGCCCTAAGGTGCATGTCTGCGCTTACTACAGAAGGATGTCCGTGTATTCAGATGACGAAAGGATGCTTATGCATTTCTTTCAAGACAGCCTATCAGGACCGTCACTCGAGTGGTACATGGGGTTGGAGCCCGCTCAAATCAAAACCTGGAAGCAATTGGCGGATGCTTTCGTCCTGCATTATAAGTATAACAGTGATCTGGCACCGAACCGAGTTCAATTGCAAGGCTTGTCGCAGAAGAAAGAGGAAAGCTTCAAAGAGTATGCACAGAGATGGCGCGATATGGCGGCAAGAGTACATCCTCCGTTAGCTGAAAGAGAAATGAATAGCATGTTCATTGGGACATTCACAGGAATATATTACGAGAAATTGTTTAATGTTTCCCTAAGCAGTTTTTCAGATTTGATTCTTATGGGTGAGATGATCGAAGACGGTATTAAGGTTGGAAGATTCCACGCAGGTGAGTCTGCCCCCGCAGGAGGTACCAGGAAAGCATTTGGGGGTAGACGTCAAGGTGATACTAGTGCCGTGTTTGGTGGCAGGGGCCGGGGCAGAGGACGAAGTTAGTATGCTCAGCATCAGCAGGTCGCTAGTGTTACTATCCCTTTTCCACAACAACAGCAACAACAGCAGCAACAGCCACAACAAAGGCAACACCCCGCCCAACGCAGAATCTTAGAGGGCAAGCCAAGGCGAGTATTTGAAACGCCTCCTTCGACATACGCCGAACTGCTTCAAACATTGCTAGGGTTGAAGTTGGTTGAGAAAAGGACCATGGCGCCGTTAACGGGCACTTCTCCATTTGGTTATGATGCTGGTAAACACTGTGAGTTTCACTCCGGGGCACCCGGACATGATATTGAAGGTTGTCATACGTTTAAACACAAAGTCCAAGACTTGTTAGACAGCAAAGCTATTAACTTTGGGCAGGCAGGTCCAAATATAGTACAACAGCCTCTGCCCAATCACGGGGCAAATGCCATCCTGACCGAGGAGAATTTGAATCTAGTGACGGATGTCAATGAGCTGAAGACACCGTTGGGTGAGATCAAAAGCAGGTTATTAAAAGGGGGTGTATTCCCGGGGTGTGACGAATTTTGCTTGGATTGTTGGATACAGCCAGAGGGTTGTAATGAGTTGAAACAGGGTATTCAGGCTATGATGAAGGAAGGAACATTGCAGTTTGACAGAACTGAGGTCGAAAAGCCTATAGAGGCATTGTGTGATGAGCTGAACGATGTTGCTACGGTGACAATTCCGAGGAAAACAATAACAATAACGGCGCCTGCCAGGCGGCCGACAATCACTATTACTAAAGCAGGACCGATTCCTTTCGAAAGTACCAAAGCAGTGCCATGGACTTACGGGTTGGAGGTATATTGCGATGGTAAGAAACTTGAAGTAAATGGACAACCAGCTGGGGTTGTAGACAATGTTGTCGGAACAGGAGGTATGACCAGAAGTTGGAGAATCTTCGCATCGCCAGAGGTAGAGGCAGAAAGATTGGCAAAGGGGAAAGCCAAGGTAGACGAGAGTGGCCCCTCGCAGATAAAGGAAAAGGAAACGTCACTAAAGGATGTGGAAGAGTTTATGAGGCTCATCCGTAAAAGTGATTACAAAATCGTGGAACACCTCCAGCAAACGCCATCAAAGATCTCGATCTTGTCACTGCTATTATGTTCCGAGGCCCATCGGAATGCTTTGCTGAAGATCCTAGACACGTCATTCGTTCCTCAAGACGTTTCGGTTAATCAATTAGAAGGGGTGATGGCGCATGTTAATGCAGGGCACAGTTTGGGCTTTACAGATTTTGATTTGACTCCAAGAGGGAGAGAGCATAATATGGCGTTGCATGTCTCAGTTGAATGCAGGGGCACGGTCATGTCCCATGTTTTAGTAGACACTGGATCTTCCCTGAATGTGCTACCGAAGAAAGCCATGATGAAGTTGGATGTCAGGGGGATTCTCTGCACGCCCAGTGACTTAATGGTAAGAGCGTTCGATGGAACGAGGAGGTCAGTTTTCGGATCAATAACATTATCGTTGCAAGTAGGGCCTGAAATATTTGAAACTGAATTCTATATAATGGACATCCAGCCAGCGTATAGTTGCCTTTTTGGGCGCCCATGGATTCATGCTGCTGGGGCAGTCACATCCACGTTGCACCAAAAATTGAAGTATATGGTGGGGGATAGTGTCGTCATCGTTTGTGGAGAAGAAGATATTCTGGTTAGCCATTTGTCTTCATTCAGATATATGGAGGTCGACAGCGAAATCCATGAGACACCCTGTCAGGCATTTGAAGGGCTAAAGATTAAAGACAAAGCTCCAGTACCCAAGATATCAGATGTAGCAGTATCATCGTACAAAGAAGCTCAGGCTCTGGTGCAGATAGGCAAAGCCCAGGGCTGGGGTCAGGTGTTGGAGATTCCCGTGAAGAATGATAGGTTCGGGCTTGGATATCTTCCTTCGTCATCCGCATCCTCTTCAGGAGCACCCAAGTTCAGAGGGCCAATAACCATCACGCCAAGCGGGGTGGGCTTCGAGACTATCAACCCTGTTTCTGATTCTGAAGAAGGAGATAGCGACTGTGATATGGACGCATGGATCAAGCCAGGCGTGCCAGGACAAAGTCTCTGCCATTGGTCTATCCAGGAAACTGTTCCTGTGACAACTAAACAGTAATGATTTGTTTTTTTTTAATTGTTGAATAATCCTGTGTCCTACCCGGGGCATAATGATTTTGCTTAGGGCCATTTGGTTATGTACATTCTATTGTTTAATCATGAATAAAGGTGTTTTTTCATATACAAATGTTGTGATCCCTGTTTTTCCTATTTTTATCTTTTACAATAAAATGACAACATGGTTACTTGCTTTGTATGCGTTTTGAAGCATTTAACCATTTCCTTTGCAGGATTACTATTTCAGATGACATCTATGAACCGCCTATGACTCACTTCGACTTCGAGCACCCGGTATTTCAGGCTGAGGAAGAGATTATTGAAGATGGTGACGTACCAAAAGAGTTGACCTGGTTGTTGAAACAAGAAGAAAGAATCATTCTGCCTCACGAGGAAGTCATTGAGATTATCAATTTGGGGTCAGAAGAGGTCGAAAGAAACATCTGTATAGGGGCCGCACTGCAAAATGACGTCAAGCGGAGATTGATTGAGATGCTCAGGGAGTACGGTGATGTATTTGCTTGGTCGTACAAGGATATGCCTGGACTAGATACAGATATGGTTGTTCACTGTCTGCCGCTGTGAGAGGAATGTCCGCCTATTAAGCAGAAGCTCCGAAGAACTAGACCGGACATGGCTGTGAAGATTAAGGAGGAAATTCAAAAACAGTGGGATGTTGGTTTCCTAGCTGTTACAAAATATCCCTCATGGGTCGCTAATATTGTGTCAGTACCAAAGAAAGACGGTAAGGTGCGAATGTGTGTAGACTACCGTGATTTGAATAGGGTGAGCCCGAAAGATGACTTTCCACTTCCTCACATTGATGTGCTGGTTGATAACACTGCTCAGTTCTCTGTATTCTCCTTCATGGATGGCTTCTCGGGCTATAATCAGATCAAAATGGCGCCAGAAGACATGGAGAAGACTACCTTTGTTACTCCCTGGGGAACGTTTTGCTACAAAGTGATGCCCTTCGGATTGAAGAATGCTGGGGCAACATATCAACGTGCTATGACGACTCTCTTTCATGACATGATGCATAAAGAGATCGAGGTTTATGTTGATGATATGATTGCCAAATCCCAGACGGAGGAAGAGCATTTGGTTAATCTGCTAAAACTGTTCAAGAGGCTTAGGAAGTTCAGGTTGAGACTGAACCCTAACAAGTGCACCTTCGGGGTGAGATCGGGTAAACTGCTGGGGTTTATCGTGAGCGAAAAAGGAATAGAGGTTGATCCTGCGAAAATAAAAGCAATACAAGAAATGCCAACGCCTAAAACAGAAAAAGAAGTGCGTGGATTTTTAGGGAGATTGAACTACATCGCTCGGTTCATATCTCACTTAACTGCGACGTGTGAACCGATATTCAAGTTGTTGAAAAAGGATCAGGTTGTGACCTGGAATGAAAATTGTCAAAAGGCGTTCGACAAGATAAAAGAATACTTGCAGGAACCTCCTGTTTTGATACCCCCAGTGGCCGGGAGACCTTTGATTATGTATTTGACGGTTCTGGAAGAAAGTATGGGTTGTGTTCTCGGTCAACATGACGAGACTGGGCGTAAAGAGCATGCGATCTACTACTTGAGTAAAAAGTTCACAGACTGTGAGTCCAGATACTCAATGCTCGAGAAAACGTGTTGTGCGCTAGCCTGGGCCGCCAAACGTTTGAGGCAATACATGCTGAATCATACAACCCTGCTAATTTCAAAGATGGATCCAATCAAATACGTGTTTGAGAAGCAAGCACTCTCCGGAAGAATTGCCCGATGGCAGATGGTGTTAACCGAATATGATATTCAGTATGTCTCGCAAAAGGCTATTAAAGGTAGCGTCTTGTCAGAGTACCTTGCGGAGCAGCCTGTGGAGGACTACCAATCGATGAGGTTTGATTTTCCTGATGAGGATATCATGTACCTGAAGATGAAAGATTGTGAAGAACCGTTGTCGGACGAAGGACCAGAGTTGGGTTCCAAATGGCAGTTAATATTTGATGGAGCTGTGAATTCCTATGGTAGCGGAATAGGGGCAATTATTACTACTCCTCATGGGTCGCACATCCCATTTACTGCCCGATTGACCTTTCCGGTTACCAATAATGAGGTTGAATAAGAGGCTTGCATTATGGGTCTTGAAGAAGCTATTGATTTGCGAATCAAACATCTGGATGTATATGGAGACTCGGCTCTAGTGGTGAACCAGATTAAAGGAGAATGGGAGACACGTCAGCCCAATTTGATACCATATATGAATTATGCAAGGAGATTGTTGCCTTTCTTCGACCAGGTTGAATTGCATCACGTGCCGCGAGCAGAAAATCAAATGGCTGACGCCCTGGCGACGTTGTCTTCCATGTATAAAGTTAACTTCTGGAACGAGGCTCCCCGGATTGTTATCTCTCGGCTTGATAGGCCTTCGTTCATATTTTCTATTGACGAAGCATCTGATGATAAACCCTAGTACTATGACATCCAGAATTTCCTGAAGAACAAGGAGTATCCGGCTGGGGCATCCAGTCGAGATCAGAAAACTCTCAGGAGATTGGCTGGCAATTTCTATTTGAATCCTGACGGTGTCCTATACAAAAGAAACCACGACTTGGTGTTGCTACGCTGTGTAGATGAGAAAGAGGCGAAGTTGCTCATGGAAGAAATACATGAGGGTACATTTGGTACACATGCTGGTGGGCATGCTATGACGAGAAAACTGCTGCGGGCAGGTTATTACTGGCTAACTATGGAAACAGACTGTTTCAAGCTTGCAAAGAGGTGTCATAAATGCCAAATTTATGTGGACAAAGTCCATGTGCCCCCAAGTCCTCTGAATGGCGTTGTTGAAGCGGCCAATAAGAACATAAAGAAGATTGTTCAGAAGATGGTTGTGACGTACAAGGACTGGCACGAGATGCTACCTTTCGCTTTGCACGGTTATCATACGACAGTATGCACATCAACCGGGGCAACCCCTTTTTCTTTGGTATATGGAATGGAGGCAGTATTACCGCTGGAAGTGGAGATTCCTTCCCTGAGGGTATTATGAGATGTCCAACTTGACAAGGCAGAATGGGTAAAAGACAGGTTGAATCAGTTGAGCTTAATGGATGAGAAGAGGCTAGCTTCTCTCGCATACGGTCGGTTGTACCAGAGCCGGATGAAGAAAGCATACGATAAGAAGATATGTCCGCGAAGCTTTCAGGCGGGCGACCTTGTGCTGAAAAGGATTCTCCCGCCACAAACAGATCACAGGGGCAAGTGGACCCCGAATTACGAAGGGCCATACGTTGTCAGAAAAGTCTTCTCTGGAGGAGCTTTGCTACTTTCTACCATGGATGGTGAAGACTTTATGTCTCCTGTGAATTCGGACGCAGTTAAAAAATACTTTGCTTGAAAGAGACCCGTTGGACAGTAAAAAGAGAGTCCAGGCAAAAATGGGGCATCCCGGCGAACCAAAAACAGAATAAAAGGTTCGAGCAAAAGTTAGGGATAAAATTGAAAAGATGTACACCCGCGAAGTCGAAAACCTACATTGGGCGACTTCGGCAAAAAAGGGTATCCCGGTGAATTGAAAACCCGTAAAGGGCGGTTCACGCAAAAGTTATGGATTAGAAAAAGCAAATGACTGTGGTCTGAATCCTGATACTGCATTGCTTAGTGGTTTGGGAGCGCCTGAGGGTTCGTTTATCCAATACAATCTCTTCCGAAAATTGAATACTGGGAAAGCGCCAGATTCAGGCGAGTCATAGGAGGATCAGCTCACGATGTTTGTCTGCACCACATTGCCGACATGTGTACAAATTCGAGTTGTATTTGTATTTTTATGCTTTTTGTGCATATCTGTGTGTGTGTGCGTAACTTCCTCTTTTCAGGAGTTGCATCCGATGTACAAAGCTTTACCTATTCAGAGGTCTGTTATTAATAAAACATGTTATTCAGTATTTGATGATTGTGCTTTACTGTTTTGTATGTGGAAAACACCAATGTTCCGATGAACTTGCATTTGCATAACTTTGCTGGGCCTTGCCAATAATTGATAAAACTTTGAATTGACTGAAGTAATGTCACGGACACTAACCCGAATAGATTTGGTTGTATGGATTTGTCTTGTCTCGTTTGTGTTTTGCAGGGTTCTCGCCCTTGAAGCGGACAATCAGAACGTGTGGCTCCAGTCGGAAGCTCGTGGTGAAACACTTGACTTTGTGCGACACCAATCCCCATGCAGGTCGCACATCATCTTCAAAAGTTGGGATGATTTTTGTCCCTTACCGAAGAGATCAAAGTCCCCAGCTATTCGCAACTTATCCTCAGAGGATATCCCCAGCCAGTCAAGATCAGTATCCTCTGCAGAGGTTGCACTCCCTAGAGAGTCGAGTATGTGAACGATCAATACCCAGCTTGGAGGATTCTCGCAGAGTTTAGCCAAGTCATAGTTGGTTCAGAAGGATTATTCCCATAGAAGATGGTTTTCTTCTCGCAGGTCGTCATGCCTTCGTCAGGATGATTATCCTCAGCGGAGTAGTAGCTCCGAGTTTGTAAATTGTGCTCAAACAGTATTGGTTCCTACAAAAGGATTCCTTATCCCCAAGAGAGTCATTTCTTCCCCAGTGGAGTTTTCTCTCCCTAACAGGTGTTATTCTTTCCTCCCAGTGGAAATCCAAGGTTTAAAGCTCTCCCCAACAGAGTTGGATGTATATTCAGGCATTTATTTTGCTGGAGGACTTTATGATACTCGTTCATCCCCAGCAAGGTGGTTTGTTCTCAACAGCCGTGTTGAAGCAAGCTTGTCAGAGTTTCCCCAGCAGCTTGGGCCTGTGTTAGCATGTGCATATAGTGTCATATTTGCATCTACCTAAAAAACGCGTAGCATGTCCGTGTTGTACGGAGCATTACGTCATTGTCAAACATGCGCATTTTGAAACATAAGCCAGGTTGGTTAAACTTTTGTTTTCAAATGATGTTTCCCTTGCAGGTGGAGAGAGCTCTTGCTCAGATCAATTACCAGGTATTCAAAGTCCCAGCGTGAGACATGTGAGGATAATGTTCGTCTTGTCATTATTCCCCACAGAGTTGCTTGTTTAAGTTTCTCTTACCCCTCCCGCGGAGTATTTCTTCAAGATTGTTGTTATGTCGTTATCAAAAGATTTCGTGAATCAGTTTTTGGAAATTGCCGCCTATGTCGAAGTAGGTGTCTGGCAGTGTGATTTCAGAAAATCCCCAGTAGAGTCCTTCTCAGATTTGCTGCCATGTCCGCACTGAAAATTGGAAGACTAGACTCATATTGTGTTACCCATGTGATTGATGGAATTGGCTACTGCAAAGATAGGCAGAGAAGTTGTAATCGGAGTTATTACCCGTGGCGATGGCGGTGTTATTTTCCTGTAGTGGTGACAGAGAGTTATTACCCGTAGCGATGGCGGTGTTATTTTCCTGTAGTGGTGACAGAGAGTTATTACCCGTAGCGATGGCGGAGTTATTTCCCGTAGTGGTGGCGGAGTTATTTCCCGTAGTGGTGGCGGAGTTATTTCCCGTAGTGGTGGCGGAGTTATTTCCCGTAGTGGTGGCAGAGTTATTTCTCGTAGTGGTGGCGGAGTTATTTCCCGTAGTGGTGGCGGAGTTATTTCCCGTAGTGGTGGCGGAGTTATTTCCCGTAGTGATGGCAGAGTTATTTTCCTGTATCATTGGCAGAGTCATGTTTTGTCAACAAAAGCACTTCCCAGTGAAGTCATTCAAGTTATTCCTATATTGACGAGTTTGGTGCTGCCCAGGCTGTTAGTGTTGAAATCAGATCTGTATCATGTGGTTGATCGGTTGTTACCGTAACAATCAAGTCCAATTGATGAATGGTGTACCCCAAGCAGTGGTGCAGTTTATTTCTGCGGTTGGCAAATTTCTGGGTTCTTGGTATTCAACCGTCTCGTACCTCGAATTTTTGAAGGTCGTTCGCTCTTCACCCAATCGGGTCCAAGTCGCTTGAATAGGGGCAGCTGTTGCACCCTAAAATTTGCTCAACCTATTTCACCTGGTTTATGTTTCAATTGCATTGTCATTTGCATAGTCAACCATGTACATAGTCTAATCATTTGCATAGCATAGCATAACAAGTCATCTAACAAGGGGATCAAGTTCCATTCTTATCAAAAGGAAGCACATCAAGGGGTTTTATTCAAGTTCAAATCCATCCAAGTAATCAAGAAATGAGTTGAAGCTTTGAAAAGTTTGAAGGTCAACCAGTGGATTTCTCTCCTAATTTGAGGTATTGAGTGTCATCAATGCAATATGGACTGAGGGTATGGAATGTGCACAAAGATCATGGAAGACCTAGAGGGTCATTTTGAAGATGAGACAAGTCATTAATACAAGTACAAGAGCCAGAGTTGAAGTACAGTCAACTAGGGTTTCATCTGGGTCAACCCTAGGTCAACCCTAGGTCAACTGAGTGATTGAAGAGCATCAAGGATTAGTTAAAGGATGTGGGATGCATGAATTGATATGTGTATACATGTGTGGTGTTGTGCCAAGGATAAATCAAAAGGAATCAAGAAGAAGAGGAGTTACTAAAGTAGGGTTTCAGTGAAAAACCCTAATTTAGGCTCAACTCCCAAGCCAGATAAGTCAAAATGAAAGTTTCAAATGAATTCTTGGTCAACATGAAACTTGTAGAGATTCTCAATAGATTTAATTTGAGTACTAGAAGTCTTCAAGAATATTTGTAGAACTCAAGTTATGGTTCTTGCAAGTTATGGGTCTCCAGAGGACATTGAAATTTATCTGTGAAAGTCACTTGACTTCCAGGCAACTTTTGCCCATCAAGGAGTTTTCAAATGGATTCTTGGCCAACATAAGAGTTGTAGATATTGATATTAGCTTTAATTTTAGTACTATAAGTCCTCAAGAGGATTTGTAGAACTCAAGTTATAGTCTTGGCAATCCAGGGGTATTTTGGGAAAGTTGAATTACAGGTCATTTTTCAACATAGGTCAAAATCTCCATCTTCCACTCCTCAAATGGAAAAATGTTAACCATGATATGTGTTCAAAATGATGTTTTTAGGCTAGATAAGAGGTCATTAGAGTTTGGAATGGCTTGCTTCATAAAATCATAAAAATGGCCTAAAATAAGGGTAAATTTTAAATGGACCAAGGTTGGAAATTAGGGTTTTTGATCTACAAATCCAAACCAAGCCATATGACATACCAATTTGATTGTAAAATGCATTTTGAGAACATTGACATTGCCACAATTTTGAATTGAGGGTTATTTCAATGACTTGCTTTGTAAATGGGCTACTTGCATCATAAGGCACATATGAAAAATCACTTGTCAAGGCAAATGCAAGGCTTGCTTCCATCTTAACACATCCAATATCTCATTAGAAGACAATTTGGATCAGAATTGAGTAGAATTGCAAGCTGCTATCATGAGTTGGTATGAACATAGCATGAAATGAGATTTCATGACATGAGATGGTGAATTTCTCATTGGATTGATCCAGAAGATTCTAGAGCCTTCCTCCACATTCTATATATACATATGAAGAGGTTCAGAGCAAGAGTTGGAGAGAATTGAGGGAGATTGGAGAGATTTCATTTTCACTTTTCCATTTGCAAATCAAATTTTGTTACACAGTTACAACCACTTTCAATCCCTTCTTTTGATCTCAGAAGCTTGCTCTAGCACTGGTGGATGATTTCAGATAGAATCCATAGCAAGATTGGTGGAGAATCGTGTGATATCCTTTGAAATTTTCAGCCTGCAACTCAAGATCGAATTCAAGAATCCAAGCCATTTCAATTCATCTCTTTGCATACAGAAGCTTGATTTGGTGTTGGTGAAAGTGTCTGGAAAGTATTGAAGCTTATCTTGAAGCTTTGATCACTCTGTTCATCTCAAATTTGCAGGTATGAAAACTTCACTCCATGGCTTGATTTAGGTAGTTTCAATTGGTTTTGAATAGCTAGATTCAATGTAGGTTAGTGTATGAAGCTTTCTGGTAGCATTAGGGTTGATTTAGAGACAATTAGTGGAGTGATGCAATTTCTGTTCATGCAATTATCTTGATGAATCTTGTGTTAGAATCTTAGTTTGATAGCTAGAATTGATTAGGGTGAAGTGGTGAAGGGTTTAGGCCACTCAATTTTAGGTTTGGTGAGATTCCATTCTTGAGTAATTTCTGAGGATTCAATCGTGTTTTGAGGAGGAAGATGTTTCAATGTGTCTAATTACCATGGTTGGATTGTTGGTGAAAAATGGAGCAAGTTAGGGTTTTTAATTTTGAGTTTTTATGGAGAATCAGAGGGATACGAATTGAGGAAGATGAAGTTGATCACTTTGTTCATCCATGGCTTTTCCCTCCAAGAAGGTTTAAAGGTTGAAGATAACCTCTGCACCCTTAGATCCGAGTAAGACCTTTGACCAAAACAAGATCCAACGGCCACGCGTGATTCCAAGTTTGTGAAGGGGACTCTGAAGATCCAAACGCCCCGTTTCACTTAATGGCGATTGGGTGGGCTTAGGTTAATTTGATATCCACACCCCTTTCCCAGGCCCAGTTGAGAAATACACGTAGTGTTATTGCTATTTGCCACATAACTTTTCCATTTTCCTTTATATTTTCCATTCCATTTTCTGAATAATGTTTGGGCCTAGCACGCTTTTCTATCCATACCCCCCTCTGAGCCCATATCTGGATCTGAACCGTTTATAATTGCTATTGGGCACACATGTTTTGCATTTTTCTCACATTTTCTTTTATTTTCTTCATTTTATTAGGTTAATTGAAAAAATCATAAATAATTGAAAAATGGTTATTTTTAATTGGGAGTTTTTTTCCCATTTTCCTTAAAACATCAAGAAAATTATAAAAGAATAAAAATGTCATTTCATTCATTTTTCATTTTTTGGTTTATTTTTACTTTTAATTGCTTTTATTTCACTTTTATTTTGATATTGCAACTTGCTGAATTTAGTATGGCCATTTTATTTCACATTTTGATGTAATTCTTTTTTCTATGATTAGATTAGAGTATTAGGTTCCCCCTGGAATTTTATCACATTTTTGTGATTTAAGTTTAGTTAGTTTTGAATAAGGAACTTTAGTATGCTAGAATTAGGGTTTCAACTTGACATAGGTGCATTTCAACACATAGTTTTGGGGTTTTCAGTTTGATTTAGGCCTTGGAGTTTATGTGGGGTATAGGGTACCTAGTTAGGATCCCTTAGAAATTAACTAGGATTTTTTTGATCAGTATTTACATTTTATTTGATTTTTGCAAGTTGATTGATATTGGTGTGTTTCCCTCTTGGGATGTTGCTTTGTTTGTTGGGTTTTGGGCTTTTTAATTGGGTGATTGGGCTTATGCTTGGCTTGAGGAGTATGTGAAGACATGGAAGATGATGGTAGACAAATAATGATGCTTGGAGCTTGAAGTTGCTTGAAGATGGCTTTTGAAGACTTAGGAGATAGGAGATATAGGGAGAGCTCTAGAGTAGACTGATTTCTTCTGTCAAACATAGAGAGCTTCTTGTGCCTCTATTCCATCCTATGACATAGGGTCCCCCAAAGAAGTTCCATCTCTCCTTAGGAGGGATGTATAGCATGCTTTGATTGGGTAGAACCTTGAGGATACCTTTCCCTTGCTATGTTAAGATCTTAGTGATTTCCCTGGGTTTTCACTAAGCCTCTTAACATTCCAACTTCATATTTTAGTTGATTCTCTCCTGTGAGTTTCTGCATTGAAGATTGTAAGCCTATTGAAGAAAAGAGGTGCATTGAAGACTGGTGAAGATGAAGCTTGTACCTGTCAAAGCTGGATATCTGTGAAATTAGGGTTTTGCTGCTGATTGAAGTTGTCTGTTTGTTGGAGTTCAGTGCTTGCTAAAGCTGAAGATTACTGAAACAAGAGCTTACCTGAAGCTTGAATATCATTAGAAAGTGAAGATGGGTCTTGCTTGAAGTTGTTACTATCAACCTTTTGCTGTTAATCATCTGTAGCTGTCAGAGTTGGTGCTGTTTGAACTGCTTACTGTAGAAGCTGGTGTTGTTGTCTGAGCTGGTGTTGGGTGTGATTTTCTTTGCTGTATTGTCTGTTGATTTTCCCTTAGGTTTGAGGTGAAGCTGTTTCACTTTGCCTATTGTTTTCCCAGATTCGAGGTTGAGTAGGACTCTCTTGCCTCGCTTGTATTGTTGCATCTCATGCATTTTACTGTTTACTGTATATCTGCTGTTTCTTTTCCGTTTATTCCCTAGGATCTCTGATTTCCTCTGTGCAGGAGGGAATTATGACAGACATTAGGTTGTAATCCATGCATGACAACAGTAGGGTAGTTTTGATTCCCCTTTCAAACCCTAGGTTTTAGAGCTTCTGTCTCTTCTATCTCAGAACAATGCAAAACACAGTAATAAAGATAATCGATGTCGTACGCTACAAGCCTTAAGCTATTTGAGAAAGGTTGCTGGAGGGTCACTCTTCAGTAATCTGATTGCTTAGTGTGTTGCCCTTAGGATGACATGCGACGTAGTCACTCTCAAATCATAGTCTCTAGTGCGTCCTGCAAACATCATAAAAAACAGTTCTTGCGTGAAAGACTGAAAACAAACATCAAAACGTCATTTTTGTCCGCTTGGACTCTTAATCAGGAAAAACCCTTTCTTAAGGAGATAAAAACATTCAGACAAGCTTGTGTCTTCCGTAGCCCGAACTACGTTTGCTCTGATCTTTCATGCTGTATGAAAGTACGTAGGCATAGGATGCGGTATCCTAGCGAGCAACCTTCCCTCCTTTCCCGTAGGTAGGCGAACTATGTTGACTCTGATTTCTCGTGTCAGACGGGAATATGTAGGCATAAAGTGCGATACTTTGCCGAGTCATTTTATTTCCTTTTAACCCTAGACCTTTAGTTTAGATAGAATAACAATCTGTACTAGAAAACAAGCGTGGATCCCATCGAGTACGACGGACGTGAGGGGTGCTAATACCTTCCCCTTGCGTAACCGACTCCCGAATCCAGGACTTGGTTGCGATGACCATTCCTTTCCCGTCTTTGCGTGAGGTTTACTTCGAGCGTTTCCTTTCCCTCCTTTGGGATAAATAACGCACGGTGGCGACTCTTCTGTTTAGCCGGCGCCGATTTTCGCAGTAGCGACACACTCCAAGTACACTTTATGTTTCAAAAAGCATGCTCTACCCCAGCAACTCTTGTACTTGACCCTTGAAACAAGAATAAACCATCATCACCAACAAGTTGGTTTCCAAGTGGACAAGTTTGCAAGAACTTAGTTTCTTCAAACTCCTCAAACTCTTCACTTCCTCTATAAATAGAACATCATACTTCACTCAAAAAGACACAAAAAAACCACACAAACCACCCAAGAACACTTCTGCCTATCCAGAACCAAAGAAACTTGCAAAACATCTCCAGTTTTGCAAAACCTCTGGCCAAGCCCATTCCACTCGTGCGTTTTTCAAAAGAACTTCATAAACCACCCCTAGGCTCTCTAAGGAACTCATCCAATCTATTGAACAAGACCTGGAACACCTCATACTTCATTCACCATTTTGTAACCTCTATTTTGCAAAAAGGCACGAGTTTTGAGTTTGAAGTTGTTTCCAATCCATCCAATAGTTCTAAAGTTCTCTAAGGTACTCAACAAGGCTCCAGAGACTCTTATCTTTCAACTGTAACTACTAGAGAAGAAGCCTTGTACTTTCTCCAAGAGGTAGGGTTTCTGCACTTTCAAAACTCAGTTGCATGCATTTTTATATTTCTATTTGAATAGCAAAAGTGTAGCTCATAATGTGCTTGTTTGGTTTAGTTCATTGCTGCTTTGTTTTGGTCAGAACATATGTTGATGTAACTTGCTGAATCATTTTGATGTTACACTATTTTAGGGTTTCTTGTGTGTTATGGTGTTAGTTTTAGGTTGAGAAAATGTTATGTTCGTGTTCCTTGTAAAAAATGTTGTGATTTTGTTTTTTATTTCATTTAATTTGGTTGAGGTATGAGGAAGTTATGTGGGTGTAAATCTCTAGTCATTAAGGTGTTTCAGGGCACACGAGAGAGAGAAAATATGAGTGAGCGAGTAGAGAAGATGAATCTGAGTGGATGGTGAGTCAGCGAGACATGGCGCTGACCTGTTGCTGAGATGTCCATTTTATGTTGTTTTAAAATATAATGTTTCAAATGTGTATATTGATTGGACGTAAGAGCCACCCCAGTGGTAGACCTTACCTTGCCTTTCCTCGTTTCTCCTCATGTACCCGGGTTCGATCCTTGGGTCACCTTTTTTTTGTTGCTTTTTTCTGATTTATTCACTTGTCATTCTATATTATTACTTGCTTGCCTTACTTTGTTACCATGCACTGATGGCTCAATTGGTAAGGGTTTTGGGACTGAAGGCCTAGGGTGTGGGTTCAAACCCCATTAGGTTCATTTCCATTATTTTTTACTACTTGGATTTTATGGTTTCCTTTGTAAATTAATTTAATCATAACTTCTTTGATTTTTACCATTTTGATACCATTACTTTTTCATTTTATTCATGATGATGCCTATTTTCCATTTGTTTCAAAAAAATTCCAAAAAGAATTATTTTTCTTGCATTTGTGTGTATTCAAAGTATGATGCTTTTTAGGGTTTTTTATGAGACTTCTCTTGATTCTTTTGGTTATTCCTTTGGTTTCTCTAGCTCATTTGGTTTGTGTAAACCTTATGCATCTTATGTAAACCTTGTGTTGTGTTGTAACATTGTACCTCTTTGTTTCCCCTTGATTGTATGCTTGTTGAAATGATGATTACATGTAAATATGTGTTGAAACTTCTCTTATCATGCCTTGAAGATTTGGTTGTTACCTTTCTCTTAACATATAATTTTCCTCCATGCTTGTATGATTATTGATGTACGCATGTGTTTTATGCTTATCATACCATGTTGAAGTGTTCTTTATGTCTTAGAATGTGATCTTAGGTTACATGTTTCTATATGTGAACTTTTGTGAGGTTCTCACTTTATTTAAAGCCATGATTGAACCCTAAATTACATGTTTGATTCTCAACTACTTGTTTAACATGTTCAACTCACATCCCTGATGTTTCCAAGTAATGTTTTAACTTTACTTTTGCGGTGTAATCTTGATTTGTATATTCACATGAAATCCTTTATGTATTTATATCTCTACCCACATTTTTTTGTCACACATGTCTCTCTTGTTCAAGTATTTGGGTTGTTACCTTTGTTATATCTTTGTTTGTATCAATGCTTTAAACATTATTATGATTTATGCATGTTGATCTTGAGTGTTGAACCTTGCCATGATAAGTAATGATTTGACTTACGCATTATTGTTTTAAACTTAAACTTGTTATCCATGATGTTTTAGTCTTGTTAGAACTATACTTCATGTTTTGTTTAGATGTTGTAACATCTATGTTTGGATACTCACATTGGTTGTCACCATGATTTATATAGTTCTTTGATATGTATGCTTGGTTTCTACCTTGCTCTTTTTTACTTTGTCAAGTCTTTACTTTGAATATTGTCACATTCACTCTAATGCCTTGGTTGTTACCACAAATATCTTTTTCATGTTTGATTTGTCCTTGATATCAGGTTTAATTATCACCTTTATCTTACTTCCTTTTAACTTTGTTAAGTTTTCCCCAAGTGATGTAGCTTGTTAGCTTCCATCCTTAAGTTGTCCCTTGTTCCTTAGTCCAAAGGAAAGTCTCTCTATTGACTTAATGTCATAGATAGCTAATCTTTAGCCTTCCCTTGACCATGTTAGAGTCATTAGGTCCTTCAACTTAGATTTAAGTTAGAACCTATATCCATTTGGCTTTGTTAAGTCAATACTTTAGCATACCTTGTTAGGAGTCCTATAACTTAGAGTTTAGGTCTAGAGTTTGTTAACTCTATGTGTATGCCATTGTTATGTGTACTCACCTCCCCCTCTTTGGCTTTTGTTAAAGTCATCCCCATTTAGGTATTTCAACTTAGACTTAGAGATTTTGTCAACTTTATGTAAGTATCATTTTTATGAATACTCATTCCCCTTGGATCCTTTACCATAGTCAAGTGTTATTCACCCTTAGTTAGGTGAACTACGATTGCTCTGATTCCATCCTTGTTAGGATACGTAGGCACGAGATGCAACGTCTTGGCGAGCATACTTTATACATACCCTAGGTTTTTACCTTAACAGATAAACCATTAGCAAGCAAACATTAGCATAGCACAAATACTAACAAGAGGCTCATTTAGAGTGCTACAAATACTTAGGATGCTAACACCTTCCCTAAGTATAACCAACCTCCGAACCTTAGATCTCTTAGCTTCGTTGTTACGTAGCACACTTAGGGTTTTCTTCGATATTTACCCTTTCCTTTGGATAAATCAAAGCTCAATGTTGAACTTCAATGATTTGTGATTCAAGTTAATTAATAGCTTGATATCTGATTCTCATCACAACACTCCCTCATCATGTTCATCTCAAACTCACTCTGCATCAACTTAGAAAGTTCCTTGACCAAATGCATGTTAGTAGATCCAAATATAATGTCATCTACATAAACTTGTACTAATATGGAGTGTTTTACTTGACGTTTAATAAAAAGGGTAGTATCAACCTTCCCTTTTGAGAATCCTTGATCTAGTAAAAATTTGCTAAGATGCCCGTACCAAGCCCTAAGGGCTTATTTAAGAGCGTGAAAAACACGTTTAAGCTTATAAACATAGTTAGGATAATCATGACTTTTAAAACTGGGAGGTTGAGATACATAGACCTCTCCATTAATGTATTCGTTCAGAAAAGCACTTTTAACATCCATTTGGTATAATTTGAAGTTCTTGGAACAAGCATAGGCAAGCAATAGGCGTATAGCCTCAAGGCGGTCAACAGGAGCATAAATTTCCTCATAGTCGATGCCCTCCTCTTGGTTATAGCCTCGCGCCATTAGACGCGCCTTGTTCCTAGTTATAACTCTGTTTTTGTCAAGTTTGTTCCTAAACACCCATTTAATACCAATCACTCGATGATCTCGCGGAGGGGGAACAAGATCTCAAACCTCATTTCTTTTAAATTGATTTAACTCATCTTGTATTGCTAAAAACCAATTTTTATCGAGTAAGGCCTCTTTAGAGTTTTTAGGCTCAATTTGAGAGACGAAAGCAAAATGATAACAAAAGTTACTTAGCTTGGATCTCGGAGTTACTCCCTTTGATATATCTCTGAGTATGTTGTCGATGGGATGATCCTTAGAGGATTTCCAAGTTAGAGGAAGGTCAACATTGCTAATTGGATGATCCTCCTCAATCTCTTTAGAGTTGTGATCTTCCTCTTCCTCAACTTTCACCGATTCAGCTTGATCAGACCCTTTTTCAGTGTCCTTAAGTATGTCTTTTGAAGATACACCTGCACATGAAAAGAAGTACCTTTTCCGATATTTTTCCGGATAAGATTCATCAAAAGTAACATGTACAAATTCTTATATCATAAGTAACCTTTTATTAAATATCCTATATGCCTTACTAGTTTGAGAGTATCCAAGAAAGATACCTCCATCGGCCTTTGAGTTAAATTTGCCAAGGTTCTCCTTACCATTATTCAACATAAAGCATTTACAACAAAAAACATGAAGATGTGATACGTTAGGCTTCCTTCAGTTTAATAGCTCATATGGAGTTTTGTTAAGAATATGATGGATAAGCACCCTATTCAAAACATAACATGTCGTACTAATAGCATCGCCCCAAACGTATTTAGGAAGGTCACTCTCATTGATCATAGTTCTTCTGAGTTCTTCTAAAACATGATTTTTACATTCCACTACTCCATTTTGTTGAGGAGTACATGGTACAGAAAGGTTATGATCAATGCCATTCTTATCACAAAATTCTTCAAAGAGGTGATTTTCAAATTCACCTCCATGATCGCTTCTTTGTTACAATGCTTGTATTCAATTTGTTATGAGAGAGATTAGAAAACTTCTCAAAAGCTGAAAAAGTATCACTCTTTCTTTCTAAGAAAATAGTCCAATAAAACCTAGAGTAGTCGTCTACTATCACAAAACCATAGTAATTACCACCTAAGATTTTAATCCTAGATGGTCTAAAAAGGTCCATATGAAGGAGTTCAAGGGGTCTCGTAGTAGAAATAATATTTTTATATTTGAACGAGATCCTTATTTGCTTCCCCCTTTAGCATGTATCACATAAGTGATCTTTTGAAATTTTGATTTTGGGTAAGCTGACTACTAGATCTTTAGAGACTACTTTTATTTAGCAAATCTAAATTTACATGTGTTAATCGCCTATGCCATAGCCATGAATCTTCACTCATGGTGACAAGACATTTAGTACTACTTAATGATACTTCACTCAAGTCAAGCATATAGACATTGTTAACCCTCAGGCCTTTGAACATATCATCCTTATTATCATTATGTTCAATCATGTGACAATCTTTTGAAAATGAAACTTTATAACCTTTGTTACATAATTGACTAATGCTAATTAGATTATGTTTAAGACCCTTAACTAATAGCACATCTGAGATAGTAGTAGAAGAGGGATTACCTACACTACCTTTGTTGAGTATAGCTCCCTTGTTATTATCACCATAGGTCAAGAACCTTTCTTCTTTGCCACAAAGTCAATGAATAAGGAAATGTATTTTGTCATGTGTCTTGAACATCCACTATCGAGAAATAGGTAACCAATTTTTATTGGATCCTTGGGTGTGAGTGAACCTTTGGTTGCATTTGGGAAACCATTATAAAATACCTTTAGGAACCAATAATCTCCTAAATCGGCATTTGGCAATGGTGTGACCCTTCTCGCAACAATATAGACAAGTAAGGTCAACATGGGTGTTACTTTTTCTATCTTTATCTCTAATCACATAAGTATATTTTTTATACAGATTATTCATGCTTTCTCTAAAATGTGACCGATCAATAATAAATGTGACTTTAGGTTTTAGAGCATTGCCTAATTTGCCTTTAAGAGTTCTAACTTCATTTTTCCAAATGTGACAAGTTTCATAACCCCAATTTAGCCAAGTATTATTGTCTTCCTCAATTCAGCTTTTGTTGCTTCCACCATAGAGTTCTTAAGAGTTTCTAATTCCTTTTCAGAATCGGAAACCTTTTTCTCTAAATGCCAAATTTTTTGCTTATTTGAAGCTAAGAGTTTAAAAGCTTTTTTAGCCTCATGGTGTAAAGTATCAAAAGCCTTTTGTAACTCAGAATGAGACATTTTATTAGAGTATTCATACTTAAAATGTCTTACCTCCTTTTTATTCTTATGATGAGCCATGAAACAGAGATTGACGGATTCGTCTTTATTACTTGAGGTATCTTCACTAGAGGACTCACTATCGCTTTCCCAAGCAATGTATGCCCTTCTAGGTTTGCCCGGTTTCTTTTGTTGACGATTCTTCTCTTTTACTTTGTCTTTCTTTATCAATGGATAATCTGACTTGTAATGACCGACCTTTCTACAATTGTAACATGACTCTTTTGATTTACCATTCTTGTTACCTTCATTATTAGAGGACTTTGACTATCGTCAAAAGTTGATAAGATTCTTGTCCGAGTGTTGAATTCTGTTTTTCCGGATATATCTATTATATCTTCTCACAAACAGTCCTAAATCTTCACTCGTATCTTCATCGTCATTAGATTCACTTCCACTTTGATATTGTGTTGAGGACTTTGAGCTAGAAGCCTTAAGAGCAATAGAATTCTTGTCCGTGTCTTTCACCTTCTCTTTCTTTTCTCTTTTCTCATGTTTGTCAAGACGAATGAGCATCTGCTTGTGTTCATCAAGCTTACCAAACAAAGCTGTGATGTCCAGTGTAGTGAGATCATTGGCTTCCTTGATCGCCATAACCTTTAGTTTCCATTCCCTATTAAGAGATCTCAAAATTTTATTAGTAGCAACTTCATTGGAAACGGGTCTTCCAAGTGTATTTAAACGATTGACTACATGAGAAAATCTCTTTTGCATTTCAGCAATGGTTTCACCTTGCTTCCTGTAAAAGAGATCAAACGCATGTGTCAAAGTATTGATTCGAGCTAGTTTGACATCATTAGTTCCCTCATGGGTAACTTGCAATACGTCCCACGTAGCCTTAGCAGTAGTACAATGTGAAACTCTATAATATTCATCAACTCCCAAAGAAGATATTAGAATATTTCTAGCTTTCCAATCGTAACTATACTTTTTCTCATCTTCTTCGTTCCATTGTGCTTTCGGCTTAGGCACAACAACATTATTCGCATCGGTCATGGTTATTTCCATAGGACCATTTTGAATAATTTTCCATACCTTTCTATCAATAGAATTGATATGCACTCGCATACAATCCTTCCAATAACTATAGTTCTCGCTTGTAAAATTCGGAGCTCTATTGTACGCCTCTTTTGGTTCGTCGGCTATTTTCTAAAAATTTATATGCGAGCACTAGATAAACCGGTACTCGTGATACCACTTATTAGACGATGGTAATGATCTAGAAGGGGGTTGAATATATCACTAATTTTTAAACAAGAGTCAGCGCTTAAAATTTGGTTTTCAAAATGTGTGGAAGCGGTCGAGAAACCAAATCATCTAAATGAATCGTTATCGAAAAGATCAGATATGCGAAAAGCCAAATGGAATAAAATTGAATGAGAAATCGAATCAATGATTTTCCAATTAATCAATACCAGTAATTTCCACTTAGTTTATCTTATTTACAATTAATTGTAAAAAATAAACTTAAATTGACAATATCACAAACAGTTTGTGTGCACTCGACACGTCGAACACTTGGTGTGTAGAGCACCCCAAGTTGAATTTCCTTATAATTCTAGTGCATAATTTTTCACAATTAAAATCCAAGAGATTATAATTAGTTTTTCAAAATAGAATTTCAGTACTACAAGTAGCGGGGAAATTTGTGAGTGCAAGCTATTGATTAACTTAACTCAAAAATGCAAGAGTCGCCACCGCACTTTTATTTTATCCAAAAAGGAAAGGAAAAAGAGCGAACAAAACCTAAGAGTTCTAAAACAAGAACAAACAGAGAATGAGTAAGGGGGTTGGTTACGCAATGGGAAGGTATTAGCACCCAAAATGTCTATAGTACTCTAAGGAGCCCTTTTAAATATCTATGCATTTTGGTTTGAAAAAGGTTTGTTTGAAAAGAGATTGGCAAGATGAGGAGAGAATTAGTTTTTAAAATTTTTGTGTTTGGAGAGACTTATCACTTCATGCCTACGTACCCACAAAGTGCAATATAGGATCAAAACCTCGTAGTCTATGGTACAAATAACAAAAATGGTTTATTTTGATTAATTTTTAAATGTAAAGACAAGTCGTCATTTTAAGGAGAAAACTACGACTAGTCGCCCATAAGTATAAGACAACATTTGCATCACCTAAAGATGAAGGATTTTACTTGGATTAAAATCAACAAGTATATCACTCAACATATAAGTGGAAAACGTCAACATATTAAATACTATAGGGAATATGAGAATTATATCTCAACTATGGAAATGATTCATGTCTAAACTTTATGAAAAGTTTTAAAATGAAAAATGTACAAAGACACAAAAAGTTTGAATAAGGTGAAGTATGTTTTATATATTTTTGAAATTGGTCAAAATATGATTAACACTGATTGACATTTATTAAAGAAAACAAAGTTTGAAAACCACTTGATAAAAGTCAAGGTTTTATTGTGAAAGCGGTTTGAAGTTTGAAAACAAGAAGGTTTTTGAAAAAAAGGGAGAAGGTTTTGAAAATTTAAGAAGGGGAGGAGATGAAGTAACTACACTAGAAAGAAAAATAAAAGTTAGAGATAAGAAGGATTTAACCAAATTGTAGCACACTCCATAGTAAGCAAAATAAGAATTTTATCCATCTTGAGCATAAGCAAATGAGGAAGTCAAATAAAGGAAAAGATACATAATACTCCAAGCATAGGGAAAGAGACCTAATTCTAAGTCTAAGGGTCCAAGAATAGTCCGAAAGGTCCAAGGTCTAAGAATAGTCCAAGAGCATAACCACAAAGTTAAGAGCACCAAGTTTTTTAGATGTTTAATCTTTTATTAGTGTTTTAAATAAGATATGCTCCAAATGGACAAAAGAAAAAAAGTGGCGGTAACATAAACAATAATATGATATGAGATGATAATAATGGAGCTTAAAAATAAAAGAGAGATAGGGAGAAAGAAGGAACATAAACAAAATTAATACAATGATATTGTTAGTGAGTTAGTGATTAGTTATTAGAACAAATGATGAATGATGGTTAACTCATGTGCTTAGGCCAAAGTTAATGAAGACTCATTATAGGATTGATAAAATCAAAGTCTCCTAACAACAAGTTTCATAGATAATGGACCTAAGACAAATAATCAACCATACTTGGACTTTCAAATATAAGTTTGAGCCACGAATGATCAGTTTTCGATTACGGGACAATTTAGCGCTATGTTAAGCAATAATAATTGGGTTAATGTATAAACCACGACTATCTGAGGTCGGTCAATAAAATTTTTAGTGCTAATGCATGATAGAGAAGTGATATGTAGATCACTCTTCGAAAGCAATACCCCATGAAAATAAAATAGGTAACGATCTCATCTTCATCAAGAACTTGAAATAAGTTCCAATGACATCGAAGATTTTCATCGATCAAAACAAAAAGAGAAGAGGAGAGGGAATGACCAAATTGAATTACAATTTCAAGATCATTCCATATTTAAGTTCATCCACTCATCTTGGTGGATTAAAGCACTAAACATATCATTAACTCAAAGCACCTAAAATGAATTGAACAATTCACTTTAAAGATAGATTTGAATTAGTGAATGTTTATCTAACTTCATCTACAACCTAAGTCCAATGAATTTAAATAGGAAAAGGACCTTTAAAAGTTTATTCCAAGACAAAAACCAAAAGGAAATGGAAGAAGAAGAAGAAAGAACCAAAACAGTCCCAAAATAAAGCCAAAAAGCCAAAATCAACAATGTGTAATTGATTACCACCAGAAGGGTAATCGATTACCACCAGGAGGGTAATTGATTACCACTGCTAAAACAGCAGCAAATTCACTTTTAAAATGTGCAAAACTTGATCAATCATTTCTTTAAACACCTCGTGATCAAGTGTCGCATCGCTGCGAAAAAGGGGTCGTCAAAGACAGAAGAGTCGCCATTGTTCGTTATTTATCCCAAAGAGAGGGAAACGAAACGATCAGAGAAAACCTACGAAAGAGGGAAAAGACAGTTCATCGCAACCAAATCTTGGGTTCGGGAGTCGGTTACACAAGGGGAAGGTATGAGCACCCCTCACGTCCATTTTACTCAACGGGATCCATGCTTGTTGTCTATCAAAAAGGGTGTTAATATATCAAAGGCTGGCTCACAGGGACAAAAGAAAAGAAAAGAAAAGAGACTCGATAGAGCATCGCCGCTCTATGCCTACGTAATCCCTCGTGCAATGGGAAAGTCAAAGTCAACGTAGTTTGGAAAACTACAGGTGAAGGTGGGGAATGTTGTTCGCCAAGACATCGTTGTCTTGTACCTACGTATCCTCATCTGGTATGATAAATCATAGCAAACGGAGTTCGGGCTAACACGACCGCAGAGGGACTAGGAATCCTAAGGGATCATGGCAAAAGACCAAGTAAACAACAGATAATCCAATCCTAGATGAAATGAAAAATGAGAAGAAGTTGAATTAAACAAGTCAAAACAATGCAAGCATGGTATGCAAAGATGCAAAGATGGAATGCAAGATAAACAAAGCAAATTATTCAAACAAGTTAACTTAAACAAGTCAAAAAGCGTGAGATGAAATGGGAGAAGTAACAACTCCTACAACCATTCAAACATCCATCACTTAAGCAAAAGCTAAAGAAAAAGAAAAACCAAAAGGCCATGATCAAAGAGAAGATGGGAGAAAGAAGCTTGGGAAGCAAGCACATATAAAGTATCTCAGCCAAACAATTCAAATTGATCATGCAAAAGAAAAGCACAAACAAGTGCTAAAAGTGATCCATCATTCAAGGCAAACTCAAAGCATAAACATGAACACCAAATCACCTTGAATGATGATCAAAGCACAAGGGGCAGAAGTGTAACCAAAAGGAGAAAGCTCAAATAAATATTAAAAACAAAGCACAAACAAGAACCAAGTCAAGGAAAATGAAAGAACCAAAGTTCTATCACATGTTCAACACTTTAAACCAAGTGGAAATGTCTAACTTCTAAGTAACTTGCAAAATAAGTTACACAAATGTATGACCTAAAATCAAAGAACCAGCACCTCAAACATGTCATAAACAACCATCAAGACTCATAGGGTGCATATTGGATCCATAGAAGTCATTTCCCAAAGGAACTAGGTCAAACTAGTTTGTATGAACATCTTCTAAGATGACTTGATTTGCAAACTTCACCAAAAATAGAAAGATTGTTCAATAAATTCCAAATAAAAAGGATAAGGTAAATAGGTCAAGTGGTAAGCAGAATCCAAGGTCTCAAGGTCAAAATCAACTCAAGGCATCACCAAATAATTCAATTATTAAGGGTGCTCTACCTTATCGAGCATAAATCGAGGGACATCAAAAGCCAACTCAAAAACAAATGAAAAATGATAGTTGGTCCCTTAAAATAATCCTCAAGAATACCTCAATCCCTTATCTAGGTGAGGGAGAGGCCATGGTCATAAGATATAAATAATTGAGGTCCAAATAAATCAAATTCAAAATAAGTATGAACCAAAAACACATCAAATATTTAATTCCTAATAAAATAGCAAAATAAATGAAAAATGAAAAATAAAAATTTGGAAATTAAATAACACCTTGAAATAGTTGAAAACATTTTTTATGGAATTTTTTGATAGTTAAAAGTATCTTTAATAAAAGGAAATGAAAACAGAAAATGAAATAAAAATAAAATAAAGAAATGAGCAAGAGGGGTGCAATAGCAATGTTCAGAATGAACTGCATCAAGGCAATTGCATGCATTGGCCCCAAAACATGGGGGTGTGATTATCAATCTGAGCCCATCTGACCCAGACTCATTTTAAAACATGAAACGCACAGTTTCATTAATCCAAGTAGGATTTCAACGCGTGCGTGTCACCTGGTCAAACCAATGGAATCAAGCCAAGCAAGCAAGTCAAATGGTCCACACGCAATGAGTAAGCTCAAACCAGGCTGGTGACTGGACACCGGAGCTAGGGCTCCAGTCATCTTCTTTGGCCAGCTCGTCAGAGACCAGTCACCAACACTTCATAAAAATGAACAATTCTGGTATGGTTCGAAAGCTTTACTCACAAAGACCTCAAATCTACCAATGGATTTTGAAAAAGGTTCATAAATAAGGAGAATCAAAAGCTTGAATAAATGAACACATGATCTAAAACCTCATCAAACAAGCACAACAATGGTTCAAACATGGCCTACCATAGGTAGGGCTTCATATGCAGCCCAGAAGGTCCCTGAATCATGCCTAGAATGAGAGAAATCAGAGGTGGAAGCTTACTGAACGGAGAAGCTCCGTTGGCTCTTCTAAGGCACACAAGCTTCACTTTCTTGCTTCCAATCTGATCCTTAGGCTTTGATGAAGAAAAAACCAGCTCCAATTCAAGTTGATTTGCAGAGAAAAATGAAATTCGAAAATGGAAAGTGTTGAGAAAAATTTTGGGCTATCCTCTCTCCTCTCACACAAGCAATCCAATCTGGTGACTAGGGCAAGCCATTTAGCTTTTATATGATGGATACATGATAATCATGCAAGCCCATAATGCTTCTTTGTTGAGATTTCAAAAATTGTCAAAAATAATACACCTTCTCATGCACACGATTTAGGTACTCTTCACACAACAATGGGTCAGCAAAATGAAGTACATGAGGTGTATAAATGAAAGGGATTAATTTTGGCTTTGTAAACATTCCATTCATCAAGTTTGCATTCATTATTTTTCAAGTAAGAAAATTTAAAGTGGGGCATATTATGGCTCTTCATGTTGGTCCATTTGTGGTAAACTTCTTTTGTATCATGAAATGGCAAGGAACCAACCAAAAGTGAAGCAAAACATGACTTATAATGCAAGGCATTCAAGTCATGATCAAAAATCCAATTTTCCACCTTAAAATGGTCCACATGCCCACACAATCCACCAATCTTCATGAACTTTGAGTTCAATGTGGAGTTAAGACCCTTAGGCACGAGTTTCATGTTGGTTGGAAATGCATTTGAGGTCCATAAGTTCATGAAAAAGACCATTGAAACAAATGACCTATATTGAACTTTCTAAAAATGCCCTTGCCTTGTAAAGTCCATAACTTGAGATGTAAAAATGATAAAAAGGACTTCTAGGACTTTTTGGAAATCTAATATCATGAGGAAAATCTTTCATGTTCACTTGAAGTTGAGGAGGAACTTCATTCTATGTCAAAAATGCCTTGGAAGTGGGTTGACTTTTAGTTGACCAAAAATAACTTCATCTGAGGACCCTAACTTGTTGGCATCATAACTTGAGATGTACAAACTCAATGGATGGGTTCTTGTACTCAAAAGAAAGCTAATAACATGACCTACAAGTCTCATGTTTGCATGAAAAAGAGATTGATCTTGCATCATAGGGTAAATTATCCTTGAGGTTAGGCACTAAAGAAGGGGATTTTACACTGAAAACCTCTGAAACCATAATTTAGTAACTTCTTGAACCCTTGATTCTTCTTAATATGATTTTTACATGACATCCTAAATGCTTTGAGATGACTTCCCATGACTCAAGTGACTTAGAATCAAGCCTTGAACCTTCTCAAGTCCACAGTTGAGCTTGAGTTGACCAGATGAAACCCTAGTTCTATGTCCTTTGTCCATGCCCTTTGAAAATGAATTGAATGACTACTCAAACCCCACAACGACCCTTCAAGGTACACAATGAACTTTAAAACCATGTCTTGTCCATATAAATGAACTCATGAACTCCTGATGATCTTCTGATGAGCCTCTGATAATCCTCAAGATAGGAGGTAACAACCACACACCAATCTCTCCTTTCAAGGAGTTCTGACAACTTTATGGTGATGATGAACACTCGATAGCTTGCACAAATGCCTTTGCTAGAGCTTGAAGCTAATAAGACCCTCCTCTTGAATGGCATAATACACCTCTTGATCCTCTGTTAAGAACAATGCTATGCAAATGCAAATGCTAAAATGAAATGAAACATAAGCCAAGTACAAGAAAAGGTTGGTCAAATTTTAGGGTACAACAGCTGCCCATATTCAAACCAATTGGACCTGAAGGGATGAAAACCGAACGAATTTCAAACTTTCAAGGTAAAAGACGGTTGAATACCAAAGAACCCGTAAATTTGCCAACCGCAAAAAAAACTGTAACTGATAAACTCTATTAGGGAAAACATGACAGGATGAATGCATATGTCAAGGACATGCCAATCCGCCGGGGTTTAGATACCGCACGGGCTTGAGCCAATAGATCCAGTGAAAGTCGGGGTCTGGATACCGCACGAGCTAAAGAAAACGTCATAATCTGTCAGGGTCTGGATACCGCACGAGCTAAATAAAACGTCATAATCTGTCGGGGTCTGGATACCGCACGGGCAAAGGAAATAAACCGGTGGAAGTCGGGGTCTGGATACTACAGGGGCTTGAGCCAATAGATCTGGTGAAAGCCAGAGTCTGGATACCGCACGGGCTAAAGAAAACATCATAATTTGTCGGGGTCTGGATACCGCACAGGCAAAAGCAATAAACTGATAGAAGCCGGGGTCTGGATACCGCACGGGCTTGAGCCAATAGATTTGGTGAAAGTCGGGGTCTGGATACCGCACGGGCTAAAGAAAACATCATAATCTGTCGGGATCTGAATATCGTGCAGGCAAAAGAACTAAACCGGTGGAAGCCGGGGTCTGGATACCGCATGGGCTTGAGCAAATAGAACCGGTGGAAGCTTGGCTCTGGATACCGCACGGGCTTGAGCAAAACCGGTGGAAGCCGGGGTCTGGATATCGCACAGGCTAAGGAAATAAATCGGTGGAAGCTGGGGTCTGGATACCGCACAGGCTAAAGAAACAAGTCGGTCTGCTGAAGATACACCTGAAAACAAGAGGTAATAACATGGCTTATGTTTTGAATGCACATGTTTGAGAATGGTGAAATGCTCCATACGAAATGGAAATGCTACGCGTTTGAGGATGCTATGCACGATGCAAATGCAAAGGAAACACTCCAGCAAAATAAATGATGAAGAGAGGAAACCAACTCCGTTGGGGAAAGGCGAGACGTGCCAAGCACAATTGGACTTTTGCTGGGAAGAACAAGCCCTGGATGGCTTCTTGGAAAAGGAATATCCTAGATGCAACAGCTCCGCTGGGGATCAAATCAAACTCTGCTGAGGAAAACAGCCCTGGATGGCCTACCAGAATGCAACTCTTCTGGGGAACAAATAACTCGGCTGGGGAAAACGAGTCCACTTTACTAGGGAAACAGCCCTGGATGGCCTTTCAGAATACGGCTCTACCGGGGAGTAAAGCAAACTGCTGGGAATAGCTCTTCTCTGCCGGAGATTCCGCTCTGCTGGAGATTTGAATCTGCTTTGCTAGGGATAATGAATAAGATTTACTAGGAAGATATCCCAAACTCTTTCTATCGAGAATGGAGAATAACAATCTCTGGGTCAATCCCACTATGCGGGGGAGAGAACTACTCCAGCGACTTCGCCGGGGATCTGCAGGGGATGAAAATTAATTGGGGAAATATCCCGAAGGAAACTTACTCTGACGAGTACCAATGACCAACTGGATTCTGTTAAGGACAACAACTCCGCTGGGGATCACCCAATGAGGGAATCAACATCTACCTCTGTTTGGGGAAATGAGTCCCTGACTTGAACTCTGAGGGGAAAGGAGTCAAAATATTTAGACTATGTGGGGAAACAAAACTCTGAAATTGCTCCACTTCTGGGGGATAATCCCAAATCTACCTGTCAAAGGATAGGTTCACACCGTTGTTGGGGAACCTCAATTTCGACCCTCTGTGGATAACCCTGACATCAACTTGCTAGGGGATAAGATATATGCATTTGAACTGCTGAGAATAGGTGTACAAGTTCCACCTGCTAGGGATGGCTCTACTCTTCTAAGGATGTCAATCTCGTCCTGCTGAGGATAACCTTGATCACATGTAATCCCAACCTGCTGGGGAAAAACTAGTCTCAGACCATACATCTTCCTCTTGTACTGGGGATGCACCTCTGGAATAGTCTTGGGAATGAGAGCCCTGCAACAAACACAAATAGAGTATCATGTATACAAAAAGAGCTATCTTGGTTATTGTCCATGACATCATTTAAGCAAATAAAAGTTTTAATGATTATTAACAAAGCCCACAAGTTTATGTATGCAAAGTCTTACCAAAAACATCAGGCGTCCTTTGCAAACAAAATAGTAAAAGCTAAAATAAGCACAAAAGCTTTCTGAATAACATGTACTTCATTGATAAATGGCCTGTAAATAGGCAAATTTACAACAGATGCAACTCCTGAAAAGAGAAAGTTGCGCAAATAGTACAGAAATGCAAGAAACTATACAAAATGCCGACAATGTGGTATAGACAACCACCGTGTGTCGATTCATCTATGATTCGCATGACTTTGATGCTTCTCCTGATGATTCATCTTTCGAAGAGACTGACTCGATCGATTGACCCTCGGGTTCTCCCAGAATCCATTGTACTCAAAAGACCAATACATTGGTCGCGGTCATTTGCTTTTCAAATCCCTAATTTTTGCCTGAATCGCCCTTGCGGGTTTTCGATTCACCGGGATACCCATTTTTGCCAAAGTCACCTTTTCAAGTTTTCAACTTTGCGGGTTTACATTCTTTTTCTTTTTGTCCCTATTTTTTGCCCGAACCCATTCTTTTTATGGTTCGCCGGGATGCCCTATTTTTGCCTGGATTTTCTTTTTTATTCCAGCGGGTCTCTTTTAAGCAAAGTATTTTTTTAACTGCGTCTGTGTTTATAGGGGACGTGAAATCTTCGCCATCCATGGTTGAGAGTAGTAAGGCTCCTCCGGAGAAAACTTTCCTTACCACGTATGGACCTTCGTAGTTGGGAGTCCATTTGCCCATGTGATCTGTTTGTGGAGGGAGAATCTGCTTCAACACTAAATCACCTTCCTGAAAGCTTTGAGGGCGTACCTTCTGATCAAAAGCTTTCTTCATCCTGCTTTGATACAGACAGCCATATGCAATGGACGCCAATCTCTTCTCGTCCATCAAGCTGAGTTGATTTAATCTGGTCTTCACCCATTCCGCCTCATCAAGTTTGACGTCAACCAACACTCTCAAAGAAGGAATATCGACTTCCAATGGTAGGACAACTTCCATACCATACACTAGCGAGAAAGGAGTTTCCCCAGTTGAGGTACGTACCGAAGTATGATATTCGTGTAATGCAAAGGGCAACATCTCGTGCCAATATTTATAGGTCACAACCATCTTCTGCACAATCTTCTTGATATTCTTGTTGGCCGCCTCAACAGCGCCATTCATCTTCGGGTGATAAGAAGATGAATTGTGATGCTCAATTTTGAAACTCTGGCACAGTTCCTTCATTATCTTGTTATTCAAATTTGAACCATTATCAGTAATGATTCTATCGGGCACTCCGTAGCGACAGATGATGTCCTTCTTGATGAATCGAGCCACGACCTGTCTGGTGACATTGGCGAAAGAAGCTGCTTCAACTCATTTAGTGAAATAGTCAATTGCCACTAAGATGAAGCGGTGTCCATTGGATGCGGTCGGTTCAATCTTACCGATCATATCAATGCCCCACATGGAAAAGGGCCAGGGAGACGCCATGATATTCAGAGGACTTGGTGGTACATGCATCTTATCTGTATAAATATGGCATTTATTGGCGTATTTGAAACAATCAGACTCCATAGTCAACCAATAGTAGCCTGCCCTCAACAGTTTCCGAGACATTGCATGTCCGCCTGCATGCGTACCAAAAGCACCCTCGTGGACTTCCTCCATAAGCAAACCTGCTTCTTTTTCGTCTACGCATCTCAACAGAACCAGAACAAAGTTTCTTCGGTAAAGTACATCATCCTTGTTCAGATAGAAATTTCCAGATAATCTTCTCAAGGTCTTCTTATCCCGGCTCGATGCCCCAGGCGGATATTCCTGATTCTTAAGAAAGTTCTGGATATTATAATACCATGGTTTTCCATCTGAAGCTTCCTATATTGCAAATATGAACCCTGGCCTATCAAGGCGGGAGATGACAATTCTCGGAGTGTTGTTCCAATAGTTCACCTTATACATCAAGGATAATGTGGCCAAGGCATTTGCCATCTGATTCTCCGTTCTTGGCACATGATAGAACTCTACCCTGTCAAAGAAAGGTAACAACCTCCTTGCATAGTTCATATATGGTACTAGATTAGGCTGACGAGTCTCCCATTCTCCTTTGATCTGATTGACTACCAAAGTTGAATCACCATAAATATCAAGGTTCTTGATTCTCAGATCAGCCGCTTCTTCGATGCCCATGATACATGCTTCATACTTAGCTTCATTGATGGCCCCAATTCCACTACCATAGAAGTTAACAGCACCGTCAAAAATCATTTGCCACTGGGAGCCTATCTCAGGACCTTCATCCGGTAACGGCTCATTGCAATCTTTCATTTTCAAGAACATGATATCCTCATCAAGAAATTCAAACTTCATCGGCTGATAATCATCGATTGGTTGCTCTGCAAGATATTCTAACAGAACGTTCCCCTTGATAGCCTTTTGGGAGACGTATTGAATGTCGTATTCTGTCAAAACCATCTGGCATCTAGCAATCCTTCCCGAAAGCACTTGCTTTTTAAACACATACTTAATCAGATCCATCTTTGAAATCAACATGGTTGTGTGATTCAGCATATATTGCCTTAAGCGTTTGGCGGCCCAAGCAAGTGCACAACACGTCTTTTCTAACATTGAGTATCTGGATTCACAATCTGTGAACTTCTTACTCAAATAATAGATGGCATGTTCTTTTCTTCCTGTCTCATCATGTTGACCGAGAACACAACCCATGGAGTTATCAAGAACCGTCAAGTACATTATCAATAGTCTTCCTACCACTGTGAGCATCAGTATCGGAGGCTCCTAATATTCATTTTTTTTTTCAAATTCCTTTTGGCAATTTTCATTCCAGACCAGCGTCTGATCTTTCTTTAACTGCTTGAACATTAGTTCACACATGGATGTGAGGTGAGATATGAACCTTGCAATGTAGTTCAATCTACCCAAGAAACCACGAACCTCCTTCTCTGTTTTCGGCGCTGGCATCTCTTGTATAACTTTTATTTTTGCAGGATCGACCTCGATTCCTTTTTCACTGACTATGAACCCCAATAGATTCCCTGACCGTACAGCAAAAGCGCACTTGTTCGGATTCAACCTTAGTTTGAATTTCCTTAACCTCTCAAACAGCTTCAACAGATTCACCAGATGCTCTTCCTCTGTTTGTGACTTTGCGATCATGTCATTAACATAGACCTCAATCTCATGATGAATCATATCATGAAACAAAGTGATCATTGCCCGCTGATAGGTTTCCCCTGCATTCTTCAATCCAAAGGGCATTACCTTATAGCAAAAAGTCCCTCACGGCGTGATAAAGGTCGTTTTCTCCATGTCCTTCAGGGCCATCTTGATCTGGTTATACCCGGAGAAACCGTCCATGAAGGAAAACATTGAATATTGGGTCGTGTTATCAACTAGCACATCAATGTGGGGGAGTGGGAAATCATCTTTCGGGCTCGCTTTGTTTAGATCACGGTAATCTACGCGCATCCTGACCTTACCATCCTTCTTAGGTACAGGTACAATGTTAGCGACCCATAAAGGGTAATTCGTCACGGCAAGAAATTCGGCGTCCAACTGCTTCTAGACCTCTTCTTTAATCTTAACTGCCATGTCTGATCTAGTTCTTCTTAGCTTCTATTTCACAGGTGGGCACTCTTCTCGAAGAGGCAAGCGATGAACCACAATATCTGTATCAAGTCCGGGCATATCTTCATATGACCAAGCAAAGACCTCTTTATACTCTCTGAGCATTTCTACCAGTCTTTGTTTGACATTATCCTCTAAAGCAGCCCCTATTCTAACCTCCTTTCTATCTTCCTCTGTACCCATATTGATGACTTCAATCTCTTCTTGATGAGGCAGAATAACCTTCTCCTCTTGTCTCAACAGCCTGACGAGCTTTTCAGGCAGGTCTTCATCTTCTTCAATCTCTTCTTCAACTTGAAAGATTGGATTACCAAAGTCATACCGAGTCATAGACGAGTCTGAATCGGTGGCATCTGCTATGTGAAACCTGCAATGATGATGATTTTATGCTTAAAATGATAAGCAAACAAGCACAAACAACATTGTCATTTTATTGTTAAAAATAAAACAAGAAAAACAAGGATCACAATATTTGAATGCGAAAATGCCCTTTGATTAATAATAAAACAATTGTTCAAAACATAAACAAGGATAAGGCCCTACAGACAAAGACCACTATGCTACGGGTAGAACATAGGGCTACACATAATCAGAAAACAAGATAATTACTCTTCACGGGTCACTTGGACAACTTCTTCAATAGTCCAGTTGCTCAGTCTTTGGCCAGGAACACATGGCTGGATCCATGCATCCATATCACAATCACTATCACCCTCATCCTCGGACACAACGTTGATTCGGTCAAATATCATTCCACCACTTGTAAACTAGACCAGTCCTTTGTAGTGTGGAACGCTCTATGAAGAAGAAAACGACGGGCTATACCCTAATCCAAACTTATCTTGCTTATTGGGGATACTCAACACCTGCCCTTATCCTTGAGATGATCCTGACTCCACCACAGCTTGCGCTTCTTTGAATGAGGACATAGCAACCTCAGGGACTCTGCCCACAACTGGCGCCTTCTCTCTGACCTGGACTATTTCAAATGCTTGACATAGAGTCTCATGTATCTCCCCATCAACTTCCACATACTTGAACAAGGATAAGTGGCTGATCATTATGTCCTCCTCACCACAGACGATGACAATGTTACCCCCACCATATACTTTAGCTTCTGATGTAGAGTCGACGTTACCACCCCTGCCGAGTAAATCCAGGGTTGACCTAACAAGCAACTGTATACTGGTTGGATATCCATTATGTAAAAGACAGCGTCAAAAACCTCCGGGCCAACTTGGATAGGAAGAGTCACTTCTCCAAACACAGACCTCCTCGTTCCATCGAACGCTCGCACAATCAAATCACTAGGAGTGCATGTTACTCCTTGGGTGTCAAGCTTCATCAAAGCCTTTTTGGGAAACACATTAAGTGAAGACCTAATATCCACCAGAACATGAGATAATACAGCTCCTCTGCACTCAATGGAAATGTGCAAGGCGTGATTGTGGTTTCTCCCTTTAGGTGTCAAGTCCAGATCAGTAAATCCCAATCCATTTCCAGCATTCACATGCGCCACCACTCCTTCCAGTTGGTTCACTGATATCTCTTATGGCACATACGTGTAACACCCCACTTTCCCTAATTAAAATAAAATACGATTAATTTAAATAAACATCAGAGTTATCCACCAAAGTGGGATATCACATCACGTAACTCGACATATCAAAACAAAGCAGCGGAAAATATTCATTCGTTCATCAATCTCGGCCATCCGCCAATACATGAAAATATTCATTAATAAAATGCACCAACATATGATACGTCACAGGAAAGTAAAACAAGTTCAACTAAATCAAAAGAAAACGCCCAAGTCCTGTGCTACGTATCAGAGCATCCTAAGACTCGACTTGCACACCTCTATCCAAGCTAGCTAAGTACTTGGATTATATGTACTTCCGAAGAAGCACAAACCACAACAACAACAAAGGGGTGAGAAAACATTATCAAAATATTCGGTAATACAGTGCATGAAATAAAGGTAGCATTCATATAATTCATCACCCAACATTCATCAAACATGACCTACTGTCCAACATCAACACAACACACCATAATGTAATTATGCAACTAAACACCATGCATGCAATACCGACTCATTGGTTCATTCAATCGAACCCTGGATAGATCACATACACCTGTCCTTGGCCATGATCTGTCCCCACCATTCTCCACAAGGGAGTACAGATGAATCACATACACTCCTCCTGAGCAATGATTCGTCCCACCAAACACCATGATATGCATAACACCAAATGCACAACAAATGAACTCAAGCACACAAGGTGCACACGATCCCCTGATCACATCACCATACATCATACATACGTATTGTTCATCAATTAATTATTTTAATTAAAGTCACACAATCCCCCTGATCCCATCACCATACCCCGTACATATATCACACCCCAATCTACTTATTTCAATTACCTTCAATCACTACATAATTTCACCTTTTAATGCCAAGTACACACTCTTCACCACTAATCACCATATCTATACTGGTCACAACTCAAGGGATACTACAAAACAAGGTCACAAGGCAAAACAGCACAGCGTCACTTTTCTGTCACGCTCGCTGGCTCATTCACTTAGCGAAGCCCTAGCGAACGCTTGCTAGCTTCTCGCTTAGCGAACTCCCTAGCGAAGGCAGACAGTAGCTACTGGAAGGGTTCGCTACCCCACTCGCCTAGCGAACCTGCTAGTGAATGCTCGCTACTAGCTCGCCTAGCGAAGGTGCTAGCGAGCGTCTGCGATCTCTCAAAACCCTCACTGTCCAACAATGTCATCTTGCTCAATTCCAAGCCTATCACTCTACTTACATCTCCCATCCTATCATTACTACAACCAGTACACACCACTCTAGTCATTATTCTATCAATTTATCTCCAGAACCCACACCTATGTCCATTAACAGAACTACAAAAGTTACTCAGAACCTCACTAAAATCACACCATATGTGCACCCATTCATCAATGGCAGCAACAATCATAAACACATCAACATGCACACGAAATTCATCATAATCAACAACAATCAAAGACATATCAATATAACAAACATGTTCATCAAAATCCCTACGGGGTTAAGGAATCCCCTCTACCCAATTTCATGTAAACACCAATCCCAATCAATTTCTCCCCCTTACCTCAATTAATGCTCTGATTGACGAAGAACCTGAAGAATCGCTAGCCCTAGCCTTCTTCTCTTCCTCCTTGTTCTTCCTCTTTACTATTCTCTCTAAACTGGTTTACCGTGTTCTCATCTCCCCTTTTTCCCCAAACTCTTCTAATACCCCTTTTTAATCCTTATTTCCTTATTTCACTTATTCCATCCACTAATATTACAAATAATAATAATAATAATAATAATAATAATAATAATAATATACTAATTATTAGATTATCATCATTATTGATTATATTATATTATTATCAAACTCTATATTTTATTAAATAATTTCCTATAAATTAAGGACACCCACCCACGCGCTCATACACACTCCCCCACAAAAGACACATCCAAAATAAAATAACACCAAAAGACTAAATAATTAAAATGGGTGTTACAACTCTCCCCCACTTTAATTATTTTCGTCCTCGAAAATTACCTGATGGAAACAATTCCGGATACGCTTCCCGCATCCTGCTTTCCAATTCCCAGGTCACACTGCCTCCTGCAGCACCTCCCCAAGCTACTTTCACCAAGGATATCTCCTTCCCTCAGAGTTGTTTCATTTTACGATCTTCGATCCTCAACGGCATCGTCTTAACAGTAAGATTCTCCCGGACTTGAACTTCATCTCTCGGAATCACATGAGATGGGTCCGAGACATACTTTCGAAGTTGCGACACATTAAACACGTCATGTAGATTCGAAAGCTCAGGCGGTAACACCACTCTATAAGCTACAACACCAATTCTCTATAAAATTTGATACGGTCCAATAAACTTAGGATCCAGCTTCTTGGATTTCAACGCACGACCCACACCGGTCATTGGGTTAACTCTTAGAAATACATGATCACCTTCACTGAATTCCAGTTCCTTCCTCCGGTTATCATGGTAACTTTTCTGCCTACTCTGAGACGCTTTCATTTTCTCACGAATCATCTGAATGGTCTCAGTAGTCTGCTCCATAATTTCTAGTCCTAAGACCACCTTCTCACCTATTTCATACCAACACGGAGGAGTTCTGCATCTTCTACCATACAAAGCTTCAAACGGTGCCATTCCGATACTAGAATGGTAATTGTTGTTGTACGTGAACTCTATCAACGGTAAATGAGTATCCCACACACCACCATTTTTCAACACACAAGCTCTCAGCAAATCTTCCAGCGACTGAATAGTCCTCTCTGACTGGCCATCAGTTTGCAGACGGTAAGCTGAACTCAGCTTCAACTTAGTACCCAAAGCTTCCTGTAAACTCCTCCAAAATTCTGAAGTAAACCTCGGATCTCTATCCGACACGATACTCGATGGAACACCATATAGCTTCACGATTACCCAAATATAAATCTCTGTCAGCTTCACCAATGGAAAACTGATATTAATCGGCACAAAATGTTCAGACTTTGTAAGTCGATCCACAATTACCCAAATAGCATCAAATCCTCTCGCCGTGTTCGGCAAGCCCATAACAAAATCCATAGTGATACAATCCCATTTCCAAACCGGAACTTCCAACGGTTGCATAAATCCAGAAGGTCTCTGATGCTCTACCTTCGATTTCTGACATGTCAAACAAGCGTAAACAAATCGAGCTATATCTCTTTTTCATACTGAACCACCAAAATAACTTCCTTAAATCATGGTACATCTTCGTAGCTCCCGGATGGATACTCAGACTACTACGATGTCCTTCGCTCAGAATTGACTTCTTCAGTTCGTCATTATCCGGCACACAAATCCTGCCTATGAATCTCAACACACCTGCACTATCCAACTTAAAATCACTATTGGGGTCGCTCTCTACTCCAGGCATCAAATCTACTAACTTCACATCTAGCTTTTGGCTTTCCTTAATCAAATCCAAGAAATCATTATTCACCTGCAACTTGCCCAACATCACACCATCGGCCGTAGTCTCACGAACCATACTCAGATCTCTGAACTGCTCAATTAGTTTCATCTCTTTCACCATTAAAGTCGATATATGAATTGCTTTCCTGCTCAAGGCATCTGCTACTACATTCGCCTTTCCTGGATGATAACTTAAGTTGAAATCATAATCTTTCAAGAATTCCAACCATCTTCTCTGTCTCATATTTATCTCTTTCTGATCGAACAGATATTTCAGGCTCTTATGGTCACTGAACACCTCAAACCTCAAACCATATAAATAGTGCCTCCAGATCTTCAACACGAAAACTACCACAGCCAACTCAAGGTCATGAGTAGGATAATTCCTTTCATGCACCCTCAGTTGTCGTGAAGCATACGCTACCACCTTACCATCTTGCATAAGAACTCCGCCTAATCCCATTTTAGACGCACTACAGTACACCACAAAAGGTTCACTCGGAGTCGACAACACTAACACCGGTGTCGTAGTCAATTTCTTTTTCAGTTCCTTAAAGCTTTCTTCACAAGCAGCATCCCACATGAAAACTTGATTCTTTCTCGTCAACTGAGTCAATGGCAACGCCAAATTGGAAAACCCTTCAATAAACCTTCGGTAGTATCCTGCCAAACCCAAAAAGCTTCTAATTTTCGTCGTTGTCTTCGGCGGTTCCCACTGCAACACTGCACTCACTTTCAATGGGTCCATCGATATACCATCACCGGATATTACATGCCCCAAGAAACTCACTGTCTTCAACCAGAACTCACACTTTTATAGCTTAGCAAATAGCTTATTATCTTTCAGCACCAGCAAAGCAATTCTCAAATGTCCTGCATGTTCTTCCTCAAACTTAGAATAAATCAGTATGTCGTCAATAAACACAACAATGAACTGATCCAAATAAGAATGGAAAATTCGGTTCATATACTCCATAAACATTCCCGACACATTAGACACTCCAAAAGGCATTACAGCATATTCGTAATGTCCATATCGAGTTCTAAATGTCGTCTTCTGAATATCACCTTCTTTCACTCTGATATGACGGTAACCCGACCTCAAGTCAATTTTACTAAACACCCTAGCTCCCACCAATTGATCCATCAAATCGTCAATCCTTGGAAGAGGATATTTATTCTTAATGGTCACTTTATTCAACTGACGATAATCGATGCACAGACGCATACTGCCATCCTTCTTCTTTACCAACAACACTGGAGCTCCCCAAGACGACACACTCGGTCTGATAAACTTTCTATCCAATAATTCTCCAATCTGAGATTTCAATTCAGCCAATTCCACTGCCGACATCCTGTACGGCGCCATAAATATAGGCCTTGTTCGGCCATAGCAGTCTAATAATAATAATAATAATAATAATAATAATAATAATAATAATAATAATAATAATAATAATAATAATAATAATAATAATAGTAATAATGATAATAATAACAATAATAATATACTAATTATTAGATTATCATCATTATTAATTATATTATATTATTATCAAACTCTATATTTTATTAAATACTTTCCTATAAATTAAGGACACCCACCCACGCGCTCAGATACACTCCCCCACAAAGGACACACCCAAAATAAAATAACACCAAAAGACTAAATAATTAAAATGGGTGTTACAATACGCGGTGTTTAGAATCCTCAGAAGGGCATTCTGATGTGCCTCAGAGTACAATAATAATGATAAGATTGATATTTTTGACGGGGTTTGTTGTAGATGGTCCACAATCTTGTAGTCACTTTTTCTAATCAGACGCATGAATTCCTCAGCATCTTTCAACAAAGCATCCTTCTCACCCCGTTGAGAACTTTCTTCAACAACAGCCTTCCCCTTTCCTTTATCCGGTCTTTCAACATTAGCCTCTGGAGGTGCAAACACTCTCCCACTTCTCGTCATTTCGCCTGTTCCCACCAAATTATCCACAGAATCAAACGCCGTTCCCCTCAGCTCCTGCTTTTGGCCATTACAAAAGACTTCAGCCCCATAATTCCACGGGATTGCTTTAGTGCTTTCGTAAGGCACAGGTCTTGCCTTGGTGATCATAATGGTAGCTAGCCTCGGCGGCGTAGATATGTTAATGGTTCTAAAATAAATTGAGATTGTGGCAACCTCATCCTGCTCTTGACCAATCACCTTCTCATCTTTCTCTTCACCAATTCTGTCAAATTGTAGCACGCTTTCATTCGTTAATCTCTGCACATGATTTTTCAAGTCCTCACATCCCTCAGGATGAGCCAAACAACCTTCACAGTTTTCAATACATCCTAGAAACATTCCACCCTTCAACAACCTACTCTTAACAAAACTCAAAGGAGTTCTCATCTCTTCAATGTTGGCCACCAAATTCAAATTCTCCTCCTCCACAATAGCATTTACCCCAGCCGCTCCATGGTTGGGCATAGGATTTTGAACAACATTAGGCGCATCATTTGTAAAATTGATTGTCTTGCTATCTATAAGGTCATGAACCTTATGTTTGAAGGCTTTACAGTTGTCTATATGATGGCCGGGAGCGCCTGAGTGAAAGTCACATCTGGCGTTTGCGTCATACCCTGCGGGTGGCGCGCCAGTCAAAGGTGCCAGCGTCCTTTTCTGAATCAACTGCAACTGCATCAAATGTTGTAACAATTGTGAGTGCGGCATTGGTGGTGCGTCAAAAATGTTTATTCATCGTCCTTCTACGGTCTTAGAACTGTCGTGGTGTGTAGTTCTGCTATTGTTGTGGATGTGGTTGTTGTTGAGGTTGTACTGCTGGAATTGCAATACTCGCAACCTTAGGTTGTTGCTAATGATATTGTTGGTTTTTGTTTCTACTTTTGTTATTATTCCTGTATCCTAAGACTGCGTTCATTTCTCCTTCCCTCTTCTTGTTACCGAAGTTCTTCCTTCCTTCTCCAGATGAGGATCCCTCTCCCGCTTAGATCTTTCCCAGTTTAATCCCATTTTCAACTCGTTCACCAGTGATGATTAAATCTGAAAAGCTACTAGACATATTCCCTATCAACTTCTCATAGTACACACCAGGCAGTGTAGCTACAAACATGTCAATGAGTTCCCTCTCCACCATGGGAGGTTAAACCCTTGCAGCAAGCTCGCGCCACCTCTGGGCGTACTATTTAAATCCCTCATTACTCCGTTGCGACAGATTCTGCAACTGCACACAGTTAGGCGCCAAATCACTAGTATATTGATAGTATCGGATGAAAGCCTTTTCCAAGTCTCTCCAGCTTCTAATATTGACCGGCTCCAAACCCATATACCACTCCAAGTATGGACCAGACAGGCTATCCTGAAAGAAGTGCATCATCAACTTCTCGTCATCAGAGTACACTACATTTTTCTGTAGTATGAACGAAGGTGCACCCTGGGACAGGTCGTCCCCTTGTATTTTTCAAAGTCTGGGACCTTGAACTTCGATGGAATCCTTAGAACTAGGATCAATCCCAAGTTAGACATGTCTAGACCAAGAGATTTTTGATTTTCAAGGTTCTTCATCTTTTCTTCTATCACCTTTAACCTCTTGTCTGCATCAGACTGCAAACCTGCTCCCAGATCTCCCATAGAGAAAATATCATCTTGTTCGTCCTCCTCCCACTGAGGACCAGCATTTCCATGTACAGCACATGTGGCCCCTGGAACATGGACTCCATTCTGATTACCTCCGCCTGGAGGAACAACGACTGTTGGAATAACATTTGCATGTGGAGTGCCATTGTCAGCTTGAGGAGGAACAACATTAGCTCTGCCATGAAGAACTCCACTTCCATCAACTCTTTCAATCAAAGGTTGCACCAGCGCTCTCAGCTGTTCTTGGCCGTTAGCGACCCCCTGCATTAGATCCATGAATTGCGCCATGCGGTCACGAAACTCTTGTAGCTCAAGTTGAATTTGATCCATGGCCTTTTGTTAATTTCCCCTTGTTGAATAGCAGTGAATTGTTCGGTCTTCAATCCTGAAACAATGTTGAGGAAACCACAGAAAGGAATAAGACCAACAGAACCTAGAACACCTGTAATGCAATATGAAAAGTGATGCAAAATGCAGACATGCAAATATGGTTCAGGGAAATCATACCCTTGATTTTAGTTCCACTGGAACAATAGGAGAAGGAAGAGCCAACAGATGGAGCCACAAAACCTCTTCCATAAATAAAATGAGAAATAGAGTATCACTACACAACATATCACCAAGGAAAATACAACCGAGTCAACACGACCTCGTCCAACAATACTGGTGATGGTCGGAGTATAAAACAACAAATACAAAATAAAGAATGCATCAAGTGCGACAGCGAGTATGAAACTCCTCCAACAACTCCTTCGTATCAGGATGATCAGGCCTAGAAATCAAGCCTTAAATAAGCAACTCCCTTCTGCTGATGGTAGCTTGCAAGCCTTAAACATAGTCTTCCCAAGCACCCTCTCCAAATGCATCTTCAAGTCTGGGCTTTTTCAGGTCTGCTTTCAACTTGTACGCTTCCAACGTTGCAAGAGCTTCTCATAGTTTGCGGTTGCTTTCGCACTGACAGACATATTCCCCAGGAGCTTTTTCATTTTTGATTTGGAGTTGAGTTTTCAACTTGTCAATCTGCTGACGAAGCTCATCTTCTTTCTCCTTGTTATTAGTCAAGATGGCATTCCATTGAGTGTTGAACTTTGATATTTCCAGGTGCGCTTTCTCTAACTCTTTCTTCTTCCCTTTGAGAGCATTACCCAGGCTTCTCATATCCTGACCAAGACGTTCTCTGACGTGAATTTATTCAGTCAGTTTCCTTCCCATCTTATTCAAGGTATCTGTCTGCTTCTTGGACAGGTGAGTGGCTTGATTCTTCTCACTCCTAAGCTAAATGACCTCCTTTTCAGACTCTTCGTTCACTCTGCGTAGTTCTTCCTTTTCAGCCCACAGTTGATTGTACTTCTAGATGTCAACTGTCATTGGTTCTTCAACTACCAGAGGATACAGAGGCTCCCTGACCGGAAACGGTAGCAACAACCTTTTGAACCTCTCTTGTATCCACTCAACATATGGTTTATAAGCTCTGCTATCACTTTTGCCTAAAGCAATCTTTCCTTTGCATTGAACATTACTCCAAGCTTGTTATAATATAGCCAAAATGTCACTACCAGCTAGCCCTGTGAAATACAAAGATTCATGTATTTCCTCCTCCCTCGGGGGTTCCCTCAGAGCATAGCCAAACTGTCTAATAGCGAGAGCAGGGTTATAATTGATGCCACATTTGCGCCTAATCAAAGGAACGTTGGAGAAGCTTCTACAACTGAAAATAATTTCACTGCAAAGAAGGTCTCTAGTGAACCACACAATATTCTTCGATGTTAAGCCCGTGAGCCTCTCAGACCACTCAACTGTATTTGCCATATCAATAAAGGGTCTATACTTGGGAAGATGTGAGATAAACCATCTTTACAGCAGCGGAGCGCAACAGGAGACGTTCCTCCCTCTTCTATTTTCGTTCTTATAATGGATAGAATGATAGACATCTCCTAAGAGTGTTGGCACAGGATTCTTAGAAGCAAAGATATGAAAGGCATCCAAATCAACAAAGTCAGGTATACAGGGGAACAACAATATGCCATAGATGCAAAGAGCCAAAATGGCATTGAAAACGACCCAACATCCCTCTTTTGCAAAATGCTGAGCTTTATTCACTAAAAATGATAGGGGGAACCTAGGGACTTCATTTCTTCATACCATTTTTCCATTCAATTCAGAAACATCCAAATGAAGAGTGCTGGCTAGCTTAATCAAATTAGGCTCCCTTTCAGAATGCACAAAAGGCATTTCTTCCAATACAGGAATCCCCAGCAACTGAGCAAACTCTTCCAAGGTTGGCAACAAAACATATCCGGGGAATGTAAAGCAACACAATTGAGGATCGTAAAATTGCAGCAGCGTATGGATACCATTCACCTCATACTTGGAGACCTTGTAGGAAAAACTCAGAAGCCTCTCATACCTTTTTCTAAAGTCTTCCATAACCCCACACTCAACCACAGAAACAAGGCCAACCAAAGATCCTACATCTGGTACCTGGAACTTGTACACAACAGCTTTCTTGAGACTAAGTTCCATGATAATGGTGGATCATATTACTAGAATCAAGAGGAAAATATACACCTGAAACACAAATACATGCAAATGAATACACAAAATGCAAACTGGGGATCAAGATTGTTGTGCTGCTGACTGAGTTGGTCGAGAGCTTCGCCTTGGTGAGAAAATACCCAAAACAAGACCAAGATATGGGAGCCTAATAACATCAGAGATCAAAGGTCCGCACTGATAAGAAATTTGGGTAGGTTGGAGGTCAATTTTCCTGCATAACCCTCCCACTCACATGGTATGGACCTAATCTGATAAGGTTCGGCATCCTATGCGGTCGTCAGCGCCACAGACTTTCGAGAAATGATGATACATTCACCAATTCTGGTTTGGCATCACATTCAAACAAAGCGGCCTCACTTAACTGACTCCCAAATGATCGATCTCCAGAGTCGACAGTTTTCAGATCCAACATCCCCCTCCTGACCAATGTACAGGATGGGACATCTTCAAAGAAAGCCTCATCTGAACGCGAATTTCATGAGGACTAGTGCACGCTGCCATACAGGTCCTCACTACTTTCCACTCTAATGTTATGTATATCCTCAAGCCTGGGTTTTGGCTTATCTCTCAAAGGAACAAAGCCCACCTAACAGCACAGCAATAACATGATACAATGTGAGAAAGTAAAATGCAAATGCGATAAAATACAGACACAACACAAATGCACATATATACACACCTAAAGATAAATAAGAAAACGCTAGGATTGACTCGCATAAGGGATGGGAATAATTCCCCAGCAGAGTCGTCAGTTGTCGCATTGCTACGAAAAAGGGATCGGCAAAGACAGAAGAGTCACCACCGTTTGTTATTTATCCTAAAGAGAGGGAAAGGAAACGATCAGAGAAAACCTACAAAAAAGGGAAAAGATAGGTCATCACAACCAAATCTTGGGTTCGGGAGTCGATTACGCAAGGGGAAGGTATGAGCACCCCTCACGTCCGTTGTACTCAATGGGATCCACGCTTATTGTTTATCTAAAAGGGTGTTAATCTATCAAAGGCTGTCTCACAGGGACAAAAGAAAAGAAAAGACACTCGATAGAGCATCGCCGCTCTATGCCTACGTATTCCCTCGTGCAATGGGAAAGTCAGAGTCAACGTAGTTCAGAAAACTATGGGTGAAGGTGGGAATGTTGCTCGCCAAGACATCACCGTCTTGTGCCTACGTATCCTCATCTGGTATGAGAAATTAGAGCAAACGTAGTTCGGGCTAACACAACCACAAATTGGTTCAAGTGTTTTAACTGAGTAGGGTTAAGTAATCGTTCTAGCAGTTAGGGACGATGCCTGTTTGCGGTAGAACCAAAACTTAACACACTCTTTATGAAAATAGTTTTCAAACAATCCCAAAGGATAAAAAGGTTTGATGTTTTGTTTTATGTTTTTTAAATAAGAAGTGAATTGAGTTAAGATTTTAAGTCATGTTGCACTAAAGACTATGACTTGAGAGCGAATGCGTCGCATATCATCCAAAGGGCATACGCTAAACACTTTAGACAGTGTGAGAGGAGGCCTCCCAACTATCATTCCTCAAGTTCTTAAGGATCGTAGCTTACAACATTTATTATCCTTAATTAAGCGTCTTAAGAGATTATGAGATGAGAAAAGAAGACACAAACTCTAAGGGAAACTAATCGACCCTAATGTTGTCATGAAAAATGCTCCTAAAGTTGGGATTAAAAGAGGGAATGTTATCCTAATATGTCTCTCTTACTCCCATCTTAAACAGAGGGACTAGGAATCCTAAGGGATCATGGAAAAAGACCAAGTAAACAACAGATAATCCAATCACAGATGAAATGAAAAATGAGAAGAAGTTGACTTAAACAAGTTAAAACAATGCAAACATGGTATGAAAAGATGCAAAGATGGAATGCAAGATAAACAAAGCAAATGATTCAAACAAGTTGACTTAAACAAGTCAAAAAGAGTGAGATGAAATGGGAGAAGTAACAACTCCTACAACCATTCAAACATCCATCACTTAAGCAAAAGCTAAACAAAAAGAAAAACCAAAAGGCCATGATCAAAGAGAAGATGGGAGAAAGAAGCTTGGGCAGCAAGCACATATAAAGTATCTCAACCAAAAAATTCAAATTGATCATGCAAAAGAAAAGCACAAACAAGTGCTAAAAGTGATCCATCATTCAAGGCAGACTCAAAGCATAAACATGAGCACCAAATCACCTTGAATGATGATCAAAGAACAAGGGGAAGAAGTTTAACCAAAAGGAGAAAGCTCAAATCAATATTAAAAACAAAGCACAAACAAGAACCAAGTCAAGGCAAATGAAAGAACCAAAGTTCTATCACATGTTCAACACTTTAAACCAAGTGGAAATGCCTAACTTCTAAGTAACTTGCAAAATAAGTTATACAAATGTATGACATAAAATTAAAGAACCAGCACCTCAAGCATGTCATAAACAATCATCAAGACTCGTAGGGTGCATATTGGATCCATAGAAGTCATTTCCCAAAGGAACTAGGTCAAACTAGTTTGTATGAACATCTTCTAAGATGACTTGACTTGCAAACTTCACCAAAATAGAAAGAGTGTTCAATAAATTCCAATTAAAAAGCACAAGGTAAATAGGCCAAGTGGTAAATAGAACCCAAGGTCTCAAGGTCAAAATCAACTCAAGGCATCACCAAATAATTCAGTTATTAAGGGTGCTCCACCTTATCGAGCATAAATCGAGGGACATCAAAATCCAACTCAAAAACAAATGAAAAATGATAGTTGGTCCCTCAAAATCATCCTCAAGAATACCTCAATCCCTTATCTGGGTGAGGGAGAGGCCATGGTCATAGGAGATTAAGAATTGAGGTCCAAATAAATCAAATTCAAACTAAGTATGAACCAAAAACACATCAAATATTTAATTCCCAATAAAATAGCAAAATAAATGAAAATTGGAAAATAAAAATTTGGAAAATTAAATAACATATTGAAATAGTTGAAAACATTTTTTATGGAATTTTTTGATAGTTAAAAGTATTTTTAATAAAAGGAAATAAAATAAAAATAAAATAGAGAAATGAGCAAGAGGGGTGCAATAGCAATGTTTAGAATGAACTGCATCAAGGCAATTGCGCGCTTAGGCCCCAAAACATGGGGGTGTGATTATCAATCTGAGCCCATTTCACCCATACTCATTTTAAAACATGAAACGCACCGTTTCATTAATCCAAGTAGGATTTCAACGCGTTCGTGTCACCTGGTCAAACCAATGGAATCAAGCCAAGCAAGAGAAGTCAAATGGTTCACACGCAATGAGTCAGCTCAGACCAGGCTGGTGACTGGACGCCGGAGCTAGGGCTCTGGTCGTCTTCTCCAGCCAGGTCGCCGGAGACCAGTCACCAGAAATTCATGAAAATGAACAATTCTGGTATGGTTCGAAAGCTCTACTCACAAAGACCTCAAATCTACCAATGGATTTTGAAAAAGGTTCATAAATAAGGAGAATCAAAAGCTTGAATAAATGAACACATGATCTGAAACCTCATCAAACAAGCACAACAATGGTTCAAACATGGCCTACCATAGGTAGGGCTTCAGATGCAGCCCAAAATGTCCCTAAATCATGCCTAGAATGAGAGAAATCAAAGGTGGAAGCTTACTGAACGGAGAAGCTCCGTTGGCTCTTCTAAGGCACACAAGCTTCACTTTCTTGCTTCCAATATGATCCTTAGGCTTTGATGAAGAAGAAACCAGCTCTAATTCAAGTTGATTTGCAGGGAAAAATGAGATTAGAAAATGGAAAGTGTTGAGAAAAATTTTGAGCTATCCTCTCTCCTCTCACGCAAGCAATCCAATCTGGTGATTAGGACAATCCATTTAGCTTTTATATGATGGATACATGATGATCATGCAGACCCATAATGCTTCTTTGGTGAGATTTCAAAAATTGTCAAAAATAATACACCTTCTCATGCACACGGTTTAGGTACTCTTTACACAACAATGGGTAAGCAAAATGAAGTACATGAGGTGTATAAATGAAAGAGATTAATTTTGGCTTTGTAAACATTCCATTCATCAAGTTTGCACTCATTACTTTTCAAGTAAGAAAATTGAAAATGGGGCAGATTATGGCTCTTCATGTTGGTTCATTTGTGGTAAACTTCTTTTGTGTCTTGGAATGGTAAGGAACCAACCAAAAGTGAAGCAAAATATGACTTATAATGTAAGGCATTCAAGTCATGATCAAAAATCCAATTTTCCACCTTAAAATGGTCCACATGCCCATACAATCCACCAATCTTCATGAATTTTGAGTTTAATGTGGAGTTAAGACCCTTAGGCACAAGTTTCATGTTGGTTGGAAATGCATTTGAGGTCCATAAGTTCATGAAAAAGACCATTGAAACAAATGACCTATATTGAACTTTCTAAAAATGCCCTTGCCTTGTAAAGTCCATAACTTGAGATGTAAAAATGATAAAAAGGACTTCTAGGACTTTTTGGAAATCTAATATCATGAGGAAAATCTTTCATGTTCACTTGAAGTTGAGAAGGAACTTGATTCTATGTCAAAAATGCCTTGGAAGTGGGTTGACTTTTAGTTGACCAAAAATAACTTCATCTGAGGACCCTAACTTGTTGGCATCATAACTTGAGATGTACAAACTCAATGGATGAGTTCTTGTACTCAAAAGAAAGCTAATAACATGAACTACAAGTCTCATGTTTGCATGAAAAAGAGATTGAGCTTGCATCATAGGGTAAATTGTCCTTGAGGTTAGGCACTAAAGAAGGGGATTTTACACTGAAAACCTCTGAAACCATAATTTAGTAACTTCTTGAACCCTTGATTCTTCTTAATATGATCTTACCATGACATCCTAAATGTTTTGATATGACTTCCCATGACTCAAGTTACTTAGAATCAAGTCTTTAACATTCTTAAGTCCATAGTTGATCTTGAGTTGACCAGATGAAACCCTAATTTTATGTCCTTTCTCCATGCCTTTTGCAGATGAATTGAATGACCACCCAAACCCCACAATGACCCTTCAAGGTACACAATGAACTTCAAAACCATGTCTTGTCCATATAAATGTACTCATGAACTCCTGATGATCTTCTAATGAGCCTCTGATAATCCTCAAGATAGGAGGTAACAACCACACGCCAATCTCTCCTTTCAAGGAGTTCTGACAACTTTATGGTGATGATGAACACTTGATAGCTTGCACAAGTGCCTTTATTAGAGCTTGAAGCCAATAAGACCCTCCTCTTGAATGCCATAATACACCTCTTGATCGCCTATTAAGAACAATGCTATACAAATGCAAATGCTAAAATGAAATGAAACATAAGCCAAGTACAAGAAAAGGTTGGTCAAATTTTGGGGTACAACATCAAGGATGCAATTTAGCACAAAAATTCAAGTAAAATAACAGCAAACAATACCAATAGAACACAATTTGCAAGATCCAAATATCAAGCAACAAGAATCAACAACATATCATATTGTGAAGGATGTATCAAGAGCAAAAATGGTGGATCATGAAATTACCACTCCAAATCTGAAAAAATTTCAAATCAACTCCACAAACCATACTCCAAAACCTTGATCTACTGAAATTGATGATGAAAAAATGAATGGATGAAGGTTTATCTCAAAGATTAATAAGTTCTAATGATGAACTTACTAACTTTCAAAGGAAGAAAGAACTTTGGTGAATTTGGTAGTTGGAGAAAGTTGAGAGTCAAAAAGGAATTTGATAAGGTGATTTTGGCCATCAAAAGCTTGTGAAATGAGAGAAATGAAGCCTATATTTATAGGAGTTAGGCTTGGAAAATTTGGTGGATTGAAATTTGGTTTGGAATCAAAATTAGGCTTGGAATTTGAATTTGGAGGGAAATTAATTATCAAGTGGTGATTAGTGAATGTGTATGGTGGGAGTTAATTATGATGAGGTAGGGGAATTAAAATGAAGTGATCTAGAATATTCTCATGATGAAACATTTGAATTTGGTGCCAAAAATGCTGCGGGATTTGAATTTGGCCAATTTTCACAAAATGCGCACAGGGTAATCGATTACCCTAATACTGGTAATCGATTACCACAGTCAAAAAATGTGAAAAACTGCCTTTTTGATGTGCTGTCTTGGCTCTTGCTCGATTTTTTTTGCTTGTCAAATAAGGCATGGAAATAAAAACATGAACCTTGGAGTCTCTTGAATAAAAGTCAATCAAATCTTGGGAGACTCTTGATCAGATATTTTTGAATTTTTTGCAAATCAACTTTGACTTTTTTCAGAAGAAATATACTCGAGCTGAGGGACTGGTACTTGATATATTTGATCTAAATTCTTCCTGAAAAAGTTAGTAAAGGAAAAAACAAACATTTTTTTTTGGATTTCGAATAATGGTTAGTAAACATAAACATAAACAAATATCAAACAAACAAGAAAACAAGGGCGCCCGGTGATCTCTCAAGAATAAACACGCAGAGCAAGGCAAGAGAACCAAAGCTTGCAATATTGTTTGTGGAATGAAATGCAAAAAATGAAGTGTGATCTTAGGGGTAAAAATTAGGGTATTACAGCTGCCCCTATTTAATTTTCTTTTATCCGGAGATATGAAGATTGACATCTTTGTCTCGACCAGATAGAAGAGACTTAAATATAACAAGTAAACCCAATATTTGCCCCTAAGAGGCCACAAAATGATATGATTATGCTAATGATATACAAACACAAGACCTGTGTGGGGAAAGCAAGCCACAAGATACAAATAAACTACTTGAGAACAAAAGAAAAGAGACTTTGCAGAGAAAACAAAAGAGCGAGATCCTATTTCGAAAAGGAAAAGAAATCAACTCAATTGGGGAAAATATACCAACTATCGGTTACTGGGTGAAGACACTCAAACCAAAGAGAAGAGGTAAAATACTTTCTACTGGTTACTGAGTAGAAAATAAGGGCAATAAACACGAAAGAATTGTCATCTACCGGTTACTGGGCAAAAAAAACAAAGAGATGTATTACTTATTACCAGTTACTGGGTAAAAAGTAATCAAGTTGATGAGAGATAATCAACTACCTGTTACTGGGTAGGAAAAGAAACAATGACAACTACTAGTTACTGAGTAGCTTAGCGAGAGTAATAAACCTGAAGGAAAAGGTTACCAACTATCGGTTACTAGATAGGGTAAACAATATATCAACTACCTGTTACAGCGTAGGAAAAGGAATATTACCAAAAGGAAATATTACCGACTACCGGTAACTAGGTTGGAAATAATGGTAACTAACCAAAACAGACACAAATGTTACCTGCTACCGGTTACTGAGTAGAAAAAATAAAGGCAACAAGCTCGGGAGGAAGGATTACCTTTTATCGGTCACTGGATAAAAACAAAGGATAATCAACCAAAAGGGGTGAGAAATATTATCTGTTATCTGTCACTGGGTAGAAAAATAAAGGCAATATACTTAAAAGGTGAAGAAACATTATCGGCTACCCGTCACTAGGTAGAAAAATAAAGGCAATGAACTCAGAAGGAAAGATTATCGACTACCTATCACTAGGTAGAAAATATGACGATAACTAACCAAAAAGGATGAAGGATATTACCTACTACCTGTCACTGAATAGAAAATAAAGGCAATATACTCAAAAGATGAAGAAATATTACCTACTACCTGTCACTGGGTAGAAAAATAAAGGCAATATACTCAAAAGGTGAAGAAACATTACTGGCTACCTGTCACTAGGTAGAAAATAAAGGTAATGAACTCACAAGGAAAAATTATCTACTACCTGTCACTAGGTAGGGTAAACAAAACTCGACTACATGTCACTAGGTAGGAGAAGGAAACAAAGGTCAAATACCTTTCACTGGGTATGAAAAATATAATTCAACTACCTGTCACTGGGTAGGAGAAAGAAACATGTCATTAGCTACCTGTTACTGAGCAACTCAAATCACACAACAAACTTCTCAAATAAAGAGACAACCATCTGTTAGGGATGAAATATTCATAACTCTGTCAGGGATCTTCAAAAGAGATGCGAGCAGGTTAAATCATCAACAAACTTCTCAAATAAAGAGACAAATATCTGTTGAGGATTTCACAACAAACTTCTCACCGGGACTTCTTCCACAGAGATGTCATTTGATGAAAAAGCTGGTCGGATAAGGATCCACCATTTCACAATAAACTTCTCTGCTGAGGATGAACTAGAGAACTGTCATTTATTACAAAAATATCAATAAATTCCTGAAGATTACACAAGCTACTTAAATAAAAAGGCTTCCACTTGTTACCAGATGAGGTTTACCTTATTGGGGACACACAAGTTGCTCAAATAAAGAGGCTGCCACTTGAAGTCGCACAAGCAATTACCAAGAGAGTGTTATCAAAATACCGCTGGGGAAATTCAAATCTTCTTCTCCTGATGGGGATTAATAACAGATTCCTGTCAAGAAAAATAAATCCTCAAAGGAGATAAATAAATAACTTCTCATCATCCAGGTTTCACATCCCAGAGAAATTCAAAATAACCGTTGCAAAAGACCAAAGTTCAATCCAGGAACAAACTAGAGAGAAACGGTCAAACAAGACTCGACATGATGAGGAAATAACTCAACAGGGATCAATTCCATCCAGATAAAAGTTGGGGAAGAAAGATAAAACAAACATCTTCCATGAGGCATAAACTCGGTGGGGAATTAGAAAGAATAGGCATTTTATGCTTAGTGTTGCGGTGAGAATCGGATGTCAAGCTATTGATCAACTTGAATTGCAAATCTTTGAATTCACAACTGGTCTTTGATTTATTCGAAGTAAAGGTTAAAGAAAGAAAAACCTAATTTGCATCGTAAACATAATGCGGGGAGATCTAGGGTTCGGAGGTTAGTTATACCTAGGGAAGGTGTTAGCATCCTAAGCATTTGTAGTACTCTACATGAACCTCTTGTTTTACATGTGTTATTTGTTAATCTATCTGTTATCTTCTAAAGGGTTGAAGAGAGACCTAAGGGGTTAGTCCTAAGTATACTCACCAAGAAATCGCATCTTGTACCTATGTATCCTGACGGGAATGGAATCAGAGTATTCGTAGTTCCCCTCAAAGAGGGTGAGGAACTTCTTGATTTTGGTCAAGTTTCCAAGGGGAAGTAAGTGTTCATAGTGAGACACTTATGTGGAGTGCGACGACTCCGAGTCTAAGTTGAAATTGTTGAGAAAAAGGGTAAGTAAGTATCCACGGCGGGAACTTACATGGAGTACGGTGACTCCTGATCCTAAGGCTAGGATCAATGGGAACTTGGGATGTCCATGGTAGGACGCTATGTAGAGTACGGCGACTCCTATCCTAAGTCAACGAGAATATTTTTTTTGTGTGGTTCTGTCATTGGGTGTCAATGGATTAAATCATACTTGTACAAGCTTATTGGGAGTAATATAAAGGTAAGAGCTTTATGATCTGGTCTTCACTGAAGGGATTTTGATTAGCAGATTTTTGGGCCTCTATCCAAGTGTTTTGTCTTGTACTTGTATGGCTGGTAAAGATGAAGATAAATACATCATCAGCTTTGACTTTGTGCATATGGAAGGATATTCACCCTGACATCTTGGAGATTTTTCTAGTCTTTCAAAGCTGAATCTGAGTAATCTCACGGATAGTTATGTCTATCCTGCAACTACTTCTTCTATTTGTTCTAGTGTGGTTTGTGAATCAAGGGGTGTAAAGTTTCATGTGTTACCAGTGTGAGAACATGAAGATGATGAAGTGATTATTCATGTGTTTGGGTTCTCTCTTTTAGGGGGAGTGTTGATTATGCTTGACAGGGGGAGCTTTGTACCTATCTGATGTGTAGCTGCATTGTTGTAGCTTATACAAAGTTTGCTGATTCTCAGGCAAGCTTGTGTTCTTGGACCACTGATGAGGTTGTAATGTCAGACAAGATGTCCTGACATTGTGCTGTCTGGTGTAATTTTTCTTGACAATGTGACTGTGGGTCTGGCTTTGTGAGACTATTGGTTTGAACTAGGTTTGTGCTTACTTCTTATGAATGAATTAGGAAACAACACAGATTATTGTCTGAGAGAATTTATTTTTCTTTGCAGAATATTTGTGTGTCTCAAATTGGGGATTTAAAATCATTTACTACTTGTGGCCTTAGCAAGTATTTAATTGATTATCCTTTAATTGGTGATGTCTAAAGTGTCACTCCTGAAGGTGCAGCTTCAGACAAGGCAAGAACTCAAGATTCAATGACATTGTTCATAGGGTAAAGCTTTGTGGAGTTTTTACTGTGGAGGTTATTTCTCATCATGATGAAGCATGGTGTATGATGGTCTTGATGAAGAATCGTTTTATTGATGGATCTGTACAAAAGGGATAGAAAGTAAAAGGAGATGTAGTCCATGACTTAGTGCTTGGAGTCTGACTGATTGATGAAAGAATCATATCTTAAGGTGCTTAAGAAAATTTATTGTAATGTCAGACAGGATGTCAGAACATTATGTATCTAAGGAAGCTACATGAGAGTTTATTTCTCTCCTTGATTTTACAGTGTTTGAATGAGTTCAGCAGGGGAATTTAAGTCCTTTTCTTGGATTGTTACTGCAGTGGTGCAGTTTTTATTGATTGCTTGGAGATCAAGCAGTTTGTGTATCGCCTGGGAGGTTGTGAGATGTCAGACTAGATTTTTGGACACCATGTGTTACTTCTTTAGACAAGAAGCATGATTATTCTGATTCAGTTTTTGGGTTTGGCTCTGTTTGATGTGTGCATCTGAGTCTATATGTGTACATTTACTCCAATTTTGTCAACTTTTTGGCTAAATAAAGGGGGAGTAAAGTGTTAATGAGTGTTAATGCTACTGCTAAGGGAAGAGGAGTGTTTTGTTGTTGCTTGCTGGATGCAACTATTAAAGGGGAGCATGACTGTTTGTGAGGCTGGATGTATTGGAGAAAACTACTGTTGTTGCTGCCCTGATAAGTTTGTTTGGTTGTTTTAGCCAAAATTTGCCAAAGGGGGATATTGTTAGTTCCATGATTCTATGATTGGCCAAATTTTGGTAAAAACATGATTCTGCACTGATGTTAAGCAAGATGTTATAACATCTTCATCTACTATTTTGATAGTACTGTTGTCATGTATTTTAATTAAGATGTCGAGACAAATGTCGTGAGATCTTTGTCTGGTACAGCAGGAGCTGCTATTTCATATCTCTTGACAGAGGTGTTTTGGTTTGATGAGATCCTGTTGGATATACCTCATCAGTATGCGCAAGTCAAGGAGATTTATTAGGAACAAAGTGCGGATTTAATTAGATTTCATAAAAAGGATCTTTGAGACTTTTTAGGAAACTATAAAATATTTGTTTCTACTGTTATGAAGAAGATTCTGCAAAAGATTTGGAGTTTGAGTTAATTGGCAGGCATTTTGGTAAAACTAGGTGTAATCACAAGATGTCCTACAGGATGTCGTGACATTTGTCTATCATGAATATGTTTGTGTGTCCATATCTTTTTGTGCAAGCTGGCTGCACTTTTCTGATACAGAATTTGCGTGTTTTTAGTGGCTTACTGTGGGCGTTTCTGATACACTTATTATGGATCAGATTGGATTTAATTTGGAGTTATTATTAGAAGATTGATTGAAGATTGAAAGAATGATATGATTAGATTTGATTGATCAAATCAAATTTTCTGCTATTTGTGAAGATTGAAATCTTCTCTTTCTGTTGTTATTTTTGACCAGCCCAGCCCAGTCTGCATTACTATTTAAGGAGGCGAAAATCCTATAAAAAACAGGCATTCACAACAAGAAGACCTTGAGTGCAAAATAAGGGTTTAGGATTTTGAGAGTCTCTTGTGTGTGTGTGAATTTGTAAGTCACCTTTTGTATCTTTTGATGCATTGTGGTAGACATATTTTTTGTGTTAGTTTTATAAGCCATTCACTCATTGTTTAATGTGTGAATTGGACTAGGTTGTTAATTGTTAATTGTTAATTGTTCGCTCAAAGCTTTTAAGCAAGAGTGTATTGTACTTGATTGAAGCTTGTAAGCAAGATCAAGTTATGGCTTTGAAGAGTATCTTCTAAAGTCTTCTTTGTGTATTGAAAGTTATCACTACTGTGATTATGGGGGAGTGAGAGGTGTCTCTTGTCTAGTGGGTTCTAGGCAGAAATTGCATTGGGTAGAGATTAAGTGATGAGTTGTAAACTGGGAGTTTAGCTCTGAATTAATTCTACTAATAGTTGATTTCCTTCCTGGCTTGGTAGCCCCCAGATGCAGGTGATGATGCACCAAAATGGGTTAACAATTCATTGTGTTATTTATCTTCCAGCATTTACAATTCTGTATAATTTAAATGGCTAGATAAATAGTTCTGTCAGTCTGCAGATGTTACAACAGATGTCATGACACTGTTAATTTTTAAAGGGATTTAAATTGCTCATGTTCTGTCCTTGTTCTGTTGTAGCAGAGATCAATGTTCTTAGCATCTCTTAGGACATCTGAGATATGCATACCAGAATTTTAAATTGTTTCAACCTGAGAGTCTGCGAAGCTGAGGATCTTTAGTAACACTTTTACCCCACTTGGCCTTTTTAGGACGTAGTGCGGAAACTGTTAGGGAGTAGTCCCTCAATAGTTGTCACGCGATGCTACACTCAGACGAGTTTATCTTGAGAATATTGTTGACTCACGTAAGTAGTTGTGTTATGGAAATACACTCCTAAAATAAAAATGTTAATTCTAAAATAAAAAAAAAACATCCTAAAACTCAAGTTACTAACCCTAAAATCTTTAACTATTAATTCTAAACTTAAAAAAAAAACCACTCCTAAAATACTAATCTTAAAAAAAAAACTCAAGTTAAAATAAATTACTAATCCTAATGACTCATGTTATGCTCTTTTAATATTAAAATAAATAATACTCATGTTCATTTTTTAGGTTATGTTACTCCTCTCTTTTTCCCCCCAAAAAAGCCCCCCCCCCCTCTGTTGATCGTTTTTTTTTTTGTTTCTTTTCAAATCAATTCAAACCAAATTAACTTATTACTCATGTTCTTTTATTTTCATCTCAGAATTTTGTTGTTCTTGATGGAGAGTTATAACAGGTTTTTTTCAAGGGTTTTGTTTTGGACTTTTGTGGAGTGAAAAGTCATTGTCTTGTTTTGATGCAGGATGTAACAACAGGGTATCTTCCTTGTTATTTTGCAGTAAACTTTGTTTTGAGTTATTTTGTTGGCTAGTGACATTGGAGGTTTAATAGCAGGGTCTGTGTTTGTCAAGGCTTATGGTGTAGCTGTGTAATATGAAGTGTGGGGTTGCAGGGGAGTTTTTTGTGAATATAGCAGGAAGGGAGTTGTGCAGGAATTTAAAGTAGTATAATTTTTTTAAGTCATATTTTAGAGTGTAATAACAACATAATACAATAACAAAATACTAATAATAAAAAATGAATAAATAATAATAATGATAATAAAAAATAAATAAATAATAATAATGATAATAACAAAATAAAAAATAAATAAAAATAAATAAACAAAAATGATAAATAAATAAATAACTAATAACAAATAAAATAAAAAATAAATATAAATAACTAATAACTAATAAAATAAAATAAAATATTAATAAATAAATAACTAATAAATATAGTTAATAATAATAATAATAATAATAAAGAAATAAATTTAAACTCAATTAGTGATCTAAAAGTAATAAAAAATCATTCTAAATTAAAAACATAATTAACTAAATAAATTTAAACTAATTTAATTAAAATAATATGTAACTAAAATAAAAATTAAATTAAAATATGAACTAAATTAGAAATAACAAAAAAACTATTATAAAATATAAACTAAGTTAAAATAACTACTAAAAACTATATTAAAATAAAAACTAGATTGAAAAATAAACTAAATTAAAATATAAATAAAAAATAAAAAAATAACCAAAAAAAGAGAAGCTATATTAAAAATACAAACTAAATTAAAAACTAAACCAATTCTAAATAATACTTAAGATGATAAAAAAAAACTGATTCTAAAATGGAATGATAAATCGATTAAAAAAAGAACGACTATTGATGAAATGAAATGTTTAACTAGAAAAATGCAAAAAAAAAAAAAACATGGCTAACTTATGATGATATAAAAAAGATCAGAGAATTTAAGGGTAAAATTTGGGGTATGACACATTGTATTTGTTCTGAAGCTTCTGATACTTTTCCAGAAGTTCAGAAAGATAAGATTATAATTCATAACGAGATAAGTTAGGGAATACCTCTCAGAGTCTGACTCATATTTTGATTCTAATTGAATATTCTCATCAGATGCTTTTGTGTTTACCATCAATGCCACATTAGCTTGCTGCTTTTGTGCTTACCATCAATGCCACATTAGCTTGCTCTTCCTCATAGTCATCTCCTGATGATTCAGAATCATCCTAGTTAGCCATCACACCTTTCTTCTTTCCTCTGAAGTCATTCTCATTTGGTCGGGCTTTCTTCAGCTTGGGACAATCATTCTTGTAGTAACCTGGCTCCTTGCACTCAAAGCAAATGAAGTCCTTTCCAACACCTGACTTCTTCACTCCAGATGTAGACTCAGAGCAACCACTTATCCTTCTGGAGCCTCTGAACTTGCATTATCTTTTCTTCTAGAGTTGATTAACACGCTTGGGTAGAAGAGACAATTCAGCTTCTTCTTCTTCCGAATCTTCTTCAAAATCCTCTTATTCTTCAGCTTGAAATGCTTTAGTTTTATCATACATTCCAATGGATTTTAGAACCACAAATTTGACTTCTCTTTGAGGCTCATCCTCTTCAAGCTCTATCTAATGACTTCTCAAAGAACTCACAAGTTCTTCAAGATTTGTGTTATTTAGATCCTTTGAAAGTTTCAAAGCAGTTACCATAAGCCTCCATCTCTTGGGTAGGATTTTGATCATTTCTTCACATGATCTACATTTAAATAACTTTTGTCCAAAACCTTTAATCCTGCAACAAAATTCTGAAACCTTGAGAACATGTTCTCAACAGTTTCATTGTCTTCCATCTTGAAGGCTACATACTTTTGTATCAAGGCAAGTGCCTTGGTTTCTTTAACTTGAGTATTTCCTTCATGAGTTATTATCAGAGAACCAAATATAGATTTTGTTGTGTGAGATGTTGGATCGAACTCTAGTGTTGTCGAAGCCTGTTCGCAAGTAATGCGTATTGTAGTCGAAGTTTGTTCTAACATGCATTAGTCAATATTGCTAGGGTTGTTAGCATGTTGAATTGGGTCTTGCTTGTAAGCCCAATTGTTTAAGTTAGCTTGTACCCTAAGTTGGCTTGTAATAGGTAATTGTTAAAAAGCTCATTAGGTTAGTGTGCTATTTTATTATAAATAGGATGCTAGTTTCTCAATCTTAGAATAAGAAAAAATAGGAAGATAAAATCCTAATTTCAAGGGAGAGAGGTTATTTTGTTATTCTTGTATACTTGTAATCTTGTTCTAAGAGAAAGGAAAGAATAGCAGTTTAATAACCAATCCTTGTTGTTCCTTGTTGTTTTACCTTGTTTTCTTTGTTAACCCTAACCCTTGTGTGTTTCTTGATCATTAAGAAACCATTTATACTTTGTTTAAAGGTATCTGATTCACAACATGTTGTATCTCTATTTGTGAATTTTTCATACTCAGTGTATGAAATAGCATTCAATAAGATAGTTCTTGCTTTGTGATGATTTTGGTAGTCTTTCTTTTGTTGATTAGTCATCACTCTTCTTTCCACCTTATTACCACTAACATTAATAAGATTAACGTAGCCATAAACTTCCATATCTTATAGATCTACTCACGACCAAGGAAAAAAATTTCTATTTTATCTCCATAAAAAATTGCAGGTTTTACACTATAATGATCTTTATCAGCAGGTGCAGCTGGTGGAGGGAATCTTGCCATTTTGTTTCACAAGATGGATCTTTATCTGGCATGGTGAAGTGTTTGAAAAACAATCAATACCATAACTAGAGCTCTGATGTTAATTGAAGGTGAAGAGAAAACACAAGAAAGGGGGGGGGGGGGGGGGGGGGGGTTGAGTTGGGTTTCTAAAAATGAAATATTTTTGAATCCAACACAATAAATAGAGAACGAGAAACAATTATTTTTATACTGGTTTTCTATAACACAAGCTACCTCCACTCCACCTGCCAAGGTGATTTTGCCTTATCAACAAGGATTTAATCCACTATAATCAAACTTGATTACAACACAAAAACCAATAGTCAATATCTTCTTGAGTATACAGACTAAATCTTAGTCATTCAATGATTAAAAATACAACCAAAGATATTAATACAAAGTGTGTTTATAAAATGCTTCTAAGAAAGTAGATTACACAAATGAAATACAAGTGTCACACAAAGAATTTACAATGAAGAATATGAACAAAATTTATTGTGTGAGTGTTTCTTTTCTCTCAAAGTATTCATAAATAACATTGTTCACCTATGATAATATCATAGTAAATTCGTGATTTTCAATTCTTCCAAGTCTTCTTTATATAGGCAATAAAGAGATCCGTTGGATGGTAGAATTGGAATATCAAAATTTAGTTGCATCCTTGCGTAACGGTTTGTGAAACTAGGAGACAAAATGGTACAATAGTACAATCCTTAGCCCATAAAATCAGTTTAGTGGAAGGAATATTTGATCTTGTATCGTGTACTATTTCTCTCACATAAAACCTTTTGATCTTATCTTTAATATTCAGGGGCTTCTAATAAGTTGGTGATGAAACATGTATAAGAGAAGAGTAAGAATCTGGTTGATAGAATCTTTGGAAACTTGGTCTTAGAGTCTTGATCCAGTTCCTTAGAACCTGATCCTCAAAATCTATTAACACAATTCAGAGTTGAGTTAAGCACATGACTTTGGAGCATACAAAATTCAGAAGCTTCAGAGTATCAAAGCCTTGGACAAGTAGATGTCAGAAGCATTGGGTAAAAAATCAAGAGCTTTATCAACTTTATAAACACATAATTCAGAGTTAGAGTATACTAGTTTCAGAGTCTGATGATGTCACACTTCCTATAATCGGAGTCAGAACTTATATATAAAATCTGAACTTTACAAAAATTAATTAGGGTACAAATTTTTTCTCCAAAACACTATGTATTGTCATCATCGAAATATAAGGCCAGATGCAAAACCAAATTTTGCTCTAACATTTGTAAGTGAGAAAATAATAGAAAAATGGAACTTTGAAAATTTTACAATTTTTTGGACATTTAAAAAAGATGTGTTTACCTAAAAACCTTATGTGTTGACACATATTGTCTATGTATCGACCTCAAACCTTATGTGTTGACACATACTGAACAGAGGAAAAATATGTGTTGACACATACTGTTTATATGTCAACCTGAAAACCTTATGTGTTGACACATAGTGTCTATGTGTCAACACATACTGAACAGAGGAAAAATATGTGTTGACACATATTGTTTATGTGTTAACCTAAACTATATATTGACACATGCTGAACATAAACTTTGCTTTTGCAAAATCTTCAATATGTGTCTATCTATACGTCTATGTGTTAACTTGTACACTAGTTTTCGCATAAAAACTTAATTTTAACTTGTAAAAACATTTCTAAATTGATTTTAAGTATCCTAAGGTTAAAATGAGCATCTAGACACAGACCATAAGGTCCAATATATACAAATACTAAGTGTCCTAGTTTTGACATCATTCAAAACATTTATAAAGAGAAAGTGCACTCACAAGAGTGAGAAAGATATAAAAAACGGACGAATTTAAAGATAGGTCGGAGGCGCATTATTATTGCAGTGAGAATTGGATATCAAATTATTGGATTAATTTGAATCTTAATTCATTATTCACCATCGGTCTTTAATTTGTCCAAAGGAAGGGAAAAAGATCGAATTACCCACAAAATGCAATGCAAATGCAAAGCTAGAGAATCTAAGGTTCGGGGGTTGGTTAAACTTAGGGAATGTGCTAGCATCCTAAGAATCTGTAGTACTCTACATGAACCTCTTGTTTAAATGTGCTATTGCTAATGGTTATCTGTTTAAAGGGTATGCTAAAGGGTTAAAGGTAAAGGAAATGACCTAAAGGGTTGGTCCTAGTATACTCGCCAAGAAATCGCATCTTGTACGTACATATCCTGACGGGAATGGAATCAGAGTATTTGTAGTTCCCCTAAAAGGGATTGAGGAACCATTTACTGTTGGTCAAAGTTCCAAAGGGATAAGGTTTTTTGATTGATTCTAGGAGAAAAGACGAGTCGTCATCTTAAGGGAGAATACTCGACTTAACCACCACAACTTGTAGGAGATGGTCTTTGCATCGTCTTGAGAGAAGGGTTCAAAAACTCGGATTTCATCGACGAGTATGCCACTAACTCTCTCAAGCAGAAAAGATTCTACATCTCTCGATAATATTGTTATGGGGCAGGAGAATGATATCTCGATTGTCAAGATGAATCACGTCTAATTCTCTTGTGGGGAGAATAGATTGATTGAATTGTATTGAATGGTTTATCTAAGTTAAAAGAGAAAAAGGTCCTCCTTAAGGGGTAGGATCTAAGCCTAAGCTGATCAACTTGAGAACTCAAGGATCGAGCTGAGAATAATGATGCAAATGAGATGCAATACGCACAACTTATGAAGTCATGCGCAAGTTCTTCCTTTGGACATGCTCAGCAATAGATAAAAGCAAAATTACAAATGTTATAGGATAGATAAAGAAAATGTGCGAATATGCAAATTAATAAGGTTATGAAGTTAAGTTTGAATGGATAATCAGGAATTAGTTAGATGGATGGTGAAATGTGATTGATTAAATGGTAAATCATTTAAAAGAGGAAATTAAATTGTTTTTGTTGTTTTTGTGAGAAAATTATTAAGTTAAGTGGAAGAAGAAATTAAGATTAAATAATTACTTTCTAAATAAATAAAAACTAAGGTTCTAAATTAATTAAAACTAGATAAATCAAATTAAGTTCCTAATTTAAATTAATTACACTAAAAAACTTAAATTAAAATAAATTCTAAAAAAAGGTATTTGTTTATATATTTCTGACTTTTAATTTTAAAAAGAAATTGAACATTAATCCAAAAGTTAAAACTTAAAACTTAAACTAAATAAATATTTTTGCATTTTTGTTATTAAAATAAATTAAACATTAAATTACTCTAAATCTAATTATTTATTTGTTGTTATTAAATTGAAATTAAAATTAAATAAAGCCTAAATTTTATCATTTTAAAAAAAATTAATATTTTTATGATTTTTGATTTTTTCTTATATTTTCGTTTTGTTAATATTTTATGTTAGTTTATTAGTTAGTTTTTTTAATTTAATATTACAAAAATTAAAACAGAAATTAAAAATCTAAAAATACACAAATAAATGGGTTGGGCCGGTGTGATGAATCTACCGGACCCAACCCGGGTCGGTTTAACCACACAAAGGGAGATAGTGGGTTTCAAATTAGGGTTAGAACCCTAAATATGGATAGACGGCGCCTTTACTCCTCTTCTTCTCTCATACGCTCTTCCTATTCTCGTTCTTCTCCTAATTTCTCTTCTTCTTCTCCGACCCTTCTTCTTCGTATTCTCTTTCTCCGTTTTTCCTGAAAACAAATCAAACACAATCAAAAGTTAATGAAACTTACGGTGAAACTAGATTTGCTGCAGGTTTCGGTGATGTTAACGGAAGTGGCGATGATGAACACGAAACTTGTGTTATGAGCTTCACGATGGGTTTGGTGGTTTTAAGCTTTATATTGATGGTTTTGAGGGTTTGATAGACTCGCTGATATTTTATGGGTATGCGGTTTGATTTGTGATGTTTATGGTTGTTTCATTGATTTTGCGGTTATGAGGGTTTTACGAACTGGGTTTTCGTGGTTGTTTGTGAGATTTATGGATTTGTGATATGTTGAGGTTCTGAGCTGTGATGAGATTCTCTCAGCTCTGGGTTATTTTTGATTTCTTTCGGATCCCCCTTTTTCGTATGAATTCCTCTCCTTTTATAGCCGGATTTCTCAAAAACGAAATTAAAACATTTAAGGGTTTTCCTTTTTCGGTTTGATTTTGTCTGAACTATGTTTGATTCTTTCCATTTTCGCTTTGGATATTGATGGTGTGTTTCCATTTTCAATTTGGGCTGTTTTTGGAAAGTCCTTAACCGTGTTTGGGAACTTCCATTTTCGCTTTGGATATTGATGGTGTGTTTCCATTTTTGTGTGATTTGCTGAAGATGAATTTGGAAAGTCTTTAACCGTGTTAGGGAAGAAATTCATTTTTTTTATTATCTTCAACTTCCTCTTTTTTCGTGTGAACTGATACTGCCTTGGTTGTTGGACGGTTGTGAACGGTTTTGAAAAAAGTGATGATGATGTTAAGTCTGAACCGTTGATGTTGGCTTCTTGTTTGGAGAATAAAGATGCCTTCTGAAAAATGTTTACTATTGGTTTGCAATGTTCTATTGGAAAGTGGAAGTTGATGACGGTTTACCGTTGCCCTTCCGAATTGCCCAATGATGAATTCTAAGTTCTGAGGGTTTAATTTTCATTTTTTTTCCTTCTCTGATTCTTGTTTTACTGCTGTTTTTGGTGTTTGCAGGTCTTGTGAAGATGGCAAAGATAAAGAGGGACTTGAAGGTCTTGGAGATTTTAGGATAGTCTTAGGATTTAGAATTTGTACAAATGTTGTAATCTTGAATATTCCTTAGTTGGAGAAATTTGGGATGTAGTTTGAATTTTGATCCTTGCTGTAAAGAAAAAATTCAGACTTGAAATTGTGTATGAACTCATAACTTTGAATAAAATTGTGAACTTAATTTAAACTTGAGTTGTCTTTAATTGCAACCCATATCCTCTTAAGAACAAACTTGAATTTTGACACTCAAACTTGAAGCATCTTGCAAAACCATAAATCGAATCCCTCCTTGAATTTTTATATTTGATGTTAGTTGTAAGCAAAAGCATCTTGAATTTCAATCCGACATGTAAACTTGAGAATCCAAATGGCATAGTGTCGCTACTGCGAAAATCGGCGCCGGCTGAACAGAAGAGTCGCCACCGTGCGTTATTTATCCCAAAGGAGGGGAAAGGAAACGCTCGAGGTAAACCTACCGCAAAACGGGGAAAGGAATGGTCATCGCAACCAAATCCTGGATTCGGGAGTCGGTTACGCAAGGGGAAGGTATTAGCACCCCTCACGTCCGTCGTACTCGACGGGATCCATGCTTGTTTTCTGTCGAAAGGATTGTATTCTATCTACGCTGAAGGTCTGGGGTTAAAAGAAAATAAAATGACTCGGCAAAGTATCGCACTTTATGCCTACGTATTCCCGTATGAAACGAGAAATCAGAGTCAACGTAGTTCGCCTACCTACGGGAAAGGAGGGGAAGGTTGCTCGCTAGGATATCGCATCCTATGCCTACGTACTTTCATACAGCATGAAAGATCAGAGCAAACGTAGTTCGGGCCACGTACGACACAAGTCTGTCTTGATTGCTTTTATTCCTTCAAAAAAGGTTTTTCTGATTAATAGTCCAAGCGGACAAAAATGACGTTTTGATGAGTTCACATTCTTTTACGGAAGAAGTGTCTTTTATTGTGTTTGAAATCTTATTGTGTTTTTCTGCTTGTTTTGAGAAAGAAGAGACAGAACTCTATCCTACAGTTGAAAAGGGGATCACACTAACCTAATGTTATCATGCATGGGTTAAGACCTAATGTCCATCATGCTCCTCTCTTGCGCAGAGAGAAACAGAGATCCTAAGGGGAAAACGGAAACAGAAACAATAGCATATATACAATAAAGCAGTAAAATGCATGGATGCAGCAATACAAGCGAGGCAAGGGAGTCCCACTCAACCTCGAACCTAGAAAACAACAGGTAAAAGCGAACAAAATTCGCTTTCAACCTAACAGGCTAATTAGCAAGCAATACAGTCAGGGAAATTCAAACAATACATCAAAAACAGCAAAAATAAACAGCCAACAACAGTCTTCATCAACATCTGTCTTCAAGTCATCTTCAGCCATCTACAAGCTTCAAGCAAGCATCAGTCTTCATCTTCACAGCCTTCAAGCAAGGTCTCTATCTTCAATCTTTCAGGACTTTTCTTCAAGTCTCACTCTCCAAGATGAGGAACAGCTAAGAGGATGAACTGGAATGTTAAACAGTTAGTTGACCACCAAAGGTGGCAAACAGACCGTTAACAACATGTAGAATGTTTCTCTCAAGAGTTCTATCTCTTAGACACTGTCACCAAGCCTTCCAAAGAAAGGGGGTGAGTGTCCTAGAGATACTCTGCATCATAGAGAGGGATGGAGGCAAACAAGACCTTCCATGTTTGTGAATCAAGTTGCTATTCTAGAGCTCTACCTAACTCCTAGATCCTATACTCTTCAACAGCTGCCAGCAAGATATACTCTTCATCAACTCTAGAAATTGATCTTCATTCCTTTTGTCTTCAATGGATTCATCAACAAAATCTTCAACTCAAACCCAAACCCCAAGCAGGCCCAATACTCCACACAGTCAAATAATAACCCTAGAGAGGGCACACCACACAATCAATCAATCACAAGAAATATACTAATAGTAATAATAGAATAGGGGAACTCCTAGCATTTTCTAATGGATCTACTACTTACCCATAATACCCCTATAGTCCCATCATTTAATTTGTCCTAAAGAAAACCCAAAAGAAACTTGTTTTGTTATACCTATATTATATTCACAATCCTAAGTGACTATCCTAATACTTTCTAACTAACCTACCTAAAATAAATCCTAAAAAAATAGTATAAAAATCAGGGGGGCACCTAATATCCACATCTAGTTATGCTAAAAAGAATGGGATGAAAATCCTAAAGTAAACTCTCAAACTAAATTCAACAAATAGTAGCATCAACTAAAAGAATTAAAAAAAGCTATTAAATGTACAAATATGCAAAAAATATGAAAATGCAGTAAAATGACAATTTTATGTTTTTATATTTTTCTAGACAAAAAATGGAAAATGGGAAAAAAAGTCTCATTAAAAAATATGCATTTTTCAATTTGTTATGAATTTTTGAAGTTAAAAGAAATTTGGAGAAAAAATTAAATGAGAATGGATGAGGGGTGCAAGAAGTAATGATATTAAGTTGAAAATGGATGATGGACCCAGACTGGGGGTGCTGGAAGTAACACGCCCCAGCCCAATGATAATTCAGAAAAAACATTAAAAATCAAAAGAAAAAAGATAAAATGGTGGTGCAAAAAGCAAGAAATCATAGTGCAAACGAGTGGGGTTGGAAATGGGGGGGGGGGGGGGCGAATAGCAAATTCGTTGAACCCATGGGAAGCCACTTATCCAAAACGCTGCGTTTTGGCTGGCTTTTCCTCTCCAATTTCATGCGTGATCTGGACCGTTAGATGGTCCTTTGAGTCAACCGGTCCACGCAAATCCAATGGCCTACATGTTGTCTTCTCCAAATTGATGTTAGGGTTTAGAAACTCCATGAACATAAGCTTCATGCATGCAACTTCATCTTCTTTGTTCTCTCTCATTTCTCCATCAAATGACACAATCCAAGAACCAAACTTGACTAGAATTTTATGTAGAATCCAACCATGCCAATAGTTTGTATTAACACTCTCTCTATCATTCTACCCGAACAGTACAACTCCATGGATCCAAACTTTCTTCAATTTTCGACCATCATAAAACTCAACAATCTTTGTATATAATTAATCCTCATGCTATGCTGATCACAACCAACCAATTCTCATGCATTATCATCCATTAAATCATGTGTTCTACCTCCATCAAGAATCAACCTCCATTAATGAAACCTCACTAATTGGTCTAAAACTCATCCAAATGAATCCTCTAATGGTCTCTAATAGTTTCACAACAAGAACTAATCCTAACCATGCCTAAAACAGAGTGTGGGAAAGATTTTGCATACCTTGACCCTACAATGGCAAGTGTTGAAAAGCTTTGAACCAGGCCTTGTGGATCTTCAAGAATGGTCTCTATGTGATGAATAATACTCTACTTGCACAAGATTTGATGGAGATGGCTTGTATCTTCAGATTCAAACCTTTTTGCTCTCTTGCAACTTCACTTGAAAAGCTCCAATTCTTCAACAATGGTGGCTCACTCTAGCATGAACATGTTCATGGAGGTTTGTAGTGATGATTTGTGGAAGAAAATGGAAGGGTAATGAAGAGAAAAATGAAGTTTCAATTCAATTTGCAAATGGAAATTTTTTGGTTCAAACTCTTTTCTCTACCACCATTAACATCAACAATCACCAACCTTTCACCAATGGAGAATGAAATCAATATATAGACTAATTTGGAAGGGTCTAGAATCATCTAGATCAATCTAGTAGCAACTTGAACTTTCATGAAGATATTTTGCATTTCACTTCCCACCACATGAGATATCATGACAAAATCCTTACAACTTGAGTAATTATCTTCATTTTCTCCTTAAGTGGTATTTTGGACAAGATACAAAGCTTAAACACCTTGTTTATGAAGCTTTTCCTTGTTTTGGTTTGGTATGCCATTATGCAAGTAAGACTTTTACAAAGCAACCCCAAAATTTAAGCCTCAAATCAAAATTGTGGCTGAACCATTGTTCTTAAAATGTCCTTGGGAGTCAAAATGACCTATCATATGCCATGGTTTGTGTCGCTACTGCGAAAATCGGCGCCGGCTGACAGAAGAGTCGCCACCGTGCGTTATTTATCCCAACGGAGGGAAAGGAAACGCTCGAAGTAAACCTCGCAAAAAACGGGGAAAGGTATGGTCGTCGCAACCAAAACCTGGATTCAGGAGTCGGTTACGCAAGGGGAAGGTATTAGCACCCCTCACGTCCGTCGTACTCGACGGGATCCACGCTTGCTTGGGTTGTCTAAAGGATGCAAAAACAATCTATCTACGGCTGCTAAATCTATACGGAAGGGAATTGACTCGATAGAGCGTCGCACTCTATGCCTAAGTATTCTCAAGAGAGAAAGTCAGAGTCAACGTAGTTCGGGACTACGGGGAAAATTGGCTCGCCAAGACTTCGCGTCTTGTGCCTACGTACTTCCACACTGCATGGAAGATCAGAGCTTACGTAGTTCAGGCTAACTACGGCTAATCTGGGTGTTCTCACACGGCATTGAGAAAATCAACTGGTTTTAAAGGGACGGGCACCTATGGGAAAAACTACGGTCTGGTCTCAAATGCACTCGGGCAAGAGAAAAGGGGTAACAATCAGTCGTCAGCGGGAAAGTCTCGATCGCACAGCAGCGAGAGAACAGAAGAATTAGTTGTTAGTGTGCTCGCTAGGATGTCGCATCCTATGCCTACATATTCTCGTCTGGTACGAGAAATCAGAGCAGCTGTAGTTCGGCTACTTTCAGGACCACAGCTCAAATCTCGTTTTATTAATATTCGGAAAATGGTTACAATGATTGAATACGGAAAATAAACTCCTAAAAACTATCCTATCCATCTATAATGGAAAAATCAAATGAAAAAGAGTCCCCTAACAAGTGGACTTCTAAAACTATCCCTAAAATAAACTCCATGAAGAAAATATACTCTAAAAAATATTAAACCTACACTAATATTTTTTACTATTTTCATACTTCTATTTTCTTCTTTTTTCATTTCTTTCTTTTTCTATTTTCTCTTCATAATCTTTTTCAATATTTTTCTCATTTCTCTCTATTCTTTTATCCTCATTTCTTTTCAATATTCTTTTTTATTCTCATATTTTTCAATATCCTCTTTTCCTTAAAAATCTAAGCAAGTGAATGTAAAAGGCAATAATAAAAAAGGAAAATACAAAAGGAAGGGGGGTACACAGTTAATCAAAGGGGGTACCGGAGAAAAGCAAACAAAGCAGAATAGGGCCCAGCCCACAAAAACTTCAGCTAAAACAAAAAAAAGGGGAGGGGTGCAGTAAGGGATTCGCTGGGCCTGGCCCAGGTTCAAAGAAAGAAGAGAAACAGAGGGCAACTTGGAAACAGGGGGTGTACGAACGAAAAAACACTTTGGGCCTCAGAAGCCCAACCCCGAACCAACCCAAGGGGTTCCCAACGCCCATACACTCCTCAGAAACCCTAATCCCCTCTCTCCCTCTCTCACGGCCGTCTACTGTTCACCTCTCTTCGATCTCCATCCAATCCTTCTTGCTGAAAGCCTCTTCAACTCAATCATCCTCAGCAAAACGAAACGCGAATCAAAGCAAACAACATCAAAATGTCTTCTTATTATCAACTGATTTGCAAGATTCTCAACAAGCTGAAGATGAGCTATCAGAGTTTTTCCATGTAAAGGAGATCCTGAGAAATCTTACGAAGATGCGAGGATCTTGAGGGATGATGGAGGTTTGAGGATCGTTGAAGAAATAACCTGGAAATGGGCAAACGGACCTTTGTCGATGGTACTGATGAACGGAGGACGATCTTGAAACATTTTTTTCTGGAAAGGTTTGAAGAAACCCATGGCTGTTCTTGAAGTCGTTGTTGAAGGAACCTAGAAACGATCACACGTTGAGGAATGTTCTTCGCGAATCTAGATGATGATAACGGTTGCCTTGAAGATCTTGTTGTGACGGAGAAATCTTGACGATCTGGAAAATGATGGATGAATGTTCTTGCTGAAGCTTGTTTCTGGAGATTGTTCTTGAAGACGGTTGAGCCTTGTTACGAACTCGGATGAATCTTGAACGATTTCTTGATGTTTATTGTTGAATCTGAAGAAGGATGAACACATGGAGTTCAATAATTGTTGATGTTGATTCTGGTGACGATCTGGAAAATACGCAAGAACATTTGAGGATCTTGATGAGGATCGGAGAAGAAAGATGAAGACGAAGGGATGAACTTGGTGTTTTTTTTTGTTTTCCGGTGACCGTTATGGGTTTCTAGTGAAGTTGGGAAGAACTGATGAAGGAGATGATGAATCCGGTGAACGTATGAATATCCTGATGATGTTGATGAAGAACGGAGTTGAAGGTTGATGAAGTTGATGAAGAACCTCCGATGAACATTATGGGAAATGATGAACTAACGATGAATATCCTACAAAAATTGATGAAGATTTGAAGTTCTGGATAAACAACCGTCACCGGATCTTGATTGATGATTATGGATGAGGATCTGTGAAGATGAAGATTGGATCAGAGAAGATTTCTGGAGAAAATGATGATTCTGGCGTTTTTGATTTTTCCGGTGGAAGTTACGGCGGCCGGAGGGAGTTACGGTGGTCGGAGAATGGAGGTTACGGTGGCCGGCGAGATTGGGGGCGGTGGTTGCATGGCCGCCGGCCATGCAACCGGTGAGGGTTCCGGTGTGGACGCGTGTCACGAGGAATCTCTGCATGGAGGACGTGTGGCTAGGATGTGGCAGAGAGAGGGAGTTAGTGGAGTGTGAGGTGTCTGCGTGAGAGTGAAAAACGTGGCCCCTTCCCTTGATTCACACGTGGCTTCAGACTTTTATACTGCTGGCAATTGGACTCTGCAGAACTGGGCTTTGGCTAATTCGTGGATAATGAGGCCCAATTAATAAACTGAAGGATTAATGACAATGATTAGCATGAATTAAATGGACTAAACGGATTGGATTAAGACTAATGCTGGATTAAGAAGTTAATAGACTAAAACGAAAATGGGAATGAATTAAGACTAAACTGAATTAAATGCTAAACATGATTAGTATGAGTTAAAAGGCTAATGACTAATTAATTGCTAATGCTAATTAAGACTAATTAATCTAATATTAAATCTACAAAACAAGTTGTATTAATACCTATTAAAAGAAAAATATTCTAGTATTCTAAACTATCTATTTAATACCCAAATACAACTATTAATATCTATAAAACTAATATTAATAAAACTAAACTATTATATTCTAAAAAAAAAGATTCTATTAATTTCTATAAAGAGATTTACAAAATTAAAATCTATCTCCTATTTAAATTCTATTAAATGCCAATAATATCTAAAAACATATTAAAGCTACTAAAATCTAATATCCTAGAAAGGAAATCTATTTAAAACTATTTAATACATCAATTTAAATTCTAGAAAACCTAACATATTCTAAAAAATGATTAAAGACTATTAAAAGGATCTATAAGGCCTATTTAAAATATAAAAAATCTATTTAAATCTATAAAAAGGCTATTAACTCCTTAAAAATGCAAACAAAGGCAAATAACCAACATAAAAGAGAGCGTGAGACCAGATCGAAGCGAAATAGTAACCCAAACACCAAAAGACTCAAAAAAAATCACTGCATAAGCTGAAAACACCCAGGAAGCGTGCGACTTCCCAAAATAACCTCCGATTATCTGCACCGGTCTGAAATACCCAAAATGCGACAGCAGGGCTGTAATCCCGATAAAATCACCATGATTGAAGAAAATGTACTATATGCAGTATGTAAATGTTAATGCGAAATGCGTCGAAACATCGAACCAGATACGGGACCCGGTTGGTCAAATTTTAGGGTGCAACAGTTTGGATTTGGAACTTGGATTTTAGGATTTTCCATTTCACTTGAATTAACTTATACCTCATTTTTAGGCCATTTTTATCACTTTTTGCTATGAGCCTTTCTAACATCTCATGACCACCCTACTAGCCTTAAAACATCATTCTAAGCAACTTTGATGTTGAAGGTTTTTCCATTTGAAGCTTGGAAGTAGGAGATATGGCCATATGCTTGAAATGACCTATAATGTCCAAATGACCAAAATACCCTTCGCTTGCCAAAGTCATAAGTAGAGCTCCATAAATCAGATGAAGGCATACTATACCTTTCTAGAAAGCTAAGATCATGAGGAACAACTTTCATGTTGGCCAGAAATCCATTTGAAAGCTCCTTGAGGGGTAAAAGTTGCTTGGAAGTCAAGTAACTTTCACAGACAAATTTCAATGTCCTCAGATGACCTGTAACTTGCAAGAACCATAACTTGAGTTCTATAAATCTCCTTGATGTCTTCCACCACTAAAATTAAAGGTCTTGAGATACTCTACAAGTTTCATGTTGACCAAAGATCCATTTGAGACTTGTATTTTGAATTATCTTGCTTGGAAGTTTGACCTAAATCAGGAGATTTTACACAGAAAACCCTAATTTAGAAACTTCTCTTCTTCTTGATTTCTTTTGATTTCTCCTTGGTACAACACCACATCCATATCCACACATCAAGTAATGAATCCCACATTCTTCAAATAGGCCTTGATGCCTTTCAATCAAGCATTTGACCTAGGGTTGACCCAGATGAAACCCTAGTTGACTGTCTTCAACTGTAGCTCTTGTAATCACACTAATGACTTGCTTCACTCTCAAAATGACCCTCTTGGTCTTCCATGATGTCTATGCACATTCCATGCTCTCAATTCATAGCTCACAACTCCTTGGATGATCTTCAAATACCCTCAAGATAGGAGAGACCCACTGGTTGACCTGCTAACTTTTCAAAGCTTCAACTTCTTTCTTGGATACCTGAACAATCTTAAACTTGAATAATACCCTCTTGGTAGGCTCATAGAAACAAGAATGGCACTTGGTCCCTTGTTATATGGCTTGCCCATGCTATGTTATGCAAATGAATGAACTATGTACATGCTCTAGTATGCAAATGATAAAGCCATGAAACATAAAATCAGGTGAAATAAGTTGGTCAAATTTTAGGGTGCAACAGCTTCCCCTATTCAAGCGGCTTGGACCCGACTGGGTGAAGAGCACAGCCTTCAGACAATCGAGGTACGAGACGGTTGAATACTAATAAAACCCGGAAATTTGCCAACTGCAAAAATAAACTGTACAAAAGTAAACGACACCACTGCTTGGGAAAAAACATTCCAAAGAACCGAATCTTGGTTATTACAGCAACAACCACCCAATCATCTGATAAAACCACAGACCTTGACCGACCACCTCTGTTGGGGTAACTTGGAAATGTCGGAACCTGAGTGTTCAACGAGCACAAAATTTGAATCTTTCTACGCAATTTGCCGGAGTCTGAGCCCTCAATGCAATAACAGGATCACAAAAAAAAATGAATATCTATCGGAGTCGGGATGCTCAACGTAATAACTGGGACCAAAATGCTTGACAAACTATAGGAGCCCGGATACTTAACGTAAACAACAATCGGAGCCACAAACTCAACGAACAACCATTATCGGAGTCGGAACACTCAACTAACAAACATCATTAATAATCGGAGTCGGAAAACTCAACAAAAACATCGGAGCCGGAACACTCAACGAACAACCGGAGCCAACACGCTCAACGTCGCCTCTATCGGAGCCAACAAACTCAACGAACAACCGTTAATCATCGGAATCAGAACACTCAACGAACAAACATCGGAGCTGGAAAACTCAACGAACAACCATCATCGGAGTCGTAGAACTCAACGAACAAACATCATCAATTATCGGAGTCGGAACACTCAACGAACAACCATCATCGGAGTCGGAGAACTCAATGAACAAACATCATCAATTATCGGAGTCGGAACACTCAACGAACAAACATCGGAGCCGGAAAACTCAACGAACAACCATCATCGGAGTCGTAGAACTCAATGAACAAACGTCATCAATTATCGGAGTCGGAACACTCAACGAACAACCATCATCGGAGTCGGAGAACTCAACGAACAAACATCATCAATTATCGGAGTCGGAACACTCAACGAACAAACATCGGAGTTGGAAAACTCAACAAACAACCGGAGCCAGCACGCTCAACGTCACATCTATCGGAGCCAGCAAACTCAACGAACAACCGTCAATCATCGGAGTCAGAACACTCAACGAACAAACATCGGAGCCGGAAAACTCAACGAACAACCATCATCGGAGTCGGGGAACTCAACGAACAAACATCATCAATTATCGGAGTCGGAACACTCAACGAACAACCATCATCGGAGTCGGAGAACTCAACGAACAAACATCATCAATTATCGGAGTCGGAAAACTCAACGAACAACCATCATCGGAGTCGGAGAACTCAACGAACAAACATCATCAATTATCGGAGTCGGAACACTCAACGAACAAACATCGGAGCCGGAAAACTCAACGAACAACCGGAGCCAGCACGCTCAACGTCACATCTATCGGAGCCAGCAAACTTAACGAACAACCGTCAATCATCGGAGTCAGAACACTCAACAAACAAACATCGGAGCCGGAAAACTCAACGAACAACCATCATCGGAGTCGGAGAACTCAACGAACAAACATCATCAATTATCGGAGTCGGAACACTCAACGAACAATCATCATCGGAGTCGGAGAACTCAACGAACAACCGGAGCCAGCACGCTCAATGTCACATCTATCGGAGCCAGCAAACTCAATGAACAACCGTCAATCATCGGAGTCAGAACACTCAACGAACAAACATCGAAGCCGGAAAACTCAACGAACAACCATCATCGGAGTCGGGGAACTCAACGAACAAACATCATCAATTATCGGAGTCGGAACACTCAACGAACAACCATCATCGGAGTCGGAGAACTCAACGAACAAACATCATCAATTATCAGAGTCGGACCACTCAACAAACAAACATCGGAGCCGAAAAACTCAACGAACAACCGGAGCCAGCACGCTCAACGTCACATCTATCGGAGCCAGCAAACTCAACGAACAACCATATCGTAGCATAGTCTACTGGGGATACTCTAGAAAATAACCGCCCAACACCTGTATCGATACCAAGTGACCACTTCTGAAATTTGATTTTATGAAAGCCACGTGCCAATGCACAACAAACTTGAAGAAAACATCCCGCTGACCGGGTACAACAACGCCTCAATTGGCAACTCTGTGGGGGATATAATAAACTGAACTACATCACACGTCTCCTGGCGAGACCTCGATTGTCTAGCAACATCTGAGCTTTAGAACTCCATACTCCTATTGAGAACCACACCTGAAAGCAAAAGGTCAACCAACCTGATCGATGCTTCAAAATGCATATGTTTGGCAATGGCGTAATGCTCCATACAGTATGGAAATGCTACGCGTTTTTTTTTTGTAGATGCAAATATGGCACTATATGCCGATGCAAATATGACACTATATGCCGATGCAAATACGACACTATATGCCGATGCAAATGCAGGCTCGAGCTGCTGGGAAAAGCTCTGACGAGCTTGCTTCATCAATTCTGCCGTTGAGGACAAACACCACCATGCTGGGAAATGGACGGGTATCACAGTATTCCGGCAAAATAAATGCCCGGACATACAAACAACTCTGCTGGGGAGAGCTTTAACCTTTGATTTCCAATGGGAGGAAAGAACCACACTTGCTGGGAAGAGAGAACTCCGCTGGGGGGAAACGACTCTCTTGGGGAAACTATAACTGACTCCGCTGGGGGAGAATAAAGGGCCCTACTGTGGAAGGGAATCTCTGCTGGGAAGAGTAGACGACTCTACTGAAGATAATAGATCCTCCGGGAGGGATATACACTGTCTGAACACAGTCTACAAACTTGGAATTACTAGTTTTTGGAGGCTAAACAACTCTGCTCGGGATAGAGAATCCTGTTGGAGGAAACCATACTGTCTGAATACAGCCTGCAATCTTGGGATTATCAATTCTTGTTGAAGATAAATGACCCTGCGGGGGAAAGAGGAAAACCATCTTTCTGAACCAATCTTGACTTGGTCAAACATCTCGAACGCCCTCTCGACTAGGGATTGCATCTGCGCCTACTTAATCTCTGGAGAGTACCACCTCCGCGGGGGGATATTAATCTGCTGGAGACATCTCTATGAAGATACTCTTCTGGGGCATTAATCTTTCCTTCAACAAAGGGTAGCACCATCTCAACTTCGGGGACCACGACCTGCATGGGGATTCGCGTCACTTGTAAGCAAATCTTTTTGTCAGGCCCCTCTGGCTGGGCTATGATTTTCTGATTGTCCGCTTTCTCGGAATTTTGCTTCGGGGATACTAACATGCCCTAGTCTGGATTCTAAAATACTTCTTCGAAAGGAACCCTAGTCATGACATTATCTTGAAATAGCTTGCCCCTGAATCTGCAACAATTTTGAAATAGACCCTACAGTCTTTGTATCCTGACGGCCAGACATGAACCGCTTCTACAATTTCGACCCTCGAAGAGGTGCTCCGTCAAAAATAGCTTTCGTGCTCTTAGGGTGACCTGTCTTGGTCTTGTAATGGCTTTGCCCCTGATTGACTGATTCGTGGAGCAGTGCCCATAGCCGCGAGAGATTTGTCAAATCTCGACCTGATTACCCCTGATTCTGAGATGGCTGACTTTACTGGGCTTAATCGATATAGCTTGCCCTAGTTCACGAAACATTTGGGCATTCTTCATTTTGTCCCGATCAGACCTTCCACTGTAGGAATCTTTCCTGTTGGCATGCGCTTACTCGCAAGTAACACAGGTTGTTCTGCATAAAAGATATATTAAACGCAATGCATATGACAGTTTCAAAATCCAAGTCTGTTCACTGGAAAATTTTTTGCGACATATAATGAATCAATTATCAAAATGTCAATATGAAAGCTGGTAAGAGGAACCCTTTTAGGAGTCATTTTTGATGCTATCTTTACCGAAGTATGCCCTCGGACTAAACCTGTTTCAATTAGGACTTTTTCGGGTTGTAACGTGGTCAGGTTCACGGTTTTGAAAGAAAGGGATAAAGGCTCAAAGTCTAATTTTAACCCACCCATTCGCCTTGATGTTCTCCGATCCTACGTTCAGCTAATTCGACCTTAGCGCTCACCTCTGGGAGGTTGAAATATAGGAGTGAAAGTTCGAGAAACTATGCGCTTTTGGAGTGATAGCCACTCACTTTTCGTCTTTGACACTCGGGGTCACACGACTCATATTTCGTTTGAGGACTTTTCTTTTGTAATCCTTTTCATTTTTATTTTCTTTCCCTAACTTTTGCCTGGACTTGCTCTTTTGAGTTTCTTTTGATTTTCCAGTCCAGCGGGATGCCCCTATTTTTGCCTAAGTCATTTGTTTTCAAGTTTGACTTAGCGGGCTTTTGATTCTTTTCGCTTTTCGTTTTTTCCGAACAAGTCGTGTGACACTGGTTTGTCTGACTTTTTGTGGAATAATGTGACTGTTTCACTCTTTCCATTTAACCCTTGTGGTTTTCTAGGCACGACCTCTAGAGGTGTGATTGATCCTTGTACGGACACTCCTTTCACGATTCGAACGCTTGGTCAAACTAACTGACACCTACCCTGCCCCGGGTTAAGATTTAGGGTTTTTCATTTTCAAAAAAGAAACTCCTACTACTGGGCTCAAAAGGGGTTATCAAGGGATTATCTTCCTTATATCTCCGGTGTTTATGGATTGAAACAATGCCTGTACCTCATCAACAAGTTTTTATCCAAAAGCATACAATCGGAAGATTATTCGTCATCTGTTTTCGTCATCCTCCCCAGATTCCTGCTAAAACAAGCATTAAGCATTAAAGAAACACAAAGAGTGAACACGACTAGATTAATTCAAAACATGCATATTTATTTCATTTATCATTATCAATCGAAAAAACAACGAGTCTTACAGGCGAAATTTGCAATTCAACAGGAAGGAAACTACAAATGCAAAGGCATGAACAAAATAACATGAAAAATACCAGTGTCTCAGAACTAGGCTTCTTGCACTTTGATTTATTGTTGAGTCAACCATCCTCAGAACAATTGTGAGAGGTAGCCTGCTGCTGTCTTGACCTGTCTCTCAATGGCCCGACCAATCTAAGGAACCCTTTTTCATCAGTTAGACTCCGGCTTGTCCGCGGTTTTGAGCCACATTGGGGACATCATTAGAGAAGTTGATTGCTTTGCTGTCAATCAAGTCTTGCACCTTGTGCTTAAAAGCTTTGCACTGTTCAATCGAGTGACCAGGTGCCCCTGAATGAAACTCACATCGCACGTTCTCGTCATATCCAGGTGGTGGCGCCCCTGTCAAGGGCGCCAAGGTTCTCTTCTGAACCAGCTGTAATCCCAACAAGGTTTGGAGTAGATCAGCGTAGGAAGAGTTTGGCGTGTCAAAATGTCTGTTTGCTGGCCGGACCAGATACTTTCTATATCCTTGTTGATTCTGCTGCTGCTGTGGAGCCGCGGGAATAGTGACACTAGCGACCTGTTGCTGCTGGTTGCCCCAGCGTTGATTCCTCCTTCTTCCACGGGAGCTGGACACGGAGCTCGTTTCCCCTTCTCCTTTCCTGCCACCGAAGGCTTTCTTCGCACTTACTGCTGAAGTAGGCTCACCTGCTTGGAACCTTCCTACCTTAATGTTATTTTCAATCTTCTCACCCATCAAGATTAGGTCCGAGAAACTGCCCAAGGAAGTATGAAACAGCTTATCATAAAACATACCAGTGAACGTTCCTATGAACATATCATTCATCTCCTTGTCATCCAAAGGGGGATGAACTCGTGCGGCCATATCGCGCCATCTCTGCGCGTATTCCTTGAAGCTTTCATCTTTCTTTTGGGACAATCCCTGTAACTGGATTCGATTAGGGGCCAAGTCACTATTGTACTTATAATGCGCCACAAATGCGTCAGCCAACTGCTTCCAAGTCTTTATCTGAGTAGGCTCTAACCCCATGTACCATTCAAGAGAAGGACCAGACAAACTGTCCTGAAAGAAATGCATCAGCATTCTTTCGTCATTCGAATAAGCCGACATTCTTCTATAGTATGACCGCACATGAACCTTGTGGCAAGTATCTCCCTTGTACTTGTCAAAAGTAGGAGCCTTAAACTTCATTGGTACCCTCAGACCAGGCACCAGTCCCATCGTGGTCATATCCAAGCCAGAAGCACTCTGATTCACCACACCTTTCATCTGCTCCTCGAGCATCTTGATTCACTGAGTGTTGTCTACAGGACCTTCAAAACCTCTGCCAGAGAAAACATCGTCCTGTTGATCTTCGTTCCAGTTACCATTATTATTACCAAGTCCATTATATCCCCTATTACGTTCGAACCCGGCCTGGTTCATCAACGGTCCTTGACCTCTGTTTCCGTAGCCCTGATTAACCGTAGCCGGCCCATATCCATTATTAACAAATCCAGCACCATTACCAATACCTGGTCCACCAAAACCCTGGTTGCCATTAACAAAGCCGTCATACCCATAGCCAAACTGACCCTCCTGGCCATCATAGTCAAACCCTTGGTTCTCGTATCCAAAACCCGTGTTTCCGCAACCATTGACACCGTTATTGTTGAGATCGCCCAAGTTGACGCCTTCGAATCCAGTATTGTTAACGACAGCTTCGTTACCCAATCCGGTATTACCATTCACCGCGCCAGCGGCATTGTTCAAATTCCCCATGTGCGGAGGATTCACTGCAGGTGGAGGCGTATGCATACTGTCTCCAAGAATAGTTTCAACATGTACTGAGTCATGGTCCCCATTTCCGTTTCCAACATTCTTGGCCAATAGGGGTTGCACCAGAGTGTGCAGGCTTTCCTGCCCCTTCGCAATAGTTTCCATCGTCTGCATAAACATCGTCAGCCTTTCGCGAATCTCCTGCATCTCGTTTTACATCTGGTCCATTACTCTCTTACAATTTGTGCGAGTGGAATACCGATGAGGACGTTGGCTTGCAATTCTGTAAACACCTGTTGAGATGCAGGAGATGAGATACAATTTCGAACCAGTACCTGCAATGCAAAATGGATATGCAATATGCTACCAACATACGAATGAAAATGCGAATGCGTATGCACACAGTCAACAGGGATCAAGTGCCCCGGCTGAGAAGCTCAATCTACAAAATGGGTCTCAAATAGACCTTCCAGAATTCCTCAATCCTGGTCTTAGACAGACCCAATACAAAGCTCCAATCCTAATCTCTGACCCAATAATAACGCCAATTTGGTCTTTGACAGACCCCAATAATAAAAGCTCCAACCCGGTCTCTGATAGACCCAAATACACAACTCCAAACAGGTCTCTGCTAGACCCTACAACTGTCCATAAATATCCTGAATCTCAAATCAAGAAACAAACCGGTATCTGAAGGTCTAGTTACCTGCATAGCCCCAAACCCTCTCACAGGTAGGTGTCCTAGTAACTGACAATGGTATGGCATCCTATGCGGTCGTCGGCGTCATAGACTTTCAGGGTTGATGATACGATTCCCAGAAGGAGTGGCATCATCAAATCCTGAAGAGGCCTCACTTAGCCAACTTCCAAATGATCGGTTCCCAGAGTCGACAATCCAACTAACCAGCAACCCGAGCCACCCAAAGGGCAGGACAGGAGGCCAACCAGAAGAACCTCGTCTGAGTGTGGATTTCGCGGGACACTAGGACATGCAAAGCACGTGCGCGCCCACTACTTTCCACTCTAATTCTAGGTGCACTCAAGCCCAGGTCCGACTTATCTCTCAATCATAGAACACCCGTCACACCCCAATACAGTAATAATAACAATAATATAGCTGAAAGTAAATGACATAATGTAAATCCATACAAAGCCCACGACGGGAAAACAAGCGCTAGGATTGACTCTCTTAGGGAACCGTTGGAGTCCACAGCAGAGTCGCCAGCTGTCGCTACTGCGAAAATCGGCGCCGGCTGAACAGAAGAGTCGCCACCGTGCGTTATTTATCCCAAAGGAGGGGAAAGGAAACGCTCGAGGTAAACCTACCGCAAAACGGGGAAAGGAATGGTCATCGCAACCAAATCCTGGATTCGGGAGTCGGTTACGCAAGGGGAAGGTATTAGCACCCCTCACGTCCGTCGTACTCGACGGGATCCACGCTTGTTTTCTGTCGAAAGGATTGTATTCTATCTACGCTGAAGGTCTGGGGTTAAAAGAAAATAAAATGACTCGGCAAAGTATCGCACTTTATGCCTACGTATTCCCGTCTGAAACGAGAAATCAGAGTCAACGTAGTTCGCCTACCTACGGGAAAGGAGGGGAAGGTTGCTCGCTAGGACATCGCATCCTATGCCTACGTACTTTCATACAGCATGAAAGATCAGAGCAAACGTAGTTCGGGCCACGTACGACACAAGTCTGTCTTGATTGTTTTTATTCCTTCAAAAAAGGTTTTTCTGATTAACAGTCCAAGCGGACAAAAATGACGTTTTGATGAGTTCACATTCTTTTACGGAAGAAGTGTCTTTTATTGTGTTTGAAATCTTATTGTGTTTTTCTGCTTGTTTTGAGAAAGAAGAGACAGAACTCTATCCTACAGTTGAAAAGGGGATCACACTAACCTAATGTTATCATGCATGGGTTAAGACCTAATGTCCATCATGCTCCTCTCTTGCGCAGAGAGAAACAGAGATCCTAAGGGGAAAACGGAAACAGAAACAATAGCATATATACAATAAAGCAGTAAAATGCATGGATGCAGCAATACAAGCGAGGCAAGGGAGTCCCACTCAACCTCGAATCTAGAAAACAACAGGTAAAAGCGAACAAAATTCGCTTTCAACCTAACAGGTTAATTAGCAAGCAATACAGTCAGGGAAATTCAAACAATACATCAAAAACAGCAAAAATAAACAGCCAACAACAGTCTTCATCAACATCTGTCTTCAAGTCATCTTCAGCCATCTACAAGCTTCAAGCAAGCATCAGTCTTCATCTTCACAGCCTTCAAGCAAGGTCTCTATCTTCAATCTTTCAGGGCTTTTCTTCAAGTCTCACTCTCCAAGATGAGGAACAACTAAGAGGATGAACTGGAATGTTAAACAGTTAGTTGACCACCAAAGGTGGCAAACAGACCGTTAACAACATGTAGAATGTTTCTCTCAAGAGTTCTATCTCTTAGACACTGTCACCAAGCCTTCCAAAGAAAGGGGGTGAGTGTCCTAGAGAGACTCTGCATCATAGAGAGGGATGGAGGCAAACAAGACCTTCCATGTTTGTGAATCAAGTTGCTATTCTAGAGCTCTACCTAACTCCTAGATCCTATACTCTTCAACAGCTGCCAGCAAGATATACTCTTCATCAACTCTGGAAATTGATCTTCATTCCTTTTGTCTTCAATGGATTCATCAACAAAATCTTCAACTCAAACCCAAACCCCAAGCAGGCCCAATACCCCACACAGTCAAATAATAACCCTAGAGAGGGCACACCACACAATCAATCAATCACAAGAAATATACTAATAGTAATAATAGAATAGGGGAACTCCTAGCATTTTCTAATGGATCTACTACTTACCCATAATACCCCTATAGTCCCATCGTTTAATTTGTCCTAAAGAAAACCCAAAAGAAACTTGTTTTGTTATACCTATATTATATTCACAATCCTAAGTGACTATCCTAATAGTTTCTAACTAAACTACCTAAAATAAATCCTAAAAAAATAGTATAAAAATCAGGGGGGCACCTAATATCCACATCTAGTTATGCTAAAAAGAATGGGATGAAAATCCTAAAGCAAACTCTCAAACTAAATTCAACAAATAGTAGCATCAACTAAAAGAATTAAAAAAAGCTATTAAATGTAAAAATATGCAAAAAATATGAAAATGCAGTAAAATGACAATTTTATGTTTTTATATTTTTCTAGACAAAAAATGGAAAATGGGAAAAAAAAGTCTCATTAAAAAATATGCATTTTTCAATTTGTTATGAATTTTTGAAGTTAAAAGAAATTTGTAGAAAAAATTAAATGAGAATGGATGAGGGGTGCAAGAAGTAATGATATTAAGTTGAAAATGGATGATGGGCCCAGACTGGGGGTGCTGGAAGTAACACGCCCCAGCCCAATGATAATTCAGAAAAAACATTAAAAATCAAAAGAAAAAAGATAAAATGGTGGTGCAAAAAGCAAGAAATCATAGTGCAAACGAGTGGGCTCGGAAATGGGGGGGGGGGGGGGGCGAATAGCAAATTCGTTGAACCCATGGGAAGCCACTTATCCAAAACGCTGCGTTTTGGATGGCTTTTCCTCTCCAATTTCATGCGTGATCTGGACCGTTAGATGGTCCTTTGAGTCAACTGGTCCACGCAAATCCAATGGCCTACATGTTGTCTTCTCCAAATTGATGTTAGGGTTTAGAAACTCCATGAACATAAGCTTCATGCATGCAACTTCATCTTCTTTGTTCTCTCTCATTTCTCCATCAAATGACACAATCCAAGAACCAAACTTGACTAGAATTTTATGTAGAATCCAACCATGCCAATAGTTTGTATTAACACTCTCTCTATCATTCTACCCGAACAGTACAACTCCATGGATCCAAACTTTCTTCAATTTTTGACCATCATAAAACTCAACAATCTTTGTATATAATTAATCCTCATGCTATGCTGATCACAACCAACCAATTCTCATGCATTATCATCCATTAAATCATGTGTTCTACCTCCATCAAGAATCAACCTCCATTAATGAAACCTCACTAATTGGTCTAAAACTCATCCAAATGAATCCTCTAATGGTCTCTAATAGTTTCACAACAAGAACTAATCCTAACCATGCCTAAAACAGAGTGTGGGAAAGATTTTGCATACCTTGACCCTACAATGGCAAGTGTTGAAAAGCTTTGAACCAGGCCTTGTGGATCTTCAAGAATGGTCTCTATGTGATGAATAATACTCTACTTGCACAAGATTTGATGGAGATGGCTTGTATCTTCAGATTCAAACCTTTTTGTTCTCTTGCAACTTCACTTGAAAAGCTCCAATTCTTCAACAATGGTGGCTCACTCTAGCATGAACATGTTCATGGAGGTTTGTAGTGATGATTTGTGGAAGAAAATGGAAGGGTAATGAAGAGAAAAATGAAGTTTCAATTCAATTTGCAAATGGAAAATTTTTGGTTCAAACTCTTTTCTCTACCACCATTAACATCAATAATCACCAACCTTTCACCAATGGAGAATGAAATCAATATATAGACTAATTTGGAAGGGTCTAGAATCATCTAGATCAATCTAGTAGCAACTTGAACTTTCATGAAGATATTTTGCATTTCACTTCCCACCACATGAGATATCATGACAAAATCCTTACAACTTGAGTAATTATCTTCATTTTCTCCTTAAGTGGTATTTTGGACAAGATACAAAGCTTAAACACCTTGTTTATGAAGCTTTTCCTTGTTTTGGTTTGGTATGCCATTATGCAAGTAAGACTTTTACAAAGCAACCCCAAAATTTAAGCCTCAAATCAAAATTGTGGCTGAACCATTGTTCTTAAAATGTACTTGGGAGTCAAAATGACCTATATGCCATGGTTTGGATTTGGAACTTGGATTTTAGGATTTTCCATTTCACTTGAATTAACTTATACCTCATTTTTAGGCCATTTTTATCACTTTTTGCTATGAGCCTTTCCAACATCTCATGACCACCCTACTAGCCTTAAAACATCATTCTAAGAAACTTTGATGTTGAAGGTTTTTCCATTTGAAGCTTGGAAGTAGGAGATATGGCCATATGCTTGAAATGACCTATAATGTCCAAATGACCAAAATACCCTTCGCTTGCCAAAGTCATAAGTAGAGCTCCACAAATCATATGAAGGCATACTATACCTTTCTAGAAAGCTAAGATCATGAGGAACAACTTTCATGTTGGCCAGAAATCCATTTGAAAGCTCCTTGAGGGGTAAAAGTTGCTTAGAAGTCAAGTAACTTTCACAGACAAATTTCAATGTCCTCAGATGACCTGTAACTTGCAAGAACCATAACTTGAGTTCTATAAATCTACTTGATGTCTTCCACCACTAAAATTAAAGGTCTTGAGATACTCTACAAGTTTCATGTTGGCCAAAGATCCATTTGAGACTTGTATTTTGAATTATCTTGCTTGGAAGTTTAACCTAAATCAGGAGATTTTACACAGAAAACCCTAATTTAGAAACTTCTCTTCTTCTTGATTTCTTTTGATTTCTCCTTGGCACAACATCACATCCATATCCACACATCAAATAATGAATCCCACATTCTTCAAATAGGCCTTGATGCCTTTCAATCAAGCATTTGACCTAGGATTGACCCAGATGAAACCCTAGTTGACTGTCTTCAACTGTAGCTCTTGTAATCACACCAATGACTTGCTTCACTCTCAAAATGACCCTCTTGGTCTTCCATGATGTCTATGCACATTCCATGCTCTCAATTCATAGCTCACAACTCCTTGGATGATCTTCAAATACCCTCAAGATAGGAGAGACCCACTGGTTGACCTACTAACTTTTCAAAGCTTCAACTTCTTTCTTGGATACCTGAACAATCTTAAACTTGAATAATACCCTCTTGATAGGCTCATAGAGATAAGAATGGCACTTGGTCCCTTGTTGGATGGCTTGCTCATGCTATGCTATGCAAATGAATGAACTATGTACATGCTCTAGTATGCAAATGATAAAGCCATGAAACATAAGATCAGGTGAAATAAGTTGGTCAAATTTTAGGGTGCAACACATAGTTCTTGCACTTAATATGGACAAATTTAGAAACTCATATGAAAAGAGCATGGGCATGAACGTCTCAGAAATTAAATTTCTCTTAATAACTTGAATTCCAAATTGTGTCAAAAATTTCTCCAACACCCCTTGATGACTTGCAAAAGATTTAGAAACGAACTCTTAAATCACACAGTTGGGCTTGAGTAGATTAATAACTTTGAATGTGGCCACAAAGACGTCCTTGAAAACAACCAACAATATTCTGAACATTCAGATTAACAACCTGTCTGGTTGAGCATATCCCTCTCTTATATCCACGGGAATTAAAACCACGTGCAAAAGCTAGAAGCGCACCTAAAACCTTCATGACTTTAAACTCTCTACAGCAAACATGTCTTCACAAAACAAAACAGACAAATTGGTTAAAACGGTTAGTTATGCATAAATGATTGACTTAGATGACATGCACAAAAAAATGCACAAGGAGGTGGGATCTTAAGGTCAAAAACTAGGGTGCTACAATTATATAGACCATTGTTTGATTAAATTTGATGGTGGGAGATAAGTTGGAAAATAATATTTCTTGTCTTGTGCTTGGCCGAGGTCTCACATGTTATTCGCTTGTTATCTGCGCCTTCCATGTTAGGTTCCATGTGTTGCTCCTTTTGGAGTTACTACATTATGCAAAATAACATGGTATGTTCAAGCTGTTATTATGAAGATAGGACACATGTGGGACATGATATTCTAGCAGGTGTGACACATCTGATCCCTGCTGCTGCTATTACATTGATGCATTTTTTCTATTTATATTCTGAGAGCATTTTTGGATTTGTTTCTGATTAATTTGTTGTTATCCTTTAGCAACCTAGTTAATTAGATTTCTTTGATGATTTATTATGATCAAATTTAAAGATTTTAATATTTAAATTTGAACTCAAATAAAATCAAATCTTATTGTGGAACTATTTTGGAAAAATAAATCTTAACAAAATCTCCACTTTGTCTACTGATCAAATCTTTTACCTATTGGAGAAAAGCCCTACAGAGGGATTCTATTTAACGACAAACAATTCCCTAGATGACGAGTAAGTATTAAAGATTCCTAGTGTTAAAGGTTGTATTTGAGTCCTTTGTTTGTGTTGCTTGTACAACACGCTAATGCCCTCATTCATATCATAAGGCATAATGTTAGTTTGTTTAAATTCAACAATATTTAAGTTATTTATTGAAGGTGATCACTTGGGACTAGTGAACGAGAGAAAGTGAGAGGGATTCTCATATTTAAGGGGATACCTAAATAGAAAGTCAATAGGATTCAGAAGAGGCATTGAACAACATGTGATTGTTGTTCCTATAAGACTAATTGTACTAATTCAAGATAGTGAATTTCCTTTCTTGTGTAGAGTTTCCCCAGACGTAGGTGTGGTTTCATAAAACTGGATTAATAATTCTCGGTGTCCTTTTATTTCTTTTTGGATTGATCATCCTGTCTATCATTATTTGTCAATTCTAATTCATGATGTTGAACACATTGACTTAAGCATCTGGTCCAATATCTGCCTCCTTAAGAAAATAATTTCAATTGACATAAAAGCAAGCATGCTGTTCTGTTTGGGTTATCTCTAGGAAGAATATTTTCTTTCTAAATGGACAACATGAAGGATGGATGACCTGTCGATAGACCACCTATTTTATATGACACTAATTATGATTATTGGAAAGTCAATATGGTTAATTTTCTTAACTCTATGGACAAAAAAACATGGAAAGTTACGATAAAAGGTTAGAAATACCCTATGATTATTTCTCAAGATGGAACATCAAGCTTAAAGTCAGAAGCTGAATGGACTGATGCAGAGGATAATAAAGTTCTTGGAAACTCCAAAGCTTTAAATGCTATTTTAAATGGTGTTGACAAGAATATGCTTAGATTGATCAACACATGTATTGAAGCCAAAAATGCTCCAGAGTTTCTCAAAACTACACATGAAGACACATCAAAGGTTAGAATGTCAAGGTTGTACCTCCTCACTACAAATTTTGAGAATCTGATAATGAATGAAGATGAATCCATCTATGATTTGAACATCAAATTGTTTGAATTGCCAACACTTCTTTTACATTAGAAGAGAAGAAGTCTGAAGAAAAGTTGGCAAAAAAAAATCCTATGATCTCTTCCAAAGAAGTTTGATATGATGGTCACACCTATTGAAGAAGTCCAAGACCTTAGCAACATCAAATTTGATGAACTCATTGGTTCTATATAAATATTTAAGATGACTTTAAGTAACAAGTCTGAAAAGAAGAACAAAAGTATAACTTTTGTTTCTAACACTGAAGAGGTTGAAGATCAAAGTGAAAGTCAAGAAAGTCTATTAGATGCAATAATTCTTCTTGGTAGAAAGGTTGATAACTCCTTGAAGCAACTGTACATAAAATGAAGGACAACTGTCTCAGACAAGGTGTTTGACATTAGTCCCCTGAGCAAAGGCAAAAGACTGCAATGATATTGTGAAGGGTTTGACCCATTATCAATCACTTGGTATGAATTTGATGATGAGAGTGAAGAATATACAACTAATAAGGTAATGGCTTTCACTAGAAAATATGATTGTTGTAGTGAGTTTAGTGATGAAGATATCTTAGCTGAAACAATAAAGAATTGGTTATTGAGTGGAAGGAATCTTGCTTGAGATAAGAGAAACAAAAGAAGACCACAAGTACTCTTCTTCTGAAAAAAGAGAAGCTTAACTTAATCATTGCAAGTCTTGAAGAAGAAGTCATGTTGTTAAAGTCCAAACTTGACAATATGACAAAGTATGTACGTATGTTGAACAATGGTTCTGATATGTTATATGAGGTCTTGGAGATTAGGGAGAAGAAGACTATATGTTTGACTACAATTTAATGAACAAAAATGTCAAAATTTCCACCAAGAAGTTTGTTGCTCCTTAAAAGAAAATTGAGTTTCTGATGAAGAACCACATGTCCCAGCATCCTGCTCAACGTGTGTACCCTCACAATAAAGGCAACAAGAAATCATCTAGAATATGTCACCACTGTGGTATATATGGCCATATAATACCATTTTTATGGTTATCCTCAACCTCATAGTCATATTTGTCACTACAGATAAAGAAAAGGAAGAAAACTCAAGCAAAAAAAAGTGTGAAAGCTCAAGGAATCAGTCACTTGTCTTATAACTCATACATATATTAGAGTTTCCTCTAGAGAAGATTGATATTTTGACAGTAGATATTCAAGGCACATGACTATTGAAAAGAGCTATCTTAAAGATTTAAAGCCCTAATCAAATAGTTATGTTACCTTTGGTGATAGAGCTAGAGGAATAATCAAAGGCATATGCAAATTGATTACTCCAAGTTTACCTTATCTTAATGATGTGTTGTTAGTAGAAGGATTAATTGCTAACTTGACCAGCATAAATCAACTATGTTATCAAGGTCTCAATGTTAACTACAACAAGTCTAAATGTATTGTCTTTAACAAAGACAAAAAGGTGTTATTATTATGATTTCATTTAAAAAATACATTAAATTAAATTATATTAATTTATTGTGTCAAACAATTATATGGCATATAAATTATATTTTTAACGACAAATTTTAATTATTCATTTACTAACATGAAAATAACAATGTGATATTAAAAAACAACAATAAACTTTTTGGATATTTACCACTTGTCATAAATGGTAAATATATATTTAAGTTGAAAAGTAGTATAATTAAATTAAACATTTACATGACTCATCTAGACCATCCATAACAGCCACAATCCAACGGCAATGATGTCAATCCGCGTCATTCAATCTAATTGGTTCACTCTGTTCCCATCTTACAATATAAAAACCTCGCTTCTTTCTCCACCTCTTCCATACTCTGAATATACTTCCGCAATCGTTCTCGGATCCAAACTTTCTTTAATCTTCAAATCTCTGAAACTTTATCAATCAATCAATGGCCGGAAGAGGGAAGACCCTAGGTTCTAGTGGTGCTGCCAAGAAGGCTACCTCAAGGAGCAGCAAGGCTGGCCTTCAATTCCCCGTCGGCCGTATCGCCCGTTTTCTCAAGGCCGGCAAGTACGCCGAACGTGTTGGTGCCGGTGCTCCTGTGTATCTCGCCGCCGTCCTTGAATATCTCGCTGCCGAGGTAATTTTCCATTCATATCTCTCTTTCACATTAAAATTCTCTATTCATACATCTGGATCTAGGTTTTCAAGTTTTCGTTAGGTTTTCTTCAATTTAATTTATCGATCCACCGGTTGTGTTTAGGTTTTGTTGAATTGAATTGATTGAAGATTTGGACTTAATTTTTTGTGATTTGTGATTAGGTTTTGGAATTGGCTGGAAATGCTGCAAGGGACAACAAGAAGACTAGAATTGTGCCAAGGCATATTCAATTGGCTGTTAGGAACGATGAAGAATTGAGCAAGCTTCTCGGTGATGTTACCATTGCTAACGGCGGTGTTATGCCCAATATTCACAACCTCTTGCTCCCAAAGAAAGCCGGTACCTCCAAGGGTGCTGCTGCTGATGAAGAATGATTCATGGATGGAACTTGAGTTTTGAAGAACCGTTTCTAAATTAAGTTATTTAATTGTATCTGGTTTTTGAATACAAAAACTGATCTTGAAATTTGTAGTTCTAGTTAGGGTTTTAGTTTATGATGTGGATATATTTATCATCTAATGCTCTTCCTAATGAAGAAGTTAATTGAAAATTCATATAATTTCTCATATTTAATGTCATCCATTCTCAGTATCAGTTGATTTCTGATATATTTATTCTTTATATTTCATCATTGACATTGATAAATTATAATCCAGAAGGAATGCTGTTCTTGCAATAAGAATCTTCATTTTTTTTAAAATGGTGTTATAATTTGTGTCTTTTCAATTTTCAATACTGTTTTTTGTTTATTATTGTTAATGTTTGAATTTGGAATGATATTTTGGATTTAGTTATGTTAATTTTATTGTTAAAATGTCTTCTGATGCCATTGTGATGAGATCAACCATATGAAAAATCTAATTCCTTCAAGAGCTTTAGTTTTTCAAATCAGACCACAGCTACCATTTTCACTAATGTTATTATATAATCCGGGATTGACTACTATGTGTATGTGTCACTTATTCACTATATAGTTCCTATTCAAGTATATGTACATTTTAAAGAGCATTAATGCTACGTGACTTCATTCATAAAAGATTAGATACACACAATCTAACCATCTTTCTGCAAAAAGAAATCTAACTAAACCATGACTTTACATACATTCAAGAATAATTGATCAACAACACAATCACCCCGTCCAAAAATTTGACAAGCAAGCAATCAATTAGTCATGTCTCTAACAATTCTATACAGTAAGTAATGACATGACAACAGAAAAATAGAAACAAAAATTGTTACAACACAGTTTCCAACTTGTTTCAAACCTATGGACTGTCTTCATCTGAACTAAAATCATCCACTCTCCTCTCCACCACAGCCGGAAACAACCGCTGACGAATATCCGGAGGTGGAGGACGAGTAGGACGAGTTTCCCGCGTTGACGACCCTTTAGAATTAGCTTTAGTTGTATCTTGTTTCACATTAGAATTAGCATTAGTTGTATCTTGTTTCACATTCTTAGAATTAGCTTTAGTTGTATCTTGTTTCACATTAGAATTAGCATTAGTTGTATCTTGTTTCACATTCTTTATCGGCTTCTTTGGTGCTTTTTGAATCTCTCTGCACACCTTATCCAACATTATTAAGAAATCGCGAACTATTACAAACAATCTCAGCCCTTCATCTCTCCCTGTACTCCCATGAAAGTAATCACCAGTACTCTTCACAAGAGCCATGATTTTCTTCTCCTCTTCTAACAAATTTGTGACATCAACCTCGGCTTTCTCCACAAAACACTTAAGTGTCTTATGGAACCCTTTATCGTTTTCTAAGTTGTTCACCAGTTCTTTGTTGAAGAAATCTCTTGTTTTTATAAGACCATAGCCTAATCTAGCTGTTGTGCTTGTCAAGCCATCCGCATCTAATGCTGCCGCTTTCCTCACATTCTCAAGATCACTGCTCAAATGTGAAACAACTTGGAGACCTATTTCGCGGTAGTGTTCTTCCGATTCATGATTAATATCTTCCAGAAGGTCATCGGTTTTTATACTAGAGAAACTGCCGCTCTCTTTCACCATTCGAGCTGCTCTTATTCCTTCTGTTCGCATTATCTCTTGGACAACAAAGTGTAAGAGGGTGATTTTCCCATCTACTCCTTTTACATCAGATAATTTTAGTAGCGTGTCAAGTTTGAATGCAAGTGCACCTCCGCGGAATGTTCCGTCGTTCATTCGGTTTCCTGTTTTAAGAACAGCTTCAAGAAGCTTGAGGAATAATCTACTGCTCCTCAGTTCCTTACAAGCAACCTGGTTTGATATGAAGAAATGAATCAATTTGGTTTTCATTTTGATAAAGAAAGAAAGAAGAATTAAACAAAAACACATATACCATACACGAATACTGACACTGACACGTAAACACTTAAACAAAATGGCGGTCATTGAATGTAACTACATGCATCAATGTCGTGCTTGTGTGAGACGACAAACAATTGTTGGACACCATACATGTTTCAATATGAAGTGTCGGAGCTTGGCAGTCATGGTCATCATATAAGATAAATGCTAAAAGTATAAGCAGTGCATCTTATGAGGGATCAAATTTAGAGATTCTACCTCTAAAATTGAGAAAGAATCCCGAGTAGAGGTGAGTTCCTCTTGAAGAGTACTCATGTAAAGCAATGCTTCCATTCGTTTAACAGCAAATGGAATCTCAACCAGAGATTTAAGGAACCGATCTGCAGGACCAAGTTGAGAAGCACTACCACTGAAAAGTCTAAGCTTAAGTTCTTCCTCTTGTGTTGGTGCCATCTTTATCAGCGTGTGAAGAAATTCTATCGGGAGCTCATTTCCTGATCAACCAAAAACATATTCAAAGCTATCATACATGTGGAATCAGAGACAATAAACTAGATACAATTTATTGATACATTATTGTTACATATTAAAACAGTAATCAGTGTTATATGCAGTTCTAGAAGAAAAGTCAAGGAACGGAAAAAACAGAACCTTCAAGTAGTGCATCACTGACTTCTTCTAGTGTCACATTTAATGCTTTCAACAGAATTGATAAATTTTGTGCTTTCTTTGACTCAATGATTTGGATAAACTGAGGTGGAGCATCACGGATGGACTCTTTCTTCTGTCCAGCTTTTTTCTCCATTGATGGAGTACTATATCCAAAAAGCGTTTCCATCATTTCTTCATTAAACCTGTCAAAAATTCATCATCAACAATAATATCAGCAATGTTAAATTACTCACTGGAAGGACAAGTCCATGAGGCGTCAATTCAGTAGTAATAATTTGATCTTATAATCTTAAGCGATGGTGTTCAAACCTCTTCAGAGACAGTTGTAAAATGACTTTTAGTACTATAATTAAAAAAGAAGCGATTCAGCACTCACTGGAATGATCCTGCTTTGAGTTGATTCCAAACCATAGTTTGATCTGAGTTGGCTTGAACCTTATCCCAGAAAAAAGGCTTTAACTTGGTTTTAGGAGCAGCATCATCAGCTTCACCTTCACCTTCTAAACTAACTTCAAATTTCCCTTGAACATTTGGTCCACTTCGTACATGTCTGGGACCTTTTTGACCAAATGGAGGTGGAGCTTTTGGAGGACCCCCACCACCCTTGGGAGGTGGTGGTGGTCGAGGACCGCCTGGTTTTCCACGTGGTGGTGGTGGTGGAGGAGGCTTAGGACCACTATTGCCAAGTTTCGGCGGTGGGGGTGGAGGAGGGCCACCACCGCCAGGCTTCGGTAGTCCGGGAGGAAGAACAGCGCCACTGCTAGGCATTTGAAGTCTAGGGGGAGGAGGTGGCGGCGGCGGATTAACGGCATAATCAAAACTCTTAACTAATGGTGGTTCGGGTGGAAGAGCATCTGGTCTTCCTGGAGGAGGTTTCAAAGGTGGAATTCCACTTCCTACCCTACCAGGTGGAGGTTTAAGGTCAAATGATGGTCTTGCAGCATCTTCTTTTATCGAGTTCTTTTTCTCATCGGCCAAAATACTTCTCATTGATTGAACTCCAAGTTTCTCCTCATTTATTGAAATTTTTGAGGAGTTATTATTTGAAGAAGAACCTGTAATTAAGATTGATGTACATCATGTCAAGACTAGTATATCCTCATATTCTTAATTGCAGTTTCAGTCCCTCTAGTTAGCCGTATTTACAATTTTGGTCCCTCTAGTTTTAAATCAACAAATTTATTCCCACACTTATTAAAATGAGACATTTTCCACACCTATACATTTCTGGTTGATTTTTGATGATTTGGCAAGTGAGGTACTCGTAGCAAAACCCCGGGGTCTAAAATCGTGGATTTAGAAGTAGGGGACCAAAATTGTGAACGAGGAAAAATAGAAGAATTGAAATTGCATTTAAATTTATACCATATTAACAAGGTGTGTGAGAATGAAATTGTTTTGCTATGTACCAACAGAGTAATCACTCCTGCTCATGCTGAGAAGCGGCCTTTCATCAGTTTGATTAACTTTACCACTTCCACAACAACATAAAAAGATACATGCTGCAAGTAAAAATGTCACCATTGCAGCCAAAGCCATGGCATTATAAGCCGCTTTCTCGTGTTTACTTTTAGAGTCAGAAGACTTCGACGATTTCTTCTTCGAAGATTTATCAGAATCACTATTACTTTTATCTTTTTTAGATGATCCATCATCGCCACCATCTTTGTCTTGTTTTTCTGCTAAGTATCGAGGCGAAACTCGACGCGGATATCTTGTGGATAAACCCTCCTGGTAAGCAGTGTTCCAATTCTTGGATTGATCTTGTAATGGAACGTTGTTTTTTCTCAAACAGTTAAGAAAACTTTCCTTCAACCGTGGATTGCAAGTATTAATCAAATTTAGGATGTTTTGTCTTGTAGTTGATCTGAATTCTGTGGTAACTTCATTGGTTCTACTATGTGATTCCCTTGGTAGGCATAAGCCAATATCTCCAATATCTTCCCTTACATGAATCAAATCTTCCATGCAAGTGATCCATAAAATCTCTGCCTGCAGTCATGAAACTATAACCAGTTTTAGAGTCCGTTCATCTAAAAAACGTTAAAGCTTAGTGGACGCAGGTTCACATCATGTGAAAATTTATTGAACTATACATATTTATTGAAAATTTAGTTGAGATCTGGTTGAAGTTGAAGCATCAATATGCTCTTAAATCACAAAATCTTTCTTGATCAATTTAGTGCCTAATTTGGCACACAACATTATAAAAGTACTCAACAAAACCATATTAAATTATTCATATGAAAACATTGCAAATATATGACCGTGGCCAATCCTCAAGAAACCTGAAGGAAATGAAATGTTAGATTCCCACATTATATTAGCGACATCTTTCATCTTACAAGCCAACATTGTAGAGTTGAGCCAGGTTCAACCTAAATTTTTGAGATAGTGTTAGAACATATCAAAGTTCCATCAGATCACTGCCCATTGTCAAACCACACGGGTCACATCCAAATGTCAAGTTATGCATCTCCGAATTTGGATTAGGCGTAACTCATTCCTACAAAACCGACCGGTAAGATGAGGATTGTCCCCACTTATAAACATAAAACATGCCATATCACTAACCAATGTGAGACTAAATCCACTCCTTCAAACCCAACACAATGAAGGTGTTGGAGGCTGCAATGAAGGCAAGCCAAATGCCGCAATTAAAACGACTAGAGGCGGACCGCAATCAACGCATGTGAAGGGGTGTATAATAAGATACATGAGACTTCCCTCACCGTACAAGCTGATTTTGTAGGGTTGAGTTGAGTCATACTCAACTTAAATTATAAGACAAAGAGTATCAAACAAGAGGCTACTATAATCTATAATGCACTTTTGTATCACTAGTATGTTACAAATTACAATGGCATGTTCACTTTAATTTGCCTCAAATATTTATGTTGAGGATATTAAAACAATGAAAGTTTATGAACTTAAAAAGATATCTAATTGCAAATAACTAGTGAAGTGAGTCTCACCGTATCCTCATCCAATAATCCAGAGGCGGGATCAAATAATCTGGTAATAAATTCTTCTGTTTCCTGGTTTTCTTTAATGCTGATAGCTGCTACAATATTGAGAACCAAAACAATGCAAAATATAGAATTTATGACACCCATATATCGTTGAATCATTACCATTGTGCTTCATTTGCTTCTTGCAACAACATCAAGACCCTTAAAATGCCTACATTGTCTTCATCAACCCAAAAGCTATCATTTTTCATTATCACTTTCTTGAAGGCACAACAAATACAAAACAAAATAAAATCACCGACCCATTTTCCAAAATTGCAAATTTATCATTGAATTGGATGATAATGTAATAGAAACTAATAATTGTTAGAATAATAAATTAAAAACCAACCTGAAAATTTCAAATGTGAATGCAAAGGGTTCACAAAAAAGGGTCTTTTTTGGTGTGTTTAAGGATTGTTTGATGATGATGATGGGAAAATTGTTGGCGCAAGAACCCTATGATGCAAAGGGCCGTCCTATGAATTGTTGAGGATTATTAGGAATTAGGACATTGGCGCCTACTCAGGAACACAGATTTTTCTTTTTAAGCTTTTCTCTCTCTCTTTCTCTCTTTTTCTTTTTTTTTTTTCTGCAATTTTTTTTTCTTGCTTGAAATTTTCTAATTTTTACTTGAAAATTTATGAACCGTAGCATTTTGAATTTGAGGTTCTTTATCATTATTCATTAACTCTATCTTTGGGTATCCCACTCACTCATAAACATAATGATGAAATCATTATTCATTAAGATTTATTAAATTACTTTGTAATCACAAATCTCCATTATTTATCTCCCATTTGGAGATATATATCTCATATGGATTATTTTATTTTATTTTAAAATGAAGATAGAAACATATTTTCTATTTGTGAAATTTTCTTTGTAAAAAAATGACAACTTAATTGAACAGGCTTGTTGAAAAAAAATACTAAATAGTATTTGAAACTTTAATACAAAAAGATAAATAATATAAGTTGTTATATTTTAGTATAAAAAAAGTTGATTGGTATCGATCTCAAAAGAATATTTTTTTATGGCACAACATGTATCATTTCTTTTTTGTTTTTGGGCACATTCATAGGAGCGAATTTGAGGAGGAAAATTATGTGGCAACCGATATTGAAAAAACATAGGCGAAAGTTATCTATATGGAAGGGCAAATATCTCTCTTTAGAAGAGTGTGTGATACTGATTAATTTGGTGTTGAATTCAATTTTGATTTACATGTTTTTCTTTTACAAGACGTTTAAAAGTGTGATTCAAGAGATTATTCGAATTCAACGGAATTTTCTTTGGGGTGGTTGTTCGGAGTCAAAGAAAATGGCATGGATTAGTTGGTTATCTGTTTGCAAACCAAAGCGAGAAGGTAGATTGAGCATCAAACATTGTAAAACGTTTAATTTCTCACTGTTATGTAGTGGAAGTGGAGAATATTGGTTGAATTGAGAGCTATTTGGTCAAACATTCTTGGAAAAGAAGATGTCCTAGAAGATTTGATCTGATTATGGCCGTTGTGAATACTTCAACGACTATATTTCTTCAGCTATATAAAAGGAGCAGAAGATTGAAAGATCAACTCAAGAAATAATGCTACAACAGCCACTGAGATACATAGGCATTTCATTCAGCTCAAAAGAGGCTAATCTGTTAAAGTGTTCTTATTCTTGTATAGTTTAAGAATTCTTTGTGTAAAAATGTGTTGTATAATATTTGAACACCTCTGATTATTAATCAAGTGTTGTTATAAGTTATTCTTTCTCTAAATAGTCAGTTTAGATATAAGCCTCTTGCCGCGGGTTTGAGCAGTGAAGTATTAGATTGTAGGTCTGGGCAGAGAAATCTTAGGCAGAGTGTATGAGCAAGGAAGTCTTGAACCAGGTCGGTTTAAGCAAGGGAAATCTTAGGATATGAGGATCTAAGCAGAAAAGTCTTGATCCGGTGCTGATTTAGCAAGAAATCTTAGACTGTGGTTTTGAGCAGGGAAAGTCTTATACTTGTGAGTATACGCAGTTGTAATCAAGTTAATTATAGTGGAAGTATCTTGCTTGGCAAGGGGACTTAAGTACTTTCAGTTGGAGATGAATCAGGATAATTATTGTGTGTTCTTTGCTGTTTTTATTTGCTTCTATTACATTTTCTGCTGCACTTATCATCATATTCTAAACTCCGGTTTAGAATCTGAACTTTGATTCAGAAGTAAAAAATAATTTCACAAAACACAATTCAACCCCTTCTTCTTGTGTATTTTTCTCACCTTCAGTTGGCATCAAAGCAAGGTTTGTACGTAACACTTAACAATAGTACAGTCAAAGGTCCAACGAGAAAAATATGGCTAATAAGGATACTAATCCCAGTTCCTCAGCAAGGGGATTTCTCTATGATTACAGTAGTTCTGAGAGAAATCATTATTATGCTAAATCTCCTGTATTTAGTGGTGACTCCATTGAGTTTGAATGGTGGAAAAACAAGATGTACACGTATATCATTGGACTCGGTGATGAGTTATGGGATATACTTGAAGATGACACTGAAGTTACTGTTGACAGTTTTGGTATGGTATCTAACATGAAAACTCTGACTTCAACTTAAAAGAAAATCTATAGAAAACATCATAAAGTCAGAGGTATTCTGGTTGATGCTTTACCACACCCTGAGTACTTGAAAATCATTGATAAGCCTTCTACAAAAACTATCTTTGAATCTTTGTGCTCTACTTATGAAGGGAATTAGCAAGTTAGAGAAGCCAAAGCTAGCTTGCTGGTGCAAAAATACGAGCTGTTCAAAATGAAGGATGATGAAGATATTAAAACTATGTTCTCTAAGTTTCAGACTCTTGTGTCAGGACTTCAAGTGCTAAATAAAAGTTACTCCACATCAGATCATGTTAAAAAGATTCTGTGAAGTCTTCCTGCAAAGTTTAGACCTAAAGTTACAACTATTCAAGAAGATAAGGACCTAAATATGCTGTCTCTTGAAAGTATAATAAACAATCTTCAGAGTCAAGAGATGGAACTGAATGGAGATGAGTCCTCAAAGAAACTTAAATCTCTTGCTTTAAGATCTGCTTCTGAAAAGGTTATGGATAAGCCCAAAAGACTTGTAAGAATAGTAAATCTAATGAAACTTCTGAAGAAGATTTTGACGGTAGATCTGATGATGATGATATGACTTTCTTCAGAAAATCTAATGAATACAAGGTCTACTAAAACTGCAATAAACCTGGTCATTTCAGAAGTGATTATCCTAATCTTCAAAAGGACAATCAGAATAAAGAAGTCATCAGAAGGACACCTTTAGAGACAAGGTTCAAGAAGAGTTTTATAGCAACTTGGGAATAATTGGATGATGAAGATTTAGAAAAGGAAGATGAGCCAATCTTGCATTGATGGCACACTCATATGATGAAAGGCACTTATCAAAATATGAAGATGAATATGAGGTATACTCTTACTCTAACTTTATTTCATGCGCTAATAATCTTATAGATTATTGCAAGGATCAAGCCAGTTGTTCGAACTGTAAGATACTAGAGTTTTTTTTTGTTATCTTCTCCACATGGATTGTTCTGATATGGGATGTTTGTCGTTCAATAGTTTACCATTTCAAGAAAAGGGTTTTCAAAGTTTGTTTCATATATTGTCACGATTTAGTAGCAAAGCTTTTAAATTCTAAAGTGAGGTATATCAAAAGTAGTTTTCATCTACCCTAACTAATACGTATTCTCTTAATCTTGCATGTGAAGTCGAATCTAATTAATATCATCCCGTATTCTCTCAATACCATCTATGTATAGAGCGGTGTCATGAGAAATACCATATTCTGTTAGAACACAAATTGGTTCTTAATATATCTCAATGTTTTGATGATAACAATAATGAAATTTTGTATGGAGAAAATATATACTCTAATTTTGTTAAAGTGTTTTTGTTTTAGATAACATAATAAATATTCCTCTGAACGAAATATTCCTCTGAAGGTTAAGCTACAACTGCAGAAGACTCTGAGCGTTTGGTAAAAAGCGAAGCTACAGAAGACTCTGAGCGTTTGGTAAAAAGCAAAGCTACAGAAGACTTTGAGCGTTTGATAAAAAATGAAGCTACAGAAGGCTCTGAGCGTAGAGTATAAAGCAAAGATTCAGAAAACTCTGAGCGTACTAAACTCAATGCTGCAACTACAGAGGCTCTGAGAATCAAAACACGTAAGGCTCTGAAACGTTAGTAACAAAGTGATACATTTGGATAACACGTAAGAGCGAAGATTTGCTCTGATCTAAAGCGCTTCTCTGGATGAACAGTTTGTTAAAATAATCACGCTAACACTAAGCTGCAGAACTCTGGAAGATAGTTACTCTGATAAGAAGAAAATGGAATATCATCAGAACTCTAGAAGAGATTTACTCTGATAATAAGAAAATGGAACATCATTAGAACTCTGGAAGAGAGTTACTCTGATAAGAAGAAAATGGAACATCATCAGAACTCTGGAAGAGAGTCACTCTGATAAGAAGAAAATGGAACATCATCAGAGGATCTGATGCAAGAAATATTTCCACATTCGTTCATTTAAAAAGATACTGATCAAGATAGATCCGTTGCCAAACTCATTGTCTACATCCAACGGTACTATTCCTCTTTTGTGTATGGGACAAGATTTCAGAACAAAAAGGATATCTCTAAACATTCCTCTTTTGTGTATGTGCACGCTATTTGAGAAATGAGTGTGAAGTATTAAAACAAGTCTTCAACAACAATTCAAATTAGAGTAAAAGAACATCATTCTACAATGAACATACTCTTTGCTGAAAAAGAAAATAGAAAATTCATTGATCTTCATTTTGTGTAAAATCACTATTGTGAAAAAGCTTTTCTAAGAAGCACTTAAGCACACTTTATTGTATTACTTTGTAAAAGATCCTTGAGAGACCAAGTTATGGTAAGTATTCTTGAGAAGACTAAGACAAGTTTCTCTTAGTGAAAAGATTGTAATCAGTTTTTGATTATTGGATTAAGTCCTCTTTTGAAAGAGGCGTAATCACCTTGGCCGGGCGGACTGGAGTAGTTTGAGTTTAAACGAACCAGTATAAAAATACCTGTTATTTTTATTGCCTTATTTGTTTTTGAAAACCCTTATTCAACCCCCTTTCTCAGTGTTTTCCTTACCTTCATTTGGTATCAGAGTCTGGTTCTGAGTGCTATCACTTAACAGTTACAGAGAAAAGATTCGGTTGGAAAACTCTTTGATTTACTATGGCTGAATCTTCAAACAACGCTAACGCTGGGTTGAACAACAAATATGAAGAGAAAGACAGAATCAACACAAAGCCTCCTATGTTTGATGGAGAAAAAATTGATTACTGGAAGGACAAAATCGAAAGCTTATTTCTTGGCTATGGTGCTGATCTATGGGATATAGTCATTGATGGATACACTCACCCCACTAATGGTGAAGGTAAAAAAATTGATAGAAAATCAATGATTGATTAACAAAAGAAAGACTTCTGGAATCACCACAAGGAAAGGACAATTCTGCTGAACGCTATATCTCATACTGAATATGAGAAAATCACCAATAGAGATACAAAATTTTCCCTTTTGTTTTAACCGTAACTGGATTTTGTTTCTCTGCATTTTGCATTTCTGCATATCATAGCATTGGTTCTTGAGGAATGAGATCAAAGTGCTTTCATGGCTCAGGGTTCCTTTTTATTGCAAGAGTTTAAACAACGAGCATCAGAGGCTCCGATATTTATTTTGCCAAGCGATTAAGCATTCAATTTTATTCTTTTTAGCAGGTTATTTTCAGCTTAGGAGACGGTGAACAGGCTATCTCAGGCATTCTCACAATCATAATATCCAAGGGCAAGTTTCAAAGGCTTAACAAAGCTTATAACATGTGGCAACAGATGATTACGCAAGTTTCCCTCCATTTGGCGCTAAAATTGACATTTTTTGGATAGGGTAACCGGTTACCACATATAGGGTAACCGGTTACTTCAAGCAAAATTGCCATGAAATTCAGATTTTCAGAATTGCAATTTTTCCAATCATTCTCAACCATTAATTTCACATGATCATCATTGGAAGGATCTAGAATTGTTTCCATTTTCACCATTTCCCTCCAAATTTCACACACTCCACTCTTAATTCCACTCCTAATTTTTATTCCAAATACTAATCCACATTCCAAACCATATTTTGATTCTAAACCTAGAGCTTATTTAAGTGAATTTGCTCCAAACCTCACAAAATTAACCTTCATTTTCAGATTTCACACTCATTCTTGAGAATTTTCTCTCAACTTTCTCTCCACTTTTTTACTCCTAAAACCTCCATTAAAGCTTTTCAACTTGAGTTCTTTGATTCTTCATTGGAATCATAGAATTCTAGAGCTAAACCTCCATTGTTCATCTCCATTATCTTCATTTTACCATTCAATTTTCGTTTGGTTTTGGATTTGAATTTGGAAGCTAGATTGGAAGTGCTTTTTGGATCATTTTTGCTTGATCTTACTTGATCTTCATTTCCACCACAAGGAGGCTCTTGGATCTTGAAGAATCTCTGGGTTTCTTGCTTGGATATGTTAATTTTAAGTGAATCAACACTCACCAAAACAAATCTCAGCTTTGAAGGTTGGCAATTCTAGATTTAATTTTATTTGAGCTTATTTGAATAATCACAACGTAGATCCATGGTTTTTGCTGTTTTTTTAATTCATTTGGATTTGGATTTTGGCGATCTGTGATTTTCAATGTTTGATTATGTTTACGTGATGCTTGATCACTGTTTCATGATGATAATTTCGTGCTTGATTGGTATCATGTTCATATGGATGATTGGATAAGCTGTTGGATGCTATAAACTGATTTTCTACTTTTGGTTTAGTGGTAATCGGTTACCTTATATAGGGTAACCGGTTACTCGATATAAATTTCACATTTTCAGTTGTTTTTCAATAGAGTAACCGGTTACCTTATATTGAGTAACCGGTTACTGTTGCACCCCAAAATTTGACCCCTTAGATCTTCATCATCATTCTAAGGTCATTTTCATTTGATTATCTAACCTTAGCCTATTCCAAGTTTGTCTTTGTTAAAATACAGGTGAATTAGGGTTCCGTACAGTCAGGAATCGAAGTCTCGACGGTTTAATCAGTCAATGTATTGGATTGATTCTCCATGAAACAAGTTTACACATCATCAAAGATACTTCATTGGGTCAAGTATGAATCCAATTTGAGGTCGTTACCCAAAAATCAAGAACAATGCAGTTCAGGATCCCTGATTAGGGTTTCCGATCAGGAAAAGTCAAATGTAGTTTGAATTTTGATTTAAAAGGTGTTACAATGATGTAATTATGGTCCATATGGCTTAGTGAAGTGCACTCAAGAAGTTTTAAGGCCTCAAAAGACCCGGAACATCAACAGTCGACTCGGTAATCATCGATCGATCGTTCGGTTGACCGAAAAGTCAACTCTTCAACCATAAGGAATTTGACCTTAAAGTATGAAGCAAAAATGTTCCTAGAAATATAGTACACCTATCCATGAAGTTTCATGACCATTGGATTAAGGATTGGAGAGTAATTGAAAAATCGGGAAATTAGGGTTTTGACAGGGGCAAGACCATAACTTCCTAACCACACATCCAATTGTGTTGGTTCAAAGCTTGTTGGAAAGGTATTGACAAGTCCTACAAAAGTATCACAGTGGTCCATGGGCATAAAATGAGTAGATTGGGAGTTATGATCAAAATCATTACAAGAGGGGAAAACACTTAGAAAATTTCTAAGTTTCTGGCCTTTTTAGGCATGTTTTCAGCCAACTTTGAGGGGATTTTTGACCTAGTTCCACTTGGAATTTGAAAATTTCAAAAAAATGAAAGTTTTAGATCTCCATGAGGGATTTCCAAAAAGTTATAGAAGTCTTACATAGCCCTTGTGAGCTGAGAGTTTCGAATGGAGCAAGTTGGGCTTGTGCACTAGTTTGTCAACTTGTCAAAACCCAACATGGACTTGATTTCCAACTATGCACTTCATCTCTAACCATGAGAAAGCAGCTGATGTGATGTGTTAGAGGGAGGATTGAATCAAATCTAAAGGAAATCAAAGCAAAACCAAGAATCCATCCATAATCCATTTGTTTAATATAAAAAGTACAAAAGTACATATGAGAGAGAACATTGGGTTTGATGCAGCTAGAGAGCTTGCCTTGGAACTTATATGGTCAGCACAACCAGCTCAAAGATAGATGTTATTAAGGATAATAACCAATGGAAAGAATCTAAAACCAGCAAATGCAAAGCACCATTTGAAACTCCTAAGTTTTTTCCCACCAAAATGCAATTTGCTTGGCCAAATACCAATTCTGCCCCAACCTTCCTTGGCCTATAAAAAGAGGTTTCATTCCACTCTTAAAATCACACCAGAGCCCTTTAAAAACCAAGAGAAAATCAAGCTCTCACTCTTGCCTCTCTTTACTTGTAAGTGAAGAAAGTCACAAAATCACCAAAATTGCCTTGTTGCAAGTTTCACACCAGCATCACTTCTAGCCATGAAACCACCATAAAAACCATTCACACAAATTTAAAATCATCATTAGAAGGTGTCTCAACCTTTGTTTCCATCAAAAACTTCACAAAACCAAAAGTCAACTTCTCACACCCATTAGTTTGACTTTTCTGCACAAAGTGATAAAACTCACTGCATAAAACAGTTTGAACCACTTTGACACTTTGAAAACCTTCCATTTGTGTTATACCAAATGTCCATAGTCTCCAACCACAGCTGGAACTTTATTTGCCCCAACTGTCCACAAGGTTGCTTTCTTTCTTCAAGAAGAAGTAGCTCTCACAAGTGTGCTCAAGGGGAAGAATCTCTGGTTTTCTTGACAGCTAGCATAGTAAGGAAAGACTACAAGAGGTATATCCTTATAAACTCATCCATTAAATATGCATCATTATGTATTGTTTGGTTTTGTTGAAAAGCTTGTACATTGCCATGTTGAAGTAGTTTGTTAACTATGCTGTCAAATATGTGTGAAACCTATACCATATATGGTTGTAATTGAAATGTCATTTAGTTTAGTGAGTATGTTGTTGAATATATGATAGATCTAACATTGTTATGTTGGATGAGCACCAAACCATTTTGAAAATTATCAAGGCCTAGGTTTAGTGATTTGAACTTAGCTTTGTCATGATTGGTATTTGTGAACTTACATCTTAATGTATACTTGGATCTGTCAAGAGTTTTAAGACCTTAGGGCTGTTGTTGGATTTTATGAAAAGTTAGATTCATAAATCCACGTTGAAATGCAAAAAGTTGGATTCTTTGTATCAACATCCTAGGCATTGTAATGTCAATTCTGTTTAGCATCTATCCATAAGGAAACTGAGTTTGTCAACTCAGATTTGGTGGCTATCAGTCTTAGTTTCTCATATCTAGTTTGGTTTCCTTGTGATAGGTAGCGAGTTTCACTTTGTTTTGTCAGCTGAGGAAGGGTATGGCCAGATTTGGGGTCATGAGAATTCTTGAGCCAGTTGGAGATCTTGACAGATTAGAACTTCCTTGGACACTGTTAGTTTGATGCTGGGCCTGCTGCCCAAGTCTGTTGGAGAGTTTTTCCACATAGGTGTGGTTTGCTTCTAAGTAGGTTTGAGGCCATTGTTTATATTAAAGGCTTTGGTTTTGGAACTGTTGATTCTTGGTGAATCACACAGCTGCTGTTAGAATCCATGGTGAGACATTTAAGTTGTTAATTCTTTATAGTGACATCCTGCATTGTAATAGCAATGGTTGGTTCTTTCTATTATTAAGGGCGCGTGTGTGTGTGTGGGGGGGGGGGGGGGGGGGGAGGCTGACTATTGCAGTCATCTTTTTACAGTTTGGCAAGATTGTTGTGTGCCTCAGAATGGCTAGGTCTTTGAAAATAGGTTCTTCTTGGGATTGCTTGCTGTTTAGCCTTTAGGGATTTGTTGGTGTTTTAAATAGGCCAGGGATATGTGGTCTTTTACTGGTGTGGCATGATAAGGGGAGGACTGCCATCATTTAAATCTGTTTGAATTCATGAAGTTCCAGTTTGTTAATTTATTACTTTGATACTCAGCCTACTATCCAAGCATGATAAAGGGTTGACAAGCCTAGAGCCTTGTTCAATTCTTTGTTTTATCTGGTGCTTTTGATGCAGAACATAATGTTAGGATCTAGTAGGTTTTTATGTTGATATTTGTGAATAGGCATAGCCTTGGTTACACTGTTGAGCATACAACAATGCCTTCATCATGTGTATTATAGATCTGCCATACTTTGTTTGTTAGTATCATTAGCCATTTGATTAGAGGCCTTGTGTCAACTTTCTTTTTGAAAGTCATCTGTCTTGACAGCCTTAATCCACTTGCCAAATTATTTCTTTTAATCTTTGCTTCCTTTGCTGTCATCCCTTTATCCCAAAAGTTTGTTGTCATTGGAAAGCCTCATGTCCTATTGTTGCATTCATATGTATTTAAGTACAAAGATGTTGACATTTTAGATGATGCCATTATGCATGGTAATGATATCACACATTCTGTTTTAAAGCATATGTGTCTTGTTTTGTGCTTTGCTATGACTTGTGAGTCATGTTTGAACTCTGCCTTAATCTGCTTGTTAGCATTATAGGTCTTTGTTTTTTGCTATTTATGTTAAATGATATCATGATATCTTGCTGACTACCATGACTTGGCATCCTCTAGATCTTAGGACTTTTGCTAACAGATTATTTTAGAGGTTTTTATATGCTGATGTCTTTGAATCTGTTCAACTATATGTGTTTGCATTGGTGACTGTCATGAGGGCATTATCATGTAAAGATGTGCTGTTGGTTCTGTGTCCAAAACCAGTTTCCTTCTGGACTGCTGTTGAGGCTTATTAAACATGTTTGTTTGTTGCATAGAGCATTTAGGTATTAGATTGGTAGTTACTACCATTTAATGTGTGTTGCTATTATTTCATTGTCTAGTAAAGGCATGACATTTTGTTTTGATATAAAAGTTTTGTGTATGGACCCTCAGAGCAAAAACTAGGGCCTGTCAACACATTAGTTTAATGTTTGTCAACTTTTAACACCAGTCAAGCTCCAGTTTTAATCATTGCAATATGGTGTGTATGAGGTGCAGATGTTAGTTGGATTAAGGGGAGCTGTTGTCATAGACTCTTGTTTAAACATTAAATTTCAAAATTCACACAAATTTCACCAACTTGCAACACACAACATCATTTTCTTGGTCTGAGTTTTTTTGAGTGAATTTCTTTTTAGAATTCATTCAATACCATATTTGAAACTTTCTCATACCAACCTCTGGCTCTAAATACACATGTTTTGATCCTTGAGTTTCAAATTGCATTTCAAGGCTTTAAATTGCATGAACATTCGTGCTTTTTCATTATGTGCTTCATCTCACACAATGGTTGATATCATCATAATCCTTATAAAAAATCAAGCAGGTTAGACTCTTATTTCACCAAAATTGGTTGAGATTTGAGGAATTTGGATTGTAATCGTTTTTTTGACAAAATTGCCTTGTTTTGTTCTTACAAGCTTGCCCAGAATGCACCTTGTTAGGTATAACATTTAATGGGGTGACTTGATACAATGGATGTATCGCCATCCCAGTGGTTAATGCCTTGCCTTAAAAACCTCACCGGTCCATTGGACCCGAGTTCGACCCTCAGCGAGGGCAATTTTTTGCTATTTCATGATTTTTATTGGTTTTCAACATTTTCTTCCCTTTTTCCATCACCTTACACACGTGCATAGGTGGTTGAGTTGGCAAAATTTTGAGCCTGTGACCCCAAGGTCTTGGGTTCAAGCCTTGGGGGAGGCCTTTCTTATTTTTAAAATATTGGATTTATTTGATTTTTTATTTAATTATCATTAAATTTCAAAAATTCATAACTCCTTCATTTCTAATCATTTTTTAGTGATTCTTTTTTCTAAATTCTTGTATTAGTAAATACTTTCATATAATGCTTAAAGAATTCTAAATTTTTTATTTTAGAAACACTTTGCATTATGGGGAATTTGCGATCCGTTTTAGGGTTTTAACCCTTATATCTTTCAATCTTCATTTCAAAACTTTGGATATCATTTTCATTAAGTTTATTTTTGAAGTTTGGTTTGAAATTGGCTTGTTAGCATCCTTGCATACTTGAGTTTGACTTAAAATCCTTGCTTGTAAGCATTTGTGTTTAATCATTATTAAAACTTGAAAGTTTTCTCCCATGAAGTATTGAACTTCTCCCTTACGTTGTGTCGCTTGCGCGAAAATAAGGTGCCAGCATGACAGAAGATTCGCCACCTTTCGTTATTTGTCCCTCAGAGCGGGAAAGGAAACGATCGGAAAAACCTGACGAATAAGGGTAAGACAAGGTCATCGCAACCATTGTCTGGGTTCGGGAGTCGGTTACGCAAGGGGAAGGTATTAGCACCCCTCACGTCCGTCGTACTAGACGGGATCCACGCTTGTTTGTTCACTTGGACGGGTTGGTTATAATCTATCTACCTATCAAGGCTGGCTGGAAAAGAAAAGAAAAATGACTCGGCAAAGCGTCGCACTTTATGCCTACGTATTCTCATCAGAGAATGAGAAATCAGAGTCAACGTAGTTCGGCCTACGAAGGATTACGGGGGAAGGTTGCTCGCTAGGACATCGCATCCTATGCCTACATACTTCCACACTGTATGGAAGATCAGAGCAAACGTAGTTCGGGAAACTACGGGTTATTTCCTGAAAGAAGTGTTTTTTATTGCGTTTGCGATTTCAACCGCACTAGAGACTATGACCTGAGAGTGAATGCGTCGCATGTCACCCAAAGGGTACCATACTAAACATCCAGACTGTGGAAAAGGAACTCTCCCACAATCCTTTCTCAGATAGCTTAAGGCTCGTAACGTACGAAAGAAATCATTCATGATTACTGTATCTTAAACTGTTTTGAGATGAGAAGAGAACAAGCCCAACTAGGAGGGAGACTATCAAGTCCTACTGTTATCATGCCATGGATTCATCCTATGGTTGAGGTTTGAACAGGGAACTCCTAGAAGTTGTCATGCATAGGTTTCAACCTAAAAGTCTATCATCAAATCCTTATCAAAGGAAATGAGAATCCTAAGGGATCATGTCAATGATACACCAAACAGACAAAGCATCAGCTTAACAGTAAAATGCATGCAATGCAAGTGAGGGAGGAAATGTGTGTGGGGCTTCAGCCTCCACAAGCTCATCTCAACCTCAAGCCAGAATGGATAACAGTAATCATACTGAAATATAAACAACATGCTATCAAGCAATAACAGTAACCTGCAATCATACAGATAAAAGTGAAATGACATGCCATCCATGCTTGAGAAAGAAATCATCTAATCTCTAATCCTAACCCTAAAACAGAACTCTAATCTGATCTAAGCAAAGCCCTAAAGCAAAACCCTAATCAAAAGAAATCAATCCCAGCCTTCAAGCTTCAAAACAAGCTTACCAAAGAAAGGGAGCTAAGTAGGCAGACTCATAGTGCCTTCCTCAGGAAAGCACTAGGAGGCTTATACTCAGGAGTCATATCCTATGTGGCCCAACAACTGTGATTAGTTTACATTCCTCCTCAGGAGAAATTAAACTCACATGAAGGCTCCAACATCATTGGATACTTGAGAAATCCTACATGAACTAATGGAACTAAGTGAATAGACCCATAGGACCTTCCTCAGGAAAGTACTAGGAGGCTTCCACTTAGGAATCGTATCCCATGTGGCTCAACAACTGTGATCAGTTTACATTCCTCCTCAGGAGAAATTAAACTCACATGTTGGCTCCAACATCATTGGATACTTAGGAAATAGGTGAGAAGAAAGAATGAAAGTCATTCATAGTGCCTTCCTTAGGAAAGTACCATGAACTTCCCTCAAACTTCAGGATCTCAAACCTCACAAACAGAGAACAAGCTCCAACCTCTGGGTCTCTGGGTCTTAATCTTCAATCTTCTCCTTCACTAGGCTTCTTCAACAAGCTCTTCAAGACAAACTAAGCCCCCACAATCAATTCCCAAAAATAAACCCCAGAGACAGGCAAATATCACACAGACAGTCAATACAATCAGTCAACTTCAGAAAATATCTAAAAATACTAAAGCAAGAGGGAAAAACCCAACAATCATTTACAAGGGTCTATAACACCTACCCATAACATCCCTATATGCCCATACCCAAAGATCAAATCAAAACTCTCCAAAGAAAATGAATTATCTCACCTATGCATAACCTAAACCCTAATTAGGCACCCTAATGCTAACCTAACTAAACTAATCAAATTTTAATCTAAAAATCTTGAAATAAATCCTATCGGAAACTATGATTCAATATCTAACTATTCCAAAAAGAATGGCTCAAAAAACCTAAGGGAGGGTCCTAAAAGAAATTCTACAAAATTGAGTATCAAACTAAACCTTATAAAAAGCTATTTAAAAGAATAATATGCTAAAAATATTAAAAGAAAATAAAATGCCAATTTTATTTATTGATATTTTTCTAGACAAAATTATGAACATATAGAAAAAACAAGAATTAAAAAACAATTATTTTCCTATTTTATATGAATTTTATAATATGCAATAAAAATATAAAGGAAATTAAAATAAAAGAATAAAAGAAAATGGGATGGGGGGTGAGAACAGAAAACACGCTTAGTTGTTATTCTGGATGGGCCTAAAAGGGGGTGGTGCGAATATCAACTTCGCTAGGCCCATGCACTCAGAAAAATTAACTGAAAAAAATTAAAAGAAAAAGATAAACATTCGGTGCAATTAGTAAGGAATTTTAGTTTAAAATTGGATTGGGCCGAGCGAGGGGGTGTGGGTATCAACGTTTCCATTAAGCCCAGAATTCACCACTAAGTTAAATGCTGCGTTTTACTCTTAGGGTTTCCCTCCACTTTCAGAATTAAACTGGAGCCGTTAGATTGGATTAAGAAGTCAAATTTCTGGACAGATCTAGTGGCTGTGGGTCATCGTCCCCAACAAGCCTCCTAGGGTTTTCAATTCTCAGAATCCATGCACGGATTTCTCTCCAATCGTTCTCCCTGCTCGCTCCATGAAATTCAAAAATTTCAAAAGCAAAGATGCTATACTAATCACCAAGAATATGATGGTATCCATAGCTTTCACTAAAACCTCGCATATCTCTCTAACCAAATGCATCAAGATTAGGGTTTCAACATGCTCTTCTGAGATCAACCTCAATGGAACTCAATTCTAATGATCTAAACTTGTTCTTTATGTTACCCTCACCAATCTGCACTATAACATGATCACCAAAACTCAATACACAGCTTATTCTTAAACTTGCAAGAAATGGCACCCTGCCACGAAACCTCATGGAATCTCCTCTAAGTTTCAGAAAATGACCAACTAACCTAGTATGTTAACTTTTTACCTAGAATTCTGACAGTATGCACATAAATAAGGATCTATGGTGAAAGTTTCAAACCTGTCAAGTGGTGATGACAGGTGCAGTTAGGGCTTGATTCAAGACTTGTAATCTCTTCCAGATGCTCCTCCAATGGGGTATAGCTTTCTGTTTGCAAGAATTTTGATGGAAGGAACTTGTAGAGATCAAATCGTGTATGGCTTGCACTTGAAGGAAAATTTGAATATCTCTTTCTCCTCTCACTCTTCACCAATGGATTCACCAACCCTTGATCACATTGTGGGCCTCTTAATTTATAATCATCCATAGAATCACCTAGGAGCTTCTAGAATCATCTAGAAAGTAAAGGAAAGTCATGGAATTTCTCTTTTAAGGACATGTGGTATCATCTCATATCATGCCTTAAGCTTCTTAATTTTGTGTCAAAAACTCCTTACATGAGATATTGGGATTGAATGAGTGAAAAACAAGCTTAACCTTGCCTTATGCCAAGTTTTCCAAAGGTTCCTTATTATGCAAGTAACAACTTTACAAAGTAACATCCATTTTAAGACCTCAAATCAAAAATCTATTTGAACCATTGTTTCTAAAATGATGTTTGGATTCAAAATGACATATTGGATGACCTATTTTGGATTTGTTGATCTCCCAAACCAATTTCCAACTTGGATCCATTTAAGTTATAAGTCATTTTTAGGTCACTTTTACCCAATCTTGTAAATCCTTCCTACAAGATTTTTCAACAACTCATGACCACTTTTCTAGGCTTAAAATCCCATTTTGAACAACTTTGATGTTTTGAGCTTTTTCATTTGAGGCTTGGAAATAGGAGATATGGCCTTTGCTTAAAATGACCTATAACTTCCAAATGACCAAAATACCCCTGTCTTGTTCAAACCATAAGTTGAGTTCTACAAATCCTATCAAGGACTTCTAGTACTATATAGAAAGCTAAGAAGATGCTCTTCAACATTCATTTTGACCAAGAAATCATAGGAATCATCCTACTAGGGCAAAAGTTGTCTGCAAGTTGGGTGACTTTCAAGGACCCAGATTCACATACCTCAGATGACCTGTAATTTGTCAAAACCATAACTTGAGCTATGCACATCCTATCAAGGACTTCTACCACTCAAATTAAAGCTAAGGACAAGATCTACAACATTCATGTTGTGGGTAAGATGAGATATCAATCACATCTTGAGCTAAAACTGCCTGGAAGATGGGGATCAAATTAGGGTTTTTACACTGTCAATCCTTGGAAACCCTAACTCAAAACTTCTCAAACTCCTCAGTCATGATGAGTTGGTCTAGGAATCATCTTTGTAGTGTCTCAATACATCATCCCATGATCTCATGGCCCTTGGATTAGGTCTCAACCTTCTCCAAATCTTCAGCTGACCTAGGATTGACCCAGTCAAAACCCTAACTCTACCATTCATGGTTGAATCTTCTGAATTCTTGCACAATGACCTCTATGGGATTCAGGATGGCTTTCAAGACATCTCATAGACTTTCTCAAAGCCTAAAGTTCACTCTTAAAGTCTCAGAACCATCTGAGAAGCTCCCACAACTCTCAAGCTAGGAGGCACACAACTCTGGTTTCAACCAATTCCTCTGAGGATCTCCTGAACTTTCTGATGAAGGTATCAACTTTCAAACACTTAATGGATAAATAAATGTTGGTCAAATTTTGGGGTGCAACACGTTGTTGCGACATTGTTTGTTTAGGCATGATGCCTGTAAGTATACATGTCATCTTGTAAGCCCTAGGAAGCCTCATCTTTGTTAAGATCCCCTTGCCATCTTTGTTAAGATGTACCCCCGTCTTTGTTAAGATATGCTTTGGTTTTTACCTTTTCATCACTTTAAGTCTTGAAAGAACTTATCCCCTCGCTGATATTATAATATCTTGATGTTTGCTTTGGTTGTGACCATCTATTTTGATTGAAATCATCGATATTGTAATATATTGATGCTTGCTTTGGTTGTAACCATTTATCTTGATTGAAATCCTTTCTTATTGTAATATGTTTGCTTATTCTTGGTTGTAACCATACCTCTTATATATTCATCATGTTTGAATGTTTATGCTTTGTTAAGTTATTTCCCGAAATGATGGAACTCTTTAGTTCTCATCCAAAGTTGCCTCATCTTTTCCCTTCCAAAGGAAAGTCTCTCTATTAACCCATTGGGTCATAGATAGCTCAATACCCTTATAGGTCTGGATAGAACCTTCTCCCCCTTTTAGTCTGGATAGAACCAATAGGATTTAAACTCATAGGTCTGGATAAAACCTTCTCCCTCTATTGGTCTGGAAAGAACCAATTGATCCTTATTCTGTAGTTCGATCCCCGAACTACGGCCGCTCTGATTTCTCATTGGATAATGAGAATGCGTAGGCATAAGATGCAATATCTTGACGAGAAACCTTCCCCCTTTTCCCTCTTTTGGTCTGGAAAGAACCAATTGATCCTTATTCTGTAGTTCGTGCCTGAACTACGACCACTCTGATTTCTCATTGGACAATGAGAATACGTAGGCACAAGATGCGATATCTTGACGAGCAACATTTCAATCTTCCCCCTCCTTTTGGTCTGGATAGAACCAATTGGTCTTATAACGTAGAGTTAGGTAGAGTTTTGTTAACTCTATGTAAGAATCATGGAGATGATTACTTACTCCCCTTTCTTGAGTGTTCAATGTAAATCTAGAAAGTTTTCTTAAACTCTACACAAGCATTGTAATGTTTGTTCCCCTTTGAACCTTGATCATAATCAAGTGTTCTTTATCCCTTGTGAGGTGAACTACGATTTCTCTGATTCTATCCTAGTAAGGATACGTAGCTAGAAGACATGACGTCTTTGCGAGCAAACTTAGAAACTATCCTTAGGTCTTTACCTACACCTGCACCTTTTACCCAATCCCAATCCATAACAAACATTTAGCAAGTATTAGCATGCAAACAAACAAAAGGTTCCTGTATAGTACTACAAATGTTTAGGATGTGAAATACCTACCCTAGGCATAACCAACCATCGATCCCCGAATCTCTTAGCTTTGTTGTTACGTAGCATAAAAGGTCTTTCTTTATTTAACCTTTCCTTTGGATAAATTAAATTCCAGTTGTGAATTTAAGAATTAAGATTCAAGTTAATCAATAGCTTGGTATCACGATTCTCACCGCAACAGTTACCACTAAGGCAGAATGTGATTTTATTGCATTTTCTTGCTTGTTTGGCATCCTTTCCACATGTAAACTTCATGGATTGATATGATGAATTTATGTGGATTGTTTTTGACATATTTCATCATTCTTTAATGTTTGATCTTGATTCTTCGATGCACAACTTTTGGTTTCCGTTTTGAATGTTCAACATGTTCATGTGATTTGTTTGATGAATGATCATTTCACTTGTTTGTTTATAGCATGTTAATTGATTATCATTGGTGATTATGTTATTGAATATTATGATGCATGATTGCATTTGTTTTTGATTCCGCTTTGTGGCGTGTTTATTTGATCGTTCGATCGTTCATTTTAAATGGAAAAACATGTTGATCTTGATGATTCTTGGTGATGCAATGTTGTTGATCATTTATGATTGATTGTCAAATCATGTTCATACTTGTGTGATGTCTATCCATGATTGTTGTTTGCATTTGATTAATTGCATTCAAGCTTGCTTGCTACATACTTTCCACAACTGTCCATGCTTTGAACTTGCATGATGTCTTTGCTTTACTTGCTTGCTGTCTGGCTTTTCACACCTGTTTTTATGCTGAAACATGTGTTGTTATATGTTGTCTTGCTTGTGTGCTGGATTTTATTGTTGTCTTATGCATGTGGCGTTGTTGTAGCTACTGTTTTAGCCTTGCTTTCTTGTTTTTGCTTTTCCTTTGCATGCTCCCGTAGGACTCTTATTCCAATTTAATTTCCAATTAAATTTGGAGTAGGATAAACTTTAGGAGTTTAACCCATGCATGATAACAAGTAGGCTAGTCCCTTTTAACCTCAATCTTAGATCCATCTTTTGCATACTAACATTAGGATAAAATCTCCTTTCGCATCCCGACCTTAGAACCACTTTGCATGACAATGTTAGGGCCAAGTTTCCCCTTAAACCTTTCGTGCGTCTCTCTTCTCATCTCAAAACCATTCTAACTCATCTAATAAAAACGCTGAACATTGTACGTTACGAGCCTTAAGCACATGGGATATGATGAGTGAGGGGTCTCATCTCGCATGTCTAGAGTGTTTAGTGTATGTCCCGTCTGGGGGCGATATGCGACACATTCGTTCCTATGTCATAGTCTTTAGTGCAACGTGAATCACAAAGCAAACTAACTCACTTCACTAAAACTTACAAACAAAAGTCAAACCTTTTATCCTTCGGGATTATTCTTCAAATTCATTTTCAAAAAAGAGTGTGTTACTTTTCCGTTCTACTGCAAACAAGCATCGTCCCTAACTGCTGGAATGAGAACTTAATGTCGCTCATAAAAAAACACCTAACCACCCTGTGGTCTAGTTTTCCCGAACTACATTTGCTCTAATTTCTTATACCAGATGAAGATACGTAGGCATAATACAATGATGTCTTGGCGAGCAACCTTTCCGCCCATCACCCGTAGTTTTCTGAACTACGTTGACTCTGACTTTCCCATTGCACGAGGGAATACGTAGGCATAGGGAGGTGATGTTCTATCGAGTTTCTTTCTTTTTATTTTGTTCTCGTTTCCATTTAGCAGTAGCTTATAGATAAACACACCCTTTGGTTAGATAACAAGCATGGATCCTGTTGAGTACAACGGACGTGAGGGGTGCTAATACCTTCCCTTTGCGTAACCGACTCCCGAACCCAAGATTTAGTTGTGATGACCTTGTCTTTTCCCGTTCTTCAGGTTTTCTTCGATCGTTTCCTTTCCCTCTCTTTGGGATAAATAACATTCAGTGGCGACTCTTCTGTTTTTCCATTGGGTGTTTTCCCAGTTGCGACAGTATGATAAAGGTTGTTCTAGTTCTGATGTTTCATTGAAAGCACTCCTAAACTCTTACTCACCCAGGATTGCTTAAAAAGTGTTAAGCAACTATTTTGTTTCTGCTACTAATAATGCGAAAGTTATAAATCTGAATGAATTTGTTGATTAAAAGTTAAAGGGCATTGTAATATCAGGACCTGATAGTTTAGAAGTTCTAGTATCTTCATTATCCACGACTTTTGAATCACAGACTAAGACTGGTTCTGTAACTAAGGTTAAGAACAACATCGGTCAAAGATTTTAGAAACAAAAAGATTGAAGTAAAGCTAAGCCTTTTCATATGGCAACAGGACATGATAGGAGAAAACCTGTTAGGACTAACCCAAAAGGACCCATACGTGTATGAGTGCCTAAATGTCAAATTATCTTTGATGCAGATATGCCTAAAGGAAAGAACAAAAAGACAATCATGGTACCTGGACAATGGCTGCTCACGATATATGATAGGAGAAAAGCATATGTTCCAAACCCTGAATTTGAAGGAGGAAGGAGATGTGGGTTTTGGAGGTGGTAAAAAAGGAAAAATCATTGGTACAGGTACCATTGGTATTTCTCAAATACTTATCAACAAAGTTTGGCTGGTAGATGACTTAAAGCATAATCTACTCAGCATAAGTCAACTGTGTAATAGTGGTTGTGAAGTACTATTTAATAATAATTTCTGTTATGTTATTAATGCTGACAAAAATGTTATATTCAAAGGGAAAAGGAAGGGAAATGTTTATAAAATCAATCTTTCTGAATTGGCTGATCAAAAGATCATTTGCCTAATGACAGTGAGTGATGAGAAATGGGTTTGGCACAAAAGGTTAGGTCATGCTAACTGGATATTAATCTCTAAACTTAGCAAGCCGAAACTTGTTAAAGGGTTGCTAGATCTTAATTATCACTCAAATGCTCTCTATGGAGCATGCCAAGTTAAAAAGATTGTGAAAACCTCTTTTAAAACTAAACATTATCTCTACCTCTAGACCCTTAGAATTTCTTCACATTGATTTGTTAAGAAATATAGTTTGGTCATTGTTGATAATTTTAACAGATGGACTTGGGCAAAATTTCTTTGATCAAAAGATGAAACATATGAAATATTTAGCTCCTTCTACATACAAGTACAATCTGAAATGGAAGTAAAGATTCTGAAATTCAGAAGTGACCATGGCGGAGAATTTGAAAATGAGCCATTTGAGTCTTCTTGTGAAAGATATGGAATTATCCATGAGTTCTCCTCTCCTAGGACTCCACAACAAAAAGAGGTTGTGGAGAGAAATAACAGATCTTTACAAGAAATGGCAAGAACAATGATTCATGAAAATAAACTTCCTAAGTACTTGTGGTCAGAAGTAGTTAATATTGCTTGTTATATTCAGAACATGATCTATATCAGACCAATTCTGAATAAAACATTGAATGAGTTATTTAAATGTAGAAGGCCATGCATCTCTTATTTTCATCAACTTGGTTGTACCTGTTATATCTTGAATAATAAGGTCTACCTAAAGAAATTTGATGCCAAAGCTCAAAAAGGTATCTTTCTGGGATACTATGAATGCTCAAAAGTGTACAGAGTGTACAACTCAGAAACTAGATTGGTTGAAGAGTCTATGCACGTTAAATTTGATGACAAAATACCTGACCATGAAAATTCAGAGTCCTTGGTTCAAAATGATAGTTCTGTAAGAATTCAGAACTATGAAGAACAACATGTGGTATGTGTCCCAAAGGAAAAAAGTATAGATGATTATGTATCAAAATCTATTACTATTATTGAAGGGTTATCAGAAGCTGCAGAAACTGAAGTTACTCCAACTAGTCCCGTTGTTACTGATTCAGTGATTGCTCAAAATAATATTGAAGCCTCTTCTATACCAAAGAAACCGTTTAAATACAAAGCATTTCATCCAGAAGGGCAAATAATTGGAAATAAAGACGAGCCACTGAGAACCAGATCTGCTTTCATAAATGATCAATCAATGCTTGGACTTATTTCAGTGACAAATCCTACTTCTATTGATAATGCATTATCAGATAATGGTTGGATCATGGCTATGCAAAATGAACTAAATCAATTTCAAATAAATTATGTGTGGGATCTTATTTTAAGACCACAGAAGAAAAACATTATTGGGACTAAGTGGGTTTTCAAAAACAAGCTTAACAAACTTGGAGAAGTCGTTAGAAATAAGGCCATACTTGTAGCTCAAGGCTACAATCAACAATAAGGAATTGAATTCTTTGAAATCTTTGCCCCTGTGGAAAGGTTAGAAGCTATAAGGCTTCTTCTCTCTTATTCCATCAACCGTGACATTGTTCTCTATCCATTACTACAAAAAACACATACAATGATTAAAACATATATATTATCATGCAGGTCCGGCCGTTGTTACGTAGTGGGTGGTTGTATAACCTATAATCACGACTGTTTTAAATACATGTGGTGAAATGTCTGTCAGTATTTTTTTTGCCACATGTTTTGCCTAACTACATTTATAACTTTTATCATAATATACAATATTAAATATTTTAACACAACAACACTAAGAACAACAAGATTAATAAGAATAATAAGAACAATAACAAGAAGAACAAGAATAAGAACAATAACAATAATAATAACAACACCAAGAACAACAAAAGCAACAAGAACAACAAGAACAATAACAAGAACAACAAGAGCAATAAATAGAACAATAACAATAACAAGAACAACAAGAGCAATAAATAAAATAATAACAATAACAAGAATAAGAACAAAAATAAGAATGACAACAAGAACAACGAGAGCAACAACAGGAACAACAACAACAACAACAAAAATAAAAACAACAAGAACAACAACAAAAGCAAGAACAAGAACAACAACAATAACAAAAACAACACGAACAACAATAAAATAAGTAAGTAAATAGAATCGTTAAACAATAACATTTTACCTGTAGAATCATTAAACAAGAGCAAGTTGTAACACATTAATGGAAGCAATGTTTCTGAGTTTCCTTTGGGAAAGAAATGATGTTTTCAAGTTTGGTTTAATGGATGAGTAATGTTTCATAAATGGAAGAAGTTTGGAGGCTGAAGATGAAGTTTGTCTAAGTACGTCTAGGGGAAAAGTGAATGAACTAAGAGCATTATATATATCTTAAAGAAAAAGAAGACGCCACCTATAACCACAGTTGATTTAAATACCCGTGATGAAAGGTCTATCAATATTTAAAAAAATAAGTAAATAACCAAAAATGCTAGTGCTGCGATTTAAACCCATGACCATACACCACTTTTCATCACAAGTATCAAACAACCGTGGTTATAGGTGGTTAAGTAAAATTCATGCGCCTAAATATCACATATTACAACGGTTAATTGAATACCCGTAGTAACACAAGCGTTATTATATGTGTTTTCCGTAGTAGTGATCAGATGGATGTGAAAAGTGATTTTATGAACCGAGTTATTACTGAAGAAGTGTATGTCAAGCAACCTCCAGGATTTGAAGATCCAAACCATCCATACTTTGTCTACAAGCTCAAGAAATCACTCTATGGGCTTAAACAAGCTCATAGAGCATGGTATGAGAGACTGAGTATTTTCTTGCTTAAGAATGGTTTTGCTAAAGGAAAGTTTGACACTGCACTATTTAGGAAGACTCTTGAATCTATGTTGATGACATAACTTTTTGTTCCACTAATGCATTATCAAGAATTTTCTAAAATTATGCTGGCAGAATTTGAGATGAGCATGATAGGGGAATTGAAATACTTTCCTGGAATTAAAATTAATCAAAAGGAAGAAGGTATATACATTCATCAGTCTAAGTACACAAGAGAGCTCTTGCAAAAGTTTAATCTTGATGAATGCAAAGTCATATCAACTCCTATTCATCCCATCTGCAACTTGAATGATGAAAAATGCAGTGCTAAAGTGGATTCAACCAAATATCGAGGTATGATAGAATCCTCACTCTATCTCACTGCTTCCAGACCAAATATTTTATTCAGTGTCTGTCTGTGTGAAAGATTCCAAGCATATCCCAGAGAAACTCATTTAACTATTGTTAAGAGGATCTTTAGGTATTTGAAAGGAACAACTAATCTTGGACTTCTTTATAAGAAATCCTCAGATTACAAGATGGTTGGATTTTGTGATGTTGATTATGCCGGAGATAGAATTGAAAGGAAATCCACCAGTGGAACCTGTCAATTATTAGGTGAAAACCTTATCTCCTAGGGTAGTAAAAGACAAACACTCTTGCTCTGTCTACATCAGAAGCATAATACATTTCAGTTGCTAACTGGTGCACTCAACTAATATGTATGAAATATTAACTTGAAGATTATCAAATTTTTGGAAACAATATTCCTATCCTTTGTGATAACACTGTTGCCATCTATCTAACGAAGAATCCAGTTCAACATTCCATAACTAAGCACATTGAAATTAATCAACATTTTATAAGAGACTATATTCAGAAGGGTGTAATATATATCCAGTTTATTGATTTTGAATATCAATGGGCTGATATATTTACAAAACCCTTAGCCGTTTCCAGATTCGATTATATTAAGAAAAATCTCAACATGGTTTTTGCCGCTGAATAAATACTTATCATCTAAATGAAGTATTGGAAGAAAAATTGGATTCTGATGGCACTCAATTGATTTTTTTAAAAAATAAAAAATATGAAATTTCTTTAAGATTTGGTCTATAAACCTTGATTAGAGTGTATAAGATATCTTTCATCATTGTTTGCTTTATTTAAAGCAAAAAGAAAAAGTTTAATTCTATGCTACGTGCCTTGAATTAACTGTTGGACTAATTCTGAGCTCTGATAAAATAAGAAAATTTGTCCTACACTACTTAACAACTTTTTGAAATAGTGATAGTTTCCCTGCCCAGGGATTTGTCTATCACTTTTACTTCAAAAATATGCTCTGAAATTTGGTTCTTAAAAGGAGTGTACTGACAAAGGTTCTAATTCATTTTTATTCAAAATCATAACTGTCCAAACATTTGAAACATACTTGCTTATAAATTATCATTTTATATGTTACGTTACTGATCATGTATTCTTCTGATTTTATGCGTTATCTTCTATATAAGATAATCTTGTAAAATCACTATATTTTTCTTTTTAAAATGTCTTCAAAAACCATTAAAGGTGAGTTCTATGATCTAGACATTCTGAAGGAATACACGACTAATTTCAATGAACTAACGACAAGTAATCTTTCACAGATAGTTGAAGATATCCATTCCCAAAAATGGGAAGGATATTTTGCAATGCTTAATGGACCTATCTATCCAGATCTTGTGAAAGATTTTTGGGAAAATGCTCATGTTCATCAGAATGAGATAGATGTTTGTCAGATTCTATCTATTGTATATGGTGTTCCTGTTGTGGTTTACTCTAACATCATCTCTTAAGTAATAAACTGTGAGGAAGATAAAGTTACTATTGAAAACTACAGAAATAACAACAAATGTATGAACCTGATGCACAACATCTATGATAGTAGAAGACCCATTGAAAGTCCTTCTACTCTTACTCCTATGGAAAAATTATGGTACCAAAATATGGGGACCAATCTAAGGCCTAGAGAAAAGGGGACATGATGACTTTCTTCTGATGATAAACACTTCATTCCGTTCCTAGTCTCCAGAACTAAAATCAATTACCTCTGTCTATGTTCAATTATCTGAAAGAATATATCCTTGGGTCACGTGAGGAATTATATTTTCTCATTCCTTTTGGTAGGGTTATTTTTGTGATTTTTGATCTATAGGGTATTGTTGCTCATATGCAACAAACTGGACTGATTGACAAACTTGTCCCTGACTGGTGTTCAACTATGAATTGTTCAGAAACCAGTATTAATTGTTAAAGTTTACTCTTTCTCTTTTCTTTCTTTTTGTTGATGACAAAGAGGGAAAATGGATTAAGTTTTCTTTTAAATTGATTATGGAGTGAATTTGTTTACTACATACAGGGGGATCTTACAAAACTTTCTCTTAGAATGGATCTATTTATTCTATATAGGGGAAAACTTACAAACCTCACCTCTTAGACTTCATAAATAGGATTCATGGAGAGCTTACAAACCTCACCTCTAAGACTGTCTGACACAGGGGGATCTTACAAACCTTAGACTATGAAAGTTGTTGAGTAACAAACCTACTATTGACTGTTGAGTAATCATCTCAGAGTGGATCTAATTATTTTATATAGGGGGAACTTACAAGCCTCACTTGTTAGACTTCATAGATAGGACACACAGGGAGCTTATAAACCTTACTCTAAGACTGTATGACACAGGAGGAGCTTACAAACCTCAGGTCCTGAAAGTTTGAGTAATTAATCTACTACTATTTTTTTTTCCAAATACTTAAGGCTGTCATCATTAAAAAGTGGCAGATTGTTGAGAAAAATTTGGTTCATACCATGTATACTCTAAAGTTTTGATGATAACTAAGTATTTCAAAAATAATTAGGATTTCTAACTAGTTGGTTCATGTGTGCAAAATTGTATTTATTTGATGTAACTGGTTCTGACACGGAAGAAACTTTGATACGATTCTTATTATATACTCATGAGAGAGTTTGATCAGAAATTTACTGCTAGTACACTTCAGAAATAGAAGTGAGCTATGTCTACCTCTGAAATTGAGTAGTGTCAACTCAAGCTCTGCTAACACGGGATTCGAGATATGTTGATAATATCTTCAAACAATTGTATTATACTTGTTTCATGGAAGTGTTCTCTAGACAAAAACTTTGTTCTATGGATAATTTCTTGGAAAAGAAGATGTACTAGAATATTTGATCTGATTATAGCCATTGTGAATAATTCAACGACTATATTTATTCAACTACAAAAGGAGTAGAATATTAGAAGATTAACTCAAGAAATAACGCTACAACTACAACTGGGATATATACGTACTTCATTCAGCTTAAGAGAGGCTAATCTGTTAAAGTATTCTTATTCTTGTATAGTTTAAGAAATCTTTGTGTAAAAGTGTGTTGTATAATATTTAAACACCTCTGATTGTTAATCAAGTGTTGTTGTAAGTTATTTCTTCTCTAAACATTCATTTTAGATATAAGTCTCTTGCCGTGGTCTTGAGCAGTGAAGTATTAAAGTGTAGGTCTGAGCAGAGAAGTCTTAGGCAAAGTTTCTGAGTAAGGAAGTCTTGAACCAGGTGGGTTTAAGCAAGTGAAAGTTTAGGATCTGAGGATCTAAGCAGAGAAGTCTTGATCAAGTGCTGATTGAGCAAGAAGTATTAGACTGTGGGTCTGAGTAGGAAAAGTCTTATACTTGTGAGTATAAGCATTTGTAAGTTATAGTGGAAATATCTTAAGTGGTAAGGGGACTGGTGTACTCTCAGTTAGAGAGGAACCATGATAACTGTTGTATGTTCTTTGTTGTTTTTATTTGCTTCTATTACATTTTCTGGTGCACTTATCATCAGGTTCTGAACTCTAGTTCAGAAGTTACATTTTCTTTTTGCAAATACAATTCAATCCTCCATTCTTGTGTATTTTCTCACCTTCACGGATAAAGGAGCAGGTCGAAGATGAGTTCGTTTGATGGAGAAACAAGATAGGTTTTTCGGTTTAAGGTTGTTACCAAGCTTTTGCGTCTGTCATAGATAATGGAAGAAGGGTTGAAGACAACATAATGCATCTGCTAAATATGTTATGGATCACAAATGCACCAAGCAAAAATCTAATTTTCGGTTGGAGATTACTCTTGAATCGACTACCAACAAGAGAGGCTTTGGCTATAAAAGGATTCATATCTGAAACTCATAGCATGGTATGTCCAATTTGCTCGGTCGAACTCAATTCCATTGCACATCTATTTGTTGAATGTAGGATGATATCACTTGTTTGGAAACAAATTTTTTTGTGGTTGGATATTAACGGTCAAAATCAGTTGGATGTAGCAAATACCAAATTTTGTTCATTCTTGTCTTCTACAAAATGTAGGGTGAATAAAAAGCAAAGACTCCTCGTTTGGTTGGCGGTATGTTGAACATTTGGATAGGTAGGACAAATTGGTTTTTAAAGGTACGTCGGTTCGGGTGGAAAACCTTGTGAAAAGGGTCAATGTTTTGTCATGGGACTGGTTTGTAGCCAGATACAATGTTAAGGTTGATTGTAGTTGGGCTGATTGGTGCGTTAACTCGATGTACTGTCTTACCAATCCGATTGAAATTTCAATCTAGTGTTGGATTGACTTTTTCATTATAATCCTTTCTATCTTGTAAGGGTTGAATACTCCTAGTACTTCTTCTCATTAATACAAATTTTGCTTATTAAAAAAAATACAAACTTTTTTTCTTTAGTTTCTTTCACGGAAATTTTAAGAAATTTTAATAGTGCTTATTCTAAAGTGGACTCCCAAACCACTTTCAAAGAATTAAGACTTCCATATATCTAAAATATCATAGTTTATGACATTGTTACAAAATTCCTTGTAAATTGTCTCACGTCCTTATTGAATACTTTCATTAGTCTCTATCAAAGTAGGGACCCATTTGACAATGTAATAATTTACAGAAAATCATCACATGTTAAGTGTAAATCGAAGACGAAGAAGAAAAAATGTCACTTTTGAACTTGATTTAGAGAAGTTAGTTGATAACTTAAGATTAACATTGATACACTCTTATAAAATTCCTTGCCATGCATGGAATCCATATTTTTTTGAGTGGAGCTGCTTGGATAGCAACAAATTGGGTGATTTGGAGTAGTAGGAATAACATTTTGTTTGTAATAAAATGATCAATCTTAATAAGATTCTCACTTCGAATGGTTGGTTGTTAATTCAATTTAAAACTAATTTAGAATTAACTTATATTTCTAAATTACTTTTTAATCAGTTTATAATTTTAAATCAATTATATATTTTAAATTTTTTTAAAATTAAATTTTTTAACTTCACAAAAGTTTAAATTTTTCATATTTTTGAAGATTTTTGACTTTTTTATATTTTTGAAAAAAATCTGACTTTTTTATATTTCCAAAAATATTCGACTTTTTCATATTTAAAAAAACTCAACTTTTTTATATTTTTGAAAAAAAATTAACTTTTTTATATTTAAAAAAGAAAACTCATCTTCATCAACTAAAGTTGTTTAGAACTTAAATTGCATTAGTATATCGATTTGAAGGAAAGGATAAACTATGAGTCAAATATCATTCATATGATGATAGGTCAATTCTAAACTTCGTTGTCAAAAGAATTCAATTTTAAAAGTACCAAAGTTACATGAATAAATGTTCATTTTTTTTTTTACCTCTAACATATATTTGGATGTACACATGAAAAAACAAGAATTGTTACGTGAAAAAGTAAATATCTAGATAAATTACAGTAGCATATAGTAAAACATTGAAAAATAACAATAATTTAATTTAGATTGATCGCCAATCTAAAAAAATGTTTTCGTATATTTTCGAAAAAACTTTTTAAAAAGTAGTATATAGTAAAACTTTATCATATTTACGAAAATTTTTGACTTTTTTATATTTCAGATTTTTTTTACTCCCAATTAATTTTTTATTCTTTTTATTAAAAACTAATTAATTTATATAATTAAACTAGTTTATAAAAGAAAATTGGTTCTGAACCAGTTAATTTTTTTTACTCATTTTGAGCCCATAACATTAAAAATGCCATTCTCGATCAGCATTGGGTTAATCAAAATTTAAATAAATGGGGAATGGGACTTAGTATCCCTATATTAAGGTTATTAAGACATTGACATACACTAGGTTTTTAAGAATAAATTCAACGAGAAATTGGTAATTATTAGAAACAATGTTCGACTTCTAGCTAAAGGATATAATCAAGAGGAAGAGATTAACTATGAGGAGACTTATATTCCTATAACATAACTCAAAATTATTTATATATGAGAAAACTTATGCTCCTATAGCATGAATCAAAATAATTGTATGCATTAAGAAGTTTAAGCTCTATCAAATAGATGTTAACAATGTATTTTTTAATGGATTTATAAATGAGGAGATTATTGTATCTCAACTGCCCATATTTAACAATTTTGAGCCTTCCAGCTAAGTTTATAAAATGAAACGTTTTTTTTTATATGAACTTAAACAAACCCTTAGAACTTGATATGAGAGGTTAAGTAATTTTCTATGAAAAAATATTCTCAAGGGATAAGGTTGACACGAGCAACTTTATAAAACTTAAATAAAAACAACTTTTACTAATATACATTTATGTGGATGACATTACATTTGACTCGACTAACAACAAAATGTTAAAGGAATTTTATGAGTTGAAGCAATGAGAGTTAGAAATGTGTACAATGAGTGAACTGAACTACTTCCTAAGATTAAAAATAAATTGAATGGAAGGAAGAACTTTCATCAATCAATCAATCAAATTATTCTATAAAGTTGTTAAAGCGGTTAAATATGAATGACATTGAAAATATAGGAACTCCCATGAAAACCAACTTCATGTTAGAAAAGGACAACAGAGAAAACAATGTGGAGGTAGAAATGTATTGAGTCATGATCAAATCCTTATTATATCTTACAACGTGGAGGTAGAAATGTATTGAGTCATGATCAAATCCTTATTATATCTGCGAGTAAATATGACATCATATTTAGCGTATGTATGTGTGTTATGTTAATCTTCTCATAAGAAGTTTAATTTAAAATTGATAAATTACATACTTAGATATCTCTGTGTCACTTATAAGCATGGCTTTGGTATCCAAATAAGAGTATTATGGCAATCTGCCAAGTGTATCAGATCATTATAAGTAATGTCGTGGTGAATACAACTAAGTATCAAACATGAAGACTGAAATTAGTAATCAAACTCGTTGAACAAATTTTTTTGTTGGTTTGTTTGAGAGTTTGAATGATTAAATGTAAACTTTGTAATATTAATTATTAAAAGATTGTTAAGGAGGAGTTTGACTTAAATTTTTCTTATACTCCTTATTTGACCTTGATAAGTAAGTTACTATCATATGTGATTACTAATTTTCATGATTATTTAACTCTAATCTCTTAGTGGTTAAACCTTTATTAACTTAGACAAATTCCTCAATTCTTTGGTTAGTAAAAATATAAAGTTAAGTATTTAGATTACATAAATATATGAGCTTCAAAGTTCCACCCTATTCCTAGGTGTTAGTCAAATAAAATACCCAATTCAAAATATTTATCAAATTTACTCTCATTTTAAAAAGTAACTAGAAAATCTTCGTCACCACCACCATGTTGAGAAGCAACAGATGGGGAAACGTGCTTTTTAGCCTATTCTTCATCACCACCATCATATTAAGAATGGTTATGTTATCTGTAGGACGGAAAAAATAATGATGAATACATAAGGAATGAAAAAAAATACTGAAAAATTAACTAAGGTTCCTCTCCTCACCAAATATTTTCTGCCTCTGTTCCTTGGTGGCCGTCTCTACCAACAGTCGAGTTTCAAGGCGCCAATTCTTTCTTTTTGTGGGCCTTGTCGTCACTTCTTCATCCACAAAATCAATATATTCCCACAACTTAGTAAAACTAGTGTTTGAGCCTCCTTTTCCTAGGGTGGATCACAAGGCTTGTAAATATAAGTATCGAGGACCCTAAAAAACGAGTATCCCTCCAATACTTTGGAAATTTTTCCTTACACTTTAGAGGAAGTTCATTATTGAGAACAATAAGAGGTGTACACATAAGAAATATCTCTATGATCCATATGACCCTCCAGTATCACACACATGCTTTCATAAACATCATTGTTAGAAGGGGTAACCAGATAATACTTATCATTGAAATTATTAAAATTATCCATGTAAAATCCGAACATCTTCTTTCTTTTCCTAAAGAAAAGAAATACTTGATCCTAGTTGAACTTAGGTGACATGTGTTGTATGTTGAAAAAAAAATGTAAGAACGACTTCACAGTGGTGATATTGTTATGATATTCACACCAATGCTGAAACACCTTGACGTATGCCTAACTCACGAGGTGCAACTTCAAGGGGGAAATCTCCAAGTGATTCATCACCCCGTATTCAAATTCATTGAAAGGAAGCCTGAGCCCTATTATAGAAAATATGCAATATTGAATGGGTAACTCACACCTATCAAAACCACTACATAGTCTCTTGCTAGAATCAACATGTAAAACCGCTCATTCAGAAGACAAACATACGTCACAGTAAGCATTTTCTATCCAACACTCCTCACTAAAAATGGACGTCATCCCTAAGATATCTTATTCCACCCAAAGGAAGTGGCTTGCATCAACGGGGAGCTCAAGAGCTCGCTTCCCACTTTGCATCATTTAAGTTTCACTGTTATCTGATAAAAAATTACAATTGTGAGTACTGGTGCGTGATTGAGACTCTATCCACCATTTAACCTTATTGTCACTATGTTTGCGTCCGTTAAGGCACGTGAAAGCCTTAATGTATACTCACACTTTTAACTTGTCCCAATAAATATTATAATTTCCAAGTTTGAAGTGGGGATTTCAGGAAAGGCAAATCCATGGGCAGCTTCTCAGATGCCAATCCTCGCTTGGACCTCCACATTAACATAATTATTACTTCAGTTTGGGAGGATGTATCACTTATATCATCATCATTGAGTAAGTCTATGAATGCATTGTTTGGGTTTTCTATATTGACCATATATAGAAATAAACATAAGCAAATGAATGACAAATGAAGTGGTACCTTAAATATGTGCAGTTTTCAAAGGAATGAGGAGTAGAATCACTTAAGACCCAAGAAATATTGCACGAGTAGTCATGAAGATCAAAGGAAACATAAAGATCATTAGATTATGAAAATTGCAAGAAATATTTAGGGGTGTATGGAACTCTGAAGAGAAAGGAATAACTTACTGCATTCCCTCAATTATAGGCAATCAATAGCATCAAGAACTATAATTAATAATTAATAGAATATCGAAAGACACGATCAACAATCCAAATTTGACCTCGATTCCATAATGGCACTCTAGTATACTAAAGCACTCTAAAGGCGTCGTCCTTGCCCTAAATGTGTAGGTCAATGTGAGAGTCATCTCCAAAGTTATGTCTCAGTGACGAGACAATAATTTAATGAGAGTGTTCCAAAGACCACCTACTCCCACTAAGAATATCATTAGTTTCCTCCTTTTGCACGAAAAGCTCTTACAACGGTCACAAAACGTCATAATTGAACCCCTTTGAGATTAGTTTTGACAATTCTTCAACAATAATACTAGCTTCGTATCTGATACCAAGGACTTAGGGGGGACTCTTTCGAACCAGACAAAAGGTCCCATGTGACTGAACCATTATAAGGGCTCAATCCAAGATCCCACCCACTTAGACAAACGAACATGTGTACCTTCGCTAGGAGGCCCAACACAGAAGCTAGTCATTGTTCCCATCTCAACGATCAAAATTTATCCAACGGTCTTCCACATGAAACGTCGCGTTCATCAAGATCAGTTCTAACCGTTGCTCATATATATGTGTGACTTAGTGTCACGCCAAAGTGCAACTCCTATTATATAATTACATGTTTCTTTTCTCTAACTTCACTGACTTGTACATTAAAATACCAAACTTATATACACTCTTTTTCCATCTACCATATACTTCTACCTCCATGTGGAAGGCCTTCTAAGGTAGATTAAGCCAACCTACCACCAATTTTCTATTTTAGGTCGAACTTTTAAAAGCATACAAAAAGGTCAACTTATAAGCAAGTTTTTAGAGATGCTCGTAAACTAAGTCAAAATACAAAAGAAAAGATAAAAATAAATATTTTATAAATTAAAAAATTAATTTTCTACAACTACCATCAACGAATTAAACACCTCAATAGTTAATTCTCAACAACTAATTTTGAATTAAACATCTCAATAGTTAATTTCCAAGTGCTGATATTTTTTGAAGCCGATTGAACCTGGCTTATCCTAATCCTAATTTAAGGATAAGAACTAGCATATGCAAGTGCAAGAAAATCAAATGATGGGAGAATTTTATTTATAAAAAAAAGTATAAAAAAATTAAATAGACACTATTGGTAAAGGACCCACCATCCAAAGTGTTGTTAATATTCGATGGTGTAGAAATTATGACCTCCATCAAGTAAAGGACACAAAAAATTAATATTGCTTTGCTATAAATTAAAAGCTCGTTGTTCTTTCCACAAAAGTTGATATATTATATATGTATAGGGTGTAAAATATGCTGATTTAGGTTATGATTGTGCATCATGATAAAAGTCACCCATATTCCTTCCAAGGCATATACAAGATTCTTTTCACATAGCTTTTCTTTGTGGAGAGACACATCATGAAGAATCTACAAGTTAATGGAACTTGGTGTTAATAGTTCACAAATAGTGTAAAGCCAATTTTCCAAGAAAATGTTGCGGATTGTGCAAGTTATTATTGTAAGACTGAGTTTGGGTCCTAATTTATGAATCGTTTAAAATATTATGTAGTGTCCTAAAGTAGTTAAATTACTTGTTGCACAAGTAATTAATTAGTTGTGTTTCTTATGAGATGATTGGATCTTAGTAGCGAATGGAAGTTTAAGCCATGTGTTTAAACAACATGTTCACGAATAGAGCATGATCAAGTGAATGTTCAATTCACTCTAAACATTTTGTTTTTCAAGTTCTGATATGTGGTGTCTAGAGCATAAATGTTTTAGGTTTGAAACTTTAAGATTTATGGGTCTTTTTATTGTTCTTCTGCATTGACTGAATAAATTTTTGGAGAATCTTGACTACAATTTTGGTGAGAAATTACTAGTTCTTGACAACAAAAGCTATGATTGATGGAGTAAGTAGATGAAAGTGGTATTTAAATTACAAAATGTGATAGAAATAGTTCATAATGGATTGCAAAATCTAACCAATGATACAACTAATACTCAATGTGCAATGTAAAAAGATTTCAAGAAGGAATTCAAAGCTATGTTATTCATCCATCAATGTGTAGACATATAATTAATTCTCAAAATTTGAGAATGTAACATTGTCCAAAGAAGATTGAGACATTCTCGAGAAGAATCAGGTTGATAATAACAAGCTCAAGAACACGAGATTGGAGACACTGGGGAGGAAATTCAAGCTTTTGTGCATGAAGTTTAACAAAAAGATCTCTAAGTACTTCAATTGTATCACATAAATTCTCAATTAAATCAAGAGTTGCGGTGAAGTTGTGTCTTATCAAACAATGGTCAACAAGGTAATTCACATTATTTAAAAAAAAATGATTACATTGTAGTGGTAATTGGAAAATCAAATAAAGTTTTACTCATGAAAATTGAAAAACTACAATGTTCCTTGGAGGCTCATGAATAAAAAGTCTCAGAAATGACAAAATAATGTGCTATTCAGCAAGTCTTGCAAGCTCAAACTTCCAAAAAAAGTGATGGACATAAATGAATAACAAAAGACAAGTTCAAAAAAGGAGGTAATCAAAACCAATAAAATAACTCAAAGAAAAATATTGATCATGTTGAATCTTCATTAAGAAGCAATTGTACTCATCACATTACAGATGAATGCAAAGAAAAATTGTTCCAAGAAGGTTAGAAAGTACAAACAATGAAGCTCACATGATTCAGGATGAAAACGACTTTGACTCTGGTCATATATTTTTCATGATAAAAATAAATGGTGAATTGGATAACATTAATGATGGATAGTTGAGCTTAAGGTGTTCAAATCACTTGAAAAATCATATACGATGACTTGTGAACTTAATGAGTCCATTCTACTAGAGGCAGAAAGAGACATGTTGATCAAAGTCGACAATGTCGATCAAAGTCGACAATGTCATTAAGCATTCATCAATGGTGTTCTATATTTTGAAACACGAAGAGTAGTATCCTTAATATGGGTCAATTACTAGAGAAAGGGTTCACAATTCACTTTTAGAACAATCAAATTTAGGTATTTTATGCAAATTACAAGATAATTTTAAGACCCCCTCTATCTCAGACTATAAAATTTTAAGTTCTAATAAATGCAAAAAAAAAATACACTACTTTGCATCTGCGGTTAATAGTAATGAAGTATCAAAGAGGAACCTCAGGTATGAACGCCTTAACTTTAACACTTTGAAGTCAAGGAAAATGGTGAAGGTGAGAAAAATACACAAGAAGAGGGGGTTGTAATGTGTTCATCATTTTTACTTTGCTTCTGAACATAATTCATATTCTAAACCAAGTTCAAATTCTGACTTTAAGTTGCAGCGAAATAATAACATAAGCAAATAAATAGCAACAAATCACGCAAAGATTTATCCTGATTCCTCCCAACTGAGAGTAGTCAAGTCACCTTGCAGCACAAGAGCTTTTTTATTATAATTAAATCATGATTACAATTTCTTACACACTCAAATATAAGATTTTACTTGCTCAGACCCTCAACTCGAAACTTCCTGCTTAAACCCCTTTGGTTCAAGACTTCCTGCTTAAATCCCACAGATTCAAGACTTCCTGCTTAGACCCTCAGCCCAAGACATCCTACCTAAACCTCTGATTCAAGACTTTCTGCTTTAATCCCACGGGTTCAAGACTTCCTTCTTAGATTTCAAGAATCTCAGACTTTCTTGCTTAAACCCCACAAGTTTAAGACTTATGCTCATACTCCTTGAGTACAAGTCTTCCCTGCTCAGATTTCTCGAATCCAAGACTATTTTATTTAGACCCACAATCCAATATTTTGCTTGCTTAATCAATAATTGATCAAGACTTTCAATGCTCAAACACATAGCAAGAGACTTACTTGGTTCAAGCTTTATAGCAAGAGACTTTGATGCTCAAACACATAACAAGAGATTTTCTTTCTAAACTACTAAACACGATCTACTTAGCAGAATAAACAACAAGGTGTACTTGATACACACTATGCCAAAAAAGGCCTTTAGCAGCGCTTTTTTTGGCCTTTAGCAGCGCTTAAAAGCGCTACCAAAAGTGACGCTGCTAAAGGTAAAGGCAGCGCTTTTTTTAAAGAAAAAGCGCTGCTAAAGGATCTCTTCAGTAACGTTTTTAGCAGCACTTTTTTGACCCTATAGCAGCGCTTTAAAAGCACTGCCTATTCCCCCTTCCCTTCCCTTCAGCAACGCTTTTAGCAGCGCTTTTTCAACCCTATAGCAGCGCTTTTCCCTCCCCCCTTTAGCAGCGCTTTTAAAAGCGCTGTCTTAGACCCCCTTTAGCAGCGCTTTTTTAAAGCGCTTTCGTAGACCCCCCCTTTTCCAACCTATAGCAGCGCTTTTTTGGCCTCTCTTTGCACCCTTTAGCAGCGCTTTTTTTAAAAGCGCTGTCTATTCTTCACGATTTTTAAATTTTTTTTTAAATAATCACATTTTTTTATATATTTTTCGATAAACCTGCTTATAACAATTACATTCCCTGCTTATAATTGAGGCCTTTAATTCAACAGTTTGGCCTTATATATAACAATTACTTTAGCCTTATTTATGTGTATTCATCACTTTGCCCATAACCATTTTAATACACATAAACCTGCTTAAATATATTACAACATCACAAAATACATTCAATTTACAACATCACAAATACATTGAATTTACATATAATTACAAATCCGATAACTTTTACAAATAGATATATTATACAATTCTCAACTCAAGAATAAATTGACACCAGTCCTCCTTAATTTCTTCCAATCTTGCTTACGAGTAAGTACCGCACTTGTATTCATCAAAGTACTACATAACATAACAGAACATGCACGATTTAATTTTAAAACTAATTACTCAGATGAAATATCGGTTAATTATCAAAATGAATCATATAACTTATGAATTGATCCATACCATGATTGGAATCTCTATTTGACCTGAAAGAATAATTTCCTTCATAAAGCGCAATACAAAATATCCGCAGTCAATCCCATTGCATTGACGAGGACACTGTAAATGGAAGAAACAAACGAACATTTATCAGTATATATAATTTAAATAGTTTTATCAAGTAGAACCACTATAACAGTCAAACATGGGAAAATATACCTCCACTCTGATCCAGCTGATGTTGTTAGCCTTCCTTTTTGGCACTGTTGCATCTCTTTGTGCTCTGAATATTTGTATAACTCTAACATAATATAAACGCATATTTAGAACAATGTCACATAATAAATAAAGATATATAACTATTCAGAACAATATATCTCATCACTTACGTATCAACCATGTTCTTCAGATCAGGATATTTTGTTGTATCGCCATCCAATGAATTTATATAATACACTATTTCTTTCATCGGATTAATCGCGAGCAACAACCAATGTCCACTATAAAATAAGACAACAGTTTAGACGGAAATGTTATATAGATTAATGGAAAAATAGAATAATTATAATAAATGAATTTAGAATAAAATCTAACCCATGACCAGTATTATATGGCAACAAGAACAACTTCTCTGTAGTCGTGACCATAAATCTTTGGACCATGTAATCTTTGACAGTATCTGGTGTGTGCTCTATTGCCCGTGCGTTGATACAACTAGCAGATAAGAATGTGAATATGGAAGTCAAATCACGCGGGACCAACAACTTGTCATACAGGAGCCTAAAAGAAAAACATAATCAACATTAGAATATTCAGTTAAATGATCAAATTTTAAAATGTTCAATTATTTAGTTAAAATGGATCGGAGTACCTGATGTAGGAATGCATAACACCGACGCCCAATTCAGAATGTTGGAAAACCTGGTCAAAATCCTCCTTAGCAAGTGTTTCGGGATATTCAAAACTAAAAATACCTTCCTGCATAGGTATTTGACGGATGCCACCCTCAACCACATCTGTTGTTCCTATATATGTTTCAAGGCACATCCTAAATCGAGGAACATATGCTTTTTTTGACTCGGTCTTTTTTTTGTTGGGCACCTTGGAAGTTTCAGGCATCTTACCCTTGCTGACTTGTTGCAACTGCTGATCATGAACCTAAAAGTTATATATAAGTTCAGTAATTAATGTATAATAAGATAACCATGTAACTGTATTAGTACCTGTTTCTTTGATGCAGCTAAATTGGTATCCCGCACAATAATTCTATCATCTTTTGATTTGGATTTTGTAGGAGTCTAAGATCATCATGTAAATAAGAAAATAAGAAAATAAGAAAATGTAAATGTAAATAAGAAAATAAGAAAATCGAGGAACATTTGATTATTAGATTAACTAGGTTCATAATGGTGTTCAACATACCTCATCATCTATGTAAATGAGATTTGTCGGCCATGCAACATACGCTCCTATTGCGTCTCCCACCACTGTTGCATCTGAAACTTCATCTGGTATAGGCAACAACGCACCCCCCTCTAACGCAATATCAACCGATACTTTTAAATATCCAGGAGGGAGCGGTTTATGGTGAAGTAATTCTCCCACATTGTTATGCACTTTTCCCTTGCCAACCAAGCGATAAGTCGGTGACGATAAATATAGCTGACAAGGTGAAATGCCCTAAATAAATAATGATGCCAATTAATGTGTCAATTAAGAAAATTGTGCTAAATTAATTAATTTCAATGTAATATATACAATTACCTCTGGAAGCTTATGCGGACAACCGATACTATCTTTTTCACTAGCATCTTTACCCTCTGGACCGCGCCTTTCTGACATGTATCTTTCTTTGTCCTTCTGTAATTCCCGAATCTGCACTTTCAATTCCTCCAACGTATCCATCACTTCTTTATTTCTAGGATTTTTTTTCTTTGACTTCTTATACAGCTGTGATGGAGTGACGCCAAATCCCTTACCCCTCACACGCCCAGAATACTCAGGGATATTTAACACCTGACTCAGTATGCTCCTGCAATCCTCGTCCTCAGCTGGAGTTATACTCTGGGATAGAGTCTCCTGAAATATAGATAAAAGCATATATAAATATATTATACACTTTTGATCAGTTACTAACAAAACTAATGTTGTACTTACACATCGTTCAAACACTTGTTGAACTTCTTCCTGGACGACTCCATCTCTTCCCACACGGGCAACCTTCCACACAACAGGTCCGGAAGAGATGTCACATCACTTTTCTCCTCTTCTATCTGCGCATTAAGACGGATAATAAACCATTCATATGCTATTATATATACTTACTAATTTTGGCAACTATATCATATTAAAGCATTTATATATACTTACTATTTTTTGTTCTAAGCGTGCATATCCCAAACACCCTTTTTTGTATGGATACGCGGGTTTTGATGCCCGTTGCCGATTAATGCCACTCACAACCTGAAAAAACAAGTTTAAGTCATATCAGAACTCTTGTGGAAGAAGTATATATACTATACATTATTCATGATAAGTTGTACTTACTAAAAATTCTTTGGTTCTTCGCTTCGCAACAAATGTCTCCCATTCTTCTTCCGAAATCAAATCAGCATACTTCTTTGGACACTCCGAGTCAAAAAAGTTTCCATCAGAATCTTTGAGAAACTTGTTCGTTAAAAATGCTCTGAATCCCCTTAGTCGTTTACCGGCCAATTGAAGACAATATTTTCTTCTGCAATCATCAATATTAAAAGATCTCTGCAAACAAATACACATACATATAACATGTTAGTATAATTAATTTAAAGATGTAACCGTCAACATAATTAAAAATAATCAAGTATCATACCTGTATCTCGCTCTAAATTTTGTCTTTAGCCGGTTGTAGCGACTGAATCCTCCAATTATCGCAAGTAATCGGAATTTGCGAACGTACAAGTGCTCCAATGTAACTTGTCAGCATCGCACCGTTAGGCTCAACTAATTGATCTCTTTCATTCCAATGCACATCATACTTAACACCCTTATCTCTCGCACGGATGATTTTTTTTCATAATCGTTATTCCTCTTTTGATATCGCCTTTAATGTCTTTTGTTGTTTCATTTCCATCATGTGGTGTTTCCTCATTGTTGGCCATAATACCTGTAATTCAGAAAAACCAAAGTATCAAATGAATGACATGCAAATATGTAAATAAGAAATATATACATAAGAAATGTATAAATAAGAAGAACACATACATAATTTTATTGAATGACATAATATGTAATTGTATTGCATGATAGAAATATGTAATTTTATTCAATGAGACAATATGTAATTTAACAAGTACCTTTGTCACTAAGATCTCTTTCTTTTCTTAGTTGGAATGTGGTTTACTTGTCTCTTAATAACACGGACGGATGGATTGATCCAAATTCCCTCATTATGATCATTTCTAATATATGACTCGTCCGCTCTAATATTCTCATCTGGATCATCTATAATATAAGATTCCTTCTCAACATCAACATCCCCCTTGTCTCCAATGTTATCATCGATTACTTTGTTGGAAAAAAGAACTATAGACCATTTCGTACTTGTCGGATCAGTGACATAGAACACTTGTTTAGCTTGCGTGGCTAGAATAAAAGGCTCATCTTTGTACCCCGCCTTATTAAGATCCACTTGCAAAAATCCTGACTTATCCATTCGTATGCCACTATTATTTTCAACCCACTTGCATCCAAAGATAGGAATCTGAAACTTTTCATAATCAAACACCCAAATGCGCTCGATAACACCAAAATACGACAGATTCACATATTTGGGGTTTAAGTCCTTCACACTTGAAATGTGCATTGCTTCGGCAAGCACGGTGACACCACTATTTTGCATTGTACTCTTATCATCTTGTTCTTTGGTATAAAATGTGTATCCATTAATTGTGTATGCACTATAAGAAAACACATGCAAACTTGGACCATATGCTAAACATCTCAACCTTTCTGTTATTGAAGCGGGATCAGAATAAAACTTTGAAAAAATATGATCCTTGAACCATGTTATAAAACTTCAATTGTGCTCACGTACTATCCAATTTTCATTTCGATTCAGATTTAAACCTCGAAGAACGTCCTTGTGCATTTCAGCATACGACTCAACCTCAATGTCATTGTGCAGAACATACAAATGCACTTGCTCCCGTTCATCCCTTGAAACTGTCACAACTTTATTTCCAATTAACTGTTTACCTACTATTTTTTCAACAACATTAGATTTTGGGAGGCCAATGGATTGAACGTTGGACAAATATTCAGTACAAAACTCAATAGCTTCTTCAACAATGTATCGTTCAACAATACATCCCTCTGGTCGGCTTTGGTTTTTCACATACCCTTTCAATATTTTCATATAACGTTCAACAGGGTACATCCATCTCATATAAGCTGGTCCACACAATTGTGTCTCTTTCACAAGATGGACAACTAGATGTACCATTATGTCAAAAAATGATGGAGGAAAATACATTTCAAGCTGACACAAAGTGATAACTATTTCTTTTTGCAATAATGGTAAGATCGCAGGATCGATCACCTTACTACAAATTGACCTGAAGAAAAAACACAATTTAGTTATTGCGCCTCTCACTTTTTCTAGCAAAATAGAACGTATACCTATTGGTAGAAAGTGTTCCATTATAACATGGCAATCATGTGTCTTTAAACTCTTTAACTTGAGGTCTTTCATAGAAACAAGTCTTCTAATATCTGAAGAGTATCCTTCTGGAACTTTAACTTCACTCAGAAACTTACACAATATCTTTTTCTCCTTTCTAGATAAAGTATAAGCAGCAGGTGGTAGATATGTGCGATTTCCTTTCTTCAAGGGTCCTAATTCATTTCTTATTCCCATTGCTACCAAGTTCTTTCTTGCTTTAAGGCCATCCTTAGACTTTCCTTGTATATTGAGTAACGTACCAATAACACTTTCAAATACATTTTTTTCAATATGCATAACATCAAGAAAATGTCTTACATACAATGACTTCTAATACGGAAACTCAAACAAGATTGACCTCTTCTTCCACCCACGCGTGACAATAGTATGTGCAAAAGGCTTACCAAACTGAGTACTCACATCTTTCACCTTTTCAAAAATTTGTTCGCCGGTCAATGTAGGTGGAGCTCTACGTTGTTTTGAATTTCCATTGAATGCTTTTCTCCACCCACGGTAGTGGTGACTAGAATTTAAGAATCTACGATGACCGAGAAAGACATTCTTCTGACCAAATTCCAACCGCGTCCAATCTGTGTTTTCTTCACAGATAGGACACGCACATTGACCTTTAATGCTATACCCCGATAGATTTCCGTATATGTTGGAAAATCATTAATTGTGCCAAACAACATCGCCCTCAAGTTGAAACTTTCTTTCCTATATCCATCATAAACCTCCACACCGTTCTCCCACAAACTCTTTAAGTCTTCGATTAAAGGTGTCAGGTATACGTCTATGTCATTCCTTGGTTGTTTAGGGCCAAAAATTAACATAGATAACATCATGTACTTACGCTTCATACATAGCCATGGAGGTAGGTTATAAATCATAATAATTACAGGCCAGATGGAATGTGAGATACTCTGCAGACCATGCGGATTCATTCCATCAGTCGATATTGCCAAGCGAAGGTTTCTAGCTTCTTCTCCAAAATCAGGATAATCATTATCAATTTTCATCCACTATGGTGAATCTGCTGGATGTCGATACTTCCCATCTATAATTCTATCATCTGCATGCCAAGTTAGGTGTTTTGCATCTGTTTCACTACGAAACATGCGTCTAAATCTCAGAATTATAGGAAAATACCATAAAACTTTTGTTGGTGACAACTTTTCTTATACCGAGATACACCGCATTTAAGACACTCGTTTAATGATGCATATTCATTTCGAAACAAAATGCAATCATTTGGACAAGCATGTATCTTATCATAGCTCATGCTAATAGAGCATAACATTTTTTTAGCTTCATAGGTTCGACTGGGAAGAACATTATCCTCCAGAAGCATCTCTTGAAGTAGGACTAACAACTCTGTGAAACTTTTATCCGACCATCCATTACCCGCCTTTAAGTTGTATAGCTTTAATACCGCAGACAACCTTGTGAAAGTAATGCAACCTTTATACAACGGTTTCTCTGCATCGCTTACCAACCTCTCAAACATCTTGGGACAATCTTGAAGATCTTCTTCAAGTGCTTCTGCAATCTCTTCGACTCGATCACAATCATATGTATCTCTGCCATTGTCCTTTGAAGCATAGGTCGTATTATCCCCAGGTTCGACATTCTCGTTACTTATCTCACCATGTAATGTCCAACATGTATAACTTCGATCAATTCCATGTCTCATTAAATGAGATTCCAACTGAACGACGTCAATTCAACGCCCATAACAACAACCTAAGCAAGGACATGTGATCCTACTGGGGTCTTTGGCGTGTTCAACAGCAAACTTAACGAATTTCGATACCCCACTCTCGTACTCTTTAGACAATCGATTGGAAGACATCTATTTTTTATCCATACTAATTGAGTAGTCTAAACTAAACTAAGAAAGTTAAACAAATATACAGAGAATACCTGTAAAGAAATCAATAACTTCTAAGAAAGTTGCACAGTAGGATGCTTGAAAACGATCACAACCTTGCTCTTCACAGGTGACCCCTATAACAGACAAAATTAATAACATCATCAACATTAAATAATTCTTGCAATAAAATTAATTAATTTGCAATTAATATGAACTCATATACAAATTTTACAATTTTTACTAACATATTAATTATTTAAAATTTTATATATTTTTATATTTATCTAAAAAAATCTAAAATTTTATATAACTTGAGTTTATATTTATCTAAAATTTTATACAATTTTTACTAACATATTAGTTTATACTATTTTGGTAAATTGAATGTTACTAAATTAGCAAGATGGTACAAAATACAAATCTTCCCACATAATATTACTAATACTCAATATACCTGAGAAAAATTGACTATAACAGGAAGAATATGTGCCACACAATATTGAGGCTCCAACAATTTTCCAAGAGCTGCACAACCCTCAACAGCAAGAAACCGAACAGAATCTTGATCTACAAGAACAAGAGTCAATAAGTTATTATTTTTATATACATATAGATAGATTCAGTAGGTTACTTCAAAAACAATTTGCTATTCAATAAATGAGCAGAACAAACAGAAATTATATTCACTTCAAGATTAACAGAAACTTAAAGCTTTCATCTGAATCACAAATAGTGTGAAGCTTCTAAGACAACATAATCTAAATAAACCATTGAACAAATAAAATTTATCAGAATGCCAATTTCAAATAAGATTTGTAGGCAACAATAATAAAAATTATTAGTAAAAAGAACTCATATAAGGTGTGGCATTTCAAGAAACACCTTGTATACAGCTAGATATAATGAAAGTTAACATAAGTAAATTCATTGTGGCATTTCAACAAACACCTTGTATACAAAACTCAAGCCAATATCAAAAGAGTAGTTCTCATCAACGGTATCAACAAAAACAAGTTAATAACTCAGAAAAGAAGTAACACTAACATCATATAATCCAGAAAAATGAAATACTAAGACAATAATCCAGAAAAATGAAAAATGAAAAACTTCAAATACCATAACAATGACGGAAATGCGCTACAGAGGCTGTCAAAAACGGACGGTCAAATGAAGGAGATATGCAACACAGGCTGAACGGAGGTGAGCGACGGAGGAACAACAGTTGGATGGAGGTGGGCGACGACCGGTCGTTGTAAATAGGGTTCTGGCTCGAAGAGAGGAGAAAGAAAGAATGAAGAACGCGCGCGATCTAGCAATGTGTTATGTTTCTTTAAAAAATTCTGTGATATTTTAATTTAATTATAATAACACCTATGGCAGCGCTTTTTAATACCTACAGCAGCGCTTCTCAAAGCGCTTTCTTTACAAAACCATATAGCGGCGTTGTCGTAGGCATGCTGTTTTTTTTATTACACTGTAGCAGCGCTTATAAAAAAGCGCTGTCTTTGATAGACAATTTTTTTTCTTTTTTTTTAATGACTCTTTAGCAGCGCTTTTTTAAAAAGCGCTGTCTTTGTATGCGCTGCTAAAAGTCAATTCTGGCGTAGTGACAATCAGATGTACATGGAAATAACCATAAAAAAGACCGCAATGCTTAAGATTTCTTAAATATTCAATGTTTAAGAAATCTTAAGGCTTTGTACAATTTACAACATATAACATAATTTCTGCATACTCTACTGTGTTGCCATTGTTTATCTTGTTATTCTTCCATTTTGATATAAGCATGAAACACTTCTTTTCTTCGTGGCTCTCTTTCTTTATTTTCCATGTTGTTGATTCCAGATTGAATCTTCAGCTGCTTATATAGCAGTTGTAGAATGATAACCGTTATAAGAGATAACTTGTACAAGTGTGTTTGTTACTTCATAGTACAAGAGACGTTGAAGATAGATACATAAAAAGATCTTTATTCGTTGTGTAACTCTTTTATCCATAGCGTCTTGCTTGTGATCTTACTATAGATCCGTTGGGAATAGATATCTGTAAAGCATGTCAACTCTTTTTAAGCCATGTGAACACAGGCTCTAGCTGGCAAACTGATTTGACATTCTAGCTTGCTTTCTGCAGTATGGACAACTCAACTTTGTCAATGGTTTTGAATGATCACCAGAAGCTGATACATTCGATAAGTGTAGTTATAATATATTGCTCTTCTGATGTTGATACCTTTAGCTTTAGAGTCTATGCAAACCTATATTATCAGACTTCACTTAAAGAACATTCTTAGTTCTGAACCACCAGAATCCAATAACTCAACTTCTCTTAAATGCGCCCTTATATCAGTTTCTGAATAGATTCTTCTTAAGCTTTGGAACCTGCATACTTATAACACATTAGATAACACCATTGTTCTTTCAATACTTTTGTTATCATCAAAAACCTTAAGGAATACTTGTCATGAACAAATCTTGTTCTAACAAATGGTATATGGCATGCCCAAAATTAACTTGTCTACTTTTGTGTGCAAGAATTGCTATTAGAAAAGCAAGCTTGAAAACCCTTTGTTTCTCAGATTCTTATGAGAGCTATAGGCAAGTTTGATGTAGTTTACTCTAATGTTTGTGGTTCTTTTGATGTGTTATCATTAGGAGACACTATTTACTTTGTCTCATTTGTGGATGAGTACTCCAGGATGGTGTGGGTATATCTGATCAAGGTGATCGTTGAAAAATAAGCAGAAAAATAACTTAAGTTAGTGAGAAGCTATAAAGGTAGTGAGTACAAATCAAATGAGCTTGAGATTTTTTTACTAAGAAGAAAATTCAATGTGAGACTACTGCACCATACACATCATAATATATACTATTTTGGATGAGATGAGACGAGGAACGTAACCATCTATATCTATATAATATATTAAATCTAATGCTATATATTATATCAAAACACATGCTAACTTTTCTAATTTATTTGTGACACATCATTTCATTGTCCTATGTGGTACCTCCCGAAACTCATTTTTAAAAGGTCAAATGAAATAGTTATTCTCTATTAGAGTCTATTAGAGTCGCGAGTTCAACTTCTTACAAAGACAAAAAAAATAAAATTATTCTCTATTGGAAGTCACACGCTCAACTTCTCACTAACAAAAATAATTGTGAATCTAAACACTAAAGTTGAATTTTTTTTGTCTTTAAAACCATAACAAGAAATTATTATTATTATTATAATATATTAAAATTGAGTTACAAATTATTTTGTTGACAACTCATTATCTTACCTATTAGAAAATAAAAAATTTGATGTGACACTCTTTAAAATAAACATTTTAAAACTTCTTCATTATGTATATAAAATTACATACTTATACAACTTGTACATCCATAATACACCGAGACATATATTATTATAAATTATATATATATATATATATATATATATATATATATATATATATATATATATATATATATATATATATATATATATATATATATATATATATATATATATATATATATATATATATATATATATATATATATATATATATATATATATATATATATATATATATATATATATATATTGTTGCACCCCAAAATTTGACCAACCGGTTCCCATATCTGGTTTATGTTTCGACGCATTTTGCATTCGCATTCGCATACTGCATGTATTGCAATGTTCTCAGTCAGATTGATTTTATCGGGATTGCAGCCGCTGGCGTTTCAGGCAGTTCAGGCCGGTTTGGATAAGTGTATTTTGAGAATTGGTGCTCGTTCCCTGTGTTTTTAGGCCATCTCGGTGCCCGGGTTTCGCTATGGTTGCGCAATTGTTCTCTAATCGATTTAATCGGCTTCCTGGCATTTTTAGGATTTTCTCTTTTATTTTCTAGATTTTTAATGCATTTTAATAGATTTTTTTTAATAGATTTACCGTTTTTTTTAGATATTAAATAGGTTAGTATTTTGTTTTATAGAATTTAATAGATTTCATAAATAGATATCCCCTTTTTTTAAATAGTTTTAATGGGTTTTTTAGTCTATTAGATATTAGTTTTTTATCATTCAAATAGAATAGTATAGTTTTTTTAATATAGATTTTCAATGTAGTTTTGAGAATATTAATAGTTAAATAGATTTTAATATGGTTTTTAGAATATTAATAGATATTAGTTTTTTATAATAATATAGTTTTATTAGTTTTATTATTGATTTTATAGATTTAATATAGGATTTAGATAGTTTTTAGATATTAAATAATGTCTTTTTCTGTTTTAAATAGGTTAATTAGTGTTAATTTTGTTTTTAGGATTAATTAGGGTTTTTTATTATAATTTTTGTTTAGTTAATTAGTTTTTAATATGCATTTTCGTGTCATTAATTGTCAATTAATCATGTTTAGTCTTAGTCATTAATGGGCCATTTATCCAGTTCAGAGGCCCAAGTCAAAGTCCAAATTCGCCGCCACTTGTCATCTATATAGCATGCCACGCGTTCTATCTCAGGATTGGACACCTCACATTTCCACTATCTCTCTCCCTCCAATACGTGGCTCACATGCATAAACCCTCAGCATGCAAGTGCCACTTGGCGCCACCTCCCTCACCCTCTGCATGCATGCTTGACAGGTGCCCCTCGCCGGAATCCTCACCGGCCGGCATGCAAATGCCGGTAACCACCGTCGGACCACCTCCCCTCCGCCGCAACCGTCACTGGAGTCGTTGAGACCGCCGGAAACTATATTTTCCAGTTTTGCTCATCATCTCAGCATCAATCTTCTTCATCCACCTCCGTCCACTCCTCGTCGGAAAACGCAACCATCGCCGGAGAACTGCTTTTCACCAGAAAATTCATACAACAATAATCATCAACAGCATCCAATCTTCAAGCTATTTCCAGAAACCGATAAAGAAGATCATCAAGCTTGTTGTAACCGTCTTCGATCTCATGGTGTCCGTCATCTTCATGTTCTTCACAAGAACATTCAAGAACTCTTAACATCATCTCCAGATCTTTAATAACCTTCATCATCATCTGGAATCGCGAAGAACGTTCATCAATACAATCGTTTTCCATATTGCCTCCTCGTTCTTCAACATCAAGGAATCATCAAGAACCTCCATCCACAATTTTCCAGATTTGTTCAAATCTTCATCATATCTTCCATCGCTCATCACCAGGTTAGGTTCTTCGTCCAGATTTTTCGTGACTTCGTCGAAGCAACTGCATGCATCAAGAACTTCCGTCTTCAAACATCTTCATCTCCATCAGCTTCCAGATCTTCACTCGATTGACAATAATTTTGTTATAAGTTTGTTCATGTTCTTGGCTTGGTTGAAGTGATTGTGAGAGATAGAAAAATTATCTGAGAGTTGAGAAAGATCAAGGGAAGTTTTGTTTGAGCAAAAATCTAAGAAGGTTGAGCGAACGAGGATCGTTGAGTGATTTTGTGAGAGAGTTGATTTCAGAGAGAGAAAGTTTATTTATGGCGAGCGGCGGCTGAGGGTTAGGGTTTCGGAGAAGAAAGATGAACAGTGTTTGGGAGTGATAGAGGCATTTGGGTTTTGTTCTTCTCAGAGTAATGGAGAGATACGTGGACGAGTTTAGGTTGCAAGGCCCATTGGAGTTTCGCTAGCATGCACCCTGCAATCCCTCGCTGCCCCCTCCGTTTTTTTGTTGTGTTACTGATTGGGCTAGGCCCATTTCTCGTTTTTCTGGACATACCCCCCCTTTTACTCGTCACACCCCTCTCCCCGTGTGTTTTTGCGTGTGGGCCTTAGGCCATTTTACTACTCACACCCCCAATGAGAGGCCCAGTGGAAAAGCAAGGCGAAACCCTTGCTCTTCGCCCCCCCCCCCCGTTTGTCATTTTTCCTTGTTTTTTTTCTATTCTGTTTTCTGACTGAATTGGGCCTAATACGCACTGACTATGCTCACCCCCCTCTAAGCCCATTTGTCATTCTGAACTGTATTTCATTGCTATTCATCACGCTCCATTTTCATTTTCTTTTATTTTTCATTTCATTTCACATTTATTTTAGGATCTTTGGAAAAATCATAACAAATTGAAAAATGGTTATTTTTACATGGGATTTTTTCCCTCATTTTCATAAGAACATCAAGAAAATTATAAAAGAATAAAATTGGAATTTCATTCATTTTTTTATTTTCTGGTGCATTTTTACATTTTATGGCATTTATTTCATTTTCACTTGGTATATGTTACTTGCTGAATTTAGTATGGTCATTGTATTTCATATTTTGATGTAATTCTTTTTGCTATGGCTAGATTAGAGTATTAGGTTCCCCCTGGAATTTTATCACATTTTTGTAATTTAATTTAGGATAGTTTTGAACCATAAACTTTAGGGTGATCAGGATTAGGGTTTCAACTTGCATAGGTGCAATTCAACACATAGTTTTGGGGTTTTAAAATTGATTTAGGTCTTGGGGTTTATATGGGGTATAGGGTACATATTTAGGGTCCCTTAGAAATTAATCTAGGATTTTATAATGAGTTTTACTATTTTTACTTGATTTTTGCAATTTGGTTGATATTGGTGTGTTTCCCCCTGGGGATGTTGCTTTCTTTGTTGGGTTTTGGGCATTTCAATTGGGCTTGGGGCTTGAGCTTTGCCTATTGGAGTTAATGAAGACCTTGGATGATGATTGAAGACAGGGGATATAGCTTGATGCATGAAGATTCCTCTCCTGGAGGATGTTTTTTAAAGACATAGGAAATAGGAGAAATAGGCAGAGCTTTAGATTAGACTGAATTCTTCCACAAACATGAAAAGCATCTTGTGCTTCCATTCCTCCCAATGACTAAAAGTCCTTCTAAGGTATTCACGTCTCTCCTTTGGAGGGATAAGTGGCTTATCTTAGCAGTAGAACTTTGAGGGAACCAGTCTCTTGTGATGATAAACACTTATAGGCTTCCTTTGGTTGTCAATAAGCTGTTTAACATCCGACTTATTCTGTTAAGTGATTCTCTTCTGGAGTGTTGGCCTTGAAGATAGAAGTTCATTGGAGTTCATTTCATTGAAGATGGATAAAGGAGAAGTTTGTGCCTGTCAAAGCTGCTCAACTGTTGAATTAGGGTTTTCTGCTGTTTGAAGCTGTCAACTGTTAGGGTTCATTGCTTGCTAAAGCTTGGTGTTTGCTTGGAGTTTAGGGGATCACTGAAGAGTTGATCTTGGGGTTCACTTGAAGATGTTACTGTTTTGCAGTTAATCAACTGTCAAAGTTTGATGTTTTTCAGAGCTACTGCTGTAGGAGTTGGTGTGCTGTCAGAGCTGGTTTTGGGGTTTTATTTTCTTTGCTGTATTGTTTGTTAATTTTCCCATAGGTTTGAAGTGAAGCTGTTTCACTTTGCCTATTGTTTTCCCAGGTTCGAGGTTGAGTGGGACTCCCTTGCCTCGCTTGTATTGCTGCATCTCATGCATTTTACTGCTTTACTGTATATATGCTGTTTCTTTTCCGTTTATCCCCTAGGATCTTTGTTTCTCTCTGTGCAAGAGAGAAATATGACAGACATTAGGTGTTAATCCATGCATGACAACATTAGGGTAGTTTTGATTCCCATTTTCAACCCTAGGTTTTAGAGTGTCGTTTCTCTTCTCATCTCGAAACAATCAAAAATACAATAAGAGGTCAAACATCAATAAAAAATAGTTCTTGCGTAAAAGACTGAAAACCAATCAAAATCGTCATTTTTGTCCGCTTGGACCCGTAATCAGGAGAAAACCTTTTTCAGAAGGATAAAAGATAAACAGACAAATCTGTGTCTTCCGTAGCCCGAACTACGTTAGCTCTGATCTCTCGTGCCGGACGAGAGTACGTAGGCATAGGATGTTGTATCCTAGCGAGCTCCCTTTTCCCTGTTCCTCGTTTTAGCTGTAGTAGGCTGAACTACAGCTGCTCTGATTTCTCATACCGAATGAGAATATGTAGGCATAGGATGCGATATCCTAGCGAGCACACTAACAATTAATCTCTCTGTTCTCTCGCTGCTGTGCGATCTAGACCTTCCCGCTGACGACTGACGTTATCCTTTTCTCTTGCCCTTGCGCATTTGAGACCAGACCGTAGTTTTAGTTCCCGTAGGTTCCCGTACCTTCCAAACCAACTTAATCTCTCACTCCTGTGTGATCGAGAATACCCTGTCTAGCCGTAGTTAGCCTGAACTACGTAAGCTCTGATCTTCCATGCTGTGTGGAAGTACGTAGGCACAAGACGCGAAGTCTTGACGAGCCAATTCCCTGTAGTTTCCCGAACTACGATGACTCTGACTTTCTCTCTTGAAATACGTAGGCATAGAGTGCGATGCTCTATCGAGTCAGTTTCCCTCCGTTTAGATTTAGCATCCGTAGATAGATTGTTTTGCATCCTTTAGACAAACCAAGCAAGCGTGGATCCCGTCGAGTACGACGGACGTGAGGGGTGCTAATACCTTCCCCTTGCGTAACCGACTCCCGAATCCAGGATTTGGTTGCGATGACCATTCCTCTCTCGTCTTTGCGGTAGGTTTACTTCGAGCGTTTCCTTTCCCTCCCGTGGGATAAATAACGCACGGTGGCGACTCTTCTGTTCAGCCGGCGCCGATTTCGCAGTAGCGACATATATATATATATATATATATATATATATATATATATATATATATATATATATATATATATATATATATATATATATACATATATATATGTGTGTGTGTGTGTGTGTGTGTGTAAAATTAGTATATTCAATATTCATCAAAGAGGCATAACCCCATCCTCTAGCACCAATCATCGACTCTTGTATCTAATCATCTATATCTTAGAGGAGTACAAACGTAACAATAAATAGAAAGGGGTGAGAATACACTCAAATAATTAGTGATGTAAAATATAACAAGGGTAGTAACACATATCATAATCAACAATATACAACTACTACACAACAACAACACGTATTCAACTACCACCCATACACCATCAATTCATAAGCCAAAAACATCATTTATCATGACAATATTAATAATCAATCACTAATGCATGTATGTATGCAATGTGACATCACCTCAACTCTATATGTACACACGGTACCAACTCATTTGGACATCAAATGTTTGTTACTGATTTTGTCCAACTCGGTCCTGATCATACCACTACACCAGAGAACACCAAAATTGTTATTGATCATCACCATAGAAACAACCATGTTTCACTAATTCCACTTACTGAAATCAGCTACTTGCTCCCGATCCCATCACTAAACCAGAACACACCACCAAATCGAGCTCTGTACACCATGAATACATCATAGATACACAACTTGTAACACCCTTTTCTACCCCACAGTTTTAAAGACAAAATATTCACATTTATCAGAGTAAAATATTAACTCAATAAAAATCACCTCAAAGGGCGTATATTTTCCAATAAATCAAATATAGGTCAAGGCTCCATAAACAACGGGTTTTCCCAAAAGATATCAAAAATTGCTCAAAAGGTAGCAGAACTCAAAAGGCATAATCCAAAGTTTTCCTTGTACGGAAACATAATCAAAATAACAAAATCAAATAAAACATGGTTTAACTCAAAGACCCCAACCCGATGTTACACTATTAGAAAGTTAACCAAAATGGCCAACAACTCAAAACTCCCAAAAACATCCTCGACGACATCCACGACTAAACTTGGTCATCTGCACGTTACCCACGTGGAGGCAACATTCAAACAGGCAGGGTGAGTAAAACGATTTATAATAATAAATATAGGAATTGAGTATGTAAAACGGCATCATTTTCATATTCAACATCATCATAATCATCAAGGAACATCAAAGGTCATAATATCATAATTTACACCAAATCATCTCATAAATGCAAATGCAACAAGACTCATGCATGTGGTACCAATCATAAAAACTCGATGGACACTGGGCCATCAACTCTCCATAGATTCCCATCAATAGGATCGATTCTAATACAAGAACCAGAGCACATCAAAATACCTCACATCCACACAACGGAACTGAAGCCAAAGAAATCAAGGTCCTGAACCGAAGTCCGGATGCACATGAATGCATGATGCACACGCTAATAATCATCCTTATAATAACATCATAAATGCATCATGATTCATCAAAATCATTATCATCAAAATCATCATCATACATCATGTCATCATAGAATCATCAAAACTCATGGAAATATCATCATAGCTCATCCATCATTACATCATAGGAATCATCATATAATCATGTACAAATTACATAGAAATCACAGTCATACTCCTATATATTTGTCAAAGAAATCAAAACATCAAAACATCAAGGCATCACTATACAAAAATCATAATTCATGAAACTCTGCTACATTCGCTAGCAAGTTCATTGTGCGAGTCTGGGGCGAGTTTATTCCCTATACGAAGGATTCTTCACCGCGCGAACACGCGATTATAGCAAAACGCTGTTACGCACCAGAACTTAAAATCAACCCAAAAGTCCAACGATTTCCTTCCCCAATGCCCCCAAAACATCCCAAAATCATTCCTAAGGTATTACAACGATAAAGGCACAAAATCTACGACTTATTAGGCCAATCCCGTATCATATTCACGCTCTAATTCCCATAATTTCCTTACAACTACACCACAATCATTAGAGTTTCTCACAATCTAATTACCCTACAGGGTTGAAACCTTAACGACAGATTTTAGCCACGAAGGCCTACTTTCCCTCAAACCCAAATCGACCTCAATCCTATCAGATCATCAATTCAAATCTTTATACGGTTAAAACCTCAATAATAGAATTTGGTCACGAAGACCTAATTCCCTTTATCTCAAAATCAACCTCAAACCCTTTAAACCCAAAAATCGTCTCTAAACACATTGAAATCACATATTGAAAACCATGAAGGCAATACTCCCCATACCTTAATTTGCCGACTCTAAGCCTTTCTCTTTGGATTCTCAAAAACCTTGTGAGCTTTTGCCTCAAACCTATTCCTCAGAGCTCTGGCCTTTATTTCTTCCCTTTTCATAGTCTAAGAGGAATGAATCCTAATTCCCTCAAAAATCCCTTTTTGTTAAACCTAACTTTGGGCCTATAAATTGGGCTTTTCCAATATTACCTTCACTAACTCCTCCTTAGTTGTCCAATTTGCCCTTAGTTAAATTATATTTATTTAAATTAATAATAATACCAATATATTCATATTATATACTATTATTTAAATAAATAATTCAAAAATCCATAATTCTCAATATTTCACACCAACCATCGAAAATCACCAAAAATACGAATATTTATATTTAAATAAATTAAATAAATATTCCAATAAATTTGGGGTGTTACAACTCTCCCCCACTTAAAAGAATTTTCGCCCTTAAAAATTACCTCAAGGGAAACAGAGTCGGATACGACTCCCTTATCTGATCTTCACGCTCCCATGTCGAACTTTCTCCAGCTGGTCCTCCCCAAACTACCTTCACCAAGGCAATCTCTTTATCTCGCAGTTGCTTCACTTCTCTCTCATCAATCCGGACTAGCAATGCCTCAACAGTCAAGTCATCTCTCACTTTACATCATCCATCTGAATCACAAGCGACGGATCTGAAATGTACTTCCTCAACTGAGACACGTGAAACACATCATGCAAATTCGCAAGCGACGACGGTAAAGCAATCTGATATGCTACTTCCCCCACCCTCTGTGAAATCTGATACGGATCAACAAAACACGATGTGAGCTTTCGAAACTTCAAATCTCGGCCAACACCAGTTACCGACGTAACTCTCAAAAACACGTGATCTCCCTCTTGGAATTTAAGTGCTTTCCTTCTCTTATCATGGTAACTTTTTTGACGACTCTGCGATGCTTTCATCTTTTCTTGGATCATCTTGATCTTTTCAGTCATCTCTTGCATAATCTCAAGTCCGAGTATAACACTCTCGCCTAACTCATACCAACATAAAGGAGTCCTACACCTCCTACCAGACAAAGCCTCATATGGTGCCATTCTGATACTAGAATCGTAATTTTTATTGTAGGTAAACTCAATCAATGGCAAAAGACTATCCCAAGATCCACTTCGATCCAACACACAACCTCTCAGCAAATCCTCTAACGACTAGATAGTTCTCTCTGTCTGACCATCCGTCTGCGGATGGTAGGCCGAACTCAACCTCAACTTAGTACCCAAAGTTGTCTGCAACCTCTCCTAGAATCTTGATGTAAATCTCGGGTCTCTATCAGACACAATACTTGAAGGAATACCATGCAGTTTCAAAATTTGATCAATATATAATTTGACAAGCTTCTGCAACGAATAATTGATCGTCATCGGTATAAAATGAGCTGATTTGGTCAATCTATCAACAATCACCCAAATCGAATCATATCCCTTCAAAGTCTTCGGTAAACCGGTCACAAAATCCATAGAAATGCTATCCCATTTCCATTCTAGAATATTCAACGGTTGCATCAGACCCGACGGTCTTTGATGTTCAATCTTCGACTTCAGACAAGTCAAACAAGCATACATAAACTCTGCAATTTCCTTCTTCATACCTGGCCACCAAAATAATTTCTTCAAATCTTGGTACATCTTTGTGGCACCAGGATGAATACTTAACCCGCTTTTGTGACCTTCCTCAAGAATGCTCTTCTTGATTTCTGGCACATCAGGAGCACACACTCTATCTTGAAATCTCGTCACACCATTCTCATCGATCCGAAAATCACCCCCGTTACCTCGATTGATTAACGTGAGACGATCCACTAAACTCAAATCATATTTTTGACCTTCTCTGATTTCTTGGAGAATACTATTGGTCAACTTCAGCATACCCAACTTCACACTGTTAGGAGTCTCTTCACAAACCAAACTCATATATCTGAATTGCTTAATCAGTCCTAACTCTCGAACCATAAGCATCGACATATATAAGGACTTCCTACACAATGCATCAACCACAACATTAGCCTTATCAGGATGGTAACTCAATTCAAAATCATAATCCTTCAGAAGTTCAAGCCATCTTCTCTGCCTCATGTTCAACTTTTTCTGATCAAACAAATACTTCAGGCTCTTGTGATCACTGAACACTTCGAACCTGGACCCAAAAAGACAATGTCTCCAAACCTTCAACACAAACACCACCGCGGCCAACTCTAGGTCATGCGTAGGATAATTCCTTTCATGAACTTTCAGTTTTCTGGAAGCATAAGCAACGACCTGACTATTCTGCATCAGTATTCCACCAAGACCCATCTTCGATGCATCGCAATACACTACAAAAGACTCACTCGGATTTGGAAAAATCAACACTGGAGCAGTCGTCAACTTCTTCTTGAGTTCTCTAAAACTCTTCTCACAAGCAACATCCCATACATAAGCTTGACCCTTTCGAGTCAACTGAGTCAATGGCAGTGCCAACTTTGAAAATCCTTCTATAAACCTACGATAATAACCAGCCAATCCAAGGAAACTTCGAATCTCAGTAGCAGACTTTGGAGTCTCCCACTGTAACACCGCATCAACTTTCGACGGGTCAACAATAATTCCTCCACTAGAAATCACACGGCCAAGGAAACTCACTTTCTTCAACCAAAACTTACACTTGGACAACTTGGCATAAAGGTTCTTGTCCCTTAAAACCTACAATACCACTCTTAGATGTTGCACATGCTCTTCCTCAGACTTAGAATATATCAAGATATCGTCAATGAAAACTACCACAAACTGATCCAAATAAGGATAAAAAATCTTATTCATATACTCCATGAATACACTAGGTGCATTAGATACATCAAACGACATCACAATATATTCATAGTGCCCATACCTCGTCTTGAAAGTTGTCTTCGGAATATCATCAGGCTTGACACGAATCTGATGATAACCAGACCTCAAATTAATCTTGCTAAACACACAAGCACCCACCAATTGATCCATCAAATCATCAATCCTTAGAAGTGGATACTTATTCTTAATTGTTACCTTATTCAACTGCCAATAATCCACATACAATCTCATGCTACCATCTTTCTTCTTCACCAACAACACAGGAGCACCCCACAGAGAAACACTTGGTCTAATAAACTTCTTCTCAAGCAGCTCTTCCAACTGTTTCTTCAATTCTCCTAACTCAGGTGCAGAAATCTGATAAGGAGCCATCGATACAGGACTAGTGCCCGATATCATATTAACATTAAACTCTACCTCACGCTCAGGAGGTAAGTCGCTCACGTCGTCTGGAAACACTTTTGGAAATTCCTGAACAACTGGTACCTCCACACTCACTGCTTCATAATCAACTTGAAGTGATGCATACAATGCAAATATCTGAGCCTCATCTTCTAAGAGTTCTTCTACTTGCTTAGCAGATACAAACATCTACTCTCCATATTCACCAAACTCTGAGAACCTTACAGTCTTGTTGTAGCAATCGATATGAACATAGTTGAACTCCAACAATTTCATGCCAAGAATAACATCAATTTGATGCAAAGGTAGACAGGCCAAGTCCATCACAAAATTCTTATCATAAATAGTCAAAGGGTAAATCAAACAGACTAACACAGTAGTCACAGAACCATTAGTCGGGGTATCGATAACCATCCTCCCAACCATAAAAGATAATTTCAAATTCAACCTCTTAGCACATTCAAGCGAAATAAACGAATGAGTAGCACCAGTATCAATAATAGAAATCAATTCAACATAGTTAATAAAACAAGTACCTCTGATAAAGTTATCTGTCTTGGGTTCTTCCGCATCGCTCAAAGCAAACACTCAGCCATTCATCTGAGCAGCAGTAGCAGTCTTCTTTGGCTGCTGACACTGGGTACTGATATGACCCTTCTCTTCACAGTTGAAGCAAGTCGGAGCTTCATCTTTATAGTCAGTAGCTCTATGACCTCTCTTGCCACAACAATGACATCTCAGCAGCCTACAAACCTCAGCATGATGACCTTGCTCGCCACACTTATAACACTTGCCTAGAACAGTAGTTGCTCCCCCACTTGACTTTTTTCCCCTCTGAAGCCTTCTGCTTCCCTTTATCACCAGAAGTCACATACGGTTTCCCTCTATACTGACCTTTCTCTTTCCTCTCACTCAACTGCTTGTATTGAGTAGATCGAGCTCGGCTATCCTCATCATGAATTCTGCTCTTGTCCACCAGTTTCGCAAACCGACGAATCTGCTGGTACCCAATTTCTTGCTTAATATCTGGTCTCAATCCATTCTCAAACTTGAGACACTTTGACATCTCTGTGTCAGCACGATTGTAATGCGGGAAAAACTTCACTAAAGACTCAGACTTTGCCATATACTCAGCCACAGTCATATTCCCTTGCTTCAGCTCAAGGAATTCTACTTCTTTCTTACCCCGAACATCTTCAGGAAAATACTTCCTAAAAACTTATTCCTTAAACACATCCCAATTTATTGCAATGTCAACACCTTCCAATCTCCGACGGGTGTTATCCCACCAGTCTTCAGCTTCATCTGCTAGCATATGCGTACCAAATTGCGCCTGCTGAGCATCAGTGTACGCCATAACTCAGAAAATCTTCTCAATTACTCTCAGCCACTTCTACGCACCATCAGGATCATGAGTGCCCATAAAATTCGGCGAATTGTTCCACTAGAACTTTCCCAAAGCATGAAACTCATCTGGAGGTCCACCATTTTGGGTCATCACTTGGGCAAGTGATTCCAGCGCATCAGCAATAGCATGATCATTTCTTCCAGCCATCTGCAACCACCAACAGGGTTAGAAGAAAACGACTCATCCAATAGTGTTCTCACACTATTGACTGACAGGGGACAAACAACATAAAAACTTGGTCGGACGGACCGACCTACTCTGATACCACTCATGTAACACCCTTTTCTACCCCACAGTTTTAAAGGCAAAATATTCACATTTATCAAAGTAAAATATTAACTCAACAAAAATCACCTCAAAGGGCGTACATTTCCCAATAAATCAAATATAGGTCAAGGATCCGTAAACAACGGATTTTCCCAAAAGATATAAAAAATTGCTCAAAAGGCAGCGGAACTCAAAAGGCATAATCCAAAGTTTTCCTTGTACGGAAATATAATCAAAATAACAAAATCAAATAAAATATGGTTTAATTCAAAGACCCCAACCCGATGTTACACTATCAGAGCAAGACCCTCTAAGTTAACCAAAATGGTCAACAACTCAAAACTCCCAAAAAGATCCTCGATAGCATCCACGGCTAAACCTGGTCATCTGTATGTTACCCACGTGAAGGCAACATTCAAACATGCAGGGTGAGTAAAACGATTCATAATAATCAATATAGGAATTCAATATGTAAAATGGGATCATTTTCATATTCAACATCATCATAATCATCAAGGAACATCAAAGGTCATAATATCATAATTTACACCAAATTATCTCATAAATGCAAATGCATCAAGACTCATGCATGTGGTACCAATCATCACAGCTCGACGGACACTGGGCCATCAACCCTCCATAGATCCCCATCAATAGGATCAATTCTAATACTAGAACCAGAGCACATCAAAATACCTCACATCCGCACAATGGGACTGAAGCCAAAGAAATCAAGGTCCTGAACTGAAGTCCGAATGCACATGAATGCATGATGCACACGTCAACAATCATCCTCATAATAACATCATAGGTGCATCATCATTCATCAAAATCATTATCATCAAAATAATCATCATACATCATGTCATCATAGAATCATCAAAACTCATGGAAATGTCATCATAACTCATCCATCATTACATCATAGGAATCATCATATAATCATGTACAAATCACATAGAAATCACAGTCATACTCATATTAATTCGTCAAAGAAATCACAACATCAAAACATCAAGGCATCACTACACAAAATCAGAATTCATGAAACTCTGCTACGTTCGCTAGCAAGTTCGTTGTGCGGGTCTGGGGCGAGTTTATTCACTGTGCGAAGGATTATTCACCGTGCGAACATGCGATTACAGCAAAACACTGTTACGCACCAGAACTTAAAATCAACCCAAAAGTCCAACAATTTCCTTCCCCAATGCCCCCAAAACATCCCTAAATTATTCCTAAGGTATGACGGCGATAAAGGCACAAAATCTACGACTTATTAGGTCAATCCCGTATCATATTCACGCTCTAATTCCCATAATTTCCTTACAACTACACCACGGTCATTAAAGTTTCTCACAATCTAATTACCCTACAGGGTTGAAACCTTAACGACAGATTTTGTCCACGAAGGCCTACTTTCCCTCAAACCCAAATCGACCTCAATCCTATCAGATCATCAGTTCAAATCCCTATACGGTTAAAACCTCAATAATAGAATTTGGCCACGAAGGCCTAATTTCCTTTATCTCAAAATCAACCTCAAACCCTTTAAACCCAAAAATCGGCTTTAAACATATTGAAATCACATATTGAAAACCATGAAGACAATACTCCCCCATACCTTAATTTGATGACTCTAAGCCTTTCTCTTTGGATTCTTGAAAACCTTACGAGCTTTTGCCTCAAACCTCTTTCTCAGAGCTCTGACCTCTATTCCTTCCCTTTTCACGGTCTAACAGGAATAAATCCTAATTCCCTCAAAAATCCCTTTTTGTTAAACCTAACTTTGGACCTATAAGTTGGGCTTTTCCAATATTACCCTCACTAACTCCTCCTTAATTGTCCAATTTTCCCTTAGTTAACTTATATTTATTTAAATTAATAATAATACCAATATATTCATATTATATACTATTATTTAAATAAATAACTCAAAAATCCATAATTCTTAATATTTCACACCAACCACCGAAAATCACCAAAAATACAAATATTTATATTTAAATAAATTAAATAAATATTCCAATAAATTTAGGGTGTTACACAACTCACAACACAACATTGGCTCACTCTAGAACCTGAATATTCTCCAAATAAGACCATCAATGCAACACAACATATTCATGCTTAACTATGATTCACCATTGCATAATGTTATAAACACAACAACAACACATATATTAATACACTCATAAGTAAAACACCTCTTTAATAATTTTATATACATTTTTAATACCTAAAACATCATTATAAGATAGAGTTACGTGTTAGTTATCCAACACTTCAGACCACACCTCAAACAGAGTCAAGAAACTCAAGTTATGGCGAAAACGACAAATGAACCAATTTATTACACCCAGGAACCAATTTATTGTTCCCGATATGAAGACAAACTTCCAACATGTTTTGATGAATAAAATATTTTAAATCTCAAGTCTCATTATCAAAGAAGAAGGAAATTTTTTTAGCACTATGATCAACACCCAAGGTATATGAAATTCTTATCATAGGCAATCTTGAAGAGCCCAATATATAATTGTTGATCATGCATTTGAAAATTCAGTTTATACTTTGTTAAAATATTTTTTCAAAAGATTTTACTAGAATTGGTTAAAAATTAGATTCGATGCATCATGAAGTTTTTGTACTTAGAAAGATATTCAAAATGTTTCAGCATCCAATCGATTGAATGGCATTTTAGAAAAAAAATTTTAACTCAGGAAATCAATTGTAAGTCTGTGCAATCGATTGATGTAGTGCAAAATTTCAAATTTTTATTCCATGCAATCCATTGATGATCTTGTGCAATCGATTAACATTGAGTAATTTTTAAAAAATGCTAAAACATGTGCGCTCATTCATCCACTCCTTTTCATGACATCTCCTAATTTTAAACTCATTCTTTTTCAGTAAAATAATTAAACCATTGCCACTGTTCGAACTGCAGTAAAGCGACAAGAAGAAAAAATTTAGTTTTGGAGGATTCCCTTCGAGATTTATATCGTCTCCACAGGGATCGATGCGAGGGAAAGAATGTCGTTCAACGGTCTCTATGTTTCTAAGCTTGTGGTGATTAAATTTAGTTGAAATATTCAAGGGTACCATAAGTAAAGGCAGAACATATAAAGATGAAAAATATAAAGTAAAGACTTTAAAATAAACGGAGCCTTGTTGAGATTGGATCTCATCAATTGATAACACATGCATTCTTCTTACCAGTCAAACAAAAAATAATCATTCGTGTAATATCTTCACGTATCACCCACAATAGAGGTTATGTCTAACACAATATCGAGAAAATAACCGTATTGTCTCATTGGTGATGTCTCACGCAACTCAACATAGAGCATTAAGAACTGATACTCGCGCAAATGTTAAGCCTAAATCTATGTCTAGAGTTTAGAACCTAACATATTTTCATCCTAGATCCAAATCTGAAGAGTATATTTCTATAACGATTCAAATCAATGTATAAACAAGTAAATAAGTATAACATCCATATCAGATAAATGATTGATTCATATAAAACGCCATGATCAGAATACATACATACAATTAACCCTTTATACATGCATTCAACTAATTTTTCAAATGTAAGTGAGCATAGTTCTTCATCTCTATCATCACGCATCCTCGCGATACCGTTTGTGTAAAAAATGTTATCATGGTCTTTACCGTATTGATTGCTACTCATGATAATAATCAGCACAATGAAATAAAAGTGATACTAGTGAATATCAACTTACAAGACTATGTCAAAAATTTTCTCATTGATAGATGAATATCTTAGATCTAAGATTTGAAAAGGTTTTATCAATACCCACAAATAAAAAATCAAAGAAAACATCAATATTGAATCAAAACTAGTTCACAATACATAGATTAGATGAAATATATAAGGTATCAATAGATCACATCCAAACCCAACAAGAGATCGAAGCTCTTACCTTCTCCCCCTTAGGGTTTGTGTTTCTCTCTAAAAAATATGCTTTGAAAATAAAGAGAGATGCAAGTCTATTATGAAAATATCTCCACTAAAAGTTATGTCCCTAAAAATATATGGTATGTTCTACAAAGCAAGAGAAAGTACTTAAATAGTATTATAAAAATTGTCTTGTCCGCACTTTGACGTCCACTTTTAGGCACTTCAAGTGCCTTAGAAACAGTTAAACTACCCTTGGAAATATCTAAGTTTGCAGTGCAAACTCATTCTTCGCAACACGAACTTCTTCGCTACAGCTCCGCACATCGAACTTTAGGTCTGTTTCCTACTGCCATCCAAAGTTTTCAGCTCGCCTGGACTTTGCTGTGACCTTGCATAAAGAACATTTACTATGACCTCACTGTTGTTCGCACTGTGAACTTGATGATTATTCTTCATTTCTTTGGCTTCCTTGTCCAATCATTTATGTCTTAATCATTGATATTTTATGCCTATATCTTGCACAATAACACACACATCAAGGAATCCAAAGATATTTGCTATATGTTGACGAATCACACAAGAACAAGAAATAAATCCATTAAAACATGAGAAGTGAGTTGACAAATACCAAGAAAGATGGTTCAATTTATGTCAAAGTTTGCACTTAACAGCCACATGTTATCAAGAGTTGCTCTTACTCTATAAATTGAATTCAAATTTTCATTTTACTGTAACCTCTTTCAAATAAATTATACAAAACTCTCTGCATAATTTTCAATTCATTTCTTCTAGACTTAGATGTTTTATGAGAAAAATTTCATATCATTCTAAACGCATCATTGAGCACTTAGAGAGTTTATGATATTGAACCTTCATATTTGAAAGAGAAGAAGTCCTACAAGACAAAATTTAGTTTATCAAACTTATTACTACTCAAATTCATTGCTATATCAACATATTATCTTTCCAGGATTGTTGGAAATAAGACTGTGTGAGTCTCTTTCTTTTTATCCAGGATTGTTGGAAACAAGGGTGTGAGAAAAGAAACGATTGTTTTCTTTTCTTATGTTGTAAATCACAAGAGGATTGTTCTTGGTGATTAGATTAGAACCCTGAGTATATATGTCTAGATTAGGCTTGTACAAAAGTTTCAACATTATTGAAATCTCTTACTGGGTAAGGGGACTTACTGGAATACTCTTAGATTATGAGAGGGACCATGATATATCGTCGGTGTTCTTTATTTTCCGCATTTACTACTTTCATCACTTAACTCATCAAGAAAAGAAAGATACACCATTCTAAAAACCAGATAATTTTTAGATACCAAATTTACCCCTCTTATTTGTACATTACAATAACACCTGAATCCCTATTTCACTAAATTTTTACGTTTCAAAGGAAACTAATCGATTACACTAGGTAACCAATGATTACGTGTTTGAACCAATAGATTGGTTTCTAGAATTTTTCCAAAAATTACATGTTTACTTCATCTTATCCAACTATTAATCCCTCTAAACCCTACCTCGACCTAATCTAACACGGATAAACATGTTACACGATTAATTTATCATTAAGAAAACATTGTATCACATAATTTTATACATCACTATATTTCTCATCAATTCGTTCACAATTCAATAACATATTCATCATATTAACACATATTGATATGAAAACCAACAATGTAAATTTCACATATGATGGTAAATTTCAATAGTAAAAATCAAACGCTAATTCATGTTTATCATAACAATTTGAGATACGTTTTATACAAACCTTTTCCAAAACACACAAACTGAACAATGGAGAAAAAGAGGGAAAAAAACCCTAGAAGAAGATGAGGATCCCTCTCCATCTTTCATGAAATTGATACCCATATTAGAGTAATTCTCCTACCTTGATTTTCCAACAAAGAATCTAAGCTTTGGTTATGCCTCTTCTTCTTCCTCCAAACCCTTGTTGCTCTATTCTCCCAAATTCTCTTATCAAAATGCTCTAATTTCATGTACTGTAAAACCTAGTCTCCACTAATCGTCACTATTTAACTTAACCTAATTTTACACTTTTAACTATTCCACTTTGTCCAAAACCTTCCTTAATTCTCACAATTTACCTTATATTCTCAGTATTTCTAATTTCCACCTAAACTCTTGAAATTCCTATTTATTCATTATTTTAATTTTTAAAATAACTAAACATCTAATTAATTCTTGACACTCTCTAAAAATAACATAAATCAACCGAACACGCCAATAATCAATTAAAAAATTAATTTTAATTTAATTAAAAATAAATATACTAAAAATTAGGGTGTTACAAATACAATGCCAGACGGTATTAAGATGGAATTCTACGCCATGAATTTTGTTGATTGGATTGATTTAAATATTAACCAAAAAGGCTCGTGGGCTAACTTTTGGAATGTGGTCTTTTATAATATTTGGAATTGGTGTAACAAGGAGATCCACAATTATAACTTTCAAAGATCTCAGTTGTTATGTGCAAGAAATAATCATTGACTATGTTGAAGCCATGCAGAAAAATGATATGGTTTACAACATAGAGATATCAGTGGTCCTGGCTGGATGGAATCCACCAGAGGATGGCTAGGTTAAGCTTAATACAGATGAATCTAGCATACCAGATAAGACAATAAGGTATGAAGGAATTATTAGAGACATGCATGGAGGACGTAAGGGTGGGTTTTCAAAGTTTGTTGGGAAAGGCAATGTAATTAGGGAGGAGCTTTGAGGAGTTTATATCTCACAAAAAACTTAGAGTTGGCGAAAGTGGAGTTGAATATGGATTCTTTTAGGCTTGTTAACATCCTTGAAATGGGGAAGGTTTCAGAGACTGATGGCTACTCACTTGTCAAACAAATTTATCACTTGATGGATGCACATGAAGAAGTTAGAGTGGTCCACTCTCATGGGGAAACAAATATGTGTGCAGATGCCCTAACTAAAGTAGGTGCAGAGAGCAGTGCAAAATTGGTTTTTGGGGAAGCAGTTCCAGAGTTGACTAGCCATTTGGTTCATTCATATGTGTTTGGGATCTAGAGTCCCGCATACTGTTTTGTTGTAGTTTCTTTCCCTTTGGGATTCAACCTTCTCTATCATAAAAAAAGACTCATTTAACAGTCATACCCACTTCCTTTTTAGACTACAAATTTAATATAAAATAGAAAGTTTTATCTAGGATTTTAATGTTTACCTTTATGAATAGTTATAGAGTTTGAGTAATTTGAACGTGGAATATTTTTCGTTCACAAAATAATGAAGAACAAGCATTTTTAAAGATGTTGAAAAAAAAGGAAAGAATGTATTTTAAAAAAAGTATTGAAATTTTTTACACTTATTTCATGTTTTAAAATTAAATTGTGATGTCATATTTACATATTTATGATTTAAATATATTTATTTTTACTTAAACTTCTACTATCTCTTTTTCTCACATTTATCTTATCGTCTCATTGACAAAAAAATTTATAATTTTATTTTTTTCGTATCTATATCTTTTTACATATCAATATTTTTTTTAAAAAGAATATTCTTTTTAAAGTATAATTTTAATTATAAATGCAGTTATATGTTCCAAAATTTTAACTTCAAATATTAAATCTCATATAAATGTTAAAAAATTTATCAAACAATTCTTTAAAATTTAACTTATAATTTTCAAATAGACGAATAAATGCCTCAAATTGTTTCTAAAATATAATTTTGAATTATAATTGCAGATACATATTACAAAATTAAATAATAAATTTGCAACAATTATTTATAATTCATCACATAAAAATATCCAATAATCTGTTATTATATTATAAATAATTGAAATTGATGGACTAATCCAATTGAATTAAATCAATGATAATTGTTGCAAATGAATCGTATAACACCTGACATATTTAAAAACCAAAATCATTTTCCAATTGATAGAGACTTAATTAACAATCATTTTTAGAGATGTTGAAAAAAAGGAAAGAAAATATTTTAAAAATTATTAAAAATTTTTACACTTATTTTACATTTTAAAGTTAAATTGCAAAGTCTTATTTGTATATCTACGATTCAAACATATTTATTTTCACTTAAACTTTTACTATCTCTTTTTATTACTTTTTTCTTATCGTCTCAATTACAATTTTTTTTATAAATAAAAAAAATAAGAAACTCCATTTTATAATATTGATTAAAAAATTCATCAAAACCCCGCGTATCGCGTGGGTATTTATCTAGTTATGACCTTAAAAGGTCTACAATGAAAGAGAAAATTTTACCACATGAATTATGAGAGCATGAGATGTGTTAAATATTGGTCCCAGAAAGATTAGAGAAAATACCTAAGGCAATTTAGCAAGATAACACACCATTTATCAAGCACAGGAGGATTTTTGTGTCAACGTGTTTTAGACACATTCAATATTCAAAGAGGAATAAGCATGAAGAAAAAAGCAAACCTATGATTAAGAGAGCTTAATGAAAAAGAAGAAGCTGCTAAACAAAAGTATGAAAGAAAATTAAAGAGAATTGTATTACAAGCTAAAAGCCTTCATGATTATGATGCCATTCCTAATAACATGGTCACACTAGAAGTAGACTTGGTGTTCCTATCATTATTCGTTGATGATGAGCCAATATGTTATTCAGAAGTAGATAAAACAAAGGCGTAGAAAAAGTATTTGGAGAAAGAAATTCAATCCATAGAAAGGAATCAAACTTGGAATCTAGTCTTATTGGCAACATATGGAATTTTGTTCCTCGTGGGATAAATGTTTGACTAGATGTTAAGAAAACTTGTCCAAATTTTAAAGTTAATTTAAGAACAAATTGACATCAATGATACAACAACAATAAACAATGTTGGTAGTTGTAAAATAACACAACAAATTGGTAATCCAACTCAATGAAACCACACTTACGTCTCGGGTAACTCTACCTAAGAAAGGAAATTCACTACTTCGAATTAGACCAATTAGTCTAATAAGAACCTTCAAATCCTATAAAGTTCCATGCCTCTCCTTAATCCTAGTCACTTTTTATTTAGGTCTCCGCATAAATATGGGAACCCACTCACTTTCTTCAATCACTAACTCATAGCGATCAACCTCAATAACAAGTCTATTGATTGTTGAGTTTACAACTCAACTAAGACAAAGAAACAACTATGCCAAATTACTGAAACATAAAGTGTTCTACAACAGTATATTCAACACTAATTCTTATGAAGGCATTCACATGGAATACAAAAAATAAAATAATCACAAACCCTAGACACAACGAACTTAATCTCGTGTACAAAACTCTTAAGTAAAACATGAGAATTGAGTCTCATTATATGTCAATGTCTTCTGGGATTTTTCCTTATGGGTCTCTAATTTAAACTTGTCCATAATAATAGAGAATCTTGTTGGAATTGATTACTTCATAAAACTCTCCAAAATATGTGATTTGTTACATTCAAATTCAAATTCAAATCTCCATTTAAATTTGATTTGATCTTTAACAACTATTAAACAAATAAACCATACATTGCTAACAAATATGCAGCAAATCTAATTGATATTCAATCAGAAAATTTGCACCAAACAACATTCCTTATGGCATACTGATAAGGCCAGATGTTGCACTGCACATGTTGGAACGTCGTGTTCCACATGTTGAACTAATACATCCAAATTAAATCTTCTTCATGACTTGTAGATATTATTTGTAGAGAAAATCTTGGATATAATAATTTTGAACCAATTTGCAATACCATCTGTCTGTTGCCAGAGATCAGATGTTGCAACACATATGTTGTAACATTGTGTTCAACATATGTCCCTTCTGCACCAGAAATATCTTGAGCAAACTTCATGTTGTTTGGCATAATGCAGTCAATCATAAAAAGACCAACAACATATATGAGGTCTATTTTGGCAAAGCCATAGACCCAATACAGATAAGATCCAATAGCAAGCCTAAATAAAATTATCCATCATATATAATTTGGATAACATATGAGACTTAAGGTACACTATAGTGGAAGTTCGGCGATAAGGAAAACCTTATGCATCCAACACATTTATTTCTACCATAGATGATAAGGAACACGCACCCAAGCTCCCAAAGAAAAGATTACCTGGAAATAAATAGAGAAGTAGCCACCAGGTAAGTCAAACTATCAACACATACAATGGAACAGTAACAAGAGTGAGATATGCATATCGCCAAATAAACAAAGAAGTTTTGGGTTGTGATTCTAGGAAAAAATTTTGGTACAAAAATCTGGAGAGGCCAAACCCCTTGGCTCAAGGCAAATGTGAAGGCCTATCAAAAAATAAAGTATGTTAACACGTATACCATCGAAGATAAAGTTAATTATCAAATGATCAAACAAGGGACTCCTTGATGCCGAATCTCAAAGGAATACATTTGAATCCTCACAAAATCCCAAGATAAATATTTATTGAGCTCTTCAAAAAATTAAATAAATGAACTTTTTTCATAAAGAAATACTTTTTGCACAAATAACATTATAATCCTCAACAATATGACATATATTCTCTTTATGAAACAAGACATTACTAGGTGGAACATGTTTAAGTGTAGCTAGCGCACCCCCTTTTATGAACTAAGAAGAGAACCAAGAAGAGAACCATCCTAAACCAAGATAAAAACCAGAGGGAAAGTACAAGAACCCCTCTCTTGGCCGAGGATGGTTTCTTGTGACACCGAAGATTTACACCAGCTTCCATTAATTAGGACGCATAACGAAAAGCTTAACACTTACACCAACCCCCTTTAATTGGGACAGGTAACAACAAAGAATAATAGTTATGCTAGCTACCATTGACTAGGATGGGTAACAACAAATCTTAATGGTTATTCCAATTCCCGCCAAAGGGGACGAGTGACAACGAGTTCGAAAACTCATGCAAGTTCTTTCCTAAGGAAAAGAACTAGGCAATATAGTACAAAGGTAAATAGCAGGGAGACCATAAAGAATACTAAATGAAATACACTGACCGTTAAAATATAAGACATAAATAAGGTAAATAAATAAATATTGTTATTCGTACATGTTATAAGGAAACATCAATGTATGGCATCTAATACAAGTAATACAGAAACCTAAAATCAGGCATCACCACCTTGGGGATAAGAACAATCATCACCCACCAAGACTCCATCTCAGAACACCTTATATGGGTCAGGTTGAGAGGGGAGAACTTGAACAGTGAACACCTAGGAAAAGCACCTATAAATGGTCGACTACTTGGTTAAAAACATCGTACACCCTTTTAAGGGTTAGGTTACGTGTCTCGTTAACCTTCTTCCTCAAGTTAGCTAATTTTTCATCACACGTCCCCCTCTCCTTTTCCCGAGAATCTTTCTCTTGCTGAAGATCCTTCACAACCTTGTCAGTGTGGGATTTTAGCACCGTAATGGAAACCTCTTTGCGAGACTTATTTTTTGCCTTCGGGGAAGATTGAAGCTTAGATTTCATGGCAACAAGGGAAGAAGAAATCCCATGAATTTTTGTTTCTTCTTGAAAATATGTTAGCTTATCCACTTCTTTCTGAAGAACCAACATTTTATCCTAAAGCTGGGATCTCTCGTGCTTAACCATATCACATTTACCCTTCCTGGTATCCTTTTCCTTGTAGTGGTTGCCCATTGCTAAAACATAACCTTAACCAGTAGCAGCCAGGGAGAAGAGAAAAGAATTTTGGTAGGCATAAAAAGTCGCCTCAAAAACGGGTTCCATCTTCTCTACCTCAAGAAGACTTTGGAGATATGTAAGGTCTTTCTCAAAAAGGGTAGAGTTTTCCTTTTGAAAGGTGCGGGGAATCTGAGACGGTAAAATTCTTAACAACTTAAACCAAGGTATAGATGACCCGACATTGGCTAGAGCAAGTCCATCAGAAGCACCCCCTAGACAGTCGAACCCATTTTTCTAAAAAAATTTCTTGAGAAGGGCTTTGATCTTGACCTGGTCCCTCTTATTATTGGCAGGAGGAAATGAAGCCTAATTTTCAACCTCCATGGCAACAGACCTAGTAAAAGGTTGATCTCGACTAGAGGAGACTGAAGGAATTTTAGTAGTAGTAGGAATGTCAATTTCAGTGGGAGAAAAGGTAGGAGCTCGAGTCACAGATGTGGTAACGACATCTCTGACTTCCTGTTCTTTGGCCAAGTCAAAATCCTTCTTCGACGAGCCATCTTATATGCAAATACAAAAATATCCCACATCATAAAAAGAGAGAGGTGGAATGAAGGGGTGACTCTTTATCCTCACCATAAAACTCTTTTCTTTCCATATTACTTGTCACTCCCACAATAGCATGGGTTTCAATCAAGTTTTTCCTCTGTATGTAGGGATTTACCTTAGACAGATTGAACCCCTCTATGGGAGAAAAAGAATCCAAATGGACGACATACTTGTGAGGCTTGTGTCTAAAGTGAACCCAAACCCAATACTTTTGAAATGTATTTGTAAATTTACTTGGAGGTAAGTCATGGAAACCACTAGGAAGAGGGATCTTAATTGGAACTTGGAAGATTGAACCCCTCTATGGGAGAAAAATAATCCAAATGGACGACATACTTGTGAGGCTTGTGTCTAAAGTGAACCCAAACCCAATACTTTCAAAATGTATTTGTAAATTTACTTGGAGGTAAGTCATGGAAACCATTAGGAAGAGGGATCTTAATTGGAACTTGGTAGAAGGTAAAGTGTGCTTCTAAAGTACGAGTTTTATTAACACAACAATCTTGGAACTCATCCCAACTCTCTGAATAAGCACTAAACTGGTAAACATCCTGGCATAGTGAGATAAACCCATGATCCTAGATATTATTCAGTGAAGTGTGCACCATGACTCAAAGGCGAGAAAATAGCCGGTAGGAAGGCTTCTAAAGCTGGTAATCAAACTAGAGTTGGAATGTCTTCACCCAAACACTAAGATGAAGCTGCAAGGGTGAAATCTTTAAGAACCTTAACATCTTCTCTTCAAATGTAGTCAAGGGTAGTCATAAATTTATTTGAGTAAACATAAACTCATAGAACGGGATAAATCATTCCTTGAAGCTAATATAAATCTTTTTGCTTAACTCCACGGGAAGAACCAACTAATTAGAAGGACAACCTATTTCTATGTTAACCCAGATATATTTATTCACATCATCCAGCTCCACAAGACCAATACTTATTCGTGGTATCTCATAAGTTCAAAAAACATCTAATGTCATAAGCCATCGACACTAGCAGAATGAGTCCTAATATTGAGATGACCCATAACCTATATATCCCTTAGATCCTGACCGAAGGCGGCCCAGTAAGTTCTGATGAAGGTACAAGCCTTTTCCTTATTCAAGGTAGTAACTTCCACCTCCAGTTAAGCCAAAACAGGAAGAAGAAGAAAAGAATCCCCGACAACTATAGTGGAAGCGAATGCAGAACTAACTCTTCCTTATTCAATAAAAGTTTATATATATATATATATATATATATATATATATATATATATATATATATATATATATATATATATATATATATATATATATATATATATATATATATATATATATATATATATATATATATATATATATATATATATATATATATATATATATATATATATATATATATATATATATATATATATATATATATATATATATATATATATATATCAAGAGAACCACTAGAGAGCCTCTCAGACTTAGAACTATCATGCACATTTATGATAAATGGAACACAATGACTAGTAATGGAAAGGTTGGAATCTGAACTATTGTAGGTTTCTGACCTAAAGAAGGGAAAGGAACCACTACTCCCATAATCACTAGACAAGTTCATGAGGGTGATTAAATATATGATCCATAGTGAAAATAAAGACTAGAAATGTGAAAATAAGCTTAGGATAAGAAGGGTACTTGTAGAGAATGGGGGCAGGAGAAAAGAGTAGAGGTTAAGTGCAAGGTGAAAAAGCTCTACGCAACGCATCCAAAACATTTATTTCTACCATGGATGACAGAGAAATCGTACCTCGTAGATTCAGTGTGAAAGGTGAAGAAGACAAAATGTTAAAGTTTAACAAGGTCCATTATAGCTCGAGACAAGCTCCAATTGCTTGAAATAAGAAAATTGATCAACTCCTGTAGTACACTTGCTCTTCCAATTTCACAAAAAAAACATGTAAATCATGTCAAAGACTTGAATCAAGTAAATCGTAATATAATTTTCTTGTATGTAGACGGTTCACTCATAACTGGGAGTAGTAATGTTGAGATTGAAGACTTCAAATTATATATGAACTATGAGTTTGATATGACATATTTAGGAGGATTGAGGTACTTAGTATGCTTTTATTTTGCTAAAACTTAAAGAGAAATGATGGTTCATCATAAGAGGTACAAATCCAATATCCTAAAGAGGTTAACAAGCTGAATTGTAACTCAACATTCACTCTTATGGAAGTCGATTTCAAACTGAGCAAAGATGAAGACGGAAAAGGAATGGATAACACCATGTACAAGCTGATAGTAGGATGCATGATGTATGTTTTCAATTAAAGACTTGATATATAATTTATTGTAAGAGTGATAAGGAGATTTATGCAAAAACCTAAACTTTCACATATGTAACTAGTGAAGAAAATAATGAGACATTTAATGCACAATTGATTTTGGTGTTTTTTTCTAAAAATATATATAAAAAAAAGAAGAACTTTAATTAGTTTTTATGACTCAAAATGGTATGGTGATAAAGTAGAAAGAAGAGTTAAAATGGAATATTGTTCAAGGTTTTAAATTGTCCAATTTTATGTTGTTCTAAAAAGCAAACGATTATGTCATTGCCATCATGAGAGGTTGAATACATATCTGTTTATAATGTAGCATTGCAACATGTATAGTTTCAATCATTTTTGTGTGAAATGAAGATTGGAAATAAGAAAGGGAGAAACTCATGGTAGATTACAAATAAGCTATGAACCTTGTTAAAAATCATATATCTCATGGAAATAGCAAACATATAGAAATCAAGTTCTACATTCTTAGAGACCAAATAAACAAATGGAATATTGCACCAATGTTAGAAATATATGTCGGGAGTGTTTTATCGTATCCACAAGAATTGATGAGAATATTTGATGCTTGTCGTTCAATGGTTTAGTGATTTAAGAAGGGGTTTTTAAATTGGTTTCTATTTTGAAACATGAGTTTGTAAGAAATAAAGAAAGGCAAAATTTGGTTTTAGTTTGATAAAAACCTGTTGCACCCCAAATTTTGACCCCTTAGATCCTCATCATCATTGTAGGATCATTTTCACTTGTTTAACTAACCTTAACCCATTTTCAGTTTATCTTTGTTAAGATGCAGATGAATTAGGGCTCCGTACCGTCAAAATCGAGATTTCGGTGGTCTGATCAATCAATGTTTTGGATTGATTCAACTTCAAATAAGTCTCCACATTATCAACATTGGATCAAGTATGGATTCAATTTAAGGTGGTCACCAGGAAATTGAGAACAGTGCAATTTAAGGTACTCGATTAGGGTTTTCGACGAGAAAAAGTCAACTGTAGTTTGACTTTTGGTTTAAAGAGTATTTAAATGGTGGGATCTTGGTCCATTAAGCTTCTATGGCTTAGTAAAGTCCATCCAAAGAGTTTCAAGTCCTCAGGGTGTCCGGATCATCAACGAGTGACTCGGTAAGCACCGATTGATCGAACGGTTGACCGAAAAGTCAACTCTTCAACAATAAGGAATTTGACTTCAATATGTGAATAAAAAATGTTCCTTATGTCATATTACACTTCCCCATAAAATTTTATGACCATTGGATCAAGGGTTAATAAGTAATTGCAAAAATCGGGAATTAGGGTTTCGAAAGGGGCAAAACAATAACTCTTCAACCACACATCCAAATGAAGTGGTTCAAAGCTCATTGAAAAGCTCTTGACAAATCCTACAAAAGCCTCAAAGTGGTCCATGATCAAAAAATGCATAGAATTGGAGTTATAGCAAAATTCATTTTTGAGGGGGAAATAACTTAGAAAAATTTTAAGTTATTTGGCACTTTTAAGTGGTTTTTTCAGAAACTTTAAAGGGTTTTTCAACCTAGTTCCATCAAGAATTTGGAAATTCCCATAACATGAAAGTTTTAGAGCTACTTAAGGGCTTTCCAAATTATGGTAGAACTCCTCAATATCATGTTTGAGCAGAAAGTTGTGAACCATAGAAGTTGGGCCTATCACACTTGAAATCACTTTGTCAAGAATTCTCAAATTTGAATTTTCACAACTTAGGCTACTCTCAGCCCTTGGATCTTGATCCAAACTGATAATGTAAGGCATGGATGGAGAGAAAACCAGAAAAAAGGATGGATTTGGTGAACATAGCAAGTTGTTGCAACTTGACAATATAATAATCAAATGTAAGAAGGAGATAGAAACTTTAATGCTAAGACTGTTGCAGCTGGCTTACTCTACCTTCATAGATTATCTCAGTCAATTCATGTCCGTCTCCACTTGAGTTTTCTGATCTCCTTTGAACATTGGAGCTGATAGGAGAAGATCTTGCAAGATTCATTTGAAAATCTCATGAAAACTCCCTCCAAAAGTGGTAAATGACCAAGGCTGCCCTCACTCTTGTTTGGCTATAAATAGAGGCCTCTCCTATGAGTTTAAGCACACCAGAGCAATCTCAAAAAACCAGAGAAAACATAGCTCTCATTCTCCTCTCATTCCTCAAGAATTTCAAAAATCTCAAAATCTCCATTCTCACCAAAAAGCTGTCTTGAGCAAAACTCTGCTCAAGACCAGTTCCATCATTTCTAAACCTCTAAAAATCATCCACACAATCCCTAAATATAGTATAGAAGGTGTCTATACCTTCAAACCTCTCAAAAATACCATTTTGCAAAAAGTCAACTTTCACACCAAGAAAGTTTGACCACCACACTCAAAACTTGCCAAATCCTTGCATATGCTTGTTCTTGCTTTTCTAACCATCCACACACCTCACATATGTCATATTACAACTATCCAAAGCATTGAAAATCAACTGGGAATCACCTAACTCCAACTGTCTTGAAGTTTGGTTTTGTTGCTTCAAGAGGAAGTAAGCTTCATCTCATTGCAAAGGAAGGAGTATCTCTGGGTTTCTGAGTTTTTTAGCTTGTTCAAGGCTGGTCAACAAGAGGTATGTGATATTCTAACTATCCATTAATCATACATTGTCATGTATTGTCATTTTGTGGTGATTTGTGTGAAAACATACCAAGGTTGCACTATTGTGCTTCTTTGTCAAGAATCCTAGTTTTATGATCATAATGCTTATTTTGTCAAATATATTGTCATTTGTAAATGATATATGGATGATAGATTGCAAGTTTGTGCCTTATTATCATGTTTAGACTTATTTGTGAGTTTTTGGTCATTTGGTAGATTTAGGATCCAACCTTGAAAAAGTGATATGCTTGCCCTAGAACTATAAACCTAGCTCATTAGTGAGATATGTAGATAACTTGTAAGTTTATCATAGACCCCCCCCCCTGCCCTTGATCATGTGTGAATCAATGTGGCATTTTGTTTTCATTATGATGATTTCATGTTTGGTCTTGCCTATCATTGCTTTGAAGTGGTTCTTAAGTGGTTATGCTTGTTATTCCTTATGCCTCAAGTCTTTGGTCATTGTTTGATTTTGTTCATAATGCTTGTGTTGGTGAAGATGTGAGAAGTTTGAAGCTTAGTCATTAGGGCTGTCTTGTGAGACATGTTTGACTTTGCTGTCCAATTTGGTTGAATATGTCATTTTTGGCTTGGTGTGCTTTTGCTTGACTCTATGTTTAGAGACTCACTTATTTACCTATTTCAAGAATGTGTATGTTGTTGTTGTGCTCAAAATCTGTCTAAATGTTCAAGCTGCCTTACCATGCCTCTCTTGCATTTTTCTTCAAAACATCATGAGGTCAACATCTCATATTCTGTTCCAAGCATTGTTTACATGATTTGTATGCATTAAATCTTTATCATATCCATTTAAAATTTGTGCATGATCTCAATTTCTCCAACTGTCATGGTTATGGCTTATTGTACATTCAAATTGTTGTTCTTGTATGACATGAGCTTCAAATGCTAATTTCTGTTTTGGTAAAGATTTCACTCCTTTTCTGAGTGGCATCTCATCTGTTAGCATCATCATAATGTGTATATAAACTCCTTTTCATGAAAGAAATCATTGCCTTAAATTGCCCTGTTGTGGTGAATGTCTTGCCTAGGCAGAATTTTCCAACTTTTGCACCAACACACCAATTTTCATACTACTTGATACATGCTCTTACTTGAACCTAAAACACTTTCATGATGACATTTGTGGTGTGTGCACATTGATCACTTGTGTTGTCCTGGCTTATTTTCACATTTCACATTCCAATCACACTTACAAACTAAATCTGCCACAGCATACTCAAGTTGTTTTTTTTCTGTTTGTGTATACATGATTTTAGAGTTGTAACTCACTTACTTGTTTGATTCTAAGGTGTGTACATGTTTGTTTTGGTCTAAGATTACCTATATCTACATTTCACCACTTAATTGCATTTGAGCCAAAACTGTCATGACCACATACCAAAATCATGTTTACTTGCATAATGATCAATCTCAGAGTGGTAACTCATTTTGCTCTATACTTGTGGTGTGTGTATGTATTTGTTCGTTGATGAGAGATCTTTTTTCCTTGCACTTGAACTATGTTTGTATCCATAAGCTGTCAAACTGTTTTAGAAAGAACACTTGTGCTCCTTATGTTGTCTACTGCCCTAAGTTAGTAAACTTGCATTGGAGTTGGTATTTAAGTGATTGATGTAGGCATTATCATGCTAAGTTACATTTGTGTCATTGGCCTGTTTAGGACCAGCTGTAGGTCTGTTAGCCTTAATTCAAGTGGCAGGTTTGGTTTGATTTTGGTGTGGTACTGCTATCTAGACCAGTTATGAGTTTGATTAAGTAATCTATTGGTATTCAATTCATGTTGTTCAAATCATAGTGGTTGTTTGATGTGTATCTGTTCAACTGTTTTGAAACTTGTTTTTTTTTGCAACTTATGTCATAAATTGTAAAACCATGAGTCATTTTGTATTCAAGTTGGGATTTAAGCTTCATCTGTTTTGGAACTTCATATATGTTATATTTGGAGTGTGTGAGGACCTTCAAATTGTTTTAAGCATGAGTGATTGGAGCCGTGGCTTTGAAAATGCACTTCACTCACTAATTTGCAGCTGTCATAGGTTTTTTAAAATCCATGTTGTTTGTGAGCTTTCTTAAGGTTTAAACACACTCTAGATGTTGTTTTGAGGATGTTTGTGTAATATATTCACTTTATTTTGGCCTGTCTCATAACCTCACTATCTCACTTGCAATGTCTTGATTTTCCTCTCATTACCACATGACAGTTGGAATTTCACCTCATAAGTAGTTTGTTTGAACGCATGAACATGTTGTATATGATATTTGAATTTGGTTAGAGTTCTTTTCCTGATCATATCATGACTGGTTTGGTCATTGGCTTGGTAAATGCATTTTTCATCAAAAATTGCAACTACTATCGTGTTTTCATTTCAAAGCATATTTTCAGAATTCTAGCTGGAACATCGTTTTCCTTGTTTAAAAACACCCAAGATTGATCTAAGGTTTGTCTGATTTGGTTAAGAATTGGTTGAGTTTGATATCAAAACGCATTTGTGAAAATTGCCTTGTTCTTGCTTCATTTTGCCCAACAATTCACAACACCACGCCATATATATTTATGGGGGTGGCTATATCAACGGATGTATAGCCACCCCAGTGGTAAGCAACTTATTCATTTCACGCCTTGCAAAGCCTAGACCTGGGTTCGATCCCTGAGGAGGATCAACCCTTTTGCCTTTTTTTTTTCTTTTCTCCTTGCACGCGCGTATTAGGCTGGAGGGTGTGGGTTCAACTCCCACCCCTTGCATTTCCTTTTGATTTTCACTTATTTTTTTGTTTTGCACATTAAAACTCATGACTTCAAATAATCACAACTCTCTCATCTTTCACCCTTTTTTATCCATTCTTTTTGCATTGTGTTTGTTATAATGTCTACTTTTATATGATGTGGGAATATTACTTGTTGTCATAAATTATGATGCATTTTGCCCATATGAAAATTTGTTCCTTTATTGTAATCGTTATCCTACCTACAGTTGAATCCCTTTGAGCATGCTTGAAATTTCTTGTGAGATCTTTATTCCCTTTGTTAGTTAACATGCTAGGGTTCTCCCCTTTGGTAGTCACCATAATCTTGTTTTATTTCCTCCTAAATTATGAGGTTAAACTGATTTAACTGTGTTTGATTATCATCTATGCATATTGTTGTTACATTTGCTATGCTTTGAACCTGTGACTTGCCTACTTTCAAATTGTGATTTGTTTATATGGTGGTTACCTTCATCATGTTTCAATATTTGTTAAGATATGTCCTCAATCTTTGTTAAGATATGCTCCAATCTTTGTTAAGATGATTGATTATTGGTTGTAACCATTGGTATCATTTGAAGTATCTGCTTATTGTAATATGCAGGCTTACTTGTCTTAATCTTATTTCATCTTGCTCATTTGCTCATTTTCTTTGTCAAGTATTCTTTCCTCAAGTGATGAAACCTTTTAGTTCTCATCCAAGTTTTCTCTCTCTCTCTCTCTCTCTCTCTCTCTCTCTCTCTCTCTCTCTCTCTCTCTCTCTCTCTCTCTCTCTCTCTCTCTCTCTCTCTCTCTCTCTCTCTCTCTCTCTCTCTCTCTCTCTCTCTCTCTCTCTCTCTCTCTCTCTCTCTCTCTCTCTCTCTCTCTCTCTCCTTCCAAAGGAAAGTCTCTCCATTGACCCTTGTGTCATGGATAGCTCATTACCCTTCCTTGACTTTGTGAAGTCATCTTGAACCTTAGTATAAGCCTTAGACTTTGCCTTAAGTCTAAAAAACCCACCTTCACTAGGAGTGTTCTTCAACTAGAACCCTAGGATAGAGTTTGTAAACTCTATGTAAGAATCATAGTAATGATTACTTACTCCCCTTTTGAGTGTTATAACATAGATCTAGAGAGTTCTGTTAAACTCTATACAAACATTGTTATGTTTGTTCCCCTTTGAACCTTGATCATAATCAAGTGTTCTTTAACCCTAGTGAGGTGAACTACGATTGCTCTGATTCTATCCTAGTTAGGATACGTAGGCAGAGGACGCGACGTCTTTGCGAGCAAACTTAGAAACTATCTTTAGGTTTTAACCTACACCCTTTACCCAACCCAAACCTTAGCAAACATTTACCAACTTAGCATGCAAACAAACAAAAGGTTCCTGTAGAGTACTACAGATGTTTAGGATGTGAAATACCTACCCTATGCATAACCAACCCTTGATCCCCGAATCTCTTAGTGTTGTTGTTACATCGCGAAAAGGGTTTTTCTTTCTTTAGACCTTTCCTTTGGATAAATTAAAGTCCGGTTGTGAATTTAAGAATTAAAGATTCAAGTTAATCAATAGCTTGGTATCACGATTCTCACCGCAACAGAAATGGCGACTTCACTGGGGATGGACTTAACTCGAGGGTTTAGCCTATTTTGTTTAATTGCATGCTATATTTGTGAATATTTGTTTAACATGTATATTTGTCAATATATTTGTTTGTGTGTTGGATATTGGGTGCTTTGAATGGTGAGACGGTCCTATACCCGGACTTGAGTGCAATTATGATAGGATGGTGGTATATTCAAGAAGGCTTATAGGGAGTTGATTCCCGACCAAGCTAACTTGAGAAACCACCGCTCAGTGTAGGCCCTCTTGAGAGTTTAGTATTGTTGATCGAGTATTCGTGAAAACAATGCTACTTTCGACGAAGGAGCCCATGACACTGTGGACTTTTAGAATACACTTTACCCCACTTTGGCCTTATTAGGACGTAGTGCGATGACTATAAGGAAGTATTTCCAAAATAGTTGATACGCGATACTACACTCAGACGAGATTCTCTTGAGAATATTATCAATTACCAAGTGATTTGGGAAATTGATAATATACAAAAGATGGGTTGATAACTTTGGGAACTTTGTAGAACCCGTTCGACAGGTACAATCAATCCATAGTACAATCTTTAGGGATGGGTAGACCCTTGGACTCATGCTTTTCCTTAAACCTAAGCTTGTGTTGTGTGCATATGCATTTGCCTGTGTTTGTGCATCTTGCATTCATATCATCATATCATCATATCATCATTGGTTTCATGGAACTCAGACTTTGTTGTTTGTAAACATCAGAGGTCGTCATGAACAGTGAAAGAAAGAAAACTTTGAAGTACACTTACAAGGGTTTTAACCTAGATGACTTGAAAAGGTTGAGCACCTTAGTGACAGATCCACAGGGGTTTCAAAGCCGTATGGGAAGCTGTTGCTACTCTTGAAGATAAAGATGGATAGTGGACTCCTTTCTACTCTTCTCCAGTTTTATGATCCGCTCTACCACTGTTTCACATTCCCTGATTATCAGCTAGTGCCCATACTAGAAGAGTATTCTCAGTTGATCGGATTGCCCATTCTTGAAGATTCTCTTTTTCCAATTGCGGAGAAGGACCCTAAAGAACAAGATGTTGCCAAGGCTATACGTTTGGGAGTGGTTGATATTAAAAAGAATCTGATTACAAAAGGAGGAGTTTTTGGTTTAAAAGCAGAATTCTTGGTTGAGAAAGCTCAGTATTATGCAGATCATTTAAGCATGGATGCATTCAAGGCTATCCTTGCCTTACTCATCTATGGTATCTTCTTGTTCCCGAGCTTTGAGAATTTTGTGGACCTCAATGCCATTAAAATTTTCTTGAAGAAGAATCCTGTGCCTACCTTGTTAGCAGACACATACCATTCTGTTCATATGAGGAACTTTCACAATGGAGGGATGATCACTTGTTGCGCTCCTTTGTTATACAAATGGTTCACTTCACACTTGCCCAAAGCCAACGCTTTTTGGGATCCAAAGAAAGGATGGTGGTCGCAAAAGATCATGGCTCTTACCCACTCTGATATTGATTAGTATAGTCGTGACTATGATGGGATAATGATTATTGACAGTTGTGGGGATTTTGGCAATATACCTCTTCTCAGTGCTAATGGAGGAATCAGTTATAATCCAATACTCGCCCACCGACAATTGGGATACCCTCTAAAAAACAAACCTAATGGTGTTCAAGTGGAAAACATTTTTTTCAAAGAAGAGGAAGATAGTCAAGGACTAAAAGGAAAGATTCTAGAGGCTTGGAAGCATCTACACAAGAAAGGGAAGAAGGATCTTGGAAGACTTAACTGTGTCTCTTTGGAACCTTACCTCCAATGGGTTCGAAAGAGAGCCACCATGCTAAGGATGCCTTATTCTAAGCAAGAGCCTATGGCCTTGAAGGAAGAACGCTCGTTGGTCTTCATGTCTGAAGAAGAAAAGTTGAAGATTGCTTTGGTCAAAGCACAGCAAGCTGAAGAAGCTTGCAAACACAAGTGTCAAATAGTCGTCGAAGAAAATGCGGAGCTATGAAAACAACTCCAGTTGAAAGACGAAGAAATCCTCTCTTGTAAGAAGAGGAAAGCACTAGAAGAACCTTATGAGCCTCAGTCTAATCCGTGGAAGAAAATTTTGGACAGACTCATCTTTGAGAAGACTCAGATGGAAAGAAAGATCGAGAAGCTCAACTTAAGACTGCTAGGGGAACCTTGATAGGATTCATTTAGCTGTTGTTTAAAACTCTTGTAAGGGGAAACAATATTTTGTAATCCTTTTTGTTAATCAATGAAATGGCGACTTCTGATGTTCGTAAATGTCTGAGTTCCATGACACCATTTGCATTTGCATTTGCACTTCTTCTAACCATTCAAGGAAATTCATTTTTTCTTTTTGCAGACAACAACATGGTAAGAAGAGACATGCTTCCGGTTCCGGATCTGAGATTAGGCCGTCTAAGGATGTTAACAAGACTTGTCTGAAATCCCGCTGCTTTCATAGTCAAATATGGGGACCTATTGTCGTTGATAAGTGCTCCGATCAACGAGCCCATGTTGCAAGCCTTGGTTGAGTTTTACTCTACAACCTACCACTGCTTTGTATTTCCAGACTTTCAGCTACTCCCAACCATCGAAGAGTATACTGATTATTTGAAGATCCCATGGACTTTTACGCTTCCTTATGGAAAACCAAAGAAGAGGGACTTGGCTAAAGCCTTACATATCAAGCTAGAGGACTTACCACCGTTGAGAGCGAAAGGAGGGTGGTACGGAATGGATGCCAGACCTCTAATGGAGATGGCTGAATATCATTATGAAAGCAGAAACCTGGGCATTTTTTAGGCGATTCTGGCATTTCTGATATATGGGTTGTATGTTTTTCCAAGCAGTTACGACTTCATCAGTGAAGAGGCGATCTGCCTCTTCATCATCAAAAATACGGTCAACGCGATACTGGCTGACACTTATGTAGTCATCCACCGCTTCATCTTGTATGATCGTGGGCAATTCTCATGCTGTCTTGCACTACTCGACCGATGGTTTACTTCTCATCTGCCAAGGACTCATATCCTTTGGAGGCTTCCTACCAAAAGCGCATGGGTTTCCAAACTCGTCACCCTCAGGCACCATGACATCACATGGTATGACACCAGCCTCGGTGACCAAGTCATGATTCCTAGTTACAGAGATTTCCCCAATGTGCCCCTCATTGGGACAGAAGGGGTTATCACCTACAACCCTATCCTTGCCCGGCGTCAACATGGGTATCCTACCGGACCAGAGCCCGAACCAGAACTGTTGAGGCCTTGCTTCTACGAAACTGGTCGCAACCGAGAACTAGAAGCTAATGCTCAGTATGCTTAAAGAGATCCACACCTCTTGGGCCTAACTCCAATGGAGAATGCAAGTTGTTTAACTACCAGGGGGTACCTGCTATGGTCAAAAGAAATTGCCTTGACCATGTTCTACACTCATGATTATGAGATAACCATGGAGCCTGAAGTCCCCACAACTAGGGAAGAGCTAAAATACGCTTTGATAAAAGCGCAAAGAGAGAACAAAGACCTGTGGGAGATTATCCGCCAGGACCAAGTTCATGTCAAAGTCCAAGAAGGAGAAGGATCATCTTGTTAGAATGATCTTTGTTTCACCATTTCCCTGCTTTCCCTAAAAGGATTGAAATCCTATTTGTTGCATTTACTTTCATTTTCTTGTGAAGAAAGGTCTTGCTTTTTAGAAAGGGCCACCCTATTGTAATAGATTTCCAGCTATCAAATAAAAAACGCTTTTTAAGCATGTCGTTACATGTTGTTCTAACTTTTTGTTTGTAAACAAAAAAAATGTTTTTCCTTGAATGGTTTATGCATCCGCATTTGCATTTGCATTCACATGTCATCCTGCATCGGTCTTGCATCTGGGTTCCGCAGCTCATCCTTTGTTCTTGTTCAGAGAAGAGAGAGAAGGAGTCACGCTGAGTACTCACAGATACAACACACGGTCCCAAGCTCAAAAGAAGATGGCAGATAATGACCAGAGGTTTGATCAAATGGATAACGACATCGAAGGGATCAAAGGGGACGTCAGCCAGATCATGAAAGTCCTCAACATAATCAAAGCAAAAATGGACACGCAACCTACAGTAATTTCCGAAGTTGCCACAGCAGCGGCCAATGTCACAGTAGCTCCTGTTACTTCAGCAGAGTTTCCCTACGACATGTCCCAGGATTTTGTGCCACCATTCAACAATATGCAGTCTTCGAGTCTCAATCCCCTGTTCGACTCAAGAATCAGAAATCCTATTTTCACCCAGGCGGGTGGACCTACCACAGTGCGACCAGTTTTCGCCAATCAACAGCCAATCTTTGATATACCCGACGGTTTTGAAGCCGAGGACGAAAAACACGAAAAATTAAGAGTGAAGATGGACATCATGGCCAAGAGGATGAGGGCCATTGAAGGAAGCCATGTCTTTGGATCTGATGCCAAGGACATATGTCTGGTATCTGGATTGGTATTTCCTCAGAAATTTAAAATGCCGATCTTCGACAAATATGAGGGACCACTTGTCCTAAAGTGCACCCAATCATGTACTGTAGGCGGATGGCTCCGCATATTGAAAATGACAAGCTGTTAGTACACTATTTCCAAGATAGTCTTAAAGGAGCTTCGGCTAAGTGGTATCTCAGTTTAGATCAAGCGAAGATCCACAGTTTCCAAGACCTTTCAGATGCTTTTATTTAACAGTACAAGTACAACATGGACCTAGCTCCCGATCGTCGTCAGCTTCTCAGCATGACGCAGAAAAATACTGAAACCTTTAAGGAGTATGCGCAAAGATGGCGCAGAACTGCAACACAAGTAGAGCCTCCCCTTACTGAAAAGGAGTTGGCAAACTGGTTTGTAGATACAGTTCGGCCAGAATTCTATGAACGATTGATCATCAGTGTTACAACAAATTCCTCTGATATTGTGGCAGTGGGGGTCAAGGTGGAAGCAAGTTTAAAGAGTGGAAAAGTGACCACTCCAAATATTACCTCAAGCGCCAGCACAACAAAGAAGCTAGTTAGCAATTTCCACAAAAAGAAAGAGGGAGAGGTGAGTGCGATCACGTATGGGAAGAAGGCACAAAACTCTAGAAGCCATCGCCAACAGTACCATCCATCATATGTAGCAGCGGTGACTCCGGTTTTTCAACCTTCATCACAGCATGGTCCCCAGCCTGGGGCATCCAGCAATCAGTATCAGCCTGGAAACCAACATCAATATCACTCCAATAATCAACAACAATACCAGCAACCGCAAGGTCAACAGCCGCAGAACAAGGCTCCGAAGGCAAATTATCAAGCAAATAGGCCAAAAATTCAGCCTATTTCGATGAGCTACACCGACCTGTTTCCCATGTTAATAGAAAGAGGGCTGGTCAAAACAAGAAAATTAGGTGCTCCACCTAATCCACTCCCGTTCTATTATAATGCAAATGCTCGCTGCCTATTTCATGAGAATGCTCCAGGCCACGATCTCGAAGGCTGCTTCGCCCTTCAGCATCTAGTTCGTGAATTAATTGAAAAAAGAATTCTATCCTTCGAAGATAATCATCCCAATGTAAAGAGCAACCCTCTGCCAAATCATGGTGGAGTCAATGCCATTACTAAAGAAGGAGAGGGGTCAGAAGACAAGAAAGTTACCACTGTGGGTGATATCAAAGTGCCATTAGCAGACCTACACAAACGTCTTGCTCAGACATGGTCGCTCAAGACATCTCACGAAGATTGCAAAGAATGTATGCTGAATCCTGAGGATTGTGATGCCGTGAAAAAAGACATCCAGGCAATGATTGAACAGGGAATGATAGAAATCGCTCACCGGAAAAAGAAGGAAGATGTGGCAGTCATCGAACCGGTGTTTAACATGCTAGAAAAGCCCAACAAAAGAGTTGTATTCAGGGATGATAACAACAACAACAACAATAGGAACGTCCGGCCAGTATTCCGTGACGATGCACCCCCGAATTTGGGAGGGGACATGCCAGGTTTGAGCCGAGGGGAGGATCCAAGCCTCACCCAAGAGCCGTGACACCAAAACAAGACTATTCATGGTGTGAGGGGATTTTCAAAGAAAAGAAACCAGCAAGTGTGGCTAACATTGCCAGTGGAAGCAAAATGACCCGGAGTGGTCACATCTACCAACCTCGAACATATAATGTGGCACCTCCACCAGCAGTTTCTGTTCAAAAAGCTCCTGTTCCCCAGAAGCCTGTTCCAGAGGCAGTCACCACTAAAGAACCTTTAGTTAAAGCAAAAGAAAGTCTCAAGAACGATGAAGAAGAATTCTTGAGAATCATTAGACGAAGTGATTATAGGGTGGTGGACCAACTAAATCAAACACCCTCTAAGATCTCGGTCATGGCTTTGCTTTTAAGCTCTCCGGCGCACCGCCAAGCGTTGCTCAAAATCCTGACACAAACCCACGTTACTAAAGATATTACAGTGGGGCAGTTTGACTCCATTATAGCAAATATCACTGTCTGCAACACCTTGAGCTTTGACGATAACGATCTGACAGCTGAGAAGCGTAAGCACAATCGTGCTCTACATGTGTCAGTCAAATGTGAAGAGGATACAATGTCCCAAGTTCTTGTTGACACAGGATTATCACTCAACGTAATGCCTAAAAAGACTTTGGCCAAGCTGGCGTATCAAGGTGCTACCATGAGACCAACTTCTCTCATAGTCAAGGCATTTGACGGATCCAGGAGAACTGTGATAGGAGAAGTCGATCTTCCTATCCTAATTGGACCATAAATCTTCGAAGTCACCTTCCAGGTGATGGACATTAATCCGGTTTACAGTTGTCTACTGGGAAGACCATGGATTCACACAGCTGGCGCTGTCACTTCTACTCTCCACCAAAAAATGAAGTTTGTTGTGGATGACCGGTTGGTCATTGTCCATGGAAAAGAAGACTTAATGGTGAGCAACTTGTCATTATTCCGGTATATTGAGGCTGATGAAGATTCCCTCGAGACGGCCTTCCAAGCACTAGAAATAGCTCACACTGTTCTAGTTGATGAATCGGACATAACCCGTGGGCCATCATTTACCTCTGCTCAAAGTATTAAGGCAGCACTGAAAGCTGGAGTCCCCTTGGGATGGGGAAAGGTCATCGAAGTCAATGCTCGAGCCAAAAATGATCGACAAGGGTTGGGTTACAAACCAACTCTAGAGGGAGAGCCAGAAGAAAACAACATGAAGAAGAAGTCTTTGAATGAGATATTCACCAGTGGCAGCGTGCAAGTCAATGCCATTATTGCTGAAGACGAAGATGGTAATCTGGATCATCTAATAACTAGGGAAGAAGAATCGTTGTGCAACTGGGAGGCTGTGGAAGTTCCCATCTTTTTACCTTTAGAGTAATTCACTCTGCTTGTTAGCTTTGTGTTTTTCTTTAAAAAATTCCTGGTCTTGCCCAAAGCCTGCGAATTATTTTGTATTAGGCCACTTTGCAAATTTGAAAATCATTAATGAAAAAGTGTTTTTGTTAAAACTCTTGCTTATTGTTTTGTGCATCATTTTCACTCTTTTTGTTAAAAGAAAAAATGGCAATCTTTTTGAAAAAGTAAAAACAACCCTTCATCTGCATATCTGTGTGTGTGTGTGTGCCTAATTGTTCCAAATAAAACATGCAGAATATCTCCATCCACCACAGAATCCTATGATCCTTCGGCTCCTTCTACTAGCGGTTCATCTGTTTTTCAAGCTGAAGAAGAGAATGATGAAGAGTTAGAGGTCCCAGAAGAGTTGAAGAGAATGGCTGAATACGAAGATGTTTATCTCCAGCCCCACAAAGAGCATACTGAAGCCATCAACTTAGGGTCAGAGGAAGAAAAAAGAGAAATCAAGATTGGGGCATCATTGAAGCCCGAGATCAAAGACAGGCTGATAGCAATCCTCAGAGATTATGTCGACATATTTGCTTGGTCTTACCAAGATATGCCAGGGTTGGATACTGACATTGTTATGCACAAGCTCCCCCTGAAGCCAGAGTGTCCTCCGGTCAAACAAAAGCTTCGTAGGTCAAGACCAGACATGGCTCTTAAAATCTGAGATGAGGTCAAAAAGCAAATTGACGCCGGCTTTTTAGCAGTATCCAAGTATCCAGAATGGGTGGCAAACATTGTACTAGTCTCGAAGAAGGATGGCAAGGTCAGGATGTGCGTCAGTTACAGGGATTTAAACAAAGCAAGTCCAAAGGACGACTTCCCTCTACCACACATTGATACTCTGGTGGATAACACAGCAAGCTTCGCAGTGTTCTCATTTATGGACGGATTTTCTAGTTATAATCAGATAAAGATGGATTCAGATGACATGGAGAAAACAACCTTCATCACACCCTGGGGCACCTATTGTTATAAGGTCATGCCTTTTGGTTTGAAGAACGCAAGGGCAACGTATCAGAGGGCCATGGTCACACTTTTTCATGATATGATGCACAAAGAAATCGAAGTATACGTGGATGATATGATCGCAAAATCCCAAAGTGAAGAAGGCCACTTGGATCATCTGCTGAAGCTATTTGAGAGGCTCCGAAAGTATCAACTAAGGTTAAATCCATCAAAATGCACCTTCGGAGTTCGCTCAGGCAAGTTACTTGGTTTCATCATTAGTCAACGAGGAATTGAAGTAGACCCCGACAAGGTTAAAGCAATCCAGGAGATGCCTGCTCCCAAAACAGAGAAACAAGTCAGAGGCTTCCTCGGACGTCTGAATTAAATTTCCAGATTCATCTCCAATCTGACTCCTACTTGCACACTGATCTTCAAGTTGTTATGAAAGGATCAAACAGTGGTATGGAATGAAACCTGCCAGGCCGCATTTGAGAAGATCAAGCAGTACTTACAAGAACCTCCGGTGTTGATTCCTCCTGTACCCGGAAGGCCTTTGTTCATGTATATGACAGTACTAGAAGATTCAATGGGTTATGTCTTAGGTCAGACTGATGAGTCAGGAAAGAAATAACACGCAATCTACTATTTGAGCAAGAAGTTCACTAATTGCGAGAGTCGTTACTCTCCCCTGGAAAAAGCCTGTTGTGCGTTAGCATGGGCCGCCAAACGTCTGAGGCAGTACATGATTTGTCACACTACAATGCTGATTTCTAAGATAGACCCCATCAAGTACATCTTTGAAAAGCCAGCTCAAATAGAAAGATTAGCCCGATGGCATATGCTCTTATCAGAGTACGATATCCAATATGTTGCTCAGAAATCTATCAAAGGAAGTGTCTTGTCAGAACACCTCGCAGAGCATCCCATGGAGGATTATCAACCACTCAAGTTTGATTTTCCTGATGAAGATGTGATGTATATTCAGCGCACAAAACCAGAGCCTGGTCCGAAAGAGGGTCCCGAGCCTGGATCCCGCTGGGAAATGATGTTTGATGGAGCGTCGAACAAGAATGGACACGGTGTCGGAGTTGTTCTAAAAAATCCAACTGGAGGGTACACTGCCGTCACAGCCCGACTTTGTTTCTCATGTACAAATAACATAGCCGAGTATGAAGCCTGCATCTTAGGGTTGGAAGCTGCCATCGATCTTCGCGTCAAAATCTTGGAAGTAATTGGTGTTTCTGCTTTAGTGATCTACGAACTCAAAGGAGAATGGGAAACCAGGGATGAAAAGTTGATCCCTTACAAGACTCATATCTTGGAGATGGCCGAATATTTTGATGAAATTACCTTCAAGCATGTACCAAGAGCAGAAAATCACATTGTCGATGCGCTAGCCATGATGGCATCTATGTGGAAGGTCCAGTTTGTCAACGAGGCACCTCTGATCCGCATCGAAAGAAGGACAGTACCCACATACGTCATGACCATAGATGAAGAATCTGATGAGAAGCCGTTGTTTCACGATATCAAGAATTTTCTCCAAAATCAAGAGTATCCCGCTGACGCGTCCACAATTGACAAAAGAGCAATACGAAGATTCTCATCTAAATTCTTCATCAGCAATAGTACCTTGTACAAAAGAAATCATGACATGGTCTTACTCCGTTGTGTCGATGAAAACGAGGCGAACCTCATAATGACTGAAGTACACGAAGGAACCTTCGACACCCATGCCAACGGTCACGCCATGGCTAAGAAAATCTTAAGAGCAGGCTACTTCTGGTTAACTTTGGAGATGGATTGCATACTCTTCGCTCGAAAGTGTCATAAATGTCAAGTATATGCCGATAAGGTGCATGTCCCTCCACATCCCCTCAATGTGATGACATCACCTTGGCCTTTTGCAATGTGGGGCATAGATATGATCAGAGCAATAGAGCCAAAAGCTTCCAACGGCCATCGCTTCATCCTTGTTGCAATTGATTACTTCACCAAATGGGTAGAAGCAGCGTCGTATGCGAACGTGACAAAGCAAGTGGTTGCTCGCTTCATCAAAAAGGAGATCATCTGCCGATATGGTATCCCTAACTAGATCATCACTGACAATGGGTCGAATCTGAACAACAAAACGATGAAGGAACTTTGTGACGATTTCAAGATCAAACATCACAATTCGTTTCCTTACAGACCTAAGATGAATGATGCAGTTGAAGCTGCAAACAAAAACATCAAAAAAATAATACAAAAGATGGTTGTAACTTACAAAGATTGGCACGAGATGTTACCATTCGCTTTACACGGATACCGAACATTAGTGCGCACTTCGACAAGGACAACTCCCTTTTCCTTAGTGTATGGGATGGACGTTGTGCTACCCATTGAAGTCAAAATACCTTCCTTGAAGATCTTGACGGAAGCAAAGCTTGATGAAAACGAATGGATAAAAGAAAGATTCGACTCATTGAACCTCATTGACGAAAAAAGAATGACGGCCATGTGCCACAGTCAAATCTATCAACAAAGGATGGTTAGAGCTTTCAACAAAAAGGTTCGTCCCAAAGAGTATAGGGAAGGAGAGCTTGTGCTTAGAAAAATCCTACCAACTCAAAAGGATATGCGCGGAAAATGGATGCCCAACTATGACGACCCTTTCGTTGTAAAGACTGTCTTCTCCGGAGGGTCTCTAATTCTCGAGACTATGGATGGCGAACAACTCAAGTATCCCATCAACTCAGATGCAGTGAGAAAATACTACGCCTGAAGCAAAATACCCAGAAAGGAGATTTTAGTGCTTCATCAAGATGAAAGTCCAATGTTTGAAAGCTGGCGAACATCGGGACAGAGTCTTGTACAGGATGTCAGAAGAAAGATCAACGCCCGTCATTCTCTTCAGAAGCAGCAAAGCGAGTGAACTGACAGTTAGAAGAACCAGATTATTATGGGATTCTGTAACCTTTTCTGTTTGCCATTTTTCAAATATATAAAATTCCCAAGGCTTTTCCCTTCGTAAAGTTCTTATCTATCAATAAAATCAGACCTTTGGCCAAATCATTGTTATGATCCTCTGTTTTTGTTATGCAATTTCACTTATTTGTTAATAAGAATTTTCATGAAAGCAAAGTGTTTTGAAAAATTTAAATTTTTGTTTTAAAAAAAGGGAAACACGATTTGACAAAATGATTGAAAAGTTCTAGAGGTAATATGATGATATTACACAGTTCCCAAAGTTGTGGAAGTTTGTTGTTACCTTGGACCAAGCTAGATGCATCCGACAGCAATTCTGGCTCTTAAGCCAAGACCTCTTCTCAGCAGGATTACAAGAATATTGTCTATCTTGGAAGATTGTTATCTACGCCAAAGGAAGTGTCGCCTAACTTGAAGCAATTAAGACTCGGCGTGACGAGTTCTCTTTGTGTTTTCCTTGTTTTTGCTTTCCTTTGTTCCTGCGGGTCGGTCTGCATTTTACATACAGCACCATGCCAGCATACACATTTGTTTGCATCTCGGTTTTGGTTTTGTTTGTTTGGCTGTTGCCTGTGAGATCCTTCGGTTGTTACCATTGTCCTTGATCTATTGTAACAAATTCGCTTCAAATTGACGTCCTAAGATTTCCTTATCTTCTCTGGGAAGCTAGTGGTGACTAGCAATGTCCAATTTACACAAATGGGGGGAGGTTGTTACCAATATTCATCTTTGATTTGGTTGTCACTAATAATCTTTGAAAGACTAGTAGTCACTAGCACGTGCTCGGGACTAATTATGTTCGATACCTTGACTTGGTCATCACCAACAATTTTCCAAACCTAGTTGCTACTGATTCTGTTATAAAGCAAACCAATTGTTATTGGAGTCCCTTTGATTCAGTTTTCACCAATTTGGCTAAAAATCTAGTGGTTACTAGTATTGCCTTCAAAAAAACCAATGGTCATTGATATTGGAGTTGGTCGTCACCAAAATTCCCTAAAAGTCCAATGATTATTGGCATCGCCTTCAAATCCAATTGTTATTGGTACCTGTTTGATTCGGTTTTTACCAATCTTTCTGAACTTAGTCGTTACTAGTATTACCTTCAGATCCAATTGTTATTGGTACCCCTTGATTCGGTTATTACCAATCTCTATAAGTCTAGTGGTCACTAGCCTCGTTTGGAAAATCTAGTTATTACTAGCATTATCCAGAACCAATCGTTATTGGTATACCTGAGTTGGTCGTCACCAATAAGTCTAAGTCCAATGATTATTGGCATCGCTTAAATCAGATTGTTATCACCGCATTAGTCTGGTCGTTACCAAACTCCTTGAAAATCCAATGGTCATTGGTCTCCTTGGATTCGGTCGTCACCAAATTCTCCAGTTAAGTCTAGTGGTTACTAGTATCATCCATAACCAATTGTTATTGGTATATCCTGATTTGGTTATCACCAGTCCCCTCTAAGTCCAGTGGTCACTGGCATTGCTTGAAAGCTAATTGTCATTTATGCCGAAAGTCGATTGTTACCAACTTCCCCAGCCAGGATCCTGTTTGTTTTAACAACATTGTTTGGAATTCTCAATTGTAATTGGAACTTTGATTTGGTCGTCACCATATCCCCAGGAAGTCTGGTAATGTTTAGCACTTCTTGGAAACCGTTATTGATTTGGTCGTCACCATATCCCCAGGAAGTCTGGTAATGTTTAGGACTTCTTGGAAACCGTTATTGATTTGGTCGTCACCATATCCCCAGTAATTCTAGTGGAAACTAGCACTGGTTTGATGCGTGGTTTTTCGCAAGTGTACGAATCACGTCAAAGTAATATAAAAGATTATCGAATCCACAAAGACCAAGTGTCAATCTATCGTACCTGTTGTTATGGTGTTTATCTAAGGCAACTATTTTTAAGGGTTTTAGTAAGGGTGCAATGGTAAATAAAATTATAATTTTAAATAATAAATAAAAGACAGGCTCGAATGTAATTCACGTAATCAATGATAATCCAGTACTTGTTAATGGAACTACTTATGGGCAATGTTTTCTCTTTTGAAAGGAACTAATTTAACAGGAACTGTCGCTTTCGCGTATTCAGAACCGAGTTGTACTCTCTAATCAACCCCTCCTATTGTCACGGATAAAAAGGTGCGTACTGCGTTAGAGTAGTAAACCTATTTTTAAGAAATATAGTTTCTTAACAAAGTTGAAAAGTATTTTAACCTGGACTTCTTAGCAAAAAGAGGTTCTTATGAACCAGACTCTAAATCTCATAACGCGTCCGAAAATCGTTTTAAAATCTCTTTTCTTTTTAATCTAAAAACTCCTAATGAACTATACAAAGCGCTTTTGGCTGTTTTTGAAATAGTTAAAAACAATTACTTGAATTGAAAGATAAAATAGCCCTTAGGTGTTTCCACGAACAATTATACTGATTACTGGTTTAATTACGATCCTTACATTCTAACCTTTATGGGATTAGTTAGACATGATAAAGTAAATATTCTTTTTACAGTTTTTCATATAAGTAATTTAAAGCGAGTGCGGGAAGTAAGCAAAGTAAATGTGCGAGTGCGGGAAATAAACAAAGTAAATGTGCGAGTGCGGGAAATAAACAAAGTAAATGTGCGAGTGCGGGAAATAAACAAAGTAAAGTGCGAGAAAATAAATAAAAGTAAAGCAATGCGGAAAAATAAAATACTAACTGGAATTAAAATGGCGGCAGGATTAACTTCCTCCAGAGTGCTCCAAAACTCGAACCACAGACAGATTACAGACTCGATCACTCGATTGCAGAGGCACCCCGATGTGGAATGGCAACTGCTTTATAACTGATATATGCCTAGAGAATTCTAATTCTGGATGAAGAAAAACGAAAATCTAAGGTCCTATTTATAGGAGAAACTGAAAGCATGAAATGACCGGGACGCCCCTCCACTAAAAAGTGGAGGTTATGAAATTTTGCCTTGTGGCGCCCGCCACAAGGTCATGGCGCCCGCCATGGTCCCTACAGGGGATGATGGAGTGGGGATCGTGGGTCTTGGAGGTTGAGGAGTGGTCTTGAGACGTGGCCACGTCATGGCTAACCCCATGGCGCCCGCCACGGTGGGTGCCGCAAGTGCAAAATGCTGAATTTCTAGGTTTTCGTCCGTTTTTACTCCTTTTTCGCTCCTTTTCCCGATTCAAGCTCCGATTTTTATAAAAACCTGAAAACATAAGAAAACAAAGCAATAACAAAGCAAAACAACAATAAAAGCTAAGAATGTATGCGAAATCGGAGTCAGAAATACGGTGAATTTTAGTGTGATCAAATTCTCCCACACTTAAACCTTTGCTTGTCCTCAAGCAAACATTAAAGCTTAAGAAAATATGGTGTCAACACTCGTCTTTGGGCTAAAGGGATTCTAAGTTTAAGTCAGGATGCAGTGACAGATACTAACTAAGTGAACCAAGGGTACCATAGTAACACAAACACAAACTTCAATCCTATATCAACCACTCCATGTCATCCCACGATACCTAGGCCTATCTTCTCATCTTTTTGTGTCCTTTTCATTCAGGCGCAATCACATTAAGCCCGTTATCCGTACATGCCTCATAGTAGAGTGACCGGTTAGTGATTCTGATCCATAATATAAGGTTTCTGGCACATAAGCATGTGTAAACCTGTTTTTATTTCGCCTAAATGTAGCTGCGGGGGATCGGATCGTAATCCGCCCTACCAAGTTCAGTGCCAGATACCTCTGAACCAACTAACAATAGGTGACTTGCAATTTTTTTTCTTTTTGTGGCAAAAAATTTTTTTTTTCTTCTCTTTTTTCGGTTTAAATGATTTTGTGAGGGTCACCTATACCAGAGTTTGCCTTTTTTTCTCTTTTTTTTTTTTTTTTTTATTAGCACTGGATCATTCACTTATATTCATCGGCCCCCTACGTAGAGTATGCTTAGGCCGGAGCTGACTGCTAAAATAAACTACTTAGGACAATTTTTTGAATGATAGTAAAGGCCATGGTGGTGGGGTTTAGGAGTGATTCCTATATTCAAGAGGTCTATGGTGCTAAAATGGTTCTGATGTTTCAAAAAGTTGACCTAAGTCACCACATCCTAATCTAAACCTGTCTCAAAGCCCAAAAAACATGTGAAACAACATTGTTTTCTTTTTAAAAATTTTCTGGTAAGGCTAAGGAAATGGGAAAAAATGAAGATGAACTAAAAAGACACTATACTGGTGACTCGTCAGACTCATGCATTATCTAAGAAAAATAAATTACTGAAAAGGGAAATAACTGAAAGGAAATTAACTAAAAAGGGAAATAACGGAAAGCAATAAAATCCCCTCCCACACTTAAATCGAACATTGTCCCCAATGTTTCGAAATAAGATAAGGGGGGTAACCTGGAAAAAGACTACTGAGGAGGGGCACTGGTGCCTTCGCCGTCCTGATGTGATGGTCTGGAACGACGGGATCTACTACGATGCTGGTCCCTCCGGTCGAGTCGTGCTGATAAAGCAGCCTGAGCACTCCGGACCTCTCGAAGGTTACCCAAGATGGAACCCTGAGTAGCCTCTACAAGCTGGTAGTGTCGGCTGTTGAACTCTCTCTGACGGTTCTGCTCTAATGAAATATCGTTCAAGGTACGGCAAACGTTGCTATAAGCACGATCCGAAACCAATCGCGATTGTTGCATGAAGCTCATATTGTCCGTCAGCTGCTGTGAAATAGTAGAGAGAAGGCCATCACGCCTTTCTTCTCTAGCTGTCATATCACGCCACATCTCCTCGGTGACAAAGAATCCAGGAGCAGTACCTGCAACAGGGTTAGAGGAAGATGGTGCAGTGTGTGACTGTGAAGGACGATGGGGGGACATGTGAGGGATGGGAGACTGCTCTCTCCGATCATACTCATCATCAGTGTCATGTGCCTCCTCATCGGGAATATTAGGAGGAAGTGGACCCAAAACACGTGGAGCATTAAGATCATAGGTCCAGTTCCTTTCATCACGTACATCAGTACGTCTACTGCATGGTAAAGCAACAGATGGGATAGCTACCCCATGAACCATCAACTCATAACCACCTTCTCTCCTTGTTCGACACAATTTCATGTCTTTCAGAAATTTTAAATTAATTGTGCGAGGAGGTAGTGGTTCAAGTGTAGCTATCTCATCATTCAGGCCAAGAGCCCGAGCAATAGACGTAATAAGCCCTCCAAAAACAATCGGTCCTGTTTTATTAGTAAATAAAGTCATTGGGCAAGCATAAACGGGACCGGATTGATGTGGGTTCTAGTGAGGCATCCTTGCAAAAATAGGAGTTCACGAGCATTAACCTTGTTTGGACTTTCCCGGCCAAAAATAGTACATGCCAAAAGAAGTCTAAAAACTCTTATGGCCGGGTTGTGAATGGTCGACGCAAGTATCCCTTCAAAAGAATTAATTGAAGTACTTGAAAGCCTTAGCCAGAAGGTAAATACCTCGGCCGACCATTCAGCATCCAAAGGTGCCTCACAAATCGAACCTTCCCTATGAGGGATTCCTAACAAATCTGCTAGCTCATTGGTACTGAATTCATATTCAATTCCAAACAGTCTAAAAATAACAGTACCGACAGTGCTAGCAGTGTTAGGACTGACAGTGTATATCAAAGAACTCAAAAACTCAGTTGTCAGCCTCTCATAGGTAGGTTCCTGATTAATGAAAATATTATGCAAGCCTAGAAATTCTAATAAATTAAAAACACTATGATAAATACCCAAAGCATACAGACAGTTATCGTCGACGTACCTAGTCGAGAGGATTTCTCGACTTTGAAGCCTCTGAATAATTTTCCGTTGCCTTTCGCCCGGTCTTCCATCACGAAGAATAAATCCGTTGAACTCCATTGTTGAAAAGCTCCTTAGGTAGTGAAAATAGTAGAAAAGTGGTTTATGAGGGGAATGATAAAGTTTTGATTTTTTTGGTTTTTGATGGATGAAAATGGAAATGGATGTTGGATATGTTTTATGGATGGAGGGTATTTTGGAAATGGGGGAGCTTTAATGGGGTTCAAGGAGGATTTGGAAGGTTGGAAAAATGGGTTTTTGGTGAAGAAAGGGATGAAAATGGTGGAAATGGGGTTTGAATCCCGTATTTGTTGATGGTACGGTGTGGCGCCCGCCACAGGGCCTATGGCGCCCGCCACAAGGCCAATTCCTGGGCCTTGTGGTTTTGGATCCTCCTTTGGGCCTTCCTTGCACCTTTGTCTTCCGGGGGGTCTGAATAGCGTTTTCTTCTTCTTTTCAAGGCATTGGCTTGCATATTTTTGTCTTATATATTTTTTTTTCTTTGCACGACAAAAATAAAATAATTAAAAATCAAAAAAGAAAAAGAAAAAGAAAAATTAGTGCATAATATGTATATATATAAGGAATTCAAAGTGCATGAAAATATAAAAGCTGCAATAAAGTAAAATATGTCTGGAAATGTGATAAATAAAAGGAAGTTAAATACTAGGGTAGTGCTGTCAGGGTGGAATGAGTCATGTGGTAGGTTTCTTATCCTGGCTTGATCCACGAATCTCAGATATCTCCCTCCGAAGCTCGTCGATCGCCTGATGTAGAGCATCGGTCTCTGAGGCATGAGTGAGATCAGAAACCTGCATCTGTAACTCTAAGTCTGCCACTTCCTGCTTGAGCAGGGCAGTCTCCTTGCGGAGCTCATAAATCTGTGTTTGTAGGTCAGGTGGCTGCAGAGACATATTGTTAGACATAACAGTGATTCGGGGAGTAAGAGGTGTAGGAGTGTACTCAGCGGCGGGAGGCGATTTCGGCTCTTCGACAGTCTCTCCATAACCCTCTAGAGCATAACTCCAATTGGCAGGATCATGGACACTGGTCATCAGCGGATCTGGTAATGTAAAGTAGTGTATCGCTTCACCGTCGATCAGCAATCTAAACCTGTTGGGCTCAAAAGAAGCCCTCCTCATCAGTCCTCTATTAAGACAAAAATCAATATCCAGGGTGGTGTAGCAGCAGAAGGTCCTGAGGTGCAATAGCTTGCGAGACAAACCCAATGCAGTAGCAATCTGTGTAACAATCCCACCGACATGGATGATTCCTACTGATGATCTGGCAACACTAGCAAGGCCCTTCAGTAGAAAGTTGCCACAAGCAACAGGGCGAGACTGAGTCGCACAAAACAGTAGGAAAATCTCCTCTTCACTTAGCAGTGTCCCTGTATCTGGAAAACCTAGGAAAGAATGTGCTAGAATCATCTGGAAGTACCTCAATGCAGGGTTGTGGATTACCTGAGAAAACTGGGTAGAAGGATCTTGGCTCCCTCCGCCTGATATTTTAGTCCAAAACTTTTCCACTTCTCTGCTCATAAAATACCCCATCGGAGTCTCTGGAATAGCATCAGGAGTAGTCTGGAAACCTAGCAAATCACCAAACTCTTTGTGATAGAATGAGTAGTCAATCCCGAACAACCTGAAAACAGCGAGTCCATCGGGTCCAGCCCAAGGGTCATGATGAAACGAGCTGAGGAAATCAAGAGTCAAGTTCCTATAAGTGTTGTTCCTGTCGTCAAACTGGTCCCACTGGAGTTGATGGCATAAAAATCTGACGCTTGGCTCTATCCCCAAGGCATCCATGCAGTCATGGTCAGGGTACCTGGTAGGAGCCATAGGGCGTCTCATGTGAACATAGTAACGCTCTCTCTGTGCATCATCTCTAAAGGCCACGTGCATGTCATCAGGGTTCTGCATTCTGTACAAGGTTAGCAAACAAGTCCTGAAAGCACATAAAACATTCAATCGTGAGTCCTGACATAATAATAAAATAAACAAATTAAAATAAAGTAAAAATAAAAAGTACAAAAATAAGAAAAACCATGGGTTGCCTCCCATGCAGCGCTTGTTTAACGTCATTAGCTCGACGACCGATATTTAAACATCATTGGAAGGATATGGTGGATCACTCAGAGTATGACAGGTGTATGTTGTTGGAATGTCACCTCCTTCGTAGGGCTTCAACCTCTGTCCATTGACTATGAACGGTTTACATGTTTGGTTCTTGATTTCAATAGCACCGGATCTCAGGATCTTAGATACTTCGAAAGGGCCAGTCCATCTCGAACGGAGTTTACCTGGAAATAGTCGTAGCCTAGAATCGAATAGGAGAACAGGATTGCCTATTTTGAAGTCTCTTCTTATGATTCTTTTGTCATGCCAAGCTTTTGTTCTTTCTTTGTATATGATGGCATTTTCGTAGGCAGATTGTCTGAGCTCTTCTAATTTGTGGATATCAAGGATACGTTTTTCACCAGCTGTCAAGTAATCCAAATTCAAAGTTTTGATGGCCCAATAGGCCTTATGCTCCAACTCAAATGGTAAGTGACATGATTTTCCATAGACCAGTTGATAAGGGGTTGTTCCTATAGGAGTTTTGAAAGCGGTTCTATAGGCCCATAATGCTTCTTGAAGTTTCTGCGACCAATCTTTTCTAGATATAGAGACAGTCTTCTCGAGGATTTGTTTTATCTCCCTATTAGATACTTCCACTTGTCCATTGGTCTGTGGGTGGTATGGTGTTGCTACTCTATGCTTAACTCCATACTTGCTTAAAAGTTTATCAAATATTCTCGATATGAAGTGTGATCCTCCATCACTTATGACTAAACGGGGTGTTCCAAACCTGGGAAATATATAATTCTTGAATAATTTGATGACTACTCTGGTGTCGTTTGTGGGTGCGGCGATAGCTTCAATCCATTTAGACACGTAGTCAACAGCTACTAATATGTACTGATTTCCAAAAGATGGTGGGAACGGTCCCATAAAGTCCATACCCCATACGTCGAAGAGTTCTATTTCTTGGATATTTCTTAACGGCATTTCATTACGTCTTGAAATATTTCCTGTGCGTTGGCATCTGTCACACTTGACAATGAAAGCATGGACATCACGCCACATAGTAGGCCAGAATAGGCCAGCTTGAAGAATCTTGGCGTAGGTCTTAGATGTGCTTGCATGTCCATCATAGGGTGCAGAGTGACAATGCTCAATTATATTATTTACCTCTTCTTCTGGAACACAACGGCGGAAAATGCCATCTTTACCTCTCTTGAAAAGAAATGGATCGTCCCAATAGAAGTTCCTCACATCACTATAGAACTTCTTCTTCTGGTGGTAGTTTAGATCAGGGGGTATGATGTCAGCGGCTAGGTAATTAACAAAATCTGCATACCAAGGTACATTGCTTATAGCTAAGGATTTATGAAATTGCTCATGAGGGTCTGGGTTATCATCTTCAATGGTTTCTAGTTGGGCTATCAGTCTATCGTAGGCAAAATCGTCATTTATGGGTACTGGATCAGGTTTCAGGTATTCTAGCCTAGATAGGTGATCAGCTACCACATTATCAGTGCCTTTCTTGTCACGGATATCCAAATCAAACTCTTGTAATAATAGAATCCATCGAAGTAACCTAGGCTTGGCATCCTTTTTGCTTAGTAAGTAACGAATGGCAGCATGGTTGGTGTAAACTATAATCTTGGCTCCTACTAGATAAGATCTAAATATGTCTATTGCAAAAACTACAGCTAGGAGCTCTTTTTCGGTTGTTGCGTAGTTGAGCTGTGCAGCGTCTAGGGTTCTACTGGCATAATAAATCACATGTAACTTCTTATCTTTTCTCTGACCTAGAACGGCTCCAACAGCATAATCACTGGCGTCACATATTATCTCAAACGGTTCCGACCAATCAGGGGGTTTCATTATAGGTGTTGAAATCAGAGCTTGCTTCAGAAGATTAAATGCTTCAGTACATTTTTCATCGAAGATGAACTCAGCATCTTTCATTAAAAGACCAGTTAAGGGCTTTGTTATTTTGGAGAAATCCTTGATAAAACGTCGGTAAAATCCGGCATGTCCAAGAAAACTTCTTATCTCCCTGATAGTCTTCGGCGGTTTTAGATTCTCTATGACTTCTATTTTTGCTTTATCTACCTCTATACCTTTTTCGGAAACTATATGTCCTAAAACAATCCCTTCGGTGACCATGAAATGACATTTTTCCCAATTTAGCACAAGGTTTACCTCCACACATCTCTCCAGGATTTTCTCAAGGTTGACAAGACAATTTTTGAAATCTGACCCACAAACTGAGAAATCGTCCATAAATACTTCCATGATTCCATCCAAATAATCAGCAAAGATAGACATCATGCAGCGTTGGAAAGTTGCAGGAGCATTACAAAGTCCAAAAGGCATTCTTCTATAGGCAAAGGTTCCAACTGGGCATGTAAAGGTAGTTTTTTCTTGATCTTCGGGGTGAATAGGTATTTGGAAGAATCCTGAATATCCATCTAAATAACAAAAGTAAGAGTGTCTGGCTAGGCGCTCCAACATTTGGTCTATGAATGGTAATGGGAAATGGTCCTTCCTAGTTGCTTTATTTAATTTTCTATAATCTATGCACATACGCCAACCTCCATCAGTTCTTTTTGCTACAGGTTCGCCCTTCTCGTTTTGCACGACTGTGATGCCTCCCTTTTTAGGTACTACATGCACAGGACTCACCCATTTACTGTCCGAGATCTGATATATTATACCTGCCTCTAGTAACTTAAGAACTTCAGTCTTAACTACAGTACTCATTATAGGATTTATTCTACGTTGGTGTTCTCTGGAAGGTTTTGAATCTTCTTCAAGCAAAATCCGATGCATGCATACGGATGGGCTTATTCCTTTTAGATCAGAGATCTTATATCCTAAGGCTGAGGGGTACCTACGTAAAACTTCTAATAATTGATCGGTTTCTTCTTGGTTTAAGGTAGCACTGACTATAACTGGACGGTTCATATCTTCATCAAGAAATTCATATCTCAGGTTTTTAGGCAGTTCCTTAAGTTTTACGGTCGGTTTTATAGGGCAAGGCATAGGATCTGGGGTAAGAGATAAACATTCGTGAAGGTTATCATCAATGTAGGGTGTTTTATAATTGTCATCTTCCAAAATAAGGGTTGGTGGCAATTTTATAGATTCAGTTTCTTCTTCTTGTTCTAATTCCCTAATACATTCTTCGATGATATCTAAGGCATAACAAGAATCTCCTATCACAGGTGCCATAAGAAATTTTGACAATATAAATTCTATCTTCTGGCCACCTACCTCAAAAGTTAGTTTTCCCTTTTTAACATCTATCACGGCTCCAGCAGTCGATAAGAACGGTCTACCTAGGAGGATTGGTATGTCGTCATCTTCTTTAATGTCCATGACAACAAAATCAGTAGGTATAAACAGCTGACCTATCCTAACAGGGACGTCTTCAAGTATGCCTATAGGGTATTTAACGGATCTATCGGCTAATTGAAGTGACATCTTAGTAGGTTGTAATTCTCCTAAGTTTAATCTCTCACAAACTGCTAAAGGCATTAAGCTCACACTAGCTCCTAAGTCTAGAAAAGCTTTTTCGATGACATGATTCCCCAAAACACAAGGAATGGAAAAATTTCTGGGATCTTTATCTTTCTTTGCTAACCTATTTTCGGAAATAGAATTACATTCCACGGGTTTCGGATCTTCGAGTCTACGTTTATTTGTAAGTATGTCTTTGAGAAACTTAGCATAAGAAGGTATTTGGGTGATGGCTTCTGTAAAGGGGATTTCTACGTGAAGTTTTTCTATAACCTTAACGAATTTTTGATATTGATTATCGATTTGGGTTTTCTTTAATCTTTGAGGGTAAGGTATTGGTGGTTTGTATGGCGGTGGCGGTACATAGGTTTTATTTTTAGGTTCTTCTCCTTTTTCTTGACTTTCCGGGGTTTCAGGCTTCTCTGGTTCCTTTTCCTCATTCCTCTCAAAAGTTTCGGGCTCACTTAATCTAGGGTTTAAAGGTTCCTTATAAGCGGTTCCACTTCGTAGAGTAATGGCATTAGCTTGCCCTTTCGGGTTTTGTTGAGGTTGTCCAGGGAACTGTCCTCCAGGTGTAGTCTGTGGGGCTTGGTTTAACGCTACCTGAGAGATCTGGGTTTCAAGCATCTTATTATGAGTAATAATTTGATCAACCTTGGTTCCTAACTTGGTAATTAGTTCGTTAACATGGACGTTATGGTTCATGAACTCTTTGTTTTGTTGTTTTTGAGCAACGATAAAATCTTTTACAACTTCCTCAAAGCTCGGGCTAGGTGGTACAGGTTGCATAGGTTGATTTGTTCTAGGGGCTTGGTAACCTTGTTGTCTCGGAGGTGCGGTATTTTGGATAGGGTTATTATTTTTGTAGGAGAAGTTTGGGTGATTCCTCCATCCAGGGTTATATGTGTTTGAAAATGGGTTCCCTTGGGTATAGTTCACTTGCTCAGTGTTGGTTTCATTCAACAGATTGCATTCGGCGGATTGGTGTCCTTGCGTTCCACATATCTCATAATTCGGCGAAACTGCGGCTACAGTATTCGGAGTTGTGCACATATGTTCGACTCTAAGGGCCAACGCGTCCATTTTAGCCTGCATCATGTCTATAGAGCTTAGCTCATGTATTCCTCCTTGGGCTTCCTTCTTTTCCACTGTCGCTCGTTCTACTCCCCATGATTGATGGTTTTGGGCCATATCCTCGATAAGGGCACTAGCTTCAGGGTAAGGTTTGTTCATCAGTGCGCCACCAGCGGCAGCGTCGATGGTCATTTTAGTGTTATAAAGAAGTCCATTATAGAAGGTTTGGATGATTAGCCAATTCTCTAAGCCATGGTGTGGGCATGCTCTTAATAGTTCTTTATATCTCTCCCAGGCTTCGAACAACGACTCTCCTTGGTGTTGGGTAAATCTAGTTATTAGGTTTCGAAGAAGAGCGGTCTTACTTGGGGGAAAATATCTAGCAAGGAAAACTTTTCTAAGGTCATCCCAAGTTGTTATTGAATTGGGTGGAAGGGAATCTAACCATGATAGAGCTTTATCTCTGAGGGAAAAGGGAAATAATCTTAAGCGTATTGCCTCAGGAGAAGCTCCATTGGTTTTAAAGGTGTCTGCTAATTGAAGAAAGTTTTTTAAATGTTGGTTTGGGTTATCAGTAGCGAGACCTGCGAATTGTCTCTGTTGCACTAATTGCAGCAGGGATGGTTTAAGTTCAAAATTATTGGCTGGGATAGCGGGGTTTACTATACTGGAACTAGGTTCCTCGTTTGATGGTTGGGCGAAGTCCTTAAGAGGTCTTCGGTTTTGATCTTCGGCCATAGCTCTCCTATTCCTATGGAAAAACAAACGTGCGCGAGCGTAACGTTCAGGTTCAGCTAGAGGGTCTACTAAACTTCCGGCACTGCGAGTCTTTCGCATTGACCGGTGGGTAACAACCTTAGTCTAAACGGTATAACTACAGGGTAATGAAATTTGACGATATTGGTCCCCGGCAACGGCGCCAAAAACTTGATGCGTGGTTTTTCGCAAGTGTACGAATCACGTCAAAGTAATATAAAAGATTATCGAATCCACAGAGACCAAGTGTCAATCTATCGTACCTGTTGTTATGGTGTTTATCTAAGGCAACTATTTTTAAGGGTTTTAGTAAGGGTGCAATGGTAAATAAAATTATAATTTTAAATAATAAATAAAAGACAGGCTCGAATGTAATTCACGTAATCAATGATAATCCAGTACTTGTTAATGGAACTACTTATGGGCAATGTTTTATCTTTTGAAAGGAACTAATTTAACAGGAACTGTCGCTTTCGCGTATTCAGAACCGAGTTGTACTCTCTAATCAACCCCTCCTATTGTCACGGATAAAAAGGTGCGTACTGCGTTAGAGTAGTAAACCTATTTTTAAGAAATATAGTTTCTTAACAAAGTTGAAAAGTATTTTAACCTGGACTTCTTAGCAAAAAGAGGTTCTTATGAACCAGACTCTAAATCTCATAACGCGTCCGAAAATCGTTTTAAAATCTCTTTTCTTTTTAATCTAAAAACTCCTAATGAACTATACAAAGCGCTTTTGGCTGTTTTTGAAATAGTTAAAAACAACTACTTGAATTGAAAGATAAAATAGCCCTTAGGTGTTTCCACGAACAATTATACTGATTACTGGTTTAATTACGATCCTTACATTCTAACCTTTATGGTATTAGTTAGACATGATAAAGTAAATATTCTTTTTATAGTTTTTCATATAAGTAATTTAAAGCGAGTGCGGGAAGTAAGCAAAGTAAATGTGCGAGTGCGGGAAATAAACAAAGTAAATGTGCGAGTGCGGGAAATAAACAAAGTAAATGTGCGAGTGCGGGAAATAAACAAAGTAAAGTGCGAGAAAATAAATAAAAGTAAAGCAATGCGGAAAAATAAAATACTAACTGGAATTAAAATGGCGGCAGGATTAACTTCCTCCAGAGTGCTCCAAAACTCGAACCACAGACAGATTACAGACTCGATCACTCGATTGCAGAGGCACCCCGATGTGGAATGGCAACTGCTTTATAACTGATATATGCCTAGAGAATTCTAATTCTGGATGAAGAAAAACGAAAATCTAAGGTCCTATTTATAGGAGAAACTGAAAGCATGAAATGACCGGGACGCCCCTCCACTAAAAAGTGGAGGTTATGAAATTTTGCCTTGTGGCGCCCGCCACAAGGTCATGGCGCCCGCCATGGTCCCTACAGGGGATGATGGAGTGGGGATCGTGGGTCTTGGAGGTTGAGGAGTGGTCTTGAGACGTGGCCACGTCATGGCTAACCCCATGGCGCCCGCCACGGTGGGTGCCGCAAGTGCAAAATGCTGAATTTCTAGGTTTTCGTCCGTTTTTACTCCTTTTTCGCTCCTTTTCCCGATTCAAGCTCCGATTTTTATAAAAACCTGAAAACATAAGAAAACAAAGCAATAACAAAGCAAAACAACAATAAAAGCTAAGAATGTATGCGAAATCGGAGTCAGAAATACGGTGAATTTTAGTGTGATCATGGTTGAAGTTATTTTTGGTTCTGGTCGTCACCAGTCTCCCCAGTTGAAGTTTTCTTTTCCAGCCGAGTCTCGGAGAACTAGTGGATACTGGTTTCCCCGGCGTGTCCAGTCTTGTTTTTAACCTTTCCCGAAGATCCCGTTTGAACTCTTTGGTATAGGAAATTTCACATCTGGTTATCCCCAGTGAGATTTGTGTCTTCGTTCCGTCTTTTCCCTGGTGAAGTTCTGCTTCCCCAGTGGATTTATCCCCCAGCAAAGTCTCCCCCAGTGGGTTTCCTCCCTAGTGTGGTTTGCTTTTCTTTTCTTTTGCTTCCCCAGTGAAGAATGGTTGTCTTCCCCGGTGAACTTCCTCGTTTGGTTATTCCCAGTGAGGCTCATATTTCCTCTCCCCAATGAAGACGTGTCTTCCCCGGTGGAATTTGTGTTCCCTGTGTGAAAGATTTCCTTGATAAGCATCTTTAGCCATGACTGAACTAACTTGCTTACTTGGTCTTGAATCCTTCCCCAGTGTGTTGGGTCCTTGTGAGTGGTTACTCGTTGTATTGTCGTTCTTTTATCTTTGCTCGTGTGTTTGCATCTGTCGTGCATTCAAGCATCATATAACATCATTTAGATTCATGGCATATTCACATTTGTCCTTTTTCATACCATCGGATCTAAGGGACAAAATTTCTGGTTTGCTATATTTAAATACCTTTCACTACGATTCTATGAGGATTGTCATCTCTCATTGCCATCTAATGAAGATATTTAAATAGGGGCATATGTTGCACCCCAAATTTTGACCCCTTAGATCCTCATCATCATTGTAGGATCATTTTCACTTGTTTAACTAACCTTAACCCATTTTCAGTTTATCTTTGTTAAGATGCAGATGAATTAGGGCTCCGTACCGTCAAAATCGAGATTTCGGTGGTCTGGTCAATCAATGTTTTGGATTGATTCAACTTCAAATAAGTCTCTACATCATCAAGAATACAACATTGGATCAAGTATGGATTCAATTTAAGGTGGTCACCAGGAAATTGAGAACAGTGCAATTTAAGGTACCCGATTAGGGTTTTCGACGAAAAAAAGTCAACTGTAGTTTGACTTTTGGTTTAAAGAGTATTTCAATGGTGGTATCTTGGTCCATTAAGCTCCTATGGCTTATTAAAATCCATCCAAAGAGTTTCAAGTCCTCAGGGTGTCCGGATCATCAACGGGCGACTCGGTAGGCACCGATTGATCGAACGGTTGACCGAAAAGTCAACTCTTCAACAATAAGGAATTTGACTTCAAGATGTGAATAAAAAATGTTCCTTATGTCATATTACACTTCCCCATAAAATTTCATGACCATTGGATCAAGGGTTAAGAAGTAATTGCAAAAATCGGGAATTAGGGTTTCGAAAGGGGCAAAACCATAACTCCTCAACCACACATCCAAATGAAGTGGTTCAAAACTCATTGGAAAGCTCTTGACAAATTCTACAAAATCCTCAAAATGGTCCATGATCAAAAAATGCATAGAATTGGAGTTATAGCAAAATTCATTTTGAGGGGGAAATAACTTAGAAAAATTCTAAGTTATTTGGCACTTTTAAGTGGTTTTTTCAGAAACTTTGAAGGGTTTTTCAACCTAGTTCCATCAAGAATTTGGAAATTCCCATAACATGAAAGTTGTAGAGCTACTTAAGGGCTTTCCAAATTATGGTAGAACTCCTCAATAGCATGTTTGAGCAGAAAGTTATGCACCATAAAAGTTGGGCCTGTCACACTTGAGATCACTTTGTCAAGAATTCTCAAATTTGGATTTTCACAACTTAGGCTACTCTCATCCCTTGGATCTTGATCCAAACTGATAATGTGAGGCATGGATGGAGAGAAAACCAGAAAAAAGGATGGATTTGGTGAACATAGCAAGTTGTTGCAACTCGACAATATAATAATCAAATGTAAGAAGGAGAGAGAAACTTTAATGCTAGGACTGTTGCAGCTGGCTTACTCTACCTTCATAGATCATCTCAGTCACTTCATGTCCATCTCCACTTGAGTTTTCTGATCTCCTTTGAACATTGGAGCTGATAGGCGAAGATCTTGCAAGATTCATTTGAAAATCTCATGAAAACTCCCTCCAAAAGTGGTAAATGACCAAGGCTGCCCTCACTCTTGTTTGGCTATAAATAGAGGCCTCTCCTATGAGTTTAAGCACACAAGAGAAATCTCAAAAAACCATAGAAAACATAGCTCTCGTTCTCCTCTCATTCCTCAAGAATTTCAAAAACCTCAAAATCTCCATTCTCACCAAAAAGCTGTCTTGAGCAAAACTCTGCTCAAGACCAGTTCCATCATTTCTAAACCTCTAAAAATCATCCACACAATCCCTAAATATAGTATAGAAGGTGTCTATACCTTCAAACCTCTCAAAAATACCATTTTGCAAAAAGTCAACTTTCACACCAAGAAAGTTTGACCACCACACTCAAAACTTGCCAAATCCTTGCATATGCTTGTTCTTGCTTTTTTAACCATTCACACACCTCACATATGTCATATTACAACTGTCCAAAGCATTGAAAATCAACTGGGAATCACCTAACTCCAACTGTCTTGAAGTTTGGTTTTGTTGCTTCAAGAGGAAGTAAGCTTCATCTCATTGCAAAGGAAGGAGTATCTCTGGGTTTCTTAGCTTTTTAGCTTGTTCAAGGCTGGTCAACAAGAGGTATGTGATATTTTAACTATCTATTAATCATACATTGTCATGTATTGTCATTTTGTGGTGATTTGTGTGAAAACATACCATGGCTGCCCTATTGTGCTTCTTTGTCAAGAATCCTAGTTTTATGATCATAATGCTTATTTTGTCAAATATATTGTCATTTGTAAATGATATATGGATGATAGATTGCAAGTTTGTGCCTTATTATCATGTTTAGACTTATTTGTGAGTTTTTGGTCATTTGGTAGATTTAGGATCCAACCTTGAAAAAGTGATATGTTTGCCCTAGAACTATAAACCTAGCTCATTAGTGAGATATGTAGATAACTTGTAAGTTGCTCATAGACCCCCCCTTGCCCTTGATCATGTGAGAATCAATGTGGCCTTTTGTTTTCATTATGATGATTTCATGTTTGGTCTTGCCTATCATTGCTTTGAAGTGGTTCTTAAGTGGTTATGCTTGCTATTCCTTATGCCTCAAGTCTTTGGTCAATGTTTGATTTTGTTCATAATGCTTGTGTTGGTGAAGATGTGAGAAGTTTGAAGCTTAGTCATTAGGGTTGTCTTGTGAGACATGTTTGATTTTGCTGTCCAATTTGGTTGAATATGTCATTTTTGGCTTGGTGTGCTTTTGCTTGACTCTATGTTTAGAGACTCACTTATTTACCTATTTCAAGAATGTGCATGTTGTTGTTGTGCTCAAAATCTGTCTAAATGTTCAAGCTGCCTTACCATGCCTCTCTTGCATTTTTCTTCAAAACATCATGAGGTCAACATCTCATATTCTGTTCCAAGCATTGTTTACATGATTTATGTGCATTAAATCTTTATCATATCCATTTAAAATTTGTGCATGATCTCAATTTCTCCAACTGTCATGGTTATGGCTTATTGTACATTCAAATTGTTGTTCTTGTATGACATGAGCTTCAAATGCTAATTTCTGTTTTGGTAAAGATTTCACTCCTTTTCTGAGTGGCATCTCATCTGTTAGCATCATCATAATATGTATATAACCTCCTTTTCATGAAAGAAATCATTGCCTTAAATTGCCCTGTTGTGGTGAATGTCTTGCCTAGGCAGAATTTTCCAACTTTTGCACCAACACACCAATTTTCATACTACTTGATACATGCTCTTACTTGAACCTAAAACACTTTCATGATGACATTTGTGGTGTGTTCACATTGATCACTTGTGTTGTCGTAGCTTATTTTCACATTTCACATTCCAATCACACTTACACACTGTTGCACCCCAAAATTTGACCAACATTTATTTACCTAGCTTGTGTTTCATCTCATTCATCATCTACATTTCATTGATATGTGTGCAGTAGGTCAAGAGGTATGAGTACCAATCAAGACTTTGAAGCTAGCGAAGAAGGTTATTCAAGTGTTCAAAGGTTGATATCTTTGTCAGAGAACTCAAGAGATCCTCAGAGAGATTGGTTGAAACCAAGGTTGTATGTCTCATAACTTGAGAGTTGTGGGAGCTCCTCAGATGATTCTGAGGCTATGAGGATGGACTTGAAGCTTTGAGAAAGCTTATGAGAGGTCTTGAAAGCCATCATGAGGCCTAGAAAGGTCATTGTACAAGAATAAGAAGACTTAGCCATGAATGGTGGAATTAGGGTTTGACTGGGTCAACCCTAGGTCAACTGATGATCTGGAGAAGGTTGAGACCTAATCCAAGAGCCATGTGATCATGGATTTATGCATTGAGATTCTATAAGGATGATTCCTAGACCAACTCATCATGATTGAGGAGTTTGAGAAGTTTCAAGCTAGGGTTTCTAAGGCTTGACAGTGTAAAATCCCCTAGTTTGATCCCTATCTTCAAGGCAGTGTAGCTCAAGATGTGATTGTCATCTCATCTTCCCCACAACATGAATATTGTAGAGCTTGCTCTTAGCTTTAATTTGAGTACTAGAAGTCCTTGATAGGATTTGTAGAGCTCAAGTTATGACTTTGACAAGTTACAGGTCATCTGAGGTATGTGAATCTGGGTCCTTGAAAGTCACCCAACTTGCATCCAACTTTTCCCCAAGAAGGATGATTCCTATTAACTCTTGGTAAACATGAATGTTGTTCCTCATCTTCTTAGCTTTCTATAGAGTACTAGAAGTCCTTGATAGGATTTGTAGAACTCAACTTATGGCTTTGACAAGTCAAGAGCATTTTGGTCATTTGGATATTATAGGTCATTTCAAGCATAAGGCCATATCTCCTATTTCCAAGCTTCAAATGAAAAAATCTTAAACATCAAACTTGCTTAGAATGATGTTTTAAGGCTAGTAGGGAGGTCATGAGATGTTGAAAAGGCTTGTAGCAAAAAGTGATAAAAATGGCCTAAAATGGAGGCATAAGTTAAATAAGTTGAAATTGGAAATTGGAAATCCCAAGTTACACATCCAAACCATGGCATATAATAGGTCATTTTGACTCTAAAAGACATTCTAAAAACAATAGTTCAGCCACAATTTTGATTTGAGGCCTAGATCATGGGGCTGCTTTGGAAATGGCTTGCTTGCATCTTAAGGCACAAAGGCAAAACTTAAGAAAACTCAATGAACAAGCTAGCAATGCATCTCAACACATCCTATATCTCATATGAGGAGAATTTCAGGTCAGTTGCAAGGGCTGCAAGGGCTATGGCATGAGATAGCACATAAGGAGAAGTGAATTCATGAACTCATGACATGAGAATCCCAATTTCTCATGGGATGGTTCTAGATGGTTCTAGATGATTCTAAACCACTCTATATAATGTGTAGAACTTGCTCAGATGCAAGGTTGGTGTAATATTTGAGAGAAGAGAGAGTTGGCCATTTCACTTGCTTCCATTGCAAGTTGAAAGCAAAATCCACATTCTGAACCATTTCCATTCCTTCTTTCAATCTAAACACACTCCATTGACCATATTGAAGCTGTGCAGATCAATTTGAGAGCAAAACCATGGATATTTGAGGAGTTGGCAATTGGATTTTCAAGGTTGCAAGTCATAATCGGTTTTGGAGATTGAAGCTTTCTTGGTCCAATCTTTTGCAAACAGTAGCAAGATCATCATTCAGGGAAGGTTTCTGAAGAGTTACAAGGCTTGAAGTGAAGGTTTACACCATCTGTGAATCAAGAAATACCAGGTTTGCAAAATTCACTCTACACCATAATTTATGCATAATTAGCAAGAATGGTTAGGTTAGAAAGGTTAGAGACCAGTAGGTGATCATTTCTGGAGAGTTAGGGATCAATTGATGAAGATTGGGTTATGGACACCATTACTTTGTTGAGCAAGAACTCGAGATATAGTGAGGAAGAATACAAGTTTGATAGCTTATTTTCACCAGTGAAGTGTGGTGATCATTTTAGTACCAAGAAATCCAAGAATTATTGAAGTTGAGGTTTTACCATTTCTTGGATCTACTATCGGGTTTTAAGATAGAGACCATTTCAATAAAATCTAAGGCCATGGGCGTGTTCTGCATTGAATTTAGAGTGGTTTAGTATTTTGAAAGTTGAAATTTGATGATGATTTGAGGACATACGAATGGAGGGAAGTCTGGCATGTGAAGCTCTGTTTCCATGGAGAGCTGTTACAAACCCTAGCTGAAGGTTGAAGACGATTCCTCATCCGTCAGATCATGCTTGACTCGTTGACTACACCCAGATCCAGTGGCCACGATTGAACCTCAGCATTTAAGAGGGAAAATCTGAGAAAGAATGAAATGCTCTGTTTCATTAAACGGGGATGTTGGGCCTAAGTGCTTCGATCACTATCCACACCACCCTCACGAGCCCAATTGTGTTTTACACTGGAAATGTTTACTACCTGCACCGTTGCTTTTTCTTTTTCTTTACATTTTATTAATTGATTTTTCTGATGATAATTGGGCCTAGCGCATTTGATAATGACACCCTCATTTTGAGCCCATTCATGAATTGAACTGAACATAGTTGCTATCTGCACCCAATATTTCTCATTTTAATTTCTTTTTCTCCATTTTTCATTAATCTTTGAAAAAATCATAATAAATAGAAAAATGATGATTTTTTCATGGGGATTTTTTCTCCCATCTCATGATGATGTCTAGAAAATTATGAAACCAAAATATTTGCATTCCATGCATTTTTAGTATTTTTTGTATATTTTCTATTTTAATAGCCTTTTAATTCTTTTATGTTGATACATGGTTTTGTAGAATTTTGTTTAGCTAGTTCCCTTCATATTTTTAGGCCATTCTTTTTAGGATAGTTAGATTAGGACTTTAGCTCCCCCCTGGATTTATTCCATAATTTTGTGATGAATTTTAGGTTAGTTTTGCTTAGATGATTTTAGGTTAGTAGAATTAGGTTAATCCTTAACATAGGTCCACAATAACACTAGAATTTTGGGTTTCTAGGTCAAGATAGACATTGGGGCATTTAAGGGTATTAAGGGTAGACATATAAGATCCCCTAGAAATTATATTAGGTTTTAATATAGTGGTATACTATTTTTAGATGATTTTTGTAGTTGATGATTGTTTGTGTTGCCCTTGGGGGCTTGTATTTTTGTTTGCTTTGCTTTGTGGGCTTGGAGAGCTTGGTATTGCTTTGAGGAGCATTGAGGAGCATGGTAGGCGCATTGAGGAGCATAGTAGGAGCATTGAGGAGCATTGAGGAGCTTGAGAGCTTGATCTTGTTTGTTTTGTTGTTGTTTTAGGGTTAGGGATTAGGAAGAGTTTAGACCTAGTTAACTTCTTTCTTAAACATGGATGGTATCTTTCACCTCCATTCCTCCCTATGATTCAAAGTCCTTCCATGGTATACACCTCTCTCCTTGGGAGGGATAAGTGATTGTACCTAGGAAGTAGAACTTTTGAGGGAACCATTCCTTTGATGTTGAACCCTTATAGGTCACCTTTGGTGGTCAATAAGCAGTTTAACACCCTAGCTTATCCAGTTAAGTGATTTCCTCTGGTTTGAGTATCTTGAGAGATGTAGAGCTTGAGTTTGAAGATGAAGACTTCATTGAAGAGTATGGAGGAGGATGAGTCCTTAAGCATTGCCATTCCAGCTGAAGCTTGAAGAGCAACAAGAGCAAGTTGATACTTGAAGACCCAATGAAGATCCAGTAAAGACTGTCTGAAGAGCTGAAGCTTGAAGAACAAAGGAAGTTGATACTTACCTTGAAGCTTGGAGATCCTGAAGGAATCAAGTTTATACTTGTGGTTAACAGTAAAGCCTGAAGGTGGAGCTGATCAAGGAGCTGAAGCTCAGAGAAGATAAGTTGAAACTTATGTTGAAGGGTTGAAACCTGGAAAAGCAAATTGATATTTGTCAAGAGTGATGGAAGTCTGAAGACTGAATTGTTGTTGGAAGAGCTGAAGCTTGGAGTTGATCTGCTTTCTTTTCTGTTGTCTTCTGTATTGATGTGTTTTGTTTGACTTGCTTGATGCATTAGAATAAGTCCATGACTAGACTAAGTAGAATCTAGGAGCATGATTGCACTAGAGGTTGAGTTGCTCCCTCTGCTTGTACTGTTACTGTGTGGCTTTGCTTGCGGGTATTCGGTAGAGCCCAGCTCCCTTGCCCATGTGGTTTGTTTGCCTGATGGCATTTTATTTCATTTCTTCTGTATGATTGCAGTTTACTGTATTTTGCTTGATAGCATGTGTTTTATTCTTCAGTATGATTACTGTTATTCATTCTGGCTTGAGGTTGAGATGAGCTTGTGGAGGCTGATGCCCCACACACATTTCCTCCCTCACTTGCATTGCATGCATTTTACTATTTAAGCTGATGCTTTATCTGTTTCGGTGTATCATTGACATGATCCCTTAGGACTCTCATCTCCTTTGATAAGGAAGTGATGATAGAACTTTAGGTTGAAACCTATGCATGACAACTTCTAGGAGTTCCCTGTTTCAAACCTCAACCATAGGATGAACCCTTGGCATGATAATAGTAGGACTTGATAGTCTCCCTCCTAGTTGGGTCTGTTCTCTTCTCATCTCAAAACAGTTTAAGATACAGTAATCATGTATGATTTCTTTCGTACGTTACGAGCCTTAAGCTATCTGAGAAAGGATTGTGGGAGAGTTTCTTTTCCACAGTCTGGATGTTTAATATGGTACCCTTTGGGTGACATGCGACACATTCACTCTCAGGTCATAGTCTTTAGTGCGATTGAATTGCAAACACAATAAAAAACACTTCTTTTGTAAAAGACAGGAAATAATCCGTAGTTTCCCGAACTACGTAAGCTCTGATCTCTCATGCCTGTTGAGAGTACGTAGGCACAATACTGATGTATTGGCGAACTACCTCCCCCCATAACCCGTCATAGGTCGAACTACGTTGACTCTGATTTCTCACTCTCTGATGAGAATACGTAGGCATAAAGCGCGATGCTTTGCCGAGTCATTTTCCTTTTCTTTTTAAGCCAGCCTTGATAGGTAGATAGATAAAACTGACCCGTCCAGTAATCACAACAAGCGTGGATCCCGTCGAGTACGACGGACGTGAGGGGTGCTAATACCTTCCCCTTGCGTAACCGACTCCCGAACCCAGACAATGGTTGCGACGACCTTGTCTTACCCTTTTTTCGTCAGGTTTTTCCGATCGTTTCCTTTCCCGCTCTGAGGGATAAATAACGAAAGGTGGCGACTCTTCTATTGTGCCGGCACCTTATTTTCGCGTAAGCGACAGCTGGCGACTCTGCTGGGGACTCCAACGGTTCCCTACGCGAGTCAATCCTAGCGCTTGTATGATTACTTGTTGGGTTGCGTTTATTTATCGCATTTTACTTCCCGCATTTTATTTTCAGTATGATATGATTATCTGTGCTGTTGTGGGAGGGGCATTCTGATGAGTGATAAGCCGGACCTGGGCTTGAATGTACATAGATTTAGTAGTAGGGAGTAGTGGTTAGCCTGCTTTCTTAGCTCTCACCAGCTAGCCGCGAAACCTGCGCTCGGACGAGATTCTCTTTGATGCTTCTTGCCTGGCCCCTAGGGCTCGACAAGTTGTCTGACCCGAGGATTGTCGACTCTGGGAACCTATCAATTGGGATTCAGCTAAGTGAGGCCTCTTCGAGGGATGATGATGCCACACCTTCTGGGTATCGTATCGTCACCTTTGAAAGTCTGTGACGCTGATACCGCATAGGATGCCGAACCTGAGTCAGTTTAGGTTCATACCTGTGAGCAGGGTTGAGTTTATTGCAGGAAACTCTGACCTTCAGACCACCTGGTTTTCTTGACAGTGAATCAGTTTTGTTGGTACCGAAGCTTCTCATTTGCAGATATGTTTGTTCTTGATAGAACAGGTTTTGATCAGAGGATCTTATCATCAGATGTGTATTTGTTCTTGATAGAGCAGAGTTTTTGTCATCAGTTGTTTGTTCTTGATAGAGCAGATTTTTGATTGGGGTCTGAAGATCTCATCAGCAGATGTATGTTTGTTCTTGATAGGGCATATTTTTGATTGGGGTCTGAAGATCTCATCAGCAGATGTATGTTTGTTCTTGACAGAGCAGATTTCTTGGTCCTACATCAGAGGTCCTTATTATCAGACATTTGTTCTTGGCAGAGCAGAATTATGATCCTATGTATATGGCCCTATCAGATGGTTGTTCTTGACAGAGCAAATTTGTGGTCTGATACCAGGATTTTCTTCTTATCAGATGCAGTGGTTGTTCTTGATAGAGCAAGATTATGGTTTTGTTGATACAAAATCTTCACAGCAGTTGCCTTGGTCTCCTATTGCATGATTGCATTTTGCATTAGTTTGCATGTTCATTTGCATTTCATTAACGTGTGTCTGTGCTACAGGTACCGTTTTCCCCGATCCAGGATTTCTTGCCTCCTATTGTATTGTTATGGGCTCTCTGAGGAAGACCGTGGCTTACAAGTTCCCTGCCCCTGATGTGGTTAAGCTGACTGGTTTGATAGCTTTAGCAGATGATTCTGTGAGGGATGAGTTCAGAAAATCTTACGGCAAGTTGCTCAGTTTGGTTCGTAAACCTTCTGTGTTCGAGTTGAATGGATTGCACGCTCTGCTACAGTGCTACGACCCTCCGTTGAGATGTTTCACTTTCCAGGATTTTGTTCTCGCACCCACACTGGAAGCGCTGTCGAAGGCCAGCTCAACAAAGCTCTCGCTAACCTGAAGGAGCGCAAGCTGACGTTTGAGTCCAAGAAGCGGGAGCTAGAGGATTGCTTCGGTGAAGGAGCATGGGAAGGTTCGGTCGAAGGACTTCAGTACACCATTGTTCAGAGGGAATTACTCGTCGAGGGGTTGCTCACTCTGCCGGATCATCCAAAAACGAAGGAGTTGTTGGAAGAGTATTGCGCCCGTGGCCGTACTTGACTATTTGTATTCCTTTTGTTTTGATCATTGTTGTATGCTGACCATCACCAGGCTTGTTGGATGAGGTCACGCTATTGATTCATCTTGTACTCGCTGATGCTATGAACTGCCTTGATGGGCTTTCTTTATATATGAGATTGTTGTTTCCATGATTGGACTCAGACTTATCCTTATTATCAGCACTGGCACTCAGGCACTAGGATCGGGGGAGATCTCCCCAACGCATAGACACACGCATGCATTTGCATGAAGCATTTGCATGACGAGCATTTTGTTGTTTTTCCTAACCCTTTTTGTGTTTTACAGGTTGTCGCAGGTTTTTCAGGTTGTTTCAGGTTGATTCAGGTGGTTCCAGGATTGATCAGAGACCTATTCACCGTTATCCGACTAGAGCTAATCAGACCAGAATCATGGAGCAAGTGCAAACTGATGTTCAGGAACTCCGCGAAAGAATGGATCGCTTCATGGAGCTCATGCAAGCAGTCGCCAATGGCCAGGATCAGCTCAGAACTTTGGTTCAGCCTTTGATTTCAAGGGTTGATAGCAGCGGCGTACTCCATGGGGGGGCTGTGCCTACTCCTCCACCAGTTGAAACTCCGCAGAATGGTGTCCCCGTGACCGGGGGAAACGGCAGTGCCAACGGCAATGTGATGGCCAACATAGGACTCAATACGACGGGCGTCGGTAATGGGAGTCTGGGAGCTAATGTCAATGTCGGGCCGGGCAACGGCAATGCAGGCGTCGGGAATCTGTTTGTGCCTCAGCCATGGCTAGAGGATCGTCAGGATGATGTGTTCTCTCAGAGAGGTGCTGAAGGGGAGCTGAATGCTGAAGCACGGCTTAGATTCAAGGCACTTGAAGATAAGATGAGAGATATTGAGAATCAGAATACTTTGGGCGTTGATATGTCCAAGCTCGGATTAATCGCTGATTTTAAGGTGCCTCCCAAGTTCAAGGTACCTGACTTTGAAAAATATAAGGACACCACTTGCCCTCGTGTCCACCTGAGATCGTATTACAGGAAGATGTCTGCTCATTCCGAAGACGAGAAGTTGCTGATGCACTTCTTTCAAGACAGTCTTTCCGGGCCATCCCTCGAATGGTACATGAGCCTGGAGCCTACTAGTGTGCGCACATGGAAGGATCTTGCTGAAGCATTTGTGCACCACTACCAGTACAATAGCGACTTGGCCCCGAACCGAGTCCAGCTGCAGAACCTGTCGCAGAGGAATAATGAAGGATTTAAGGAGTACGCCCAGCGGTGGCGTGAGTTGGCAGCCAGGGTTTAGCCGCCGATGGTTGAACGAGAGCTCGTGCAGATGTTTGTAGCCACCCTCCCAGGGGTTTACTATGAAAAGTTAGTCAGTGGTATGTATGGGAAGTTCTCGGATCTCATTATCATGGGTGAGCACGTCGAGAATGGGATCAAGATCGGGAAAATTCAAGGTGAGTCATCCTCAGCTGGAGGAGGCGGAAAGAAACCTTATGCTGGCAAAAGGCGAGAAGGAGAAGCGAGCGCTGTGACCAACGCTCGAAGGAAGGGTAAAGGCCCTCAGCAGCAGGTAGCCAGTATAAATATCTCGGCAGCACCGCAGCAGCAGCAGCAGCAGCAGCAACCGAATCAACAGGGATATAGAAAGTACCAGAATCGGGCATCTTTGGCAAACCGTCACTTCGAGACACCGCCCATGTCGTACGCGCAGCTCTTGCAGACTTTGCTCCAGCTACAGTTGGTCCAGAAGAGGATGATGGCTCCCTTGACAGGGGCACCTTCACCAGGTTACGACGCGAATGCCACTTGTGAGTTCCACTCGGGGGCACCAGGCCACACAATCGAGAACTATAAAGCCTTCAAACACAAGGTGCAAGACATGGTGGATGCCAAGATCATCAACTTCTCCGATAATGTGCCCAATGTCACGAAGAATCCTATGCTGAATCATAGGGGAGGTGGTGTGAACGCCATTATCGAGGACGAGAGCGCAGATTTGTTGACTGATGTTAGAGATCTAAAGACGCCACTTAGCTTCGTCAAAGCTAAGTTGTTGAAAAGAGGGTTCTTTCCAGGTTGCGGAGAGTTATGCATGGACTGTGCCACGCATTCTGATGGATGTGAGCAGTTGGTAGAAGGAATTCAAAGTCTGATGACTGAAGGGATTCTGCAGTTTAGCCGGAGGGCTGAAAGTGGATCAGGAGAGGTAGTGTTGAAGCAGGCCGATGAAGTCGCCACCATCACCATCCCTCGCCGGCCGATAACTATTTCGGCGCCCAGGCCGCCCATAATTACCATCACCAAAGCTGGGCCAATACCTTTCGAGAGCACTAACGCCGTTCCGTGGCATTATGGGGCTGAAGTCTACTGCAACGGACAGAGGTTGGAGCTAGAACCGTATGGGTCGACTGTGGAGAACCTTGCTGGAATCAGTGGCATTACTCGCAGCGGAAGAGTGTTTGCACCACCAGAGGTCGTAGCGGATAAAGCGGTCAGAGCTAATGCGGCCGATAAAGGCAAAAGTAAAGTCGTTGAAGAGGTCCCGTGTGGGGCAGAAAAAGACTTGCTTGTTAAGGATGCCGAGGAGTTCATGCGGTTGATTAAAAAGAGTGACTACAAGATTGTAGATCATCTCCATCAGACGCCCTCGAAGATTTCCATTCTCAACTTGTTGCTGTGTTTTGAAGCACACCACAATGCGCTACTGAAGGTGTTGAACACCGCCTACGTACCGCAAGAAATATTGGTGAATCAGCTAGAAGAGGTTGTAGCCCACGTAAATGCTGGGAATGGGCTAGGGTTCACAGACTTAGAGCTGACGCCAAAAGGGAGGAATCACAATAGCGCCCTGCACATCTCGATAGAGTGCAGGGGCACGATCATGTCGCACGTGTTGGTGGACACGGGTTCGTCACTTAATGTTCTTCCGAAGAAGGCATTAATGAAGTTGGATACTCGTGGAGTGATCTGCACACCCAGTGATCTGGTTGTGAAAGCGTTCGACGGAACTAAACGCCACGTTTTCGGGGAGGTGACCCTGCCGATCCAGGTTGGTCCGGAAACGTTCAACGCGGTCTTTTATATTATGGACATCATGCCTGCCTACAGTTGCCTCTTGGGCCGGCCGTGGATATATGCTGCTGGTGTCGTGACCTCCACGTTGCATCAAAAGCTCAAATATGCTATCGGGGGAAGCATCGTAACCGTGTGTGGCGAGGAAGACATAATGGTGAGCCATTTGTCGTCCTTTAAGTATGTTGAAATGGATGGCGAAATCCATGAGACTCTATGCCAAGCGTTCGAAGCCGTCAAGGTAAAAGAAGTAGCTCTTGTAGTCACAGAAAAGCCAGAGATGACTCTCTCCTCGTTCAAGGAGGCTCGGGCCGTTGTCCAAGCCGGATCTACCCCAGGTTGGGGGCGAATTTTGGAGATACCCAACAAGCAAGATAAGTTTGGGTTGGGATATTCTCCTGGAGCTGAAGCTTCTTCTTCTTCGTCTAGCAGTGCGCCTCGAGGTAAAGGGCTGATCCAATTTACCAGTGGCAGAGTGATTTTCGAAAGCATCAACGTGGTGTCTGAAGACAGCGGGGATAGCGATTGTGACCTCGACTCTTGGATCCAACCAAGCAAGTCGGGCGAGGGCCTCAACAATTGGACCATCAAGGATATCATCCAGATGACAAGTGAAGAGTAATGATTTACTTTTTCCAATCATTGTACAACCCTATGTCCTACCTGGGGCATAGTGGTTTTATTGTCAGAGCCTTGTTTGATTATGTACATGCATTTTATCAATAAATCAAAAGGCGTTTTTCTTCGTATTCAAATATTGTGATCTCTGTTATTCCTGTTTTATATTTGTTTTGAAAAACAATAAAATGGCAATGGGGTTTGTGCTAACCTGCATATCCTTGTTTTAAGCTTAACCCTTGTTATTGCAGGATCCATATAACAGATGACATCGACTCTGGACCTTCTACGGCTCACTTCGACTTCGACTGCTCGATCTATCAAGCCGAAGAAGAGATTGATGAAGGCGAAGACCTTCCGGATGAGTTGGCCCGCTTGTTGAAACAAGAGGAGAAAGTTATTCTGCCTCATGAAGAGGAGATTGAGATCGTGAATCTGGGTTCTGAAGAGCTCGTCAGAAACGTCAGGATAGGGGTTGCGCTGCAGAGTGATGTCAAGCAGAGATTGGTCGAGATGCTAAGAGAGTATGGTGACGTCTTTGCTTGGTCATACGAAGATATGCCCGGACTTGACACGGACATCGTGGTCCACCACTTGCCACTGCGAGAAGATTGCCCTCCCGTTAAGCAGAAGCTTAGGAGGACGAGACCAGATATGGCCGTTAAGATCAAAGAAGAAGTGCAAAAGCAGCTTGATGTTGGCTTCTTAGCGGTCACTACTTACCCTCCGTGGGTCGCCAACATAGTGTTTGTACCAAAGAAGGATGGTAAGGTACGCATGTGCGTCGATTATCGGGATTTGAATAGGGCGAGCCCTAAAGATGATTTCCCGCTTCCTCATATCGATGTGTTGGTCGACAAGACAGCCCAGTTCTCCGCGTTTTCATTCATGGATGGCTTCTCCGGTTACAATCAGATCAAGATGGCGTCGGAGGACATGGAGAAAACGACGTTTATCACTCCCTGGGGAACATTTTGCTACAAGGTAATGCCTTTCGGTCTGAAGAACGCAGGGGCCACTTACCAACGAGCAATGGTAACTTTGTTTCATGACATGATTCATCATGAGATTGAAGTCTATGTTGATGACATGATTGCGAAGTCCCAAATGGAGGAGGGACATTTGGTCAATTTGCTGAAGCTTTTTGAGAGGCTTAGGAAGTTCAGGTTGAGGCTGAATCCTAACAAATGTACTTTCGGAGTACGGTCCGAAAAGTTATTGGGGTTTATCATGAGCGAACGAGGCATCGAGGTTGATCCTGCGAAAATAAAAGCCATACAAGAAATGCCAGTGCCGAAAACAGAAAAAGAAGTTTGTGGTTTCTTGGGCAGAATAAACTACATTGCAAGGTTTATCTCTCAGCTCACGGCCACGTGTGAACTGATGTTCAAGCTTTTAAAGAAAGATCAGGCAATTATCTGGAATAAGGATTGCCAGAAGGCATTTGACAAGATAAAGCAGTATCTCCAAGAACCTCCAATCTTGATACCCCCAGTGGCTGGACGGCCATTAATCATGTACTTGACAGTTCTTGAGAATAGTATGGGGTGTGTTCTCGGTCAACACGACGAGACGGGCAGAAAGGAGCATGCCATTTACTACTTGAGTAAAAAGTTCACTGACTGTGAATCTCGCTACTCGATGCTGGAGAAGACGTGTTGTGCACTAGCCTGGGCTGCCAAACGTTTACGACAGTACATGCTCAATCACACCACTATGCTAATTTCGAAGATGGATCCGATCAAGTACGTCTTCGAGAAGCAGGCTCTTTCGGGCAGGATTGCCAGATGGCAAATGGTGTTAACGGAATATGATATTTAGTACGTGTCCCAGAAGGCCATCAAGGGAAGCGTATTGTCTGATTACCTTGCCGAACAGCCGATCGAGGATTACCAGCCGATGAAATTTGAATTCCCTGATGAGGATATTATGTTTCTCAAAGCGAAGGATTGCGATGAACCGGTGCCCGACGAGGGGCCAGATAGGAAATCCCAATGGAAATTGATATTCGACGGGGCGGTTAATTCCTACGGAAGTGGCATTGGGGCGATCATCACGACTCCCCACGGATCCCACATCCCGTTCACTGCGAGACTGACGTTTCCAGTCACTAATAATGAGGCGGAGTACGAAGCATGCATCATGGGTCTGGAAGAGGCAATTGATTTGAGAATCAAGAACCTAGACGTATATGGTGACTCGACGCTTGTGATTAACCAGATTAAAGGGGAGTGGGAGACTCGTCAATCGAAATTGGTGCTGTACATGAACTATGCCAGAAGGCTGCTTCCGTTCTTTGATCGAGTGGAACTCCATCATGTGCCCTGAGCAGAAAACCAGATGGCTGATGCCCTAGCCACGTTGGCTTCGATGTATAAAGTCAATTTTTGGAATGAAGCTCCCAGAATTGTCCTTTCTCATCTTGATAGACCTGCATTCGTCTTTGCAATCGAGGAAGCCTCCGACGGCAAGCCATGGTTCCATAATATCCTGACCTTCCTTATGACTAAGGAGTATCCTGAGGGAGTGTCAACCCAGGATAAGAAGACTCTGAGGAGGCTGTCTGGAAACTTTTATCTCAATCCTGATGGAGTTTTGTATAAAAGGAACCACGATCTCGTGCTACTCAGATGTGTAGATGAGAAAGAAGCGAGTATGCTCATGGAAGAAGTCCATGAAGGCACATTTGGTACGCATGCCGGCGGGCATGCTATGACAAGAAAGATCCTGAGAGCAGGATACTACTGGCTGACGATGGAATCGAATTGCTTTAAATTCGCAAGGAGATGTCATAAATGCCAGATTTATGCTGATAAGATTCATGTGCCGCCGTGCCCGTTGAATGTCATGTCCTCCCCGTGGCCATTCTCCATGTGGGGCATCGACATGATAGGCAAGATCGAGCCCACTGCATCTAATGGTCATCGCTTCATTCTAGTAGCCATCGACTACTTCACCAAGTGGGTGGAGGCAGCCTCATATGCTAATGTGACCAAGCAGGTGGTGGCTAAATTCATAAAGAGGGACATCATCTGTCGTTACGGAATTCCCGAGCGGATCATTACTGATAATGGTTCGAATCTGAATAACAAGATGATGAAGGAGCTGTGCCAGAGTTTCAAGATTGAACACCACAACTCATCTCCTTACCGGCCGAAGATGAATGGCGCCGTTGAAGCAGCCAATAAGAACATAAAGAAGATTGTTCAGAAGATGGTTGTGACCTACAAAGACTGGCACGAGATGCTGCCATTTGCACTGCACGGTTATCGTACGACGGTACGTACATCGACCGGGGCAACTCCTTTCTCTTTGGTGTATGGTATGGAAGTTGTCCTACCGTTAGAAGTGGAGATCCCTTCTTTGCGAGTTTTGGTTGATGTGAAACTCGACGAGGCAGAATGGATTACGAACCGACTAAACCAACTCAGCCTCATGGACGAGAAAAGGTTAGCATCGATTGCGTTTGGTCGTCTGTACCAAAGCCGAATGAAGAAAGCTTATGATAAGAAGGTGCGTCCTAGAAGCTTTCAGACGGGTGATCTCGTCCTGAAGAAGATTCTTCCTCCACACTCCGATCACCGGGGCAAGTGGACTCCTAATTACGAAGGTCCGTACGTCGTCAGCAAGGTCTTCTCGGGAGGAGCTTTGTTGTTATCCACGATGGATGGTGAAGATTTTGCATCCCCGGTGAACGCGGACGCAGTTAAAAAATACTTTGCTTGAAAGTGACCCGCTGGACAAAAAAAAAGAGAGTCCAGGCAAAAATGGGGCATCCTGGCGAACCAAAAACAGAATAAAGGGTTCGGGCAAAAATTAGGGATATAAATTGAAAAAATGTACACCCGCGAAGTCGAAAACCTACACTGGGCGGCTTCGGCAAAAAAGGGTATCCCGGTGAACTGAAAACCCGCAAAAGGCGGTTCACGCAAAAGTTAGGGATTTGAAAAAAGCAAATGACTGTGTTCCGCGTGTGGACTTTCATTGTTTAGTGGTTTGGAAGACCTGAAGGCCGTTTATCTGAATCAATCTCTTCTGAAGCTGAAGCGTCGGAGAAGTATCGAAGTCGAGTGGGTCATAGAGGGATCAACTCATGGTGTTCGTCTACGCCTCGTTGCCGACATTTGTATATACTAATGTATATTTATGTTTTATTTTGTGCGGCTTCCTCATTCCAGGAGCTTGCCTCTGTTGTAAAACATTTTTACCCATTCAGGGGTTCGTTATCAATAAAAAGCATACTATTCAGCAATTCTGTTTGCCTGTTTAGCATTTATCTGTTTTGTTTGCGAAAAAGAACGCCGATGTTTTTGATAAAATGCGCATACATAAACTTACTGGCCTAGGCCACTGATTGTTGAAACAATGAATTACTTGAACATTGTCACGAGATAATAACCTTGATAGGTCCCTTTGAGAAGGGTATCTTGCCTGTTTGTTTGTGTTGTTACAGGTGTAGCATATTCCAGACAGTGCGCCGTGCGCATCCCGAAGAAGGATGATTCCTCCTTCTCCAGCAGAGTTCAGTAGCCTCTCCCTGCAGAGTCTGAACGCGAGATCGTGAGCATTGATATGTCTCCCCATGCAGAGAGGATTCTCTCCCCCAATCAGATGCGTCCTGAAGGAACGTCATCTCCTCAGCTGAGTCAGGCGCTGAAGCGCGTGTTCATCCCCCAGCACCGGGTCACAAGTGCAGGCTTCGTAGGAAACTATTCGTTCACTGAAGTGTGCAGCAACTGATGGTGCAAGACTGAAGTCTCCAGCGGAATTGAAATTCCCCACCAGAGTCGTACTCTCCCCCGAAGTCGGATGATTCCTTCTTCTCCAGCGGAATTGAGATTCCCCACGGAGCCGTACTCTCCAGCAAGCAGAATGATTTCTCCTTCCTCAGCCGAGTTTGCAGATCCCCAAGAGAGTCGAATCCTTGGAAGCTGCTCAAGCCATGATTGGTTCTCCCCAGTGGAAGGTTGTTGAACAGCTGATGTTGTTTCCCCACAGAGTCGTTATCTCTAGGGAAGTAGCCATGAAGGCCACGCAGGTTATTCCCGCGATTGACATCGCTTCCCCTCAGCAGGTCCAAGTTCTCGTAGAGCTTCATTCCCCCGCAGCAGTCAACTGAAGTTGTGTCCCCTGCGGAGTCCAATTGATATTGGCGTGACCTTGTTCTCCTCAGCAGGATGATTCCTCTATCTGAGTAGTTCTTTCTCCTTGACAGGAGGATTCTCCCTTCGGCATTTATTTTGCTGACGGGATCGCATTATTTTGCATGATTGCATAGCATTTATCATAAACGCATAGCATTTCCACCGTGTAGAGCATTGCGCCATTGTCGAAGCATATGCATAATAAACATGATCTAGGTTGTTACCGTTCTTGTTTTACAGGTGTTCCGCCGCAGAATCGATTGCTCAGGATGATTCCTGACATTCTCCCCAACAAAGCCGCTTGCTCAAGATGATTCTTGAGGTCCCTAGCGAAGTCTTCGGTTCAAGATGATTCTTGAATTCCCCAGCATGGTCGTTTGCTTAAGATGATTCTTAAGATCCCCAGTGCAGTCGCCAGAGTGGTTGCTCAAGTTGATACTTAGAGTTCCCGGCAGGGTGTTCGCTCATGATGATTCCTGAAATCTCCAGAATGGTCGACAGTTCAAGATGATTCTTGAAGTCCCCGGCGGAGTTATTTGTCCAAGATGATTCTTGAAGTCCTCAGCAGAGTTGATTCATCAAGAATGATTTCTGGATCCCCGAAGTGGAGTTACTTGATAGTTCTCCAGAATCCCCAGTGGAGATGCGACATCCCCAGCAGGTTTCTGAACGGCGAAGTTGAAACCTCCCCTGAAGACTTCATGATTGACGTCCGACCGTGTTAATGAAGCAGTTCTCTCAGCTGATGCGGAGTGCCTGATGGCAGAGGTTTAGATATTCCCAGTTGGCTCATGATTGACCAAGAATTCTATTCCCGACTTGCTGATGAAGTCCGGCTGATGCCCGACAAGTTCTTTGAATGCCTGATGGCATGATCAACCTGATGGTTGACCTGATGAAGTCCGGCTGATGCCCGGCAAGTTCTTTGAATTCCTGATGGCATGATCAACCTGATGGTTGACCTGATGAAGTCCGGCTGATGCCCGACAAGTTCTTTGAATGCCTGATGGCATGATCAACCTGATGGTTGACCTGATGGAGTCCGGCTGATGCCCGACAAGTTCTTTGAATGCCTGATGGCATGATCAACATGATTGTTGACCTGATGAAGTCCGGCTGATGCCCGACAGTTTTCTTTGAATGCCTGATGGCATGATCAACCTGATGGTTGACCTGGAGAGTCCCGAGGAATCGTGATGCGTGATGGCATGATCGACTGTGTATTACCAGTTACCGTGTGACCAATTCTCCAGCTAGTTGTCGTGCAACTATTATTTCAGTGTTCGAAGATTTGTTCCCATCTGAGTACCGCGTACTTGTGTAGTTGGCAAATTTACGGATTTATCGGTATTCAACCGTCTCGCACCTCGATTGGCTGAGAGCCGTTCGCCTCACCCATTCAGGTTCAAGCCGTTTGAATAGGGGCAGCTGTTGCACCCCAAAATTTGACCAACATTTATTTACCTAGCTTGTGGTTCATCTCATTCATCATCTGCATTTCATTGATATGTGTGCAGTAGGTCAAGAGGTATGAGTACCAATCAAGACTTTGAATCTAGCCAAGAAGGTTATTCAAGTGTTCAAAGGTTGATATCTTTGTCAGAGAACTCAAGAGATCCTTAGAGAGATTGGTTGAAACCAAGGTTGTGTGTCTCATAACTTGAGAGTTGTGGGAGCTCCTCAGATGATTCTGAGGCTATGAGGATGGACTTGAAGCTTTGATAAAGCTTATGAGAGGTCTTGAAAGCCATCATGAGGCCTAGAAAGGTCATTGTACAAGAATAAGAAGACTTAGCCATGAATGGTGGAATTAGGGTTTGACTGGGTCAACCCTAGGTCAACTGATGATCTGGAGAAGGTTGAGACCTAATCCAAGAGCCATGTGATCATGGATTGATGCATTGAGATGCTATAAGGATTATTCCTAGACCAACTCATCATGATTGAGGAGTTTGAGAAGTTTCAAGCTAGGGTTTCTAAGGCTTGACAGTGTAAAATCCCCTAGTTTGATCCCTATCTTCAAGGCAGTGTAGCTCAAGATGTGATTGTCATCTCATCTTCCCCACAACATGAATGTTGTAGAGCTTGCTGTTAGCTTTAATTTGAGTACTAGAAGTCCTTGATAGGATTTGTAGAGCTCAAGTTATGACTTTGACAAGTTACAGGTCATCTGAGGTATGTGAATCTGGGTCCTTGAAAGTCATCCAACTTGCATCCAACTTTTGCCCAAGAAGGATGATTCCTATGAACTCTTGGTCAACATGAATGTTGTTCCTCATCTTCTTAGCTTTCAAGAGAGTACTAGAAGTACTTGATAGGATTTGTAGAACTCAACTTATGGCATTGACAAGTCAAGGGCATTTTGGTCATTTGGATATTATAGGTCATTTCAAGCATAAGGCCATATCTCCTATTTCCAAGCTTCAAATGGAAAAATATTCAACATCAAACTTGCTTAGAATGATGTTTTAAGGCTAGTAGGGAGGTCATGAGATGTTGAAAAGGCTTGTAGCAAAAAGTGATAAAAATGGCCTAAAATGGAGGCATAAGTTAAATAAGTTGAAATTGGAAATTGGAAATCCCAAGTTATACATCCAAACCATGGCATATAATATGTCATTTTGACTCTAAAAGACATTCTAAAAACAATGGTTCAGCCACAATTTTGATTTGAGGCCTAGATCATGGGGCTGCTTTGGAAATGGCTTGCTTGCATCTTAAGGCACAAAGGCAAAACTTAAGAAAACTCAATGAACAAGCTAGCAATGCATCTCAACACATCTTATATCTCATATGAGGAGAATTTCAGGTCAGTTGCAAGGGCTATGGCATGAGATAGCACATGAGGAGAAGTGAATTCATGAACTCATGACATGAGAATCCCAATTTCTCATGGGATGGTTCTAGATGGTTCTAGATGATTCTAAACCACTCTATATAATGTGTAGAACTTGCTCAGATGCAAGGTTGGTGTAAGATTTGAGAGAAGAGAGAGTTGGCCATTTCACTTGCTTCCATTGCAAGTTGAAAGCAAAATCCACATTCTGAACCATTTCCATTCCTTCTTTCAATCTAAACACACTCCATTGACCATATTGAAGCTGTGCAGATCAATTTGAGAGCAAAACCATGGAGATTTAAGGAGTTGGCAATTGGATTTTCAAGGTTGCATGTCATAATCGGTTTTGGAGATTGAAGCTTTCTTGGTCCAATCTTTTGCAAACAGTAGCAAGATCATCATTCAGGGAAGGTTTCTGAAGAGTTACAAGGCTTGAAGTGAAGGTTTACACCATCTGTGAATCAAGAAATACCAGGTTTGCAAAATTCACTCTACACCATAATTTATGCATAATTAGCAAGAATGGTTAGGTTAGAAAGGTTAGAGACCAGTAGGTGATCATTTCTGGAGAGTTAGGGATCAATTGATGAAGATTGGGTTATGGACACCATTACTTTGTTGAGCAAGAACTCGAGATATAGTGAGGAAGAATACAAGTTTGATAGCTTATTTTCACCAGTGAAGTGTGGTGATCATTTTAGTACCAAGAAATCCAAGAATTATTGAAGTTGAGGTTTTACCATTTCTTGGATCTACTATCGGGTTTTAAGATAGAGACCATTTCAATAAAATCTAAGGCCATGGGCGTGTTCTGCATTGAATTTAGAGTGGTTTAGTATTTTGAAAGTTGAAATTTGATGATGATTTGAGGACATACGAATGGAGGGAAGTCTGGCATGTGAAGCTCTGTTTCCATGGAGAGCTGTTACAAACCCTAGCTGAAGGTTGAAGATGATTCCTCATCCGTCAGATCATGCTTGACTCGTTGACTACACCCAGATCCAGTGGCCACGATTGAACCTCAGCATTTAAGAGGGAAAATCTGAGAAAGAATGAAACGCTCCGTTTCATTAAACGGGGATGCTGGGCCTAAGTGCTTCGATCACTATCCACACCACCCTCACGAGCCCAATTGCGTTTTACACTGGAAATGTTTACTACCTGCTGTCGTACCTCGAAAAATACGATCCTCGCGATGGACGCGGAAAATACGTTCGAACAGAGTCGCCACCGAACTTTATTCATTCCAAGGATGGAATAGGAAAATATCGATAAAACCTTTAAAGAGATAAGAACATGGTCATCGCAACCAATATTCTAGGTTCGGGAGTCGATTACATGAGGGGAAGGTATTAGCACCCCTCATGTCCGTTGTACTCAACGGGAACCTCTTGATCGATTCGAGAGTAAAGTTACCTATGCTTGTTTGTTTTCTTCTAAGGTTTCTCCTATAGGGGGAATGGGTGGTTCAGAGATAGGGTGCTCGCCAAGGATTGAGGCCCTTGTGCCTACGTATCCTCACTTGTAAGAAGTGGAAAATCAGAGCATTCGTAGTTCGTGGGACTACGGGAAAATGAGGGGATTGTGCTCGCCAAGATCATCGCAATCTTGTGCCTACCTATCTTACATTCGAAAGAGAATGAAGAATCAGAGCAGCCGTAGTTCGGCCAACTACGGTGAAAAGGGTTGGTAAACGAACGAGTGTTTAGGTCGCATTCTAACTGCTAAACGTTGGCTTGTCTGCTCGCTAGGGGAGGCTGAAGCACTAGTTTGTCATGCGCGGAAGAAGGGACTAAACAATGTTATTTGGTAAAAGGTATGGGTTAGAGATCGCACGAGGGCGAGGAATCTGTGTTTATCGTATTGGACGTTTTGGTTAGAGGATATATTTGAATAGGTTTGTGGTTTCGATCGCACGGGGACGAGAGAGAGGAGTTTGGTTAGGTAATTTTAAGAGAGAATGACGACTACTCGATAAACGAGACGTCAGCCTCGCAATCGATTAATCGGGATATCATTGGAATGCTAGATCCCAATGATACCTTTTTCACTCAATTAATTGTGAAAGTGTATTTGAATGGACAATGGCGATATTTGTCCAAATAGTTAGGGCACGTGTTTTATAAACGAAAGGTCGAGCGAACCATAACCTAAAGCGTACGCCCCAAGAGCGTTTACTCAAGAATTCAAGGAGTGCGAGACTCCAAGAACTCAGTTCTTTCGCAATTTAGTTAAGAAAATAATTTGAATTTGACGTATGGTTTAGAGACATACTAGGGTTTAGACTCGATCGCACGAGGGTGAAGAACGAGATTAGATGGTTTGATAAAATTAGGAGGAATGACGACTACTCGATAAACGAGACGTCGGCCTCGTAATCAAATCAATCGGGATATCGTTGGAATGCTAGATCCCAACGATACCTTTTTCATTCGAAATATGTTTGATGGATAGTTCAGACGCGAAAGAGTTTGAATTGAAGGAGATTTAGATTCCATCACACGAGGGTGAGAAACGAGGTTAGACGGGTTGTATATTTAGGAGGAATGACGACTACTCGATAAACGAGACGTCGGCCTCGTAATCAATTAGTCGGGATATCGTTGGAATGCTAGATCCCAACGACAATCTTTTTCATCCCATTAATTATGAAATAGGATTTGTTGGACAGTGAATACTTGTCCAAATAATTATGGAAATATTTTAGAACCGAAAGTTCGAACGACACACCATTCAAGGCGTACGCCCCAATAGTAGTCACTCTCGAATTCGAGGAATGCGCGACTCCAAGAACTCGATTTTTCGTAAATTAATTAGGAAAATAAATTAGGAATATTAGCGTACTCGGACTAGGCGTGCTATGTATTCTAGAAAATAAGATCGGAAAGTTCACAACTCAAGGTGTGCACCTCGAGAGTGGCCGCTTAAAAATTCAAGGAAGGCGAGGTCCAAGAATTTAATTGTTTTGGAAATTTACTTAAGAAAAAAAAAGTTTAATTTAATTAAGAAAAATAGTCTTAATTTTTATAAAATTAATTAATCAATTGTAAAGTTTTGATTTGGGAAAAGTTTAATATTTTAGAAAAGTTTCAATTCAATTAATAAAGTATAGCTTTTCAATACTTAAAATATTGTTATAATTAATTGTTTTTGAAAAAAAGAGTTTAATGTCTTTAAGAAGAGATAAGTTTTAAATAAAATATATTTTTTGAAAAGTTTAATATTTAAAATATTAATTTGATAATAATTTTAAAATATATTTTTGAAAATGACATTTGAGCACAACAAAAGCTAGATATAATTTACTAACCAAGAACTAATATTGTTAATTCAAAACAACAGCTTGAATATTAACGACGTCACGTCGGATATTTGACAAAAATTTTAGAATAAAAACAACCATAAAATGCTTTATAAACAATGATAAATACATCAAATCTCCAGTAGCAACCAAGCCTAATTGAGTGATTATAATTGAACCAAAGAACCAGGATTCAAAGATTTACCGACGAGATTTTTGCGACATTGTTATTGCTGGATTTGTTGTTGAACTGTTGTGTTACGGTCGAAAGCGAAAGCCAATAACGTCGGAACCGCGCCACTTCACGCTAACTATAAACCGTTGTTGCCGGTAATGCCGCTGAATTTGTTGTAATTGCAGACATGAGTGACTCTCAACACCCACTTTCTATTCTGATACCGGAAACCTGTTACTGCATTCGTCAAACCGACATGCTCTGTACTGTTCCAATTGTGCACATGAATCAAGCTTAAACCTGCATAGAAATTGACAACATCCAAACAAACTAGGAAAACATATTTTAGGAGTTCAAAACTAACCAAACAGAGTTGTATTAGAATTGAGAACTCAACAGCAATCCTTTTCAATTCTAAAAAAGAAAAAATCGGATTCGAACAAGATGCAACATTTTAAGCACAACCATGCCAGCATCAACATATTGTCGTCCTATATTAGTTCACTTCAGAAAAATATCCATAAAATAAAATTGGGAAGCAAATACAAGCAAAACAGACTTGGGTCGAAGTTTTAATCAACAATAATATGGCCTTAAACCAGTATCAACCACAGGATAATATTACCAGAGTCGTACCCAAACCGAAATCACGTCGCAGTTGAGGTTAGTTAAAAGACATAGATGTTTCCACCGTGTCGCATCCTATGCAAAACTGAACTGTGTTGGGATAGTTGTGAGGAATGCTTCCACTTTTGGATTTCCGACACGACTCGAGGCCTTATATTCTCTATAGCATCATGTTGTTTCAGCTCTGAACGCAACAGTACAGAACATCGGCGCCGAGAATCAATCTGCATCACCTGAAAAACAATGAACAAAACCCGGCGGTGATTTCGCACTGATACCCAGCAACAGAAACAGATATTCAAAGCAGCGTCAATGAATGATCCGAGCTTTATTGTCGTCACCGATGTCACTCGCTCGTTGTTTCCCGGTGAAAAGTAACGTGTTGCAGCTTTTGAACATCACCGACTCTAGGCTTGCCATTTACTTCAAAACCAAAACAGGATACAGTTGCGCATCAGTTCACGGATTGTTTATTGCTGCTACTTTTGAAAGCTGTTGTTATGCCACTAACGGAAGCCACGCGAGCTAAGGATGTCGCATCCTAGCTAGGAGCTGATACGAGAGTGTACGAGGTTGGTGCGGTTGAACTTAGTTGTAGCTCACGAATAGTGATCCGATGGTGTCAATGTCACGGTGAACTGCTGCTGTACCGATACAATTTTGTCGGTTCCCTTACCTGTACCACACGTAGTCTCCATTTTAAATATGCCAATTTGTACAGATGTCACTCCTGATCCTTTGCAGCATTTACAGGTTTCAGGTCTTGTACCAGGAGGAACCCTGCTCCCACCTTAACATCCTGCTGAATAAACTTACTAACCACAGAACAAACAAAAGGCAACATATTATTTTGAACATAAGCCGTAAACGAAATTCGCAAATCCGTAACAACAATAGCAATAAATTCAAGTAAGGGTTTGGATCTCAAAACCGTAAGTGAAATTCTACAACAGCAGGTGCAACTCATAACAGCCAGCAACACACCAGAGATGGTAGAATTAAAATGCAAAAAAAAAGCCTCCAAATGATAATGGTTGCTGCCGCTCTATTTATTTGCTGTACAAGACGCTGCCGTGAGGAACGTCGAACTCTGCAAGTTGCGAAACAATACCTTTGCTGTTAGATCTGATTCAGTGGTTTCAAATACTTGCTGAGTGGCAGAGTCATTATGCAGCACCATCTCTCCTCCTTTGTTTTTCACTTTAAGTTGTTGTTGCGAAATCGTACCGAAAACAAATATACAACAACGGCAGTAACTGAAACTATCAAAAACCGGTATCTAATATAATTCTCGATTGTTTGAAAATGAATGGGAAGACCAATTAAACCAGAACCGAAATGACATTATACACATAATGTAATCAATATTAAGAACAAAAGACAATCACAGCAAAAAAAATGACAGCAATTAGATTTATTTGAAAAGGACTCGACATCGTTACCGACAAGTGCATCCCCACTGCTCGCGGGTGAATACCGTGTTTGCAATATGCCGTTACCAAAACTAAAGCATCAGTTTATCCACTTCTTCAACGAACTTTCTCTCCAAAACACCACTGCCATGTTGAGACATCTTGATGTCACTGAATAGCGGGAGCTGCTGCTGCATTCGTTGCTTGGAGCTCATCATTGAAAGGCACGCCCCCTTCACAACAATCAACGGCAAAACCAACATTGATTTCCGGTGAGAAGTTGGGATTTTCACAGCGAGCTTATATTGAAATAGTTGAGGTGGCGGTGTATTCAGAAAGTTTTAGGGATGGATGTGGTTGGACTTGAATAAAAAGAAAAGTGTCAGAATCATCTCGTTGGGTTGCTCTATTGTTGTGGTGATTTTTTGCTGCGACAACTTTGAGATGTTTGCTAGTGTGTTCACGGTTATTGTTGAACTGAGAAAAACGCCATAATACTCTGAGCTGTTATGATGGAACTTGTTGATGCGAAAGTCTCATGGTTGCACTTGTCGTAGTTGTGGTCGAAAATGAAACTTAACACCTTCAAAACGGCGGCAATTTGCATTAGCCATAGCTGCTGTTGTCATTGAACCAGTACCAAACCTGCTGCAGTAGTTTAATCGATACCAAAATTGTTGTTCAACTCTCAACCATATTCGCAACCTATATACTCCTTGCATCTGTTCTGTCCCCAAAAGCTTGTCACAATTTTGTCTCAAAACGTGACTACAATGTGATGAGGATGATTGAAGAATGTGTTAAAGTCTTGCTGAATTATGGTCATCGAAACTTTGTGCTATTAGTTGCTCATCAATTACCGTCGAGCTGTCAAAAACGAAATCGGCGACATTGAAACAGATGGACTTGACATTGTTGATCTGTTGCAGAACAGCACACAAAAATCCTCTTTTCTCTTCGCTTATGATCCTCGCTTATGAATTTCTTTCGGCGGTGTCGCAACCTGCACAGAAATCGTTCACAACCTGCATCAATCAACAAAATATCCTCCACGAACTTGAAACATCCAAAACAGAACCCAGTTTGTGCGTAGGCTTCGACATGACATCAACCGCTACGATTGTTGTTATTCTTCTACTGGAACATCGTTTGCTGTTGAGTTGTGACATCATTGAGCCCACTATAACATTGTTGTTACGATACCGCCGCATGAGCCGATGAGTTGCTTGTTGTAGCAGATGCAGAACGGTATCAAGACATTTTAACAGTAACACCAAAATATTCCGAAATAAATCAAAACGGAAGCAGTTAATTTCCTATAGCTGTAATGTCATTTTTGTTCCAACTAGCCGCTAGATGAGGTCGATAGCTTCAATCAGGCTGATACAGAAATCATCATTGACAGAACTCGGCCACGACAAAATGGTTGATGTTGAAAGAACGTCCCTGAAGTTGTTGGCTTTAGCAATGTTCTTGTGATGTTCTAGCGTGCCTAGCTTTTCGATGAAGCATTCACGGAGGTTGTCAGCCGGAGCTTCGGTTTTGCGGTGAAGGAGAAGAAAAATAGTAATTGGCGGTGTGATGGGTATATCATCGAAGTGATTTTCGTGGTGGTCGGGGTTAGGGTTTGGTGATGTTGTTGAGACGGATTGAGGAGAAAATGAAGGTTTTGGTCAATGAGTGATGGCTTACGGCAGAAAAGAGAGGTAGGAGAGGGGTTTCGTGAGGGTTTGAATTTGAAGGTAATTATGGTGATGGAGAAGGTGAGGAGGATAACGACGATGAGAGAAACGGCAAGCGGCGGCCGTTAGGGTTTGGAATTGAGAGGGAAGATGCGACCGCTAGGGTTTTGTTCGGAGGGATAGTGAACAGTGTTTAGGGTTAGAAAGGGGGCGGCCCAATTTAGGGCTCGGTGAACAGTAACATCCCATTTTTTAGGGTTTTGTGAACAGTGAACTCCCTAAATCTTTAGGGTATGTTGCCCTTTTATATCCACTTCACAACCGTGTTTCTCACTCAGCTCTTTTCTATTTTTTTTCTAAAAAAATTTTTTGAATAATAAACTAAATTAATAAATCTATTTTCCTATTTAATTTAATTCTAACTATTAATTACAATTTTAAATTTAAGCTAATTAATTAAAATCTAATAAATTTTTTTTAAATAAATTCTAATTAAATTCTAACTCTATTTTTTTTATCTATATTTTTTTTAAAATTAAAATTTCTAAATTATAATTAAGTTCTAAATTAAATCTATCTAATTAAAAAAAATTAAATTTAAATTCTAACTTCTAATCCAAAACTAATTAAAAAAATAAAAAACATTATATTAACCTATCACGAGAAAAATGAAATTATATAAAAAAAGATAGATATATATAAAAAACAAATGCCACGTGGCATACTCTTATTGGGCTAAAAGCGAAAATGTCTGTTTTTGTTGAAAAATACGCTACGCTGTATAAGCGAGGTAAATTAAAAACAAAGTCGGGCAAATGAGAAGTTTTTAAAAAAGGTAGGACAAATTTGGGGTATGACACCTGCACCGTTGCTTTTTCTTTTTCTTTACATTTTATTAATTGATTTTTCTGATGGTAATTGGGCCTAGCGCATTTGATAATGACACCCCCATTTTGAGCCCATTCATGAATTGAACTGAACATAGTTGCTATCTGCACCCAATATTTCTCATTTTAATTTCTTTTTCTCCATTTTTCATTAATCTTTGAAAAAATCATAATAAATAGAAAAATGATGATCTTTGCATGGGTATTTTTTCTCCCATCTCATGATGATGTCTAGAAAATTATGAAACTAAAATATTTGCATTTCATGCATTTTTAGTATTTTTTGTATATTTTCTATTTTAATAGCCTTTTAATTCTTTTATGTTGATACATGGTTTTGTAGAATTTTGTTTAGCTAGTTCCCTTCATATTTTTAGGCCATTCTTTTTAGGATAGTTAGATTAGGACTTTAGCTCCCCCCTGGATTTATTCCATAATTTTGTGATGAATTTTAGGTTAGTTTTGCTTAGATGATTTTAGGTTAGTAGAATTAGGTTAATCCTTAACATAGGTCCACAATAACACTAGAATTTTCGGTTTCTAGGTCAAGATAGACATTGGGGAATATAAGGGTATTAAGGGTAGATATATAAGATCCCCTAGAAATTATATTAGGTTTTAATATAGTGGTATACTATTTTTAGATGATTTTTGTAGTTGATGATTGTTTGTGTTGCCCTTGGGGGCTTGTATTTTTGTTTGCTTTGCTTTGTGGGCTTGGAGAGCTTGGTATTGCTTTGAGGAGCATTGAGGAGCATGGTAGGAGCATTGAGGAGCATAGTAGGAGCATTAAGGAGCATTGAGGAGCTTGAGAGCTTGATCTTGTTTGTTTTGTTGTTGTTTTAGGGTTAGGGATTAGGAAGAGTTTAGACCTAGTTAACTTCTTTCTTAAACATGGATGGTATCTTTCACCTCCATTCCTCCCTATGATTCAAAGTCCTTCCATGGTATACACCTCTCTCCTTGGGAGGGATAAGTGATTGTACCTAGGAAGTAGAACTTTTGAGGGAACCATTCCTTTGATGTTGAACCCTTATAGGTCACCTTTGGTGGTCAATAAGCAGTTTAACACCCTAGCTTATCCAGTTAAGTGATTTCCTCTGGTTTGAGTATCTTGAGAGATGTAGAGCTTGAGTTTGAAGATGAAGACTTCATTGAAGAGTATGGAGGAGGATGAGTCCTTAAGCATTGCCATTCCAGCTGAAGCTTGAAGAGCAACAAGAGCAAGTTGATACTTGAAGACCCAATGAAGATCCAGTAAAGACTGTCTGAAGAGCTGAAGCTTGAAGAACAAAGGAAGTTGATACTTACCTTGAAGCTTGGAGATCCTGAAGGAATGAAGTTGATACTTGTGGTTAACAGTGAAGCCTGAAGGTGGAGTTGATCAAGGAGCTGAAGCTCAGAGAAGATAAGTTGAAACTTATGTTGAAGGGTTGAAACCTGGAAAAGCAAATTGATATTTGTCAAGAGTGATGGAAGTCTGAAGACTGAATTGCTGTTGGAAGAGCTGAAGCTTGGAGTTGATCTGCTTTCTTTTCTGTTTTCTTCTATATTGATGTGTTTTGTTTGACTTGCTTGATGCATTAGAATAAGTCCATGACTAGACTAAGTAGAATCTAGGAGCATGATTGCACTAGAGGTTGAGTTGCTCCCTCTGCTTGTACTATTACTGTGTGGCTTTTGCTTGCGGGTATTCGGTAGAGCCCAGCTCCCTTGCCCATGTGGTTTGTTTGCCTGATGGCATTTTATTTCATTTCTTCTGTATGATTGCAGTTTACTGTATTTTGCTTGATAGCATGTGTTTTATTCTTCAGTATGATTACTGTTATTCATTCTGGCTTGAGGTTGAGATGAGCTTGTAGAGGCTGATGCCCCACACACATTTCCTCCCTCACTTGCATTGCATGCATTTTACTGTTTAAGCTGATGCTTTATATGTTTCGGTGTATCATTGACATGATCCCTTAGGACTCTCATCTCCTTTGATAAGGAAGTGATGATAGAACTTTAGGTTGAAACCTATGCATGACAACTTCTAGGAGTTCCCTGTTTCAAACCTCAACCATAGGATGAATCCTTGGCATGATAACAGTAGGACTTGATACTCTCCCTCCTAGTTGGGCCTGTTCTCTTCTCATCTCAAAACAGTTTAAGATACAGTAATCATGAATGATTTCTTTCGTACGTTACGAGCCTTAAGCTATCTGAGAAAGGATTGTGGGAGAGTTTCTTTTCCATAGTCTGGATGTTTAATATGGTACCCTTTGGGTGACATGCGATGCATTCACTCTCAGGTCATAGTCTTTAGTGCGATTGAAATTGCAAACACAATAAAAAACACTTCTTTCGTAAAAGACAGGAAATAATCCGTAGTTTCCCGAACTACGTAAGCTCTGATCTCTCATGCCTGTTGAGAGTACGTAGGCACAATACTGATGTATTGGCGAGCTACCTCCCCCCATAACCCGTCGTAGGTCGAACTACGTTGACTCTGATTTCTCATTCTCTGATGAGAATACGTAGGCATAAAGCGCAATGCTTTGCCGAGTCATTTTCCTTTTCTTTTTAAGCCAGCCTTGATAGGTAGATAGATAAAACCGACCCGTCCAGTAATCACAACAAGCGTGGATCCCGTCGAGTACGACGGACGTGAGGGGTGCTAATACCTTCCCCTTGCGTAACCGACTCCCGAACCCAGACAATGGTTGCGACGACCTTGTCTTACCCTTTTTTCGTCAGGTTTTTCCGATCGTTTCCTTTCCCGCTCTGAGGGATAAATAACGAAAGGTGGCGACTCTTCTGTTGTGCCGGCACCTTATTTTCGCGTAAGCGACACACACTAAATCTGCCACAGCATACTCAAGTTGTTTTTTTCTGTTTGTGTATACATGATTTTAGAGTTGTAACTCACTTGCTTGTTTGATTCTAAGGTGTGTACATGTTTGTTTTGGTCTAAGATTACCTATATTTACATTTCACCACTTAATTGCATTTTGAGCCAAAACTGTCATGACCACATACCAAAATCATGTTTACTTGCATAATGATCAATCTCAGAGTGGTAACTCATTTTGCTCTATACTTGTGGTGTGTATATGTATTTGTTTGTTGATGAGAGATCTTTTTTCCTTGCACTTGAACTATGTTTGTATCCATAAGCTGTCAAACTGTTTTAGAAAGAACACTTGTGCTCCTTATGTTGTCTACTGCCCTAAGTTAGTAAACTTGCATTGGAGTTGGTATTTAAGTGATTGATGTAGGCATTATCATGCTAAGTTACATTTGTGTCATTGGCCTGTTTAGGACCAGCTGTAGGTCTGTTAGCCTTAATTCAAGTGGCAGGTTTGGTTTGATTTTGGTGTGGTACTGCTATCTAGACCAGTTGTGAGTTTGATTAAGGAATCTATTGGTATTCAATTCATGTTGTTCAAATCATAGTGGTTGTTTGATGTGTATCTGTTCAACTGTTTTGAAACTTGTTTTTTTTGCAACTTATGTTATAAATTGTAAAACCATGAGTCATTTTGTATTCAAGTTAGGATTTAAGCTTCATCTGTTTTGGAACTTCATATATGTTATATTTGGAGTGTGTGAGGACCTTCAAATTGTTTTAAGCATGAGTGATTGGAGTTGTGGCTTTGAAAATGCACTTCACTCACTAATTTGCAGTTGTCATAGGATTTTTAAAATCCATGTTGTTTGTGAGCTTTCTTAAGGTTTAGACACACTCTAGATGTTGTTTTGAGGATGTTTGTGTAATATATTCACTTTATTTTGTCATGTCTCATAATCTCACTATCTCACTTGCAATGTCTAGATTTTCCTCTCATTACCACATGACAGTTGGAATTTCACCTCATAAGTAGTTTGTTTGAATGCATGAACATGTTGTATATGATATTTGAATTGTCTTAGAGTTCTTTTCCTGATCATATCATGACTGGTTTGGTCATTGGCTTGGTAAATGCATTTTTCATCAAAAATTGCAACTACTATCATGTTTTCATTTCAAAGCATCTTTTCAAAATTCTAGCTGGACCATCGTTTTCCTTGTTTAAAAACACCCAAGATTGATCTAAGGTTTTTCTGATTTGGTTAAGAATTGGTTGAGTTTGATATCAAAACGCATTTATGAAAATTGCCTTGTTCTTGCTTCATTTTTCCCAGCAATTCACAACACCACGCCATATATATTTATGGGGGTGGCTATATCAACGGATGTATAGCCACCCCAGTGGTAAGCAACTTATTCATTTCACGCCTTGCAAAGCCTAGACCTGGGTTCGATCTCTGAGGAGGATCAACCCTTTTGCCTTTTTTTTCTTTTCTCCTTGCACGCGCGTATTGGGCTGGAGGGCGTGGGTTCAACTCCCACCCCTTGCATTTCCTTTTGATTTTCACTTATTTTTTTGTTTTGCACATTAAAACTCATGACTTCAAATAATCACAACTCTCTTATCTTTCACCCTTTTTGATCCATTCTTTTTGCATTGTGTTTGTTATAATGTCTATTTTTATATGATGTGGGAATATTACTTGTTGTCATAAATTGTGATGCATTTTTCCCATATGGAAATTTGTTCCCTTATTGTGATCGTTATCCTACCTACAGTTGAATCCCTTTGAGCATGCTTGAAATTTCTTGTGAGATCTTTATTACCTTTGTTAGTTAACATGCTAGGGTGCTCCCCTTTGGTAGTCACCATAATCTTGTTTTATTTTCCTCCTAAATTATGAGGTTAAACTGATTTAACTGTGTTTGATTATCATCTATGATATGTTTGTTGTTACATTTACCTACTTTCAAATTGTGATTTGTTTATGTGGTGGTTACCTTCATCATGTTTCAATCTTTGTTAATATATGTCCTCAATCTTTGTTAAGATATGCTCATTTGCTCATTTGAAGTATCTGCTTATTGTAATATGCATGTTGCCTTGTCTTAATCGGTTGTATCCATTGGTATCATTTGAAGTATCTGCTTATTGTAATATGCATGCTTACTTGTCTTAATCTTATTTCATCTTGCTCATTTGCTCATTTGCTTTGTCAAGTATTCTTTCCCCAAGTGATGAAACTTTTTAGTTCTCATCCAAGTTCTCTCTCTCTCTCTCTCTCTCTCTCTCTCTCTCTCTCTCTCTCTCTCTCTCTCTCTCTCTCTCCTTCCAAAGGAAAGTCTCTCCATTGACCCTTGTGTCATGGATAGCTCATTACCCTTCCTTGACTGTGTGAAGTCATCTTGAACCTTAGTATAAGCCTTATACTTTGCCTTAAGTCTAAAAAACCCACCTTCACTAGGAGTGTTCTTCAACTAGAACCCTAGGATAGAGTTTGTAAACTCTATGTAAGAATCATAGTAATGATTACTTACTCCCTTTTTGAGTGTTATAACATAGATCTAGAGAGTTTTGTTAAACTCTATACAAAAATTGTTATGTTTGTTCCCCTTTGAACCTTGATCATAATCAAGTGTTCTTTAACCCTAGTGAGGTGAAATACGATTGCTCTGATTCTATCCTAGTTAGGATACGTAGGCAGAGGACGCGACGTCTTTGCGAGCAAACTTAGAAACTATCTTTAGGTTTTAACCTACACCCTTTACCCAACCCAAACCTTAGCAAAAATTTACCAACTTAGCATGCAAACAAACAAAAGGTTCATGTAGAGTACTACAGATGTTTAGGATGTGAAATACCTACCCTATGCATAACCAACCCCCGATCCCCGAATCTCTTAGCGTTGTTGTTACATCGCGAAAAGGGTTTTTCTTTCTTTAGACCTTTCCTTTGGATAAATTAAAGTCCGGTTGTGAATTTAAGAATTAAAGATTCAAGTTAATCAATAGCTTGGTATCACGATTCTCACCGCAACAAAAGCGTGCCAAGATTAGGGTTTACTAATCTGTCTTAAATGTATCCAATCAATCGAATATGTGAACTTAATTTTAACCAATATAATTGTCTATCCTCACAAAAACGTTCATCTCTAAAGCGATTTCGTGAATGTTATTTTTTCGACCGTTAAATGATCTTTCTAAATAACACTCGAAACAATAACCATTAAGATTAATACAATACGAATATCAACTTCCAAATCTACGTCTAGAGTTTGTATAGTTGATAGATGAAGAAATTAGGTCAAGACTTGAAAAGTTCATCTCTAAAGCAATCCAAACCATAGATATAACAAAATATAGCAAATAACTTCATCTATATTGATCAAAGTGTTGTTCACATACAAAATGTTAAGAAGAATACATAAAATCAAAACTAGCTACCTCTAACCTTGACACAAGAGGGGTTTTAGCCACCCATTTCCATGATAGCTTGAGCAACAAGTCGGAAGAAGGTTGATCAACATACGAGTCGAATAATCGAGATTGGATGGGAATTCACCTTCTTTTTGTAAAAGATCGCTAAGAGATGATGAAAATGGAGAAACTAGGGTTTTTGTGCTGAAAAATACAAAACTATGAAAAGTACAAAAGAAAAGATATTTTGGCAAAAAGTGGCACAACTACTTATAGACATGTCGCTGAGCTGACAAATTCGCAGTGTGAATATCTTATTCGCCTAGAAAACAACTAAAAGTGGCACTTGAAGTGCCAGTGTACAGTTAAAACGCCCCTGGGATATTTCCAAATATTTATTGTGCGAGCAATCCTTCGTACTGCGAAGGCTTCGCTACAAACTTCGCACAACAAACTTCAGGTCTAGGGGTGTTCACTAGGTCTTCGCTTGTTCTTCGCTCCAGTGAACCCTTCGCTACTTCCTTCGCACAACAAATTTAGATTCCTTTTCTCTATGTATGAACAGTGTTAGGTTCCCAATGGCCTTTGCTAGCAAGTTTGTTGTGCGAACTTGATGATGTTTTTTCTGGGCAACTTCGCTAGGAAGTTCGCTGTGTGAACTTCTTGACGTTTTGCTGCTGACTTGGTTTCCTTGTCACATGTCTTGTGTCTTATTCTTCTTATTTTGTGCCTAATTCCTGCACAATAGCACACACATCAAAACAACCAAGACATTTTCATACAATGAAGCATATCATCAAAAACAAGAGTGATTCAATTCAATTCATCTACAAAAAGAATGAAAGATGCCAACATTTGATAGATCAAATAAGAAAAGTTTGGCATCTAACAACTCTCCCCAACTAGATATTTGCTTGCCCTTAAGAAAAGTATGCCTCTCATTTTAAATAAGAGGATTTGCTCAAGATTAAGATTCACCCAAGAATGGATAAAATGGCTCAAACACAAGGAATGCAAACAAACAATGGTTTAAATATTGAGAATCAAACAATGCACAAAAAGTAAATTCTTAAAGCAAATATTAAGCCATGCATCAATCAAAAACTATGTTTTTCATGAATGAATCACTCTATCTCTCGTCTTCGAATAAGAATTGAAGAAATTACGCGTTTGCAAACGCAGGAATAATTTCACTCACCTAACAAACAATGCCTATATCAATCTAATTCATACAATATCTAACAATCAAAAGTGAAAATATGGAAGCAAGAAGATCACTAAGGTCTTTAAGGTTGTAGCTTGGTCGGGTTTACAAACAAGGGACATTCCTAAGACCATTGAAACGAAATTGCCGATGCAAAAGAGACATTCACTATACATGTTACTTACACATCCCAACTTCATTCCATTTGTTTCTTAATTGAAAACCTTCCCAACTTTTATTTCACAACTTATTCTTTCACTATTTTTATTTTCCAAGCAAGCATTCTTTTTCTCTTCTTTTCTTTTCTTTTCTTTACATTCATATTCACACAAATTGTTTTCAATGCTTGCTTGAATTTTTTAAAAGTTGTAGCAACCTACCATTCTTCTTTTTTCATTCTCCCCAACTTGATTTTTCTATATCCCTCAAGTGAATGCTCTTTGATTTTTATAGCAAAGAGGAAAATTAAACAAATTCAAGGGTTCAAGAAAAAAATTTAGAATCTCATCAGTTTCAGGATGAGATTCACAATGTTTAGGCTCAAAGGGGTTAACGAATGCTCTCTACTTACAGGTTTGGACATGGTTGTGCTTAATATAAACAAGTGCCTTGATCATTTCTAATGCTTCCACAAATTCAAAATAATAACAAGATGAAGCATGCATTAAACGAATCAACAAATTTTATTAGAAATCCAACATTTAGTACACAATGGAGGCTTTCTCACAATTTGTGGTTTTTGGTCTTAAGTGAAACATTCATTCAACAAGTTGCTAAAAGAACAATTTTCATTTGCATAAAGATTTAAGTTCTTAAGCATTTTAAAATTCTAAACAATGGTAACCATGTACCTTGACATTATTCACTTGCTTAATACTATCATTGCCATCCAAACGTGGATGAATCTTCATTGGATACTTCTTTTCAGAGAGCAATCAATCTAGAAGTTTAATTAAAGCCCAACAACATGAGAAACATTAAATACCACTTGAAAAATAATACTTATAACATAAAAATTGGTTAACATTAATAATACTCAATAAAAATATGCTTAGGTGTAAAAACACCTCAAAATAGTACATAAACAATATCTGAAATAAAGTATAATAATAATAATAATAATAAAAGTAATGATCTAAGCACAAAAATACTTCACTTTGAAGACCAAAGGAAGTTGCTCATGATCATGCCCACAAACAAAAACAATACAAAATCAGTCATCATCGAACTCTGTAGCCTCCACACTCTCTGAACTATCTTCCGAACCAGACTTATCATTATCATCAGATTCTTCAGCCTCATCACCATCTTCTACCTCAACATCGCCATCTCCGGGGCCAGAAGCACCCACCCCCTTTCCAAATGTAGGCCTGATGTTGTGGTGAGAATTGGATGTCAAGCTATTGATTAACTTGAATTTTAATTTATTAAATTCACAACTGGACTTTGATTTATCCAAAGGAAAGGTTAAATAAAGAAATACCTTTTGTGCGATGTAACAACAACGCTAGCAGATTCGGGGATCGGGGGTTAGTTATGCTTAGGGTAGGTATTTCACATCCTAAACATCTGTAGTACTCTACAGGAACCTTTTGTATGTTTGTTTACTATACTACTTGCTATGGTTTGGGATCAAGGTTGGGGTCTTGAGGTAAAGACCTAGGGTTGATGTTTCTAGGTTTGCTCACAAAGATATCGCATCTTCTGCCTACGTATCCTACCTAGGATAGAATCAGAGCAATCATAGTTCACCTCACTGAGGGTGGATGAACACTTGATTATGATCAAGGTTCAAAGGGGAACAAAACATAACAATTCTTATATAGAATTTAGCAAAACTCTCTATTCTAAGTTGTATACTCAAGGGGATTCACTTTGACAAAAGCCAGGAGGGGAGTAAGTAATCATGACAATGATCCTTACATAGAGTTGACAAACTCTAACCTAGGGTTCTAGTTGAAGAACATTCCTAGTAAAGGTGGATCTTTTAGACTTAAGCAAAGTCTAATGGCTAGTAGGTTCTAACTTAACTAAGCTAGGTTTCAAGATGACTTAATAAAGTCAAAGGGAGGGTAAAAAGCTAACTATGACCCTGAGGGGTTAATGGAGAAACTTTCTTTTGGAGTAGGAGAAAGATGAGGCAACAGGATGAGAACTAACAAGTTCCATCACTTGGGGAAGGCTTAACAAAGTTAAAGAAATAAGCAAGAACATGTAACAACATATGAACAATAGTCAAGATCAACATAAAGACATAGAGGTAACAACCATCAATGCAAGTAAAGAACATGTGTAACAACAACAAGTTCATCTATAACATTCAAACAAGATTGATGCAAACAAGTTATAACTTGAAGCAAGCATGTTATAAGGATCAAATGAGATCAAATGGAACAACATAAGACCATTTAAACATGTATTGATAACAATCAAACAAGAAAAAAACATAAGAAATGTTACAACAATTCAAGTATTTGTTCATGACTTCATGGGGAAAAGTAAGCAAGTTTCATGGTAACAAACAAGTCAACAATCAATCCCTAGCATGTTATGGTTCTAACAAGACACATAAACAAGTATAATGAGGCGTGATAAACATATTCAAGAGGTTACAACATCAAGAATCATGTTATGAATCACAAAGATGTTCAAGGTATACCATTCACATTCAAGCATTCACAAAGGAAAGAAATACACCCTAAACATGTTATAGTTATAAAAAGACACATAAACAAGTATAATGAGGCATGATAAACATATTCAAGAGGTTACAATATCAAAAATCATGGTATAGGTCACAGATGAAGTTTAACAGGCCATTTTCACATGTATGCATTCACAAAAGCAAGCATGAACATAGCAAGGCAATGAATCAAACAACTTTGAACATTTAAACATGTTAAAAAAACATATAATAATCATACAAGACAATTCTCACAAGAAAAACCAAGTTACATGTTAAGAAAGTTCAAGAACACCATCGAAAAAACCCTAAAAACACATGCTATTCAAGTGGACCAAAGTATTTCTAGGATAACAATCTTTGAATTCTTTCTTCACTCAATGAAACTAGACATGTTAAGGAGTAGGTTTCAAAAATAATGGCATCAATAGCATAAAAAGTGAGCAAGTTATGATCATGGGAAGTTGGTGCACAAAATGGGCAAAGCTAGGTCAAGGCAAGGTAAGGCAACCTACAGCCATTTGCAAGAAGAATGGATCTCAGTCAAAACATAACCAAATGAGGTGAAAAAAAGTTAAAATTGTGTGTTTTTGAACAAGATATTCAATGGTACAATTTGTTTTTTCATACCATGAACTCACAAAAAAACCCGATAGCATCATTGGTAAGGCAAGTTTGTTTACAACCAAATGCAAAAACACATGAACAACATTGTGTAGTGGTGTTCCTTGTGAAACAAGTGTACAAACATCACATAGGCATCATATATAGAGGTTAGCACAAGAGAAAATAGGAAATGCACGAGTGGTTTGGCAGATTGGAATCATTATGCAAAATGTGACAAGTTTGGATCTAGTTTGTGACCTGAAATTTGACTGTCCCAAAAATACATATTGTGTTGCATGAAATGGTTCATACATGACACATAACATACAAAAAACATGTCTAAAAAATGTTCAACTCAAAAGCATAGCTAGAACTCAAAGTAGCATGAGAAATGCAAGTTGTATGCTTACCTCTTGTAGCCTTATGATGCAAGCTTGAGAAATAAGAAAGCCATAGATCCTACAAGCTCCTTAACAGTCTGCAAATGCTCCAATGATGATGAGCAGATGCTCAAAATAACCTCCAAGTAAGCTAGTGACCAGAATGCCTTGCTAGTGAAGAAATCACCAAAAAGTCCAAAGATTTCAAAAGCAAACTTGCTCAAATCTTGTTGCAAAAGTGTGAATCAATCATGGATTGTTTGTATACGTCATATGTGAGGTGTGGGTGGTCTTGGAACTCAAGGAAGTGAAATGGTTTGATGGCTGCTCTCCAAAATGCAGAAAAGTCAACAAAGGAGGTTTTGATGGTTAACTTCTTTCTTGGATGGTTTTCTGGCTAATGTGAGGTCTTGGACAGTTCTAGTACATCACTTGTGATGTGTTTAAAGTATTGTTTGAGTTGGAAAATGTTTGGAAATTGTTTTGCAAGACAGATTTTGGAGAAGTTTGGAAACTTAATGCAAACTTGCAAGAACTTGGTGACTGAGTGATGGAGAGAGTTCTAGTTGGTTCCTAGCATGGAACTGGTGTAGTTTGGATGTGAGAATGAGGTTTTGTTTATATCCAAGAGTCTTGAGTGATAGGCATGGGCAGATTGATACAAAATTCCAACGTTGGCCTTCTAAACTTAGAAATCTTTGTAGAAACCAATGCAAATCTTCATTACTGACCTCAATCCACCCTAAGAAGAGCTTCTCCATACCCTAGAGGTCATTTTCATCATGCTTGAGAGGATAGGAAGTGTCTGGTTGCAACATAGTTGGTGATTTGATGAGGCAGCCACCATTTTTCTCTTTCTTCACTATTCACATTTGCAACTTGCATTAAACAATAATTTTCTTCAATTCTTGTGCCAAATTCGTGGGAGATGGTGCTAAAAACTTCCATTAAAAATGTGAAGATAAAATATGAGGCTTAAAACTTGATTAGAATTGATTTGAGAAGCTTTGGAATCAAGACATCCATGCTGAACTGGTTTTGCAGCAGTGAGTTTTTACCAACTTGTGAGCTTTGGTTCTCCCTAACCATGAGAAGTTATGGAACCCACTTGTACTTTTTAGAAAGACCTCATTAGGTACTAAAACATTTATGTTTGATTTAGGAACCCGTTCCACTTGAAACTAGGTCAAAACCCCTTCTGAAAATGCTGAATTCTTGACTTACAAGTCAAGAAACCTTGAAATTTCTGCGTTTAAAATCCTTCACAACTTGATGAGCTCATAACTCCAAATCCATTAAATTTTTTTTCATGGGTAAGTAGGAAACTTTTGTAAGGATCCTTAAGACCTTTCCAAAAAGCTTTGAACCACTCCATTTGGATGTGTGGTTAGGAAGTTATGACCATTTGAAGTTCGATTTAAATTAGGGTTTTTTCACTTATCCTTGTTTCTTGATTTGTAAGATATCTATCAATTCTTGATTAAGTCTCCACCAAAATCCATAATTATATGTCAAATGATTTTGGAAACAAGGTTGGCTTCAATTTGGGGTAAAAACCATGTTGGTCAATGAGTTGACTTTCCTGATAGACAAACCGAACAGTTGAAAATCTTCGAATCGACTGTTGATGTTATGGATTCCCTGAGGCCTTGAAACTTCTTGGGTAGACTTGATAGGGTAATATGAGCCTCATGGATCATAATTACCTCATTAGAAAACCTTATAGACCAAAATTCAAACTACATTTGACTTTCCCAACAAGAAATCCTAATTAGGGTTCTTGCACTGCACTGCTTCCATTCTTTTGGTGACAACCTCAAATTGAACTCATTCTTGATCACATGTAATATAATTGATGATAAGAGACTTGTTATGTGGAGGATCAGTCCAAAACCTGGACTGATCAATCCTTAGAAACCCTGATTTCTTGACTGTATGAAACCCTAATTCATCTGCATCTTGACAAAGACAAACTTGAAATAGGTTAAGGTCAAATAATCAACGTTGATGTTCCTAGAATGATGATTGAATCTAGGGGGAAAATTTGGGGTATGACTGTTGCCCCTATTTAAATATCTTTACTAGATAGCGATGAGAGATGACAATCTTCATAGAATCATGGTGAAAGGTATTTAAATATAGCAAACCGAAAATTTTATCCCTTAGATATGATGGTATGCAAAAAGAATAAATGTTGATTATATAGAGAATTCTAAGAATGATGCTTTAAGACGCTGGAGTGTAAGAAAATGCTGACACACGAGCAAAAGAAAAAAAGAAGATCGAAACAACGAGTAACTACTCACTGGGGAACACAGATATACTGGGAAGATACCCAAAGTGAACTAACCAATAGTTCAGATGTGACTAAATGTGGTACTTTTCGGGGCTCTTTCACATAGGGGAAACCAGCTCCACCGGGGAAGATAAGTCTTCATTGGGGAAATGCAGACAAGAAGCCTTGCAGGGGAACCAAAGTCGACAGACACGGACTCCGACTGGGGAAGCAAAAGACCAAAGACACGGTCCTTATTGGAAGCAAACCAACGGGGACTTTACTTGCGATGAAAAGTTTGAACGGGATCTTTGGGAAAGGACTAGAAACAAGACCAAACTCACCAGGAATGCTAGTGACTACTAGACCTTCAAGACCTGCTGGGGATACCCAGGGATTCACTAGGGAGATATCGGTGACAACCAATGATCTAAGAAACACAACATAGTTGGATGAAAATTTTCCAATAACAATTGGACTCTCTAGGGAGTGCTAGTAACGACTAGACCTCAAGGGGACATGGTAACCACCAAATCAACATACCAATATCGATTGGATTTTAGAAATATGCCAATAATAACTGGTCTTTAGCCGAGTTAGTTAACAAACGGAACACCGATTGGGAGATAGATTTAGGTGAACACCAGATCTCAAGGATAAGCTGCAACATTAGTAACGACTAAAGTTTGGTAACTACCAAATAGCAGTATCAACTGGGGGTCAGCGACCGACTTATTGCTAGTCACAACTAGACTTCATAGGGGGGTCCGGTGATAACCAGTCAAGCAGAATCAACAAGGAGCTGGTAACAACTAGACTTCTCGGGGGATCCAGAGAGAAACAAGATCTTCCCTGGGGATTGAATAAAAATAGAGGATTTCCTTATAGTGAAGAGTTCTAACGGGATCTTCAGGAATCAATTGGAGGTGTAAATGACAAACAAAACATCCAAAGATGCACTAGGAGCGTTGGTAACAACCAAACATCCTGAGATTCACTGGGGATACCGGTAACTACCAGCCATTCTGAGATGAGCGATGCCAATAACCATTGGACTTTAAACAATGCCTAGTCAAAACATTACCGAACTTGCTGGGGATAAGGTGACAACCATAATCCACAACAATAGCAAAAAACAGGTTTTACGCAAAATTCCAGTTAAAACATTACTGGACCTCAAATGGGGATTGCTAGTAACGACTAGACTTCCAAACAGATATGGTGACAACTAGACAGTGATACCAATAACCATTGGATTTAAATAATGCCCGTAACTACTGGACTTCCCGGGAATATAAGCATTTATCACAATAACACTTAAATTAGATAACTTGACGAAGTTGAGGTGACAACCAAAGGATAAGCCCGTGACGACATGTCTGAAGCAAAAAGCTTGGTAGCACAAGAGAAAACAAGAAATGCATGAGTGATTTGGCATATTGGAATCATTATACAAAATGTGACAAGTTTGGACCTAGTTTGTGACCTGAAATTTGACAGTCCCAAAAATACATATTTTGCTGTAAGAAATGGTTCATACATGACACATAACATATGCAAAACATGTCTAAACAATCTTCAACTCAAAAGCATAGCTAGAACTCAAAGTAGCATGAGAAATGCAAGTTGTATGCTTACCTCTTGTAGCCTTATGATGCAATCTTGAGAAATAAGAAGGCCAGAGATCCTACAAGCTCCTTAACAGTCTGCAAATGCTCCAATGATGATGAATAGATGCTCAAAATAGCCTTCAAATAAGCTAGAGGCCAGAATGCCTTGCTAGTGAAGAAATCACCAAAAAGTCCAAAGATTTCAAAAGCAAACTTGCTCAAATCTTGTTACATAAGTGTGAATCAATCATGGTTTATTTTTATAGGTCATATGTAAGGTGTGGGTGGTCTTGGAACTCAAGGAAGTGCAGTAGTTTGATGGCTGCTCTCCAAAATGCAGAAAAGTCAACAAATGAGGTTTTGATGGTTGACTTATTGCTTTGATGGTTTTATGGCTAATTTGATGTCTTGGATAGTTCTATTACATCATTTATGATGTGTTTGAAGTATTTTTTGAGTTGAAAAAAGTTTGGAAATGGTTTTGCAAGACACATTTTTGAGAAGTTTGGAAATTTAATGCAAACTTGCAAGAACTTGGTGATTGAGTGAGCGAGAGAGTTATATCTGGTTTCTAGCATGGAATTGGTGTAGCTTGGATGTGAGAATGAGGTTTTATTTATATCCAAGAGTCTTGAGTGAGAGGCATGGGAAGATTGATACAAAATGCAACTTTGGCCTTCTAAACTTGGAAATCTTGTAGAAACTAATGCAAATCTTCATTACTGACCTCAATCCACTCTAACAAGAGCTTTTCCATACTCTATAGGTCATTTTCGTCATGCTTAAGAGGATAGGAAGTGACTGGCTACAGCATAGTTGGTAATTTGATAAGGGCAGCCACCATTTTTCTCTTTCTTCACTATTCACATTTGCAACTTGCATTAAACAATGATTTTCTTCAATTCTTGTGCCAAATTCGTGGGAGATGGTGCTAAACACTTTCATTAGCAATGTGAATATCATAAATGAGGCTTAAACCTTGACTAAAATTGATTTGAGAAGCTTTGGAATCAAGACATCCATGTTGAACTGGTTTTGCAGCAGTGAATTTTTGCCAACTTGTAAGCTTTGGTTCTCGCTAACCATGAGAAGTTATGGAATCCACTTATACTTTTTAGAAAGCCTTCATTAGGTACTAAAACATTTATGTTTGAGTTAGTAACCCATTCCACTTGAAACTAGGTCAAAACCCCTTGTGAAAATGCTGAATTCTTGACTTACAAGTCAAGAAACCTTGAAATTTCCAAGTGTTTAAAATCCTTCACAACTTGATGAGCTCATAACTCCAAATCCATTCATTTTTTTCTCATGGGTCAGTAGGACACTTTTTTAAGGCTCCTTAAGACCTTTCTAACAAGATTTGAACCACTCCATTTGGATGCGTGGTTACGAAGTTATGACCATTTGAAGTTTGATCAAAATTAGGGTTTTTCACGTACCCTTGTTTCTTGATTTGCAAGTTATCTATCAATTCTTGATTAAATCTCCACCAAAATTCATAATTATATGTAAAATGATGTTGGAAGCAAGGTTGGCTTCAATTTGGGGTAAAAACCATGTTGGTCAATGAGTTGACTTTCCTGATAGACGAACCGAACAGTTGAAAATCTCTGAATTGACTGTTGATGTTTTGGGTTCCCTAAGGCCTTGAAACTTCTTGGATACACTTCATTGGGTCATATGATCCTCATGGATCACAATCCCCTCATTGGAAAACCTTCTAGACCAAAAGTCAAACTACAATTGACTTTTCCAACAAGAAATCCTAATTAGGGTTCTTGCACTACACTGCTTCCATTATTTTGGTGACAACCTCAAATTGGACTCATTATTAATCACATATAATATCCTTGATTATATAGAGACTTGTTATGTGGAGTATCAATCCAAAACCTGGACTGATCAATCCCTAGAAACCCTGATTTCTTGACTGTATGAAACCCTAATTCATCTGCATCTTGACAAAGACAAACTTGAAATAGGTTAAGGTTAAATAATAAATGTTGATGCTCCTAGAATGATGATGGAATCTAGGGGGAAAATTTTGGGGTATGACACCTGACCTCGGGCCAACTCGCATGCGCTAGGAACTGCTCCATAGTCATCATGTTGCGCTCAACAGAGGGATCTTGGCACTGCAACTGGAGTACCTGCATAGAGTGATGAATGTCAATCATGGCGTGTTGAGTAGATTCCATCCAATCCTAATTATAGTTACAGATAGACTGCTGAAACAGATCAAAATTTTGAGTGAATGCAACCCCGGGGCCTTCAGTAGCCGTAGCATCCGAAGCAGCTGCATAGACGGACTTTCTTTCTCACCTTTTGGTTGGCAATACTTGTCCATATATCGATCATCAATAGCAGCCGGGATTGTCACTTGTCTACACAAAGGTAGCTTCACCCTTGCATGGACACATAAAGCCATGATGAGATATGGGAGGGCAAGGGGGCAGTTAACGTGAGCCTCGACCTTCAAACCACTTTCCACCACAGATCGCATCTCATCTGCGATGACCCTAGCCATATCAATCTGAATGTTTGTGAGAATGAAGTGGACCAAGTGTGCCAATAGAATAGGTGTAACACCCCCTTCTATACCCCCTTAATAATGCAATTAAACACTTAATCACATATACAAAATCCATCAGAGTATATTTATAACATGGTATAAAGAGGCGCATCACATTATTCACGAAACGACAACATAAATAATAATGTTCATAAAGAGATAAAGCAAAAGGGGTAAATCTTAACTAAAAGTAAAGCATAACTCTTAGAGTCCACATATCAATGTTTTGATTAAAGCGGAAGACTAGAACATTGAATTACTTAAGACATGATATAATAGAAGTACACATCATCAAGTTGTTCATAGTATCATTCATATTTTACAAACATCACCAGCTGATACATATACAATGTATCACAAAAGAATACTCTACAAGCCTAGCTACCCGATGTTACATATCAGAGCAACCGACTCAAAAGAATGAAGCTATACTTCACCAAAAGAAAACCTCCAGCAATCCTAATCTGCAATGCCTCATAGAGCATTATAAAACAGCAGAAGGGTGAGAAATATTATCATAATAATCAGTGCATATAATTATATATACATACATAACATAAAACATACATACATTACATTACATTTCTCACCACAATCCATTTTAACTCATATACATAGTCCACACGCAATCATATTTCATATAATAATGACATTCATGTTATGTGACTCAATACGACTCAATGCAAACTTATGCCATGTGGTACCAACACTTGTTATCTTTTTTCGGTTTACATTAAACCGAGTCCACTCTTCTAGACCGATAACCACCAGAAGCCCGTCCTCTAAGCTTTCAAACCCACTCTTCTAGGCTTGGGACAAGTCACTAGTCTCCACGAAACTAGCAACCATTGCCTCTTGACTAAATGATGCATATGCAATCAACAATTCAATGCACTTAAGACCGACATCTTAATCTCATGCATTCAAATAATTCATATCTTCAAGAATTATCACAATGATTGCACACACAACATATTCATACATATCATCAATATATTAACAAACAATGCACACATATACACAATATGTTCTCATTCATTCTCAATACATTTTTAATCACACTAAACAATGTATAACATTCGTCAAAAGACCATAATTCAATTAATTCAACAATCTAGGATTCACGCCATAAGGCTACCCATAGTACAATATATCCCGGCATAATCGATGCTTTGAGCATGGAAATAATCAAAGTTAAGTCGGAAATCCGACCTCGGATGGAAACATTAAAGAAAAACACTTCCTGTCATGTTCGCTACTCTGCTCGCTCAGCTAGCTCCTAGCGAGTATTCGCTACTTGTTCACCCAACAAACAAACTCGCGAAGGCAAACAGAAGCTTCTGACTTCGCTCGCTACCTTGCTCGCTCAGCGAAGGCCTAGCGAACCTACGCTACCCCCTTCACTACCAGCGAACACCACAAAATGCATTATGTCCAAGTCTGGGACCGTTCGCTACTAGCTCGCTTAGCAAACGTTCGCTACCAGCTCGCTCAGCGAACACGCTAGCGAATGTCTGCGAACTCAGAATTTCTTACTGTCCAACTCCCACCAAACTCTCCAAAACCAACCGATTCTCACTGAACAAGTTTCGTAACCTTAGTCTAACATCCTCCCGACTAAATACTACCACTTATTTTCATTTTCCACCGTGAAAACTCATATTCTACCGATTAATCCATTTATGCCCTAAAATGGAAGTTGTAGAAAAACATCCAATACTCTAACCCAAGCATACATATTCATATACATTGTTAAGATAATGATATTTCACACCCTTACCTTGATTAATCCAAAGCTTGAGAGTTGTTCTTGATGATTCCAAGTTCTTCCCTCTTCTTCTTCTCTTTTCTCCTCTTTCTCCTTCTTTCTCTATTCTTTCCTTTTTGTTTCTATCTTTTCCTTTTCTCTCCACTCTCCTCTTTAATATGTCTTTCTCTTCTAATTCTCTCCAACATCTAATAATTCATTTAATTAATTACCCATCAATTAAATAATTCTCATTAACCCATTAATTAATGCAAATAATTAACTAATGAAAAATAGGGTTGTTACAATCGGCACGGTAGAAGTGTGTGATTTTGGTTTTATGTTTGTCAAAACCAACAACAACACCAATTGTGGTAATGGTTTTATATCCTCCCTGTGGTAACGCCTTGGAACCCCATATGGGTTTAATTCAATTGTTTTTCCTTCCATCAGTAGAGCCTCAGAGATCAAGTCGGTATCTCTGTGAATCCTTAGGCCCCGATGATAGTCATCTATCTCATCTTTGCCTAGGTTCAATGGCCTTCCGAGAAATCTGTTGGTGGTATCTCGACCAAAGCTTACCTCTCTGCCCAACACTCTTGTAGTCTATATGAGTGGCTCGTCATCATTAGGAAGAGCATTGGCATAAAATTCCCTTACCACTTCAGTATTGTAGCTATCCTTAGGTGTCACAAACACATTCCACCTCTTGCTATGAATGATTCATGCGACAGTTCGGTAAGATCCTTTCGGATTGATGATGAATCTTTTTTCCGGCAAAATTTTTCTTTTTTCCAAAGCCACATACCGTATGGCCTGCTTCGGTCCAATCTTTCGTTTCTTGGACGCCACAATTTTTGGAGCCATTTGCACAAATCAAAACAAACAAACAAAACCGCATACACAACAGGTTAGTCCAGAAAAATAAACAAGAAAGCATAACAAGCCCCCTGTGCCAGTAATACAAAGACAAAAACTACTGTCATGTTCGCTGGAAGCTTCGTTGTGCAAAGGCCTGGCGAAAACGCGCCCCAGGTTCGCAGTGCAAACTTCCCAGCGAATGTCTACGAATTTCAAACCCTGCTTGTTTTAAAAATTAATTATACCCCATTTTTACATGCAATCAGAGATGAATCAGGATATGGGACACAATTTGAGGCTACTAACAACCCACATGCAACAGATTTTTAATCATGAAAACCTAACCCTAATCAACTTCTTGAAGTTGTATTCTCAACCCTAATAACAATCCAAAACAGAATAAACTCAATGGAAGAGTAACTATGCAAACCTGGACTGTTGGATGGTGAGAGATTTTCACAGAGAATGTGAGAGCATTTGTGGTTATGTGAGAGCAACTGTGAGAGCAACCGTGAGAGTGAAAATTTTGAAAGTGAGAGAGGGGGAATGTTGACCCCTCAAAAGATAACTCAGAAACGCAATTGGATGGGCCTAAAATATTGGCCCAATAGCCAAGACAACTGATCTGGTAGAAATTAAAATGTCCTGCTTTGCTTTACTCACACTGCGAGTTTTCCAGCGAAGATGTTCGCACAACGAATTTGCTGGCGAACATGACAGGATTTCAAAATTTTCTTCTTCTTCTTTCCAACTCTTTCTACCACATCATTTGCATAAACAACATTAAGTAAAAAATATAAAAAAAAAACATGAATACTTACAATGTTGGGGTGCCTCCCAACAAGCGCTTTGTTTAACGTCGTTGGAGCTCAACGGTCCAATGCGATCAAGGATCGCACAGAGGTACAGAGGTAGTGTTCCACTCGGAATCACCCCCCAAATAAGTCTTTAGTCTTTGGCCATTTACTGTCCAAATCTCTTTAGACTCCACATCTTCAATAATGATTGCTCCAAAGCTCATGATGTCTTGAATCTGGAACGGACCCGACCATTTTGATTTTAGCTTCGTTGGAAACAATTTCAACCGAGAGTTGAATAGCAACACCATCTGTCTCATTCAAACTTTTTATGCACAATTTTCTTATCATGATAACCCTTCACCTGGTCTTTGTAAATTTTGTTGGATTCATACGCTTGCAAGCGCAATTCCTCAAATTCATGCAGTTGGATTTTCCTATTCTCACCACTTGGCTTTTGTTCAAAATTCATCAACTTTAACGCCCAAAAGGCCTTGTGTTCCAACTCAACTGGTAAGTGACAGTTCTTACCATAAACCATCTTAAAAGGAGTGAGACCAATCTGAGCCTTAAAAGTCTTCCGATAAGCCCACAAAGCATCGTCTAACTTAATCAACCAATCCTTTCTTGAAGTGGACACAGTTTTCTCCAATTTTTTATTTATTTCTCGATTTGATACTTCCGCCTGCCCATTGGCTTGTGGATGGTAGGGTGTTGCAACTTTGTGGTTAACACCATACTGCTCTAACACTCTTTCCAACTGAGTGTTGCAAAAGTGAGATCCTCCAGCACTAATCAACACTCGCGGAGTACCAAATTGTGAGAAGATATTTTTATTTAAAAATCTGATTATGATTTTTCCATCAGCCTTAGCACTTGATATGGCTTCAACCCATTTTGACACATAATCAACCGCAACCAAAATGTACTCATTACCAAAAGACGGTGGAAATGGCCCAACGAAATATATGCCCCAACAGTCAAATACTTCGACTTTCAGCATATTTTGTAATGGCATTTCATTCCGTTGTGAAATTCCACCACTCCTTTGGCATTTGTCACAACTCTTAGTGTGTGCATGGGCATCTTTAAACAAAGAAGGCCAATAAAAGCCTGATTGGAGGACTTTCATTGTCGTTCTTGTATCATTAAAATGACCTCCGTAAGGAGAGTTATGATAATGCCAAAGTATGTCTTTGGCTTCCTCATGAGACATACATCTCCTCAAAATGTTGTCAACACCAAGCTTAAACAAATGAGTGTCGCAACTGTAAAAAACACCCGGCAGGAAACAGAAGAGTCGCCACCTTTCGTTATTTATCCCACAGAGAGGGAAAGGAAACGATCAGAAAAATCTGACGAAAAAGGGAAAAACAAGGTCATTGCAACCAAGTCTGGATTTGGGAGTCGGTTACGCAAGGGGAAGGTATTAGCACCCCTCACGTCTATCGTACTCGAAGGGATCCACACATTGTTGCCTATCTAAAAGGGTGATCAATCTATCTAACTAAAGGTCAAGGGACAAAAGAAAAAAGAAAAGATACTCGGCAGAGCATCGCCGCTTTGTGCCTACGTATTCCCTCGTGCAATGGGAAAGTCAGAGTCAACGTAGTTCGGCTAACTACGGGTGAAGGGGGGAAGGTTGCTCGCCAAGACATCGCGTCTTGTGCCTACGTACTTTCATCTAGTATGAAAGATCAAAGCAAACATAGTTCGGGCTAAAAAGACCACAGGTTGGTTCAAAAGTTTTTAGGCTCGAGTAGGGTTAACAAGTAGTTCTAGCAGTTGGTGTATGCAACTCGACCATTAGAGACTTAGGCGTTACCGTTTGCGGTAGAACTAAAAGTTAACAACACTCTTTTATCTGAAAAGATTTTCCTGATTAAGACCCCGAAGGATGAAAAAGGTTTGGAATGTTTTTTTGTTTTTTAGAAAAGAAAGGTTTTGAATTTGATTTGTAACTCATGTTGCACTAAAGACTATGACTCAGGAGCGAATGCGTCGCATATCGTCCAAAGGACATATACTAACATTCTAGACAATTGAGAGGCAACCACCCAATCATCATTTCCCAAGTAGCTTAAGGCTCGTAGCGTACAACACTTGTCATTCTTTATTAGATGTTTTATGAGTGTTTGGAGATGAGAAGAGAAGAAAGGACCACTAATGGGAGACTAATTCAATCTTAAAAGTTATCATGCAAAGTGGAATTAAAGTTGGGATACAAAAGGGAACTACCTAATGTTATCATGAATGGTTAAGAACCTAATGTCTATCATAACCTCAAAAGGTTAGAGAACTTATGGGGAGCATGGCAAAGAAAAGCAAAAGAAGAAGAAGAAGAAGAAGAAGAAGAAGAAAGAACATGAAAATGCAAACATGCAAACATAAGATGCACAAGTAGAACGAAAGTGGGAGAAAAATAGTGTGAGGCAGTAGCCTCCATAAGCTCATCTCAACCAATCATGCATATGAGAAATGCAAAGAAGAAAAGAGAAGAAGATGCACAAAGAAGCAAACACACAAAAGCATCAAAAATGGGATGAAATGGCCTAAACCAAACAACATCAACCATAATGCAAAAAACTAAACACAAATGAAAGGTAAAGAAAGCCTAAAAGAAAGTGAGGATGGGAGGCTATATGAGGACATCAATGACCTCATAATATGCACTCAACCATAAGCATCACAAACAAAGTGCAAAAGAAGCACAAAGGAGTCCTCAAGGATTCATCATTCTAGGTATACTTCAAGTACATCCTTGGGAGGGACTAAGATACCTTAAATGAGACTCCAAGGTCATGGGACAGAATGGGAGATGAAAGAAGAGTGCTCAAAAGAAAAAGCAAACACATCCAAAGAGAATGCAAGCACAAACACAAAGGAATGCAACCAAAGTACACATGGAAACCCTAATTGAAAACTCAAAAGAAAATAACCAAATGAGCAAGCAAAGCATAATGTCATGACCAAAAAATGAGCAAGCATCATCCTTAACATGTTAGCAACATGAATCAAAAGGAATTGAGGGCTCAAAGGATCCATAAGTGTCATCTCCAAGACAAACTAGGTCAATGTGTATGTATGAACCTCCATTGAAGGTAACTTGACTTGCAAGTTACCTCAAAATTAGGAAAATGGTTCAAAAATGATCAAATAAAACGTACAAAGCACCTAAACATGTTGGCAAACAGAGGCCAAGAAATCACAATCAAAATCAATTCACAACACCACCAAAGAAATTGATTCACAAGGGTGTCCCATTGTGAATGAGGATTGTCGAGGGTCAAATGAAATGCACTCAAAGTCAACCAAAAGTCAACCAAACAGGGGCAAAATGGTCCTTAAAAATCAATCAACTCATCATTGATATGAGGATTGATTTTCAGTCATTGGATCAAAAGGAATGAGGAGAAACAAATCAAGAATAAACACATGTCAAGATTTAACTCAAACAAAACACTTCCAATGGTTAATTCCATTTTTAATTGAAAATAAAACCAAAAATAAAAATAAAAATTTCCTTAAAATAATAGACATCTCAAAGTGTCCAGAAACTATTTTTGTGGAATTTTTGGATCATTGGAAGTATTTTATTTGATTTAAATCCAAACAGAAACAAAACAAAAATAAAAAATAAAATAAAATAAAATAATAAACACATGGTGCCAATAGCAATGATATCAAGTTGGAAATCCAATGGGCTCACAGAGAAGGGGTGTGGATAGCAATCAGAAGCCCAGTCCAAAACCAATTAAATAAAACGGTGCACTTTGGGCTGGTTGTGTGTGATGAGTCAAACGTGGTACACCATAGGTCTTAATCATAGTCGTGTAACCAAAAGTAATCATATCCAAAGAATAACAACAAGCCACGTGGTTAAAACAATTCAAATATTTTCAGAAAAAACCAGACGGCGGCCGGAGCTTCCTCTGATCGTCTTCTCCATTCAAATGTCCACCGTCAACAGTAACCAACAACACAGGTGGAGCAAAAATGAACCAAACTCAACAAAATTTACGTCCAAATTCATCTACATCTCATGTAGATTCCATATCCAACAAGATCTAAGCATAATTCCTCAAGATAAATCCAAATCGAAGCCAACAAGTTTTAAGCATTTAACAACAATCATCATAAACAGCCAACAATTTATACCAGAAATCATCTATGATGTTCAAGGATCACAAACATATAAAAATGGTGTGTAAACATGGCTTAAACAGAGAATAATTTGGATTGGAAGAATACCTAGTGGAGAGCTTCCACTGAGCCTTGTTCTTTGATGAAGCTTAGAGAAAACCAACCAGAATCACTCCACAAACTTCAAGGAAGCTTTTGCTATGCTCAATTTTGCTTGAAACTTAAAGAATCTGAGAAATCGAATTTCACTTTTTCTTCGCCTTCACCAAGTGTGTTCTCTGCAATTTCTCCACCAATTTTTTTTCCTGAGGGTTTGTGAACAATGCTAAGATTATATGTGTTGGATTTAGATGCCAAGGAAGCCCAATTACATGCTGCTTAAGCCCAATTGAAATCCAAATTTTCCCTTGATGGAAGCTTCCAAATGTGCACAAAAATGCAGCTGCAAGACTGTAAATTTGGTTCAGTTAGCTTGCACATGGGATGAATTGATCCAAAGGCTGAAAATGGCTCCTCAATTTGATCTTATGGCAAGATTTGCATTTGTTACTTCATGGTGAAGCAAGCATGAAAATGGCATACCAAAGCTCATCAAATTAAAATTCTAAAAATTCCATTGTTCTTAGAATGATTTTGGCACTCAAAATATGTATCAACTTGGTACAAAATGATCCAAAATGCATTTAATTTGATTTTCTCCTTTTAAGGCTCTTTCCATGGAAGTTTGTTCATGAATTCTTCAATCCAAGCTTCAACCATGACATGAGATGGTTTGGTGATGAAATTGACCTCATTTGGAGCACATTTGATGTTGGAAAAATTTTCATTTGAAGTATGCAAAGTGGTGAAATGGACCTATAATGAAAATGACCTGTAATCTTACTTTCCCAAAATACCCCTGCCTTGCAAGCCTCATAACTTGAGTTCTACGAATCAGATGAAGGACTTCTAGTACTCTTTGGAAAGCTAAGATCATGAGGAACAACTTTCATGTTTGGGTCAAAGTAAGGAGAAACATCCTTCTAGGTCAAAAATGGCTTGGAAGTTGGTTGACTTTTGTTGACCAAAATCACATTCATCTAAGGACCTGTAACTTGCCAGCATCATAACTTGAGTTCTAGAAATCAGATGAATGACTTCTAGTACTCAAAATAAAGCTAAGAACATGCTCTACAAGTTTCATGTTAGGGTCAAGATGAGATGAGACTTGTACTCAAAAAAAGTTTTCTCTGGTTACTAGTTAAATCTTCCGGCATTAATCCGGAGGCTTTGTGGTTAGCCATGTCGGTAAACCAAGGTCTAACTTTCACCATGTACAACTTTTCATCAGGAAATTCTTCCTTCACCTCCTGCTCATGTTTCGTGACTTCATCATTCACAAGACGAGACAAGTGATCCGCCACCAAATTCTCGGATCCATTTTTATCACGAATTTCCAAATCAAATTCTTGTAATAAAAGGATCCAACGAATTAGCCTTTATTTTGAATCTAGCTTGGTGAGCAGATACTTGATCACCGCATGGTCAGTGTAAACCACAACTTTAGACACTATCAAATAAGACCGAAATTTCCTCCAATGCATACACTATTGCAAATAACTCTTTCTCGGTTGTTGCATAGTTTATTTGAGCTTCATTGAGAACTTTGCTCGCATAGTGTATAGCATGAAAAAATGTGTTTTTCTTTGACCCAACACCATGACAACCATAATCACTAGCATTGCACATGAGTTCAAAATCAATTTTCTAGTTTGGTGCTACGATTATGGGTGCGGTGGTTAAGCTTTGCTCTAAAGAATTAAAAGTTGTCATACAAGACTCATCGAAAATAAAAGACTTATCTTTGTTGAGTAAGTTGCTCAATGGCTTCACGACATTTGCAAAGTCTTTGATGAATCTCCGATAGAATCTCGCATGACCCAAAAAGCTTATGATTCCTTTCACGTTCAAAGGTGGTGGTAGCTTCTCAATGACTTCCACTTTGGCTCGATCAAATTCAAGCCCTTTCGAAGAAAATTTATGTCCAAGCACAATTCTTTCCGTGACCATAAAATTGCATTTTTCCCAATTAAGTACTAATTAGTCTCCACACACCTCTCCAGAACAACATCCAAATTTTTCAAACAAAGGTCAAATGACGGACCAAAAACTGAGAAATCATCCATAAACACCTCGATAGTATTTTCGATCAAGTCCGAGAATATAGCTTGCATACACCTTTGAAAAGTCGTCGGTGCATACACAAGCCAAACGACATCCTCCTATAAGAAAAGATTCTGAAAGGAAAAGTGAAAGCTATTTTTTCATGATCCTCCAGGTTGATAATGATTTGATTATACCCCGAGTATCCATCCAAAAAACAATAATACTCTTGACCGGAGAGCCTCTCGAGAATTTGATCCATGAAAGGAAGAGGGAAGTGATATTTTCTTGTAGCTTGATTGAGCCTACGGTAGTCGATACACATCCTCCATCCTGTTACAGTTTTTATTGGAATTAACTCATTCTTCTCATTACGGATAACCTTCATTCCTCCCTTCTTCGACACCACTTGTACCGGACTAACCCACAGACTGTCAGAGATAGGATAAATCATTCTGGCGTCCAACATTTTACAACTTCTTTCCTCACCACCTCTTCCATGGTAGGATTCAATCTTCTTTGAGGTTGAGCTACCAGTTTGAAATATTCCTCCATGAATATTCGGTGCATACAATAGGATGGACTTATAACTTTCAAGTCGAAAAGAGTCCAACCCATTGCCTCTTGATTTTTCTTCAAAACACCAATTAATTTCATCTTTTCCTTCTTGGTTAGCTCCGAACTAATGATCACCGAATTTTTTCCTTCCTCATCAAGAAACACATACTTGATATGAGAGGGTAACACTTTCAACTCAAGTTTAATTTCCTCATTGTTTTCCTTTTTCAAAATTTCCACCCTTTAATTCAAAGGAGTAATTTCTTTTAACTCTTCAAGTTCCCGCAAGCATTTCTCAATCTCTTTTTCTTCCCTTTCATTGACATTTGAAAGAGAATTGGTGAGAACTTGTTATAATGGTGTAGGAACTTGCAACAACTCTTTAACTTCTTCGATCACCCCTTCTGTTGCATCGATTCTAAAATAATCGGTCTTGTCCTTCGAATGCTTCATGGATTCAAAAATATTGAAACATATCTCCTCATATTGAACTCTAACTTTCATTAGACCGTCATCCATATTAGTTGCCATGTGCGCGGTCTTCATAAAAGTTCTCCCAAGAATCAAGGGAGAATCCTCATCTTCCTCCATATCAATCACCACAAAGTTGATTGGAAACAAACATTTGTCAACATTTACCAACACGTCTTCTGCTACACCATGAGGGTGAGTGGTAGATTTATCGGCAAGTTACAATGTCATTTGAGTGGACTTCAACTCTATGTATCTCAACCGCTTCACAATGGACAAGGGTATCAAATTGATATTATAGCCTAAATCGATCAACCTATTTCCAACATAAGTGTTTCCAATTGTAACCGGTAAAGTGACTCGTCCCAAATCACTTTCTTTCCTCGGGAGAGTATGTTGAATGATTGCGCTACAACTAGCATCCACCATGATAGTTTCTTAATCCGTATACCTCTTATTCTTTGTAAGGATGTCCTTCATGAATTTCGCATGCTTGGCCATTTGTTCCAACGCTTCGGAAAATGGAATATTGATTTGCAATTGCTTGAATATGTCCATGAACCGAGAATAGTGCCTCGCACTATATTTTCTTGATGGATCATGTGGATATGGAAAATTTTGAATCGGAATAGTGCTCACTTGCTCTTTTCCTTTCCTAGACTTTTTCACTTTTTCTTCTCTCTTATTTTTCTCTTCTTCCTCACTCTTTTTCACTCTTTCTTTTTCAACTAATTCTCCCTCAACATTTTTTTCTACTTCTTTCTCAACATTTTCATTTTCTTTTTCAACTACAACCTCTTCCTCTACTACCTCCTCACCTACACCCATGCCAATCTCTCTACCACTTCTTGTGAGAATCTCCTTGCAACGCTCCTTAGGATTTGGGAGAGTGGTAGTCGTAAATGACCCTTTTTTGATGATCAGTCAATTGTTTTGATAATTGACCCACTTGTGTCTCCAAATTCTTTATAGCCGCATCGGTGTTATTTTGATTTGACATTGACATTTGCATAAATTGAATAAAAGTTTCTTCCATCTTTGAAGGTGCACTTTGATTTTGTGGAGGTTGAGTGTAATTTTGGTATTGTTGACAATTTGAAGTTCCGGCTTCTTGTGGCCTCCAAGGTTGTTGATACCCATGATTTGGTATTTGATACCCTTTATTTTCTTGTTGGTAAGGTGGCCTCGGTTGGTATCCCTGATTTTGATTTCCGGTATAGTTAACTTCTTCCACTATCGGAGGACAATACCCAATAGGATGGTCGCCTTTACACAATTCGCAACTTGCCACTTGAGCTTTAATAGGAACTTCTTGCATCTCTTTGATTTTTTGTGGAAGCTTAGACATTTGTTTAGTTAAAAGCTCCACTTGTTGTGATAGAAGTTTGTTCTGAGCAAGAATAGCATCATTGTTACCTAACTCTAGCACTCCTGGTTTTCTTTGAGTTACTCCATGGTTATGGTTTCCTTGGTGATCATTAAGCGCCATCTTGTCAATGATTGCAATTGCTTCTTCGGCACTTTTAGACATCAAAGAACCCCCCGCCGTAGCATCCAACAAGGTCTTGTGAACCGAGAGGAGACCATTGCGGAAAATGTGAACTTGCGTAAGTTCATCAAAACCGTGTCCTTTACATTTTCTCAACATTGACTTGAATCTCTCCCAAGCTTCATTGAGGGATTCATTTCATTCTTGTAAAAATACAGTGATAGTCGTCTTTGCTTCCATGAACTGGTTGTATGGAAAGAACCGTTCAAGAAACTTTTTTTCCAATAAATTCCAATTCGTCACTATTGTTGTAGACTGATCAAGATACCATTTCTTCACTTTCCCGACCAAAGAATGAGGACATAGCCTCCTAAACAGTGATTCTTCATCAGTTTCTGGTGCTCCAATCACATCCGCAATCTCATAGAATTTGGTAAGATGTATAAATAGATCCTCATGATCTAACCCCGTGAAAGGATTTTGATAAATGAGTGCAAGGATTCATGTTTTCATCTCAGCTTGCCTTCCATTTTGGAGATTGCGCGTAAACTGAGCGGTGTGTCTTGGACTATTTGTACATGAAACTGAAGTTGGGGGTGGTGTTGTTGTTGCTGCCATGATTGGTTTATCAGGTGGATTGGATGAAGAAGATTTCTCGCGCTCTTGTCTTTCCCTAGCTTGATTCCATCTCTGCCTTGTTTGTTGAGTCGGCGAGCAGTTCTTTCAATCTCAGGATCAAAAAGAAGGTCTTCAGGCCGGACTTGTCCTCGCATAAATGAATTCTGCACACAAGCTAAACAGATCAAAAAGCAAAAAGAATTGCAGAGATAAGAGATTCACAATACACAAATCTTAAAGTCGCTAAAATATTGCAATGCTTGCAATATTCTACTAACAATCCCCGACAATGGCGCCAATTTGTTAGAAATATATGTCAGAAGTGTTTTATCGTATCCACAGGGATTGATGAGAATATTTGATGCTTGTCGTTCAAAGGTTTAGTGATTTAAGAAGGGGGATTTTTAAATTGGTTTCTATTTTGTAACATGAGGTTGTAAGAAATAGAGCAAGGTAAAATTTGGTTTTAGTTTGATAAAAACCATGCCAAGATTAGGGTTTACTAATCCATCTTAAATGTATCCAATCAATCGAATATGTGAACTTAGTTTTAACCAATATAATTGCGTATCCTCGCAAAAACGTTCATCTCTAAAGTGATTTAGTGAATGTTATTATTTTGACCGTTAAATGATCTTTCCAAATAACACTCGAAACAATAATCATTAAGATCAATACAATGCGAATATCAACTTCCAAATCTATGTCTAGAGTTTTTATAGTTGATAGATGAAGAAATTAGGTCAAGACTTGAAAAGTTCATGTCTAAAGCAACCCAAACCATAGATATAACAAAATATAGCAAATAACTTCATCTATATTGATCAAAGCCTTGTTCACATACAAAAGATTAAGAAGAATGCATAAAATCAAAACTAGCTACCTCTAACCTTGACAAAAGAGGGGTTTTAGCCACCCATTTCTATGATAGCTTAAGCAACAAGTTTCGAAAGAAGGTTGATCAACATCCGAGTCGAATAATCGAGATTGGATGGGAATCCACCATCTTTTTGTGAAAGATGGCTAAGAGATGGTGAAAATGGAGAAACTAGGGTTTTTGTGCTAAAAAATATAAACTATGAAAACTACAAAAGAAAAGATATTTTGGCAAAAAGTGGCACAACTACTTATAGACATGCTGCTGAGCTGTCAAATCTGCAGTGTGAATATCTTGTTCGCCTAACGAGCAACCAAAAGTGGCACTTGAAGTGTCAGTGTACAGTTAAAACGCCCTTGAGATATTTCCAAATATTCGTTGTGCGAGCAATCCTTTGCACTACGAAGGCTTCGCTACAAACTTCGCACAGTGAGCTCTTGTCCAAATACTTAGTGCCTCAGGTCTGGGGGTGTTCGCTAGGTCTTCGCTTATTCTTCACTCCAGCGAACCCTTCGCTACTTCCTTCACACAGCGAATTTAGATTCCTTTTCTCTCTGTATGAATAGTGTCAAGTTTCCAATGGTCTTTGCTAGCAAGTTCGCTGTGCGAACTTGATGATGTGTTTTCGGGGCAACTTCGCTAGGAAGTTCGATGTGTGAACTTCTTAATGTTTTGCTGCTGACTTGGTTTTCTTGTCAGATGTCTTGTGTCTTATTCTTCTTATTTTGTGCCTAATTCCTGCACAATAGCACACACATCAAAGCAACCAAGACATTTTCACATAATGAAGCATATAATCAAAAACAAGAGTGATTCAATTCAATTCATCTACAAAAAGAATGAAAGATGTCAATATTTGATAGATCAAATAAGCAAAGTTTGGCATCTAACAACAAACGTACTACAAAACTGGTGATCAAATTATAGATGTTTTAACTAATTTATTACATATTGAGAAATTTAAATAAATGAAGATGTTCAATACACTTAGTTTAGTGACTTTGAATTAAGAGAGAGCGTTAAAATGTAATTCAAAATTTAGTTAAAATTTGTTGAGATAGTTAAATTACTTTTAATGCATTTAACTAACTAATTGAGTTCGTTATAAAGTGTTTAAACCTTGTTAGTATTTGTAAGCTTAACTTATATAATGAATAGTAAATATTATATGGAATTACTCTTCCCACCCTAAGGGTTGCTCATACACCCTAGTGAAAAATCAAAACTACTCCTAGAATACAGAGATATACTTCCATATGCACCCCATTCATATACAATTTATTTGTTATTGAGTTATGCCCTAATTTTATGTAAAAAATTAATACAGAAATACATATTCATATCACTTACGTAAATGCACATCCGAACGAGTTCTTAATAAAAAACGCACCTGACTCTTATTCTTTCTCACTTCTCTTTTACTCTCTCAAACCCACTCAAACTCTTAAACTCTCTCAATCTTTCAAACTCTCTCAACTCACTTTGAAGTTTCTACTCTCAACATCCAATCAATCAAAGAGCTCATTATCAAACTCATATTTGGTAATTTTTTATTTCTCTATACATTTTTTATTACTCTATACATTTTTAGAAATTGAGCATTAGGTTGTTTAGATAGGTTACTCAACTAAGCAATGTGTTTGATAGGTAGTTTAGATGAGAAATGTGATTTAAGAATGTTAGATTTCCATGCATTTCTGCCATATTTCCTTTTTTGAGTTGCAGGTTAATACGAAAAATGCACTTTCGTGTTCATTTTAAATATGATTTTCTAGAAATGCAAAAATGCATTTCTGTATTTTGATTGTTTGCATTGTTTGCCTTGATTTTCATTGTGTTTCATCTGGGTTTGATTTTTTCTACTATGTAATGTGTGTGTGGTTTAATTATAGGCATTATGATTGATAACAAATATGGATTAAGCCTCAACATAGTGTCATTTCATTCATCGGTTCAAAGAGAAAGAACTCAAATCTTGCAGCCATTGGTCGATTATAGTTTATTTGATGATGAGGCATCAAATTCTAGAGTTTATGCACCTCTAGCTTTGTCTTCCCATAGGAGACAGAAATTACCTCTCGATTAATCGTTAGCCCCACAAGTCCAGTTTGAGGAACCTCGGGTTGATATCGTTCCTGAGGGGTTTGGAGAAAGCATGTATGACTTATCATTACTGCTCTATATCCAGACCATGTTGCCATGCATGCATGGATGAAAACGTAAAATTCATCTATATTTATTCTTTAAAACACATGTGTTGTAATATTCTAAGTTTATCATAATGATTTATCTTTCTATAAGGCCGTGATGCTTTAAAACGCATCAACCATGACCGAAAGATTATGGGATTGCATCAACCTTAAGATCAATGGTTTAACAATATGGTGCATCTATTTATGTTGCAAGACTTATGCAAGACCTTTTATTTTACTATTAAACATGGTATGCTTTCAGCGTTGTTGAAAGATGGCACTCTAAGACACCATTTTTTCATCTTTCACATGGTGAGATGTCCGTCACACTAAACGATGTCTCATGCATGTCGTATATTCCGATCAGTGGAATACTATTAGACCATGGTAGGATTATCAAAGATGAGACATTAGAAATGATGGTGACATATTTGGGAGCTGGCCCAGAGGATGTCCTGAAGGAGATAGAAGATACATACGGTATGGGCACGTCCAAAACTTCTCGCGCATATCTGGTTGGTCATATGTTGATACATATACTAAGGATATGCCCCGTGCTCGTGCATTCATCCCACCTAAATGGAATCAGGCGGTCGAACCCTTTAGAGCGTATCTTAACTGCACAATAGAAAATGATATACACTTTTAGCCGTACCAAAATCATCGTTAGACAAGTACCTTAAATGACATAGCCATATAATCTGCAGGGTTAGCTTGTGCGTCACGTCTGATGTATCCACATACATAGGCATGAGGGCGTCATGCGCTAGTTCGGGTATATGCAGTTTGTTCCACGAGATCCTTTGATTTTATGCCTCCTACTATAATCCACAGAGATGTAGATGCCATGTATCATGATTTCCTGAATCATTTGGTATGGGATGAAACATGAGGTATTATAGCTCTTAGTGATGGAAATGTGCATACGATTATGTCCATTGGTATTTTAGAGTGTCACATCCTTATATGACACTGGATACTCCATGAAATCCACTTAGGCCAACTCACTAGGAGATATTATAGGAGGAGCAGACTAGGGAAAATCATGACGTTGATGTGTTGTCTAGATGTCGTCGTATTATGGATCTTCCACGAGCATGTATAGACATATGAGTCTTTCCAGAAGGCTCTCCTGAAAGGGAAATTGTAGATGTTATTATTATTAAGGCACATACTAGATTGCAATGCAGGAGGCAACAAAAGAATAAGGGTCTGAGATACGCAATAGTGTAATATTTGTATTAGGGATATTATTATTATTTCTAATTTATTTTGAGTCTATTCAGGATTCATTCATTTATATATGACATTTTCATCTTATTTGATAAATGTATGCTTTAATTTTTAAAAAAAAATTATTATTATGATTGTAAATTTATAATACATGGTCTATTACATCGGTGTATTGTTTTATATATATATATATATATATATATATATATATATATATATATATATATATATATATATATATATATATATATATATATATATATATATATATATATATATATATATATATATATATATATATATATATATATATATATATATATATATATATATATATATATATATATATATATATATATATATATATATATATATATATATATATATATATATATATATATAAAAGATTGTTGTCTAGGGTGAATGTGGAAGTGTATATTCATAATTTGTTACAAAAATGCATCTCACTATCAATTAGTGTCAAAATGAAAGTGTCTCGGTTAGAAATGCATGGAATGCATATAAAGTGAATACATAAGTGCATCTTGACACTACTATTTTAAGTGAAAGGAAAGGTTCGACGTATTTACGCTGGATTTTGTGTGAAATGGATTCGTCAGAAAATACACTTTCAAATTCATAAAATATCAACTGAGGAACAATTTTGATTAATTTTTAATTTTTAATTTGAAAGATCAATTTGGAATATCCATACAATCCTATATTTTTAATGACCAATTTGAGTATATTTACCCTACTTCATGAAAAACCTAAAACTCTTGTATTCACTATTGTTGCCAGCAAACCTGCTACTTCTTATCTCACAAACAATTTGATGATCTTGTTAAAAGTAATCACCATGGAAAATTCTTAGATTATATTCATTACCATGTGCAAGAAATGCTAATTAAGCATCAATTTTGATTATAGCAACACTTTCCATTTTCTCCATATCTTGGTGTTAACCATACGTAACATGCATGACATGTTTTATTATTTTCTCTTTAAAAAGAAGAAAAGAAAATATTCCTTTATATCTTTACAGCCTTAAAAAATTCCAAAGGAATTTATTCTACATGTTTTATCATCACAATAGCTTCTCTTTCACTATAAGAGAAAGACCTAAAATAAAAATCTCTATACCAAAAGCTTCACAAGTTTTTCTCAAAGGAAATAATGGCTAGTTCTAACAAGAAACTTGAAGTGAGTTTTGATGATCAAATTCCAAATAAATGGTGTGTTTCATTAGGAGAAGAAACTTTCAAAAGATTCTTTAGTAGCTTGAGTAGTAATCAAATAGTTTACAAGGTTTTTGGTGATGGATCACTTTTTAGTCCAATGTTGTTTGGAAAATTCTTTGATCCCTGTGATGCATTTCCTCTATGGGAGTTTGAATCAGATGTTTTGTTGTCTCATCTAAGAAGCTTCAATCAAACCACTGTTGATTGGCATCATGCAGATGAAGGTTATCTATTAAAAGCTGAAATACCAGGTAAGAAATATTCGAACTCGTTTATTTTTAGTGTTTTATGTTTTTGTCTTTTCGATTTTACTTTGAAAATCGAATCCGAAATAATCATTTGTGTGCTCATAAACGGCACATCACATAGATGAAAGTTGTATAGAAAACGTTTTCATAACGTAAACGAAACTTAAATTTTCATTTAATTTAATTAAGGGTTACAATTTCTCCATTTCACGTACTCTTTTTAAATGAATTTGTGCCGAAAAAATATGAAATTATGAAATTGAAAAAGCATTTTTAAGAGATGAAAAATATGTTTAAGTAAATAGGATCTCAAAATTGTAGGAACTATTATACTTGCAGGCACACCATTATTTTGAATCAAGGGATGCCTTCAATTTTTCTTTACTAGATGTTATTATATAACTACCGGTAACATATTATATAGTAAATCTGTCAATTAAATTAATAATCAATTATTTGGATGTTAGATAAGGACTTGTTTGAATTAGTTTTGCTTTTTACTTTTGAAAATATGTTTTATAAAACTGTTTTAAAAAAGTGTTTTAAAGAAGGGAATAAATAAAAATTTTGTTTGGTAATATAATTTTTCAAAACTGTTTTGAAAATGAAAAATAAAAAAAAAATTATTTGGTAAAAAAAATTTTAAAAGCAGTTTTAGAGGTAAAAAAATACATTTAATTATTTGACTTTTAAAATTATTTTATTAACTAATATAAATGAAAAATATTTTTATTATATTTAATAACCAAATTTTGAATTATGTAAAATTAAATATATAAATACACAATTTAATTACTAAATAAAATTGAGACAAAACTATTTATAATTGATAAACAAATATAAAGTAAAAAAATTTATCATAATTAATTATTAGATTACATGTAGACTGTAGTTAAATATAAAATTTAATCACTGAATAAAACAAAAAATATAACTTTTAATAATTAAACATATGATTTAGTTTAACTATATATGATTTAGTTTCACACATTTTTTTAATGCGCATGAATAAAAATATAAACAATATTTTCTGTTTAAATAATTTTTAAAAAAAAATACAATACGTGAAAGTTAATAATAAGAAGTTACATTGAAGTTAATAATAAAAAGTTATTAAGTAAATTACATAATAAAGTAAGGCTAAAAATGATAGAAAAATAAACTACACTAAAACAAAGTATTCCCTTTATATATTGTATAGATTACATGTAGACTGTAGTGAAAATTTCTAAGACACGGGTGATTTGTCAAAACAGGAACTGGAAAAAACAACATTCAAGTCCATGTTGATAAAGGAAAGGTGGTGGAAATCAGTGGACAATGGAAGCAGCAAAGAGAGTCAAAGACAAACGATTGGAAGAGTGACCATTGGTGGGAAAATGGATATGTGAGAAGGCTTGAAATCCCAGAAGATGCAGATTGGAAGAACGTAGCAGCATTCATTTATAATGACATATTTTTAGAAATTCAAATACCAAAAATCCAAAAGGGCTATGACACTCATGGAAAAGATTTGGCTTGAGATTCAATTATGCAGAAGAAAAAAAACATTGTAAATTTGAAGTGAGTTTGTAACCATAACAAAATGAAATGTAAACAAAATCTATCTCTATAAATTCACTAGAAAAAGTTACATTTAATTGATAAGAATGTAACTTATGGTAAGTTTTGAGAATATAAATATAGGTTGGTCCCATTTTATTAATGGGAAAAAAAAACTTTAATGTTGCAATGGGTGTGACGTGAACAACTGTTTAGAGATAGTGAAAATAAGATAAAATAAATGAAGTGGATGGTTATGAGTATTTAAGTTGTATAACATATTAGGCAAGAATAGTGAATTTTGTGTACATTTTTCAGATGACATTCATGTTTGGGTTACTAAGTGGTTGTAAATATTTATTGTTTGGTAAATGTGAGGCTTGTGGCATTTAAAGGAAATATTATTACACATTTATTTTTCTCTGGTGGGTGAATTAATTAGCACCACATACACATGAATTAAGTTGGCATTTCAAGTATACTAGTACTACATAACAACCACTTTAACGGAATACATTAATAAAAATAAAATTAAAAAAAAAAAGTTATTAAATCAAAATCCAAGATATCATATTTTTTGGTTGAATATGGCCAAGAATGATATAGAAATGTGTGTGTTTTGAATAGACCCTTTCTTTTTTAAAATTATTTTCAAAAGTTGAATTTGAGATCGGAAGCAAAATTTGAAAAGTGTTAATAGAGATTATGTGATCGGATAAATGTATAATAATAAATTTTAAATAATTGCAAATCAATGTTGAATTGAACTAATAACAATATACAACTTAATCTTCAGAAAAATTTGAATATAATTGGTTAACTAATTTAACATTTTAGAATTGTAATTTTTTAAAATAATCGGCAGAAAGACAATTTATGAGACTAGATCTAAATAGATATACAGTTAAACAACAAATCTATATGAATAAGAAATAAAACTAATGTCATGCAAACTAAGAAAATGATAAAAACTATCATCTAAGATCTAAACAAAATAATGATAATAAAAATATAAAAAAAGAGATAGGGCTGCTAAAATGAATCGTGGTCCACCAGGCTAGTCCGTGCATCCGTTAAAAAATGGCAGGTTGAGTTGGGATTTTGTGTCCGCCTACTTGCTCAATCTGCCCCGCCTTAAGTCCACCAAAAAAAAAGACAGGTTGGCCCGTCAGCCTACCAACCTAGTTATCAAGCACTCAAATTATTTTTTTTTGTTGAAAGTTAATACTTGAACTATAGTTTTGAAATACTTGTTGATGATTCTATTTTATACATTTATTTGTGAATATATGCAATATTTTTTAAAGTAAAATTTGTTTAAAATATGCTATATAAAAAATTGTTCTAAAAAATAAGTGAAAAATCTAATTGAAATGAAAAAATAAGCCTATTAATCTATTTAAAAAAATGGATGGGCAAATCCGCCACCTTGGCGGGCTTAAGACGGGGCGGGGTGGGGCTGGCGATCCATTTTGTCACCCTTAAAGAGAAATAATACTTCGATTTTTTGGCGGGCTTATTATGTTTTTATTTTATTTTCCTCTTTTACATTTATGATAATCTAGCCATTAATTCCAAGATTTTTTTATTGTTGTTAAAATTAGACTGACGTTATCGTACGGTATCACTTTTCTTTGTTTTGATATTTTTGTCAATTTGTGTGTATGTTCACTTTTGATTATTTGTGTGTTTTATAATTTGCTCATTATTTAAATATTTGTGTGTTTGTAATTCATTCACATTTGAGTTGTATTATGTTTGCTTCGGCTATTTAGTATTTTATCATTAAGAATCATCATCATTCAATAAATTAAAGAGTTGATTAATGAATTTTCCCTTGTTTTTGAGCATAGAAGTTGGTTTTTGTCGTTTCATCAAGTGTTGCTTGAATCACATGTTAGAACACTTAAATCAATGTGTTCAGTTGTTTGACTCGAATCATGTGTAATGTATGGCTCAAATCACACAAGTTGTGAAAAATTGACTATGCTTCTATAAGATTTAACTCGATTCACAAGTTTAACTTGACTCATATCACAAGACAATGTGACTTGAATCATGGTTTATGCTTGATTCGAATCATAATTTCAAAAATTCAATTTTCCACCTTAGATTTAAATAGTTATTTCTTTTTATTCAAAAACAAGTGTAACAAAACATGATTCGTGAAGAAAAAATTTCATTAATGATTCTTGTTCATGCTGAAAGTCTTTGTGAAACCTTAAGACAAAAATATCAATTTGTATTTTCTTTTCTAGTGTGTATACTCCTTGCACCTTGATTCTTTCTCTTGTTTGTAGAACTAATCTATGATAAATTACATCTCTTATTTTTGTTACACTGTGTGTGTAATTTATTATTGAGAGAAGCTAGAGAAAAAGAGTTGATTAATCTTGTAATGATTCAAGCTTGATCAATCTCAGGATAACCATTAAAATCCAAGACCCATTTTATCTAGAAACTTGATAGAACCTTTTGTGTGTACTTCATTCACATACATATATTCTCTTGTGACCTAGAGTGTGTGTGTAAGATTCTTCGACACTATTCATCATCTTCAACCTTAATCCTTATCCATAGTTGTGGACCTTCATCTATAAAGATTAAGTACTTCAGTGAGACTAAAGGTGCATTAGGGTATAGGTATGTTTTTTGTGAAGTTTGATGTTTGTAATAGGTGCAGAGATTATTTTCTGAATGCAGTTTATATTGTATTTTACCCATCATGAAGAAAGTTTCATTATACTCCATGGAATATATTGATGAGGTTGAGTACAAACTATTCCTAAGACGGAGTTGGAAGTTGTCCATCTTTGATGAAGTTTTATGGAGACTGTTCGTAGACAATGTTAGGAGTTGTCTAATTAATGTTTGGCTATGGAAATTGGTCAGACAAGAAATTGGTGGGATCAGAGGTGATAGCCACATACGAATACTTTAAGTAGAATTATCGTGGATAATAAGGTTATTGGATCAAGATCATTAATGATTTTGATTTTGTTAGCAATTTAAGTATTTGCATCAACAGAGGAAATTATTGTGTGATATTTTATTATAATCAAAATGCTTGTACCAAACTTATCAAATCATGGAAGGTCGTGATCATTTCTCAGTGGATTTTTTAACACCATTGAAGAGTGGAGTAGGCAAACTAAGGATGAACCTCAAACCACTATATATCTATGTATACCCATTCTCTCTTTCCCTATCTCTTTTAATTTTCTACATTCATTACTATAATTATTGCATTACTACATAGTTTGTATGACATTTATGTTAGATATTGCTTATAGAGATTCAATGTGTAAGCTTAGGCCTATAGTGCATCAAATATATTGAATCATCATAAATCCAACTATGTCTTAAATTAATTTCTACATAAAGTGTTTTTAAATCACTCTATTTAAAGATTATTTTGTTGTCTTGTAATTAACTTGTTATAGATAAAACCATGTCTTTAGTGATGTTTTGTATTGATTTTGTTGGATTAATTCATTGAGATACTTCCAAACTCTCTTAGTGGTGTGTTTTTCTTCCCCATATTTTAAAATCTTTAATTTCATTTTATTGGACCTAAATTTTTTTTTGAAATTGTCTACTCGGGGAAAGGTCTATTCAACCTCCCTTCTAGACCTGTTTGAGTACATGTTCTCACCCAACAATTGGTATCTGAGTGGGGATTTTGAGAAAAGTCTTGCGACTCAAAGAGTGGAGGATATGATTCCTTTTCGATCCTAGACGAGTTTTTATATTTGTTTGGAAGCTTATGCAACTCAATGAATTCCAATAAAATTACATTGATTTCCTAATGTATGATCATTCATTGCATGCATTACATAGATTAACTTAAAGTAAAACTTTACTAGTATATTCTTAAATCATTAATTATATTTGAGATATTCTCTAGGTATGAACTGACAAAAGTATGAGATATATGCAATGTGACACTATGTGTTGAACTTTGTCTTTGATTAATCCTACTTTAAAATGGAAATGCATTCATAAGTTAACATGCTGGAAGTTTTGAGAGATTAAAAAAACAAGAAAAAAGCATCTTCTAGTGACATACTCTTTAACGGTTATCGTAAAAAGAAGGTGAAGGAAGTTTGTGACACTTTGCAATGTTCTCTGAGTTCTCAACAATCACAAAAGAATCAAGGGTAAAAAGGTGTTCCTCTGAGTGCTAATAATCTTCAAAGAGTTGAATCAGTTATCTGAGGTTATCAAGATATGTCAATCAATGATAATGAGAACATCTGTCAAACAAATTCATATGAAGCCTTATGAAGGAGATTCTGATAGTTATCTTCATGCATGCAAGAGGAGTTATATCCAATTCGTTTATGATTAATCTTATTCCACCTTATCTTATTATTATTGTTGATTATAATTATTTTCGTGTGCGTCAAGTTAAGTATAGATCATTTAAATTTGTATAATCGTTCCAACCCTCCTTTATTTTTTGGTTGTACACATGTTCATAATTATTTCTTTGTCTATAGGTATTATTTGTTTGAAGTGTGTGTATCTGCTATGCTTGTGCATTTTGTATTATGACCATTCAGTTATCTCATGCATGAATCTAATCTTATTTTTTATGTTCATTGTATTTTCATTCATATTTTTTATTTATTCATACATCTTCGTTCATTTTTAACACTAAAATGTATTTCAGCATTTACATCAAAGTTATTTTCCACTTAAAAATTTTCATTTCATTAAAGTCACTTTTTTCATGCATTAAAATTTTTTCAAAAATGTGCTTCATGATTCGAGTCATAAGATTTAGAGAACTTTGAGTTTGACGGTGTGAAAAATGATCAGAGTCATAAACACAACTTGATTTGAATCACATCTCATTTATTTGAAATGTATAAAAGCATGACTTGAATCACACTTATAACATAATTAGAATCATGAAAGCAAAAGGGACACGCTTTGTAACCGTTAAACATCTTTATTTTTTCCCCTCATTTCATTTCAAATGTTCATAACTTCATCTCATAACCCATTTTGAAAATCCTATCACTATCCATCATCATCCCATTTACTCTTCATCATTTCATTCATCATCATCATCATCATCATCATCATCATCATCATCATCATCATCATCATTATATATCATAAAACAGATTTCTCCATCCTTCATCATAATGAGTTCAAGCCTTCCACAAAAGAACTTATCTGACAAACAAATGGGCAAGAGGCAAGTCGCTCCATCAAGTCCAACAATTCCTCCTATTCCAAAAATAGCAAGAACCAATGTTAGGGCAAGCAAAGATTCCTTTGATGTAATGGTTCATAAAAAGTCTAAATCGAGCAATGTTCAACAAAGCTCAAGTGGATATTCTTCTTTGATCAGTAAGAAAATTCTTGATTTGGTTTCGGATGATTAACTCCAATGGTGTGTTAATCAGTTCCTGAACAAACCTATTGAGTCGGAATACCATGTGAACAAGCATATTGAGACTAAATTAGGTGTTATCACTACTACAAATAACACTTATAACGTCGCACGTGAGAAATATTTCACCTCATATACCTAGGTGATGTAACGAAATGTGACATGAAAAGATGTCACTTAAGGCCTCGAATAATTAAAAACTGAGGGGTAAAGTTATATGATCATGGGTTCGAACCCCAATATCTTCATTTTTATTATTTACTAAAATAGTGCGTTATACCTCTCGATTTATCCAAAAACTGAGGGGTAAGATAAATTATTATTTTTTAAATAAAACTTGTTACATCGTATAAACATAATATTAATAAAATGATTTATTTACAAACTACAATATTTATCTAGAATATTACATTGTACAGTAGAAACTCTTTAAATTAATAATGTCAGGACCGAAGAAATTTATTAATTTAGAGAGTTATTAATTTATTGATAAATTAATAATTATTAATTTAAAGAGTTTTTAAGTAATTATACTGTACATACCAAACAAAAAGGCAAATTAGTTTATGCCTCTTAGAATTACGTTGCAGCGAACCTTGGGACTCAACGTAAATTAGTTACTGTGTTCATATGCATTGGAAATCAATAATGACTTTTGAAGTACAGTAAATGTAAACAAGATGAACAAATGTGTTCAATGTATTCTTAAGCAAGTTTGCCATATATAAATTACATGAATGTGTTAGAGTATTCAAACCATATCTCACAAAATGGCTTCTCATCTAAAAGGTGTTGCAAAATCAACTATGTCAGATCAAATACGTAAGGAGTTGTGTGAGTACAAGAGAGATAATCATGCAAGCACACAAAAAGAGTTGCAGAGATGGCTTAAGGGAAACTTTTAGTTGAAAGTTAGTCAAGGAACAATATCAAACACACTTAAACGGTCAGATGACTATCTCTCTGGTGAAATAGAAAAGGGAAGAGCAGAGATCAAAAGACACAAACCAGCAAAATATCCTGACATGGAGAAGGTTATTTATGAGTGGTTTCTCCAGCATCAAGAACGTGTCAATATCACAGGAGAATTAATTTTGCAGAAGGCAAGAGATACAATGAAACTCGTGTGCCCTCATGATGATTCAAATTTTAACTTCTCTATAGGATGGCTTGGGAAATTCAAGAACTGACATGGCATAAAGTCATTTCGTCGTTTTGGCGAGAGTGGGTCTGTTGATGTATAAGACATGGAGCAGAAATTGGTATCGATTTGGGAGAAAATTGATCAGTTCCCTATGAAAGATGTTTTCAATATGGATGAAATTGGGTTGTTTTATAGGCTACAGGCTGATCATTTACTGGCAGCAAAACAACTTGAAGGAAGAAAACAAGATAAAGAAAGGCTGACGGTAGTTATTTGTTGCAATGAAGATGGCTTAGAAAAAATCCCTCTATGGATTATTGGGAAATATGCAAAGCGTCGTTGCTTCAAGAATTTCAACATGAATAGCTTGGATTTTCAGTATCGAGCTAACAAAAAAGCATGGATGACTAGTGTTCTTTTTGATGAATATGTTCGTTCATTTGACCAAATGATGCATGGTAGAAGAGTTCTACTTGTGGTGGATAATTGTCCAGCACATCCAAGAAATATTGAAGGGCTAAGAAACTGAGTTGTTCTTCTTGCCACCCAACATGACATCAAAGATTCAACCTTGTGATGCTGGGATAATAAGAGCTTTCAAGATGCATTACCGTAGAAGGTTTTACCGCAAAATATTGGAAGGTTATGAGGTGGAACAATCTAATCCAAGGAAGATAAATGTCCTTGATGCTATCAATTTGGCAATCCCAGCTTGGACAATAGATGTTCGAAAAGAAACAATAACAAATTGCTTCCGACACTGTAAAATTTGTTCAGCTAGTGACGTTGCAAGAAATTTGGATGAATCCACTTTTGATGAAGAAACTCAAGACCTCGAGACTATGATCAATCAATGTGGCTACCGTAATAAGATGGATATCGGCAATCTAATGAACTACCCAGGTGAAAATGAAGCATGTTCGGAGGTTTAGAGTTTAGAAGATATTGTGGGTACTATTATTGAGAACAATGCAGAGGATGACGACGATGATGATACGGTGTCTTTGGAGCCTGTTACGCGAAAGGAAGCACTTATGGCGTCGAACACTTTTCACAATTTTATGATACAATACAAAAATACAACATCTGAGCTATTGGATGTAATAAGAAAAGTTAGATATGAGCTCCAAATAGACTTGAACTTTAAATGAAAATAGACAACTATTGAATCATACTTCAATAGAGTGTAATATATTTTTTTCAGTTTCTATGAATTATTAATTTATGATTTTCTTGGGATCGAAAATTATAAAGGGATCTCCTAAAAAATTATTATCTTATTATTTTATCGAGTTTTTCAATTTTTTACATTGGTCCAAATCGGGACCAGACAAATTTATTATTTTAGAGAGTTTATTAATTTGCCGAGTATTAATTTAAAGAGTTTCTACTATACATGAGATCATATGTTAGATCTTTGAATCTTTGATATTTGGGAAAGATCAAATGTTGGGTGCGACTATATTCTCAATGGCTTTATATCGCATGGATTTGTTTATGATATAAAACAAAAAAGGGTTGATACTTAAATGATTTTTGCTTAGATAAGTAGCTAAGAACACAAACCTTAAATCTAAATAATTTGTTGCTCTTGCATCCATCTTAGCGATCTTTTCATGGCAAATGATATTGCAAACCCAAAGAGGTGGATGTATATATGTTTCAAGCACTTCATGATGCTTCACATGCTTCTTCATATTCAGAAATATGCTTTTATAATGGAATTTTTTATGTTTCATGCGGATCACTAATGGCAGTGTCTTGAGCGTTGATATCTCATGAAATGAACAACATATATTTGATCAACAGAATCACCAATGGTTTTTTATGTTTAATTTAGGTAAAATACTTTAACTCTCCTTTTAATAGAAAACCGAGGTAAAATACCTTTGATTTTTTTTTATATTTCATTGATTACAAAGAATATTTATAAATAAAAAATATAATAAAAAAGAAAGGTTCTTGGTTTTTCCCCTCGGTTATATTAAAAAACCGAGGTAGTATGTTGTTTTTTATATTTTAAAAAGATAGTAATAATCATCGGCCCTTGGAGTTATATCACTAGAATAGTAATGATCATCCTTATTCAAAATATAATGTATCTTTTGGATTTTCAAGGAGGCGTTTGAGCTTCTCTAATTGTTTCACTTTCTCTTTTCCAATTTATTCATACATTATTCAAGTCTCATTTCATTTTCATCTCTTTGTCTACAAAAACCTTCAAATCTAGTTTAAAAGTATTTTCTATTTATTCAAAAAATATCTACAAAAACCTTCAACGGAGATGAAAATTGTTTGTTCGTTATCAATGAAAAGTTTTTTGATTTCGAAGAGTTGAAAGACCAAGATTTTAATCTATTGAAAAATATTTCCAAACATAAGTTGAAAGGTTAGTTGACATGCTTCATGGATCCATCTACACTAATCTTGTAACGAAATTATGGTTAAATGCCATTTTAGGCAATATGGTGTGGATCCTAAGTCAATACAGTCCAATGTATATGGCTTTCCTATCACCATTACTCCATCACTTATTGGTCAGACAATAAAGTTTGAAGAGAAAGGTAGTTGTGTTAAACAATATAGATTCAACAATGTCTTCTCAAATCACCTTCTTCTACTTTATGTCAACTACAATAAACTCACCAGTCTTGCTAGTCTCATCCCAATTGCAAAATTTTGGCATCAACTTCTAGTGACAAATCTTTGTCCAAGTGAGAAACAATTAGAAACGCTTACTTCAGATGACAAGCATATTTTATACTTCCTTATCCATAACGTCAAAATTAATCTTCTTCTTACTGAACTTTTCTCTCATTTTAGAATAGTTAAAATGGTAAAAAAACATGATTAAAAGTTGAAGTTGAGTTGAGTCGGAAGTTTGAATATGTCGAATAGTTATGTGTTGTCCTATTTTTTGTCATTTGTTGTCCTGCTTCTCTGATTATCAATGAAAATTTCCCTTTCCTTTTCAATTGTATTAGTGTGTAATCTTTTTATTGATAATAAAGAATTTGTGTTTTACTAATTAATTTGAGAAAAATTTACAAAGAAAAAAATATAACAAATAAAATATGGAATATGGAAAGACACCAAAGTGAGAAATACTAATTAAACCATTGAAAAAAACATAAAAATGTAGTAACATGCATTCAAAACATCCCTAATATTTTTATTACCTTGGGTTTTTCAAAAGACCGCGGTAATAGGTTATACTAAAAATATAATATCGCTCCTTATAGATATATTCCCTCGGTTTTATGGATAACTGAGGTAAAAGGTTGTTAGCATGACTCTACCAGGAACTATTCTCGGTTTTTAGCGTTTCTAGGTGAAAGCTTTGTCATAAAAAGTGTTATTTATAGTAGTGTAGATATTTGTCTTCGATAGAAGAACATAGTTTGTTGAAATTTCTCAGTTTGAACAAGAAATTTGACCATGAACTCATCAAAGCTTTTTATTGTAATTTTACTGTGACTTCTAATGGATTGGAATATCAATTTTGCAACAAATTGATTAAATTCAATTTAGATTATTTTATAATCATTTTTCGTTTGTGGCAAAAGGATGTAAAGTTTGTATTCTAAGGCTCTTGAATTTGTCAAGTTTGTTTGGTTAAGCGTATTTCCAAGTCTATTTTTAGTGATACCTTGGATATGGAAAACTTTCACATCATTCAAGTGAAGTTTTAGATAAGGATTCTTCACTGGATAGTTGTAAAAAATTTGTACAAGTTGAAGGTGAGAAAATACTTAGAAGGGGGGGGGGGGGGGGGGTTGAATAAGTATGAAGATAAAAACTTAGAAGTAAAAACTCAAGTATTTTTATCCTGGTTCGTTGAACTCAACTACTCTAGTCCACCCTTTCTAGAGTGATTTGCCTTTCTCAAACAAGGACTTAATCCACTATTTAATCAACTGATTACAATAGTAAGCACTAAGAACAACTGTTCAAAGTCTTCTCAAGAACTACTGATCCTAACTGGATCTTCTTAAGGTTCTCTTACAACCAAATGTAATAATAAATACAAGTGTTAAAATGCTTCTAATAAAGCTTTATCACAACTGTGATTTTTCACTTAAGATTAAGAACAAAAGAATAAACTCAGCAAAGAGAATAAGAATATTTTATGAGAGCTTGTGAGAGTTTCTGTCAAAGAATCGTCACTTGAAGAAGATGAGGAAGACTTGCTTTTATATGCACAGTAGTCCACAAAGTCTTGACGTTGGAGGCTGTGTATTGAATAGGCATGAACCTTTTTGTCTTCACATCACATGACCTTTCCTGGAAGTAGAATGCATAGAGAAATGCTTTTGGTCTGTGTTCTAGTGTCATGCATGAAAGAGGAAAGAGTCGTTGAGCCAAATCAAAGGATATGACTTTGAATTTCTTCTTCATCAAGTATTTCATTTCAGCAAAGTAACATCAGTGTCTGGTTGATCAGAGTCTTGGATGCCCATCAGATTTTGCTGAATTAGAGTAATGCAGCAAGTGTGCTTTAGCGTGTAGTTCTATCAGAGCAGAGTTTTATGAATCAGATCCTCAGTACATGCAGCATGTAGTACTCTCAGAGCCTTCTGAAAAACTGTGCTTCTTAACTCTCATACAAAGATCTTCAATGCTTCAGAGTCTTCATATCTATTAGAGTCTTCTGCTTCAGATCCTTCTGCAGCTTCTGCTTCAGATTCTTCTGTAGCTTCTGCTTCAGATCCTTTTGCAAACAGCGCTCAGATTCTTCTATAAGATGATTCTGACTCTTCAGAGCCTTCCATAGTTCCATGTTCAGATTAATTTGCTCTTAGATATATATATATATATATATATATACTTTAATCATCTGCAGCAAATATTCATGAACAAATTTTAGAGTATATAATTCTTTAATACAAAATTTCATAAGAGTTATCATCAAAACATAGAGATATTACTAAGAAACAATTTGTGTTCTTACACAAGTAACCTCATAACTAGGCAAGAGTAGATGACTAAGACCTCTATCTGATGTAGGTTCTTCTTCTTTGTGATATCCATTTTGATTGGGTTAGGTTCATTCTACAAAGGATTGAGCATTGTAGGTCCTATATGAAGAAATCTTTATTTTTTCCATTTTTATTCAATTCATACTAGAATTGAATGGTATTAAATCCACTAAGAAGAAATTGGTCAAGGCACTAAAGCATGTTGACTCAACTGCTATCAGCTTGATGCATTACTACCAGGATGACAACAAGGAATATTGATACTTAGATATTGATGGTATTTGGGTCTATGAGGACAGAATTGTCGAGCCGATTCAGAGTTTGGCTGAGGTTGTTCACAAGTGGTATTAGGAGGTGTTGGATCAGATGGTGGTTGTTCAGATGGTTGAGATGCAGATGGTTGTGGTATTGTGAGTTGAGGTGTAGGGGCTGGTGAAATTTCAGCTTCAGATGATGAAGGTCGAAAATCTGAAAGGTTGAATTTTGAGCGAAGTGAAATTCTACGATTGATTTGGTCAGATGCTGATAGGTCAGAAAATGCAGGTTTGAGTGGATCAGGAATGTGTAAACAAGAGGGTGAATGAACTTCTGATTCAGAATCAAATGATTCAGTGGAGTGGCATGAGGTGGATGACAAGACAACCATGGTTGCAAGTGGTTCCAAATCAAGAATGTCATTTGAAGGTTCTGGAACAGATAACGGTTGTTCTATTATTGAGGGATGTTTAGATGGTGTTGGTTGGGGAGGTTCATATGAAATGGGTTGAGATTGATGTTCTGGTGATTGTTGTTGTTGTTCTGGTTGTAGTTGTTGTTGTTGTTGAGGTTCTGGTTGAGGTGGTTCTTGTTGTTGATGTTCTGGTTGAGATTGTGTTTTTGTTTGAGGATTGTTCAAATGAAGTTTGTACAAAAGATGGTTGAGAATGTGTAGTTTGAGATGGAGAGGGTTCAGATGTATGAATTCCAGATGATGGTGGTACAGATGATTGTGGTCTAGAAGGTGATGGAGGAGGGGAAGGTAATGGAGAGTGAATGGTTGGTGTTGGATTAGATGTTAATACCTGTTTGATAGTTTCTCTTATGTCTTCCAGACTTGCTTCTGGAGGAGTTGGTTTCACTTTCTTTGTCTTCTGAGGCTTAGCACCAGCTTGAGAGGCTTTTCTCTTAGGCTGAGCCTCAGATCCTTCTTCAGCAATCTTCTTTGAACGCCTTTCTCTAAGAAGATTAGGCAGAACTTCTCCTTCCTTCTGGACGATGTTCACAGGCAGAGGAACACCATTTAACAGACAATCAGCTATGTAGGATAAAATGATCTCCCTTGGTTCGTTAGCACTGAACATTGGAAAATCTTCAACAGGAATCCTTTTGTTGCTGACATCCTTAGTAGCAATTTTCTTAGGTTTGCTGGCAAGCTCTGTGATGACCTTCATCCTCTTCAGAGTATTGCCATTAATGACAGAACCTATGACATAGGACAGATCCTCTGTCAATCCAGTATCATATAGATATTTCACAAGACCATTCTCTGTTAGAATGTCTGATATCAGTCTACCCATAGGAATCTAATTCCTAACTTTTCCAGTTTTGACTCTTACTTCTTCTCTTGTTTCCTTTATATGATTCAGAATGTGACTAAATAGAAGATAAGGCAAGTCCACCTTCTTTCCCTTGCTCATACAGAACAAAAAGTAGAGTTGTTCAGCACTGACATAATCTGGGGAATTTGATGATTTTCTGTGAAAGATGGAACTCATGAAAATCTTGGCCCAGATCCTGTAGGCTGGCTTCAGTTCCCTTACTTTGCTAGTTGGTTCCCCAAAAATAGTACTTCTTGAAACACATCAGCAAGATCCACACGAGCAGATTGTAGACTGGTTTCACCATCAGTTTCAGAGTATCCAATAAGTTGTCTGATCAGCTTCTCAGTAATCACAATCTCCTTTCCAAGGATAGAAGAATGGATGAACTTAGGGCACACCTGAGCATGTATCCAGAATTCTTTCACCAAAGTTGGATAAACAGGACCCATAAGCCTGTCAAAATACTTTGTCCAACTCTGAGTCTGAATGGTTGAAGAAAGATTAAACCCATTTTCTTCAATGGACTCAAAGTCTACAAAACATTCACTCAGAACTTCCAGTTCTACAATTGGAGTGAGAAGAGTTCTCACAGGTTCCTTGTAAGCCTCAGCATTAGGAGAAGAACCAGCAGTGGTTGATTGCATCTGAACAGATGTTGATGAAGAAGATGCCATTGTTGTTCTTGAGTGAGAGGTTTTAGGTTTAGGGTTTAGATGAAGAGCAAAGAGACGACAGAAATGCATAAAAGGTTCGTGAGGTGAAAAGTGTGAAATGGTGTGATTTGTGATATTTATAGATAAAATCAGACACACAAACAGTCACATAGGCACGCTTCACATAGCATTAAATGAAAAAGTAAGAACATCATTGCACAACAATTATGATTCTGACAGATGGGGGAAAATCAAGAAAAATCAGATTTTCAAAGCAGTACCTTAAACGTTAATTCAGTAAAGTGCACTCTACCTTTCCAGATTCTGAGCTACACGTGTTTGCTTGCTTGTGCTTCTGAAATCTCTTGAGAAATGAAACGTTAGCCAACATTCAGATCCTCTGAGCATTGTTAATTCAGATTTACACAAGTAAAATAATTCAAGAAAATAAATAAATTAACAGATGAAATACTTCAGAGCATTAAACATTTTGCATCTGAGAAGTTTGCCTCTGATAAATATTATTCTGGACAAAAATCCATACCAATATTTTTCAGAATAAACTTGAACCTATCTTCAGCAAGGGGTTTTGTAAAAATATCAGCCCATTGATGATCTGAATCAACAAAAGCTAAGTTTATAATACCCTTCTGAACATAGTCTCTGATGAAATGATGCTTAATTTCTATATGTTTTTCCTTAGAGTGTAAAATTGGATTTTTAGACAAACATATAGCAGAAGTATTATCACAGAAGATAGATACATTACTCTCAAAGATCTGATAGTCTTCTAACTGACTCTTCATCCAGAGCATCTGCGTGCTACATCCTGCAGCAGCAATGTATTCTGCCTCTGTTGTAGAAAGTGCAATTGTGGGTTGCTTCTTGCTGTACCATGAGATCAGATGACTTCCAAGGAACTGACAGCTTCCAGAAGTACTTTTACGCTCTACTCTGTCTCCAGCATAGTCAGCATCACAGAATCCAACTAATGTATATTCATCAGATCTTCTGTAACACAGACCCACGTTAGTAGTACCTTTCAGATACCTTAGAATCCTCTTAACAGCAGTTAAGTGAGATTCTCTAGGATCTGATTGGAATCTAGCACACAAGCATACACTGAACAAAATGTCAGGTCTAGAAGCAGTTAAGTAGAGAAGAGATCCTATCATACCTCTTTAGAGTTTCTGATCTACCTTTTTACTTACCTCTTCCTTACCAAGAGTACTTGTTAGATGCATAGGAGTCTTTGCCATCTTGCTATCAGTCATGTTAAACTTCTTCAGAAGCTCTTTAACATATTTGGTCTGATGAATGTATGTGCATTCTGGAGTCTGATTTACTTGAATTTCTAGAAAAAATCTAAGTTCTCCCATCATGCTCATTTCAAATTCAGCCTGCATAGACAAAGCAAACTCCTTTCCAAGCATAATATTGGTAGATCCAAAAATAATATCATCCACATAAATTTGACAAATTAATAAATCTTTCTTAGATGTTTTACAGAAAAGAGTTGTGTCCACTTTGCCTCTGATAAAATTCTTTTCCAGAAGAAAATTACTTAATCTTTCATACCAAGCTCTGGGAGCTTGTTTCAAACCATAAAGAGATTTTTTAAGTTTGAAAACATGATCTGGAAATTTATCACTTTCAAAACCAGGAGGTTGATGGACATAAAGTTCTTCTTCTATAATACCATTTAAGAAGGCACTCTTAACATCCATCTGGTAAATAGTGATGTTATGTTGTGCAGCAAATGAAATAAGAAGGTGTATAGATTCTAACCTTGCCACTGGAGCATAAGTTTCAGTGTAATCAATACCTTCTTATTGATTGTACCCTTGAGCTACCAGCCTTGCCTTGTTCCTTACAACTTCTCCTTGCTCATTTAATTTATTTCTGAATACCCACTTTGTTCCAATAATGTTGAACCCTTTTGGTCTAGGAACCAGATCCCACACATCATTTCTTGTAAATTGATTTAGCTCATCTTGCATTGCAAGTATCCAATCATTGTCACTCAGAGCCTCATCCACAGATGTTGGTTCAATAATAGAAACCAACCCAAGAAGTGATGTTCCAAATGATCTGATAAACGACCTTGTTCTTATAGGGTCATCTTTCTTCCCAATAATCATTTCTTATGGATGAGAAGCCTTGATTCTGGATGATCCTTTAACTGTTGGTTCTTCAGAAATATTCATGTTATTCATCTGAGCAGCTAGTGGAGTTGCATCTGGCGTAGCTTTTTCTGCCTCTGAGCCTTCAGAGTCTGTGAAGACTACTTCTCTATCTGCAGAACTTTCAAACTGCTTTGGCTTTTTAATGCCAAGCTTATCATCAAATCTAACATGTATAGATTCTTCCACAATCTGTGTTTCAGTATTGTATACTCTGTAGCCTTTTGAGCGTTCAGAATATCCAAGCATGAAACACTTTTGTGCTTTAGAATCAAACTTGTTAAGATTCTCTTTAGTGTTCAATATATAACAAATACATCCAAAAGGATGAAAATAAGCAATATTGGGCTTTCTGTTCCTCCATAATTCATAGGGAGTCTTTTCCAGAAGAGGTCTTACAGACACTCTGTTCTGAATGTAACGGGTTGTGTTGATTGCTTCTGCCCAAAAGTGCTTTGCCAGATTAGTCTCATTGATCATGGTTCTGGCTATTTCTTGCAGAGTTCTATTTTTCCTCTCTACAACTCCATTCTGTTGTGGAGTTCTAGGACAGGAAAAATCATGAGCAATGCCATTTTCATTAAAATATTTTTCAAAATATTTGTTTTCAAATTCACCACCATGATCACTTCTGACTTTTATAATTTTGAAATCTTTTTCATTCTGGACTTGTTTGCAGAAGTCAAAGAACACAGAATGTGACTCATCCTTGTGTTTTAAGAACTTTACCCATGTCCATCTACTATAGTCATCAACAATGACTAATACATACTTCTTGCCTTTGATGGATGCAGTTTTCATTGGTCCAAACAGATCAATATGAAGTAATTCTAATGGTCTGGAAGTAGAAACAACATTTTTTGATTTAAAAGAGGATTTTGAAAACTTCCATTTTTGACATGCTTCACAAAGAGCTTCTGAGGTGAACTTCAACATAGGAAGTCCTCTGACAAGATTAAGTTTATTAATCTGAGATATACGTCTCATATTAATATGCCTCAATCTTCTGTGCCAGACCCATTGCTCCTCATTAACAGACAAGAGGCATTTAACATTCTGAACCTTAAGTTCTGAAAGATTTATTTTATAAATGTTGTTCTTCCTCTTTCCACTAAATAGGATTGAGCCATCCTTTTGACTAATAACTTTACAACATTTTTTATTAAAGATTATGTCATAACCATTGTCACTTAATTGACTTATGGACAATAGATTATGCTTTAATCCTTCTACAAGTAAAACATTAGTAATAGAGGGAAGGTTACCATTTCCAATAGTGCCAGATCCAATGATCTTGCCCTTCTGATTCCCTCCAAATTTCACGTCACCTCCAGATCTAAGCTCCAGACTTTGGAACATAGACCTTTCTCTTGTCATATGTCGCGAGCATCCAGAGTCCAGGTACCATGACTGGCGTCCTGACCTTGCTGCTAAGAACAACTGCAACATGGATTATTTTACTCTTAGGTACCCAGATCTTCTTGGGTCCTTTTGAGTTAGTTGTTCTGAAGGTTCGTCTAAACTTCTGTTTTTCAACATAAGGTTTATTCTGACTAGCCTTAGATTTAAACACATGAATGTTCTTTTCAGAACGAGTGTGTTTAATATCATTCAAGTGACCAAATTTAAAATGGGAATATAAAGGAGTCTTTTTTATGATAATTTTATCAACAAGTTTTGGATTTAAATCCTTAGATTTATATCCAATTCCTTTTTTGTTATTTCTGCTAACTCCATAGATCATAGAAGCCATTTTGCTTCTGTCTATGCTTTTAGCAAGAAACTTCTGAAAGCTATAGTCATATTTTTCCAGAATATTTTTGCATTCAGACTCAGTTTTAGAATCAGAGTCTTGTTGAGCTAATTCAAAATCATTTTTAATTTTTAAATTTTTTTCATTTAGCTCAGCCACTTCTGATTTGAGAATATTATTCTCAGATACAAGATTGCTTTGATGCTCCTTGTATTTGAGCTTAATATTGTTATAACTCTTCAGAACTTATGATAACACTTTGATAAGTTCATCTTTAGTGAGTTTAGCCATTACCTCTTCAGCGTCAGAGTCAGATTCAGAGTTAGATTCAGATCCTGAAATTCCTTCCTCCTGATCTTCTATGTCTGCCATCAATGCTATGTTGGCATATTCCTCTTCTGACTCAGATTCAGATTTAGATGTATCTGAATCATCCCAGGTTGCCATTAGACCCTTCTTCTTCTTATCAAATTTTCTTTTAGGCTTTTCTTTCAAAAGCTTTGGACATTCATTTTTGTAATGCCCAGGTTCTTTACATTCGTAGCAGACAACCTCCTTTTTGCCAGATCTTCTGTGTCCAGAAGATTCTTTTCTTTGGTCAGACTTCCTGAAGTTTCTAAACTTCTTTCCTTTATGCTTCCAGAGTTTGTTTATTCTTCTGGACAGCATGGATAATTCATCTTCATCTTCAGATGAGGATTCTTCAGAGCTTTCCTCTATTACCTGCAACGCTTTAGCAGATTTATTAGATTTTAAGGCAATTGACTTACCTTTCTTTTGAGGCTCATCTTCCTCAAGTTCAATTTCATGGCTCCTCAGTGAGCTGATTAGTTCTTCCAAGGAAATCTGATTCAGATCTTTAGCCATTTTCAGCGCAGTCACCATAGGTCTCCATCTGGTAGGTAAGTTTCTGATGATCTTCTTCGCGTGATCAGCAGTAGAGTAACCTTTATCCAGAACCTTTAGTCCAGCTGTAAGTATTTGAAATCTGGAGAACATGGCTTCAACAGATTCATCTTCTTCCATCTTGAAAGCTTCATACTTCTGAATTAGAGCCAGAGCCTTGGTCTCTTTTACTTGAAGGTTTCCTTCATGAGTCATTTTCAAGGACTCAAACATGTCAAATGCAGTTTCTCTATTTGTGATCTTTTCATACTCAGAGTGAGATATTGCATTTAACAATATTGTTCTAGCCTTGTGGTGATTTCTAAACTCCTTCTTTTGGGCTTCTGTCATAGATTTTCTATCTACTTTCTTGCCATTCCCATCAATGGGATGAACATATCCATCTATGACCAAATCCCATAAATCAGCATCATAGCCCAGGAAGAAATTTCCAATCCTGTCTTTCCAGTAATCAAATTTTTCCCCATCAAACATAGGGGGTTTTGTACTGATTCTGTCTCTTTCTTCATATTTGTTGGATGTTGAAACATCAACCATAATAACAACCCAATATAAGTATCAAAGATTTTCTCACTGGATCTTTTCTGTCACTGTGAAGTGGTAGCACACACAGAACCGGAGCTCTGATGCCAACTGAAGGTGAGAAAATACTTAGAAGGGGGGGTTGAATAAGTATGAAGATAAAAACTTAGAAGTAAAAACTCAAGTATTTTTATCCTGGTTCGTTGAACTCAACTACTCCAGTTCACCCTTTCTAGAGTGATTTGCCTTTCTCAAACAAGGACTTAATCCACTATTTAATCAACTGATTACAATAGTAAGCACTAAGAACAACTGTTCAAAGTCTTCTCAAGAACTACTGATCCTAACTGGATCTTCTTAAGGTTCTCTTACAATCAAATGTAATAATAAATACAAGTGTTAAAATGCTTCTAATAAAGCTTTATCACAACTGTGATTTTTCACTTAAGATTAAGAACAAAAGAATAAACTCAGCAAAGAGAATAAGAATATTTTATGAGAGCTTGTGAGAGTTTCTGTCAAAGAATCGTCACTTGAAGAAGATGAGGAAGACTTGCTTTTATATGCACAGTAGTCCACAAAGTCTTGACTTTGGAGGCTGTGTATTGAATAGGCCTGAACCTTTTTGTATTCACATCACATGACCTTTCCTGGAAGTAGAATGCACAGAGAAATACTTTTGGTCTGTGTTCTAGTTTCAAGCATGAAAGAGGAAAGAGTCGTTGAGCCAAATCAAAGGATATGACTTTGAATTTCTTCTTCATCAAGTATTTCATTTCAGCAAAGTAACATCAGCGTCTGGTTAATCAGAGTCTTGGATGCCCATCAGATTTTACTGAATCAGAGTAATGCAGCAAGTGTGCTTTAGCGTGTAGTTCTATCAGAGCAGAGTTTTATGAATCAGATCCTCAGTACATGCAGCGTGTAGTACTCTCAAAGTCTTCTGAAAAACTGTGCTTCTTAACTCTCATACAAAGATCTTCAATGCTACAGAGTCTTCATATCTATTAGAGTCTTCTACTTCAGATTCTTCTGCAGCTTCTGCTTCAGATTCTTCTGTAGCTTCTGCTTCAGATCCTTTTGCAGACAGCGCTCAGATTCTTCTATAAGATTATTCTGACTCTTCAGAGCCTTCCATAGTTCCATGTTCAGATTATTTTGCTCTTAGATATATATATACTTTAATCATCTGCAACAAATATTCATGAACAAATTTTAGAGTATATAATTCTTTAATACAAAATTTCATAAGAGTTATCATCAAAACATAAAGATATTACTAAGAAACAATCTGTGTTCTTACACAAGTAACCTCATAACTAGGCAAGAGTAGATGACTAAGACCTCTATCTGATGTAGGTTCTTCTTCTTTGTGATATCCATTTTGATTGGGTTAGGTTCATTCTACAAAGGATTGAGCATTGTAGGTCCTATATGAAGAAATCTTTATTTTTTTCATTTTTATTCAATTCATACTAGAATTGAATGGTATTAAATCCACTAAGAAGAAATTGGTCAAGGCACTAAAGCATGCTGACTCAACTGCTATCAGCTTGATGCATTACTACCAGGATGATAACAAGGAATATTGATACTTAGATATTGATGGTATTTGGGTTTATGAGGACAGAATTGTCAAGCCGAAAAAGAAGAAAATAGTAAGTTTCACTGAAGTTGGTTCTTCGTCTGATGGGTTACTTTCTAATGATGCGGAAGTATACTTTGATGACTTGTTTCGTAAGATATTGGCGGATGATAATGTTTGTTAAGACCAGATTATGGGTCACATTGAGGTTGTAGCAAAGGAAACACAAGAAGGAAAAGAGAAGATGAAAGAAGAGATCAAAGTTAAGGTGAAAGCAAGCGAAGCGAGAGTCATTACTAAAGTAGACACTTTTAAAGGTGTTGTTTATCACATTAAGGGTATGTTTGGTTCAAATGAGGGAGAGGAGAGGGGAGGAATTTTAATGGAGGGAAGGGAATGAGAGGGGAGGTGACAAATTTCTTTTAATCAGATAAGTGTTTGGTTCAAAAGAGGGAAGGGGAGGGGAGGGGAGAGATTTTAATTAAAAATGTGTTTGGTTTAGGAGGGGAGGGGATGAATTTTATTAATAATTTACATTTTTATCCTTATGATCTTATACAGGTGATATGCTATTCATATGTGAAAAATTCATGCATACTTTTTATGATAATAAAAATTTTAATATTGAGTGACTAAAAAAATATTTATTTACCACATAACGTTAAAAAATTGAGTACACTTGATTCAGATTATAACTCTCTAATATAAATTAAACTATATGTTGATAACACGTTTAAATCGTGCTGAATCATCTAACAAAATAAATACATATAATAAATTATTATTAAATATTAATGTTTCAAAATGTTTAATAAAATGAATTAAAAAATGAATGGTTTAAAATTTGATATAAAAAAACATGATATGATACATAATAAAATTAGAATAAAAAACGAATGTAACTAAACATAATATTTTTAATTAAAAAAAAAGTGCAATGATTATGATTTTTATAAAGTACAAAAATTCTAAAATAATTTGAATGTAGATAACAATTATAATAAGATGATGGAAGCAATCGAAAAAATCACACAGAAGAAAGTAGTAACACAAAAGAAAACGAATAATTTTGAAATATTAAAATTAAACCGAAGATATTTTAGTAAATGTAATAATTTTTTTAATATCCAAACTCATATTCTCTCCCCTCCCCTCTAAATCCCTCCAAATTGGAGGGAAGCAAAAAGTGTGTTTTGGAGGGATTTTGCTCCCCTCCTTTATCCTCTTAAAATTTGAACCAAACATATTTAATTAAAAATCTTTCCTCGCTTCCCCTCCCCTCCATCTACCCCGAACCAAACACACCCTAAGAATTATGATTTTGTTTTCCAAGTTGGTCTTGAAGTTGTTGCTCCCACTTCTGATCCTACAATTGTTGTTCCCTCTTCTAATCCTTATTAATATGACTTACCATAATTTACCCATTTCATGCATTGCATAACATGAATTTTATATTTTTTTAATTATTGAGTATTTTTATACTATTTGATGTTGTTTGACATCGTTTTGATATTTTGTCTATGTACCTTGTGGCATGTTTAAGCCATGTTTTCTTGGTATCTATCTCTGTTTGACTTCTCTATGCTATATCTCTTTTATCTTTATTGTCATTAAATTGTGTTATTTGTGGTAATTAGTGTTGTATGTCATTTAGTTGCTACTTTAGTTAGCTAATGTATATTTCTATTTTTGACTTTATGTTATCATGGATTTAGTTGTTTGTGTTTTTTTCTCTTTTCTTTTTTGATATTTGTCAAAGGGGGAGAAAATACCTAGATATTATCGATATTCATGTGCATTAAGTGTTTAATGCAAGAGAAACATTAGAGCTTAAACAACATGTTGTACGCTCATCTATAGTGCGCTAAGGAAATTTACTAGATTCAAATTTTCATCAAATTCCAAATAAACGCTCAAATGAAATTGATCAACAATAATATTTCCAAAATTGCCAAACATTAAAAATAAAGGCAGACTAAAATTGCAGTCATGTTATCGTATGGTGTCGCTTTTTTTGTTGTTGATGTTTTTGTCAATTTATGTGTATGCTCACTTTTGATTATTCGTGTGTTTGTAATTTGCTCGTTATTTAACTATTTGTGTATTTGTAAGTCATTCACATTTGAGTTGTATTATGTTCGCTTTGGCTATTTAGCACCATGCCATTAAAACCCCTCACCATTCAATAAATTAGAGAGTTGATTCATGATTTTTTTCCTTGTTTTTTTTATCCTAACAAGTTATTTTTTTTCCCGTTCCATCAGGTGTTGCTCGAATCAAGGTGTTTAGTTGTTTGATTCGAATCATGTGTATTATATCACTCAAATCACATGAGTTGTGAAAATTATATTTTGCTTATATAATATTTGACTCGAGTCACAAGTTGAACTTAACTCGAATCACAAGGCAATGTGACTCGAATCACAAGGCAATGTGACTCGAATCATGGTTTGTGCTTGATTCAAATCACAACTTCAAAAATTCAATTTTCCACCTTAGATTTAAATAGTTATTCCTTTTGATCCAAACACAAGTGTAATGAGACATGAGTCATGAAGAAAGAATTTTAGTAATGATTCTTGTTCATGATGAAAGTCTTTGTGAAACCCTATGACAAACATGCCAATTTTTGTTTTCTCTTCTAGTGTGTCTATTCCCAGCACATTGGTTCTTTATCTTATTTGTAAAACAACTTCGTAAGTGTTAATCTATGATAAATTACATCTCTTATTTTTGTTACACTATGTGTGTAATTTGTTGTTGAGAGAAACATAAGAAAGGGTTTATTGTTCTTGTAATGATTCAAGTTTGATCAATCTCATGATAAACATCAATATTCAAGACCAATTTTATCAAGAAACTTGATAGAACCTTTTGCTTGTGTTCTTCATTCACCTGCATATAATCTCTTTTGAATTAGAGAGAGAGAGAGAGAGAGAGAGAGAGAGAGAGAGAGAGAGAGTGCGTGTGTGTGTGTGTGTGTGATTATTTTGCATTGTTCATTATCTTCAATTTTAGTCCTTATCCATAGTTGTTGACCTTCATCTCTAAATATTGAGTGCTTGAGTGAGACTATAGGTACATTAGGGTATATCTAATGTTTTTGTATGAAGAATGTAACACCCTTTTCTATCCCTCAAATATAATGGCAAATCAATCATATTTATCAGAGTAAAATATTGAACGCAATAAAATAATCTCCAAAAGGGTGCTCATTTCTCAAAAATTCAAATATAGTCAATGCTCCGTAAACAACGGGTTTTCCTAAAATTACTCAAAAGGCAGCGGAACTCAAAAAGGCAAAATCCAATGTTTTCCTTACGCCGCAAGGAAATCAACATAATAACAAGGTTTGACTCAAATACCCCAACCCGATGTTACACTATTAGAGCAAGACCCTCTAAGTCAACCACAATGGCCAACGACCCAAAAACTTCAAAAGTCCTCGACGGCATCCACGGCTAAACCTGGTCATCTGCACGTTACCCACGTGGAGGCAACATTCAAACAGGTAGGGTGAGTAAAACGATTCATAATAATAAATATATAAAATGGTGTCTTTTTCATATTCAATATCATCAAAATCATCAAGGAACATCAAAGGCCACAACATTATAAATTACACCAAAATGTTACATAAATGCAAATGTAACAAGACTCATGCATGTGGTACCAATCAACAAAATTCGATGGACATTGGGCCATCAACCCTCCATAGATCCACAACGGTAGGATCGATTCTACTTGAGAACCGGAGCAAAACAAAATACCTCACATCCGCACAATGGGACTGAAGCCACAAAAATCAAGGTTTTGAACCGAAGTTCGGATGCATATGAATGCATGATGCAAACGTCAATATCATCCTCATAATAAACTCATTAGGTGCATCATCATTCATCAAAATCATCATAATAATCATGTCATCATATAATCATTAAAACTCATGGAATCAACATCATAACTCATCATCATTACTCATAGGAATCATCATACAATCATGTATTAATCACATAGGAATCACAGTCATATCCTGGTAATTCATCAAGAAAATCACATCATCAAAGCATAAAAGTAGTACTGCACAAGTATACACACAAGTATTCGATAAATTATCCACCAATAATTTCACAACCAGCAGCAAACAGTGCAATAATTCATTAATAGAACATATACACAATTGACTTCCCAAACATATTAGATATAAAAATATTGGGCAATCAATTCTCTTATTTATACTATGTTATAGTCTTGTTCATTAGCTTTCCAACACTTTGAATGGAGATCAAAATGGACTTACGAATCAAAAGTTACATCCAAAACGATTTTGATCGGAAACATGAACAGTCATGACAAACATCATGCAGAATTTTCTGTGTCTTTCACTGTTGGAGGCCTTTCGGACCTCTGATTACGATTCCTTAAAAACCCAAACTCTCAAAAAATTACGACTCATCCAATACTGTAATTATCTCAAGTAAATTTACAATTTTAACACAATTAAACCATCTAATCGTCGTTTTAAGATTATGCCTAAAACCTTTAAAATTAATGGATATAGGTTCAATCCCGTATCATATTTACGTCTCCAATTCCTATAGTTTCTTACAAATACCTCACAGTCATTAGAGTTCTCACTATCCAATTACCCTACAGGGTTGAAACCTCAACGACAGATTTTGGCCACGAAGACCTACTTTCCCTCAAACCCAAATCGACCTCAAACCTATCAGACCATAAGTTCAAATCCTTATACGGTTAAAACCTTAATAATAGATTTTTGGTCACGAAGGCCTAATTTACTTTACTCTCAAATCATCCTCAAACCCCTTAAACCCTTAAATCAGTTTTAAATACATTGAATCACATATATGAATATTCACATTTTCGGTGATTTTCGGTGGTTGGTGTGAATATTGAGAATTATGGATTTTGGGTTATTTATATAAATAATAGTATATAATATGAATATATTGGTATTATTATTAATTTAAATAAATATAAGTGAATTAAGGGGAAAATGGACATTTGAGGAGGAGTTAGTGAGGGTGAAGTTGGAAAGCCCAATATTAAGGTCCAAAGTTAGGTTTAACAAAAAGGAATTTTGAGAGAATTAGGATTCATTCTTGTTAGACCATGAAAAGGGAAGAAATAGAGGTCATAGCTCTGAGGAAGAAGGTTGAGGCAAAATTTTCGCAAGGTTTCCAAGAATCAAAGAGAAAGACTTAGAATTTATTCATATTTAAATAAATTAAATAAATATTTCAAGAATTTGGGGTGTTACAAAGAATGTTGTTTGTAACAAGTGCATAGATTATTTCTTGAACGCAATTTGGATTGTATATTATCCATCAAGAAGAAGGTTTACTCCAAGTAAGAATTTGGCGAAGTCGAGTACAAATTATTCGTAAGGCGGAGTTGGAAGTTGTCCAACTTTTATAAAGTTGTGTAAAGATTGTTCGTAAACAAAATTAGGAGTTATATGATTCACGCTTGGCTATGGAAATCACTAAGAAAATAAACTGGTGGGATCAGGAGTGATAGCCACAAACAAAGACTTGGAGCATAATTATTGTGGATAGAAAGGTTATTGGATCAAGATCATTAATGATATTGTGTTTGTTAGCAGTTTGAGTATATGCATCAACAGGGGAAATTATTGTGTGATATTTTATCGTAATCAAAATACTTGTATCAAACTTATCAAAATAATGGAATATCATGATTATTTCCTAATGTTTTTTTAACACTATTGAAGAGTAGAGTAGGCAAATCGAGGACGAAGGCCGAACCACTATATATCTTTGTGTACTTTTCTCTATTCCCTTATCTCTTTTAATATTCTATATTTATTACTATGGCTATTGCATTTTTGCATTTTTGCATCATTTGTATTATATTTGTGTTAGATCTTGCTTATAACAATTTAATGTGTAAGCTTAGGCCTCTGATGCATTAAACATATTGAATCATCATAAATCAAATTATATCTTGAATGAATTTCTATGTAAAATGTTTTTAAATCGCTTTTTTTAAAGTTGTTTTAGTTGTCTTGTAATTGACTTACATTAGATAGAATCATGTCCTTAGTGATGTCTTATAATGATTTTGTTATATTAATTCATTGAGATGCTTCCAAACTCTCTTATGGTGTATTTTTCTTTCAGGTATTTTAAAATCTCTGATTTCGTTTTATGAGATCTAAAATATTTTTTAAATTGTTTACTTGGAGAAATTTATATTTGAACCTTGCTTCTAGACTTATTTGTGTCTATATTCTCATCCAATAATTAACTGAGGAAATTAGAAATTAGTGGGATAAAATTAAAACTGAATATTAATTTAGTGCAACAACTTAAGTATAAAAAATACTTTATTATCCAAAAATTATTTAATTTATATTAGAGGTAAATAAAATAGTTTTATGAAGGGTACCAGGTTAGATTCCCTCATGGTACACATTGAAATTTAATTTTTAGATGTAAATAAAATTACTTAGGTCAGCTGACGACAACTGACTTCTTAAGTCAGTTAGTAAACACAAGCGACTTAAAATAGTTAATGCAAATTATATTTTTTTATTTAATCTTTGTTAAGTCGGTTTTAAATGCACCCGACGTAACTAAATTATAAATATTTATAAAACATTCATTGTGTTGCTTCTTAAGTCAGGTGGCAGGTGAACTGACTTAATAACATCTGCTAAAAAGATATTTTTTTACTAGTGCTAAAAATCACCATAATGAAATATATTAATAAAAATAAAATAAAAAACATACAAAATAACTTTGAGGGCACTAAATCAAAATCTAAGGTATAATAACCCTTTTGTCTCATTATAAATCTGACTAGGAATACAATGAGATCCCTATGAGGATAGAGGATACTTAGAGGCCTTAGTAAGTTTATAACAATTTGTAGTGGTTAGGATATGCCCACGACAGCGAAAAGCTTTGTACAATAGTTTTAGAGGATTTGCTCACGTGAGGTGAGAGACTCTGTTTATAAACATCATACTTTGGGTGTTATACATAAGTTGTGATCTCTCTTCTCCCATAGGGAAAAGGTAATTATAGAGGCTTGAGACCTAGGGTTTTCTTGTGAAGGGTTATCATACACTCAGTTAATGGTGGACCGTTGAACCCTTATTTTCTAGGAAAAAGTGGATCAGTTATTGACTCTGATTTCTCTCTACTCAAGAAACATCTTTTCCTATATTTTTCCATATCTGGGACGAGAGGAGGGAAGTTGAGGCGAGGCAATACCTCATTGAGGGGGGGCATATTATCGCTGCCCCTCCTTAGGGGTGTAAGGCTCCCGCCCTTGCTAAGTCTTTTACAAATATAACACTACAACATTCGTTCCAAAGTAACAAGCTTCTCAGAAAACATGCACATTATGGGGAAGTATGATCTTATATCCTGCATAATTATGTCTCCATGTGTTTATATTTCATCATGTAACTCATCCATTTTACATGAATAATTATTTATGTCATATGTGTTAGGGGTGGAAAAACGAGTCCGGCCTGTTGGGCATGCTCGCTTTACTCGCACATTAATGCAGGGAGGGCCAATGGTTTAAGCATTCACCCTCTAATATGTTTGTCCCACTCGCCCCATTTTTTACGAGCTTTTGCAGGAGCGAGCACTAACATAATTTTAAGCATTTTTAGGCTTAAAAAGTGCAATGCCCGCAGGCCCTGATGGGTCATCATGAGGGAGAAGCATTCACATTAGGCCAAACACTCGTATAAAGACCAAAAACTCACCCAAACAAGTAACAAAGAGACCACATATTCAGCAAAAACCTTAAGGTGATAGGTGTATGAGTCCTTTTACTTATAAAGTGCTCAACCTCCATTTTTTTAATCAATGTGGGACTTATAAATCACACTTGTTTCTCAACACGAATCACATTTGTTTCTCAATACTATACCTTTAAGCGTGAATCCATCCACTATGTTCCCCCTTAAGATGAAGCTCTTTGAGAGACACCTTTATCTCGTCATGGGCACTTCAATGGAACATGCCGCCTGACCACCATGTCAAGAAGACTTTTGACACAAGAAGTTGGTTCCTTACTTAAACTAGACTCTGATACCACTGATGGGTCATCGTGAGGGGGAAGCATTCATAATGGGTCAAACACTCAGCTAAAGTTCAAAAACTTAAAACAAGTGAGAGAGACACCACATATTCACCCAAAACTTTAAGGTGATAGGTGCATGGGTCCTCTTACTTATAAAGTGCTCAACCTCCACTTTTCTAAGCAATGTGGGACTTAGAACTCACACTTGTTTCTCAACATGTCTGACCAACTCCTCCCGCACTTTAGTTCGGGGCGGGATAAGGTTTTCTGTCTGCACCCTCAACTATGTCCACCCCACCCTGCCTTGTTTTTTTGCAGGCTTTTGTGAGGCAAGCCTAAATGAGATGTACGTTCCTGTTTGCCACCCCTAATTTGTGTGTTGTTTTTCCCCCTCTTTTTTGACAATACCAAAAGGGAAAAATTATATTCCAAGGGAAGTAGACTATCGTCTCTTTATATGTGTAGAGGAGTTTAACCACTCCAAATTTTTATCTATTTTTTTTTTCTAATTTCTCACCTCTCCGAGAGATGCATTGTCATCATCAAAAAGTGGGAAAATATGGATCTGTGTTCTGCAAGTATAATTGTTAGTTAGTTTTGATGATGACAATTGTCAAACAACTGATGAAGTTGATAACTCCACAAGTCCAATGACTTTTTGAATGTTGATAACTATTTTTCAAGAGTTCTTTGTTAGAATTGCCAAAGGGGGGTTGATATCAATTGTCCAGTAATTTCTAATGATGACATTTGATTAAGAAGATTTATCAATCATCATCAACCAGATGATTCAAAGAACCAATTGAAATGTTAGTCAATTGTTGAATCAAACAAAGAATCTCATAATCTAATAGAGAAAGTGTGAAAACTTACTAGACTTCGCACATAACATCTTAAAGTGATCAATTTAAATCATAAGAGATAAAAAAAAAACTAATATATGAAAATAGAATTAGGAGTGTTTTAATTAATTAGAAAAATTATTCAATGCATAATTGATTAAAAATTTAGTCCAATTGATTAAAGTAAAAATAAAGACATTCTAATAGATTAAAAAACTATTAACAGATTAATTCATATTTCTTGAATTAATATTGCCGTCTTTGAAATATTCTTATGCCTTGACTTAATTTTATTTATTTTATAAATTTATTTTGCCTCGTAAGAAAACACATCCCACCTAAAACCCAAAAGGAGAAAAAAAATTGGCCTTTAATATAAACATTGCGTTCAAGAAATAAAAAATAAGATGGCATTGGATTAAAAGCAATGTAATAAATTAGAAGAAAAATCGTACGACAAAAAAAGACCAAGTCAAATACTATTTATGGAAATACAGTACTACACATTATAGACAATAATTGGAAACAGTTTCGTGTAAGCGAGCGTTTCAAAGACAACTCAACCGCTTCAAAACGCCACCGTTTCATGCGAAATTGATATCACACATTATAGACAATAATTGGAAACAGTTTCGTGTAAGCGAGCGTTTCAAAGACAACTCAACCGCTTCAAAACGCCACCGTTTCATGCGAAATAACGCCACCGTTTCATGCGAAATTGATATCAAAATGGAGATGCGGGGTATCGATCCCTGTACCTCTCGCATGCTAAGCGAGCGCTCTACCATCTGAGCTACATCCCCGTTTTGTTTTCATTATTCAAAAATCGTTTATGTTGTAAACATAGCAGTAGGTTTTTAAGAATGAAAAGTTCTGAAAGTGAAAAAACTACTATTGCTGTAAGTTACTTTACTACAACATGCTACTAGATTATAGAATAATTGTTTATTCACGAAATGACCCGTGGAAAACAGCCTCTATGCACGAGTTTGAATAATTGTGCTTGACCATGTTTAATTATTCTACTCATTTTGTCTCATACTACCTTGGATTCGTTTAACCATAACGGTGTGCAGGCCACATCAAACATAAAATGCTCCACCACCATGACTCTATCATTCACAAACCAACAAATTTCTAAGCACTTATTTTTTTTATCATTAGCTTTGTTTAATACACCTAAATGATGATTACAATGTCATCAATTTTGTGTAATTTGCTAAACCACCAACTCTTTAGGGCCACTTATTTGATTAGGTAACTAACCAAAGTTTTAAATATTTTTGTCTCTATAAAGTGGAATTTTATAAGTAATTTTCATTGTTTTCTAGTTCATACAAAATATTTCTGTTGGTTGTGTTTGCTAAAACTAAATTTATATACTAATTTTTAAATGTTTTTTTATATTTATTTAGAATTTTATATAAAATTAATTTATTAAAATTTCAAATTTTTAAAAAGTTTTAAATGTGAAATTTCATTTGATTTAATGAATTATTTATGTTCATTATATTTGTTAAGATGGTTCAATACTTCTAGATTTTAAAATAAAAAGCTTTAATGATAGCTCATGCCATCTTGCTTGAGAGAAAGATTAAAAAAGAAAACGAAACAGAAAATTAAATTTATTAATTGAAAAATGTTAATTACAAGATATATCTACAAGAGTATTAATACAAAATATTGTAACAGAATCTCACACTAAAGGCCAAATAAAGCTGAACCTAATAAAATAGACTACCAAACAATTCAATGGTATTATTAAGGCTAATGTCTCCCTTAAACTTGAATGGAGATTCTTCATATTAAGTTTGGTAACAATAGAGCTAAAAAGACCATTGTAAGGCGGTTTAGTAAAGATGTCGGCGACTTGTAACGATGATCCAATGTGCGTTAAGTGTATGATTTTTTGCTGCACTTTATCACAAATAATATGGCAGTCCATCTCGATATGTTTAGTGTGTTAGTGGAAAATTGGATTGTTGGCCATGTGAATGACAAATAAGTTATCTCAGAAGATGTTGATGGGTTGGTTGTGTTGAATCTGAAGGTCTTGTAGAAGGTACAACAATCATTGAGCCTTGCAAGTGGCATTGGAAAGTGCACGATATTCAGGTTCAGACGATGATCTGGAGACAATGTGTTGTTTCTTACTCTTCCAGCATATCAAGGATGTTTCAAGGTACAAACAAAAGCCCATTGTTGACCATCTTGTTGCATCACACGCTCCCCAATCAGAATCTGTAAAACCACTCAAAATTATTGAATAAATTTGAAACACGAAACCTTTTGCTGTTTTGGTTTTGATGTAATGCAATTATGTAAGATCCGAACAACAACTTGAAAATGATCTTTAGTAGGTTTGGAAAGGAATTGGCTTAACATGAAAACATCATAACTAATGTCAGGATGAGTGTGAATTAAATATAATAGCTTTCTAATTAAGCTACGAAAAGAAGTTGGGTTAGATAAAAGAGGATAAGTCGAGTCCGAAACAATTTTGTGGCTAGGATCCATAGGAGTCATAGAAGGTTTTGCCCCAAGCAAGCATGCTTCTTGAAGAAGATCCAAACTATATTTTTGTTGGCAAATAGATATGCTAGTTGGTGATCTAGAAACTTCAAAGCCTATGAACTATTTCAAGTTGCCTAGATCATTGATGCTGAATTTTAAATCTAAAAGTTGCTTCAGAGAAGAAATGTTAATCATGTTATTACCAGCTACCATAAGATCATCAACATAAACCAAAATAGTAGTGAAGAAAGTGGAAGTAATAAATGTAAAAAGAGATTAATCATATTTGGATTGAACATAACCCAAATATGTAAGGGCAGAAGTTAACTTGTTATTCCATTCTCTACTAGTCAGTTTTAATCCATAAATAGAACAATTTAATTTACAAACAAGGTTATTATTTGAAACTTGTAATCTAAGAGGAAGTTTCATATAAACATCTTCGTCTAAATCACAGTGTAAAAAAACTGTGTTTATGTCTAACTGATGTAAAAACCAATTATGGGTGGCAGTTATATATTAAAGAAGACATATATTGTCATTTTAACAACGAGACTAAAGGTTTCAAGATAATCAGTGCCCTTTGTTTGGTTAAAACCCTTGGCAACAATTCGGGCTTTGTACTGTTCAATGGTACCATTGGACATAAATTTAATTTTGAAAATCCATTTAAAACCTATGGGTTTTTTGTTGGGGGGGGGGGGGGGGGGGGGGGGGGAGAGGGACTAAGTCCCAAGTATTGTTATCATTTAAAGCTTGAAGTTCATTTTGGATAGCTTGTTTCCAATTCGGATCGGAAACAAATTGTCACGGTGAGAATCAGATATCAAGCTATTATTAACTTGAATTACAAATCATAATTTACCATCAATCTTTAATTTATTCAAGGGAATGAAAAAGAATGAATAACCCATAAATATGCAATGCAATGCAAAGGAAAAGAGAATCTAAGGTTCGGATGTTGGTTATACTAAGGAAAGATGTTAACACCCTAAGTATCTGTAGTACTTTACAAGAACCTCTTGTTTTATTGTGTTATTTGTTATTTGTTTGCTAAAGGGTGAAAAGGTAAAAGGAGACCTAAGGTGTTATTTATAAGTATGCTCGCCAAGACATCACATCTCGTGCCTACATATCTTGACGGGAATGAAATCAGACCATTCGTAGTTCCCCTCAATAAGGGTGAGTAACTCTTGACTACGGTCAAGGTTCAAGGGGAAAAGGTAAGTGTCTATGGTAGAACACCTACATAGAGTTAAGAAACTCTAAATCTAAGGTTAGGTCGAAATGGAAGTAAGTATTTTTATTAAGGTTTCAGAAACAAATTAGAAATATGATTAAAGTATTTTTGTATTTTTGAGAAAAGAAAGAGATTTTAGTTTTAAGAAAAGAAATACTCGATAAAAGATCGAGGTTTGAATTTGCGTGATAGTGATTGCAAAAGGCAACCGACTTATGAGGGAAGTAACCACTTGATGTTGGATCAAGGGTTTGAGAAAAAGTTAGGTCGATTCCTAACCCCTAAGGGTGCTCTTAGTAAACGAAACCACAACCAAAGAAAAGGTGCAAATGTGTGCATGAGGTTGATGGTGATCCTAAAAAGCAGTCGACTTACAAGTTAGGGTATGACTTGATATATGAATCAAAAATGTTTTGGATTTGGTTGATGGTGATCGTAGAAATAATCGACTTACAAAGATGTTTTAAAAAAGAGCTCGATATTGAATCGAGAATTAGTATAAAAATGATTTGAGCGTGTAAGTGAGAGATGGATAAAATATTAAAATACAATCAAGATGAAAGCAATAAAATTATTACACTTAATGAGAACTGGGTACATTTTGTCGGATGAGGATGAAATAAAAAGATTATAAGTAAACCCAATTAAAGAAATAAGCGCAAGTACGAAAATAAAATGAGCTTGTTGATTTTGACTTGAGAAAAAGTGTCTCGACGTTGGATCGAGTATTTATTGTTTTTTGTTCTTCTTTTTTTTAAAAAAAGTTGATTTTATGTTTTTTGTTGTATTTTATCTATTATTCAATTAATTATTTTTTTCTAACTAATGAAAAATAAAATCAATAAATATAATTAAATAATCACAAAAAAACAATAAATAATAAAATTAGACAATCCATAAATCTATATAAACAAAGTAAAAATAATCAATCACAAACATTAAGATAAAATGCTTGATTTTTTTTTAAAAATTTTATCATTTTTTTTATTTGAAAAAAAAAATTGTTTTGATAAAAAGAGAAAAAAAGATTTTTAAACACCTAACATACTGATAAAAAGATTTTTAAGAACTAAAACATACAAAATCAATAAAAAGTTTTTATGAACATAAAACGAAAAGAATAAGAAAAATCTACCACAAACAGAGGCTGAACGGTGCCGAAAGTGTGCATGATTGCAGATGTTTCAGTTTGTTATGTAGAGACTTTCATGGTACTTTGTGGATTCGTTATGAGCTTGAAAGGAAAACGACGTTGTTGTTGTTATTCATGAGCTTGTGTAAATATGAAGTATGACCTCTCTTTTATTTATTTATTTATTTTGTTTTAACATGAAAGAGAGAAAGAGCAATGAGAGGACAAATGTTTCTTTTGTTGTCTTTTTTTGTGTCCCTATTTGTTTTTTCTAATGCATATATATAGGACTAGAAAATAGACAAGAATGATAATAACAATTAACACAATGTTTTTTTTAATTATTTTTTTTATAGTAAGACAAGAATTAAAAGAATTAAAAGTTATGTTTTTTTTTTGTTGTGTTTTTATGATAAGACAAGAATAAAAAGAATTAAAAATTATGTTTTTGTGGTTTTTAAAAAGAAAATATTAATAAGCAAATTAAAAATAAAATTAATTAATAAAAATAAAAATTTACATTAAATATATAATTAAATTTAAATAAATTAAATGATTATTTAAATAAAAATGATTAAAAAACGAAATAAAAAGTCAGGCAGAAAAGTGCTCAAAAATAAAATAAAATGAACACACCAAAATAATCAGCGCAAAATAAACATATTGGAAAAACATAACATTTGGTCAGATTTTGAAATAAATTTAGACCGATTTGTCTGTAAATCCAACAAATTTATTCTGATTGACATTCCAGACATTTTGCAAGATGAAGTGCATGATATGCTATGTAGATGATGCAAAATGAAATACAAAATCTTAGGGTAAAAAATTAGGATATGACAGATGCCCCTATTTAAGTTTCTTCTATCCGGAGATATGGAGATTGAAATCTTTGTCGGCGTGATAGGAGAGACTTAAATACGAATGTGCACAATTTTTGGCCCTAATATGTCACAAGATGCACATGATATGACATAAAATGATATGAATGCAAGATAGGGATCTGTAACGGAAAAGATGCCACAAGAGATAATTGTATACGGACAACGCTGAAACACAATTAAAGAATGGAAGACTCGATGAAGAACAACTTAGCAAAGCAAGACTCCACGGGGAAAAGATCCAACTCCGTCGGGGATGAGACTCAACTCCACTGGAAAAGAGATTACCAACTGACAATCATAAGGTATCTTAAACATATAGTGATGAACTTGTGACAGAATCATTTTAACAAAATCCACTTGGAGAACCTACTGTCAAGGTCAACTATGGGGATTTCAAGAGATATCAACTGGAGGAGTCTACTGTCGAGACTTAGGACCTCATTTGGGAATACCTTCTGCCAAGGTTTTACTGAAAAATATGTCAACTGTAAAAAATTTACTGAAAAATCTGCTGTCGAGATTAACCATGGAATTTGCTGCCGAGATTCTAAAAAGAAACAATTGTATGCTGAAGTTTAAAGAAGCATCAAAGTTAACTAGAGAATCTACTACCGAGATCCTGGAAACAGAGAAACATCTTCTATTGAAGTCTGCTGGAGATCTACTGCCGAGAATAACTAGAGAATTTACAAAATGAAATACCTTCTGCCGAGGTCTACTAGAAATCTTCTGTCGAGATTTACCACAGAATATGAAATATAGCTACCTTCTGCCGAGGTTTGCTGGACATTAATAAGAAACACTTGCTGTCGAGGTTTTGTTGAATGAAAGTAACTACTGATCACAGAGTAACTGACCAAAAGGAAAGGTGTAATACCTACTATTAAAACATATGATAGCCTAAGCAAAGGTAAACACAAAAGGAAATATGACCTACTACCAAACATGGTAGCCTAAGCAAAGGTATCGACAAAAAAGAGATAGACATACTACCTACTATCAAACATATGATAGCCTAAGCAAAGGTAATAAACTTGAAAGGAGAGATCACCTACTACCAATTATGTGGCAGCCTAAGCAAAGGTGTCTGACCAAAATAAAGGTGTATTACCTACTACCTACTATCAAAACATATGATAGCCTAAGCGAAGTTAATAGACTAACATAATCTTCCATGATCAGGGTATGATCCAACTTCTTCTTTAAATAAATGATCCATTTAGAAAGGGTGAATAAACCTCCCCAACACTTCAAGGTTGTATGCCATGAACAGGTCTTAGTTTCTTCTTTAATCAAGTATTCCACTTTAAAAGGGTAAAATAAAGAGAAACACTTGTAAAGTCTTCACCAAACTTCTCTGATGGATTTCCAGAGAGATGCCATTTGATGGATGATAAGTTGATAATCTTGATAAACTCATTGGGGACAGACAAACTGTCTTGAGGAAAATGCAGTTTGTCATCCAAATAGAAAACATGAGAACAAAACAAGCTGCTTAAATAAAGAGTTGCCGCTTGTTATCTGGGTATCAATTGCTGAGAAAATATTGTAACACTGCTAAAGAAATATTTTGTCTTCAACGGTGATCTTCAAACAGATTCTTCCTGGGGAGTCAAAGTGCAAATAAAATGCACGCTCAATCCAGGTTCAAAAGCCTAGAGATATCCAAAATTGTGATTGTCAAGGACCAAAGTTTAATTCAGGAAGTAACTAAAGAGAAACGGTAAAGCAAGACTCTACCCAATGAGGAATAAACTCAACTGAGGTTTATCTTATCCATAAATGGAAAAGAAAGCCAAATAAACTGTCTTCTACGAGGATCAAACTCAATGGAGAGATTAGAAATGTTGTGCTCTTTCTACCTAGGGCTAACGACTCTACTTGGAGGGAGAAGAAAAATCCAGTCACTTGGGGATAAACACGACCAAAGTGAACAAACAAACACAAAAATGCAAAATGCACATATTCCATGTATCCGTATGAATGAATGTATGTTATGCTTATGCTTATGCTGACAAAAAAAATAAGGAGAAGTAAACCGGAGATGAAATAAACATCTTGACACGGATACTCGGCTAATCTTCACAAGATAGAAGCACCACTGGGGTGAATGGAAAGCCACACGTAGAATCATAGTCTTGCTTCAAGACTTCAAACTTCTATAGGGAAAAGGGAACATTCCACTTAAGGATGAACATTATGACTTCACTTAGGGGACTGTCAAGATGAACCCTGCTACTCTGTTGGGGATGAGAAAGATCCATTGGGAATGGATCAAACTCATGATTAGAGAGACTTTATGGGGATAAAATAAATATCCACTACAAACTGAAGTAGTTTGGAAGGAAGTTGTAAATGAAGATGCTAGAGCTGAGGCCTCACAAGCGATAAAATAAATATCCACTTCAATAGGGAAGCTCGAATCAACGTTGCAAGCTGAAGATGTCAGATTTGAGACTTCATGGGGATGAAATAAACATCCATTTTGTCGAGGAAGATTGAAGTTGTAATAAATCCACTGAGGAGTGAAATAACATCCACTTAACTATGAAGGTTAAAGCCAAGGAAATTCACTGGCGTAGGCTTAGGTTACCAACTGGGGAATTCTTGCATCAATTATACCATAACCGCTTGAAGTAGAGATTCATCGGGGAGTTGTCATGACCACATAAAGTAGAGACTTACTGGGGACATGGGTGAAGAATGTTGTCAGAAGAAAGTAGTTCTGCATTGATGAACTGTGTGGTAGTCTCCATTTCGAACAACAGTTGTTGTGAATGGATAAAATAATCTTCAGTTTTCAAATGCCCCATATCACGTGGTTTATGAGAAGAAGTCATTCCAAAAGGATTTTACAGAAAACTTGGCATCCAAAATGTTCCAATGTCTTTAAACTCTCAGAGAAATTTATTGAATCTCGATGTAGCTGCCCCAGATTGATTGTACTCCATATAGCTGAAACTTCAAACTTTCCCCTTAGGGATGGTCGGAATGTGGAAGCAATAACTAGGAAACAACTTGCCCCTACTTAGAAGAGTCTTCAGGAAACATGCCCCTGGATATGATTATCCCTTTGAAATGATTCACCATTTATCATCAGAGTCTCAAGTCTCAGATGATTAAGATCATCATTGATGTTCGTATGCAAGCTTCTATGATATCAAGAAATGTTAGCAAGCAAAAAAAATGTTAATTCTGAAACTACTAATGCAACACACATGTTAGTCTTGAAGTTTTATTGAAAAGGCTACCGCAATAACTTGTGACCGAATCACTAGTTAGGTATGACATTGATTAATTTTACAAAGCCAGCGCAAATTTTGAGCTTAGCTCATAGGAGTCAAGAAACGCCATCTCATTGAGTATGCTTTCAAAATAAACCCTGCTTCAATTAGGTCTTTTGAGGGTTTTAACGTGGCTTGGTTCACAGTTTATGAAATAAAGGATATAAGGCTCAAATTTTATTTGTACCCACCTTTTCTTCGTGATGTTCTCTAATCCTATGTTCATCTAACTTGATGCGAGCACTCATCTCAAGGAGAGTTTCAACATGATTGAGGAGCCACTGATGGCTTCAGACACGACAGTCACTCACCTTTTTTCTTTTGGTATCTGACCACACGACTTTGTTCTTTGTTGAGGATTTTTCTTTGTAATCCTTTGTCTTTGCTTTTCACATTTTTTTACTCCCTAGCTTTTTCCTGGACCGGGTCTTTGGATTTGACTTTGAAGTCCAGCGGGATGCCCCAATTTTACCTAAATTTCCTTCATAGGTTTTGACTTAGCGGACTTTTTCTTCTTTTTTTTCTTCATTTTTTTGATTCAAGAACAAATCGTGTGACATTAAGTCGTTTTGACTTATTGAAAGGATAGAGACTTCCTCACTCCTTAATTATTCCTCGAGCACGAAATCCTTCCTCGATTTTTGAAACTCTATGATCGCTCACCTTTATCACAGGGTGGATATTCTGAGGATTTGACATATATTGCGAAAACCAGGAATCTCTTTCATCAACTTGAACAACCAGGTTATCTTGCACAGGCTGAGATCATGTAGGGGCATCTACTTAGGGAGCATTGTCGTCAGGAGGAATATCAAACATCAGATTAGTCATCAGTCTGAAGTCTAACATGGAATCCACCTTCTCTGTCCTCTCCATTATCCTTCAGTAACTACTTCAAACTCGGTTTGTATGTCAGGAGATCAGTTGAGTGACACAAGGACAAAAGGCCGAATGAGTTTTGTTTAGGGAAAAGTTGTATGCAAATGATGCAATGCTACATGATGTATGTTGTGCAAAATGCAAATGCATTTCAAGAAACTCAAAAGTTATGTTTGCAAACACCATAAAGTGGATGACATATTTTGATAACTGAAAATCCCATTAAAAATTTGAAGGATTACAAAATAGGGTACAACTTCCAAAATCCACGGTAAAACCTATGATGTTTGCAAGATAAGTTCCTTGAAAAAGGGTAAAAAAAAAGGTGCATGAATGCATGGAAGGATGAATGAATGTATGCACAAACACAGGTATTCACATATTTGAAGATCATGAGCATATAGCCATGATTTATCCATCCCAAAAGGTGTGTACTATGGGTTTATTTGTACATGTACAACAGATTCTACAAAAGTTCCCAAAGTCATTAGTCCATTTTTTAGATACTATCAATTTCCCAAATACTCGGTAGTTAATAATATTCTCAAGAGAACCTCTTTTGAGTGTAGTATCGCGTATCAACTATTTTAGGAATAGTTCCTCATAGTCACCGCACTACATCATAATAAGGCCAAAGTGAGGTTAGAGATAATTAAAGGTCCTCAATGTCACGGGCTCCTAGGTCAAAAGTAGTAATGTTTTCAGGAATATTCATTCAACAAATACTACTTCCAATAGGGCCTCAACTAAGTGGTGATTTCTCAAGTCAGCTTGGTCGAGAATCAACTTCCTATAAGTCTCCTTGAGTGTATCACCTTCCTATCATAAATGCACTTAAATCTGAGTATAGGACTTATCTCACCACACAAAGGTAACTGTAAGAACACAAATTGTTTCTTAGTAATATCTCTATGTTTTGATGATAACACTTATGAATTTTGTATTCAAGAATTATATACTCTAAATTTGTTCTAGACTGTTTGCTACAGGTACTAAAGAAAATATTCTTAAAGAGCAAATTTGGATCTGAACAATGATATTATGAAAGGCTTCAAAGGTTCAAGAGCATCTTAAATGAAGATCTGAATGTTGTCTCTAGAAGAATCTGAGTGCTGTCTACTGAAGATTCTGAAGCAGAAGCCTCTAAAGAATAGAAGACTCTGAGAGTTCAGAAGCTCAGTCATCAGAAGACTCTGAAGATACTGCGCTGCATAGTATTGAGAATCTGATATAGAAGACTCTGCTCTGACAGAACTACACGCTCAAGCACACAAGCTGCATATACTCTGATTCAGCATAATCTGAAGAACATCCCAAGACTCTGAAGATCCAGAAGATCTCTACTCTGGAGATTCTGGAGATCCAGACTCTGATGTTGATAGCTGAACTTACTTAGTGAAGAAGATTTGAATATGTCTGTTGGCATATCTCAACAGCTCTTTCCTCTTTTATGTTAGACACAAGATCACAGACAAAAAGGTTTTATCTGTGCATTCCATTCTAAGGAAATTTTCTGCAACGTGAAGACAAAAGGCATCAGGCTTTTTCAGCACAACCTCCAACGTAAAGACAAAAGGCACCAGGCTTTTTCAGCACAGCCTCCAACGTTGAGAAGACTTCATGGATCTAAGTGCCTATATAAAGAAGTCCACTCCATCTTCTTCATGTAACGTATTACTTGCAAAAATCACTCATCAAAGCAAATCTCTCAAAAGCTCTTATATTCTATTTGCTGTAACATTGTTCTTAAACTTAAGAGAAATATCACAGTTGTGATAATAGCTTTTTAGAAGCATTTTTACTCTTGTAATAGTTTTACATTGATTGTAAAAGGTTTCCTTAAGAGGATCCAGTTGGGATCAGTAGCTCTTGAGAAGACTAAGAACAGTTGTTCTTAGGTGTTACTATTGTAATCTGTTTGATTAAATAGTAGATTAAGTCCTTGACTGAGAAAGGAAAATCACTCTTGAGAGGGTGGACTGGAGTAGTTGAGTTCAACGAACTAGGATAAAAATAACTGTGTTTGAATCTTTGATTATTTGTCATACTTATTCAACCCCCCCTTCTAAGTATTTTCTCACCTTCAGTTGGCATCAGAGCTCCGGTTCTGCGTGTGCTACCACTTAACCGTGTCAGTAAAGGTCCAGTGAGAAAAGTTACTTTGATATATATTTGTTTGTCATTATGGGTGATGCTTCTACACCAAATTGTAACAAATATGAAGGGAATAGAATCAGCACAAAGCCTCCTATGTTTGATGGAGAGAAATTTGATTACTGGAAGGACAGGATAGAAAGTTTCTTCCTTGGTTATGATGCTGATTTGTGGGACTTGGTCATTGATGGCTATGAACATCCTACAAATGAGGATGGCAAGAAAATTGATAAAAAAATCAATGACAGAAGCCCAGAAGAAGGTTTTCAAAAATCACCATAAGGCTAGGACAATATTGCTTAATGCAATCTCTCATACTGAGTATGAAAAGATTACTAACAGAGAAACAGCTCATGGAATGTTTGAGTCACTTAAAATGACTCATGAGGGAAATTCTGAAGTGAAGGAGACCAAGGCTCTGGCGCTTATACAGAAGTATGAAGCGTTCAAAATGGAAGAATCTGAAAATATAGAAACTATGTTTTCTAGATTTCAGATCCTCACAACTGGTCTAAAAGTTCTGGACAAGGGATACTCAACATCAGATCATGTAAAGAAAATCATCAGAAGTCTACCTACCAGATGGAGACCAATGGTGACTGCCTTGAAGATGGCTAAAGATCTGAACAAGATCTCTTTAGAAGAACTCATCAGCTCACTGAGGAGCCATGAAATTGAGCTTGAGAAAGATGAACCTCAAAAGAAAGAGAAAGGTAAATCTATTGCTTTAAAATCTAATAAATCTGCTAAAGCTTTGCAGGTTATTGAAGAAAGCTCTGAAGGATCTTCTTCTGAAGAAGAAGATGAATTATCCATGTTGTCCAGAAGGATCAACAAACTCTGGAAGCATAAGGGAAAGAAGTTCAACAACTTCAGAAAATCTAATCATAGAAAGGAATCTTCTGGGCACAGAAGTTCTGGCAAGAAAGAAGTTGTATGCTATGAGTGCAAAGAACCTGGGCATTACAAGAATGATTGCCCCAAACTTCAAAGAGAAAAACCCAAGAAGAAGTTTGACAAAAAGAAGAAGGTTCTGATGGCAACATGGGATGACTCAGATGAATCTGAATCATCTTCTGAATCAGAAGAAGAATGTGCTAATGTTGCACTGATGGCCAGCATAGAAGATCAAGAGGAAGGAACTTTAGGATCTGAATCTGATTCTGAATCTGACTCTGACGCTGAAGAGGTAATGGCAAAACTTACTAAAGAAGAACTTATCAACGTGTTATCAGAAGTTCTGAAAAGCTATAACAATATCAAACTCAAATACAAGAAGCTGAAAAGCAGTCTTGAATCTGAGATTGATCTTCTGAAGACAGAACTTGTTGAGCAAAAAGAAATTAATCTGAAAATAAAAAATGACCTTGAAATAACTCAACAAGAATCTGAATATGAGACTAAGTCATGTGAAAACATTTTAGAAAAATATGACTCTAGCTTTCAGAGATTCCTTACTAAAAGCATAGACAGAAGCAAGATGGCTTCTATGATCTATGGTGTTAGTGGAACAACAGAAGAGGTATTGGATATGAATCTTCCTCTGGAAGTAATCCAAAATCTGTTGACAAACTCTTCATCAAGAAGACACCTCTGTACTCTCAATTTAAGTTTGGTCACTTAAATGACATTAAACACACAAGCTCTGAGAAGAATACTTATGTGTTTAAACCCAAGGCAAGTCAGAATAAACATTATGTTGAAAAATAGAAGTTTAGACAAACCTACAAACCAACTAACCCTAAAGGACCCAAGAAGATCTGGGTACCTAAGAGCAAAATAATCCCTGTTGCAGATGTTCTTAGCAGCAAGGTCAGGACACCAACCATGGTACCTGGACTCTGAATGCTCACGACACATGACAGGAGAAAGGTCTATGTTCCAAAGCCTGGAACTTAGATCTGGAGGTGAAGTGAAGTTTGGAGGGAACCAGAAAGGCAAGATCATTGGATCTGGCACTATTGGAAATGGTAAACTTCCCTCTATAACTAATGTTTTACTTGTTGAAGGCTTAAAGCATAACTTATTGTCCATAAGTCAATTAAGTGACAATGGTTATGATATTACCTTTAATCAAAAATGTTGTAAAGCTATTAGTCAGAAGGATGACTCTATCCTATTTAGTGGTAAGAGGAAAAACAAAATTTATAAAATAAATCTTTCAGAACTTAAAGTTCAGAATGTTAAATGCCTTTTGTCTGTTAATAAAGAGCAATGGGTCTGGCACAGAAGATTGGGGCATATTAATATGAGACGTATATCTAAGATTAATAAACTTAATCTTGTTAGAGGACTTCCTAATCTAAAGTTCACCTCAGATGCTCTTTGTGAAGCATGCCAAAAAGGGAAGTTTTCAAAATCATCTTTTAAATCAAAAAATGTTGTTTCTACTTCTAGACCACTAGAGTTACTTCATATTGATCTGTTTGGGCCAGTGAAAACTGCATCCATCAGAGGCAAGAAGTATGGATTAGTCATTGTTGATGACTATAGTAGATGGACATGGGTAAAGTTCTTAAAACACAAGGATGAGTCACATTCTGTGTTCTTTGACTTCTGCAAGCAAGTCCAGAATGAAAAAGATTTCAAAATTATAAAAGTCAGAAGTGATCATGGTGGTGAATTTGAAAATAAATATTTTGAAAAATATTTTTCTGAAAATGGCATTGCTCATGATTTTTCCTGTCCTAGAACTCCACAACAAAATGGGGTTGTAGAGAGGAAAAACAGAACTCTGCAAGAAATGGCCAGAACCATGATCAATGAGACAAATCTGGCAAAATACTTTTGGGCAGAAGCAATTAACACAGCTTGTTACATTCAGAACTGAGTGTTTGTAAGACCTCTTCTGAAAAAGACTCCCTATGAATTATGGAGGAACAGAAAGCCCAATATTTCATATTTTCATCCTTTTGGATGTACTTGTTATATGCTTAATACTAAAGAAAATCTGAACAAGTTTGATTCCAAAGCACAGAAGTGTTTCATGCTTGGATATTCTGAACGCTCTAAAGGCTACAGAGTATACAACACTGAGACACAGATTGTGGAAGAATCTATTCATGTCAGATTTGATGATAAGCTTAGCTCTGAAAAGCCAAAGCAGTTTGAAAATTCTGCAGATAGAGAAGTGATTCTCACAGACTCTGAAGGCTCAGAGGCAGAAAAGGCTAAAGAGAAGGAATCTAAAGCAACTTCAGATGTTATTCCCTTATCTTCTCAATTGGACAACTTACACATTTCTGAAAGATCAATTGTCAGAGGATCTTCTTCCAGAATCAAGGCATCTCACCCAGAAGATGTGATTATTGGAAAGAAAGATGATCCAATCAGGACAAGATCCTACCTCAGAACATCTGAATCTTCATTGTTTGGCTTAGTGTCAATAATTGAACCAACATCTGTGGATGAGGCTCTGAAAGATAATGAATGGATTATTGTCATGCAAGAAGAGCTAAATCAATTCACCAGAAATGAAGTTTGGGATCTGGTTCCTAGACCTAAAGGATTCAACGTTATAGGAACAAAATGGGTCTTCAGGAATAAGTTGAATGAAAAGGGAGAAGTTGAAAGGAATAAGGCAAGGCTGGTTGCTCAAGGTTACAGTCAGCAAGAAGGAATTGACTATACAGAGACTTATGCTCTTGTTGCCAGGTTAGAGTCTATACGTTTACTCATTTCTTTTGCTGCACAGAATAACATCACTCTATATTAGATGAATGTTAAAAGTGCCTTTCTTAATGCTATTATAGAAGAGGAAGTATATGTCCACCAACCTCCTGGTTTTGAAAGTGAAAACTTTCCAGATCATGTTTTTAAACTAAAGAAATCTCTTTATGGTTTAAAACAAGCTCCCAGAGCTTGGTATGAGAGGTTGAGCAATTTCCTTCTGGAGAAAAATTTTATCAGAGGAAAAGTGGATACAACTTTATTCTGTAAAACTCTTAAGAAAGATCTGTTGATTTGTCAAATATATGTAGATGATATTATTTTTGGATCAACAAATATTATGCTTGGAAAGGAGTTTGCTAAATGTATGCAGGCAGAGTTTGAGATGAGCATGATGGGAGAATTGAGATTCCTTTTGGGAATCCAAGTCAACCAGACTCCAGAGTGCACCTACATACATCAGACCAAATATGTTAAAGAGCTTTTGAAGAAGTTCAACATGGTTGATAGTAAGATGGAAAAGACTCCAATGCACCCTACAAGCACTCTTGGTAAGGAAGAGGTAAGTAAGAAGGTATATCAGAAACTTTACAGAGGTATGATAGGATCTCTTCTATACTTGACTTCTTCTAGACCTGATATTCTGTTTAGTGTCTGCTTATGTGCAAGATTCCAATCAGATCCTAGAGAATCACACTTAACAGCTGTTAAGAGGATTCTAAGGTATCTGAAAGGTACTACTAACATGGGTCTGTGTTACAGAAGATCTGATGAATTTTCATTAGTTGGATTCTGTGATGCTGATTATGCTAGAGACAGAGTTGAACGTAAAAGCACTTCTGAAAGCTGTCAGTTTCTTGGAAACCATCTGATCTCATGGTACAGCAAAAAGCAACCCACTATTGCACTATCAACTATAGAGGCAGAGTACATTGCTGCTGCTGGGTGTTGTACGCAGATGCTCTGGATGAGGAGTCAGTTAGAAGATTATCAGATCTATGAGAGTAATCTTTCTATCTTCTATGATAATACTTCTGCTATATGTTTGTCAAAAAATCCAATCTTACACTCTAAGGCTAAACATATAGAAATTAAACATCACTTCATCAGAGACTATGTTCAGAAGGGTGTAATAAATCTAGCTTTTGTTGATACAGATCATCAATGGGCTGATATTTTCACAAAACCCCTTGCTGAAGATAGGTTTAAGTTCATTCTGAAAAATATTTGTATGGATTTTTGTCCAGAGTAATATTCATCAGAGGCAATTTATCAAATGCAAAATGTTTAAAGATCTGAAGTATTTCATCTGATTATTTGATTCATTTATCTTTGATTGATTCATTTGTGTGAAACTCTGAACTAACAAACTCAGAAGATCTGAACGTTGGAAACGTTTCATTTCTTGAGAGACATCAGATGCACATACAAAACAAACACGTGTCACTCAGAATCTGAAAAGATGGAGTGCTCTACTGAATTGACGTGTGAGGTACTGCTTTGAAAATCTCATTTTTCTTGGATTTCCCCCCATTTGTCATATCTTTAAATTGAAATGATTATTTTCATTAAATGCTATGTGTAAACGTGCGTATATGTCTATTGATGTGCCCAATGTTTGATTTTTTTTGTTTTCTATAAATACCACCTATCACACCATTTTCACACTTTTCACACTCACTACACTTATGCGTTTTTGCTTACTCTTCAACCTCTACCAAAACCCTAAACCCAAATCAAAATCTTCATCTTCATCAATGGCTTCTTCATCAAATGCTGCTGAAATCTCCAACAAAAATATAATGTACAAGAAACCAGTACGCACTCTATTTACTCCAGTTGTGAATCTTGAGGTTTTGTGCGAGAGTTTCGTTGATCTTGAATCAATAGAAGAAAATGGGTTTGACCTAACAACTTCCATTAAAGCTCAAGGCTGGGAAAAGTATTTTGAGAGACTGATGGGTCCTGTGTACCCAACTCTTGTGAAGGAATTCTGGATTCACGCTCATGCTGGTCCTAAGTTCATTCACTCATCTGTCCTTGGGAAGGAGATAGTGATCACTGAGAAACTGATCAGGCAGCTGTTTAGTTATAAAGAATCTGATGGTGTTACAAACCTAGCCTCTTCACGTATTGATATGGCTAAGGTGTATGAAGAGATTATTGTAGCTGGAACACCAACAAGCAAGGTTAAAGATCTGAAACCTATCTATATGATCTGGGCAAAAATATTTATGAGTACAATCTTTCACAGAAAGTCAACCAACTCACCAGACTATGTGAGTACAGAGCATTTGTACTTCATGTACTGCATCAGCAAGAATATTAAGGTGGATCTGCCCTATCTAATTTTCAGTCATCTTCTGACTCATGTCAAAGAGACTAGAGAAGAGGTCAGAGCTAAAGCTGGGAAAGTTAGAACTTGGATACCTCTGGGAAGACTTATTTCAGACATCCTTACAGAGAATCAGTTGGTGAAGCATCTGACAGATGCAAAAACAACAGAGGATCTGTCCTACATCATTGGATCTGAGATAAACAGACTCACTCTGAAAAGAATGAAGATCATTTCAGAGCTGAATGGTAAACTAAGGAAAATAAACTCTGAGGAGGTAAATGGCAGAAGAATACCAATAGAAGATTTTCTAATGTTCAGCGCAGATGAACCAAAAGGTATTGTCTGGGCTTACATTGCAGATTGCCTGAAGAATGGAATTCCTCTACCTGCTAACCTTGTTCAGAAACAAGGAGAAGAATTGCCCAATCTGATGAAGGAAAGGCGTAGTAAGAGAAAAGTTGAAGAAGGCTCTGTTCAAAAGAAAAGGAAAGAATCTGAAGTTCCAAGGAAGAAGAAGAAAGGAGTAAAGAAAGCCAGAATCAATTCTAGGGATGCTACTCTGGAAGAGATAAGAGACACTATTCATCAGGTATTAACATCTGATCCTACCCCTGCTGTTCATTCACCCCTTTCATCACCTCAACTCTCTCCAACCCTTAGACATAGAACTTCTAAACCCCAACCATCTGCAAACCTTTCATCTGAACCACCTTTATCTCCCCTAGTACATTCACAACCATCTTCTGTACCAACAACCTCTGACCCCCAACCTCATACTACATCTGAACCCCCTCAACCTACTTCACCAGAAATTCCACAAACAGAAATTCTACAACCAGAAATTCCACAACCAGAAATTCCACAAACAGAAATTCTACAACCAGAAATTCCACAACCAAAAATTCCACAACCAGAAATTCCCCAACCAGATATAATCATCTCAGAACCAAACCAACCAGAGACTGTTCAAACTGAACACTCTGAACAACCAGCACCACCAGAAGATTCAAATCTTTCTGAAGATATTCTGGATATCCAACCCCTGAATCAATCCATTACCATTTCTTCAACATCTGTTCACTCAGAAGAATCTTCTGATAGTGAGTCATCTGATTTTGAATCATCTGATTTTGAACCAGAGTCTCTCAAACAAGCTCGTTCTGACATTGCTATGAAGGAACACGTTAACATTTCTATGTTTCATACTCCACCCAACTCCCCACCTCAGATAACCATCCCTCAACCATCTGAAACTCATCTATCTGAAACCCAAACCATCACTCAACCATTTGAAACCAATCTATCTGAAACACAAACCATTCCTCAACCATCTGAACCCCCTCAGTCTGACACCCAAACATCTCAACCAACACCACCTCAACCACAACCATCTGAACCTACACCATCTGAACCTACTCCTGTTAACACTCCTAATCCTAAACCCTCTGAACAGTCAGATCTAGGATCATGTGTTAATACTATGTTTGAAATATTCAAGAAGGAGATAGATTCTGAGTATGCTCGTGTTAAGTAAGTGTGCTTGTCAAGTTTGGATCCGGTTGTTTCAAATGCTGCTTGGAAACGTTTCATCTGGATGTTCAACAAAGCTGCTTTAAAAGTTAGAGCTAAATGTTCTAAGCTTGCAAAGACTCAGTTTGCAGAGTTAATCAAGATAACTCTGATGAACATGCCTCCTCCTCCTCCTGTGTTGCTTCTGGAAGTTGCTCCTCCAGAGGCTCCTGCATCTGAATTGGTTGAGCAAGCTTCTGAAGAGAACCAGTCTGAAGAGAACACTGCTTCTACTGCATCTGCTTCTTCTTCATCTGTGGTCACAGAGCTTGTGAATGATGTCAAGGAAATAAAAGATTGGATGGTAAAGCAAGAGAAGACAACTGATGAGATCAAGACCTGGATGTCTAAGCTAGAAGAGTCAACAGCCAAAATGACAGAGCTTCTGACCCTTATTGCCTCACGCCAGACTTAGTTTTATTTGATGTTTTTGCACATGTTATTGCTTCTGTTGTTTTCCTATTGTTGTGTTATGCTTTTTGACATCTATCTGTTCTTTTGTGACTCTGTTTGATTGTGAACTCTGATCTGTTTAAATGAACGTTGATGTTTTTGCTTCTATATGCTTCTTTTCTTCTGTATCTTTATGTCTTTAAAAATCTTTTTTATTATGACAAAAAGGGGGAGAAAAAGAGAATCTGATTGTTCAACCTATAAGCAATTACTAAAACTGAAATTCAGACATTTTATTAACTTACTTTGAATTTAAGTCTTTCAGATTACATTGATATATCTGACATAATTCATTGAAGTTACCCTGAGACTTTTCCAACCAGAACCTGATCTTCCAAAGCAAATCTGAGTATTCAATCAACTCTGATATCTTACTCTGATACCTTTACTCTGAAAGATAATTCAAGCAAGATGATAACCAGGCGCTCTGACTGAAGGAAGTCATAATTATCTGGCATCAAGATTTGATTTTGAAAGTCAAACCTCTTGCATCAGGCTCTGAATCTGAAATATACTTAATCAAAAAGGGAAGTGTTTTCTTCTATTAGAGTATTCATTTCAGGGGGAGATTATTAATCTCAGGGGGAGTTATAATTCATACTTTTTTATTGAACAAAATTTCTCATGTTTTGTCATCATCAAAAAGGGGGAGATTGTAAGAACACAGATTGTTTCTTAGTAATATCTCTATGTTTTGATGATAACACTTATGAATTTTATATTCAAAAATTATATACTCTAAATTTGTTCTAGACTGTTTGCTACAGGTACTAAAGAAAATATTCTTAAAGAGCAAATTTGGATCTAAACAATGATATTATGAAAGGCTTCAAAGGTTCAAGAGCATCTTAAATGAAGACCTGAACGCTGTCTCCAGAAGAATCTGAGTGCTGTCTACTGAAGATTCTGAAGCAGAAGCCTCTAAAGAATAGAATACTCTGAGAGTTCAGAAGCTCAGTCATCAGAAGACTCTGAAGATACTGCGCTGCATAGTATTGAGAATCTGATATAGAAGACTCTGCTCTGACAGAACTACACGCTCAAGCACACAAGCTGCATATACTCTAATTCAGCATAATCTGAAAAACATCCCAAGACTCTGAAGATCCAGAAGATCTCTACTCTGGAGATTCTGGAGATCCAGACTCTGATGTTGATAGCTGAACTTACATAGTGAAGAAGATTTGAATATGTCTGTTGGCATATCTCAACAGCTCTTTCCTCTTTTATGTTAGACACAAGATCACAGACAAAAAGGTTTTATCTGTGCATTCCATTCTAAGGAAAGTTTCTGCAACATGAAGACAAAAGGCATCAGACTTTTTTAGCACAGCCTCCAACGTAAAGATAAAAGGCACCAGGCTTTTTCAGCACAGCCTCCAACATTGAGAAGACTTCATGGATCTAAGTGCCTATATAAAGAAGTCCACTCCATCTTCTTCATGTAACGTATTACTTGCAAAAATCACTCATCAAAGAAAATCTCTCAAAAGCTCTTATATTCTATTTGCTATAACATTGTTCTTAAACTTAAGAGAAATATCACAGTTGTGATAATAGCTTTTTAGAAGCATTCTTACTCTTGTAATAGTTTTACATTGATTGTAAAAGGTTTCTTTAAGAGGATCCAGTTGGGATAAGTAGCTCTTGAGAAGACTAAGAACAGTTTTTCTTAGGTGTTACTATTGTAATCTGTTTGATTAAATAGTGGATTAAGTCCTTGACTGAGAAAGACAAATCACTCTTGAGAGGGTGGACTGGAGTAGTTGAGTTCAACGAACCAGGATAAAAATAACTGTGTTTGAATCTTTGATTATTTGTCATACTTATTCAACCTCCCCTTCTAAGTATTTTCTCACCTTCAGTAACAATCTAGGCAGATATAGACATACAAATATACAGATATGCAGATATACAACAAATAACACAAATCAAACAAGTTAGAAGAAACTCTCAAAGACTTCCTAGTGAAGTCACCATTTCTGTCACGGTGAGAATCAGATATCAAGCTATTAATTAACTTGAATAATAAATCATACTTCACCACGATCTTTAATTTATCCAAGGGAATGGAAAAGAACGAATAACCCATAAATATGCAATGCAATGCAAAGCAAAAGAGAATCTAAGGTTCAGAGATTGGTTATACTAAGGAAATGTATTAACACCCTAAGTATATGTAGTACTCTACAAGAACCTCTTGTTTTATTGTGTTATTTGTTATTTGTCTGTTAAAGAGTGAAAAGGTAAAGGGAGACCTAAGGTGTTATTTCTAAGTATGATCGTCAAGACGTCACATCTCGTGCCTACGTATCCTAACGGGAAAGGAATCAGAGCATTCGTAGTTCCCCTCAATAAGGGTGAGGAACTCTTGACTATGGTCAAGGTTCTAGGGGGAGAGGTAAGTGTCTATGACAGAACACCTACATAGAGTTAAGAAACTCTAAACCTAAGGTTAGGTCGAAAGGGAGGTAAGTGTTTTTATTAAGGTTTCTGAAATAGGTTAGAAATATGATTAAAGTATTTTTGTATTTTTGAGAAAAGAAAGAGATTTTAGTTTTAAGAAAAGAAATACTCGATAAAAGATCGAGGTTTGAATTTGCGTGATGGTGATTGCAAAAGGAAATCGACTTATCAGGGAAGTAACCACTTGGCGTTGGATCAAGGGTTTGAGAAAAAGTCAGGTCGATTCCTAGTCCCTAAGGGTGCTCCTAGTAAACGAAACCACAACTAAAGAAAAGATGCAAGTGTGTGCATGAGGTTGATGGCGATGCTAAAAAGCAATCGAATTATAAGTTAGGGTATGACTTGATATATGAATCAAGAATGTTTTGAGTTTGGTTGATGGCGATCGTAGAAACAATCGACTTACAAAGGTGTTTTAAAAAAGAGCTCGATATTGAATCGAAAATTAGTATGAAAATGGTTTGAGCGTGTAAGTGAGAGATGGATAAAACATTAAAATACAATCAAGATGGAAGCGATAAAATTATTACACTTAATGGGAACGGGGTATATTTTGTCGGATGGAGATGAATGAAAAGATTATAAGTAAACTCAATTAAAGAAATAAACGCAAGCACGAAAATAAAATGAGCTCGTTCGTTTTGACTTGAGAAAAAGTGTCTCGACGTTGGATCGAATATTTATTATTTTTTGTTCTTCTTTTTAAAAAAATTGATTTTATGTTTTTTTGTTGTATTTTATCTATTATTCAATTAATTACTTTTTCTAGCTAATGGAAAATAAATATAATTAAACAGTCACAAACAAAACAATAAATAATAAAATTAGACAACCCACATAAATCTATATAAACAAAGTAAAAGAAAAACAATCACAAACATTAAGATAAAATGCTTGTTATATTTTTTTTAAATTTTGTTTTTTTTTATTTTAAAAAAAAATTGTTTTGACAAAAAGAGAAAAAAAGATTTCTAAACACCTAACATATTTATAACAAGATTTCTAAAAACTAAAACATACAAAATCAATAAAAAGTTTTTATGAATATAAAACGAAAGGGATAAGAGAAAACTACCACAAATAGAGGCTGAACAATGCCGAAGGTGTGCATGATTGTGGATGTTCCGCTTTGTTATGTAGAGACTTTCATGGTACTTTTTGGATTTATTACGAGCTTGAAAGAAAAACGGCTTTATTGTTGTTATTCATGAACTTGTGTGAAGATGAAGTATGACCTTTTATTTATTTATTTTGTTTTAATATGAAAGAGAGAAAGAGCCGTGAGAGAACAAATATTTCTTTTGTTGTCTCTTTTTTGGTTGTTCCTCTTTGTTTTTTCTAATCCATATATATAGGACTAGAAAATAAACCAAAATTATAATAACAATTAACATAATATTTTTTTTGTTTTTTTATAATAAGACAAAAATAAAAAAAATTAAAATAATATATTTTTTAAATATTTTTTTTATGATAAAACAAAAATAAAAATAAAATAAAAAATTATGTTTTTTTATAATAAAACAAAAAATGGAGTCTGTCACTCCTAATTGACCTAGTTGTTATATAAGAGTATGTTTTTGCATCTAATGGAAACCTTGTAATCATATCTTTGAGAAATGAACCTTTGTACACACTTAAGCATCAATCACGGAATTGCTTAAGAAGTTTTTGCAGCCAAAGAAATTACACAGACTGCTTTTTCTAATTATACTACTAATTATGGCCAAAATCAACTATACCAAATTTCACATATTGCAATTGAAATTAATATATCTATAAGTGAGTTACCTCCAAGAATGTACTAGTATATAGTGGCAATTAACAAAGACTTATTGAATGGTGCATGATTGGTGTTGGTGCTTGAAACTTTTGCCGACACTCATTGGTGCTTAAGGGCAAGATCCGAACTTCTAGAACAAGATTATGACATAAAGAATTTTAACCTTTATTCCACTTAGCATTGATAATGATGTCCACTATTAGTAGATGACTGATCATATAATAATGTCTCAAATACGACCATCAAATACGATCATATGAACACAAAAGACTATCGACCATCATCAAGTATGATTCAAATTTTTTATGATAAAATTGTATATAAATAATGTCTCACAATATATTTGACATAATTAAATCATAATTAAAAATGACTCTTAATTATTTTATTGCGGTTGAATTAGTGGTATAAAATTCGGCATGTTCTAATCCATCACACTGATTAAACTATGAATCGGAGAGTGAAATAATATAATAAGATCATGGAAGCATAATTGTAATTAATTTGAAAAAAATAGATATGATTTGGCTAATTTATTGATTAGACCATTAAACTAATGAGTTTTTTAAATTAAAAGTTGATTTTTTAGATTGATTATAATTTTGATCTACTAACTTTTTTATTTAAATTTAGTGTTCTTGTTTTAATATTTGATTTTATTAATATTTATAATTATATTAGTTATTTATAATAGTGTTAAAATTATAAGAATGAAATTTTATCAAATTTTAAGAATTGAACATATAATTTTTTAAATCTATTAGGATTATAATTTTATTCATTATACTATAAATCTCTTTAATGTTTAATTTGGTCAAAGAGTTATATATTTTACAATTACAACAATTTTCTATGATATAATTCTCACTAAATTTATTTATTATTAATTATATAATAAAATAATATAATAAATTTTAAAAATTAAAAAATTAATTAAACAATATAATAATGCTATAAATTAATAAAAATTTTGAAAAAAATCATGTTATTAAATAAACACAAAATTATATTATTGTAAATTCTGCGGTACTACCAGTGATCTACTGATCTAATTAATTAGAGTTATTAAAATGGATCATCCGACTCTAAACGGGTTGATTCTGATGGACTCGAGCTTTTTAGGGTTGAGTAAAAAAAAACTGTTTTTAATATGAGTTCGAAAATTACTACCCGATCTCGGGTCTAGATGGGTTTTGGACTATCCGACCTTAACAAACTTTTTTTAATAAAAAAATTCAAATTAAAATACCATAATAATAATTATAAATAAATTAAAATTATATTATTTTAAACATAATACATTTTTAAGTACAAATTATCTTTTATAAATACTATAGTTTTTAAATATAATACATGTTTACATTGTATAAAATAATACTCAAATATTCAACATAAGTAAAACTAATAGAATATGAGAGAATAATATTGATTATATTAATATATAATATTAAAAGAGAAAAATTGAATAAAATAAAAATAAAATTTAGTAAAATAAAAAAAAATTAATGTGTTATTTTAAAGTAAAACAATATAAAAATTGATATAATTTTCTTAAAATTTATATTGATATATCCACAACTTATATGAACTATTTCTAATGAACTGAGAATTTTAAAGGTTTGGGCAAAAAAAAATTTTGAAAAATATAAACTATAATTTTAAGACTAAAATCTTATGATTTTTCGAGCCTTACATACCAGTTTTCATGTAGATGAGTTCATTTTAACATACCAACGAGTCAAAATTTTAAAATGACAGGCTTTATGGACTTCTACTAAATAGAATCCAAATTCCTTATTAATGTAGTAATACAACACGTATAGGACAAACCTTTTTCTTATGGGTACAAACTAGAGGACCATAAGTCAATTTTTAGAAGCATTGTTGAGGAAGAATCCTAAAAAAGAGGTCATAAGAAAAGGACAAGGAATGAAGCTTAGTACCAAGAAATGAATGGAAACACTAACTAATTGATGTATCATATGGTACTTGCTTTCATTCTTCTCATTTTTTTCCACTAACTTTTCTAGGAAATGAGAGAAAATTCTTTACTCTGATCTTAAGCAACTGAAAAATAAAAGTTGTTTATTCTAAGCAAGTTGGCAAAGTTTATAGATTATGGATGAAGTTTGGTTGGATCCTATTCTAGCAGAGTTTGTGAGGGAAATGATTGTAATTAATTTATTCTTCTTTTTAAGCTAAACAACAATTATTTTATCTTCTTTTATTTGTGTCATAGATTCCTGCAAATTTGGAATGAAATTAATTCTGGGGTCACTTAAAACAAAATCATATAGTAGTACTGAAAATGTAACTATATTTATACAAGTGTTTAATTTAGTCATAGTTCTGGTTAATCTTTTTTAAAGAATTTTAACGTGTATTAAATTATTTAAGAGTAAATTAAAATTCAAAAGCTTTCATTCAGTTATAAAATCTTTATCAACCACTATTTGCTGGCTAAAGTATGTCATGTTTTATAAACTTTTTTTTACCTACCTACCTTGTCCCTTTTTTAACACTAACTTGTTTTTTTTCTCAAGTAAAATATCATTATCTCTAATTTTACAATTTAATTTTTAATTTCCAATAAATAGATATTTTGTTACACACATAAAAATTTATAAACATTTTTTTATAATAAAATCATTGTTTGCCTAATTAATAAAAAATCAACTCATACACTTTTATAATGTAAACATAAATCACTATTTTTTAAATTTATTTTAATCAAAATTAATTTCACATAATATTTTTATATCACCCTACTCACTAAGTTTTATATTATAACCAAATTTTATTTTTTTAAATATATTAAATAACTAATGTATCTAATCAATATCAGATATATTAATTATTTAATATATTAAAAAATAAATATTATTTATAAAATGGAGAGAGTAAAAACAGGAATATTCTAATAATCCAATAGTTAATGAATTGCATGGGAGAACGAATCTTACACGTGATGGGAAGAGCTTATTTTAGAAGTTCAAAAAACAAAAGGCAGTAAAAATCTAAACTATGTCCTCACTGACAAACAGTACCAAGCACAACACTATCAGATCTACAATCTATTGGAACCACATTTATCAACATACATAACAACATAATAATATTAATAAATACATAAAAATAATAACCTTTTTAATTTTTTTTCTACCTCTTTTCTACCTTTTAAGTAACCCTTTTACTTTCTCATTCTCTTCTTTCTCTTTGAAGATTTTTCTGTGTGTTTGTGTGGATCATCACCACCAATCTCTTCTCTTCTTCTTCAAGCAACTCTCTTTCATAGCTTGTTAGCTTTGAAGACAATCCATGGCCCCACAATACTAGTTTCTCTCTCCTCACTCACTCTCTTCACTCAAGTTTTCATCTTCAAAAACCACAACTTTAACTCATAATAATATCTCTCACATTCACACCTTCAACCCCTTCCAATTTTCCAAAGGTACAAACTTTTCTCTTTTCCCATGATTTTTTTTCCATTTTAAGTAATGGGTTCTTGTGTTTTCTCATTTTTATTCACTGGAAGTGAGATTTCAAGGCTAAAAATGTAATTTTTATGATGTTTTTTTTCCCAAGGTTTTTGGGTGATGAATGAATTTCTCCTTCTCATAGAGTAAGCAGAGAGAGAAGATAAAAAAATGGTTGGTACTCCAATGAATGGAAGAAGACTCTCTTTTGGATTTGGAAATGGTGGACATGAACTTGGTCCTAGTAGTACTCCTCCAAGCAATGCTGGTTCTGATTATGGAAGCTTTGTGGATTTCACAAGAGATGATGTTGAGGCTTTGCTTAGTGAGAAATCCAAAAGGAAAGACAGATTTAATTACAAGGTTTGTGAGAGTTTGATCTTGTAATCTCGAGCGAATGAGTTCGAATTCAAATCGCCTTTCGAAAATAGTTGTTGTGCATTTAGTTTTATTGTGTTTGTTTTGGTTGTTTTAGGTTTGAGATCAAAGGGGATTTAATGTCATAATTTGTGTTTTTTTAGGAAAGATGTGAAAATATGATTGATTATATAAAAAGGCTTAAGGTTTGTATTAGATGGTTCCAAGACCTTGAGTTGAGCTACTCATTAGAGCAAGAGAAGTTGAAGAGTTCATTGGAATTGTCTCAACAAAAATGCATGGAAATAGGTAAAGATTATTATTGTTATAATTAGTTTTTGCCTTTTTTGTTTTTGGAAAATTCTTGGTAGAAACCGGGTATCCTCCGCGCGCATCTGCAGAGACTAATCCCTTGAGCCAAGAAGGACCACAATGCGCGGAAAAACTCTCCCTCAAGAAAATTTAACCCTGCTGCGTGTTCGAACTCAAGATCTCTGGTTAAGCTGGAAAATTCTCACTATTTGTGTGTACTAATGTTGTTTAATTAATTCATTTAAATTGCAGAGTTGCTGCTAAAAATCAAGGAAGAAGAACTGAATTCAATTATTACAGAAATGAGAAGAAATTGCACTTCTTTGCAAGAGAAATTAGTGAAGGAAGAAACAGATAAATCGGTGAGTATAATAAAATTTTCAATTTTTATGCAAAACACCATGAAAGGTTTATGCTAAACTTGTCATTTTAATTACATAAGGCTGCGATGGAATCTCTTGTTAAAGAGAGAGAGGCTAGGCTTGACTTTGAAAGGTCGCAAACTACGTTATCCGAAGATCTTGGTAGAGCTCAACGAGAGCTTCAAACTGCAAATCAGAAGGTATAATTAGCATAATCTCAATTCAATAAGTCGTCATGTCATGAAATTGTTATTAAAATGTATGTATTGATGAATTTCTGCAGATATCATCACTCAATGACATGTATAAGCGATTACAAGAGTATATAACGAGCTTGCAGCAATACAATGGAAAACTTCATTCCGAGCTTTCTTCGGTTGAAGGTGATCTCAAGCGTGTAGAGAAAGAGAAAGCGACTGTAGTGGAAAATCTTACCATGTTGAAGGGCCAGCTTACTTTGTCTATGGTGAATAAACTATGTTTTTTCAGAAAACCGTGTTTTTATTAGTATGCAAGTTAGAGGTTTTACGAAGTTTGATTGGTTGTTTTCATTAGGCTTCTCAAGAAGAGGCTACAAAACAGAAGGATGCTTTTGCGAGTGAAGTTACATCCCTTCGAAGCGAGCTGCAACAAGTGAGGGACGATCGAGATCGCCAAATATCTCAAGTGCAAACTTTGAGTACTGAAATAGTCAAGTTTAAAGATTCTTCAGAAAAGTCCAGTTCTGAACTGAACAGCTTGACCATGAAAACAAAGGAATTGGAGGTTGGTTTTTTATCGGGTTTCGTTTCGGTCACATCCTTTTTCCTATTACGTAGACATGAATGAGGCTATGCTTTTCCTGTGCAGACAAAATGTACTTTTCAAGATAATCATATATTGGAATTACAAGAGAAGCTAACAATTGCAGAGAACAAACTCGAGGTAACGTGGCATAAATTCTTTAAAAAAGATTGCCTCGTCGAACTTTATGATATAACTGTTTTTGTTCTTCATTTCAGGTTTGCGATATATCTGCTATTGAGACAAGAACAGAATTCGAAGGCCAACAGAAACTCGTAAATGAGTTACAAAGACGATTGGCTGATGCGGAATACAAACTTATAGAAGGGGAGAAGCTGCGGAAAGAATTACATAATACCATTTTGGTAACTCCCTGAGCCAACCAAAATTTGTCGATAAAAATTTACATTGAAGTAAAATCAATTCCTTAATAAGTTCTAATCTTCATTGACAGGAACTGAAAGGAAACATCCGAGTGTTCTGTAGAGTGCGGCCTTTGTTACCCGAGGAAGGTTGTAGTGCAGAAGGAAAGACTATATCATATCCTACCTCAATGGAAGCTTCCGGACGAGGCGTTGAATTGGCACAAAATGGTATATCTTGTGATGATGTGACTTCGTTCGTAAATTTTTGTTCTTCTGATTGATGTATGCTTGTTTTAGCTTATTCATTTAATTATGTTGCTGTTTTTAGGACAAAAACATTCTTTCACATTCGATAGAGTTTTCGCACCCGATGCGTCACAACAAGAAGTATTTACCGAAATTTCTCAGCTTGTGCAAAGTGCTCTTGATGGTTATAAGGTAATAAGTGCTCTTGATGAAAATAATTTGACTTTATTTCATATTTTGTTATAGAAATTTCTTATACATAAGTATTTATACGGTGAACACTTGTGTTATAAGGGCTTGTGCATGTTATCGATTTGGACGCATTCATTTTTTCCTCAAATGTTTCTCAAAATTTGAGACATTTTCTTTTCCAGGTTTGCATTTTCGCGTATGGTCAGACAGGTTCGGGGAAAACCTATACAATGATGGGTAGGCCTGGACATCCCGGTGAAAAAGGGTTGATACCACGTTCGCTCGAACAAATATTTCAAACTAAACAGTCTCAACAACCACAAGGATGGAAATACGAAATGCAGGTGATAACGATTTTTTTCCCTTCTAAACGTCTTAGTTCATCCATCATTACAATGTTTACATGTTCTTAAACATGATGTATAGATCTAATAAGGTTTTTCATTTGTAAAAATTTACAGGTGTCAATGTTGGAAATATACAATGAAACGGTTCGCGATTTGTTGTCTACAACAAATAAGTCCGCATCAGACGCAACTCGAGTAGAAAACGGTACTCCTGGGAAGCAATACACAATCAAACATGATGCCAGTGGAAATACACATGTTTCCGATCTTACAGTGGTTGATGTTCAGAGCGTAAAAGAGGTCGCATTTCTTTTAAACCAAGCTGCAAACAGCAGGTTATTACATCATATACTAGTTCTTCGTAATCTCTATATCGCATTTCTTAATCTGTTTTTGTTATGATCAAGATCACTTTGGTTTTGGATGGAAAATTTGACTATGTTTTTCTGTTTACTTCTATTTAGATCTGTGGGAAAAACTCAGATGAATGAACAATCTTCAAGAAGTCATTTCGTATTCACTCTTCGAATATACGGTGTAAATGAGGTTCGAATGTTCCTTCCAGCCTCAGTTTCTATCATAGGACTTGTTTGAATCGACTTATGCGTAAACATGCATATGCTATAAGCGCTTAATTAAGTTGTTTCGATCCATTTAATGCCGACCAAATCGCAACTTATTATCTCTTTGTTTTGCTAGAGCACTGACCAACAAGTACAAGGTATTCTAAACCTCATTGATCTTGCCGGGAGCGAACGTCTTTCAAGGAGCGGCTCAACCGGGGACCGATTAAAAGAAACTCAAGTGTGTAAAACTATATAATATTTTCGATTTTCATATAGTTCTACTTCTTTGATTTATAACAATCAAAACTTTCTTTCTCTTGTAATTAGGCAATAAACAAAAGTTTATCATCACTAAGCGATGTTATATTTGCCTTGGCCAAGAAGGAAGATCACATTCCATTCAGAAACTCAAAACTTACATACCTACTTCAGGTGATTTTTCTTTCTTACTAATCTTAAACATATATAAGCTAAGGTTCCGTTTGGATAAACAGCTTATAAATAAGCTATTTCTATTTTATTGAACAGCCTTGTCTAGGCGGAGACTCAAAGACATTAATGTTTGTAAACATCTCTCCTGACCAAGCTTCATCCGGAGAGTCGCTATGCTCACTCCGGTTCGCATCAAGAGTAAACGCTTGTGAAATCGGAACACCTCGTCGCACCACCACCAACAGTCGCCCAGCAGAATCTCGCCTGAGCTATTTCTAATCTCATAACAAGAAATCATGAATATATTGGTTAACCTATCTGAATAACTTAATTCTAAATTTCTAACATCATACATATAGTTTGTATAGTGAAGAAGTTACTAAGTACTACTCTGCATCTAGTTAAAGACATTCAAGTCTCATGTTCTTTTAGTCCCACTTGCAATTCTGCTTGTTGTATAATCATAATTTCATTCTACCTGCCCTATATTATGTTTATCAGTAAACTACTAGACTTATTTATCATGATTCATTTCGAAGAATTAATCAAACGGATGTTGAGAGGTATTGACACTGGCCTATTGTTCTCACCAGAAATCGAATTTGGTATTTCTTGAACTTCCGTTCTTTAGCAAGAGCTCGTTTACCGCTAGAGCAAAGTGCTTGGTTAACATTAATACATTATTTAATAAGTCAATTAATTTGGTCATACCTTGTGGTAAAGTGACAATTCTTGATATATATTAAAAAAACTATAATACTCTTATCCAAGTCAAATTTAATGTCTAAGTTTTGTGATATAAAAACACATACATTTGACAATTTGGTGAAATTCATGTATGCATAACATTTATCTATCTACAACAATGAAAAATGAAGAAAAAAAAGGTTTTATAATAAGAGCAAAAATAATACAACATAATCAAAATCATGTCAAATTGTTTTGTACATTATAGTCATCTTGTCCATGACATCTTTAAGCATGACTTCAGTTTCCTTATAGCATGCTTGTGTTTCTGCTAGATTCTTGTTCCTTGAAGCTTCTTCAAGCTGTAATCATAGCATTATAAACTCAATTCATTAATCAAACAATCTTCTATTAAGCAGTTTAGTTGGGAGTAGTTGGGAGTTGGTAGCTGTGTAGAGGCATTAAATCCGCGACGTTCATCTGTGTAACCGCAATTTAAACAATTCTATGTTATGGAGGGTAAAATTGAACATACCTTTTCAAAATTATCAAACAATTTGTTAGCCATGTCAGTTAGTTGTTGCTTATCATCAACCGGAGCAGCAGAGATAACCTTGTCAAAATCAAAGTAGATGAAAGTAGACTTGAGTCTTAGGTACCTCCTAACATAGTTGAGTGTGTCTTGTGCAATCAAATCCGCCATTGCAAGAAGATCAAACGAATATTTCTTGATCCTAAAAACACTTCCTTTCGCTCCAATATTTGCCATGTAGAGTTTCTTCTTAATGAAAGATCGTGTCCCCGTTTTCTCATTCGCAATATCTAACCAAATCATCATCATTCTCATCAAAACTAGACAAGACAACATAGTAAAAAAGACAACAACAAAAACCACTCATAATTGTTCCTATGACAAGTGAAACATAAACATAAAGCTTACTATTAGTGACAGTTGGTTCTGGAATAGGACCGTCAATCCAGAATCCATTATCCTTAGCTAGCGAAATCTTCTCATTGAATTGCCATGTAAGGACTAGAGAAACAAAGCTTATTGCAGCTGTTCTTCTTGTAGTGTGAATTGAGTTTGAGTCACATTCTGATGGATTTTTTGTTTTGCTTCCAAGAAATCCAAGAACTACTTGTCCTTTCCTAAGGGTTCTTTGTGCATTTGGAAGAAGGCATGTAATTGGAGTTAGAGTTTTAGAGACTCCATGCAAGTTTGTTAGAGGAGCCATATTGGTGCAGGAAGTTAAATGAGTTTGATTTTGAGAAATAAATATGTGGAAATAGTTGTTATATCCATTTGGGAAGTGCTAGTGCTATGGTGTCCACTGAGTGGCACTAGAATGGATATCATCATGAAGGATGGTTTTGTAATTTTGATTTTGAAGTTTATGGATTAGTTTACATAATGGGCTTAGTTTTGGGCCAGTTTTTGCATGTGTGGCAAGTGAATATTATATTTCTTGACAAAGAAACATAAACAAAAGAGAATTGCTCTTTTCATCCTAATGTGTGCTCTCCCACCACTGGTACTTTCCCACCACCGGGAAAAATCATAATTGTCCATAGCTTTCGGAGATGCATCTCCGAACACATTATTTTTAAGCCATTATTCAGATCATATTGTAGAGGCACCCTATTATACTAAAATTTAATTCAGAGATGCATTTCTATATAAATAAAAGGTACGTTCGAAGATACATCTCTGTAAACACCATTATTCAAAAATTAGTGGGTGGTCTGAAGATACATCTTCGGACGCTTTTGTTTCATATCCCACGCCAAACCCTTCCCTCTTCCTCCTTCTTCATTTTCTAAAAAGTTCTTAAAACAAATCATTTGAGCTATGCAACATTCAAGCTTCACATCCATTCATTCAAGCTTCTACCATTGAAGTTATTTCTCCTCCTTTCCACTATCTCAAACATTCAAGCTTATACTTCTCATCAATTTGATTTGATAAGTTTTTCAAAATGCTATCTCTTTTTATGTTTTGATTTGTAGTTAGTTGTTTAAGCAACATTAGTTGTTTTAGGTACATTAGATAGTAGTGTAAATGAAATTGGTAGCCTACAAAACAAGCATTGACATATTTTTGGAGGGTTAGGACAACAATGGTGTTTCTTCCATGGTTAAGAAACACAGGTTTGTCTGATGATGCATCTTCGAATTTTTCCAGAGTTATTTTTGGAGATGCATCTCTAGATTTGACTTAGGCTAAAATTTGATTGATTTTGTGGATTTGTCTTGATATGGTGTTTTTCTTTGTGTTGGTTTGTAACACATGTGCAATGACTACAAACAACCATGAAGCCAACCCTGACATAGTTAACCTTAGACGTGTGTCCCAAACCGCGTCGGTACGAAGTGAGAGGGGCCGTAGCCAAGACCGTGGGACCACTTGTTAATGATAAATTTTTTGATGGTTCACAACCATCTGGTTTGCAGCGCCCATTGAGGTTCCCAACCATCTAGTTATGCTTCTCGTAGCCGCCTCTCTCATGCATCCACTTCACGGGGCCACGAGTCCCTAGATGATGTAGTAGACCCTGAAGCTCAAAAGGAAGCCACTGTCATTTCCCCATTAGAGAGTTATCCATGAGGTCCATTTGACACCTCCTTACTTCATATATATGTAGACCATACTGCTAGGCATATTTGTGAAAAAGATGTATATATTCTTTTTCCAATACATATGTTTTCAACTAATTAAATCGATACTGAAAATGATATTTTCTTTTTCCAATAACGTACATGTTTGTATCGGTAAACGACAATCAGAAGATATTGGAGTTTAGGCAACCTACTGTTGCTTATTATTCCGGTCTTGCTGGTTTATGTTTTACTACACATGGGACTATATCCCACAACATGCAAATGACTTTTGCAGATAGGTGGAATTCAGATACTTCATCTTTCCTCCTTCCTAAATGTGAGATGAACGTCGCCTTGGATGACGTATCATGCCTCCTGCATCTCCCCATAAGCGAAAAACTACTGGGTCACAGAAGGATCGGTCGAGAGGAAGCCATCGATGTGTCCCAAACCGCGTCGGTACGACGTGAGAGGGCCGTAGTCAGGACCGTGGAGCCACTTTTTAATGATAACTTTTTTGATGGTTCATAACCATCTGGTTTGCAGCGCCGATTGAGATTCCCAACCATCTAGTTATGCTTCTTGTAGCCACCTCTCTCATGCCTCCACTTCACGGGGCCACGAGTCCTCAGATGATGCAGTAGATCCTGAAGCTTAAAAGGAACCGCTGCCCCATTAGAGAGTTATTCAAGAGTCATATTTGACACCTCTTTACTTCATCTCTATGCAGACCATACTGCTAGGCATGTTTGTGAAGGAGAAGTATATATTTTTTCTTTCACAATACATATGTTTTCAACTAATTAAATCGATACTGACAATGATATTTTATTTTTTCCAAGAACATACATGTTTGTATCGGTAAACAAAAATCGAAAGACATTGGAGTTGAGGCAACCTACTGTGCTTACTATTTCGGTCTTGTCGGTTTATGTTTTACTACATATGAGACCATATCCCACGACATGCAAACAAATTTTGCAGAGGTGGAATTTAGAGACTTCATCTTTCCTCCTTTCTAAAAGTGAGATGATTGTCACCTTGGATGATATATCATGCCTCCTGCATCTTCACATAAGCAGAAAACTAATGGGCCACAGAAGGATCAGTCGAGAGGAAGTCATCGATATGATAGTCACTCATTTAGGGGCTGACCCAACTGAGGCCTCTGAGGAGACAACTACCACAAGAGGTGCTCATGTAGGATTTTGTTTTTTTTGGAAAAGATTTGTAAAGAACACCTGCAGTGGGTTGTGGATGCCGAAGGTGGTGATATGTAGATTGAGCATCATCAGACTTATGCATTAAGGTATTACCTAGTATTCTTGGTTGACACTTCCATGTTTGTGGACAAAAGTGCAACATATGTCGATGTGTTCTAACTTCAGTACTTCATCGACTTAAATGTGATTCACAATTAAAACTGGGGAATCTCATGTTTGGTCCATCTGTACTCGAAGCTAAGTGAAGGCTGTCTTTGAAAGACAAATCAGATGACAAGGATCTGCACGTTGCTTATGATAATTTACTGATACTAGTATTTTCATAGTTCATTTGTTACACTTGTTATTAATATTGTATCTGAATCATTTTAAGGGATGGATTATCCCCCACTTCCATCACATCCTCAAATGGGAAGCTATGCCTACATACACTGAGAATTAGTCACATGTTGCCGAATTTCTTCTGTATAGGGGGAATAATGTGATCAATTCATTCAAAGTGCATATTGATCGTATTGTAATAGATGACATTGCCTTTTGACCATATGGGAGTCACCACGAGACGCGTCTATTTGACATAATTTCCTTATACATTGGATGGTTGGTATGTGGGTCATATCTTATGTATCCTTATTTTCCCAAGCGAGTGAATAAACAATTTTTCTATCTACAGATTATTCCAAGACCCCCCTATGAGTCCGCCCCTCCCACCATTGGGCACAAAAGTCTTGATGAGATACTTGACAATTTTGAGAGTCACATCGTACCATATGATTATTGCAGGGTACTAGCTCCTATAGAGTAGGCTCATGCAGACGACTACATGACATAGTTCTATAAGGTTTCACACCCTATCATGATATCATACGCTTCTGGAAGACCACATAGGTAAGCTAATCAAGAGGTACTCGAGGCTAGGGATGACCACACCAATGACGTATAGGCAGTATGTCGGTGTGTTATGGAGGGTAGAGCAGGTATAAAGGCATGATTTTTTGTGGAAGGTAGTTCTCAGTTGGCCCTCTTGGAGAGCATGATTGTCAAGTTACAGAGTGTCGTGCAGTATAAGCGGACGATGAGAAGGAACGAGGTTAGACATACCTAGTAGTTTATGTTTGAATCTATTATTCTTTTGTATTTTCAGACAAATGCTGTGTATGGTCTTGGCATATTGAATTAATGTATGCCTTTTTTACTTTTATTAAACTTTAATATATACTTGATTTAATTTTGATTTTACTTTAATATAACTTGGCATAAAAATTACAATGTTAAGACAATGGTGCTGCTCTGGAATGATTCAGAGAGATTTGCGGAGAGGCATCTTCAGAATAATTCCCCCTTGCCCCCAATACCTTTTAAAGGACTTTATGAGACATTTCAGGGATGCCACTCTGATCATACCCAAATAACATACAAAGATGTATCTCTAAATCATATTTTGATCAAATAGGGTGGATCTAAAAAAAATCAAAGTCTGGTGTGATTTGCAGGTGTGCTGATGCACTGGAGTTGATCTCCTGGTTGTGAGCAGGATGATGATCCTGTGTGTTTGATGTTTGCTGTTACTGATGTGTGTGTGTGTGTTCCTGGTTGGAACTTAGTAGTATCCTAGCTATTGGTGGTAGTGTGTGTTTCTGCAGGTTGCTTGCAGATTGTGTTTGGCTGTGCATCAGTTGAGGGGGAGTATCACAGGATGTTCCACAAAATGTTGTGACATCTGTAGTCTGAACTAGCATATGGTATTTTGTGTTGTGGAACAAGTGCTTTTCAGGATGTCAACCTAGATGCCTTGACAGTCTGGATGATTGTGTGTGAACAGATTGATCCTAAGTGGCTGATTATTGTCAAGAAGCTGATATGGTTAGTATGTGTGATTGAGAGTGTAGTTGAATCTGATTTAGTAGTATAACATGTGTGTTGAGTGGTAATATTAGCTAGTAGCTATCCTGCATGATTAGATGTGTGTTGTTAATTTTTTTGCTGCATATGTTCTCTGATATGGTGACAGATTGTTTTAGCCAAAATTTTGCCAAATGGGGAGTTTGTAGATGTTCTTGATTGGCTGCATTTATGGTAAAACATTGTTGTGTGTAGATGTCTTGACTGATGTCATGACATTCGTGTGTAGTGTACTGCAGGGTAAGTTTGGTTAGCTAGAACAGAGTGTATTGGACGCCATGCTAGATTTTATGACATCAGGTAGTGACCAACAAGGGCGCGTGTTTGTTTTTCTGGTATAATGCATGAGTTAGCTCATGCTAGATTTCAGGAAACATTTTAGGGTTCGTAGTTATCTCAGGAGAAATGCTGGGCATTGCTAAGCATAACATGAAATGCCTATGAACTAATTGAATCAACCCTGAATTATGGAAAAGGGTTTAACTTGGTTAAACCTAACTTCTGCCACTTAGGCCCAAGGTCCATGCGCTGCATATAAATAAAGAAGTGGCAATCCTGATTATGGACGGACTTAGAGATTGTGAGTGAAGAATTCTGTTTGTGTAACTTGTTCTTCACGTGAGTTTTTGTGTCTTAGGATTTCTTGTGAGCCAAGCAATTATCACCTAGATGATTGCATTGGACTAGTGTGTTTTAAGTTGTACTTTGATTGTGTCACTCTAAGCTTTTAAGCACGAGTGTTGTGGCTCTTGATTGAAGCTGTGAAACAAGATCAAGATTTGTTTGAAGTGTGTCTTCTTTTTAATCTGTAACTTAATTGGTTGATATCACTGCTGTGATTGAGGGGGAGTGAGTAGGAACTCAGGTCTAGTGTTACGCTAAAGTTGCATTGGGTAGGTCTTAAGTGAAGAGTGCAATCTGGTAGTTTGACTCTGAATTAACTCTGCTTATAGTGGATTTCCTCCCTGGCTTGGTAGCCCCCAGAGTAGGTGTGATTTGCACCGAACTGGGTCAACAACTCCCTGTGTTATTTACTGCTTTTATTTTCTGTTTACTGTTAAGTTCTATAGTCTGTTCAGTAGTGGATGTCATAACATTCGTTATAACATCAACTGCCTGTTACTAGAATTTCACCTCTTCTTAACTACACCACATTAAGAAAACTTGAAGCAATGAACAAGATGGTTGAGTTGATTGGATCTTATCCGACGTAAACTGATTGAGAATTGGAAGACGAAATTATGAGCAGGAGTACATATAGGATACCATCTTGTCACAAAGACTTTCATTACAAGAAGTCGGTCCTTTAGATTAATCATAGGCTCTGATATCACTGACGGGTCATGAGAGGAGGATTCCCATAAGCCATTAGCAACCAAATAAGTGAGAGAGACACTACGTATTCATAAAAAAACCTTACATCATTAGATTTATGGGTCTTCTCACTTATATATTGCACAACCTCCAATTTTTCCAAACAATGTGATACTTTTAACTCTATGTATAACAATATTACTATCATAATATGTGTACTTTTACTCTTATGCCAAACAATGAAAAACAAGCCTGCTTGAATAGATTTGCTTATATTCTGGTTGGATCATATCTAGATCGGATATGGTCCTATATCTACTCGAGCGAGCCTTGCGAAAGTTATAATACATTTAAAGTGTTCCCATACTTCCAAAGGTCTTTGCTAGACCTACAATTAGTCGATAACATGTTTATTAGAGGCATGTTTAATACATAGACCATGCATTTATGATTGAGGTGATTGTCTCCTGAATAATTGGGAGACTTTGACATGATACATTAGCTAGTGTTATAATATATGACATATCTATCTAGTTCCTACACATGAAGAAGAGCCATCGAGATACCCATTGAGGAGGAAGAACTAGTACAGGGGTAAAAGAAGAGGATGGTGTCAATGTAGGTACTCTAGTGCCTACTTACGAGCCAATATAAGACTTAGTATCTAGGTTACAATTTGGTGGGACTGTAGAAGTGGGTATTGGATTTCACGATGTTCTATAAAAGATTTTAAGAAGATTAAGAATGTATTACATCACAAAAGATTTAGGAGAAAATAAACTATTTAAGATTGTTTTAAAGTTTTAATAATATACATATTCTAATTTTAATAAAATAATTATTAATTTGTTATTTTGAGGTCAATTTTTTGTTACTTATATTTTTGTCCTATTAAATTTCAATTTTATATTTTAAATTATATTATTAGATAAATCAATTATACTTTATTTTTTTCATTTTATTTTGCTGATTTGTAACGTAACTCGTATTCAAAAATTTCAAAACAAAATAGAACAAATTTTCGGGTTCCCTATCAAATTTTAGTATCTAATCAAATACATAAATGAAACAAATTATAATTCAATAATCATATTTTTTCTTATCATGCCCAACAAACTTAACCTAACAATTTTGTTCAACAAAATATGAAAAGTGTATGGTGCTTGCAAAACAGTTTTTGGTTTTTCTTTCATGAGTAACAACACACTAAATATGCATCTAATGCAAAAGTAAACCAAAGGGATTTTGTCTATAAATAGGATTAAAAAACAGCCTCATATCTCACTATCACCTATTTCCTTATCTCTGTCCCACACATTCTCTTTAATTCCCCCCTTCCAAACCTAATTCACTGTCTTGTTTTGCTTCATATAGAGTAGGATGACAGTTTAATTCACTAATCAATCATCAATTAAATTTATTTTTAAATAATTTATATAATTGATTTATTATATTAAAAATTAATTAGTCTTATAAAAAATTAATTAATTAGTAAATTGAATTATTCTATCCATTTAAAATGAATTCAATAAATGTAACTTATTTTAAAAATTTTATAAATTGTTTTTATTGTTTATTTTATTCTATTGAATTACTTTTATAATAAAAAATTTAAATCATCTATCCAATTATAAAATTTAAAAGATAATAATGTACATATCATTTTATTTATTTATTTATTTAAATTTTATTATAAAATAATTAAATAATTAAAGAGATTAATTAGAATACACTCTCATAATTATATTATACTATTATATAATTAAAATTCATTTTTTTGACACATAAGAAGAGAATAGGAAAGAAATAGTTATTAAAATTGTTTAATTATAATTTATTTTTTATTTTTAATTTTTTATTTATATGTTGAAATGATTAATTTTAATTGAATGACCGTGTAAAATAATTTTACAAATATATTTTAATTAATCTCATAACTAAAACAAATAAATAAAAATTGCGTTTAATCTCATTAGAATTAAAATTTATTGCATTTATGCATTAACATTTTTTAAATAAATAAACATTTAATTCATCCGTTAAATTAATTTAAAATATCTCTAAAATTTGTATAAGTTTTATTTACTAAACTAATACTTATTCACATGAAAAAGACATCTTCCCTTATCTTTACCCGATCTATCTTAACCACTTTGCTTAAATTAGTGAATGCTCCATCAGTTGAATATGAATCTAAATTCACTTTTTATTAAAAAATATAAATGATAAATATGAAAATCTATTATTATCTTTATATGCAATAATGTCAATTTATTTTAATATTCTTTTTATAACCAATAGAATTTTGAACTAAATTGGTAAAAAAATAATAATTTTTATTTTCTTATGAGCAAATGATTATTTATTTTATTATACTCTTAATAACCAATAGAATTCTGAAGTAAATGGGTAAAAAAATATTAACTTTATATGTCCTCTCAAAAAATAAATTATAACTTTACGTGTTTTCATTATAATATATATCACAATATTGTATACATCTCTTAAATGATTATAAAATGTATCTTTCATCATGCTATCTAATCAAATCTAAAAAAAATTATATCTTATATCACATTAATATTAACGTTTATCAACTTATTACATTAAAAAGTGTTTGTTAAATTTGTCTATTTGTCTTAATTATTTAAGTGAAGAGAATTAATTTAAGATTGAGAGATAGAGAGAAAATTAAGGATTCAAAAAAGAAAAGAGGAGAAAAACTTATTCTAGTTTTTCTGCGACCAGTCTTACTAAATCGACCATCTCTAATTCGTTAACCCGTCGAATCGTGCTCAAATTTAGAGGTGATACATTTAACCGTTTAGGATTTTAAAATAACGTCGGAGGTAAGAGTTAACTACTTCACACAGCTGTTGATTTGATAAATTTTGTTTGTACAGTACAGTACGAGGGGTTTTTCACTCATCATTTTCTCTCCGTAACTTGTCACACAAGTTTTTTAGAGTCTAATTTTCACCCAACTGATTTGATAATTTTGATACTAAATTATTCATCTGCTCAAGATTCTGTTTGTATCTATCAATCATTTGACTCATTTTTGATAACCTGAATGCCACTATTTTGTGATATCTGAAAAGATATATCTATTAAAAAAAGATAAATCATTGATAGAATTATAAAAATTAAAAATTTGGTTGAAAATAAGAGTGTTCTTCTGTGCTTTTGTTTAATCAATTTGTTATCTTATATTTGTTGTTGATCCTCAAGGTCTGGAGAATTTTATATTCTTTAAGTATTGTTCTGTTAACGTGTTTTAATTTTCTATCATGGTATGTTATTGTGTTTTAATTTCCCAGCCGAGTGGCATCAAAGCTCTTGGTTAAGATTTATTTTACTTGTTTGAACGAATGATTTAAATACAAATATGAAGATGCTATTGTTGATTGATTTTAATTATCATTTATGGAAGGGCAAGATGTAATACTTACTATTTATGAAAAAATTGTATTTACCAATTTTTAGTTCTGCAAAGTCGAATTTTGTGTCCGATGAAGAATTGGAGTTTTAATAATATGTAAAAGATAATGTAATGTTTATAAATCATATGCAAAAACTTTGTGAGAGAAGATAGAATCCTTGTATGCCTCTAAATCAGGGAATAATAAATTATTCTTATTGAATAGCTTCATAAGTTTGAAGTATAAGGAAGAGACTTCTATTTCAGATCACTTGAGTCAATTTTAAGGGCGCCTTAATCAGACAAATGAGTATCAAATTTGATGATTAACTTTTGAGACTATTTCTATTGCAATCTTTACTAGAGTATTTGATAAGTGCTAAAATGTACTGATATTAAGTATAAATAATTGACACTTATTGACTTAATTCAACCAATAAACATTAAATTTTGTGCATATGTTGTATAATTTACATTATAATGTATATATTGTGTATCATGTAAATATCATTGAGTTTGATTGTTTTTCTCTCATTTTTGTACGTATAAAAGCAATAATATTTTGTCATTGTCTTATAGAGCATTGAATAAGCTTTCTAACGCTTCTGACCGCGCGTAAAGCGGAGTTACGACTCAAAAGTTATGGTTAAAACAAGTGCTGGTCAACTGTCATGTTCGCTGTGCGAACTCGCCAAGAGTTTGCATTGCGAACTCAAGGCGAATAAAAATTGCCCAGAAGTGTGAAAAACATTGTTTTGGCAGTAGCTAAGGCGACGTATGTTTGCTGGGCGAACGGGAGTTCGCAGTGTGAATACGAAAACTCATTTTTGTCTATTTAAGTCACTTTTAAGCATTTTTTAGGTTATGTTGTTGGGAAAGTTTTACCTCAACTTTATCAAACACATTCTTGAGTAGATTTAACTTAGAAACAACACATGGAGTGTATATATTGACGATCGGAGTCGAATCTACTTCAATCAGAGTTGACGAACCGTGAGATTTCGTTCTTCTTCCTTCCTCTCTATGTATTTTTTATTTGTTGGGGTTTTGTATGTAAGTTTATCTTGATTGTATGTATATTTATGGATATTTGTATAAAATCTCTTTTACAACTTTTTAGAGATGTCATCTTTGATTTTTTACTTAATGGGTTTGATTGCTATAGACATATACGGTTCGAACTCGATCTAAGATGAACACCGGTTAGATTCTAAACTCTAGACATAGATTAAATCTAATATTCACGTGGATATTAGTTCTTAATACTCCGTATTATTAAGTTGCATGAGACATCACCGATGAGACGATACGGTTGATATCTTGACTTTGCGTTAGACATAACCTCTGTTGTGAGCAATACGTGATGATATTGACAAGTGATTTAGGTGGCGTGCATTTGATCCATATATTTTTTAGTACACGATGGATAGAACGAAATACAACTCCTAACGAGTTTTCTCATATCTTAAGAATGTATTTATTTTCTTATTTTATGTTTCTCCTTTTGCATTTTTATCTCAAACTATTTAAACCCAAGCTTATAGACGTAGAGATTTTCGAACGACATTCTTTCCCTTACACCGATCCATGTGGAAACGACATAAATCTCAGAGGGAATTCTTCCAAAAATAAATATTGTTGCTTGCTGGTTTACCACTCCAACAAAATGACATCGTTGTCGGGGATTGGTTTTGATATTGAATTGCACTGCGAACATGACAGATTTTGGAATGGTGAAAAGTTTAAAGGAGTTACATGGCTAAGGTTTGTGTCTATTGCTTTTCTAGAACATAACATGATTAGGAGACTTTTCATTTGTAGAATTTTCATGTCATTTATTCTTTTTCCATACTTGTTCAGTTTTGAATCACTGTAGAACAAAACCTTTTTTTGTGAGGAGCTTTCCATTGTTTACTATATGCAGAAGACCAACATTTTTTGTTTAACTCGGTTTTATTATGTTTAATCTTGTATTTGTGTTGATTTGTATGATAACACTAAAATGATCAAGGTATTTTGTTTGATTTTGAGCATAACCACTTAACCAAATAGTCAATCTACCTTATAAGTGAGCGAGAATTTTCTTACCCGTTTTGAGCCTTTGTTAGAATCCATGTTGGTGTTAAGTTCATTTTTGTATGAATTCTAATAATTTTTCTTAAACTATAACCATGACTTGCTATTTGAGTTTTTTTTATCCTTGCCTAATAAGTTTGGGAGCATTCATGTCACTATGTGTGGTTATATTCAAGTTGGGGAGAAGAGTTTGGTTGCTAAGAAGTTGAGAAAAAGAAATTTTTTGAAAAAGAAAGAAAATAAAAAAGTGAAAAAGAAAATGAAAAAAGAGGAAAAGAATTGAGAAAAGAAGAAAAAAATAGAATAATGTTGTGCTAATAAGTTGCGTGGAATGATGTAACAATTTGGAAAAGAGAAAAAAATAATTGGAATTTGTGAGTGCTTGAGATTGTGAGAAATGATCACTCTCATTTGATTAGACAAGTTTTTGTTTCTTTTACCTTGAGAAAAACAATTGTTAGTTACCCAGCAGAGTCGCCAGCTGTCGCTACTGCGAAAATCGGTGCCGACTGAACAGAAGAGTCGCCACCGTGCGTTATTTATCCCAACGGAGGGAAAGGAAATGCTCGAAGTAAACCTCGCGAAAAAGGGAAAGGTATGGTCATCGCAACCAAAACTTGGGTTCGGGAGTCGGTTACGCAAGGGGAAGGTATTAGGCACCCCTCACGTCCATCGTACTCGGTGGGATCCACGCTTGCTTGGTTTGTACGGATTACACTTCTATCTAAACTAAAGGATGAGGTCTGAAAAGAAAAGAAAATTTGACTCGGCAAAGCATCGCACTTTATGCCTACGTATTCCCGTCTGGAACGAGAAATCAGAGTCAACGTAGTTCGCCTAACTACGGGTGAAGGCGGGGAAGGTTGCTCGCTAGGATATCGCATCCTATGCCTACGTACTTCCACACGACATGGAAGATCAGAGCAAACGTAGTTCGGGCTACGCCCGACACAAGCTGTTCAAGTGTTTTTTATGAAAAATCTCACCTTAAACAAGGGTTTTCTTATTGCAAAAAGGTTGATGTCTGTTCAAATCTTTTGACGGAAGAAATGAATTAATCTCTGTTATAACCTTTATTAATGTTTTTCTGTTGTTTTGAAGGAAGAAGAGATGACACTCTACAAATCCTAGGGTTAAAAGGGAATAAAATCTACCCTAATGTTATCATGCATGAGTTAACTCCTAATGTCTATCACATCCTCCCTTGAACAAGGAAGAATGGAAGTCCTACGGGAAAGGAAACGAAAGGAAGAAACGGAAATACAAGTAATAACCGCATACAAGTGAACATGAATATAGCAATGGTAAATGCAATGCAAAGGAGGGAGGAAGGTTCATCTCAACCTCAAGCCCATTCATGGATGGAATAAGAAAATATCAAGTGATCATATGCAAAGAATCGAGTGAAAACTCCGAATGAAACGCGTAATCCACTATTTGGAATCGCAACGTGCTATCATGCAAACAAGTCGATAATCGGGCAAGCTACACATACAAATAACAGCCACCTAAGGGTCTTCCAATACCTCTAACCTATCTACAATAAGAAATATAAGCCACGGCGTTCATCACGCAAACACAAAGCGGCCGTTGGAGCCTTAACAAAAATAAAATCCGTTCGGAAGTCCAAATTACAAGTTCGAATACAAAACATAAGAAAAATAGCAAAAGGGGCTAAAAAATTCAAATAAAAATCTCCAATGCCCTACATCAAGCCACAAACCAGGGGTGAGAGATACCACAAAAATATCCAAATATAAATGGTCAAACAAGATGAAAACATTGCAAGATATCTCATGTATACCAAAGGAAAGATTAAAGTGGAGCATGTTAAAGAAAGCATCCAAAACCAATTAAAATGGTACAATAAAATTCCCACAAAAATATATCACAATACCTCAATGTGTGTATGAGATCCCTGCAAAAGGATTGACATTTAAATTGTGTTTTGATAGGTCAAAGAAATTCAACAAAATGATAGCACCAGCATTGGCCTTTTTATGACGACCCAAATGTAAAAAATCCAAAGAAAATGTCAAAAAATGGTAAAATTATAATTCTAGTTTTATTAAATCCTAGAAATCTTAAAGATTCAGCACAAAAAAATGGGGATCAAAAAAACTAATTTTCCTATTTTTTATGATTATTTGAAGTCAGCATATAAAACAGAAAAATAAAAGAAACATGGCAATATGAAAATAAAGAAAATAACATGAATAAATAAAAGTGGCATGAGGCTTATGTGGCCGATTACGTGGCGCAGTGAGAGGCGTTGGATGAATGGAAGAAACCTTGACTTGGAAATGCATCCGACGGTGTTAACACCTTCTTCTCCAAATCAAATTTTTCAACTTTGTGAATAGTAACCCGTAGCCCCATGAACATGAGTTTTTTGCTACTTTGAAGTACCATAACTCCATCAATAATTATCCGTTTCGCACAAAATTTTGGTCAAACTTGAAGGAAAAAAATCAAGGAATCCAAATATGGTCTTAGATTTTCTTGAAACTCTCTCTAACTCCAAAAACGTGGCACCTCAAGAAAAACTCAAGAACCAAAAATTGTCATAAAACCCATCTTTTTTGTACTAGAATCCATGTAGGAGATGAGAGCAATGTGATGCAACAACAATAATGCAAGAAAGACTCATAAATCATGAGTTATGTCGAATTCTTTATACCTCCGAAAAATGGCTTATGGAGCTTCACTCGATCACCAATTCTTTGAGAAAATGATGTGGACACGTCCTATAATTGATGAGGAAGGTGTTTGGATGGAAAGAAAGGAGTGAATTGATGGAAAACAAAAAATCAATTTTTCACTTGGAGCTCACTTTAATGGAGTTGTGTAGCTTGGTTCATGCATCAATTATGGCCAAAAAAGTGTTGAATCAATTGTAAGAATGATAAGGAATGTATTTGCAATGGTGGAATGAACCAAAAGTGGGAGAAAAATGGAATTGAAAATTTGAGTTTTCAAGTGTAGAAAAATGTGGAAAAAATGGAAAAAATGGTGAAGAGAAAAATGAAGATTCAATATGATTTGCAAATGGAGAAAATGGATTCAACATCAACTATCACCAACCTTTACTCTTAATGATCTCAATCCAATATATAGATGATGATTAACAAACTTAGAGGTTTCTAGAATAATCTTGGAGGATTCTAGAAAGTTGTGGAAATTTCATGAACTTCTCATGTCATGATACTTTGAATATCTCTTATCTCATGCTTGCACCTTTCCAAACTTATGTCAAAATCTCCTTACATGAGATATGGGAAGTGTATGTAAGCTCATTGCCTTGAAAATTCATCTTGTGCCAAGTTTTCTATACTTGCCTTATTATGCAAGTAACAAAAATACAAAGCAAGTCCAATTTTTAAACCCTAAATCAAAAAAGTGGCTGAACCAATGTCTTTAAAATGTTGTTGGGAATCAATTTGGTATATTGGATGACCTACATTGGATTTGTAGATCTCTCAAACCAATTTTCAACTTGAACTTTTTCAACTTATAAGCCATTTTCAAGTCATTTGCACCACTTTTAAAATTCCATGCTCTAAGCTTTTCCAAACTTTCACACCTTCTTTTCTAGCCTTAAAATCCCATTTTGAACAACTTTGATGTTGTGAAGTTTTTCATCTGAAGCTCCCTTGTATGAGTTTTAGGCATATACTAAGAATGACATGTAATCCTCAAATGACCAAAATACCCTTTGCTTGCCAAGACCATAAGTAGAGTTCCATAAATCATATGAAGGCATACCATACCATTATAGAAAGCTAAGACAATAAGGAACAATTCTCATGTTGTCCATAAATCCATTTGAAGTACCCTTGAAAGTCAAAAGTTGCTCGGAATACAGATAATTTTCACAGACAAATTTCAGTGCCCTCAGATGGCCTGTAACTTGCAAGAGCCATAACTTGAGTTCTACAAATCATCTTGATGACTTCCACCACTCAAATTAAAGCTATGAAGATACTCTACAAGTTTCATGTGGACCAAGAATTCATATGAAGCTTTAATCTTGAGTTACACTGCTTTGAAGTTTGACCTAAATCATGGGATTTTACATTGAAACCCTAATTTAGTAACTCCAGTTCTCCTTGACTCCTCTTGATTTTTCTTTATCACAACATCATATCCATATCCCTATAGCAAATAATGAATCCCCCATTCTTCAAATGATCCTTGATGCCCTTCAAAATACTTCTTTGACCTAGAATTGACCCAGTGTTGACCCTAGTTGACTGACTTCAACTGAGGCTCCTGCAATCATTCAAATGACTTGGTTCTCCTCAAAAATGATTCTCTAGACTCTTCATAACATCCATACACACCTCATGCTCTTGGCTCATAGCTCACATTTCATCTGATGATCCCCCACTAGCCTCACGATAGGAGAGAATTCACTGATTAACCTGGCAGCTCTTCGAAGCTCAAATTCTTCCCTGATGACCTGAGTAGTCTTGAATATGAATGAAACCCTTGGATATACCTCTTGAAATAAGAGCAGCACTTGATCCCCTGATTAAGATAGCTTGCCTATGCAGATGAATACACTATGTACATGATGACAATGCAAATGACTATGCAATTGAAACATAAACCTAGGTTAGAAAAGGTTGGGCAAATTTTGGGGTGCAACAGCTGCCCCTATTCAAGCGACTTGGACCCGACTGGATGAAGAGCGCACAACCTTCAGACAATCGAGGTACGAGACGGTTGAATACGAAAGAACCCGGAAATTTGCCAACCGCAAAAATAAATTGCGAAACGACTACTGCTTGGGGAAAACCCTGGGAACTGGCTTCTGTTGTCACGGCAACAACTAGCCATCCATCTGTCAAATAAATTGATGTTGTCCGCAGACCACTCCATTCCGAAGAAATGAGCATACACCACATAACGAGAAATTGTTGATATCACTTATCAACCTTTGTTGATCTCACTTATCAACCTCTGTTGATCTCACTTATCAACCTCTGTTGATCTCACTTATCAACTGAGCACACGCTAACCGGCGGGAGAATATTGACTTCACTTGTCATGTTGACTTCACTGATCAACTTTTCGTATCCTGAAGAAACGAGAGAACGCTTAACCAAACGAGACAAGGTCCGAAGACATGAACAACCGACTCTGCGGGGAAATGAGAAACTTAACCAAGCACAACCCGCTGGGGATTACATCTCTACTGGGGAAACTGTGGGTAACCACCCAAAAATCTGCACCCTGTCATTTCTACAGCACTTTGAGAAAGGACTCGTCTGGGGAGAAAGAGAAATGCTTGACCAAGCAACTCTGCTAGGGGGAACATGCCATGACGAACACGATCATTGCATGTCCGGCGCAATCCTCTGTAACAAGGTGAACACGATCACTGCGTATTCTACACCGAAACTCTCTTGACAGGAGAAAGCACGATCACTGCGTATTCTACACCAAAATCCTCTTGACAGGAGAAAACACGATCACTGTGCGTCCTGGCGTTGCAAACAAAACCGCATAATGGGACAAACACGATCACTGCGTGTTGCATTACCACCAAAATCACATCGACCACAAATCCAACCGGATAAGGTAAACACGATAGATTCACATAGAAAAGGCGAACACGTTCACTGCGTACTTCAACCACCCATATGATGAACACGACCACTGCGTGCGCTATAATGGAACAAACACGATCACTGCGTGTATTGGCCATAGATACCGACAAGATGAACACGATCACTGCGTGTACTAACCAATGTAATAGGACGAATACGATTACTGCGTATACCGGACAACAAAACCGACTGATACGATAGTCACGATCACTGCGCGCCCCGCATCACAAGTTCCCATGGTATTATCAGCACGATCACTGCATGCTATACGAATACGATCACTGCGTATCTTGAACACGATCACTACGTGTTTGAACACGATCTCCGCGCGTTCTGAGCCACGATCCTCTTGACTGGGGAAAACACGATCACCGCGTGTTGTGTGTCTCAACTAACCCACATAACTGGACGAATACGATCACTGCATATTCCAATCATACCTAGGGTGAACGCGATCACTGCGCGCTTCATGTCACGGCCCTCTTGACTGGAGGAAAAACACGATCACTGCGCGCTTTGTGACACCACTTCAAACATGGGACAAATACGATCCCGGCGTACTTCAGCCACAACCAACCAGACGAAACACGATCACTGCGTGCCTCACCCCATAACCAAATTGTATAACGGACGAATACGATCACTGCGTACACGGACCAACAAATCTGGATGAACACGACCACTGCGCGTCAATCTATAACCACTGTATAACGGACGAATACGATCACTGCGTACTGACCAACAACCATCACATGACATGGCAAACACGATCACTGCGTGTCTTGCCCAATAATAAAGTGAACACGATCACTGCGCGTCCTGCTCGATGAAACCCCTGGATGATACCAACACGATCACTGCGTGCCTTACAAAACAATCTGCTTAGATCGGGACGAATACGATCACTGCGCCATTCGACCATAGATACACATACCAATATCAACACGATCACTGCGTGTCCTACGACATGAATCCCACACCTGGCACAAATACGATCACTGCATACTTGGGTCACAAATCCACATCTCAAAATCAACACGATCACTGCGTGTCTTACAATATGAACCCCGTGGATGGTACAAATACGATCACTGCGTATTCTGACCACAAATCAACACACCAAGATCAACACGATCACTGCGTGCCTTACAGCATGAACCCCCAAAATGATACAAAATAGCATCCTCCTGAATCCCGATTTCTCTTATCGGCAGGGAACCACATATCTGAAACTGAAGAGATAACCACCTGGCTTATGTTTCAACAATACATGTTTGATAATGACATAATGCTTCCATACTGCATGGAAATGCTACGGGCTCGTGTAGAATGCAAAGTATGATGATGCATGCTTATGCAAAGAGTTTCTTTAGCAAAATGAATGCTGAAGACAAACTGGATCCGCTGTGGATGACCGGAATACCACCGATACGCTTCCAACAAAATAAATGTTGGAAAGATGAACTAACTCCGCTGGGGGTAACCATCCTGCTAGGAAAGTAGCTCACGAACTCAAAACTCCAAAATCTGCTGAGAAAAGATCCTCCTGACGAGGAAGAGCGACTTGCTGGGAAAAGAAAGGACAATCCTGCTTGGGGAAACTCCTTTCAGCAGCTCCAACCATCTGATCACACTCTGTGGGAACCTCTCTTGCTATCACTGAGCTGGGGAAATCATCCCGCTATCACTGAGCTGGGGATATCATCCCGCTATCACTGAGCTAGGGATTGAACCACACATTCTGCACTGCACAAAACTCTCTGGGGAGTTAATCACATTTGTCTTGACCTTCACTGGGGAAGGCTCTGCTCTGCTTGATGAGCTAATTCTGAATTGCTGAAGATACACTAATCTTTTCCTTTGACGCAATCTCCGCTCTCCTGGGGATACAACCTTCAATTTGCCTGAGGCGACTTCACCGGGGGAAGCCACAACGTTCATCCTCTGGGAAGGGTACCATCCTGCCATGGACTCTGGCGGGGAACTTTGCGAGCTTTCGAGTCACTTGCCCCAGTGCACTCAACTTGCCCCTATCTAACTCCTGGGAATACTTGCGCTGAACCGCTTGCTATGAGACGACCTCGAAATTACTTGCCCCGGCATCTATACGGCAAAAAGATTCCATCTCCATTAGCCCTGATCAACCTAGTTGGTTTCAACGTTCTCTGCGGTGACTTGGCCCTGAATGAGCGTTCTAGCAACTTATCCTGATCTAATTATCCACCTGAAGTATCTGCTTTCAAATCTCCACATTCTGTATGACTTCCCCTGATTGGATCTCGAGAAGACTCACTTCTGATTAGTTACCTCTCAAGCATACTGCCCCTTAATCAACTGAAGCTTCGGGACTTGTCCTCAGACTAACTGATTCCGAACTCAATGGAAGTCAATGCCCCTGATCGCAATGACTTTGCCCCCGAGTAGCTGGTCCGGAACAGTACCTCCAACTACGAGAGATTTACTGAATCTTGACCTGATTGCCCCAGAGTAGCTGACTTTGCATGGCTGACCTGACTGGGAATCACGATAATATCTTGCCCCTGCTCTCGGAACATTCGGGCACTCTGTATTCTATCCTGACCATACTTTCCATTGCAGAAAACTTTCCTGCTGTCAAGCGCTTACTCGCAAGTGAAACAAGTTGTTCTGCGTAAAAGACATATTAATGCAACACATATGATAGTTTTGGCATCCAATCTGTTCACTGGGAAAAGGGAAAAACAGTTTATAGCATACACTGCACAAAACATTTATCAACATCAGTACCAACATGGTAAGAGGAACCCTTTCAGGAGTCAGAATCGACACGACCTTTACCGAAGTATGCTTTCGAAACAACCTGCTTCAATTAGGACTTTTGAAGGTTGTAACGTGGTCAGGTTCACGGTTTTGAAGGAAAGGATAAAGGCTCAAAGTTTATTTTAACCCACCCATTCTCCTTGATGTTCTCCGATCCTATGTTCAGCTAATTCGACCTTAGCGCTCACCTCTCAGAGGCTGAAAGATAGGAGTGATAGTTCGAGAACCCATGAACTTTTGGAGTGACAGCCACTCACTTTTCATCTTTGACACTTAGGGTCACACGACTCGCATTTGATTTGAGGATTTTTCTTTTTGTCCTCCTTTCATCTTTTTTCTTATCCCTAACTTTTGCTTGGACTGACTCCTTTTGAGTTTCTTTTGATTTTTTTAGTCCAGCGGGATGCCCTCATTTTTGCCTAAGTCATTTGTCTTGAAGTTGTGACTTAGCGGGCTTTTGATTCTTTCTTCTTTCTTTTTTCGAACAAGTCGTGTGACACTGGTTGCCTGACTCATTGGAGAATGATCTGACTGTTTCACTCTTGATTTAACCATTGTGGTTTTTTAGGCACGACCTCTAGAGGTGGGATTGATCCTCGAACGGACACTCCTTTTGGAATTTGGACGCTCGGTCAAATTAGTTAACACCTACCCTGCCCCAGGTTAAGATTGAGGGTTTTTCATTCACAGAAAGAAACTCCTACTACAAGGCTCAAAGGGGTTGACAAGGGATTATCTTCCTTATAACTCCGGTGTTTAGGGATTTGAAACAATGCATGTACATCATCAACATGTTTTATTTCAAAAGCATACAATCAGAAGCTTGCATGTCGTTCATTTTCGTCATCCTCCCCGAATTCCTCTTAACCAGGCGTTGGACATTTGTAAAAACAATTAGTGAACACGACTGGATTTAATCAAAACATGCATATTTATTTCATTATCATCAATTGAAATGAAAACAACAAGTTTTACGAACGAGATTGCGATTTAAACATGAAAGAAACTACAAACGTAAAGAAATGACAAGATAAAACAAAGAAAAATGCCAGCTTCCGAGAACCGGGCTTTCACATCTGTCTTGCTGCTGAACCAGCTATCTTCACAATCATTTATTAGAGGCAGCCTGCCACTGTTCTGATCTACTTTTAACGGCCCACTCGAACTATAGAACTCCTCTTTGTCCACCATATTCCAGCCTATTCATGGTTTGGCATTGGTTGTTGAGTAATATTGGGACCTTCCTTCCCAAAATTGATGGCTGTGCTATCAAGCAGATCTTGCACCTTGTGCTTGAAAGCTAAACAGTTCTCGATATTGTGCCCGGGTGCACCAGAGTGAAAATCACAGCGCTCGTTGATGTCGTACCCTACTGGTGGCGTGCCAGTCGGCGGCGCCAAGGTTCTCTTTTCAACTAGCTGTAACTTCAATAAATTCTGAAGGAGCTCTGCGTAAGATACTGGCGGTACCTCAAATACCCTCCTTGGTCTTGGAGCCTGAAACCTCCGCTGATTCTGGTTAGGCTGTTGCTGAGCCTGCTGCTGTTGTTGTCTCTGTTGCTGAGGTGGTCCCGGAATAGTCACACTTGCAACCTGAGGTTGTGGACGCCGATTCTGATTCCTATTTCTCCGCTGAACGTTATACACCGCATTAGCATCACCTTGCCTTTTACCACCGAAGGCTTTCTTGTTGCTTCCAGCTGAAGCAGATTCTCCCGGTTGAATCTTACCAATTTTTATCCCGTTCTCTATACGTTCCCCCATCAGGATCAGCTCGGAGAAGGTACTCATTGAGAAGTTGAGCAGCCGGTCATAGTACATCCCTGAGAATGTCCCTACGAACAAGTCCATCATTTCCCGTTCGACCATAGGGGGTTGTACTCTAGCAGCCAAATCACGCCATCTCTGGGCGTACTCTTTGAAGCTTTCCTTGGGCTTCTGGGACATGCTTTGCAACTGAACTCTGTTAGGAGCGAGGTCGCTGTTGTATTGGTAATGCTTCACGAAAGCTTCCGCCAATTCTTTCCAAGTTCTGATCTGTGTTGGCTCCAGGCTCATGTACCACTCCAATGATGGCCCTGACAAGCTGTCTTGGAAAAAGTGCATGAGCATCTTTTCGTCGTCTGAATATGCGGACATCCTTCTGTAAAATGAACGGACATGCACCCTCGGGCACGTGTCGCCTCTATACTTATCAAAAGATGGCGCTTTGAATTTCAGAGGTACCCTCAGCCCTGGTACCAATCCCATGTTGGACATATCCAGTCCCACAGCGTTCTGATTAGCCAGACCATTTACCTTTTCTTCCAACAATCTCATGCGGAGGCTGTCCCCTGTAGGCCTCCCGTAGCCTTCATTATGACCGGAGAAAACGTCTTCCTGATGATCTTCCCAACGAGGTATCTCCTCATATGCAGCATGTCCAGCGTTACGACCCAGACCTGCTTGGAAGTACCTGGGATCACCCCTCAGGTTGCCCATATCCTGGCTGTTGTTCAGACCCATTCCATATCCTGCGTTACCATAACCATGGTCTCCGTATCCAGTTTTGGCGACAACCACATTGCCATATCCCATATTCATACCCTGAAAGCCCTGATTACCATTGCCGCCATTCAGCCCGACGTTCTCCGCACCCATATTGAAACCCTGGTTGACGTTCCCGACGAACACTCCTGTAGTGTCTCCGTTAGTGTTACCAGTATTTCCGTTACCACCAGCAGGACCAGCTTCTCCGTTGTTCAGCCCAGCGACTGGAATGTGATCAACACTTTGATGATTTTCAACCCTGGGAGAGTTAGCCACGTTTTCACCATGCGGGGTACCATTGTTCTCAGCACGAGCAACCAACGGCTGCACCAGACTCTGCAACTGTTCCTGTCCCTTGGCGATAGTCTCCATGGTTTGCATGAACAGGGCCATCCTGTCACGCATCTCTTGCATTTCACTCTGCATGGCGTCCATGATCTTCTTCTGGTTGGTTCTTGTAGAATAACGGTGGACCCGCTGTTCTGCAATCCTGAAAATACCTGCAAAATGCGGGAGATAAGATACCTGGATCACAAACCTGTAATGAAAATATGAGTATGTATGCAAAATGCAATGTGTGCCTGTGCATTGGAGCATATTACTCCCCCCGTTCTAGTGCTAATACGTTTGATACAGGGCAGCGCCGTGACAGTGCGGTGACAAGCAGTTGCAAGAAGTTGAAATTCAATCACAGAAGGGAAAACAACTCGTGTATTGAACAGGCCTTCAAAGGCTAAAGTATAACACCAATGTATCACAAGACGAACAAAAGTATGACCTCAACCCACAAGCCGGGTGATGGTCAGCATACAATAAAGCATGAACAAATCAGGTATGCCCATAATCCCTATAATCCCCTAACAGCTTCTTTGTCTTGGGATGATCAGGCTGGACAAGCAATCCCTCTATGAGTAGACTCCTCTGCTTAAGAACTCGCCGCAAGCCGTCGATGGACTCTTCCCATGCGCCTTCACCAAAGCACTCCTCTAGCTTTCTCTTCTGGGATCGAGCTTCCTTTCTACGGGCCTCAACTTGCTTCAGTGCATCTTGAAGGGCATATCTAGTCATGACTTCTTCTTCGTGCTGCCTCCTAGTGGCCTTCAATTGGTTCTGAAGATCGGCGATCTGTTGCTTCAACTTATCCTCCCGTTCCTTGTTGTTAGTAAGGGTGGCATTCCATGTCTTATTGAATGAAGCGATCTCTCGATGAGCGATGTCCAACGACTTCTTCTTAGCTTCCATCATGTCATGAGAGCTCTTAAAGTCTTGTCCCAGGCGTTCCCGCTTCTCCTTTTCTTTGACCAACTTAGTCTTCAACAAAGTTACCATCTCAGTTTGTTGCTGAAGGGAGTACGCAACTTCGTTCTTCTCACTTCGAACCCGGGCCAATTCTCTTTCTAGATCTTCATTAACCACCAACAGAGCTTCCTTTTCCTTCACCACTTGCTCATAGACCTCCTTGGAAACAGTAGTCGGCTCTTCTACCGGAATAGGAACTAGGACTGGTGCAGCTGGAAATGGCATCAATATCTGTCTGGCTCTCTCCTGAATCCAAACTTTGTAGGGTGCATACGCCTGGAAATCACTCTTCCCCAACAGCGGTTTCCCTTTTCGGTTAATGCGCGTCCAGGCATGCCGAAGCTTGGCTAGTAGCTCTCCACTCAAATCACCGGTGAAGTACAGAGATTCCTGTACTTCTTCCTCCTGAGGCGGCTTCTTCAGCGCATATCCAAACTGACGGACGAACAAAGATGGGTTGTGGTTGATGCACCCTTTTCTCCCTATCAACGGAACATTAGGATACCCAGCACAACTGCAAATAAGCTCGGACCCCAACAGATCTCGATCAAACCACTTAATGTCTGCAGAAGTTAGCCTCATCATACGCTCTGGCCAGTCAGATGTGGTTGCACTATCCACAAAAGGTCCCTTCAGTGGAAGATGGTTCTTAAACCACATGGACAACAGAGGCACGCAACAAGAGACATTCTTGCCTCTCCTGTTCTCATTCCTCTAGTGCATCGAATGGTAAAAGTCCCTGATCAATGTAGGTACTGGGTTACCAGCAGCAAACAGATGAAACGCATCCATGTCCACGAAGTTTGGGAAGTTAGGAAACAACACTATCCCGTAAATGCATAGAGCCAAAATAGCGTTAAAGACCATTCAACACCCATTCTTGGCGTACTCTTGAGCCTTACCAACCAGAAACTGGAGAGAAAAACCCGGAACTCCTCGCCAAGAAGTCATCAACAACTCAGAAGCATCCATATGCAAGGCTTTAGCTAGATCCTCCAACTTAGGTTCAGCGGCAGAGTGAATAAAGGGAACTGCGTTCTGCACCGGCAGCTCAGTAAACTCTACATACTCCTCCATGGTGGGTCCCAAGATAATGTCAGCGAAAGTGAAACATCTCAAAGCCGGGTCATAGAATTGCATCAGCGTGTACAACCCATTCAACTCATCATCAGTGGATCTGCGAACCAAACTCAACAGCCGTCCGTAACTCTGCCTGAAGCTTCTACGGACATCCTCACCTGCCAGAGAAATCAGACCCAGGAGTGGAGTAATATCAGGAATAGGTAGCTTTTAGGCAACTGTCATCCTCAAACCCGCCATAATCAATACTCAGAAGTCCAGACACTAGAACTCGGGGATATGCAAATGCACCTGCAGCACAGACACACGTTAATGGGATGCAATGATAATGATCATGCAAACAATGCAATGCAAGCAACATGCAACAGGGACCAAGTGCTGTAGCCGAGAAGCCTGAATCATATCGAAGGTCTCAAATCATGGTCTCGGATAAACCCAATATAAAGCTCCACACTGGTCTCTGATAGACCCATAATATAACTCTAACTGGTCTCTGACAGACCTCAAACCATAACCCTGATTGGTCTCTGATAGACCTCAAATCAAAACTCAGACTGGTCTCGGATAGACCTCAAATCAAAACTCAGACTGGTCTCTGATAGACCTCACAAATATCCATAAATACCCAGGATCTCTGATCGAGAAATAACCGGTTATCTGAAGGTCTAGTTACCTGCATAACCCCAAACCCTCTCACAGGTGGATGTCCTAGTAACTGACAAAATATGGCATCCTATGCGGTCGTCGGCGTCACAGACTTTCAGGAGTGACGATACGATTCCCAGAAGGAGTGGCATCATCACATCCTGAAGAGGCCTCACTTAGCCAACTTCCAAATGATCGGTCCCCAGAGTCGACAATCCAACTAACCAGCAACCCGAGCCACCCAAAGGGCAGGACAGGAGGCCAACCAGAAGAACCTCGTCTGAGCGTAGATTTCGCGGGACACTAGGACATGCAAAGCACGTGCGCGCCCACTAATCTCTACTCTAAGTCTAGGTGCACTCAAGCCCAGGTCCGGCTTATCTCTCCATCATGGAACACCCGTCACAACCCCACAATACAACAATAATAATGATAATATAATGCTGAAAGGTAAATACAGAAACGTAAATCCATACAAATTCCTCAACGGGCAAACAAGCACTAGGATTGACTCTCTTAAGGAACGTTGGATCCCAAATGCATAAGAACTATCGCAGTCCTTAGCAGCCAGGGGACATTGGGTCCCCAGCAGAGTCGCCACCTGTCGCTACTGCGAAAATCGGCGTCGGCTGAACAAAAGAGTCGCCACCGTGCGTTATTTATCCCAACAGAGGGAAAGGAAACGCTCGAAGTAAACCTCGCGAAAAAGGGAAAGGTATGGTCATCGCAACCAAAACCTGGGTTCGGGAGTCGGTTACGCAAGGGGGAGGTATTAGGCACCCCTCACGTCCATCGTACTCGATGGGATCCACGCTTGCTTGGTTTGTACGGATTACACTTCTATCTAAACTAAAGGATGAGGTCTGAAAAGAAAAGAAAATTTGACTCGGCAAAGCATCGCACTTTATGCCTACGTATTCCCGTCTGGAACGAGAAATCAGAGTCAACGTAGTTCGCCTAACTACGGGTGAAGGCGGGGAAGGTTGCTCGCTAGGATATCGCATCCTATGCCTACGTACTTCCACACGGCATGGAAGATCAGAGCAAACGTAGTTCGGGCTACGCCCGACACAAGCTGTTCAAGTGTTTTTTATGAAAAATCTCACCTTAAACAAGGGTTTTCTTATTGCAAAAAGGTTGATGTCTGTTCAAATCTTTTGACGGAAGAAATGAATTAATCTCTGTTATAACCTTTATTAATGTTTTTCTGTTGTTTTGAAGGAATAAGAGATGACACTCTACAAATCCTAGGGTTAAAAGGGAATAAAATCTACCCTAATGTTATCATGCATGGGTTAACTCCTAATGTCTATCACATCCTCCCTTGAACAAGGAAGAATGGAAGTCCTACGGGAAAGGAAACGAAAGGAAGAAACGGAAATACAAGTAATAACCGCATACAAGTGAACATGAATATAGCAATGGTAAATGCAATGCAAAGGATGGAGGAAGGTTCATCTCAACCTCAAGCCCATTCATGGATGGAATAAGAAAATATCAAGTGATCATATGCAAAGAATCGAGTGAAAACTCCGAATGAAACGCGTAATCCACTATTTGGAATCGCAACGTGCTATCATGCAAACAAGTCGATAATCGGGAAAGCTACACATACAAATAACAGCCATATAAGGGTCTTCCAATACCTCTAACCTATCTACAATAATAAATATAAGCCACAGCGTTCATCACGCAAACACAAAGCGGCCGTTGGAGCCTTAACAAAAATAAAGTCCGTTCGGAAGTCCAAATTACAAGTTCGAATACAAAACATAAGAAAAATAGCAAAAGGGGCTAAAAAATTCAAATAAAAATCTCCAATGCCCTACATCAAGCCACAAACCAGGGGTGAGAGATACCACAAAAATATCCAAATATAAATGGTCAAACAAGATGAAAACATTGCAAGATATCTCATGTATACCAAAGGAAAGATTAAAGTGGAGCATGTTAAAGAAAGCATCCAAAACCAATTAAAATGGTACAATAAAATTCCCACAAAAATATATCACAATACCTCAATGTGTGTATGAGATCCCTGCAAAAGGATTGACATTTAAATTGTGTTTTGATAGGTCAAAGAAATTCAACAAAATGATAGCACCAGCATTGGCCTTTTTATGACGACCCAAATGTAAAAAATCCAAAGAAAATGTCAAAAAATGGTAAAATTATAATTCCAGTTTTATTAAATCCTAGAAATCTTAAAGATTCAGCACAAAAAAATGGGGATCAAAAAGACTAATTTTCCTATTTTTTATGATTATTTGAAGTCAGCATATAAAACAGAAAAATAAAAGAAACATGGCAATAGGAAAATAAAGAAAATAACATGAATAAATAAAAGTGGCATGAGGCTTATGTGGCCGATTACGTGGCGCAGTGAGAGGCGTTGGATGAATGGAAGAAACCTTGACTTGGAAATGCATCCGACGGTGTTAACACCTTCTTCTCCAAATCAAATTTTTCAACTTTGTGAATAGTAACCCGCAGCCCCATGAACATGAGTTTTTTGCTACTTTGAAGCACCATAACTCCATCAATAATTATCCGTTTCGCACAAAATTTTGGTCAAACTTGAAGGAAAAAAATCAAGGAATCCAAATATGGTCTTAGATTTTCTTGAAACTCTCTCTAACTCCCAAAACGTGGCACCTCAAGAAAAACTCAAGAACCAAAAATTGTCATAAAACCCATCTTTTTTGTACTAGAATCCATGTAGGAGATGAGAGCAATGTGATGCAACAACAATAATGCAAGAAAGACTCATAAATCATGAGTTATGTCGAATTCTTTATACCTCCGAAAAATGGCTTATGGAGCTTCACTCGATCACCAATTCTTTGAGAAAATGATGTGGACACGTCCTATAATTGATGAGGAAGGTGTTTGGATGGAAAGAAAGGAGTGAATTGATGGAAAACAAAAAATCAATTTTTCACTTGGAGCTCACTTTAATGGAGTTGTGTAGCTTGGTTCATGCATCAATTATGGCCAAAAAAGTGTTGAATCAATTGTAAGAATGATAAGGAATGTATTTGCAATGGTGGAATGAACCAAAAGTGGGAGAAAAATGGAATTGAAAATTTGAGTTTTCAAGTGTAGAAAAATGTGGAAAAAATGGAAAAAATGGTGAAGAGAAAAATGAAGATTCAATATGATTTGCAAATGGAGAAAATGGATTCAACATCAACTATCACCAACCTTTACTCTTAATGATCTCAATCCAATATATAGATGATGATTAACAAACTTAGAGGTTTCTAGAATAATCTTGGAGGATTCTAGAAAGTTGTGGAAATTTCATGAACTTCTCATGCCATGATACTTTGAATATCTCTTATCTCATGCTTGCACCTTTCCAAACTTATGTCAAAATCTCCTTACATGAGATATGGGAAGTGTATGTAAGCTCCTTGCCTTGAAAATTCATCTTGTGCCAAGTTTTCTATACTTGCCTTATTATGCAAGTAACAAAAATACAAAGCAAGTCCAATTTTTAAACCCTAAATCAAAAACGTGGCTGAACCAATGTCTTTAAAATGTTGTTGGGAATCAATTTGGTATATTGGATGACCTACATTGGATTTGTAGATCTCTCAAACCAATTTTCAACTTGAACTTTTTCAACTTATAAGCCATTTTCAAGTCATTTGCACCACTTTTAAAATTCCATGCTCTAAGCTTTTCCAAACTTTCACACCTTCTTTCCTAGCCTTAAAATCCCATTTTGAACAACTTTGATGTTGTGAAGTTTTTCATCTGAAGCTCCATTGTATGAGTTTTAGGCATATACTAAGAATGACCTGTAATCCTCAAATGACCAAAATACCCTTTGCTTGCCAAGACCATAAGTAGAGTTCCATAAATAATATGAAGGCATACCATACCATTATAGAAATCTAAGACAATAAGGAACAATTCTCATGTTGGCCAGAAATCCATTTGAAGTACCCTTGAAAGTCAAAAGTTGCTCGGAATACAGACAATTTTCACAGACAAATTTCAGTGCCCTCAGATGGCCTGTAACTTGCAAGAGCCATAACTTGAGTTCTACAAATCATCTTGATGACTTCCACCACTCAAATTAAAGCTATTAATATACTCTACAAGTTTCATATGGACCAAGAATTCATATGAAGCTTGCATCTTGAGTTACACTACTTTGAAGTTTGACCTAAATCATGGGATTTTACATTGAAACCCTAATTTAGTAACTCCAGTTCTCCTTGACTCCTCTTGATTTTTCTTTATCACAACATCATATCCATATCCCTATAGCAAATAATGAATCCCCCATTCTTCAAATGATCCTTGATGCCCTTCAAAACACTTCTTTGACCTAGAATTGACCCAGTGTTGACCCTAGTTGACTGACTTCAACTGAGGCTCCTGCAATCATTCAAATGACTTGGTTCTCCTCAAAAATGATTCTCTAGACTCTTCATAACATCCATACACACCTCATGCTCTTGGCTCATAGCTCACATTTCCTCTGATGATCCCCCACTAGCCTCACGATAGGAGAGAATTCACTGATCAACCTGGCAGCTCTTCAAAGCTCAAATTCTTCCCTGATGACCTGAGTAGTCTTGAATATGAATGAAACCCTTGGATATACCTCTTGAAATAAGAGCAGCACTTGATCCCCTGATTAAGATAGCTTGCCTATGCAGATGAATACACTATGTACATGATGACAATGCAAATGACTATGCAATTGAAACATAAACCTAGGTTAGAAAAGGTTGGGCAAATTTTGGGGTGCAACAACATGGAAACATCTTTGTGGAACCGAGGACTTAGTTATATTAGTGAAAAGGGGATGAATGTTTTGGCTAAAAAGGATGTTCTTCTTGGATTATAAAATGTAGATTTGAAGAATTATTCTCATTGCATACCTGGTAAACAGACTAGAGTATCTTTCTAGAGACATCCTCCCTCAAAGAAGTCAAAGTTGCTTCAATTGGTACATTATGATGTTTATGGTCCATTAAAGGTAAAATCCTTTAGTGGCGCACTTTACTTTGTCACCTTTATTGATGATTGCTCCAGGAAAATATGGGTTTATGCCTTCAAGACAAAAGACCAAGTGTTGGAAAAGTTCAAAGAATTCCATGCTCTGGTTTAGAGGCATACAGGCGAGAAGCTAAAATGTGAACACATGAACACATGAAGGGCACTTTCAGATTTTCAGAGGTGTGGGATGCACACATAAAGGTGTAATGAGATATCCCTAAACAAAATGTGAAATTCTTTCGCACAACCATATTTGAAATTATTGGAATGGTCAAAACTACTTTCAAATTCTAAAATTCGAAATGTGTTTTTTAAATCACAAAATACTTTTCCTTTCCCCTCTGTTCTGCATTTCTTATTTTAGTAAAAAAATATTAAACTAGAAATAGATTGCATTGTCTTATTTCCCATCAAATATGACTTGAGTCATCATACATTCAACTATTTAACATCAGATTGATACACATTTTCTTAAATCTTTCATTTGTTTGTTGAGTTTTTTTCCTAGTTAGTTGGTATTATTCCAATTATAGAATTCAATCAGGCAAGCATACATCATGCATGTTTTTATATTCTACAATCTTAAATTTATTAGTATGCATTCTTTTTTTCTTTGATTTGTTAATTTATCCATGCCATAATTTGTTTTTATTTTACTATTTTTAGTAATGGATAAGAATAATGTATTGAGAGAGCGCACTAGGGGAATATAGACTCAACCATTGCCTTTGTTAGACATGAGCATCAACGTAAGATTCAAGCGGACAAAGTTGGACCATCTGAGCCACAAACTGAGGTGCAAAAGCCTAAGGTTTATGCCAAAGTACATCTCGGAGGCTCATACAACACGTCAATATTAACACTTTAAGGGGACTTTGTGGTCGGGCATATATGGGAAGGAGAGGCATGATATACCTTTCCACTTAATAACTTTTATAATTTCTTACTTGACATTGCTTCTAATTTTTTCCAGTTCTACGACCTACCAATTAAATATGTCAGTGATAACAAAAATGTAATTAATTTGAATACTCAAGATCAAAAATGGTTCATTGACGCCATCAGATATAATAAATTGTCTAAGCTAGCCTAGTAGGTTACAACATTGTTGATCATGGGTTACTGAGATCCAATTCTGATATGTAGCACAAGGAGACGAGCAAACTTTATCTTACCGGGTTAGGGAGATGGAAACCTCTTCCTAACTACACCACATTAAGAAAATTTAAAGCAATGAACAAGATGGTTGAGTTGATTGGATCTTATATCTGACGTAAATTGATTGAGAATTGGAAGACGAGATTATGAGCAGGAGTACATAAAGAATACCATCTTGTCACAAAGACTTTCATTACAAGAAGTCGGTCCTTTAGATTAATCATAGGCTCTGATATCACTGACGGGTCGTGAGGGGAGGATCCACATAAGTCATTAGCAACCAAATAAGTGAGAGAGACACTACGTATTCATAAAAAACCTTACATCATTAGATTTATGGGTTTTCTCACTTATATATTACACAACCTCCATTTTTTTCAAGCAATGTGAGACTTTTAACTCTCGTGTGTATAACAATATTACTATCATAATATGTGTACTTTTACTCTTATGCCAAACAACGACAAACAAGCCTGCTTGAGTAGATTTGCTTATATTCTGGTTGGATCATATCTGGATTATATACGGTCATATATCTACTCGAGCGAGCCTTGCGACATGTATAATACATTTAAAGTATTCCCATACTTCCAAACATCTTTGCTAGACCTACAATTAGTCGATAACATGTTTATTAGAGGCATGTTAAGTACATAGACCATATTTATGATTGAAGTGATTGTCTTCTGAATAATTGAGAGACTTTGACATGATACATTAGCTAGTGTTATAATATATGACATATCTATCTAGTTCCTACACATGAAGAAGAGCCATCGAGATATTCATTGAGGAGGAAGAACTAGTACAGGGGGGTAGAAGAAGAGGATGGTGTCAATGTAGGTACTCTAGTGCCTACTTGCGAGCCAATATGAAACTTAGCATCTAGGTTACACTTTGGTGGGCCTGTAGAAGTGGATATTGGATTTCACAATGTTCTATAAAAGATTTTAAGAAAGATTAAGAATGTATTACATCACAAAAGATTTAGGAGAAAATAAACTACTACGCGCTCTACATAATAAATGCAATTTTATATTATGTATTTCATTTAAGATTGTTTCAAAGATTTAATAATATAAATATTCTAATTTTAATAAAGTAATTATTAATTTATTATTTTAAGGTCAATTTTTTGTTGGTTATATTTTTGTCCTATTAAATTTCAATTTTATATTTTAAATTATATTATTAGATAAATCAATTATACTTTATTTTTTTTTCATCTTATTTTGCTGATTTGTAATGTAACACGTATTCAAAATTTTCAAAACAATATAGAACAAATTTTCGGATTCCCTATCAAATTTTAGTATCTAATCAAATACATAAATGAAACAAACTATAATACAATAATCATATTTTCTCTTATCGTGCCCAACAAACTTAACCTAACAATTTTGTTCAACAAAATATGAAAAGTGTGGTGCTTGCAAAACAGTTTTTGGTTTTTCTTTCATGAGTAACAACACACTAAATATGCATCTAATGCAAAAGTAAACCAAAGGGATTTTTGTCTATAAATAGGATTAAAAAACAGCCTCATATCTCACTATCACCTATTTCCTTATCTCTGTCCCACACATTCTCTTTAATTCCCCTCTTCCAAACCTAATTCACTGTCTTGTTTTGCTTCATATAAAGTAGGATGACAGTTTAATTCACTAATCAATCATCAATTAAATTTACTTTTAAATAATTTATATAATTTATTTATTATATTAAAAATTAATTAGTCTTTATAAAAAATTAATTAATTAGTAAATTGAATGAGTTCAATAAATGTAACTTATTTTAAAAATTTTATAAATTGTTTTTATTGTTTATTTTATTCTATTGAATTATTTTTATAATAAAAAATTTAAATCATCTATCCAATTATAAAATTTAAAAGATAATAATGTACCTATCATTTTATTTATTTAAATTTTATTATAAAATAATTAAATAATTAAAGAGATTAATTAGAATACACCCTCATTGTAAAATTATATTACACTATTATCTAATTAAAATTCATCATTTTGACACATAAGAAGAGAATATGAAAGAAGTAGTTATTAAAATTGTTTAATTATAATTTATTTTTAATTTTTAATTTCTTATTTATATGTTGAAATGATTAATTTTAATTGAATGACAATGTAAAATAATTTTACATCGACAATATATTTTAATTAATCTCATAACTAAAACAAATAAATAAAAATTGCGATTAATCTCGTTAGAATTAAAATTTATTCCATTTATGCATTAACATCTTTTAAATAAATAAACATTTAATTCATCCATTAAATTAATTTAAAATATTTCTAAAATTTGTATAAGTTATATTTACTAAACTAATAGTTAATCACCTGAAAAAGACATCTTCTCTTAGCTTTACCCGATCTATGTTAACCACGTTAGACTTTGCTTAAATTAGTGAATGCTCCCTAAGTTGAATATGAATTTAAATTCACTTTTTATTAAAAAATATAAATGATAAATATGAAAATCTATTATTATCTTTATATGCAATAATGTCAATTTATTTTAATAACCAATAGAGTTTTGAACTAAATTGATAAAAAAAAATTAATTTTTATTTTCTTATAAGCAAATAATTATTTGTTTTATTATACTCTTAGTAACCAATAGAATTATGAAGTAAATGGGTAAAAAAAAAACTTTATATGTCCTTTCAAAAAATAAATTATAACTTTATGTGTTTTCATTATAACATATATCACAATATTGTATACATCTCTTAGATGATTATAAAATAAAGCTTACCGTATCTTTCATCATGCTATCTAGTCAAATCTACAAAAAATTATATCTTATATCACATTTTAAGTCTACATTGACGGTAATATTAACGTTTATCAACTTATTACATTAAAAAGTGTTTGTTAAATTTGTTAGGTTTTGACTCGTTCTTATGTAGAGAAATATCTAAATAGAATAGGTCTATTTGTCTTAATTATTTAAGTGGAGAGAATTAATTTAGGATTGAGAGACAGAGAGAAAAATAAGGATTTAAAAAAGAAAAGAAGAGACCTTTCGGAATTTCAAAACAATGTCGGAGGTGAGAGTTAACTACTTCACACCGCTGTTGATTTGAAAAATTTGTTTGTACAGTATGAGGGTTTTTCACTCCTCATTTTCTCTCCGGAGCGTTTCACGCAGGTTTTTTAGAGCCTAATTTTCATATGCTCAAGATTCTGTTCGTATCTATCAATTATGACTCATTTTTGATAACCTGTATGTCACTTTGGGATATCTAAAAAGATATATCAATTAAAAAAAGATAAGTCACTGATGGAATTATAAAAATTAAAAATTTAGTTGAAAATACCAGTGTTCTTCTGTGCTTTTATTTAATCAATTTGTCGTCTTATATTTGTTGTTGATCGTCAAGGTTCTTAAAAGTCTGGAGAATTTTATATTCTTTACGTATTGTTCTGTTAATGTGTTTTAATTTTACATCGTGGTATGTTATTGTGTTTTAATTTCCCATCAGAGTGGCATCAAAGCTCTTGGTTAAGATTTATTTTACTTGTTTGAATCATTGATTTAAATACAAAGATGAAGATGCTATTGTTGATTGGTTTTAATTATCTTTTATGGAAGGGCGAGATGTAATACTTACTGTTTATGAAGAGATTGTATTTATCAATTTTTAGTTACTAATTTTTAGTTCTGCAAAGTCGAATTTTGTGTCTGATGAAGAATTGGAGTTTTAATAATATGTAAAAGATAATGTAATGTTTATAATCATATGCAAAAACTCCGTGGGAGAAGATAGAATCCTTGCATGCCTCTAAATCAGGGAATAATAAATTGTTCTTATTAAATAGCTTCATAAGTTTGAAGTATAAAGAGGAGACTTCTATTTCAGATCAGTTGAGTGAATTTTAAGGGCGCCTTAATCAGACAAATGAGTATCAAATTTGATGATGAACTTTTGAGACTATTTCTATTACAATCTTTACCAGAGTATTTGATAAGTGCTAAAATGTACTGATATTAAGTATAAATAATTGACACTTATTTACTTAATTCAACCAATAAACCTTAAATTTTGTGCATATGTTGTATAATTTACATTATAATGTATATATTGTGTATCATGTAAATATCATTGATTTTGATTATTTTTCTCTCATTTTTGTACGTATACAAGCAATGATATTTTGTCATTGTCTTATAGAGTATTGAATAAGCTTTCTAACGCTTCTGACCGCGCGTAAAGCGGAGTTACGACTCAAAAGTTATGGTCAAAACAAGTGTTGGTCAGTTGTCATATTCGCTGTGCGAACTCGCCAAGAGTTTGCATTGCGAACTCAAGGTGAATAAAAATTGCCCAGAAGTGTGAAAAAAATTGTTTTGGCAGTAACTAAGGCGACATATGTTTGTTGGGCGAACGGGAGTTCGCAGTGTGAATACGAAAACTTATTTTTTGTCTATTTAAGTCACTTTTAAGCATTTTTTAGGTTATGTTGTTGGGAATGTTTTACCTCAACTTTATCAAACAAATTCTTGAGTAGATTTAGCTTAGAAACAACACATGGAGTGTATATATTGACGATCGGAGTCGAATCTACTTCAATCAGAGTTGACGAACCGTGAGATTTGTGTTCTTCTTCCTTCCTCTCTTTGTATTTTTTATTTGTTGGGGTTTTGTATGTAAGTTTATCTTGATTGTATGTATATTTATGGATCTTTGTATAAAATCTCTTTTACAACTTTTTAGAGACGTCATCTTTGATTTTTTACTTAATGGGTTTGATTGCTATAGACATATACGGTTCGAACTCGATCTAAGATGAACACCTGTTAGATTCTAAACTCTAGACATATATTAGATCTAATATTCACGTGGGCATTAGTTCTTAATGCTCTGTATTGTTAAGTTGCATGAGACATCACCGATGAGACGATACGGTTGATATCTTGACTTTGCGTTAGACATAACCTCTGTTGTGAGCAATACGTGATGATATTGACAAGTGATTTAGGTGGCGTGCATTTGATCCATATATTTTTTAGTATACGATGGATAAAACGAAATACAACTCCTAACGAGTTTTCTCATATCTTAAGAATGTATTTATTTTCTTATTTTATGTTTTTCCTTTTGCATTTTTATCCCAAACTATTTAAACCCAATCTTATAGACGTAGAGATTTTCGAACGACATTCTTTCCCTTACACCGATCCATGTGGAGACGACATAAATCCCAGAGGGAATTCTTCCCAAAATAAATATTGTTGCTTGCTGGTTTACCACTCCAACAAAATGGCATCGTTGTCGGGGATTGGTTTTGATATTGAATTGCATTGCGATAATTTCGAGGTTTTTGAGCTTTGTACATAATTGTATATATGATTGTTTCGCTTTTGTTTGTCATCCTTATGTGTATGTGTTTTCCATCAAGTTTATGTATGTGTACATATTTTTATTTTTGGTTTATATTTGCTCAAGTGTTGCAGGTTTTATTTGGTATCTACCGGTGAACGAAGCAACATGGATGAGCTTGTATGTAAATAAGGCGTCGAGCTTATAACGTGAAATAAGCGCTTATTGGGAGGCAACCCAACAGTTTTTGGGTTTGTATAACTTTATGTTTATTTATTTTAATTCAATTTTGTTAGGTTGTTAGGAAATTTTTGTGTTTTTTCTTAAGCGTTAATTTTGAATAGCTTGAGGATACATTTTGTGATTCAAGTTTGATTGTTTCAACAAAAAAATATAATGGTAAAAGAGTGTTGTAATAAACCACAAGTAAAAAAACCAGAATTTTTGAGTTACTATCATGATTCTCCCTGAGTTCGCTGTGCGAACCTGGGGCGAATGAGTTCGCTAGGCGAATAATTGTTCGCACTGCGAACATGACAAATTTTGGAATGGTGAAAAGTTTAAAGGAGTTACATGGCTAAGGTTTGTGTCTATTACTTTTCTAGAACATAACATGATTATGAGACTTTTCATGTCATTTATTCTTTTTCCATACTTGTTCAGTTTTGAATCACTTTAGAACAAAACCTTTTTTTGTGAGGAGCTTTCCATTGTTTACTATATCCAGAAGACCAACATTTTTTGTTTAACTCGGTTTTATTATGTTTAATCTTGTATTTGTGTTGATTTGTATGATAGCACTAAAATGATCAAGGTATTTTGTTTGATTTTAAGCATAACCACTTAACCAAATAGTCAATCTACCTTATGAGTGAGTGAGAATTTTCTTACCCGTTTTGAGCCTTTGTTAGAATCCATGTTGGTGTTAAGTTCATTTTTGTATGAATTCTAATAATTTTTCTTAAACTATAACCCTGACTTGCTATTTGAGTTTTTTTATCCTTGCCTAATAAGTTTGGGAGCATTCATGTCACTATGTGTGGTTATATTCAAGTTGGGGAGAAGAGTTTGGTTGCTAAGAGGTTGAGAAAAAGAAAATTTTTGAAAAAGAAAGAAAATAAAAAAGTGAAAAAGAAAATGAAAAAAGAGGAAAAGAATTGAGAAAAGAAGAAAAAAATAAAATAATGTTGTGCTAATAAGTTGCGTGGAATGATGTAACAATTTAGAAAAGAGAAAAAAGTAATTGGAATTTGTGCGTGCTTGAGATTGTGAGAAATGATCACTCTCATTTGATTAGACAAGTTTTTGTTTCTTTTACCTTGAGAAAAACAATTGTTTGTTACCCAGACCACATTAGAACCCTTAAAGTCCTTGTCATTTTTGCTTTTATACTATTCAATATGAGTTTTTTCTTGATGAATGCATAATTTAGCTTGATTGTTGGGTGAAAGTTAAGCCCCTCATGTTTTTTTGTTTACTTCATCTACCGATGAAGTGTGTGCTAGGTGTGATTCATTTTTTAACATTGTATTGTCTTAGAATTTTTGACATGTGTTTTGTATTTAGGAGTTGTTTAGTTTTCATGTTATCGTTGTAGTTTAGTAGTAAGAATTTCTTTACATGTACTTTTGATATTTATACCATACGTATGTTTTCCATTTGTAAAAACTTGTTGAGCATGATTTCTTGATTATTGCTTTTGTTTCTTTGAGTTGATTGATTCTTGTTTTAGGACAAACAAGTTTAAGTTAGGGAGAGTTGATAAGTGCTAAAATGTACTAATATTTAGTGTAACTAATTGACACTTGTTGACTTAAGTCAACCAATAAACCTCAACTTTTGTGCATATGCTGTATAGTTTACATTATAATGTATATATTACGTATCATGTAAATATCATCGATTTTAATTGTTTTTCCTATCATTTTTGTAGGTATACAAGCAATTATATTTTGTCATTGTCTTATAAAGTATTGAATAAGCTTTCTGACGCTTCCGATCGCGCGTAAAACGGAGTTACGGTTCAAAAATTATGGTCGAAACAAGTGTCGGTCTGCTGCCATGTTCCCTATGCGAACGGGAGGCGAGCGAACTCACCAAGAGTTTGCACTGCAAACTCAAGGAGAATAAAAATTGCCCAGAAGCATGGAAAACACTGTTTTGGTAGTAGTTAAGGCGACATATGTTCGTTGGGCAAACGAAAGTTCGCAGTGCAAACATGGAAACCCATTTTTGTCTATTTAAGTCACTTTTTAGTATTTTTAGGTTATGTTGTTGGGACCTTTTAACCCCAACTTCATCAAACACATTCTTGAGTAGATTTAGCTTAGAAATAACACATGAAGTGTATATCTTGACGATCTGGAGTCAAATCCACTTCAATGGGAGTTGACAAACTATGAGATTTATGTTCTTCTTCCTTCCTCTATATGTATTTTTCATTTGTTGAGGTTTAGTATATAAGTTTATCTTGATTGTATGTATATTTATGGATCTTTGCATAAAATCTCTTTTACTACTCTTTAGAGATGTTATCTTTTATTTTTTACTTAATGGGTTTGGATTCCTATAGACATATACGGTTCGAACTCGATCTAAGATGAACACCTATTAGATTCTAAACTCTAGACATAAATTTAGGTCCAGTATTCACGTGGGTATCATTTCTTAATGCTCCGTGTTATTGAGTTGCATGAGACATCACTGATGAGATGATACGGTTGCTATCTCGACTTTGTGTTAGACATAACCTCTATTGTGAGCGACACATAAGAATATTGGCGAGTGATTTAGGTGGCATGCATTTGATCCATATATCTTTTAGTACATGATGGATATAACGAAATACAACTCTTGACGAGTTTTCTCATATCTTAAGAATGTATTTATTTTCTTGTTTTTTGTTTTTCCTTTTGCATTTTTATCCCAAACCATTTAAACTCAAGCTTAGAGACGTAGAGATTGTCGAACGACATTCTTTCCCTTGCACCAATCCTTATGGAGACGACATAAATCCCGGAGGGAATTCTTCCAAAAATAAATATTTGTGCTTGCCGCATTACCGCTCCAACAATATTGGGAGGTGTTTCAGGTTTATATCACAAGTTCTGCTCCTAGAGGTGTTGTTTCTTTGGAAACAACTAAGGGTGATATTCTTAATGAGGAGATAAGAAGGAAGACACAAGGTTCTTAATCTCAACCTGAGGTAAATTTCACTAAAAATTTAGGGAAGTTATAAAAAGTAACTAAAGGGTGATAAAGTGAATAACAGAAGCAAGTCCAAGCCGCGATACAAGAATCTGGAGTGTCATTATTATCAGAAAACAAGACACATACACAAATATTTTTATCAGTAGAAAAGAGATAATAAAGGTAAGAAGGGTAAGTCTAAACAAAGAAACCATGAAGATCGTGATGATGATCGTGTTACTACTGCTACTAGTGATGATATTGTTATTCTTCGTGATCATGAGTTTGTTAACCTTGTATCAGACAAGAACACATGGATAGTTGACAATGGTGCTACATTGCATGTTACGCCAAGGAAGGATTTCTTCACATCTTATACTTCTGGTGATTTTGGAATGCGGAAGATGGGTAATGATGGTATATGTAAGGTAATTTGTGTTAGTGATGTTTTCTTGTAAACCAACATGGCAATGCAATTGTTGCTTAGAGGTGTTAAACATGCCCTAGATGTTCGCTTTAATTTTATATTTGTGCATATGCTAGATGATTGTGGTTATGATAATCACTTTGGTTCTGGAAAGTGGAAACTAAATAAAGGTAACTCGGTTGTGTCTAGATGGGAAAAGCATTCTAAACTATATTAGACAAAAGCTTTGGTTGCTAGGGACAATGTGAATGCTATTGACATGGAAACATCTTTGTGGAACCGAGGACTTAGTTATATTAGTGAAAAAGGGATGAATGTTTTGGCCAAAAAGGATGTTCTTCTTGGATTATAAAATGTAGATTTGAAGAATTATTCTCATTGCATGCCTTGTAAACAGACTAGAGTATCTTTCTAGAGACATCCTCCCTCAAAGAAGTCAAAGTTGCTTCAATTGGTATATTCTGATGTTTATGGTCCATTAAAGGTAAAATCCTTTAGTGCGGCACTTTACTTTGTCACCTTTATTGATGATTGCTCCAGGAAAATATGGGTTTATGCCTTCAAGACAAAAGACCAAGTGTTAGAAAAGTTCAAAGAATTCCATGCTCTGGTTTAGAGGCATACAGGCGAGAAGCTAAAATGTGTTTGTTCAGACAATTGTGGAGAGTATTATGGACTATTTGATTCCTATTGCAAGCAGTATCGTATTGAATATGAAATGACTCCTCGTAAAACTTCTCAATTAAGTAGTTTAGTAGATGGAATGAATCAAACACTACTTGAGAAAGTAAGGTGTATGCTCTCTAAAGCTAAGTTGCCTACTATTGCTTTGAACAGTGAAGTTTCAAAAAAAATTTGGTTAGGAAAGAATTTCAAGTATCATCATTGAAAGTCTTTAGTTGTAAGGCTTTTATGCATATTCTAAAGGATAAAAGATCCAAGTTGGATGTGTCGCTACTCGAAAAATGCAACGACGGGGAGGCGAAAAGAAAGACAGAAGAGCCACCACCGAACTTTATTTATCCCTTGAGGGGAAGGGAAAATATCGATAAAACCCTAAGAAAGAAACGGATAAGATGGTCTCGCAACCAAAAGAATGGGTTCGGAAGCCGGTTATGCGAAGGGAACGTATTAGCACCCCTCGCATCCATCGTACTCGATGGGAACCATTTGTTTGTCTACGTGTGATGATATCTGCCAAAAATATATTACTTTCTATGAGTGTTCCAAAGGATAAAGAGAAGGGTTAGAAATAGGGGAAAGAGAGGTAACGGGGAAGAAAAAAAAAGAGAAAAGACTTGGTAGGACTTCGCGGCCCTAGGCCTACGTATTCTCAACAGATATGAGAAAGTTAAAGTCAACGTAGTTTAGGGAACTATGGGTGATGGGGGGAGGTTGCTTGCCAAGACATCGAGGTCTTATGCCTACATACCCTCATTTGGTATGAGAAATCAGAGAAAATGTAGTTCGTGGAACGGTTAATCGGTGTTTTTGTGGATGATGTTAACGTAGCGTATTCTAGCAGTTTAGGTGTATTACTGCTCGCTCGTTGGAGACTTAGGCGTTACATGTTTGTGGTAGAACAGACGTAACATATCCCTTTTTTGAAAAGAGGGTTTTCTCCTTCGAGGCAAGATGTCACATTTGATTTGTGGGAATTGTTTTTAGGGGTGAAATAGGTCCTCGGATAGTAACCCCTTGCGGGTAGTACCCAATTCTTTATCTCAAAGTTTTATTGTGAAAAAGGTGTGGCGAATATAGTTGCGTCTTCGTATTGAAAGACGAGTATCGATACCACCCACTCTACAGTGAGCATCCTGATACTCGAAGAAGAAGAAGTCTACACTCAATCCTCTCTCTTTAGTTCAATAGAAATAGAGCTTCATTCTTTTATTAAAGATGTTTTTCATCTTAGATGGTAAGTACTTTACGATAGTGAATCCTAAAGGTAATATCAAGTACTCGGGATAGGAGAAATCCTACGCCTAACCACTCCACAACCATTCAAGTTTATTTGGAAAAGAGTTTTTGAAAATGCGCTTGATACGAGACCAAGGTTTTTAAGAGAAAAGTTATGGAAAGAAAAGATGGTGAATTGGTTTAATATTTGTTTGAGAAAATCTACTTGACGTTGGATCAAGGGTTTGATTGCTTAAAAATGTTTGAGGTGATGTGAACAAGGTTGATGGTGATGCACAAGGAAATCGACTTACAAGGTCAAAAATGGCTCAATGAGAATCGAGAGTTTATTTTTTTGAAAATAGTTTTTGGAACCAAAGGTCAAAAATGACCATAACAAATATCCACATACAAAGGCCATTAAATCACATCGGGTTAGTCGGCTTGAACAAAATAAAACATGAAAAAAAACGGCATGAAATTTTTTTTGGGAACAAAACTAAAAAAGTATGGGAAGTTCGCTGAGCGAACCTTGCAGCGAAGCTGCCCAAAAAACAACAAGAAGTTCACTGTGCGAACTTCCCAGTGAACGTGCACTATTCACAAACAAAAGCAAAAGGGACCGAAGTTCGCTGTGCGAACCTTGCAGCGAAGCTGCCCAAAAAAAACAGCAAGAAGTTCGCCGTGCAAACTTCCTAGCGAACGCAAACAGAGGCAAAAGGTGCCAAAGTTCGCAGTGCAAAGGTGCCAGCGAACATGACAGAAAAAAATATTAAGAAGTTTGCTGAGTGAACTTCATGTTGTTTTACCCAAAATATGCCCTTTTCATGGAAACAGAGGGGAAATGGGGCAAAGTTCGCTGTGCGAACTTGCCAACGAACATGACAGTATTTTTGAGTTTTTTCCAACTCCTTTCAACATGAAAACTAAACTATGCTCTCTCCTTTTCTTATACTTTTTACAACATAAACCAACTTTGGGACCTCATTACAACATGCATAACACAAACATCATTTGAAAATAAAACATGCAAAATGTAAAGAGATAAGTGTTTAAAAGGAAGGATACCCAAGAGCTACTATCGTTCTTCACCAATGGCCTTTGTTGGATGTACTTCTATGGTCCACCTCCTTCTTCTGGTTTTCTACCCCTCTCTTGTTCTCTTAAGGTTTTCTTTTCAATCTCTTTTTTCTGTTTTTTCTTTACTCTCTTTTTCTGATTTTTCAATGCCTTTTTGTTCTCAATCTCTCTATGCGTCTTGCTCTCTACCCATCCTTTCCTATGTTCTCTCCATCTCCCCTTCTTCTACTATTGTGGTCCTTCTTATCCCAAAAAAATTAGGGTTTTCCCTCCTCCCAAAACTTCATATTTCTTTACTTAGAAATGTCCAATGCCCCTTTCTAGGTGCACCTTTTTTCTTTCCATTTCTATGTGTGCCTTATTGTATTTTTTGTTGCCATACTCTTGCTGGATTTTGTCTTATTGAAGTGGTCCCAAGTGTGCTTACTGTCAAATTTTGAATTTGAATATGTGCTGATTTTGTGATGCATCAAATACCTCCCTTTTAAATTGTGAGGTGGTAACATGAGTGTGACAATTTTGTTGTGTTCCCTTTTTTTCACATTGGATCATGAATTGGTTCCTTAGGTTTTGTGACATGAGTGGTTTTGTTATGATTTATTTCTAGCTTGAGCTATCAATGGGGCATGTATGGGGCTGTTTTGGACTAACTTAAAAATGTCTTGAAATTGCCCATGGATAAGCACAAATGGTCTTGATTTTTGAAATGTTCCAATATTGCATTAGACCTTAATTGTCTTCCTTGGATGTTTGTAGGCTCATGTGAAGATTTAATGTGGAGCATGGAGACTTGATGAGGCATGAAAAGGAAGGGTACCATAGCATGAAGTTGATTAGAAACTTGAATTAAGATTAGAAATAACTTAATTCTCTAAGCATTGCTTAAAGTTGGAAACTTTGTAACAAATGTGACATTCTTGCAATGTCATAAAATTTCCCTTTGTAAAAATCTAGAATCTGATCTTGAATTCATGAATCTTGAATTTGGAATGATGGATCTCCCTTATGCCGTCGAATTTAAAATGGATGAAGTCTTAGATTGTGGACTTGTGATCTTCAATTGATGACTGTCCACAAACTCATTTTTGAATGAGAAAACCCCGATCTTCTTTGAACATACATTCTTACCTCAATTTGAGTGAAATAACCCACTGAAAACCCTCTGAATAGAGAACCAATATCACAAGAAAGTTTTGACCCTATGTCTTGGGAAGCCGATGCAGAACATGATTATGAGTTATGAACTAAATAAGATGCAAATGAAGGTGAAACAAAAGCCAGTCAAAGTTTGAAAACTCGAGGGCAAATTTTGGGGTGCAACAGGATGCAAACTCAAAATAATGTATCTTCATTGACTATGGGAAAGATGAGTTTAGTTACAGGTTGTATGATCATATATGAAAGAAGATTACTTAAAGCCGCGATATGGTGTTTATGTAAGACCAAACTATTTAAAAAACATTGATAAGGTAGAGAACGCTACACCTAATAAAGATATTCGCTTGTCTAATGTTGATCTAGTTCGGTTACCTAGTCATAATACGAATGCTATTGGTGGTGATGATCACAATAGTGATCCATATGATCATGTTGATGATCAACTACTTAGATATGATGTAAATATTCCAACTAATGACGGTGAAGGAGAGAGCGATATGTCATAAGATGAGAATCTTGGTGAAGCTCCAAAATCATCTCAAGTTCAATATAGGAGATCTAATAGGCAGAGACAACCTTCTACAAGGTATAACTTTGATAAGTATGCGACCTTGAGTGATGAGGGTGAACTCGAGTGTGTTTAAGAGGCCATGGAAAGTGATGAAAATCAAAAGTGGATGGATCAATGCATGATGAGATGAAATCATTGCATGATAGTCAACCTTATGATTTAGTGAAGCTGTCTAAAGACAAAAGGGCTTTGGAAAACAAATGGATTTATAGAGTTAAACATGAGAGCAACTCTAAATCTCCAAGATATAAATCCAGATTAGTGGTGAAAGGTTTTCGTCAAAGAATGGGTGTTGATTTTAATGTTATTTTCTCACCTGTTATAAAGATGTTATCAATTAGAACCGTGTTGAGTTTGGGTGCTACTTTTGATTTAGAGGTTGAGCAAATGAATGTGAAAACGACTTTCCTTCATGGTGATTTGGAGGAAGAGATCTAAATGAAATAACCCGATGGTTTTCAAGTTAAAGGTAAAGAAGATCATGTGTGTAGATTGAGAAAGAGTTTATATGGGTTGAAGCAAGCTCCAAGGCAGTGGTACAATAAGTTTGAATCTATTATGTGTGATTAAGGATACCAGAAGACTACTTCAGATCATTGCGTCTTTGTTAGAAAATTTTCTAATGATGACTTCATTGTTGTGTTATTATATGTTGATAATATGCTTATTGTAGGGAAAAGTATTTCTAACATTAACATGTTAAATAAGAAATTGGGAGAGTCATTTGTCATGAAAGACTTGGGAGAAGCTAAACAGATTCTTGACATTAGAATCATGCGTGATAGAAAATAGAAGAAAATTTGGATGTCACAAGAAAATTATATTGAAAGAGTGCTGAATGGAAAGTTCTAAAGCGCTAAGTACTCCTTTCGCTACTCATTTTAAGTTGAGTTCTAATCAAAGTCCTTCAAGTGAAGATGAAACATTTTATATGAAACATATTCCTTATGCGTCTGATGTGGGTAGCTTGATGTATGCAATGGTGTGTACAAGACTAGATATAACATACGTTGTTGGTACAGTCAATAGATTTTTGTCAAATCCAGGTAGAGAGCATTAGAATGATTTAAAATGGATTTTAAGGTATCTTCACGGTACTACTTCTACTAGGCTTTATTTTGGAGGAGATAATCCTACTATAGTAGGATACTCTGACTCTGATATGGCTAAAGACATTGATTCCAGAAAGTCCCCTTCAGGATACTCAATTAAATTTACAGGGGGAGTCGTGGCTTGACAGTCCAGATTACAAAAGTGTGTATCACTATCTACTACAGAGGTTGAGTTCATTGTAGTTACCAAAGCATGCAAGGAGTTACTATGGTTGGATAAATTTTTGCAGGAGTTTCATTTTGTTCAAAATAAATATGTGTTATTTATTGATAGTCAAAGCTCTATTCATCTTGGTAAGAGTCCGACTTTTCATAATAGGTCCAAACACATTGATGTGAGGTATCATTAGATACTGTTGCACCCCAAAATTTGCTCAACCTTTTCTTACCTGGTTTATGTTTCATTTTCATTAACATTTCCATAGTTCTAACATTTGCATATCATAGAATAATATCATTTAGCAGGGGATCAAGTGTGATTCATGTCAAAAGAAGCCTAACCAGAGGTCTTATTCAAGTTCGAGAAGTCACCAAGGTCATCAGGAGTTGGTTTGAGGTTTCGAGAAGTTTAAATGCTCATGTGGATTTTTCTCCTATCTTGAGGACTATTGAAGACCATCAGTGGGATGTGAATCTTGAATTATGAATAGAGGATGTGTATAGAGCTCATGGAGTTCCTAGAGGTCCATGTTGAAGCTTAATCAAGTCATTGATTCAAGTGCAAGAGCCACAGTTGAGGTGCAAGCAATTAGGGTTTCCTCTGGATCAATTCTAGGTCAACTGTGCCATTGAAGAAGCATCAAAGCCTACTTTTAGATCATGGAGTTCATGGAATGATGTGTTGAGACATTTGTGGTGTTTTTCCAAGATCAAATCAAGAAGAATCAAGAGTGTGGGAAGTTGCTAAATTAGGGTTTCAGTGTAAAATTCCCTATTTAGTGCCTAACTTCAAGGCCATATAAGTCAAGATACAAGTTTCAAATAAATCTTTGGCTAACATGGAACTTGTAGAGCATATAAATAACTTTAATTTGAGTACTAGAAGTCCTCCAGTGGATTTATAGAACTCAAGTTATGGTTAAGACAAGTTACAGGTCACCAGATGAATGTGAAATTTATCTGTGAAAGTCACTTGACTTCCAAGCAACTTTTGACCTAGAATGAGGTTGCACATGAACTTTTGGCCAACATGAAAGTTGTTCCTCATGATCTTAGCTTTCTAAATTGTACTAGAAGTCTTCCATCTGATTTGTAGAACTCAAGTTATGAGGTTTACAGGTCAGGGGTATTTTGGGAAAGTGAGATTACAGGTCATTTTCAATCATAGGCCAAAATCTCCAACTTGCACTTGTCAAATGGATTTTTGTTCAACATGAAAGTTGCTTGAAATGGGATTTTAAGTGCAACCAAGTGGTCATTTGGGATTGGTTTGGCTTGTAGCAAAAATTCACTTAAAATGACCTAAAAAAGAGAATATTTTAAATGGATTAAGGAGGGAAAATTGACTTTTTGAGTTAGAGGACCAAAACATGGCATATGAGTATATTTTTTGAATGGAAATCACATTCTAAACACTTTGGCATTAACAGAGTTTTGAGTTTAGGCCAAGTTTTGGGAGTTGCTATTTTGGTTACTTCACCATGAAGTTACATAATCAAAAATAACCATTGGATCAAATGCAAGGGTGAAATCCCAGCCATCCACACTCCACATGATGATGTTAATTGAATTGAACCATTTTGGAGCGAAAACACTCCCATTTTCGTGCACTATTCATGAGCAAAAGTGGTGAAATTTTGAATTTTCATTTTGGGCCTAGAGGCAAAGATTGGGCTTCCTTTGGATCCATATCCATTGTATATAACATTTCCAACCTTCACAAATCACAAGTTCTGAAAATTGGAGCAGAATTCATCAAGAACAAGCTTGAAAAAGTGAAGAAAAATCCAAAAGTGAATTCCAAGATCTAGTTCGTTTCAAGCCAAATTGTGAATTGAGAAAGCTTTATTGAAGATCATTGAACGATTCTGGAGAGTTTTGCGAAGCTTCATCAAGGATTAAAGGCTCAGTGGAAGTTCTCTACTAGGTACTTGAATTTCACCATATCTCTCTTAATACTTGATGATTCTTTGCCATTTTTGTTTCTTTGCACTCCTTGAAGCATGTAGATCGTTTCTGGATTATAATTGTTGATGTTTATGACGTTCGAAATTTGGAGCTCCAAACTTGTGAGATTTAGTATGGACTGTTTTTGCATGATTTTGCTTAGTTTTTGCTTGATCCATAACCTCCATGACATAAGGTTGAGTTTAGAATTAATTTGGAGAGGTTTTGGTGAGGTTGAGTTTTTGGCAACAAACTTTGTTTGCTTCGTTTTTTTCTTCATGTTGCATTATTAATAATTTTGGATGATATATTTGAAATCCTCGTGAGTTGTAGATGAATTTTGATATAAAAAACTCTAAAAACGGTTGAGAATTGCATTTTATGTGTTGTTGTTCATGAGCATGGTGGTTGGAGCCAAGGAAGAAGATGACCGGAGGGGTTCCGGCGGTGGTTTCCGGCTGGAGAAGGGGGAGCTCGTGCGGCCGTATGATCGTGGATGGAGGGGAGACTTTGTCTCCCGATCAGAAGGCGCACAGCGCGCCACGTGTGCATGCGCCAAAACGGCGCCGTTTTGGCCGTTTGGGGGAGGGGACGCACGCGGGTTCAACTCCCGCTGGGTGCATTTTCCACTTTGCTGTTTTCTATTTTCTGTTTTGTTTTGTTTATTTAATTATTTTATTTTCTGATTTCCATTGGGCTTAATGCATGCTACTTTCCACACCCCCTGGTTGAGGCCCAGTCTGTTTTGCACTGCATTTATTTGCTGTTTACACAATTTATTTTCTGTTTTAATTTTAGTTGATTTTATTTTCTGTTTTGTTGCTGTTCCAATTTAAATAATTTAAAATAGTTCCAACAGTCATAAAAATACACAAAAATAATTTTCAGAAACCTTAAGATGTCTAGTTTTTTCTGGATATTTTATTATATTATTTCTGTTTCATTTTCTATTTTAAAACAAATTAAATGTTGGAGCTGTTTTATTTGATTTAAATTGCAGTTCTGTTCTTTCTTGATTTTATTTTCATGTTTAAACTTCTTATTTTTGCATGAGTTTTTTTGAGCATTGTATTAACATGTTAATTGATCTTTGGATATTTTTTTCATAATTTTTAAGTGCTGTTTTCTTGTGATTTGAATTGCCTTTTGTTCCCTCTCCATTGCTGCCTTTGTTTGGGACACTCTTGGTGTTTGCTCTCTATTGGGGCACTTCCCTTTTGATTCTTAATCTCCACTTTTTACCCCTGGTCCCTGATACCTTAGGGGTCCTTTGAGATTTTATTTGGCATTTTTAGATGCATTTTCATATTTTTGTTGAATTTTGAAAATTGCTTGTGTTTGTGTTGTTCTCTCTTGAGTACCTTTGCTTGTTTGGTTCGGTTGGTGACTTTGGAGCTTTCTTGGCTTGGAATCCTTTTTGGGAGGTCTTCTGGACTTGATATAGAAGATATGGCTTGAAGGTTGGAGGTTGGGGTTGAAGTTTCCTTTTCTTTTGGGGGTTGTTTTAGGAGCTTAGGAAGTGCCTTAAACCTAGTTTTGTTTCTTTCTTCAAACATAGAATGCATTGTTTGCCTCTATTCCATCCAATGATACATAGTACTCCTTGGGAAGCTCCATCTCTCCTTAGGAGGGATGAGTGGTATGCCCAAGTGAGTAGAACTTTGAGGATACCTTTCCATTGCAATGTTAAGTTCTTATTGATTTCCTTTGGTTGTCATTAAGTTTTCTTAACATAATATTTTGATCTTGATGATTGATCCTCCTCTTGGAGAGTGCTTGAAGATAGAAGCTAGCATGAAAAAGAAGCCCTTGCTTTCAACTTTACTGACAAATTCAACTGATGCTGTTTAGAGCTTGCTGTAGCTGTTGCTGTCTGCTGTAGGAGTTTGATGCTGCTGCTTAGGCTGCCTTCTCTGTGTCTTTTGTTTTTCTCTGTATTGTCTATTTACTTGTGTTGATTACCTCTAGGTTTGAGGTGGAGCTTGTCTCCTCTTGCCTATTGTTTTCTCTCTTGCCTCTCTTATACTATTGCATTGCATGCTTTTTATTGTAATTGCTTGCTGTCTTTTGCTGTTTATCCCCTAGGATCTCTGATTTCCTCTATGCAAGAGGAAATTATGACAGACATTAGGTTTTGACCCATGCATGATAACTATAGGTAGAGTTCCGTTTCAACCATAGTCTTAAGTTGTCTCTTTTCTCATCTCAAAACAATTCAAAAACACAGAAATAAGGATAACGCGCGCTGTACGCTACAAGTCTTAAGCTATTTGAGAAAAGGTTGCTGGAGGGTCACTCTTCAGTAATCTGACTGCTTAGTATGGTACCCTTAGGGTGACATGCGATGTAGTCACTCTCAGATCATAAGTCTTTAGTGCAGTACAAGTTGCAAACAGACTAAAAAACAGTTCTTTCGTAAAAAAACTCAAACAAACATTCAAACTCTGTTTTTGTCCGCTTGGACCTTTAATCAGGAAAACCCTTTCTTAAGGAGATAAAAAATTGTCAGACAAACTTGTGTCCTCCGTAGCCCGAACTACGTTTGCTCTGATCTTTCATGCTGTATGAAAGTACGTAGGCATATGATGCGATATCCTAGCGAGCAACCTTCCCCTCCTTTCCCGTAGGTAGGCGAACTACGTTGACTCTGATTTCTCGTTCCAGACGGGAATACGTAGGCATAAAGTGCGATACTTTGCCGAGTCATTTTCTTTTCTTTTAAACCCAGACCTATAGAGTAGATAGAATAACACACCCTTAGATAGAAAACAAGCGTGGATCCCGTCGAGTACGACGGACGTGAGGGGTGCTAATACCTTCCCCTTGCGTAACCGACTCCCGAATCCAGGATTTGGTTGCAATGACCATTCCTTTCCCTCTTTGCGTTAGGTTTACTCTGAGCGTTTCCTTTCTCTTTTGTGGGATAAATAACGCACGGTGGCGACTCTTCTGTCATAGCCGGCGCCGATTTTCGCAGTAGCGACAGATACATGATGTTTTTGTGAGGGCAATCCTCATAGGTAGCTGCACTTGTTTCAATGATGTCAAAACTTAGATTGATAGAAAAATGTACTTTGGACGGTTGCATGTCTTGTCCCTCGTAAGCCAAACACTCGTCAAAACCATTATTGATGCATATAGAAATGGCTAAATCTATGTTTCATGTAGGGTTGGTCAAGCTAGCCAAACTTACCATGTTATAAAGTTCATCAAAAGTGTCTTGATACATGAAAATAAGCATTTTTTTCCTATTTCAAAGCTTTGAGTCGACTCAAATCTAGCTCCGGTGACTCATACAAATAGTCTTTTTAATGAACTACTCTCATAAGGGCTCGCATTGACCCTCTGGTCGACTCATACTAAGACCATTTATATTTGCCTAAATTTGCATGCTTTGCGTCGATGCATGACCTGCTCCGGTCGACGCAAGGTTCTATTTTTTGCACAACTAGGAATACGAGTAAGCTCAGGTCAACCCCCCTTTCTGCATAGGTCGATCACTCGCTGATGTTTAGTCAAAATTTTGTTATGTGAAATAGTTTTGGTGTTTGTTATGTTTGTTAAGTCAGTTATATCTTGTATATAAAGTGAGTTGTGCTCTTCCTTTCACAACAACTGAGAAAAACAAGAAAAGTGAAAATAACATACTGATTTATTCTCATCATCTTCATCCTCTTCATAGCATTTTCTCAACAACTACACATAATAATTTTATTGTGCATTTTGCTTGTTCGAGGTGATAACGTCCAAAATTAGGATTGGTGTAATCTATTTTGGGTTGAGTAATCAGTAGGTTTTTCTTGAATAAAACCGTTAGGGTTTTTTCCTCCAAGAATCTTGGATTTTGGAGGTTTTTACACGAATCGGTCCATCACAGATTTAGCCGAGTGAAGGTAATCGAAGAGCGAGAGGTTCTGTCGGTTTAGTAGCGGTAACCGGAGGATTGTGAATGGAAGATTTGGGTTCGACACGTGGGTGACTGAAATTAGCCGGGCAAGATTTGAAGGCCGTGGGGTTGTTCAAAAGGCGTGCCATAGTTGAAGGTTTACTCACCGCGTTCGAAGGACTTGATTCAACTTGAATCAAGGGAAAAAAAGAAATAGGCTCTACATCAAAAAATTATGTTCGATCATTTGATCTTTATTTGCTTCTTGTGTAAGAATTGACCAACAAGTTATATCTATCTATATACAGATCTCAATTCTATTGACTAATAAGGCTATGTGGGACTCATTACAAGTTACCCATGATGGAACAAATAATGTTAAACTATCTAAAATTAATACTTTGACACAAGAGTTTGATCTCTTTCACATGGAGCAAGGGGAAACCATTGCTGACATGCAAAAGAGATTTTTTCATCTTATCAATAGACTAAATTCACTTGGTAGGCCACTTTCCAATGATGTTGCTACTAACAAAGTCTTAAGATGTCTTACCAGGAAATGACAACCAAAAGCAACCGCCATAAAGGAAGCAAATGATCTTATGACCTTGGACCTTACAACACTCTTTGGAATGCTTCAAGAACACGAGCAAGTGCTTCTTAGTCTCGAGCAATTTGAGAAAAGGAAAAAGAAGGACAATGCTAGTTAGATTTGAGATTTTAACAATGCTAGTTATTAAAAACTAAATGTTGATACTAACACTTATAATAATTAATTTATTAATTAATTACCTTTTATATTTATTACTTCAATTTGAATATCATCGTTTCATTTTACAAACAAAACTTTGAAATTTAAATTAATACTTAAAACACTTAACTTTAAGTTAATTAATTATTCATATTATTATTATTATTATTATTATTATCATTATTATTGTTGTTGTTGTTGTTTTGTTATTATTATTAATTGATTTTATTTTATTTGAATATTATCATTTTATTCTACAAACTAATTAGTAAATAAAATAAGCTTAAAATATATCAAATAACTATCCTTGTTACCATTTATTATTATTATTATTATTATTAATATTATTATTTTATTTTATTTTTATAAAAGAAATATATATCTCATTTTCTATTAATATCCTACATGATATTATTTCATGAAATCAAGCTCCCATACCTTTGTCATAAATTATTTTCACAAAGTCATACTAGAACACCTAAGAACTATTTATGTAAGATTAGTAAATATTCGATAGAGACATTTACTAGCAAGAGTTGAAAAGTTGGAAGGTATGGGCAAAAGAAGATAGATTTATGTTATTTTAATATTTTACAACTAGTATAAATAGGGGTCTTTTCCACCCCATTTTCATTCATTCATTCAAAAATCATCTTTCTTACTTCTTTACTTCTTTCCTTCTCTAATTTCTTCATATAACAATATTAGTTTTAGTTATCGAAGTTCCTACGATATCGGTTCGTAACTTTTAGAGTATTTTGTGGTAAAAGTTCTTCTAAAGTTTCAAAGGAGTTTTATACGTCAAAGTTCTGCCCAAATCATTTTCATAAGTAATCGGTAAGCCGTTATAATGTCCATTTTATTTTAATTATATTATTTTAATTATGTTATTTATATAAAGGTTATTTTAAAATTTCAATGCAAATTCTGTTCAGACGTCGAGATATTGAACTTATAAAGTCCAAAATAAATTTTACCATTTTAAATCGTTATAATGCCCAAAATTTATTATAATTTAAATGTTATTAGAAATATACTCTTGATAATTTTCTTAAACAAACAAATTCAAAAGGAGGAATAATATAATTTATATTTGAATTTAATAACTATTTAAATATAATGGAGGTTATTATTATATATTTAAATAAATAAATATTTCAAGTTATAACGAGATTATGTTCAATTAACTATAAATTATATTCTAATTATTTCATAAATTTCGTACAATCCAAAGGTTATCGTAAATTAGGTTCTTGGCAAAGATCGAAGATAACGCTCGTGGACTTTCAACAACGCTCAACAAAAGGTGGGGGCAAGATTTCGTATACGTTGGGACGGTTATCGTAAAATAACTTAATATATATGTGTGTAGTGGTGACCTAATCCTTACTAGCGGTAAATAAGTAAGGATGACCTATTCTCAAATAATGATTTTCACGAATCACTAGGCGAGGTTACGCCGACCTTAATTATTTATCATAGGAATAATCTGTGATAATTTGAGATTGTATTGTGCTTGCATTATTCGATTAATTTTCTAATTGTTTATTTTATTTATACTTGAATTATTGTGATTGATAGACTAAGGAAATAATCGGTTAATGAGAGAACAACATTGCTAGATATTAAGTAATTGATCCCCAATAACTAAAGGAAAGTTGGATACATTGAGTAGTTGTATTTGGTTGGGTTCTGGCTAAGGAAAGACTTGGTCGACTATGTCATTTACAGTCCACCTCTCTTACCTGGGAAGTTAACCATACAATTATTCATTGTACAAACTGAACTGATAATGTAAGGATAAGGATCATGCCAAAAAGAAATGTGGCAAGACATTTGATGGATTTGGTACTCAACCTAAGTATCTAGATAATAAGTATAACTTGAAAAGTTGATACGATAATTCTCCATTATTAACTTAATACGTATGGTTGAGAGTTGCCACAAGATGATTGACTGATCATATAGACTTGCATTGAGGAATGTGTAAGTCCACTGCCGTGTGGTATGGGACGTACGAGGTTGATCAGTCGCCTACAATCCCGACGGGGATTATTATCTATGCATGCTAGGCAAGACAAGGTTCTTGGCCTGAATTCTCAAGGACGATTGACTTATAACACCTAGACTCCATGTGAATTAGGTGGCGTAACTCTTGGTAATTGGGATTACATTGGTGGCATGTGGTCTTGTGATATATGATCTTGGTAAATGGGATAGATATCATTGATAGTGTTTAGTGGCCTGAGTCAGCATATAGTTCAGGGATGCATTAGAATAAATAAAGTATATGTAATTGTGGGTATAAGATACGCTTGTTTGAATAAATATGGTTTCCATATATATTATTATTTTACACATTCATTCCCACTTTTGAACTTGTACATAAATCTTAGCCCCGTGTCATTTTTGTTTTGCATTTTGGACTATTTTATGACGATCAGACGACGAGCGCGAGTCTTGCTTACTTCCTGACAGTTCGAAAGGAAAGGATATGAAGTGACGTGGAGATGGGTTACTATAACATCTATATTGGGAGTTGTTAGCGTTTTGTCAAACGCTGATCATATCCCTACTACTACAGTCAGTATAAGTGTCAGTCTTGTTGGACTTTGGATGTCCTTTTTGGTATGCTTTCTTTTGGTTTCCTTTCTGTACTTTTATTTTATGTTTTATCTATGTGGCAAGGCCACTAGTCTTAACGGTGTCAAACTCTGTAAAATATATTTGAAGCATATGTATGTGAAGCAGTATGCTTTTAATTAATTAAGTATTGTCATTTAAAAGTTTAAAATTTTATGTATTTTTATTTAAGGTTTCATTAGAATTCCACTAATGGGACATAGGCTGTCTCATTTAATGGTATCAGAGTTGGTCAATTCAGCTCGAACCGTAAGTGTCTAGAATTATACTGACTGTATCAAGTTGGATTCGAAACTGGATGGTAACTTTTCTTCTGTGTGTTGAGACTTTATCTTGAGAGCCTTCTTGTACAATGATCTAGGAAACTTATTTAGCACACTTAATTTTTCCTCCCCCAACGGTCACAAACCCAACGATAACGTAACTGACACTTCACAAAATTCACTTTATAAATACTTCACACCCATTCATTACTTTCATATCAATTCCCAAATATTTATCTATACCTTTCAAATGGCTAAATCTTTTCTTTTATTCATCACTCTTCTTGTCATTATCTTTTTTGTTATTGGTATCGTCAAGCATGAATAATTAGGTAAAGATTTCGTAGCAATAATGATAATTATAGTTTTACCACTATTAGTCTTAGCTTGGTTTACAAGTAGAGGTTTTTGAATGAGACATGGTCATGGTTTTTGTAATCGTTGTTATTGAATAAACTGATACGTTTCTGTTTATACATTAAATGTTGATTATGTTTTCCCAATTTCTAGTTATATTTAAGGCATTAATTCAACATTTTAGACATAACTATCCCTTGCCTGTGAGAGACTTGACAAAGATCCTTATCGATGAATCATTCATTGGGATATAAATATACATAATTGTTATGTTCTTTATGTCTTGTGAATGATTGAACCTAATAACTATTCCTTTTCAGTAAGTTATGGTTCAAAACGTCAGAGGCGTGAGGCGTGTAGGAGTGCTGGTAGAGGCACTACTAGAGGTGTACGTAGGACTGCGAGTGATGAAGTTACTCCTGAAAGAGCACCTACCATTCCCATGGGACGAGAAGATCATTCCCAAACTGGAACAGACTCTCAAGCTGACACTCGAGATGTTCGTGAACTTGCTGCAGCTGTGTTAGTTCAAACACAACAAAATGCTCAAATCCTGTAAATCACTTGAAATCATCAACTCTTTCAGCAACAACAAAGGAAAATTGTGCATGAAGATGCGGGATTGAACTCGTTTCTGAAAGGAAAACCACCACAGTTTGGTGGTGACTTTAATCCGGAGGGTGCTGAGAAATGGTTACAAGAAATGGAGAAGATATTTTCTTCCACTCATTGTAGAGAGAATAGAAGGGTTGGTTATGCAACATTCATGCTGACAGGCTATGCTGAAGCTTGGTGGAGAGGAAAGTATAGATTATTGGAAGAGGAAGAGAAATCAACTGGACCTTGTTCAAAGAAGAATTTTACAAAGTTATGTAGGAAAGAGAAGGAGAGAGAATTTCAGAATCTGCGTCAAGGTGTGATGATGGTGGGAGAATATACTAGGAAGTTTGAATCCTTGCTAAAGTATTCTGAGTTTTACTGCTTGCATCCAAGGGAAGAATGGATGTGTGAAAAGTATCAAGATGGATTGAAATATGATATCCAGAGGGCAATTTTACCTCTGCATATTATACGCTTTGGTGAGCTGATAGAAAGGTGTTTGGAGTTGGAAGGAATTGACAATAGGAAGAATCAATATGGATCAGGAGGATCAACCCAAAACAACAATCACAAGGGCACTTTAACCGAGGCCAAGGAGGAAGAATTCAACGAGGGGGGTAGGCCATATCAAAGGCCTACACCTTATCATAACCAGGATTCTATAAGGTTAATGTTCAAGTGTTACAGTTGTGGAGGGGCACATCTTAACAAAGATTGTCCAAATAGAAATATTGGAGCTTGTTTCCGCTGTGGTCAGAAAAGCCACTTTCTCAAAGATTGTCCCCAAGGACAAAATCAACCAACAGGCCAGAGGAGTGGTCTAATAAACAATAACAACATAGGGAGAGCAAGGAATGAAGGCCCAAGTGTTGGTCAGAGACCTCTGAATCAAAATAAGCCAACCACGGGAAGAGTATTTACAATTAGAGGAGCTGAGATCTCAAAGTCAGCTGGGTTAATTCAAGGTATATGTTTAATTGGAGATAAGCTGGTATCAGTTTTATTCGATTCAGGAGCTACACATTCTTTTATTTCTACCTCTTGTGCTGAATTTTTGGGATTTGAAATTGTTGATCTCAACTATAAGTTGACTATTACAACTCCCTCAGGAGAAAGAATGGTAACTTATTCAGTCTGTGTAGACTGCCCAATAATCTTAGAAAATAGAAGATTCTTAGTAGATCTTGTGGTACTCCCGCTACAAGACCTAGATGTCATCTTAGGAATGGATTGGTTATCAACCAACGATGTAAACTTGAGATGCAAGAAGAAATTTTTTACATTTGGAGAAGATAGTGGAGAAATCAGCAAAGCTGAAACCCTCACTCAAAAATTTATGATGTTATTCTCCATGTCAGTAGGAGAAACCCCTAGTGTGGAAGATTTTCAAGTGGTCTGTGAATTCCCGGAAGTCTTTCCAAAAGATGTTCCAGGTTAACCACCGGTTAGGGAAGTGGAATTTTCTATAGACTTGGTTCCCGGAACTAAACCAATTACTATATCTCCTCATTGAATGTCACCCTCAGAGCTTGCTGAGTTAAAGAAACAATTATATGAGATGTTAGATAAAGAATTTATTAGACCAAGTGTATCACCGTGGGGAGATCCAATCTTGTTTGTGAAGAAGAATGATGGTTCTTCTAGACTTTGTGTAGATTACAGACAGCTCAATAAGGCTACTGTGAAAAACAAGCATCCTTTGCCTAGAATCGATGACTTGATGTATCAGTTAAAGGGAGCATCAGTATTCTCGAAGATTGACTTGAAGTCTGGATATCATCAGATCAGGATGAAGGAGGATGATATTCCAAAAACAGCTTTTAGATCCCGTTATGGACACTATGAGTACTTAGTTATGCCATTTGGTTTGACTAATGCTCCAGCAGTATTCATGGATTACATGAATAGGATCTTTAGGTCATACTTAGATCAATTTGTTGTAGTTTTCATTGATAACATCCTAATTTATTCCAAGGATGAGGTAGAGCATGGAGAATATTTGAGAATTGTGCTACAGATATTAAAGGACCGTCAATTGTACGCGAAATTCTCGAAATGTGAATTTTGGTTGAAGGAGGTATAATTTCTTGGCCATATAATTAGTAAAGAAGGTATTGCAGTAGACCCAAGTAAAGTCGAAGCAATAATAAAGTGGGAGAGTCCAAAAAATGTTGGCAAGATTCGAAGTTTTCTTGGACTAGCTGGATATTATCGAAGGTTCATTGAAGGATTTTCAAAGATTGCTTTGCCCATGACTCAATTGACGAGGAAAGGTAAAAACTTTGAATGGACTAAAGAGTGCAAAGAAAGTTTTCAGAAGCTTAAGGAAAGATTGACTTCATCACCAATACTCATCTTAACAGACCCATTAGGAAATTTTGATGTGTATTGTGATGCGTCATATCAAGGTCTTGGTTGTGTGTTGATGCAAGAAAGGAAGGTGATAGCTTATGCATCAAGACAATTGAAGGTGCATGAGAGGAACTACCCAACTCATGACCTAGAGTTAGAAGCAATTGTGTTTGCCTTAAAGATTTGGAGGCATTATCTTTATGGATCAAAGTTCACTGTGTTAAGTGATGACAAAATCCTGAAGCATTTATTTGATTAGAAATATCTAAACATGAGGCAAAGGCGCTGGATGGAATTCTTGAAGGACTATGATTTTGAGTTGCAATATCATCCCGGAAAGGCCAATGTTGTAGCAGACGCTTTGAGTCGAAAGAAACTTCATGTATCTGCAATGATGTTGAAGGAAGAAGAGTTGATTGACAAATTCGTGGAATTAAACTTAGGAGTACATCATAATGAAGGATGTATGTTCATAGGCGCTATTGTCATGTCTAATGAATTTCTGAAATGGATCAAAGATGAACAACAACTTGATGACCGTCTAATGAGCATAAAGGAAAATATAAGAAATGGTCAAAATGGAGAGTTTAACATAAGGAGTGATGGAATCCTAAGGTTTAAAGAAAGGTTGTGTGTATCTCAAAACCAGGATATTCGAAAGTTGATTTTGGAAGAGGGACACAAAAGTAAGATGAGTTTTCATCCAGGAGCCACAAAGATGTATCAAGACTTAAAGAAAATGTTTTGGTTGTTTGGGATGAAGAAACATATAGCAGAATATGTTCAAAGTTGCTTGGCATGTCAAAAGGAAAAGATTGAACATCAGAAGCTAGCCGGATTGCTACAACCTTTAGACATTCCAGAATGGAAGTGGGACGGAATAGCCATGGATTTTGTAACTTCTTTGCCTAAGATTCAGAAACAACATGATGCAATTTGGGTGATCATTGATAGGTTGACAAAGAGTGCACATTTCATTCCCATCAACCAGATGTTTAAATTAGAGAGACTAGCTCAGGTATATGTAAAGAAGATTGTTAGATTGCATGGAATACCTTCAAGTATAGTCAGTGATAGAGACCCCAGATTCACATCAAATTTTTGGCATCAGTTGCATTTAGAGTTAGGAACAAAACTGAGGTTAAGTTCAGCTTATCATCCCCAAACTGATGGCCAGTCTGAGAGGACGATTCAATCGTTAGAGGATTTGTTGAGAGCTTGTGCTCTTGAACACAAAGGAAGTTGGGATGAGTTCTTACCATTGATTGAGTTTACTTACAATAATAGTTTTCACTCAAGTATCGGCATGGCTCCATATGAAGCATTGTATGGAAGAAAGTTTCGTACACCTTTATGTTGGTATGAAGTTGAAGAAAATAAAATATTGGGTTCAGAATTCGTGCAACAAACGACAGATCAGGTTAAACTTATTAGAGAAAAAATGAAGGCTGCACAGGACCATTAAAAGAGTTATAGTGATAAGAGGAGAAGACCTTTGGAATTCGAGGCAGGAGATCACGTGTTCATTAGGGTAACTCCTAGGGCGGTAATTGCACGAGCAATCAAAACTAGGAAGTTAACACCAAGGTTTATCGGGCCTTTTCAAATTCTACGGCGGATTGTACCTGTAGCGTATCACATTGCTTTGCCACCAAACTTGTCTAATCTTCATGATGTATTCCATGTATCACAACTGAGGAAGTATTATCTGGACCCTTCACATGTCATTGAGCCTGAAACTGTGGAACTTAGAGATAATTTAGAATATGAGGCTATACCTGTCAAGAACTTAGATCATTGAATTAAGGAAGTTCATGGAAAGCAGATACCATTGGTTAGAGTCGTGTGAGATGATGTAACTGGTGATTCTACTTGGGAAAGAGAAGAAGACATGCGTCGGAAGTATCCACATATGTTTTAGGTACGCTAAATTTCGAGGACGGAATTTCTTTTAAGGGGGGTAGTAATGTAACATCCTAATTTTCCATACACTAAATAATATATCTAGTTAGATTTGAGATTTTAACAATGCTAGTTATTAAAAACAAAATGTTGAAACTAACACTTATAATAATTAATTTATCAATTAATTACCTTTTATACTTATTACTTCAATTTGAATATCATCGTTTCATTTTACAAACTAAACTTTGAAATTTAAATTAATACTTAAAACACTTAACTTTAAGTTAATTAATTATTCATATTATTATTATTATTATCATTATTGTTGTTGTTGTTGTTGTTGTTGTTGTTTTGTTATTATTATTAATTGATTTTATTTTATTAGAATATTATCATTTTATTATACAAACTAATTAGTAAATAAAATAATCTTAAAATATGTCAAATAACTATCCTTGTTACCATTTATTATTATTATTATTATTATTATTATTATTATTATTATTATTATTATTATTATTATTATTATTATTATTATTATTATTATTATTATTATTTTATTTTATTTTTATAAAAGAAATATATATCTCATTTTCTATTAATATCCTACATGATATTATGTCATGAAATCAAGCTCCCATACCTTTGTCATAAATTATTTTCACAAAGTCATACTAGAACACCTAAAAGAACTATTGATGTAAGATTAAAAAATATTTGATAGAGACATTTACTAGCAAGAGTTGAAAAGTTGGAAGGTATGGGCAAAAGAAGATAAATTTATGTTATTTTGATATTTTACAACTAGTATAAATCAGGGTTTTTTCCACCCCATTTTCATTCATTCATTCACAAATCATCTTTCTTACTTCTTTACTTCTTTCCTTCTCTAATTTCTTCATATAAAAATTGATCTGACCTGATCAAAAGGGGATCACGGGCTGGCCACACTCTGTTGGACTGCTACCTGTTCACCGGTGATGAGGAGGAGAAGGGGGGTGTACCTGCAAGACACTCCGATGCCAAAGTAAGGAATTGGGCAGAGTGAGAGCAAAGTACAGAAATGGGGTAAGAAGTGAATTACCTGACCCTCTTGTGGAAGAGGGTATTTATAGAGAGACCCCAACGCTGGGCCAACGGTCACTTGTGTTGGGCTGGATTGCCAGGCCCAACCCAGGTGACTGATAGGGCTTACGTGGCGTAGTGAAGACCAGGACGTGGTCTTCTCCCTAGTCCAACTGTCCCGTGATCTCCGATTCTGGGTTTGACCTGTTCTTTCAGAGGTCGGCAGTTGGTTGGTGACGTTTCCCCGCGGAGGGGAGCACGTGGAGAACGTGCGCATGGGACGTTGTTCTCCTTGCGGAGGGGAGCATGTCCTGCCCGCGGAGGGAAAAGGTTTTGTCTGACCGGGCAGTATTTGGCCGGCGAGAATCCTCCTGCCCGACACGGTTGGGGTGCGTCTTCCTTGCAGGGAGGCCTTTCTGGCTTGTCAGAGACCTCGTGCCCGACACGGTACCCGGACAGGGTAGGGCCTGGTGGAACATTATTGGGCTGGGCCCGCGTGGTCTCTCCGGGGCCTAGGCCAGAACAGAAGCCCCCCAAGTCGTTGCTCTGAGGAAGCGAGCGAGGACTTGATGACGTTGTTCTGGGGAAGTGGACTGACCCCGGGGAAGACCCTTTAGCGCGAGCATGCGTGTTCTACGTCGTCGGTTATCCGGGCTCGAGGACGGGTATTGGCAAGGAGAGGTGAAAGGGCGCGTCTGTCTGTTTCCGCCACGTGTCACGTGCTGGGTGGCTGCTAGGGCGGTTACCCTAGGGTACTCAAGTGTCTAGCGACGCTTCGAGTCCCGTGCAGGGGTATAAGTAAGCGAGCCCCTGCTCATTTTTCAATTTTCTCCCTCTTGTTCTTTAGTTTCTTGCCTGCTATCCCGCCCCCGTCCGATATCTCCTCCGTTACAGCCGTCGCGTTCTCCGTCGTAGATTTCATCACAGTAAGTTTCCTTTCTCTTTTCTTCTGTTTTTCTTGTTTATTTTATGACCGTGGTCGGGGTCGTTTGAAGGCCTCGAGGAGAGGCGAAGATCTCCGCCGTTCTAGGGTTTTTTTTAGGGTTTTTATTATGACTGTCCCGGGGAGAGACGATAGTTCCGATGAGTGTCCCGGGGAGGGAAGCTTTTTCCGTTGAATGCCCCGGGGAGAGATTCTTTATTCCGATGAACGTCCCGGGGAGCGACGTCTATTCCAACGGGCGCCTCCGAGGTGGGTTTGTAGTCCGGGTCATACTAATGACCAGGGAGGTGGTAGGTTAGGGCAGATCCACCGGGGACGATGCTCGGGGGTCCTCGTCACCCTTTCACTTGACTTGCGGTGGAAGGAGAATTTGATCTCTGTCATCGAATTCACCATTACCTTCTGCTTTTTAGGTGTTAATGACTACGTTCGTCTTGGGCACCATGGCCGAGGATACTGAGCCGGACGTCCCCTATTTTGATGAGCGCACCGTTCCGATCGGAGACTGGGTGGCCGAGGAGCCTCTGACCATGCCCTCCTGCTTTGCCTCTGATCCGACAGGGGCCTATGCCACCGTGGAGGACCGGGAAGAGGGGGATCCTTAAAACTGGCAAGTCTACCGTCCTCGGCCAGGTCATCGAATCTGCTCGAAATACGGGCGGATGCACTTTCTGATGTACGAGTTTTACTTCAAAGAGGCTAGGCTCAGGTTGCCCTTTTCGGACTTCCATCTGGGCCTCTTCGACTGGCTGAGGTTGGCCCCATCGCAGCTACACCCTAACGCCCTGGCTTTTATTCGGGCCTTCAAGCTCGTGTGCCAATATCTCTAGGTCGACGTCACGCTGCCGCTGTTCTTTCGTATTTTCCATCTGCAACGGAAGTCGGTGAGCGGTCGACATGGCTGGGTGTCGTTCAAGCAGCCGGACAGGCTTTTCAGAACGTATATGGATTCTGTCCGAGATTTCAAAGGCCGCTTTTTCATGGTCAGCCCGATCACGCACGAAGGGGTCCGCTCTTTATATTCTGAGGGGGAGAGGATAGTGGATGGTAGTCACGATGCCGTCATGCTGCCCCGGGTTCACGTGGAGTGGTCTCTGGAACATTATTCTCGGGGAACAGGTCGGTATATCGTGCGGGCGGGGTCGCTCGATGACAAGAACATGGCTAGCTATCTGAGGATAGTTTCTTTCGTGCGCAATTTACCGCCGTCGAAGCTGGTCACCCCCGATGGTCGGTATATCCTCGACAGTTACGGAAACGTTCACGAGACGGCGAGGCTGATCAACACAAAGGCCCTGCTCGAGTGTGCCTCGGAGGAGGATGCCCTGCGCTACCTAGGTGGTGAACGCCTCGTCCTTCTTCGATCTGATATCCTTGGCCTTTTATTGACCAAATTTTCTTTTGTCGTGCAGGGAATGTGGCTACTGTCGAGGAGCGAGTGAAGAAGTTGCGTGCATCAAGGGCTGCCGTTCCCCCGAAGACGCGGGTGGCTCAGTTGGCCGGGCATTCTTCTGCGGAGCAGGATGGAAGGGGGTCGTCGGCGTCTCCGACCGGTAGACAGCCGCCTACTTCTCAAGGGGCCCCGAAGAGAGCGAGAGTTCAGGAGGATACGCTCGTGGTCGACTTATCGGTGGAGTCTTCCGAGGAGGGTTATGCCATCGCTCCTTGTCATCAGCACCCCAACTACTTCCATGGGGCTAGGTCGCCCAGCATTCCTGCGGGGGAGGTGAAGGCAATTATGGGTGCCGACCGTGATACGAGGAGACATGTTCTGACCGAGGACTTGGCCGCATTGATGCGAACTTTCACTACGGCGATGGTCCTGAGCGAGGAGAGCTGCTCGGCCGTCGAGCAGTCAAAGCTGCAAGGGGATCTCGCTTTCGCGCAGTCTCGTCTGAATAAGGCGGCTGAGGATTTGGAGGCAAGCCGAGGGAGGGTGACTCAGCTGACCGGAGAGTTGGAGAAGGCTCGCGGGGAGGTTGACCTCGAGCGCAAGAGACGCGACGGCATTGAGGAGAAGCTGAAGGCTGCTGAGGAGGAGTTGCGGGCGTCGAAAGCTCGTGTGGTGGAGCTCGAGGGCGATCTCTTTCCTAGTGATGACGAGACTGACGACGACAGGTTGCTGGTTACCCGGGCGGATCTGCTTGCCAGGATACGCGTGCTGGAAGGGAATTTCCTGGATGGTTTTGCTGCGGGCTTCAACAACGCCGTTGCTCAGCTCAGGGTGGTGAACTCTGGTGTCGCTTTTATCGAGGATGGGATTGGCCCCTTCCATGAGATAGTCGACGGCCGGGTGGTCGACCCCAGCGCCGAGGAGGCTGGCACCGTCGTCCCTGTCGTGGAGCCTGAAGCTGATGGAGAGGAGGGAGCTTAGACTAGTCCCGGGTATGCGTGCCCGCGTAGTTCGGCCTGCGTGCCATATTTTGTATTTTGTTTTCTTTGTCGGGCTTGTGCGCCCTTGTTTATGTAATGTTGACTACTGGGCTGGTGCCTGCTTTTGATTAATACATTTTGAGAATTGTCTAAGTGTGCGCCTCGTTTTTGCATGTTGTTTATGCTCGTTTTATTTCTGCACATACTTGTATGCTTGAAATATATGTATGTTTGAAATGCATGTTTAGTATGCCTTTGGGCCTGTCCGGGGTGGTAGCTCGACGGCGATTGTTTCCGGCGGTGTGGGGAACTGGCCGGCTGGTCGGATTTGTTGCCTAACCGGTTCGGGGGTGGTTCTCCCCGTGGCGTGGACGTCCCATCACGAGCTAGATGTCCTGCCGGTGTTGGTACGTCGGTGGGGAGTCTCGATCGAGGTGTTCCCTGCCGAGCAAAGCCTTCTGCCCGCGCACACGAGAGGCAGGGCTTGCTTTTGGTCTGGTTGTTTAGGAGACGCGGGGGGGTGCAGTGGTACCATGTCGCCCCCCAGTGGTCGCGACGATGGGTCGTCGCGGGTAGTGTTTAACTGTAGTACCGCTTAAGTTTCTCGGCATTCCATGGTCGAGCTAGTTGTTCCCCTTGTAGGTTTTCGAGGTAGTAGGCCCTGTGCTCCGTCTTGTCGCGGACACGATAGGGACCTTCCCAATTCGCAGCTAGTTTGCCCTCGTGTGAGTCTTTCTGGTTTCTGCGCAAGACTAAGTCGCCGATTTGGAAGTCGCGTTTCAGGACTTTGTTGTCGTGGCGAAGTGCCACCTGCTGTTTCAGCCGGGCTTCCCAAAGGGCTGCTCCTGATCGAATCTCCTCGACGAGGTCGAGCTCCTCTCTTAAGGCGTCGTCATTGTCGTCGGTATCGAGGGGAGCTTCAGTTCGTCTGGATGGCTCGCGTATCTCGACCAAGATTAATGCTTCGGTTCCATACGTGAGGCGGAATGGGGTTTCCCCCGTGGTTGAGTGGGGCGTAGTTCAGTACTCCTAGAGGATGCTGTGGAGCTCCTCGACCCATGCCCTCTTTGCGTCGCCGAGTCGTCGTTTAGTTCCCCTGTTCACGGATTCCGCCTAGCCGTTTGTCTGGGGATGCTCGACCGAGGTGAAATGGTGTTTGGTTCCGAGCTTGGTGACGAAGTCTCGGAAGTTTTTGTCCATGAACTGCGTGCCGTTGTCAGTGACGATGGCGAGCGGGACCCCAAATCTTGCAAGGATGTTTCGTTTGTAAAATCGAAGTATGTTATGGGCTGTGATTTTTGCCAGGGCTTCGGCCTCGATCAGTAGTCCACGCCCACGATGAGATACTTGTTCTGGTAGGATCCTAGAGTGAAGGGGCCAAGGATGTCCAACCCCCACCAGGCGAATGGCCACGGGGAGGAGAGGGATTTGAGTTCGGTTGGTGGAGCGAGGTGCATGTCCCCGTGTCTTTGACATTTGTCACATCGTTTGACGTGTTCCTTCGCGTCCGTTTGCATTGAGGGCCAGTAGTAGCCTGCTCGTAGGGCCTTTCTCGTCAGGGATCGTCCTCCGAGGTGCTGTGCATTGATGCCCTCGTGGATTTCCTCTAGGACGACTGCGGTCTGGGAGTTGTCAATGCATTTGAGGAGTAGGATCGCGAAGCCTCTGCGATATAGTTTGCCTTCGAGGAAGACGTACGAGCAGGCTCGTCGCTTGGTCGCGCTTGCCTCTTTAGAGTCGGCTGGTAGGCGGCCGGTGCTGAGGGAGGTGTGTAGTGGTGTCATCCAACAGTCGGTATCTCCTATGGCGTTGATGTCGAGCGAGGCGGTGGCCGCTTTGGTGCTCGGTTGTGATAAGACTTCTTGGATGACCGACTTGTGGCCTCCTCGCTTTTTGGTGCTCGCCAATTTTGAGAGGATATCGGCGCGGGTGTTCTGCTCGCGCGGGACGTGCTGAATCTCCGCGGAGTCAAAACTTTGCAGTTTTTCGGTGATAAGTGCTAAGTATTCGGCGAGGTTGTCGTTTTTTGCTTGATATTCTCCTCGTACTTGCGAGGCGACCAGCTGGGAATCTGTGTAGATTCTAATTTCTCTGGCCCCGAGGTCTGATGCCAGGCGAAGTCTGGCCAGGAACGCTTCGTACTCGGCTTGGTTATTAGTCGTCGGGAAAGCCAACGTGAGGGAGACCTCTATAAGGGTTCCCTCTTCGTTGTCGAGGATGATGCCTGCTCCGCTGCCCGTGGAGTTGGAGGAACCGTCCACAAAAATGGTCCATACGTGGCTCCTCGTGGTAGGGTCAGGTGAGGAGTTCATCTCGGCAACCAAGTCGTCCAGGGCTTGAGCTTTGATGGCTTTCCGGCCTTCGTAGACGATGTCAAACTCAGATAGTTCTAACGACCATTTCAGCATGCGTCCGGCCATGTCGGGTCGGCCGAGGAGCTGGTGATAACACGAAATCATATAGATATTTTCATGCATAATTCAACTAAAGTCTAACCGTTTTCGATCCGATTTCGGGTTATTTCCGTGTATTTGTCTGATGTTTTTGCAGGTATTCAACGATCACGTCTAAACAAGGCAACATGAAGAAAAGAAGCAATCCCAGATGAAATATGGACGAAAAAGGAGTGAAAACACAATGAAAAGCGCAGCAGACTGTTTTTGCTGATGTGACGACCGTCACAGATGCATGACGACCGTCACACCTTGTGACGACCGTCATGCAGGAAAAAATGCCCCACTCAGATTACACGTCAAAAGAGCAGTTCCAATTCCCATTAAGTGGTCCACTACTCCCTAAATTATCTGCCTCAAGGTCCATCATCCTCAGAGATAACCGTTGGGATTCCACTTCTATAAAAAGGGAAGCAGGGGACTTCAAAAAGGGTGCTGCATTCATACCACGAAGTGCTGCCGAATTTAATTTCCAGAGCAATTTTACTTTCCAGTTTTTATTTGTATCCATTTCTCCTTTACATTTCCTTATTCCCATTTCCGCTCTTTTGTAATTGCTACTGCACTGTACGATCAAATTGGCACTAAAGACCAGAATCCTGCCAACATCTGTGGAGGATCTGCCCAAAGGCCAATTGGCTTATTTACAGGTTTTCATTTTGATCGACTTCTGTTTTAACATAATGCAATTTTTTATCTATTATTATTATTTATGTTTTGTTCTTCCCAATTCCATGTCTAGCTAAACGTAGGCAATCGATATGTAGTAATACTTCGAATGGGATTTGATAACTCTTGTTTGAAAACTTTCTTTTCACAAAAATAATCTATGGTCTAAGTGTTTAAAATTGATTCACTGAATAAACTTCGTCGCGAAAGCGAGAACTTATTTAAAAGTAGTTTTACCACGAAAGTGGGAAATTAATTAAGATACGAACCAACAAGCGAAAGCTGCGGTAAGGTCAGATAGTAAACACTAGGCATTTGTTTTAATAACAACGAAAGCACTTTAAAACGAATTAGAACTTAGAGATTTCCAAAAAATAGTTTTAACCCCGAACGGGATACGAAAGTGTACGTTTGGCCCTTAGGATTATGATTAGCGTCAATAACCATTGTGAGACGAGAGTCTTCAAATATCCATTTTCTGCTTAAATAAACTGTGAAAACTATTTCATACACCAGTAACTTATCAAATCCCTGAAGAACACAATTACTACGTATCGATTCAATTAATTAAAATCTAAACAGTAATCTTAGTTCCCCCTTTTAGTGACAATCTTATCCCCTTAAAACATATTCTACCTAGCTAAACATAGTAACTCCCGAGAACACTAGTTTGATTACGAGTCCCTGTGGGATCGATATCTTTTATTACTACGCGATAGACTGTGCACTTGCAGTTAGTTGTATTATACATAGAAAGTCGCGATCAGCTGGCGGATGGGCTGATCGGTGCGGAGCACGATGGTGTGTGCTAGGAAGTAACGTTGGAGCCTTCGTGTGTCGCTACCACGAAAATAAGGTGCCGGCAAAACAGAAGAGTCGCCACCTTTCGTTATTTATCCCTCAGAACGGGAAAGGAAACGATCGGAAAAACCTGACGAAAAGGTATAAGACAAGGTCATCGCAACCATTGTCTGGGTTCGGGAGTCGGTTACGCGAGGGGAAGGTATTAGCACCCCTCACGTCCATCGTACTCGATGGGATCCACGCTTGTTGTGTTTATCTGACGGGTTTATTTACTATCTACCTATCAAGGCTGGTATAAAAAGAAAAGAAAATGACTCGGCAAAGCGTCGCACTTTATGCCTACGTATTCTCATCAGAGAATGAGAAATCAGAGTCAACGTAGTTCGCCTAACTACGGGTTACGGGGAAGGTTGCTCGCCAATACGTCAGTATTGTGCCTACGTACTCTCAACAAGTATGAGAGATCAGAGCTTACGTAGTTCAGGATAATACGAATTACAGGAATTTAGATTCATCTGTTTTTCGAGTAGGGTTAACAAACAGTTCTAGCAGTTTGGCGTACGCAGCTCGACCCTTGGAGACTTAGGCGTTACCGTTTGCGGTAGAACTGGGAGTTAACGACACTCTTTTCTTCAGAAAAGCTTCCTTTGAATTACGAGCCCATGGGGCAAAAAGGTTTGAAGTTTGTTTTCTGTCTTTTACGGAAGAACTATTTTTTATGGTCGTTTGCAACTAAGATCGCACTAGAGACTATGACCTGAGAGTGAATGCGTCGCATGTCACCCAAAGGGTGCCATACTAAACATCCAAGCTGTTGAAAAGAACTCTCCAACAACTCTTTCTCAGGTAGCTTAAGGCTCGTAACGTACGACGTCAGTTAACCTTTATTACTGTATTTTAATTTGTTTTGAGATGAGAAGAGAACGAACAGGTTCAACTACGGGGAGACTATCAAGTCCTAATGTTGTCATGCCAAGGGTTCATCCTATGGTTGAGGTTCGAAATAGGGAACTCCTAGAAGTTATCATGCATAGGTTTCAACCTAAAGTTTTAATCATCACTTCCTTATCAAAGGAAGTGAGATTCCTAGGGGATCATGTCAATCATAAACAGAAACAGATAAAGCATCAGCTTAAACAGTAAACAGTAAACGACTGTAAAATGCATGCAATGCAAGTGAGGGAGGAAATGTGTGTGGGGCATCAGCCTCCACAAGCTCGTCTCGACCTCAAGCCAAGTATGAATAACTGCAATCATAAAGGAAAATAAAATGCCATCAAGCAAATCATAAACCACATAGGCAAGGGAGCTGGGCTCTACCGAATACCCGCAAGCAAAGCCATACAGTAAAAATACAAGCAAAGGGAGCGACTCAAACTCTAGTGCAATCATGCTCCTAGCTTGAAAGAATCTAAATATGAACTTATTCTAATGCATCAATCAAATCAAACAAGTCACATCAATACAGTTGAACAGCAAGCAAACAAACAGGAAAGAAAGCAGATCAACAGCTTCCGCAGCTTCACAGCAAAGTAATCCTTCTGACAGCAGTTCAGTCCTCAGTTTGTAACTGTTCTTCAAGGCTTTCATCTTCAATAGCAAGTATCAACTTGATTCTTCAATCTTTCAATTAATCCATCATAAGTATCAACTTGTTCTTCATCTTCTTCAAGCTTCAGCTCCTTCTTCAATCTCAATTTGATCTTCTGGCTTCACACAAGTATCAACTTGTTCTTCTTGATCTTCAGGCTTCAGCTCTCATGGAAGTCTTCAAACAGAGGGGAAGTGCAACCTCTAGCATCTTCAATCTTCTAACAAGGAACTCCATCCTCTAGCAAGGGAGAAAGATTCATCTAACAAGAGCAAGGTGGGATAGGGAGAAGCAAAGTGAAGACCAAAGGTCACCTCTAAGCATTCCACCATCAAAGAAGGGAACCCTCAAAGGTTCTACCAACTTGTGAAGAGCCACACATCCTACCAAAGGAGGGATGAGGCCTTCTCAAGGGGACCTTACATCATAGGGAGGAATGGAAGTGGTCAACACCTTCCATGTTTTATGAAGGAAGAAAATCTATTCTAAGAGATCTCCCTAAAACCCTAATCCTTAACCCTAAACAAACTACACCAAAGAGAGAGGAATCTTCAAGTCCAAGCTCCACCATGCATTACACAGCAGCCCACACAAGTCTTCATCATCATCCAAGAGCAAGAAAAGCAAAACCCTATTCTAAGGGAACTAATGAAATCATTCTAGTTGAGTTAGCAAGTTAGGATCACCTAAAACTTAGTACTAAAGTTAATTCTAACTAAAATACTAAAATCAATTACAAAATCCTACAAAAATAACTATGGGAACCTATATCAATCATGACTCTACCATGTTAATTCTAGAGATCAAATCCTCAAATAAGACCTAGAAATAAATTCTACACTACAAGGTACTAAGCTTAAACCCTAAAAGGAAGCACCTAAAGTTTCACCCTAAAAACAACACCTAATTTCATCAAAAAAATGTGAGAAAAATACTATGGGAGCATACATGTCTAAGCTACTCGCACACAAAAAATCAAGCAAAAATCCATCACCAAGTGATCACACTAAAATCATCAAACAGAGGTATTGACCATGGCAATTTTATTATCAAATAAAATGTAAAAATGCACAAAAATTGAAAATGCATGATTTTCCTAATATTTTTATTCAATAAAATTCTAGATTCAATCATGAATCAGGGGGAAAAAACCTGGAATTAATTGACCTATTTTCCTATTTTTATGAGTTATTGTCAAACTAATATGAAATGAAGAAATTAAAAGAAAAACAAAAGAAATTAATAAACTTGCGTTGCAAATAGCAATTAACATCAGTTCAAATCCTGGATTGGGCCAGATGGGGGGTGTGGATATCAATCCAAGCGCCAGGCCCATTCACTTCAGTTAAGTGAAACGGTGCGTATTGGCTTCAGTCAATAGTCAGCCCTTTCAAACTCAATCGTGGCCGTCTGTTTGGGTTACTTGGTCAAGTCTCAAGGATGATCCAACGCTCCAGGTGCATCTTCTTCATTCAAACGTTCAGGCATGGAAGGAAACCAGACGGTGGCCTGAGCAGTGGCGCCACCGTCTTCTCTGGTGAGGTCCAATATATAGGTCATCAAAAATTGCAAAATGATACATCATCTTGTCCAGTTTTTCATGCTGATCATGAATCTAGCCTTAGAATCATCTAAATCTCCATGGATTTTCAAACCCGATAGCTCTTCCAAAACATGTCAAAATCTTGAATCTCACAATTCTCCAAATTAAGTGCACAGAGATAATCCTCATCTCATGGTGATCAGCTTACACTATCTAATCTTGATTATCAATCCAAGAATTACAAGAATCCAGCTTCAACAGAAAATGATCCAGATTCTAACTTGTCTCTAATTCCCAAATTAATCATCTCAAATCCATCTATACATCATCCAGATCCTAACCACCTATAGATTTTTATCTATCTCCTCCTAGATTATGCACAAAAACGAAATGTACCAATCTGTGTTCAGAGGTGTAACAGAAGAGGTTCTTGATCACTTCAGCCTCCAAGATGATGCAGATACACTCCAAAACTCCTTCTGAAGCTAATGCAACCTCCAAATTCCCTTGATTTTTGCCTTGAACTCAGAATTTGATTTCTACTTGCAGCTCTGAATTTTCAATGGCCCTCTCTGCTACCAGCTTCAAACTCTTCCAAAAAAATGGCTGAACACACCTACCAACTTATATAGAACTCATTAGAATCATCTAGAACTTTCTCAAAGCTTTAGAATGAGAAATTGGATTTTCAAATTCTCTCCAAAATCTCACTTACACCAGTCACGATTCCCACTCTATTTTTGCTTTAGAAAGCTTACATTCAAGTTCTCATGAGATATTGAACTTGAATGGTGGTGTTTCCCTCCTTGTTTCCATCCAATGGCTTATGTTTGCTATGTTACTTCATCATGAAGAAACAAAGAAAAAGGGCATGATATTGGACTCAAATCAAAATTCTACTATTTCCAAAGTTTCCAAAATTCTTTTTCCATTCAAAATGACCTATAATTTTGCCTCATTTGCACACAAAATGATTTATTTGAATTTTTGGTCATTTAATGCCTTTAATTCTTCCTTTTTCATAACTTCTTGAACCAAGTCTCTCCTTGAGCCATTTTAATGTCTCCTTGATACATGGTCAAGGTTAAAACCCCATTTTGAGCAACTTTCAAGTTGAACAAAATTTCATTTGAGGTGTCTAAGTTGGTGAAAATGACCCATAACCAAAAATGACCTATAATCATAACTTCCCAAAATACCCTTGACTTGTCAAAGCCATAACTTGAGTTCTACACATCCAATCATGGACTTCTAGTATTCTTTAGAAATCTAAGAGAATAAGGAACAACATTAATGTTGACCAAAAGTTCATAGGAATCATCCTTCTAGGGCAAAAGTTTCATGCAAGTTGGATAACTTTCAAGCTCCAAATTCACATGCCTCAGATGACTTGTAACTTGCCTGGCTCATAACTTGAGATCTATAAACCCTATCAAGGACTTCTAGTACTCAAATTAAAGCTAATATCATGCCCTACAACAATCATGTTGGGGTAAAGATGAGATGACAATCATATCTTTATTTAAATAGCCTTGAAGTCAAGGGTCAAGCCAGGGGCTTTTACACTATCAAGTCTTAGAAACCCTAGCCTGAAGCTTCTCAAACTCTTCAATCATGATGAGTTAACCTTGTAATCATCCTTATAACATCTCAATGTATCAATCCATGATCACATGGACCTTGAATTAGGTCTCAACCTCCTTCAAATCCTCAGCTGACTTAGGATTGACCCAGTCAAACCCTAGCTGCACCAATCATGGCTGAGGCTTCTTAGTCTTGCATAATGACCTGTCTAGGCCTCAAAGTGATCTTCAACACTTCTCATGAGCTCTCTCAAGACCTCAAGTCTAACTTCATGGCTTCAGAATCATCTGATGACTTCTCACAACTCTCAAGTTAGGAGACACACACTCTTGGTATCAATCACTCTCTCTGAGGATCTTTTAACTTTCTCTGACAAGGATATCAACCTTTGAACATCTGAATAACATTATTAGCTAGCCTCACAATATTGTGTAGCCCTTAATTGGTAATCATACCTCTTGATATCTTGCATACATGTCAATGAAATGCAAATGATAATGCTAATGTGAATGAAATGAAACATAAGCTAGGTAAAGAAACGTTGAGCAAATTTTGGGGTGCAACAGTGTTGTGGTGATGAGGGCTAGGGCGACTTTTTCGATCAGCTGGTATCGGACTTCGGGACCGTGGAGGGCTTTGCTCGTGAAGTAGATTGGTTTTTACCCTTCTTCGATTTCTCTGATGAGAACGGCGCTGACAGCCTCGTTAGCTACGACTAGATATAGATATAGGGTTTCGCCCATCATGGGACGTGTCAGCACCGGTGGTTCGGACAGGAAGCGTTTGAGGTGGTGGAAGGCTTGCTCGCATTCCTCTGTCCATTCGAACGTGGTCTCCTTCCTGAGTAGTTTGAAGAAAAGGAGGGCGTGCTGTGCGGACTTGGCGATGAACCGGGAAAGTGAGGCGAGCACGCCGTTGAGGGATTGGATGGACTTCTTCGTGGTGGGTGTGGTGATTTCCGAAAAGGCATGGCATTTGTCTGGGTTTTCCTCGATCCCACGCTCGGTCAGGTAGTAGCCGAGGAATTTTCCTGTGCGGAAACCGAAGATGCATTTCTCCGGGTTGAAGCGCATCTGGCATGTCCTCGCAGTGTCGAAGACCTTCTTGAGATGGGTTGTGTGGTCGGCTTCCGTGCAGGATTTGACGATCATGTCGTCCATGTACACCTCGAGCATGTCACCTATTTCGCCCCAAAAGACTTTGTTCATCATCCGTTGGTACGTGGCGCTGGTGTTCTTTAGGTCGAAGGGCATTACGTTGTAGTAATAGTTGCCCGACGCCGTCATGAAGGCCGTGCTCTGTTTGTCGTGCTCGGCCATCGGGATCTGATTGTACCCCTAGTATGCGTCCATGAAGGACAGGTGCCTGAAGCCCGCAGAGTTGTCGACGGGTTTGTCGATGTTGGGGAGAGGGTAAGCGTCCTTAGGACATGCCCGGTTGAGATCGGTGTAGTCAACACACATGCGCTATTTTCCATTATTCTTTTTGACGAGTACAACATTGGACAACCAGGTTGAATACCGGGCTTCCGAAATAAAATTTGCCTCTAGGCGGTCTTTTACAGCTTTTTCATCCACCGCCGAATTTTCGGGGGACTGTCTTCGCCTACGTTGAACTACGGCCTTCGCGGTCGGGCTGATGGACAACTGATGGCAGGCGACCTCGGGGTCGAGTCTGGGAATTTCTGCGGCGCTCCAGGCGAAGAGGTCGGCGTTCTCGCGGAGGCAGGCCGGTAGCTGTCTCTTCGCTAAGTCTGGGAGTCCGGTGCCGATCTTCACGGTTCTGCTCTTGTCCTCCCCGAGTGTGATGATCTCGAAGTCACCATCCGGGATGGGGCGTGCCGGGTGGGTGGGCTGACCGTTGGACTGGTTGGCTTCGCTGGTCTTTATTTCGTGATCGTGCTCCTCGGTGAAGCGACTATCGAGGTCCACGGATCCGACCAACTCCTTTGGTTCTCTCTTTGGCGCCACTGTTGGGGCCACCTTCTTTGTTGCTGGAGCGATGGTGTCCAAACCTTTCAGCGCAGCCTCGAAGCACCTTCGGGCGACCTTGATGTCTCCGTTAAGGGTCACCACGGCCCCCCGCTTCGTGTAGTACTTCATCTTTAGGTGGACGGTGGAAGGTACCGCGGTGAGTTCTGCTATCATCGTTCTGCCTAGGATACAGTTGTAGAGGGACAGGCACTCGATGACTAAGAAACAGACGCTGATCGTCCTGGCCGTTTCCACTTCGCCGAACGTGACTTTCAGCTCCACGTACCCCCACGGTCTCGTCGTCGTCTCGTTGAATCCCTGGAGGTCGGAGCCTACATAAGGGGATAGGTTGGATTCGTCGAGTTGGAGGTTCGTGAAGAGGTGGGTGTACATGATGTCCACCGAGCTGCCTCCGTCGACGAGGATGCGCCTGACATCGAAGTTCGCCATTCGCGCCCGTATGAGCAGGGGGATGTTGGATTTGGGGGATCCCCCGGGGAGTTCCTCGAGGTAGAATGTGATCGGGTTAGATCGACCGTGAAACCTTTTGAGCGTGCTCATATTACCGGAGTTGCTCGTGATAAGCTCGTCGAACTTTCTTTTCACCGATCCTATGGACAGGCTCCTTGTGGCGCCGCCCGAGATGACCATGGCTCTAGAAAAGTATTCCCACCGGCTGGTTGGCCGTGCCGGCTCGCTGGGTAGGTCGGGGAGGCTGAATTCTCTATCCGCGAACCAGTCCTCGGGGCGGCTGAAACACAGCGCGACCTGGAGTCTGCTATCACCGTCGGAAGAGGGGAGTTCTTCGAATTTCTTGGCCTCGGGGGCTTCTTGCCTCGGGGCCTCACCTGCCCGGGTGTATCTCTTTAGGTGACCGTCTTTAATCAGGATTTCGATCGCGTCCTTGAGATGGATGCAGTCTTCGGTCACGTGCCCGTGGCTCCTGTGGAACCGGCAGTATTTTGACTTGTCCACATTGGGTTTGGGTGGCGTCGGCCTGGGGAAGCGGACGCCTCCCTGGGCAAATTCGATTTTGGCGCATTCGGCCAGTATGCGCTCGCGGGAGGCGAATAAGGCCGTGTATTCCGTGAATCGGCCGGCGGGGCCGTGTTGTTCGCGTTGTTTGCGGGGGCGGTCTTCCCTACAACAGTCACCTCCCCGCCGCTGGCTTGAGGCTCCGTCGTCACGGTGCCCGCGGGGGGCCTCCCTGTCTCGGGTGTCTCGTGCGGAGTTGGCTGCTTGGGTTTCCTTGAACCGGATATAATGCGCGACTCTGTCGAGGAAATCCTACAGAGAGGTCGGCCGGTGTTTACCCACAGCCTCGTAGAACTTGGAGTCGTGGCGTAGACCCTGCTCCATTAGGTAACACTTCATCTCGTCTGACGTCGTTACCTGTACCGCTTCCCGGGTGAATCTTTCGATGTACTTTCGGAGGGGCTCGTCGGGGGCTTGGATTATCGCGCCGAGGACGGCTTCCGTCTTCGGGTGCCGTCGGGATGCTGTGAAGTGTTTTGAAAACAGGTCCTTCAGGACCCTCCACGACGTAATCCATTCGGGCTCCATACTTTTGTAACATGTCATGGCGCCTTTCCTTAGGGTCGTCGGGAATAACCTGCACTTGATAGCTCCTCGAACGTTTCGGTAATCGAGCATGGCCTCGATGTCTTCCAGGTGATCATCCGGGTCAGATGTGCCGTCGTATGTCGAGAGCGTCGGAGGCTTCTCCATCCCGTGGGGAATGGGGGCGACCATGATTTCCCGGGACAAGGGAGTCCGATAGTCATCTTCGCCGCTGAGAGCGGGTGACTGATGAGGAGATGGGCCGTTTAGGATAGGCACCTGGTTTCGGGTCCTCAGCCTCCTGACCGGGGGTTCGACGCGCGGATTCCTGGTCGGGATTGCTGAAGTGTTCTGCTGCCTCCCGCGAACTTGTCTCGTCGGGGATCTGGTGCGTTCCCGCACTACTTCTGTTCGGGGTCTCTCCAGCCGGGGTTGTCGATTCCTGGGTTGAGGCGAGGGACTCCTCAAGCCCTCATTTCGGTCTTCCCGCGGAGGGGACCTCCCGCTCCAGCGCTCCAATTCGTGCGTTCTGCTGAAATAATAGCTGGTTCGTCTAGTTGATGGCCGCAAAGAGAGCAGCCACTGTTGGGTCCGCTCCTGCCGGGACGGGAACGAGCTGGAACGCCGCTGGGTTCGGGGACCAGCGGTCGGCCTGGCGTATTGGTTCCGCGGATGACGGAGAAGCAGTCTGGCCATCTCTTTCGTCGGTCTCCGCTGGGCGTGACGTCTCCATCTGCTTGCTGCCGTTGGCGGCGGCGCTGAGCACGAAGTCGTGCATGGTATCGTCGTGGTGTGGGCTAGCCATGATCGTGGAGTGTTGGTGAAACTTTGGTTTTCTGCTTGGAGTAACGAGGAAGTTTCTTTTCCCACAGACGACGCCACTGATCTGACCTGATTAGAAGGGGATCACGGGCTAGCCATACTCTGTTGGGCTGCTACCTGTTCACCGGTGATGAGTAGGAGAAGGGGGGTGTACCTACAAGACACTCCGATGCCAAAGTAAGGAATTGGGCAGAGTGAGAGCAAAGTACAGAAATGGGGTAAGAAGTGAATTACCTGACCCTCTTGTGGAAGAGGGTATTTATAGAGAGACCCCAGCGCTGGGCCAACGGTCACTTGCGTTGGGCTGGATTGCCAGGCCCAACCCAGGTGACTACTAGAGCTTACATGGCGTAGTGAAGATCAGGACGTGGTCTTCGCCCTAGTCCAACTGTCCTGTGATCTCCAATTTCGGGTTTGACCTGCTCTTTCGGAGGTGGGCAGTTGGTTGGTGACGTGTCCCCGCAGAGGGGAGCACGTGGAGAACGTGCGCATGACACGTTGTTCTCCCCACGAAGGGGAGCATGTCCTGCCCGCGGAGGGAAAAGGTTCTGTCTGATCGAGCAGTATTTGGCCGGCGAGAATCCTCCTGCCCGACACGGTTGGGGTGCGTCTTCCTCGCAGGGAGGCCTTTCTGACTTGTCGGAGACCTCGTGCCCGACACGGTACCCGGACAAGGTAGGGCCTGGTGGAACATTATTGGGCTGGGCCCGCATGGTCTCTCTGGGGCCCAGGCCAGAACAACAATATTAGTTTTAGTTATCGAAGTTCCCACGATATCGGTTCGTAACTTTTAGAGTATTTTGTGGTAATAATTTTTCTAAAGTTTCAAAGGAGTTTTATACGTCAAAGTTCTGCCCAAATCATTTTCATAAGTAATCGGTAAGTCGTTATAATGTCCATTTTATTTTAATTATATTATTTTAATTATTTTATTTATATAAAGGTTATTTTAAAATTTTTATGCAAATTCTGTTCAGACGTCGAGATATTGAACTTATAACATCCAAAATAAATTTTACCATTTTAAGTCGTTATAATGCCCAAATTTTATTATAATTTAAATGTTATTAGAAATATACTCTTGACAATTTTCTTAAACAAACAAATTCAAAAGGAGGAATAATATAATTTATATTTGAATTTAATAACTATTTAAATATAATGGAGGTTATTATTATATATTTAAATAAATAAATATTTCAAGTTATAACGAGATTATGTTCAATTAAATATAAATTATATTCTAATTATTTCATAAATTTCGTACAATCCAACGGTTATCATAAATTAGGTTCTTGGCAAAGATCAGAGACAACGCTCGTGGACTTTCAACAACACTCAACAAAAGGTGGGCGCAAGATTTCGTATACGTTGGAACGGTTAGCGTAAAATAACTTAATATATATGTGTGTAGTGGTGACCTAAGCCCTACTAGCGATAAATAAGTAAGGAGGGCCTATTCTCAAATAATGATTTTCACGAATCACTAGGCGAGGTTACGCCGGTCTTAATTATTTATCATAGGAATAATCTGTGACAATTTGAGATTGTATTGTGCTTGCATTATTCGATTAATTTTCTAATTGTTTATTTTATTTATACTTGAATGATTGTGATTGATAGACTAAGGAAATAGTCGGTTAATGAGAGAACAACATTGCTAGATATTAAGTAATTGATCCTCAATAACTAAAGGAAAGTTGGATACATTGAGTAGTTGTATTTGGTTGGGTTCTGGCTAAGGAAAGACTTGGTCGACTATGTCATTTACAGTCCACCTCTCTTACCTGGGAAGTTAACCATACAATTATTCATTGTACAAACTGAACTGATAATGTAAGGATAAGGATCATGCCAAAAAGAAATGTGGCAAGACATTTGATGGATTTGGTACTCAACCTAAGTATCTAGATAATAAGTATAACTTGAAAAATTGATACGATAATTCCCCATTATTAACTTAATACGTATGGTTGAGAGTTGCCACGAGATGATTGAGTGATCATATAGACTTGCATTGAGGAATGTGTAAGTCCACTGTCGTGCGGTATGGGACGCACGAGGTTGATCAGTCGCCTACAATTCTGACGGGGATTATTATCTATGCATGCTAGGCAAGACAAGGTTCTTGGCCTGAATTCTCAAGGACGATCGACTTATAACACCTAGACTCCATGTGAAGTTAGGTGGCGTAGCTCTTGGTAATTAGGAGTACGTTGGTGGCATGTGGTCTTGTGATATCTGATCTTGGTAAATGATGATATATATCATTGACAGCGTTTAGTGGCCTGAGTCAGCATATAGTTCAGGGATGCATTAGAATAAATAAAGTATATGTAATTGTGGGTATAAGATACGCTTGTTTGAATAAATATGGTTTCCATATATATTATTATTTTACACATTCATTCCCACTTTTGAACTTGTACATAAATCTTAGCCCTATGTCATTTTTGTTTTGCATTTTGGACAATTTTATGACGATCAGACGACTAGCGCGAATCTTGCTTACTTCCTGACAGTTCAGAAGGAAAGGACATGAAGTGACATGGAGATGGGTTACTATAACATCTATATTAGGAGTTTCTAGTGTTTTGTCAAACGCTGATCATATCCCTACTACTACAGTCAGTATAAGTGTCAGTCTTGTTGGACTTTGGATGTCCTTTTTGGTATGCTTTCTTTTAGTTTCCTTTCTGTACTTTTATTTTATGTTTTATCTATGTGGCAAGGCCACTAGTCTTAACGGTGTCAAACTCTGTAAAATATATTTGAAGCATATGTATATGAAGCAGTATGTTTTTAATTAATTAAGTATTGTCATTTAAAATTTTAAAATTTTATGTAGTTTTATTTAAGGTTTCATTAGAATTCCACTAATGGGACATAGGTTGTCTCATCTCCGCTCATCAAAAGAAGAAAAACAAAAAGGTACGACATGCAATATACGAAAATTCTACTAGATTGTCTCATTCCGAATTAGAAACTGCCTTTGATACCTTACACGATGAAGCCAAGGAAGCCTTTGAACAGCTAGCCTCAAATAAACAAATTTTTGCTCACTTAGAGCAAAAGATTATTGATTCCAAAAGGAAACTAGAGGCTCCAAAGGCTTCCATGGTGGAAGGAACAAAGGTGTGTCACTACTGCGAAAATCGGCGTCGGCAATACAGAAGAGTCGCCACCGTGCGTTATTTATCCCAAAGGAGGGAAAGGAAACGCTCGAAGTAAACCTAACGCAAAGACGGGAAAAGGTATGGTCATCGCAACCAAAACCTGGATTCGGGAGTCGGTTACGCAAGGGGAAGGTATTAGCACCCCTCACGTCCATCGTACTCGATGGGATCCATGCTTGTTTTCTGGTACGGATTGTTATTCTATCTACTCTACAGGTCGGGGGTTAAAAGAAAAGAAAATGACTCGGCAAAGTATTGCACTTTATGCCTACGTATTCCCGCCTGGAACGAGAAATCAGAGTCAACGTAGTTCGCCTACCTACGGGAAAAGAGGGGAAGGTTGCTCGCTAGGATATCGCATCCTATGCCTACGTACTTTCATACAGCATGAAAGATCAGAGCAAACGTAGTTCGGGCTACGCACGACACAAGCTGTTCAAATGTCTTTTATAAAAAATATCACCTTAAACAAGGGTTTTCTTATTGCAAAAAGGTTGATGTTTGTTCAAATCTTTTGACGGAAGAAATGAATTGATTTTGTTATAGCCTTTATTAATGTTTTTCTATTGTTTGAAGAAAGAAAGAAGAGATGACACTCTAAAATCCTAGGGTTTAAAAAGGGAATAAAATCTACCCTAATATTATCATACATGGGTTATCTCCTAATGTCTATCACATTCTACCTTGCACAAGGAAGAATGGAAGTCCTACGGGAAAGGAAAACGAAAGGAAGAAACGGAAATACAAGTAATAACCGCATACAAGTGAACATGAATATAGCAATGGTAAATGCAATGCAAAGGAGGGAGGACAGTCCGTCTCAACCTCAAGCCCATTCATGGATGGAATAAGAAAATATCAAGTGATCATATGCAAAGAATCGAGTGAAAACTCCGAATGAAACGCGTAATCCACTATTTGGAATCGCAACGTGCTATCATGCAAACAAGTCGATAATTGGGCAAGCTACACATACAAAAAACAACCACCTAAGGGGTCTTCCAATACCTCTAACCTATCTATAATAAGAAATATAAACCACGGCGTTCACCACGCAAACACAAATCGGCCGTTGGAGCCTTAACAAAAATAAAGTCCGTTCGGAAGTCCAAATTACAAGTTCGAATACAAAATATAAGAAAAATAGAAAAAGGTGCTAAAAAAATAAAATAAAAATCCTCCATGACCTACATCAATCCACAAACCAGGGGTGAGAGATACCATAAAAAATATCCACAAGGAAATGGTCAAACAAGATGAAAACAATGCAAGATATCTCATGTATACCAAAGGAAAGATTAAAATGGAGCATGTTAAAGATAGCATCCAAAACCAATTAAAATGGTACAATAAAATTCCCACAAAAATATATCACAATACCTCAACGTGTGTAGAATACCCCTGCAAAAGCTTTGACGTTTAAACAATGTTTTGATAGGTCAAACAAAATTCACAAAATGATAGCACCAGCATTGCTAATTTTTTGACAACTAAAATGTAAAAAAATATAATAAAATGATGAAAAATGGAAAAACTATGGTTCCAATTCTGTAAAATTCCAGACATCTTGAGGATTACGCAGAAAAAAATGGGGATCAAAAAGACTAATTTTCCTATTTTTTATGGTATTTAGAAGTCAGCATATAAAACAGAAAAAATAAAAGAAACATGGCAATAGGAAAATAAAAGAAAATAACATGAATAAATAAAAGTGGCATGAGGCTTATGTGGCCGATTGCGTGGCGCAGTGAGAGGCGTTGGATGAATGGAAGAAACCTTGACTTGGAAATGCATCCGACGGTGTTAACACCTTCTTCTTCAAATCAAAATTTTCAACTTTGTGAATAGTAACCCGCAGCTCCATGAACATGAGTTTTTTGCTACTTTGAAGCACCATAACTCCATCAATAATTATCCGTTTCGCACAAAATTTTGGTCAAACTTGAAGGAAAAAATTCAAGGAATCTAAATATGGTCTTAGATTTTCTTGAAACTCTCTCTAACTTCCAAAACGTGGCACCTCAAGAAAAACTCAAGAACCAAAAATTGTCATAAAACCCATCTTTTTTGTACTAGAATCCATGTAGGAGATGAGAGCAATGTAATGCAACAACAATAATGCAAGAAAGACTCATAAATCATGAGTTATGTCGAATTCTTTATACCTCCGAAAAATGGCTTATGGAGCTTCACTTGATCACCAATTCTTTGAGAAAATGATGTGGACACGTCCTATAATTGATGAGGAAGGTGTTTGGATGGAAAGAAAGGAGTGAATTGATGGAAAACAAAAAATCAATTTTTCCTTGGAGCTCACTTTAATGGAGTTGTGTAGCTTGGTTCATGCATCAATTATGGCCAAAAAAGTGTTGAATCAATTGTAAGAATGATAAGGAATGTATTTGCAATGGTGGAATGAACCAAAAGTGGGAGAAAAATGGAATTGAAAATTTGAGTTTTCAAGTGTAGAAAAATGTGGGGAAAATGGAAAAATGGTGAAGAGAAAAATGAAGATTCAATATGATTTGCAAATGGAGAAAATAGATTCAACATCAACTATCACCAACCCTTACTCTTAATGATCTCAATCCAATATATAGGAGAGCATGGAAAGATCTAGAGTCTTCTAGATCAATCTAGGATGATTCTAGAAACTTCATGAATTTCTCATGATATGGTATTTTGATGTCTCATGATATCTCACTTCAATACACTAACAGCCCCTTAACCCCCTTTTAAATTCTCTTTTCATGACAAATTGGAGTGATATGAGTGAAAAACAAGGGATTCCTTTGCCTTATGTTGAGTTTCTCACATGTACCTTATTATGCAAGTAATGGAATTACAAAGCAAGTCCTTTTTTTAACCCTCAAATCAAAATTGTGGCTGAACCAAAGTCTTTAAAATGTTGTTTAGACTCAATTTGATATATCATATGCCCCATTTTGGATTTGTAGATTGCCCATACCAATTTTCAATTTGAACTTTTTCAACTTATGTCATTTTTTAAGTCATTTTCACCAACTTTTGTCAATTCTTGCTACAAGCTTTTCCAACATGCCATGACCTCTTTTCTAGGCTTAAAATGTCATTTTTAACAACTTTGATGTTGTGAAGTTTTTCATTTGAAGCTTCCTTGTATGAGTTTTGGGCATACGCTAAGAATGACATATAATTCCACTTTCCCAAAATACCCCTGGCTTGCACAAGCTATAACTTGAGCTTCACAAATCAGATGAAGGCATACCATACCTTTTTGGAAAGGGGAGATCATGAGGAACGACTCTTATTTTTGCCAAGAATTCATTTGAAAACTCCTTGAAGGTCAAAAGTTGCTTGGTAGACAGACAACTTTCACAGACAAATTTCAGTGTTCTCAGATGACCTGCAACTTGCAAGGACCATAACTTGAGTTCTATAAATCACCTTGATGACTTCCACCACTCAAATTAAAGCTATGAAGATACTATACCAGTTTCATGTGGACCAGAAATTCATATGAAGCTTGCATTTTGAGTTACACTGCTTGGAAGTTTGACCTAAATCAGGGGATTTTACACTGAAACCTTAATTTGGTAACTTCACTTCTCCTTGACTCCTGTTGATTTTTCTTTGGCACAACACCACATCCATATCCATATAGCAACTAATGAATCCCACATTATTCAAATGAGCCTTGATACCTTTCAAATCAAGCCTTTGACTTAGGGTTGACCTAGGGTTGACCTAGATGAGACCCTAGTTGACTGACTTCAACTGAGGCTCTTGCAATCATTCCAATGACTTGGCTCTTCTTCAAAATGATCATCTAGGCTCTTCATAACATCCATACACACCTCCTGCTCTTGGCTCACAGCTCACACTTCCTCTGATGATCCCCAAACAACCTCTAGATAGGAGAGAATCCACTGAGTGATCTGAGTAATCCTGAATATGAATGAAACCCCTTGAACATACCTCTTGAGACAAGAATAGCACTTGATCCCTTGTTAAGATATCTTGCCTATGCTATGCAATGCAGATGAATGCACTATGTACATGATGACAATGCAAATGATTATGCAATTGAAACATAAGCCTAGGCTAAAAAAAAGGTTGGGCAAATTTTGGGGTGCAACAGCTGCCCCTATTCAAGCGGCTTGGACCCAACTGGGTGAAGAGCGAACGGCCTTCAAACAGTCGAGGTACGAGACGGTTGAATACTAAGAACCCGGAAATTTGCCAACCGCAGAAATGAACTGCACGACTGTTTGGGGAACATTATCTACAAATCTGATTTCGTCATTATCTTGTCAATACTTGAATAACCTGGACGACTTCACTGGGGAAGTACTTCTGTCGACACAACATGACCCTGCCAACGATACAGGAAAATCACTCTATCACCATTACAGAAAAGTAACACCGTCATCACTCCGCCACCACTGCGGGAAGATAATCTGGAAAAATAACAACACCGCCATCGCTACGGGTACTACTTTATCATTACTACAGGAAATAACTCCGCCACCACTGCGGGAAATAACTCCGTCACCACTACGGGAAAATAACTCCGCCACCACTACGGGAAACTAACTCCGTCACCACTACGGGAAAATAACTCCGCCACCACTGCGGGAAATAACTCCGTCACCACTACGGGAAAATAACTCCGCCACCACTGCGGGAAATAACTCCGCCACCACTGCGGGAAATAACTCCGTCACCACTACGGGAAATAACTCCGCCACCACTGCGGGAAAATAACTCCGGCACCACTACGGGAAATAACTCCGCCACCACTGCAGGAAATAACTCTGCCACCACTGCGGGAAATAACTCCGTCACCACTACGGGAAAATAACTCCGCCACCACTGCGGGAAATAACTCCGTCACCACTATGGGAAAATAACTCCGCCACCACTGCGGGAAATAACTCCGTCACCACTACGGGAAAATAACTCCGCCACTACTGCGGGAAATAACTCCGTCAACCAGGGTAATAACTCCTTCAACCAGGGTAACAACTCCCTCAACTAGGGTAATAACTCCTTCAACCAGGGTAATAACTCCTTCAACCAGGGTATAACTCCTTCAACCAGGGCAACAACTCCCTCAACTAGGGTAATAACTCCTTCAACCAGGGTATAACTCCTTCAACCAGGGCAACAACTCCCTCAACTAGGGTAATAACTCCTTCAACCAGGGTATAACTCCTTCAACCAGGGCAACAACTCCCTCAACTAGGGTAATAACTCCTTCAACCAGGATAATAACTCCTTCAACCAGGGTAATAACTCCTTCAACCAGGGTAATAACTCCATCACCCAGGGTAATAACTCCTTCAACCAGGGTATAACTCCTTCAACCAGGGTATAACTCCTCCAACCAGGGTAATAACTCCTTAAACCAGGGTATAACTCCTTCAACCAGGGTAATAACTCCTTCAACCGGGGTATAACTCCTTCAACCAGGGTAATAACTCCTTCAACCGGGGTATAACTCCATCAACCAGGGTAATAACTCCTTCAACCGGGGTATAACTCCTTCAACCAGGGTAATAACTCCTTCAACCAGGGTAATAACTCCTTCAACCAGGGTATAACTCCTTCAACCAGGGTAATAACTCCTTCAACCGGGGTATAACTCCTTCAACCAGGGTAATAACTCCTTCAACCGGGGTATAACTCCATCAACCAGGGTAATAACTCCTTCAACCAGGGTAATAACTCCTTCAACCAGGGTATAACTCCTTCGACCGGGGTAATAACTCCTTCAACCAGGGTATAACTCCTTCGACCGGGGTATAACTCCTTCAACCGGGGTATAACTCCTTCAACCAGGGTATAACTCCTTCAACCAGGGTAATAACTCCTTCAACCAGGGTATAACTCCTTCAACCGGGGTATAACTCCTTCAACCGGGGTATAACTCCTTCAACCAGGGTAATAACTCTGACGACAGCCGTCAAACACCTACTTCGACGGCAGGTAGTAATTTCAAGATTTTCAATACTGACGTGACAACAGTCTGAAGAAAACTTTGCTGGGGAAGAAGAGAAACTCAACCAAGCAACTCTGATGGGGAAGAAAACTCTACTGGGGAAATCACGGCGATAACTCCAAAAAATCTGAACTATGAAATCTCGTAATGCCGACATAACAGCGACCTGAGAAGGACTCAGCTGGGGAAAAGAGAAACTCAACCAAGCAACTCTGCTAGGGGTCCACATGATAGGACGGACACGATCACTGCTTGCCTTGCGCCACAAATCCGACTATCCGAACATCTTCCTGAATCATAATCTCAATTATCTACAGGGGAAAACAAACATCTGAAACCAACGAGGTAACCAACCTGGTTTATGTTTCCGAATACGTATATTCGATAATGACGTAATGTTTCCATATAGCATGGAAATGCTACGTATTTGGGTTAGATGCAAGTATGATGATACATGCAAATGCAATGAGGCGCTCCAGCAAAATAAATGCTGAAGACAAAGCTAACTCCGCCGAGGATAACCGAATATCACAGAATTATTCCAGCCAAAATAAATGCTGGAAAAGTGAAACCAACTCCGCTGGGGAATAACATATGTGCCAAGTATGATTGGACTCCTCTGGGGAAAACAGACGGAGTCTTCCTGCGTACTAATGAAGATTGGATTTGAAACTGACGCGCCAACACGGACGAGCCTTACAGTGATTGCCAATACATTTTTCTGGTTGAAGAATCGGAAGACAGTAACATGACTTCCCGACATTCGTCTCACACTTTAAGATTGGCTGAATCTGCTCGAATAACTCTGAATAACCCTGATGATACGGAGAAGAACAATTCCTTCGCTTCTGATATGCCCCGGCCTGTGGGACCTCTGTGGGGATAGTCCTCAAAAGGGAATCTGAACATTTGTACCCCGTTGGTCTGATATGAACTGCCCCAACATTCTGAACTTCGGAGAAATACTTCACACCAAATGCCCCTCGAGTAAAGAATAACTTCTGCGCTCTTAAGATGGCTTGCCCCTGATTGCAATGACTTTGCCCCTGATTAGCTGATCCAGAGCTGTACCTCCAACTACGAGAGATTTACCGAATCTCGACCTGATTGCCCCAGAGTAACTGACTTTGAATGGCTGACCTGACTGGGGAGCACTTAATGGCTTGCCCCGGCTTGCGGAGCGTTCGGGCGCTCTGCATTCTATCCTGACCATACTTTCCACTGTAGGAAACTTTTCTGCTGTCAAGCGCTTACTCGCAAGTAAAACAAGTTGTTCTGCGTAAAAGACGTATTAATGCAACACATATGATAGTTTTGACATCCAATCTATTCACTGGGAGAAGGGAAAAACAGTTTATAGCATATAATGCACAAAACATTTATCAACATCAGTACCAACATGGTAAGAGGAACCCTTTCAGGAGTCAGAATTGACGCGACCTTTACTGAAGTATGCTTTCGAAACAACCTGCTTCAATTAGGACTTTTGAAGGTTATAACGTGGTCAGGTTCATGGTTTTGAAGGAAAGGATAAAGGCTCAAAGTTTATTTTAACCCACCCATTCTCCTTGATGTTCTCCGATCCTATGTTCAGCTAATTCGACCTTAGCATTCACCTCTCAGAGGCTGAAAGATAGGAGTGATAGTTCGAGAAATTATGATTGTTGGGAGTGACAGCCACTCACCTTTCGTCTTTGACACTTGAGGTCACACGACTCGTATTTCATTTGAGGATTTTTCCATCCTTTCATTTTTCATATCCCTAACTTTTTCCTGGACTGACTCTTTTGAGTTCTTTTGGTTTTTTGAGTCCAGCGGGATGCCCTCATTTTTGCCTAAGTCAATTGTTTTCTTTTCTTGACTTAGCGGGCTTTTGATTTCTTTTTTCTCTTTTTTCTTTCGAACAAGTCGTGTGACGCTGGTTGTCTGACTCTTTGGGGAATGATGTGACTGTTTCACTCCTAATGCTGAACCATTGTGGTTTCTTAGGCACGACCTCTAGAGGTGTGATTGATCCTCGAACGGACACTCCTTTTGCAATTTGGACGCTCGGTCAAATTAGCTAACACCTACCCTGCCCCAGGTTAAGATTAAGGGTTTTTCATTCACAGAAAGAAACTCCTACTACAAGGCTCAAAGGGGTTGACAAGGGATTATCTTCCTTATATCTCCGGTGTTTAGGGATTTGAAGCAATGCCTGTACATCATCAGCAAGTTTTGTTTCAAAAAGCATACAATCGGAATTTTGCATGTCGTTCATTTTCGTCATCCTCCCCGGATTCCTCTTAACCAGGCGTTGGACATTTGTAAAAACAATTAGTGAACACGAATGGATTTAATCAAAACATGCATATTTATTTCATTATCATCAATTGAATGGAAACAACAAGTTTTACAAACAAGATTGCATTTTAAACAGGAAAGAAACTACAAACGTAAAGAAATGACAAGATAAAACAAAGAAAAATGCCAGCTTCCGAGAACCGGGCTTTCACATCTGTCCTACTGCTGAACCAGCTATCTTCACAATCAGTTATTAGAGGCAGCCTGCCACTGTTCTGATCTACTTTTAACGGCCCACCCGAACTATAGAACTCCTCTTTGTCCACCATACTCCAGCCTATTCATGGTTTGGCATTGGTTGTTGTGTAATATTGGGCCTTTCCGTACCAAAATTAATAGCAGTGCTATCAAGCAAATCTTGCACTTTATGCTTGAAAGCGTGGCAGTTTTCGATATTATGTCCGGGTGCCCCAGAGTGGAATTCACAATGCTCATTAGCATTATAACTGGGTGGGGGTATCCTTGTCGGAGGAGCCATCGTTCTTTTCTCGACCAACTGTAACCGTAACAAATTCTGAAGAAGCTCAGCGTACGATACTGGCGGCGGATCAAATACCCTTTTCGGCTTCCCGTTCTGAATTCTTTGCTGAGCCGGATGTTGTTGCCCCTGCTGCTGCGGCTGTTGCTGATGTTGCGCGGGGATTGTCACACTTGCAACTTGTTGCGGTTGGTATTGCCTCCATCCCCTATTTCTTCCCCGAGAGCTACATACCGAATTGGCATCTTCCTGTTTTCTACCCCCGAAAGCTTTCTTATTGCTTCCAGCCGAAGCAGACTCTCCCGCTTGAATCTTACCGATTTTTATCCCGTTTTCTATACGCTCCCCCATCAGGATCAACTCGGAGAAGGTACTCATTGAGAAGTTGAGCAGCCGGTCATAGTACATTCTTGAGAATGTCCCTACGAACAAGTCCATCATTTCACGCTCCACCATAGGAGGTTGTACTCTGGCAGCCAAATCACGCCATCTCTGGGCGTATTCTTTGAAGCTTTCACTGGGCTTCTGAGAGAGGCTTTGCAGCTGAACCCGGTTAGGGGCGAGATCGCTGTTGTATTGGTAATGCTTCACGAAAGCTTCCGCTAGCTCTTTCCAGCTTTTTATCTGTGTTGGCTCTAGGCTCATATACCATTCCAGCGACGACCCTGACAAGCTGTCCTGGAAGAAATGCATGAGCATCTTTTCGTCGTCTGAATACGTGGACATCCTCCTATAAAATGAACGAACATGTACCCTCGGGCACGTGTCCCCTTTATATTTATCAAAAGATGGCGCTTTGAATTTCAGAGGTACCCTCAGCCCTGGTACCAATCCCATATTGGACATATCCAGCCCAAGAGCATTCTGGCTGGCTAACCCGTTCACTTTCTCTTCTAGCAATCTCATCCGATGGTTGTCATCCCTGGCTCTTTCATAACCCTCGTTCTGACCAGAGAACACATCCTCCTGACGATCCTCCCAACGAGGTACTGCATCGTATCCAACATAATCTGCATCACGGCCCGGAACCGTTTGGAAGTACCTGGGGTCATACCTCAGATTTCCCGTCTCTTGAGCGTTGTATGCGCTAGTTCCATATCCACGATTACCATAACCATAGTCACCAAACCCAGCCTTGGTGCCAACAATGTTGCCATACCCCATGTTCACACCATTGAAGCCCTTAATACCATTCATTCCGACATTCTCAACGCCCCAATTGAAACCCTGGTTGACATTACCCACAAATACCCCAGCAGTATTTGCATTGGCATTCATATTACCGGCGTTCCCACCTCTTCCTACAGGACCAGTTTCTCCAGCATTCAAACCGTTTACGGGAATAACATCAGCACTTTGACGATTCTCAACTCGGGGAGAAGCAGCAATATTCTCACCATGCGGTGTCCCGTTGTTTTCAGCCCGCGCGACTATCGGTTGAACCAGATTCTGCAGCTGCTCTTGTCCCTTGGCGATGGTCTCCATGGTTTGCATGAGCAGGGCCATCCTGTCATGCATCTCTTGCATTTCACTCTGCACGTTGTCCATAATCTTCTTCTGATTAGTCCTTGTGGAATAACGATGGATTCGTTGATCTGCAATCCTGAAAGTACCTGTAATGGATGCAGGAGAAAAGATACACGGATCACAAACCTGTAATGCAAATATGAGTATGTATGCAAAATGCAATATGTGCCTGTGCATTGGGGAATATTACTCCCCCCATTCTAGTGCTAATACATTTGATATAGGGCAACACCGTGAACGTTAATGAAATGCAATGATAAATGGTTATGCAAACAATGCAATGCAAGTAGCTGCAACAGGGGATCAAGTGCCCTGACTGAGAAGCCCAAATCACACCAAGAACAGGTCTCAGACAGACCCTCCAATACTCCTCACACAATGGTCTCAGACAGACCTCATAAAGAACTCCAGCCTGGTCTCGGATAGACCCAATAATATAACCCATACCTGGTCTCTGACAGACCTGATAACAGCCCATAAAATATCCACAATCCTGTATCTCATAAGAAATAAACCGGTAGTCTGAAGGTCAGGGTACCTGCATGCCCCAAATCCCTCTCACAGGTAGATGTCCCTATAACTGACACAAGGTACGGCATCCTATGCGGTCGTCGGCGTCACAGACTTTCAGGGTTGATGATACGATACCCAGAAGGTGTGGCATCATCAAATCCTGAAGAGGCCTCACTTAGCCAACTTCCAAATGATCGGTCCCCGGAGTCGACAATCCAACTAACCAACAGCCCACTGCACCCAAAGGGTGAAACAGGAAGTCAACCAGAAGGACCTCGTCCGAGCGTAGATTTCGCGGGAAGCTAGTACATGCAAAGCATGCACACCCCCACTAATCTCTACTCTAATTCTAGGTGCACTCAAGCCCAGGTCCGACTTATCTCTCAATCATAGAACCCCCATCAAACCCACAACACAGCAATAACAATGATAATATAATGCTGAAATGTAAATACAGAAATGTAAATCCATACAAAGCCCACGACGGGAACACAAGCGCTAGGATTGACTCACGTAGGGAACCGTTGGAGTCCCCAGCAGAGTCGCCAGCTAGTGGGGACAAGCCCAGACAGCTAGGAAGAAAACCCAAGGCGAGACTCGCATAGGGAACCATCACAATCCCCAGCAGAGTCGCCAGCTGTCGCTACGGCGAAAATCGGCGCCGGCAATACAGAAGAGTCGCCACCGTGCGTTATTTATCCCAAAGGAAGGAAAGGAAACGCTCGAAGTAAACCTAATGCAAAGACGGGAAAAGGTAAGGTCATCGCAACCAAAACCTGGATTCTGGAGTCGGTTACGCAAGGGGAAGGTATTAGCACCCCTCACGTCCATCGTACTCGATGGGATCCACGCTTGTTTTCTGGTACGGATTGTTATTCTATCTACTCTACAGGTCGGGGGTTAAAAGAAAAGAAAATGACTCGGCAAAGTATCGCACTTTATGCCTACGTATTCCCGTCTGGAACGAGAAATCAGAGTCAACGTAGTTCGCCTACCTACGGGAAAGGAGGGGAAGGTTGCTCGCTAGGATATCGCATCCTATGCCTACGTACTTTCATACAGCATGAAAGATCAGAGCAAACGTAGTTCGGGCTACGCACGACACAAGATGTTCAAATGTCTTTTATAAAAAATATCACCTTAAACAAGGGTTTTCTTATTGCAAAAGGTTGATGTTTGTTCAAATCTTTTGACGGAAGAAATGAATTGATTTTGTTATAGCCTTTATTAATGTTTTTCTGTTGTTTGAAGAAAGAAAGAAGAGATGACACTCTAAAATCCTAGGGTTTAAAAAGGGAATAAAATCTACCCTAATGTTATCATACATGGGTTAGCTCCTAATGTCTATCACATTCTACCTTGCACAAGGAAGAATGGAAGTCCTACGGGAAAGGAAAACGAAAGGAAGAAACGGAAATACAAGTAATAACCGCATACAAGTGAACATGAATATAGCAATGGTAAATGCAATGCAAAGGAGGGAGGACAGTCCGTCTCAACCTCAAGCCCATTCATGGATGGAATAAGAAAATATCAAGTGATCATATGCAAAGAATCGAGTGAAAACTCCGAATGAAACGCGTAATCCACTATTTGGAATCGCAACGTGCTATCATGCAAACAAGTCGATAATTGGGCAAGCTACACATACAAATAACAGCCACCTAAGGGGTCTTCCAATACCTCTAACCTATCTATAATAAGAAATATAAACCACGGCGTTCACCACGCAAACACAAATCGGCCGTTGGAGCCTTAACAAAAATTAAGTCCGTTCGGAAGTCCAAATTACAAGTTCGAATACAAAATATAAGAAAAATAGAAAAAGGTGCTAAAAAAATCAAATAAAAATCCTCCATGACCTAAATCAATCTACAAACCAGGGGTGAGAGATACCATAAAAAATATCCACAAGGAAATGGTCAAACAAGATGAAAACAATGCAAGATATCTCATGTATACCAAAGGAAAGATTAAAATGGAGCATGTTAAAGAAAGCATCCAAAACCAATTAAAATGGTACAATAAAATTCCCACAAAAATATATCACAATACCTCAACGTGTGTAGAATACCCCTGCAAAAGCTTTGACGTTTAAACAATGTTTTGATAGGTCAAACAAAATTCACAAAATGATAGCACCAGCATTGCTAATTTTTTGACAACTAAAATGTAAAAAAATATAATAAAATGATGAAAAATGGAAAAACTATGGTTCCAATTCTGTAAAATTCCAGACATCTTGAGGATTACGCAGAAAAAAATGGGGATCAAAAAGACTAATTTTCCTATTTTTTATGGTATTTAGAAGTCAGCATATAAAACAGAAAAAATAAAAGAAACATGGCAATAGGAAAATAAAAGAAAATAACATGAATAAATAAAAGTGGCATGAGGCTTATGTGGCCGATTGCGTGGCGCAGTGAGAGGCGTTGGATGAATGGAAGAAACCTTGACTTGGAAATGCATCCGACGGTGTTAACACCTTTTTCTCCAAATCAAAATTTTCAACTTTGTGAATAGTAACCCGCAGCTCCATGAACATGAGTTTTTTGCTACTTTGAAGCACCATAACTCCATCAATAATTATCCGTTTCGCACAAAATTTTGGTCAAACTTGAAGGAAAAAATTCAAGGAATCTAAATATGGTCTTAGATTTTCTTGAAACTCTCTCTAACTCCCAAAACGTGGCACCTCAAGAAAAACTCAAGAACCAAAAATTGTCATAAAACCCATCTTTTTTGTACTAGAATCCATGTAGGAGATGAGAGCAATGTAATGCAACAACAATAATGCAAGAAAGACTCATAAATCATGAGTTATGTCGAATTCTTTATACCTCCGAAAAATGGCTTATGGAGCTTCACTCGATCACCAATTCTTTGAGAAAATGATGTGGACACGTCCTATAATTGATGAGGAAGGTGTTTGGATGGAAAGAAAGGAGTGAATTGATGGAAAACAAAAAATCAATTTTTCCTTGGAGCTCACTTTAATGGAGTTGTGTAGCTTGGTTCATGCATCAATTATGGCCAAAAAAGTGTTGAATCAATTGTAAGAATGATAAGGAATGTATTTGCAATGGTGGAATGAACCAAAAGTGGGAGAAAAATGGAATTGAAAATTTGAGTTTTCAAGTGTAGAAAAATGTGGGAAAAATGGAAAAATGGTGAAGAGAAAAATGAAGATTCAATATGATTTGCAAATGGAGAAAATGGATTCAACATCAACTATCACCAACCCTTACTCTTAATGATCTCAATCCAATATATAGGAGAGCATGGAAAGATCTAGAGTCTTCTAGATCAATCTAGGATGATTCTAGAAACTTCATGAATTTCTCATGATATGGTATTTTGATGTCTCATGATATCTCACTTCAATCCACTAACAGCCCCTTAACCCTCTTTTAAAATCTCTTTTCATGACAAATTGGAGTGATATGAGTGAAAAACAAGGGATTCCTTTGCCTTATGTTGAGTTTCTCACATGTACCTTATTATGCAAGTAATGGAATTACAAAGCAAGTCCTTTTTTTTAACCCTCAAATCAAAATTGTGGCTGAACCAAAGTCTTTAAAATGTTGTTTAGACTCAATTTGATATATCATATGTCCCATTTTGGATTTGTAGATTGCCCATACCAATTTTCAATTTGAACTTTTTCAACTTATGCCATTTTTTAAGTTATTTTCACCAACTTTTGTCAATTCTTGCTACAAGCTTTTGCAACATGCCATGACCTCTTTTATAGGCTTAAAATGTCATTTTGAACAACTTTGATGTTGTGAAGTTTTTCATTTGAAGCTTCCTTGTATGAGTTTTGGGCATACGCTAAGAATGACATATAATTCCACTTTCCCAAAATACACCTGGCTTGCACAAGCTATAACTTGAGCTTCACAAATCAGATGAAGGCATACCATACCTTTTTGGAAACGGGAGATCATGAGGAACAACTCTTATTTTTGCCAAGAATTCATTTGAAAATTCCTTGAAGGTCAAAAGTTGCTTGGAAGACAGACAACTTTCACTGACAAATTTCAGTGTTCTCAGATGACCTGCAACTTGAAAGGACCATAACTTGAGTTCTATAAATCACCTTGATGACTTCCACCACTAAAATTAAAGCTATGAAGATACTCTACCAGTTTCATGTGGACCAGAAATTCATATGAAGCTTGCATTTTGAGTTACACTGCTTGGAAGTTTGACCTAAATTAAGGGATTTTACACTGAAACCTTAATTTGGTAACTTCACTTCTCCTTGACTCCTGTTGATTTTTCTTTGGCACAACACCACATCCATATCCATATAGCAACTAGTGAATCCCACATTCTTCAAATGAGCCTTGATTCCTTTCAAATCAAGCCTTTGACTTAGGGTTGACCTAGGGTTGACCTAGATGAGACCCTAGTTGACTGACTTCAACTGAGGCTCTTGCAATCATTCCAATGACTTGGCTCTTCTTCAAAATGATCATCTAGGCTCTTCATAACATCCATACACACCTCCTGCTCTTGGCTCACAGCTCACACTTCCTCTGATGATCCCCAAACAACCTCTAGATAGGAGAGAATCCACTGAGTGATCTGAGTAATCCTGAATATGAATGAAACCCCTTGAACATACCTCTTGAGACAAGAATAACACTTGATCCCCTGTTAAGATATCTTGCCTATGCTATGCAATGCAGATGAATGCACTATGTACATGATGACAATGAAAATGATTATGCAATTGAAACATAAGCCTAGGCTAAAAAAAAGGTTGGGCAAATTTTGGGGTGCAACAAGGTGGATTGTGAGGAAATAAGAAAAAGAGTAGTTAACTTTGAGTGTGATACTTGTTACATTTGGAAAAATGAGGTTAGAAATCTCAAGGCCAAACTTAACAAGGCTCTAGAACCCAAAATCATGTTTGCTATTGATAAAGCACATTTTAGAAAGAGTATGGTTAATCCCTATCAAAAATATACATATGTGGTCAAAAATTAAGATAGAAAAAGTGATACAAGAGTTAACTTTACTTGTTTGTATTGTTGTAAGAAGGGTCACACCATTGCTAAATGTTTCTTTAGGAGACTTCTAGTTCCTAAAGGGGTTTACCAATGGTTGCTTAAATGCAACCATGTTTTCACTCACAACCAAGGACCCAATAAACAATTGGGTGCCTATTCTCGTTAATTGTGTTCATAGGTACAAAGTCTTGAGACTACCGAGAGAAGATGGGTTCTCGACAGTGGATGCTCAAGACATATGACAGGAGACATATCTCTCTTAATTGGCTTTGTGGCAAAGAAGAAGGGATTTGTAACCTATGGAGACAACAACAAGGGAGCAATACTTGGAAAAGGTAGTGTAGGTAATATCTCATCTACTACTATCTATGATGTATTGCTAGTCGAGGACCTTAAACACAATCTCATTAGCATTAGTCAGTTATGCGACAAGGGATACAACATATCATTTTCAAAAGATTGTTGCTTAGTTGAACACAATGATAAAACAAAGGATGTGTTTAATGGCTTGAGGGTAAATAATGTCTATATGCTAGATTTGAGTGAAGTATCATTGACTAGTGATAAATGTCTCTTGACAATGAGTGAGGACTCATGGTTGTGGCATAGACGTTTAGCGCATGTCAATTTGGACTTGTTAAACAAGATAGTTTCAAAAGATCTAGTTATTGGCTTACCCAAAATCAAGTTTACCAAGGATCACTTATGTGATGCATGCCAAATGGGGAAGCAAACAAGGATCTCGTTTAAATCTAAAAACATTGTTTCAACTATGAGACCTCTTGAACTTCTTCATATGGATCTATTTGGGCCATCTAGATTTTTTTTTTGGATTATCTTCTCAGCTAGCAAGAGAGATACATTCTTCACCTTTAAAAAATTTGCTAAACTTTCTCAAAATAAGTTAAACACAAACATCATATCAATTAGAAGTGATCATGAGGGTGAGTTCGAGAATTACCTTTTTGAGGAATATTGTGGTAGACACAGAATTGATCATAACTTCTTCGATCTGCGTACCCTTCAATAAAACGGGGTCGTGGAACGTAAAAATCGAATTTTAGAAGAGTTAGGGAGAACTATGATCAACGAAAGTGGGCTTCCTAAATATTTCTGGGCTGACGACATTAGTACGGCTTGTTACGCTTTAAATAGGGTGCTCATTTTCCCTATTCTAAACAAGACTCCGTATGAACTTTTAAAAGGGCGGAAGCCAAATGTGTCTCACCTTCATGTCTTCGGTTGTAAGTGTTTCGTGTTAAACAATCGAAAAGAAAGTCTTGGTAAATTTGACTCCAAGGCAGACGAAGGTATCTTTCTTGGATACTCTCGGTCAAGTAAAACCTATAGAATATACAATAAGAGATTACTTATTGTTGAAGAGTCTGTTCATGTCACATTTGATGAGTCTTATCCGAAAATTGTCGGAAAAGATAGTTCATTTCATCGTGCTTGTGTATCTTCCTAAGACATACTCAAGGGTGCTGAGACAAGAATTGATCAACCTGACCCAGACAAAGTTGAGGAGGAAAAAGATCACCGTCATGAGGGGATTGAGGAAGTTCATCCATCCAACAATGATGATCTCCCTCCAGCATGGAAGTCTTCCAAAGACCATCTCAGCGACAATATTCTCGGTGATATCTCAAAGGGAGTGACAACTCAATCAAAGCTAAGTAATTTCTATTATCACTTCTCTTTCGTTTCTCAAGTAGAACCTAAAAACCCGAAAGAGGATTTACTCGACGAATATTGGTTCCTATCAATGCAAGAGGAACTCAATAAGTTTAAATGAAATGAGGTTTAGGACCTTGTCCCTCCTCCGCGAGACCATCGAGTAATTGGAACCCAATAGGTGTTTAGGAATAAACTGGACGAGAACGGAGTAATAACTCAAAATAAGGCGCGTTTGGTCGCGCAGGGGTATAACCAAGAGGAAGGAATCGACTATGAGGAAAATTATGCGCCGGTTGCCCGACTCGAGGCTATACGCCTTCTACTTGCCTTCGCTTGTTCGAAAGATTTTAAAATATTTCAAATGGATATAAAAAGTGCGTTCCTTAATTGTTATATAAATGAAGTGGTTTATGTTGCCCAACCTCCGGGGTTTGAATCCCATGAGTATCCTAATCATGTATACAAATTAAAACGTGAGTTGTATGGACTCAAGCAAGCCTCTAGGGCTTGGTATGACCGTCTAAACAAGTTTCTCTTTGATCAAGGGTACTCAAGAGGAAAGGTTGGCACAACTCTTTTCATTAAACGTCAAGGAAAACACCTAATTTTGGTATAAATTTATGTTGATGATATCATTTTTGGGTCAACTAACATGAATTTGGTAAGGGAGTTTTCTACATTAATGCAGGGAGAATTCGAAAGAGTATGATGGGGGAGTTTACATATTTCCTCAGATTGCAAATCAAGCAACTACAGGAGGGTACCTTTGTGAGCCAGACAAAATACTGCCTTGAGCTTCTCAAGCGGTTTAACATGGCAAACTCTAAGGCTATCGACACTCTAATGCCTACGTGTGCGAATCTTAGCCGAGACGAAAATGGTAAGGATGTAGAGGTGAAAAAGTATCGAGGTATGATTGGATCTCTCCTCTATCTTATTGCTTCTAGACCCGACATTATGTTTAATGTATGTATGTGTGTGAGGTACCCGTTATCTCATAAAGAACGTCACTTAAAAGCAGTAAAGCGCATACTTAGATACCTCTCTGGTACTCCACAGTACGGGCTTTGGTATTCTAAGGGAAATTATTGCTCCTTGTGAAGGTGAGATAATACTTAGAAGGGAGGGTTGAATAAGTATGAAAATTAAAACTTAGAAAAAAAACACAAGTATTTTTATCCTGGTTCGTTGAACTCAACTACTCTAGTCCACCCTTCCTAGAGTGATTTACCTTTCTCAATCAAGGACTTAATCCACTATTTAATCAACTGATTACAATAGTAAGCACTAAGAACAACTGTTCAAAGTCTTCTCAAGAACTACTGATCCTAACTGGATCTTCTTAAGGTTTACAATCAAATGTAATACAAATACAAGTGTTTAAGATTGCTTTTATAAAGCTTTATCACAATTGTGATTTTTCACTTAACTATTTAGAACAAAGAAATTAATTCTTAGAATGAATATGAATAGTATGAGAGCTTTGAATGTTGATTTCTTTCAATGAAAACGTCAACTGAAGAAATTGGTGAAGTCTTGCTTTTATAGGCAGCTGATCCAAGGTGAGCTTCACGTTGAGAAGAGTGTCCAAAAGGTCTGAGCCTTTTTGTCTTCACATCAAGTGACCTTTCCTATAAGAAGAAAGCACAAAAAAATCCTTTTTGTCTGTGTTCTTGTGTCTAGCATAAATAAGGAAAGAGACGTTTGGATCATTCCAACGGATATAAACTTTGAATAATTCTTCTTCAGTTTTCAGCAAATTCATCAGAGTCTAATTAGATCAGAGCCTTCTGATGATGATCAGAGTTATGCTGAATCAGAGTCTTCTGCAGCAGGTGTGCTTTTAGCGTGTTTAAGATCAGAGCATATTTGAGACAGATCTTCAGTACTGGAAGCTTTAGTACTTTCAGAATCTTCTGTAGTAACTATGCTTTGAGAAACTCTTCATACATAATTCTTCTTTGGTTCAGATGCTTCTGACTTGCTTCTGATTCTTCTGGAGCTTCTGTTTCAGATCCTTCTGGAGCTTCTGCTTCAGAATCTTCTGGAGGCTACACTCAGGATCTTCTGTTGGCAGCAAACAAAATCTTCTAATGGATGCATCTGGGACTTCAGAGTCTAGCTAATTTCTTATGTTCAATTCTGATTTGCTTCTGGAGTGTTAATTCCTTTACTATCTGCAATAACAACTCTCAAGCAAATTTTAGAGTATATAATTCTTAATTACAAAATTTCATAATAGTTATCATCAAAACATAGAGATATTATTAACAACCAATCTGTGTTCTAACAATCTCCCCCTTTTTGATGATGACAAAAACATCAGAAATTTTGTTTAATTGAAAATATAATAATTATAACTCCCCCTGAGATGATGAATCTCCCCCTGAATTAAATACAGATAAGGAATAGAAACTTCCCTTTTGTCTTGAGTATTTTTCAGAGTTAGATCTTGATTGTTCTTCTAACATTTGAGAGTCAGAGTGTCTTGCAAATTTCAGAGTCAGAGTTTGATAATTGTCAAATGATCTGAGAGTCTCAGAGTTTCTTTTACAGAGTGTACTTATCAAATGTTCTGAAATACTTAGATTTAATGTTAGATAAAATTAATATGTCTGAAGTTTCATTCTGGTGAAGTTTAATTAAACAGTTTAGATCTATATTTTCTCCCCCTTTTTTGTCATAAGCAAAAAGTAAAAACTTTGTAAACACAAATAAAAGGAAACAGTAAAGAAGATAAATCATGTGGAGAAAACTTTGAGATTTCATTCAAAATAGTTCAGAGCCAAAGTACATGCATCAGAAGATATTTAGAAATACATAAGCAAACATCAGATGCAAAAACATCAGAATGAAAAAAATGAAAAACTAAGAGTGTTTTGACAAAAGCATCTTCAACAGATCCGTGATCTTAGATGAGGACTGTTCTTGCTTTGACATCCACTTAGCCATTGTTTCATTCTTCTGATCTTGTTTTGACATCCACTCAGTCATGTCTTCAGACTTTTTATCCTGTTTGGCCATCCAAGACTTGATTTCTGATTGACCAGCTTCCAGAGCAGCAATTTTATCCTCAAAATCTGGATGTTCTTTCTTTATCTCAAATGAAGAAGGTTGAGCATTTTCTGGAGCTTGAACAGAGTCAATTTCCATAGGATCTGTAGAGCTTGGAGCATTAGAGCCAGAAGGAAGGTCTACCAGAGTCATGGCCAAAGGGTTGTCTTCAGATGCAGATGCAATAGTTTCTTCTGATGATGGAGGAGCATCTGTAAGAAGCAGTGGTGCAGATCTCTTGACAGTCCAGAACAGACTTCTTGCAGCTTCAGCAAATTTGAGCTTCGCATCATCAAAACATATGTTCTTCAGATTTGATGCTATAGTGTTGAATCTGTTGATGAAGCCATTCCAGATGACATCAGATGCTTGGTCATCCATTGTTGCTGAACACTTCTTCTGTACAGTACCTAAATACAACTGTATTTCTTGCAAAAAACATGTAAATAAATGATCAATATTAAGTCTAGGTTTGGGGTGTAACAGAGTCTCCAATGTTATTGGTTTTGGTTAAGGAGTAGGTGGAAATAAGGATTCACGAATGGAGATCAGAGGAGGAGGGTAGTAGGGAAAAAATGGAATCTCAGATGATTTGTCTGGTTTGGACCTTTTCAAGGCATTTATTAAACATGGTTTGGCAGTTGGGTTATTAGAAACAACATAAAAGTGTTTATCAGTGTAAGGTTGGAAAGCAGATTTTGTAGGTTTTTCAGAAGCAGCAGGTTTATCAGATGAAACAGGGATAACAGATGCAACAGCTTTTGCAGATTTAGCAGAATATGATATTGTTGCTAATGAACCTACTTCTGACATTGATTGAATGTATGTGAGAAGCACAGATGGTAGGGTGATTGTAAGTTTGTGTTTCAAGGGAGTGAGAGGGTCAGATGGTTCAACTCTGTCATAGAAGTCTTTGAGTTTGAAGCCATATGCAAGATTGTGAAAAAGAGATGAGACTTGTGCACATGAAATAAATGTTCTTGGGGTAGATGATGGGTTAGAATTTGTGATTGTGGTTGTTTCTTTTGTTGTTGTATTTGAGGTTCAGATGATTTTTGTGGTTGATGATCAGAGGCTTTTTCTGGTTGTTGTGTTTCTTGTGGTTGTTTTTGTTGTTCAGATGGCTTTTGTGGTGCAGATGATTTTTGTTGTACAGATGATTTTGTTGTTTGTTGTTGTCCTGTGGGTTGTTTTTCTGATGGTTGTTTTTGTGGTACAGATTGTTTGGTTGGAATTTTTGGTTGTGGAGTTTGAATTAGTGGTTTTGTTGTTGATGATTTAGGTACAGTGGATTGTTTTTCAGGTGAGATGGAAATTGGATTAGAAGACTTTTGTGGAGATGGAATAGAAACATGAGGTGGAGCAGTAACAAATGTATTTTGTGTAGAGGGTGGTTTTGGAATAGACTTAACATTAGAATCATTTATAATACTAGGATTTGCAGAAGATACAAAAGTTTTAGTACCTTTAATCTTGATTCTTTTAGCTGGTACAGAAGGAGTGTCTCCAGATTCTTTCCTCTTCAACAGCTTCTGTGGCTTCTCAGCAATCTTGAGCTTCTTCTGAACAAGTGCAGCTTCTGCTTCTGGTTGAGTCCTTTTTCTTGGTGGTTCTTCTTCTTCTACAATAGGTAGTGGTTATCTTGCTCTCTTTATAATATCTGCAGGAACAGGCTTTCCTTCTGCCTTGCATTCATCAATATATCTAACAACAATTTCCCTAGGTTCTTCAGCATAGAACAGAGGGTAATCATCTATAGGAGTTCTCTTCTGACTCAGTTCAGAAATGTTCAGCTTCTTGGGAGCTGTTGTGAGTTCTTCCACTATTTTAACTCTCTGAAGACTTTTGGCATTTAGAGGCTTTCCCAGAATAAATTCCAATTCCTCTGTGACTCCAGCAGCGTACAGAGCAATTACAAGTCCATTCTCAGTTAGAAGATCTGAGATTAACCTTCCAAAAGGAATCCAGGTTCTGATCTTCTGACCTTTTTCCTTCACATATTCTCTAGAGGCATTTATATGATTCCATAGATGCATAAAGAGAATATATGGAAGATCTACCTTGGTGCTCTGACTTAGGCAATACATGAAGTAGAGCTGTTCATTATTGACATAGTCTGGAGAGTTTGTTGACTTCCTATGATGAATGCATCCCATGAAGATCTTAGCCCAGATCTTATAGTCAGGCTTCAGATCTTTGAACTTGTTAGAAGCTTGTCCAGCAGTCATCACTTCTTCATAGACTTCATCCATATCAACACGCCCAGCTGGAAAGTGTGATACTCCATCTGTTTCCTCATAGCCAATGAGTTTTCTAATCAGATCTTCTGTTATGATTATCTCTTTGCCCAGAACAGAAGATAAAATAAACTTAGGGTATACAAATGCATGGATCCAGAACTCTTTCACAAGAAGGGGGTAAACTGGTCCAAAAAGTCTACCAAAATACTTCACCCATCCTTGAGCATCTATAATGGAACGAAACTTAAATCCATTCTCAGCAAGTGAATCAAATTCCACCATTGATTCACATAGAACTTCCAGCTTTTCAACAGGTGTTAGCAATGTTCTTTTTGGTGGAGAATAAGGAGTTACGCCCATGTTAGCAGAGGTAACTGCAGCCATTGTAAATTGAAATTGTGCAGCAGTTGAGGATGAAGTTGCCATTGAAGATGGTTTTGTCACACGCTTAGGGTTTTTATGAAGAGAGAAGAGAAGATTGAAATGCATAAAATGTTTGAGATGTGGAGAGTGTGAAAATGAATAGAAGTGAGGTATTTATACTAAACAATCAGGCATACAAATAGTCAGAATATGGCACGTTTGAACAAAGCATTTAATGAAAAGAATAAAAATCATTTCAAGCATTTATTGATTCTGACAATTTGGGGGGAAAATCAAGATTTTCACTATTCAAACTTCACCTCAAACGTCTCTTCAGTAGTGTACACGCCACCTTTGCAGATTTGGACTGACATGTGTTTGCTTGCATGTGTTCTAAATTCTCTTGAGAAATGAAACGTTAACTAACGCTCAGATCCTCTAAGGATTGTTAGTTCAGAGTTTCACAAATTTTTTTTAAAGAAAATAAATAAGCAATCAGAAGAAATATTTCAGAGCATTAGGCATTTTTGCATCTGTAAAATTTGCTTCTGACAAATATCATTCTGGACAAAAATCCATTCCAATATTTTTTAGAATGAATTTGAATCTATCTTCAACAAGGGGTTTTGTGAAAATATCTGCCCATTGATGATCTGTATCAACAAAGGCTAAATTTATGATTCCTTTCTGAACATAGTCTCTGATGAAATGATGCTTAATTTCTATATGTTTTGCCTTAGAATGTAAAATGAGATTTTTAGACAAACATATAGCAGAAGTATTATCACAGAAGATAGAAATATTACTTTCAAATATTTGATAATCTTCTAGTTGACTTTTCATCCATAGCATCTGCGTGCTACATCCAGCAACAGTAATATATTCTGCCTCTGTGGTTGAAAGTGCAATTGTGGGTTGCTTCTTGCTGTACCAAGAGATTAAATTTCTTCCTAGAAATTGACAACTTCCAGAAGTACTTTTCCTTTCTACTCTGTCTCCAGCATAGTCAGCATCACAGAATCCAACTAATTTGAAATCATCAGATTTTCTGTAACACAAACCCACATTAGAAGTACCTTTCAGATACCTTAGAATCCTCTTGACAGCTGTCAAGTGTGATTCTCTAGGATCTTATTGGAATCTAGCACACAAGCATACACTGAACAATATGTCAGGTCTAGAAGCAGTTAAGTAAAGAAGAGATCCTATCATACCTCTGTAGAGCTTCTGATCTACTTTTTTACTTACCTCTTCCTTGCCAAGTGAGCTAGTTGGATGCATGGGAGTCTTTTCCAGCTTACTATCAGTCATGTTAAATTTCTTCATAAGTTCTTTAACATATTTGGTATGATGTATGTTAGTGCACTCTGGAGTTTGATTGACTTGAATTCCCAAAAAGAATCTCAGTTCTCCCATCATGCTCATTTCAAATTCTGCCTGCATACATTTAGCAAACTCCTTTCCCAACATAGTATTGGTAGATCCAAATATTATATCATCCACATAAATTTGACAAATTAGAAGATCTTTCTTAAATGATTTACAAAAGAGTGTTGTGTCCACTTTGCCTCTGATGAAATTTTTCTCCAGAAGAAAATTGCTCAATCTCTCATACCAAGCTCCGGGAGCTTGTTTTAAACCATACTGAGATTTCTTTAATTTGAAAACATGATCTGGAAATTTTTCATTCTCAAAACCAGGAGGTTGGTGGACATAAACTTCTTCTTCTATAATACCATTAAGAAAGGCACTTTTAACATCCATCTGATACAGAGTGATGTTATTTTGTGCAGCAAATGAAATAAGAAGGCATATAAATTCTAACCTTGCCACTGGAGCATAAGTTTCAGTGTAATCAATACCTTCTTGTTGACTGTACCCTTGAGCAACAAGCCTTGCCTTATTTCTCTCAACTTCTCCTTTCTCATTAAGCTTATTTCTGAAGACCCATTTTGTTCCAATTATATTGAATCCTTTTGGTCTTTGAACTAAGTCCCACACATCATTTCTGGTGAATTGATTTAACTCTTCTTGCATGGCAATAATCCAATCATTGTCTTGTAGAGCTTCATCTACAGAAGATGGTTCAATTTCTGACACCAGTCCAAATAATGATGCTTTAGATGATCTTAGAAAGGATCTTGTTCTGATGGGATCATCCTTCTTTCCAATAATGACATTCTCTGGATGAGAAGCTTTAATTTTGGATGATGATCCTCTAACAGTTGATTCTTCAAAAATGTTTAGATTGTTCATCTGAGAAGTTAAAGGAATAGCATCTGGCATTGCTTCTGGTTCCTTTACTTTAGCTTTATCTGCCTCTGAGCTTTCAGAGTCTGTGAAGACTACTTCTCAATCTGCAGAGTTTTCAGACTGCTTTGGCTTTTTATTGCCAAGCTTATCATCAATTCTAACATGAATAGATTCTTCCACAATCTGTGTCTCAGTATTGTATACTCTGTAGCCTTTAGAGCATTCAGAATGTCCAAGCATGAAACACTTCTGTGCTTTGGAATCAAACTTGTTCAGATTTTCTTTAGTATCTAACATATAACAAATACATCCAAAAGGATGAAAATATGAAATGTTGGGCTTTCTGTTCTTCCACAGTTCATATGGAGTCTTCTCCAGAAGAGGTCTTACAAACACTCTGTTCTGAATGTAACAGGATGTGTTGATTGCTTCTGCCCAAAAGTGTTTTGCCAGATTTGTCTCATTGATCATGGTTCTGGCCATTTCTTGCAGAGTTCTGTTTTTCCTCTCTACAACTCCATTTTGTTGTGGAGTTCTAGGACAGGAAAAATCATGAGCAATGCCATTTTCATTAAAATATTTTTCAAAATATTTATTTTCAAATTCACCACCATGATCACTTCTGACTTTTATAATTTTGAAATCTTTTTCATTCTGGACTTGCTTGCAGAAGTCAAAGAACACAGAATGTGACTCATCCTTGTGTTTTAAGAACTTTACCCATGTCCATCTACTATAGTCATCAACAATGACTAATCCATACTTCTTGCCTCTGATGGATGCAGTTTTCACCGGTCCAAACAGATCAATATGAAGTAATTCGAGTGGTCTAGAAGTAGAAACAACATTTTTTGATTTAAAAGATGATTTTGAAAACTTCCCTTTTTGGCATGCTTCACAAAGAGCATATGAGGTGAACTTCAGATTAGGAAGTCCTCTGACAAGATTAAGTTTATTAATCTGAGATATACGTCTCATATTAATATGTCCCAATCTTCTGTGCCAGACCCATTGCTCTTCATTAATAGACAAGAGGCATTTAACATTCTGAACTTTAAGTTCTGAAAGATTTATTTTATAAATGTTGTTTTTCCTCTTTCCACTAAATAGAATAGAGCCATCCTTTTGACTAATAGCTTTACAACATTTTTGATTAAAGGTAATATCATAACCATTATCACTTAATTGACTTATGGACAATAAGTTATGCTTTAACCCTTCAACAAGTAAAACATTAGTAATAGAGGGAAGTTTACCATTTCCAATGGTGCCAGATCCAATGATCTTGCCCTTCTGGTTCCCTCCAAATTTCACATCACCTCCAGATCTAAGCTCCAGGCTTTGGAACATAGACTTTTCTCCTGTCATGTGTCGTGAGCATCCAGAGTCCAGGTACCATGATGTGCGTCCTGACATTGCTGCTAAGAACATCTGCAACATGAATTATTTTACTTTTAGGTACCCAGATCTTCTTGGGTCCTTTAGGGTTAGTTGTTTTGAAGGTTTGTCTAAACTTCTGTTTTTCAACATAAGGTTTATTCTGACTAGCCTTAGATTTAAACACATGAATATTCTTTTCAGAGCGTGTTTGTTCAATATCATTCAAGTGACCAAATTTAAAGTGTGAATATAAAAGAGTTTTCTTGATGATAATTTTATCAATAGGTTTTGGATTTAAATCCTTTCCAGAGGAAGATTCATATCCAATTCCTTTTCTGTTATTTCTGCTAACTCCATAGATCATAGAAGCCATTTTGCTTCTGTCTATGCTTTTAGCAAGAAACTTCTGAAAGCTATAATCATATTTTTCCAAAATATTTTTGCATTCAGATTCAGTTTCAGAATCAGAGTTTTGTTGAGCTAATTCAGAATCATTTTTCAATTTTAAATTCTTTTCATTTAGCTCAGCTACTTCTGATTTGAGAATATTATTCTCAGATACAAGATTGCTTTGACGCTTCTTGTATTTGAGCTTAATATTGTTATAGCTTTTCAGAACATCTGATAACACCTTTATAAGTTCTTCTTTAGTGAGTTTAGCCATTACCTCTTCAGCGTCAGAGTCAGATTCAGAGTCAGATTCAGATCCTGAAGTTCCTTCTTCCTGATCTTCTATATCTACCATCAAAGCTACATTGGCACATTCTTCTTCTAACTCAGATTCAGATTCAAATGTATCTGAATCCTCCCAGGTGGCCATCAGAACCTTTTTCTTCTTATCAAATTTTCTTTTAGGCTTTTCTTTCAGCACCTTTGGACATTCATTTTTGTAATGTATAGGTTCTTTACATTCATAATAGACGACCTCCTTTTTGCCAGATCTTCTGTGTCCAGAAGATTCTTTTCTTTGGTCAGGCTTCTTGAAGTTTCTGAACTTCTTTCCTTTATGCTTCCAAAGTTTGTTTATACTTCTGGACAACATGGATAGTTCATCTTCATCTTCAGATGAGGATTCTTCAGAGCTTTCCTCTATTACCTGCAATGCTTTAGCAGATTTATTAGATTTTAAAGCAATAGATTTACCTTTCTTTTGAGGTTCATCTTCCTCAAGTTCAATTTCAGGACTTCTTAGTGAACTGATCAGTTCCTCCAAGGAGATCTTGTTCAGATCTTTAGCCATCTTCAGCGCTGTCACCATAGGGCTCCATCTGGTAGGTAAGCTTCTGATGATCTTTTTCACATGATCAGCAGTAGAGTATCCTTTATCCAGAACCTTTAGTCCAACTGTAAGTATTTGAAATCTGGAGAACATAGCTTCAACAGATTCAGAGTCTTCCATCTTGAAGGCTTCATACTTCTGGATCAGAGCCAGAGCCTTTGTTTCCTTGACTTGAGAGTTTCCCTCATGAGTCATCTTTAAGGATTCAAACATGTCAAATGCAGTTTCCCTGTTTGTAATTTTTTTATATTTAGTGTGAGATATTGCATTCAACAATATTGTTCTGGCCTTGTGGTGATTTCTGAATTCTTTCTTCTAAGCATCTGTCATAGATTTTCTGTCTATTTTCTTGCCATTCCCATCAGTGGGATGAACATATCCATCTATTACCAGATCCCATAAATCAACATCATATCCAAGAAAAAAACTTTAAATTCCGTCTTTCCAATAATCAAATTTCTCCCCATCAAACATAGGGGGTTTGGTGTTGATTCTATCCCTTTCTTCATATTTGTTGTTAATGTTAGATATTATATTATCAGCCATAGTAACAACCAAATATATATCAAAGTATTTCTCTCTGGATCTTTACTGTCACTGTTAAGTGGTAGCACACACAGAACCGGAGCTCTGATGCCAACTGAAGGTGAGATAATACTTAGAAGGGGGGGGGGGGGGGTTGAATAAGTATGAAGATTAAAACTTAGAAATAAAAACACAAGTATTTTTATCCTGGTTCGTTGAACTCAACTACTCCAGTCCGCCCTTCCTAGAGTGATTTCCCTTTCTCAATCAAGGACTTAATCCACTATTTAATCAACTGATTACAATAGTAAGCACTAAGAACAACTGTTCAAAGTCTTCTCAAGAACTACTGATCCTAATTGGATCTTCTTAAGGTTTTCTTACAATTAAATGTAATAACAAATACAAGTGTTTAAATTGCTTCTAGAAAGCTTTATCACAACTGTGATTTTTCACTTAAGGTTAAGAACAAAGAAATTAATTCTAGAAAGAATATGAATAGTACGAGAGCTTTGAATATTGATTTCTTTCAGATGGAACGTTAGTTGAAGAAGATGGGTGAAGACTTGCTTTTATAGGCAGCTGATCTAAGGAGAGCTTCAAGTTGAGAAGAGTGTGCAAAAGGTCTGAGCCTTTTTGTCTTCACATCAAGTGACCTTTCCTAGAAGAAGAAAGCACAGAGAAATCCTTTTTGTCTGTGTTCTTGTGTCTAGCATAAATAAGGAAAGAGTCGTTTGAATTATTCCAACGGATATAATCTTGAATTCTTCTTCTTCAATTTTCAGCAAGATTCATCAGAGTCCAATTTGATCAGAGCCTTCTGATGTTGATCAGAGTTTTGCTGACTTAGAGTCTTCTGCAGCAGGTGTGCTTTTAGCGTGCGTAGGTTCAGAGCATGTTTGAGTTAGATCCTCAATACTGGCAGCTTTAGTACTTTCAGAATCTTCTGTAGTAACTATGCTTTGAAAACTCTTCATACAGAATTCTTCTTTGGTTCAGATGCTTCTGATTTGCTTCAGATTCTTCTGGAGCTTCTGCTTCAGATTCTTATGGAGACAACGCTCAGGATCTTCTGTTGGCAGCATTCAGAATCTTCTAATGGATGCATCTGACGCTTCAGAGTCTAGCATATTTCTTATGTTCAATTCTGATTTGCTTCTGGAGTGTTAATTCCTTTATTATCTGCAGTAAAAACTCTTAAGCAAATTTTTGAGTATATAATTCTTAATTACAAAATTTCATAATAGTTATAATCAAAACATAGAGATATTATTAAGAACCAATCTGTGTTCTAACAATCTCCCCCTTTTTGATGATGACAAAAACATCAGAAATTTTGTTTAATTGAAAATATAATAATTATAACTCCCCCTGAGATGATGAATCTCCCCCTGAATTAAATACAGATAAGGAATAAAAACTTTCCTTTTGTCTTGAGTATTTTTCAGAGTTAGAGCTTGATTGTTCTTTAACATTTGAAAGTCAGAGTGTCTTGCATATTTCAGAGTCAAGGTCTAATAATTGATAAATGATCTGAGAGTCTCAGAATTTCTTTTACAGAGTGTACTTATCAAATGTTCTGAAATACTTAGATTAATTGTTAGATAAAATTTATATGTCTGAAGTTTCATTCTGGTGAAGTTTAATTAAACAGTTTAGATCTATATTTTCTCCCCCTTTTTTGTCATAAGCAAAAAGTAAAAAACTTTGAAAAGACAAATAAAAGGAAACAGTAAAAGAGATAGATCAAGTGGAGAAAACTTTGAAACATGTATTCATTCAATTCAGAGCAAGAGTACACATATCAGAAGATATTCAAAAAATACATAGGCAAACATCATAATGAATGAAAAAAAATAAACTAAGAGTGTTTTGACAAAAGCATCTTCAACAGATCCGTGATCTCAGAGGAGGACTGTTCTTGCTTTGACATCCACTTAGCCATTGTTTCATTTTTCTGATCCTATTGAGACATCCACTGAGTCATGTCTTTAGACTTCTTATCCTATTTATCCATCCATGACTTGATCTCTGATTGACCAGCTTCCAGAACAACAATTTTATCCTCAAGATCTAGATGTTCTTTCTTAATCTCAGATGAAGAGGGTGGAACAGTTTCTGAAGCTTGAATAGAGTCAACTTCCATAAGGGCTTCAGAGCTTGGAGCAGTTGAGCCAGAAGGATGTTCTATCAGAGTCATGGCCAGAGGGTTGTCTTCAGATGCATTTTTAGTAGTTTCTTCTGATGATGGAGGAGCATCTGTAAGAAGCAGTGGTCCAGATCTCTTGACAGTCCAGAACAGACTTCTTGCAGCTTCAGCAAGTCTGAGCTTCGCATCATCAGAACATATGTTCTTCAGATTTGATGCTACAGTGTTGAATCTGTTAATGAAGTCATTTCAGATGACATCAGATTCTTGTGCATCCATTGTTGCTGAACACTTCCTCTGTAAAGTACCTAAATACAACTGTATTTCTTGCAAAAAACATGTAAATAAATGATCAATGTTTAGTCTAGGTCTGGGTTGTAACAGAGTCTCCAAGGTAATTGGCTTTGGTTGGGGAGTAGGTGCAAATATGGATTTGTGAATGGAAATCAGAGGAGGAGGGTAGTATGGGATGAATGGAATTTCAGAGGATTTGTCTGGTTTTGATCTTTTCAGAGCATTTATCAAACATGGTTTGGCAGTTGAGGTATGAGAAACAACATCAAATGGTTTATTAGTGTAGGGTTGGAAAGCAGATTTTACAGGTTTATCAGAAGCAGCAGGTTTATCAGATGAAGCAGGTTTAACAGAAGTAACAACTTTTGCAGATTTAGCAGAGTATGATATTGAAGCTAAAGAACCTACTTCCGACATTGATTTAATGTATGTTAGAAGCACATATGGTAGAGTGATTGTAAGTTTGGGTTTGAAAGGAGTGATAGGTGTTGCACCCTAAAATTTGACCAACCGGGTCCCGTATCTGGCTCTTATGTTTCGACACAGGACCGCATTCGCATCTGCATATTGCATACAGTGCATTTTTCATTTGTTTTGATTTTATTGGGATCACAGCTCTCGTCTCGCGTTTCAGGTGTTTTTAATCAGTTTGGATAGGTAGAATCGTATTTTTGGGATATTTCGGTGCCCGTTTATTTTTACCGGCTATTTTGGTGCGCTCTCGCGGTCTTATGTGTCGTTCGGTGCTTATTTTGTTCCTCTGGGAATTATTGTGATTTTTCTGGATTTTATTGGTTATTTTTAGGGTTTAAATAGATTTTTAATCATTTTTAGGATAATATAGAATTTTATAGAATATTAATAGATTTTTCTAGAATATTAATTGAATTTTTGAATATATTTTTAGATATAGAATATTAATAGGTTTTAATATTTTTACTAGTTTTTAGAATGTTAAATGAAATAAATAAATAGCATTTTTCTCTTTTAGAATATATTAGATAGAATTAAATCATTTTTTAGCACTTAATAGAGTTTAATCATTTTTAATAGAATATAAATTTTCTTTTAAATAGTATAGAATTTAATAGCTTTTTTAACATAGAGATAAATAGATTTTTTTCTTTTAATAGTTTCTATTAGATGTTATTAGAAATTTAATAAAAATTGTAATATAGGTTTTATTAGAGTTTTTGGATTAGTGAATTTGTTAGAGTTTGTTAATTAATAGAGGTTAATGGAGCATTAGTTAGTTAATTAGGTTAGTTTTTAGTTAGGGTTAATTGGTCTAATCATTTTCATTAAAATAGATTTAATCCATTGTAAATCATTTTATGCAGTTTTTGGGTTATCAGTTTCAATTTTCGTTTGGGCCAATGCTAGATGGTGAAAGCCCAGTTCATTTTTTGTGGCCAATTATCCGTCCAGCTTCAGATTTTTCCAGATTTGTCCAGCAGCTTCTAGAAATATCCAGAGATTCTCAGCCTTTAAATGCATCGCCACGTGTTAGATCGAGGAGGACCCCACGTTTTCCTTCAGAATCACTCCACATCACCCTCACGATCCCTCTCCCACTGCCACGCCAGGCCCCACGTGTAACACATGCACCGTCTGCCTCCACTACCTCCACCCACGTGTCTCCACCACCAGCACCTCGCCTGAAACACCCACCGGCCGGCATGCATGGCCGGCGACGGCCGCCATACCTCACCGGAAACCCCATTTTTACCCAGATTCCGTTCTGTTCCTCTCTTCTTCCCCGATCGAATCTCCATCGTTCCTCCTCTAATCTTCACCATCGGCAAACTCAACAAATTCAGAAACCACCTCCCATCACAATCATCCTCTCCCTTTCTGATCATCATCACCATTGGTGTTCTTACAATTTGTTAGTCAGATTCGCCATGTTTCAAGAACTCTCCAGTTGCATCAATCCCCTAGGAGCTTCGTCGTTCTCCTCATCACGTTCATGGTTCTTCCTACGTTTTCCAGAAAATGATTTCAACAAGACTTCAACAGAAGAACATTCATCAACAATAAGAACGTGCAGATCTCCAGAAATTACAAGGGAATCCTCGATCTCATCACCAGTGTTCACCTCCAGTATTCATCTTCTTCTAACCTTATCAGATTTCCAGCAACAAGCCCCAAGATCTTCATCGGTCTCATGGATGATTCGCCTCCAAATCTCCAACCTTCATCAACACTATCCAGATCTCCATTCAATTCACCAAGAGTCTTCAACCACTCTCAACAATCTCCAGAAATTCCTTCGAAGCGTCTCCAGAATTTCATAACACCTTCAAACGAATGTCCTTGATCTTCATCTGTTGGCGAAGCTTTCGATCAAATCATTCAGGAGGTTTGCGAAAATTTGCTTGTTCTGGATTGTTTTAGTGGTAGTGAAATGAGTTGGTTGAGTTTGAGAGGGAGAAATTGGTTGGGACGGAGGCGGTGAAAGAGAATGAGGCGAGGGTTTTGGGAAAGGTGGAAGCGGCGCTGGGGGGGGGGGGGGGAGACGATGAACAGTGAAAGGGGGGAATTGAGAGAAGGTTAGGGTTAGGGTTTGGTGTTTCTGAGTGAAAGTTAGGGTCGTGTTTGGGCTCAAAGGCCCATTAGTTTTTTTTGTTGTTACACACACACCCTGATTGTGGCCCCCTTCCCCTTTCAGTTTTTTTTTGTGCTTTTTTGGCAGGATACGGGCTGGGCCCATTTGCTTTTCTGTTTTTTAGCAATACCCCTTGTAACAACTATACCCCCAACCCCTTATTTTCTTTCTTTTTTTAATTCTTTTAGAGTTTGTTATATTTGTTACCAAAAAAGAAAGTATTAAAATAGAAAAAGAAAGAATATAGAATATATGTTGAGAAAAGAAATATAAAAAAAAGCATATTAAAGAAATAGTTGGAAAAAAAAGAATGAAGAAAATATTGAGAAAATATTTGGGAAAAAGAAATTAAAAAGTATGTTGAAAAGAAATAGAATATTTGAAAAAATATTGAAAAGAGAAAACAGTTGAGAAAAAGAATATATGGAAAAAATATTAGTATATTTTTTAATCTTCTCTTTTAGGATATAGTTTTTCCATAGAATTTACTTGTTTCACTTTTAGGGATAGTTTAGAATGTCCACTTGTTAGGGGGCTATTTTCCATTCGATTTTTCAGGATAGGATAGGATAATATTTCCTAGGAGATTTATTTTTCAGTCTTCACTCATTGTAACCATTTTTCAGAATGTTAATAAAACGAGATTTGAGCTGTGGTCCCGAAGTAGCCGAACTACAGCTGCTCTGATTTCTCGTACCAGACGAGAATATGTAGGCATAGGATGCGATATCCTAGCGAGCACACTAACAACTGACTTATTGTTCTCTCGCTGCTGTGCGATCGAGACTTTCCCGCTGACGACTAATTGATTACCCTTTTTTCTCTCTTGCTCGAGGGCATTTGAGACCAAGCCGTAGTTTTGCCCATAGGTTCCCGTACCTTTGAAACCAGTTTGATTTTTCTCACTGCTGTATGAGAATCTCCTTGTTTAGCCGTAGTTAGCCTGAACTACGTAAAGCTCTGATCTTCCATGCAGTGTGGAAGTACGTAGGCACAAGACGCGAGGTCTTGGCGAGCCAACTTTCCCTGTAGTCCCGAACTACGTCGACTCTGACTTTCTCTCTTGAGAATACGTAGGCATAGAGCGCGATGCTCTATCGAGTCAATTCCCTTCCGTTTAGATCTAACAGCCGTAGATAGATTGTTTTGCATCCTTTAGACAACCCAAGCAAGCGTGGATCCCGTCGAGTACGACGGACGTGAGGGGTGCTAATACCTTCCCCTTGCGTAACCGACTCCCGAACCCAGGTTTTGGTTGCGATGACCATACCTTTTCCCGTTTTTTGCGAGGTTTACTTCGAGCGTTTCCTTTCCCTCCGTTGGGATAAATAACGCACGGTGGCGACTCTTCTGTCAGCCGGCGCCGATTTTCGCAGTAGCGACAGCTGGCGACTCTGCTGGGGATCCAACGTCCCCTAAGAGAGAGTCAATCCTAGCGCTTGTTTGATTGTCTATTTGGTGCTTATCTATTGATATTATCTGTTGCTGTTGGGGTGTTACAGGTGTTTTATGATATTGAGAGAAGCCGGACCTGGGCTTGAGCGCACCTTAGACTTAGAGTGGAAATTAGTGGGCGCGTGCTTGCTTTGCAGGCACTAGTGTCTCATGAAATCCATGCTCAGACGAGGTTCATCCGGTTGGCTTCACTTTCAACCCTTTGGGTTGAGACGGTTGCTGGTTTGGTGGACTGTCGACTCTGGGGACCGATCATTTGTGATTCAGCTAAGTGAGGCCTCTTTAAAGCTTGATGATGTCACTCCTTTTGGGAATCGTATCATCAGTTTTGAAAGTCTGTGACGCTGATGAACACATAGGATGCCGTACCTTGTCAGATATAGGTCCATACCTGTGAGTGGGAGGGTTTTTTGCAGGAAACTTGACCTCCAACCTACCCATTATTTTGGTCTTCTCTTCAGAGCAACCGTACTCCGTCAGCAGCGCAGCAGTATTTAGATTGTGTGGGGGCTGTGATCCCGTGTTAGTTGCATTGCATTGCATTTGCATAGGCATCTTCGCATCATATTGCATACCATTCGCCAGCTAGTCAGAGCTCTTATCCAGCCATTATTTTGTTTCTGAAGGTGAATATTGAAGACGACCAAGGGGTTGCAGCAGATTTAAAGCAGATTTGATCAGAGTCAAGCAGTGAAGTCAGCTGACAGTTGTCGGTAGCTATGTCAGAGAGCAGCTTCCAGTTTGTTGATACCTTGTCAGGTTTCACCGTGACGTCCAATCCTCTGTATGGATCTCCGCACGACGAAGACTTTCCGCAAGTGAACAACCTTACTGCAGCTCAGCTTGTGCAACCATTTGTTGAAGACCAAGGTCTGCGTGAGCGGTTTGTTGTCTGAGGTGAACGTTCTCCTTCTGTTGATGTCTCAGACTACCAGGGTTTTGCCTTCCCTGTGCCAAAGCCCCGAAGAGAGGTCCCGACAGCAAAGAATGAAGACCCATTAGCTCCCGTGTATGCTAAAAGGTTTCGTGCATTAGATGAGAGATTCAAAGCCTTGAAAGGTAAAGACGCTGTTACTCCTAGTGCTGCAGATATGTGTCTGGTTCCTGGCCTAGTGTTACCTCCGAAGTTCAGAATGCCGAGGTTTCAAAGGTACAAAGGAGATAGTTGCCCGAAGCAACATTTGGTGATGTTCTGCCGAAGAATGACTTCATTTGTGCACAACGACAAGCTGATGATTCATTGCTTTCAAGATAGTCTGACTAGGGCACCTCTGAGTTGGTATATGCAGTTAGAGCGTGATCAGATCCGATCATGGATGGACTTAGCCAATGCCTTTCTGAAGCAGTACGACTATAATCTTGACGAAGCTCCTACTCGCGTGCAACTGCAAGAATTGTCTCAAGGGAACAATGAATCTTTCAGAAAGTATGTTCAGAGATGGAGAGAATTTGCTGGTAGAGTGCAACCACCGCTCCTAGACCAAGAGCTGAAAGGCATGTTCGTAAACTCCTTGCAGAGCCCGTACTTCGAAAGAATGTTTGAAACCGCACCAAATTTCTCTGAGTTGGTAAGGACGGGAGAGCGCATCGAGTATGGTGTAAAGACTGGAAGAATCCCGAATGTTTCAAGAGGTCAGGCCAGTGAAACTGAATCTCTCTATAGCTCTCAATGTGAAGATGAAACTATGATCAATGCGGTCCTGACAGATGTGGGATATCCTCAAGTCGAATCGGTGAAATCTGTTGGTTCTCCGTCTTCTCAGCGGTCAGTATCTTCTGTGTCTCGTTATTCTGGACAGACAACTGTGCCTGGGGCACCCCATCGGGAACCTTATGTCGCTCCTCTTCCAAGTCCACAAGCCCGTGGCCGAGGTTATCAGAATCAGCGTCAGAACCAGAACCGACCTTGTAACAACTTGGAACGAAGGAACGCTCCTTTCCATCCAGTACCTGTGCCGTATAGCCAGATTCTTCCGCGTTTGATTCAGAATTCTTTGGTGGAACCAAGAGCTCTCAAGCCCGTGCCAGAGCCTTACCCTCCAGGATACAATCCCTATGCTCAGTGTGGTTATCATGGTGGATCTCTAGGGCATTCAACTGAAGATTGCAAAGCTTTCCAGGCGAAAGTGCAACAGTTAATCGACAAAGGGTGCATTTCCTTTCCAGATGGAGTTTTGGCGGTACGTGACAACCTCTCGGCTGTTTGAGCTCGCAGATTCAGAGGGTTATTTCCAAAAGCCAGTGATCCAGACAGGCAGACATCCTCAGCATTGGCAGTCCTCGGACTTCTTTTTACCATTTGCATTTGTAGTTTCTTTTCTGTTAGTTACTACTTGCTGTTAAACATTGTATGTTTCGAATGGTAATATTAATAAAGTGACTATGCATTTTTCTGAATTGGTTATGTCGTTGTCACTCATTTACTGCATTGTACTGACACTTGCATTTTATCCACTCCACTTTATCACTATGATTAGCAATGAGCGGAGGGAGGATGATGAAACTGAATACTCATAACCAATGATCGTCTTGCTTTCAGATAAAACCTTGCCGATGACGTACAAGGCATTGTTTCAAATCCCCTAAACACCGGAGAAATAAGGAAGAGAATCCCTTGTTAACCACTTCGAGCCGAGAAGTAGAAGTTCCTTTCAGACTTTTGAACCCTCGCATCTTAACCCGGGGCAGGGTAGTTGTCAGTTAGCTTGATCGAGCGTTCAAGTCTTATAGAGGATGTGTTGTCTTTCGAGGACCAATCACATCGTATTCCTCTCCAGAGGTCGTACCTCATCAACCACAATGGTTAAACCTCACCAATCAGGAGTGAGACAGTTACAAGCCTATCGGATGAATCCAGACAGCCAGTGTCGCACGACTCGTTTCAAAAAAAAAAGGAATAAGAAAGCCCGCTAAGTAAAAAGAAAGAAAAGATGGAAGGCTAATACTTAGGCAAAAATCAGGGCATCCCGCTGGACTTCAAACGAAAAAAATCGAAAAGAACTCAAAATGAGTCAGTCCAGGCAAAAATTAGGGAATCAAAAGAACGAAAAAGAGGGGATATCAATAGAAATTTTTTCCCCGGCAAATCACAAAGTCGTGTAGATACAGACACCGAAAACGAAAAAGAGTAACTGTCACTCCGAAACACCTTGTGAATTCTTTAACCAGTTGTTCCCAATGTGCAACATACCTCTCGAAGAGGCGAGCGCTCGAGCTAAGTTAACTGAACTTTAGGATCGGAGAACATCACGTAGAAGGGGTGGGTACAAACCATAATTTGAGCCAAATATCCTTTGTTTCACGAACCGTGAACCCGACCATGATACAACCCTTAAAAGACCTAATTGAGGTAGGGTTAGTCTGAAGCGCATTACGATAAGGTTGAGTAACCTGACTCCTTCATGATTTGCTAATCATATCCTTATTGTATTTTTCACTGATCACATCAGCACTACGTTTGAACCCTTTGGTTCATTCGTCACTCACTAGCATGACACGTAAATGAGTGACATTACAACATTTTTCGAAATTTGCATGAACACTGCATTAGAATTACCATTCATGAATAGGCAATTTTAATTGCAGGTCAGTAGCTGATGCGGAGGAACTTCAACAGGGAATAATCAATCAGGACTGAATCGTCAGAGGTCTGGATCAGAACGGTATGCTGCGAAGCCCGGTGAATTTGGGGCAATGACTTCCAGTGAGGGTGGAATCAGTTTGTCTGAGGACAAGTCCCGGAGCATCAGTTGATTTTGGGGCAGTTTATGCAAGAAGCGGTTGATCGGAAGTGAATCTTCCCGAGACCCAATCAGGGGCAGTTATCCAGAATTCTTGCGATTTGAGGGCAGATCCCTTCAGTGTTCAATCAGAGCATGTTGAGTCGCTCATCGCTCGCTCAGGGGCAAACTACTTCAGAGATATTGAAGCCAACCATGCTGAGAGTTGATTAGTGGAGGATGAATCCTTCCGTTGTACCGATATTGGGGCAAGCCATCTGAAGATTGTTTTGTTGCCAGCTGTTTTCTGTTCAGAATGAATTTTCCCAAGAGTCGAATTGGGGCAAGTTGAATTGCACTGGGGCAAGTTGTTCAAATAAGTTTGTTCACTCCAGCAGGAGTTGAGTGTCGGGGAATCGTGTCATTACCCTGCCAAAAACCTGAGCCTTCTGAAGAAGCCTTCCTGTCATTGGATCGTCATCCTACAGCCTAACCTATTACTTGGCCAAACCTAGTAACCAAATCGTCTTAAAGTCCAGCTCTCGTCTGGCAAGCCAGAGATCAGTCCTCGTCTGAAATCCAAACCAGGAACCAGTCCTGTCGGGTCACCTTTTCTGTAACCCATTGTTTAACCAGTTCTCGTCTGGCCAACACAGTTTTAAAGTCCAGTTCTCGCCTGGCAAACCAGAAATCAATTACCGTCTGATATCCAGAACCCGTAAGTCAGTTCTCGTTTGACAACCTAACGTATGTCGCTATCAGTTCTCGTCTGATGGTCTACCCTTGAATGCTAGTTCTCGTCTAGTATTTCCCTTTCAAATCCACTTTTGTTGGTAACCAGAAATAAATCCCTATCACCATAAACCTATCCCTAAACCAGAAAAAGTCTAAATACCTGGCCCGATGATTCCTGGTAACTCGTTTGTTGTCACATTCCCCGACACAAGGCTCGAGTGATCCCAGCTCCATGATTGGTATTCTGTATTCCCTGTGTTGATGTTGTTGAATCAGGGTTGGTTTCTCAGCAGAGACGTACAATTGAGATTGTTTCCCCTGAGCAGTTTGACACTGCAGCAAGTTGGGATGTCATTCATCCCTTATCAGAATAGGATCAGGATTATCCTCAGTAGGTTTGATTGATATTCCCGGCAGAGTATGGCCATCCTAAGCATTGAGCGTTGATTAGCCTGATGTGCTATTTCCCAAGTGGGTTGAGGCTGAGGCTTTCCCTGACCGGCGGATGTGGGTTTATTTCCCCACCAGTGGGACTGATGCAATGTTGTATCTCCACAGAGTCCGAGTGTGACTCCCTTTCCCTCCGATTCTAGGCCATTGACTCATTTCTCAAGCAGAAGTCGACGGTGATTCCCTCATTGAGTAATCTCTAGACGGGTAGATTTTGACGTCAGCCAGAGAAGAGGTATTTCTCAGCAGATTGCTTCGTACTCTATAAGGACTTAGGGTGTTCAAAGAAGACCGTTCAGGGTTGTTTTCCTCGGTGAAGTGAGATTCAATTTCAGTGATCGATTGTTATCTGCCGCAGACGTCAGAGGTATTTCCTTGATAGGATCAGTACAGCTCCATCAGAGTGAATAATGAGTAGCTAAGGATTGATATCCTCAAAGCAGGGCGAGCCCTCCTTCTCCAGCAATGTTTAGTGGTCTCTCCTCCACAAAATCTGAACGCAGAATGGTGAGCGTTGATATGTCTCCCCACGCAGAGATGATTCTTTTCCCCAATCAGACGCACCCTGAAGGAACGTCATTTTCTCAGCTGAGTCGCTCGCCGGAGTTCGTATTCTCCCTAGCACCGGGTCACAAGTGCAGATTTCGTAGAAATGTTCGGGTGCCGAAGCTCGTGTTTTCCCCAGTAAAGTCGCCGAAGCAGGTGTCTTCCCCAGCGCCGGGACACAAGTGCAGGTCTCGTAGGAAGTTGTTCGTATGCCAAAATATGCAGTAACTAATGGCGCCAGACTGAAGTCTCCAGCGGAATTGAGATTCCCCACCAGAGTCGTATTCTCTCCTGAAGTCGGAAGATTCCCTCTTCCCCAGTAGAGTATTGGAACAGCGGATGTTGTATTCCCCTGCAGAGTTGTACTCTCCCCCGAAGTCAGATGATTTTTTCTTCCCTAGCGAAATTGAAATTCCTCACCAGGGTCGTACTCTCCAGTGAAGTAGAATGATTTCTCTCCCCGGCTGAGTCCGCAGAAAAGCAGAATCCTTGGAAGCAGTTGAGATCGTGAGTGGTTCTCCTAGCAGAGCATTGAACAGCTGATGCTGTATTTCCCCAGAGTCGCATTTTCTCCAGCAAAGCAGAATGATTTCTCCTTCCTCCGCCGAGTTCGCAGATGCCCAAGAGAGCCGAGTCCTTGGAAGTTGATCAGACCATGATCGGCTTCTTCCCCAGTGGAGCGTGGAGCAGCTGAAGTTGTTTCCCCGCAGAGTGGTTATCCCCAAAAAAGTAGCCGGGACGGCCACGCAGCTTATTCTCGCAATGGATATCAGCAGGTCCAAGTTCTCGTAGAGCTTCGCTCCCTGGCAGCAATCAACTAAGGTTGGTTTCCCTGCAGCAGCCCGCGGAAGATCATTTCCCCAGGCGGAGTCCAGTTGATATTGGCATGCAGTTCTCTCCTCAGCAGGATGATTCCTCTATCTGAGTAGTGCTTTCTCCTTGGCAGGAGAATTTCCCCTTCGGCATTTATTTTGCTGACGGGATCGCATCATTGTGCATGATTGCATAACATTTAGCATAAACGCATAGCATTTCCACCGTGGGGGGCATCGCGCCAAAGCATACGCATCATAAGCATGATCTAGGTTATTATCATTCTTGTCTTACAGGTGCTCCACCAAAAGATCAGCTGCTCAGGATGATTCCTGACATTCTCCCCAACGAGGTCGCTTTCTTAGGATGATTCTTAAGACCCCGGTGTAATTCCCACAGTCGCTCGCTCAAGATGATTTTTGAGATCCCCAGCAAAGTCTTCAATTCAAGACGATTCTTGAATTCCTCAGCAGGGCCGCTTGCTTAAGATGATTCTTAAGACCTCAGCGCAGTTTCTCGAGTTGTTTGCTTAGGATGATTCTTGAGCTCCCCAGTAGCGTCCCCAGCAAGAGTTGCCCAGGAAGATTCCTGGAATGCCCAACAGAATAAAGTCTCCAGAAAGGTTATCAGTTCAGGGCGATTCTTGAAGGTGCCCGACGGATTTGTGTGGTCAAGACGATTCTTGAAGCCCATAGCAGCGTGATATGTCTGCTCCAACAGTGATGTCTAATCTGAAGATTGACTTTGTAAACGCCTGAAGGCGGTACCAGAAGGTTCCTTGTTGATGAACCAGCGTTTGTCTGAAGACAAAGTTCAAAATTTGTAGATACAACTTTTGTTTGCAAGATGATCCGTGTTGGCCTGAAGACCAAGTCAGTTGTCCTGAGGTGATGATTGATCGCGATCAAGTGAATAGTGTTTCTTCTGACTGAAGTCGAAGATGTTTCTCCAGCCGAAACGGAGTTTGCCTGAAGGCAAAGTATTTGAATCCCCGTAGAGTCATGAATGGCTCAGGATACCATTTCTCTGACTGAAGTCACAGATTTCCTAAGCTGAAGCGAAGGTGCCTGAAGGCAAGGTTATCCCCCAAGGTCATGAATGACCTAGGATTCATTCTTCGGACTGAAGGCCGAAGTATATCCCTGACTGAAGTCACGGATACTCTATAGCAGAGGTGGAGTTGCCTGAAGGCAGACCCATGTATCCTTGAAGGCCAAGGACCATTTCTTTAGACTGAAGTCGAAGATACCTCCTGCAGGGTTGCCATCCTTGAAGGCCAAGGATGCTTATCCTCAGAAGTACTTGAAGATATTTTCTAGCTGAAGCTGGAAGTGGCCAGGGGCCAGGGTTTCAAATATCTTTAATGTTGAAGTTCTATGGTGAACTCAGTATGCGGTAGTATTCAGATGTTCATTATGGTTCTGAGGGTGAACCCCAGGTCAGATTATGAATGTGTTCGACGGCGAGGTTGAAGGTTCGTTTTCAAATCATGATTGGTTCGACAGCGAGGTTGAATGTTTGCTTTGACGGCAAGGTCAGATTATGTCTGTTTTGGCGGCGATGTCAGAAGATTATGTTCGACGGCGATGTCAGGCTTTTTAAATCCCCAACAGAGATGATGTTTGTACGACGGCGACGTCGAGTGTCTCTCAGAGCGATGTTTGTTTCCGACGGCGATGTCAGATTCAGTTTTCCAGCGGCGATGTTGGGCATGTCAAGTTGATCCAGTCCTCTGACGGTGATGTGAGGTGATGTATATCCTTTAGTTCTCCAGCGGCGATGCGGGGTATGTCAGATTTAGTTCTCCAGCGGCGATGCGGGGTATTTTGATTGTCTGACGGCGATGTCAGATCAGTATCTCTCCAGCTAGTTGCCGTGCAGCTAGTATTGCAGTATTCAAAGATTTATTCTCCGCAGAGTATCGTGTGCTCGTGCAGTTGGCAAATTTTCAGGTTTACCGGTATTCAACCGTCTCGCACCTTGATTGGCTGAGAGCCGTTCGCTCTTCACCCATTCAGGTCCAAGCCGCTTGAATAGGGGCAGCTGTTGCACCCTAAAATTTGACCAACCGGGTCCCGTATCTGGCTCTTATGTTTCGACACAGGACCGCATTCGCATCTGCATATTGCATACAATGCATTTTTCATTTGTTTTGATTTTATTGGAATCACAGCTCTCGTCTCGCGTTTCAGGTGTTTTTAATCAGTTTGGATAGGTAGAATCGTATTTTTGGGATATTTCGGTGCCCGTTTATTTTTACCGGCTATTTTGGTGCGCTCTCGCGGTCTTATGTGTCGTTCGGTGCTTATTTTGTTCCTCTGGGAATTATTGTGATTTTTCTGGATTTTATTGGTTATTTTTAGGGTTTAAATAGATTTTTAATCATTTTTAGGATAATATAGAATTTTATAGAATATTAATAGATTTTTCTAGAATATTAATTGAATTTTTGAATATATTTTTAGATATAGAATATTAATAGGTTTTAATATTTTTACTAGTTTTTAGAATGTTAAATGAAATAAATAAATAGCATTTTCTCTTTTAGAATATATTAGATAGAATTAAATCATTTTTTAGCACTTAATAGAGTTTAATCATTTTTAATAGAATATAAATTTTCTTTTAAATAGTATAGAATTTAATAGCTTTTTTAACATAGAGATAAATAGATTTTTTTCTTTTAATAGTTTCTATTAGATGTTATTAGAAATTTAATAAAAATTGTAATATAGGTTTTATTAGAGTTTTTGGATTAGTGAATTTGTTAGAGTTTGTTAATTAATAGAGGTTAATGGAGCATTAGTTAGTTAATTAGGTTAGTTTTTAGTTAGGGTTAATTGGTCTAATCATTTTCATTAAAATAGATTTAATTCATTGTAAATCATTTTATGCAGTTTTTGGGTTATCAGTTTCAATTTTCGTTTGGGCCAGTGCTAGATGGTGAAAGCCCAGTTCATTTTTTGTGGCCAATTATCCGTCCAGCTTCAGATTTTTCCAGATTTGTCCAGCAGCTTCTAGAAATATCCAGAGATTCTCAGCCTTTAAATGCATCGCCACGTGTTAGATCGAGGAGGACCCCACGTTTTCCTTCAGAATCACTCCACATCACCCTCACGATCCCTCTCCCACTGCCACGCCAGGCCCCACGTGTAACACATGCACCGTCTGCCTCCACTACCTCCACCCACGTGTCTCCACCACCAGCACCTCGCCTGAAACACCCACCGGCCGGCATGCATGGCCGGCGACGGCCGCATACCTCACCGGAAACCCCATTTTTACCCAGATTCCGTTCTGTTCCTCTCTTCTTCCCCGATCGAATCTCCATCGTTCCTCCTCTAATCTTCACCATCGGCAAACTCAACAAATTCAGAAACCACCTCCCATCACAATCATCCTCTCCCTTTCTGATCATCATCACCATTGGTGTTCTTACAATTTGTTCGTCAGATTCGCCATGTTTCAAGAACTCTCCAGTTGCATCAATCCCTTAGGAGCTTCGTCGTTCTCCTTATCATGTTCATGGTTCTTCCTACGTTTTCCAGAAAATGATTTCAACAAGACTTCAACAGAAGAACATTCATCAACAATAAGAACGTGCAGATCTCCAGAAATTACAAGGGAATCCTCGATCTCATCACCAGTGTTCACCTCCAGTATTCATCTTCTTCTAACCTTATCAGATTTCCAGCAACAAGCCCCAAGATCTTCATCGGTCTCATGGATGATTCGCCTCCAATCTCCAACCTTCATCAACACTATCCAGATCTCCATTCAATTCACCAAGAGTCTTCAACCACTCTCAACGATCTCCAGAAATTTCTTCGAAGCGTCTCCAGAATTTCATAACACCTTCAAACGAATGTCCTTGATCTTCATCTGTTGGCGAAGCTTTCGATCAAATCATTCAGGAGGTTTGCGAAAATTTGCTTGTTCTGGATTGTTTTAGTGGTAGTGAAATGAGTTGGTTGAGTTTGAGAGGGAGAAATTGGTTGGGACGGAGGCGGTGAAAGAGAATGAGGCGAGGGTTTTGGGAAAGGTGGAAGCGGCGCTGGGGGGGGGGGGGGGGGAGACGATGAACAGTGAAAGGGGGGAATTGAGAGAAGGTTAGGGTTAGGGTTTGGTGTTTCTGAGTGAAAGTTAGGGTCGTGTTTGGGCTCAAAGGCCCATTAGTTTTTTTTGTTGTTACACACACACCCTGATTGTGGCCCCCTTCCCCTTTCAGTTTTTTTTGGTGCTTTTTTGGCAGGATACGGGCTGGGCCCATTTGCTTTTCTGTTTTTTAGCAATACCCCTTGTAACAACTATACCCCCAGCCCCTTATTTTCTTTCTTTTTTTAATTATTTTAGAGTTTGTTATATTTGTTACCAAAAAAGAAAGTATTAAAATAGAAAAAGAAAGAATATAGAATATATGTTGAGAAAAGAAATATAAAAAAAAGCATATTAAAGAAATAGTTGGAAAAAAAAGAATGAAGAAAATATTGAGAAAATATTTGGGAAAAAGAAATTAAAAAGTATGTTGAAAAGAAATAGAATATTTGAAAAAATATTGAAAAGAGAAAACAGTTGAGAAAAAGAATATATGGAAAAAATATTAGTATATTTTTTAATCTTCTCTTTTAGGATATAGTTTTTCCATAGAATTTACTTGTTTCACTTTTAGGGATAGTTTAGAATGTCCACTTGTTAGGGGGCTATTTTCCATTCGATTTTTCAGGATAGGATAGGATAATATTTCCTAGGAGATTTATTTTTCAGTCTTCACTCATTGTAACCATTTTTCAGAATGTTAATAAAACGAGATTTGAGCTGTGGTCCCGAAGTAGCCGAACTACAGCTGCTCTGATTTCTCGTACCAGACGAGAATATGTAGGCATAGGATGCGATATCCTAGCGAGCACACTAACAACTGACTTATTGTTCTCTCGCTGCTGTGCGATCGAGACTTTCCCGCTGACGACTAATTGATTACCCTTTTTTCTCTCTTGCTCGAGGGCATTTGAGACCAAGCCGTAGTTTTGCCCATAGGTTCCCGTACCTTTGAAACCAGTTTGATTTTTCTCACTGCTGTATGAGAATCTCCTTGTTTAGCCGTAGTTAGCCTGAACTACGTAAAGCTCTGATCTTCCATGCAGTGTGGAAGTACGTAGGCACAAGACGCGAGGTCTTGGCGAGCCAACTTTCCCTGTAGTCCCGAACTACGTCGACTCTGACTTTCTCTCTTGAGAATACGTAGGCATAGAGCGCGATGCTCTATCGAGTCAATTCCCTTCCGTTTAGATCTAACAGCCGTAGATAGATTGTTTTGCATCCTTTAGACAACCCAAGCAAGCGTGGATCCCGTCGAGTACGACGGACGTGAGGGGTGCTAATACCTTCCCCTTGCGTAACCGACTCCCGAACCCAGGTTTTGGTTGCGATGACCATACCTTTTCCCGTTTTTTGCGAGGTTTACTTCGAGCGTTTCCTTTCCCTCCGTTGGGATAAATAACGCACGGTGGCGACTCTTCTGTCAGCCAGCGCCGATTTTCACAGTAGCGACAATAGGGTCAGATGGTTCAACTCTGTCATAGAAATCTTTGAGTTTGAAACCATAGGAAAGGTTGTGAAAATAAGATGAGAATTGTGCGCATGAGGTATAATTTATAGATGTTCTTGGTGTAGATGTTGGGATAGGATTTGTAATGGGGATTTCAGATGATGGTTTAGGTGTGGGAGTAGGATCTGGAATAAGAATTTTAGAAGAAATGGGGTGTTCTGGTTGATTTACCTCAGAATCTCTATGAGAGGGGGATACCAGAAAATCTGGGTGTATGTCAGATTCTGAGGAATTGGATGAAGTGGTTGGTGTGCAAGAGGTAGAAGACACTTGAAACACTGTTTTGAGTGGTGGAACATCAAGAATTTCTGTCTCAGGGATGTTGGTTCCAAATGGATTTGTTGATTCTGAAGGATTTTCAGAGGGTTTTGATGGGGGTTCAGATGTGGGTGGATCAGATGAAATTTTTATTGGTTCAGTGGTAACTGGTACAGATGCAGTGGGTTCAGATGTGTTGGATGGTGGAAGTTTTGATTGTGGTTGTTTCTTTTGTTGTTGTGTTTGAGGCTCAGATGATTTTTGTTGTTGATGTTCTGATTGTGGTTTTTGAGGTGCAGATGGTTTTGTTGGTATTTGTGTAGTCTGAATTTGTGGCTTTGTTGTTGTTGGTTTTGGAACAGATGATTGTTTTACAGGTGAGATTGAAATATGATTAGATGGTTTTTGAGGAGATGGAGCAGAAACATGAGGTGGAGCAGTAACAGATTTATTTTGTGTAGAGGGTGGTTTTGGAATAGACTTAACAGTTGAATCATTTATAACAATAGTATTTGCAGAAGATACAGAAGATTTTGTACCTTTAATCTTGATTCTTTTTGCTGGTACAGAAGGAGTGTCTCCAGATTCTTTCCTCTTCAGCGGCTTCTGAGGCTTCTCAGCAACCTTGGGCTTCTTCTGAACAAGTACAACTTCTGCTTCTGATTGAGTTCTCTTTCTAGGTGTCTCTTCTGCTACAACAGGCAATGGTTCCCTTGCTCTCTTTATAATATCTGCAGGAATAGGCTTTCCTTCTGCCTTGCAATCATCAATATATCTTACTACAATTTCCCTTGGTTCTTCAGCATAGAACAGAGGGTAGTCATCTATTGGGATTCTCTTCTAACTCAGTTCAGTAATGTTCAGCTTCTTGGGTGCTGTTGTGAGTTCTTCTACTATTTTGAGTCTCTGAATACTTTTGGCATTCAGAGGCTTTCCCAGAATGAATTCCAGTTCTTCTGTGACTCCAGCAGCATACAGAGCAATTACAAGTCCATTCTTAGTTAGAAGATCTGAGATTAACCTTCCAAAAGGAATCCAAGTTCTGATCTTCTGACCTTTTTCCTTCACATATTCTCTAGAGGAATTTATATGATTCCATAGATGCATAAACAGAATATATGGAAGATCTACCTTGGTGCTCTGACTTAGGCAGTACATAAAGTAGAGCTGTTCATTATTGACATAGTCTGGAGAGTTTGTAGACTTTCTGTGATGAATGCATTCCATGAAAATCTTAGCCCAGATCTTGTAGTCAGGCTTCAGATCCTTGAACTTATTAGAAGCTTGTCCAGCAGTCTCTTCATATACTTCATCCATATCTACACGCCCAGTTGGCAAGTGTGATACTCCATCTGTTTCCTCATATCCAATGAGTTTTCTAATCAGATCTTCTGTAATGATTATCTCTTTGCGCAGAACAGAAGATAAAATGAACTTAGGGTATACAAAAGCATGTATCCAGAATTCTTTTACCAGAAGGGGGTAGACTGGTCCAAAAAGTCTGTCAAAATACTTCACCCATCCTTGAGCATCTATAATGGAGCGAAACTCAAACACATTCTCAGCAAGTGAATCAAATTCCACCATTGATTCACACAGAACCTCCAGTTTTTCAACAGGTGTTAGCAATGTTCTCTTTGGTGGCGTATAAGGAGCCACACCCATATTTGTAGAAGTAACTGCAGCCATGGTTGATTGGAATTGTGCAGCAGTTGATGATGAAGTTGTCATTGAAGATGAGTTTGTCAAACGCTTAGGATTTTTATGAAGAGAGAAGAGAATACATAAATGCATAAACAGTTTGAGATGTGAAAAGTGTGAATGTGGTGAGAAGTGTGATATTTATACTAAACACATAGGCATACAAACAGTCAGAAGAAAGCACGTTCACACAAAGCATTTAATGAAAAGGAATAAAATCATTTCAAGCATTTATTGATTCTGACAATTTGGGGGGAAAAATCAAGATTTTCACTATTCAAACTTCACCTCAAACGTCTCTTCAGTAGTGTACACGCCACCTTTGCAGATTTGGAGTGACATGTGTTTGCTTGCATGTGCTTATGAATTCTCTTTGAGAAATGAAACGTTAACCAATGTTCAGATCCTCTGAGGATTGTTAGTTCAGAGTTTCACAAGAAAATAATTAAATAAAATGAATAAGTAATCAGAAGAAATACTTCAGAGCATTAGGCATTTTTGCATCTGTAAAATTTGCTTCTGACAAATATTATTCTGGACACAAATCCATACCAATATTTTTCAGAATAAATTTGAATCTATCTTCAACAAGGGGTTTAGTAAAAATATCTGCCCATTGATGATCTGTATCAACAAAGGCTAAATTTATGATTCCCTTCTGAACATAGTCTCTAATGAAATGATGCTTAATTTCTATATGTTTTGCCTTAGAGTGTAAAATGGGATTTTTAGACAAACATATAGCAGAAGTATTATCACAGAAAATAGAAATGTTACTTTCAAATATTTGATAATCTTCTAGCTGACTTTTCATCCAGAGCATCTGCGTGCTACATCCAGCAGCAGCAATATATTCTGCCTCTGTGGTTGAAAGTGCAATTGTGGTCGCTTCTTGCTGTACCAAGAGATTAGATTTCTTCCTAGAAATTGACAACTTCCAGAAGTACTTTTTCTTTCCACTATGTCTCCAGCGTAGTCAGCATCACAGAATCCAACTAATTTGAAATCATCAGATTTTCTGTAACACAAACCCACATTAGAAGTACCTTTCAGATACCTTAGAATCCTCTTGACAGCTGTCAAGTGTGATTCTCTAGGATCTGATTGGAATCTAGCACACAAGCATACACTGAACAATATGTCAGGTCTAGAAGCAGTTAAGTAAAGAAGAGATCCTATCAGACCTCTGTAGAGTTTCTGATCTACTTTCTTACTTACCTCTTCCTTGCCTAGTGAGCTAGTTGGATGCATGGGAGTCTTTGCCATCTTACTATCAGTCATTTTAAATTTCTTCAGAAGTTCTTTAACATATTTGGTCTGATGTATGTAAGTGCACTCTGGAGTTTGATTGACTTGAATTCCCAGAAAGAATCTCAGTTCTCCCATCATGCTCATTTCAAATTCTGCCTGCATACATTTAGCAAACTCCTTTCCCAGCATAGTATTGGTAGATCCAAATATTATATCATCCACACAAACTTGACAACTTAGAAGATCTTTCTTAAATGATTTACAAAAGAGTGTTGTGTCCAATTTGCCTCTGATGAAATTTTTCTCCAGAAGAAAATTGCTTAATCTCTCATACCAAGCTCTGGGAGCTTGTTTTAAACCATACAGAGATTTCTTTAGTTTGAAAACATGATCTGGAAAATTTTCACTTTCAAAACCAGGAAGCTGGTGAACATAAACTTCTTCTTCTATAATACCATTTAGAAAGGCACTTTTAACATCCATCTGATACAGAGTGATGTTATTTTGTGCACCAAATGAAATAAGAAGGCGTATAGATTCTAACCTTGCCACTGGAGCATAAGTTTCAGTATAATCAATACCTTCTTGTTGACTGTACCCTTGAGCAACAAGCCTTGCCTTATTTCTTTCAACTTCTCCTTTCTCATTAAGCTTATTTCTGAAGACCCATTTAGTTCCAATTACATTGAATCCTTTTGGTCTTTGAACTAAATCCCACACATACTTTCTTGTGAATTGATTTAACTCTTCTTGCATGGCAATAATCCAATCATTGTCTTTCAGAGCTTCATCTACAGAAGTTGGTTCAATTTCTAACACCAGTCCAAATAATGATGCTTCAGATAATCTTAGAAAGGATCTTGTTCTGATGGGATCATCCTTCTTTCCAATTATAACATTCTCTGGATGAGAAGTTTTGATTCTGGAAGATGATCTTCTAACAGTTGATTCTTCAGAAATATTTAAATTGTTCATCTGAGAAGTTAAAGGAATTGCCTCTGGCGTTGCTTCTGGTTCCTTCACTTGAGCTTTGTCTGCCTCTGAGCCTTCAGAGTTTGTGAAGACTACTTCTCTATCTGCAGAGTTTTCAGACTGCTTTGGCTTTTTACTGCCAAGCTTATCATCAAATCTAACATGAATAGATTCTTCCACAATCTGTGTCTCAGTGTTGTATACTCTGTAGCCTTTAGAGCGTTCAGAATATCCAAGCATGAAACACTTTTGTGCTTTACAATCAAACTTGTTCAGATTTTCTTTAGTATTTAACATATAGCAAATACATCCAAAAGGATGAAAATATGAAATGTTGGGCTTTCTGTTCTTCCACAGTTCATATGGAGTCTTCTCCAGAAGAGGTCTTACAGACACTCTGTTCTGAATGTAACAGGCTGTGTTGATTGCTTCTACCCAAAAGTGTTTTGCCAGATTGGTCTCATTGATCATGGTTATGGCCATTTCTTGCAGAGTTCTGTTTTTCCTCTCTACAACTCCATTTTGTTGTGGAGTTCTAGGATAGGAAAAATCATGAGCAATGCCATTTTCATTAAAATATTTTTCAAAATATTTATTTTCAAATTCACCACCATGATCACTTCTGACTTTTATAATTTTGAAATCTTTTTCATTCTGGACTTGCTTACAGAAGTCAAAGAACACAGAATGTGACTCATCCTTGTTTTTTAAGAACTTCACCCATGTCCATCTACTATAGTCATCAACAATGACTAACCCATACTTCTTTCCTCTGATGGATGCAATTTTCACTGGTCCAAACAGATCAATATGAAGTAATTCTAGTGGTCTAGAAGTAGAAACAACATTTTTTGATTTAAAAGATGATTTTGAAAACTTCCAGTTTTGGCATGCTTCACAAAGAGCATCTGAGGTGAACTTCTGATTAGGAAGTCCTCTGACAAGATTAAGTTTATTAATCTGAGATATACGTCTCATATTAATATGTCACAATCTTCTGTGCCAGACCCATTGCTCCTCATTAACAGACAAGAGGCATTTAACATTTTGAACTTTAAGTTCTGAAAGATTTATTTTATAAATGTTGTTTTTCCTCTTTCCACTAAATACAATAGAGCCATCTTTTTGACTAATAGCTTTACAATATTTTTGATTAAAGGTTATATCATAACCATTGTCACTTAATTGACTTATGGACAATAAGTTATGCTTTAACCCTTCAACAAGTAAAACATTAGTGATAGAGGGAAGTTTACCATTTCCAATGGTGCCAGATCCAATGATCTTTCCTTTCTGATTCCCTCCAAATTTCACATCACCTCCAGATCTAAGCTCTAGACTTTGGAACATAGACTTTTCTCCTGTCATGTGTCGTGAGCATCCAGAGTCCAAGTACCATGATTGGCGTCCTGACCTTGCTGCTAAGAACATCTGCAACAGGGATTATTTTACTTTTAGGTACCCAGATCTTCTTGGGTCCTTTAGGGTTAGTTGTTCTGAAGGTTTGTCTAAACTTCTGTTTTTCAACATAAGGTTTATTCTGACTAGCCTTAGATTTAAACACATGAATATTCTTTTCAGAACGTGTTTGTTCAATATCATTCAAGTGACCAAATTTAAAATGTGAATATAAAGGAGTTTTCTTGATGATAATTTTATCAACAGGTTTTGGATTTAAATCCTTTCCAGAGGAAAATTCATATCCAATTCCTTTTCTGTTATTTCTGCTAACTCCATAGATCATAGAAGCCATTTTGCTTCTGTCTATGCTTTTAGCAAGAAACTTCTGAAAGCTATAATCATATTTTTCCAAAATATTTTTGCATTCAGATTTAGTTTCAGAATCATAGTTTTGTTGAGCTAATTCAGAATCATTTTTCAATTTAAAGTTCTTTTCATTTAGCTCAGCTACTTCTGATTTTAGAATATTATTCTCAGATACAAGATTGCTTTGAAGCTTCTTGTATTTGAGCTTAATATTGTTATAGTTCTTCAGAACTTCTGATAACACTTTGATAAGTTCTTCTTTAGTGAGTTTAGCCATTACCTCTTCAGTGTTAGAGTCAGATTCAGAGTCAGATTCAGATCCTGAAGTTCCTTCCTCCTGGTCTTCTATGTCTGCCATCAAAGCTACATTGACACATTCCTCTTCTGACTCAGATTCAGATTCAGATGTATCTGAATCATCCCAGGTGGCCATTAGAACCTTTTTCTTCTTATCAAATTTTCTTTTAGGCTTTTCTTTCAGCACCTTTGGACATTCATTTTTGTAATGTCCAGGTTCTTTACATTCATAACAGACAACCTCCTTTTTGCCAGATCTTCTGTGTCCAGAAGATTCTTTTCTTTGGTCAGGCTTCCTGAAGTTTCTGAACTTCTTTCCCTTATGCTTCCAGAGTTTGTTTATTCTTCTGGACATCATGGATAGTTCATCTCCATCTTCAGATGAGGATTCTTCAGAGCTTTCCTCTATTACCTGCAATGCTTTAGAAGATTTATTAGATTTTAAAGCAATAGATTTACCTTTCTTTTGAGGTTCATCTTCCTCAAGTTTAATTTCATGACTTCTAAGTGAACTGATCAGTTCCTCCAAGGAAATCTTGTTCAGATCTTTAGCCATTTTCAGCGCAATCACCATAGGTCTCCATCTGGTAGGTAAGCTTCTGATGATCTTTTTCACATGATCATCAGTAGAGTATCCTTTATCCAGAACCTTTAGTCCAGCTGTAAGTATTTGAAATCTGGAGAACATAGCTTCAACAGATTCAGAGTCTTCCATCTTGAAGGCTTCATACTTCTGGATCAGAGCCAGAGCCTTTGTTTCCTTGACTTGAGAATTCCCCTCATGAGTCATCTTTAAGGATTCAAACATGTCAAATGCAGTTTCCCTATTTGTAATTTTTTCATACTCAGTGTGAGATATTGCATTTAACAATATTGTTCTGGCCTTGTGGTGATTTCTAAATTCCTTCTTCTGAGCATCTGTCGTAGATTTTCTATCTATTTTCTTGCCATTCCCATCAGTGGGATGAACATATCCATTTATGACCAGATCCCATAAATCAGCATCATATCCAAGGAAAAAAATTTCAATTCTGTCTTTCCAATAATCAAATTTCTCCCCATCAAACATAGGGGGTTTGGTGCTGATTCTGTCCCTTTCTTCATATTTGTTGTTAATGTTAGATATTGTATTATCAACCATAGTAACAACCAAATATATATCAGAGTTTTTCTCACTGGATCTTTACTGTCACTGTGAAGTGGTAGCACACACAGAACCGGAGCTCTGATGCCAACTGAAGGTGAGAAAATACTTAGAAGGGGGGTTGAATAAGTATGAAGATAAAAACTTAGAAATAAATACTCAAGTATTTTTATCCTGGTTCGTTGAACTCAACTACTCCAGTCCACCCTTCCTAGAGTGATTTGCCTTTCTCAATCAAGGACTTAATCCACTATTTAATCGACTGATTACAATAGTAAGCACTAAGAACAACTGTTCAAAGTCTTCTCAAGAACTACGGATCCTAACTGGATCTTCTTAAGGTTTTCTTACAATTAAATGTAATAACAAATACAAGTGTTTAAATTGCTTCTAGAAAGCTTTATCACAACTGTGATTTTTCACTTAAGGTTAAGAACAAAGAAATTAATTCTAGAAAGAATATGAATAGTACGAGAGCTTTGAATATTGATTTCTTTCAGATGGAACGTTAGTTGAAGAAGATGGGTGAAGACTTGCTTTTATAGGCAACTGATCCAAGGAGAGCTTCACGTTGAGAAGAGTGTCCAAAAGGTCTGAGCCTTTTTGTCTTCACATCAAGTGACCTTTCCTAGAAGAAGAAAGCACAGAGAAATCCTTTTTGTCTGTGTTCTTGTGTCTAGCATAAATAAGGAAAGAGTCGTTTGAATTATTCCAACGGATATAATCTTGAATTCTTCTTCTTCAATTTTCAGCAAGATTCATCAGAGTCTAATTTGACCAGAGCCTTCTGATGTTGATCAGAGTTTTGCTGAATCAGAGTCTTCTGCAGCAGGTATGCTTTTAGCGTGCGTAGGTTCAGAGCATGTTTGAGTTAGATCCTCAGTACTGGCAGCTTTAGTACTTTCAGAATCTTCTGTAGTAACTATGCTTTGAAAACTCTTCATACAAAATTCTTCTTTGGTTCAGATGCTTCTGATTTGCTTCAGATTCTTCTGGAGCTTCTGCTTCAGATCCTTCTGGAGACAGCGCTCAGGATCTTCTGTTGGCAGCATTCAGAATCTTCTAATGGATGCATCTGACGCTTCAGAGTCTAGCATATTTCTTATGTTCAATTCTGATTTGCTTCTGGAGTGTTAATTCCTTTACTATCTGCAGTAAAAACTCTTAAGCAAATTTTAGAGTATATAATTCTTAATTACAAAATTTCATAATAGTTATCATCAAAACATAGAGATATTATTAAGAACCAATATGTGTTCTAACAGGTTCTACATCAACAATTGAGACCAGCTCATGGTTCCCATATCATGACGCTCGGGGAGGTTATACATCAAAGACTGAGACCAGCTCATGGTTCCCATATCATGACGCTCGGGGAAGTTCTACATCAGAAACTGAGACCAGCTCATGGTTCCCATACTATGACGCTCGGGGAGTTTATACACTTTATTATTCCCAGTTGAATTTCAAAAAAGGATATACAAAAAAAAGAGAAAACAATACGAATAAAATCGAATTATCGACTCGATCAAAGAAAATTCATTTAGACTATTACTGACCACTACATTATGGCAGTAAATCCATCCCTTGATTACAAGTTTCTCACCTATTGTCTTCTGGAGATTTCCCATTGGCGGTTGTTTCCTGTCCCATTGGAGTCTCCTTTTTGTCGAGCCTGTTCTTCCCGTGTGTCGTGTCTAATTTTCTCCCCTGTGGCATCTTTTTCTCCACAGGATCGTCTATCTTGCATTTCCATATCATTGCATATCATTTGCATTCGGTGGCTTCTTAGGGCCAAAAATTCGTGCAATGTTTATATTTAAGTCCCTCCTATCTCGTCGAGACGGAGATTTTGATCTCCATACCTCCGAATAGAAGTAACTTAAATAGGGGCATCTGTCGCACCCTAATTTTTGACCATAAGATTCCACCTCCTCGTATTTTATCTTCCTCGTTTTCTATCTTTATGCTTTTATGTGCGTACTTATTATGTCTAACGAGCTCACGCAGGTGCACTGTTTTCAAGTGGAACTGGAGTTCATACTCTCATTTTAAACGCTTCAGGTTATAACTAAGGGATCCAGATTCGAAAATCTTAAGGTTTCCACGGGTTGAGGAATTAAGATATGGGCATGTTATCCCCTCCATCAAATAAAGGTTTTCCTTACGTCGACGTTATGCACGAGAGTTTATGGATTATTATGGTCATTACAAGGTTATTCTTGAAGACGGGTTACATTTATCTCAAGTCCAAAGTTTATTAAACTTTAGTGTACTGGATCTAGGTATCACACATTTGGTTATACCATGATTGTCTGTCTTGGATTCTTCTATTAATCGAAAGAGTGTTTCCAAACTCGTGACCCATTAGCAAGCTATTTTGATTCAAGGATTAAGGTTGCAAAATTATAAAAACTAAAGTGACCAGATAAGGGAAGGTTGCAATCCATGTTTCAAACTACTAGTTCAAGGAACCCTTCACAAAGCTTCGTTTGTTGGAAGTGAAGTTTGTATATTGTTATAGCTGATACAAGTCTCTCTCATACAATCAGATTGATTTCATAAAAGGTCATGATTGCAAAAGGTTGTTTGATACAACAGTGATTTGTCCAAGTGGACTCGTCCATATGCCACACTCAAGGGAACCATACTAGGACAACAACATTCCCAATTAATATAAAATCAATAATTCAAAAAGGGGAGAACTCAGTTGGACCTTACATCCCAAAGACATATATTGGAAATATTATTTTAGCCTAAGTATTAAAATATCCAAGACAGTAAGTGTTGCGGTGGAAATAGGATATCAAATTATTAATTAATTTGAATCATAATTTTTAATTCACAACCGCTCTTTGATTTATCCGAAGGAAAAGGTCAAAAGAGGAAAAACCTATTTTTGCATCGTAAGAACAATGCGGGGAGAGACCTAGGTAAGGGGTTGGTTAAGCTTAGGGAAGGTACTAGCACCCTAAACTTCTGTAGTACTCTACAGGAACCTTTCGTTTATTGTATCCTTTTTTATTTTATTATCTGCTTGATATATATATTGAGCTAAGGGATAAAGTGACCTAAAGACCTAAGAGTTAGTCCTAAGTTTACTCGGCAAGACGTTGCATCTTGTGCCTACGTATCCTGGATAGGGAATGGAATCAGAGTAATCGTAGTTCCTCTCGAAACGGAGGTTAGAAACGTCTTGACTATGGTCAAGGTTTCAATGGGGAATAAACGTATCTTAAGGACACGCTTACGTGGAGTCTTTGAAACTCTTATTTCTATGTTGAATTTGTTAATTGAAAATTTAGGGTTGAAATTAGGGATTCCACGGCGGGAAACCCTAAACAGAGTACGGCGACTCTTTGACCTAATGCTAGGGTAAAGGGTATTTTCGTCCACGACGGGACACCTAAGCTAATTAGGGTTTTGAAACGGTCAAAATTTAGGGTTATTGACTCGGCGGTCAAACGGATAGACCTAATCCTTCGGAAGGAGGAAATTAACGGAAAGAACGTGCAAAATGGCAAATTATTATACGACATAAATAAAGTACGGAAAATAATGAAAACGGTAAAGAAAGCATCGCGATGATCACTCGCGTAAATTACAAATCCCCAAAATGCAAAAAGTAAAAATAACCGCGATCATGGCCTCGCATAAATTACATCCATGAAAAAATGCAAAAATAAATGACGAAATATAATGCGACGATAGACTCGCATAAATTACAACCATAAAATGAAACGAAAAAAACTGTTACAAACTGTACAACTGGGAAATAATGAATGGAATGAGATTAACAGTTAAATGAGAATGAACGGGCCAGGTCAATTCGAAACTGAAAAGCGAAATGTTAGGCAATTTTTTAGAAAAGGTTTTAAGACTAATTGTGACATTAAAATATTAATCCTTATTTTAGAAGTTTTAGGGTTAATTTACAAAAACGGGTTTAATTTACAAAAGGAGCTTAATTTTTAAGTTACGTTATTTATTATGTTAAGTTAATTTACACTTTGTTAGCATTAAATTTTAAATTATAATAAAAAAATTAATCTTTTAATTACATAAATTTAATTCCCAATTAAGGTTAAATTTTAAGTTTGGAAATTGAGTTTTTAAGAGGTTTTAAATTACTAAGTAAAAAAAGGGTGTTAACGTTAAAAAATTTTAAATCTCAATTTTAAATTTGTAAAAATAAGGGTTAAGTTTAAGTTTTAAAATAAGTTTAAGTTGAAGTTTTAGAAAATATTTTTTAGACAAAATTTTAATTTATTTTTGTTTAATTTACAAGTTGGTTTTAATTTTAGGTAAAAAGTGATGATGAATTAAGCCTCTAAAAAAATGGTTTTCCTTAAGTTTTTTTGTTTTACATTAAATCTTAACATTGAATTATTAAAAATATCTTAGATAGGTTTTAGAAAGGTTTTCTTTAAAAAAAAAATTAAGTTTTAAAAATGGATTTAATTTGAAGTTATAAAAAATGTTCTAAAATGATTTTTATCAAGTTTAAAAAATGTTTTAAAAATTTTTAAATTAGTTTTTTATTTAATTAAGTTATTTATTATTGAAAGAAAAAACAAAGATTAATGAAATCAGGAGATTGACACCTGATGTAGTCACCTTCATCATTACGTGGGCTCAGTTCCTGGTCCTTGATGCGGTATCGTCGGTGTTACTATAGTGTTAATAATAACATAGTAGCAAACTTTTGAATGGTGTAATAATAACAACCATACTATATCAAAATAAATTAAACCAGGGAGCTTAATATGTAAAAGGAAAACAACATAGTAATAATTGAAATAAATACAGCTGCATCGTAATCGAACCAAAGTCAAGACAAAACTTACCGTACCCCGTAGCTGAATCAAAACCAGCAAAGAAATGTTTACACAGCCATCCGAAATGCGACAGAAAGTTTACCTCGGAGTTATTACCATTTTCGAATTAAATTCTGGATATTCAAAGCCGCGATATGACCGACTTAAGATTCCCCCTCACTTATGTTTATATAGGTAACAAATTAGGGTTAACTCTAACCTAATGCCCACTTTAAAGCCCAACTTAAATAATTAGTCAAAGCTAAAAAAACAAACTAAAACAAACTTAAAGGATTGGATGTTTTTATGAATAATATGGAAAAAAGTAAAAAAAAAAAATATTTTTTTAAAAAACAATTTAAATAAAATACGAAAATAATAATTAAATAAAAAAAAACTATTTTTGTTATTTTTTTTGAAAATAGAAAAGTTAGAATAAAAATAAAAGAAACAAAACAAAAAGTGAAGAAGGTAAGATTCGAACTCTCGACCTCTCACACTCACAACTCCTTACACACGACCTCTTGCCAATTGTGCTATTTTATTCATTCAAAATAAAGTGGCACTAGAAACCCTGTAAACTAAAAGAGCGCGCCACATGATATTTTCTTGCAACAATCAAACAATTGCACCACCCGTTAGTGGTTAGTTTAAACGCAATGCACAATGAAATGGGATGCAAGATGAAACGACTAATCTTAGGGAAAAATTTGGGGTATTACAGTTGCCCCTATTTAAATAGCTTCACCGGATGATTTGAGCGACGAAGGCTCGAGAAATCATGGGGGAGGGATTTAAATATAGATAACCGAAAATTTTGCCCTTAGATGCAGTGATATGCAATGCTATGGACAAAACAGAAATAAACTATAATGCTGACAATGCCATGAATTTAGTATGATGCGTATGATGGAATGGTAAATGTAGAGATGCAGACAACACGACGACACCGGGGAAAGACGCGACGAACCACACTGGGGAATACGACGCACTGGGTGACAGCACGACCCTGGGGGAATTCTAACGATGATGGTCAACTGGTGCTAGTATGACCAATTTTTACCTTTAGAAAGGAAAGGTAAGAGCGAGATCCTCAATGGAGATGGCACCGATTAGACGGCCTCCACTGGGGAAAATCTAGGAGTAATTATTCAACAGGTTCAGGCGTGACCGGCTGATATTCTAGAGTAAAAAATAAAACTGGATATGCACGACTGTAGGATCGATTAACAAGATGTTGGAGCATTGATCAAAGAATAACATCCGAGCTTCTGAAAACTCTCCCTCGTAACAGGATCAGACGGAATTTAGGAATCCGTAGAAAATATACAGGGTAAAACCAACTGTATGCCAAAATAAATGGACTTTAATGGGAAATGCCCTGATAAGCCTCTCTCGAGAGAATAGCCACTTATCTTTGGAAGGGACTTATATGCCAAATTGGATGAGCTCTCAAATAAAGAGGTTGTTGCTTATCTAATTAATAAACCTCCTCATATCTAAGGTCGACGCCTTGGACATATGATTCAGATTCTTCTTTGACTAAAGGGTAAACTGAACTTCCTCATACTTCAAGATTCACACTCTCCTGAATATGATTCTGCTCCTTCTTTTATTAAAGGGTAAACTGAACTTCCTCATACTTCAAGATTCACACTCTCCTGGATATGATTCTGCTCCTTCTTTTACTAAAGGGTAAACTGAACTTCCTCATACTTCAAGATTCACACTCTCCTGAATATGATTCTGCTCCTTCTTTTACTAAAGGGTAAACTGAACTTCCTCATACTTCAAGATTCACACTCTCCTGAATATGATTCCGCTCAAACCTCCCTTTTCTTCAAAATGATATGGGAAATGGAAACCAAACTGCTTGCTGGAGATGACCATTTGCTGCGAGTCATAACGAAGATAGGATAAGCTTCTCGGGCGAGAAATGCCGCTTATTTGCAAGAGTGGCAATAATAAGCTTCTCGGATGAGAACTACTTGTAGAGGTGGTAACAGGTAATGTAAATTGTAAAGAAAGTTGTGATGATGGCAAACATCTAGATCACTGAGTGATAGTAGGTAGCATAAATTGTAAAGAAGGTCGTGATGATGGCAAACATCTAGATCACTGTAATGTAAATTGTCAAGAAGGTTGTGATGATGGCAAAAATCGAGATCACTGCGGGTAATGTAAATTGTAAAGAAAGTCGTGATGATGGCAAACATCTAGATCACTGAGTGATAGCAGGTAACATAAATTGTAAAAAAGGTCGTGATGATGGCAAACATCTAGATCACTGTAATGTAAATTGTCAAGAATGTTGTGATGATGGCAAACATCTAGATCACTGAGTGATAGCAGGTAACATAAATTGTAAAGAAGGTCGTGATGATGGCAAACATCTAGATCACTGTAATGTAAATTGTCAAGAATGTTGTGATGATGGTAAACATCTAGATCACTGTAATGTAATAATGAGCTCCTTGTATGAAAAGATCAATTGTAGAGTGTATTGTAAAGTGTAAGGTAGGTGATAAGCTCCTCGGCTGGGAACTGTTGCTTGTCTATTGTGCAATGTAGTGATAAGCTTCTCGGGCAAGAATTGTCGCATATCTGCAAAGGATTGTAAATGCTTTTCTTGAAAGATAGCGCAAAATAAATGCACGTCCAGGTAGGTTCAGTGACCGACGGGACTGAAGTTCGGTCTAGATTTAGGCTAGAAAGAACGGACAAACAAAACTCCATTAAGGAAACGGACTCGAATGGGGACTACCTTATCCTAACGCGGAAAGGTAACGGAAATAACCATCGTCCACGAGGGTTGAACTCTGTGGGGAAACTGGAAACAAGTAGGTATTTTATGCTTAGGGCTGACGATCTACTTGGAGAGAGCGGACAAACCCAGTTACTCGGCGGTAACGACAAGGATGACGACAAATAGCAAGCATGCAAATGCTAATGCATATTCCAAAGTGTATACAAATGTGTATGTTCATGTGTATGACAATGACATGAAAATGAGTATGTAATGCTCATGCTTATGCTTATGCTGACAAAACAGATGAGAGAGGAGACATGAGATGAAATAAACATCTCGACAAGAATACCCGGTGACCTCTGCAATAGTACATCTATTAGAGGATAGGAATAGTTTATGGTAAGACCGAATCTGGCTTCAAAGTTAAAATTTCCCTGGGGAGAAAATCTCATGACTTCCACATGGGGATGTGATATGACTTCACCGGAGAGTATGATGCCCTGACTTCAACTGGGGATTCATGACCTCCGCATGGGGATAAGATGTCATGACTTCACGTGAGGGATTGCTATCATGAACCATAATCAGCTCAAGAACTCTTAGATCATAGACTTCCGGGGATAAAATAAATATCCGCTGTATGGGGAAGGTGTGGAGCTAGACAACTTCATGGAGATAGTGTAACAACTTCCTGGGAAAAGTACCTCGGCTTCCTAGGGAAAAGGTATATCCGACTGGGGATAAGATATTTCAAACTTCCCTGCGGAGAGTTCATCAGACTTACTGGGGAGAAATTAACATACATTCCTGGGGAAGGTATCTTGACCTCTTGGGGAGAATATGGCAGTCTCCTGGGAAGTATTTCCTGAGGAAAGTAAGGCAATTTCACTGAGGAACAGATAATTCCACTGAGAATAGGTCTTCAAGAACATGTATCTCTGGATGATACCGGGGATATCTCTGCAGTCTTGAGACTCACTGGGGTTTTATTAGATGGATCCCAAAAGTGTTGTCAGCTTATAGTCTCGCTGGGGACTGTTACTGGGAAGATGCTGGTATGATCTTTGCTGTCTTGGAGATTACCAGCTCAGCCCAAAGTGTTGTCAGCTTATAGTCTCGCTGGGGACTGTTACTGGGAAGATGCTGGTATGATCTCTGTTGTCTTGGAGATTACCAGCTCAGCCCAAAGTGTTGTCAGCTTATAGTCTCGCTGGGGAATGTGTCGACTTAAAGTCTCTCTGGGGACTGTGTTGAGGCAATGGTTAAGATGTAGATTCTGCAACGATGAGATTTACTGGGGAATGAAGACCGCCGGGAGTAAAATCCATCGGGTGCACGAAGAATGTCGTGAAACGAAGCTAACTTTTATCTCAATGGACTTTGTCGTAGTCGCCATTTTGAAAATATCATGCCCCAGAGTACCTGCTTCGTGAGGAAAAGTCAGCTCAAGAGGATTTTACAGAGAAACATGGAGTTCAGATGCCCTACTGTTTTCCAACTCTTGGAGAGATTTGTCAGATCTCGACGTAACTAGCTCAGATCGACGGTGACATGACTGAGTCTTCAAAAATAGCACTTAAGAATGTCAGGCTCGCATTGATGAGAATACTGGAAACCATCTGCCCCTGTTTAGCAGAATCTGTGACATCTATATGTAAGTTTCTAAGATATCAGGCAAAACCGACACGCGTGAAATGCTATCCTGAAACTATCAATGCAACAATATATTTGTCTTGAAATTTTTGTTTTTGAAAAAGATATCGCTGTAACTCGTGACCGAAATCACTAGCTAGGATATGAATTTAACTTATAATGCCAACGGTAAATTGAGTATAGCTCGTAGGAGTCAGGAAATGTTATCTCGTCGAGTATGCTTTCAAATGAATTCCTACTTCAATTAGGTCTTTTAAGGGTTGTATCATGGCTTGGTTCACGGTTTAAGAAACAAAGGATAAAGGCTCAAAGTGTGATTGTACCCACCCCTTTCTTCGTGATGTTCTCCAATCCTAAGTCAGTTAACGGAATACGAGCACTCATATCTCAATCGGATTTGATATGGTCGAGAACTCATTAAGGCTTTGGACATGGCAGTCACTCACCTATTGTCTTTTATGTTTGATCACACGACTTTGTTCTTTATTGTGAATTCTTTATGGTAATCCTTTTTGTTTTTGCATTTTTATTCCCTAACTTTTTCCTGGACAACGTCTTTTGATTTGACCTTGGAGTCCAGCGGGATGCCCCAGTTTTGCCTAAGTCTCCTTCATAGGTTTTGACATAGCAGGCCATATTTTTATTTTTGCTGAATAAGTCGTGTGACTCTTTTGAAGGTTTGTGACTGCCCCACTCTTTTAGTATTAGAGGGATAGTCATGGACTTCTAACCTCCTAAGATGTTAGGGGTAGATTCTCGAAGGTTCGCTCCTCCTTTTTGAGAGTCTGAGCGCTCCATCGATTAACTGAAAAACTACCCTGCCCAAGGTTAAAATGAGGGTTTTAATTTGGAATGAAAAAAAAGTCCTACTTCCAGGCTCAACGGGGTTGAAGAGGGATTATCATCCTTATATCTCCGGTGTTTGGGATTTGAAACAATGCCTTACATCATCAGCAGGTTTCAATTGGAAGCATACGACAAGAGATTTATATGTTTTTGGTTCATCATCCTCCTCTCAATTCTATATCAAAGTGAGATCGGGTATAGTTGACATTATAAGTTTATGAAAAAATATTTTTAATGAGTGAAACGAATGGATTTATTCCAGACAAATATGAATTGCATTAATTATTCCAAAATAAACAAGTTCGTATATGATAATTATGCTTAATCAAAGAAAATAAACATATAAATAATCAAAATATAATGTCTCAAAGTCCTTCAAGATGTGTTTATGAAGTCTTAGTGTCTGCGACCAGCATGGTAGTGGTTTCCTCTGGCGGAGCCTCACTGGAAGGAGTCGTCTTGATTGCCCCAGCTACGTCTGTCATTACTTCATTATCGGTCTTCAAATCTTCCCTCAGAATAACTCTCCCAGATTCTCTGTTGATCGGGGTCGCATCATCTTGAGGATTGCGGAAATGAAAAGGACTAGGCATCTGAAGAACTACCGGCTTCGGCTGATTCACCGTATGCGTCACTGGCTGAGATCTGTTGAAAACAGGCTTTGGAGAGCTTGATTCTAGCCCTTGGGACGCCCTGAGAGGAGTATTGACTTTCGGCTGAGGATCGTCAAAAGACAGGACCTTCTTTTCTAGCAAATCTCTAACAATATTCTTAAGCGCGTAACATTCTTCCAAATCGTGACCAGGCGAACCCTCATGAAATAAACAATGAGCGGCAGCGTTGTAATTGACAGGTACCGGATTGGGAGGTGGACCCAAAGTTCGGGTAACAACCAGACCTTGTTGCACTAAGAAAGGATATAACTCAGTGAACGTCATTGGGATCGGAGGACAAGGATTGTATGGTCTCCTATTTTGACGAGGTATCGTCTCCTCTGATGGTTGGCACACGGGAGCGTTGGGCACTCGTTGACAGTTGACAGGAGCTTGTGCAGGCTGATAAGCAGGAGGTTGTTGATAAACTGGATGTTGATAGACCGGAGCCGGTGGCACAGGCTGATAAGTAGGAAACTGATGCTTGAAGGGAGGTGCAACAGTAGCTACATAGGATTGTTGAACATACTGCACGGGATAACCTTGAACATGGTTTTGCTGATGTTGCCAAGGTGGATGAGCAGCCATTTTATGGTTATAGCTGTTCGAGGGACTCCTCTGGCATGTAGCTCTTTTAGGATGGTCAGAGTTTAGAGTCTTGCACTTTGGAGGAGTAACTCGTCGAATTGGTTGAGCAACAGTAGGATTCATTGAACTGGATTGACGATTCTGAGGAGGTATGTTCTCGACAACAACAGCTGGTTGAGGATCCACAACAGTATCGGTAATTTCAGAAACAACGGTAGGTTGATTATCCATCTTCACCTTAAGGGCTTGCAACATCTCCATAATCTGCCCCACACTTCCTCGAAGATCTTCGAGTTCATGGCTGACACGGTCGATCTCTTGAGCTTGTTCTTCCATCCTTTTTCGAGCTTGGGCTCTAGTGTTGTACTGATGCGGAGGACCCAGGGTGACGAAACTGGAAGGTGAGAGAACCGAGTATGAGAAACTGGGAGACACATGAAATGAAAAATATGATGAAAAAATGCAAAATGATTTCATAGAATTCACAAATTTACGAATATTGCAGAATAACAAAGAAATTTTATTTATTAATTGAAAATGGATTACAAATAATATTCCTAGAAAAATCTTGGCATAACATAAAAGCTAATAATGACCCTAAGGAAGCTTCTTGTTCTGCCCCTTGATCTGCTCTTCTAGCTGGGCCTTTTTGAGGATGAGCCTATCTTCAAAAGATAGATCGAGAGTTAGAGGAAAATAAATCCTTCATCAAAACCAAACAAGGGTACATTGGAAAAGTCTTCACAATTGTTAGTGATCATATTGCCCTTGATATCGGATAACTTCGAGCATATGGCTTTAGCAACGGTCTTGTCCTTTAGGGTCCCTCTCCAAGAAAGGGAACAAAGTCTTATCCAAAATAGACAACCCTACGAGCTGAGAATATTCTTCCAAAGTAGGTAATAACTGATAATTGGGGAATGTGAAGCAATGGTAGTCGGGATCATAGAATTGTAGCAAAACCGAAAGAAGTCCTTCGTTCACCTTATATTCCAATAAAGATAACAACCTTCCATACCGGTTACAGAATCCTTCTCGATCTTGGATTAAATATCCTAGCTTCCTTAGGTCATCTAGCTTAGGACTTTTAAAAGTATATTTTAAAGTTTTCCTTCGATTGTAATCCATAGTATCCTACAATATTCATAAACAAGGTTTGAACTCCATGAAATGTAATGCAATGTAATGTTTTAATGGATGCAATGCACATATACAAAGTTCTAGGTTAAAGGTATGTGCAAGGAGTTAGGGTCTACCCATCCCAATAAGGTATGTACTAAGGTTAATTATACCTGCAAAACAAGGTTCTAAGAAGTGCCCAAAGTTATTAGTCCATCCTTCGGATATTATCAACTTTCCAACTAACTCGGGGGTCGATAATATTCTCAAGAGAACCTCTTTTGAGTGTAGCATCGCGTAGCAACTATTGTAGGACTACTCCCACATAGTTCCCGCACTACGTCTTATATAAGGCCAAAGTGGTGTTAATGTACTACGGTCCTCAATATCATAGACTCCAATCGAAAATAGTAAAAGTTTTCACGACTCCACTCGTTCAACCGAACCATTTTCGAAAGGGTCTCAACTGAGCGGTGATTCTCGAGTCAACTTGGTCGGGACTCACTCCCGGCAAGCCTCGTTGAATATCTCACCTTCCTATAATAAGGTCACTCAAGTCCGGGTTAGGACTTATCTCACAATAACAGGGTACCCCCCAAGCAAGGCACAAAAATAATATATACAAGAGGATAAATAAAAAATATCATACAATAAACAAAATAGGGATAACCCTTAAAAGTTATGGCGGTCCCCAGTAAAGACGCCATTTTCTGTTGCGGTGGAAATAGGATATCAAATTATTAATTAATTTGAATCATAATTTTTAATTCACAACCGCTCTTTGATTTATCCGAAGGAAAAGGTCAAAAGAGGAAAAACCTATTTTTGCATCGTAAGAACAATGCGGGGAGAGACCTAGGTAAGGGGTTGGTTAAGCTTAGGGAAGGTACTAGCACCCTAAACTTCTGTAGTACTCTACAGGAACCTTTCGTTTATTGTATCCTTTTTTATTTTATTATCTGCTTGATATATATATTGAGCTAAGGGATAAAGTGACCTAAAGACCTAAGAGTTAGTCCTAAGTTTACTCGGCAAGACGTTGCATCTTGTGCCTACGTATCCTGGATAGGGAATGGAATCAGAGTAATCGTAGTTCCTCTCGAAACGGAGGTTAGAAACGTCTTGACTATGGTCAAGGTTTCAATGGGGAATAAACGTATCTTAAGGACACGCTTACGTGGAGTCTTTGAAACTCCTATTTCTATGTTGAATTTGTTAATTGAAAATTTAGGGTTGAAATTAGGGATTCTACGACGGGAAACCCTAAACAGAGTACGGCGACTCTTTGACCTAATGCTAGGGTAAAGGGTATTTTCGTCCACGACGGGACACCTAAGCTAATTAGGGTTTTGAAACGGTCAAAATTTAGGGTTATTGACTCGGCGGTCAAACGGCTAGACCTAATCCTTCGGAAGGAGGAAATTAACGGAAAGAACGTGCAAAATGGCAAATTATTATACGACATAAATAAAGTACGGAAAATAATGAAAACGGTAAAGAAAGCATCGCGATGATCACTCGCGTAAATTACAAATCCCCAAAATGCAAAAAGTAAAAATAACCGCAATCATGGCCTCGCATAAAACATCCATGAAAAAATGCAAAAATAAATGACGAAATATAATGCGACGATAGACTCGCATAAATTACAACCATAAAATGAAACGAAAAAAACTGTTACAAACTGTACAACTGGGAAATAATGAATGGAATGAGATTAACAGTTAAATGAGAATGAACGGGCCAGGTCAATTCAAAACTGAAAAGCGAAATGTTAGGCAATTTTTTAGAAAAGGTTTTAAGACTAATTGCGACATTAAAATATTAATCCTTATTTTAGAAGTTTTAGGGTTAATTTATAAAAACGGGTTTAATTTACAAAAGGAGCTTAATTTTTAAGTTACGTTATTTATTATGTTAAGTTAATTTACACTTTGTTAGCATTAAATTTTAAATTATAATAAAAAAATTAATCTTTTAATTACATAAATTTAATTCCCAATTAAGGTTAAATTTTAAGTTTGGAAATTGAGTTTTTAAGAGGTTTTAAATTACTAAGTAAAAAAAGGGTGTTAATGTTAAAAAGTTTTAAATCTCAATTTTAAATTTGTAAAAATAAGGGTTAAGTTTAAGTTTTAAAATAAGTTTAAGTTGAAGTTTTAGAAAATATTTTTTAGACAAAATTTTAATTTATTTTTGTTTAATTTACAAGTTGGTTTTAATTTTAGGTAAAAAGTGATGATGAATTAAGCCTCTAAAAAAATGGTTTTCCTTAAGTTTTTTTGTTTTACATTAAATCTTAACATTGAATTATTAAAAATATCTTAGATAGGTTTTAGAAAGGTTTTCTTTAAAAAAAAAATTAAGTTTTAAAAATGGATTTAATTTGAAGTTATAAAAAATGTTCTAAAATGATTTTTATCAAGTTTAAAAAATGTTTTAAAAATTTTTAAATTAGTTTTTTATTTAATTAAGTTATTTATTATTGAAAGAAAAAACAAAGATTAATGAAATGAGGAGATTGACACCTGATGTAGTCACCTTCATCATTACGTGGGCTCAGTTCCTGGTCCTTGATGCGGTATCGTCGGTGTTACTACAGTGTTAATAATAACATAGTAGCAAACTTTTGAATGGTGTAATAATAACAACCATACTATATCAAAATAAATTAAACCAGGGAGCTTAATATGTAAAAGGAAAACAACATAGTAATAATTGAAATAAATACAGCTGCATCGTAATCGAACCAAAGTCAAGACAAAACTTACCGTACCCCGTAGCTGAATCAAAACCAGCAAAGAAATGTTTACACAGCCATCCGAAATGCGACAGAAAGTTTACCTCGGAGTTATTACCATTTTCGAATTAAATTCTGGATATTCAAAGCCGCGATATGATCGACTTAGGATTCCCCCTCACTTATGTTTATATAGGTAACAAATTAGGGTTAACTCTAACCTAATGCCCACTTTAAAGCCCAACTTAAATAATTAGTCAAAGCTAAAAAAACAAACTAAAACAAACTTAAAGGATTGGATGTTTTTATGAATAATATGGAAAAAAGTAAAAAAAAAAATATTTTTTTAAAAAATAATTTAAATAAAATACGAAAATAATAATTAAATAAAAAAAAACTATTTTTGTTATTTTTTTTGAAAATAGAAAAGTTAGAATAAAAATAAAAGAAACAAAACAAAAAGTGAAGAAGGTGAGATTCGAACTCTCGACCTCTCACACTCACAACTCCTTACACACGGCCTCTTGCCAATTGTGCTATTTTATTCATTCAAAATAAAGTGGCACTAGAAACCCTGTAAACTAAAAGAGCGCGCCACATGATATTTTCTTGCAACAATCAAACAATTGCACCACCCGTTAGTGGTTAGTTTAAACGCAATGCACAATGAAATGGGATGCAAGATGAAACGACTAATCTTAGGGCAAAATTTGGGGTATTACAGTAAGCTTATAATGATACATGCTAAAGCAAGCCGTCATATGAGGAACATTGGCGCGTCGTTTGATCTCCGTCCTTATAGCAGCAGCAACACTTGCCACACATTGGTTCATCATGCCACCGTTTCTGGTCCACGTCCTGCAAATGTACACTGTACAAGTTGAGTGAATTTGAGAAATATAGGCAAGTAGAAGCTTATAAACTAAGAAGCAGAACTCTAGATGGCCGCCGACACCGGTCGTACCTCCAAAATTAGAACTTCAAAGTAGGCGCTGGGATTTCTGCCATCGGCTTGACTACTCCATTCCTGCAAAGCCACAACAGACATTTGGTCCTTGTGTTATCAGTTTTAACTCATGATATAATTTCTCCAGGATAAAGACTTCACAAGTCATGATGAAACAGGCTAGTACCTTCGCACAACCTTCAACATTGCAGCCTCTTGAGTCTTGCGTTACCGTAGCGGGCAAAACTGCAAATTTCACTGAAGGAAAGCCAAAGAAGCAGCTGATACGCAACACCTATACCACCTGCATCAGAACAGAACAACACCGTGTTTAAGGACCGAACACTCTCATCACAGTTCCAAAACCGTCCTCAGACACAGTTACGACAAGCTTTAAAATACAATCAGAATAAAAGATGAGCCTTTTATTATAAACTCAAGGCATAATTACTCTGTGCACATAAGTTGTGAATCGAAGTTAAAGGTTACTTTTCAAACTAGATTTATCTCCCTAAGTGGCTAAACAGGGTCAACATGATTAAGTTAAAATCACAAACAGGCAACCACCACTTGGGAGTAATTGAGTTGCTTACAGGTTATTTTGCTTCTTCTTTGAAAACAAGCCTTTAGGTTGTGTGCATCGTGCCTCTCATCAGGGACACACCAGGCTGCTGCTTTACTTACAGCCCCCCCGCAACCATAAACTTGTGACCACCATTATCACATAACCGCTGTAAGAAAAAGAGCACTGATGAGGTTACATCTCTTAGCAAGAAAGCATGGAATCAACATGCTGAGATGAAGTATTTTTCTTACGAGGTTCCGACGAACCGGTTATCCAAGGGCACCATTGCTTCCAGTCACCACAACAAAGTGATTTTGAGAGATGCTTCTACAAGGTCCTTACCCCTACTTCTCTTGGCAGTCCCTCGTTGTGCGAAGCTCCGTTGTTTTCCCAAAAAACATTTCCTACCAGTTTGTAACCTGCACAATCGAAATGGTACCATCAAATGCGCCACAACCTTCTTCCTTAAATTCAATATGAAACTTAGCACCGACGGCGGCACGCAACGTGCTGGATGCCCTATTACCAACAGAAGGAGTTTAGTTTAACAAACTGCGAGAGTAGGAAGTAAGTGAATGGAATAAGCCACATACCTTAGACGTTGAACTATGCTTCTTCCCGCAGCATCTTCAAGGCCGGTCGGGGACTAGGCATTTCATATTATTCCTCAAGAACCTGGAAAGATTCCATACAGGTCACAAACTCTCTTCATGAATTATAAGTTGAAAACAATATCTTAAAACTCACTGAATACGTATCAGATCCTTGCAATACCCTTGATATGAAGGCCTTACAGTATCTCTATATTAATTCACGGTTCGTTTGCGAAGTACCCATTCATAAGCATCTAAGTCAACTAGCTTCCAGATTTGAGCATCTAACTCGTGGAGTACTGATAACGAATGCAAAATCAAAGAAAGACAGATCACAACCATGTCTAGCCTATATCTTGAATTTTAAGTGTCCATACTCTTTATAGGTTTTAAGCTTCGAGCTATCAAAAACTCATGTTGAACTCAAGGATTGGACTCCAATACTAAGCTTCATTGAGAAGGTCATCAAATTTCTGGTGGGGAAACTTAGTTCATGGAGATTCCACCAATAAAGCACTTATACTGTTCAAAAAGATTAACAGAAGAAGTAAACTAAGATGTCAACACCATTTCAGTGGAATCTAATTTAAAATTTGGAAACCAAATCATAAGGGTTGTTCAGACCTTTTCTTTCCCACTTTAGACAAGCTAACTGAAGATGACAATCATAAATGCAGCCAAAGAGAGAAGTGTAGCTTACGGAGAGTTTTCTTCAACTTTGTTTGCGCACATAGCATCAGATGCAACTCTGAAGCCGTTGGGACATTTCGCTGAGAATATGTTGAGCAAAGGCTTGCTGTCATCAATCTCAAAGGGAACAATCGAGACTCTTCAGGGTGAAGATTGTAGTAAAATGTTCATCTGTTCTTACTCCACGGGACCATACTTGGCCATTGTTTCTCCGCATTAAACACCTGCAAAAACAACACAGGAATGAGTGAGAATCTTCACAGCAGCACATCACAATTATGTTCCAGAAATGGAAGATCCGTCAGTCATCAACCGATCACGGCAACACGGTGAAACCTGTCCAAAATACAGAGCAAGCAGAATAAGGTTTACGAAGTTATTGGTGTTCAAAGCAAAACCAACATAATATGTAAATACGGTCACATAGTGAAGTCAGAAGCTTACGTACCTATGCAAGTTGAAGGCATTGATCTGTAAGTTCTTCCATATTTTAATGGAAAGTTACCAGAGACTACAATCTTATCAAACTCCAGAGTTTCAACTTCATTTAAGCTCATAACATTAACAGCGACACTGTCAGAATTTCGCCTTATTGCCAACACTTTAGTGTTACAATGAAGTTTTATAGGAAGTGATTCAGCAATCCTCTGCCAAAGACTTGTATATCCACCTTTTGATCAGAGAATTCTTCCAGCCATGGATGTTCTGGTGAATTCATGAATATAGGCATAAGGCATGTCTTGTATGAATCCCTATCCTGAAGCAGTATAACCATTACTACAGCCAACACAACTCTCGAGTTCTGTCCAACTATAACCAGCGGAACATCAATAATTGAATCTACCAAAGGAATAATCATTACCATATAAAGTAGAAGTTTGTTTAAATTAAAGTAATAGCCTTAAAGCCTCAGAACCTACGAGTAAATATCGACATTCTTGTTGGAAGTTGGAAAATGCAGCAATCCCACGCCTCTCTCCAAGTTTGCTCAGTCCTAACACCAGAAACAGAGTTAGCAAACTCGTGACTGTCACCAACGATGAAGTTTTGGGTCCACCAATTCTATTACCGTATTCACTCTGGACTCCTAACCCATCTTTTGGCCCAAGCCCTTCGCCACCTGTACCTGCCAGGTCACATTCAGAATAAAAAAACCGTTAGAGGATATTCCTTGAAGGAATAAGAGATTCTATTCAGCATCAAATCAAATCGAATCACATATCAGAGATTGAGATTTCATTTAACAAAGCATTAAACGAAATTGGACAAAAAGGGGAAAGTTTTCAAACGTGATTCATCCCAAAACAGGAAACCCCAAATCGAATCCAAATCAACCTTCAAAACGTTTTGAATGAGATTTATGGCCATTAATTCTCAGAGCCTATATAAGATGAATGAGAAGAAGAGGAAATCGTTAAAAAAAAAGACCTATCATACGAAACCGACAACTACCGCAAAAACCCTAAACTCATAATTTCAAGAAATTAAACGAGGGGAACTTATCTTTTCAGTTCACTAGATCGACGCCGACCGCCGCAAACACCAATCGACAACGCACCGTTTCCGGCACCGTCACCGTTAACCTCCGGTAAAACCCTTTTTTCTCGTGTAGTTGTTTGAACCCACTGATTTGTTTCATTATGTTTCAGGTTGTACAAAAGAACGTAAACCACGAATAGAGGCGATCGAGAGGAAGTGAACGGGGAGAGAGGGAGGCTTGCGGCGGAACAGAGAGGGGGTTGGGATCTAGGGTTCTTTACGTTTTCATTTTTTATTTCATTGCAGCAATTTGATCCTTACACACACATATCACACACACCCCCTAATCATCCGTTAGACCGCCCTTTAACCTATAATTAACCTTCTAGTTAATAATTAAAAACCTAATTAATCCTAGGTCAGTAATATAATCTCTTCGTTAAAATAATTAAACACTTTTTAAATTAATTTTAAGTCTAAAAAACAAATAAACCAATTAAGCTTTTATTAATTTAAACTTAGTAACTTTTTTTTGGATTATTAATAATAACTCAATTTTATCTTTAGTATAATCGACTTTTTATTAAAAAATAATTAGTAAACCTTTTGTAAACATTTTTTTAAAACTTATTTATTTATTAACCTTTTATATATCTATATATATATATATATATATATATATATATATATATATATATATATATATATATATATATATATATATATATATATATATATATATATATATATATATATATATATATATATATATATATATATATATATATATATATATATATATATATATATATATATATATATATATATATATATATATATATATATATATATATATATATATATATATATATATATATATATATATATATATATATATATATATATATATATATATATATATATATATATATATATATATATATATATATATATATATACCAATTTTATTCAATACTCTTTTAATTAAAATTACTTGTTTTTTTAACCCATCTCATAATCTATTTAGTCTGATAACATTTTGTCTAGTTTAACTTTTATTTGATGATAACTAAAATAGTTCTTTATTAAAAATCAATCAACTTATAATTTAAACTCTAAATAAATAACTTATTTTTTTTCATAAAACTAAAATTAGTCCATCTCACTACTAATAATCAAATACAACTTTCTTCTCAAAAAAATCAATCTTACCCTTCAAAGTAATTTTCTTATAAAATCAACTTCCCGCTTACAAATCAGTTCACCTAAATCAACATTCTCTTATAATTCAAACTAAAATCAATTCGTCTAAAATCAATCCAACATCCCAATTGAAATCGATCAACATCGAAAATACAGTCGATCATGCACACTCACATTCACGACACATTCACCCTCACACACTTCAGCGCTTTCATGCGTACATGTATGTTTATTTATCCGCCTTTACTTTATGCGCAACTTTACATTTCCGCATTTATATTATCGTAATTTACTTTCCGCACCGCATCCGTCCAAAGGAAAAACCTACACATAAGTCAACATTTGTGTGTAGTGCACATCATTTGCATCATACTCTCACTCGATCCTTGATCCCATTCAAGTCGATCTCTTAAGATAGATCCTACCCCATAGGAAGGACTGTTCTTTATCTTTACAACATAGGAAAACAATACAACTCAACATACAATATTCAAACATTCAAACACGATAGAGAAAGATGTCAATCATCTTAAGCGAGATAGAATCTCCACCCCAGAACAGTACAATCAATACTGTAGGAACTTTGCCTTAAGAGAGATAGAGGCGTACCTCGTCGATCCCTATCCGAGTACTTGAGCCCTTCTCTTAAGACGATGCAAAGACTATTTTCCTATAACTTGTGGCGGTTAAATCTCCCTTAAAATGATAACTCATCTCTTCTCCTAAGATCAATCAATCAACTACCCTAAACCCGTAGGAACTTTGACCATAGACAAAGAACTCCTCAAACCCTTTAGGGGAACTACAAATACTCTGATTCCACTCCCGTAAGGATATGTAGGCATAAGATGCGATATCTTATCGAGTATACTTAGAATCAAACCCCTAGGTCTTTTAAACCTTAAGCAGATAAACCATAGCAATAAACAAACATAAAACAAGAGGTTCCTGTAGAGTACTACAGAAACTTAGGATGCTAGTACCTTCCCTAAGTTTAACCAACCCCTGAACCTTTAACTCTCTAAACCTTGCATTTGCATTGCATTGTGGGAATTTCGATCTTTATCCCTTCCTTTGGACTAATCAAAGTTCGGTTGCAAATAAATAAGATTCAAACTAATCAATAGTTTGGTATCCGAATTTCACTGCGACACCTAGCATTAGGATAAGGAGTCGCCCACTTCATATTAGGTTTCCCTCTGTGGAATACGTATCTTGCCCTATTCAATACAAATTTTCAACGTAGAGATATGAGTCACCGCACTCCATGTAAGCGTTTTCTTATGAACGTTTACTTCCTCTTGGAACCTTGACCATAATTAAGAGGTTCCTCTTCCTCCCTTTTGAGGGGAACTACGATTACTCTGATTCCATCCCCTACCCTGGATACGTAGGCACAAGATGTGAATCTTGGCGAGTAAACTTATGACTAACCCTTAGGTCTTTCTTTCATCTTTAACCCTTAACATATACCCTTAAGCAGATAGATATAGCAAAAACACCTTAAAACAAGAGGTTCCTGTAGAGTACTACAAAAGTTTAGGATGTTAATACCTTCCCTAAGCTTAACCAACCCCCAAACCCAAGTGTTGCACCCCAAAATTTGCCTAACCTTTTCTTACTTGGTTAATGTTTCATTGCATTAGCATTGCATTGTTCTAACATTTGCATAGCATAGAATTGTTCATTTGTGAAGGGGATCAAGTGTGGTTTATATCAAGAGGAGCCTATCTAGAGGTCTTGTTCAAGCTTGAGAAGTCACCAAAGTCATCAGGAAGAGGGTTAGGTTCTTGAGAAGTTTAGTTGTTTGTATGTGGTTAATCTCCTAATATGAGGACCAATTGAAGACCATCAGTGGGTTATGGAGCCTTGATCAAGGAGAGAGTGTGTGGATAGAGCTCATAGAGTTCCTTGAAGGTCATGGTGGAGCTCAGGCAAGTCATTGTGCCAAGTCTGAAGAGCCACAGTTGAGGGTGTTGCAATTAGGGTTTTCATCTGAGTAACCCTAAGTCAACTGTGCAATTGAAGAAGATCAAAGCTTAATCATGGATAGTTGTGTTGATATACATTAGGTGATATTCCAAGATCAATTCAAGAAGAATTCAAAGTGTGAGGAGTTGCTAAATTAGGGTTCTCAGGGTAAAATCCCCTATTTAGTGCCTAACTTCAAGACCACTTATCTCAAGATGAAAGTTTCATCTCCACTTTTGGCCAACATGAAACTTGTAGAGCATGCTCTTAGCTTTAATTTTAGTACTAGAAGTCCTCCATTGGATTTATATAACTCAAGTTATGGTCCAGACAAGTTACATGTCATCTGAGGAATGTGAAATTTGTCTGTGAAAGTTCACCAACTTCCATGGAACTTTTGACCTAGAAGGGTGTTTCTCCTTAACTTTTGGCCAACATGAAAGTTGTATGTCTTGATCTTAGATTTCCAAATTGTACTAGAAGCCTTTCATCTGATTTGTAGAACTCAAGTTATGAGGTTTACAAGTTAGGGGTATTTTGGGAAAGTAAGATTATAGGTCATTTGGCATTATAAGTCATTTTCACTATCTTGCAAGCTTCAAATGAAGTTTTTTTCAACACAAAACTTGTTCAAAATGATGTTTTTAGGTCATCCATGTCCTCATGAAGAATTGATTTGGCTTAGGGTGAGACTTGGTTTGAGAAATTTGGCAAAAAGGAGAATTTAAAGGCATTTAAGTGAAAAATTCAAGATTAATTCATTTGTGTTCAAACAAGGCCAAGTGAGTACTCATTTTAATCAGAAAAATCACTCTAAGCACTTTGGCATTATTGTAATTTTCATTTGAGGTCTAATTCATGGCATTTTAACTTGTTACTTCACAAATAAGTAACACATCAAACCATAGTCTTATGATGGAAACAAGGTCTCCAATTGATCTCTACTCTTTCCACAGTCAACAAGCAAGGGAATTGAAGCTTCTTGGAGAAGTTTTTAGTGCAAATTCATGCTCACCATGTTTGGAATTTTCAAGGAAGTCTCCAATTGATCTCTACTCTTTCCACAGTCAACAAGCAAGGGAATTGAAGCTTCTTGGAGAAGTTTTTAGTGCAAATTCATGCTCACCATGTTTGGAATTTTCAAGGAAAAGTGAAATTGGGATTTCTGAATTTGGGCCTTCAATGGACCTCTAAAGCCCACAAACATCTTCTATATAAGTTCTTCAAAGCTACAAACATCTTCAGCATCAAACATAGAGTGGATCTGCACAGTTTGAAGCCAAGGATCATGCTCTAACTGCTCCAATTTGAAGCTCTAACACAGGTATGTAACTTTCAAAGTTGCTATAGATTCGTGTGGATCTAGCATACTTTAGCATGAGGATAAGGTTTAGGAAGATGATTAGATGGATTCTGGATCACAAATTGGAAGTTTATAGACAAATTAAGTTGATGTGTGATTTCTGTTTGGAGTTGGATTGGCCTGATCTTAAGGATTCAACACGATCTAGATAGTTCATAATGATCTAGGAAGCATAAGGAGGAGATCTATGGCTTTAGATTGAGTTTTGGTGACACTTGAGGTTATGGAGTATTTTCTGTTGGCATTCAAATTTCATAATCCATGAGGAATTAGGAGATTTAGACATTGGATTTGGATTCAGCGTGAAATTTGGAGTGAAACTGTGTAAAATTTGCTAAGGATTGATGACCTGCACATAATGTCTCGCCGGAGAAGACGACCGGCGTCGTTCTCTGGCCACCGCTGCAACTCTCCCTCCATCTGAAGATTCAAATGGAGAAGATGACTCTCCACCCTTGGATCTGCTTGGAGACTTGACTTCGTATCCTCATCCAATGACCACGACTTAAGCTTAGAATTGACTTGGACCAAACCAAAGGCATCGTTTCATTTTTGAGGTGGCATCACCAGAGCCTTTAGATCAGCTTACTTAGTCCAACCATCCAACGCTCCTCTTATTTTCTTGCATTTTAATTACTTTTAATTCATTTTTCTTTTATTTTAATTACTTGTTTCATTTTAAATTCATAATAATTCCAATATTGATCAGAAAAATACCATAAAAATATGAGCATGTTCCTGATTTTATTCTTGATTTTATGATGCTTTCACATTTTATTTTCATGCCATTTTCAATTTAATTTGATTTGTTGCATTTTTATTAATTTCTTTAATTTGGCTTATTTCTTCATTGTTTTGTTGATTTTTGTATGGCTGTTTGGCATTGAATTTGGTGCTGATTTTTGGCTAGCTGGTAGAATAGAGATGCATAATCCCTTAGGGTTTAATTCATATTTTTTAGATAACATTTGGTTCTGTTTTGGATTAGGATCATTAGACCTTCCATTTTAGGGTTTTCATTTGATACCTTGTGATCTAGGTTTTTTTTAGGTGACCTTCCGATTTAATTTGATCCCTGACCCTTCTACTATAGGTCCTTAACCTTCTTAGGTTCCCCTAGAAAATCTTATAGGTTTTTATAAGTAGTTTTAGTATTTTTCATAGATTTAATACTTAGGTTAGTTTTAAGGTGCTTTCAACATGGCACTTGCTATAGAATGACCTAAATGGTGGCCTTTAGTTCATAATAGGTTTGCTAATATTCTTTGATGGTGCTTTAGACATGTATAGGCTTCTGTTTGCTTGATTGTGGTGTTTGGTTTTGGTTTTTAGACCTTCTGTTAGTAGCTTTCTAGTAGCTTGTTCAATTAGGGTTTAGGAAGAGCTTAGTTGTTTTCTCTTTCTTCAAATAAACATGGATTGCTTTGATTGCTTTCCATTCTCATCCTATGATTCAAGGTCCCTATGTGGAAGCCTCATCTTTCCTTTGGAAGGATGTGTGGCATCTTACAAGAGGTAGAACCTTTGAGGATGCCTGTCTCAGATGACTGGTTGAGTGCCAGGTTGGATTCCTTTGGTTTCCATCCTGCTTCCCATCATCAATCAATAATCTTGATGTTAACTCTCTTTTCTCTTGGTGGAGCATGAAGATGAAGACTTCTCTTGAAGATGGCTTGGGTTTAGAGTTGTTTGCAGACTGTTTGTTTGTTTTGTTGTTTATTTGCTTTGCTGTTGAGCTGTTTGTCTACTGTTTTTTCTGACTGCTTGACTGTTGCTTGTGTGACTGTTTGGTGTGTTGCATTAGACTAGGTTCTCATATAGATGTTTCTAGGCCTAATAACATCCTAAAGGTTGATATTAGCTCCCTTTGCTTGTCTGCATTTAGAGGTTGAGTCTGGCTCCCTCTGCATGACTGTTATTGATTGGCTTTGCTTGCTGGCTTAAGGTTGAGTCTGTCTCCCTTGCCTGTGCTTTGTGTGTTGCCTTTGGGTTTGCTTGCTCTAGAAGTTGAGCTTGGCTCCTTCTGCTTGTTTGTTGCATTGCATGCATTTTATTTACAGTTGTTTCTTTACAGTTATTTCTTTTGCGGTTGTTTTCCTTTGCCATGTTCCCCTAGGAACTCTAACTTCTTTTGTTCAAGAGAAGTTATGACATACATTAGGGTTCTAACCATGCATGATAAAATTAGGTAGTTCCCTCCTAACCTCAACCATAGGTTCAATTTTGCAAGACAATTTTAGGAATGGATCAGTTCCCCTTTAGTGCGTCCTTTCTCTTCTCATCTTCATACAAAATCAAAATACAGTAATAAAGGTTAATTGACGTCGTACGCTACGAGCCTTGAGCTACTTGAAAAAGGATTGTTGGAGAGTTTCTTTCCAACAGTCTGGATGTTTAGTATGGCACCCTTTGGGTGACATGCGACGCATTCACTCTCAGGTCATAGTCTCTAGTGCGATATCAGTTGCAAACATCCATAAAAGATACTTCTCTAAAAAACAGAAAACAAAGATCAAACTCTTTTTGTCCTCTTGGACCTTTAATCCCTTGGAAACCCTTTTCAGAAGGAGAGTTTTGTTAACTCCCGGTTCTACCGCAAGCGGTAAGTCTCCGTCGAGCGAGCTGCGTACACCAACTCCTGGAACCGTCTGTTAACCCTACTCGGATAAAAAAGACAAACTTGTGTCTCTCGTTGTCCCGAACTATGTTTGCTCTGATCTTTCACGCTGTGTGATAGTACGTAGGCACAAGATGTGATATCTCAGAGAGAAACCTTCCCCCGTAGTTAGGCGAACTACGTTGACTCTGATTTCTCATTCCAGACGGGAATACGTAGGCATAAAGTGTGACGCTTTTCCGAGTCATTTTCTTTTCTTTTTAGACCAGACCTTTAGTGTAGATAGATTAATCAACCCGTCAGATAAACACAACAAGCATGGATCCCATTGAGTACGATAGACGTGAGGGGTGCTAATACCTTCCCCTTGGGTAACTGACTCCCGAATACAGACAATGGTTACGATGACCTTGTCTTATACCTTTTCGTCAGGTTTTTCCGATCGTTTCCTTTCCCATTCTGAGGGATAAATAACGAAAGGTGGCGACTCTTCTGTTTTGCAGGCCTCGTTTTTCGCAGTAGTGACAGCTGGCGACTCTGCTGGAGAATCTGGTTCCCTATGCGAGTCAATCCTAGCGCTTGTGTGTTTACCTGTTGGGTTTTATTTATCCCACTTTACTTTCCGCATTTTATTTTCAATATGATATTATTATTGTGCTGTTGTGGGAATGGGTTTTAATGAGTGAGAAGCCAGACCCAGGCTTGAGTGTACTTAGCATTAGTTGTGGAAATTAGTGGGCGCGTGCTTGCTTTGCAGGCACTAGTGTCTCATGAAATCCATGCTCAAACGAGGTTCTCCCGGTTGACTTCTTTTCCGGCCCTTTGGGCCTGAGGGGTTGTTGGTTTGGAGGATTGTCGACTCTGGGGACCGATCATTTGTGACTCAGCGGAGTGAGGACACTTTAAGAGATGATGATGCCACACCTTCTGGGTATCATATCATCATTCTTGAAAGTTTGTGACGCTGGGAAACGCATAGGATGCCATACCTTGTCTGTGATTAGGTCCATACCTGTGAGCGGGGTCGGGTTATTGCAGCAAACCTTAACCTTCAGACTACCTGGTTTTCTTGGCAGTGAATCAGTGTTGTTGGGTTCAGAGGGTTCTTATCATCAGAGATGTGGTTGTTCTCGACATTGCATATTTATTGGTCCTCTTCTGGGTTGTATTATCAGAGCAGTTGTGTTTGTGTTGAAGCAGAGCCTCGGTCTCCTCAGCAGCATAATCTTGATCCCCTGTTGCATGTTTGCATTTTGCATTTTGCATACTCATTTGCATATCATTAACGCGTGTCTGTGTTGCAGGTGCATATTATCCCCCAGTTCCGGTTTTCTTGCCTTCTGTTGTGCTATCATGGGATCTCTGAAGAAGAATGTAGCCTACAAGCTCCCTACCCTAGATATTGCTCTATTGTCCAGTTTGATTGCCTTGACAGATGATACAGTGAGAGGGGAATTCAGAAAATCATATGGGAAGCTGCTCAGTCTGGTTCGTAAACCTTCTGTGTATGTTTTGAATGGGTTGTATGCCTTGCTGTAGTTCTAGGATCCTCCATTGAGATGCTTCACTTTCCCGGATTTCATTCTTGCACCTACATTAGAGGAGTATGCTGAGTTGTTGGGTGTGCCTATTAAGAGTCAGATGCCATTTGTTCATATGGATGCTAAGCCTAATCTGGCTAATCTAGCTCTTGCTCTTCATCTGGATGCCTCTGAGTTGCTTCTGTCCAGTTGGAATGGGGTTCCTGGATTTTCTCTGCAGTTCCTAGTGGGGAAAGCCCAACAGTGTGTCAAAGACGGTTGTTGGATCGCATTCAACGCCATTCTTGCCCTCTGCATATATGGCATCATTTAGTTTCCCAACATGCCTGATTTTGTAGACTTGGATGCCTTTCATATCTTTGCATCAGGGAATGCAGTTCCTACCTTGATTGGCGATGTGTACCATTTAGTCCATTACAAGAATGAAAATAGAAGGGGTAAGAATGTATCATGCTGTGTGCCCTTACTCTACAGATGGTTTGATAGTCACCTGCCCAAGAAGGGTCACTTTGCTTCATCTGCAGCCACAACTGAGTGGTCTGAGCGCTTGATGGGTTTATCAGCAGAGAGTGTTATTTTGTTTGATAGAGATATGTTAGGTACTGAGGTCATATTCAGCTGTAGTGGGTTTCCAAATGTGCCTTTGATTGGAAGAAATGGCTGCATCAACTAGAATCCATCTCTACTTGTCAGACAATTTGCTTATGCTTTGAGGGTTCCGCCAAAGGATGAAGAGGTGCAGGAATCTCTGTACCTCACCGGTCTTCTAGAGGGGGATATGTTAGCTAAGCTTCAGCAGGCCTGGAATGATGTCAGTGGACGAGGAAAATCATTGTTGGGTAAAAGCAATAGTCAGGCTTATGCTCCATATGTGACCTGGGTCAAGACCAGAGCAGAGACCATAGGGATGCCATTTCCACCTGCTAAGCAGGAGTGCCCTCCAGTGGTCGAAGAGCCTACTACCATGTCTATTCAGTAGTATAATCACGTGTTAGTTTAGAAGGAAGAGCTGAAAAAGGCCAATGAAGAGTTAGAGAAAGAGTTGGCGCAGCTTAGAAGCGAGAGAAATGAAGTTGTTCACTCCTTCAAGAAGTAGACAGAGTTGGTGAACAGGTTGGGCACGTATTTGACTAAGCAGATAGCTGATCACGAGCGTTTGGGTCTGGACTTCAAATCTGCCAATGATGTACTTGCTACTAAGAAGCAGAATCTGGATGAAGCATACCGGAGAATCTCCAAGTTCAATCAACAGTGGAATGCCACTATAGCTAGCAACAAAGAGAGGGAGGACAAATTGAAACAGCAGATCTCCAAATTGAAGGCTCGGGTGAAAGCCAACGAGAATATGTTTGATGAGGAAACGCTCACAGATATGCCATTGAAGACATGTTGAACAAAGCTATCGCTAACCTGAAAGATCGCAAGCAGAGGTTCGAGTCTAAGAAGCGGAGGTTATAAGACTATTTTGGCCAAGGCGCATGGGAAGATTCTGTCGAAGGTCTCCATTGCACTATTATGCAGAGAGAGTTGCTTGTTGAAGGGTTACTCACTCGGCCTGATCACCCCAAGACAAAAGAGTTGCTAGAGGAGTTTCGTGCCCGTTGTCGCACTTGATTATCTTTGTAACCCTTTGTATTTTCCCGATCTTTGTTGTAGGCTGACCATCACCAGGCTTGTTGGTCGAGGTCATGCTATTGATTTCCCATGTATTCATTGGCATTGTACTGCTGCCTCGTTGGGCCTTATATATATGAGATGTTATTTCAGTGACTGGATCCGGACTTCTTGTTATCAGCACTTGCACTCTGGCACTAGAATCGGGGGAGAAATATCCCTAACACACAGACACACGTTTGCATTTGCATAAATCATTTGCATAGCAGGTACCTTTAGCTGTTTCCTAACCCTCTGTTGATGCAGGTTTCAAGATTGCCGATCAGCGAATTCATCGCTACTCTACCAGAAGCAACTACAAGAAATCCATGGATCATATGCAAACTGAGATGCAGGAGATGCGCGACAGGATGTCGCAGTTCATGCAGGTGATGGAAACTGTGGCCAAGGGCCAGGAGCAGCTGTAGATTCTCGTGCAGCCCCTGATTGCCAGGGTTGACAGTCAGGGTGTGCTACATGGCGGAGTTGCTATTGATCCTCCTCATGGTGAGACTCTCCAAGCTGGTGATGTTATACCAGTGGTTGTCCTCAATACGACTGAGAACGGTCATAGAGCTGGGAACGGAAATGTGACTGGTAACGGTAATGGGCATGTGGAAACCAATGGAAATATTGGTGCTGGGAATGCTGGTTTCAATGTTGGAACTGGGAATGTTGGTCTTGGTGCTGGGAATACTGGTATGGGTATTGGTGTTGGCAATGCTGGTTTTGGTGGTAATCAAGGCTATGGCAATCAGGGTTATGGAAATCAGGGTTATGGCAATCAGGGCTTCGGTAACGCAAGTTTTGGCAACGCAAGCAACAATAGTGTTGGAATGGGTGCTCACAACGCTGGTTTCGGGCCAGGTGCTGGTAATCAGGGTTTGGGTAATATGGGGTATGGTCCCAGGTTCAATCAGACTAGTTTTGGTCCTAATACAACTTATGCTGGGTATGACAATGGGGATTCTCACTGGGGCGAAGATCGTCAGGAAGATGCTTTCCCTCCGCCAGGCAGGGATCTTGAGATGCCCACTGACAATGACAGAAGGTTCAAAATGTTGGAGGAACAAATGAGAAATCTTGCTAATCAGAATTCCATGGGGTTGGACGTGGCTAACATGGGATTGGTTCCTGGCTTGAGGGTGCCACTCAAGTTCAAAGCGCCCACTTTTGACAAGTATAAGGGGGATACTTGCCCAAGAGTTCACGTGCGGTCTTACTATCGGAGAATGTCCGCCTATTCTGATGACGAAAAGATGCTGATGCATTTTTTTCCAGGATAGCTTGTCTAGACCGTCATTAGAATGGTATATGGGGTTAGAGCCTACTCAGATTGGTAGCTGGAAACAGTTGGCGGAAGCTTTTGTCAAGCATTACCAATATAACAACGACCTTGCACCGAACAGGGTCCAACTCCAAAATTTTTCTCGGAAGAATGGCGAGAGCTTCAAAGAGTACGCCCAGAGGTGGTGTGAGCTTGCAGCTAGGGTGCACCCACCCATGGTAGAGCGTGAGCTGGTGGATATGTTTGTGGGCACTTTCTCTGGGTTGTATTTGTTGCACCCCAAAATTTGACCAACATTTATTTACCTAGCTTGTGGTTCATCTCATCCATCATCTGCATTTCATTGATATGTGTGCAGTAGGTCAAGAGGTATGAGTACCAATCAAGACTTGGAAGCTATCCAAGAAGGTTGTTCAAGTGTTCAAGGGTTGATATCCTTGTCAGAGAAGTTAAGATATCCTCAGAAAGATTGGTTGAACCCAAGGTTGTGTGCCTCATAACTTGAGAGTTGTGGGAGCTCCTCAGATGATTATGAGGCTATGAGGATGGACTTGAAGCTTTGAGAGAGCTTATGAGATGTCTTGAAAGCCATCATGAAGCCTAGAGAGGTCATTGCACAAGAATAAGAAAACTTAGCCATGAGTGGTATAATTAGGGTTTGACTGGGTCAACCCTAGGTCAGCTGATGATTTGGAGAGGGTTGAGACCTAATCCAAGAGCCATGTGATCATGGATTGATGCATTGAGATTCTATAAGGATGATTCCAAGACCAACTCATCATGATTGAGGAGTTTGAGAAGTTTTAAGCTAGGGTTTCTAAGGCTTGACAGTGTAAAATACCCTAGTTTGATCCCTATCTTCAAGGCAGTTTAGCTCAAGATGTGATTGTCATCTCATGTTACCTACAACATGGATGTTGTAGAGCTTGCTTTTAGCTTTAATTTGGGTACTAGAAGTCCTTGATAGGATTTGTAGAGCTCAAGTTATGACTTTGACAAGTTACAGGTCATCTGAGGTATGTGAATCTGTCTCCCTTGCCTGTGCTTTGTGTGTTGCCTTTGGGTTTGCTTGCTCTAGACGTTGAGCTTGGCTCCTTCTGCTTGTTTGTTGCATTGCATGCATTTTATTTACAGTTGTTTCTTTACAGTTATTTCTTTTGCTGTTGTTTTCCTTTGCCATGTTCCCCTAGGAACTCTGACTTCTTTTGTTCAAGAGAAGTTATGACATACATTAGGGTTCTAACCATGCATGATAACATTAGGTAGTTCCCTCCTAACCTCAACCATAGGTTCAATTTTTCATGACAATTTTAGGATTGGATCAGTTCCCCTTTAGTGCGTCCTTTCTCTTCTCATCTTCATACAAAATCAAAATACAGTAATAAAGGTTAATTGACGTTGTACGCTACGAGCCTTGAGCTACTTGAAAAAGGATTGCTGGAGAGTTTCTTTCCAACAGTCTGGATGTTTAGTATGGCACCCTTTGGGTGACATGCGACACATTCACTCTCAGGTCATAGTCTCTAGTGCGATATCAGTTGCAAACATCCATAAAAGATACTTCTCTAAAAAACAGAAAACAAAGATCAAACTCTTTTTGTCCTCTTGGACCTTTAATCCCTTGGAAACCCTTTTCAGAAGGAGATTTTTGTTAACTCCCGGTTCTACCGCAAACGGTAACGCCTAAGTCTCCGTCGAGCGAGCTGCGTACACCAACTCCTGGAACCGTCTGTTAACCCTACTCGGATAAAAAAGACAAACTTGTGTCTCTCGTTGTCCCGAACTATGTTTGCTCTGATCTTTCACGTTGTGTGATAGTACGTAGGCACAAGATGTGATATCTCAGAGAGCAACCTTCCCCCGTAGTTAGGCGAACTACGTTGACTCTGATTTCTCGTTCCAGACGGGAATACGTAGGCATAAAGTGTGACGCTTTTCCGAGTCATTTTCTTTTCTTTTTAGACCAGACCTTTAGTGTAGATAGATTAATCAACCCGTCAGATAAACACAACAAGCATGGATCCCATTGAGTACGATGGACGTGAGGGGTGCTAATACCTTCCCCTTGGGTAACTGACTCCCGAATCCAGACAATGGTTACGATGACCTTGTCTTATACCTTTTCGTCAGGTTTTTCCGATCGTTTCCTTTCCCATTCTGAGGGATAAATAACGAAAGGTGGCGACTCTTCTGTTTTGCAGGCCTCGTTTTTCGCAGTAGTGACAGCTGGCGACTCTGCTGGAGAATCTGGTTCCCTATGCGAGTCAATCCTAGCGCTTGTGTGTTTACCTGTTGGGTTTTATTTATCCCACTTTACTTTCCGCATTTTATTTTCAGTATGATATTATTATTGTGTTGTTGTGGGAATGGGTTTTGATGAGTGAGAAGCCAGACCCAGGCTTGAGTGTACTTAGCATTAGTTGTGGAAATTAGTGGGCGCGTGCTTGCTTTGCAGGCACTAGTGTCTCATGAAATCCATGCTCAAACGAGGTTCTCCCGGTTGACTTCTTTTCCGGCCCTTTGGGCCTGAGGGGTTGTTGGTTTGGAGGATTGTCGACTCTGGGGACCGATCATTTGTGACTCAGCGGAGTGAGGACACTTCAAGAGATGATGATGCCACACCTTCTGGGTATCATATCATCATTCTTGAAAGTTTGTGACGCTGGGAAACGCATAGGATGCCATACCTTGTCTGTGATTAGGTCCATACCTGTGAGCGGGGTCGGGTTATTGCAGCAAACCTTAACCTTCAGACTACCTGGTTTTCTTGGCAGTGAATCAGTGTTGTTGGGTTCAGAGGGTTCTTATCATCAGAGATGTGGTTGTTCTCGACATTGCATATTTATTGGTCCTCTTCTGGGTTGTATTATCAGAGCAGTTGTGTTTGTGTTGAAGCAGAGCCTCGGTCTCCTCAGCAGCATAATCTTGATCCCCTGTTGCATGTTTGCATTTTGCATTTTGCATACTCATTTGCATATCATTAACGCGTGCCTGTGTTGCAGGTGCATATTATCCCCCAGTTCCGGTTTTCTTGCCTTCTGTTGTGCTATCATGGGATCTCTGAAGAAGAATGTAGCCTACAAGCTCCCTACCCTAGATGTTGCTCTATTGTCCAGTTTGATTGCCTTGACAGATGATACAGTGAGAGGGGAATTCAGAAAATCATATGGGAAGCTGCTCAGTCTGGTTCGTAAACCTTCTGTGTATGTTTTGAATGGGTTGTATGCCTTGCTGTAGTTCTAGGATCCTCCATTGAGATGCTTCACTTTCCCGGATTTCATTCTTGCACCTACATTAGAGGAGTATGCTGAGTTGTTGGGTGTGCCTATTAAGAGTCAGATGCCATTTGTTCATATGGATGCTAAGCCTAATCTGGCTAATCTAGCTCTTGCTCTTCATCTGGATGCCTCTGAGTTGCTTCTGTCCAGTTGGAATGGGGTTCCTGGATTTTCTCTGCAGTTCCTAGTGGGGAAAGCCCAACAGTGTGTCAAAGACGGTTGTTGGATCGCATTCAACGCCATTCTTGCCCTCTGCGTATATGGCATCATTTAGTTTCCCAACATGCCTGATTTTGTAGACTTGGATGCCTTTCATATCTTTGCATCAGGGAATGCAGTTCCTACCTTGATTGGCGATGTGTACCATTTCGTCCATTACAAGAATGAAAATAGAAGGGGTAAGAATGTATCATGTTGTGTGCCCTTACTCTACAGATGGTTTGATAGTCACCTGCCCAAGAAGGGTCTCTTTGCTTCATCTGCAGCCACAACTGAGTGGTCTGAGCGCTTGATGGGTTTATCAGCAGAGAGTGTTATTTGGTTTGATAGAGATATGTTAGGTACTGAGGTCATATTCAGCTGTAGTGGGTTTCCAAATGTGCCTTTGATTGGAAGAAATGGCTGCATCAACTAGAATCCATCTCTACTTGTCAGACAGTTTGCTTATGCTTTGAGGGTTCCGCCAAAGGATGAAGAGGTGCAGGAATCTCTGTACCTCACCGGTCTTCTAGAGGGGGATATGTTAGCTAAGCTTCAACAGGCCTGGAATGATGTCAGTTGACGAGGAAAATCATTTTTGGGTAAAAGCAATAGTCAGGCTTATGCTCCATATGTGACCTGGGTCAAGACCAGAGCAGAGACCATAGGGATGCCATTTCCACCTGCTAAGCAGGAGTGCCCTCCAGTGGTCGAAGAGCCTACTACCATGTCTATTCAGTAGTATAATCAGGTGTTAGCTGAGAAGGAAGAGCTGAAAAAGGCCAATGAAGAGTTAGAGAAAGAGTTGGCGCAACTTAGAAGCGAGAGAAATGAAGTTGTTCACTCCTTCAAGAAGTAGACAGAGTTGGTGAACAGGTTGGGCACGTATTTGACTAAGCAGATAGCTGATCACGAGCGTTTGGGTCTGGACTTCAAATCTGCCAATGATGTACTTGCTACTAAGAAGCAGAATCTGGATGAAGCATACCGGAGAATCTCCAAGTTCAATCAACAGTGGAATGCCACTATAGCTAGCAACAAAGAGAGGGAGGACAAATTGAAACAACAGATCTCCAAATTGAAGGCTCGGGTGAAAGCCAACGAGAAGATGTTTGATGAGGAAACGCTCGCAGATATGCCATTGAAGACATGTTGAACAAAGCTATCGCTAACCTGAAAGATCGCAAGCAGAGGTTCGAGTCTAAGAAGCGGAGGTTATAAGACTATTTTGGCCAAGGCGCATGGGAAGATTCTGTCGAAGGTCTCCAGTGCACTATTATGCAGAGAGAGTTGCTTGTTGAAGGGTTACTCACTCGTCCTGATCACCCCAAGACAAAAGAGTTGCTAGAGGAGTTTCGTGCCTGTTGTCGCACTTGATTATCTTTGTAACCCTTTGTATTTTCCCAATCTTTGTTGTAGGCTGACCATCACCAGGCTTGTTGGTCGAGGTCATGCTATTGATTCCTCATGTATTCATTGGCATTGTACTGCTGCCTCGTTGGGCCTTATATATATGAGATGTTATTTCAGTGACTGGATCCAGACTTCTTGTTATCAGCACTTGCACTCTGGCACTCGAATCGGGGGAGAAATATCCCTAACGCACAGACACACGTTTGCATTTGCATAAATCATTTGCATAGCAGGAACCTTTAGCTGTTTCCTAACCCTCTGTTGATGCAGGTTTCAAGATTGCCGATCAGCGAATTCATCGCTACTCTACCAGAAGCAACTACAAGAAATCCATGGATCATATGCAAACTGAGATGCAGGAGATGCGCGACAGGATGTCGCAGTTCATGCAGGTGATGGAAACTGTGGCCAAGGGCCAGGAGCAGCTGCATATTCTCGTGCAGCCCCTGATTGCCAGGGTTGACAGTCAGGGTGTGCTACATGGCGGAGTTGCTATTGATCCTCCTCATGGTGAGACTCTCCAAGCTGGTGATGCTATACCAGTGGTTGTCCTCAATACGACTGAGAACGGTCATAGAGATGGGAACGGAAATGTGACTGGTAACGGTAATGGGCATGTGGAAACCAATGGAAATATTGGTGCTGGGAATGCTGGTTTCAATGTTGGAACTGGGAATGTTGGTCTTGGTGCTGGGAATACTGGTATGGGTATTGGTGTTGGCAATGCTGGTTTTGGTGGTAATCAAGGCTATGGAAATCAGGGTTATGGAAATCAGGGTTATGGCAATCAGGGCTTCGGTAACGCAGGTTTTGGCAACGCAAGCAACAATAGTGTTGGAATGGGTGCTCACAACGCTGGTTTCGGGCCAGGTGCTGGTAATCAGGGTTTGGGTAATATGGGGTATGGTCCCAGGTTCAATCAGACTAGTTTTGGTCCTAATACAGCTTATGCTGGGTATGACAATGGGGATTCTCACTGGGGCGAAGATCGTCAGGAAGATGCTTTCCCTCCGCCAGGCAGGGATCTTGAGATGCCCACTGACAATGACAGAAGGTTCAAAATGTTGGAGGAACAAATGAGAAATCTTGCTAATCAGAATTCCATGGGGTTGGACGTGGCTAACATGGGATTGGTTCCTGGCTTGAGGGTGCCGCTCAAGTTCAAAGCGCCCACTTTTGACAAGTATAAGGGGGATACTTGCCCAAGAGTTCACGTGCGGTCTTACTATCGGAGAATGTCCGCCTATTCTGATGACGAAAAGATGCTGATGCATTTTTTCCAGGATAGCTTATCTAGACCGTCATTAGAATGGTATATGGGGTTAGAGCCTACTCAGATTGGTAGCTGGAAACAGTTGGCGGAAGCTTTTGTCAAGCATTACCAATATAACAGCGACCTTGCACCGAACAGGGTCCAACTCCAAAAATTTTCTCGGAAGAATGGCGAGAGCTTCAAAGAGTACGCCCAGAGGTGGCGTGAGCTTGCAGCTAGGGTGCACCCACCCATGGTAGAGTGTGAGCTGGTGGATATGTTTGTGGGCACTTTCTCTGGGTTGTATTTGTTGCACCCCAAAATTTGACCAACATTTATTTACCTAGCTTGTGGTTCATCTCATCCATCATCTGCATTTCATTGATATGTGTGCAGCAGGTCAAGAGGTATGAGTACCAATCAAGACTTGGAAGCTATCCAAGAAGGTTGTTCAAGTGTTCAAGGGTTGATATCCTTGTCAGAGAAGTTAAGATATCCTCAGAAAGATTGGTTGAACCCAAGGTTGTGTGCCTCATAACTTGAGAGTTGTGGGAGCTCCTCAGATGATTATGAGGCTATGAGGATGGACTTGAAGCTTTGAGAGAGCTTATGAGATGTCTTGAAAGCCATCATGAAGCCTAGAGAGGTCATTGCACAAGAATAAGAAAACTTAGCCATGAGTGGTATAATTAGGGTTTGACTGGGTCAACCCTAGGTCAGCTGATGATTTGGAGAGGGTTGAGACCTAATCCAAGAGCCATGTGATCATGGATTGATGCATTGAGATTCTATAAGGATGATTCCAAGACCAACTCATCATGATTGAGGAGTTTGAGAAGTTTTAAGCTAGGGTTTCTAAGGCTTGACAGTGTAAAATACCCTAGTTTGATCCCTATCTTCAAGGCAGTTTAGCTCAAGATGTGATTGTCATCTCATGTTACCTACAACATGGATGTTGTAGAGCTTGCTCTTAGCTTTAATTTGGGTACTAGAAGTCCTTGATAGGATTTGTAGAGCTCAAGTTATGACTTTGACAAGTTACAGGTCATCTGAGGTATGTGAATCTGTCTCCCTTGCCTGTGCTTTGTGTGTTGCCTTTGGGTTTGCTTGCTCTAGACGTTGAGCTTGGCTCCTTCTGCTTGTTTGTTGCATTGCATGCATTTTATTTACAGTTGTTTCTTTACAGTTATTTCTTTTGCTGTTGTTTTCCTTTGCCATGTTCCCCTAGGAACTCTGACTTCTTTTGTTCAAGAGAAGTTATGACATACATTAGGGTTCTAACCATGCATGATAACATTAGGTAGTTCCCTCCTAACCTCAACCATAGGTTCAATTTTTCATGACAATTTTAGGATTGGATCAGTTCCCCTTTAGTGCGTCCTTTCTCTTCTCATCTTCATACAAAATCAAAATACAGTAATAAAGGTTAATTGACGTTGTACGCTACGAGCCTTGAGCTACTTGAAAAAGGATTGCTGGAGAGTTTCTTTCCAACAGTCTGGATGTTTAGTATGGCACCCTTTGGGTGACATGCGACACATTCACTCTCAGGTCATAGTCTCTAGTGCGATATCAGTTGCAAACATCCATAAAAGATACTTCTCTAAAAAACAGAAAACAAAGATCAAACTCTTTTTGTCCTCTTGGACCTTTAATCCCTTGGAAACCCTTTTCAGAAGGAGATTTTTGTTAACTCCCGGTTCTACCGCAAACGGTAACGCCTAAGTCTCCGTCGAGCGAGCTGCGTACACCAACTCCTGGAACCGTCTGTTAACCCTACTCGGATAAAAAAGACAAACTTGTGTCTCTCGTTGTCCCGAACTATGTTTGCTCTGATCTTTCACGTTGTGTGATAGTACGTAGGCACAAGATGTGATATCTCAGAGAGCAACCTTCCCCCGTAGTTAGGCGAACTACGTTGACTCTGATTTCTCGTTCCAGACGGGAATACGTAGGCATAAAGTGTGACGCTTTTCCGAGTCATTTTCTTTTCTTTTTAGACCAGACCTTTAGTGTAGATAGATTAATCAACCCGTCAGATAAACACAACAAGCATGGATCCCATTGAGTACGATGGACGTGAGGGGTGCTAATACCTTCCCCTTGGGTAACTGACTCCCGAATCCAGACAATGGTTACGATGACCTTGTCTTATACCTTTTCGTCAGGTTTTTCCGATCGTTTCCTTTCCCATTCTGAGGGATAAATAACGAAAGGTGGCGACTCTTCTGTTTTGCAGGCCTCGTTTTTCGCAGTAGTGACAGCTGGCGACTCTGCTGGAGAATCTGGTTCCCTATGCGAGTCAATCCTAGCGCTTGTGTGTTTACCTGTTGGGTTTTATTTATCCCACTTTACTTTCCGCATTTTATTTTCAGTATGATATTATTATTGTGTTGTTGTGGGAATGGGTTTTGATGAGTGAGAAGCCAGACCCAGGCTTGAGTGTACTTAGCATTAGTTGTGGAAATTAGTGGGCGCGTGCTTGCTTTGCAGGCACTAGTGTCTCATGAAATCCATGCTCAAACGAGGTTCTCCCGGTTGACTTCTTTTCCGGCCCTTTGGGCCTGAGGGGTTGTTGGTTTGGAGGATTGTCGACTCTGGGGACCGATCATTTGTGACTCAGCGGAGTGAGGACACTTCAAGAGATGATGATGCCACACCTTCTGGGTATCATATCATCATTCTTGAAAGTTTGTGACGCTGGGAAACGCATAGGATGCCATACCTTGTCTGTGATTAGGTCCATACCTGTGAGCGGGGTCGGGTTATTGCAGCAAACCTTAACCTTCAGACTACCTGGTTTTCTTGGCAGTGAATCAGTGTTGTTGGGTTCAGAGGGTTCTTATCATCAGAGATGTGGTTGTTCTCGACATTGCATATTTATTGGTCCTCTTCTGGGTTGTATTATCAGAGCAGTTGTGTTTGTGTTGAAGCAGAGCCTCGGTCTCCTCAGCAGCATAATCTTGATCCCCTGTTGCATGTTTGCATTTTGCATTTTGCATACTCATTTGCATATCATTAACGCGTGCCTGTGTTGCAGGTGCATATTATCCCCCAGTTCCGGTTTTCTTGCCTTCTGTTGTGCTATCATGGGATCTCTGAAGAAGAATGTAGCCTACAAGCTCCCTACCCTAGATGTTGCTCTATTGTCCAGTTTGATTGCCTTGACAGATGATACAGTGAGAGGGGAATTCAGAAAATCATATGGGAAGCTGCTCAGTCTGGTTCGTAAACCTTCTGTGTATGTTTTGAATGGGTTGTATGCCTTGCTGTAGTTCTAGGATCCTCCATTGAGATGCTTCACTTTCCCGGATTTCATTCTTGCACCTACATTAGAGGAGTATGCTGAGTTGTTGGGTGTGCCTATTAAGAGTCAGATGCCATTTGTTCATATGGATGCTAAGCCTAATCTGGCTAATCTAGCTCTTGCTCTTCATCTGGATGCCTCTGAGTTGCTTCTGTCCAGTTGGAATGGGGTTCCTGGATTTTCTCTGCAGTTCCTAGTGGGGAAAGCCCAACAGTGTGTCAAAGACGGTTGTTGGATCGCATTCAACGCCATTCTTGCCCTCTGCGTATATGGCATCATTTAGTTTCCCAACATGCCTGATTTTGTAGACTTGGATGCCTTTCATATCTTTGCATCAGGGAATGCAGTTCCTACCTTGATTGGCGATGTGTACCATTTCGTCCATTACAAGAATGAAAATAGAAGGGGTAAGAATGTATCATGTTGTGTGCCCTTACTCTACAGATGGTTTGATAGTCACCTGCCCAAGAAGGGTCTCTTTGCTTCATCTGCAGCCACAACTGAGTGGTCTGAGCGCTTGATGGGTTTATCAGCAGAGAGTGTTATTTGGTTTGATAGAGATATGTTAGGTACTGAGGTCATATTCAGCTGTAGTGGGTTTCCAAATGTGCCTTTGATTGGAAGAAATGGCTGCATCAACTAGAATCCATCTCTACTTGTCAGACAGTTTGCTTATGCTTTGAGGGTTCCGCCAAAGGATGAAGAGGTGCAGGAATCTCTGTACCTCACCGGTCTTCTAGAGGGGGATATGTTAGCTAAGCTTCAACAGGCCTGGAATGATGTCAGTTGACGAGGAAAATCATTTTTGGGTAAAAGCAATAGTCAGGCTTATGCTCCATATGTGACCTGGGTCAAGACCAGAGCAGAGACCATAGGGATGCCATTTCCACCTGCTAAGCAGGAGTGCCCTCCAGTGGTCGAAGAGCCTACTACCATGTCTATTCAGTAGTATAATCAGGTGTTAGCTGAGAAGGAAGAGCTGAAAAAGGCCAATGAAGAGTTAGAGAAAGAGTTGGCGCAACTTAGAAGCGAGAGAAATGAAGTTGTTCACTCCTTCAAGAAGTAGACAGAGTTGGTGAACAGGTTGGGCACGTATTTGACTAAGCAGATAGCTGATCACGAGCGTTTGGGTCTGGACTTCAAATCTGCCAATGATGTACTTGCTACTAAGAAGCAGAATCTGGATGAAGCATACCGGAGAATCTCCAAGTTCAATCAACAGTGGAATGCCACTATAGCTAGCAACAAAGAGAGGGAGGACAAATTGAAACAACAGATCTCCAAATTGAAGGCTCGGGTGAAAGCCAACGAGAAGATGTTTGATGAGGAAACGCTCGCAGATATGCCATTGAAGACATGTTGAACAAAGCTATCGCTAACCTGAAAGATCGCAAGCAGAGGTTCGAGTCTAAGAAGCGGAGGTTATAAGACTATTTTGGCCAAGGCGCATGGGAAGATTCTGTCGAAGGTCTCCAGTGCACTATTATGCAGAGAGAGTTGCTTGTTGAAGGGTTACTCACTCGTCCTGATCACCCCAAGACAAAAGAGTTGCTAGAGGAGTTTCGTGCCTGTTGTCGCACTTGATTATCTTTGTAACCCTTTGTATTTTCCCAATCTTTGTTGTAGGCTGACCATCACCAGGCTTGTTGGTCGAGGTCATGCTATTGATTCCTCATGTATTCATTGGCATTGTACTGCTGCCTCGTTGGGCCTTATATATATGAGATGTTATTTCAGTGACTGGATCCAGACTTCTTGTTATCAGCACTTGCACTCTGGCACTCGAATCGGGGGAGAAATATCCCTAACGCACAGACACACGTTTGCATTTGCATAAATCATTTGCATAGCAGGAACCTTTAGCTGTTTCCTAACCCTCTGTTGATGCAGGTTTCAAGATTGCCGATCAGCGAATTCATCGCTACTCTACCAGAAGCAACTACAAGAAATCCATGGATCATATGCAAACTGAGATGCAGGAGATGCGCGACAGGATGTCGCAGTTCATGCAGGTGATGGAAACTGTGGCCAAGGGCCAGGAGCAGCTGCAGATTCTCGTGCAGCCCCTGATTGCCAGGGTTGACAGTCAGGGTGTGCTACATGGCGGAGTTGCTATTGATCCTCCTCATGGTGAGACTCTCCAAGCTGGTGATGCTATACCAGTGGTTGTCCTCAATACGACTGAGAACGGTCATAGAGATGGGAACGGAAATGTGACTGGTAACGGTAATGGGCATGTGGAAACCAATGGAAATATTGGTGCTGGGAATGCTGGTTTCAATGTTGGAACTGGGAATGTTGGTCTTGGTGCTGGGAATACTGGTATGGGTATTGGTGTTGGCAATGCTGGTTTTGGTGGTAATCAAGGCTATGGAAATCAGGGTTATGGAAATCAGGGTTATGGCAATCAGGGCTTCGGTAACGCAGGTTTTGGCAACGCAAGCAACAATAGTGTTGGAATGGGTGCTCACAACGCTGGTTTCGGGCCAGGTGCTGGTAATCAGGGTTTGGGTAATATGGGGTATGGTCCCAGGTTCAATCAGACTAGTTTTGGTCCTAATACAGCTTATGCTGGGTATGACAATGGGGATTCTCACTGGGGCGAAGATCGTCAGGAAGATGCTTTCCCTCCGCCAGGCAGGGATCTTGAGATGCCCACTGACAATGACAGAAGGTTCAAAATGTTAGAGGAACAAATGAGAAATCTTGCTAATCAGAATTCCATGGGGTTGGACGTGGCTAACATGGGATTGGTTCCTGGCTTGAGGGTGCCGCTCAAGTTCAAAGCGCCCACTTTTGACAAGTATAAGGGGGATACTTGCCCAAGAGTTCACGTGCGGTCTTACTATCGGAGAATGTCCGCCTATTCTGATGACGAAAAGATGCTGATGCATTTTTTCCAGGATAGCTTATCTAGACCGTCATTAGAATGGTATATGGGGTTAGAGCCTACTCAGATTGGTAGCTGGAAACAGTTGGCGGAAGCTTTTGTCAAGCATTACCAATATAACAGCGACCTTGCACCGAACAGGGTCCAACTCCAAAAATTTTCTCGGAAGAATGGCGAGAGCTTCAAAGAGTACGCCCAGAGGTGGCGTGAGCTTGCAGCTAGGGTGCACCCACCCATGGTAGAGTGTGAGCTGGTGGATATGTTTGTGGGCACTTTCTCTGGGTTGTATTTGTTGCACCCCAAAATTTGACCAACATTTATTTACCTAGCTTGTGGTTCATCTCATCCATCATCTGCATTTCATTGATATGTGTGCAGTAGGTCAAGAGGTATGAGTACCAATCAAGACTTGGAAGCTATCCAAGAAGGTTGTTCAAGTGTTCAAGGGTTGATATCCTTGTCAGAGAAGTTAAGATATCCTTAGAAAGATTGGTTGAACCCAAGGTTGTGTGCCTCATAACTTGAGAGTTGTGGGAGCTCCTCAGATGATTCTGAGGCTATGAGGATGGACTTGAAGCTTTGAGAGAGCTTATGAGATGTCTTGAAAGCCATCATGAAGCCTAGAGAGGTCATTACATAAAAATAAGAAAACTTAGCCATGAGTGGTATAATTAGGGTTTGACTGGGTCAACCCTAGGTCAGCTGATGATTTGGAGAGGGTTGAGACCTAATCCAAGAGCCAGGTGATCATGGATTGATGCATTGAGATTCTATAAGGATGATTCCAATACCAACTCATCATGATTGAGGAGTTTGAGAAGTTTTAAGCTAGGGTTTCTAAGGCTTGACAGTGTAAAATCCCCTAGTTTGATCCCTATCTTCAAGGCAGTTTAGCTCAAGATGTGATTGTCATCTCATGTTACCTACAACATGAATGTTGTAGAGCTTGCTCTTATCTTTAATTTGGGTACTATAAGTCCTTGATAGGATTTGTAGAGCTCAAGTTATGACTTTGACAAGTTACAGGTCATCTGAGGTATGTGAATCTGGGTCCTTGAAAGTCACCCAACTTGCATCCAACTTTTGCCCAAGTAGGATGATTCCTATGAACTCTTGGTCAACATGAATGTTGTTCCTCATCTTCTTAGCTTTCTATAGAGTACTAGAAGTACTTGATAGTATTTGTATAACTCAACTTTTGGCTTTGACAAGTCAAGGGCATTTTGGTCATTTGGACATTATAGGTCATTTCAAGCATAAGGTCATATCTCCTATTTCCAAGCTTCAAATGGAAAAATATTCAACATCAAACTTGCTTACAATGATGTTTTAAGGCTAGTAGGGAGGTCATGAGGTGTTGAAAAGGCTTGTAGCAAAAAGTGATAAAAATGACCTAAAATGGAGGCATAAGTTAAATAAGTTCAAGTAGGAAATTGGAAATTCCAAGTTACACATCCAAACCATGGCATATAATAGGTCATTTTGACTCTAAAAGATATTCTAAGAACAATGGTTCAGCCACAATTTTGATTTGAAGCCTAGATCATGGGGCTGCTTTGGAAATTGGTTGCTTGCATCTTAAGGCACAAAGGCAAAACTTAAGAAAACTCAATGTACAAGCTTGCTAAGGGTTTTAACACACCATATATCTCATTTAGGGAGAATTTCAAGTCAGTTACAGGGGTTGCAAGGACTATGGCATGAGATGATATGTGAGAAGAAGTGAATTCATAAACTCATGACATGAGAATCCCAATTTCTCATGGGATGGTTCCAGATGGTTCTAGATGATTCTAAACCACTCTATATAATGTATAGAACTTGCTCAGATGCAAGGTTGGTGTAAGATTTGAGAGAAGAGAGAGTTAGCCATTTCACTTGCTTCCATTGCAAGTTGAAAGCAAAATTCACATTCTGATTCAATTCCATCCATTCTTTCAATCTAAACACATTCCTCTGATCATAGTGAAGCTGTGCAGACCAATTTGAGAGCAAAACCATGGAGATTTGAAGAGATAGCATTTGGATTTTCAAGGTTGCAAGTCATAATCGGTTTTGGAGATTGAAGCTTTCTTGGTCCAATCTTTTGCAAACAGAAGTTCTATCATCATCCAAGGGTTGATTCTGAAGAGTTTGAAGGCTTGCAGTGAAGATTTACTCCATCTGTTAATCAAGATTCAACAGGTTAGTAACTTTTCTTCTTCACCATGATTTAGGCATAATTAGCAAGAATGGTTAGGTTAGAACTGTTAGAGACCAATAGGAGATGGATTCTGAGAAGTTTGAGAGCAATTGGTGAGGTTTCAGTTGGTGTCACCATTTTTGTTTGGACCAAGAACTCGAGCTATGGTGAGCTATAGAATGAATTAGATATCAAGAATCAATCAGTGTGAGTTGGTGATCAATCTGAGGTATTTAATTTCAAGAATGGTTGAAGTTGATGTCTGAGCCTATCTTTGATCTTGGACCGGGTTTGAAGATTTAGGATGTTTCAATTGATTTCAAGGCCATGGTTAGATTCAGGATGAAATTCTGGATGGATTAGGGTTTTGAATTTTAAGTTTTCATGGAGATTTGAGGTTATACGAGTTAGGGTAAGTTTGAGCTATGAAGCTGCTTCCATGGATTCTTCATGTTCAGACCTTGGCTAGAGGAAAAAGACGAATGTGTGGCCATTGGATGAAGCAAGACCCATTGACTGAGACCTGGATCCCACGGCTGAGATTCAATCTTGTTGGAAGAGGGAAGTTCTGAAGAGCTTGTACGCTGCATTTCATTTAAAAGGGGTCTTGGGCTCAGTTGATATCCCCACCCCCAATTCATGGCCCATTGGATTTTGTACTGCATTTTATTACTTTTTGCACCGTATCCTTTTCTTTTTCTTTATAATTTTTCAATTGATTTTTCTGGTTAATTGGGCCTAGCGCGCCTCACTATCCCCACCCCCATTTTGAGCCTATATGAAATCTGAACTGAATATACTTGCTATTCACACCAAACATTTCATATTTTAATTTCTTTTTCTCCATTTTTCATTAATCTTTGAAAAATCATAATAAATAGGAAATTAATGATTTTTGCATGGGGATTTTTTCTCCCATTTCATGTTCATGTCTAGAAAATTATGAAACCAAAATATTTGCATTTCATGCATTTTTAATATTTTTTTGTGTATTTTCTCTTTTAATAGCTTTTTACTTCTTTTATGTTGATACTTGGTTTTGTAGAATTTTGTTTAGCTAGTTCCCTTTGAATTTTTAAGCCATTCTTTTTAGGATAGTTAGATTAGGACTTTAGCTCCCCCTGGAGTTATTCCATAATTTTGTGATTAATTTTAGGTTAGTTTTGATTAGGTGACATTAGGTTGTGTAGAATTAGGTTAATCCTTAACATAGGTCCACAATAACATTAGAATTTTGGGTTTCTAGGTCAAGTTAGACATTGGGACATATAAGGGTATTAAGGGTAGGTATATAGGATCCCCTAGAAATTATATTAGATTTTAATATAATAGTGTACTATTTTTAGATGATTTTTGTAATTGACTGTTGTTTGTGTTGCCCTTGTGGGTTTGTATTTTTGTTTGCTTTGCTTTGTGGGCTTGGAGAGCTTGGTTTTGCTTTGAGGAGCATTGAGGAGCATAATATAAGACTTGAAGTTGATTGAGGAGCTTGAGAGCTTGAGAATCTTGTTTGTTTTGTTGTTGTTTTAGGGTTAGGGATTAGGAAGAGTTTAGACCTAGTTAAGTTCTTTCTTAAACATGGATGGTATCTTTCACCTCCATTCCTCCCTATGATTCAAAGTCCTTCCATGGTATACACCTCTCTCCTTGAGAGGGATAAGTGATGGTACCTAGGAAGTAGAACTTTTTAGGGAACCATTCCTTTGATGTTGAACCCTTATAGGTCACCTTTGGTGGTCAATAAGCAGTTTAATATCCCAGCTTATCCAGTTAAGTGATTTCCTCTGGTTTGAATACCTTGAGAGATGTTAAGCTTGAGTTTGAAGATGAAGACTTCATTGAAGAGTGTAGAAGAGGATGACTCCTTGAGAATTTCCATTCTAGCTGAAGCTTGAAGAGAAGACAGAGCAAGTTGATACTTGAAGACCCACTGAAGATCCAGTAAAGACTGAATGAAGAGCTGAGGCTTAAAGATTGAAGGATGAAGTTGATATTTCTAAGTGATTGAAGATTACTCTGAGAAGCTGAAGCTTGCAGGAAGAGAAGACCAAGTTGAGACTGGTATAGCAAAGAGAGCTTGGAAGCTTGAAGACTAAGTTGATACTTAGGAAGAGGATTCAATTGAGATTTATTCTGAAGAGCTGAAGCTTGAAGAACAAAGGAAGTTGATACTTACTTTGAAGCTTGAAGATCCTGAAGGAATCAAGTTGATACTTGTGGTTATTGGTGAAGCTTGAAGGTGGAATTGATTAAGGAGCTGGAGCTTGAAGAAGAAGATAAGTTGAAACTTATGTTGAAGGGTTGAAACCTGGAAAAGCAAATTGATATTTGTCAAGAGTGATGGAAGTCTGAAGACTGAGTTGCTGTTGGAAGAGCTGAAGCTTGGAGTTGGGAGAGGAGTTGATCTGCTTTCTTCTCTGTTTTCTTTTCTGTATTAATGTGTTTTGTTTGACTTGCTTGATGCATTAGAATAAGTTCATATCTAGACTAGGTAGAATCTAGGAGCATGATTGCACTAGAGGTTGAGTTGCTCCCTCTGCTTGTATTGTTACTGGGTGGCTTTGCTTACGGGTATTCGATAGAGCCCTGCTCCCTTGCCCATGTGGTTTGTTTGCCTGATGGCATTTTATTTTATTTCTTCTGTATGATTGCAGTTTACTGTATTGCTTGATAGCATGTTTTATATTTCAGTATGATTACTGTTATCCATTCTGGCTTGAGGTTGAGATGAGCTTGTGGAGGCTGAAGCCCCACACACATTTCCTCCCTCACTTGAACTGCATGCATTTTACTGTTAAGCTGATGCTTTGTCTGTTTTGGTGTATCATTGACATGATCCCTTAGGACTCCCATTTCCTTTGATAAGGGATTGATGATAGAACTTTAGGTTGAAACCTATGCCTGATGACTTCTAGGAGTTCCCTGTTCAAACCTCAACCATAGGATGAATCCTTGGCATGACAACAGTAGGACTTGATAGTCTCCCTCCTAGTTGAGCCTGTTCTCTTCTCATCTCAAAACAGCTTAAGAGACAGTAATCATGAATGATTTCTTTCATACGTTACGAGCCTTAAGCTATCTGAGAAAAGACTATGGGAGGGTTTATTTTCCACAATCTGGATGTTTAGTATGGTACCCTTTGGGTGACATGCGACGCATTCACTCTCAGGTCATAGTCTTTAGTGCGATTGAAATTGCAAAGACAATAAAAAACACTTCTTTCGTAAAAGACAGGAAATAATCCGTAGTGTCCCGAACTACGTAAGCTCTGATCTCTCATACCTGTTGAGAGTACGTAGGCACAATACTGATGTATTGGTGAGCTACCTTCCCCCATAACCCGTCGTAGGTCGAACTACGTTGACTCTGATTTCTCGTTCTCTGATGAGAATACGTAGGCATAAAGTGCGACGCTTTGCCGAGTCATTTTCTTTTCTCTTTTCAGCCAGCCTTGATAGGCAGATAGATAAAACCAACCCGTCCAAGTAAACACAACAAGCATGGATCCCGTCGAGTACGACGGACGTGAGGGGTGTTAATACCTTCCCTTTGCGTAACCGACTCCTGAACCCAGACAATGGTTGCGACGACCTTGTCTTACCCTTCTTCGTTAGGTTTTTCCGATCGTTTCCTTTCCCGCTCCGAGGGATAAATAACGAAAGGTGGCGACTCTTCTGTTGTGCCGGCACCTTATTTTCGCGAAAGCGACAGCTGGAGACTCTGCTAGGGATCGAACCCAGAGTCTCTGGTTCTCCGATTCCCCTGTGAGAGTCAATCCTAGCGCTTGTATGATTACTTGTTGGGTTGCGTTTATTTATCGCGTTTTACTTCTCGCCTTTTATTTCCCGCATTTTATTTTCAGTATGATATGATTATCTGTGTTGTTGGGGGAGGGGCATTCTGATGAGTGAGAAGCCAGACCCAGGCTTGAGTACACATATAGATTTAGAGAGAGAGAGTAGTGGTTAGCCTGCTTGCTTAGCTCGCACCAGCTAGCGGCGAAATCTCACTCGGACGAGATTCTCTTCGATGCTTCTTGCCTAGCCCCTAGGGCTCGACAAGTTGTCTGACCCGAGGATTGTCGACTCTGGGAACCTATCAATTGGGATTTAGCTAAGTGAGGCCTCTTCGAGGGATGATGATGCCACACCTTCTGGGTATCGTATCGTCACCTTTGAAAGTCTGTGACGCTGATACCGCATAGGATGCCGAACCTGAGTCAGTTTAGGTCCATACCTGTGAGCAGGGTTGGGTTTATTGCAGGAAACTTTGACCTTCAGACCACCTGGTTTTCTTGATAGTGGATCAGTTTTGTTGGGATCTGAGGTTCTCATCTGCAGATATGTTTGTTCTTGATAGAGCAGGTTTTGATCAGAGGATCTTATCATTAGAGGTATAGCTGTTCTTGATAGAGCAGGTCTTGATCAGAGGATCTTATCATCAGAGGTATAGCTGTTCTTGATAGAGCAGGTCTTGATCAGAGGATCTTATGATCAGAGGTATAACTGTTCTTGATAGAGCAGGTTTTGACCAGAGGATCTTATCATCAGATGTGTATTTGTTCTTGATAGAGCAGAGTTTTCATCATCAGTTGTTTGTTCTTGATAGAGCAGAGTTTTCGTCGTCAGTTGTTTGTTCTTGATAGAGCAGATTTGGGGTCTGAAGATCTCATCAGCAGATGTATGTTTGTTCTTGATAGAGCAGATTTGGGGTCTGAAGATCTCATCAGCAGATGTATGTTTGTTCTTGATAGAGCAGATTTTTGATTGGGGTCTGAAGATCTCATCAGCAGATGTATGTTTGTTCTTGATAGAGCAGATTTGGGGTTTGAAGATCTCATCAACAGATGTATGTTTGTTCTTGATAGAGCAGATTTTTGATTAGGGTCTGAAGACCTCATCAGTAGATGTATGTTTGTTTTTGATAGAGCAGATTTGGGGTCTGAAGACCTCATCAGCAGATGTATGTTTGTTCTTGATAGAGCAGATTTTTGATTGGGGTCTGAAGATCTCATCAGCAGATGTATGTTTGTTCTTGACAGAGCAGATTTCTTGATCCTACATCAGAGGTCCTTATTATCAGACATTTGTTCTTGACAGAGCAGAATTATGATCCTATGTATATGGCCCTATCAGATGGTGGTTCTTGACAGAGCAGATTTGTGGTCCGATACCAGGGTTTTCTTCTCATCAGATGCAGTGGTTGTTCTTGATAGAGCAAGATTATGGTTTTGTTGATACAAAATCTCCACAGCAATTGCCTTGGTCTCCTATTGCATGATTGCATTTTGCATTAGTTTGCATATTCATTTGCATTTCATTAACATGTGTCTGTGTTACAGGTACCGTTTTCCCCGATCCAGGATTTCTTGCCTCCTATTGTATTATTATGGGCTCTCTGAGGAAGATCGTGGCTTACAAGTTCCCTGCCCCTGATGTGGTTAAGCTGACTGGTTTGATAGCTTTAGCAGATGATTCTGTGAGGGATGAGTTCAGAAAATCTTACGGCAAGTTGCTCAGTTTGGTTCGTAAACCTTCTGTGTTCGAGTTGAATGGATTGCACGCTCTGCTACAGCACTACGACCCTCCGTTGAGATGTTTCACTTTCCAGGATTTGGTTCTCGCACCCACGCTGGAAGAGCCGCCGAAGGCCAGCTCAACAAAGCTCTCGCTAACCTGAAGGAGCGTAAGCTGACGTTTGAGTCCAAGAAGCGGAAGCTAGAGGATTGCTTCGGCGAAGGAGCATGGGAAGGTTCAGTCGAAGGACTTCAGTACACCATTGTGCAGAGGGAATTACTCATCGAGGGGTTGCTCACTCTGCCGGATCATCCAGAAACGAAGGAGTTGTTGGAAGAGTATCGCGCCCGTGGTCGTACTTGACTATTTGTATTCCTTTTGATCATTGTTGTATGCTGACCATCACCAGGCTTGTTGGCTGAGGTTACGCTGTTGATTCATCTTGTACTCGCTGATGCTATGAACTGCCTTGATGGGCTTTCTTTATATATGAGATTGTTGTTTCCATGATTGGACTCGGACTTCTTCTTATTATCAGCACTGGCACTCAGGCACTAGGATCGGGGGAGATCTCCCCAACGCACAGACACAAGCATGCATTTGCATGAAGCATTTGCATGACGAGCATTTTGTTGTTTTTCCTAACCCTTCTGTGTTTACAGGTTGTCGCAGGTTTTTTCAGGTTGTCCCAGGTTGTTTCCGGTGGTTCCAGGATTGATCAGAGACCAATTCACCGCTATCCTACTAGAGCTAATTAGACCAGGATCACGGAGCAAGTGCAAACTGATGTTCAGGAATTCCGCGAAAGGATGGATCGCTTCATGGAGCTCATGCAAGTGGTCGCTGTTGCACCCCAAAATTTGCCCTCACAATACAAGACTTTGTGTTCTAAGAAGGTTCACAAGGTTCACAAGTTCTCCAACAACTTGCATAACCTTTCATGAAGTTCATAAAGTCCACAAGCTACTTTATGAAGGTTCACAAGGTTCACAAGTCCCACAGTGCTTTCAATACCTTTCATGAGGTTCATGAAGTCCATAGGTTGCTTCTTGAAGGTTCACAAGGTTCACAAACTTCTCAACATCTACAAGACCTTTCATGAGGTTCATGAAGTCCATAGGTTGCTTCTTGAAGGTTCACAAGGTTCACAAGATTCACAATGTTTACAAAGCTTTCCTAAGGGTCATGAGGTCTACAAAGCCACTTCATGATGTTCACAAGGTTCACAAGCTTCACAATACCTCCCATGAGTATCACAAGATATCTTATGAAGATTCACAAGGTTCACAAAGTTCACAATTGGTCAGAAGAGTTGACAATTCCCTCAGACAATGCACCTCCTAAGCAGTGCATCCAAAACTAGGGTTTTGACTTTAATCAGGCTAAATGGACTTCCAAGACTTCAAGTGAGCTTCATAACATCTTATATGTGTATAAGAACCCCCATGTCAAGTTTCAAGACTTTTCTCAAAAGTTTGCTCAGTCAGATGATCAGATAAGTCAAAAGCAGTCAATGCAGTTAAAAAGTCAAACTGAGGTCAACTGTGGTCAAACCAAAGTCAAACTTCATGATTTTTTGCCAACATCAAGTATATGAAGTAAAATTCATCATTTTATCAAGGGTTGATCATGATTCATCAAGGAGATTCCAGATCATCAATAATCAGGAGTTTCTAAATTAGGGTTTCCTCAGTAAAAGTCAACTGAACTTTGACCAGGCATAACTTTCACATACTTCATCACCAAGTCTCTATCCAAAGCTCATTTTGAAGGAAATTGAATTCTCTACAACTTTGATGTTGAAGGTTAAGCCCAAAAATGCTTTATTTGAAAGATATGATCTAAGACATTATAGGTCATTTCAAAAGTCAACAAAAAGTCAACAACTTCAAAAGGGCATAACTTGAGATTGGTAAATGATATGGACCTGAAACCAATGGGGTTGTTTAGAGGACTCTTCAAGCTTTCCAAAAAGTCCAAGAAAACCATCATACCTTTAAAATTGAGAGAAATGTGCCCTTGCAAAGTTGGGCAATTTTGTGATGGTTTATGTTGAAAATGGAGGCTTAGAAGTATTTCTTTCCAAATGGGCTGCCTAATTTATGACCCAATCCATCTCATAACATGGTGCACGACCCAATTGACCAAAATTCATCATTTTTATTATTTTTTATTTATTTATTATTGATTTAATTCATAAAAATCATTTTAAATAAATAAAAAATATAAAAATCTATTTTTGGGTGAAGATTTTGTTTCTAGAAATTCATAATCATTGATTGAATTAGAATGAGAAGGAAATCATGCGATCTCTCCCAAATTATTATTTTTTATTTATTTATTATTGATTTAATTCATAAAAATCATTTTAAATAAATAAAAAAATATAAAAATCTATTTTTGGGTGAAGATTTTGTTTCTAGAAATTCATAATCATTGATTGAATTAGAATGAGAAGGAAATCATGTGATCTCTCCCAAATTATTATTTTTTATTTATTTATTATTGATTTAATTCATAAAAATCATTTTAAATAAATAAAAAATATAAAAATCTATTTTTGGGTGAAGATTTTGTTTCTAGAAATTCATAATCATTGATTGAATTAGAATGAGAAGGAAATCATGTGATCTCTCCCAAATTATTATTTTTTATTTATTTATTATTGATTTAATTCATAAAAATCATTTTAAATAAATAAAAAATATAAAAATCTATTTTTGGGTGAAGATTTTGTTTCTAGAAATTCATAATCATTGATTGAATTAGAATGAGAAGGAAATCATGTGATCTCTCCCAAAATAGCAAGCACTCATGATCAAATATTTGAAATTTATACAATGATCTTTTTGAATATTTTTTGGATCAAATATCCACACAACACATCAATGATTCTGACCTAAATCCATCACACATATATACTAAGCACAAACATAACCCTAGACACGAATTTGCAGCAGCCTAAAGGTAAGATCAAAAGCACAAAAATCTTTCAAAAAGTCATATTCGGGTTCTCAAATTCAGAGCATTGCAAGGTATTTGGAAGACATAGCAAGCTTCCTTGGACTCTTCTGATCATAAATCATCATCCATATGCATCATATACACACCCAATTGCTCAACCCGAGTTCATCTTGACCTTGAATATTTTGTTTTCGAATCCATTGATTTATCATGTTTAAACTGTTTTTGATTGTTGTAGGATGTTTAGAATGAACTCTAGAACGATTCTGGGTGGTTCAATTGGATTTTCATTGCAGGAACAAGAATTCACCATGATTAGGGTTTTCGGCCCTCTTTAGGGTTTCACGATTTTCAAATGATAAATGGATTTGAAAAACATAGGACGATTGAAAAACTCAGTAGCAATACAATGGTGCAATCAATTTTGTGAAATTTTACCGTTTGGATGAAGTTTGTGTTTCTCAGGGTGGAAGAACTCGTAACAATATTCGTAGGAGAAAACGTTGCAAAATCCGCAGCCTGATGGTTGTTGTGCTTCCTGGAAATCAAGCTGGCCTGGGTTCAAACCTCAGCCAGGTAAGTTTCCGCTTTTTTTTTCTTTCTTTTTATTTGATTTAAATATTATAATATTAAAAATTAAATATATTATGTATATTTCTCAATAATAAATAAATAATAATAAAATATGTCTGTTTTCTTTAATTTTAAAAAATATGTTTTTTTTCACAAATTTTGTTTCTATATTTTATGTCTAAATTGTAATATGTATAAATTAGAAAATTTTTGTATATAACTAAATCCTATTTTTTTATATAAACCCTAAAAATTTATTTCTCATATAAACCCTAATTTCATAAAACTCTAAAAATATTTTTTAATACAAATCTAATCCTATTTTTTTTAATGTTATTTTCTAATATAATTATTATGTATGTATGTTTACTATAATTCTTACAAATTTTTGTAAATATACTTATAAATATTTTTTTACATAACTTTAGTTTATAAATAATTGTGCTTATAATAATTAGATTTTTTGTAGTAACTTCATGATTAACATATAATTTAATAATTTGTAAATTAAAACAATTGTTTATTCATATTTGTTTTTTTTTAGTTGATTATATTAAAAAATTGTTAATTTCTTATTATTATAATATTTGGATTAATTCTGTTTATTCTTATTTACTAACCCATTTATATTCTAATCATGCTTATTATTTTGTTAAATATTGCTTACTAACCCCCTTTATTATTTATTATTGCTTATTTATATTTTATTTATCTTTGCTATTTAATTATTTTGCTTATTATTTTGTAATTGTTTCTTGGATGTAAAGTTGTTTAATTATTTAATTATTATTATGGTTAGTAATTAGGGAGTGTAACAACATGTATGTAATATTAAAATAAATTTAGATCACTTTTAAATAAAGATAATTAAAATAAACACGTCACACACGTAAGTCGATTTTAATCGCCGTCTCACTTCCTAAGGATATCCCTCAAGTTGCCTACGAATACTGGTTAAGTGGGGTGTATAAAGCAAGTCCCTCAAATAGAAAAATCATCAAAGTCCCTTATGGTTGCCTTTACGAATCGAGTCCCTTTCGAAAAATGATGATGGTCCCTTATATGTGCTTATTACATCCCACAATGGCCTTCAAAGTCAAATTGTCCCTCACATGTCCCTTAACATCCAAAGTAAGGACTACCTACTCCATTATAGTAGGGATAGTCCTACTAAAGGAAAGAATAAAGAATAAGAAAGACCTTTAAACATTAGGGTAGGTTACTCCTAGGTGCTTGCTCACTTCAAAACTGTTTCACACTTAAACAAATTTTCAACAAGTTTTCAAACAAGTTCTTAACACATCCTTACATGGATTATTTATTAACTATTCTGAAAATTTTCTATTCACACACTACACTTTCAAAACAATTCAAAAGTGAGCTTAAGTACCTAAGAGCCCATGGATAACCATGGATGAAAAGGATGCTAAAACCTTCCCTTTTCATAACCTACCCCCCGGACCCAAAATATTCTCTAAGGTCTTTCCTGTTCTTTTATAACCTTTCCTTATGGATAAAATAAAAGTCGGTGGCGACTCTTGCTATCCGCAACATTGTTTAAAGTCAGTTCACCGGGTTACAGAACTGGCGACTCTGCTGGGGATCTATTTAAGAGGGGTACCCTTAGGAATTAAGATCACTTTAAATTGTTTGCCTTGTTTGCTTTATTATTATATTGTTGGGGTGCTCTTATGTGTGAAAGGTCCTAACCCGGATCTAGTGTACCTTAGGTAAATGGCAATAGACCAAGGAAACTGTACGACGTATATCGATACGGTTGATCTGGTGGCCATAGTTAGTGCGACTTCTTGGTTGGTGCTTATATTCCTTAAGTCAAGTTGAGGATAATATTGAGGCTGCCATATGTTGTCAATGCACTAACTGACTTTTAGAACCCTAGTTAACTCATCTTGGCCTTTAGAAAGTAGTGAGGTAACCGGCTTTGGTGCAGACTGAAGTTAGTTGACACTCGATACTACGCTCATTGAGATCTTAAACTTGGAGGGTTTTGGTTGGCAAGTAAGTTGCCTTCTGAACAACCACCCTTGTGAAGGATCAATGATATTGAGATCCCTTAGAACCTGGTTACTTTTGTAGGACAGGATGAACCATCTAACTTCAGGGGAGGGTACTTGCCTTTGAACCTCATGCAAGCCTTTAAACCTAGGGCTATGGTGTGACTTGTTTGTGTGTGCCACATGTTTGTGATTGAGCATGACATCATGACATCATCATGCATCATAAGCATATCATTTTCCCTAACCATTTCAAGGACCAAAGGATTTATCTTTGTTCTTTATTCCAGGTCATGGCTTCTGCTCGTAGAAACACCATCAGGATCAACTTTGTAGGGATACCTGCTAAGCTCAAGGAGTTGGTTTCCCTAGTGCCTGATCATTCCCAGTTCAACAAGAGACATGGTCACTTATTGGATCTAGTTACTTCAGGGTTCAGTGAAGACATGATGAGTGTGCTGTTTCAGTTCTTTGACCCTAAACACCATTGCTTTACATTTCCTGATTATCAGCTGGTTCCAACCATGGAGGAGTTCTCTAAACTTCTGGGTATACCTGTTCTTGATCAGAAGCCATTCACAGGCTTAGAGAAGGAGCTTAAACCAGAAGTTATTGCTGCAGCTCTACATCTGAAGAAGTCTGACATTGTTCTAGAGACGAGAAGTTGAGTTAAAGGTATTCTTGCCAAGGTATTAGTGGATAAAGCTCAAATGTTCTTGAAGGCTATGAGCTATGATGCTTTTGAGGAGATCTTAGCCTTATTGATTTATGGCTTAGTGTTGTTCCCCAATCCTGATCAGTTCATAGACGTTCATGCCATCAACATATTCCTGAGTCACAATCCAGTGCCTACCTTACTTGGAGACATCCTACATTCTCTTCACACCCGTACTACAAGGGCAAGAGGAACTTTGATGTGCTGCATACCTTTACTTTCTAGGTGGTTTATTTCTCACCTTCCTCGCTCAGTAATGAAGAATGAGCAAGGGTTCAGATGGTCCAAGAGGATCATGTCACTTTCTCACTCAGACATCCATTGGTGCTCCAGATCTATGGAGAATGTCACCATCATTGACCGTTGTGGGGAGTTTCCTAATGTGCCACTTCTGGGCATAAGAGGAGGCATCACCTACAACCCATCTCTAGCTTTACGACAGTTTGGTTACGCCCGGAGCGATGGTCCACATGACATGTTGATTCAGGGCATTGTGTTTGATTACGACAACGATCTTCAGGGTTACCGTCAGAGATTCATACGAGCTTGGGGAAAAGTAAACAGGATTGACAGCAAGACACTGGAGCCTAAGTACACCATTCCTATGGAGGCTTATCTCAGATGGGTACGATTTCGTGCTCAGACACTCATGATGCCATATCCTGCCATCCTACCAGTTACCATGGAACCTGTTGCTGAAGGAGACACAGCTTATACCATCCTTCACCCAGACATGCCTACTGATATGGAAGACTTGCAGAGATCATGGATCCAACTGAAAGAGCAAAGGGATACTTTCGAGGCTCATTACAAAGCAAGCCAAGCAAGGATCCTAGAGCTAACAAAGCTACTTCATGAGGAACGAAACCTCAACTCATACCTCAACACCAAGAGGAAACGTCCATGGGAGACTTAAAACCCCATCTTTTGTACTTATTTCGTTTTCATTTTTTGAGCCTAAAAGGCAAAACAAGTTATTACTAATAAAAAGTTACTTTCTTGTTTGTTTAAGCAAATTTAAATCCTGCGGTCCTTGGAAACATTGCATATGCATTCCCATATCATTGCATCACAGGTTTATAATGGTGCACAGGTTTCTCATCTTCTCGCTGTTTATTTCAGCAATGGCTCTTGAACAATCAGTTAAGGATCTCCAGGCACAGAATGCACAGTTCCAAGAGCTGATCCTGAACCTATCCAAGGGGCAGGATGAATTGAAGACACTGCTGGCCAAGAAGACTAAGAAGGCTAGAAGGTCTGCTGGGTTGCTCAACATGGGAAGAAGGTTCAAAGGTCCTGTCAAGACCAAGGAACATGTTGAAGACTATGAATCTGAAGAATCTGAGCAGGAGAGAGGCAGTCTCCACAACACTATGGGGGACTCTGATTCTGAGGCTAACTACTACCATGAGCCTAACGAAGACAAATTCAAGATGCTGGTGGATAGAATGGATGCTATGGAATTACAGAAATCATCTGGGCTGGATTTTGAGGATTTGAGCTTGATATCTGGGGTGGTCATACCCATTAGGTTCAAAGTTCCTACATTTGTTGTCTATGATGGGGTCTCTTGTCCCAAATTGCATCTGAAGTCTTATGTCAGAAGAATGCAACCCCACACTGCTGATAAAAAGTTGTGGATCCATTTCTTTCAAGAGAGTTTAGCTGGAGCTCAGCTAGAGTGGTATTATCAGTTGGAGAGTGTCAACATCAGAGATTGGAATGACCTTGCTGAAGCTTTCTACAAGCAGTATCAATACAATGCTGACTTAGCCCCCACTCGCATGCAGCTTCAAAGCATGTCTATGGGTGCCAAAGAAAGCTTTAAGGAGTATGCTCAGAAGTGGAGAGACTTAGCTGGAAGAGTTCAACCCCCTTTGACTGATAGGGAGTTGGTTGATATGTTCATGTGTACGCTGAATGGTCCGTTTTACAGTCATCTCATTGGAAGCTCATCATCTGGCTTCACTGAGTTGATCATGACAGGAGAGCGAGTAGAGAATGGTATCAAGAGTGGTAAGATCCAAGTGGGCACTTCTTCATCAGGTGCTGCAAAGAAGCCTCCCACTGGGAAGAAAGAATCTAATGCTGTGTATGGTCAGCCTGATCGTAACAGAAGGCATCAGTCTGTTAGTGCAGTTCATATTTAACTCCTGCAACAACAGAGCAGCCTCAAGGCAACCAACAGAGGGCTAGAAGACAGTTCACGAAGATCAACATGTCAATGGCTCAGGCATTGCAACACTTGTTGAAGGCTGAACTTATTACCCTGAGGGAGGCCCCTCAGAATCCCAATGTTACCTCTCCCAAGTACAATCCCAATGCACGATGTGCATATCATTCAAACTGTCCAGGACATGATACTAATAACTGTTGGGTCTTGAAGAACAAAATTCAGGATATGATTGATGCTGGAGAAATTGAGTTTGATCCACCAGGTACTCCAAATGTGATTACAGCTCCAATGCCAAATCACGAGAAGACTGTCAACGCCATTGATGAAGATATTGATGAAGATCTGCATGTCTATTCAGTTATGGAGTTGAGCACACCATTGTCTGTTATCAAAAAGAGGTTAGTACAAGCTGGGATCTTTCCAGGTTGTCATGAAGATTGTCTATATTGTACCTATAAGCCGGATAGTTGCTTCGTTTTGAGAGATGGGATTCAACGTCTCATGGATAAATATACTATAGTGTTTGAAAGAAGACCAGCATCTGTAGAAAGTATGGTGGATCATCTGACTCAGGGTAAGAAGATTGAAGAGGTTGACATGGTTGACAAAGTACCACTAAGAATCACTTCAAAGGGTCCCATTAAAATCACTCATCAGGGCCCAATCAAGATTACTGCTGAAGGTCCTGTGAAAGTTGTTGCTGAAGCCAGAGTAGCTCCTCTGATCATTACCACTTCTGGTCCTATTCCTTATACATCTGACAAAGCTGTGCCATGGCACTATGGGTCTGATGTTTACATCCATGGTGTCAAGCAGGAGCCTCTACCTGATATGCCTGTTGACATTGATAATATTGCTGGATCTAGCAAGATCACTCGCAGTGGAAGAGTCTTCTCTCCTCCAGTTGCTTCTAAGAGTGCAGTTACTCCTGCTGTTACTTCCACCACTGATGCTCGGGGCAAGGGTCCTGTTATTGAGCCTGTATCTACTGATGTGCCAGCTGCTGATGACCTCTCTAAGCAGATGGAAGAAGTATTGAAAATCATTCGCAAGAGTGATTATGATATTGTTGATCAGCTGGGGCATACTCCCTCAAAGATTTCTATGCTCTCCCTGTTATTATGTTCTGAGGCTCATGCCAAGTCATTGATCAAGTTTCTAAAGATGGCTCATGTACCCAGTGCAATTTCTGTGGACCAGTTTGAGAATTGTGTTGCGCACCTGACCTATGACAACGGGTTAGGATTTTCTGATGCTGACTTGACCCCTGCCAAGAGGGATCATAACAGGGCCTTGCATATTTCAATTGAATGCAGGGGCACTACCCTGTCTCATGTGCTGATAGACAATGGTTCCTCTCTGAATGTGTTGCCTAAGGAAGTCCTGAACAAGCTGAGTCCTGAAGATACGGTATTGAAGCCCAGTAATATTGTGGTAAAGGCTTTTGATGGTTCTAGAAGAGTAGTGCATGGGGAAATTGATCTTCCAATCAAGGTTGGCTCTCAGGTGTTTACCGCTACATTCTATGTGATGGATATTCGTCCTTCATACTCATGTCTGCTTGGTCGTCCCTGGATCCATGGGGCAGGTGCTGTGACCTCCACATTACATCAAAAGTTGAGATATCCGGTGAATGGAAAAGTTGTTACTGTCTTTGGAGAGGAAGAATACTTTGTCAGCCATGTAAACACTTTCAAGTATCTGGAAGTAGAAGGTGAATACATTGAAACTCCATGTCAGTCATTTGAAGTGGTTCCCTGGGCTGTTAAGGATTGTGTGACTCCTCCTGCTGTGAAGAAGGTTCCTGTGGTCATCAGAAACCCTCCAACAATGGCAATGGCCTCCCTCAATGATGCAAAAGCTGTGGTGGAAGAAGGTGGTTGTACTATTTGGGGTCAGCTTCCTGATGTTCCATACAAGTCTGACAAGTTTGGTTTGGGTTTCACTGCAGAGTCCCAGAAGGCTGTCCGTCGTGCCCGTGCTGTTCGTATCACCAATCAAGGGGTTATCAATGCTGTGGGAGATCAAGATGAAGACTACAACTTGGAGGCATGGATTTTTCCTACTGTGGGTGCTGGACTCAATAATTGGACAGCTGAAGATGTCATCCCTATCTCCTTTAGTCAGGAGTAAATACTATTACTGTGTTATGTTTTTAAATTTATAATTTCTGGAACAATTAAAACTTTCAAGCCATGTGCCTTACCCGGGGCACAATGGTGTGCTTGTTACGGGTTGTCATTTCATTTGCATACTTCATTCAATAAAATCAGTGGACGTTTCGTTTTCGTAAATATTGTGTTCCTTGTCTTTCTTTTTCTTTTATTTTTGCTTTATCAGCTATGTGTTCTTACACACACCCACGTCACTAAAATGCAGATCCTCATCCACTCTGGATCCAGTTGATAACAGTTCTACTATTGCCAATTACAATTTCGAGAATCCGATCTATCAAACTGAAGACGGAAACGAGGACGATTGTGAAATACCTGTAGAGCTTGCTAGGTTGTTACAACAAGAAGAGAAAGCTATACAGCCACATGAAGAGCCAGTCGAAGTTGTGAATCTGGGAACTGAAGAAAACAGAAAAGAGGTCAAAATAGGGGCTGATTTAGAGGACAGTGTCAAGAGCAGGTTGATTCAGATGCTACGTGACTATGTGGAGATCTTTGCTTGGTCTTATGAAGATATGCCAGGGTTGGATACAGACATTGTGGTTCACCGTTTGCCAGTGAAAGAAGATTGTCGTCCAAAGAAGCAGAAAGTTCGTCGTATGCGTCCTGAAATGTCAGAAAAGATCAAAGCAGAGGTAATGAAACAGTTCAATGCAGGGTTCTTGGCCGTAACTTCTTATCCTCAGTGGGTTGCAAATGTGGTACCAGTTCCTAAGAAAGATGGTAAGGTACGTATGTGTGTAGACTACAGAGATCTGAACAAGGCTAGCCCTAAAGATGACTTTCCACTTCCTCATATTGATATTCTGGTAGACAACACTGCTCAGCATAAGGTATTCTCTTTTATGGATGGTTTCTCTGGTTACAATCAAATCAAGATGGCACCTGAAGATATGGAGAAGACTACATTTGTGACACAGTGGGGCACCTTTTGCTATAAGGTAATGCCATTTGGTTTGAAGAATGCAGGGGCAACATATCAGCGTGCTATGGTGGCTTTGTTTCATGATATGATTCATCATGAGATAGAGGTATATGTGGATGATATGATAGCCAGGTCTCAGAATGAAGAACAACATCTTGATCATCTGCACAAGTTGTTTGAGAGGTTGAAGAAATACAGGTTGAGATTAAATCCAAACAAGTGTACTTTTGGAGTTAGATCTGGAAAGCTCCTGGGTTTCATTGTCAGTGGAAAAGGTATTGAAGTGGATCCTGCAAAAGTGAAAGCTATACGAGAGATGCCAGCTCCCCGTACTGAGAAGGAGGTTAGAGGTTTCTTGGGACGATTGAACTACATTGCAAGATTTATTTCCCAATTAACTACCATCTGTGAGCCAATCTTCAAGTTGTTGAAGAAAGATCAGGTGATGGAATGGAATGATGAGTGCCAGACTGCCTTTGATGAAATCAAGAGATATTTGCTAGAACCTCCAATTTTAATGCCACCAGTTGATGGAAGACCCTTGATTATGTATTTAACAGTATTAGACAACTCAATGGGGTGTGTATTGGGGCAACATGACGAGTCTGGTCGAAAAGAGCAGGCAATATACTACCTTAGCAAAAAGTTTACCGACTGTGAAACAAGATACTCACTGCTCGAGAAAACTTGCTGCGCTTTGGCATGGGCTGCTCGCCGACTAAGACAGTATATGTTGACCCATACTACCTTGTTGATTTCGAAGATGGATCCAATCAAGTACATATTTGAGAAACCTGCTCTCTCCGGAAGAATTGCAAGATGGCAAATGATCTTGACGGAATATGATATACAGTATACTACTCAGAAGGCCATTAAGGGGAGTGTTGTTGCTGATCATTTGGCTCATCAAGCAGTAGGTGATTACCAGTCAATGAATTTTGAGTTCCCTGATGAAGACATTATGTCTGTTACCAAAGAACCTGGACAATATGACGGACCTGAACAAGGATCCCGATGGACTATGGTTTTTGATGGTGCCTCCAATGCACATGGTAATGGTGTTGGTGTTGTGATTAGTTCCCCTGAAGGTTGTCATACCCCGATTACTGCCAGACTTTGTTTCTATTGTACCAATAACATGGCTGAGTATGAGGCATGTATCATGGGTATGCAAGTTGCTATTGATATGAAGATTCAGTTCCTTGAGGTGTATGGAGATTCAGCTCTGGTAGTAAGTCAGATTAAAGGAGATTGGGATACAAAGCATGATAATCTCATTCCTTAAAGAGAACATGTGTTGTCTTTGATCCCACATTTCAAAGAGATTACTTTTGGACATATTCCACGAAGAGAGAATCAGTTGGCAGATGCATTGGCCACCATGGCATCTATGTTTGAGATCAGCTGGGATGATGAAGCTCCCAAGATTACCATTGATGGATTTGAGAAGCCTGCATACTGCAATGAGATTGACACTGAAGGGGCAGAGGAGAAGCCTTGGTTCTATGAAGTGAAAAACTATCTTGAAGCTCAGGAATTCCCTGAAGGGGCATCTGTCAAAGATAGGAAGTTCCTGAGAAGGTTTTCTGCTAAGTTCTTTCTGAGTAATGGCATTCTGTATAAGCGTAATCATGATTCAACTATGCTTCGTTGTGTGGATAAGAAGGAAGCTACAGAAATTATGGAAGAGATGCATGATGGGACCTTTGGCACTCATTCTAGTGGTCATACCATGGCAAAGAAGATTTTGAGAGCAGGTTACTATTGGTCTACCATGGAAGCTGATTGCTATCAACACTCCAGAACATGTCACAAATGTCAAATCTATGCTGATAAAGTACATGTACCTCCATCTCCATTGAATGTGTTGACTGCTCCTTGGCCCTTTGCCATGTGGGGCATTGATATGATTGGTGAGATCAAGCCTACTGCTTCTAATGGGCATCGTTTCATCCTGGTTGCTATTGATTACTTCACGAAGTGGGTAGAGGCAGCTTCATTTGCATTTGTGACTAAGAATGTTGTGGCTCGGTTCATTAAGAATAATCTCATATGTAGGTATGGTATCCCTGAAAGGATTATCACTGACAATGGCTCTAATCTGAACAACACTATGATTACTGATCTCTGTACGCAGTTCAAGATTAAGCATCACAACTCTTCTCCGTATCGTCCAAAGATGAATGGGGCAGTTGAAGCTGCTAATAAGAACATTAAGAAGATTGTACAGAAGATGACTGTTACTTACAAGGATTGGCACGAGATGTTACCATTTGCTCTGCATGGTTATCGTACTACAATACGTACTTCAACAGGGGCAACCCCATTCTCCTTAGTCTATGGTATGGAAGCAGTTTTGCCTATTGAAGTTCAGATCCCCTCCTTGAGAATTATGAAGGATGCAGGCTTGGATGAAGATGAGTGGATTCAGACTCGACTTGACCAGATAAATTTGATTGATGAGAAAAGGTTAGCAGCAGTTTGTCATGGCCAGATGTACCAGAAACGGATGATCAAAGCTTTTAACAAGAAGGTTAAGCCAAAGGTATATCAGGCTGGTGACTTGGTAATCAAGCGTATCATATTACCACAGGGTGATCCTAGGGGTAAGTGGACTCCAACATATGAGGGACCATTTGTAGTCAAGACAGTGTTCTCAGGAGGTGCCATGATACTGACTACAATGGATGGTGAAGACTTCCCACAACCTGTAAACGCAGACATAGTTAAAAAATACTACGCATAAAAAGAGACCCGCTAGGTTGACAGGCCTAGGCAAAAATAAGGGCATCCCGGCAAACCAAAAGGGTTTGGGCAAAAATTAGGGATATATATATAAAAAGATGTACACCCGGCAAGTCGAAAACCTGAAAAGGCGGCTTGGGCAAAAAAGGGTATCCCGGTGGATTGAAAACCTGAAAGGGCAATCCAGGCAAAAGTTAGGGATTAAAGCGTATGACTATGTCTCGTTTGGATCACTCATGAAACTGCAACCAGTTGTACTACTTACTCAAGCTCAAACAGATAAAGCTCAATCCAATCGTTTCCGTCTCAACAGCAAGAAGATGAGATACTTGAGTGGCAATAGTAGAATTGAAACTCAATAGGATTATTTCCCACATAGCTGATTCTTTTTGTAAAACTTCATGACAAAATTCTCTTACTAGGGTTTATGTCTCCTTGTACAAACTTACCCGTGCATGGGTCACTTTTGATATAAATAAATTCCATCTTTTGAATCCAGATTTACTTTTACCCTATTTACATAAGCGAAACGTCCATTGGTTGTGTTTGAATGTATGTATGCCTTTGAATATGATTGATGTTTACCAGAAATGCATGTATGCTTTTAATATGATTGATGTTTACCAGAAATGCATGAAAATGCAGTAATAGTATTTACTAAGGACGAACGAGGGAAGGATTTCAACGAAGCTTCGCCGGTTCATCTTTACAAGACAGTTACAAACCATCAGTAGGACTAATCCATTTTCACAAAGTCTAATCTCCCCTGGAATTTATATCCATCTCTTTTATCCTCATACGGATATACGGGAAATTACTTTCCAATAAGGGCACGATGAACGAAGACGGGATGTTATACTTATCCTACTATCAAACGAAAACGAAGGTTATCTATACCCTACTATCCCCAACAACGTGAGGTTATCTATACCTTGTTATCCCCAGCAACGGGAGGTTATCTATACCTTGTTATCCCCAGCAGACGGAGGGTTATATATTCTTCAACAACGAATCGGGATTTATTTTCCTTGGCCAGCAGTTGTTATACAAGGATATCCAGACACTTCCAGCAGTGTCATATCATACATACATCATTTACATCATACCATAACATATATGTCTATAGTACATTACCTAAGTGTATCATGTCATACATGCATACATAAAGCATAAACTAATGTTGTTATACAGAATGCTACCTTGTTTTCAGGTTAATTATCCAACAAACAAGCTTATGATCTTTGGGACTGCTTTATTGTAACCTCAGGGTTACTTTATCCTCCTGATGAGCTTCTTATTACTTTGGGACTGCTTTAGTGTAACCTCAGGGTTATTTTATCCTCCTGATAGCCTCTCATGACTTCAAGACTGCTTTAGAGCTACTGATTTCTCTATCCTCCTGAAATCATCCTATTACTTCAAGACTGCTTTAGAGCTATTCATTGCTCTATCCTCATGAGGTCATATTACTACTTCAAGACTGCTTTAGAGCTATTGATTGCTCTATCCTCCTGAGGCCATCTAATTATTTCAAGACTGCTTTAGAGTTATTCATTGCTCTATCCTCCTGAAATTACATTATTATTTCAAGACTGCTTTAGAGCTATCCATTGCTCTATCCTCCTGAAATCATTACTTCAAGACTGCTTTAGAGCTATTGATTGCTCTATCCTCCTGAAGACATATCACATTATTATTTCAAGACTGCTTTAGAGCCATTCATTGTTCTATCCTCCTGAAATCATATCATTGCTTCAAGATTGCTTTAGGGTTATCACTATTGATTGCTCTATCCTCATGAAGACATGCTGCTACATCATTATTATTCCAGACTCCTGACAGCTTTCATCATACACCCATATTTTGAACTGCTCCCCCCTAGTGGCATCTTTAAGCCCACTCAATCATATTCAACTAGCCATCTGTACCACTCTAGTGCACTGGTGAGTGCAAATTTTTGGGCTTTTGTGTTCAATCCCCTTCAACCTTCCAGGTTACGACTGGCAAATATACCAATCTAACCCCTCAGGTTTCAGAAAATTGAACAGGGGCAGCTGTTGCACCCCAAAATTTGCCCTCACAATACAAGACTTTGTGTTCTAAGAAGGTTCACAAGGTTCACAAGTTCTCCAACAACTTGCATAACCTTTCATGAAGTTCATAAAGTCCACAAGCTACTTTATGAAGGTTCACAAGGTTCACAAGTCCCACAGTGCTTTCAATACCTTTCATGAGGTTCATGAAGTCCATAGGTTGCTTCTTGAAGGTTCACAAGGTTCACAAACTTCTCAACATCTACAAGACCTTTCATGAGGTTCATGAAGTCCATAGGTTGCTTCTTGAAGGTTCACAAGGTTCACAAGATTCACAATGTTTACAAAGCTTTCCTAAGGGTCATGAGGTCTACAAAGCCACTTCATGATGTTCACAAGGTTCACAAGCTTCACAATACCTCCCATGAGTATCACAAGATATCTTATGAAGATTCACAAGGTTCACAAAGTTCACAATTGGTCAGAAGAGTTGACAATTCCCTCAGACAATGCACCTCCTAAGCAGTGCATCCAAAACTAGGGTTTTGACTTTAATCAGGCTAAATGGACTTCCAAGACTTCAAGTGAGCTTCATAACATCTTATATGTGTATAAGAACCCCCATGTCAAGTTTCAAGACTTTTCTCAAAAGTTTGCTCAGTCAGATGATCAGATAAGTCAAAAGCAGTCAATGCAGTTAAAAAGTCAAACTGAGGTCAACTGTGGTCAAACCAAAGTCAAACTTCATGATTTTTTGCCAACATCAAGTATATGAAGTAAAATTCATCATTTTATCAAGGGTTGATCATGATTCATCAAGGAGATTCCAGATCATCAATAATCAGGAGTTTCTAAATTAGGGTTTCCTCAGTAAAAGTCAACTGAACTTTGACCAGGCATAACTTTCACATACTTCATCACCAAGTCTCCATCCAAAGCTCATTTTGAAGGAAATTGAATTCTCTACAACTTTGATGTTGAAGGTTAAGCCCAAAAATGCTTTATTTGAAAGATATGATCTAAGACATTATAGGTCATTTCAAAAGTCAACAAAAAGTCAACAACTTCAAAAGGGCATAACTTGAGATTGGTAAATGATATGGACCTGAAACCAATGGGGTTGTTTAGAGGACTCTTCAAGCTTTCCAAAAAGTCCAAGAACACCATCATACCTTTAAAATTGAGAGAAATGTGCCCTTGCAAAGTTGGGCAATTTTGTGATGGTTTATGTTGAAAATGGAGGCTTAGAAGTATTTCTTTCCAAATGGGCTGCCTAATTTATGACCCAATCCATCTCATAACATGGTGCACGACCCAATTGACCAAAATTCATCATTTTTATTATTTTTTATTTATTTATTATTGATTTAATTCATAAAAATCATTTTAAATAAATAAAAAATATAAAAATCTATTTTTGGGTGAAGATTTTGTTTCTAGAAATTCATAATCATTGATTGAATTAGAATGAGAAGGAAATCATGCGATCTCTCCCAAATTATTATTTTTTATTTATTTATTATTGATTTAATTCATAAAAATCATTTTAAATAAATAAAAAATATAAAAATCTATTTTTGGGTGAAGATTTTGTTTCTAGAAATTCATAATCATTGATTGAATTAGAATGAGAAGGAAATCATGTGATCTCTCCCAAATTATTATTTTTTATTTATTTATTATTGATTTAATTCATAAAAATCATTTTAAATAAATAAAAAATATAAAAATCTATTTTTGGGTGAAGATTTTGTTTCTAGAAATTCATAATCATTGATTGAATTAGAATGAGAAGGAAATCATGTGATCTCTCCCAAATTATTATTTTTTATTTATTTATTATTGATTTAATTCATAAAAATCATTTTAAATAAATAAAAAATATAAAAATCTATTTTTGGGTGAAGATTTTGTTTCTAGAAATTCATAATCATTGATTGAATTAGAATGAGAAGGAAATCATGTGATCTCTCCCAAAATAGCAAGCACTCATGATCAAATATTTGAAATTTATACAATGATCTTTTTGAATATTTTTTGGATCAAATATCCACACAACACATCAATGATTCTGACCTAAATCCATCACACATATATACTAAGCACAAACATAACCCTAGACACGAATTTGCAGCAGCCTAAAGGTAAGATCAAAAGCACAAAAATCTTTCAAAAAGTCATATTCGGGTTCTCAAATTCAGAGCATTGCAAGGTATTTGGAAGACATAGCAAGCTTCCTTGGACTCTTCTGATCATAAATCATCATCCATATGCATCATATACACACCCAATTGCTCAACCCGAGTTCATCTTGACCTTGAATATTTTGTTTTCGAATCCATTGATTTATCATGTTTAAACTGTTTTTGATTGTTGTAGGATGTTTAGAATGAACTCTAGAACGATTCTGGGTGGTTCAATTGGATTTTCATTGCAGGAACAAGAATTCACCATGATTAGGGTTTTCGGCCCTCTTTAGGGTTTCACGATTTTCAAATGATAAATGGATTTGAAAAACATAGGACGATTGAAAAACTCAGTAGCAATACAATGGTGCAATCAATTTTGTGAAATTTTACCGTTTGGATGAAGTTTGTGTTTCGCAGGGTGGAAGAACTCGTAACAATATTCGTAGGAGAAAACGTTGCAAAATCCGCAGCCTGATGGTTGTTGTGCTTCCTGGAAATCAAGCTGGCCTGGGTTCAAACCTCAGCCAGGTAAGTTTCCGCTTTTTTTTTCTTTCTTTTTATTTGATTTAAATATTATAATATTAAAAATTAAATATATTATGTATATTTCTCAATAATAAATAAATAATAATAAAATATGTCTGTTTTCTTTAATTTTAAAAAATATGTTTTTTTTCACAAATTTTGTTTCTATATTTTATGTCTAAATTGTAATATGTATAAATTAGAAAATTTTTGTATATAACTAAATCCTATTTTTTTATATAAACCCTAAAAATTTATTTCTCATATAAACCCTAATTTCATAAAACTCTAAAAATATTTTTTAATACAAATCTAATCCTATTTTTTTTTAATGTTATTTTCTAATATAATTATTATGTATGTATGTTTACTATAATTCTTACAAATTTTTGTAAATATACTTATAAATATTTTTTTACATAACTTTAGTTTATAAATAATTGTGCTTATAATAATTAGATTTTTTGTAGTAACTTCATGATTAAAATATAATTTAATAATTTGTAAATTAAAACAATTGTTTATTCATATTTGTTTTTTTTTAGTTGATTATATTAAAAAATTGTTAATTTCTTATTATTATAATATTTGGATTAATTCTGTTTATTCTTATTTACTAACCCATTTATATTCTAATCATGCTTATTATTTTGTTAAATATTGCTTACTAACCCCCTTTATTATTTATTATTGCTTATTTATATTTTATTTATCTTTGCTATTTAATTATTTTGCTTATTATTTTGTAATTGTTTCTTGGATGTAAAGTTGTTTAATTATTTAATTATTATTATGGTTAGTAATTAGGGAGTGTAACAACATGTATGTAATATTAAAATAAATTTAGATCACTTTTAAATAAAGATAATTAAAATAAACACGTCACACACGTAAGTCGATTTTAATCGCCGTCTCACTTCCTAAGGATATCCCTCAAGTTGCCTACGAATACTGGTTAAGTGGGGTGTATAAAGCAAGTCCCTCAAATAGAAAAATCATCAAAGTCCCTTATGGTTGCCTTTACGAATCGAGTCCCTTTCGAAAAATGATGATGGTCCCTTATATGTGCTTATTACATCCCACAATGGCCTTCAAAGTCAAATTGTCCCTCACATGTCCCTTAACATCCAAAGTAAGGACTACCTACTCCATTATAGTAGGGATAGTCCTACTAAAGGAAAGAATAAAGAATAAGAAAGACCTTTAAACATTAGGGTAGGTTACTCTTAGGTGCTTGCTCACTTCAAAACTGTTTCACACTTAAACAAATTTTCAACAAGTTTTCAAACAAGTTCTTAACACATCCTTACATGGATTATTTATTAACTATTCTGAAAATTTTCTATTCACACACTACACTTTCAAAACAATTCAAAAGTGAGCTTAAGTACCTAAGAGCCCATGGATAACCATGGATGAAAAGGATGCTAAAACCTTCCCTTTTCATAACCTACCCCCCGGACCCAAAATATTCTCTAAGGTCTTTCCTGTTCTTTTATAACCTTTCCTTATGGATAAAATAAAAGTCGGTGGCGACTCTTGCTATCCGCAACATTGTTTAAAGTCAGTTCACCGGGTTACAGTCGCCAACGGCCAGGATCAGCTCAGAACTTTGGTTCATCCTTTGATTTCCAGGGTTGATAGCAACGGCATGCTCCACGGTGGGACCGTGCCTACTCCTCCACCAGTTGAAACTCCGCAGAATGGTGTTCCCGTGACCGGGGGCAACGGTAGTGCTAACGGCAATGTGATGACCAACCTAGGACTCAATACGACAGGCGTCGGTAATGGAAGTCTGGGAGCTAATGGCAATGTCGGGCCGGGCAATGGCAATGCAGGCGTCGGGAATCTGTTTGTGCCTCAGCCATGGCTAGAGGATCGTCAGGATGATGTGTTCTCTCAGAGAGGTGCTGAAGGGGAGCTGAATGCTGAAGCACGGCTTAGATTCAAGGCACTGGAAGATAAAATGAGAGATATCGAGAATCAGAATACTTTGGGCGTTGATATGTCCAAGCTGGGATTAATTGCTGATTTCAAGGTGCCTTCCAAGTTCAAGGCACCTGACTTTGAAAAATATAAGGGCACCACTTTCCCTCGTGTCCACCTGAGATCGTATTACAGGAAGATGTCTGCTCATTCCGAAGACGAGAAGTTGCTGATGCACTTCTTCCAAGACAGTCTTTCCGGGCCATCCCTTGAGTGGTACATGGGTCTGGAGCTCACTAGTGTGCGCACATGGAAGGATCTTGCTGAAGCATTTATGCACCACTACCAATACAATAGCGACTTGGCCCCGAACCGAGTCCAGCTGCAGAACCTGTCGCAGAGGAATAATGAAGGATTTAAGGAATACGCCCAGCGGTGGCGTGAGTTGGCAGCCAGGGTTCAGCCGCCGATGGTTGAACGAGAGCTCGTGCAGATGTTTGTAGCCATCCTCCCAGGGTTTACTATGAAAAGTTAGTCAGCGGTATGCTTGGGAAGTTCTCGGATCTCATTATCATGGGTGAGCACGTCGAGAATGGGATCAAGATCGGAAAAATTCAAGGTGATTCATCCTCGGCTGGAGGAGGAAAGAAACCTTATGCTGGCAAAAGGCGAGAGGGAGAAGCGAGCGCTGTGACCAACGCTCGAAGGAAGGGCAAAAGCCCTCAGCAGCAAGTGGCCAGTATAAATATACCGGCAGCTCCGCAGCAGCAGCAACCGAATCAACAGGGATACAAGAAGTATCAGAATCGGGCATCTTTGGCAAACCGTCACTTCGAGGCACCGCCCATGTCGTTCGCGCAACTCTTGCAGACTTTGCTTCAGCTACAGTTGGTCCAGAAGAGTACGATGGCTCCCTTGACAGGGGCACCTCCGCCAGGGTACGACGCGAATGCCACTTGTGAGTTCTACTCAGGGGCACCAGGCCACACAATCGAGAACTGCAAAGCCTTCAAGCACAAGGTGCAGGACTTGGTGGATGCCAAGATCATCAACTTCTCCGATAATGTGCCCAATGTCACGAAGAATCCTATGCCGAATCATAGGGGAGGTGGTGTGAACGCCATTATCAAGGACGAGAGTGCAGATTTGTTGACTGATGTCAAAGATCTGAAGACGCCACTTAGCTTCGTTAAAGCTAAGTTGTTGAAAAGGGGGTTCTTTCCAGGTTGCGGAGAGTTATGCATGGACTGTGCCACAAGTTCTGATGGATGTGAGCAGTTGGTAGAAGGAATTCAAAGTCTGATGACTGAAGGGATTTTGTAGTTTAGCCGGAGGGCTGAAGGTGGATCAGGAGAGGTAGTGCTGAAGCAGGCCGATGAAGTCGCCACCATCACCATCCCTCGCCGGACGATAACCATTTCTGCGCCCAGACCGCCCACGATTACTATTACCAAAGCTGGGCCGATACCCTTCGAGAGCACTAACGCCGTTCCGTGGCATTATGGGGCTGAAGTCTACTGAACGGACAGAGGTTGGAGCTAGAACCGTACGGGTCTACTGTGGAGAACCTTGCGGGAGTCAGTGGTATCACTCGCAGCGGAAGAGTGTTTGCACCGCCAGAGGTCGTGACGGATAAAGCGGTCAGAGCTGATGCGGCCGATAAAGGTAAAAGTAAAGTCGTTGAAGAGGCCCCGTGTGGAGTAGAAAAAGACTTGCTTGTTAAAGATGCCGAGGAGTTCATGCGGTTGATTAAAAAGAGTGACTACAAGATTGTAGACCATCTCCATCAGACGCCCTCGAAGATTTCCATTCTCAACCTGTTGCTGTGTTCTGAAGCACACCGCAACGCGCTGCTGAAGGTGTTGAACGCCGCCTATGTACCACAAAAAATATCGGTGAATCAGCTAGAAGAGGTTGTAGCCCACGTTAATGCAGGAAATGGGCTAGGCTTCACAGACCTAGAGCTGACGCCAAAAGGGAGGAATCACAATAGCGCCCTGCACATCTCGATAGAGTGTAGGGGCACAATCATGTCGCACGTGCTGGTGGACACGGGTTCATCGCTTAATGTCCTTCCGAAGAAGGCATTAATGAAGTTGGATACTCTGGGAGTGATCTGCACACCCAGTGATCTGGTTGTGAAGGCGTTCGACGGGACTAAACGCCACATTTTCGGGGAGGTGACCCTGCCAATCCAAGTCGGGCCGGAAACGTTCGACGCGGTCTTTTATATTATGGACATCATGCCTGCCTACAGTTGTCTCTTGGGCCGGCCGTGGATCCATGCTGCTGGTGCCGTGACCTCCACGTTGCACCAAAAGCTCAAGTATGCTGTCGGAGGAAGCATCGTAACTGTATGTGGCGAGGAAGACATAATGGTGAGCCATTTGTCGTCCTTCAAGCATGTGGAAATGGATGGCGAAATCCATGAAACTCTTTGCCAAGCGTTCAAAGCTGTCAAGGTAAAAGAAGTAGCTCCTGTAGTCACAGAAAAGCCAGAGATGAATCTCTCCTCCTTCAAGGAAGCTCGGGCCGTTGTCCAAGCCGGATCTACCCCAGGCTCGGGGCGAATTTTGGAGATACCTAACAAGCAAGATAAGTTTGGGTTGGGATATTCTCTTGGAGCTGAAGCTTCTTCTTCTTCTATCAGTGCGTCACAAGGTAAGGGACCGATCCAGTTTACCAGTGGCGGGGTGATTTTCGAAAGCATCAACGCGGTGTCTGAAGACAGCGGAGATAGCGATTGTGACCTAGACTCTTGGATCCAGCCAAGCAAGCCAGGCGAGGGCCTCAACAATTGGTCCATCAAGGATATCATCCAGATGACAAGTGAAGAGTAATGATTTACTTTTTCCAATCATTGTACAACCCTATGTCGTACCCGGGGCATAGCGGTTTTATTGCTAGGGCCTTGATGGATTATGTACATGCATTTTGTTAATAAATCAAAGGCGTTTTCTTCGTATTTAAATATTGTGATCTCTGTTATTCCTGTTTTATATTTGTTTTGAAAAACAGTAAAATGGCAATGGGGTTTGTGCTAACCTGCACATCCTTGTTTTAAACTTAACCCTTGTTATGGTCCAGACAAGTTACAGGTCATCTAAGGAATGTGAAATTTGTCTGTGAAAGTTCACCAACTTCCATGGAACTTTTGACCTAGAAGGGTGTTTCTCCTAAACTTTTGGCCAACATGAAAGTTGTAGGTCTTGATCTTAGATTTCCAAATTGTACTAGAAGTCTTCCATCTGATTTGTAGAACTCAAGTTATGAGGTTTACAAGTTAGGGGTATTTTGGGAAAGTAAGATTATAGGTCATTTGGCATTATAGGTCATTTTCACTATCTTGCAAGCTTCAAATGAAGTTTTGTTCAACACAAAACTTGTTCAAAATGATGTCTTTAGGTTAAACATGTCCTCATGATGAATTTATTTGGCTTAGGGTGATACTTGGTTTGAGAAATTTGGCAAAAAGGAGAATATAAAGGCATTTAAGTGAAAAATTCAAGATTAATTCATTTGTGTTCAAACAAGGCCATGTGAGTACTCATTTTAATCAGAAAAATCATTCTAAGCACTTTGGCATTATTGGAATTTTTATTTGAGGTCTAATTCATGACATTTTAACTTGTTACTTCACAAATAAGTAACACATCAAACCATAGTCTTATGATGGAAACAAGCTCTCCAATTGATCTCTACTCTTTCCACAGTCAACAAGCAAGGGAATTGAAGCTTCTTGGAGAGGCTTTTAGTGCAAATTCGTGCTCACCATGTTTGGAATTTTCAAGGAAAAGTGAAATTGGGATTTCTTGATTTGGGCCTTCAATGGACCTCTAAAGCCCACAAACATCTTCTATATAAGTTCTATGACTGATTCTGAGCAATTTTGGTGTTCATTTTGTGCCATAGCCAGAGATTGCAAGTTGAGTTTCAAGCTTCAAAGTGGAAATCGTGATTTCTGATCCAGACCAATTCAAGGTAATTCAAAGCTACAAACATCTTCAGCATCAAACATAGAGTGGATCTGCACAATTTGAAGCCAAAGATCTTGCTCTAACTGCTCCAATTTGAAGCTCCAACACATGTATGTAACTTTCAAAATTGCTGTAGATTCGTGTGGATCTAGCATATTTTAGCATGAGGGTAAGGTTTAGGAAGATGATTAGATGGATTTTGGATCACAAATTGGAAGTTTAGAGACAAATTAAGTTGATGTGTGATTTCTGTTTGGAGTTGGATTGGCCTTATCTTAAGGATTCAACACGATCTAGATAGTTCATAATGATCTAGGAAGCATAAGGAGGAGATCTATGGCTTTAGATTGAGTTTTGGTGACACTTGAGGTTATGGAGTATTTTCTGTTGGCGTTCGAATTTCACAATCCATGAGGAATTAGGAGATTTAGACATTGGATTTGGATTCAACGTGAAATTTGGAGTGAAACTGTGTAAAATTTGCTAAGGATTGATGACCTGTACATAATGTCTCGCCGGAGAAGACGACCGGCATCGTTCTCTGGCCACCGCTGCAACTCTCCCTCCACCTGAAGATTCAAATGGAGAAGATGACTCTCCACCCTTGGATCTGCCTAGAGACTTGACTTTGTATCCTCATCCAATGGCCACGACTTAAGCTCAGAATTGACTTGGACCAAACCAAACGCAGCGTTTCATTTTTGAGGTGGCATCATCAGAGCCTTTAGATCAGCTTACTTAGTCCAACCATCCAACGCTCCTCTTATTTTCTTGCATTTTAATTACTTTTAATTCATTTTTCTTTTATTTTAATTACTTGTTTCATTTTAAATTCATAATAATTCCAATATTGATCAGAAAAATACCATAAAAATATGAGCATGTTCCTGATTTTATTCTTGATTTTCTGATGCTTTCACATTTTATTTTCATGCCATTTTCAATTTAATTTGATTTGTTGCATTTTTATTAATTTCTTTAATTTGGCTTATTTCTTCATTGTTTTGTTGATTTTTGTATGGATGTTTGGCATTGAATTTGGTGCTGATTTTTGGCTAGCTGGTAGAATAGAGATGCATGATCCCTTAGGATTTAATTCATATTTTTTAGATAACATTTGGTTCTGTTTTGGATTAGGATCATTAGACCTTCCATTTTAGGGTTTTCATTTGATACCTTGTGATCTAGGTTTTTTTAGGTGACCTTCCGATTTGATTTGATCCTTGAACCTTCTACTATAGGTCCTTAACCTTCTTAGGTTCCCCCAGAAAATCTTATAGGTTTTTAGAAGTAGGTTTAGTATTTTTCATAGATTTAATACTTAGGATAGTTTTAAGGTGCTTTCAACATGACACTTGCTTTAGAATGACCTCAATGGTGGCCTTTATTTCATATTAGGTTTGCTAATCTTCTTTGATGGTGCTTTAGACATGTATAGGCTTCTATTTTCTTGATTGTGGTGTTTGGTTTTGGTGTTTAGACCTTCTGTTAGTAGCTTTCTAGTAGCTTGTTCAATTAGGGTTTAGGAAGAGCTTAGTTGTTTTCTCTTTCTTCAAATAAACATGGATTGCTTTGATTGATTTCCATTCTCATCCTATGGTTCAAGGTCCCTATGTGGAAGCCTCATCTTTCCTTTGGAAGTATGTGTGGCCTTTTACAAGAGGTAGAACCTTTGAGGATGCCTGTCTCAGATGACTGGTTGAGTGCCAGGTTGGATTCCTTTGGTTTCCATCCTGCTTCCCATCATCAATCAATAATCTTGATGTTAACTCTCTTTTCTCTTGGTGGAGCATGAAGATGAAGACTTCTATTGAAGATGGCTTGGGTTTAGAGTTGTTTGCAGACTGTTTGTATGTTTTACTGTTTATCTACTTTGCTGTTGAGCTGTTTGTCTGCTGTTTTTTTTGACTGCTTGACTGTTGCTTGTGTGACTGTTTGGTGTGTTGCATTAGACTAGGTTCTCATATATATGTTTCTAGGCCTAAGAAGATCCTAAAGGTTGATATTAGCTCCCTTTGCTTGTCTGCATTTAGAGGTTGAGTCTAGCTCCCTCTGCATGACTGTTATTGATTGGCTTTGCTTGCTGGCTTAAGGTTGAGTCTGTCTCCCTTGCCTGTGCTTTGTGTGTTGCCTTTGGGCTTGCTTGCTCTAGAAGTTGAGCTTGGCTCCTTCTTCTTGTTTGTTGCATTGCATGCATTTTATTTACAGTTGTTTCTTTACAGTTATTTCGTTTGCTGTTGTTTTCCTTTGCCATGTTCCCCTAGGAACTCTGACTTCTTTTGTTCAAGAGAAGTTATGACAGACATTAGGGTTCTAACCATGCATGATAACATTAGGTAGTTCCCTCCTAACCTCAACCATAGGTTCAATTTTGCATGTAAACTTTAGGATTGGATCAGTTCCCCTTTAGTGCGTCCTTTCTCTTCTCATCTTCAAACAAAATCAAAATACAGTAATAAAGGTTAATTGACGTCGTACGCTACGAGCCTTAAGCTACTTGAGAAAGGGTTGTTGGAGAGTTTCTTTCCAACAGTCTGGATGTTTAGTATGGCACCCTTTGGGTGACATGCGACGCATTCACTCTCAGGTCATAGTCTCTAGTGCGATATCAGTTGCAAACATCCATAAAAGATACCTCTCTAAAAAACAGAAAACAAAGATCAAACTCTTTTTGTCCTCTTGGACCTTTAATCCCTTGGAAACCGTTTTCAGAAGGAGAGTTTTGTTAACTCCCGGTTCTACCGTAAACAGTAACGCCTAAGTCTCCGTCGAGCGAGCTGCATACACCAACTGCTGGAACAGTTTGTTAACCCTACTCGGATAAAAAAGACAAATATGTGTCTCTCGTTGTCCCGAACTACATTAGCTCTGATCTTTCGCGCTGTGTGAAAGTACGTAGGCACGAGATGCGATATCTCGGCGAGCAACCTTCCCCCGTAGTTAGGCGAACTACGTTGACTCTGATTTCTCGTTCCAGACGCGAATACGTAGGCATAAAGTGCGACGCTTTGCCGAGTCATTTTCTTTTCTTTTCGACCAAACCTTTAGTGTAGATAGATTAATCCACCCGCCAGATAAACACAACAAGCATGGATCCCATCGAGTACGATGGACGTGAGGGGTGTTAATACCTTCCCCTTGCGTAATTGACTCCCGAATCCAGACAATGGTTGCGATGACCTTGTCTTATATCTTTTCGTCAGGTTTTTCCGATTGTTTCCTTTCCCGTTCTGAGGGATAAATAACGAAAGGTGGCGACTCTTCTGTTTTGCCGACCTCGTTTTTCGTAGTAGCGACACCAAGATCTTTCCCCGCATTGTGTTTATTATACAAAATAGGTTTTTCCTTTCTTTAACCTTTCCTTCGGATAAATCAAATACCGGTTGTGAACTAAAGATATGATTCAAATTAATTAATAATTTGATATCCTATTCTCAACAACGCCAACATTATTGTTCAAGGCATCCTTTACAAATCACTGACCTCAGATCAAGAGTTTTGTCAAAAGACTCTTACCATGATGGGCTATATATAGGATCGAACAGAAAGCCGTTATAGATTCATTGTCAAGGAGACTACCTCTCGGTTGGAAGAATCATATGAAAGTGATGACCAGATCGAGGAACCAGAAGAAGAAGAACATGTAGGTGGTCATCCTATGGAGACTAATGACCAATATGATAGTGGGTGGTTAAACCAATCACCTCACTTAGATCATGAGGATGACCAAGGGTGGGGTGCCTTGAAATATACGAGATGGACATCCTTAGGTGCCAACTACATGCCACAACAGAATTGAGATCATCAAGACACTCCTGGCTGGAGCTATGTGCCTCAACCATCTCCACACCTGCAACAATATACCAATGAACTCCTTGACATGATGAGGACTATGCAGCATGAGCAACGTTCCTTCATGACTTCCCAGGATGAGCAGTTCTCTCAATTGTAGAACCAATTTCAAGCTCACACAGAAAAATTTAATGATTTTTCATTAGGTGTAATAAGGAGGATAAATGGGATTGTTGAAACTGCAACAAGTCAACATAGGGCTCTTACCACCAGCTTCAACACACTCAATAGAGCGGTCTTGGAGTACACGAAAAGAGTTGATGCACAACTGCCTTCGGAGTATCCCTCTTGAGGACAAGGCCATCATTTTAGGGGGAGGAGACCATAAATTTGTCTTGCATTTTACATTTTTCATCTTATGTCATCATATGCTCATTAATAATTCTTGTTGAATGGTTCATGTACTTATTTATGTTTGAAGGCATGTTTATTGTTCATGACTGAAATAACGATTTTTGTTGTTGTTCTATTACGTGTTGCTCTATTTATCCAATTTATATGATTTCATTAACTATATTATATGTGAATGTGTGTTAATGTATAACCTTTTGCAAGTGTCTGGAACTTGCTTATCTCTCTTCTTTTATAAAATTCATTAACAAGTTGTTTCTTTCTTTTTGATGTTGTCAAAGGGGGAGTAGCATATCAAGCAGAAACATCATATGTGAAGACTTATTATTCATGAAGATTGTGTATAGACGAAGGAATCAAGTAAGGGGAGGATGATATAATGCATCGTACATCAAGTTTCTATCGTTTTGCCATCATAAAAAAATGGGAGTATGTGAGGGCAATCCTCATAGGTAGCTGCACTTTTTTCAATGATGTCAAAACTTAAATTGATAGAAAAATGTACTTTGGACGGTATCATCGTGTCACATTTGCATGTCTTGTTCCTCGTAAGTCAAACACTCGTCAAAAACATTATTGATGCATATAGAAATGAATAAATCTATGTTTCATGTATGGTTGGTCAAGCTAGTCAAGCTTACCATGTTATAGAGTTCATCAAAAGTGTCTTGATACATGAAAATAGGCATTTTATGCTGATTTCAGGACTTTGAGTTGACTCAAAGCTAGCTCCGGTCGACTCATACAGATAATCTTTTTAATGAACTACTCTCAGGAGGGCTCGTGACGACCCTCCGGTCGACTCATACTGTGATCATTTGCATTTGCCTAAATTTGCATGCTTTGCATCGACGCATGACCTACTCCGGTCGATGCAAGGTTTTGTTTTTTGCACAATCAGGAATACGAGTAAGCTCAGGTCGACCCCCCTTTTCTGCATAGGTCGACCGCTCGCTGATGTTTAGTCAAAATTTTGTTATGTGAAACAGTTTTGGTGTTTGTTAAGTCCGTTATGTCTTGTATATAAAGTGAGTTGTGCTCTTCCTTTCACAACAACTGAGAAAAATAAGAAAAGTGAAAATAACATACTAATTTGTTCTCATCATCTTCATCCTCTTTATAACATTTTCTCAACAACGACACATAATCATTTTTATTGTGCATTCTGCTTGTTCGAGGTGATAACGTCCAAAATTAGGATTGGTGTAATTTGTTTTGGGTTGAGTAATCAGTAGGTTCTTCTTGAATAAAACCATTAGGGTTTTGTCCTCCAAGAATCTTGGATTTTAGGGGTTTTTGCACGAATCGGTCCATCATAGATTCAACCGAGCGAAGGTAATCGAAGAGCGGGAGGTTTTGTCGATTTAGTAGCGGTAACTGAAAGATTGTGAGTGGAAGATTCGGGTTCGACACGTGGGTGACTGAAATCAGTCGGGCAAGATTTGAAAATTGTGGGGTTGTTCAAAGGGCGTTCTGTAGTTAGAGGTTTACTCACCGTGTTCGAAAGACTTGATTCAACTTGAATCAAGGGGCAAGAAGAAATAAGCTCTACATCAACAAATTGTGTTCGATCGTTTGATGTCTATTTGCTTCTTGTGTAAACATTGACCAACAATTTATATCTATCTATATACAGGTCTCAATTCTATTGTTAGAATTGAGGGTAGACGTACCCCGAGCGAGGACGACGGGGGGATTTCCTCAACAAATCGTTGTCTCTTTCTTTACATTTATATTGCTTAAATTCTGAGTTTTAAGTGCAAACAATTGTGTCAATCAAATTCTGATTTGAGTAGTGCTGAATTATTTTTAAGCTTGTTACAATCCTTGATTGTAATAGAAAAATTGAGCACTCTACTCTCATAATAGAATTCACTTGTAGTGCCTTGCACTTCAAGTGTTTGATCAATTGTGTGAACTAAAAACAATTGTGTTGTCTTTTCAAATTGTCTATATTTTAAAAGCATTGGAACTAGTCACACCTTATAGTGAATAAAATTTGATTGAAGTGTGATCAAAGTAGTGATTCTCTAATCTCGTTTTATCGAGTTCCATAGGATTAACGCATATCTGGGTTTTCCGGTAAATGTTCGTTTTAGACGAATATAGTTCCTTGGCCGCTTCTGCCTTAAACATTTTTAAAAACCAATTTTTTTGTAGAGCTGACTCTGTTTTAAACAAGCGATCTATTCAACCCCCCTTCTAGATATGCGTCATCGTCTAACAGTCTTTGGATGTTAAGTTATTGGAGTTAGATAAAGTTCATACAGATGATAATGGTTATGATATGATGACTAAAGCATTACCAAGAGGGAAATTTGAAGTTTGTTGTGATATCGCCAATTTTCCTCCCTCCACATAGTTGTGAGGGGGAGATTTGTTGGGTTTTGTCTCCCTTCCTATGTGGAGAAAGGACCAAATATGGTTAGTCCATTTGTCTCACTTATTTAAGTGGATAGGATCAACTTAAGATTGAGAGTGATAAAGAGAAAATAAGGATTCAAAAGAGAGAAAAGAGGAGATAAACGTATTCTTGTTTTTTTGTAACCAGTATCACTAAAACGATGATCCTCGATTCGTTAACCGCTAGATCATGCTCAAATTTGGAGGAAGGTTCACAACATATGTATATAACTTTTGACCGTTATGAATTTCAAAATAACATCTTAGGTGAGAGTTATCTGCTTTGCAGTGAAGTTGTAGATTTGGGATTTTTTTTAGCTTTTTGATTCTTATTTGTAAGTTAGTTAACTTTATGATTTGGGGTTGCTAGTGTAACAACCCAAATATATCCCTTGCAATTTAAATGTAAATCAGAGTAAATTGAATCAAATAATATTTAGAATGTCAAACAAAACCACAATCTACTGCTCATACAAAAATATATGTAACACATGCAACTTAAAAAAAAGATTTATAATAACTATAACAACTCAACATGTCTAAAACATCAAACTTTTATTGAAACATCGGAAGCATCAAAACAAACAAATAATCACGGCATAACTATGTTTTCAAAATAAACATAATCAACTACAATCATAGAGATATCCAAAAATCTCTATCAACATATAATAGACTTAATGTTCCTTAACCCCGATGTTACAAATCAGAGCAGACGCCGACACTAAAAGAAAAACAGAAGACTTCATCTTCCACTCACACCAACTCCTCTACTGCGAGATATCTGCTTGATGCCCATGTAAAGAAAACATTAAAATAGAAGAAGTGAAATATCATAATTATATAAAGGAAAACATGATAATAAGTAATCAATAGATCATTACATGCACAAAAACCCATTATATAGCATACGTTCACACAACCAAGAGAACCAAAATCCAACAGAACAATAAATACAACTAAACTGCAATGCATTAAGACTCACAACTCGACTCAATGAATGTGGTACCAGTTGGTTCCTATTTTCAGAACCCGATCCCTATTTCATAATCACAATTCCCATAGGAATTTCCATTATGTCGCTTACACCCCACACAGGAACTCGAATTCCATGATCGCTCACACCCCATATGGGCACACGATCATCTAAACAACAATAACGACAACACGATTCTGCATTTAAAATTCGGATAAGATGCTCACATCCCACACGGGCACACGACTTGTCTCACAAATTATGACGTTATGAAATGCATGACAACAACAACCACAACCTTCATCTAAACAATGCATCACACCACTATAGGCTACAACACAACATGCCACACAGTCCAACAACAACGACATACAACATAGCAAGCAACCACAAGGCATTTACAATGATACCATACCATACCATAACGATGATAATAAGTTTAACCCAAATAACAACAAAATTATTCAAATTCTATCAATGAAACTATTTTTATATTAAAGTTCAACATGTCAGCTTCCCGACGCTTCAAACGACACTCAAATTGGACTCTCGAAATAAAAGCTATGAATTTTTGAATATTTTCAAAATTGGTCTCAGTGTAGCCGGTTACCCCAAATGAGGTAACTAGTTAAACCCCTTATAACCAGCTGTTGCACCCTAATTTTTGACCTTAAGACCCCACCTCCTCGTTTTTTTCTGTTTTTATTGCAGATCCTAAGGCCGTCACCCATGCACAACTAACAGTTTTATCCAGTTTATGTTCATTTTGTAGACTTGTGGCAGAAGATTCAGAAGTCATGAAGACTATGTGTCTATAATTATCAAGATTTTATCCTCTGAAGATCATGTTGAATACCAGTTGAGATGAAAGAAAGAATATTAATTCCAAAATGCGTAAACTTCATGTTGCACCACTACAAATGGCCTTTGCTTTCAAATTGCTAAGCCCAATATCGTCATCAAATCTTTTGGTCATCAGAGATGGGTTTATTGTGGAAATTGATATATTTTGAGAGGGTGAAACAACTAGTGCATCTTGAAGCAAAGTTTACCAAGAAATTCTTATTAAGTCTTTAGTTTTCTCATCAAAGGAAAAGTCATTTTGAGCACTATGTTAAGATCCCACGTGTGCTGCATGGTCTAGGCGTTGTTTTTATAATGCTCTAGCCATATTCAAGTGATGATGATGGATACTACTAAACCAATATGCTATGTTGAGACCCCACTCAATTGGAAGACATTGTATTAAAGTTCTTTATATTATTTAAATTTAAAACAGCCTGTACAAAGCAAGTTCAAGGTTCAAACCTTCCTGTGCTAAACTTCACACAATCCAGCGCATACAAGATTTAATAATGCAGTGTCAATACAGTTTTAGTCACTAAAAAAAGGGGCATTACATATAATGGTCTTGACGAGTACATAACTCCACCGAAGGAAATTTTAACCGCTGACGTTTGAACTTGGAGAAGCTTGTGAGACCGAGTCGGTTTATTATATGGAGAGCATGAGTATATCGCAGCACAAATGCTTGTTGACATCTTTGTGAATTACAAATGTGATCTTGAGGCGCCAAACTTGTGGGAATGATTGGTTACAACTCTGTCCAAAAATAGCTCCAGAGACTCAAAATACTAATCCAAGTTTGCTTGCCGCTTCTCAAACAACTTCAGTTAAAGGTTCATCACTTCAAGGTTTGATTCCGCATTTGTGATAGCTTGCGTCTATGATGCGCTCTTTCTATTTCTACTTTGCACCGACTATGCTCCAAGCAGTTTTACAAGTTATTACCTGCATAACGAGAAGAAAGCGTGAAGTTAACAACCACATTTGATTCAAGACAGAGACAGGAAACGCATAGAAAAATGATAGCTAATTGAACCTTCAAGCAACCGAAATTGAAACTTTTCCAAATCGAAATGGCACAAATCATTGTCATTAATCACATAAGCCAAAACATATCAAGCAAAGGTTTCCGCAATGAGCTGTGAGGAACTTCGAATTCGCCGCAATATTTGATACAAACTTTACCTCATCTCCAGGACAGCTTTGAAGTTGTACTACTGGCATGACAACCATGAGCCAAACCCTACAAGACGTACAAAGATGATTTGTCAATTTCTTTACCTTCCCGAAGGTTACAATATTAATGTTGCGCAAGAAGAAAGATACAAAGTCATACCTTCATATCGTAGGTCTCTTCACTAATCCCTCACGGCTATGGGTCGTCGGCTGCAAATCAACATACCAATTAATTCCCCAACAGAACTGTACGCAGAGAAGTTTTTTTACAGGATAAAGTAAGAAACCTTACCCACGAACAACCATCAATTCATGGAATCTCCAAATCAATGACAGATTCTTTCCAACACCAGCACCAAGCATTCAACCAAGGTGACTTCACCCACGACCGTGTCAACCACAAACCAGCAGCACACAAAAAGAATGCACCCTTTGTTACTCGCCAACAACTTCAGCTTCCACCGACACGTGTCCGTAACTTGCGTTCACGATGAAGGATATGATTATCTGCCAAACTTAGAACAACTTGCAACAATACTCAAGATGAATTTGAAGAATAAATCTCAAAGCACAGAGAACACATAATAATTCCATCCTATTTGCTGAACTATTTTTTGGGCAGAGTTTTTCTTACCAATACTAAGACACCACCTAAAGCAACTGCAGGTGAATAAATCTGATGACTCTGAAATTGGAAGTCCCATCCCTTTGAAGTTTAGAGAATTCCGCCAGAGTTACAAGACCAAGATCACCTTTGATCATCAAAACAGAACCTCCCCCCCCCCTGTCAAAACAAAACCACTCCAAAACCCTGCTAAAGCAAGTTAAACAATGAGAAGAGGAAGAAAAGTAACCGGAGAACCTGAAGGTGTTTCGAATAACTTACCCTCATCATTTCCAGCTTTCGAACTTATTCGTCAGCTTCGACCCAGAAGTGTACACCCTTTGATAGCTGTCAACAACTTCAAACTTCCGCAACTCTAATGTATCTTCGCAACCTGCAACGTATGGACCGACAAGCAAGTTTATCAACGTAATTGATCGGGGATTAGTCCCTGCAATCGGTTAAAAGATAAAGCCATGTGATGGAAACTCCGAGCACACCTATAAAACATAAACTTCAAGAGCTTGTTAATGCGAACACCGAGTATCAGGTGTACATAAGAATGGAAAGTGAATGCATTAGTTTGTGTGAAAACATTTTAACTCAAAGTGGCAAGATGATGCTGTGTATGAAGGGTTTGCGCGCAACCAGCGGCAGTCAAGAAATTGAGCAGTGAAAAACTTCATCATATTTGGTGACTGTGTTTGCAATTTTATCCGAAGTCTCCTTAACCTCCAAGCTAACATCAAGCATTTAAACCTGCAACAGTTTTTCGACGATAGTCAATTCCACAACAGAGGAAACAAGAGCTTCACATAAGTGGCCTGTTACACGAATTACCAGGCCAACCATAACAGCTTGAATGTGAAATATGAGTTGTTAGAGGATACTCATCCATGGCAGTAGGCCGCGCGTTTGAAACCGAAGACACCACGTACAAAATCTTACAAGACCCCAGCGAATGCTACTAGCATTACGGTGTCGGGAAGCCAAAGATGTAAGGGATCCCTTCTCCTGACAAAATAATAACCCAATAGACTCGTTAAATTGAAAATAAAAGGATGAATGTCAGAACTTCAGCCTAAAGGGGAGTCACTTCAAGATGATATTTAATCAATACCATAATCATGAGAAAAGTGAAGAAGATCAGGAGACCGTAGCCATCAAGCCATGATATGAAATCAGAACAAAAATCAATCTCATTAAAACCAAATTTTGTTTCTTAAGGTGAAAACCAAAAAGGAAGGTCACGATATCACTAGCACTGTCCCTGCAAGATCAAATCGAATTCATTAGTTTCCAAAACTAATCCAGACAGTTTTACACGAAATTGGAAAGAGTATTAATGGAAAATCACGAAACTGATTAGGAGAAAAAGTCATGAAGCTATAAAAGGAGGAGGAACCATTGTCAGAAGGACAACGATACAGAAACCACAAATTCAAATAGTCACAAATCCATCCCTAAAAATTCCACGAATCCACAAATTCAGAAAACCCCAAAACCTCAATTTCAAACACAAAGAATCCACAGACAAAAACTTAGATCGAAAAGAGAAGTAGACTTATCTCGCGCCCCCTCTGCCGTTGCCGGGAATCGCAGATGTCGTCTCAACCGTCAAAATCCTCGACCGTCCCTTTTTGATTTGTTTGTTCATGTTTCAGGTTGAAAGAGAAAGAGGGAGGAATCGAAGCATAGAAAAGAACGAGAAAGCAGAGAAAAGAACGAGAAAGCAGAGAGGTAGAGGAAACGATAGAGAAAGCGCTGAGGCGGAAATAGGGGGAATTGGCGCCGGCGCGAGGGGGGGATCGATTTTGGTTTAGGGTTATCCTCTTTTATTCTTTTATTATTTTTTATCTTCTGATGTTGTAATGATCACCACTAATCACACACAAATCACTACACAACACTAACTAATCCACTTAATTAACCAATCGATCCGCCTTAATCAACCTAATTAAACTTAAAATACTAATTTTAATTAATTAAATCTAATATGTTATTGAGTTAATAATCATCAACTTTTTATTAATTAACTTTTAATTATCCATCTTTTAATTAGTAAGAATTGTTTTTTTTAACTTATTGATTTTAATTAATAATCTTTTAACTAATTAATCTTTTATCTATATTTTTTATCAATAATAATTTTTAATCATCACTCTTTTCTTATATCACCAAAAAAACTCATTTCATAATCATCTATTAATTTATTTATTAATAATAATAACCTTTTTATATAACTAAGACTATTTTATCTAAAAGAACTATTTTATAATTAACTTGTTTCTATGATAATCATTTAAAACCTTTTTCTAATTAAATTTAAATTTTAATAATAAACTTATTTTCGCATAACAATAATAAAAGTTAATCTCACATATTTCCCCTAAAATAATTCCTCAAATTAATCTTCTTAAAAATGATCAAATAAATTCCTACAACTTAGCCTAATCGTCCACTTCACGACACAATCACTCACCTACACCTTAGAGCTTTCATGCGTGTGTATGACTTAACATTTCCGTAATTTATTTATTGCAATTTACATTACCGTAATTTACTTTATCACATCGCATTCCGTCCAAAGGAAGAACCTGCGCATGATCTCAACAATCGTGCGTATGCATTCACATTTGCATCATTCTCCCCATACGATCCTTGATCCCATTCAAGTTGATCGCTTAAGATAGATCCTACCCCATAGGAAGGACCGTTGTCTTTTATCTCTTTACAACTTAGACAAAACACAAACAACACAATACAATTTATTCCAACACATTAGAGAAAGATGTTAATCATCTTAAGTGAGATAAAATCTCCACCCCACAACAATACAATCAACATGTAGGGACTTTGCCTTAAGAGAGATAGAGGCGTACTCGTCAAACAATCCGAGTACTTGAGCCTTTTTCTTAAGACGATGCAAAGACTATTTTCCTACAACCTGTGGAGGTTATATCTCCCTTAAAATGATAAAGCATCTCTTCTCCTAAACCCAATCAAACAACTACCCTAAAGTCGTAGAAACTTTGACCACAGTCAAAGAACTCCTCTAACCCTTTAGGGGAACTACAAATACTCTGATTCCACTCCCGTAAGGATATGTAGGCATAAGATGCGATATCTTATCGAGTATACTTGGAAATAAAACCCTAGGTCTTTTAACCTTAAGCAAATAACACATAGCAATAAACAAACATAAAACAAGAGGTTCCTGTAGAGTACTACAGAAACTTAGGATGCTAGTACCTTCCCTAAGTTTAACCAACCCCTGAACCTAAAACTCTCTAAACCTTGCATTTGCATTGCATTGTGGGAATTTTGATCTTTATCCCTTCCTTTGGACAAATCAAAGTTCGGTTGCAAAATGAATTAAAGATTCAAACTAATTAATAGTTTGGTATCCGATTTTCACCGCGACAGAAATGGCGACTTCACTGGGGACCCTTCAGTGGGTTTCCCTACTTTGCTTTACTTGTTTATTGCTTTATATATTTTCCTACTTGTTTATTTGTTTGTGTCCTTTATTTCTTTTGGGCTATTATCTTTGAGTGGTGAGACAAAGTCCTACACCCGGACTTGATAGAAATTAAGATAGGATGGTGATATATTCGATGAGGCTTATAGGGAGTGAGTCCCGACTAAGTTGACTCGAGAATCCCGCTTAGTTGAGACCCTTTTGAAAATAGTTTGGTTGAACGAGTTTAGTCGTGAAAACTTTTACTACTTTCAATTAGAGTCCATGATACTAAGGACCATAGTTACCTTTAACCCCACTTTGGCCTTTATTAGGGCGTAGTGTGAGGCTATGAGGGAGTAAGTCCCAAAATAGTGCTACGCGATGCTACACTCAAATGAAGTTCTCTTGAGAATATTATTAACCCCCAAGTTAGTTGGGAAGTTGATAATATCCGAAAGATGGGCTAATGATTTTGAGTCCCTTTAGAACCTTGTTCTACAGGTACAAACCACCTTTAGTCCACAACCTTTAGGAATGGGTATACCCTTTGGCTCCATGCTCGTTGCAAAACCTAGGGTCCCCCTTGTTTGTTTATCTTTGTGTGTCCTTATGTGCTTACTTGTATTTGCTGCATTCATATGGCATCATACTACATTAGGTTTCATGGAATTCCTAGTTTATTTATAAACATTATAGAAACCAACATGGATTACAAAAGAAAATATTTTCAAATATCCTTTTAAGAGTCTTAACTTGGATGACCTAAGGAAGTAGGAGTTCAGATTGAAGAAAACTCAAAGGACAAATACAAGACGCTCCCTTACCACGGAGGATCCTTAGAAGTTCAAAAGACTCTCATCCAAGTAAACAAGGGATTTCCCCTTACCTCCAACAAGAACAAAGGAAGAGATGGAGGATTTATTTTCCTCTATCAAACTAAATCTTTAGATGTCGATCATCAACAAAACTTATATTCAAGAAGATCCAAGTGGAGGAACAAATCAACAAGCGCATTGAAGGACTTCCTTAGGACTTTCTTAGCTTTTATTTAGCTATTAAGTAAGGACTCTTATCAGGATGTTTCCCTCTAATCCATTATCAAAAATAACAAATGAATTTTTATGGTATTCTGTAACGTTTATAAAAACTTGAGTTCCATGAAACCTTTCATTTTTCTGCATTCTGCATTCCTGCATTTAGCATTTTAGCATATGCATGTGTCTCTCGGCTGCATCCTCATCCGGTCTTCTGTCTTTGTCTACTAGCTGACATCTCGACCATCTGATCAAGCTCGAAGTATTATTGAAGGATTAGCAAAGAGAACGAAAGATATGGATCGCATGACTAGCTTCAAAGTAAGGCCTGATTTGACATTCGGCTATTCCTCCGACGACTTTGTGCAACAAGTGGATGTTCCTATGCAACTTCAACCTCTGCAAGACAACCTGTTTGTTGACCCCCTACTGAGAAAGGAGTGGATGATCCTAGACTCATAGCAATGGAGAAAGAACTTCGTGGTTTCCAAGAACAAGTGAAGATGATGAGAGGAGCTACCGCATCAGGTCTTGGTGCTCATGAACTATGTTTAGTTCCAGGTGTAGTTATTCCTCTAAAGTTTAAGATGCCTGTCTTCGAAGTTTACAAGGGTATCAGCTGTCCAAAATACCACCTGGCAATGTTTTGTCGAAAGATGACTGCTTATATTGACAACGACAAGCTGATGATTCACTGCTTTCAAGAAAGTTTATGTGGGACATCCTTGATGTGGTACATGAAGCTGCAAAGTAACCACATTCAGTCTTGGGAAGACTTAGCTGTTGCTTTTGTGAAGCAATACCATCACAATTTGGGTATAACCCCAGACAATAAAAATGACAATGGACCTTCCAGAGAATACATAGCTCCGGTACCCCATCCCCATCACCAGTATGCAATGCCCGCTCAACGTGAACAACAACCACCTCCTAAGCAGAAGTTGGCTTCTCCAGATCAACCACAGAATCGGCGATTTCGGAGAAGGTATCAGAGGATGCCTCTGGATACTCCAAGAGAGGGAATTCAACGGTTTGATCCCATCCCTGTGAAGTATGCTGGTCTGTTTCCAGTTTTGATTCAGAAAGGTCACATCCAGACAAGAGCTCCACCTAAAGTACCTGAGAAACTTCCGTACTGGTACAAAGCTGACAAATTTTGCCCATATCATCAAGGTGCTCCTGGCCACGACATTGAGAGTTGCTATGGTTTGAAGGCAGACGTTCAAGAATTGGTAAAGGACGGAGTCTTATCCTTCGGAGATCCTAATCCTGACCTCAACATGGCTCATCCACCGAGGCCATGATCCAAGGTTATCAGAAGACTACAGATCTCCATTTCAAGACGTAATAAAGAAGGGCTTGTCCGACTTTTCACTTAATCTTGCTTTCTATGTTTCTTTGATTAAAAGTATTTTTGGCATGTAAGAACTTGTTATTTTGAATAAGTAATGCAATAAGTGTTTGTCTTGAAGAAATCCATTCGTTTTCACTCAAATTGTTTTCAAAATTATTTATAATGCCGACTATACCTAATTCTCTCACTTTGGTGAATGATTGGAAGGAGGATGATGAAGTAAAACGCAAGATCTCCCTCGTGGTATGCTTTCGAATAAAACCTACTAATGATGTGAGGCATTGTTTCAAACCTCCTAAACACCAAAGACATAAGGAAGTTAAATCCTTTTTAACCCTTTCCAACCTCATTTTTAAACCTGGGGCAGGAAATTTTCAGTCAGCTCGATTGAACACTTAAGACCTTTCAAAATAGTGAACATCTTTCAAAATGGGTGGGTGCAAATATACTTTGACCCTTATTTCCTTTATTTCACAAACCTTGAACTAAGCCCTGATACAACCTTTAAAGTCCTAATTGAGGTAGGGTTTACCTCGAAAGCATACTGAGCGAGATAACGTTTCCTGACTCCTACGAGCTATGCTCAATTTAATGATTGGCTTTATAAAATAATTTCATACCCTAACTAATGATTTCGGCCACAAGTTATCGTAATATCTCTTTTCAAAACTTCAAGACAAACGTGGGTTGCATTAACAGTTTCAAAATTAACATTTCGGACTTGTTAACTTTGCTCGACATCTTAGAAAGATTACATACAAACATCATTGTTGAAGTTTGAAAACTCTGCTAAGCCTGGGGCAAGTTATTTCCAAGTGGTTTGTTCTGTGCAAGTATGACTTATTGAAGAGCTATTTTTGAAGACTCATTAATAATACCGTCAATCAGGGCCAGTTACGTCGAGATTCAAGGAATCTCTCCAGGAGTTTGAAAATTTTGGGACGCAATATTTTCTGTAAAATCCTCTTAGGACGAGTTCTTCTCATAACCAGTTGACTTGGGGCATCTGAGGAAGGAAGATTATTTTATCCATTCACAACAATTATTATTCAAATGGCGACTATTATGCAGCTCATCAAGACAAACGACTTTGTTGCTACAACATTCTTCAGATCTCCGATGAATTTTTATTTCTGGCGGTCATGACATTTCTCCAATGAAGCTTTTCGATGTAAGAATTCCCAGTGGTTTACTCAAACTTCACTTCCCCAATGAAGTAGATGACACTTTTAATCCTCGGAGATTTGCTTCACCAACTTCACATTCCCAATGAAGTGGACGTGTCCTACTGCTTAAAGGACCTTCTACGACGTCGATCTTCTCTAGCATGAGTCTCTCCAGTAAAGCAGATATTTATTTTATCCATGAAGTTTCTACAGTTATGAGTTTGATCCACCCCTAGCGGATCTTTATCCTCATCTTCAACAGGATAATCTTTCAGACTTATCAAGAGGTTACATCCCAAATAGATTGATCTCTATTTCCCAAAAGAGAAGATTTGGAACCCTGAAGCAGGAGTGTGATCCCATATTTGGTTCTCTGTTTATCCCCAGTGGTACTTCTATCTTCGAAGATTGGTCGAGATGTTTATCCCGAGATGTTTATTTCATCTTCAGTCGCCTCTTTCTGTTTGTTTTGTCAGCCTAAGCATACGCATAACATACAAGTAGACAACATGGCATGTGCATTTGTTTGCATTCTTTGTGTTCATTTTATTATGTCGCCTTGGCTGTAGTTATCCCTAGGTGCTTGGGTGTGTCTTATCCCTCCAATTAGATTTGTCAGCCCTAGGCAGAAAAAGCATAATATTTCTGTTTCCCCATGAACATTGATCCTCGTGGAAGACGGTTGTTTCAGCATATCCCATTTGAGTTCATACCTCAATGGTCGAGTCTTTCTTAACAGTTTCTCTTAAGATATTTCCTGAATTGAACTTCGATCCTTGGCAATCACATTGTGGACATCTCCAACTTTTGAGTTTGGATTAAGTGTGCATTTATTTTGCACTCAGTTCCCCAGGAAGGATCTGTATTAAGGTGCATTTCTCCAATAGTGTTATCAGAACTTCTCAACAATGTACATCTGAATTGCAAGCAGCTCTTTATTCGAGCAACTCATTTCAATCAGGTTTTTATCTCCACAAGACAGTTTGTCCATCCCCAGTGATTATCAACTTGGTAAATGGAAAAGCTTACATATATTTCTCTTTATTTGAGAATTCACACTTTTTACAACTACGATAAGGATGCTCCTCAGGAATGACTTCCCCAGTGAGTCTCATCACACAAGTTTACTTCCGTCAGCGACATCTCCCCGAAGAAGTCGAAGAAGTTTATCGCAATAGTCTCTCTTTATCTGAGAAGACATACATTATAATTCAATTGGCTCACATTTTTCTAAAGATCCCCAATGAAGTTTTACAATCTCAATTACATTTACAATACATTATGGCTCACAGTCAAGAAGTTCAACTACAGTCTACAACGACATCTACAGTCTACAACGACATCTACAGTCTACAACGACGTCTACAGTCTACAACGACATCTACAGTCTACAACGACAATCATTCAAACTGTTAGAACACAGATTGGTTCTTAATAATATCTCTTTGTTTTGATGATAACTATTGGGAAATTTTGTATTTAAGAATTATATACTCTAAAATTTGCTTGAGAGTTTTACTGCAGATTGTAATAAAATTAACACTCCAGAAGCAAATCTGAATTGTATACTAGAAATTATCTAGACTCTGAAGCGCCAGATGTACTCATTAGAAGACTCTGATTGCTGCTAACAGAAGATCCTGAGCGTAGCCTCCAGAAGGATCTGAAGCAAGAAGCTCCAGAAGATTCTGAAGCAGAAGCCCAGAAGAATCTGAAGCAAGAAGATGCATCTGAAGCAAAGAAGAATATTGTATCAAGAGTTTTTCAAAGCATAGTTTCTACAGAAGATTCTGAAAGTACTAAAGCTTCTAGTACTGAAGTTCTGTGTCAAATATGCTCTGATGATTAACACACTGAAAGCACACATGCTGCAGAAGACTCTGATACAGCAAAGTTCTGAACATCATTAGAAGACTCTGACTCAATCAGATTCTGATGAACTTGCTGAAAACTGAAGAAGAAATATTCAAAGATTATATCCGTTGGAGTAAATCAAACATCTCTTTCCTCATTTGTGCTAGACACAAGAACACAGACAAAAAAGATTTTTCTGTGCTTTCTACTTCTAGGAAAGGTCACTTGATGTGAAGACAAAAAGGCTCAGACCTTTTTGGGACACTCTTCTCAACGTTCAGCTCTCCTTGGATCAGCTGCCTATAAAAGGAAGACTCCACCAAATTCTTCAGTTAGACATTTTGCTGAAAAGAAATTATAACATTCAAGCTCTCATACTTTCATATTCATTCTTAGAATTATTTGTACTTAATCTTAAGAGAAATATCACTGTTGTGATAAAAGCTTTTTAGAAGCATTCATACTCTTGTATTAGATTTACATTGATTGTAAAGGTTTTCCTTAAGAGGATTCAGTTGGAATCAGTAGCTCTTGAGAAGACTAAGAACAGTTGTTCTTAGGTGTTACTATTGTAATCTGTTTGATTAAATAGTGGATTAAGTCCTTTTTGAGAAAGGCAAATCACTCTAGGAAGGGTGGACTGGAGTAGTTGAGTTCAATGAACCAGGATAAAAATAATTGTGTGTTTAATTCTAAGTTTTAATCTTTCATACTTATTCAACCCCCCTTCTAAGTATTATCTCACCTTCAGTTGGCATCAGAGCTCCGGTTCTGTGTGTGCTACCACTTAACAGTGACTGTAAAGATCCAGAGAGAAATACTTTGATATATATTTATTTGTTACAATGGCTGATAATACAATATCCAACATTAACAATAAATATGAAGAAAGGGACAGGATCAGCACCAAACCCCCAATGTTTGATGGGGAGAAATTTGATTACTAGAAAGACAGAATTGAGAGTTTTTTCCTAGGATATGATACTGATCTATGGGATCTAGTCATAGATGGATATGTCCATCTCACAGATGGGAATGGCAAGAAGATAGACAGAAAATCTATGACAGATGCTCAGAAGAAAGATTTTAGAAATCATCACAAGGCCAGAACTATATTATTGAATGCAATTTCTCATACTGAGTATGAAAAAAATTACAAACAGGGAAACTGCTTTTGATATGTTTGAATCCTTAAAAATGACTCATGAGGGAAACTCTCAAGTCAAGGAGACAAAAGCTCTGGCTCTGATCCAGAAGTATGAGGCCTTCAAGATGGAAGACTCTGAATCTGTTGAAGCCATGTTCTCTAGATTTCAGATCCTCACAGCTGGCTAAAGGTTCTGGACAAGGGATACTCTACATCAGATCATGTAAAGAAAATCATCAGAAGTCTACCTACCAGATGGAGACCAATGGTGACTGCCTTGAAGATGGCTAATGATCTGAATAAAATCTCTTTAGAAGAACTCATCAGCTCACTGAGGAGCCATGAAATTGAGCTTGAGGAAGATGAACCTCAGAAGAAAGAAAAAGGTAAATCTGTTGCCTTAAAATCTAACAAATCTGCTAAAGCTTTGCAGGTTATTGAAGAAAGCTCTGAAGAATCTTCTTCTGAAGAAGAAGATGAATTATCCATGTTGTCCAGAAGGATCAACAGACTCTGGAAGCACAAGGGAAAGAAGTTCAACAACTTCAGAAGATCTGATCACAGAAAGGAATCTTCTGGGCACAGAAGATCTGGCAAGAAAGAAGTTGTATGCTATGAGTGCAAAGAACCTGGGCATTACAAGAATGATTGCCCCAAACTTCAAAAAGAAAAACCCAAGAAGAAGTTTAACAAAAAGAAGAAGGTTCTGATGGCAACATGGGATGACTCAGATGAATCTAAATCATCTTCTGAATCAGAAGAAGAATGTGCTAATGTTGCACTGATGGCCAGCACAGAAGATCAAGAGGAAGGAACCTCAGGATATGAATCAGATTCTGAATCTGATGATGACGCTGAAGAGGTAATGACTAAACTTACCAAAGAAGAACTTATAAAAGTTTTAACAGAAGTTCTTAAAAGTTATAACAATATCAAACTCAAATACAAGAAGTTGAAAAGTAATCTTGAATCTGAGATTGATCTTCTGAAGACAGAACTTGTTGAGCAAAAAGAAATTAATCTGAAAATCAAAAATGACTTTGAAATAACTCAACAAGAATCTGAATCTGAGACTAAGTCATGTGAAAACATTTTAGAAAAATATGACTCTAGCTTTCAGAGATTCCTTACTAAGAGCATAGACAGAAGCAAGATGGCTTCTATGATCTATGGTGTTAGTGGGAACAACAGAAGAGGTATTGGATATGAATCTTCATCTGGAAGTAATCCAAAATCTGTTGACAAACTTTTCATCAAGAAGACACCTCTGTATTCTCAATTTAAATTTGGTCACTTAAATGACATTAAACACACAAGCTCTGAGAAGAATACTTATGTGTTTAAACCCAAGGCAAGTCAGAATAAACATTATGTTGAAAAACAGAAGTTTAGACAAACCTACAACCAACTAACCCCAAAGGACCCAAGAAGATATGGGTACCTAAAAACAAAATAATTCCTGTTGCAGATGTTCTTAGCAGCAAGGTCAGGACGCCAATCATGGTACCTAGACTCTGGATGCTCACGACACATGACAGGAGAAAAGTCTATGTTCCAAAGCCTGGAACTTAGATCTGGAGGTGATGTGAAGTTTGGAGGAAACCAGAAGGGCAAGATCATTGGATCTGGCACTATTGGAAATGGTAAACTTCCCTCTATTACTAATGTTTTACTTGTTGAAGGGCTAAAGCATAACTTATTGTCCATAAGTCAATTAAGTGACAATGGTTATGATATCACCTTTAATCAAAAATGTTGTAAAGCTATTAGTCAAAAGGATGGCTCTATCCTATTTAGTGGTAAGAGGAAAAACAACATTTATAAAATAAATCTTTCAGAACTCAAAGTTCAAAATGTTAAATGCCTCTTGTCTGTTAATGAAGAGCAATGGGTCTGGCACAGAAGATTGGGCCATATTAATATGAGACGTATATCTCAAATTAATAAACTTAATCTTGTCAGAGGACTCCCTAATCTGAAGTTCACTTCAGATGCTCTTTGTGAAGCATGCCAAAAAGGGAAGTTTTCAAAAACATCTTTTAAATCAAAAAATGTTGTTTCTACTTCCAAACCACTAGAACTACTTCATATTGATCTGTTTGGACCAGTGAAAACTGCATCCATCAGAGGCAAGAAGTATGGATTAGTCATTGTTGATGACTATAGTAGATGGACATGAGTAAAGTTCTTAAAACACAAGGATGAGTCACATTCTGTGTTCTTTGACTTCTGCAAGCAAGTCCAGAATGAAAAGGATTTCAAAATTATAAAAGTCAGAAGTGATCATGGTGGTGAATTTGAAAATAAATATTTTGAAAAATATTTTTCTGAAAATGGCATTGCTCATGATTTTTCCTGTCCTAGAACTCCACAACAAAATGGGGTTGTAGAGAGGAAAAACAGAACTCTGCAAGAAATGGCCAGAACCATGATCAATGAGACAAATCTGGCAAAACACTTTTGGGCAGAAGTAATCAACACAGCCTGTTACATTCAGAACAGAGTGTCTGTAAGACCTCTTCTGAAGAAGACTCCTTATGAACTGTGGAAGAACAAAAAGCCCAACATTTCATATTTTCATCCTTTTGGATGTATTTGCTATATGTTAAACACTAAGGAAAATCTGAACAAGTTTGATTCCAAAGCACAGAAGTGTTTCATGCTTGGATATTCTGAACGCTCTAAAGGCTACAGAATATACAACATTGAGACACAGATTGTGGAAGAATTCATTCATGTCAGATTTGATGATAAGCTTGGCTCTGAAAAGCCAAAGCAGTTTAATAACTCTGCAGATAGGGAAGTAGTCTTCATTGACTCTGAAGTTCCAGAAGCAGACAAAATTCAAGTGAAGGAACCAGAAGCAACGCCAGATGTTATTCCTTTAACCTCTCAGATGAATAATCTAAACATTTCTGAAGAATTAACTATTAGAGGATCATCATCCAGAATTAAAGCTTCACATCCAGAGGATGTTATTATTGGAAAGAAAGATGATCCCATCAGAACAAGATCCTTTCTAAGATTATCTGAAGCATCACTATTTGGACTAGTGTCAGAAATTGAACCATCTTCTGTAGATGAAGCTCTACAAGACAATGATTGGATTATTTCCATGCAAGAAGAGCTAAATCAATTCACCAGAAATGATGTATGGGATCTAGTTCAAAGACCTCAAGGATTCAATATAATTGGTACAAAATGGGTCTTCAGAAATAAGCTAAATGAGAAAGGAGAAGTTGAAAGGAATAAGGCAAGGCTGGTTGCTCAAGGGTACAGTCAGCAAGAAGGTATTGATTACACTGAGACATATGCTCCAGTGGCAAGGTTAGAATATATACGCCTTCTTATTTCATTTGCTGCACAAAATAACATCACTCTGTATCAGATGGATGTTAAAAGTGCCTTTCTTAATGGTATTATAGAAGAAGAAGTTTATGTCCACCAACCTCCTAGTTTTGAAAATGAAAAATTTCCAGATCATGTTTTCAAATTAAATAAATCTCTATATGGTTTAAAACAAGCTCCCAGAGCTTAGTATGAGAGATTGAGCAACAAATATTATGCTTGGAAAGGAGTTTGCTACATGTATGCAGGCAGAATTTGAAATGAGCATGATGGGAGAACTCAGATTCTTTCTAGGAATCCAAGTCAATCAAACTCCAGAGTGCACTTATATACATCATACAAAATATGTTAAAGAACTTCTGAAGAAATTTAACATGTCTGATAGTAAGCTGGCAAAGACTCCAATGCATCCTACTAGCTCACTTGGCAAGGAAGAGGTAAGTAAGAAAGTAGACCAGAAGCTCTACAGAGGTATGATTGGTGTTGCACCCCAAAATTTGATCAACATTTCAAGAGGTATGAGTACCAATCAAGACTAGGAAGCTAGCCAAGAAGGTTATTCAAGTGTTCAAAGGTTGATATCTTTGTCAGAGAAGTTAAGAGATCCTCAGGAAGATTGGTTGAAACCAAGGTTGTGTGCCTCCTAACTTGAGAGTTGTGGGAGCTCCTCAGATGATTCTGAGGCTATGAGGATGGACTTGAAGCCATGAGAGAGCTCATGGGATGTCGTGAAAGCCATCATGAAGCCTAGAGAGACCATTGTGCAAGAATAAGAAGACTCAGCCATGAGTGGTATAAGTAGGGTTTGACTGGGTCAACCCTAAGTCAACTGATGATTTGAAAGAGGTTGAGACCTAATTCAAGAGCCATGTGATCATGGATTGATGCATTGAGATGCTATAAGGATGATTCCCAGGTCAACTCATCATGATTGAGGAGTTTGAGAAGTTTCAAGCTAGGGTTTCTAAGGCTTGACAGTGTAAAATCCCCTAGTTTGATCCCTATCTTCAAGGCAGGTTAGCTCAAGATGTGATTGTCATCTAATCTTACCCCCAACATGAATGTTGTAGAGCTTGTTCTTAGATTTAATTTGAGTACTAGAAGTCCTTGATAGGATTTTTAGAGCTCAAGTTATGACTTTGACAAGTTACAGGTCATCTGAGGTATGTGAATCTGGGTCCTTGAAAGTCACCCAACTTGCATCCAACTTTTGCCCAAGATGGATGATTCCTATGAACTTTTGGTCAACATGAATGTTGTTCCTCATATTCTTAGATTTCTATAGAGTACTAGAAGTCCTTGATAGGATTTGTAGAACTCAAGTTATGGCTTTGACAAGTCAAGGGCATTTTGGTCATTTGGAGATTATAGGTCATTTCAAGCATAAGGCCATAACTCCTATTTCCAAGTTTCAAATGGAAAAATCTTCAACATCAAACTTGCTTATAATGATGTTTTAAGGCTATTAGGGAGGTCATGAGGTGTTGAAAAGGCTTGTAGCAAAAAGTGATAAAAATGACCTAAAATGGAGGCATAAGTTAAATAAGTTGAAGTTGGAAATTGAAACTTCCAAGTTACACATCCAAACCATGGCATATAATAGGTCATTTTGACTCTAAAAAGCATTTTAGAAACAATGGTTCAGCCACTTTTTTGATTTGAGGCCTAAATCATGGGGTTGCTTTGGAAAATGGTTACTTGCATATTAAGGAACAAATGCAAAACTCAAGGAAAGGCAATGGACAAGCTAGCTAAGTGTTTTAACACATCCTACATCTCATCTAAGGAGAATTTCAGGTCAAGGCAAGTTGCTGCAAGAGGCTTGGCATGAGATGATACATGAGATGGATGAATTCAAAAACTCATGACATGAGAATCCCAATTTCTCATTGGATGATTCCAGATGGTTCTATAGAGGTCCAATGCAGTCTATATATGGATTAGAACTTGCTCAGATGCAAGGTTGGTGAGAGATTGGAGAGGAGAGTGAGATAGCCATTTCAATTGCTTCCATTGCAAGTTGAAATCAAATTCTACATTCTGATTCATTTCCTTTTCTTTTTTCTATCCAAACACATTCCATTGATCACACTGAAGCTGTGCATACCAAATTGAGAGCAAAACCATGAAGAATTGAAGAGATAGCACTTGGATTTTGAAGGTTGCAAGTCACCATCGGGTTTGGAGATTCAAGCTTTCTTGGTCCAATCTTTTGCTACAGAAGCTTTATCGTCATTCAAGGATCGATTCTGAAGAGTTTGAGAGCTTGAAGTGGAGGATTACCCTATCTGGTGTTCAAGATTTGACAGGTTAGTAAACTTTCTTCTACACCATGATTTAAGCATAATTAGGGAGAATTGTTAGGTTAGAACAATTAGAGACAATTAGGTGTTGGATTCTGGGAAGTTTGGGATCAATTGGTGAGGTTTCAGTTGTTGACACAATTTTTGTTTGGACCAAGAACATGAGATATAGTGAGCTATAGCATGGGTTTGATATCAAGAATTAACCAGGGTGAGGTGGTGATCATTCTGAGGTAATTAATTTCAAGAATTGTTGAAGTTGATGTCTGAGCTTATTTTTGATCTTGGATCGGGTTTGGAGATTTAGGGCACTTCAATTGATTTTGAGGCCATGGTTGTGATCAACATGGAATTTATAATGGATTAGGGTTTTGAATCTTAATTTTTCATGGATAATTGAGGTGATACGAGTTGGGTGAAGATTCACTATGGAGCTCTGTTTCCATGGCTTCCTCACTTTGAACCCTAACTGGAGGAAGAAGATGAGGAGATGGTCGTTGGATGAGGCGAAGACCCATTGACTGAGGGGAGATCCCACGGCTGAGATTTAATTTCGCTTGAAGAGGGAATTCTGAGGATGACCAAAACGAAGCGTTTCATTTAAATGAGATATTGGGCTCAATTGCTAACCACACCCCACTCTCGTGGCCCATTGGATAATGAACTGTATTTTGTTACTTATTGCACCGCGCGTTTTCCATTTTATTTATGTTTTCTGAAATGATTTTCTGATGAAAACTGGGCCTAGCGCGCCTTACTAGTTGTACCCCCATTTTGAGGCCACCTGGATATTGTATTGAATATAGTTGCTATTCACACCAATGTTTTTCTATTTTAATTTCTTTTTCTCCATTTTTCTTTAATCTTTGAAAAATCATATTAAATGGAAAATTAATGATTTTTACATGGGGATTTTTTCTCCCATTTCATGTTGATGTCTAGAAAATTATAAAATTAAAATATTTGCATTTCATGCATTTTTAATATTTTTTGTGTATTTTCTATTTTAATAGCTTTTTAATTCCTTTTATGTTGATGCATAGATTTGTAGAATTTTGTTTAGCTAGTTCCCTTTGAATTTTTAGGCCATTCTTTTTAGGATAGTTAAAGTAGGACTTTAGCTCCCCTCTGGATTTATTCCATAATTTTGTGATTAATGTTTGAGTAGTTTTGATTATATGACTTTAGGTTGTATAGAATTAGGTCAATCCTTAACATAGGTCCACAATAACACTAGAATTTTGGGTTTCTAGGTCAAGTTAGATTATTGGGACATATAGGGTATTAAGGGTAGGTATATAGGATCCCCTAGAAATTATATTAGATTTTAATATAATAGTATGCTATTTTTAATTGATTTTTGTAGTTGATGATTGTTTGTGTTGCCCTTGTGGGCTTGTATTTTGTTTGCTTTGCTTTGTGGGCTTGATGGGCTTGGTCTTGCTTTGAGGAGCATGGAGGAGCTTGAGAGCTTGAGGTCTTGTTTGTTTTGTTGTTGTTTTAGGGTTAGGGATTAGGAAGAGCTTAGACTTAGTTAAATTCTTTCTCAAACATGGATGGTATACTCCACCTCCATTCTTCCCCATGATTCAAGGTCCTTCCATGGTATTCACCTCCCTCCTTTGGAGGGATAAGTGATGATACCTAGGAAGTAGAACCTTTGAGGGAACCATTCCTTTGATGTTAAACCCTTATAGGTCACCTTTGGTGGTCAATGAGCAGTTTAATATCCTAGCTTATCCAGTTAAGTGATCTCTTCTGGTTTGAGTATCTTGGGAGATGTTGGACTTGAGTGTGAAGATGAAGACTTCATTGAAGAGTATGGAAGAGGATGATTCCTTGAGCATAGCCATTGTAGATGAAGCTTGAAGGGCAAGAAGAGCAAGTTGATACTTGAAGATCCAGTGAAGACTGAATGAAAAGCTGAGGCTTGAGAAAGGTTGAAGTTGACATTTCCAGATGATTGAGGATTACTATGAGTAGCTAAGGCTTAAAGACCAAAGGAAGTTGATACTTACTTTGGAACTTGAAGATCCTGAAGGAATCAAGTTGATACTTGTGGTGAAAGTGAAGCCTGATGGTGGAACTGATTAAGAGAAGCTGAAGCTTGAAGAAGAAGATAAGTTGAGACTTATGTTGAAGGGTTGAAACCTGGAGAAGCAAATTGATATTTGTCAAGAGTGATGGAAGTCTGAAGACTGAGTTGCTGTTAGAAGAGCTGAAGCTTGGAGTTGAGAGAGGAGTTGATCTGCTTTCTTGTTTGTTTCTTTTCTGTATTGATGTGCCTTGTTTGACTTGCATGATGCATTAGAATAAGTTCATATCTAGACTTTAATCTAGGAGCATGATTGCACTAGAGGTTGAGTTGCTCCCTCTGCTTGTATTGTTACTGTATGGCTTTGCTTGCGGGTATTCGGTAGAGCCCAGCTCCCTTGCCCATGTGGTTTGCTTGCCTGATGGCATTTTATTTCATTTCTTCTGTATGATTACAGTTACTGTATCTTTTTTGATAGCATGTTGTTATTTCTTCAGTATGATTACTGTTATTCATTATGGCTTGAGGTTGAGATGAGCTTGTGGAGGCTGATGCCCCACACACATTTCCTCCCTCACTTGCATTGCATGCATTTTACAGTCGTTTACTGTATACTGTTTAAGCTGATGCTTTATCTGTTTCTGTGTATCATTGACATGATCCCCTAGGACTCTCATTTCCTTTGATAAGGAAGTGATGATAGAACTTTAGGTTGAAACCTATGCATGATAACTTCTAGGAGTTCCCTGTTCAAAGCTCGACCATAGGATGAATCCTTGGCATGATAACAGTAGGACTTGATAGTCTCCCTCCTAGTTGAGCCTGTTCTCTTCTCATCTCAAAACAGCTTAAGATACAGTAATCATGAATGATTTCTTTCGTACGTTACGAGCCTTAAGCTATCTGAGAAAGGATTGTGGGAGAGTTTCTTTTCCACAGTCTGGATGTTTAGTATGGCACCCTTTGGGTGACATGCGATGCATTCACTCTCAGGTCATAGTCTTTAGTGCGATTGAAATTGCAAACACATAAAAAAACACTTCTTTCGTAAAAGACAAAGAATAAGCCGTAGTGTCCCGAACTACGTAAGCTCTGATCTCTCATACCTGTTGAGAGTACGTAGGCACAATACTCATGTATTGGCGAGCCACCTTCCCCATAACCCGTCGTAGGTCGAACTACGTTGACTCTGATTTCTCGTTCTCTGATGAGAATACGTAGGCATAAAGTGCGACGCTTTGTCGAGTCATTTTCTTTTCTGTTTAAGCCAGCCTTGATAGGTAGATAGATAATCCAACTCGTCCAGTAAACACAACAAGCATGGATCCCGTCGAGTATGACGGACGTGAGGGGTGCTAATACCTTCCCCTTGCGTAACCGACTCCCGAACCCAGACAATGGTTGCGACGACCTTGTCTTACCCATTTCTCGTCAGGTTTTTCCGATCGTTTCCTTTCCCGTTCCGAGGGATAAATAATGAAAGGTGGCGACTCTTTTGTTGTGCCGGCACCTTATTTTCGCGAAAGCGACAGCTGGCGACTCTGCTGGGGATCGAACCCAGAGTCTCTGGTTCTCCGGTTCCCTATGCGAGTCAATCCTAGCGCTTGTATGATTACTTGTTGGGTTGTGTTTATTTATCGCATTTTATTTCCCGCACTTTATTTTTAGTATGATATGATTATCTGTGCTGTTGTGGGAGGGGAATTCTGATGAGTGAGAAGCCAGACCCAGGCTTGAGTGAACATAGCATTAGTTGTGGAAATTAGTGGGCGCGTGCTTGCTTTGCAGGCACTAGTGTCTCATGAAATCCACGCTCAGACGAGGTTCTCCCGGTTGGCTTCTCTTTCAACCCTTTGGGTTGAGACGGTTGCTGGTTTGGTGGATTGTCGACTCTGGGGACCGATCATTTGTGATTCAGCCGAGTGAGGCCGCTTCATGAGCTGGTGATGCCACACCTTCTGGGTATCGTATCACCCCTCTTGAATGTCTGTGACGCTGATGAACGCATAGGATGCCGAACCTGAGTCAGTTTAGGTCCATACCTGTGAGCAGGGTTGGGTTTATTGCAGGAAACTTTGACCTTCAGACCACCTGGTTTTCTTGATAGTGGATCAGTTTTGCTGGGATCTGAGGTTCTCATCTGCAGATATATGATTGTTCTTGATAGAGCAGGTTTTGATCAGAGGATCTTATCATCAGATGTGTATTTGTTCTTGACAGAGCAGGTTTATGACTAGGGTCTGAGGATCTCATTATCAGGTGTCTGTTCTTGATAGAACAGAGTTTTATTATCAGAGGTTTGTTCTTGATAGAGCAGAGTTTTGGTCATCAGTTGTTTGTTCTTGACAAAGCAGATTTATGATTGGGGTCTGAAGATCTCCTCAGCAGATGTATGTTTGTTCTTGACAGAGCAGATTTATGACTGGGGTCTGAAGATCTCATCAGCAGATGTATGTTTGTTCTTGACAGAGCAGATTTATGACTGGGGTCTGAAGATCTCATCAGAAGATGTATGTTTGTTCTTGACAAAGCAGATTTATGATTGGGGTCTGAAGATCTCATCAGCAGATGTATGTTTGTTCTTGATAGAACAAAGTTTTATTATCAGATGTTTGTTCTTGATAGAGCAGAGTTTTGGTCATGTATCAGAGGTCCTTATTATCAGTCATTTGTTCTTGACAGAGCAGAATTATGATCCTATGTATATGGCCCTATCAGATGGTTGTTCTTGACAGAGCAGATTTGTGGTCCGATACCGGGGTTCTCTTCTTATCAGTGGTTGTCCTTGATAGAGTAGCGTTATGGTTTTGTTGATACAGAATCTCCACAACACAGTTGCCTTGATCTCCTGCTGCATGATTGCATTTTGCATTATTTTGCATACTCATTTGCATTTCATTAACGTGTGTCTGTGTTGCAGGTACCGTTTTCCCCGATCCAGGATTTCTTGCCTCCTATTGTATTGTTATGGGCTCTATGAGGAAGACCGTAGCTTACAAGTTCCCTGCCCCTGATGTGGTTAAGCTGACTGGTTTGATAGCTTTAGCAGGTGATTCTGTGAGGGATGAGTTCAGAAAATCTTACGGCAAGTTGCTCAGTTTGGTTCGTAAACCTTCTGTGTTCGAGTTGAATGGGTTGCATGCTCTGCTGCAGTTTTACGACCCTCCGTTGAGATGTTTCACTTTCCAGGATTTCTTGCACCCACGCTGGAAGAATATGCTGATTTGCTAGGTGTACCTATCAAGAGGCAGATGCCTTTTGTTCATATGGACGCGGAGCCTGATCTGGCTGGTTTAGCTCCTTCACTTCATCTGGATGCCTCCGAGTTGGTGTTGACTAGTTGGAACAAGGCTCCCGGGTTCTCCTTGCAGTTTCTAGTGGGAAAGGCTCAGCAGTGCGCCAAAGACGGGTGTTGGGTCGCGTTCAATGCCATCCTCGCTCTGTGCATATATGGCATTATTCTGTTCCCCAACATGCCCGATTTTGTAGACTTCGACGCATTTCATATCTTCGCATCAGGGAATCCAGTCCCTACCTTGATAGGAGATGTCTACCATTCTATCCATTACAAAAACGAGAACAGGAGGGGCAAGAATGTCTCATGCTGTGTGCCCTTGCTTTACAAATGGCTTGATAGCCATCTTCCCAAGAAGGGTCATTTTGTCTCGTCTGCAGCCACAGCTGAGTGGTCCGAGCGTCTGATGAGCTTGTCTGAGAGGATATTGACTGGTTTGACAGAGATAGGTTGGGTACTGAGGTGATCTTCAGCTGCAGCGGGTTTCCAAATGTGCCTTTGATAGGCAGGAAGGATTGTATAAACTACAATCCGTCTTTGCTAGTCCGACAGTTTGCGTATGCTTTGAGAGCTCCGCCGAAGGATGAAGAGATACAGGAATCTCTGTACCTCACTGGTCTTCTAGAGGGGGATCTGTTATCCAAGCTTCAGCGCACCTGGAATGGTATCAGTAAGCGAGGAAAACCTTTGCTGGGAAGAAGCAACAATCAAGCCTACCCTCCGTATTTGACTTGGATTAGAGCCAGAGTAGGTGCTATAGGGATGCCGTTTCCTCATGCCAAGCCAGAAAGTCCTCCAATGATTGAAGAGCCTACTACTGTGCCCATTCAGCAGCATAATCAGGTGTTAGCTGAGCGAGATGAATTGAAGCAGGCGAATGAGGAACTGGAGAAAGAGTTGGCGCAGCTCCGAAGCGAGAGGAACGAAGCCGTTCATTCTTTCAAAAGGCAGACAGAGCTGGTGAACCAGCTGGGAACAGACCTGACTAAGCAGATAGCCGAGCGTAAGCACATGGGTCAAGACTTCAAAGCTGTCAACGACGTACTGGCTACGAAGAAGCAGCACTTGGACGAGGCATATCGGAGGATATCCAAGTTCAACCAACACTGGAAGGCTTCCCTGGCCAACAGGAAAGAGCGGGAGGATAAGCTGATGCTGCAGATCTCCAAGCTAGAAGCCCAGGTGAAGAACAGTGAGAAGAGGTTTGATGAAGAAACCGCTCGCAGATACGCCACCGAAGGAAAGCTTAACAGAGCTCTCGCTAACCTGAAGGAGCGCAAGCTGACGTTTGAGTCCAAGAAACGGAAGTTAGAATATTGCTTCGGCGAAGGAGCATGGGAAGGTTCGGTCGAAGGACTTCAGTATACCATTGTGCATAGGGAATTACTCGTCGAAGGGTTGCTCACTCTGCCTGATCATCCAGAAACGAAGGAGTTGTTAGAAGAGTATCGCGCCCGTGGCCGTACCTGACTATTTGTATTCCTTTTGTTTTGATCATTGTTTGTATGCTGACCATCACCAGGCTTGTTGGCTGAGGTCACGCTGTAGATTCACCTTGTACTCGCTGATGTTGTGTACTGCCTTGATAGGCTTTCTTTATATATGAGATGTTATTTCCATGATTGGACTTGGACTTCTTATTATTATCAGCACTGGCACTCAGGCACTAGGATCGGGGGAGATCTCCCTAATGCACAGACACACATTTTCATTTGCATGATGCATTTGCATAATGAGCACTTTGTTGTTTTTCCTAACCCTTTTGTGTTTCACATGTTGTCGCAGGTTGTCGCAGGTTGTCGCAGGTTGTTTCAGGTTGTTTCAGGTTGTTCCAGGTGGTTCCAGGATTGATCAGAGACCTATTCACCGCTACCCGACTAGAGCTAATCAAATCAGGATCATGGAGCAAGTGCAAACTGATGTTCAGGAACTCCGCGAGAGGATGGATCGCTTCATGGAGCTCATGCAAGCGGTCGCCAATGGCCAGGAGCAGCTCAGAACTTTGGTTCAGCCTTTGATTTCAAGGGTTGATAGCAACGGCGTACTCCACGGTGGGACCGTGCCTACTCCTCCACCAGTTGAAACTCCGCAGAATGGTGTCCCCGTGACCGGGGGAAACGGCAGTGCCAACGACAATGTGATGACCAACATCGGACTCAATATGACGGACGTCGGTAATGGGAGTCTGGGAGCTAATGTTAATATCGGGCTGGGCAACGGCAATGCAGGTGTCGGGAATCTGTTTGTACCTCAGCCATGGCTAGAGGATCGTCAGGACGATGTGTTCTCTCAAAGAGGTGCTGAAGGGGAGCTGAATGCTGAAGCACGACTTAGATTCAAAGCACTTGAAGACAAGATGAGAGATATCGAGAATCAGAATACTTTGGGCGTTGATATGTCCAAGCTGGGATTAATGTCGCTACTGCGAAAATCGGCGCCGGCTGACAGAAGAGTCGCCACCGTGCGTTATTTATCCCAACGGAGGGAAAGGAAACGCTCAAAGTAAACCTCGCAAAAAAGGGAAAGGTATGGTCATCGCAACCAAAACCTGGGTTCGGGAGTCGGTTACGCAAGGGGAAGGTATTAGCACCCCTCACGTCCGTCGTACTCGACGGGATCCACGCTTGGTGTTTATAAGGAAAAGGGTGTGTTTATCTATCTACGCTAATGGTCAGTCTGAAAAGAAAAGAAAAGGACAGGACTCGACAGAACATACGCTGTTCTGGGCCTACGTACTCCCTCGTGCAATGGGAAAGTCAGAGTCAACGTAGTTCGACTACCTACGTCTAGACGGGGGGAAGGTTGCTCGCCAGGACATCGCGTCCTGTGCCTACGTACTTCCACACGGCATGGAAGATCAGAGTAAACGTAGTTCGACTACGCACGACACAAGCTGTTCAAGTGTTTTTTTATGGGAAAATGCACCTTAACCAAGGGTTTTCACAGTCCAGGAGGACAAAAAGTTTTGATGTTTGTTCAAATCTTTTAACGGAAGAAATGAATTCACTTTTGTTTTATCCTTTATAAAGTGTTTTTCTGTTGTTTTGAGAAAGGAAAGAGACACCCTAAAACTATGGTTGAAAAGGGGAATCTACCTAATATTATCATGCCTGGTTACCCAACCTAATTTCTATCATAATTCCTCCGCAGCAGAGAAGTTAGAGCTCCTAAGGGATCATGGCAACAGAACTAAACAGCAGACAGGAATCACTGTAAAGTAAAGAAATGCTGGAAATATGCATGAATGCAACAACCAAACAAGCAAGGCACAAAGGCCACAAACCACAGAGGCAAGGGAGCTCAGCTCTACCAAATACCAGCAAGCAAAGCCACTCAATAACAATCAAGCAGAAGGAGGACCACCTCAACTTCTCATGCACACAAAGCCTACTTCTAAGATGCACCTATCTCAGAAATATCTAGATGAACCCCTAAGTCTAATGCAGCACAGCACCACACAAGTCAAACAACACACAGAGAAGGCTAACCAGCCTGGCAAACCCCTATCCAAAACTTAAGCCAAAACCCTGAGCACGACCCCTAAACAAAACCCTAATCAAACCCCTGAATAAAGCCCCTAAACAAAACCCTAATCAAATCTCTAAGCAAAGCCCTAAAGCAAAACCTTAATCAATACCCTAAGCAAAGCCCTAAACAAAACCTCACACAAGAGAAATCAATCCCAGTCTTCAAGCTTCAAGACAAGCTTACCAAAGAAAGGGAGCTAAGTAGGCAGACTCATAGTGTCTTCCTCAGGAAAGTACTAGGAGGCTCCTACTTAGGAATCATATCCCATGCGGCTCAACAATTGTGAACGGTTTGCATTCCTCCTCAGGAGAAACTAAACTCACATGAAGGCTCCAACATCATTGGATATTAGAGAAATCCTACATGAACTAAGGGAACTAAGTGAACAGACCCATAGTGCCTTCCTCAGGAAAATACTAGGGGGCTTCCACTTAGGAATCATATCCCATGTGGCTCAACAACTGTGATCGGTTTACATTCCTCCTCAGGAGAAACTAAACTCACATGAAGGCTCCGACATCATTGGATACTTGAGAAATCCTACATGAACTAAGGGAACTAAGTGAATAGACCCATAGTGCCCTCCTCAGGAAAGTGCTAGGGGGCTTCCACTTAGGAATCATATCCCATGTGGCTCAACAACTGTGATCGGTTTATATTCCTCCTCAGGAGAAACTAAACTCACATGAAGGCTCCAACATCATTGGATACTTGAGAAAGAGGTGAGAAGAAAGAATGAAAGACATCCATAGTGCCTTCCTCAGGAAAGTACTGTGAATTTCCCTCAAACTTCAGGGTCTCAAACCTCACAAACAGAGAGCAAGCTCCTAGACTAAGTCTTCGATCTATGCATCCTTGCAAGCTCCATCAAGACTTCATCCAGCCTCCACCTCCAAGAAGAAACCACAGGCCCTCAACCCAAAAGAAACTATCTCTAAACTTCAACCACAGTTGAACTTCAAAGTCAGAAGCCCTCAAGACTTCTCCTATTCTCAAGCTCAAGCCAAAAATAGAAAAACACTCTATAAAAATCTACCAAAAATCTAGGGGAAACCTACATGGCTCTATGATCCCAAGATCAAAACTCGAAGCCTAAGTCAACTTCTAAGGCTACTAAACAATCCCTAACATATGAATGGTCAGGGGTTAACCAGCAAGTTATGAGGTCTCTACTCTCTAACCCTAAAACAACATCAATCAATCTCTAAAAAATCCACAAAAATCCTATGGGGAGCATGAATCAGTCTAGTATAACATACTAAAAAACTAAAGCAAAAATCAATACCAAATGAGAGAACTAAAATCAACAAGGCAGACACATCACAAACCAATTATTCAATACCAATTAAAATACAAAAATGCAAATAAAAATGAAAATGCATGATCAATTCAATATTTTTGCACTATAAAATTCTAAATTGAATTAGGAACCTATGGAAAAAAGAAGGGAATTAATTGGATACTCCTACTATTTTTTATGAAATATTTTCTAACATGAATAAAACAAAGAAATATTAAAAAAGAAATAAAACAAGGGGGGGGGGGGCATTAGCAAAACGCCCTAGTTGTTTTTCCACATTGGGCTAAACATGGGGGGTGCGCCCAGCAATTGGGGCCTAAGCCCAATCCACATTCCAGCATTCTCACACTCAAGGGGGGGGGGGGGGGCAACGAGTAATGAGGGAGTGATCTAAGCAATTTCTGATAGGGCCTAGCCCGATCCAAACCCTAACCCAACTATTAGCCAACAAAACCAAACTCTCCTCTCACAAATCAGGCTACTGTTCATCACACCAAACCCTAGCTGCGTCGTTCATGCTTCTCTCTGAACTCCCCCCACGAACCTCTCTCCAACACTTTCTGAAACCCTCGAACCCTAATCAACCATTCATGAATTCAAACAACAGTCTCTCTCTAATCCTTAAACTGTTCATCTCAAACTATCCTAGATCAATCCCCATCAATTAAAACTAAACATCACATCTCAAAACGAGAAACCCTAATTCACCGAATAAACAACAATGGAGGCGAGAAGAAATGAAACCTGGGTGAAGCAACGGAGACGATGGAGTTTCTGGAGAGTTCTTCGCGGATGCTCGAAGATCAACAACCTTGATGATGTTTGAAGATGATCTGGAAAGTTTCTGGTGATGAAGCCTGGAAATGACGATGAACGCTACCATCAAGCTGAAGATCGTCGAATGTTTTATGTAGATCGCTTGAAGATTTTGAAGAAGTTCTGGAGAATCTTGATCGTGGATGAGTGTTCTTGAGGCGCGGTTGAAGAACACTGATGATTTTCTGGGGATTTCGGGAGATCTTGAATATTTTATGGAGATTTGATGAAGATTCGTATGAATCTTGATGATGATGACGAACGAATAACGATGAACACCAAGAACAATACGATAAAGCTGGAAGATCTTGATCAAATCTGGAGATTTCTGGAAAATGATGAATGTTCACGGTGAGAATGATGAAGATTGGTTGCAGTTGATGATCGGAGAAGAGGATGAATTTCTGAAATTTCCAGTTTCCGGCGAGGTTGGTTACGGCGGGGTGATTATTGATGGAGGTAGAAGATGAAGATTCAAAGGAGATTGGGTGAAATCTGGTGAAACCTGCAAATTCCGGCATCTGGCGGTGGTCCGGTGATGGTTGGGCGGTGGCCGGTGGGGCAGTCAACGGATTTGCATGGCCGGTGGTGTAATCCCGGTGAGGCTTGGTGAGGCGACAGGTGGCGAGGGAGGTTACTGCATGCTGGCCACGTGTGGGGGTGGCGTGGCGCAGAGAGAGAGTGAGTGGGTCAGGGTGAGGTGTCAGTGTGTGGGAGAGTCTGGAGTTATGAGGTGGGGCCTCTATGATGATACGCGTGGACGCCTATATATACGACACCTGGCATGGACAAAAAACAAAGAAAAACAGACTGAAATGGAATGGGCCTCCAAAAACTCCCTGAGCCCAAGAAAATGGCACTAATTGGACCAAAAACTCTGAATTTAAAAAAAAGATTAAACCCTAATTAAAAGCTAATCAAAGACTAACCTAATTAACTAGTAATTAAAACTACAATTAAATCTAAATGAAAATTAAACTATCCTAATTAATTCTAACCAACTCAATTAAAACCTAACTAATATTAAACTCTAATTAAACTAATTAAATCCTAATTAAATCTAAAAGATGATTAAAATCTAGTTAAACTCTATTAAACCAAAAAAAAGAATTAACATCTAATTAAAAAACAAACTCTAATCATTTCTATTAATCCTATAAACCAATGAAAAAAAAGACTATTAATTTCTATTATTTCCTATCTAAAAATAAAAACTCTAATGATTTTTATTTAACAATCTATTAAAATCCTATTTGAAACTAATAAAAGAAAAATCCATTATATTCTATAAAATTTTAAAACTGATTTACAACTATTAAAAATATATATAAAAAACTATTTAAATTCTAAAAAATCTATAAAACCTATTTAAAATTCTACAAACGGCTATTAAATCCTAAAAATGCAAACAAAGGCCAATAGCCAACACAAAGGAGAGCGCGAGACCAGATCGACGCAAAACAATAAATCCCGACACCAAGAAACTCAAAAATTACTGCATAAACTGAAAACACTCAGGAAGCGCGCGACTTCTCAAAATAACCTCCGATTACCCGAACCGGTCTGAGACGTCCTATGAGTGAAAACCAAACTGTAACCCTGACATCTTCTGTCTGTGTACAAATGTCATGCATCTGATATGCGAATACGAATTAACCCTGCCCCTATTCAAACGGCTTGGACCCGACTGGATGAAGAGCGAACGACCTTCAGATAATCGAGGTACGAGACGGTTGAATACCGATAAACCCTGAAATTTGCCAATCGCAAAAATAAATTGCGCACACCACTGCTTGGGGAGAATTAACCAGGGAACTGATTTTCGTTGCCACAGCGACAACTAAACACCTACCCATCAACCTGCTTATGAAATAATCTGATATTGTCCATAGACCATCCCATTCCGAAGAAGTGAGCATACACTGAACAGTGAGCAAAATTGTTGATCTCTCTTATCAACCTTTCGTATCCTGAAGAAACGAGCAAACGCTTAACCAAACGAGACAATGCTGATTTCACTCATCAACCTTTCGTTCGTACCTGAACGAGCGAACACTAAACGGCGGGAAAATGTTGATTTCACTTACCAACCTTCCGTTCACACCTGAACGAGCATCCACTAACCAGCGAGAAAATGTTGATTTCACTTACCAACCTTCCGTTCGTACCTGAACGAGCATCCACTAAACAGCGAGAAAATGTTGATTTCACTTACCAACCTTCCGTTCGTACCTGAACGAGCATCCACTAAACAGCGGGAAAATGTTGATTTCACTTACCAACCTTCCGTTCGTACCTGAAAGAGCATCCACTAAACAGCGAGAAAATGTTGATTTCACTTACCAACCTTCCGTTCGTACCTGAACGAGCATCCACTAAACAGCGGGAAAATGTTGATTTCACTTACCAACCTTCCGTTCGTACCTGAACGAGCATCCACTAAACAGCGGGAAAATGTTGATTTCACTTACCAACCTTCCGTTCGTACCTGAACGAGCATCCACTAAACAGCGGGAAAATGTTGATTTCACTTACCAACCTTCCGTTCGTACCTGAACGAGCATCCACTAAACAGCGGGAAAATGTTGATTTCACTTACCAACCTTCCGTTCGTACCTGAACGAGCATCCACTAAACAGCGGGAAAATGTTGATTTCACTTACCAACCTTACGTTCGTACCTGAACGAGCATCCACTAAACAACGGGAAAATGTTGATTTCACTTACCAACCTTCCGTTCGTACCTGAACGAGAATCCACTAAACAACGAGAAAATGTTGATATCTTTGTCAGAGAAGTTAAGAGATCCTCAGGAAGATTGGTTGAAACCAAGGTTGTGTGCCTCCTAACTTGAGAGTTATGGGAGCTCCTCAGATGATTCTGAGGCTATGAGGATGGACTTGAAGCCATGAGAGAGCTCATGGGATGTCGTGAAAGCCATCATGAAGCCTAGAGAGGCCATTGTGCAAGAATAAGAAGACTCAGCCATGAGTGGTATAAGTAGGGTTTGACTGGGTCAACCCTAAGTCAACTGATGATTTGAAAGAGGTTGAGACCTAATTCAAGAGCCATGTGATCATGGATTGATGCATTGAGATGCTATAAGGATGATTCCCAGGTCAACTCATCATGATTGAGGAGTTTGAGAAGTTTCAAGCTAGGGTTTCTAAGGCTTGACAGTGTAAAATCCCCTAGTTTGATCCCTATCTTCAAGGCAGGTTAGCTCAAGATGTGATTGTCATATCATCTTACCCTCAACATGAATGATGTAGAGCTTGTTCTTAGATTTAATTTGAGTACTAGAAGTCCTTGATAGGATTTGTAGAGCTCAAGTTATGACTTTGACAAGTTACAGGTCATCTGAGGTATGTGAATCTGGGTCCTTGAAAGTCACCCAACTTGCATCCAACTTTTGCCCAAGATGGATGATTCCTATGAACTTTTGGTCAACATGAATGTTGTTCCTAATATTCTTAGCTTTCTATAGAGTACTAGAAGTCCTTGATAGGATTTGTAGAACTCAAGTTATGGCTTTGACAAGTCAAGGGCATTTTTGTCATTTGAAGATTATAGGTCATTTCAAGCATAAGGCCATAACTCCTATTTCCAAGTTTCAAATGGAAAAATCTTCAACATCAAACCTTCTTATAATGATGTTTTAAGGCTAGTAAGGAGGTCATAAGGTGTTGAAAAGGCTTGTAGCAAAAAGTGATAAAAATGACCTAAAATGGAGGCATAAGTTAAATAAGTTGAAGTTGGAAATTGAAACTTCCAAGTTACACATCCAAACCATGGCATATAATAGGTCATTTTGACTCTAAAAAGCATTTTAGAAACAATGGTTCAGCCACGTTTTTGATTTGATGCCTAAATCATGGGGTTGCTTTGGAAAATGGTTACTTGCATATTAAGGAACAAATGCAAAACTCAAGGAAAGGCAATGTACAAGCTAGCTAAGTGTTTTAACACATCCTACATCTCATCTAAGGAGAATTTCAGTTCAAGGCAAGTTGCTGCAAGAGGCTTGGCATGAGATGATACATGAGATGGATGAATTCAAAAACTCATGACATGAGAATCCCAATTTCTCATTGGATGATTCCAGATGGTTCTAGAGAGGTCCAATGCAGTCTATATATGGATTAGAACTTGCTCAGATACAAGGTTGGTGAGATATTGGAGAGGGGAGTGAGATAGCCATTTCAATTGCTTCCATTGCAAGTTGAAATCAAATTCTACATTCTGATTCATTTCCTTTTCTTTTTTCTATCCAAACACATTCCATTGATCACACTGAAGTTGTGCATACCAAATTGAGAGAAAAACCATGAAGAATTGAAGAGATAGAACTTGGATTTTGAAGGTTGCAAGTCACCATCGGGTTTGGAGATTCAAGCTTTCTTGGTCCAATCTTTTGCAAACAGAAGCTTTATCATCATTCAAAGATCGATTTTGAAGAGTTTGAGAGCTTGAAGTGGAGGATTACCCTATCTGGTGTTCAAGATTTGACAGGATAGTAAACTTTCTTCTACACCATGATTTAAGCATAATTAGGGAGAATTGTTAGGTTAGAACGATTAGAGACAATTAGGTGTTGGATTCTGGGAAGTTTGGGATCAATTGGTGAGGTTTCAGTTAGTGACACCATTTTTGTTTGGACCAAGAACATGAGATATAGTGAGCTATAGCATGGGTTTGATATCAAGAAATAACCAGGGTGAGGTGGTGATCATTCTGAGGTAATTAATTTCAAGAATTGTTGAAGTTGATGTCTGAGCTTATTTTTGATCTTGGATCGGGTTTGGAGATTTAGGGCACTTAAATTAATTTTGAGGCCATGGTTGTGATCAGCATGGAATTTAGAATGGATTAGGGTTTTGAATCTTAATTTTTCATGGATAATTGAGGTGATACGAGTTGGGTGAAGATTCACTATGGAGCTCTGTTTCCATGGCTTCCTCACTTTGAACCCTAGCTGGAGGAAGAAGATGAGGAGATGACCGTTGGATGAGGCGAAGACCCATTGACTGAGGGGAGATCCCACGGCTGAGATTTAATTTCGCTTGAAGAGGGAATTCTGAGGATGACCAAAACGAAGCGTTTCATTTAAATGAGATATTGGGCTCAATTGCTAACCACACCCCACTCTCGTGGCCCATTGGATAATGAACTGTATTTTGTTACTTATTGCACCGCGCATTTTCCATTTTCTTTATGTTTTCTGAAATGATTTTCTGATGAAAACTGGGCCTAGCGCGCCTTACTAGTTGTACCCCCATTTTGAGCCCACCTGGATATTGTATTGAATATAGTTGTTATTCACACCAATGTTTTCCTATTTTAATTTCTTTTTCTCCATTTTTCTTTAATCTTTGAAAAATCATATTAAATGGAAAATTAATGATTTTTACATGGGGATTTTTTCTCCCATTTCATGTTGATGCCTAGAAAATTATAAAATCAAAATATTTGCATTTCATGCATTTTTAATATTTTTTGTGTATTTTATCTTTTAATAGCTTTTTAATTCCTTTTATGTTGATGCATAGATTTGTAGAATTTTGTTTAGCTAGTTCCCTTTGAATTTTTAGGCCATTCTTTTTAGGATAGTTAAAGTAGGACTTTAGCTCCGATCTGGATTTATTCCATAATTTTGTGATTAATGTTTGAGTAGTTTTGATTAGATGACTTTAGGTTGTATAGAATTAGGTCAATCCTTAACATAGGTCCACAATAACACTAGAATTTTGGGTTTCTAGGTCCAGTTAGATTATTGGGACATATAGGGTATTAAGGGTAGGTATATAGGATCCCCTAGAAATTATATTAGATTTTAATATAATAGTATGCTATTTTTAATTGATTTTTGTAGTTGATGATTGTTTGTGTTGCCCTTGTGGGCTTGTATTTTGTTTGCTTTGCTTTGTGGGCTTGATGGGCTTGGTCTTGCTTTGAGGAGCATGGAGGAGCTTGAGAGCTTGAGGTTTTGTTTGTTTTGTTGTTGTTTTAGGGTTAGGGATTAGGAAGAGCTTAGACTTAGTTAAATTCTTTCTCAAACATGGATGGTATACTCCACCTCCATTCTTCCCCATGATTCAAGGTCCTTCCATGGTATTCACCTCCCTCCTTTGGAGGGATAAGTGATGGTACCTAGGAAGTAGAACCTTTGAGGGAACCATTCCTTTGATGTTAAACCCTTATAGGTCACCTTTGGTGGTCAATGAGCAGTTTAATATCCTAGCTTATCCAGTTAAGTGATCTCTTCTGGTTTGAGTATCTTGGGAGATGCTGGACTTGAGTGTGAAGATGAAGAATTCATTGAAGAGTATGGAAGAGGATGATTCCTTGAGCATAGCCATTGTAGATGAAGCTTGAAGGGCAAGAAGAGCAAGTTGATACTTGAAGATCCAGTGAAGACTGAATGAAAAGCTGAGGCTTGAAAAAGGTTGAAGTTGACATTTCCAGATGATTGAGGATTACTATGAGTAGCTGAGACTTAAAGACCAAAGGAAGTTGATACTTACTTTGGAACTTGAAGATCCTGAAGGAATCAAGTTGATACTTGTGGTGAAAGTGAAGCCTGATGGTGGAACTGATTAAGAGAAGCTGAAGCTTGAAGAAGAAGATAAGTTGAGACTTATGTTGAAGGGTTGAAACCTGGAGAAGCAAATTGATATTTGTCAAGAGTGATGGAAGTCTGAAGACTGAGTTACTGTTAGAAGAGCTGAAGCTTGGAGTTGATAGAGGAGTTGATCTGCTTTCTTGTTTGTTTCTTTTCTGTATTGATGTGCCTTGTTTGACTTGCTTGATGCATTAGAATAAGTTCATATCTAGACTTTAATCTAGGAGCATGATTGCACTAGAGGTTGAGTTGCTCCCTCTGCTTGTATTGTTACTGTATGGCTTTGCTTGCGGGTATTCGGTAGAGCCCAGCTCCCTTGCCCATGTGGTTTGCTTGCCTGATGGCATTTTATTTCATTTCTTCTGTATGATTACAGTTACTGTATCTTTTTTGATAGCATGTTGTTATTTCTTCAGTATGATTACTGTTATTCATTATGGCTTGAGGTTGAGATGAGCTTGTGGAGGCTGATGCCCCACACACATTTCCTCCCTCACTTGCATTGCATGCATTTTACAGCCGTTTACTGTTTACTGTTTAAGCTGGTGCTTTATCTATTTCTGTGTATCATTGACATGATCCCCTAGGACTCTCATTTCCTTTGATAAGGAAGTGATGATAGAACTTTAGGTTGAAACCTATGCATGATAACTTCTAGGAGTTCCCTGTTCAAACCTCGACCATAGGATGAATCCTTGGCATGATAACAGTAGGACTTGATAGTCTCCCTCTTAGTTGAGCCTGTTCTCTTCTCATCTCAAAACAGCTTAAGATACAGTAATCATGAATGATTTCTTTCGTACGTTACGAGCCTTAAGCTATCTGAGAAAGGATTGTGGGAGAGTTTCTTTTCCACAGTCTGGATGTTTAGTATGGCACCCTTTGGGTGACATGCGACGCATTCACTCTCAGGTCATAGTCTTTAGTGCGATTGAAATTGCAAACACATAAAAAACACTTCTTCCGTAAAATACAAAGAATAAGCCGTAGTGTCCCGAACTACGTAAGCTCTGATCTCTCATACCTATTGAGAGTACATAGGCACAATACTGATGTATTGGCGAGCCACCTTCCCCATAACCCGTCGTAGGTCGAACTACGTTGACTCTGATTTCTCGTTCTCTGATGAAAATACGTAGGCATAAAGTGCGACGCTTTGCCGAGTCATTTTCTTTTCTGTTTAAGCCAGCCTTGATAGGTAGATAGATAATCCAACTCGTCCAAAAAACACAACAAGCGTGGATCCCGTCGAGTACGACGGACGTGAGGGGTGCTAATACCTTCCCCTTGCGTAACCGACTCCCGAACCCAGACAATGGTTGCGATGACCTTGTCTTACCCATTTCTCGTCAGGTTTTTCCGATTGTTTCCTTTCCTGTTCCGAGGGATAAATAACGAAAGGTGGCGACTCTTCTGTTGTGCCGACACCTTATTTTCGCGAAAGCGACAATTGGCTCTCTTCTTTATCTTACTGCTTCTAGACCTGACATATTGTTCAGTGTTTTCCTGTGTGCTAGATTCCAATATGATCCTAGAGAATCACACTTGACAGCTGTCAAGAGGATTCTAAGGTATCTGAAAGGTACTTCTAATGTGGGTTTGTGTTACAGAAAATCTGATGATTTCAAATTAGTTGGATTCTATGATGCTGACTACGCTGGAGACAGAGTGGAAAGAAAAAGTACTTCTGGAAGTTGTCAATTTCTAGGAAGAAATCTAATCTCCTGGTACAGCAAGAAGCAACCCACAATTTCACTTTCAACCACAGAGGCAGAATACATTGCTGCTGCTGGATGTAGCACGCAGATGCTCTGGATGAAGATTCAACTAGAAGATTATCAAATTTTTGAAAGTAACATTTATATCTTTTGTGATAATACTTCTGCTATATGTTTGTCCAAGAATCCCATTTTACATTCTAAAGCAAAACATATAGAAATTAAGCATCATTTCATCAGAGACTATGTTCAAAAGGGAATCATAAATTTAGCCTTTGTTGATACAGATCATCAATGGGCAGATATTTTTACTAAACCCCTTGTTGAAGATAGATTCAAATTTATTCTGAAAAATATTGGTATGGATTTTTGTCCAGAATGATATTTGTCAGAAGCAAATTTTTACAGATGCAAAAATGCCTAATGCTCTGAAGTATTTCTTCTGATTGCTTATTTGTTCTGTTTAAATTTTTTTTGTGAAACTCTGAACTAACAATCCTTAGAAGATCTGAACGTTGGTTAACGCTTCATTTCTCAAAAGAATTCAGAACACATGTAAGCAAACACGTGTCACACCAAATCTGAAGAGGTGGCGTGTACATAACTGAAGAGACGTTTGAGGTGAAGTTTGAATAGTGAAAATCTTGATTTTCCCCCCAAATTGTCAAAAGCAATTAATGTTTGAAATGATTATTATTCTTTTCATTTAATGCTTGTTAAAACGTGCAAAAATTCTGACTGATGGTATGCCTAAGTGTTTTAGTATAAATACATGACTTATCTTCACTTTCACACTTTTCACACTCTCAGAAAATTACATGCGTTTTCATCTCCTCTTTTCTCTGCATAAAAACCCTATACCTAAGCGTGTGACAAAGCATTCTTCAATGGCAACTTCATCATCAACAGCTGCTCAATTCCAATCTTCAATGGCTGCAGTAACCTCTGCAAACATGGGTGTTGCTCCCTATTCTCCTCCCAAAAGAACTCTTCTAACCCCTGTTGAAAAATTGGAAGTTCTATGTGAATCCATGGTAGAGTTTGACTCTCTTGCAGAAAATGGCTTTGAGTTTCGTTCCATCATTGGATCTCAAGGATGGGTTAAGTACTTTGACATAGTTTTTGGACCAGTTTACCCTCTCCTTGTGAAAGAATTTTGGATCCATGCATCAGTTTACCCCAAGTTCATCTTATCTTCTGTGCTGGGAAAAGAAATCATTATCATAGAAGATCTGATAAGAAAGTTAATTGGATATGAAGAAACAAATGGTGTTTCCCACTTGCCAGCTGGGCGTGTGGACATGGATGAGGTATATGAAGAAGTAATGACTACTGGACAAGCTTCTAACAAATTCAAGGATCTGAAGCCTGACTACAAGATCTGGGCCAAGATCTTCATGGGATGCATCCACCATAGGAAGTCAACTAAATCTCCAGACTATGTCAATAATGAACAACTCTATTTCATGTATTGCCTCAGTCAGAGCACCAAGGTAGATCTTCCATACATTCTTTTTATGCATCTGTGGAACCATATAAATGCATCTAGAGAGTATGTGAAAGAGAAAGGACAGAAGATCAGAACTTGGATCCCATTTGGAAGGTTGATCTCAGGTCTTCTAACTGAGAATGGTTTGGTCACTGCTCTGTACGCTGCTGGAGTTACAGAGGAATTAGAATTTATAATGGGAAAGCCTCTGAATGCTAAAAGTCTTCAGAGACTCAAAATTGTTGATGAACTCACAACGGCTCCCAAGAAGCTGAATGTGTCTGAATTAAGTAAGAAGAGGGTTCCTGTAGATGACTTTCCATTGTTCTTTGCTGAAGAGCCCAGACACATAGTTGTTATGTATATTGATGAATGTAAGAAGGAAGGAAAGCCTGTTCCTGCCAATGTGATTCAGCTAGCAAGACAACCCCTACCAGATGTAGAAGAAGAAGAAGCACAACTCCAGAGGAAAAGGACTCAGCCAGTAGCAAAATCTGAACCTGCTCAGAAGAAGGTCAAGATTGCTGAGAAGCCAAAGAAGCTCTTGAAGAGAAAAGAATCTGAAGATGCTACTTCTGTACCAGCCAAGAGGATAAAGATAAAAGGTACTAAATCTTATGTATCTTCTGCAAATATTGTTATAAATGACTCTAATATTAAGTCTATTCCAAAATCACCCTCAACACAAACTACTTCTGTTACTGCTCCTAGTTCAAAATCACCACAAAAACAAACACCTGTTCCAACACCAACAACAACAAAAACAATTTAAACACCAACAGTTTATGTACCAAAACCATCTCAACCAAAAATCCATATCAAACAGTTTGTTCCACAAACACAATCCTCACAGAAACAACCATCAGAACAACAACCACAACAATCTGTACACCAAAAATCACCTGAACAACCAGCAAAACAACAAGAATCTCAACCAGAAAAAGCCTCTGAAAATCAACCACCATCAAAATCATCTGAACCCATTGCACCTGTTACTTCTGAACCTACAAAAGTAACTTCTGCTCCTGTTTCATCAGAACCAATCACTATTCCATCTGACTCACCCATCTCAGAACAACCATCAAAACCATCTGAAATTCCTTCAAAACAAACCAATACTTCTGAACCTCACATCCCTGAGACAGAAGTTCTTGATGTCACACCCTTAAAAATGGTGTTTCAAGTGTCTTCTACTTCCTGCACACCAACCACATCTTCTAACTCCTCAGAATCAGAACTCCACCCATATTTTCTAATCTCTCCATCTGAAAAATACTCTGAGGTAAACCAACCTGAACCTTCTATACCTTCAAAAGCTCCCATTCCAGATCCTATTCCCACACCTACACCATCATCTGAGATTTTAATCCCCAATTCAAACCCAAGATCTTCTATATCTTGTGCCCAAGTATCCTCTCTGTTTCATAATTTGGCCTATGGTTTCAAACTAAAAGACTTTTATGACAGAGTTGAACCCTCTGACCCCATCAACCCTCTGAAACCAAAACTCACCATGACCCTTCCATCTGTGATTCTTGATTACATAAAATCCATGTCAGATGTAGGATCTTTAGCAACCATTTCATGTTCTGCAAAATCTGATAAAGCTGTTGCTTCAGCTCTGCCAATTCCATCTGATAACACTGCTGCATCTGATAAACCACCAAAATCTGCCTTCCAAACCGACTCAGATAAACCTTTTGATGTAGTTACCTATCACACTAGAGCAAAACCTAATTTGCTAAATGCTCTAATCAGATTAAAAGAGAAAGCTCCTGAGATACCCTTCATTCCATACTATCCTCCTCCTCTGATCTCCATCCAAAAATCAATTTTCCACCAACTCCCCAACCTAAACCTGTAACTCTGGAAACTTTGTTACGTCCAAAGCCCAGACTTAATGTTGATTATTTATTTCAAACATTTTTTTAAGAAATACAGATGTATTTAGGTACTGTTCAGAAGAAATGCTCAGCAACAATGGATGCCAAAGAATCTGACATCATCTGGAATGGATTCATTAACAGATTCAACTCTGTGGCCTCAAATCTGAAGAACATCTGTTCTGATGATGCGAAGCTTAGATTTGCTGAGGCTGCAAGGACTCTATTCTGGACTGTCAAGAAATCTGAACCTCTGCTTCTTATAGATGCTCCTTCACCTTCAACAAAATCTACTGAAATTGCATCTGAAGAAAATCAATTGGCTATGACTCTGGTAGACTCTCCTTCTACTTCCAATGCTCCAGACTCTACAGAACCAATGGAAATTGACTTTGTTCAGGCTACAGAACCTAATCATACTTCTTCATCTGAGATAAAGAAAGAACATCCAGATTTTGAAGATAAGATTACTGCTCTGGAAGCTGGACAGTCAGAGATCAAGTCCTGGATGGCAAAGCAGGATAAGAAGTCTGAGGATATGACATAATGGATGTCAAAGCAAGATGAAAAGAATGAAACTATGGCTAAGTGGATGTCCAAGCAAGAGCAATCATCCTCTGAGATTACAGATCTATTGAAGATGCTTTTGTCCAAACACTCTTAGATTTTTTTTCATTCTAATGTTTTTGCATCTGTTGTTTGCATATGTACTTTATTGCTATATCTTCTGATGTTTGCCTATGTACTCTTGATCTGATCTTATGAATGAATCAAAGTTTTCTCCATTATTTTATCTGATTTACTGTTTCCTTTTATTTGTCCTTTTAAAGTTTTTACTTTTTGCTTATGACAAAAAAGGGGGAGAAAATATAGATCTGAACTGTTTAAGATAACTTCACCAGAATGAAACTTCAGACATATCTATTCTATCTAACATTTAATCTGACTATTTCAGAACATTTGATAAGTACATTCTATAAAAGAAACTCTAAGTTTCTCAGATCATTTGACTATTATCAAACTCTGAATCTTAAATCTGCAAGACATTCTGACCTTCAAATGTTATAAGAACAAACAAGATCTAACTCTGAAGATTACTCAACGACAAAAGGGAAGTTTCTATTCCTTATTTGTATTTAACTCAGGGGGAGATTCATCATCTCAGGGGGAGTTATAATTCTAATATTTTCAATTAAACAAAATTTATGATGCTTTTTGTCATCATCAAAAGGGGGAGATTGTTAGAACACATATTGGTTCTTAATAATATCTCTTTGTTTTGATGATAACTATTGGGAAATTTTGTATTTAAGAATTATATACTCTAAAATTTGCTTGAGAGTTTTACTGCAGATTGTAATAAAATTAACACTCTAGAAGCAAATCTGAATTGTATACTAGAAATTATCTAGACTCTGAAGCGCCAGATGCACTTATTAGAAGACTCTGATTGCTGCTAACAGAAGATCCTGAGCATAGCCTCCAGAAGGATCTGAAGCAAGAAGCTCCAGAAGATTCTGAAGTAGAAGCCCAGAAGAATCTGAAGCAAGCAGATGCATCTGAAGCAAAGAAGAATATTGTATGAAGAGTTTTTCAAAGCATAGTTTCTACAGAAGATTCTGAAAGTACTAAAGCTGCCAGTACTGAAGTTCTGTGTCAAATATGCTCTGATGATTAACACACTGAAAGCACACATGCTGCAGAAGACTCTGATACAGCAAAGTTCTGAACATCATTAGAAGACTCTGAATCAATCAAATTCTGATGAACTTGCTGAAAACTGAAGAAGAAATATTCAAAGATTATATCCGTTGGAGTAAATCAAACGTCTCTTTCCTCATTTGTTCTAGACACAAGAACACAGACAAAAAGGATTTTGCTGTGCTTTCTACTTCTAGGAAAGGTCACTTGATGTGAAGACAAAAAGGCTCAGACCTTTTTGGGACACTCTTCTCAACGTTCAGCTCTCCTTGGATCAGCTGCCTATAAAAGGAAGACTCCACCAAATTCTTCAGTTAGACATTTTTCTGAAAAGAAATTTTAACATTCAAGCTCTCATACTTTCATATTCATTCTTAGAATATTTGTACTTAATCTTAAGAGAAATATCACTGTTGTGATAAAAGCTTTTTAGAAGCATTCATACTCTTGTATTAGATTTACATTGATTGTAAAGGTTTTCCTTAAGAGGATTCAGTTGGAATCAGTAGCTCTTGAGAAGACTAAGAATAGTTGTTCTTAGGTGTTACTATTGTAATCTGTTTGATTAAATAATGGATTAAGTCCTTGTTGAGAAAGGCAAATCACTCTAGGAAGGGTGGACTTGAGTAGTTGAGTTCAACGAACCAGGATAAAAATAATTGTGTTTTTAATTCTAAGTTTTAATCTTTCATACTTATTCAACCCCCCTTCTAAGTATTATCTCACCTTCACAAACATCTTACAGTCCCTGGTTAATCTCGGCAGTAGATTCCCAGAAGACCTCGGCAGTAGGTAGTTCCTGGTTAATCTCGGCAGTAGATTCCCAGAAGACCTCGGCAGTAGGTAGTTCCTGGTTAATCTCGGCAGTAGATTCCTAGAAGACCTCGGTAGTAGGTAGTTCCTGGTTAATCTCGGTAGTAGATTTCCAGAAGACCTCGGCAGTAGGTAGTTCCTGGTTAATCTCGACAGTAGATTCCCAAAAGACCTCGGCAGTAGGTAGTTCCTGGTTAATCTCGGCAGTAGATTCCCAGAAGACCTCGGCAGTAGGTAGTTCCTGGTTAATCTCGGCAGTAGATTCCCAGAAAACCTCGGCAGTAGGTAGTTCCTGGTTAATCTCGGCAGTAGATTCCCAGAAGACCTCGACAGCAGGTAGTTCTATTTCATTTTCTGGTTAATCTCGGCAGTAGATTTCCTGAAGACTTCGTCAAAAGTATTTCTCCAATAGACTTCAACACAAAATCTTGGCAGTAGATTCCTTACAGATTTTAACAGTGCATACTTTGGCAAAAGTACTCTCAATTACAGCTACAAGTCTCGACAATAGACTTCCCCAGTTGATATCTCGAATCAATTACATTGGACATATACAGTAGACTCCTCAAGAGGATCTCTCTTCCAAGTTCTTCACAACATATCTACAAACACTTTGAGATTGTCAATCTTTCCCCGTGGAGCCTCGCTCGTTGAGCATGTTTTTCCCGCTTGTTGTGTCTAGTTCCTCCCCTGTGGCGTCTTTTCTCCACAGGACCCTCTGTCTTGCATTACCATATCATTGCATACCATATGCATTCGGTGGCTTCTTACGGCCAAAAAATTCGTGCAATGTTTGTATTTAAGTCCCTTCTATCTCGTCGAGACGAAGATTTCAATCTTCATATCTCCGAATAGGAGTAACTTAAATAGGGGCATCTGTTGCACCCTAATTTTTGACCTTAAGACCCCACCTCCTCGTTTTTTTCTGTTTTTACTGCAGATCATCTAAGGCCGTCACCCATGCACAACTAACAGTTTTATCCAGTTTATGTTCATTTTGTAGACTTGTGGCAGAAGATTCAGAAGTCATGAAGACTATATGTCTATAATTATCAAGATTTTATCCTCTGAAGATCATGTTGAATACCAGTTGAGATGAAAGAAAGAATATTAATTCCAAAATGCGTAAACTTCATGTTGCACCACTACAAATGGCCTTTGCTTTCAAATTGTTAAGCCCAATATCGTCATCAAATCTTTTGGTCATCAGAGATGGGTTTATTGTGGAAATTGATATATTTTGAGAGGGTGAAACAACCAGTGCATCTTGAAGCAAATTTTACCAAGAAATTCTTATTAAGTTTTTAGTTTTCTCATCAAGGGAAAAGTCATTTTGAGCACTATGTTAAGATCCCACGTGTGCTGCATGGTCTAGACGTTGTTTTTATAACGCTCTAGCCATATTCAGGTGATGATGATGGATACTACTAAACCAATATGCTATGTTGAGACCCCACTCAATTGGAAGACATTGTATTAAAGTTCTTTATATTATTTAAATTCAAAACAGCCTGTACAAAGCAAGTTCAAGGTTCAAACCTTCCTGTGCTAAACTTCACACAATCCAGCGCATACAAGATTTAATAATGCAGTGTCAATACAGTTTTAGTCACTAAAAAAAGGGGCATTACATATAATGGTCTTGACGAGTACATAACTCCACCGAAGGAAATTTTAACCGTTGACGTTTGAACTTGGAGAAGCTTGTGAGACCGAGTCGGTTTATTATATGGAGAGCATGAGTATAGCGCAACACAAATGCTTGTTGACATCTTTGTGAATTACAACTATGATCTTGAGGCGCCAAACTTGTGGGAATGATTGGTTACAACTCTGTCCAAAAATAGCTCTAGAGACTCAAAATACTAATCCAAGTTCGCTTGCCGCTTCTCAAACAGCTTCAGTTAAAGGTTCATCACTTCAAGGTTTGATTCCGCATTTGTGATAGCTTGCGTCTATGATGCGCTCTTTCTATTTCTACTTTGCACCGACTATGCTCCAAGCAGTTTTACAAGTTATTACCTGCATAACAAGAAGAAAGCGTGAAGTTAACAACCACATTTGATTCAAGACAGAGACAGGCAACGCACAGAAAAACGATAGCTAATTGAACCTTCAAGCAACCGAAATTGAAACTTTTCCAAATCGAAATGGCACAAATCATTGTCATTAATCACATAAGCCAAAACATATCAAGCAAAGGTTTCTGCAATGAGCTGTGAGGAACTTCGAATTCGCCGCAATATTTGATACAGACTTTACCTCATCTCCAGGACAGCTTTGAAGTTGTACTACCGGCATGACAACCATGAGCCAAACCCTACAAGACGTACAAAGATGATTTGTCAATTTCTTTACCTTCCCGGAGGTTACAATATTAATGCTGCGCAAGAAGAAAGATACAAAGTCATACCTTCATCTCGTAGGTCTCTTCACTAATCCCTCACGGCTATGGGTCGTCGGCTGCAAATCAACATACCAATTAATTCCCCAACATAACTGTACACAGAGAAGTTTTTTTACAGGATAAAGTAAGAAACCTTACCCACGAACAACCATCAATTCATGGAATCTCCAAATCAATGAAAAATTCTTTCCAACACCAGCACCAAGCATTCAACCAAGGTGACTTCACCCACGACCGTGTCAACCACAAACCAGCAGCACACAAAAAGAACGCACCCTTTGTTACTCGCCAACAACTTCAGCTTCCACCGACACGTTTCCGTAACTTGCGTTCAGGACGAAGGATATGATTATCTGCCAAACTTAGAACAACTTGCAACAATACTCAAGATGAATTTGAAGAATAAATCTCAAAGCACAGAGAACACATAATAATTCCATCCTATTTGCTGAACTATTTTTTGGGCAGAGTTTTTCTTACCAATACTAAGACACCACCTAAAGCAACTGCAGGTGAATAAATCTGATGACTCTGAAATTGGAAGTCCCATCCCTTTGAAGTTTAGAGAATTCTGCCAGAGTTACAAGACCAAGATCACCTTTGATCATCAAAACAGAACCTCCCCCCCTGTCACAACAAAACCACTCCAAAACCCTGCTAAAGCAAGTTAAACAATGAGAAGAGGAAGAAAAGTAACCGGAGAATCTGAAGGTGTTTCGAATAACTTACCCTCATCATTTCCAGCTTTCGAACTTATTTGTCAGCTTCGACCCAGAAGTGTACACCCTTTGATAGCTGTCAACAACTTCAAACTTCCGCAACTCTAATGTATCTTCGCAACCTGCAACGTGTGGATCGACAAGCAAGTTTATCAACGTAATTGATCGGGGACCAGTCCCTGCAATCGGTTAAAAGATAAAGCCATGTGATGGAAACTCCGAGCACACCTACAAAACATAAACTTCAAGAGCTTGTTAATGCGAACACCGAGTATCAGGTGTACATAAGAATGGCAAGTGAATGCATTAGTTTGTGTGAAAACATTTTAACTCAAAGTGGCAAGATGATGCTGTGTATGAAGGGTTTGCGCGCAACCAGCGGTAGTCAAGAAATTGAGTAGTGCAAAACTTCATCATATTTGGTGACTGTGTTTGCAATTTTATCCGAAGTCTCATCAACCTCCAAGCTAACATCAAGCATTTAAACCTGCAATAGTTTTTCGGCGATAGTCAATTCCACAATAGAGGAAACATGAGCTTCACATAAGTGGCCTGTTACACGAATTACCAGGCCAACCATAACAGCTTGAATGTGAAATATGAGTTGTTAGAGGATACTCATCCATGGCAGCAGGCCGCGCGTTTGAAACCGAAGACACCACGTACAAAATCTTACAAGACCCCAGCGGATGCTACTAGCATTACGGTGTCAGGAAGCCAAAGATGTAAGGGATCCCTTCTCCTGACAAAATAATAACCCAATAGACTCGTTAAATTGAAAATAAAAGGATGAATGTCAGAACTTCAGCCTAAAGGGGAGTCACTTCAAGATGATATTTAATCAATACCATAATCATGAGAAAAGTGAAGAAGATCAGGAGACCGTAGCCATCAAGCCATGATATGAAACCAGAACAAAAATCAATCTCATTAAAACCAAATTTCGTTTCTTAAGGTGACAACCAAAAAGGAAGGTCACGATATCACTAGCACTGTCCCTGCAAGATCAAATCGAATTCATTAGTTTCCAAAACTAATCCAGACAGTTTTACACGAAATTGGAAAAAGTATTAATGGAAAATCACGAAACTGATTAGGAGAAAAAGTCATGAAGCTATAAAAGGAGGAGGAACCATTGTCAGAAGGACAACGATACAGAAACCACAAATTCAAATAGTCACAAATCCATCCCTAAAAATTCCACGAATCCACAAATTCAGAAAACCCCAAAACCTCAATTTCAAACACAAAGAATCCACAGACAAAAACTTAGATCGAAAAGAGAAGTAGACTTATCTCGCGCCCCCTCTGCCGTCGCCGGGAATCGCAGATGTCGTCTCAACCGTCAAAATCCTCAATCTCCCTCGCCGGAACCCGTTCGCGTCAACACCGGAGATCGCTTATTTTCGTCTCCGTCAACCATCCTCAACGAGGCCGACGGACTACATAAAAAAAAACGCCGGCCATAGCTCGCGGTAATCCAGCTATTCGCATCAAATCTATTCGAAACTTTTTGATTTATTTGTTCATGTTTCAGGTTGAAAGAGAAAGAGGGAAGAATCGAAGCAGAGAAAAGAACGAGAAAGCAGAGAAAAGAACGAGAAAGCAGAGAGGTAGAGGAGACGATAGAGAAAGCGCTGAAGGGGAAACAGAGGGAATCGACGCCGGCGCGAGGGGGGATCGATTTTGGTTTAGGGTTTTCCTCTTTTATTCTTTTATTATTTTTTATCTTCTAATGTTGTAATGATCACCACTAATCACACACAAATCACTACACAACACTAACTAATCCACTTAATTAACCAATCGATCCGCCTTAATCAACCTAATTAAACTTAAAATACTAATTTTAATTAATTAAATCTAATCTGTTATTGAATTAATAATCATCAACTTTTTATTAGTTAACTTTTAATTATCCATCTTTTAATTAGTAGGAATTGTTTTTTTTTTTTAACTTATTGATTTTAATTAATAACCTTTTAACTAATTAATCTTTTATCTATATTTTTTATCAATAATAATTTTTAATCATCACTCTTTTCTTATATCACCAAAAAAACTCATTTCATAATCATCTATTAATTTATTTATTAATAATAATAACCTTTTTGTATAACTAAGACTATTTTATCTAAAAGAACTATTTTGTAATTAACTTGTTTCTATGATAATCATTTAAAATCTTTTTCTAATTAAATTTAAATTTTAATAATAAACTTCTTTTCGCATAACAACAATAAAAGTTAATCTCACATATTTCCCCTAAAATAATTCCTCAAATTAATCTTCTTAAAAATGATCAAATAAATTCCTACAACTTAACCTAACCGTGCACTTCACGACACAATCACTCACCTACACCTTAGCACTTTCATGCGTATGTATGGCTTTACATTTCCGCAATTTATTTATTGCAATTTACATTACCGTAATTTACTTTATCGCATTGCATTCCGTCCAAAAGAAGAACCTGCGCATGATCTCAACAATCGTGCGTATGCATTCACATTTGCATCATTCTCCCCATACGGTCCTTGATCCCATTCAAGTTGATCGCTTAAGATAGATCCTACCCCATAGGAAGGACCGTTGTCTTTTATCTCTTTACAACTTAGACAAAACACAAACAACACAATACAATTTATTCCAACACATTAGAGAAAGATGTTAATCATCTTAAGTGAGATAAAATCTCCACCCCACAACAATACAATCAACATGTAGGGACTTTGCCTTAAGAGAGATAGAGGCGTATTCGTCAAACAATCCGAGTACTTGAGCCTTTTTCTTAAGACGATGCAAAGACTATTTTCCTACAACCTGTGGAGGTTATATCTCCCTTAAAATGATAAAGCATCTCTTCTCCTAAACCCAATCAAACAACTACCCTAAACCCGTAGGAACTTTGACCACAGTCAAAGAACTCCTTTAACCCTTTAGGGGGACTACAAATACTCTGATTCCACTCCCGTAAGGATATGTAGGCATAAGATGCGATATCTTATCGAGTATACTTAGAAATAAAACCCTAGGTCTTTTAACCTTAAGCAAATAACACATAGCAATAAACAAACATAAAACAAGAGGTTCCTGTAGAGTACTACAGAAACATAGGATGCTAGTACCTTCCCTAAGTTTAACCAACCCCCTAACCTAAAACTCTCTAAACCTTGCATTTGCATTGCATTGTGGGAATTTCGATCTTTATCCCTTCCTTTGGACAAATCAAAGTTCGGTTGCAAAATGAATTAAAGATTCAAACTAATTAATAGTTTGGTATCCTATTTTCACCGCGACACCAGCCATACAACACAAAACGCATCCAGTGTAACCGATTACCTCAAACATGGTAACCGATTACACCATGCTTATTTGCCTAGAAAATGCAGCTTTTGGGCAGTGTGACTGGTTATGCTTACAGTGGTAACTGATAACACTATATGCAGAATCACTTTTTCTACAACTTCTTACACGAAAATCACTTTTGAGCCATTCCAAAAAACTCATTTTCCCACAATAACTTGCACAACATTCTACTATAAAATATCACTTTTTCAAGTATTTAAATCCCCAATTTCTTTCCCCAAAAACATTTGTAACGTTGTTCCGACTCTAACTCGCGATCACATACAACAACACAACATTGACGTCAACAATTTAATCAAAATCATAATTCCGACAACAACAGCACAACGAATACCACAATCAATCATATAATACAATATCAACATTCTGCACAAAATTTAGAATTCAAACATTCAATCCAACAACATACATTTGCAACAATGATCATACATATATGGAGAGAAGAAGAGCACAACCTAAGCACATACATAATCTACCCACCATTATCATGTTAACCCTTAGATAATTAGAATTCCATCTTTACCTTATAGTTCTTAAAATTCTTCTACCTCAACAATAAAGTGTTCTTGAGCCCTAGCCTCTTTATCTTTTTTTCTCACTTTTCTCTATTTTCACGATCTGACAAAACTATCTCCCAACTTCCCCTTTATTATTATTATTATTATTATTATTATTATTATTATTATTATTATTATTATTATTATTATTATTATTATTATTATTATTATTATTATTATTATTAATTCCACTAAATTAAATAAAAACAATAATAATACACTAAATATTTATTTAAATAATATTCACCTCCTATTATTTAATTAAATAGATAGTAACTAATATAAATTAGCTAGTCTTACTCACCACACCAACAAGTCCTACACTTTTGGTCACACACCCCTCAATCCTTAAAGTCTACAATTCTAAGGTCACTACATTTACCACAGGGTACCCCAACACACCAAAAACACCGATAAATGCATAAATACTCACAACATCACATAATTAAATTACGGAAAAAATAAGTAAAATAAGTCGGAGCGTTATAGTTAACACTAGTTTGTGAATCACTTTAAGACTCTCTTGTATCTTTAATTGATTATAGTGGAGTTGTTTCTTATTCTGAGTGACTCATGATTTTTACTCTTATATTGACGACTTTTTTATATTAAAAATATCAGTGTTCTTTTGCTTTTATTTTTTCGATTTGTCATCTTATATTTGTTGTTGATCCTCAAGGTTCTTACAAGTCTGAGGAATTTTATATCCACTGCGTATTGGTCTGTTATTGTGTCTTAATTTCCCATCAAATTTAAGTTGGACAAACTCAAATCGGATGAAAAATATTAAAATTGAGTCGAAGTCGAATGAACTCGTTATTAATTTTTCATAAAAAATATTTTTTGACATTTTAAAAATAATATAATATAATTATAATTTTTAAATTAAATTCATGATGAATCCACACTACTAAACAAATGCTAGTGAAAAGAATTAGTGAGGGAAGTAAATCCTTCACTAATTGCGATGAATTTTACGAGAGAAAGTTGTATATACATGATTTAAATCAACTATACGAAAATTAGCAAAAATTTCTCTTACAAATTTAATTATTCTCTTGTAGAAAATTTCTCACATATTTATCCATAAAAATGATAAGAATAAATTTAGTGAGAAATTTTAAAATGAACTTTATTTCTCTCTAATCATTCTGTCACAAATTCTTTCACAAACATGTAACATGTTAAATGACGAATTTTATGAGATAACTTGTAAAATACTTGTGTGTTACGCGCATTTATTTTTAAAATATAATAAAAATATAAAAAAAGAAAAATATTATTTTTACCAAAAGAGTTTATTATTTAAAATATATATATTTTGATTTATATATGGAGCATAAATATAATTTTTCTAGATATACATATATTTAAATGAATTTTGTATTTTCTTGTAAGTAATATTATTTATGTTTTAACATTATTGATAAAAATATTTGGATAAAAAACACTTATTTCTAATTTTAAAAAAATTAAGATTCACTCTTTGGTTTAAAAATAACATTTGCCATTAATAACATATATTAGTAAAATGATTACATGAATAATATATAGCTCACTTTTCGATTTTAGCGACATAAATAATTAAAAAACAACACAATTTTTTTAATATTTAAATTCATACATCATTTTATATATATATATATATATATATATATATATATATATATATATATATATATATATATATATATATATATATATATATATATATATATATATATATATATATATATATATATATATATATATATATATATATATATATATATATATATATATATATATATATATTTACTTTTATTTTTATCATTATAAAAAAAATGTAATAACTCGTGGGTTCGTAGGAATTCTGGTGTGGATACTCGTGCGTTTGCACAAGTATTGATGTGTTATGCAAATTTGTTTCTAAAATTTAATAAAAATGAAAAAACAGAAAGATACAATTATTTAACCAAGAAATTTTATTATTTTAAAAAATATATATATTTTTATTTATATCCGGAGCATGAATATAGTTTATATATATACATATACAAATATTTCGATCAACCGTATATTTTTCCATTTGTAAATATTAATTTTGTTTTGACATTTTTTATAAAAATATTTATACAATCATTTAGTTTTATAAATATCGACTAACTAAACGTCTACCCGCGCGTTGCGCGAATAAGTTTTATTAAATTATTATCAATAAATATTATATTATAAAAGTATATAATTTATTTGTATTAATGTTTTTTTTTTGAATCAAAAGAAGAATATATTAATTCAAAAATAGTTAGTACAAACATAGGTGATCCAGGAGGATCCAACCCACCAAAAAGACTCAACTTACATCATATAACTAACAAGATGCTTTCTAATTTTAAGGTTTTTCCACCCTCTATAGATCATGTTATTTATAATATTAGTATCCATGATTGTATTATCTACAATGTTTCCAAAAGTTATACTATTACGATAGCCCCAGATGTTGTGGATGGTTTCAGCCATTAACATTTTCAAAACATCCACTTTCCATCCTTTTCCTTTTCTCATGTTACTGATCCAAATCATCTCTGCCTCCCATGGTTGAGGTTCATGATATATGTTAAACCATTGGTGCACTTTCTTCCATATGTGTCTTGTCCCTTGATAGCAGAAAAATAGATGATTCATCATCTCTTCCTCGGTTTGACATAAAACGCATTCGTTGTCTGTAATCATGCCAAAACATTTTAACCTATCCTTGGTTGCAAGTTTCCCATGACATGCTTGCCATAAACAAAACACTGCTCTCGGCCGGCTCTTATTGGATCTTATCAAGTTTCTCCAAGGCACCCTTGTGCCATCATCAATTAGCATCTTGTAAAATACCGACGCCTTAAACTTTTGAGTGTTCAGAAGCTGATCCCATTCATTCCGTATTAAATCCATGGTATCTCTTTGTTTCAAAATACTGCGTATGATCCAAGAGTTGTGAGTATTAGTTGCATAATTCATCACATGTTTTCCCTTTAGGTAATGAATATGGACCCATTTCACCCATAGAGAACCAGTTTTGCTGCAAAGATTCCACAAACATTTCAATAGAAGTACACTGTTCCAAACCTGTAGATTTTACAGGTTTATCCCACCTTGTATAGTAGGGCAGCAGGTCTGTTTCCATGCCACAGGGCACTTTCTGCTCTTACCGGTCCAGATGAAACTGCGACAGATGGAGTCTATCTTCCTGATCACAGATTTGGGCATGGGAAGACAATGCAGCCAAAATTGTACCATTGCAGAAGCTATACTTTTCACCAATTGAATTCTTCCGGCATAGCTTAGAAGTTTAGATGACCAATGATGAATTCTAGCCACTATTCTATCCACCAAGGGCATAAAATGGTTGATAGTTAATTTCCTGCCAGATAGAGGTATTCCTAGGAATTTGAAAGGAAGCGTTCCTTCTTGGAAACCCGACAATTCTTTCAAGATCCTTCTCTTCTCATTGTCCAGACCTCCAAAATATATCTTGCATTTGTTAGGGTTCATTAGCAAACCCGTGGAATTGGAGAAATCCCTGAAAGTTCGTAGAATCATTTGTAATGATATGTTGTCGCCTCTGCAGAATAACAACACATCATCTGCAATAGTGAGGTTGGTGATTTTCAGCTTTTCACATTTGGCATGGTAGTTGAAATTAGGATCTCTTTGCATTTTCACCAACATTCTGTTCATATACTCCATTATGAGGACAAAGAGAATAGGTGATAAAGGATCACCTTGTCGAATCCCCCTTTTAGCCTGTAGGATATCAGTGTATTCACCCATGATGTTAAATCTATATGAAACAGCGGTGATGCCTAGCATAATCCATTGGATGAATTTGAGGGAATCCCATTTCCCTCATTATGCACTCTAAAGCCTTCAAATTAACCATATCATATGCTTTTTGTAGATCTAATTACATCATGATTCTAGGTGTGCCTCCTTTCCTGGTGTAGCCCTTAAGCAATTCAGCAGCAAGCATGATGTGATTATGGATGTTCTGACCTGCCATGAAGGCTGCTTGATTTTGGTTTACCATGCTAGGTATGACAGATCCTAGTCAGTCAGTCAGAATCTTGGAAATAATTTTATAAAAAGTGGTACAGATAGCTATAGGTCTGTAGTCTTTGATTCCACAAGCATTATGGCCTTTTGGAATCAAGGATACTACATCATTGTTAAAAGCTTTGTATATTTTAGTTGTTTCAAAGTATTCCATAACATCTGCTATCACATAAACTTTTATAGTTGACCAGCTGGTTTTGAAAAATTTTGTACCATATCCATCCAGCCCTGGAGCTTTGAGGTCTCCAATTCCTTTAAGGGCTTTGGTAATGTCGTTTTCTGATATGGGTCTGGTGAGGTACTCCCTTTGGTCCATAGAAAGCTGCTTTCCCATCCTCATGGCCTTAATGTCAATATGGCTAATATTCTCAGCATCTCTGCCCATTAGGTTGTTGTAGAAATTAATTACTTCATCTTTAATGTTTGTTTTGGTTGTTATCTGACTTCCATCACTCTTCTTCAGGTTGGTAAGGCAGTTGGAGTGATGTCTACCTTTGATAGCAGCATAGAAATATTGATTGTTGCCATCTCCCTTCCTAATCCAGTCAATATTTGCTCTTTGATGCAAAATCTTCCATTCCATTTTGTTCAGGGATATCACTTCTTCAGTCAGATCTTTTGCTTTCCCAATCAAGTTGTTGTTCATTCTGTCATTCCTTAGCTTTTCTTGTGTTTCTTTTAGGGTATTTCCAGCAGATACCAACTTGGTTTTAACATCAGATAGAGGTTTGCTGAAGTGTTTTAGCTCATGCTTCAATCTTTTCAGTTTGTGCCAAAGAACAAACATTGGACTACCCCTAATATGGTCATCCCAATTCTTCTTTACCGAAGTGTCATAACCTGGCAGTTAAATAATGCAGTTGCTAAATTTAAACTGTCTGGAGGGTTTCCTATGTTCTTGGTTACATTCCAAATAAAGCATGGCATGATCAGAGATATTAGGTGGGAGGATTTTTAGAGTAGTCTCCATATTGGTGAGGAACCAATCAGTGTTGCCCAAAACTCTATCAATTCTTGAGTAAATGGGACCAGCTGTCTGTTTATTGGACCATATGAAATGATCCCTAATGCTATCCATTTCACTTAAACCTGTATTCTCCATCATTTTTGTCAGGTCTACATACTCCCTTTCAGTCACTAGATTCCCTCCTATTCTGTCTTGGGATTTGGTTACATTGTTGAAATCTCCAATAACGCACCAGGGCCCTTGGATGCTACCATATATGTGTTCTATTTCTGTCCACAAGGTTTTCCTTTGGTTTAGCTGGTTATGAGCATATACAGCAGTTAGCCAGTGCTTGAATTCTCCACAATTATCATAGATGCCATAGTGAATACATTGGCTGCTACTTCGTATGAACTTCACATTCACCCTGTTACTATCCCAGTGAATCCAGATTCTACCATTTCTATGGTCTTTGTAATTGTCAATGTGATTATCATACATCATCAGTTTCTCTCGAATGGTCTTGGCTCTAGCTTCTTTAACTCTGGTTTCAATCAAAATAATAATAGCAGGCTTTAGCTCTTGGAGACGGGACCGAATCTCACGAATTTTGCCTGCTTTATTGAGCCCCCTTATGTTCCATGAGACTAACATGGTTCAGGGTTTGTGGTCACTTGATGGTCATTCAAAACCTCAAGTGCTTCAAAACCATTGTTACAGTTGATGATGTTGGTTGTATCAGTCACTATATTTTTACCTTTATCTCGTACAGACTTTCGCGCTCTTGTCCAAGAGTCTCTTCCTGCTCCTGTTGTCTCCTCTCTTTCTGGTGGTTTTACAGGCGTTATGTTTGTGGAAGTTTCTGGTGGCTTGAGTTTTGGTATCCATTGTTGTTTCTTCCCCCGATCTTCACATTTATGCCCCATTTTTTGACATGTTTCACAGAATGTTGGTCTCCATCCATAATTCACAGGCGGCATTATTATATCACCTTCAACATTTCTAATGGATATTTCATCAATCAGAGGTTGTGTAATGTCTACCTCAATCAGTAGTCTTGCATATGAGACACGAAGCTTATTTGCAGTGCATTCATCAGTCACCAACAGTTTGCCAATAGCACTTCCAATTTTGCTGAGACTTTTTGCCCCCCATAGATGCAGGGGAAGTTGGGGGAGTTTGACCCAAATTGGTAAAGTTCTTAGCAGATCCTTCTCTAAGTTGAAACCAATTTTCCATTCCTTCAATATCATGGGCATGTTTCGAATTGTGTATGGGCCTTTCATCACTGACTGCTTCCTTGTCTTCCTGGGAGTTAAATCTGAGCAGAAAATAGTCGTCATCATGGTAATACAAATCTGACATCTTCACGAAATTCCACATTCTCTGCATAAAGTTCTTCGCCGTGTTCATACTCAGGTCGTCCCCCACCACATAAAGGATTAGAGCATTATCCCAAAATTGTATTTCCGTTTCGATATCTTCTTGTTCAATATCAATTTCGATCACTCCATTGACGATCTTTGGCGCAACGTACTCTATTGCCATTTCTTTGGCAGGGTTCCGGTTGTCATTGATAACATCAACCCATGGTTTACGCTCTTCAGGTTGTGTTTGTGTCGGTTCTGTTAGGGTTTTCTTGTTCTCTTTCGCCAGTGTGTTTGTCATATCTTTGTCTTCTCCGGTGGTGGTTCTTGGTTCAATCCCAGGTTTCTTAACACTAACAGTGGTGTTTCTTGATTCAGGCTCAAGCGTCTTCAAGCTAGTGAGAGTTTTCGGTGACGGTGGCACCGTGGATTTTGGCCGCCCTCGTCCCCTTAATTGTTTGTAGTGCTTGGTTGTACCTTTTCATGTGAACATGAATACTTTTTTTTTTCTTTCTATTCTAAAATGAACTTGTCTTTAATTTGCATTAGGGATGGAAATAGGCTGGATCGAGCTAGTCTTTACCAAGTCTAAGTCTGATTTGCTAAAAAAACTGAAGTCTAAGTTGGACCCGTAGCATGTCGTTGACTTATTTTTAGGCCTGAGTCTGATCTTTTCTAAGGCTTGGTTAGCATGTTAGCCTACATAAAAGCCTATTATTTTAGACATATGTAAATAAACAATTAAAATAATGTTTAAATAGACTAACAAACTAAAAAATCAATGAGACTAAAGTTTTGTTTGCATTGACTTATTTTAACTTATCTATTAACATAAGTTTTGTGAGACTATGTTTTTAAGATAACTTATGAAAACAACTTATAGCATTGTTAATAAGGTTTTTTCATCTTATTTTCATAAGTTCTCCAAGATAAAAAAAATTTATTTATTTATTTTAATTCAAATTATAAAATATACCATAATGATAATAAAAAATTATTCATATTTATTAAAATAGGCCAACCTGGTATGCTTAAAAGACTTTTTTTTATAACTTGATGCCTATCCTTTTTAACTAAATAGGCTTATAAAAAAGTCTAGGCCTTTTTTATTTAAAAAAAGATTTTGGTTTGACCTAAATCTGTGTAGGCTAACCTGTAGGCACCTGTTATCGGTCTGCCATATTTCCACCCCAAATTTGCATAATGATAAAATAAAAGCCGTAATTGATATGTTTGATAGGAGTATATACTGTAAATGAAATTTCATTAAGTTTATGGATGTGTTTTGTCATTAATTTATTGATATTTCATATTGTGATAGAAGTATTTTACAGTGTATTTGTTTTAAAAATAGAATTAACTCTTTGGCATTTTGATTGCTACTAAGTATACTGTTAAAACTGTCATGTGATATTTATGTTTGTTTTGCTTGGACAACTTGTAGAATTGGCTTTTTGCTGACTTTTCTATCTGTTTTATTCAACTCTGCTCTGCTTAAGATTCTCTCTCATATAAAGAAAATGCTGACTTGTTAATTATCATATTACAAAATCTTTATTGTAGAAGTTTTTATTTTTATTTTTTGAAATAGATTATTAGATTCTTACATTTTCTTTTGCATGGAGATTTATTAAACTTAAGAGTGTGAATGATGATACTCCTATAACATTTATCTGATGACTTCTACTCAATTCAACTCTTTGTGATAGAGAGAGAGATAGAGAGAGAGAGGGGTTCAACTTTATCATCCTTATAGGAGCATAATCCACTCCTCAATGGTTTCCCATTGAAACTCATTTTCTTCCACTATGTTTTGAAAAATATTATTGATAAAAATAAATCTCCTATCTGGATGTTGACTTGTATACAACCTAATGCTAAACTCTTATGCAAAATCTTTACTCGATTCTCGCTTCTTAAATATTCTTAATTCACCAATCTACTTACAGTCTTTGTATGTGGAAATCACCCATTGATCCCACTGATTTCATGAGCGGTGAGTTATACGAAGATTGATAAGAATTCCATCTTATCCGCAACCTTCAAAACAGTTACTACCAAGGTTAGCTAGAGAGCAGAACCTCGTTATTTTCACTGGAATTTGTCACAACCAATGAAAAAAACATCAATCTTACACGCTTTATGGAAAACCTTACCAAACCTTCAAGAAAATATAGTTTTAAGATAATTTCTCCCTCAACCAATTTCAAATCTCTCATTATCAAGATCTAAAATCAAAATTAGAGGTTGAAGATGAAAGAATTTATGTTTGCAAGAGTTTTTGAGTTTTCAAAAAAATGAGAGGGTGTTGATTTCACAAAATCACAACGTAGATTATGAAGTTGTCTTATATGTGCTTGAGATTAAGCACATAAAATGAATGGAATAAGTTATTTAGATTCAAGTCAAGAATATTTCATGATTTGAGTCAAATGAGCAAGTGAAGTCGAATAAGAAACATAAAGAATTTGATCCATTTCTCGTGTGATTTGAATCACCTTATAAATTTGATTTAAGTCATGAAGGCTCATGATTTAAATCAAGTAAAAAGTCTTATAAGAGTCAATTTGGACGGGTCCAAATAAAGACTTATGAAAAATTTTCTGATTCGAGTCAAGTGTAAAGTTTGATTCCAATCAAATAAAGTAGAGGTGACCAAGATATGTCTGATTCGAATCAGGTGCAACTTGTGATTCGAGTCACATAGCTTCCTGATTCGAATCAAGTTAAAATAGTAATTCAAGTCACAGACATTGAAAAGGTTTTGTTTTCCTCAGTTTAATTGTATTCGAGTCATGATATGTACATGATTCGAGTCAGGCACATAAAATCTCAATTTTTCATGATTTTCAAAATACTTTGAGATTTTCCTTTCAAACCAAGTTGAATCAACAACACATATGGTTCTTGTTCCACTAACTCAACCAATTGACTAAAAGCATCATGACCAAACTCAAATACACAATTAAATTATGTATGCTTAAAAAATAAATAAATTTAAAAATTGGTTAATAAATGTGTAATCATGAAGGAGACTCAATAAATAATAATAAGCAGAACAAAAGCGACAAGACAAGCAACCAAAATGTATTAGAGTTCTCCCGATGAATGTATTAGGGACATGCAACTCCAACCTCCCCCTTTTTGATCCCTGACAAGCTTTCACTTGGAATTGAGTCGACTTTAAGCCAAAATCAAAATAATTATTCTCCCTCCAAAACATTGCACACAAACAACACAACATAAAACACATAATACAATTATAGACTCACATTACAACTTCTCCAATTTGACAACATCAAAATGAGATAGATCATAATGTGTCTCAAAACCAAATAAACCAACCACAAGAGAATAATTAGAGATGAATACTTGTGCTAAACAACTAAGAATAATATATGTGATACCCCAAATTTTGACCCCTTAGATCTTCTTCATCATTTTAGGAGCATGCTCATTTGATTATCTGACCTTAACCCATTCCAAGTTGTCTTCGTCAAGTTACAAGTGAATCAGGCTTTTGTACAGCCGAAATCGAGGTTTCGAGGGTTAACCAGTCAATGTTTTGGATTGGTCCTCTTTGAGATTGGGTCTCCACATCATCAAGAATATTCCATTGGATCAAGAATGAATCCAATTTGAGGTTGTCACCCAGGAATCAAAAGCAGTGAAGTTCAGGATACCCGATTAGGGTTTTCGAGCAGGAAAAGTCAACTGTGGTTTGACTTTTGATCTAAAAGGTGTTGCAATGGCAGGATCATGGTCCATAGTGTTCATATGGCTTGGTAAAGTCCATTCAAGAAGTTTCAAAGCCTCAAAAGGTCCAGAGGATCAACATCCGACTCGGTAGCCACCGATCAATCGTTCGGTTGACCAAAAATTCAACTCTTCACTCATAAGGAATCTGACCTCAAGATGTGAATAAAAAATGTTCCTAATGACATATTGCATCTACCCATAAAATTTCATGACAATTGGATCAAGGGTTGAGGAGTAATCGCAAAAGTCGGGAATTAGGGTTTTGATAGGGGGCAAGACCATAACTCCTTAACCACACATCCAATTGAGTTGGTTCAAAGATCATTAGAAAGATCTTGACAATTCCTACAAAAATCCCAAAGTGGTCCATGATCAGAAAATGCATAGATTTGGAGTTATGGTCAAATTCATTACAAGAGGGGAAAATAACTTAGACAAATTTCACTTTTAGGCTTTTTTTTCCAGCAACTTTGAGAGGCATTTTGGCCAAGTTCCTTTGGGAATCTGAAATTCATGAAAACATGAAAGTTGTAGAGCTACATGAGGGATTTCCAAATTGTGGTAGAACTCCTCCATAGCCATTATGAGCTGAGAGTTATGAATTTGGCAAGATGAGCTTTTAACACTTGAGTCCCACATTGACAATTCTTCACAAATTCAAATTTTAACAACTTGGGCCATCCCCAACCATTGTATCATGTTTTATTCTGATAACTTGAGGCCTAGATGAAGAGAAAACTAGAAGAAAGAAGGAATTGATGGATTTGGCAACTTGGAGGCAAGTTGACAATATAATATTCATAAAATTGGAAAGAGAAACTTTTGCCACTTGCACTTGCAGCTGCAGTTCCCTATTTTCCTAGCCACTCTAATCACCTCATGTCATTCGTTTCCACTTGAACAATTCATCAGTTGAGGCAAGGCTTTGAAGCTTGCAGCTGTACCAAACTCCAAGCCAAGGGTTTCCTTTTCAAAATCCCTCCAAAATGCCAAGTTTACAAATCTGCCCTCACCTTGCATTCTCCTATAAATAGGGGATCCCTCTATGTCATTTGAACACAGAGCAATCTCCAAAACCAGAAGAAAAAGAAACAACAGCTCTCAATTCCCTCTCATTTCCCTAAGAATCTCAAATTTTCAAACTTCCATTTTTCACCAAAAAGTTGTCTTGAGCAAAACTCTGCTCAAGATCAGTTCTACCATCTCCAAGTCCCTCAAAACCATCTACACAACCTCTAAGCATTGTGTAGAAGGTGTCCATACATTCAAACCACTCAAAAATCTCAATTTCACAAAAGTCAACTTTCACAAAAGTCAACTTTCACACCAAGCAAGTTTGACCACTATACTCAAAATCCGCCAAATCCTTGTCTAGGCCCATTCTTGCTATTCTAACCATCCATACCCCTCACATATGTCATATTGCAACTATCCAAAGCATTGAAAACTAGTGGTGAAGCTCATTTCTCCAACTGTCATAAGGTTTGCATATTGCTTCAAGAGGAAGCAAACATTATGCCAAAAACAAGATCTCTGGATTTCTTTGTGTTCTAACTTGCCCAACATAGTCTACAAGAGGTATGTAGTCTATCAACTTCTCACTTTACATCATATTTTCATGTTTGGCATTTTTGAGATTGTTGTGTTGAAAAGCATGTACCATGAACATACCAACTTCCATGACAGTTTGGTTTTGAATGATGCTAAGGCCTATAATCTTTAGATTACACATTTGAAGTGTGTGTGTGTGTGATAAAAACATAGGGTATACCATTTGGTTTTGGTTCTTGACAGTTTGTGTTTCTTTGTTATTTTTGCAATATGTTACCATCATCATGTGATACTTTGAATCAAAGAGGATGTGGTTAACTTTTGAACTCAATACCATCTGTTATTACATTTATGGTGTGTGTATGCTCTTGTTTTGGTTTAAAACAATTTCCATTTGAATTTCACCTACTGTCATCAAAAACTGTTTTACTTTTCCATGAACATTTCAAAACTTGTTTTAGATGCCATGTACTCCAAATCTTGGGCTCATCCTACTTGCCATGATGTATGAGATGTATGTGTATTATTTGTTTTGATGTAAACCTCAATGCTTGCAATAATACCCCTGCTGCTACATCAGTACACCAAAATTGTTTCACATTTCAACAACATACTAAAATTTGGCTCCAGCTGCTGTGAGTTTGATTTCAATGCATGATCATTTTCCTTGTCATATTTATGATGTGTGTATGTTATTATCTTGGTTTAAAACCTCACAATTTGAAAAAGACACCACCTGCTGCCACAACTGACTTCCCAAGACAGATTTTTCCATTTTTCACCATAACATACCTTTTTTCATTTCAACAGTCCTATGTTTGTTTTGTGAGTTAAAACTCATTCCTTGTCATGATAATGGTGTGTATACTTGGTTTACTTGATTTATTCTTGCCTGTTTTCATAATTCCACTTCCAATTGCAATTTCATGCTAGAATGTGCCTTGATCATGCCAAATTGTTGTTTTGTGTGTATATGCTTATGTTTTGAGTTGTAACACACTTATATTCATGAGTTTAAGGTGTGTGGATGATTGAATTGATCTATGTGTACCTGTTTTCCTATTTCACCTTCCAACTGCTCTTTTTCAAACCAAAATCACCATGAACATACCAAGATTCTTGATTGCTTGCAAAATGCCTAATCTTTGAGTTGTAACTCACTTATATACTTGATTCCAATGTGTGTTGATGGTTGGTTTGATCAATGACTGCTTGCTTTCTCATTTCACCATCAAATTGCATCTTTGAACTAATTTACCATGACCATATGCCAATATCTTTCTTGCTTGCCATGTGCATCTTTTCGGAGTTGTAAATCACTCTTATTTACATTTATGGTGTGTGTGTGTGTGTCATACCCTAAATTTGTCCTACCCTTTTTGTAAATATCTTCGCATTATTGTTTCGTTCTGTTTAGACACGTGTCCACCTGAAATCGGGCGTTTTCCAAAATTTTATCTTTTTGACCAATAAAAGTGTGACCCGTGGCCTAAAAACCTTTTTGTGAATATTAATTTTTCTCAGTTTCTTAAACTTTTTCTTTTTCAAATATTACTAAAAATATTTTTAAGTAATTAATATTCATTTTTGTTTTTTTCATATATTTTATTACATTTGTTAATATTAATTGTTTGGTTAATATTTATTTATTATTTAGTCATATTAGTTAATATTTTAATTGTTAATTTATATAATTAGTCTTTGTTTATATTTAACTAATTGATTATTTGCTAAAAAAAAGAGAAGAAAAAGTAGGAGAAATCAGGATTTGGAATTAGGCCCGTGCTCTGTAGCCCATAGAGTGTCCAAAGGGGATCGATTGGTTCCTTAAAGGGGATGAAAAAACTAATTTCGGGGGGCACTGTTCATTCTTCTTTTCGAGTGAAAACGACCGCCATCGTAACCCTTCTTCTCCCACCTCATAAACCTTCTCCATCACCAATAACCCTCGATTCCTTCTTCATCTCGCAGTCGTACGACCCCTTTCTTCTTCTTTCCTGTTCGTCGCCGCCATATAACACCTCCTCCTCTTTCTTTCTTCCCGTTTTTTTCGTCACACCATTATCAACCCCATCAAAACCCCAACTCCCACCTCAAAAAACGGTCTCCGATATTAAAACACCACCACCCTCCGCGCCATTGTCATCGGATCCATCACCAACTTCAACTACACCAACATCGATACAACATCGTCTAATCCAACACAATTTCGATTTGGCAAAGATGACGACGACGCCGCGCCCCAGTTTATAGCAGCAGTGAAGCGATGATTTCACTCGTTTTTTAAATCAACTTTGATTTCAATGCAGGTGATGATGTTGCGAAGTTCCTCCTCGACCTGATTTTCGGTCGCGACTCAGCAAGACTACGAGCAGTGCATCGCAACGACGAGTCGACTACCTCAGGTTTGTACTTGTCTCAATATAGTTGAGAATTTTACAGCAGAGGAAAAATTACTTCATGGAGGAATATCGATTTGAGTCGATGGCTGTTTAGAGTTGAAGCTGTTGCTGTTGAGCTTGCCGCGTTTCCGCCGCTACATCAAACATCCAGACTAAACCGTATTCAACAAGAAAGAACGCCATCTCGTTTCTCTCAAACATTAATTGGTCCTGACACAGTGAACACAACAAGGCATTCATCGCTTCGGTTTCGGTAATGTTTTGATACAGCGGCTTCATGCTTTCCCCTCATCATTTATTGTGTTGTTTATATTTCAGATCGCATGATGTCGTATGTTATCGTATTTTGTCTAAGATTCAGTCCATGTTTTTTCAAAAGGATGTTCTGCTGTTTGTAAGAAGGCATTAACTGATATTAGTTGTGTACTGGATTGTGATGCTAGTAGTGTTCAGGCCATCGCAGATCCTAGGCCATAGTGATTTCAAACGCTTCATTAAGTCATAAAGATGTTGTTGTTTAGTTTATTTTCGACATGTTTTTGTTGTTTGTTTGTTTTACCTTTGGTTGTGGTTGTTGTTACAATTTTTTTTCCCGATGCGGTTGTGAGCATGTTGTGAGATTGGATTGTTGATATATCATAGCAGCCAACATTGTTAGCTGAGGTTTGTTTTATTATTGAGACGCGGTTTGCTACGTTTTCGCACAATTAATATAATTCATAAGTGATCACTATGTATGTTGGCTTTGTCATATTCTTTGGCGGTTTACGAATCCGTATAAGTATGCTCTATGTTAATCATTTGTGGAGTTGTTGTTTGCAACCCAGTTGCATGATTGTGTTGTTACTCTGTTAAAATCTTTTGTTTTCTTTTTATTTTTTGTCACAAATCAGGTAGCACAATCTGCGTTTAACTTATGAGAATGGTCTTGCAAGTAGCTGTTAGTCATTTTATATGGCTTTCTTAAATTTAATTCTTGCTTATCGCGTGGTATGTTGGTAGTAAGTTGCATTAAGCTTGCTGTTAAATCATATTGTTTGAATATATAACACCTTAATTATGACTTTTGATTATCTTGATAAATATCACCTCTAAAAATAACGTAAAACTAATCATTTCCAATAAAGCGAAACTTTGGTCTAATTTTAAGTATCGTTCCAAAACTGACCTCATAATTTTCAATACGCTTTGTTTTGAATTATTTTTTCTAAATTAATTAAATATCGGAAGTAGTGAGTTCTCGGGGTCTAGCACCCCTTGGATTCTTGAACGACCGCTCTTGAGGCGCACGCTTCGGGTTGTGGTTATTTCGTCTTTTAGTTTTTATTTTTGAACATTTTTCACTAAAATTAAAATTTGCAAAAGACATTTCATTTAATTAATTTTTTATAAAGAGATTCTATTCTTTTAGAGAAGATATACATCTTGAAATTATTATCAAGTAATGTTTTTAAATTTTTTTCTAAAGTATACACGCTTGCAATTTAAATTCAAAACTCTACTCACTTTGAGTACTTTTTCAAAGCAAATTAAATCTTTGAGGTCTAGCACTTCCTGGATTTTTAGACGAACATTATTGAGGTGTACACCTTAAATAATATGTCATTTTACTCTTCGTTTAGTACGCTATTTTAGACAAACAAATATCACAAGAATCTAGCATTCTGTGTGATATTTCTGTCGTTTATTCAAACGTTCTCCAAACGAAAAGGTGTCGTCAAAATCTAGCATCTCGATAAAACTCCGATTAATTGGTTGTGAGGCCGACGTCTCATTTATCAAATAATTATCACTTCTCCTAAATTATTTTCATACTCTCGATTCAATCCAATTTATTTCAAAATATTTTCTCAATCAAACTTCGAAAGAAAGAGGTTCTTGGAATCTAGCATTCCTTGGATCTTCGAGTGAATAGTTCTCGAGGTATGCTCTTGAGTTATTATTCACTCAATCTTTCAACTTTTTTTCAAACATTCTCCTAAGTCGAGTGCTCGTCCGCATTCGCAACCATCGATATTTCGCACACACTTCAAAATTCCTCGTGGTTTCGATATTAGGGGCACCCTCAGGGACTAATATCGTTTTCTCACAATCTTAAACCTTGACACGTCGTCAAGTCGGTTTCATTGTCAAACAAATCCTCGACACGTCGTCGAGCCATTTCCAAACCAACTTCCTTTGGCCTCGCATTCCATTCTTCGATTCAATCTTCTACAAACATTTTTTAAAACTTACGAAAGAGGGATATTCTCAGAATCTAGCATTCTTTGAATATTCGAATGAGTAACTCTCGAGGCGCGCCCTTGAGTTGTTATTAGTTCATTCTTTCATTTTCAAAACATCCAACTCTTTATCTTCAACTTATTCAGTCAATTCCCGAAGGAACTGAGTTCTTGGAATCTCGCATTCCTTGAATTTTTTGAGTGACAAGCTCTTGAGGCGTGCTCTTGGGTTGCTTGTCAGTCACTCTTTCGCCTCTTTCTCAAACTTCAAACCTGTCTCGAACTTCTTCCATTTCATGGTTGTTACCACGAACTACGACTACTCTGATTCTTCATTCTCGTCCGAATGTAAGATACGTAGGCACAAGATTGCGATGATCTTGGCGAGCTACCTTCTACCTCCCATCCATTTCCCCATATCCTTTTCGTGGTTGTTACCACGAACTACGGACGCTCTGATTCTTTATTCATTCTTGAATATAAGATACATAGGTGCAAGATTGCAATGATCTTGGCGAGCACATTTCTATCTTCCTCCATTATTCCATCCACTCATTCCCAACCTTTCCTGTAGTCGAACTACGAAGCTCTGATTTCTCATTCTCGTCCGAATGAGCATACGTAGGCACAAGGGCCCTAATCCTTGACGAGCACCCTATCCTCTAACCACCCATATCTCCTTAGCGTCTTTAACCTTTTAACCTACCAATTCTACCTTTATAATTGAGAAGAAAAACAAGTAAACCTAAACAACATTCCCCACAATTACCTTAAGAGGTTCCAGTCGAGTACGACGGACGTGAGGGGTGTTAATACCTTCCTCTCACGTAACCGACTCCCGAACCTGGAACTTGGTTGCGACAGCCCTGTTCCTATCCTTTTCGCTTTAAGAGGTTTTCTCGATATTTTCCTCTCCCATTTATTTGGGAAAAATAAAGTTCGGTGGCGACTCTGTCGAACCGCATTTCCGCGCCTTTCGCGCGAGGGTCGTTTCTCCGAAATGTCTCCGTGATTTTTCGAGGTGCGACAGGTGGCGACTCTGCTGGGGACATTGCTCCATGCAAAGAGATAGTCGAGCCTACCTTTTGGTTTGTGAGGAGTGTTAGTTTTTTTCTTCTTGTTTATTGTATTTGTTCTCTTGTGGATTTTATTTGTGCTTGTTATCTTGGTTACCTGTTGATTCTTGGGATGACATCATGAGTAAAGCTCTATGCCCGAGCTTTTGTAAAAGTAGAGAGAACACTTAGTTTAGAATTGGTAGTCAAGTAGTGTTAGTCACCAAGGATTCGCTCCTTGTGTGCCTAGCATGAAAGCTCCTCCAGAGGAGACCTATTCGTAGATCTTGTTGTAACACAGCTAGCCTGTTACACGACTTGATTAATGAAGGGTCTGTGATTCTGGGAACCTTTTGTTAGCACCAGTTCTGATATTGGTGGTCGTGTAGTGTTAGTCTCCAAGGACTCGCTCCTTGTGCGCCTAGCACGAGGACCTCGCTCAGGAGAGACCTTATCGTCATTATCGTCGTAATACAGCCAGCCTGTTGCGTGACGCTAATACAACTAGTGTCCATGATCCTGAGAACCAAACATAGAAACCATCCCGTAAGTGGGTTTATGGGTAGAATGTTTAGATCTTCCCGTATAGGTTGTACCTGTCAATTTCTTTGATCGGAAATTGTGGTTACTTATCTGTTACAGTTATCAGCTCCAAAATTGTTTGATTGTGATCCTGTGATCCTGGATCTTGTATCTTGCATTGCATCTTGCATATCATTTGCATTGCATTTCACATGTTGTGCATTTTGCATTTCCAGTCCTTCAACAATATCTTATGTCTTCGTTCCTTCTCTCCAGTAAATCAAGCTGATTCCTCGACACCAGTACGCAACTAGAGCCAATACAAGACGAATGATGGAGCAGATTCAGCAGGAGCAAGCTGCCTTCAGGGGAGAGTTGGATTCTATGAAAGGAAAGATCGACCAGATCCTCGAAGCCATCCTCGCGGCCAGAAGAGAGGAAGAACAGCGTGAAGCCGCCGCTGTCGTCAACAACAATGGTCAAGGACAGGGGTCTACTGCCATCCCTTTGGTTCCAATTCCAAATCCTCATGGGATGCCGTTGAACTTCAATAACACAGCCGAAGGAAACACTTCTCAGCCAATCCCAGCGCCTGGAGTTACTGTTGGAGTTATCCCGCAGGTCCAGCCTACTGCTGTGCAAATCCCAGTTCCTCATATCGAAGATACTCTGATGGATCAGTATGACGACGTTCAGAACTATCATGCTGCTATCCCCATTGCCAGTCCTGTTGCTGCTCAGGATTCTGAAGCCATGAAGATGTGCCGAGATCTAGCCGAGAAACTCCGAGCCATGGAGGGGCACAATTCAAATTCTTTAAGTGCTTTGGAATTGTGCTTGGTGCCTGATGTTGTCATTCCTCCCAAGTTCAAGGTACCCGAATTCTCGAAGTACAAGGGTCTCAGTTGCCCAAACATTCATCTGAAGATGTACTGTCGCAAGATGGCTGCCTATGCCAGAGATGAAAAGCTCATGATTCATTGCTTCCAGGACAGCTTGTCTGGGGCATCACTTGAATGGTATATGCAGCTGGAACGTAACAGTGTGCGCACTTGGGCCGAGCTAGCCGATGCATTTGCCAAACAGTACAAATACAACACAGATCTCGCTCCGAATCGTACTCAGCTTCAGAGTATGACTCAGAAGGACAGCGAATCCTTCAAGGAGTACGCGCAACGATGGAGAGAGCTAGCCGCAAGGGTGCATCCACCTCTTGTTGACCGTGAACTGATTGACATCTTCATGGGTACTTTACAAGGCCAATACTACGAAAAGCTGATCGGTAGTGTCTCCGCTGGATTCTCTGACTTGGTGATCGTCGGTGAGAGAATTGAATAGGGGCTGAAGAGTGGAAAGATCCCAGGAGGTCCTAACAGCCAGGCTAATGCCAAGAAGCCTTTCAACGGATACAAGAAGAAAGAGGGCGAGACAAATGCTATCTCTTTGCAGAAAGGGCAAGCTTCTCAACAAGCTCCCGCTCCTATGCCTTATCAGGTTCCTTACTACCAGTATCCGTATGTTGCTGCTGCGCAATATGCTCCAATGCCTTATCAGCCAGCTGTTCAAGCAGTGCAAGCTCAGATGCCACAACAACAGGCTCCTCAACAACAAGCCTACAATCAGCAAGGATACCAATATCCTCCTCAGCAACAACAAATGCAAGCTACTCAGCAACGACAAGGTACTCGCCCACAGCGTCAGCAGAGAACATAGAGGCCAGATAGATTTTTTGATCGCCTGCCAATGACATATGCTAGTATCTTTGCTCAGTTGATGGAGAAAAAAGCTATTGTTCCAAGAGATTTGGCTCCCCCAACTGTCATTCCTGCCGACTACGATGCAAATGCTCATTGTGAATTTCATAAGGGCGCTCCAGGTCACACCATTGAGGACTGTAGAGCTTTCAAGCATATAATTCAAGACATGATTGACAGGGATGCTATCAACTTCAATGGAAAGTCTCCAAATGTCATCAACAATCCAATGCCGCCGAACAAATAGCGTTATTCAGATCAAATCCAGTCAAGTCAAGTTCATTTCCCGAAGAAGGCCGTCATGTCGCCATTTCATATTACGCATTTCTTATATTTGTCTTTGTTTGTTTAAGTATTGTATGTTTTGAACAATTGCCATTCGTATTTGGTTTTCATTAATGTATTATTTATGCATGTTTTGAATTAGTTATGTCGTATTCACTCATTTTCACTTATCACCAACATATTTGTTCACTTCACTCTATCCGCTGTTGTTTAGCATGATTTAAGGGAGGATGATGAAAACGAGATACCCATAATTGCGAACTCATATGCTTTCAGATAGAATCTCGTCAATGATGTACAGGCATTGCTTCAAATCCCCCAAACACTGGAGATATAAGGAGTTAATCCCTAGTAAACCACTTCGAGCCTAGAAGTAGTAGTTTCCTTCGGATATTCAAACCTTTTACACTCAACCTGGGGCAGGGTAGTATTCAGTTAATCCAATCCCAAATCAACAAAGAAAACCCAGAAGACGGTGGTTCATCAAAGATCCATGCTATGGCAGTCACAACAAAATAAAAAAATCATCAAAAGCCTACTAAGTCAAACACCTCAGAGGGGACTTAGACAAAATCAAGGCAATCCCGATGGATCTGACAAACAAAGTCGATCCATGCAAAAGTTAGGGACAAAAACAAAAGCAAAAGAGGACCCCGAAACCCTCAACAAAAACAAATTTTTTTTCAGTGGCCACCCAAATCAAAGGGGCACTAGCATCCATCAAAATAAGGTGACTGCCACATCGAGAAAACCTTGAACCTTCAGGCTTACACTATCAAGACAAGTGTAGAATTAACTGAGCGTAGGACTAGAGATCATTAAAGAAGGGGTGGATACAAATCATACTTTGAGCCTAATAACTTTTGTTTCATAACCGTGAACCAGACCACGTTACAACCCTCGAAAGACCTAATTGAGACGAGTTTTATTCTGAAAGCATATTATCGCAAGGTTGTGTAACCTGACTCCTCACATATTTGCTAATCATCAATATTGGTGTCATTTTCTTTGCTATATCTTTCGCACCAATCAAACTAGCATAATGTTTGGACTAATAGTTCATTCGTCTCACTATCACGACACATTCAAATAAACGATACTTTTTCAAATTTGCATCGAACTTTGCATTAATATTACCATTCGTGAATGTACAATTTTAATGGCAAATCAGTGCTAGGTATTCAAGGACATCTCACCAAAAGACAATCAAGGAGGAACTTGACTTCCGGTGGTTGGCACGAAGCAAGACTACCTCAAAACCCACAGGCTAGGGCAAATCACTCAACAACTTGAGCAGGGGAAAGTCATCCGAGTTCAACTTCCATATGTCAGAACGGGTTAATCTATGGCAGACCATTGCCATGATCAAACTGGGGCAAGACCAGGTCGTCCTGACCATCAATCAGAGTTGCAACTCTCTCTGAAGCAAATTCACAATCACCAAATATCCCAAACTTGGGGCATCAAGGACATCTTCTGCTCCAATCATGGCGTCTTCAACAAAACTGCGTGTCGAGGAAGTCAATCCCTTCCACCACCCGAAGTCCAATCCGCATTGGCAACTACCAAAAGTCCACCACGCTGGCGTCTCCACCTACATTTCCAATCACTCATCTGCATCATACGCATTGCATCATAAGTATTTTGCATCATTTTGTATACCCAATCGTATCATACTTCCCTAGCGCTTGCATCTCCGCGTGTCAGCATTTGCATTTGCATTTCCATTCGTTATGGAACATCATTATCATCCAATATTCATATATGCAAGTCAAGGTCCAGGATCAATCTCGAAGACTTCCAAGACTGTCATCGGCCCAATCAGGGGCATCCTCCGCAGGATTATGGGTTTGTCCCATGATTTTCAAGAGCTTCAAAGTAATCATCAGCCCAGTCAGGGGCAATCTTCCGCGATTGTGGGTTTCTCCCACAAAATTCGGAGTTATTCAAAGCAAGATTCAGCCTAGTCAGGGGCATTCTTTTCAAGACCATTGGTATTTCCCATGACGTATTTCAACCTCGTGGTTGATCAGATCTTCAAGTTAATATACATCCCAGCCAGGGGCATACCATTCAAGACCGTGGGCGTTCTCCACGAAGTTATTCAACCGTTTGTTGGGCAAATCCAAGAAGTTTAATGCAAGATCCAGCCTGAGCAGAGGCATCTTCAGCAAAACCGTGAGCGTACCTCATGAAGTTGTTCAGCCTTTTGTTGACCAAAACAAGACATCAAGACAAACTCAGCCCAGTCAGGGGCATCCTCTTCAGAATTCATGGGCGTAACCATGAAATCATTTCAGCAAAACCATGATCTCCAAACAAAGATGGTGGGCGTACCCCGTTGACTCATTTCAATTTAATTTTCCTCTTGAGGGTTCCCCATTGAGTTTGTGCCCAGCAAGCGTGACCGTTGTCAATTGCCTTACTATCATCCTTTTGGTGATAGCCGAACTTCGTCGGTTCAACATAGCCTGCATCCTTTCGATGTTGGTAACCTTCAATTAGTGTGTGCCCTATCATCCTTTTGGTGGTAGTGGCTGGTGTGAGTTTCGCTCCGTCATCCTTTTGGTGGTAGGTATGGCATTTCGTCGATGTCAGATTGTGCGATAATGTGTGCCCTATCATCCTTTTGGTGGTAGTGGCTAGTGTGAGTTTCGCTCCGTCATCCTTTTGGTGGTGGGTCTGGCATTTCGTCGATGTCAGATTGTGCGATAGTGTGTGCCATATCATCCTTTTGGTGGTAGTGGCCGGTGTGAGTTTCGCTCCGTCATCCTTTTGGTGGTGGGTCTGGCATTTCGTCGATGTCAGATTGTGCGATTGTGTTTTCCCTATCATCCTTTTGGTGGTAGTGGCAGGTGTGAGTTTCGCTCCGTCATCCTTTTGGTGGTGGGTCTGGCATTTCGTCGATGTCAGATTGTGCGATTGTGTTTGCCCTATCATCCTTTTGGTGGTAGTGGCCGGTGTGAGTTTCGCTCCGTCATCCTTTTGGTGGTGGGTCTGGCGTTTCGTCGATGTCAGATTGTGCGATTGTGTTTGCCCTATCACCCTTTTGGTGATAGTGGCTGGTGTGAGTTTCGCTCCGTCATCCTTTTGGTGGTGGGTCTGGCGTTTCGTCGATGTCAGATTGTGTGATTGTGTTTGCCCTATCATCCTTTTGGTGGTAGTGGCCGGAGTGAGTTTCGCTCCGTCATCTTTTTGGTGGTGGGTCTGACATTTCGTCGATGTCAGATTGTGCGATTGTGTTTGTCCTATCATCCTTTTGGTGGTAGTGACCGGTGTGAGTTTCGCTCCGTCATCCTTTTGGTGGTGGGTCTGGCATTTCGTCGATGTCAGATTGTGCAATTGTGTTTGTCCTATCATCCTTTTGGTGGTAGTGACTGGTGTGAGTTTCGCTTCGTCATCCTTTTGGTGGTGGGTCTTGCATTTCGTCGATGTCAGATTGTGCGATTGTATTTGTACTATCACCATTTTGGTGGTAGTGGCAGGTGTGAGTTTCGCTCCGTCATCCTTTTAGTGGTGGGTCTGGCATTTCGTCGATGTCAGATTGTGCGATTGTGTTTTCCCTATCATCCTTTTGGTGGTAGTGGCTGGTGTGAGTTTCGCTCCGTCATCCTTTTAGTGGTGGGTCTGGCATTTCTTCGATGTCAGATTGTGCGATTGTGTTTGTTCTATCATCCTTTTGGTGGTAGTGACCGGTGTGAGTTTCGCTCCGTCATCCTTTTGGTGGTGGGTCTGTCATTGACATTAATGTCAGATTGTGCGATTGTGTTTTGCTTTACCATCCTTTTGGTGGTAGTAGCCGTGTGTGTTTTATTCCATCATCCTTTTGGTGATGACGACCTTTTTCCTATTATTTACAGTTTACTTCGAGGTTCACATTTATCAAGTATTTTCAATTCTCAAAAATCTCTTTTTCTTTCGGACAAATTCAGGGTCTTCTTCATATCTAATTGACTTCTACCTCAGGAATATGAACGCTAATGCAATTCATTTTCCTATGTTTAAGCCGATTAGATAGGGGCATCTGTCATACCCTACATTTGTCCTACCCTTTTTGTAAATATCTTCGCATTATTGTTTCGTGCCGTTTAGACACGTGTCCACCTGAAATCGGGCGTTTTCCAAAATTTTATCTTTTTGACCAATAAAAGTGTGACCCGTGGCCTAAAAACCTTTTTGTGAATATTAATTTTTCTCAGTTTCTTAAACTTTTTCTTTTTCAAATATTACTAAAAATATTTTTAAGTAATTAATATTCATTTTTTTTATATATTTTATTACATTTGTTAATATTTAATTGTTTGGTTAATATTTATTTATTATTTAGTCATATTAGTTAATATTTTAATTGTTAATTTATATAATTAGTCTTTGTTTATATTTAACTAATTGATTATTTTCTAAAAAAAAAGAGAAGAAAAAGTAGGAGAAATCAGGATTTGGAATTAGGCCCGTGCTCTGCAGCCCATAGAGTGTCCAAAGGGGATCGATTGGTTCCTTAAAGGGGATGAAAAACCTAATTTCGGGGGGCACTGTTCATTCTTCTTTTCGAGTGAAAACGGCCGCCATCGTAACCCTTCTTCTCCCACCTGATAAAGCTTCTTCATCACCAATAACCCTCGATTCCTTCTTCATCTCGCAGCCGTACGACCCCTTTCTTCTTCTTTCCTGTTCGTCGCCGCCCATATAACACCTCCTCCTCTTTCTTTCTTCCCGTTTTTTCGTCACACCATTATCAACCCCATCAAAACCCCAACTCCCACCTCAAAAAACGGTCTCCGATATTAAAACACCACCACCCTCCGCGCCGTTGTCATCGGATCCATCACCAACTTCAACTACACCAACATCGATACAACATCGACTAATCCAGCACAATTTCGATTTGGCAAAGATGATGACGACGCCGCGCCCTAGTTTATAGCAGCAGTGAAGCGATGATTTCACTCGTTTTTTAAATCAACTTTGATTTCAATGCAGGTGATGATGTTGCGAAGTTCCTCCTCGACCTGATTTTCGGTCGCAACTCAGCAAGACTACGAGCAGTGCATCGCAATGACGAGTCGACTACCTCAGGTTTGTACTTGTCTCAGTATAGTTGAGAATTTTGCAGCAGAGGAAAAATTACTTCATGGAGGAATATCGATTTGAGTCGATAGCTGTTTAGAGTTGAAGCTGTTGCTGTTGAGCTTGCCACGTTTCCGCCGCTACATCAAACATCCAGACTGAAAGTAGATGTTAGTCATTTTATATGGCTTTCTTAAATTTAATTCTTGCTTATCGCGTGGTATGTTGGTAGTAAGTTGCATTAAGCTTGCTGTTAAATCATATTGTTTGAATATATAACACCTTAATTATGACTTTTGATTATCTTGATAAATATCACCTCTAAAAATAACGTAAAACTAATCATTTCCAATAAAGCGAAACTTTGGTCTAATTTTAAGTATCGTTCCAAAACTGACCTCATAATTTTCAATACGCTTTGTTTTGAATTATTTTTTCTAAATTAATTAAATATCGGAAGTAGTGAGTTCTCGGGGTCTAGCACCCCTTGGATTCTTGAACGACCGCTCTTGAGGCGCACGCTTCGGGTTGTGGTTATTTCGTCTTTCAGTTTTTTTTTGAACATTTTTCACTAAAATTAAAATTTGCAAAAGACATTTCATTTAATTAATTTTTTATAAAGAGATTCTATTCTTTTAGAGAAGATATACATCTTGAAATTATTATCAAGTAATGTTTTTAAATTTTTTTCTAAAGTATACACGCTTGAAATTTAAATTCAAAACTCGACTCACTTTGAGTACTTTTTCAAAGCAAATTAAATCTTTGAGGTCTAGCACTTCCTGGATTTTTAGACGAACATTATTGAGGTGTACACCTTAAATAATATGTCATTTTACTCTTCGTTTAGTACGCTATTTTAGACAAATAAATATCACAAGAATCTAGCATTCTGTGTGATATTTCTGTCGTTTATTCAAACGTTCTCCAAACGAAAAGGTGTCGTCGAAATCTAGCATCTCGATAAAACTCCGATTAATTGGTTGTGAGGCCGACGTCTCATTTATCAAATAATTATCACTTCTCCTAAATTATTTTCATACTCTCGATTCAATCCAATTTATTTCAAAATATTTTCTCAATCAAACTTCGAAAGAAAGAGGTTCTTGGAATCTAGCATTCCTTGGATCTTCGAGTGAATAGTTCTCGAGGTACACTCTTGAGTTATTATTCACTCAATCTTTCAACTTTTTTTCAAACATTCTCAAACATTCTCCTAAGTCGAGTGCTCGTCCGCATTCGCAACCATCGATATTTCGCACACACTTCACAATTCCTCGTGGTTTTGATATTAGGGGCACCCTCAGGGACTAATATCGTTTTCTCACAATCTTAAACCTTGACACGTCGTCAAGTCGGTTTCATTGTCAAACAAATCCTCGACACGTCGTTGAGCCATTTCCAAACCAACTTCCTTTGGCCTCGCATGCCATTCTTCGATTCAATCTTTTACAAACATTTTTTAAAACTTACGAAAGAGGGATATTCTCATAATCTAGCATTCTTTGAATATTCGAATGAGTAACTCTCGAGGCGCGCCCTTGAGTTGTTATTAGTTCATTCTTTCATTTTCAAAACATCCAACTCTTTATCTTTAACTTATTCAGTCAATTCCCGAAGGAACTGAGTTCTTGGAATCTCGCATTCCTTGAATTTTTTGAGTGACAAGCTCTTGAGGCGCGCTCTTGGGTTGCACTCTTTCTCCTCTTTCTCAAACATCAAACCGTCTCGAACTTCTTCCATTTCGTGGTTGTTACCACGAACTACGACTGCTCTGATTCTTCATTCTCGTCCGAATGTAAGATACGTAGGCACAAGATTGCGATGATCTTGGCGAGCTACCTTCTACCTCCCATCCATTTCCCCGTATCCTTTTCGTGGTTGTTACCACGAACTACGGACGCTCTGATTCTTTATTCATTCTTGAATATAAGATACGTAGGCACAAGATTGCAATGATCTTGGCGAGCACATTTCTATCTTCCTCCATTATTCCATCCACTCATTCCCAACCTTTCCTGTAGTCGAACTACGAAGCTCTGATTTCTCATTCTCGTCTGAATGAGCATACGTAGGCACAAGGACCCCAATCCTTGGCGAGCACCCTATCCTCTAACCACCCATCTCTCCTTAGCGTCTTTAACCTTTTAACCTACCAATTCTACCTTTATAATTGAGAAGAAAAACAAGTAAACCTAAACAACATTCCCCACAATTACCTTAAGAGGTTCCCGTCGAGTATGACGGACGTGAGGGGTGCTAATACCTTCCTCTCACGTAATCGAATCCCGAACCTGGAACTTGGTTGCGACATCCCTGTTCCTATCCTTTTCGCTTTAAGAGGTTTTCTCGATATTTTCCTCTCCCGTTTATTTGGGAAAAATAAAGTTCGGTGGCGACTCTGTCGAACCGCATTTCCGCTCCTTTCGCGTGAGGGTCGTTTCTCCGAAATGTCTCCGTGATTTTTCGAGGTGCGACAGTGTGTATTGTTTGTTAACATGAGATCATTTTCACAACTGAACCATGTTTGTGCCCTGCTGCTGCAGCTGTTTTGAAAATCACTGTCACACACCTCACTTTGCTTTGCTTGATTTGTCTAGGTCAATTCATGTAACATTGGACCTCTAATAGCATGTGAGACTTGTATGTTCATGAATCAATCGTTTTTGTCTGCCTCATTTCTCTGTCATAACAACCTGGTTTCATCATGTTTGATAAATTGCATTTTGTTGGTCATATTCTTGTTGTATGCATTTCATGATAGCCTTAGGTGCTAGACTCATTTTTTTTAATCTTATTTGAAACTTGTGTATGACATTTTTCTGACCTTAAACTGTCCCAATTCATTTTTGATTCCAATGATGCATTATGTTGTGTTAAGTGAGCAGTGGACATATGACTTTCAATTCTATGTTGTTTGTAAACAATTTTAAAGTATAGACACACCTTATGTGATGTTTTGAGGATGTATGTGTGATCTATTCATTTCAATTAGGCCTGTTTCTTGATTTATCTCTCATACTTGCAACATGTCTTGAATTTCCTTCCATTTCCATATGGCAGTTGAAGTTTTGACCTATGTGTGAGCTGTTTGAGTGTGTGAGCTTGATGTGCATGATATTTGAGATGTGTTGGAACCCTCTTCCTGATTATAGCATGTCTGGTTTGATCATTGATCTTGAAAATGCATTTTCATCCCATTTTTGAAACTGCCACCGTGTTTTATTTTCTATGCATTCTTTCAAAAAAACCAACTGTACCATCCTGTCCCTTGTTTAAAAACACTCAATTTTGACAAAAAATTTCACCTAAATCCATTAAGAATTGAGTAAGTTAGCATCAAAACGCCTTTTGTAAAAATGCCTTGTTCTTGCTTCCAACTTGCCCAGAAATCCTTGAGAACACGCCTTATATGTTTATGGGGGTGGCTATATCAACGGATGTATAGCCATCCCAATGGTAATCAACTTACTCTCTCATGCGCCTTTCACTGCCTAGACCTGGGTTCGATCCCTGAGGAGGATCAACCCTTTTGTTCTTTTTTTCATTTTCTTATGCGCGCATGTGTAAGCTGAGGGGCGTGGGTTCAACTCCCACCCCTTGCATTTTATTTTATTTTTACTTGTTGTGTTTTATTTGCACATTTTTACCTGAAACTTCAAAAATTCATATCTTTGTCATTTTTTATCCTTTTGAACCCATTATTTTTGCAACATGCTTGTCTTAAGGTCTATTTTCATGTGGTGTAAAAATATTACATATTGTTATTAATTGTGATGTCTTTTGTCTGTGTAGAAATATGTTCATTTGTTGAGATCGTTATCTTACTTGCTGTTGAATTCCCTTTGAATATGCTTGAATTTTCTTGTGAGATTTTTGCATCCCATGTTAGTTAACATGCTAGGGTTTGTCCTCCTTTGGTCGTCACCATAATCCCATGATTATTTTCCACCTAAATCATGAGGTTAAACTAATTTGTTTGTGTTTGATTGTCATCAATACATATTGTTGTTACACTAGATACACCTTGAGTCTATGACATGTTTACTTTCAAATTGTGATTTGTTTACATGGTTTTTACCTTCCTCATGTTTCAATCTTTGTTAAGACTATGCTTCCATCTTTGTTAAGATATTTGATTACCAGTTGTAACCATTGGTGTTTGTTTGTAGTATCTGCTTATTGTAATTTGCATGCTTACTTGATTGTAATCTTATTCATCTTACTTATTAGTATTTCTTCCCCAAGTTATGGAACTTTTTAGTTCTCATCCAAGTTGCCTCTTTCTCTCTCCTTCCAAAGGAAAAGTCTTTCCGTTGACCCTTGGGTCATAAACAACTCATCTCTCCCTCGACTTCGTTAAGTCATTCATACACTTAGTTAAGTGGAACTTATCCTTTATACTTTTCTTAAGTCTACAAAGCCCACCCTTGTTAGGAGTGCTCTTTCAACTAGAACTTAGGATAGAGTTTGTTAACTCTATGTAAGAATCATCGTCATGATTACTTACCTCCCTTTCTTGAGTGTTCAACTTAGATCTAGAGAGTTTCCTTAAACTCTACACAAACATTGTCATGTTTGTTCCCCTTTGAACCTTGATCATAATCAAGTGTTCTTCAACCCTTGTAAGGTGAACTACGATTGCTCTGATTCTATCCTAGTTAGGATACATAGGCAGAGGACGTGACGTCTTTGCGAGCAAACTTAGTGTACATATCTTTAGGTTTTAACCTACACCTTTTTCCAATCCATAGCAAACACTTAGCAACCTAGCATACAAACAAACAAAAGGTTCATGTAGAGTACTACAAATGTTTAGGATGTGAAATACCTACCCTATGCATAACCAACCCCCGATCCCCGAATCTCTTAGCGTTGTTGTTACATCGCGAAAAAGGTTTTTCTTTCTTTAGACCTTTCCTTTGGACAAATTAAAGTCCGGTTGTGAATTCTAAGAATTAAAAGATTCAAGTTAATTCAATAGCTTGATATCACGATTCTCACCGCAACAGAAATGGCGACTTCACTGGGAAGATTTAAAACCTGAGGGTTTTGCCTATTTTGTTTTTTTATGTGATATATTTATGAAGATTTTCTTTACATGTATATTTGTGTATATTTGTTTGAGTGTTGGATTTTGGGACCTTTTGAGTGGTGAGACGGTCCTATACCCGGACTTAGGTGCAATTATGATAGGATGGTGGTATATTCAAGGAGGCTTATAGGGAGTTGATTCCCGACCAAGCTAACTTGAGAAACCACCGATCAGTGTAGGCCCTCTTGAGAGTTTAGTATTGTTGATCGAGTATTCGTGAAAACAATGCTACTTTCGACGAAGGAGCCCATGACACTGTGGACTTTTAGATTACATTCTACCCCACTTTGGCCTTACTAGGACGTAGTGCGATGGCTATAAGGAAGTATTTCCGAAGTAGTTGATATGCGATACTACACTTAGATGAGACTCTCTTGAGAATATTATCGATCACCAAGTAATTTGGGAAGTTGGTAATATCCGAAAGATGGGTTGTTGACTCTGAGAACCATTTAGAACCCTGCTCTACAGGTTTGAAAATCCATATTACACACCTTTTTGGGGATGGGTAGACCTTGGATCCACGCTCGTCCTTTAAACCTAGGCTTGTGTTTGTGCATATGTGATCTTTGCATTTGCCTGTGTTTGTGCATTTTTGCATTCATAAACATCATATCATAAAGTTTCATGGAACTCAGACTTTTGTTTGTAAACATCAAGGTTGTTATGAACAGTAAAAGAAAGAAACTTTGAAGTACACTTACAAGAGTTTTAACTTGGATGACCTAAAGAGGTTGGGTACCTTGGTGACAGATCCAGAGGGATTCAAAAATATATGGGAAACTGTTGTTATTGTTGAAGATAAAGGTGGATAATGGACTCCACTCCATGCTTCTCCAGTTCTATGATCTAGTCTATCATCGTTTCACTTTTCCGACTATCAACTAATACCCACTAAAGGAAAACTCTTATTTGGTTGGATTGCTCATTCTTGACGAATCTCCTTTACCAATCATGGGGAAAGACCATATGGAGAAAGATATTTTTAAGGCTACACGTTTGGGAGTCGCTTTGAGCAAAGCACAACAAACAGAGAAGCATGGGAGCACAAGCATCAAGTGGTTGTCGAAAAATGCAGAATTTCAGAAATAACTACGGTTGAAGAATAAATAAGTTCTCTCTTGTAAGAAGAGAAAAGTATCAGATGATTTATCTTCACTTAGTCCTCAGTTGACTCCGTAGCAGATAATTGTGGAGAAGCTTATCCTCGAGAAAGCCCAGATGGAAAAGGAGATTGAGAAGCTCAACTCGAAGCTGTCCAGAGAACCTCTTTAGGACTTTTGTTAGATTTTATTTAGCTCTCTGTTTAAGACTCTTGTAAGAAGTACTGACATGTTGCAATTTAAATTGTTGGTTAATGAAAAGAAGTTTTTGGTCTATCTTGACGTTTGTGAATGTTTTAAGTTCCATGAAACTTTTTTTGCATTGCATGAGCATGTCGTCACATTTGCATTTTCATTTGCATTTTAGAGACTTGAGTTTCATCTTCCTCTTCCTGTCCCTAGAGGGATACCTAGCACGCATTCTGGACCAATGGAAACGATGAAAGAGCTTTTGAAAGGGCAAGAAGCCTTGAAGGAGGAAATCAGGATCCTCAAAGGCCAGATAATCAAATGAGCATGCTCCTAAAATGACGAAGAAGATCTAATGGGTCAAAATTTGGGGTATGATAATATACAACATCAAATATCGGATACATAATATGAATATAGAGATGCTACATACAAAAAAAATGTAGTATAGACATGCAACAACATTCAACAACATATAATTAAGTGATAAAAATTATCATGTAAGGAAGATTAAATAATGCATGAACAAATATACAAATGCTCAAATGCACATAATTTGCAACACACATTTAAAAAGACTTAAATGCAAAGTAGAAAAATAAAAAAACATGCTAGAGATAAATGAGTAAAGTAAAGAACTTAATAAGTAAACCAATGAACATATCCAAAACAAACACAAAAAATGATATAAAACCAGATACAAGAGTTATAGAGACATACTTATGTAGTCTGTGAAACTGTACTTTCTACAAAATAGTGTTAGTGAAAACAAAATATACATATCAAATAAAATTAAATAAAATTTGTGATCTATTTAAAGCACGAGGAATCCAAGATTTCCAAATTCCTATAAATCTTGTGAAAAGGTTTCGATAACAATGGTTTTGTAAAAATATCAGCAGGCTAATTTTTAGTGTCAACGTATTCAAAAATAACATCCCTTTTTGAACATGATCTCTAAGAAAATGATGGTGAATCTCAATGTGTTTAGTTTGTGAATGGAGTACCGGATTCTGAGTGAGGCTTATCACACTAGTGTGATTGCATTTAATCAGAATGCAACCCATAATCTAAAAATTGTTTCTTTATCCATATGACATGTACACTAACTACTAGCACCAAAGTATTCAGCTTTAGCGGTAAAATGAGCAGCATTATGTTGTTTCTTACTGTGCCAAGAAACTAAACAACTTCCAAATAAGTGATACATACCACTAGTGTTTTTCCTATCCGACTTGCACTCTGGAAAATCATAATCAGAAATACCTATTAAGTTACATGTGTTATCTTTAGGATACCAAATACCGTGTTGAGAGGTTCCGTTAAGATACCTCAAAATTCTTTTTACGACCTTAAAGAGGAATTCCTTACGTGAAGCCTGATATTTAGTACACGTGCACACATTAAACATGATATCTGGCCTACTCGCTGTTAAAAAGAGTAAGGATCTGATTATACCTCTATACCTAGTTATTTCAAAATCCACTTCATTCTCATCTTTGTCAATGAGCACATTTGAAGCCATATGGGTTGAAACGTTCCTTGAATTTCACATATCGAACTTCTTGAGAAGCTCTAGGCAATAATTCGTTTGACTTATGAAAGTTCCTTCTTTGGTTTGTTTGATTTACAATTCTAGGAAATATGTGAACTCTCTCAAGAGACATTTCAAACTCGCACTGCATCAAACTTACAAACTCTCGACAAAGAGATTCATTAAAAGAGCCAAAAATAATATCATATAATTATATTTGAGCTAAAAGAATATGCTTTTCCTTGTGTCTAATAAACAAATTGGTGTCAACTTTACCATGATTGAATCCTTGTATAAGTAAAAATCCACTTAATCGCTCATACCAAGCTCTTGGAGCTTGTTTAAGACCACAGAGGGCCCTTTTCAGTTTAAAATCATATTTAGGACTATCATGATTGATAAAACCCGGAGGTTGAGAGACACACACCTCTTTGTTTATATAGTTGTTAAGAAAATCAGATATGATGTCCATTTGATATATCCTAAAATCCAGGTAGCTGAGGAATGCCAAAAGGAGTCTAATAGCTTCTAGACGAGCTATAAGAGCATTAGTCTCCTCGTAGACTATTCCTCCTGCTTGAATGTACCTTTTTTCCACTAATATTTCTTTATTTATAGTAATTACACCATTTTCATCTATCTTGTTCCTAAATACTCATCTAGTGCCAATAACAGTTTTATCAACTGGATGCAGGACAAGTTCCCAAACGTCATTACATTTAAATTTGATAAGTTTTTCTTGCATAGGAAGTAACCATTCCTCGTCATGTAAAGCATCAAATATCAATTTAGGTTCAATATGAGAAACAAGTGCATAGTAATTAAAAACTTATTAGCATGTGATCTAGTACTTACACCTCTTTTGATATCTCCTAGAATTTGATCTAAAGGATGAGGTTTTGCAATTGTCCAATCTTGAGGTAGCCAGTTCGAGGTCTCTTGTTTGTCATCCCTATGTAAGATTTTCTCTTTTTATTTATTAATGTATCCATACTTTGATGAAGTAAGAGGATCCTCTTTGGGATTTTTATTGTTGATCAACTTCCCTATTATCACACATGAGAACAAATGCCTTTCCCCGTCTTTTGGGGTGAGAACTCATCAAATGTAACATGAATAGATTCTTTTACTAAAGTCGTTATATGATTATAAACCCTATAATATTTACTCATAGATGAGTACCCTAAGAATAATCCTTCATTAGACTTAGAATCAAACTTACCAAGGTTGTCCTTTCTGTTATTTAAAATGAAACATTTGGAACCAAAAATGAAAAAGTAAGAAGTGTTTGGGTTCCTACCTTTAAGCAACTCATAAGGTGTCTTCTATAGAATGGGTTAAATGACCATCTTGTTTAAGACATGACATGTGATATTAATCACATCCTCCAAAAAAATACTTAGGTAAGCTCATTTCACTTATCATGGTCCAAGCCAATTCTTCTAAAACACAGTTTTTACGCTCAACAACACCATTTTGTTATGGAGTTCTCGGATATGAAAAATTATGGGCAGTCCTGTTTTCATTATAAATTTTTTGAATATAATGGTTAACAAATTCACCACCGTGATCACTACAGAGTGTGATAATTTTCAAACTAAAAGCATTTTGGAGAAGCTTAGCAAAATTAACAAAAGCTTCAAAAGTTTCATCCTTATGGGTTAGAAGTAACGTCTAAGTGAATCTAGAGTAGTCATCAATAATAACAAACCCGTAATAATTTCCTCATAAACTTCTTGTCTACAAAAGGCCAAATAAGTCTTGGTGGAGAAGCTTGAGAAATTTTGATGTTGGAACAACATTTTTCGATTTAAACAACACTCTCGTTTGCTTTCCCATTTGGAACGCATCATATAATTTTTCTTTTGAAAATTTAATCTTTGGAAGAACAATCACTAGATTATTGGATGTTATTCTATTGATTCAATCAAAATGCATGTGACTTAAGTTCCTATGCCATAACCAAGAATTTTCACCCTTGGAGACTAAGCACATAGTTCCATGCATTGACATATCATCCATATCAAGCATATAGATATTATCAATCCTATAACCCTTAAACACAAGGTTCTTAATTGCCTTATGCTCAATTAAACAACTTAGAGTATCAAAAATCACAGAGTACCCTTTGTCACATAATTGGCTAATGTTAAGTAGGTTGTGTTTAAGCTCTTTAACTTAATGTACATTTTCAATGGTGATCATAAAGGGACTTCCCACAATACCTTATCCTAAAATTTTACCTATCATGATGTCACCATATGTGATGGGACCGACTTCTTTCTCATCAAACTTGATGAACATGGAAGAATCTCCCGTCATGTATCTTGAACATCCACTATCTAGGAACTACAACCTTTTCGTGGATGCAAGACCTTCATGTAACAAACAAATAGGCAATTCAGTTCCCCAACTACTAGGTCCTTTAAGGTTAGTTAAGACGCACTTAGAAATCTATGTTATTTTACCACTGGGAACTTAAACATTCATAATATGACAAAAATTCCCAATGTGACCCTTATCACCGCAATAGTGACAAATATTTTTAGATGAAATACCTTTTCTATTTCTCCTAGTGACATGAGGGTTTTTCTTAAAACCGATGTCTCTATCACTCGAAGAATTAGAACTAGTAGAAGATAATGAAATAACATGTGTTATTTGTCCTTTGAGAGTTCCAATTTCAAATTTTAAAGTTGGACAAGTAACACACACTCTACTTTTTCTATCTTTTTAAACTAAAGTGTCAGAAACATTAAAACTCTCATCAACTAGAGATGTATGCGCCTCTTTCGAGGAATCCGAAGCACAATTAAGATCATTTATCTCCTTTTAAAGTTTTAAAATCTTTTTTTTAGAGAAATTTTCTTAAAAGCATTTATAGAATTCACATACTTATTATCAAACACTTTTGACAACTCACTATATGAATTAGGATTAGAAGTATATACTTGTGAGCTTTCACCTTTCTTACGTGTCATCTAACATAGATTGACATACTCATCATCTGAACTCTAGCATGATAAAATGGTACTATTATGAAATGATTCAGGGGGTTTCCGGAGATGCATCTTTGAAATAATTTTCCCCAACCTAATTCCTACACAATAGCACACATATCAAGACATCCAAAGGTAAAATCAATTTCAATGAAGAATCACATAATAACATGGAATAATTCAATTGATACTTTAGAAATAAGTTGAAAAATGCCAAGAATAAAGGTTCAAAATAAGACATATTTGACATTCAATAAACTCTCCCAACTAGATTTTTGCTTGTCCTTAAGAAAAGTATGCCCCTCATGAAAACAAGAGGATTTTCTTAAGCATAGATTCTACCAAGAAAATATTTATGGTTCAAATTCAACATAAGAATGCATACAAACAATGATCATAACTTCCTAAAATCATTAATGATAAAGAATTTAGTTCTTAAACAAATATCGTGCAATGTTTCACAAAACAATTAAATTCTCATGCTTCAATTACTGGATGAAGGAAATTGCGTGTTTGCAACCGCGAGACAATTACACTCAACTGAACAACAATGCTAACACAATTCAATTCATACATTCATCAATAAATCAAATCAGAAATTATGAAAGAAAAAGATCACTAAGGGCTTTCAAGGTTGTAGTTTGACCAAGTTCACAACAAAGGGTCATTTATAAAAGCCATTGAATCGAAATTACAAATGTAAAAGATACATTCATTATACAAGTTATTTACACATTACAACTTCATTCACCAATCCCTTTTCTCAATTCCTCACCTTCTCAAACTTCCTTTTGCACAATTATTTCCATTCTCTATTTTTTCTTTCAAACATGCATTCTTTTTTCTTTTCTTTTTCACATTCATATTCACAATTTTTCTTTTTCTTTACTTGCTTGAAATTTTTCAAAATTTTGAGCAAATTACCACTTTTCTTTCATTCTCCCCAACTTGAATACCATCAAACCTCAAGTGAATGCTCCTTGCTTTTTATGGCAAGGAAATTAATTTAGAACAAAGTTAAAAGGTTTCAAGATTTTTTTTAGAATCCCACAAAATTCAATGATGAACTAAACTTTCAAGATATGTACATAAATCAAGTTCGTCACTAAAATGAGATCTAATCTATTAGGCTCGAAGGGGATAACGGATTCTCACTACTCACGGATAAGTTACTTTTGGATATGGTTGTGCTCAATATAAACAAATGCCTTGATCCTTTCTAATACTCCCACAATAATCAAAAGATTAATCATGAATCGAACGAATTAAACAAAGTTATCAGTTATCCAAACATTTAATAAACAATGGAGTTTTCTCACAATTTGTGGCTTTTGGACCTAAGTGACTCAAGTATTCAAATAAGTTGTAAAATGTAACAAGAATACAAATCTGTACAAAACACACAATTCTTAATCATTCTACAATTAAAGAAAGCAGCAACCATGTACCTTGCATGCATTCATCACATTTAAAATCTTATCATTACCATCCAATCTTAGAAGAATCTTCATTGGATACTTTTTTGGAAAATATCAACCAATCTAAAAGTTGTCATCATTAAACATAAAGGAAGAAGCACAAATCAATATAAATAACAACCATAAAATAAACTAAAATTGAACATTCATTAACTGTAAAATTCAACTCATAAAACAAACTGTCATGGTGTACAACACCAATAAAAGTATCCAAAAGTGGTACATAGTACAACATTAAAATAATCCAACTAAATGGATAATGTACAACCACAAAATAAAATACAATAATATCAAAATAAAGCAATGATCAAAGCTTAACATAAAACATCACTTTGTAGAACACAAGGAAGTAAGCTTAAGATCATGCTAAAAACAACAATTTGACTAATTCGCATAAGTATCAAACTTCATCTCCTTAGTATCACCGTCATCGTCATCATCTTCATCCTCATCCTCAGCATAAGCTACACCACCCGTCTCCTCTCGAGAAAATGGTCAGGCCTCAGGCCAACCAGCATGTGCTAGGAACTGCTCCCTAGACATGATATAGTGGTCCATTGTGGGCTCGCAGTAATGTGACTGTAAAAGTTGCATAGAATAATGAATGGAAATAATAGCCCGTTGGGTAGCCTGCATTCAGTCCAATTATATTTGCAAACCTCCCTCTAATTTGGGTCAAATCCCTGAAAGTTTGCAACCCCGTAACTAGAACCTGCACCTACGCCTGCAATATGTGTAGCTCTAGCTCTTTGTCCTTTCGGCCTGCCGTTCTTGGAAACATAGGCATCATCAATAGAAGAAGTTAAAGTAATATGACGGTGGGATGGAAATCGTGCACACCCGTGCATACATAAGGCCATGATAAGGCAAGGAAAAACCAGAGGGAAACTAGCTTTAGCCTCAGGTTTTATGCCACTCTCAATCATCGCCTGCATCTCGTCCGTGATGATGCATGCTACATCAATACATATATCGATTAGGATCCTATGTACCAGATGTACGATATTAATGTGAATAATAGAGGAATGCATCCTTGGATGTATATTATATAAAACCAAGAGTAGCACCAGCTGTGGCAAAGGACGCATATCCTCTCTGTTGTAACGAATGGGAACCCCAGATGGGTTCAACTGAACAAACTTCTCCTCTCTCAATAATACTCCAATCATCTCCTCCACATTCCTATGCAACCTTAAATCTCTGTGGTACTCATCAATCTCATCAACTCCAAGAGTAGGAGGTTTTTCCAATACCTTATTAATAGTGTCCTTGTCAAATTTAATCTCCCTTTCGTTCACTTGTGTGGTCCAAGTGAACACCTCATCATCATCCGAGAGGGAATTCACATAGAACTCCCTCACCATATCCACATTAAATTTATCTATAGGTTGAACCAACTTGTCCCACTTCTTGTGGTGCCACACTAAAGATGTTGCACGGAAAGGACCATCGGGGATAATGCTAAAACTCTTCTCATAATGAATCTTTCTCTTTTCCAGGTTTAGATACCTTTCCACCTACTTTTGACCCCTAAAGCAATCAGAGTCATAAGCACGCTACTGTGGTTGATGAGAGGTGGAGCATCTGGTGGTCTTTTATCTTTTGGTGGCGGTTGCATTTGTTTTAGGAGCCATTTGCACTTAAACAAAACCAAACCAACAACAACATGAAAAAACATTAGAAAGCAAGGAAAAGTGAAAAGAGAACATGTAAAACTAAGCATGAAATAAGAAAACATAAAAAAATATAATTGATGTCTTGTTCGCCTTGAGTTTGCACTGCGAACTCCAAGCGAACACTCGCCCTAGGTTCTCACTTTGAACCAAAGCGGACTCTGCAAATTTTTAAGTTCTAGATTCTTCCTGTTGCAACAACAATGTAATAAATCCAATTTTTACCCAATGTTTTCAAGGTTTTGGCAGAAACTTAACAACATTAATCAATCATCAATTTTCTAAAGAACAAGTTGCATGCAATTCAAAGATTTTCTAAACTAACTAAATTTTTTTCCAAACATGAACTACACAACCACACTTGCTCTATCAATAATGGAAATCTAAATTTTCAGTACAAAGATAAGTATCCCAACCACAACTAATCCTAATTACTCAATCAAAATAACATTGCATGCATAGAAGTTAATTTCTAAAGAAACTCACATCAACCCTAACCACAATGTTCTAAAACACAAATAAATTGCAATGCAAAACCAAATCTTGAACAAAGTAATGAGAGAAAATAAATTTAAAAGTTTGACTTGAAAATGTCCTTCTAACTTGATATGGTTGGGAGAGAGTGAAGAGTTTTTTTTTGGAAAGAGAAAGACAAAAGTGTTTGGAAGTGTAAAGTGTGAGGGGGAAAGGGAAAGGTGGGAATACCCCACTAAATCTGAACCAAAGTCATTGGCTCCACATACAATTGGCCCACACACATGAAAAAACAAAACTAGAGCATAAATGATGTGGTATAAAAAGTGCAAATATGTCCAGATTCACGCAGTTCGCACTGCGAACTCCAAGCAAACATTCACCCCAGGTTCACACTATGAACACAAGGCGAATGTGACAAAATTTTTAAAAAATCAGGTTTTCTACTCATGTTCCACCACAAGACTTCTTCACTACACTAACAACAAAAATTGCAATAAAGATGAAAGAATACTTACAATATTGGGGTGCCTCCCAACTAGCATTTTGTTTAATGTCGTTTGAGCTCGACGGTCCGAAGATGAAACCATAGAACATACAAATAAGCTTTTGTCAACTAGATCAAACTATCCACACACAAAGGTCTTCAACCATTGTCATGACCAGTTTTTTGCCACTTTTTTTCAAAAATGAAAAATCCCAACAAGATCTCATCATTGCCTCCTTAGCCTCTTCATCCTTATTTTTCATATTTGCAATCCTTGCATCTTCATCTTTCTTTTTCATATGATAACCATCTTCCACTTGATTGGAATACACCACACCTTAAAGAGTGTGAAACACACCTCACCATCTTGAGTCCTTACCTTCATAATGCCTTCATCAACATCAACCAACATTTGTGCGGTTTTCATAAAGGGTCGACCAATAATTATAGGTGTATCCTTGTCCTCCTCTATATCCATGACAACAAAATCAATCAGAAACAAGCACTTATCAACTTTCAATAATACATCCTCCACAACACCATTAGGATGAGTCCTTGACTTATCCGTCAATTACAAAGTCATGTTCGTTGATTTTATTTCCATGTTTTCAAGTTTTTTTTAACCACGGACAAGGGAATCAAGTTTATGCTAGCACCCATATCAACTAAATATTTACAATTGAAATCATTACCTATAGTTATAGGTAGATCTACTCTTCTCGGATCACCTTCTTTCCGCATAAGAACACTTTCGATGATAGCGCTACAATTAGCATTGAGCAGAATGGTTTCTTTGTCAGTAAATCTCTTCTTCTTTTTTAGTATGTCTTTCATGAACTTGGAATACTTGGGCATTTGTTAAAGCACTTCAGAAAATGAAATGTTTATTTGCAAACAGTTAAAAATATCCAAGAACCTAGCATAATGTTTGTCATACCCCAACTTTGATTCTGAATCGCCGAATCAATGCATTCATCACAACATCTGCATCATCTGCGTATCATATCATGTTTTTCATCATGCATAATACCCAAATTATCAACCAGAATAAACTGTCGAATTTACAAGCGAATTAGTCAAACTAAAACTCAATTGTGTATAAAATCAGTGGACGAAAATTTCATTGAAGAATCACATAAGAACATGGAATAATTCAATCGAAACTTGAGAAATAAGTAGAAAAATGCTAAGAATAAAGGTTCAAAATAAGACATATTTGACACTCAACAACAAACATGAAGGAAAACAAAAATATAGACATTATTTATAAAGCTAAAAAAATAGAAACTATTGTGATGCTTTTGATATCTAAACACCAATCCCCGACAACGAGCCATTTTGTTGCTGCAGTAAAGTAGCAATCAAAAGTAAGTATTTGTTTCATCATATCCATAGGGATTGATGCAATATCAAATTCCATTCAACGATTTCTACATTTTTAAGCTGGTTGTTTGGAGGGTGCTTGAAAGTTTAAAGACGCGGACTATAAAAACACATGAGTACATGAATAAAGTTTTAGAGAGGGGAGATAACTTGTCAGGATTAGATTTTGTCCACCGATCAAATACGTAAATTTACCAATCAGTTATACAAAATCTAAACATTCATCAATATCATCACATATCTCTCATCAAGACCATAATGTCAAGCCGATGTCGCGAGTTCTACCCTATTGTTTAATCGATGATCTCTCACTCTATTAAACAATAAGGAGCATTAAGATTCAATATACATGGTGAATGTTAGATCTAAATCTATGTCTAGCATTTATAATCTAACAAATGATTATACTAGGTCGAGATTCGAAGAGTATTTCTTAATCACGATTCAAGTTAAAATGTAAAACAAGTAAACAAGGATAACATCGATATAGAATCATGAAATATATTATACATCAAAATTCTGGCCAGCCCACGATGGATGTTCTAACAGAAGTTATAACATTCACTGTGACATTCACTACAAACCTACTATTATGCAGTAATAACAAAGCAGTAAATAACACAGTTGGTTGTTGACCCAGTTCAGTGTAACACACTTACATCTGGGGGCTACCAAGCCAGGGAGAAATTTCACTATCAGTAGAATTAATTCAGAGTCAAACTTCCAGTTTGCACTCCTCACTTAAAACCTACCCAATGACAATTTAACCTAGAGACACTCTAGACCTGAGTATACCCACTCACTCCCTACAATCACACACCAGTGATATCAACCAGTTACAAATTTAAACAGTAGAATGAAGAGACACTTCAACTACACACACCTTGATCTTGCTTCAAAGCTTTGATCAAATGACACACACTCTTGCTTAACAGCTTCGAGTGGTACACAACCTAGAAACTACCTAACCAATGCAATCAACAGTTTCTTGGATAACAAGTATTCCTAAGACACAATCGTGAAGAACAATCTCTTCACTTCTAAACCACTATGGTGATTTCTCTGCTTCTCTATCTCCAACAGCTGCCTTCTAGGATTGCTTCTCCTGGTATTTATAGCAGTAGACCAGTCCTTGGGCCTGGGCGCATAAGTTAGGTTTTATCCATCATAAAACCTCTCTTTAGTATTCGGCTTGTTTGCCACTTTAATCAGGTACATATTAGTTCCCCTAGGGCGTCTAAAATGTCTCCTGCATTCCAGCTTGAGCTTTTGAGTTGTTTCCTGAGTTCTAGCTACCAGAATAACAAACTTCCGCTTGATGTCATACGACCTATGTCATAACCTTGAGTATGACATCCAGCTTAACTTATAGTTAGCTAAGTTAACTTACCCTGCACATTCTATATTATGAATGTAACAACATCAGACATGACATTCATACATATACTAATATTTTTCCATAAAATGCAGCCAATCAAGAGCACTTACAAACTCCCCCTTTGGCACATTTTTGGCTAAAACACTCTGTACTTACATCAGAGATTTCCATACAGCAGAAGACTTAACATAGGTCCTGTCATGCAGGTAAGTCACTTGTTTCTCAAGCTCTTAGAATCCTCACAGTTTTCTTTCAGCCCTGTTAGCACTCACTTAGTTACCTCTCTGCAGGCTTCTACTACAGATGTCACCCTTGGCTAGTTGAGCAACAGAGTTACTCCCCCTCAACTGATGCACATCAGTTGTACACTTCACCTGTGAACAGCCTGCAGTCACATATATTCATCCAGCCTGCTCTGGATTTTATGACATTCAGGATAACATCCTGTCACATAGTTGTGCAACTCCCCCTGAAGGGATGCACTATGCTAAGTTATGCACCTTCGCCTGAATGGATGCATTCTGCTCCTTGCAGAGATACACAGAACTCCTAAGCATCTTGTTAGGATCACCCATGTTAGTACCTACAGCATGTCAGTCCTAGTTCTAACATACATGGCATACATATCATATCAGTAGCAGCCCAAACAGCTGTTATCACACACATCTCATCAGTATCACCTGCACTAATATCATAAGCACTATGGTGCATATGTTCAAAGTTCATGACTGTCTTGTTCTTCCACCTGTTGTTACTACCACTACCACATAACCTGTGGTACTCATATTGGTTATCCACCAATTCTTCCATCTGTTGTACCTGCTCATGTTTTTATCTAACACACACACTCTCTCTCCCTTTTTAGCCATAAATTTAGATCCAACTAACACATAACATATATCATATATGTGTTTGGAGTTACATAACCTGCTCATATAGATCATACAAAAAATAGATTGTCTTAACCGTTCTCACACAAGCCTAACAAAACAAATCAAACCAAAACAGCAGCAACCCTTCTTCTTGCACCACCTCAGCTAGTAGTGGTTTGAGCTATAAGACATTAGTCTTCTTCTGCAGCTGATCTGGACCTGTCCTTCTCAGTCTCTCCAGTGCCTTCTTCCTCAGCATCAGTGCCTTCCTCCTCAGCATCAGTGCCTTCCTCAGCAGTATCTTCTGAGCCAACTTCCTGACTTCCCTCTTCCCTAGTGCCATCATCTTCCTTTGTGGCACCTTCTTCCCTTGTAACATCCTCTGAGCTGTCAGTATCCTCATCTTTCTCAAGAGATTGTAGCAATTTTTCAAGTGTTTTCTTTCTTGCATCCAGTTCCTTGCATGTTTCTTTAATGATGGTCATCACTTCAACTTTTCTGGCTTTGGGACCCCTTTTTGATGTCTCAGTGGATGCCATGGAAATGTCTGAAACATGGGTTCCTTGAAACAGTTTGTGATGAAAGGCTAAGGGAGTTTCTCTTTTGCTTACTACATCACTGGTCTTGAGGATATTTGGAAACTGTGCTAACATGATTCCACAGATGAGGGAAGGAAATGCTATAAGTCCTTTGATGCTATAACTGCCAGCATGCTTCATTGTTTTTATCAAAGATGTATGTGCCATAATCCATTTTGGTCTTGGTTCCCACAACATATATGACCCTCCCCAGGATGGTGGCCACTGATGATTTGTGATTAGTTGGCACCTAGTTTGCAGCACCAATCTTGTGCAGCAAGGCATATTTCATGCTCAGCTTACTGACAGCAAGCTTCCCTTTTGATTTCCACTTCCTGACTTGATTCCCAGTTATCACTTGATATATTTTGTTGTCAGAGATGGTTAACTCAGGCACAACCTCATTTGTTCTTTCAAGGAAGTTGTTGATGATGGTGGAAGTGAAGGCAACACCATTTCCCCTGACAAACACTTTCCCAAACTCAGACGATTTTCTATCAGCACATTGTCACACCCTAATTTTTGACCGTAAGATCCCACCTCTTCGTGCATTTCTTTTTTTATCCTTTGCACGTTATCGTTATGCTGTTGTGTATGTTTACTATGGCTAACCAGCTCGTGCAGGTGTGTTAAGGTGGAGATGACACTTACAACATGGCTATTTGATTCTGATTCAAGATTATGCTTACGATGATTCCATCCTTTAAGTAGCCAGTGGCAAGTTCAAGGAAATTCTCATATAGCTTATCCAATCTTGAACCAATTTTATCGAAGTTGTCACACATTTTGGAAATAGAGGCGTAGGCCACGCAAATTGGAACCTCACAAGAGCCAATTTAATGATTGGCCCACAATACAAGCTCATATTAAGATCAAAGGTCGAAATTTAATTGGTAAAATAGCTACTGGGGAAACTTAGAAGTTCAAACACGGGTTGAATTATTCGCATTAGAAAGTCAGTTAAACTTCCCTAATTGTAATCCTCCGTCATAAAAAATTATCGTTCTTTAAGTAACTCATATGGTTTAACCGCTTGGCAATATTTTTTGGTTTGACTTGATGAGCACCAAAATAGTCCAATTTCATTCACATTAAGCAGCTGTGGATTATAAAAGCATACAATGGATTAAAAGAGTAAAAGAAGTTTATAATTATGTGAAGGTTACAATATCAAGATTCTACAATAAGCTCGAATTATCAAGGAAGTTCGTAGAATTCCTCGTGTTGTTCGTCTTACAATTGCATTGAGACGAAAGTTGATAGGTTCTGTTATCACGTCTTTCCTCGATCATGTGCTTACTCCTGGGTCTGAATCTCATGCCAAATTGTCTGCGTATCTTCCCAAGAAGGATGATCGCGAGATGGAAGTGGACGCTGCAACGTCTGCCATTCAAACCCCTACAACTAACATTTGTTGCCCGAGCTAGAAGTTTACTGTTATCTGCTTGTATCACTTTTTCTGGTTGATCAGAAGAAATATAATGAGGCGAAAGCCTGTTCCTCACCTTCAGTATCCATTACAGCAGTGTGTGGATTATCTAGAAGGATTGATAGCTTATAACTTTTGGTGGCCTTTCATTCTCGGTTAACTGGAAGTCTTGAAGAATTGAAAGAAGTGGGAAGATCCTGAAGATTCTTCAACTGCAGCCTATGAAATAAGTTCAGATGATCCAGTCAAAGAAGTTTTTCCTGATGTAAAAGTGCTAACACCGTGGGATGATAAATCAAGTGGTTCAGGAAATCTTTCAGAAGTTTCTTTTGAACATTCTGAATCCACTAAAGTCAATTTGATTGACCAATGTCTTGATATCTCCTCAAACTCAGGAATGCCAATACAATTTCTGACAAGAGAACCAAAAGCTAGTTGGCTGAAAATGAATAACCGGATTCAGTTATTAGTCTAACATCTCATGGATTTGAAAAGACAACAGGGACTTTGATAAAAAGACAGAATTGAAAGCCTCAGCTAAAAAACCTGAATTGGGAACTTCGCCTCATCTTCATCTTAATTCCACCTTCCAAAACATCCTTGCACCAAGACCCCTACATCAAGAAGTTAACCAGTTTTTTTTAGCAAACTTTGAGCTTGAGAAGCTACTTGTTTGTGTGAAGGATCAGGAACCGACAGAGAAAATACCTGGGCACATCAGTAACTACAATCAAGAGCAATAACCTCACACCAGCAGCATCACGCCATTCGCAACCACAACAACAATTTCAACCGATTTCAGTTGCCTCCCAACCTAGAACACCAAAACAAAGATATAGCCTGGATTTAAACATCATGAAAATGCTCAATTTAAATGTTCCTGATATGTAGAGTCAGTTCCAACAAAACGCGTTTGAAGATTGTTCTAGGAGTGCTCAATACCCTTTCCATCTGGTCAGCATGATTCATCATCATAGCACCAAAGAACAGAGTTAGCAAGCTTTTGAATTCACGTGAAGAAGTTTTCAAATTCAGGGCTGTCACAAATTGAAACTTTGGGCTCACCAAATCCCTTCACGCCATAGCTATCAAAATTTACTCTGGGTCGCATATTTCTTCCCTTGCCCAAGACAAACCGCTATCCTCCCCTGCCAGATTGCCAATTCAAAGTTAGTAAAACCATTGAGGAATATACCTGTTTGGGGAAAGATTCAAGACAGCTAGCAAATCCAGGACAATGAATCATAACATTAAACGTGATTGGCAAAATATCACAGATGGAGATTTTCATTAACAAGCATCAACAAGATCATACAAAAAAGGAAGTTTTTCAAATCTGGTCTACACCAAAACAGAAAATCAAATCAAGCATTCAAAGCTCTTTAATCAAGATTTGACACAAAGAATTTCATATTGAAGACTATAAAAGGGAGGCGATTTGGGATGAGGAAAGAGGAATAATTTCGCAATCACTACAAGAGAAAAAACCTAGACTTTCGTAACCCAAAGGATTGAAGGAAGACTTATCTCTTCAGCCGTCGAGACTATCACCACCCACCGCGAGTCCCGTACCGATGAAGCTTCCGGTTTGCCATCTAGAACCGTCGCCGTCCTCAACTTTCGATAACTCTTTGTTCATGTCAAAATTATTGAACTGTTGATGGTTTGTTTTGTGTTTCAGGTGCAAAACGGAAGAAATAATAGAAGGAAAGAATGAGAACGAAGCGGTAGAGAGGGAGAAAGATGAATCGAAATCGAAATGATGAGGAAGATGAATCGAGAGAGAAGAGGCCGAGCGTTTTTTAGGATTTAGGGATAAGATTAGGGTTTCTGCGTTTTTCTGTTTTCTCTGTAAAATTTTTTATTTGTATACTGTACACGTCCACACACAGCACTTACCATGCGCCTCACACTATACACCACACACTCTCACTGATCAGGATCCAATGATCCATACCTCGCACGCCCACCATAATTCGTGCACCCTACCACACCTAATCCCACACACCCAACTAATCCAACCCTTAATCATTCTCTAATTAACCATTAAACCACCACTAATCTTAATTAACCTTTTTAAAACCCGATTTACTTTAATCAGCTTTTTAAAAAAAAAAACAAATAACTTTTTTTATCTTTTAATTCAAAACTATTTTATTTAATCAAATAACTATTAACCCTTTAATCATCAACCTTAATCTTTTTTATTAAACATAGACTAATAACTAATAATTGAATCTTTTTTAAAATCAACCGTTTATTAATTAAATAACTTAATAATTTTTATTTAGTAAACCTTAGCCTTTTTAATAATTAACTAATTAATCTAATAACCTTTTATAAATAAATAAAAATAAACACTCCTTTTTATTCAAATTAGCTTATGTCTTTTATTAACTTTTTTTCTCAAATTTATGGTAATTAAAATCTTTTTCTATTTAGAAATCTAATTAATATAACATAATACAACTTCCCTCTTAAAATTAATTCAATACTCTTCTTAAAGTCAATTAATAAAAATTCAACTTTTCCTAAAATCAAATCTCACCAATCGACTCGCCTTAAAATCAACCAACATCGTAAAACTCATTTAATTATGCACACTTCCACATTCACATTTCACACACTCACCTAGCGCTTTCATGCGTTTGTGTATGTTTTATCTATCTGCCTTTATCTTCCGCAATTTACTTACCGTATTTATCTTTATTACATCACATCATTGCATTCCGTCCAAAGGAAGAACCTACACATAACTTAACATTTGTGTGTATCGCATCTACATTTGCATCATATTCCCACTTGATCCTTGATCCCATTCAAGTCGATCTTTTATGACAGATCCTACCCCATAGGAGGACCTTCGTCTTTACTTTACAACATAGAAAAAAAACAAAACAACTCAATACAACTATTCAAACATTAGAGAAAGATGTTAATCATCTTAAGCGAGATAGAATCTCCACCCCACAACAATACAACCTCTTACACTTGTGGCGGTTAAATCTCCCTTAAAATGACAACTCATCTTTTCTCTTAAACTCAATCAACCAACTACCCTAATTCCGTAGGAACTTTGACCACAGTCAAAGAACTCCTCAAACCCTTTAGGGGAACTACAAATACTCTGATTCCACTCCCGTAAGGATATGTAGGCATAAGATGTGATATCTTATCGAGTATACTTAGAAATAAACCCCTAGGTCTTGCATCCTTAAGCATATAACCCTTAGCAATAAAACAAACATAAAACTAGAGGTTCTTATAGAGTACTACAGAAACTTAGGATGCTAGCACCTTCCCTAAGTTTAACCAACCCCTGAACCTATAACTCTCTAGCTTGCATTTGCAATGCATTATGGGAATTTCGATCTTTATCCCTTCCTTTGGACAAATCAATATTCGGTTGCAAATGAATTAGGTTCAAACTAATCAATAGTTTGGTATCCAAATTTCACCGCGACACACATTTATCAGGTAAATTAACTATAAATTCTTTGACCAGAATTTCATAGCATTGGGAGAACTGAGTGATAGTTTTCATCAAGCCAGCTTCACATATGAGGGTCACAATCTCCTTGTTTTCCAGAGCATTTTGAGCAAGCTCTCTCTCCAGGGGAAACCTCTTTTGGTATACATACTTCCACCTGATGACACCTAAGGGATAGTGGAAGGAGATGTTGTCAAGGGGCACCTCAGGAACATTTTCAGCCAGCTTGCTTGAAGCAGGTTTCCTCTTTGCTTGGATGTCAGTGACATCCATATCAACATCAGAATCTGTTTTTTGTTCTGGTCTTGATTCAATCTTCTCTTCTTGATGGTTACCTTGCTCCACCCTTTAGAGGGTCCAACCTAAGTCCTCATAGTTCCGACCTTCTTGGTGGTATCTTCTTGCTCAGTAGTCTTCTCAACATCCCTTTTCTTGGGTGAGCTTTGGTCAGCTACCTTTTTCCCTTTTCTTTTCATCAATCTTTTGGCAATGCCTGGATTGATCGTTGCTATGAGATCATTGTCAGAGTACTCGTCTAAGTTGACTACCTCAGCATCTTTGGCTTCATGCAAATCATCATCCCTTTTATCAGACCCTTCATCCTTATTCTTTTCTTCTGGAGGGTTGTTTCCCAATGCTTTGACATTGTGTGGGACATTAATTTGATCACTTTGATTAGGCTTAGTCCCCTTAATGGGAATGTTGAGGGCACTAGCAACCATTGCAGTAATTTCAAGGTGCGTTCATCTTGCTTCTTCAGTATTTAGGTCACCAGATGTAGTCGTAGGAGTAGCTTGACCTGAGCCAAGGATTTTTGATTGTCTTGCATGCTTCCTTTTAGGTTTCTTTACCAGCAATCCTTCAGGAGTCATCATCCGCAGTGGAGCAATCTCTAGAGCCTCATTAGGGTTCGCTTCATCGGGACTGGTGTTCATCCTAGAGGTTGGTTGGGCCATAGTTGTTGTCGTTGAAGAAGATGAGGGAACTTTTTTGTGCTTGTTTGAGACGGTATGGAAGCTGAAGCGTTTGTGAAGAAACCAAGAGTAGTGAAAGTGTGTTATGTACGTGGGAGTGAGGTATGATTGCTCACTAGGAGGGAACGTACCGTTTTGACTCATCATTAAATGACTTAGTATCAAAATGTAATTCCCCATTTCCTTTAATTGCTATAACTCATCAGCACTAGAGGAACTTAATTTTTTAAATTGAGGTTCCTTGATGCTTCTTGACTTCTCGTCAGCAATATTTAGGATATAGCCACCAGGTGTTGCACACGTTTTTTGCCCTTTCCACATGTTACCCTCATGCATGTGTCCCTTGAACTCAGCAGATTTTGTTAGAATGGTGCCCTTAATGTCACAGAATAAAGTCATGACATTAAGAATGACATTGCTTCTTTTCTGCAGAGTATCCTCCATGGACTCCATTAGGTTCCAATATAGCATATCTAGCTTTACCTGATGACCAATCTTTGGGTATCCCTTCTTGTCTAGCCTTCCTACCTGACTTTTCTTACAACCTGTCCTTCTTTCTGAAGCATATTTTGAGGATCCTTTTGCTGATGATTTGGACCTGGTTCTTTTCTCTAGCCCTAGGTGATCGTTTTATTCATTTACTAGTCCATTTATGTTACTTTCGGGCTCCCATAGGTAACAGTTATTCTTGGATCTAGATCCCCTCATTTCTTCCTTACCCTCTTCATTGATCACCACACACTTGTCTATGGAAAAGTGTACTTTTAAACCTTGATCCCATAGCTGAGTTATGCTTATTAGGTTGACAGTTAGTCCTTTAACTAACAGGACATCCTTCAATTTTGGAGCTTTAGGACTGTCAAGTTGTCCAGCACCTATGATTTCTCCTCTAGCTCCATCCTCAAAGGTTACATGACTAGATGAATGAGGTTTTAGTTTGATCAACAGATCCTCAATTCCAGTCATATGCCTAGAGCAGCCACTCTCAAAGTACCAATCCTCATTGGTTGGCATTCTTAGGGAAATGTTAGCTGTTAGAGCTACAGTCTTGACAGCCCATTGTTCTTGCTTCTTAGGCACTTCCTTCTTCTTGGGTTTTATTTGATGTTGCCTCCAACTCTGGTTGACATGATGCTGCCTTTGTCAATGATGCTGTCTTTTTCCATGTTTACCCTGGTTATCACTTTATTGGCTAGGAAATCCATGCAACCAGAAACACACAGCTCTAATATGCCCAAGTTTTCCACAGTGGTAGCATCTATGCCTTTGGAATTGTCTCTTGACTTGATTCCAATTTTTGTGTGGAGGATGTTGTAACTTTGACTGTGACCTCCTTTGTAACTTTTGAATTTCAGGCTGCAACCTCTTGAGTTTCAAGATAGGATTTTGTTTTTTTAATAAATCCTAGACCAGACCTATTTCCTGCAGTTTGACCACTCTGAAGAATCTCCTCTAGGGTGTCAGTTCCAGAGTTGAGCATCCTTATGGATTTTGTCATTTGCTCCTTTTCTCCTTTCAACTCCTTTACCTCTCCTCGGAGTGAGTTTATAGTAACTAGATGCTCTCTCTTTTCAGCTTCTAGCTCTTTGATAAGCTTCTTCTGATGCTCTCCTTGCTGGTACAGTTCTGTGCTTCTGATGGACAACTTCTTATATAATTCAGCTAGTTCATCATAAGTTAGCTCCTCTTCACTTGAGTCTCCATCAGATACACACACACACACTGTTGAGAACAGTTACATATTTGGATGATTCTCTTTCTGATCCACTGTCAGAATCTTCATCAGACCAAGTGATTGTTAGACCTTTTCCCTTCTTTTGAGGTATGTGGGACATTCCTTTCTAACATGTCCATATCCCTCACACTCATGGCACTGTACTCCTCTGCTTTGGTTGACTTTATCTTCAGCTTTTTCTTTGTCAACAGGCAAGCTTTTGAAATAAGGTTTAGCCTTAACATCTATCCTTTTGGCCAGTTTGTTGAACTGTCTTCCAAGCATGGCTATTGCCTCTGATAGATCTTCCTCTTTTTCATGATCTGATGCCTTAACAGAGTTTGAGACAAGAGTTATACTTTTTCTCTTTTTCTCCATAGCCTGATCACACATCCCCATCTCAAAAGTTTGAAGGGATCCAATGAGTTCATCCACTTTCATGTGGCATATGTCTTGAGCTTCTTCAATGGTTGTTACCTTCATTGCAAACCTTTTAGGTAGTGACCTTAGTATCTTTCTTACAAGCTTTTCTTTAGCCATCTTTTCTCCTAAAGCTCCCGAGGTGTTAGCCAGTTCAAGAACATTCATGTAAAAGTCATGAATGGTCTCATCTTCCTTCATTCTTAGACTTTCAAATTTTGTGGTCAGCATTTGAAGTCTTGACATTTTGACCTTGGAGGTTCCTTCATGAGTGGTTCTGAGAGTGTCCCAAACATCCTTTGCTAGTTCACATTGGTGGACCAGTCTAAAGATGTTTTTGTCTATACCATTGAAGAGTGCATTCAATGCTTTAGAGTTTCCAAGAGCCAATGCCTCTTGCTCTTTAGTCCATTCCTCTTCAGGAATTTGCACAGATACTCCATCCTTGTCAGTCTTCACAGGATGTTCCCAGCCAGAGTTTGCAACTCTCCAAGCCTTGTTGTCTAAGGACCTTAGGAAAGCAATCATCCTAGGCTTCCAATAGTCATAATTAGAACCATCCAGAATTGGAGGTCTATTTGTGAATCCAATATCTTTATCCATAGTACCAGAATTTTGTTTCCCTAGATCTCACCCAGTAATAAACAGGCAGGGTGCCTGCTCTGATGCCAATTGAAAATTCTGGCCAGCCGACGATGGATGTTCTAACAGAAGTTATAACATCCACTGTGACATTCACTACAAACCTACTATTATGCAGTAATAACAAAGCAGTAAATAACACAGTTGGTTGTTGACCCAGTTCAGTGCAACACACTTACATCTGGGGGCTACTAAGCCAGGGAGAAATTTCACTATCAGTAGAATTAATTCAGAGTCAAACCTCCAGTTTGCACTCCTCACTTAAAACCTACCCAATGACAATTTAACCTAGAGACACTCTAGACCTGAGTATACCCACTCACTCCCTACAATCACACACCAGTGATATCAACCAGTTACAAATTTAAACAGTAGAATGAAGAGACACTTCAACTACACACACCTTGATCTTGCTTCAAATCTTTGATCAAATGACACACGCTCTTGCTTAAAAGTTTCGAATGGTACACAACCTAGAAACTAACTAACCAATGCAATTAACAGTTGTTTGGATAACAAGTATTCCTAAGACACAATCGTCAAGAACAATCTCTTCACTTCTAAACCACTATGGTGATTTCTCTGCTTCTCTATCTCCAACAGCTGCCTTCTAGGATTGCTTCTCCTGGTATTTATAGCAGCAGACCAGTCCTTGGGCCTGGGTGCATAAGTTAGGTTTTATCCATCATAAAACCTCTCTTTAGTATTCTGCTCGTTTGCAACTTTAATCAGGTACATATTAGTTCCTCTAGGGCGTCTAAAATGTCTCCTGCATTCCATCTTGAGCTTCTGAGTTGTTTCTTGAGTTCTAGCTACCAGAATAACAAACTTCCTCTTGATGTCATACGACCTATGTCATAACCTTGAGTATGACATCCAAATTAACTTATAGTTAGCTTAGTTAACTTACCCTGCACAGTCTATATTATGAATGTAACAACATCATACATGACATTCATACATATACTAATATTTTTCCATAAAATGCAGCCAATCAAGAGCACTTACAATGCACAACACCATGATCAACAAAAATACATACTTTAACAGTAACCTTACATAAAATCCCAACAAGAAATATATTTAGCTACCCATGGTATCTAAATATAAAGAGAAGAATGAAGATGAACAAGCATCCATCGTAGTGTCCCACCGATAGAAGCAAATCCAACTTCGGATCTTCAAGGTGCACCCTCTCTTGTTGTTTTCCAAGCTCCTCTCTCCCAAAAATGGGTTTCTTGTGTTGTTATGCCAAGAATGAAAAATGGTTGAGTTCCCCAAAAATATCTAATAATAAATGAATAAACACAAAGCTGATAAGTGGATTCGGGCTAGGCATAACCCGCACTAATCCCACTCTGGTTGCACTTAGCCCAATCATAAACTTCAAAAATTCCTTCCCCACTTCCTAGGCCCTCTAACCGCACTAGGATCACACTTAGCCCACTCAATAACTTGAAAAACTGCATTTTAAAAGAAAATCTCATGTCCTTTGATGCTTAAAGCTCCTCCAATGCATACAAACCTACAAAATAAGTTGCAAATGATAAAACTACACAATATGTACACAAAAGTTGAGGTTTATCTAAGAAATTAAATTGAAACAACTCAATAAGTGCCACAAAACTACACACATATTTAACATAATTTGGCACTTATCAACGAGCATATATCATGCATGTTTTCTGATTCTACAATCCAAAATTTATCAGTATGCATTCACTTTTTTCATTTGTTGATTTATGTATGCCATAATTTTTTTTTTACTATTTTCAGTAATGGATAAGAATAATGTGTTAAGAGAGTGCACTACGGGAATAAAGACTCAACATATGCCTTTGTTAAACATGATAATCAACGTAAGATTCAAGCAGACAAAGTTGGACCATCTAAGCCACAAGCTGAGGTGCAGAAGCCTAAGGTTTAGGGCAAAGTACATCTCTGAGGCTCATACAACACGTAAACATTAACACTTTAAGGGGACCTTATGGCCAAACATATATGGGAAAGAGAGGCATGATACACCTTTCTATTTACTATTTTTTTTGTAATTTATTTTATTTTGTTGCTTTATATTGCTTATATTTTTTTCCAATTCTAAGACCTGCCTCTTTAATGTGTCAGTGACAACAAGAAGATAATTAATTTGAATAATCAAGATCAAAAATGGTTCATTGACACCATCGGAGCTAAAAAAATTATCTAAGAAAGCCTAATAAGTTACAACATTGTTGATCATGGCTTGCGAAGATCGAATTCTGAGATATAGCATAAGGAGACGAGCAAACTCTATCATACAGGTTAAGAGATGAAAACCTCTTCTTAACTACACTACATTAAGAAAACTTGAAGCAATGAACAAGATGGTTGAGCTTATTGGATCTTACTCGACGTAAATTGACTAGGAGTTGGAAGATGAGATTATGAGCAAGAGTACATAGAGGATGAGTCGTGTGCTAACCACTTCATTTCACTTAAAGGGCATTCTATTCCACAACTGTATCGAGAAAGCCTAGATCGACTACTTGATAGCTCATGAGGGGAGCATCCATATTGGGTCAAGATCAACCACACAAGTGAGAGACACACCAATTTTCACCTTAAACCTTAAGGCATTATGTTTATGGGTCTCTCACTTATATATTGCTTAACCCCTTTTTTCCGAGCAACGTGAGACTTCTAACTCACAATTGTATCACAATAATCTCCCATTATGTGTAAGTTAATCCACTTATATGCTCACTCTCAAGAGGAAGCTTTTTTAATGCATACACACATGTACCACTTTTAACACCTTTTACTATATCACGAGCACATCAAATGACACGTTGTCTGACTAACATTTTGTCACGAAGACTTTCAATACAAGAATTTGATCCTTTAGATTAGCCATAGGCTCTGATACAAATGATGGGTCATGAGGGGAGGATCCACATTGGGTTATGAGCAACCAAATAAGTGAGAGAGACACCATATATTCATATAAAACCTTACATCATTAGATTTATGAACCTTCTGATCGCAAAAAGAACAAGTGTAATATTTTGTCGATTATAGTTAAAATAAGGGAGTTATCCCTAATTTCGATCTCGAGGAATGCGTAGGCAATATAAGTGTAATTTATATTAATAAAAAAAACTCAATTGGGGGGTTTTTATATTTGATTTGGGAATATTAAAAGACAATATGTAAAATAAGGAAAACTAAGGAATAAGGTTTAACAGGATATGAGGTTGTCGCGGTGAGAATTGGATATCAAGTTATTAAATTAACATGAATCACAAATCATGAAGTTCACCATTGAGCTTTGATTTATCCAAAGGAAAGGGTAAAGATCGAAGAAAACCCTAAGTGCGCTACGTAACAACGAAGCTAAGGGATCTAAAGTTTGGGGGTTGGTTATACCTAGGGAAGGTGTTAGCATCCTAAGTATCTGTAGTACTCTACATGAACCTCTTGTTAGTATTTGTGTTATGTTAAAGTTGCTTGCTAAGGGAAAAGTGCTAAGGTAAAGATCTAAAATATATACAAAGTATGCTCGCAAAGACATCACATCTCGTGCCTACGTATCCTGACGGGAATGGAATCAGAGCAATCGTAGTTCCCCTAGCTAGGGGTGAGAAACTCTTGACTATGGTCAAGGTTCCAAGGGGATGTAAGCATTCATAGGGAAGTACTTACATGGAGTGTGGCGACTCCTGAATCTACGTTGAGATTGTTATGGTAGAGAATGTCCACGGCGGGATGCTAAACATGAGTACGGAGACTCAGATCCTAGGGTTAGGATAAAGGGTAAAAGATGTCCACGGCGGGACTCTAAACATGAGTACGGCGACTTAGATACTAAGGTTAGGATAAAGGGATAAAGCATGTCCACGACGGGACGCTAAAAGTGAGCACGGCGACTCAAATCCTAAGGTTAGGATAAAAGGTTTAAGATGTCCACGGCAGGACGCTAAAAGTGAGCACGACCACTCAAATCCTAAGGCTAGGATAAAGGGATAAAGGATGTCCACGGTAGAACGCTAAAAGTGAGCACAGCGACTCAGATCCTAAGGTTAGGATAAAAGGTAAAGGATGTTCACGGCGGGATGCTATATAGAGCACGACGACTCCAATCCTAAGGTTAAGATAACGGGATAAAGGATGTCATCATACAATGACACAATAATATAGACAAAAGGTTCAAAACTTCATGGGGACAATCAAAAGTTTTCTAAAGGTGAACCACTTAAATGCACAAGGGAGAAAACAAGCCAAGTTCATGTCATCTTCAAATTAAACTCAAAAAGGAATTAAAGTTTTGGAAATGAGAGATAAGAGATAGGAGGGTGCAAAAACCCTAAAATGAATCATAACTTTCTTTAATGTAAAGTGTTTCTAAAAATGGGATTTTAGAATTCTTTAAACATTTTATGAAAGTATGCAATAAAATAACATTTATGCAAAAAGAATCACTTAAAAATGATTAAAAATGAAGAAGTATGTTGATTTGAAAATTAAATAAAAATTAAATGAACAAGTGTTTAAAAAGAAAGAAATGTCTCACCCAAGGCTTGAACTCGAGAACTTGGGGTCATAGACTCAAAACAAGACAAATCCAACCATTTGAAACATATAAATATTAATGGAAAAAGAAAGAGAAATGGTTAAAATAGTGAAAATCATGAAAAAATCACAAAAATGTGCAAAAGGGCCCTCGCTGAGGGTCGAACACGGGTGCAATGGCATGGCAAGCACTTAAAGGCAAGGCCATAACCACTAGGGTGGCGATACATCCATTGTATCAAGCCACCCATTTGGATGTGTACCAAAACAAGCCGCACAGGCTGGGCAATGGCAAGGCAAGAACAAGTGAAAAAAAATGCCAAAACGGTTTCGACATAAAATTTTCAATTCTCAACCAAAATTGATGAAATTTGAGTCAAACCTACTTGATTTTTCATGAGGAATGCAATGGTGCTGACCAAAATTCCAAATACTGCACACACACACAAATTCGAAGGCTCACGCAATATGAAGCTTTGAAACGCATTTGAAGATCTATGGATTAAAACAGGTGGATTTTAAAGCAAATAAGGGTCTGCACAAGTTTGAAATATAGTATGGGATGAGTTCCAACAGGAATTTGGTTTAGAAAAGCAATAAAGCAGAAAGTTGGTATGTGAGTTGTAATGAACATGAATTTAAACTAAGACAAAGTGACCAACCTAGGTGAGGTCATGATTCACACCAGTCTGCTCAAGTTTGAAAAGCAAAACTCAATGATTATATTCAAAGGGAGAAATCATTTCCCTACTGAATCCAATGTGGTTGTCAATTGGCAAGTAGGTGAAATTGATGGTAATTGAAATTAGTGCTTAAAACAAAATCCAAAACAATACTACCAACATGACAGTGAGTTTAAGAACATAATAAAGTTCAAATACTCCAACTTAATCTCAATACAGCCCAGAATCCACACAGACCACAACAATGCTGAACCACCAAAACAAACTTTGCACACAAGATTGTGTTGATCATTACCACCACCATGTAGATCAATCCAACAGAAGCCCAAGACACCAAAACATTGTGGCAAACTGGCAGCTAAAGATTCACAACATGAGATTTATTGCCAGGAGGTAAAGACCTATGATGCTAAGCATCATCTCATGGCAGAATTCAAGTATAACCAAAGAAGTAATCATGGCAAGGGCAAGCATGTTATGCTTTAAAACAACAGTCAATGGCACCAAATGAAGGTTATGTTCTCAAACAAAGATATCAACTCAAGAACTGAAACAAATCCTGTCATGGTGTTCTCAACATCATGCATCAACCAACTAACAAAGTCCTGATGGAATCTAGGCTAACTAACCTCAAGGCAAGAGCTGACAGCATCCAAGCAAAATGCTCTAGGGACAGTAACATAAATAAATCACAAGATCTATTTAAGCACAAGGTTAAATTCCACAGGTGAAAGTGATAACTTGATTAGTGCAAAGCCAAACAAACACACACCAATGCCTTATGAGAGTTACTAAATAAATCAAGAAGAACCAGTTTTGACAGCAAAGAAACTTGGATAGCAAAAACAGTCCTCAATGTACCAATATCTCAACAGCAGCATCTTCACCAGTATAAACCAAACAGTATTTCTTGAAACAAGAATAAATACCAATCTTGGCGCAACAATGCAAATACCAAATCCAAGTATCGCCTTGAACAACCTAATGTCATAACATCTTGACAGCCCTACAAATCTTCTAAAAGAAAAGCAACAGACATGAGTCGACCAAACTCAACCTTCAAGAACAGTCCAATGACCACACAGTCATAACTTCAAACATGGCCAGAGCAAACTTAAATCATCCAATATAGCAATGATGTTACCAAATCAATAAATCCAACAAGGAAACCACAACTAGGCCTAGACAAGTTCTACAAATATGTCATCACAAAGCTAAATCAAGGATGGTGTAGTCCAACATAAAGAGTCATGACTCTAAGTACATCAAAATGAGATGGAAGGTCCAGCCCTCACACAAAAATCTAACAGCAGCCCCTTCATGCTAAAAGTTTTCAAAACAGCTGGTGGTTGTGTTATCATAACAATGTTGAAATCAAAGTACTTAACATCACAAGTACATAAAGCCAAATGTATACCCTACTAGCATTCTAAACAGAAAATGCACCTGATGGATATCACATATACTTGACAACATGGTTATCAAACCAATTCAACATGACAATGCATAAACATATTCACCAAAAAATCAATCAACACATGATGCATAATGATGAAGAGTTTAAAAACCACATACCTATTGTAGACCTCCAAAAGGGAGCTAGCAACCAAGAAAACCAGAGATTCTTCCTTCCTTTGAGCAAGCTTTGAGTTTTCTTCCTTTTGAAGCAAAAAATGATTTCTTGGGACAGAACTAGCAAATGAGGTTCCAGTTGCTTTTTAAAGTTTTAGACAGTTGAGATAACATAAATGGAAGGTATTAAAATTGCCCAAGTGGTTCAAACTGATATAGACAGTGAGTGCCTCCATATTATGCATAACAGTCAAAACAAAGGGTGTGAGAAGTTGGCTTTTGGTTTTGTGATGTTTTTGGTGAAACTAATGGTTGGAACACCTTATGATAATGGTTTTGAGGTTGTGTGGATGATTTTATGGTGGTTGAATGATTGGAAAGGATCCTGGTGTGAAACTTGTAATCAAGCAATTTTTGTGATTTGTGACTTTTCCACTTACAAGTAAGGAAAGATAGAATGAGAGTTGTATCTTCCTTCTGTTTTGGATAGTTCTCATGTTCAGTAATCCCCCTAAAAATTTTGTGACATCCTCCTTTTATGAAAGAAATAAACCCCCTCCCTCTTGACCAATCCCAGATCCTCCCTTTAAAACAATGAATATCAAGAAGAGGGTTCAAGTGAAGATCCAATGGATCTTCTTCCCTTCTGATCCTGCTGCACAACTTTTATTTTCTTCACAAACCTTCCAAAACAAAACCCATAAATGAGATGTCTCGAGCTCCGCGATGCAGGTATTGGGAAATGGTTTTGGTTGGCTAGTGGCAGCAGAACATCAACATCAAATGAAAAAGAAAAACAAGGTCATCATGCCAAGGTTTGGTATTTCCATGATGTGTCATAATAAACTTTTTGCATGTCGTGGTGAAAGAGCTTGTTTTGGCAATCTTTGGGGCTAAAAATGCAGAGTTGGTACATTCAAAAAAACAATCTTGGATTCTGCATAAAATTGTCAATATCTTGGTTCAAATTTAGTCACCAAAGCAAGTCACGACCATGTCAATGGTACTCACTTTGATAACTTGTATCTCCATGAATAATGGCTCTAACGGGAAGATTTCGAGCTCTTTGGAAAATAGGCATGTAATTCTATGACTTTCATGTCAACTTATTTTGGAGTTGAGGCCTGGACATACATGAGAAACGACATGAAAATCTGGAATAGAAATAACATACAAATGAACTTAACAGAATTTTCTAAGTTGCTAAAACATGACTTGAAAATCCTCCACTTTAGAACCTCATAACTTGAGATTGATTGATCCAAATGAGAAGTTCTTGGTATGAATGGAAAGCTTGGAGATCAAGGAGCAACGTTTATGTTTGAGGATTCATGAATTGATGCTTCGATCAATGAGAAAAATCCACATGGAAATGCTTTCAAGATGCTGAAAAAATATGCTGTCAAATTTGACAACTTGCAACCCTAACTTCAAAGCACCATAACTTGAGTTCTAGAAATGCTTTTGATAAGTTCTTGATATCAAAATAAATCTGGGAAGTTAACCTACAACTTTCATGTTGATGGAAAAGTCAAATTAAACATGGAAACCTCTTGAATTTTGCTTTGAAAATCACTCCAAAAAGCTGAAAATTAAAACTTAGAAAAATTCGAAGTATGGAATTTCCAAACTTAGTTTTTTCCAACTTTGAATCAAAATAACTCCAAATCCATTCATCCTTTGGATATGATTTCTTCTAAAAACTTATGGTTTAGGAAACCCTCTTTCCAACGATCCTTGGTTTGTCCCAATCGGCTCATGGATGAGTGAGATATGACTCTTACAAGATGACTAGAAATCTTGATTTCCACACTTAGGATTTTTCAACCAAAACCCTAATTTCACACAAACTCTTGATTTTATGATTCTATCTTGATTTCTATTGATTTATTCACATGAGACCAAAGGATAAAACTTTTGAAGTTCAAATTTGACCATAAAACCCAAAGGTTGACTTTTGTGAAGCTACAATCGACTTTTGAATCAAATGAAAACAAAACTTCTCCCATCCACTTAGGACACTCTTGCCTTGGGTTTCTTGGGGGAAAATGAGCTCTTAAGGACCCTTGATATGCATGAAGGCTTCCTTGGTTGATTCCTCACTCATCCCTCGATTAATCAGGATTTTCTTCTATTCTCCGCAAACCTTAATTCCACAAAACAAACAAAACCGCAAAGGTAGATGAATTGGTTAGTGATGCAAGGATGATTGACCTAAAAAGCTTATGCAAAAGATCAAAGAATCTGAGGGTAAAATTTGGGATGACAAAGGGCATATTGGGGCAGTGTATGAATTTCCTTGCAAGAATGTCAACCCTTATATCATAACATAAACACATTTTTTATCAAGTTCTTGGCTACTCTTAGTGTTTGCCCATAAGGCCTTAGTGAGAAAACCTTTGAAATCATAATGAATTTACTACGTCCATAGGCAAACCAATTTGAAATCAAACATTGAAAATAGTTTCAGCAGTATTCAAGTGCATAACAGGGTAACCCTAGTCCTAGGAATCATCTACTGAGGCATTGTCGATCAAATTATATTAACAATGGTTTTTCTGATCTAAGTTTAATCGAAAAACTAAATCAATTTGTCCAATTGAAAATATGATAGAATCATTTAAAAATAAAACTTGATGAATAAAAATAAGTGCTTATGTCACTAACAAGGAAATAATATCAATACAATAGCAATTCAGGGATCCTCTCCTGACACGGCCCGTGTCAGGTGACACTAGTGGTCGTGTCAGGCCACTAGACTGCTTAAGAAACTCCTCCGTCTTTTCCCGAATCTCATATTTCTTCGCCCGAGTCTTTTTCCTTTCTCCGTATGGACCTAAAAACGTCAAGACCACTTCCGAACACGTAAAATGCACTAAATGTAACAAAATTACTAGAAAAACATAAAACTCGAGAAAAACATGAAAATAACAAATATCACTCAAAAGCAGTAAAAAACTAACATAAACATTATTGATTCGTTGATTAGATGTTGAATAAGTGTGGGAAATAACATAGAAATGGTGATTGATCATAAGCCCAAACTTAGATCATTGCTTGTCCTCAAGCAATGCTTTGAGGGAGCATTCAGGTTCACCCCAATTTTTGGAACAATTTACCATAACACTGCCGATGTCTTTTGCAACTCTTGTTTCACTTTCCCACTATGTTTCCGGCTTCCCTAGCTGAACTCTCAACTATGTCACTACTGCGAAAAAGGCCGGCGGAATATAGAAGATTCACCACCATTCGCTATTTATCCCAAAGAGAGGGAAAGGAAATGATCAGAGAAAACCTACGGAAAAGGGAAAAGACAGGTCATCACAACCAAATCTTGAGTTCGGGAGTCGGTTACGCAAGGGGAAGGTATGAGCACCCCTCATGCCCGTTATACTCAACAAGATCCATGCTTGCTATCTATCTAAAAGGGTGTTAATCTATCAAAAGATGGCTCACAGGGACAAAAGAAAAGAAAAGAGACTCGATAGAGCATCGCCGCTCTATGCTTACGTATTCCCTCGTGCAATGGGAAAGTTAGAGTCAACGTAGTTCAGAAAACTATGGGTGAAGGTGGGGAAGGTTTTTCACCAAGACATCGCCGTCTTGTGCCTTCGTATCCTCGTCTGGTACGAGAAATCAGAGAAAACGTAGTTCGGGCTGACACAACCACAAAAATGTTCAAGTGTTTTCACTGAGTAGGGTTAAACCTTCGCTCTAGCAGTTAGGGACGATGCCTGTTTGCGGTAGAACGAAAGTTTAACACACTCTTTCTGAAAATGATTTTCAATTAATCTCGAAGGATAAAAAGGTTTGATGTTTTGTTTTATGTTTTTTATCAGAAGAAGTGAATTGAGTTAAGTTTGTAACTCATGTTGCACTAAAGACTATGACTTGAGAGCGAATGCGTCGCATATCGCCCAAAGAGCATACGCTAAACATTCTATACATTTGAGAGGAGGTCTCCCAACCATCATTTCCCAAGTACTTAAGGCTCGTAGCGTACAAAATTTATTATCCTTTATTAAGTGTCTTAAGGTGTTATGAGATGAGAAGAGAAGACACGAACTCTAAGGGGAAACTAAACAACCCTAATGTTATCATGCAAAATGCTCTTAAAGTTGGGATTGAAAGGGGAAAATCTATCCTAATGTTAGAATGCAAAGGATTGAACACCTAATGTCTCTCCTACTCCCATCCTAAACGGAGGGACTAGGAATCCTAAGGGATCATGGCAAAAGACCAAGCAAATACTCAATAATTCAATCACAAAATGAAAAGAGATGAAAACATGACATGCAAACCCAAAAGATGCAACAAGAAGGATGAGATGAAATGGGAGAAGCAAGCTCCTATAACCATTACCATCAATCATCAAAGAAAAGTGGGAGGAAAAAAGTGTGGGGCAGCCACCACCACAAGCACATCTCAACCAAACAATTCTTAAAACTTAAGCAAAACAAAAGATGAACACTCATCACTTGAACAACATCCACAAAATATGCATTCAAGCGGAAAACGAACACCACATATCGAAGAATCAAGATTAAACAATCAAGAACAGTGAAACATGTCCAAAATATCCCACATAAATGCATCATATCAATCCATGAAGATTCAAGGTGAGAAGCAATCAAAACATGCTTAAAAATAACCAAATATGGCATTATGGTTCAGTGTTAACTGGTTAACACTATTGGTTAACCGATTAACCATTAAAAAAATTTGAAATTTGCACTGGTTAACCGAATAACCAGTTTGTACTGCAACTGGTTATCCGATTAACACTGCACCGGAAGCAGAAAAACAGCAATCCAAAAGCACTTTCAGCAATTAATCCAATGTGTAATCATCCAAATGATCATGTAATCAATTATGCACGAATTTAACACCAAAAATCAGTGATCAAACAACATGTAAACACATTCAAGCATTGAAATCACAAATCACATAAATCAAAAATCAACAAAATCAATCAAAACTTGGATATCTACATTGTGATTATGCAAATAAGCTCAAAACAGAATTGGATCTAGAATTGCCAACCTACAAAGCGGATATTTGCTTTGGTGAGTGTTGATTCACTTGAAATGAGTAGATCCAAGCAAGAAACCCAGAGATTCTTCAAGATCCAAGAGCTTTCTTATTGTAGAAGTGGAGATCAAGCAAGATCAAACAAAAATAATCCAAATAAGCTCTTCCAAAGTAGCTTCCAAATTCAGATCCAAATCCAAACGAAAATTGAATGGTGAATTGAAGATAATGGAGATGAAGGATGGGGTTTAGCTCTAGAATTCAATGATTCCAATGAAGAGTCAAAGAACTCAAGTGAGAGCTCTAATGGAAGTTTTGGGAGTGAAAAAGTTGAGAGAAAATTTCAAGAGTGAGAGTGAAATCTGAAAATGAAATGTAATTGTGAGGATTATTGTGTGAGGATTGGAGCAAATTCATTTAAATATGCTCTAGGTTAGGGATCAAAATGTGGTTTGGAGTGAGGTTATGAAAATTGGAATGGAATTAGGAATGGGAAATTGGAGGGAATTTGAATTAATTTTGAAAACTAATCAAAATTTAAATTGGTTCTAGATCCTTCTTCTGGTGTAAAATCAAATTTACAAGTGATAAAAATAGACCCCAAAAGTGACCTCTATTGGAAATTCACATACGTGGCAAAATTTTCCATGGTTAACCATTTTGGTTAATCGGTTAACGCCTTTGAAAATTCAAATTTGTTCTGATTTTTCCTTGGTTAACCGGTTAACCATATTAGTTAATCGGTTAACGCCTTAAAAATTTGAATTTGGCGCCTTTTGGAGGGAAGCATGCACATTTGTCCGTTTTCTTGCATATTTCACCCGTTAAGACTCTAAAACTTGACCTTGAATATCATAACTATGGAAATGCTTGAGATAGCCTGAGTGTTGTCTCCTGAGCTGAAAATTATCCTGCAAAATAAAATAAAATCGACCGCTCGATCGCTGGGCAAAATGAATGTCAGAGTCCCCGATGCTCACTGTTTGAACTCTTGTACTAAAAGCAAACACTGAGCCACAGAAAAACCTTGATTCCCTGCCTCAAGAACAAATGCTATGATATGCAGAAATCCGAAAATGAAATGAAACATAAGCCAAGTACAAGAAATAGATGGTCAAATTTTGGGGTACAACAGCTGCCCCTAACGATTTGGACCTGAAGGGATGAAAAGCGAACGACTTTCAAACATTCGAGGTAGAAGACGGTTGAATACAAAAGAACCCAAAAATGAACCGGTGGAAGTTGGGGTCTGGATGCCGCACGGGCTTGAGCCAATAAAACTGGTGGAAGTCGGTGTCTGGATACTGCACGGGCTAAAGAAATAAACTGGTGGAAGCCGGGGTCTGGATACCACACGGGCTTGAGCCAATAAAACCGGTGGAAGTCGGGGTCTGGATACCACATGGGCTAAACAAATAAACCGGTGGAAGCCGGGGTCTGGATACTGCACGGGCTCAATAAACCATCACTAGCCAGGGTATGGATGCCTCACATGCTAATGAAACGATTTGGTGCGAGTCGGGGTCTGGATACCACACAGGATCAATAAACCATCACTAGCCAGGGTCTGGATACCTCACATGCTAATGAAGTGATCCGGTGCGAGCCAGGGTCTGGATACCACACGGGCTCAATAAATTATCATTATCCAGGGTCTGGATACCACACATGCTAATGAAACGATCTGGTGCGAGCCGGGGTATGGATACCACACGGGCTCAATAAACCATCACTAGCCAGGGTCTGGATACCACACATGCTAATGGAACAATCACTAGCCAGGGTCTGGATACCACACATGCCAATGAAACGATCCGGTGTGAGCCGGGGTCTGGATACCACACATGCCAATGAAACGATCCGGTGTGAGCCGGGGTCTGGATACTACACGGGCTCAGTAAAACATCATCAGCCGAGGTCTGGATATCACACGGGCTAATGAAACGATCTGGTGCGAGCCGGGGTCTGGATACCACACGGGCTCAATAAAACATCATCAGTCGGGGTCTGGATACCACACGGGCTAATGAAAATAAACCAGTGTGAGTCAGGGTCTGGATACCATACAGGTTCAATAAAACATTAGCAGCCGGGGTTTGAATACCATACATGCTAATGAAAATAAACCAACTGTTGTAGATACACCGGAAAACAAGAGGTAACAACCTGGCTTATGTTTCGAATGCATATGTTTGAATATAGCGTAATGCTCCATACGAAATGGAAATGCTACGCGTTTGGGAGGATGCTATGCACGATGCAAATGAAAAGAAACCACTCCAGCAAAATAAATGCTGAAGAGAGGAAACCAACTCCGCTGGGGAAATACGAGACCTGCCAAGTACGATTTGACTTTTGCTGGGAGAAACAAGCCCTGGATGGCTTTTCGAAAAAGAATTCTCCTGGGTAAAATGTTATGTTGAGAACAAAATCCACTCCGCTGGGGATCAAATCAACTCTGCTAAGGGTTGTGGCCCTAGATGGCATACTAGAATACGACTCTTCTAGGGAACCAATGTCTCGACTGGGGAAACAAAAATCCACTCTACCGGGGAAATCAGCCCTGGATGGTCTCCTAGAATACAAGTCTTCTAGGGTATAATGCAAACCGCTGAGGAATAACTCCACTTTGTCGAAGATTCCATTTTAATGGAGATTAAATCCGAATCTACTAGAGATAATGAATAAGATTTATTGGGAGGCTATCCCAAACTCTCTCTACTGAGGATGAAGAAAAAACATTCTCTGGGGGTAATCTCATTCCGCGGGGAAGAAAACTACTCCGCTGGTTTTGCTGGGGATTAAACAATTGAGGGAATCAGCATCGACCTCTGTTCGGGAAAATGAGAGATAAAACTCAATAATATCGACCTCCACTTAGGGAATGAGTCAACGACTAGACTCTAAGCTAGGGGAAACAAACTCTGAACTTCTTCCGCTGCTGGGGATAATCCCAAATATAACTGTTGGGGATGGCCATACTCTGCTGAGGATATCAATCTCGACATGCTGAGTATAACCTTGATCGCATGTAAACTCCATCTGTTAGGGAGGCCCTAATCCCAAACTGCACATCTTTTCTCTTGTGGGGATAGAGACATGGTGACTTTGCTGGGGGAAAACACCTATGAAGTAGCCTCAAGAATGATAGTCCTGCAAATGACAAACAAAAAAAATGTTATGTGCAACAGGAGCCATCGTAATAATCGTCCATGACATCGTTCAAGCAAATCATTGTTTCAATTGTGATTGGCAAAGCCCACAAGTTTATGTATGCAAAGTTTTATCAAAAACATCAGGCGTCTTTTGCAAACAAAACAGTAAAAGTTAAAACAAGAACAAAAGCTTTCTGTGTAGTATATTTCATTGATTGATGGCCTGTAAATAGGCGTATTACAACAGATGCAAGTAATAACAAGGATTTTCTCATCTGCAAATGTGTCTCTGATTAGATGCTCTTTTTCAGTTTCCTCTACTGGAGACATGCGAGACAAGTGATCTGTAATAGTATTTTCGCAACCCTTTTTATCTCTAACTTCAAGATCAAATTCCTGAAGAAGGAGGATCCACCTCAAAAGCCGAGGTTTTGATTCCTGCTTGGCAAACAAATACTTCAATGCAACATGGTTAGTATAAACAATAATTTTAGAACCAAGCAGATATGACCTGAATTTGTCAAAAGCATACACTACGGCCAACAACTCCTTTTCGATAGTTGCATAATTCATTTGGTTCAGATTAAGGACATGATTAGCATAATAAATTACATGTAATAATTTGTCCCTTCTTTGCTCTAAGACAACCCCGACATCAATGTCACTAGCATCACACATTATTTCAAAGGGTAGTCACCAATCGGGGGCTATCACTATAGGTGTAGAAATTAACTTACTCTTGAGAGTCTCAAAAGCTACCTTAGACTTATCATCAAAATTAAAGAGTTTGTCTTTGACAAGCAAATCCATCAAGGGTTTGGAAACTCTTGAGAAATGTCTGATGAACCTGTGATAAAAACCTGCATGTCCTAAGAAGCTTCTAATCCCCTTTTCATTCACTGGGGGTGGGAGATTAGCTATCACTTCCACTTTGGATTTTTCCAATTCAATCCCCTTGTGAGAGATCTTATGTGCAAGCACTATACCTTCCCGCACCATAAAATGACACTTATCCCAATTGAGAATAAGGTTAGCTTCCTGGCATCTTTTCAAAACAAGAAGAACCAAAAAAAGAACCAAATTTTTTTTAGGGTTTTGGGTTTTGGGTTTTGGGTTTTGGGTTTAGTTAGACAAGTATCAAAAGAAGAACCAAAAATAGAAAAGTCATCCATAAACACCTCCATATGCTTTTCAAGCATGTCTGCAAATATAGATGTCATACATCTCTGAAATGTAGCGGGAGCGTTACATAGCCCAAATGGCATCCTTCTATAGAAAAGATACTATAAGGGCATGTAAACGCGGCCTTCTCCTGATCTTTAGGGGATACAACAATTTGATTATACCCGAGTAACCATCCAAAAAGCAGTAGTACTCATGACCTGCAAGTCTTTCCAACATCTGGTTAATGAAAGGGAGAGAAAAATGATTTTTTCTTGTTGCAGTGTTAAGCCTCCTATAATCAATACACACTCTCCGACCTATTACAGTTTGAGTGGGGATTAATTCATTCTTCTCATTCAGAACCACCGTTGTTCCTCCCTTATTTGGTACCACATGTACCGGACTTACCCAAGAACTATCGGAAATAGGGTAAATTAATCCAGCATCCAACAGTTTAACTACCTTTTTCCTCACAACTTCCTTCATTGCTAGATTTAATCTTCTTTGGGGTTGGACCACTGGTTTGTGATTGTCCTCCATCAGTATTTTATGCATGCATATTGTGGGGATAATTCCTTTCAAATCCCCAATGGTCTATCCCATAGGGCTCTTGTATTTCTTAAGTACCTGTATCTGTTTTTCCTCTTTTTTTCTTTCAGCCCAGAATTGATTATAGCTAGACACTTGGTTCCAGAATCCAAAAACACAAATTTCAAGTTTTCAGGTAATTGTTTTAGTTCAAAACTTGTATTTGCTTTCCTTTCCTTTTCAATCTTTGTTTCTGGTGAAGCTCTCAAATCCTCCCACCGGTGTGGTTTGGACTTCAACCAAGGTGGTTGAGCATTTAACATCGAAAGAACTTCTTTCTCTCTTCCATCCTCATTATCATCTATCTCTTGGGTTAATAATCTAAGAACTCTTTCCAAAGGTGATTTAAGAATTTGACTGTGAATAGCTTTAACTACCATGCTATCTATAACCTCCACAGTGTGACTTGTCCCTATATCCTCTTTGTGCTTCATGGTATTCTTCACATCAATTTTCAACTCTTCATCATAAACTTTGAGGGTCATGGTGCCTCCCTCAATGTCTATCATACATCTTCCTATTTCTAAGAATGGCCTCCCCAAAATCAGAGGGATATCCTCATCTTCGGGCATCTCCAGAATCACAAAATCAACAGGAAACACAAATTTATCAATTTTTACTAGAACATCTTTAACCACTCCATAAGGCCTCTTAACTGAATGATTTGAAAATTGAAGTATCATCCTAGTATCTTGAACACTTCCTATTCCAAGATTTTTGTATATGGACAATGGCATAAGACTCGCGCTAGCCCCTAAATCAATAAGCGTCTTTTTAAATGATCTATCTCCAATTGTGCATGGAATGGTAACTGATCCTTTATCTGGCTTCTTCACTAGAATCTTCATACCCTACAAAATAGCACTGCAAGTTTCAGTTAGAAAAACAGGTTCAGTATCGATGGTGAGCTTTTCTAGAGATAATGTCCTTCATGAATTTAGCATATATAGGCATCTGCTCAAGTGCCTCGGCAAATGGGATGTTGATCTCTAACTTTTTGAACATCTCTATAAACTTCTCAAAGTTTTTCTCATGCTGATATTTTCTCTTTTTTCTTATTAGGAAAGGAAGCTTAATGACGGGTTTTTGGTTCAGTGGGTTTTTCCTTCACAACCGAATTTTGAATCTGTTCTTCCTCGGTGGGGATTTTAGTTTCTAAGATTTCTAGATCTACCTCAAGTAATTAGTCCCCTTCTTCAGATTTCTCTTCAGACACTTCAACCTTATTCTCACTTCTGGTTGTTACGACATTCACATTATTACGATCTCTTGGATTTGTCACCATTGCACTAGGTAGGTCACCTTGTGCTTGAGATTTTGTTACCTGTTTGTCGTATCGCTGTGAAGAGGGGCCGACAATGACAGAAGAGTTGCCACCGTTCGTTATTTATCCTAAAGAGAGGGAAAGGAAACGATCAGAGAAAACCTAACAAAAAGGGAATAAGACAGGTCATCGCAACCAAATCTCGGGTCTGGGAGTCGGTTACACAAAGGGAAGGTATTAGCACCCCTCACGTCCGTCGTACTCGACGGGATCCATGCTTGTTGTCTAATCTAAATGGTGTAAATCTATCTATGCTAAAGGTTCGCGGGGGAAAATAAAAGAAAAGTGACTCGATAGAGCATCACCGCTCTATGCCTACATATTCCCTCGTGCAATGGGAAAGTCAGAGTCAACGTATTTTGGAAAACTACGGGTGAAAGTGAGGGAAGTTGCTCGCCAAGACATCACCGTCTTATGCCTACGAATCCTCGTCTGGTACGAGAAATCAAAGCAAACGTAGTTCGGGATGACACGACCACAGGTTGGTTTAAGTGTTTTAAACCGAGTAGGGTTAAACAGTGGTTCCAGCAGTTAGGGACGATGCATGTTTGCGGTAGAACCAAAGCTTAACAAAACTCTTTCTGAAAATGGTTTTCCAATTAAGATCCCGAGGGATAAAAAAAAGATTTGATGTTTTTGTTTTGTGTTTTTTTTAAGACAAGAAGTGGATTGAGTTATGGTTTGAAACTCATGTCGCCCTAAAGGCTATGACTCAAGAGCGAATGCGTCGCGTATCGCCCAAAGGGCATATGCTAAACACTCTAGACAATTGAGAGGAGGTCCTCCAACCATCATTCCTCGAGTACTTAAGGCTCGTAGCGTACGACACAAATCTTTCTTTATTAGGTGTTTTGAAATGTTTAGGAGATGAGAAGAGAAAGACTCAAACTAAGGGGAAACTGGACCCTAAAGTTATCATGCACAATGCTCCTAAAGTCGGGATGAAACGGAAAAACTAACCTAATGTTATCATGCATAGGATTGAACACCTAATGTCTCTCCTACTCTCATCCTAAACGGAGGGACTAGGAATCCTAGGGGGATCATGGCACAAAGCCAAGTAAACATTAAATAAATCACTCAAAAAAGAAATGAGAAAGAAAATAAATTTGTAGATTCAAAAATAAAAATAATAAAATAAAATGGAAAGTGAAATAAAAGGATGGAAAATAAAACAAAACACATTAAAACAATGAAATAAGATTTTTTGAATTTTTTTTATAATATTTAAAACTAATTTTAAAAAGAAGTAAAAGTTAAATAAATAAATAAAAACAAAAAAATAAAAAGAAAATAAAACAAACAATATTCTAAATATATTATAGATCAAATCCCAACTGACAGATGATTCAAAAAGATGACAGAACTGAATGAGGTATATGAGTTGCAAAGTTGTTCATAAGTTGAAAATAGCCAAAACAGAATGGTAGAAAAACCAACACAAACTCAAACAATACAAATCCAATATATCATGAGTTAAACAAAACATGAATCAAACATATAGGAACTTGATACAAACTATCAGCACAAAGGATTTAAAGTCTAGGAGGTTGTCATAACACCCTCAAAGCTGTTTGCAGCAGAATCAAACATTACAAACCTTATCAACATTTGTGGCCAATGCAAAGTGACTTGTGATAACAATCAAACAACCAGTTCATAGCAGGACTCCATTCATCATTCATCAGACATAATCAAACACAAGACATAGACATGTTCAAAAACAGTTGGCACATACAAGACATAGACATGTTCAAAACAGTTTTAAGTCAACACAAAAACTGGCCTGAACGGACCCTACAGAAACTGCTTCTACCAACATGTCATACCACCAGTGTTAAGCAAAATCCATCACGGTTGTCAAACGCGGACTGATCTATCTAAGCATCAAAACTAGCCTAAACAGAACCAGCAACACTCACAAATGGAAAAGATCAAAAGTCAAATCAACCTCACTTCATAACAGTTACAAGCAAATCTCTTTCTATGTTCATACATGACCTAGGATGATGTTTAAGGGAGTTTCAAAAGCACAAAGACACAGCAGCACCACATTGTATGATGATTAAAAGAGTGTTAAACATAACAAACAATGGCAGATTCATGCATGAACTCTACTTGCATTAAGCACATTTCAAACAAAGCATACCAATCATGTTCATGACAACAATTGACTCAACATTCACAAGACATAAGCACATCAAAACAAAAGCAAGTCCAAGGAAAATATATGTTCAAAACAGTTGGCAAGCAACAAATATGAACATGCTCATCACAAATGGAATTCATGTAAAACTGGACAAGACCTAACACTATGCTTCAAAATCATGCATCAAGGGTTTCAGAAACACACATGTGAAGAGTTCAATTAACAATGGTTGTAAAAACAAGGCAAAGTTAAATTGGTCTAAGTTAAAACTTAATGACAACAATAAAACAACTTCTTCATAAGAAACCAAATTCTAGCAGCAGCTTGATGTGAACTAACATGACAAAGCATCAAAACTATTATAACTGGTTTTCACAACTTCACAAAACCTCAAAACTTATAAACCAAACCACCTTAACCAAAACAGAATTGTCATCCAAACTCTTCATATGTAAACACACACTCCAGCATAATGCAATATCAACTCACAGTAGTATAAGTGGTAAGTTCACATCAAATCAAATCATTCATACCATCATGACAATGTTCAACTCAAATAATAACTTCAATGTCAGTTTTCAAACTTCTCAAACAAAACAGAATTGGACAATCATACACACAAATAAAACAGCTTGGTGTTTCCAGGCTATTGGTAATACTTAACAGAAGCAAAACAATGCTACACATTCTACCACCAACCTCTCCATCTGAATGGAATGCTATAAATGAGGTGCAACAAGCTCATGTCATCCAACACACATAACTCTATGTCAGCAGCCAAGAGTCCAACTCCACACATACACATGAAATTGTAATTCATCAATCAAGCAAAGAAAATGTTTTGAAACAGATGCAACAACACAAATTGACATGCCAAAATAAACAAATGCACACTAAAGTAAAGAATCCATGCTCTAATGCAGGTCAACATGAATTGACAAAATCAAGCTCAAAACAGTCTCTAACAGTTAAAAATGAATTCAAACATGGCAAAAATTCAATTCATCCAACAAACTAGTTTATCATCTAATTCATGTAATAGTTGCAATCTTAGCAAACAAACAAAGGACCAACTTTCAGCATAGAGTTAAAACAAAAGAAAATTGTTATTCCTGACAGCAAGCATAAACACTAAAAACACCAAACATGATTCAAACAGTAACAGAGACAAAACCGGCATGAAAATGTAAACTATCAACCCAACACCTCAGTGCATATTCCTCATGATAACATCTTGCAAAAATCAACACCACAAGATTGTACATTACAAAACCACAGACTGGTCATCACAATATACATTAATCATTTTAAATGAAAGTCAACCAAACACCAAGAACACAAACACACTCAAACATGCTTTAGTGATATCTATGCATATGAAACAGAGGGTTTAGAAATAACTTACCTCTTGAAGACTCCAAAATAAACTAGCAGCAAAAGCAAAGTTTTGAAGTTCCTTCCCTTTGCAAACAACCAGCTGATTTTTCATAACAGCTTGAGGAAGAACTAATAACTCCTCCTTTTGCAAGCAGCTTCCAAGTAGTGTTGAAGTGATAAATTTGTGATGATGGGTTTGAAGAATAGTGAGGAAATGAGTGAGATTCAAGGGAATTTTCAGAGGAGAGCAAAAAATGTCAAATCTGATTTCTCTCTCAAAAGGTGGCTAGGGTTTTCTTCTCACTTTTTCAGCTTATATATGATGGGGAAAACGTGAAAGTGAGATTTAACAGTGATAAAAGATCAATGGTGCAGATCTGATATGTTCATGATTGTTGGAATCAAATGGTGAAAGAAAGAATAGTACATGAGCATGCTGGCATCTTGTGGTTTTTGGGAGTGGAGGGAACAGGCTGTTGAGCTGCAGAATGAAGGTGGTTGGTCCCCTTCTCTTTCGGGCAAGAAATTCAAAAAAACTATATGAGGGGTACAAGCTTTGTTCCTCTTGTTATGGCACTGTTTTGGTACACAAAAGATGCATCAAAATTGCACATCAATCGTGTGGCACGCTGCAAGGAGTAAAGGTCCAAATGCCTCATAAATGGTACTTTTGCAAAATTCCAAGAAGCTCACTTCAAGCTATCATAAGTTAATGAACACTCAAGTAAATGAAATGGTGTTTGAATAAAAAATGAAGATTGCACATCCATGAACAACTTTCATGTTGAGATGAATTTGATACAAGGTCAAATGGGGTGTGAAAAGTTCCCTCGAAAATTCGTCCACAAAAGATATTATCCAAACTTAGTGAAATTTCACTAATTTTCCACACTTGCCAATTTGAAAACCCTATCTTGTGAAGACCATATCTCATGCTATAATGGATGAAAATTTGAGTTCTAATCATGATTGAAAAGCTTGAAATGAGGTCTACAACTTTCATGTTTGAAGCAAATTAAAATGGAGTTGGGAGGATCATGAAAAATAGGCATAAAGACCATGACATGAAAATCTGCCTAGAGGTAACTTAGAAAAATTCTAAGTTATGAATTTTGAACCATTTTTCCTCCAACTTTGAATCTCCATAACTTGAGCTCCAAGTATCATATTGAATACTTCTTGGACTTTTTGGAAAGCTTGGAACATGAGGAACAAGTTTGATGTTGGAGAAAAGTTCATTTGAATCCTTAATCATGAAGAAAAATGGCTTAGAAAGTGGTTGTTCCAAACATAAAACTTTCCATAAATAGAAAGTTCTAAAACCCTAATTTTCCAAAAGTGGCAAGTTTCACACTTCTTGATTTTTTAAGATCCCCTTGACTTTTCTTGATCAAATTCCACCCATTGGTAACATTGAGCTTAAGAGGCATGATCTTGACCTCAAAAAGTCAAGAGTTGACTTTTTCTTTGCACGGTTGACTTTTCCCCCCAAATCTCCTGATTTTCAATTGACTGATCAATTGAAGCTCCTCTGATTAAAATTTATGATCGACCTCTCATCCTCAAACACCTTAGGACATATGGAGGGCCATGGAAACAAGTTTTGCTCCCAAAAACAAATTTTATCCTGATTAAAATTGAAACCCTAATTTCTCCTTTTTTGCCTAGGCATTGTTTAAATGAACTGAGTGACCATTTCCACTCCATCATGACCTCTGAGGTATTCAACAAGCTTCTACCTCATGCTCACACCAATGATAAAACTTTATGGACCCCTTGACAACATTCTGATGGTTTGTACCAGTGTCTTAGCTTGAGCTTGAAACCAATAGAGACTTTCCTCTTGGATGGTACACAAACAAACATTTGATCCCCTGTAAGAACTATGCTATGCAAATGCAAGATGCTAAGATGCAATGAAACATAAGCGACAGATTAAGAAAAGAGGTTGATAAAATTTGGGGTACAACAGTTTCCCCTATTCAAGCGACTTGGACCTGAAGGGATGAAAAGAGAACGGCTTTCAAACATTCAAGGTAAAAGACGGTTGAATACCAAAGAACCCGGAAATTTGCCAATCGCAGAATAAAACCGCCGTCAGTCGTCTATATGAAGTAGAATATCTGACTTCGCCGTCAGTCATCAACCAAGTAAACATCTGACCTCGCCGTCAGTCATCAAAATCATCTGACTTCGTCGTCAAATTCTCAAAAATAATCTTCTGACTTCGCCGACATTTCCCAAGATCATCTGACTTCGCCGTCAGTTCTTAAAATAATCTGACTCGCCGTCAGAACTCCACATTAAATATGTAAAAACATCTGACTTCACCATCAGAACTCCATATAAAATTGGTAAAAAAACCTGACCTCACCGTCAGTCCTCAAAATCATCTGACTTCGACGTCAATTCCCTACATAATCTGACTTCGCCGTCAATTCTCAATAATAAGATGACTTCACCATCAGTTCTCAAAATAATCTAACTTTGCCGTCAGAACTCCACATTAAATCTGTAAAAACATCTGACTTCACCGTCAGAACTCCACATAAAATTGGTAAAAAAACCTGACCTCGCCGTCAGTCCTCAAAATCATCTGACCTCGCCGTCAATTCCCTACATAATCTGACTTCGCCGTCAATTCTCAATAATAATCTGACTTCGCCGTCAATTCTCAAAATGATCTGACTTCGCCGTCAGAACTCCACATTAAATATGTAAAAACATCTCACTTCGCCGTCAGAACTCCACATAAAATTGGTAAAAAAACCTGACCTCGCCGTCAATCCTCAAAATCATCTGACTTCGCCGTCAATTCCCTACATAATCTGACTTCGCCGTCAACTCTCAATAATAATTTGACTTCGTCGTCAGTTCTCAAAATAATCTGACTTCGCCGTCATAACTCCACACTAAATCTGTAAAAACATCTGACTTCCCCGTTAGAACTCCACATAAAATTGGTAAAAAACCTGACCTCGCCGTCAGTCCTCAAAATCATCTGACTTCGCCTTCAATTCCCTACATAATCTGACTTCACCGTCAGTTCCCAAAATCATCTGACTTCGTCGTCAGTTCTCAAAATCATCTGTAAAAGCATCTGACATCATCGTTAGGCCTCGACATCAAGTCGGTAAAAGCATCTGACATCACCGTCAGGTTAGTAAAACCTGTTGGGGAAATATGAACTTGAATAAATAGACTCTATTGGAGAGAATGATAAGATGAGCACATCCGTCAAAGATCTTGTTGGAGGTCTGGATACCACACAGGCTTAAGAAAAATAAACCGATAATTGCTGGAGATACACCTGAAAACAAAGAGGTAACAACCTGGCTTATGTTTCACATACACATGTTTGAATATGGTGTAATGCTCCATATGAAATGGAAATGCTACGTATTTGGGAGGATGTTATGCACGATGCAAATGCAAAGGAACGACTTCAGGAAAATAAATGCTAAAGAAAGGAAAACAACTTCGCTGGGGGAAGACTAGGCACGCCTAGTGCCAACAGACTCATGCTGGGGAATACAAGCCTTGGATGGCCTCCGAGATGACTTCCGGGTAAAGCTGCTCTGCTAAGCACAAATTCACTCCGCTGGGAATCAAAATCAAACTCTACTGAGGAAAGCTCCCTGGACGGCCTACCAGAATATAACTCTTCTGGGAAACAAAAAACTCGGCTAGAGACAACGGCTCCATTATATCGGGGAAATTAGCCCTGAATGGCCTGCCAGAATATAACATTCCAGGGAACAGACAACTCTGATGGGAACCATGGAGGATTGCTGAAGGATGGCTTTATTCTGTCAGAGATTCCGCTATGCTGAAGATTTAATCCGCTATCTGTTAGGGATTATGAATAAAATCTACTGGGGAATCGTCCCAAGCTCTCTCTCTCTGCTGAGGATGGAGAATAACAATCTCTAAGTCAGTCCCATTTGGTGGGGAAGAAAATTACTCCACTGACTTGGCTGGGGATTAGGTAAAGAGGGAAACAACATTGACCTCTGCTTAGGGAAAATGAGAAATAAACTCAACAATAACAACTTCCGCTTGGGGAATGAGTCAATGACCTAGACTTTAAGGGGAAAGGAGCTAGTCATTCAGACTCTATGGGGAAAACGAAATTCTACATTCATTCCACTTCTGGGGATAATCCCACGCCTACTTGTTGGAGATGATCCTACTCTGCTGGAGATATCGATCTCGACCTGCTGAGGATAATCTTGATTGTACGAGGTTCCAACCTGTTGGGGATGTGAACATGCTTAGCTTGCGCATTTTCTTCAGATGAGGGACTTCTGGAAAAGTCTCAAGGATGAGCGTCCTGCAAATGACAAACAAACAAACATGTTTTGTGCAGCAAACATTATCTTACTTATCACCTGTGAAATTATTCAAGCAAAAACATTGTTTCAATCATAGTTGGCAGAGCCCACAAAAATATGTATGCAAGGTTTTATCAAACACATCAGGCGTCTTTTGCAAACAAAACGGTAAAAGCTGAATCAAAAACAAAAGTTTTCTGAATAGTATGTTTTATTGATAAATAGCATGTAAATAGGCAAATTACAAAGGACGCAACTCCTGAAATGAGTAAGTTGCATAAGAAAAATATAGAAATGCACAAGAGTATACAAAAATGTCGGCAATGTGGCACAGACAACCACCATAGAACGACTCAACTATGACTCGCGTGACTTCGACGCCTTTCCGATGCTTCGTCTTCTGAAGAGATTGATTTGGACAGATGAATCTTGAGTTTTCCCATAATCCACTATGCTTTAAAGATCTACGCGCGGATCGCAGTCGTTTGCTTTTCAAATCCCTAACTTTTTCCTGAATCGCCCTTGCGGGTTTTCGATTCACCGGGATACCCCTTTTTGCCAAAGTTGCCCTTTCAGGTTTTCAACTTTGCGGGTTTACATTTTTTCTTTTTATCTCTAATTTTTGCCTGAATCTCCCTTGCGGGTTTTCGATTCACCGGGATACCCATTCTTGCTTGGATTTTCTTTTTCTATCCAGCGGGCTTATTTTTAAGCAAAGTAACTTTTGACTGCGTCTGCGTTTACATGGGACGTGAAATCTTCACCGTCCATGGTTGAAAGTAGTAAGGCTCCTCCGGAGAATACTTTCCTTACAACATACGGACCTTCATAGTTGGGAGTCCATTTGCCCCTGTGATCGTTCTATGGTGGGAGAATCCGCTTCAACACTAAATCACCTTCCTGAAAGCTTCCAGGACGCATCTTCTTATCATAGGCTTTCTTCATCCTGCTCTAAAACAGACGACCATACGCAATTGACGCCAACCTCTTCTCATCCATCAAACTGAGTTGATTTAGCCTGTTCTTCACCCATTCTGCCTCATCTAGTTTGACGTCATCCTTAACTCTTAAAGAAGGGATCTCGACCTCTAATGGCAGGACAACTTCCATACCATATACCAACGAGAAAGGAGTTGCCCTCGTTGAAGTACGCACCGAGGTACGATATCCATGTAGAGCAAAAGACAACATCTCATGCCAATCCGTATAGGTCACCATCATCTTCTGCATTATCTTCTTTATGTTTTTGATGGCCGCTTCCACAGCGTCATTCATCTTCGGACGATAGGGAGACGAATTGTGATGCTCAATCTTGGAGCTCTGGCACAACTCCTTCATCATCTTGTTATTCAGATTGGAACCATTATCAGTAATGATCCTCTCAGGTATCCCATAGCGGTAGATGATGTTTCTTTTGATGAACCGGGCTACAACTTGCTTGGTGACATTAGCATAAGAGGCTGCTTCGACCCATTTGGTGAAATAGTCAATAGCTACTAAGATGAAATGATGCCCATTGGATGTAGTTGGCTCAATCTTTCCAATCATATCAATTCCCCACATTGAGAAAGGCCACGGGGATGACATGACATTCAAAGGACACGGCAGCACATGAATCTTGTCGACATAAATCTGACATTTGTGGCCTTTCTTGGCGTACTTGAAGCAATCAGACTCCATAGTTAACCAATAATACCCTGCTCTCAACAGCTTTCGAGACATGGCATGCCCCCAGCATGTGTTTCAAAGGCTCCTTTGTAACACCCCACTTCCCAAAAACAAATAAAATATAAACATTATAAATAAACATCAGAGTTTTCACCTCCCAAGTGGGATATCACATCACAAAATCCAACATACTCTTCATTCGAAGGTTTTCACAACAAAACAACAGAAAATGCTCATTAATAAAATACATCAAAGTCATGATACGTCACAGGAAAATAAAACAAGTTCAACATAAACAACTAAACGCCCAAGTCCCGTGCTACGTATCAGAGCATCCTAAGACTCGACTTGCACACCACAATCCAAGCTAGCTAAGTACCTGGATTATCTGTACTTCCGAGGGAGCACAGACCACAACAACAACAAAGGGGTGAGAAAACAGGATCAAAATATATCGGTAAATACATACATGAAATAAAGGTAGTAAATACACCAATCACATAGTTTATTACCCAACATTCAAAAAATACGACATATAGTCCACCGTCCACACAATACACCATAATGCAATTATGCAACACGACACCATGCATGCGGTGCCGACTCATTGGTTCATTCTATGGAACCCGGATAGATCACATACACCTGCCCTTGGCCATGACTCATGCTCACCATTCCCCCACTCAAAGGAATACGAATAAATCACATACACTCCCCTGAGCAATGACTAATCCCACCACTACACCATGATATGCATAACACCAAATGCATACAATTTAACACAAGCATACATTGTGCGTACGATTCTCAGATCACACCACCATACATCACATATACATATATATGTCATACACCACTCAATCAGACACTTAAATAAAGTATTAAGGAATTCACTTCCTATCACCAAATACACACCCTTCATCATTCATTCACCATCCCCACACTTATTATGATCAAAAGGATCCTACAAGACTAATGCACAAGGCAAAATAGTACCAAAAACCACATTCTGTTATCACGTTCGCTGGTTCATTCGCCAGGCGAAGCCCCGTAGCGAACGCTCGCTATGGCTCGCCAGGCGAACCTGCTCGCGAAGCCCCTCTGTACTATCGTGCATTCGCCAGGCGAAGGGATCATTCGCCAGGCGAAGGGATCATTCGCCAGACGAACCTTCTCTGGCCACACTCGCCAGGCGAACTTTATACCCTTTAGGTCTGGGAGTTTATTTGGAATTACTCGCCACTGCTCGCTAACATTCGCCAGGCGAACCCTCGCCACCATTCGCTAGGTGAAACCCAGCGAATGCTGCGATACCCCAAAATCCCCACTGTTCTACAATGTTATCTGAGCCAATTCCAAGCCTAACATGCTACCTCCAACTTCTATCCTATTAACAGTACAAATATTACATACTACCCTCATCGATTGCTCCCTAATTTCCACTACAGAACCAACCTTCAGGTATACCTCCAATACCTCTGAAGTCACCCAGAACTTCACTAAAACCGTAACCTCAGCCTATACCCCCAAATTCAACAGTATCAACAACAATTCATCAACATCAAGCATTAATTTATCAATATCAACAACAATTACAAGCATGCCAATATACAACTTCATACATCGACAAATCCCTACGGGGTTAAGGAATCCCCTCTACCCTACTCATGTATATACCATCCCAATCAGTTTCTCCCCCCTACCTCGATAGTTGTTCCAATTGGTGAAGAATTCCTCCAAAGTTGGACAGCTCTGACCTTCCCTCTTCCTCTCTGTTCTTCGCTCTTCTCCTTTCTCCCAATTCTCTTCTCACGGTTCTATCGTGACATTTTACTTTCCTCTCTCTCTAACTCCCTATTATCTCCTCAACTCCCATTCTATATTCTTAATCCCAATATTAATAATATTAATAATAATAATAATAATAATAATAATAATAATAATAATAATAATAATAATAATACCACCAATACTAATAATAATAATAATAATAATACCACCAATATTACTATTTATTATTAAATCATTATATTATTATATCAACTCCACATTTATCAAATAATCCTTATTAATCAAGGATACGCACCAACATACTCCATCACACCACCACCTAAGGGCACACCGAAATATAATAATTAAAATAACACTAAAAATGACTAAATAATTAAAATGGGTGTTACAACTCTCCCCCACTTTAATTATTTTCGTCCTCGAAAATTACCTGATGGAAACAATTCTGGATACGCTTCCCGCATCCTACTTTCCAACTCCCAGGTCACACCGCCACCTACAGCACCTCCCTAAGCTACCTTCACCAAAGATATCTCCTTCCCTCAGAGCTGTTTCACCTTACAATCCTCGATCCTCAACGACATTGTTTAAATAGTAAGATTCTCTCGAACCTGAACCTCATCTCTCTGAATCACATGAGATGGATCTGAGACATACTTTCACAGTTGCGACACATGAAACACATCATGTAAATTTGACAGTTCAGGAGGCAACGCCACCCTATAAGCCATAACACCAATTCTCTGCAAAATCTGATATGGTCCAATAAACTTAGGATCCAGCTTCTTGGACTTCAACGCATGACCCACACCGGTTACCGGGTTAACTCTTAGGAATACGTGATCACCTTCACTGAATTCCAACTCTTTTCTCCGGTTATCATGATAACTTTTCTGCCTACTCTGAGACACTTTCATTTTATCACGAATCATCTGAATTGTCTCAGTAGTTTGTTGTACAATCTCTGGCCCAAGTACTACATTCTTACCAGTTTCATACCAACGTAGAGGAGTACTACACCTCCTCCCATACAAAGCCTCAAACGGTGCCATTTCGATACTAGAATGGTAACTGTTATTGTACGTGAACTCAATCAATGGTAAATGAGTATACCACGCACCACCCTTTTCCAACACACAAGCTCTCAGCAAATCCTCAAGCGACTGAATAGTCCTCTCTGACTGACCATCAGTTTGCGGATGATAAGCTGAGCTCAATTTCAACTTAGTACCCAAAGCTTCCTATAAGCTCTTCCAAAATTCCGACGTAAACCTCGGATCTCTATTCGACACAATACTGGACGGGACACCATGTAACTTCACAATTACCCGAATATAAATCTCCGCCAGCTTCGTCAACGGGAAACTAATATTAATTGGCACAAAATGTGCAGACTTTGTAAATCTATCCACAATCACCCATATAGCATCAAATCCTCTCGCCGTATTCGCAAACCCGTAACAAAATCCATAGTTATACAATCCCATTTCCAAACCGGAACTTCCAACGGTTGCATAAATCCAAATGGTCTCTAGTGCTCCACCTTCGATTTCTGACACGTCAAACAAGCATAAACAAATTGAGCAATATCTCTTTTCATACCAGACCACCAAAATAACTTCTTTAAATCATGATACATCTTCGTAGCTCCCGGATGGATACTCAGACTACTACGATGTCCTTCACTTAAAATTGAATTTTTCAGCTCGTCATTATCCGACACACAAATCCTGCCTCTAAATCTCAACAAACATGTACCATCCAATTTAAAATCACTATCGGAGTCACTTCCGACCCCAGGCATCAAATCCACTAACTTCACATCTAGCCGTTGGTTCTCTCTAATCATATCCAAGAAATCATTATTCACCCGCAACATACCCAACATCACACTATTCGACGTAGTTTCACAGACCATACTCGAATCTATGAACTACTTAATTAGTTCCATCTCTTTCACCATCAAAGCTGACATATGAATCGCTTTTCTACTCAACGCATCCGCCACTACATTGGCCTTACCTGGATGATAACTTAAACTGAAGTCATAATCCTTCAGGAATTCCAACCATCTTCGCTGTCTCATATTTATCTCTTTCTGATCAAACAGATATCTCAGACTCTTATGATCACTAAACACTTCAAACCTCGAACCATACAAGTAGTGCCTCCAGATCTTTAACACAAAAAAAACCGCAGCCAGTTCAAGATCATGAGTAGGATAATTTCGCTCATGCACTCTCAATTGCCTCGAAGCATACGCTGCCACCTTACCATTCTGCATAAGAACTCTGCCTAATCCCATATTAGACGCATCACAGTACACCACAAAAGGTTCGCTCGGAGTCGGCAACACTAACATCGGTGCCGTAGTCAATTTATTTTTCAGCTCTTCAAAGCTTTCTTCACAAGCAGTATCCCATACAAACACTTGGTTCTTTCTCGTCAACTGAGTCAATGGAAACGCCAAATTAGAGAACCCTTCAATAAACCTTCGGTAATAACTTGCCAAACCCAAAAAGCTTCTAATTTTCGTTGCTGTCTTCGGCGGTTCCCACTGCAATACTGCACTCACTTTTGATGGGTCCACCGCTATACCATCACCAGATATTACATGCCCCAAGAAACTCATCGTCTTCATCCAAAAGTCACACTTCAACAATTTAGCAAATAGCTTATTATCCTTCAGCACCTGCAAGGCAATTCTCAAATGTCCTGCATGCTCTTCATCAGACTTAGAATAAATCAGGATATCATCAATGAATACAACAACGAACTAATCCAAATAAGAATGGAAGATCCGGTTCATATACTCCATGAACACTCCCGGCGCATTCGACACTCCGAAAGGCATTACTGCATACTCGTAATGTTTGTATCGAGTTCTAAACGCCATCTTCTGAATATCGCCTTCCTTCACTCTAATTTGATGGTAACCCGACCTCAAATCGATCTTACTGAACACACGAGCTCCCACCAGCTGATCCATCAAATCATCAATCCTTGGAAGAGGATACTTATTCTTAATGGTCAGCTTATTCAACTGATGGTAATCGATGCACAAACGCATACTCCCATCTTTTTTCTTTACCAATAACACTGGAGCTCCCCACGATGATACACTCGGCCTGATAAACTTCCTATCCAACAATTCTCCAATCTGAGATTTCAACTCGGCCAACTCCACTGCCGACATCCTGTACGGCACCATAGAAATGGGTCTCGTACCAGGAACAAGATCAATACTAAATTCAACTTCTCTCGTCGGAGGTAATTCCGTAATATCATCAGGGAATACTTCAGGAAATTCATTCACCACTGTCAATTCTTCCATTGACGCTTTGCTGTCACCTGACAGTGCCGCAAATAAAGCAAACACTTTCGCTTCGTCTTCCAACAAGGTCCTCAATTCTTTATTGGATAAAGAACTCGCCAACGCTTCCTCTTCTGGAGTAAGGAACAACAACACTTTCCAAAAACAATCGATGTAAACTCGGTTGAACTCCAACCAGTTCATACCCAGAATAACATCCAAATTACCAAGTGGTAGACAAATCAGATCCACTCCAAAGTCTCTACCGAAAATGGTCAGTGTACACTTCAAACACGCCAAAGAAGTAGTCACTGAACCAATAAAGGGTGTCTCAATAGTCATCTGCCGCTCAAGAGTAGTCGACACCAAACCTAACCGCTTCACATAATCAACAGAAATGAACGAGTGGGTAGCACCCGTATCAATCATAGCAGACAAAGGAATATTATTGATGAAACAAGTACCTTGGATAGAACGATCGTCACTAGCAGCTTGAGTCCCTGCCAAAGCAAACACCTTACCACCAGCCAGAGATGCCTGAGACTTCTTCGGCTTCTCACAATGCATACTGATATGACCTTTCTCACCACAGTTATAACAGGTCGGCATAGTGGCTCTGCAATCAACTATCACATGGCCTGGCTTACCACACTTGAAACACTTCTTTACTCCCTCCTTAGGACAATCCTTAGCACGATGGCCTGCGCCACCGCACCAGAAACATTTCACATCAACAGACGCGCTCCCTTCTCTGGGCTTCTTATCAGTAGCAACCTTATGTTTTCCTTTATCAGCAGAAACACTGTAAGGAGTACCACTGAACCTCTGCTTACCCTTATGGTCATTCGCAGCCTTATAATGCACAATCCTGGCCCTGTTATCATTGTCATAGATTCTGCTTCTGCTTACCAACTCAGGATAGTTCCTGATCTTCTGACAAGCAATCACCGGCTTAACTTCCAAACACAGTCCATTCTCAAATTTTAAACACTTAGAGGTCATCGCATCTTCAGTATTGTAATGAGGACAATACTGCACCAGCTCTTCAAATTTCGCAGCATATTCTGCTACGGTCAGATTACCCTGCTTCAGTTCTAAGCACTCTATCTCCTTAGCACTCGAATATCTTTCGGGAAGTACTTCTCCAGAAAACCCTTATGAACTACATCCCAAGTGATTGCAGTTCCTGCAGTCATCCATCTCTGGCGACTGTTGTCCCACCAAGCCTCAGTTTCACCTTCCAGCATGTGAGTACCAAACCTCACCTTTTGCTCATCACTGCAATTCATAGTCCTGAAAATATTTTCAATTACCTTCAGCCACTTCTGTGCAGCTTCAGGGTCCAAAATTCCTCCTTCAAACATCGGCGGCTTGTTGCTCCGAAACTGCGCCAAATCTCTAAATTGCGCATCAGCAGCTTGGTTCTGGTTAGCAACTGCCTGCACCATCGCTTGCATAGCAGCAGCTAAAGCAGCATCATTCCTTCCTGCCATACTGCTCAACAATAACAACACCAGGTTAAACGATACACAAACTCTATCCTCAGGACAGACTCAACTCAACTACACTGGCCGGATGGACCGACCTGCTCTGATACCAATTGTAACACCCCACTTCCCAAAAACAAATAAAATATAAACATTATGAATAAACATCAGAGTTTTCACCTCCCAGGTGGGATATCACATCACAAAATCCAACATACTCTTCATTCGAAGGTTTTCACAACAAAACAGCGGAAAATGTTCATTAATAAAATACATCAAAGTCATGATACGTCACAGGAAAATAAAACAAGTTCAACATAAACAACTAAACACCCAAGTCCCGTGCTACGTATCAGAGAATCCTAAGACTCGACTTGCACACCACAATCCAAGCTAGCTAAGTACCTGGATTATCTGTACTTCCGAGGGAGCACAAACCACAACAACAACAAAGAGGTGAGAAAACATGATCAAAATATATCGGTAAATACATACATGAAATAAAGGTAGTAAATACACCAATCACATAGTTTATCACCCAACATTCAACAAACATGACATATAGTCCACCGTCCATACAATACACCATAATGCAATTATGCAACGCGACACCATGCATGCGGTACCGACTCATTGGTTCATTCTATGGAACCCGGATAGATCACATACACCCGCCCTTGGCCATGATCCGTCCTCACCATTCTCCACTCAAAGGAATACGAATGAATCACATACACTCCCCTGAGCAATGTCTCATCCCACCACTACACCATGATATGCATAACACCAAATGCATACAATTTAACACAAGCATACATTGTGCATATGATTCTCGATCACACCACCATACATCACATATACATATATATGTCATACACCACTCAATCAGACACTTACATAAAGTATTAAGGAATTCACTTCCTATCACCAAATACACACCCTTCATCATTCACTCACCATCCCCACACTTATTATGATCAAAGGGATCCTACAAGACTAATGCACAAGGCAAAACAGTACCAAAAACCACATTCTGCTGTCACGTTCGCTGGTTCATTCGCTAGGCGAATCCCCGCAACAAACGTTCGCTATGGCTCGCCAGGCGAACCTGCTCGCGAAGCCCCTATCTACTATCGTGCATTTGCCAGGAGAAGGGATCATTCGCCAGGTGAACCTTCGCTGGCCACACTCGCCAGGCGAAATTTATACCCTTTAGGTTTGGGAGTTTATTTGGAATTACTCGCTAGCATTCGCCAGGCGAACCCTCGCCACCATTCGCTAGGCGAAACCCAGCGAATGCTGCGATACCCCAAAATCCCCACTGTTCTACAATGCTATCTGAGCCAATTCCAAGCCTAACATGCTACCTCCAACTTCTATCCTATTAACAGTACAAATTTTACATACTACCCTCATTGATTGCTCCCTAATTTCCACTACAGAACCAACCTTCAGGTATACCTCCAATACCTCTAAAGTCACCCAGAACTTCACTAAAACCGTAACCTCAGCCTATACCCCCAAATTCAATAGTATCAACAATAATTCATCAACATCAAGCATCAATTTATCAATATCAACAACAATTACAAGCATGCCAATATACAACTCATACATCGACAAATCCCTACGGGGTTAAGGAATCCCCTCTACCCTATTCATGTATATACCATCCCAATCAGTTTCTCCCCCTTACCTCGATAGTTGTTCCAATTGGTGAAGAATTCCTCCAAAGTTGGACAGCTCTGACCTTTCCTCTTCCTCTCTGTTCTTCGCTCTTCTCCTTTCTCCCAATTCTCTTCTCACGGTTCTATCGTGACCTTTTACTTTCCTCTCTCTCTAACTCCCTATTATCTCCTCAACTCCCATTCTATATTCTTAATCCCAATATTAATAATATTATTACTAATAATAATAATAATACCACCAATACTATTAATAATAATAATAATACCACCAATATTACTATTTATTATTAAATCATTATATTATTATATCAACTCCACATTTATCAAATAATCCTTATAAATCAAGGATACCCACCAACATACTCCATCACACCCCCACCTAAGGGCACACCGAAACATAATAATTAAAATAACACTAAAAATGACTAAATAATTAAAATGGGTGTTACATCCTTCGAGGACCTCTTCCATAAGCAGATTCGCTTCTTTTTTGTCCACACATCTTAGCAGCACTTAGTCAAAGTTCCTTCGTTAGAGTACACCCTCTGGATTCAGATAGAAGTTACTAAATAACCTCCTCAAGTTCTTCTTATCCCGGGCCAATGCCCCAGGCGGATACTCTTGATTCTTGAGAAAGTTCTAGATGTCGTCATACCATGGCTTGCCATCAGAAGCTTCTTCTATTGCGAAAACAAATGCTGGCCTATCGAGGTGTGAGATAACAATTCTTGGTGCATCGTTCCAGAAGTTCACTTTGTACATTGAAGATAAAGTAGCCAAGGCATCTGCCATCTGATTTTCTACTCTCGGCACATGGTGAAACTCTACACGATCGAAGAAAGGTAGCAATCTTCTTGCATAGTTCATATAAGGAACCAAATTTGAATGGCGAGTCTCCCATTCTCCTTAGATCTGATTAATCACTAAAGTCGAATCACCATAGACATCAAGGTTATTGATTCTCAAATCAATTGTTTCCTCAATCCCCATGATACAAGCTTCATATTCGGCCTCGTTGTTTGTACAGGGGAAATGTCAACCTGGCAGTGAAGGGTATACGCGTCCCATGGGGAGTCGTAATGATTGCCCCAATCCCACTACCGTAAGAGTTAACAGCATCATCAAAGATCAATTTCCATTGGGAACCCAACTCAGGACCTTCGTCTGGCAACGGATCATCACAATCTTTCATCTTCAAGTACATAATGTCTTCGTCGGGAAAATCAAACTTCATTGGTTGATAGTCGTCAATTGGTTGCTCTGCGAGATACTCCAACACAACACTCCCTTTAATAGCTTTCTGAGACACGTACTGAATGTTGTATTCTGTCATAACCATCTTCCATCTAGCAATCCTTCCTGACAGTGTTTGCTTTTCAAATACGTACTTAATCGGAACCATCTTTGAAAATAACATGGTTGTATGGTTTAGCATATATTTCCTTAGGAATTTGGCGGCCCAAGCTAGTGCGCAACAAGTTTTCTCCAACATTGAGTATCTGGACTCGCAGTCTGTGAATTTCTTACTTAAGTAGTAAATTGCATGCTCTTTTCTTCCAGTCTCGTCGTGTTGACCGAGAAATCAACCCATGGAATTCTCAAGAACCGTTAAGTACATTATCAACGGTCTTCCAGCCACTAGGGGCATCAGTATTGGAGGCTCCTGCAGATACTCTTTTATCTTCTCAAACGCCCTCTGGCAATTTTTGTTCTAGACGACCGCCTGATCCTTCTTCAATAGTTTAAACATTGGTTCACACGTGGCCATGAGATGAGATATGAACCTCACAATGTAGTTCAATCTACCCAGGAAGCCACGAACCTCTTTCTCAGTCTTTGGTGCTGGCATTTCTTGAATTTCCTTGATCTTCGCAGGATCGACCTCAATACCTTTCTCACTGACAATGAACCCCAACAGCTTTCCGGACCGTACGCCAAAGGTATACTTGTTTGGATTCAGCCTTAGTTTGAATTTCCTTAACCTCTCAAATAGTTTTAGAAGATTTACTATATGCCCTTCCTCCGTCTGGGACTTTGCAATCATATCATCGACAAAAACCTCAATCTCATGATGCATCATGTCGTGAAAAAGAGTTACCATAGCCCGCTGATAAGTTGCCCCTGCGTTCTTCAAACCAAAAGGCATTACTTTATAGCAGAACGTTCCCCATGGCGTAATAAAAGTCTTTTTCTCCATATCCTCCGGTGCCATCTTGATCTGATTGTAGCCCGAAAAATCGTCCATGAAAGAAAACACTGAGTATTGTGTGGTGTTATCAACAAGCACGTCAATATGGGGTAGCGGGAAATCATCCTTTGGGCTCGCTCTATTCAGGTCCCTATAGTCAACACACATCCCGACTTTTCCGTCCTTCTTAGGCACGGGCACGATGTTTGCGACCCACGGAGGGTAGTTTGTCACAGCAAGAAATCCAACGTCCAATTGCTTCTGGACTTCTTCTTTGATCTTTACTTCCATATCTGGCCTGGTTGTTCTCAGCTTCTGTTTGACAGGAGGACATTCTTCACGAAGAGGCAGGCGATGAACTACAATATCTATGTCGAGTCCAGGCATGTCTTCATATGACCAAGCAAAGATATCCTTATACTCTCGGAGCAATTCAACTAATCTTTGCTTGACATTACTTTGCAGTGTGGCCCCTATTCTGACTTCCTTCTTATACTCCTCTGTTCCCAGGTTGACGACTTCAACTTCCTCCTGATGAGGCAGAATGACCTTCTCCTCTTGTCTTAACAATCTGGCGAGCTCTTCGGGCAGGTCTTCGTCTTCTTCGATCTCTTCTTCCACTTGAAAGATCAGATTGTCAAAGTCACACCGAGTCATAGACGAGTCTGTGTCGGTGGTATCTGAAATGTGTAACCTACAATGATGATGATTTTATGCTTAAATTATATGCAAACAAACAAACACAAACCACATTGCCATTTTATTGTTATGAAAATAAAAACAAGAAAAACAAGGATCACAAATTTTGAATGAAAAGACGCCTTTTTTGATTGATGATAAAAAAGATTTTTCACACACATAACAGATAGGGCCCTACAAAATAAAGACCACTATGCTCCGGGCAGAGCATAGGGCGATACATTAATCAAAACAAAGCAATTACTCTTCATAAGTCACAGTGATAACTTCTTCCATGGTCCAATTCTTCAAACCCTGGCCAGGGATACATGGCTTGATCCACGCGTCCATGTCACAGTCGATGTCTCCCTCTTCATCTGATACGGCATTAATCCTCTCGAATATTACACCGCCACTGGTGAATTGGACAGGCCATTTGTAGCGCTGAGCGCTCTGTGAAGATGATGCATATGGGCTGTACCCCACCTGTTGCACCCCAAAATTTGCCCAACCCTTTCTTAACTTGGTTTATGTTTCATTTCTTTCTAGCATTCGCATTGCATATCATTTTTCATTGAACAGGGGATCAAGAGTTTGTTCATAGCAAGAGCAGTCTACTCAGAGATTTGAGCCTAAGTAGGGGTGTTACTCAAGTTTGGATGGTCATCAAGTCATCAGGAAGTGGGCAATAGTCTTGTGAAAGGATTGATGGATGTATGTGAGTCAGCTCCTAACTTGGAGGCCAGTTCAAGATCATCAGAGGATTGTGAATTCTTGGTTATGGGTATAAGGTGTTGAGAGAGCTCATTGAGTGCTTTGAGAGCCATATGGAGCTTATCCAAGTGTTTGTGCTAAGTGAGAAAGGTTACAGTTGAAGTTGTTGCATCTAGGGTTTTCATCTGGCTAATCCTCAGTCAACTGTGAAATTGAAGGAGATTAAAACTCAATTCCAAGTCTCTATGGTCATGGGATGTTGTGTTAAGATACATGAGACATCATTTCAAGTTCAATTCATCAAGGATCAAGTGTGTGAGAAGTTACTAAATTAGGGTTCTCAGGGTAAAATCCCCTATTTAGTGCCTAACTTCAAGACCACCTATCTCTAGAAGGATGTTTCTCATCAACTTTTGACCAACATGAAACTTGTAAAGAGTGTTCTTAGATTTCTTTTGAGTACTAGAAGTCCTTGATTGGATTTATAGAACTCAAGTTATGATCCATACAAGTTACAGGTCATCAGATGAATGTGATTTTGGTCAACAAAAGTCAACCAACTTCCAAGCCATTTTTGACCTAGAAGGATGTTTCTCCTCAACTTTTGGCCAACATGAAAGTTGTAGGTATTGGCCTTAGCTTTCCAAAAATTACTATAAGTCTTTCATCTGATTTGTAGAACTCAAGTTATGAGGCTTGCAAGTCAGGGGTATTTTGGGAAAGTAAGATTATAGGTCATAAAAATATAGGTCCATTTCACCAACTTGCACACTTCAAATGAAGATTTTTCCAACATCAAACTTGCTCCAAATGGTTTTATTTGTTTAACCAAGCATTGAGAAGTCATGGATTAGGCTTGGAATGAAAAATTGATGGGTGAATTTTCATGGAAGAAGGCTTAAAAGGGCAAAATTGGAATTAATTCATTTTTGGTCATTTTTGTGCAAATAGGTACATATTTTGAGTGCAAAACATGTTTTAAACACATTGGCAATTTTAGAATTTGAGTTTGATGAGTTTTAATGAGCCATTTCCAAGTTTACTTCATCATGAAGTTACACAACAAACATCAACCATTGAGATTAAACAAGGAGTTAATCTAAGCCATTCACGCTCCATGTGTTACCAGCAAGAATTTTGAAGCAAATTGGAGCCAAATTTGAAGGAATTTTGTGCATATGAGAGAGCTCCAAAATCAAATTCCATGGATTTTCAATTGGGCTCTACAAGCTGCCATTGGGCTTTATTTCTGTCAAGATCTATCACATATAAGATTTTGATCATGAACAAATCATTAGAACACGAAATTGGATGAGAATTGCTCAAGAAAAACTTTGAAAAAGTGGTGGAAATTTGAAATTCGAATTTGGAGATACAAGCCATTTCAAGCCAAATTGTGAATTGCAAAAGCTTTATTGAAGTTTGTTGAGTGATTCTGGACATTTTTCTGCAAGCTTAAGCATCAATTGAAGGCTCAGTGGAAGTTCTCCACTAGGTAATTACAAATCAACCTTACACTCTTAATATGCCATGATTCATTGCCATTTTTGCATATTTGAGACCTAGGAAACATGTAAATCGTTAATAACTAAAACGAACTGGCATTTTTGATGATTGAGTTTATGAGCTCCAAATTGTTTAGACTTGGATTGGCTTGTTTTTGCTTGTTTGTTGGTGGATCTGTAACCTACATAACCTCTAGATGATATTTAAACCAATTTGAGTGAGTTTTAATGAACTTTCGGTTTTGATGCACAATCTTGTTTGATTCGGTTTGAGTTTATTATGCATGATAAGTTATTTTTGATGATGGATTTGAGATCCTCGTGATCTCTAGATGAATTTTCATATAAAATTTGTCCAATTTGGTTGAGTTTTGGTATGGCCGTGTGTTGTTGTTGGTTCACGGTGGCCGGAGCAACGAAGAAGATGACCGGAGTTGCAGTTCGGCCACCTCTGGTTTCCCTCCCATTTCCAACGAAGAAGGTGATGTGGTGTTATCTTGTGAAGCGCACGATTTACTTACTTTTGTGTTCAACGCCTCTGATTAAGAAACATGGTAGTCCAACTTTGAATTGATGCGTGGGATCTATTTTGAATTCCCCATTAATGCGTTGGCACTCTCACAGCCCTCTAATGTGATTACCACATGATCATGCGTGTTAGATTGAATTCCATGATACACCACTGTTGAATCTTGCACACACGAGTTGCCAAGTTTTTATTTTATTTTGGATTTTCTTACTGGGCCTTGACCGCGCGCGCTATCTACACCCCTTGATGGGCCCAACCTCATTTTACATTGCTTTTTATTTCTATTTACACCATGTTTTTTATTATTTCATTTTATTTTATTTTATTGATTTTTCTTTTATTCTGTTTGAATTTAAATCATATAAAATAGCTTCAATACTTTAAAAATTCACCAAAAATATATTTTATAAACTTTGAGGTGTCTACTTTTTTTTGGATATTTTTGTTTTATTTTTCAGTTTTATTTTCAATTAAAAAAAGAATTAAATATTGGATTTGTTTTAAATGAAGTGAATTGTGGCATTGTTTGATCTTGCATTTATTTCTCTTCTTCATTTTTGATCCAATGAGTAAAAACTGATCCTCATCTCAAGGATGAGTTGATCAATTTTTGAGGACCATTTTGCCCCTGGTTGTTGACTTTTGGGTTGACTTTTGTGGCTTTTCTTTTTGCCTTTGCTTCCCCCATTTCAAAGTGGTACATCTAAATGAATCTTTTCTTTTGATGGTGCTTTGAGGGAATATTTGTCTTGATCTTTTGGTCTCTTTTTTCCAACATGTTTAGCTACCTTGTGCATTTTATTTGATTATTTTTGAACCATTTTCCTATTTTTGAGGTGATTGCAAGTCAAGTTACCTCCAAGGGAGGTTCACACATGTACCTTGACCTAGTTTGACTTGGATATGACACTTTTTGGATCCTTTGAACCCTCAATGCCTTTTGTTTCATATTGTTAACATGTTAAGGATGATGTTGGTTCAATTTTAGGTCATGATATTATTTCTTCCATGTTCATTTGTTTGTTTCTTTTTGAGCTTTCAACTTAAAATCCTAAGTAGTGTATGTTTGCTTCCTTTGTGCTCTTGCTTGCATTTCTTATTGTTTTGTTTTGTTATTGCTTTTGAGCTTCCTTCTCTTCATCTCCCTTTTGTCCAATGACCTTGGAGTGTCATTTAAGGTAGTTTGGTCCTTCCTTAGGAGGAACTTGAAGCTTACCTAAAGTGATGAATCCATGAGGACTTTTTCTTTATGTTTTTGTCATTTGTTTGTTTGCTTTTGATGCATCTTTCTTCTTTTCTTTTCTTCCATTTCCATATGCATGATTGGTTGAGATGAGCTTGTGGTGGCTACTGCCCCACACTATTTTCCTCCCACTATCATTCTACTTGTGCATTCTATGTGTGCATCCTTTCATTTGCATATGCATTCTTCTTCTTCTTCTTTTGCTTTTCTTTGCCATGCTCCCCATAAGTTCTCTAACCTCTTGAGGTTATGATAGACATTAGGGTTCTACATATGCATGATAACATTAGGTAGCTCCCCTTTTCAAACTCAACTTTAGGTCCACTTTGGATGATAACTTTTAGGATTGATTAGTCTCCCATTAGTGTGCCTTCTTCTCTTCTCATCTTCAAACAATCTTAACATACTTAATAAGGATAATGAATGTTGTGCCATGAGCCTTATACTTGGGAAATGGTGATTGAGGGGCCACCTCTCAATTGTCTAGAGTGGTTAGTAGACGTCCTTAGGACGATATGCGACGCATTCGATCCTAGGTTTTAGACTTTAGTACAACATACATTATAAACACTCAAATTCAAAACACTTCTTCTTTAAAAAACACAAAAACACTTCAAACCTTTTTCATCCTTCGGGATCTTAATCAGGAAAATCTTTTCACAAAAAGAGTTTCGTTAACTCTTAGTTCTATCGCAAACGGTAACGCCTAAGTCTCCAATGGTCGAGCTGCATACACCAACTGCTAGAACTATTTGTTAACCCTACTCGGGCTTTAAAACTTTTGAACCAACCTGTGGTTCTTTAAGCCCGAACTACGTTTGCTCTGATCTTTCATACCAGATAAAAGTACGTAGGCACAAGACGCGATGTCTTGGCGAGCAACCTTCTCCCTTTCTTTAGCCGTAGTTGGCCGAACTACGTTGACTCTGACTTTCCCATTGGATGAGGGAGTACGTAGGCACAGAGCGGTGATGCTCTGCCGAGTCATTTCCCTTTTCTTTTTCTTTTGTCCCTGAGCCTTTAGCTAGATAGTTTCAACACACCCTTTTAAATAGACAACAATGCATGGATCTCGTCGAGTATGACGGACGTGAGGGGTGCTAATACCTTCCCCTTGCGTAACCGACTCCCGAATCCAGACATGGTTGCGATGACCTTGTCTTTCCCTTTTTCTTTAGGTTTTTCCGATCGTTTCCTTTCTCTCTATTTGGGATAAATAACGAAAGTGACGACTCTTCTATTTTTTCCGCCGGTTGTTTTTCGCAGTTGCGACACCAGTGTGAACTTATCCTGTTTGTTTGGGATGCTTACCACCTGCCCCCACCCCTGCGCTGATCCGGACTTCACTACGGCTTTTGCTTCCTTGTAGGACGACATAGCAACTTCTAGCGCTTTGACTTCAACTGGTGCCTTCTCCTTGATTTGAGCAGTCTCAAAAGCTTGGCACAGTGTTTTGTGAATTTCACCATCGACCTCCACATATTTGAATGAAGTCAGATGGCTCACCATGATGTCCTCCTCTCCGCAAACAGTCACAATATTGCCGCCCACCATGTACTTCAATTTTTGGTGCAGGGTTGATGTCACATCTCCCGCTGAATGTATCTAAGGCCGACCCAAGAGACAGCTATATGCCGGCTGGATATCCATTATATAGAACATCGCATCAAAAATCTCAGGTCCGACCTGAATTGGTAACGTCAACTCCCCAAAAACGGACCTCCTCGTCCCATCAAACGCTCTGACCACCAAGTCGCTCGGAGTGCATATTATCCCTTGAGTGTCCAACTTCATGAGGGCTTTCTTGGGCAGCATATTTAGTGACGACCCAGTATCTACCAATACATGAGACAAAATAACTCCTCTACACTCGATGGATATGTGCAGCGCCGAATTGTGATTCCTTCCTTTTGGTGTCAAGTCACAGTCAGTGAAACCCAACCCGTTGCCTGCATTGACGTGGGCCACCACCCCTTTCAACTGATTCACAGATATCTCTTGAGGTACGTAAGCATTAGTCAAAAACCTTGAGCAAAGCATTCCTGTGAGCTTCAGAACATAACAACAATGACAAGATGGAAATTTTTGAAGGAGTCTGTTGTAAGTGATCCACAATTTTGTAGTCACTCTTTCTTATCAAACGCATAAATTCCTCTGCGTTCTTCAGCAAAGCTTCCTTTTCTCTAGTCTGAGAACTCTCTTCAGCTACCACCTTCCATTTACCTTTGTCGGTCCTTTCTGCATTTACTTCGGGAGGTGCAAACACTCTCCCACTTCGAGTCATTCCTCCAGTTCCTACCAAATTGTCAATCGAGTCCAAGGGCGAATTATTTAATTCCTGCTTCTTCCTGTTGCAATAGACCTCGGCCCTATAGTTCCAAGGGATCTCCTTAGAGCTCTCATAGGGTATAGGTCCTGCCTTTGTGAATATAATAGTTGGCCTTGTTGGAGGCGTAGAAATTGTAATCGTCTTGTAAGGGATGGAGATGGTGGCCACCTCATCCTCCTCTTCACTGATCATCTTTTCATTATCCTTCTCTTGGATTCTATCAAATTGTAATATACCGTCATCCATCATACGTTGCACATGGTTCTTCAGATTTAAACATCCTTCGGGATAAACTACGCAGTCTTCACAATCCTTCCCACAGCCATGGAGCACCCCACCTTCTAACAACTTGCTCTTCACAAAGCTTAACGGCGTCTTCAGATCCTCCACATTGGACACCAAGTTCAGGCCTTCCTCACTGACAATAGCATTCACACCACCACCCCTACCATGGTTAGGCATGGGATTTTGATCCACGTTAGGCACATCATCATTGAAGTTGATATCCTTACTGTCAACAAGGTCTTGTACCTTGTGTTTGAAGGTTTTGCAGTTGTCGATATGGTGGCTGGGGGCGCCAGAGTGGAAGTCACACCTAGCGTTGGCGTCATACCCGGGAGGTGGTGGGCCAGTTAGAGGTGCCATTGTCCTTTTCTGGACCAACTGCAGTTTAATTAAGTGTTGTAATAACTGAGTGTACGGCATCGGTGGTGTGTCAAAGTGCCTATCCATCATCCTTCTCCGATCTTGGAACTATCTCGGTGCATAATTCTGTTGTTGAGGTCGTTGTTGTTGTTGTTGCTGACGTGGTTGTTGTTGTTGAGGTTGTACCTCCGGAATGGAAATACTAGCTACTTGTGGTGGTTGCTGATAATACGGTCGTTGTTGACGTTGATTCGGGTTTCTATTCCTATTGTTAAAGTTGGACACTGCATTTGTCTCATTATCCCTCTTCTTCGCACCATAGTTCTTCCTTCCACCTCCAGATGAGGTCCCTTCCCCTGCTTGTACCTTTCCCATCTTAATAGCATTTTCGAACCTCTCGCCGGTAATAATCAAATCCGAAAAACTCCCAGACATGCTACCTACTAACTTCTCATAGTAAATTCCTGGTAATGTGGCCACAAACAGATCAATTATTTCTCTCTCCACCATAGGAGGTTGAACTCTAGCGGCAAGCTCTCGCCATCTCTGTGCGTATTCCTTAAAACATTTGTTACTCCTCTGTGATAAATTCTGAAGCTGCACTCGGTTCGGCGCCAAGTCACTGTTGTACTGGTAGTGCTTAACGAAAGCCTCTGCCAAATCCCTCCAACTTCTGATATGGACCGGCTCTAGTCCCATATACCATTCTAAAGACGGACCTGACAGGCTATCCTAAAAGAAGTGCATCAGCAACTTCTCATCATCGGAGTACACATACATCTTTCAAAAATAGGAGCGAAGATGCACCCTTGGACATGTTGTTCCTTTGTATTTATCGAAATCTGGCACTTTGAACTTTGGAGGAATCCTAAGTCCCAGAATCAATCCCAGATTGGACATGTCAAGACCCATAACATTCTGGTTTTCAAGGCTCCTCATCTTTTCCTCTATTGCCTTGAACCTTCTATCAGCGTCAGATTGCAATCCTGCCCCAAGATCTCCCAGGGATAAGATGTCCTCTTGCTCATCTTGTTCCCACTAGGGACCGTTGTTACCTTGCACAGCGCCTATTGGAACTGGGATAGGATTTCCAGTATGGTTTCCTCCGCCCGGAGGGATAACCATTGTTGGGATAGCATCTACCTGTGGCATACTGTTTTCCACTATAGGACGTACATCAGCGGTTCCACCATGTAGAACCCCATTTCCATCAACCCTTGATACCAAAGGCTGGACCAACGTCCTTAACTGTTCTTGGTCGTTAGCTACGCCCTGCATCATGTTCAAGAATTGCGCCATCCTTTCACAAAATTCCTGAAGCTCGAGCTGAACTTGATCCATGATTCTTTGTTGGTTTCCTCGTGTAGAATAATGGTGAATTGGTTGTCCTTCAATCCTGAAACAAACTCTGGAGAACCACAAGAAGAGGTAAGGTTAACTGAAACACCTGCAATGCAAATGAAGAATGATGCAAAAATGCAGAATGCAGACATGTAAATACGTTTCAGGGACACTCTCCCCTTGATTCTAGTTCCATGAGCATGGTGAGAGAATGAAAAACCACAGAGATAGCCAAGGAAAACTTCTCATAAATAAAATGAGTCATAGAGTATCATCATACATCATCAAAGGAATACAAAAATAAAGTCATCATGACCTCATCCAACAACCCTGGTGATGGTCAGAATACAAATAACAACAAATAAGAGAAAAAATTTCAGAAGCGGTGTCAAGTCCGGAACTCTTCTAGCAACTCTTATGTGTCCAGACGATCGGGCCTATTAATCAATCCCTGAATAAGCAAGTCCCTCTTCTTGATAGTATCTTGCAGACTCTGAACAAGGTCTTCCCAAGCATCCTCTCTAAAAGCATAATCTAATCTGGGCTTCTTTAGGTCAATCCTCAATTTGTATTCCTCCAACGTTGCAAGAGCTTCGTGGAGTTTTCAGTTGCTTTCTAGTTGACTCATGTGTTCACACGGAGCTTTTGCAATGCTGTCTCGAAGCCGACTTCTCAAACTATCAACCTGATGACGAAGTTTGTCTTCTCTTTCTTTGTTGTTGGTTAAAAGAGCATTCCATTGGGCTTGAAACTTGGATATGCTCATATGAGCTTTCTCCAATTCCTTCTTTTTGCTTGAGAGGACATCAATGACGCTTTTCAAAGCATTACCTATTCGTTCTCGGTCGCTGATCTCCTTCGTCAATTTTGTACCCATCTTGTTTACCAACTCCGTTTGCTTCCTAGACATGTGAGTGGCTTCAATCTTCTCGCTCCTAAGCTTAATAATTTCTTTTTCCAGCTCTTCATTAGCCCTACGCAACTCTTCTTTCTCAGCCCATAGTCGATTGTATTTCTGCACCTCGACTGTCGTAGGCTCTACAACTACTGTGGGATACAAAGGTTCTCTTATCGGGAAGGGTAGAAAAAGCCTCTTGACTCTCTCTTGAATCCATTCCATGTAGGGTTAAAAAGCTATAGAATTTCTCTTTCCTAGAAAAAGCTTTCCCTTGCGATGGATCTTGCCCCAAGCCTTCTCAAGTCTGATTAAGGTCTCATCGTTAATCAAACCAGTGAAATACATGGATTCCTACACTTCTTCTTCCTTTGGAGGTCCCCTAAGAGCGTATCCAAACTGCCTAACAGAGAGAGATGGGTTGTAATTAACACCTCCTCTCCTTCCAATCAGAGGGACATTAGGGAATTCTCCGCAGCTGTGAATAACATCTATTCCCAACAGGTCCCTGTCAAACCAGACAATATTCTCTGATCTTAATCCCATGAGTCTTTCGGGCCATTCTGTAGATTTTGCAAGGTTAACAAATGGCCCAGGCTTTGGCAGGTGTGAGATGAACCATTTGTATAGCAGCGGAGGGCAGCAGGAAACGTTCTTGCCTCGCCTGTTTTCATTCTTATAATGAACAGAATGATAAACATCGCCTAAGAGAGTTGGCACCGGATTCCTTGAGGTGAAGATACAGCAGGTATCCCAATCTACAAAGTCAAGTAGGTTAGGGAACAAGACTATCCCATAGATGCTTAGAGCCAGAATGGCGTTGAAGATTACCCAACACCCCTCTTTGGCAAAGTGTTGAGCCTTTCCCACTAGAAATGACAATAAAAAAACAGGAGCTCCAACTTTCCATACAAGATTACCCTCCAATTCACAGACGTCAAGATGTAAAGCACCAACCAACTTGGACAACTCAGGTTCTTTTTCCGAATGCACAAAAGGCATCTCCTCCAACACTGGAATCCCTACCAAATGAGAAAATTCTTCCAAGGTGGGCAACAGAACGAAACATGGGAGGGTGAAACAGCGCAACTAGGGGTCATAGAATTGCAGCAGTGCATAAATACCATCCAATTCAAACTTGGAATCCTTACAAACAAGACCTAGAATTCTCCCATACTCTTTTCTAAATTCCTCCATTACACTATGATCAGCCACAGAGATTAGTCTAAGCAGAGGTCCTATCTCAGGAGTCGGGAACTTGTACAACACACTTTTCTTCAAATCAGATCCCATGATAGCAGTGGATTGAGAGTGACTAGAATCAAGGAGGAAGTTTACACCTGAAACACAGATACATGTTAATGCAAGAAAATGAAAATGAGTATGCAAATGCAACAGAGGATCAAGTTGTTGTGCTGTTGACGGTGATGAACCAGCGCTTCGCTTTGGAGAGAAAAAAAATAGTACTGGTACAAGTAACCCATTGTAACTGGCTCAAAACCTCCACTGATGAGAAAAACCGGGTAGGTTGAAGGTCGAGGTTCCCTGCATATCCCAATCCCCTAATAGGTATGGACCTAATCTGACAAGGTTCGGCATCCTATACGGTCGTCAGCGTCACAGACGTTTGAGAAACGATGATACGTTCACCATTTCTGGTTTGGCATCATTGCCTCACGAAGCGGCCTCACTTAGCTGACTCCCAAATGATTGGTCTCCAGAGTCGACAGTTTCCTCATCCAACACCCCCTCCCGACTAATGTGCAGGATAAGATGTCTTTAAAAGAAAACCTCGTCTAAACGCGAATTTCATGGGGACTAATGTATGCTAAAACATACAGGTCTGTCACTACTTTCCACTCTAATGCTATGGTTATCCTCAAGCCTGGGTTTTGGCTTATCTCTCAATGGAACATCCCCACCCACAGCACAACAACATGATATATATAACAATGCTGAAAGTAAAATGCAATAATAAAAAATGCAAATGCAACACATATACACATATATACACACCCAAAGACAAAACACACAAGCGCTAGGATTGACTCGCATAGAGGATGGGAAAAGTCCCCAGCAGAGTCGCCAGCTGTCACATTGCTGCGAAGAGGGGCCGACAATGATAGAAGAGTCGCCACCGTTAGTTATTTATCCCAAAGAAAGGGAAAGGAAACAATCAGAAAAAACCTAACGAAAAGGGAATAAGACAGGTCATCGCAACCAAATCTCGGGTTCGGGAGTCGGTTACGTAAGGGGAAGGTATTAGCACCCCTCACGTCCGTCGTACTCGACGGGATCCACGCTTGTTGTCTAATCTAAAGGGTGTAAATCTATCTATGCTAAAGGTTCGCGGGGGGAAAATAAAAGAAAAGTGACTCAGTAGAGCATCGTCGCTCTATGCCTACGTATGCCCTCGTGCAATGGGAAAGTCAGAGTCAACGTAGTTCAGAAAACTACAGGTGAAAGTGGGGGAGGTTGCTCGCCAAGACATCGCCGTCTTATGCCTACGTATCCTCGTCTGGTATGAGAAATCAGAGCAAACATAGTTCGGGCTGACACGACCACAGGTTGGTTCAAGTGTTTTAAACCGAGTAGGGTTAAACAGTGGTTCCAGCAGTTAGGGACGATACCTGTTTGCGGTAGAACCAAAGCTTAACAAAACCCTTTCTGAAAATGGTTTTCCAATTAAGATCCTGAGGGATAAAAAAAAAGATTTGATGTTTTTGTTTTGTGTTTTTTTAAGACAATAAGTGGATTGAGTTATGGTTTGAAACTCATGTCGCACTAAAGACTATGACTCGAGAGCGAATGCGTCGCGTATCGCCCAAAGGGCATATGCTAAACACTCTAGACAATTGAGAGGAGACCACCCAACCATCATTCCTCGAATACTTAAGGCTCGTAGCGTACGACACAAATCTTTCTTTATTAGGTGTTTTGAAATGTTTAGGAGATGAGAAGAGTAAGACTCAAACTAAGGGGAAACTGTACCCTAAAGCTATCATGCACAATGCTCCTAAACTCGGGATGAAAGGGAAAAACTAACCTAATGTTATCATGCATAGGATTGAATACCTAATGTCTCTCCTACTCCCATCCTAAACGGAGGGACTAGGAATCCTAGGGGGTCATGGCACAAAGCCAAGTAAACATTAAATAAATCACTCACAAAAGAAATGAGAAAGAAAATAAATGTGTAGATTCAAAAATAAAAATAATAAAATAAAATGGAAAATGAAATAAAATAAAATAAAAGGATGGAAAATAAAACAAAACACATTAAAACAATGAAATAAGATTTTTTGGATTTTTTTTATAATATTTAAAAATAATTTTAAAAAGAAGTAAAAGTTAAATAAATAAATAAAAACAAAAAAAAAATAATAAAACAAACAATATGCTAAAAAAAAGTAAGAAAGTGCCCCCACAAGGCTTGAACCCAAGACCTTGGGGTTACAAGCTGAACACAATACCATCCCAGCCACTTGCACACGCGTGAAAAACAATGGAAAAGGAAAAACAATACATAAAACGTGAAAAATAAAAAAGAATAAAAGCAAAAACGCCCCCAGTTGGGCTCGAACAAGGGTTCTCAAGGTCAGGCAAATTTTTATGGCAAGGCATTTAACCACTGGGGTGGCGATACATCTGTGTATTAATGTCACCCCATTAATACATATACCAATCTTCACGCGTATGCTGGGCAAAACTCAAAGCAAGAACAAGTGAAACTCCAAAAACGATTTGATCACAACTTTAACAAATCTTATCCAAATTCAATGAAACAAAGGTCCATCTCACTTAATTTTTCACAAGGAACATGATGACGTCTACCACTTTTCCAAATAATGCATACATATAAAAATTTGAATGAACATGCAAGGATGAGTTTTTAAAATGCATTTGGAAGCCTATGGATCCAAGCAGATGGATTTAAGAACAAATGAGGGTCTGCACATATTCCAAATATATTATAGATCAAATCCCAACTGACAGATGATTCAAAAAGATGACAGAACTGAATGAGGTATATAAGTTGCAAACTTGTTCATGAGTTGAAAATAGCCAAAACAGAATGGTAGCAAAACCAACACAAACTCAAACAATACAAATCCAATATATTATGAGTTAAACAAAACATGAATCAAACATATAGGGACTTGATACAAACTGTCAGCACAAAGGATTTAAAGTCTAGGAGGTTGTCATAACACCCTCAAAGTTGTTTGCAGCAGAATCAAACATTACAAACCTTATCAACATTTGTGGCCAATGCAAAGTGACTTGTGATAACAATCAAACAACCAGTTCATAGCAGGACTCCATTCATCATTCATCAAACATAATCAAACACAAGACATAGACATGTTCAAAAATGTTTGGCACATACAAGACATATACATGTTCAAAACAGTTTTAAGTCAACACAGAAACTGGCCTGAACGGACCCTACAGAAACTGCTTCTACCAACATGTCATACCACCAGTGTTAAGCAAAATCCATCATGGTTGTCAAACGCGGACTGATCTATCTGAGCATCAAAACTAGCATAAACAGAACCAGCAACACTCACAAATGGAAAAGATCAAAAATCAAATCAACCTCACTTCATAACAGTTACAAGCAAATCTTTTTCTATGTTCATACATGACTAGGATGATGTTTAAGGGAGTTTCAAAAGCACAAACACACAGCAGCACAATATTGTATGATGATTAAAAGAGTGTTAAACATAACAAACAATGGCAGATTCATACATGAACTCTACTTGCATTAAGCACATTTCAAACAAAGCATACCAATCATGTTCATGACAGCAATTGACTCAACATTCACAAGACATAAGCACATCAAAACAAAAGCAAGTCCAAGGAAAATATATGTTCAAAACAGTTGGCAAGCAATAAATATGAACATGCTCATCACAAATGGAATTCATGTAAAACTGGACAAGACCTAACACTATGCTTCAAAATCATATATCAAGGGTTTCAAAAACACACATGTGAAGAGTTCAATTAACAATGGTTGTAAAAACAAGGCAAAGTTAAATTGGTCTAATTTAAAACTTAATGACAACAATAAAACAACTTCTTCATAAGAAACCAAATTCTAGCAGCAGCTTGATGTGAACTAACATGACAATGCATCAAAACTGTTATAACTGGTTTTCACAACTTCACAAAACCTCAAAACTTATAAACAAAACCACCTTAACCAAAACAGAACTATCATCCAAACTCTTCATATGTAAACACACACTCCAGCATAATGCAATATCAACTCACAGTAGTATAAGTGGTAAGTTCACATCAAATCAAATCATTCATACCATCATGGCAATGTTCAACTCAAATAATAACTTCAATGACAGTTTTCAAACTTCTCAAACAAAACAGAATTGGACAATCATACACACAAATAAAACATCTTGGTGTTTCCATGCTATTGGCAATACTTAACAGAAGCAAAATAATGCTACACATTCTACCACCAACCTCTCCATCTGAATGAAATGCTATAAATGAGGTGCAACAAGGTCATGTCATCCAACATACATAACTCTATGACAACAGCCAAGAGTCCAACTCTAAACACACACATGAAATTGTAATTCATCAATCAAGCAAAGAAAATGTTTTGAAACAGATGCAACAACAAAAATTGACATGCCAAAACAAACAAATGCGCACTAAAGTAAAGAATCCATGCTCTAATGCAGGTCAACATGAATTGACAAAATCAAGCTCAAAACAGTCTCTAAAGTTACAAATGAATTCAAACATGGCAAAAATTCAATTCATCCAACAAACTAGTTTATCATCTACTTCATGTAATAGTTGCAATCTTAGCAAACAAACAAAGGACCAACTTTCAGCATAGAGTTAAAACAAAAGCAGTATGGAAATGTTAACATCAATTCAAATACACTGCTTTAAAAGAAAATTGTTATTCCTGACAGCAAGCATAAACACTAAAAACACCAAACATGATTCAAACAGCAACAGAGACAAAACCGGCATGAAAATGTCAACTATCAACCCAACACCTCAGTGCATATTCCTCATGATAACATCTTGCAAAAATCAACACCACAAGATTGTACATTCCAAAACCATAGACTGGTCATCACAATATACATTAATCATTTTAAATGAAAGTCAACCAAACACCAAGAACACAAACACACTCAAACATGCTTTAGTGATATCTATGCATATGAAACAGAGGGTTTGGAAATAACTTACCTCTTGAAGACTCCAAAATAAACTAGCAGCAAAAGCTATGTTTTGAAGTTCCTCCCCTTTGCAAATAACCAGCTGATTTTTCAGAATAGCTTGAGAGAAGAACTAATAACTCCTCCTTTTGCAAGCAGCTTTCAAGTAGTGTTGAAGTGATAAATTTGTGATGATGGGTTTGAAGAATAGTGAGGAAATAAGTGAGATTCAAGGGAATTTTCAGAGGAGAGCAAAAAATGTCAAATCTTATTTCTCTCACAAATGGTGGTTAGGGTTTTCTTCTCACTTTTTCAGCTTATATATGATGGGGAAAACGTGAAAGTGAGATTTAACAGTGGTAAAAGATCAATGGTGCAGATCTGATATGTTCATGGTTGTTGGAATCAAATGGTGAAAGAAAGAACAGTACATGAGCATGCTGGCATCTTGTGGTTTTTGGGAGTGGAGGGAACAGGCTGTTGAGCTGCAGAATGAGGGTGGCTGGTTCGCTTCTCTTTTGGGCAAGAAATTCAAAAAAACTATATGAGGGGTACAAGCTTTGTTCCTCTTGTTATGGAAATGTTTTGGTACACAAAAGATGCATCAAAATTGCACATCAATCGTGTGGCACGCTGCAAGGAGTAAAGGTACAAATGCCTCATAAATGGAAATTTTGCAAAATTCCAAGAAGCTCACTTCAAGCTATCATAAGTTAATGAACACTCAAGTAAATGAAATGATGTTTAAACAAAAAATGAAGATTACACATCCATGAAAACCTTTCATGTTGAGATGAATTTGATACAAGGTCAAATGGGGTGTGAAAAGTTCCCTCGAAAATCCTTCCACAAAAGATATTATCCAAACTTAGTGAAATTTCACTAAGTTTACACACTTGCCAATTTGAAAACCCTATCTTGTGAAGACCATATCTCATGCTATAATGGATGAAAATTTGAGTTCTAATCATGATTGAAAAGCTTGAAATGAGGTCTAGACCTTTCATGTTTGAAGCAAATTAAAATGGAGTTGAGAGGATCATGAAAAATAGGCATAAAGACCATGACATGAAAATCTGCCTAGAGGTAACTTAGAAAAATTCTAAGTTATGAATTTTGAACCATTTTGAAGGTGAGAAAATTACTTAGAAGGGGGGGGGGGGGGTTGAATAAGTATGACAAATAATCCAAGATTCAAACACAGTTATTTTTATCCTGGTTCGTTGAACTCAACTACTCCAGTCCACCCTCTCAAGAGTGATTTGCCTTTCTCAGTCAAGGACTTAATCCACTATTTAATCAAACAGATTACAATAGTAACACCTAAGAACAACTGTTCTTAGTCTTCTCAAGAGCTACTGATCCCAACTGGATCCTCTTAAGGAAACCTTTTTACAATCAATGTAAAACTAATATAAGAGTAAGAATGCTTCTAAGAAGCTATTATCACAACTGTGATATTTCTCTTAAGTTTAAGAACAATGTTACAGCAAAATAAAATATAAGAGCTTTGAGAGATTTGCTTTGATGAGTGATTTTTTTAAGTTGTTCGTTACTGAAGAAGATGGAGTGGACTTCTTTATATAGGCACTTAGATCCATGAAGTCTTATCAACGTTGAAGGCTGTGCTGAAAAACCTGGAGCCTTTAGTCTTTACATTGGAGGCTGTGCTGAAAAAGCCTGATGCCTTTTTGTCTTTTACTTTTCAGAAACTTTCCTTAGAATGGAATGCACAGATAAAACCTTTTTGTCTGTGTTCTTGTGTCTAGCATAAAATAGGAAAGAGCTGTTGAGATATGCCAACGTACATATTCAAATCTTCTTCACTAAGTAAGTTCAGCTATCAACATCAGAGTCTGGATCTTCAGAATCTCCAGAGTAGAGATCTTTTGGATCTTCAGAGTCTTGGGATGTTCTTTAGATTGTGCTGAATCAGAGTATGTGCAGCTTGTATGCTTGAGCGTGTAATTCTGTCAGAGCAGAGTCTTCTATATCAGATTCTCAATACTTATGCAGCGCAGTATCTTCAGAGTCTTCTGATGACTAAGCTTCTGAACTCTCAGAGTCTTTTATTCTTTAGAGGCTTCTGCTTCAGAATCTTTAGTAGATAGCACTCAGATTCTTCTGGAGGCAGCGTTCAGATCTTCATCTAAGATGCTCTTGAACCTTTGAAGCCTTTCATAATATCATTGTTCAGATCCAAATTTTCTCTTTAAGAATGTTTTCTTTAGTACCTGTAGCAAACAGTCTAGAACAAATTTAGAGTATATAATTCTTGAATACAAAATTCATAAGTGTTATCATCAAAACATAGAGATATTACTAAGAAACAATCTGTGTTCTTACAATCTCCCCCTTTTTGATGATGATAAAACATGAGAAATTTTGTTCAATAAAAAGATATGAATTATAACTCCCCCTGAGATTAACAATCTCCCCATGAGATAAATACTCTAATAGAAGAAAACACTTCCCTTTTTGATTAAGTATATTTCAGATTCAGAGCCTGATGCAAGAGGTTTGACTTTCAGAGTCAAATCTTGATACCAGATAATTATGACTTCCTTCAGTCAGAGCGTCTGGTTATCATCTTGCTTGAATTATCTTCCAGAGTAAAGGTATCAGAGTAAGCTATCAGAGTTGATTGAATACTCAAATTGGAAAAGTCTCAGGGTAACTTCAATGAATTATGTCAGATATATCAATGTAATCTGAAAGACTTAAATTCAAAGTAAGTTAATAAAATGTCTGAATTTCAGTTTTAGTAATTGCTTATAGTTTGAACAATCAGATTCTCTTTTTCTCCCCCTTTTTGTCATAATCAAAAAGAATTTTAAAGACATAAAGATACAGAAGAAAAGAAGCATATAGAAGCAAAAACATCAACATTCAATTAAACATATCAAAGTTCACAGTCAAACAGACAGATGCCAAAAATCATAACCCAACAATAAAAAACAACAAAAGCAATAACATGTGCAAAAACAACAAATAAAACTAAGTCTGGCGTGAGGCAATAAGGGTCAGAAGCTCTGTCATTTTGGCAGTTGACTCTTCTTGCTTAGACATCCAGGTCTTGATCTCATCAGTTGTCTTCTCTTGCTTGATCATCCAATCTTTTATTTCCTTGACATCATTCACAAGCTCTGTGACCACAGATGAAGAAGGAGCAGATGCAGTAGCAGCAAGGTTCTCTTCAGACTGGTTCTCTTCAGATGTTTGTTTAACCATTTCAGATTCAGGAGCCTCTGGAGGAGCAGCTTCCAGAAGTAACACAGGAGGAGGAGGAGGCATGTTCATCAGAGTTACCTTGATTAATTCTACAAACTGAGTCTTAGCAAGCTTAGAGCATTTAGCTCTAACATTTAAGGCAGCTTTGTTGAACATCCAGATGAAATGCTTCCAAGCAGCATTTGAAACAGTTGGATCCAAACTTGACATGCACACATCCTCAACACGAGCATATTCAGAATCTATCTCCTTTTTGAAAATTTCAAACATAGCATTAACATATGATCCTAGATCTGACTGTTCAGACTGTTCAGAGGGATTAGGATTAGGAGTGTTAACAGGAGTAGGTTCAGATGGTGTAGGTTCAGATGGTTGTGGTTGAGGTGATGTTGGTTGAGATGTTTGGATGTCAGATTGAGGGAGTTCAAATGGTTGAGGAATGGTTTGTGTTTCAGATAGATTGGTTTCAGATGGTTGAGGGATGGTTTGGGTTTCAGATGTTTGAGTTTCAGATGGTTGAATTTTAGATGGTTGTGGTTGAGGTGGAGAGTTTGGTGGAGTATGAAACATGGAAATGTTAAGATGTTCCTTCATAGCACTTTCAGAACGTGCTTGTTTGAGTGACTCTGGTTCAAAATTAGATGAATCAGATGATTCACAATCAGAAGATTCATCTGAGTGAACAGATGTTGAAGAAATGATAATGGATTGATTGAGGGGTTCTATATCCAGAATATTGTCAAAAAGATTTGGATCTTCTGATGGAATTGGTTGTTCAGAGTGTTCAGTTTGAACAGTCTCTGGATGGTTTGGTTCTGAGATGATTATTTCTGGTCGGAAAATTTCTAATTGGGGATTTTCAGGTTGTGAAATTGCTGGTTGTGGAATTTCTGTTTGAGGAATTTCTGTTTGTGAAATTTATGGTTGAATTGTTTCTGTTTGTGGAATTTCTGGTTGAATTGTTTGAGTTTGTGGAATTTCTGATTGAATTGTTTGAGTTTGTGGAATTTCTGATTGAATTGTTTGAGGGGGTTCAGATGTAATATGAGGTTGGGGTTTATAGGGAATTGGTACAGAAAATGATTGTGAATGTACTGGTTCAGATGAGGGTGGTTCAGATGAAAGATTTGCAGATTGTTTGGGTTTAGAAGTTCTCTATCTAAGGTATGGAGAGAGTTGTGGTGATGAAAGGGGTGAATGAACAGTAGGTGTAGGATCAGATGTTAATACTTGATGAATAGTGTCTCTAATCTCTTCCAGAGTGGCATCTTTAGAATTGATTCTGGCTTTCTTTGCTCCTTTCTTCTTCTTCCTTGGAACTTCAGATACTTTCCTTTTCTTCTGAACCGATCCTTCTTCAGATTTCCTCTTACTACACCTTTCCTTCATTAGATTGGGCATTTCTTCTCCTTGTTTCTAAACAAGATTAGCAGGTAGAGGAATTCCTTCCTTCAGACACTCTGCAATGTAAGTCCAGACAATACTTTTTGGTTCATCTGCACTGAACATTGGAAAGTCTTCTAAGGGTATCCTTCTGCCATTGACCTCCTCAGAGTTTATCTTCCTTAGTTTACCATTCAGCTCTGAAATGATTTTCATCCTTTTCAGATTGAGTCCATTTATCTCTGATCCAATGATGTATGACAGATCCTCTGTTATCTTTGCATCTGTCAGATGCTTTACCAGCTTGTTTTCAACAAGGATGTCTGAAATAAGTCTTCCCAAAGGTATCCAAGTTTTAACTTTTCCAGCTTTAGCTCTGACCTCTTCCCTAGTCTCTTTGACATGAGTCAGAAGATGACTGAAGATCAGATAGGGCAGATCCACCTTAACATTCTGGCTGATGCAGTACATGAAGTACAGATGTTCTGAACTCACATAGTCTAGTGAGTTGGTTGACTTTCTGTGAAAGATTGTACTCATAAATATCTTTGCCCAGATCCTATAGATAGGTTTCAGATCTTTAACCTTACTTGTTGGTGTTCCAGCTACAGTGATTTCTTCATATACCTTAGCCATATCAATACGTGAAGAGGCTAGGTTGGTAACTCCATCAGATTTTGTATAACTGAACAGTTGCCTGATCAGTTTCTCTGTAATCACTATCTCCTTCCCAAGGACAGATGAGTGAATGAACTTAGGACCAATGCTAGCGTGAATCCAGTATTCCTTTACAAGAGTTGGGTACACAGGACCCATCAATCTCTCAAAGTACTTCTCCCAGCCTTGAGCTTTAATGGCAGTTGTTAGGTCAAACCCATTTTCCTTTATTGATTCAAGATCAACGAAGCTCTCACATAGAACCTCAAGATCTACTACTGGAGTAAATAGGGTGCGTTCTGGTTTCTTGTACATTATATTTTTGTTGGAGATTTCAGCAGCATTTGATGTAGAAGCCATTGATGAAGAAGAAGATATTGATTTGGTTTTAGGGTTTTTGTAGAGGTTGAAGAGAGAACAGAAACACATAGGTGTAGTGAATGTGAAAAGTGTGAAAATAGTGTGATAGTTGGTATTTATAGATAACTAAAAATCAAGCATTGGGCACATCAAAAGACACATACGCACGTTTGTACAACATTTAATGAAAGTAATCATTTCAAATTAAAATTATGACAATTGGGGGGAAATCCAAGAAAAATGAGATTTTCAAAGCAATACCTCAAACGTCAATTCAGTAGAGCACTCCATCTTTTCAGATACTGAGTGACACGTGTTTGCTTTGTATGTGCATCGGATGTCTCTCAAGAAATGAAACGTTTCCAACTTTCAGATCTTCTGAGTTTGTTAGTTCAGAGTTTCACACAAATAAATTAATTAAAGATAAATGAACAAATAGTCAGATGAAATACTTCAAATCTTTAAACATTTTGCATCTGAGAAGTTGCCTCTGATAAATATTACTCTGGACAAAAATCCATACAAATATTTTTCAGAATAAACTTAAATCTATCTTCAGCAAGGGGTTTTGTGAAAATATCAGCCCATTGATGATCTGTATCAAGAAAGGCTAGATTTATTACACCCTTCTGAACATAGTCTCTGATGAAGTGATGTTTAATTTCTATATGTTTAGCCTTAGAATACAAGATTGGATTTTTTGACAAACATATAGCAGAAGTATTATCACAGAAGATGGAAAGATTACTCTCATAGATCTGATAATCTTCTAACTGACTCTTCATCTAGAGCATCTGCGTACAACATCCAGCAGCAGCAATGTATTCTGCCTCTGTAGTTGATAGTGCAATAGTGGGTTGCTTCTTGCTGTACCATGAGATCAGATGACTTCCAAGAAATTGACAGCTTCTAGAAGTGCTTTTACGTTCAACTCTGTCTCCAGCATAATCAGCATCACAGAATCCAACTAATGAAAATTCATCAGATCTTCTGTAACACAGACCCATGTTAGTAGTACCTTTCAGATACCTTAGAATCCTCTTAACAGTTGTTAAGTGTGATTCTCTAGGATCTGATTGGAATCTTGCACATAAGCAGACATTAAACAGAATATCTGGTCTAGAAGCAGTCAAGTATAAAAGAGATCCTATCATACCTCTGTAGAGTTTCTGATCTACCTTCTTACTTACCTCTTCCTTACCTAGAGTGCTTGTAGGGTGCATTGGAGTCTTTGCCATTTTACTATCAACCATGTTGAACTTCTTCAGAAGCTCTTTGACATATTTGGTTTGATGTATGTAGGTGCACTCTGGAGTTTGGTTGACTTGGATTCCCAAAAAGAATCTCAATTCTCCCATCATGCTCATTTCAAACTCTGCCTGCATACATTTAGCAAACTCCTTTCCAAGCATAATATTTGTTGATCCAAAAATAATATCATCTACATAAATTTGACAAATCAACAAATCTTTCTTAACAGTTTTACAGAATAAAGTTGTATCCACTTTTCCTCTGATAAAATTTTTCTTCAGAAGGAAATTGCTCAACCTCTCATACCAAGCTCTGGGAGCTTGTTTTAAGCCATAAAGATATTTCTTTAGTTTAAAAACATGATCTGGAAAGTTTTCACTTTCAAAACCAGGAGGTTAGTGGACATATACTTCCTCTTCTATAATACCATTAAGAAAGGCACTTTTAACATCCATCTGATACAGAGTGATGTTATTATGTGCAACAAATGAAATAAGAAGGCGTATAGATTCTAACCTTGCCACTGGAGCATAAGTTTCAGTATAATCAATACCTTCTTGTTAACTGTATCCTTGAGCAACCAGCCTTGCCTTATTCCTTTCAACTTCTCCCTTTTCATTCAACTTATTCCTAAAGACCCATTTTGTTCCAATAACATTGAATCCTTTAGGTCTAGGAACCAGATCCCAAACTTCATTTCTGGTGAATTGATTTAGCTCTTCTTGCATGGCAATAATCCATTCATTATCTTTCAGAGCCTCATCCACAGATGTTGGTTCAATTATTGATACTAAGCCAAACAATGAAGATTCAGATGTTCTGAGATAGGATCTTGTCCTGATTGGATCATCTTTCTTTCCAATAATCACATCTTCTGGGTGAGATGCCTTGATTCTGGAAGAAGATCCTCTGACATTTGATCTTTCAGAAATGTGTAAGTTGTCCAATTGAGAAGATAGGGGAATAGCATCTGGAGTTTCTTCAGATTCCTTTTCTTTATCCTTTTCTGCCTCTGATCCTTCAGAGTCTGTGAGAATCACTTCTCTATCTGCAGAATTCTCAAACTGCTTTGGCTTTTCAAAGCCAAGCTTATCATCAAATCTTACATGAATAGATTCTTCCACAATCTGTGTTTCAGTATTGAATACTCTGTAGCCTTTAGAGCATTCAGAATAACCAAGCATGAAACACTTCTGTGCTTTGGAATCAAACTTGTTAAGATTTTCTTTAGTGTTAAGTATATAACAAGTACATCCAAAAGGATTAAAATATGAAATGTTAGGCTTTCTGTTCTTCCACAATTCATATGGAGTCTTTTTCAGAAGAGGTCTTACAGACACTCTGTTCTGAATGTAACAAGCTGTGTTGATTGCTTCTGCCCAAAAGTGTTTTGCCAGATTTGTCTCATTGATCATGGTTCTGGCCATTTCTTGCAGAGTCCTGTTTTTCCTCTCTACAACCCCATTTTGTTGTGGAGTTCTAGGACAGGAAAAATCATGAGCAATGCCATTTTCAGAAAAATATTTTTCAAAATATTTATTTTCAAATTCACCACCATGATCACTTCTGACTTTTATGATTTTGAAATCCTTTTCATTCTGGACTTGCTTGCAGAAGTCAAAGAACACAGAATGTGACTCATCCTTGTGTTTTAAGAACTTTACCCATGTCCATCTACTATAGTCATCAACAATGACTAATCCATACTTCTTGCCTCTGATGGATGCAGCTTTCACTGGTCCAAACAGATCAATATGAAGTAATTCTAGTGGTTTGGAAGTAGAAACAACATTTTTTGATTTAAAAGATGTTTTTGAAAACTTCCCCTTTTGGCATGCTTCACAAAGAGCATCTGAAGTGAACTTCAGATTAGGGAGTCCTCTGACAAGATTAAGTTTATTAATCTGAGATATACGTCTCATATTAATATGGCCCAATCTTCTGTGTCAGACCCATTGCTCTTCATTAACAGACAAGAGGCATTTAACATTTTGAACTTTAAATTCTGAAAGATTTATTTTATAAATGTTGTTTTTCCTCTTACCACTAAATAGGATAGAGCCATCCTTTTGACTTATAGCTTTACAACATTTTTGATTAAAGGTGATATCATAACCATTGTCACTTAATTGACTTATGGACAATAAGTTATGCTTTAACCCTTCAACAAGTAAAACATTAGTAATAGAGGGAAGTTTACCATTTCCAATAGTGCCAGATCCAATGATCTTGCCTTTCTGGTTCCCTCCAAACTTCACGTCACCTCCAGATCTAAGTTCCAGGCTTTGGAACATAGACCTTTCTCCTGTCATGTGTTGTGAGCATCCAGAATCCAGGTACCATGACTGGCGTCCTGATCTTGCTGCTAAGAACATCTGCAACAGGGATTATTTTGTTCTTAGGTACCCAGATCTTCTTGGGTCCTTTAGGGTTAGTTGGTTTGTACGTTTGTCTAAACTTCTGTTTTTCAACATAATGTTTATTCTGACTTGCCTTGGGTTTAAACACATAAGTATTCTTCTCAGAGCTTGTGTGTTTAATGTCATTTAAGTGACCAAACTTAAATTGAGAGTACAGAGGTGTCTTCTTGATGAAGAGTTTGTCAACAGATTTTGGATTACTTCCAGAGGAAGATTCATATCCAATACCTCTTTTGTTGTTCCCACTAACACCATAGATCATAGAAGCCATCTTGCTTCTGTCTATGCTCTTAGTAAGGAATCTCTAAAAGCTAGAGTCATATTTTTCCAAAATGTTTTCACATGACTTAGTCTCAGATTCAGATTCTTGTTGAGTTGTTTCAAAGTCATTTTTGATTTTCAGATTAATTTCTTTTTGCTCAACAAGTTCTGTCTTCAGAAGATCAATCTCAGATTCAAGACTGCTTTTCAGCTTCTTGTATTTGAGTTTGATATTGTTATGACTTTTCAGAACTTCTGATAAAACTTTTATCAGTTCTTCTTTAGTAAGTTTAGCCATTACCTCTTCAGCATCATCGTCAGATTCAGAATCTGATTCATATCCTGAGGTTCCTTCCTCCTGATCTTCTGTGCTGGCCATCAGTGCAACATTGGCACATTCTTCTTCTGATTCAGATTCATCTGAGTCATCCCATGTTGCCATCAGAACCTTCTTCTTTTTGTCAACCTTCTTCTTAGGTTTTTCTCTTTGAAGTTTGGGGCAATTATTCTTATAATGCCCAAGTTCTTTGCACTCATAGCATACAACTTCTTTCTTGCCAGATCTTCTGTGCCCAGAAGATTCCTTTCTATGATCAGATTTTCTGAAGTTGTTGAACTTCTTTCCCTTGTGCTTCCAGAGTCTGTTGATCCTTCTGGACAGCATGGATAATTCATCTTCTTCTTCAGAAGAATATTCTTCAGAGCTTTCTTCAATAACCTGCAAAGCTTTAGCAGATTTATTAGATTTTAAAGCAACAGATTTACCTTTTTCTTTCTTCTGAGGTTCATCTTCCTCAAGCTCAATTTCATGGCTCCTCAGTAAGCTGATGAGTTCTTCTAAAGAGATCTTGTTCAGATCTTTAGCCATCTTCAAGGCAGTCACCATTGGTCTCCATCTGGTAGGTAGACTTCTGATGATTTTCTTTACATGATCTGATGTAGAGTATCCCTTGTCTAGAACCTTTAGACCAGCTGTAAGGATCTGGAATCTAGAAAATATAGTTTCTATATTTTCAGATTCTTCCATTTTGAACGCTTCATAATTCTGTATAAGCGCCAGAGCCTTGGTATCCTTCACTTGAGAATTTCCTTCATGAGTCATTTTAAGTGACTCAAACATTCCATGAGCTGTTTCTCTATTAATAATTTTTTCATACTTAGTATGAGAGATTGCATTAAGCAATATTGTCCTAGCCTTATGGTGATTTTTGAAATCCTTCTTCTGGGCTTCTGTCATTGATTTTCTGTCAACTTTCTTGCCATCCTCATGTGTAGGATGTTCATAGCCATCAATAACCAAGTCCCGCAAATCAGCATCATACCCAAGGAAGAAACTTTCTATCCTGTCCTTCCAGTAATCAAATTTCTCTCCATCAAACATGGGAGGCTTTGTGCTGATTCTATCCCCTTCATATTTGTTACAGTTGGATGTAGATGTATCACCCATAATGACAAACAAATATTTATCAAAGTAACTTTTCTCACTGGATCTTTACTGACACGGTTAAGTGGTAGCACACGCAGAACCGGAGCTCTGATGCCAACTGAAGGTGAGAAAATTACTTAGAAGGGGGATTGAATAAGTATGACAAATAATCCAAGATTCAAACACAGTTATTTTTATCCTGGTTCGTTGAACTCAACTACTCCAGTCCACCCTCTCAAGAGTGATTTGCCTTTCTCAGTCAAGGACTTAATCCACTATTTAATCAAACAGATTACAATAGTAACACCTAAGAACAAATGTTCTTAGTCTTCTCAAGAGCTACTGATCCCAACTGGATCCTCTTAAGGAAACCTTTTTACAATCAATGTAAAACTAATACAAGAGTAAGAATGCTTCTAAGAAGCTATTATCACAACTGTGATATTTCTCTTAAGTTTAAGAACAATGTTACAGAAAAATAAAATATAAGAGCTTTGAAAGATTTGCTTTGATGAGTGATTTTTTTTAAGTTGTTCGTTACTGAAGAAGATGGAGTGGACTTCTTTATATAGGCACTTAGATCCATGAAGTCTTCTCAACATTGAAGGCTGTGCTGAAAAACCTGGAGCCTTTAGTCTTTACATTGGAGGCTGTGCTGAAAAAGCCTGATGCCTTTTTGTCTTTTACTTTGCAGAAACTTTCCTTAGAATGGAATGCATAGATAAAACCTTTTTGTCTGTGTTCTTGTGTCTAGCATAAAATAGGAAAGAGCTGTTGAGATATGCCAACGTACATATTCAAATCTTCTTCACTAAGTAAGTTCAGCTATGAACATCAGAGTCTGGATCTTCAGAATCTCCATAGTAGAGATATTTTGGATCTTCATAGTCTTGGGATGTTCTTTAGATTGTGTTGAATCAGAGTATGTGCAGCTTGTGTGCTTGAGCGTGTAATTTTGTCAGAGCAGAGTCTTCTATATCAGATTCTCAATACTTATGCAGCGCAGTATCTTCAGAGTCTTCTGATGACTAAGCTTCTGAACTCTCAGATTCTTTTATTCTTTAGAGGCTTCTGCTTCAGAATATTTAGTAGATAGCACTCAGATTCTTCTGGAGGCAGCGTTCAGATTTTCATCTAAGATGCTCTTGAACCTTTGAAGCCTTTCATAATATCATTGTTCAGATCCAAATTTGCTCTTTAAGAATATTTTCTTTAGTACCTGTAGCAAACAGTCTAGAACAAATTTAGAGTATATAATTCTTGAATACAAAATTCATAAGTGTTATCATCAAAACATAGAGATATTACTAAGAAACAATTTGTGTTCTTACACATTTTTCCTCCAACTTTGAATCTCCATAACTTGAGCTCCAAGTATCATATTGAAGACTTCTTGGACTTTTTGGAAAGCTTCGAACATGAGGAACAAGTTTGATGTTGGAGAAAAGTTCATTTGAATCCTTAATCATGAAGAAAAATGGCTTGGAAAGTGGTTGTTCCAAACATAAAATTTTCCATAAATAAAAAGTTTTAAAACCCTAATTTTCCAAAAGTGGCAAGTTTCACACTTCTTGATTTTTTATGATCCCCTTGACATTTCTTGATCAAATTCCACCCATTGGTAACATTGAGCTTAAGAATCATGATCTTGACCTCAAAAAGTCAGGAGTTGGCTTTTTCATTTCACGGTTGACTTTTTTCCCTAAATCTCCTGGTTTTCTATTGAATGATCAATTGAAGCTCCTATGATTAAAATTTATGATCGATCTCTCATCCTCAAACACCTTAGGACATATGGAGGGTCATGGAAACAAGTTTTGCTCCCAAAAAAAATTTTTATCCTGATTAAAATTGAAACCCTAATTTCTCCTTTTTTGCCCAAGCATTGTTTAAATGAACTAAGTGACCATTTCCACTCCACCATGACCTCTGAGGTATTCAAAAAGCTTCTACCTCATGCTCACACCAATGATAAAACTTTATGGACCCCTTGAAAACATTCGGATGGTTTGTACCAGTGCCTTTGCTTGAGCTTGAAACCAATGAAGAGTTTCCTCTTGGATGGTACACAAATAAACACTTGATCCCCTGTAAGAACTATGCTATGCAAATGCAAGATGCTAAGATGCAATGAAACATAAGCCAAAGATTACGAAAAAAGGTTGGTAAAATTTTGGGGTACAACACTGTTGTGCTATCTGACCCATTTGAACCTCCAGATTCTTAAGAGAAGCATTAGTGTTCCTCTGATTATTTCTGGTTTCTTCTTGGAACTGGAATCTTTGAGCGGCCATATTTTCAATGGAAATTTCCCAATCTTCTTTCTTTGGAGCTTGTTGTTGATACTATGGCTGAGGTTGTTGATATTTTTGTTAATACAGTGGTTGCTGCTGTTGTTGAGGTCGGTACTATTGTTACTATGATTGGTTTTGGTACTGAGTAGGTCCTTGTCTCTGTGCATTCCCTTGTTGGTCTTTCTAGGAGAAGTTTGGATGATTCTTCCAACCCGGATTGTAAGTATTAGAATAAGGGTTGTTCTACTTCAAGAAATCAATTTCTTCACTTTGTTGACCCGTGGTGACACAATGCATAGTAAAAATAAGGACCCCCACAAATCTTCCAACTAATAGCTTGTACCAGTTGAACTTGTGTTATAGCTTGGGTACCTATATTCATATCTTTCAGTCTCCTCTCAACTTCAGCAGTGGTTTGATCCTCCATCTTCACCAATTGATCATATAGCTTGGGTACCTGTAATTCCAGGTGTTCATTTGCAACAATGGCTTCAATGATCTTTTTGATACCAATGGCTGTTGTAAAGTTGGAAGAGCCACCAACAACTGTATCAATAAGTTGTTTTGTCTTTATTCTCAGGCCATTTACAAACATCTGCATTTGTTCTGTTTAATCCATGTTATGTATGGGATAAGAAACCAATAACCTCTTAAACCTCTTGTATGCATCACCTAGTGACTATCCTTCCTTCTGTTTAAAATTCACAATATCATACCTTTTCCGAATATAAAAAGAAGCTGGAAAGTACTCATTCAAGAAAGTTGTCTCCATCTCCTCCCAACTAGTAATACTCCCTACAGGTAAAGAGTAGAACCATTCTTCTGCATCTTCGAAAAGAGTGAATGGAAACATACATAACTTTTTAGCTTCTTCTAAATGCCCCTCAATTTTCAATGTTGTGTTCATAGTAAGAAATCTTTGTAAATGCTTATTTGCATCTTCATTGATTTTTCCAATAAAAGGTATCTTTTCGAGATGACGGATTATTGTCGAGTGTAGTCGGATGTTTGCTACATTAACCGGTTCATTCACAATGGTCAACCAACCCCTTAGAGCGTTTGCTCATCCATAGTCAACCATAAGTCATTCTGCTGGTGGAAGTCCAACCATTCTCACTCCTTCTGGTTGTGTCTCCACATATGTGTTGGACTCTGAATCAGAATGAACCAAAATTTCTTCGTCTGACTTTTCATGTCTTGCTTGTTTTTCTTGACAGCGTCTCACGTGTAGTGATCTTTTGGGTTCTGCGTCAAAAAGAAACTCAGCCGAGGGATTTCCTCGCATACACATATTAGACCAATATTAGTAAAAATAAAAATAAATCTAAAAATAAATAAAAATAAAATTTTAGTCGCAGAGCAACAAAATTTTAATTGAATAAAATTCAGCTTATATTTGGCAGTCCCCGACAACGGCACCAAAAACTTGATCGCAGAAATAGCAAGTGTATTATTCTGTCGATTATAGTTAAAATAAGAGAGTTATCCCTAGTATCGATCTCGAAGACTGCGTAGGCAATATAAGCGTAACTTATATTCAATCAAACAAAACTCAATTGGGGGTTTTTAGATTTGATATGGGAATATTAAAAGACAATATGTAAAATAAGGCATACTAGGGGCAGTGGATGAATTGTCTTGCAAGAATATTAACCCTTATATCATAACATAAACACAGTTGTTATCAAGTTCTTGACTGCTCTTAGTGTTTTCCCCTAAGGCCTTAGTGAGAAAACCTTTGAAATCATAATCAATTTACTACGTCCATAGGCAAGCCAATTTGAAATCAAGCATTGAAAATAGTTTCAGCAATATTCAAGTGCACAACAGGATAATCTGAGTCCTAGGAATCATCTACCAAGGCATTATCGATCAAATTGTATTAACAATGGTTTTTCCGACCTAAGGTTAACCGAAAAACTAAATCAATTTTTCCGATTGAAAAAGTGATAAAATCATTGAACGATAAAACTTGATGAATAAAAATAAGTGCTTATGTCATTAACAAGGAAATAATATCAATTCAATAGCAATTCAGGGACACCCCTTAGCATTTGGGGGGGGGGGGGGGGGTTTAGCCTCTCATAATAACAAAAGTAAATTAAACAATTAGATTAAATATTACAAGGGTGCTTGGGGATTACTTTGATCTTCAATCGCTTCCGCCTTTGAGAATCTCTCGTTCTCCCTTTGCGCTTGAGTGCCCAATCCTTCTTGTCACAATCTTTCCTTCTTCTCAAAATGCAATTGTAAAAAAAAGTGCCTTTTTATTTGTCCAGATGTCTCTTAAATACTAACAAATCCAATACTAAAGTCAGAAAATTCCAAAAATACCCTCGGGGGTCAAAACAGGCAGAAATAACCAGAAATTAGAGAATGACACGCCCAGGCCAACACGGGTCATGTCAGCTGACACGGGCAGCCGTGTTGGCTCCCTATTCCTCTTATCCAAGCTCCTCTATGTCAGACTTGTTGACACAAGCCGTGTCAGCCTCCTGCTTACTTGTCTAACACGACCTTAAGGATCCTTTCATGACACGGCCCGTGTCAGGTGAAACGGGTGGCCGTGTCAGGCCACTGGACTGCTTGAAAAACTCCTCCTTCTTTTGTCGAATCTCCTATTTCTTCGCCCCAATCTTTTACCTTTCTCCGTATGGACCTAAAAACGTCAAGACAACTTCCAAATGCGTAAAATGCACTAAATAGTATATATCACTCAAAAGCAGTAAAAAAAAGCTAACATAAACATTACCAATTCGTGGATTAGATGCGAATATGTGCAGGAAACAACATAGAAATGGTAACTGATCATCTTCTCACTTATATATTGCTCAACCTCCATTTTTTCAAGCAATGTGAGACTTTTAACTCTCACGTGTATCACAATATTACTATCATGATATCTGTACTTTTACTCTTATGCCAAACACCAACAGACAAGCCTGCGCGAGTAAATTTACTTATATTCTGGTTGGATCATATCTGGATTGCGTTTGGTCTCATATCTACTCGAGCAAGCCTTGCGAAAGTTCTAAAACATATAAATTATTCCCATACATCCTGTAACACCTTTTTCTACCCCAAAAATATAAGGGTAATGTTAACTTGTGCCCTTGGTGCACATGTTAAGAAAACCACTTTTAGTAAATTTGTATTGGAAAAAAGAATTTAAAAGTTAATTTTATATTTTAATTAAAATTTGTACACAATTTCCAAGATGATATTTCTTAATTTAATTCTTAACATGTGCCCTTGGGGCACAAGTTAACATTACCCAAAATATAATGACAAATAATTCACATTTATCAGATTAATATTTTAAGCATAATAAAAATCACCTCAAAGGGCGTACATTTCTCAATAATTCAAATCAAATTCAATGCTCCGTAAACAACAAGTTTTCCCAAAATTACTCAAAAATTACCCAAAATTATATATTGAAAACAATAAAGGTAATACTCCACATACCTTAATTGTCGACTCTAAGCCTTTCTCCTTGGTTATTTGAAGCCTCACGAAGATTTGCCTCAACCCTCTTCCTCAGAGCTCTAGCCTCTATTTCTTCCCTTTTCACGATCTAACAAGAAGGAATCCTAATTCCCTCAAAATTCCTTTTTGTTAAACTTAGCTTTGGGCCTTTAAAATGGATTTTCTAATTTCACCCTCACTAACTCCTCCTCAAATGTCCATTTTCCCCTTAAATTAACTTATATTTATTTAAATTAATAATAATACCAAATATATTCATATTATATACTATTATTTAAATAAATAACTCAAAACTCCATAATTCCAAATATTCACACCAACCACTGAAAATCACCAAAAATACGAATATTCATATTTAAATAAATTTTCGCCCTCGAAAATTACCTCAAGGAAACAGAGTCGGATACGACTCCCTCATCTGATACTCATGCTCCCAAGCCCAACTTTCTCCAGCTGGTCCTACCAAAACTACCTTTACCAAGGAAATCTCTTTACCTCGCAATTGTTTCACTTCTCATTCATCAATTCGTATTGGCAATGCCTCAATTGTCAAATTATCTCCCACTTGTACATCATCCATCTGAATCATATGTGACGGATCTAGAATGTACTTCCTCAACTGAGACACATGAAACACATCATGCAAATTCGCAAGCGACGATAGTAAAGCAATCTGGTATGCTACTCCTCCCACCTTCTGCGAAATCTGATATGGACCAACAAAATGTGGTGTGAGCTTTCGAGACTTCAGAGCTCGGAAAACACCAGTTACCGACGTAACTCTCAAAAACACGTGATCTCCCTCTTGAAACTCAAGTGCTTTCCTCCTCTTGTCATGGTAACTCCTTTGACGACTCTGCGAAACTTTCATCTTTTCTTGGATCCTCTTAATCTTTTCAGTCGTCTGGTGAACAATCTTAGGTCCGAGCATAACACTCTTGCCTGACTCATACCAACACAAAGGAATCCTATCTCTCCTACCATACAATGCATCATACGGTGGCATTCAAATACTAGAATGATAACTGTTGTTGTAGGTAAAATCAATCAACGGAATATGACTATCACACGATCTACCTTGATCCAACGCACAAGCTCTCAGCAAATCCTCTAAAGACTAGATAATTCTTTCTGTCTGTTCATCCATCTGCGGATGATAGGCAGAACTCAATCTCAATATGGTACCTAAAGCGTCTTGCAAACTCTTCCATAATCTCGATGTAAATCTCGGATCTCCATCTGACACAATACTCGACGATATTCCTTGCAACTTCACAATTTCCTCAATATACATCTCAGCTAGCTTCATCATAGAACGATTAATCCTCATTGGTAAGAAATGAGCTAATTTAGTCAATCTATCCACAATCACCCAATTTGAATCATTCCCCCTCACAGTCTTCGGCAAACTCGATATAAAACCCATGGAAATACTATCCCATTTCCACTCTGGAATATTCAACGGTTGCATCAGACCCAATAACCTTTGATGTTTAATCTTCGACTTCTGACAAGTCTAACCAGCATACACAAACTGGGTCACTTATTTCTATATCTCCTACCATACAATGCCAAATATTGTGCCATTCCAATACTAGAATGATAACTGTTTTTGTAGGTAAACTGAATCAACGGCAAATGACTATCCCACGATCCACCTTGATCCAATATACAAACTCTCAGTAAATCCTCTAAAGACTGGATAGTTCTCTCTGTCTGTCCATTCGTCTGCGAATGATAGGCAGAACTCAATCTCAACATGGTACCCAAAGCGTCTTGCAAACTCTTCAAGAATCTCAATTTAAATCTTTGATCTCCATATGATACAATACTCAACGCTATCCCATGCAACTTCACAATTTCCTCAATATATATCTCAGCTAACTTCAATATAGAACAATTCATCCTCATTGGTAAGAAATGAGTTGATTTAGTCAATATATCCATAATAACCCAATTAGAATCATACCCCCTCAAAGTCTTCGGCAAACCCGACACAAAATACATTGAAATACTATCCCATTTCAACTCTGGAAGATTCAAAGGTTGCATCAGACCCAACGGTATTTGATTTTCAATCTTCGACTTCTGACAAGTCTAACCAGCATACACAAACTCAACCACTTCTTTCTTCATCCCTGTCCACCAAATTAATTTCCTCAAATCCTGGTACCTCTTTGTAGCACCGGGATGGATACTCAATCTACTTCGATGTCCTTCCACAAGAATACGCTTTTTAAACTCAACAATACCTGGAACACAAACTCTATCACGACATCTCATGATACCATTTTCATTAATACGAAAATCAGCTCTTGGATTTTGATTCATCAAATTCAACCGATCTACCAACTTAAATCAGATTTCTGAACTTCTCGAATCTCATCAAGAATAACACTAGTAAGCTTCAACATACTAAGATTAACTCCATAAGAGGTCTCTTCACAAACCAAACTCGTATCACGAAATTGCTCAATCAGTTCTAACTCTTTTACCATCTTCATCGGTATATGCGAAGATTTCCTACTTAATGCATCAGCTACCAAGTTTGCTTTATCCGAATGGTAATTCAAACCAAAACCATAATCCTTCAGAAGTCCCAATCATCTCTTTTGCCTCACATTTAATTCTTTTTGATCAAAGAAATACTTCAAACTCTTATGATCACTAAACATCTCAAATCTCGAACCAAACAAATAATGCCTCCAAAGCTTCGACACAAACACAACAACAACCAACTCTAAATCTTACGTTAGATAATTCCTCTCATGCACTTTAATTTGCCTTAAAGAAAAAGCTAAAAATTGCTGATATTGCATTAATAAACCTCCCCATCCCATCAACTAAGCATCATAATATACAACAATGGTTCTTCCGGATTCGGAAAAATTAAAACATGAGCTGTTGTCAGCCTTCTCAAAAGCTCTTGAAACTTTCTTCACACTTTGCATCCAAAAAAAAGCTTGAACCTTCCTAGTCCACTGCGTCAATGGCAAAGATATCTTGGAAAAATCCTTTAATGAATTTTCGATAATAATCTGCAACCCAAGAAAATCTCAAAAACAGGTTTTGGAGCTTCCCATTGTGATTTACCCTTCGACATATCAACCGCAATAACTCTACTCGAGATCACATGACCAAGGAAACTCACTTCCTTCAACCAAAACTCACACTTTGACAGTTTTGCATACAACTGCTTCTCTTTCAATGTTGATAACACAATTTTCAGATGCTCAACATGATCCTCTTTACTCTTCGAATATATCAAAATATCATCAATGAACACAACCACAAAATTGTCCAAATAAGGATGGAAAATCTTGTTCATATACTCCATAAATAAACATGGTGCATTAGTCACACCAAATGACATCACAAAATACTTATAATGTTCATAACATGTTTTAAAAGTAGTCTTTTGAATATCTTCAGCCTTCACACGAATCTGATGATACTCAGATCTGAAATCTATCTTATTGAACACTCTTGCAACAACCAACTGATCCATCAAGTCATCAATCCTTGGAAATGGACACTTATTCTTGATAGTCACCTTGTTCAATTGTCTATAATCCATACAAAGCCTCACAGAACCGTCTTTCTTCTTAACTAACAAAATTTGTGCATCCTACGGTGACACACTCGGACAAAAGAACCTCACCTCAAGCAGATCTTCAAGTTGATTCTTCAACTTCTTTGATTCCTGTGTGGACATACGATATGGAGCCATCGCTACCAAACTAGTTCCAGGAACTAGGTCGATCGTAAACTCCACTTCACGTTCCGGTGGTAAATCACTTATCTCCTCAGGAAAAACTTCTGATAATCACAAATAATTGGCACACCACCAACTTCCCCAATTTATTAACACTCAAAGTTTCCATCAAAATAAACATCTCAACACCATCCTGCACCGACTCACCAAAACAATTTGTAAGCACTTAGCTTAACTCAAAACAATTTACTGCACACGCCATCTAAGCTTGCAAGACACTACTATCCCATCCAACATGACTCCCTCTATTATCAACAAGAGATTAAGCATGATTAGTTCCTCAATTTGTTAATAGACGGCCGAAAATCATGATGGGACATAAACCATATTTACCAAACTATAAGAGCGTTCATCAACACACTGAACCACCACTCCACACTTGAAGCATCCTAGAGAAGCACAAGCTTCTCCCCCACTTGTTTCATTCCCATTTCTGCAGACAAAGGTTAGAAAACAAACATGTACCGACAGTGTTTTAACACACATGTCGCATACTAGGGAACAAATAACATTAGACAACTTGGCCGGACGAACCGACCTGCTCTGATACCACTAATGTAACACCCTTTTCTACCCCAAAAATATAATGGAAAGTCATTCACATTTCTCTGAGTAATATTTTAAACATAATAAAAATCACCTCAAAGGGCGTATATTTCTCAATAATTCAAATCAAAGTCAATGCTCCGTAAACAACAGGTTTTCCCAAAATTACTCAAAAAATGCTCAAATGGTGGCGGAACTCAAAAAGGAAAATCCAAAGTTTTCCTTGCACAACAACACAATCAAAATAGCAAAAATCAATAAAACATGGTTTAACTCAAAGACCCCAATCCGATGTTACACTATCAGAACAAGACCCTCTAAGCCAACTGAAATGTCAAAAACTCTAAAAAGTCCTCGACAACATCCACGGCTAAACCTGGTCATCTGCATGTTTCCCACGTGGAGGTAACATTCAAATAGATAGGGTGAGTAAAATTATTCATAATAATCAATATAGGAATCAATATATAAAATAGCTTCATATTCGTATTCAACATCATCATAATCATCAAGGAAACATCAAAAAGCTATAACATCATAAATTACACCAAATTGTCACATAAATGCAAATGAAATAGGACTCATGCATGTGGTACCAATTCATCAAAGTTCAATGGATACTGGACCGTCAAACCTCCATAAATCCCCATCAATAGGATTGATTCTACACAAGAACCGGAGCACAACAAAATACTTCACATCCGCACAATGGGACTGAAGCCACAAGAATCAAACACTAGGCCGAAGTCCGGAATGAATATGAATGCATGATGCACACGTCAATATCATCCTTATAATAAACTCATTAGGTGCATCATCATTAATCAAAATCATCATAATAAGCATGTCATCATATAATCATCAAAAACTCATGGAATCAACATCATAACTCATCATCATTACTCATAGGAATCATCATACAATGATGTATTAATCACATATGAATCACAGTCATACTCAAGGTAATTAATCTAGAAAATCACAACATTAAAGCATCAAGACATCACTGTAGAAGAACACAATTCGCAAAACTCTGCTACGTTCGTTGGGCAGTTCACCGTGCGAGTCTGGAGCGAGTGTTCGCGGTGCGAACTCGCGATTACAGCAAAACGCTGTAACGCACCAGTAGCAAAACCAGCCCAAAATTTCATACGATTTCCTTCCCCAATGCCCCAAAAACATTCCTCAATCATTCCTAAGGTATTACGGTGATAAAGGCACAAAATCTACGACTTATTAGGCCAATCTCGTATCATATTTACGCCTCCAATTCCCATAAAATCTTTACAATTTTCCCACATTCATTAGAGTTCACATAATCACTTACTCTATACGGTTAAAACCTCAACAACAGATTTTGGCCACGAAGGTCTAATTTCCCTTACTCCCAAATCAACCTCAAACTTATCAGACCATCTGTTCAAATCCCTCAAACTCATTTAACTCACCAGAAAGGCAACAACAATTCAATACTCAAAATCCCTAAACCCTTAAATCGACTTTAAATACATTGAATCACATATTAAAAACAATGAAGGAAATACTCCCCATACTTAAACAACCTCAAAAACAGATTTGATCACGAAGGCCTAATTTTATCAAACTCAAAAATCTCATAAATCCTTAAATCAGCTTTAAATACATTGAATCATATATTGAAAACAATGAAGGTAATACTCCCCATACCTTAATTGTCGACTCTAAGCCTTTCTCCATGATTCTTGGAAACCTCGCAAATCTGGCCTCTATTTCTTCCCTTTTCACGGTCTAACAAGAATGAATCATAATTCCCTCAAAATTCTTTTTTGTTAAACCTAACTTTGAGTCTTTAAAATGAACTTTCCAATTTCACCCTCACTAACTCCTCCTCAAATGTTCACTTTGCCATTAAATTAACTTATATTTATTTAAATTAATAATAATACTAAATATATTCTTATTATATACTATTATTTAAATAAATAACTCAAAACTCTATAATTCTTAATATTCACACCAACCACAAAAAATCACAAAAAAATACAAATATTCATATTTAAATAAATTAAATAAATATTTCAAAAATTTGAAGTGTTATACATCCAAATCCAAACGTCTTTAGTATACCTACAATTATTCGATAACATGTTTATTAGAGGCATGTTGAGTACATAAACTATGTACGTCTTTAGTATACCTACAATTATTCGATAACATGTTTATTAGAGGCATGTTGAGTACATAAACTATGTGTTTATTGTATATGATTGAGGTGATTGTATCCTAAATGATTGAGAGAGTTAATATTATAATATTTGACATCTCTATCTAATTTCTATTCATGAAGGAGATCCATGTTGGTGTCAAGTCTTAGTCTTGACAAGTAGAAAGGGTAGAAGAAGATGATGGTATCAATGTTGGTGCCTACTTGCAAGCGAATCTAAGACTTGACATCTAGGTTACAATTTGGTGGAACTGTAGAAGTGGATATTGTAATTCACGATGTTCTATAAAAGATTCTAAGAAAGGTTAAGAATGTATTACATCACAACAGATTTAGGAAAAAATAGACTAGTACGCACTCTACATAGTATAATGCAAATTTATATTACGAATTTCATTTAAGATTGTTTCAAAATTTTAATAGTATAAATATTCTAATTTCAATAAATTAATTATTTTAAGTTCAATATTTTTTTGCTTGATTTCGTTTTTGTCGTATTAGATTTCAGTTTTACATTTTAAATTTTTTTATTAATGATAAATCAATTATACTTTTTCTTTTCATCTTATTTTGCTGATTTTTAATGTAACACATATTCAAAATTTTCAAAATTAAATAGAACAAATTTTCGGATTCACTATCAAATTTTATTATCTAATAAAATACAGAAGTGAAACAAATTATAATACAATAATCATATTTTCTCTTATCGTGACCCACAAACTTAACCTAACAATTCTGTTCAACAAAATATGTAAAGTGTGTGGTACTTGCAAAACGGTTTTTGGTTTTTCTCTCATGAGTAACAGCAAACACTAAATAGGTATCTAATGCAAAAATAAACCAAAAGGATTTTGTCTATAAATAGGAATAGAAAACAGCCTCTCATATCTCACTATCACCTATTTCCTTATCTCTGTCCCACACATTCTCTTTAATTTTCTTGTTTTGCTTCATATAAAGTTGGATTGATCATCTATTTAAATTCATCTTTCAAATAATTTATATAATTAAATTATTATGTTAAAAATTAATTAGTCTTTGCAAAAAATTAATTAGTAAATTGAATTCCTCCATTTAAAACAAATTCAATAAATCGTTTTTATTGTTTACTTTTAATATATTGAATTATTTTAATAATATAAAAAAAATCATCTATCCAATTGTAAAAGATAAAAAAATATAACATACATATCATTTTATTTAATTTTTTTGTAAAAGCTTTATTTTAAAATGATTAAACAATTAAAACAAATAAATAAAAAATGCATTTAATCTCATTAGAATTAAAATTTATTCAATTTATGCATTAACATCTTTTAAATAAATAAATATTTAACTCATCCATTTGATTAGTTTAAAATACTTTAAAATTTTCAAAAAATATTTTTACTAAAACTAATATTGCTTAACATAGTCAATTTTGCTTAAATTAGTTAATGTTTCACTTTATCTTTAAATGCAATGGTGTAAATTTATTTTATTATACTCTTAACCTTCTTTTCATCAAGACAGTTATCCTAATATTTTAAACATCTCAAAAATAATTATAAAATAAAACTCAATCCAACTTTCATCATGCTACCTAATCATTAGATCTACAAAACTTTAAGCCAACCTTGAGAATAACATTATCAATTATCAACTTATTAATGTTTCTAATGAACTCATTATTAATTTTTCATAAATTTTCTTTATGACATTTTAAAAACAATGTAAGTCTATTATAATATTTAAATTATATTTATGATCACAATATTAAATAAATAAAATTAAAAAGAGAAGTAAATTCTTCACTAATTATGATAAATTTTGTATGGGAAATTTTTTATAAACTTGTAGTTTAAAATAAATAAATAAATAAGTATTATAAAAATAGTTATTTTTTTATTAAAACTAACTTGACATCTATATTTAAATTTTAAATATTATTCGATAAAAAATATAAATATTAATCCAATTACAATTGTTTTTATAAATATTATTATTTTTAAAGTAAAAATAGAGATATAATATTAAATGATAAATCACATTTTTAATCATCTATTTTAATATTTTCATTGAATAAGTCTTTATTTTATTTTTAAATAGTTTTAGTCCTCTTTCTATTTTTTATTCAAAAATAGTTTAATAAATCGCTGAAGTGTGATTTGTTTAAAATAATTGGCATAATTAAAATAACATGGACCGTCCATTGTTTTCTTCTTTTATATTTAATTTTAATTTAAAATTATTTTTAGAAAATAAATAATTAATAATATTAAATATTTAAATTAAAATTATTCAAAATTCTATTTTTTTTTTCTCCAAAAAGTTCTGACAAATTCAAGTGCTATGCATGTCGGTAGCATAAAACAAGTGAGCTCTTTTTATCATTTTATCAACAAATAATGAAATTGTTATCTCAAATATATTACCAATTATTTTTGTTATTTTTTCTTTTTAATTATTAGATTTTATCTCATTTTCTCAGTCTCTTTTTTCAAGTTCCTTCTTTCACCTCCTTATTATTTCAAAGTAATTTTAATTTTCCTATTCTATCTATCTCTCATTTATAAAACTAATTTTAATTTTAATTTAATATTATTTTAAAAAAATCAAAAATCAAAAATCTAAAACCAATGTCACTGACAAACAACCAAGCAAATTGCAAAATCACACATGAACAACTAAACCAAGAATTAAAACCATAAAATCCCCAATCAAAAATGGCAGAGTTGCAGTCGAGAGAAAAGCATACAAAATTTCTCTTTTAAAATTTCTCTTTCAAATAATGAAGAATGAGAATTTGTTAGAAAAAAAATATAAAAAACGAAAACTAAAAAATTCAAAATTCCCATTTTAATTTTGTATCCTAGATAGACAAGTGAGGTAGCTATTGAAAGTTAATATTAAATGTCGGTTAACATTTTTATTGATTATAGAGTACTATTTTGTATAGGTAACTGAATTTTATTTTGTAATTTTATTTTGTATTGTCTATTTGGTTGGTCTGAATTTAATAAATTTAGTGGATAATTCTTTTTTGGTTTTATTTTAATATGTTTAATGATTTGAATATTTATTAATTTGGTTGGAGCTGTATTCTTTGTTCTATTAATTTTTTGTGTAATTTTTTGAATTAGAGTTTAGTGGTTTCTTATGTCGTATTCAAAAGCTATGCTTAAATATCTCGGTCATATAAATAAAATGCTAACTTATAATTGTCATATTACAAAATCTTTATTGTAAAAGTTTATTTAAAATTTTTGAAATAAATTATTAGAATCTTACATTTTCTTTTAAAATATAAAGTTTTTTTTAATATAAAGTCTTCTAAAATCACATTTCAATGCACCCTTTTGTTTTATGAGGTTAATTGAAGCCCGGCAATTACAATTGCATGGAGATTTATAAAATGCATGGAGATTTATAAAATGTAAGATTATGAAGAAGGGTTACTTCTATAACATTTATTTGATTACTTCTACTCAATTCAATTCTTTATGGTAGTTATTGATTACAATAATGTAAGTTTTTCAACTAGTAGATTTTTGTGTAATTTCTTTGAAACGGATACTCTCATGTTGCATTTTCATGACAACCGTATGTGGTACTGTAGTGCCTACTTTTTTATATGATAAATGAATGTTGTTCTATCGGATTTTGTGAATATTTATATAAAAAGAGACACACAAAATTCTGTTTGTTTTAGATTTTGATAGAAATGATGTTTAGAGAATTGATTTTAAGAAGTTGAGTTTGAAAATTTTAGAAGAAAACACTCCTATAATTAACACAAATGTTTCCTTCAAAATTTTCTAATTTAATGGAACATCTTCCTATTCATAAAGTAAGAGTTGGTGGTTTTGTTCAATATAGATGGATGTATTCATTTGAAAGGTTAATTATCCAACATTATAAGATTTTTTTGTTAACTTCGTTGTTCTATTTGGATTGAATGCATTTGGTAAAACAACACATAAACAAGATGTATTTTAGATAACATGTGGATTAAGATACTCCAACATGTGTTCCAACATAAGAATTTGTTGCCAAAAAAAGATGTTGGCTTAAGTGCTTGAAAGAACTAGTTAAGCAAAGTGTTGTTTAGCTAAAGTGCTTGACAATATCAAATAAGCAATAAGCTTAATATTTGGGTCATGATTATCTTATGATGTCCTTCAGAAGTGTTGTGGTACTGATTTCTTCAGATGATCATTCCGAGTTTTGCTTTTGGAAAGAAGTTTGTGTTGATAATAAAAAATCAACTGGAAAAGATTTCGATTTGTTTTTAGTCAAAGAAGATTTGATTGCATGTACCTTCAAGGAAGGTTTTATCCAAGAACTACTCGTCAAAGAAGATTTAAATGAAGAGTCATTTCGGATTCTCTGGTGTATAATTTAGTTTTATTAAGTTATAAACCTTGTTCCAAGACACTAAGTCTACGAGCTTGTGAACAAAGTGTTTCTTGTATTTCATGCTAAAGATTGTTTAATGTTTAATCTTTGTGTACACCTCTAAGTTTCAGTAACTTAGCATATAAGGTTTGTGTTAGTTGAGTTGTAACATTCAATATTGTTTATTGTGTTGTAAACACCAATCACGATTGAGTAATTGAGAAAAAAGTGAGTATGTTTTCATATATAGGGGAGTCCTTAAATAGAAGTACACTAAGATTAGGAAGGGGCTTTGAACAACACAGGGTTTGTTTTTTTTTTGTAAGACTATGGGTACTAATTCAAAGTAGTGGATTTCCTTTCTTGGCTAGAGGGTCTATCAGACGTAGGTGTGGTTTCACTTGACTGGGTTACCAATCTCTTGTGTTCTTTATTTCTTTTCTGCTTCATCATCTTGTAATAGTTAATGTCATATCTTGCGTGCAAAACATTTTTTATTTGTTTTTGGTTTATAATGTCCCAGACATTTGGTATGATATATGTCCCCAGAAGTTGTAATATATTATAAACTAATAGTTCTTGTTGTCCCAGGAATCTACTCCAACATTTGTCCCCTTTGGAACATAATTGTCAAATTTTCTTATTTCTCTTAATTTATCTAAGTATAATCTTGATGTGGTTAATAGGTTCATCCGAACTTTAAAACAAAATGTAAAAAATTAGGATCTTGTAGAAAAGTCAATTTGTTAATTTTTTATATCATAGGAGATGTCCACATTTGCTTCCTATTATTATCAACTTGATATTCCATCAAGAAGAACAAAAGTGCCACATAATGATGATGGAAGAGAGGATTTTTTAACGAATCCTCCATTTTCAATCTTTAGTTATCCAAGATATCCTTTTGGAAAATGTACCACTTCTACCTTGGATGATAGGGAAATGAAAGTTGTCCACTTGTATATTCTTTTAAATTGTTTATTTTGAAAAATGTACAACTTCTACCTTGGATGATAGGGAAATGGTACCTTACCTGAAATAAGTATTTCCAAGTTGAAACTTTCAAATATGTATTGTTTATAAATTTAAGTTTAACTGGTATCGTGTTTGTGTAGGATGTACCCAGATTTGTTACGAGACTTATACCATGACTTGAAGGAACCCATTTTGGATAAACAAGTTTCCACATCATTTCCAACATGGTTTAAAATATATGTACATAAATTTTTTAAGTTTAAAATTATATTACCCAATTCGTTGGGTTGAATTTACAATATTTTGTCTAATGTAGGTTCCTAAGGCCTTATTAGAGATGTTGTCATTTGGTTTAGTTATTTTATTAATAGCTATACGTTTTTGTTAAATCTAGAAATGAAGGGATGAGTACAACCAATAAAAATGTTTGTGTTTGGGGAGGACAATTGGATCCATTGGAAAATGATTACTATGGAGTTTTGATTGACATTGTCGAATTAGAGTATACCGGTCACCTAGCAAAGAAGGTGGTTTTATTTCAATGTGATTGGGTTGATTCTAGTTCGCAAGGGACAAAGACTGATAACTATGACAATGTTGAAATAAAAACATCTAGGAGATATCAAAATATGATCCTTTTATATTAGCCCAACAAACAGACCATGTGCCGCATCTCAAAAAATACAATCCTTTGTGAAGTGCTCGTGCGCTCACAGAAAATGATCCGAACATAATGGCCAACAAAATTTATTTATTCCAAAGAAGAAAGGGGAAAATATCAATAAAAATCTTAAAAGAAAAAGAAAATGGTCATCACAACCAAATTCAGGTTTGGAGCCGATTACGCAAGGGGAAGGTATTAGCACCTCTCACGTCCGTTTTACTCAAAGGGAATCTTTTAGTTAAATTTGCGAGTGAGTGTTGTCTATCATTATTTGTTTTCTTCGAATGATCAAAAAATGTGAAACTAAAAAAAAGAGGGTCGCAAAAAATTTTTTATTAGGGTGCTTGACAAGATTGCGAATCTTGCTCTTACGTATCCTCAGGTACGGTGAAGAACTCAAAGCTTTGTAGTTTAGGGTGAAGGGTATGGTTTGTTGGTTTGTTTTATCGAACAAGTGTTTAGGTTGCATTTTAATGGTTAAACATTGGATTGTGTGCTCGCGGAGGAGGCTTAAATGCTAGTTTGTATTCGCATTAAAATAGACTAAATAATATTCTTTTATAAAAAAATTTTGATCGCTCGAGAGCGAGAAATTAAGTTTGATGTGTTAAATATTTTGTTGGATGACGGTCGCCCGTATAGTCGAGTAAGACAACTCGTATCCAAACAATCGAGGAGAGGAATCAAAGGCTCTATACCATCTCCTTTTTCATCCTTAATTGTAAAAATATTTATATATTGTTAATATATTTTGAATGGACGGTGAATACTCGAATAGTCAAATAAGGCAACTAGACCACCTCCTTTTTTACCCAAGTTATTTTGAAAATGAGTTTGATTAGGTTTTATTAAGAAAGAGATTTGAAGTAAATCAGATTAAAATTTTTTAATGGATAAAGATTGCTCGAATGATCGAGGAAGGCAACTCGTTTTCAAACAATCAAGGAGAGGAATAAAAGTCTCTAGACCACCCCCTATTTTTATCCTTAATTAAATAATGTTTAAGTATGATTAAGTGTTTTAATTTGAATTAGAGAAAAGCACTCAATGTTGATCGAGGTTTTAATTTGCATCGAGGTGAAATGCATAAACGAATGAGAAAAAAATCACGTGGCGTTGGACCAAGATTTTGAAAATGCCGCTTGGCGTTGGACCAATTTTTTTTGAATTTTTAGTAAAAAAACATTATTTTAATATCAATATTATCAATTATTCATCATTTGATTAATTAATTATCTGTTTAAACAAATATAATCAAGATGATAGTGAAAATAATTTGAATGAGCAAGGTTAAAAAAAGAGTGCATGAAGATGATATTCAAACAGAAGAGGAGTTTAATTAATTAAGATATATTTAAATTATCTATTTAAGTTTATTAACTTTAATTACTTTGATTAACTAATGAAAGATGAATTTCATTATTTTAAATTCAAATCATTTTAAAATTAACTGCCGACCATTTTCACAAATCTTTTTCAAGCTAATACGAATCAAACCTCGATCAAACATCAAATGACTTTTCTTATATCAAACATAATATTAAATTATTTTTATTAATAAACATGAAAGAATAAGACTATTGGAATCTAACATTCCGTTAGAACCCTTGAATGATTGGTCCCAAAGGACGTGTTTTGGGTTAACCGTTTCGTTCTTAAAACATTTAATTAACTTGGACCAAAAAAGGGTCGTTGGAATCTATCATCCCGACGTAACCCTTTGAACAATTGATTCTAAGACACATGTCTTATTCTTATCGAGCGTTCGTTGTTCATCAAACAATTTTCTTAAAAACCTTGAATGAAAAAGAACCGTTGGAATCTGACTTTCTGGTGAAACTCCAAATGATTGATCCCGAGGCTTAAGTCCCGTTCTCATCAAGCGTTCGACATTCACTTATAAAATACATCAAACACATTCAATTACTTTCTTGTTACCGTGTGTTTGATCTCAAAAATCTTTTTATATACGAAAGATATTTTGTCTTAAGATGATGACAAACAATGTTTCATCCACAATCGTTGAGTTAAGATAACTGACATTTTCCCGTGAATGTTGATTTATAAATCTACACAATATGATGCAAACACTCGTTCCTCACCTGTTTTGTGTAAAAAAATATTTTCCTTCAATTAATACAAGATAGCTTTTGCTAAAATCGACCAACAAACAAACATTTCTACCCAGAACTACGTAAGTCCTTAGTTCTCTATTGCACTCAGAGATACGTAGGAGTGAGATTCAAAGTCTCGTCGGGAACCCTAATAAAAAAATTCTTTTTTAGTCCATTAATAAAAATCCAAAAACATTTGTCTGTTATTTTTTTCTCTCTCAAATAAGTGGAAGATTTCAAACTAATATAACACTAACATTCATTTGACACTAACTAAACGATTCCCATTGAGTATAACAAAAGTGGGGGGTGTTAATACCCTTCCCTTGCGTAACCGACTCCCAAATCTTGATTTGGTTGTGATGACCAATATCATTGTCATTCCTTTAGGAGTTTTATCAATATTTTCCCTTTCCCTCTTTGAGAATAAATAAACTTCGGTGGCGACTCTATTCAGTCCATCCCGCAAGGTACAATAGATGATGACTCTGCTAGGGATCACTTCACTTCTAAGCAAGTCCACCCTAGTTTAGTTAAGCTTTTTGTTTATTTGTTAGCTTTATTTGTTTCCTCTTCTTTGTTTATATGTGTCCTTTATTTTTGCTTTATCGCATTTTAATATCTGTATATATTTATGTGTGGGCTTTAGGATATGTTACATGAGTAAAGCTTTACACCTGAGCTTGGAAAAAGAAGAGAGGACACATTGTTTAGAATTGGAAGTTGTGTAGTGTTAGTCCCCATGGGTCACTCCTTGTGTGCCAAGCATGAATACTCCCCCTAGAGTAGACCTTTTTGTAGATCTCGTTATAAGACAACTAGCATGTCGCATGATACTGATTCATGAAGGATCTATGACTCTAGGACCCCATTTTAGAACCAATTTATACTTTGGTGGTCACATAATGTTAGCCTCCAAGAGCATCTCTTTGTTGCACCTAACATGAAAACTCCGCTTAGAAGAGACTTTTTTGTCACTATTTTCATAAAGCGGCTAGCCTGTTGTATGACGTTGATACGATTAAGGTCCGTGACTCTAGGAACCTTATCCATCGACCATAGAAAATATCCTATGAGTGGTTTATTGGTAGAAAGCCTAGAACTATCTGATATAGGGAAACCTCCCTAATAGGGTGTTCTGAGTTACTCATGTTATCCTGGACACTAACTATACCTGCATTGCATTTTCTTTGCATACAAATGCAAAAAATCATGCATTCGTATCTTATTAACATGCATGCATATCATTCCAAAAAAAAACTCATTCATCCTTTGTCCATAACTCGCAGCTAATTTCCTGAAATCCTATCGAACTTGAAGCACTTCTTGGAATATCATGGACCCTGGAGATCAAAATCAGACTGTTTCAAGAGAAGATGTTGATTGATTAAAAATCAGTTGAACCAACTCATGGAGGCTATGGTAGCTTTGGCAAAGAAAGAGTACAATATTCAACAGACTGTTGTCAATAAAAATGTCATTCTAGCTCAAGTACATGACCTTGCTCAACCTCAGCCTGTATGGATCCTAGTTGAAGCCCCTTCTATTCAAGCTCATCCCATTGTCCGAGATGGACATTCCTCACCTCGTGATGCTATTGAGTATCATAGTTTTTTTCATTCTTAGAGCTAAATTCCCAAGGGGAAATCCCGGTGAGAAAGACCAAGAGACCAAAGGTTATTTAGAATGCTGAAAAGTATCGCGTCCTAGATGAAAGACTTAAAGCTATAGAGGGGCATGATGCTTTTGATATAGATTCTTTAAATATGTGTTTAATGTCTATCCTGGTTATACCCACGAAGTTTAAAGTACCCGATATTCAGAAATACAAAGGGGATAGTTGCCCAAAGAACTATTTGGTGATGTTCTTCCGAAAAATAACCTCATATGCTCTCGATGATAAGCTAATAATTCATTGTTTTCAAGACAGTTTGAGTGGGGTATCGTTGAGTTGGTACATGGAATTAGAAAAAAAAAATCATATGCAAACATGGTCGGACCTAGCTAATGCTTTTTTGAAGCAGTAGCAATAAAATTTGGATGTCGCTCTTAGTCACTTATAAATGAAAGACCTATATCAAGAAAGCAATGAGTCTTTCAAAGGATACGCCCAAAGATGAAGAAAGTTTTCTACTCTATTCAATCGCTACTCTCAGAGAAATAATTTATGGATATGTTTATGGATACCCTACAGGGCTCATACTTCGAAAGGATGGTAGGCAGTGCGTCAGCAAGTTTCTCTGACTTGGTGAAAGTTGGAGAACGCATCAAGAACGACCTCAAAAGCGGAAGACTCCAAGGTGTCTTGAGTATACATGTTATTGAGAGTGAATCCCTTAGTGATTCCCAAGAGGAAGAGGAGGATGAAACTAATTCAACCTCAGAAACTCACCAGGCTCCAGGAACTCTGTCTTTGGTGCCCTATTACCAACATCCATATGCGGCGACTGTTTAACGCCAATAACCATTACCTCCCAATCTTCAGTACCAGCAATTGTGGAAAGGTCCACTAAATCAACCAGTTCAGATTTTGTGTCAGCATCAATGCTAGAATCGTCAGGCTCGAAATCTAAAACAATAAACATTGGCGTCAGAATCAACATAGATCTCCAAACCGGCAGGAAAGAGAGACTCACTAGGTCAACCCAATCCTAATAACGTATAGTCAATTATGGTGTCAGTTGGTCCAAAGCTCATTGATAGCTCATAGAAAGACTAGATCCATGAAGTTTCCATTCCCTCCTTGGTACAACCCGAATGTCCAGTTTGAATATCATGATGGAGTAGTGGGCCACTCAATCGAATAGTGTAAGGTCTTCCAAGAAGAAGTGCAAGACCAGATTGAAAAAGGGAAGCTGGATTTTGATGACCCTAATGTGGTGGACAATCCCTTGCCGTAATGAGCACGAAGAGTTCAGAAGGGACTTCCCAAAGCCAGCAAGTCAAGCAGAAAAGGTCGTCCTCAACACTGGCAATCGTTTTGATGTTTCTGTTTTTCATTTGTATTTTCTTTGCATGTTAAACATTGTTTTATTTTAAGCATTGTTATTTTCTTTCAATGGTAATATTAATGAGGTGATCATGCACTTTATGATTCAACTATGTCGTATTCACTCATTTTCAGTTTATATCAAAAACAAAAAAATATTTCTCCCATCCATTTTCTTTTTCAAATTGTTGTTTTAGCAAAGATTGGAAGGAGGATGATGAAAAACGAAATACCCATAATTGATGTTGGTATGCTTTCAATTAAATCTTTTCTGATGACGTAAGACATTGTTTCAAATCCCCAAACACCGAAGAGATAAGAAGTTACTCCATAGTCAAGCACTTTGGGCCTAGAAGTTGGTATGCCTTTCGAATTTAAAAACCTTTAATCTTAACCAAGGGAAGGGTAGTTGTGTTCATATAGTTTGACTATGAAATCAATCTTTAAGAGAATTAGTCCATCTACACCCACTCCAAAGAGGTTTAGCCACATGCTTTTATTTGCACAGATCATGAACTGTCGAAGAAGTTGTGAAAAGCCAAAATTTACACGTGTTGATCCTCATCCACCAATAACATGTCAGTCATGATCTTTCAATAAAATAAAATAAAAATCTCGCTAAGTTGAACACCATAAAAGACGACTTAGGCAAAATCAAAGCATTCTGGTGGACCGAAAGCTTCAAAGGAATGGTCCAGGAAAAATTAGGTATAACAAAAAAGAGGTCATTAAAAGCCTTAACAAAAACAAATTAAAGTGACTTTCATTTTAAGAAAAATTCATCTTGAATCTTCACCCTCATCTTACACCTTCAAACCCTCTTGGAAGTTGAATGTGTGTGTCAAATTAACTGAACTTAGAACAGGATATCATCAAGATGAATGGTTGGGTTAAAATTAATTTTTGAGTCTCATATCCTTTTGTTCAAAAACCTAGAACTAGACCACGTTAAAATCCTTAAGAAACCTGTTTGGGGCAGGGTTTAGTTTGAAAGCATACTAGAGCAAGGTTGCGTTAACCTGACTCCACGAATATCTTTGTTAAGCCTTTGTATTGATCACATCATCTTTCATCTTGTGAATGGCTAGATCCACTATGTGTTCTGATCGTTGACACGTTCGCTACATATCACCATCATTTCAATAATGATTGATTTTAAAATTGCATTTGCATTGCATTAAAATTACCATTTTTGAGTGAGCAATTTTATTTGTAAATCAGCACTTAACATCAAGGAATCCCAACAATGCAAGTCATCTGAGGAACTTGATCATGTGAAAGAGGTCCAATTAAGGGCAAATCACTGGGATAATCAGCCAATTTGAGTCGATCACCCCAAGAGATGTTTAGTCAAAAAATCCTTGCAAGACTCATACAGGGGAAATCCACCTAAAGAGCTCAGTGAATCCAACTCTCCAAAGATCATTGGATCACAAGTCTACCACACCAAGGTTCGGTTAGTCAACAACCACTGCAAGATTCAAACATTAGGGTAAACCACCTCAATGTTGTGGAAACTTGCTTCCAAACTCTTTTCAAGAAAAATCTTTTCAAAAACCTAACAGTCTGGGATAAGAGAGATACCGAAGGGCAAGTCCTCTCCAGATTTTCAAGCTGCTCAAGCAGAAATCTTGTAATGCATCAACAATCATTGAGTTTGAAATTACCTCCCATAAAAATTCATTTTCCCTCGACAAGAAACCATGTTGCAAAAGGAATTATTTCATCCATTTCCCACCACACAGGTACTTGGAAACTTAAAGTCATTGTACAAATTGTTGTCATGTAGTAATCATGTCGCTTTGCTCTAGTGTCATATCAGGCATATCATTGCATTCATCTGACATATTCCCATAGCATAAAGCCTTGAAAATCAAACATCTGCAATAAAAGACCAACTTTTCTTGGCACCTCTCAAAGTCTAATTTTTATGGGCACATATACATGCATTGATCAATCGCTACATTTCATACATCATTACATGTGTGGTATACCCACAAGTGTGGGGCACTATACTGAGTAACCATAACATTACATATCAAATCATATTCAATCATAATCATAACATGAACCATGTCTCATCCACATATGAAGACAATCATTTTTACTACAATCAACTACTTTATGCTTGTTAGCAGAATCTCGATAGAAGATTTCCAATTAAACCTCAGAGTAGGTTATTTTTTCATCGAATCTCGGTAGAAGATTCCTTGGCTTGATCTCGACAGAAGATTTCCCACTAAACCTAAGCAAAAAGGGTTTTCCCACAAAATCTTAGCAGTAGATTCCCTGGTTAATCTCGGCAGAAAATTTCCCAGTAGACCTCGGTAATAGGTATATCTCTCTCAAAGTGAATCTTGGTAGTATATTTCCTGGTTGATCTTAGTAGAATATTTCCCAGTAGACCTCAGAAGTAGGTTTTTTCTCAACAAAACCTCGATAGTAGGTATCTCCTAGTGAGTCTTGGCAGTAGACTTCCTAGTGAGTTTTATTTTGAATCTTCCCTAAGGAACCTCAGCAGTAGTCTTCCCCGGTGGAACTTCTTTAGAAGATTATTCTCGAAGAACATGGCAGCAGTCATAGTAGTTAATCACTTATCTCCCTAGTGATTTCACCTTGCATTTCCATTCTCTAATAAAAGGCATCTTACCAAGCCTCATTTCATGCTATTTCATGAATTTTAACATTTGCATATCATAATCATTTACATATCATGCATAGAAGCAAAATTCATAAATCATGCATAGCCAAAGTGTAATTCTCACTCATTTAGCATTGACCCCGATCCATTTGGTTGACCCTATATCCATTGACCTCAAAAGTCCAATTTTTATTTGGCACCCTTAAACCATAATTTAGTTTTCATTGGCATAAAGTCCAACTTTGTCTGGCACATTTAGAGATTATGCTCCATTTGTCCTAATGTTTCTTAGAAAGTTGCCAGCTTGACTCTTTCATTGAAAGGAATACCCCAAAAGATTGGATGATTTTCTCGTAAGAAAACTCAAATATTTTTGTGTGGATGATCTTCTCGTAAGAAGACTCCCGGTCATGTTGTTTGGATGGATTTATTTAGAAAACACCTACAAAGATTTATGTGGATGATTTTCTCGTAAGAAGACTCCCGTTTATTTTTGTCTTGGATAAATTTCTTGTTAGGAATCTCTAAAATCTTTGATTGGATGAATTTCTTGTAAGAAATCTCCAGAACTTTCAGATATATTCTAAAGTGTCTTCAGCTCATGTCTAAACCTGTTGATAAAACTCATTTGAATCTTCCCCAGTGTCTTTTGTCCAGCATAACTGTTATCCCAAACGAGTCTTCACCCACCTCACCGCCCTTTTCATTTTCCTGTGGATCACCATTACCATATTTCCATAATTTGCCACATGTCCGCCTATCATTCATCATAAAATATCATGCTAGGGTTCATATCATATCATATCCCCAACAAAAAAAAAAGTCTTTCATGCATTCATAACATAACATATCATCTCATTTCATCTTCATTTAGAGACAAAATTCGAGCCTTTTAATATTTAACTATCTCCTACCGCAATCATATGAAGAGTAACCTTCTTCACATTCTCTCGTCAAAGATACTTAAATTAATAAGGGAAACTGTCATACCCCAAATTTGTCCCTCATTTGATAAATTTATACATATATGATGACATTCACATCATCTGCATAACATAGCATACATTGCATCATATATAATGTCTAAAATGTCAACCAGAATAAATTTTCGGATCTACAGACAGACCAGAAAAATTAATTCTCAACTGTGCGTAAAATTAGCGGCCGAAAAATTTCAAAATCTAGCATGCAGAAATCATTTTTATTAATCTATTGTTCGCATAGTTTAACCTGACTTGCTCTATTTCCTCGACTACTTTTTTGGTCGCATTTTGATCAGTTTGAGCATTTTAATCGATCATTTTTTTATTTCAAAATTTGATCAAAACATATATGTTTCTGAGAAGTTTATTTTGTGTGGATTATTTTGGTGCATTCAGGTTAATATTTCGAGCAGTTTTACGCCCGACTTTTATTCATTTTAAGTACGTTTATTTTTATTTTTCGTTAATATGTTTGAAAATTATTTTTATACATTATATATATATATATATATATATATATATATATATATATATATATATATATATATATATATATATATATATATATATATATACATATACATATATATATATATATATATATATATATATACATATATATATATATATACATATATATATATATATATATATATATATATATATATATATATATATATATATATATATATATATATATATATATATATATATATATATGTTACTGACATTTAGAGACCCAATCAAAAAACCTATACACACGACGTCCCCATAGTCAGTTGTTCTCCTTCAATTTCAAAAAAGAAAGCATGGAGGCGGACAAATCCCGTGGTATCCACGAAGCCAGCTCTTAATTTCAGTTTTGGTTTTCATGGAATTTTACAATCTCACTTGAGTTTTGGTCTCAGCAGAACTACCACCCTTCATTCCTTCATCAACGTCCTTCTCACACAACAATGGTTGAATCTTTATCATTCTTCTTCAACACACATACTAGCTACACTCTTCTCATTAATTTGGAGCAACTACACACTTATCATTAATTTGTAGTAGACGTTACACATCTCTAATCTCTCACTCTCAGGATAAAAAAATTCAAAAAAAGAATATAAAAGGAAAACAAATTTTCCTTCTTGGGACCTCACTCCATCCGCTTGCGTTTTTTCATTGATCCCCGTTCTTCACTTCAACACGCATATCTCTCTAGATAATAAAACACATCCCACGCTTTTGTTTACATTCATCTGCATCTCACATTAGGTAATAACTCATAATCATACATTGCATTGGTCTTCTAAGACATGGGATTACAACAGTTCATTTTCTCGGGTTCAAGATAATTAGATAGGGGCATCTGTCATACCCCAAATTTGTCCTACCCTTTTTTAAATTATCAAACTTTATTTTCACTTTGCATCATTTGTACAACATAATATGCCTTTCATCACAAATAACGTCTAAAATGTCAGTTAGAATAAATTTTTAGATATATAGACAAATCGGTTGAATTGTTTCTCAAACTGTGCGTAAAATCAAAGTATAAAAAGTTTTAAAATCGAGCTTGTAGATGCCAATATTCTTGATCTATGTTTCGCATTAAAATTATCATTTACAAATCGACCAGTTTTACTTGCGAGTGAACATTCGACCTCGAGAAAGTTTCTGCAATGAAAGGATTGATCAAGCTAAGATGCAAACTCCTAAAGACTCCGTGGAGCAGGAGGGCAAGTCATTCCAAGATGCAACTGATCTAGGCATATAGATTAAGATTCAACAAATCTCTCGAAGACCAGTTAATCTGGGGCTATCAGGTCGAGATTCAACAAATCTCTCGGAGGTCAGATCGTCAATTAGGGAAAAATCATTTAAAGACTCTATTGAGCAAAAGGTGCAGTCAAACTAGGGCAGTCCACCCCAAAATCATAGAAGTTACTCCTTTCCAGAAGGAGATTAACCCAAGCACCTCTCAAGATTCAGAATGCTAGGGCAGTCCATCTCAAACCATCATGGTACAGAAGTCCCAGGTTTCCTTTCGAGGAAGATTCTTACAGAGATCCCGTAGGCTGGAGCAAGATTGGCGACATAGGAACATTTCCTCTCGATATCTCCAGAGCTACTCAAGCAAGTTCTGTTAACCTCCAAGTTCGAGACGAATGTCGGGAAGTCACGCTGAACACATTCCCTAACTTTCAACCATAAGCCTTGTAGCCAAGCAAAACACTTTCCAGCTTCAATCATACCTGACCTACCTTAAAGTCACTGGTCAAGCCTTCATAATCATTGCATTAATCATTGTCATGCATTGGTCACGTCGTTTCGCTGATACATATCATTCGTCTAGCATAGCATAGCATGAAACGTTGTAAAATCGAACAAGAACACCAAAGCCCAATCATACCTGGCACACCAAACCAAAGGTCCAATCCTTATTGGAAAACACCAAAGCCCATTTTATTAGCATCAAGAGAAATCTAAAGTCCAATCCATATTGGCGATCACCAGAAGCCCACTTTGCTGGCATTTTCATGAACTCAAAACCCAATCTGCATTGGTGCCTAGAAAAATCTCTCACCTTCCAAAGAAGACCAGTTAAAAAGTCAATATGTCTTTTCCAGCAAGTTTCAACCACGCTTTGTACATCCTTTTTCCCCAACAGCTTGAGCACACATCAATATTTTACATTGCATCCTCAAATGCGTAGCATTTCCATTTGAAATAAAGCATTACGCCATAAAAATTAAAACATGCATGCGGAGCATAATCCAGATTTGGTACCTTGTGAAAGCTAGAATCAACTATCAATCAAAACAGTGACATGTCCCTAGAGAATGCCAATCCCATTTCTCAGTAGATATTTTAGTCAACCTTCTTTTAGTCTTTTCTTTCGGGTCATAGATCATACGTCAATCTTACCCTCGTTTAGTCATCGTTCATCAACCCTTTGATAACGACATTCTAAAAACAAGTTTCCTTTCCGTCAAACCCCTTTGATGATGTCAGTTTTCATAAGTTTCCTTTCTGTTAAACTCCTTTGACGATGTGTCTCTTCAATGCAGTTTTCATTCCGTCAAACCCCTTTGGTGATGTAAGTTTTTGTTAGTTTTCTTTCCGTAAAAACAATATATCTCTTCGGTTCAGTTTTCATTTCGTCAAACCCCTATGATGATGTCAGCTTTTGTTAATTTTCTTTCTGTCAAACTCCTTTGACGATGTGTCTCTTCGGTGCAGTTTTCATTCTGTCAAACCCCTTTGGTGATATCAGTTTTTGTCAGTTTTCTTTCTATCAAACTCCTATGACGACGTGTCTCTTCAATTCAGTTTCCATTCCGTCAAACCCCTTTAATGATGTCAATTTTTGTCAGTTTTCTTTCTGTCAAACCCCTTTGACGATGTGTCTCTTCGGTGCAGTTTCCATTTTGTCAAACCCCTTTGATGATGTCAGTTTTTGTCTTTTTTCTAAAACCCTTTGATGATGTGTCTCTTCGGTGAAGTTTTCATTCCGTCAAACCCCTTTGATGATGTCAGTTTTCTCTTCCGTTAACCCTTTCGATGATGAGATTTCCACCTAGATTGTTTTTTTTTCGTTAACCCTTTCGTCGATGTCAATTTCTTTCTCATAAATCCCTTTGATGAGATTTCCACCTAGTTTTTTTTTCTCTTTCCGTCAATTCTTTGATGATGTGTCTCTTTGATGAGGTCTCCCTTCGGTAATTTTATCTTCCCGTCAATTCTTTGACGATGTGTCTCTTATGAAGTTTCTCTTCCCATCAATTCTTTGACGATCTGTCTCTTTGTGATGTCAATTTCTTCCTACCAATTCTTTGATGATGTGTCCTTTTGACGATGACATTTTTCTCTCCATCAACTCTTTGATGAATAGAACTGGTATTTTCACGTTTCGCAGCAGAGTCTTTTTCTCTTTGCTTTAGGTTGTAGGTCTGTTGATTCTATTTCCTTTCATCCATCATTCGACCGACAATCTCCTTTTTAAGTCCGCCTTTTGTCGACATTCTCTTTCAAATCCACCTTTGGTTGGTACCCTATTACCTTACTCTTTTTTCTTTTCCCCATAGAGTGCAAATTTCTAGGTTCTTTTGTATTCAATCCCCTTCTACCTAGAATGTCTGAAAGGTGTTACTCTTCATATCTTCAGGTTTAAGTCAGTCGAATAGGGGCGGCTATTACACCCTAAAATTTGCCCACCTTTTTTTCTAACTTTAACTAACTTTTATTTGCATTCATCTGCATCTCACATTAGGTCATAACTCATAATCATACATTGCATTGGTCTTCTAAGACATAGGATTGCAACAATTTATTTTCTCGGGTTCAAGACAATTAGATAGGGGCATCTGTCATACCCCAAATTTATCCTACCCTTTTTTAAATTACCAAACTTTATTTTCACTTTGCATCATTTGTACAACATATTATGCATTTCATCGCGAATAATGTAACACCCCGTTTCCCAAAATTAAAATAAAACAATTAAATCAAGCAATTATCAGAGTTCTTCCCAAAACGGAATGTCACTATCACCAAAAATTTCCACAAAACACTACTTTAAATAATTTTCAAAAAAATGCAGCGGAAAAAATTTGTCATATAAATATATACATAAACATCATCTACATCAATTCGACCATCCGCCCAAAATATACAAACATATACATATCCAAAAATTCAACAGAACATGATACGACACGGAGTCAAACAAAATCATCAGACAGATAAATAACTCCCCAAAGCCCCGTGTTACGCATCAGAGCATCCCTACGACTCGACTCGCCACAATCCAAGCTAGCTACGCACCTGGATTGTCTGTACTTCCGAAGAAGCACAGACCACAACAACAACAAGGGGTGAGAAATCACGATCAAAAATATAAGGGTAATGATGTACATGAATAAAAGGCAGATAACACATAAACATCATTCATCATACATCAATCTGGACCTACTGTCCCACACCAACACAACACACAAACAATGCAACATATGCAACTCGACACAATGATATGCGGTACCGCCTCAAACTCAGGATAGATCGCATACACTCCATCTGAGCAACGATCTATCCCTACCACGCTCCTCTTGAGCCCATATAATCAAACTCAGGATAGATCGCATACGCCCCATCTGAGCAACGATCTATCCCTACCACGCTCCTCCTGAGCCCATATAATCAATCTCAGGATAGATCGCATACACTCCATCCGAGCAACGATCTATCCCTACCAACGCTCCCCATTTGGAGCACGGGTGAATCACATATGCCCCATCTGAGCAATGATTCAAATCCCGTCCACGCTCCCCATTTGGAGCACGGGTGAATCACATACGCCTCATCTGAGCAATGATTCAAATCCCGCCCACATGTTATGCAGACACCAATGCACACAGCAAACACAAGCACACAATCCTACTGATCCATCATCATGCATCACATATATATTTATATGCATATTTTCCACACATCACCACATACATGTATCATATCATACACCAATCAAAATATTCTAATCAAACGAATAACACGGAAATTACATTCCAACACCACACATACACTCACCACAGCTCACCAACAATCTCGTAATCAATACATGACCAGCAAGGGTCCAACAACACAAGAAAACCGAACAGAACAGTAGCAAAAATGCAAACTGTTGTCGAGCTCGCTGGCACATTCGCCTGGCGAAGCCCCGCAGCGAATGCTCGCTGGAGCTCGCCCGACGAAGCCAGACAGTGGCTACTGGCAGCACTCGCTGCCCAGTTCGCCTGGCGAAGCCTAGTGAAGGCTCGCCCCCCTTATTCGCCCAGCGAATGCTGGCAAATACCTGCGATTTCAGAAAAATCCCACTGTGCAGAAACAGCAACTCTCTCCGAATTCGCCCGATTACGCACAAATCAGCTTCTAACACAACTAACCAACATTCTACGACTTAACTACAGAATCCATTCTCAATTTCACCTGATAAAACCTCAGTTCTACTCAATTGATCAATTTCGGCTTAAAAACGGTAAACTACTGAAAACCCCAAATCACCCAAACAAACACATGCAATGATTCAATCATACCAGCAGCAACTCAGAATTCACAACATCATAACAATCAGTTTATCAACATCTATGGGGTTAGGGAAATCCCCTTCTACCTAGAATTCATGCAATATCGAATTTTAACCGATTCTCCCCCCCCCCTTACCTCAAATGCAGCTTTGATCGAAGAAACTTCAAGAATCCACAGCCTAGCTTCCTCTTGCTTGCTCTTGCTTGATCGAGCTCTCACTCTCTTGATCGGGTTCTTCTCTTTTTCACTTCTACCGTGTTCTTCTCCCTCTCACAATCGTGTTTCTTTCTTCTTTCCTTTTCCAATATTTCACTATTGCCCTTAATCCCAAATTCTCCTTATAATCCAAATAATCCCAATTAATAAAATCCTCATTTTCTTGTAATTCAAAATTAATATAAAACTTCATAACATTATTAATAATAATAATAATAATAATAATAATAATAATAATATCAATATTAATATTAATTATTAATTATTATTATTATTATCAATTATATGATATTAATATTATGTTCCTTATTTCTCAACACTTCCACACAAAGCACGCTGATAAGTAAAAATAACACCGGAAAAACTCATAATTAAAATGGGGCTTACAAATAACGTCTAAAATTTTAGTCAGAATAAATTTTCGGATATACAGACAAAATAGTTGAATTGTTTCTCAAACTGTGCATAAAATCAAAGTACAAAAAGTTTTAAAATCGAGCTTGCAAATACCAGCATTCTTGATCTACGTTTCGCGTAGTTCAAACTGGTGTGCTCATTTTAATTTTTCGACTTTTTTTTGGTCGAATTTTTTATCAGCCGATTTTTTAACCGGTCAAAATTTATTTTCAAATCTAACAAACACAGTATTTTTCCGAGTCGTTTATTCCGTACTGATCATTTTGATACGCTCATTTTAATTTTTCGAGAACTTTTGCGTCCAACTTTTATTCATTCTTCGACCGGTTTGTTTTCATTATTAACGTAATCCATTGAATTAATAGATTGTGTAGTTTTATTATTATGATTATCTGTCATTTTTTATTGTTGTTTATTTTCAATTTAATTAATACAATTTATTATTAAAGTTCAAGAAAATAAATAGTAAGAAGTTGTCAGCTGAGAAAAGAAAATTGATCCATACTCTGCGTTTGGCCTGTATATGAGTTTCAAATTGAGAAGGGAATATTCCTCACTAAAGACAAGGATAGCTAGCAAACTTTCTCTCAACACGTGTCAAGGAGAAAGCGGAAAAAATGATTTTTCAATTGGGAAATATTTAAACACAATTTTTAGTGGGAGGAGGGACTATTTCATGCGTTCTCTTGGCCTAACCGGGGATTTTCAGTATCATTATTTTGTTTTATTTCCATAAACTCTCACTCTCATGCATCATCCTTTCACTCTCCTTCTGACAAATAAAGCTGTTATTGCCTGCTACTCATTCTTTTCCTTCAACCCTGCATCCACTCACACACCACCAAAACACATTCCTTCCATTTTCATCTTCTTCTCACCTACACCTAACACTATTCCACCATGTGAGTATCACAAGCAACCTTAACCTTTACTCATCACTACCATATTGATCAACCAGCATTTTTCTAACTAAAAAATACACTGAGAAAGTTTCTCCAACTTCAATCTTGCATCTTCATGTAAAAAAAAAACCCACCTTTAGCTTCTCACAGCTTCACCTTAATACCACCACACAACCCAGCTTTCACCATTAAAATCACCCACAGCTCACCTCACCACCATTTGTTTCCCTCAAGATCCTCCATTTTCTCGCTGAGCCGAAACTGCGACATATTTCACGCTGTAGAATCCATTCACGATCACCCTTACTTTCATCCAACTCATCATCGTTCACTCTCTACAACTTCTCTAACATCCACTCTCCGGTTCATCTTTTTCCTCACCCCATGACCGAGTTTACCACATACTGCCATTAAAAATTCTCCCAACCGGAAACAAACTCGAACAACAAACAATTCTGTTATGCCTCACTTTCAAACATTGTGCTAGTGATTGTTTTTGCTGCTGGGAGGTTTGTCCAAATCTGCAGATTCCCTGCGATTGCTATTGGTTAAGCTATATCAATGTATCACGCGCAACAATAACAACTCGATCTATAACGAAACCCATAAGCCGCCTTTGCGCACACCCATAACAACTTTGCTCGATTCCAGGATGTTATTGAAGTTATTGAAGATGCTGCTGAATCAACATTGCTCACTACATTACAACAACAACTGCGCAAGTCACGCGTTCATGATTGCGGAATCGTGGTAAGACGCATCTTGAGCTTTCATCATGAATTGTTGTGTATATGAGCTTCGATTGCTTTGCACTGTCAATTTGTTTCTTTTTAGTTTCTATTCCATTACTATTTTTAGCACAATGTTTTCGTTTTACATTTCTGGTTTCGTTTACGATATTGTGTGCATGCAAGAAAAATTCTGTTGCTTATAAAGTATACTACTGTTGTTGATGATTTTAACCTTGGATTTATGTTTAAATGTCAACATTGTTGTTATTGTGACTCATAGACTATAGTTCAGGTTGAATGTTAAGTTTTATTTTGTGTGTTTGCAGTATTGGGAGTTATGAGGTGTTTGGACTTTGTAATTAATTATACGAGTATTTGATGAGCTGCCACTGTTACTATGCACCGGCTTTGGTGAGAGCTGATGAATGAGTTGTTCCTTTTTTTTTCATTTCTATTAACATCTTAGTGTTTCTTATTGTCTCTTTTTATTAAAGTAAATAAGGAAAGGACAAGAACATATATAGTTTCTTTTTTTCATTGCTATTTGTTTGCCATGGTCATCTTTTGTTGAGATTTGTAATACTGTGAAAATCAAGTGCTTCTCATGTGATGCATTTATGTTAATGAATTTGGGATTCTGTTTAGATTAAAAAAAATGCAATGCAATCTCGTTTTACATTACCGTGCGGAGGGGTTGTCTTGTTAGTTTGTTCATTTTCATTTTTTTACTTTATTCTAGGACACGTGTCAACTTCACACTGGTTCTTTTTGTCTCATCTTGATTTAGTTTGTAGTAGCATAGAAACGTTAGTGAACATTTTATCTCTTTTTGTCTCATCTTGATTTGGTTTGTAGTAGCATAGAAACGTTAGTGAACAGAAGATATTTATTGAAGTTTTTTTTCTCTTATTTTCTTTTTTTAGAGTTTTGTTTAGAATATTAACTAGGGTTCTTTATCAATATTAGAAATTGTTATTTCTAATTGGGTTTAGAAGACATTAGTCATTTGGGCTAAATTTTCTAGCAGGTTAAGACCCACTAACTTACATAGCCTGTTGTTTTATTTACACCCCCAAAATCATTTGTATATTATTATTACTTATTTTTATTAATATAAATTAATAGTTTATTATTTAATTAAAATTTTAATTGGTTAGAGTCTTGGTTGATTTAATAATTGCATTACTAAGTGTATGCTTGACTAGCCATGTAGTCGATTGCGTTGTGAATTCGAAGTTGAAACCTGATTTAACTTTCGAAATCAGTATGGACACATAGATTTAGTTGATCGGCCGTGTATAGGGTGAGTCTCACAAGAATACACTCTAAATGAGCTTAATATGGTTCTAAATTTGGTTGCCTTCAGTTTCGGTTGCTTTCGAGTCTCGTGACTTATTCTTGAGCCTTCTTACAATGAACACCTTTTATTTATACGCACTTGTTGTTTCATTTCATCCCCATTTGAAAAAATGTACCCCTAACTCCCGTGAAGTGTAATAATTGTATCGCTTTCCTTTGCTTATGTTTTACCATTGCATCACCTAAATCATTTTCAAAATAATTCTCGACTCATATCGAGCCATTTTTCATCCTTGTAAGTCGGTTGCCTTGTGCATCACCATCAACCTACCTTATTCTATTCACCACCCATTGTTTTCAAAATCTTTTCTCTCTTTCTTTTTTCTCCTTGAGTCTAAAAACCTCGGTCTTGTACCAAGCGCATTTTAAAACTTCTTTTCTTAATAAACTTGGATGGTTATGGAGTGGTTAGGCGAATGTCTTCTTCTATCTCGAGTGCTTGACATTACCTTTAGGGTTCACTATCAAAAATTACTTAACATTAAAAATCAAAACACCTTAAATAAGAGAATAAGGTTATCTTTGTATTGAACTAAAGAGAGAGAACTGGGTGAAGACTTCTTCCTCTCAGAGTATTAGGATGTTCACTTTAGAGTGTGTGGTCCTGATACTCGTCTTTCAATACGAAGAAGTAACTATATTCGTCACACCATTTTCACAATAAATCTTTTGAGATAAACAATTGGATACTACCCGCAAGGGGTTACTATCAGAGGACTTATCTCACCCCTAAAATCAACCTCCAAAACATCAAATGTGGCATCTTGTCTTGATGGCGAAAACTCATCCTTTTCAAAAAGGGCATGTTACGTCCATTCTACCTCAAAATAGGTAACACATAAGACTCCACGAGCGAGCTGCAATACACCTAACTGCTAGAATGCGAACGTTAGAATCATCCATAAAAAACACCAATAAATCGTACCATGAACTACAGATTCTCTGATTCTTCACTTCTTTTAAGTAAAGATACATAGGCACAATGACCTCAATCCTTGGCGAGCACCCTTCCATTTTCTTACCTGTAGTCCTCCGAATTATGTTGACTATGACTTTTCCATTGCACTAGGGAATACGTAGGCATATGACTGTGAAGCCCTATTGAGTCCCCTTTTGTTTCCACCCTTTTCTTTTACTCACCTTTTCTTTTATCTTATTTTCTTTTATGATCTTTGTTGCTCAACCATTCTCTCTCCCTTCTTAGAGCACTTTTAGAAAGAAATCCTTTAACAAACATCCTTACACATTACAAGCGAATGGTTCCCATCGAGTATGATGGATGTGGAGGGTGCTAATACATTCCCTTTGCATAATCGGCTTCCGAACCCATAATTTGGTTGTGAGACCATCTTATCCTTTTCTCTTGGGGTTTCCTCGATGTTTTCCCTTCCCCTTTTGGGATAAATAAAGTTTAATGACGACTCTCTGTTTTCCTCTTCTCCTTGTCGTTGTTGCATTTTTTTTAGTAGCGATAAACACATATCCACACCACTCTAATTTATCACACTCAGAAACAAATGAAAGAAAAAATAAAAAGAAGCTTGTAGATTCTTCTTCATCAACAAAACTAAAATCACTAGCAGCAAACTCCCTCTGTCATTATTCATTCACCATCTAAACCACCATTTCCATCTTTTTTTTGGTGAGCTTCTTCATGCACACCTCTTCTTCTTGAGATCCAACCTTATTTTCATCATACTCATCACCACATACCCCTCTGACCTCCCTCCACTTTTACTTACGAACTACTTATGCACCATTCAAAAATTGTGAATTGTTCCATTTTCGACGATAACATTACAATGAACCCACACTCCCGTCGTCGACCTACAGCGACCACAAGCTTCTCCACCAAAATGGAAGCAACTTCTGCCGGCCAGGCAAACTCATAGCAGCCTTAAGTCCGCCGCTCATCTTCGCTGTGTAGGTAAGTCGCTGCACAACACACCTCAACATCACCATTCATCACAACCGTCTGAAGGTGGCAAGAAACACAAGAAATAAGGGGGTTAAATTGAGTTTCTAAAAACCAAAGATTTTTCAAAACTAACTCAACAAGCAATAACACGAACAATAAAAGTAACAAGTTATTTTTATATTGGTTTGCTGTTAACGAAGCTACCTCTAGTCCACCTTACCTGGGTGATTTTGCCTTCTCAATAAGGAATTAATCCACTATAACCGAAACTTATTATGAACACCACAAAGACAATCGTCTTTATCTTCTCGAGTATATCTGACTAAACCCTAGTCACTCAAACAAGATTGAGATTTACAAGTTATGTTTACAAAGAGTGCTTCTTAGAAAGTAGATTAACACAATATTAATACAATGAATATCTCACACAATAACGATCAACAGCTCTACGTGTGCTTACAATGAATATGCACAAAAATGATATTTACTTCAGCAATCATCTGAGTCTTATTTATATAGGTAGATAAAATATATGTTGGAGGGTAGGATTAAAATTGCAAATAGCAGCTATCTCTTTCATAACGATTTGCAAATGGGAGGCAAAATGGTACAATAGTACTATCCTTCGCCCACAAAATCAGGGTAGTGGAGAGACAGATGATTTTGTACTGTGTACGATTTTCTTGATGCAAAACTTTTTGAAATTATCTTCTAATATTTAGAGGCTTATGATAAAATGATGTTATAGCATGCTTAGGTGGATCACCAAACACGATCTTGGTTACTCTCTTCTCATAGGATGGAAGTCTGGTTGGAATGATTGAGGTAACTACCCAGAATCCAATAGCTTGGGTACATAAGTATTTCCTTCAGAGTCTTTTGCTTGAGTGTTAGAAGATATGGTTTCCATAGCTTGGTTTCAGACGCCAGATTGTATAACTTGATTCAGGTGGAAATCAAAACTTGTTTAGAGTACATGTTTAAGAACCATGTCTTGTTCAGAGCTTGTAACCGTCTGGTTTATACGTTTGTTTCTATGTACCTGGTTCACCTTTGATTAAAAGAACACTTGGTTCCTTAAACAAATTTCAGAATGCTATGAACTTTGTTCAGTTAGGATGGAACTTGAAACACTTGGTTAAAATGATGAACTATCACAAAGTTCTAAAAAAGAATACCAAGTTAGAAAAATTGTTAGAAACATGTTGGGGTTTTCAGAATGAAAATTAGATATATCAAAATCAATTAATCTTTCTCTCCCTTTTTCATCATTCAAAAAGAAGTAAAAATACAAAGTAAGCCAAACAAACTTCATTTCATTAAATAGATAGGCAAATACAGAAATGAAACAAAAAGAAAGACAAAACAAAGATAACATAAAGTTTTAAAAAAACTTAGGTTTAAATGGGTTTAGGTAGTTTTGATAAGATCTCTTCAAGTAGCCATTCAATCTTTGATGTCATTTACTTCACTTTAGAATTCTCTACAACTATATGCTCCAACTTCTTCAGAAAGTACTCCTCAGAATGAAAAGTCTTCTTGACGCTAGTTTCACTTGTAACTTCTAGAGTAGCCTCAGAAAAAACCAATGTAGTCTGTACTGGAGACAAGGGAGGAGTCACTTCTAGAACAGGGTGCAGAAGAGTGGTAGGAACCTTCTGAAGTAGAGGTTCAACAATACCGAAGAGTCTGGCATGGAAGTTCCTCTTACCTTCCTTCAGCCATGAAAATTTCAGCTTTTCAGAATTTACTTCTATCTATCTTCTGAAGTCGTTGGTCAGATCACACACTTCAGAAAGGCTTGCATTATATTTGCAAGCCTCAATGAGAGCATTGAGTCTACAAGCAGCATCTTCTTCAAAGTGTGCAAACAATTCATCCACATGAGTAGGACAAATGTTGATTTGAGAGTCTTTGGTTAGAAAAGGGGCGAGAGGTTCTATCTGGGTAGACGATGAGCTTAACATCTGATTCGGGATCAGAATTAATATGTTATTTGTTAACCTAGATGTCAGAGTGAACGGTGTTTGATAGTTGAGGGATTTCAGAAGGAATTCGGGGGTCAGAGGTTCCTAGTTAGGACAGTTGAGAGTGTTGATATTGGGTTAAGAGAAAAGGTGAAAAGGTTAGAAGTTCAGCAACAAATGATGGTATAAAAACTAGAAGTTGTAGTTTAGAAGTAAGGTTAAGATTTGGAAAAGTATCACTTTTATTTGTGGTTTAGGGAGAAATAGGTTCCTAACCAAAGGGGACAGAATAAGAAACTTTGGATGATGAGGTGGATGAACTATTTGTAATAGTAAGTTGAGAAGGATCAAAAGGAATAACAATTCCAGTAGAGCCAGGAGCAACAAAAATTTTGGGTGCTTCAGAAGAAGTCTTCAAAGTCTTCTTAACAACCTTATCCCCTTTTTGAATTTGGGTGAGTTTTGTTTGTGATTTGGGTGAATTTGTGTGAGTTGTTGTTGATTTTTTTACAAGGTTATTGTGAATTTGGCAGAGTGTTCTTGGCTTCAAAATCTTGATCAAAAGAGTGATGAAGGAGGCACTATTTATAGAGTGATTTCAGGAATTTTGGAATGAAATTAAATGGAACTTTGATGGTGCTGCTGCATTTTGTGCAGGTCTGTAGGGTCACACTTTGGAAGGTCTTGGACGTCATTTTGGTGCGTATTAGATGCATGTTATATTGGAATGTTTGTGGCTTATTTTGTATTTTGCCGTTTTGTAACGTACTTGCATATTTTTTGTTTTCATTTGGCTTGAAGGCTGAAGTTTCGCATAGCTTGGTTGTAAAGCTTGTGTGAAGTTAGTAGCTTGCGCAAGTAGTTAGTGAAACTTGTGGAAGGCTTAGCATTTCTTATAGCTGAAGTTATGATTGTTTTCCCATCCTTGCTTGGAGTGTTTTGGAATGCTAGTCATGTTCTTCATGGCACATGGGCTTGTTGTTATTATTTGTTTGTAAATGTTGTAGTAGGCTTGTAATGACAAATGATATGGGCCTTTATGAAAATTTTGGACTTTACGAATCTTTTTTTTTTTTTTTTTTTGCAAATGATTTTGGCATAAATGTGCTTTCCTATTTTTGTGAAATTTTCATGGACCACTTTATTTTTATAGAACTCTTTGGATGATAAATGGGCTTTGAATGGTTACTTACACCCTCATGCTGAACAAAGCTTGGAATCATAACAAGATCATGACAGGTGAGCTTGAAATTCTTGATTTAAAACCATGACAATTAAACTTGAAATTCCTGTCAGAACCAAATTTGAAAATTCTTGATTTCTTCACTTGAAATGAATGAGACATTGAATTAATCCATAAATCAATCTTGATCTTTGAATGAATTAGAGCCTTGAAAAATGAATTCATCTAATTAATCAATCTCTGAACTTTTCCATTTGCACCTTGATGGAACCAAAATCTTCACTATGGATCTTCTTGAGCAATAACACCTTGAAATCAGAGGATTAAAGCTTGACATATGTACTACACTGCACCAAACATAATTGGAAAATGATCTTGATCTTGATGATCCTCAACCATGAAACACTTGACTTTGCCACATCCTGGTAACTTGATAATGAAGCACCACTCGTTTGACCAAGATTAGGTCAAACTCCACTTGAATTTCAACCATCACTGCACACATGCTTGGGACAAGAAAAAAAATAAGCTTCTTCTTCTTCTTTTTCTTCTTCTTAGCCTTCCTAAGCCTAAGTGTATCCCTGACAGCAGTCGATCCAGATGATTGGACCTCCTCAGTTGAATACTGATCTTGGAGTTATACTGTGGTGACTTCAGTTGAGATATTTGTGTTAGCATTTTCAGATGGAGAAATGTTGCTATATGTAGTTAAGACGAATAGTTTTGAAGAAGTGGAAATTCATTATATGAAATTGTGCCTTTATATAAGAGGTTGTAGATGAAAGATCTGATGATTTAATGTTTGCAATGATTACTTTAAATGGTTGATATTCTTGAATGACATTGTGACCGTCTTGAAAAATGAAGAAAATTTTCAATCATCATTATATTTTAGAAGAACGTTTCTATTTTTAGGGAAGAGCAAATGTTGTACAGATAATATTACAACGGTTGCATATTAAATCCATGATTAAATAATATTCAATTATTAATTTAAGTGACACACGCTTTTTGTAATAGGAAAAATAGAAAAAAAAATATACTTGCCAGAATTTGAACATTGTACCACTCACTTTATCACCACGGTTGTGTCTATCAACCGTGATAAAATGACTTTACAAAAAGCATTAGGCGCATCCAATTTATATATTACAATGGTGGAAGGCATGACCTTGGTAATATTATGTTACCGAATGTGTATTTTGTAGTAGTGAACCGAGCTTGCAAAGCGATCTCCGCCTTTGCCTTAACGTTTTTCCTCTCTTCAATCCTTTGCTCGTGAGCCTCAAGAGAAATTTGCAACTCCTCTTTGCTCATCGCCGCAAGATCCTTCAACTCCTCAATCTCCATAATAATGTTGTCAAATCTTGATGTTAAAAAACATAAAATTTTAGCGACAACATACTGCTTCATAACAGTTTCTCCTTATGCCTCACTTGATTCACCACCCAAGGGATTCTTGTTGTGAAATCGTTGATTGTCTTCTTTTCCTCCATTGAATTAATTCGAGTTGATGTTTTTTAATTTGTAATCTCACCACCTTCGCCTTATTAGCCCCTGCATAAGATTTCTCTAAGATCTCCTACGCTTACTTCGACGATTCTCTATCATCAACTTTCTCAAAATTGTCGCCATCAACATATTGATGGATCAATATCAACGCTTTGAAATCCTTCTTATTTTATTTCTTATGCGATGATTGTTGTGCCTCTATTGCATTAACTTGCAGAGGAGTAACACCATTCTTGATCACCTTAAGAACATCTTGGTAGCCAAACAACACATTCATTTGCTTGCACCATTTGTCGTAATTCTTCGCATCAAGAATGGATAAATTTGTAGGGATTCTTTAATTGGATATAGAATTCATGTTGCACACTAGGTGTTTATGGATTTGAACCAGACTCTTGATGCCAAATGTTGGAACAAGAAACCACAAGTTTAGTGAAACAAAGGTGGATAAATTTTGGATGTAGAGAGTGAAAGAGGAGAGTTGAGAGAAGCGGGGGGGGGGGGGGGGGGGGGGGGGGGAATTGAGGGTGATAAGTTATGATTTCAGTTACTAGGATGAGTGTGCATCCTAAAAACTTATATATAAGGTACAATGCAATTGGGAGCTAATTTGACCAATTAAAATAACAAAAAATAACAAAAAATCATGCCTGTAACCGGTTACACACTACTACGGAAAACCTATTTAACAACGGTTGGGAATGACATATAATCACGCATGCACAAGCGTTATTATGTAGAGTATCGTTGTATATATGATACTTACAATCACGGCCCAGTAACCGTTATAATAAACTAGAAAGCGCGCACCCTATCACAACAAGTTTTCCGAAAAACGGTTGTGATAAAAATAATGGTCCTAGGTTCGGTTCCCAGCTGCACTGTGTTGATATTTATTTTTTTATGGACAGTGCGCGAGATATTGTAACGGTTATGATATATAACCATTGTTAAATTTTCTGCAGAATTAACAAATATTGTCACGGTTATGATATATAACCGTTGTTACATTTTCTGCAGAATTAATAAATATTATCCTGCTTTCATAATTAATCCCAAATTTTAACCTGTATTATTGTTCACCATATCACAACAGAAAATACAACTTACATTTGTGATAAAGTTATCATAATAATATTAATTGTATCATATTCATAATATCACATAATTGTATCATATTCAATTGTATCAAAACAAACATCCTACAATTTATCAGAACAAACAACCTACAGTTTACACATTACATAACATCACATAATTCTAACTTGGTGTTTTGGTTTCTTGTCTCTTGGTGTCTTGACTTTAAATACCTATGATTTCAAATAATTATACTTGTTAGTAAAAATACTTAGAAACTACAACATACAATTAATATATTATGAATAAAGAATAAATTATGTACTTGTTAATTTTCTCATATGTTTTCTTCATGATCGATTCAAATAGCATGCACGACATCTCCATCAGCTTCATCATATGAGGTAGGAACTTGTGTTGTGTAAGAAGGTGATGACGAAATATCAAGACTTTCATAACTAAGAGGAATATGTTTTCTTGGAGAACGATTAACCATTTTCCCGATATGTCTGATGGGTCGGTAACATAGAAAACTTGTTTTGCTTGAGAAGCCAGGATGAATAGTTCAGTCATAAAAGATGCCTAGCCAAGGTTGACCCAGGTAAATCCTAAGTCATCAACGTGTACACCATTACTATTACTGGGAACCCACTTGTATTTAAATAAAGCCACTTTGAAAATAACATAATTAATCTTCTAAATCTCATCAATGTCACCATAAAACGCGGTAGTTGCCAATACATGATTCTTATCTTTCGAACTGGAGAAATACATTGATTTGGCTTCAACCATAACCCCACTATTTTTTATTGTACTACGATTATCTTTTGATTTTGTATAAAAGTTATAATGACCAATGTCGTATGCAGTCCAAGTAATGACACAAAATTTTGGCTCGTATGACAACCATTTAAGTATCTCGGATGCACTACAATCATTAGATACACTTTTATTAAACCAATATATGAATCTCTTGTTATGCTCTATCAATAACAACTTGTCACTCATTCGGGGATGTTTTTTCCTCAAAAGTCTTTTGTGAGTATCTATGAAAGGTTGAACTTCATCTATATTATTAATTATATAGAAATGTGCTTGAATAACTACATCCCGAGCCATTGACTTAACATTTAGACCTTGAATACCTCTTCCGTCTGTGTCAGCATGACGAGACTTTGGAATTCCTATAGAATCTGCGTCCGACAAATAGTTTGTACAAAACTCAACAGCTTCTTATGTGATGTACCTTTCAATAATAGAAGCTTCCGGTTAGTGATAATTCTTCGTATATCCTTTAAAGATCTTCATATATCTCTCTATTGGATACATCCACCTTAAATAAACTGGACCACAAATTCTAATTTCTCTGACGAGATGAACAAGTAAGTGAACTATAATGTCAAAAGCTGATGGAGGAAAATACATCTCCAATTGACACAAGATTATGGCAGCCTCATCTTCTAATTCATCTAATTTTTTGAAATCAAGAAATTTATTGCATATGGCATTGAAGAATAAGTATAATCTCGTTATAGTTTTGGCAAGATCCCACAGATAGCCACTGGTAGAAGTTATTGCATCAATCCATGACAATCGTGAGATTTTAAACCAATTAACTTGAGATCTTTCATTGATACAAGTTTCTTGATGTTTGATGAGTAACCTTGTGGAACTTTAATACCTTTCAAACACTCTCAAAATATTTTCTTTTCCTTTTTAGATAGAGTGTGACATGCTGGAGACAGATAAGTTCTTTTTCCTTTCTCTATTGGAACCAACTGTTTTCGTATACCCATCTTCTCCATATCAAGAAGGGAAGTCTTACTATCTTTAGTCTTTCCTGGAATGTTTAGAAGTGTGTCAATTAAACTATCACACACATTTTTCTCCATGTGTATCACATCAAGACAATGTCTAACATCAAGACTTGACCAATATGGAAGATCAAAGAAGATGGACCTCTTTTTCCATATATTTTTTGCAACTGCCCGTTTTTACTTTTCTCTCTTCCCAAAGACAACATTAATTTGTTCCTGCCATTGATAAACTTCATCTCTGGTTAAAGTTTCAGGACCCTCATCAAACTCTTGCTCTCCATTAAAAGCCTTCTGTAATCTACAATAAGGATGTGTCACAACTGCGAAAAAGGGACGACAGAAACAAACAGAAGAGTCGCCACCGAACGTTATTTATCCCAAAGAGAGGGAAATGAAACGATTAAAGACAACCTAAGAGAACGGGAAAAGACAGGTCATCGCAACCAAATCTTGGGTTCGGGAGTCGGTTACGCAAGGGGAAGGTATGGGCACCCCTCACGTCTATTGTACTCAACGGGATCCACGCTTGTTGTCTAATCTATGGGTGAAAACTATCTAAAAGCTACTGGTAAACAGGGGTGAACGGAAAGAACAGACTCGATTGGACATCGCCACCCTATGCCTACGTATTCCCTCGTGCAATGGGAAAGTCAGAGTCAACGTAGTTTGGAAAACTACGGGTGATGGGGGGAGGTTGCTCGCCAAGATATCATCATCTTGTGCTTACGTATCCTCATCTGGTATGAGAAATCAAAGCAAACATAGTTCGGGAAACCTAGACCACTGGTTGGTTAAGTGTTTTTTTATGAGTGACGCTAAGTTTCCATTCCAGCAGCTAGGGACGATGCATGTTTGCGGTAGAACGGAAAAACAACGTACTATTTTTCTGAAAATGAAATTTTAAGAACAATCCCGAAGGATGAGAAGGTTTGAGATTTGTTTGTGAGTTTTAAAGAAGTGAATTGAATTGATTTGAGACTCATATTGCACTAAATACTATGACACAAGAGCAAATGCGTCGCATATCTCCCAAAGGGCATATGCTAAACACTCTAGACAAGTGAAGAGATACCTCCCCACTTATCATTTCTCATGTACTTAAGGCTTGTAGCATACAACACTTGTCATTCTTTATTAAGTGTCTTAGAGAAGTTTGAGATGAGAAGAGAAGACACATGGACACTAAAGGGAACTGAGAACCCTAATATTGTCATGCAAAGTGGTCCTAAAGTTGAGATGAAAAGGGAGTCCACCTAATGTTATCATACAAAGGATTGAAAGCCTAATGTCTCTCATACTCCCATCTTAAACAGAGGGATTAGGAATCCTAAGGGATCATGTGAGCAAACACAAGTAAACACATCACTAAACAATCACGAATGAAGATAGAAAGAAAGACTTAAATAAGTCATGAAAAAATGAAAAGAGATGAGAGAATCATAAACATAAACAACATTAAATTGGGACATACAAACATGAAGCACACATCAATGACACACACATGGTTAAACTCAAATCAACAAAATGAAAGTTAGAATAACAAGGCAAACAAGGCAACCACACAAGACCACATGCCACAAACATCTTAAGAAGAATGATGTCAAACATTGAACCACAAACAAAAAAATGAGGGGAGAGATAGAGTGGGGCAGCAACCACATCATAATTATTAAAAATCAAGCATTCATTCATGATCATTCAAAGGAATACATACAAACACCTCAAACAAATTCAAACATTCAAATCATTCTCAAAGTAAGATACGTGCCACAAAATCATCAAGATCAAATATCCATTCCTCAAGGTCAGAAGCAAACTCAAATGATATGCATCAAGTTCAAAACCAAGATATCAAACAAGATCAAGAAAGATCACACTCAAGTTGAAACACCAAAGTCATGCAAACATCTCACAAGTCAACCACATAAGGAAAACATGATCATACAAAGTATATGAGATGAAACAAACACTCAAAGGACCCTTAATCATGAAGATCAGAACCTCAAACATGTTATCAAGAGCAAAAAAGACTCAACAAGCACTCATGGGATCACACAAGATCACACCTTAAAACTAAGGCAAGCCATGCACACACACACACATAGTTAAAACAACAAGGTTTTGAGGCATCAACCAAAAATAGAAACAAGTCCAAATAAAATCCAAATAAAATCCTAAACTTAAGTTAAGTCAATCAAAAATCAGTGTGCAAAAGATACTAACAAGGATGGCATCAAAGCATCACCAATTGTATCCAACAAAGCAAGGTACTCAATTTATCGAGCATACATCGAAGGTCAAATAAAATTCAATGAAAAATAAACAAGAAATGATCATTAAGGCATCAAACCAGCCCTCAAATATCCCTCAATCAAACACCCAAGTGTGAGAGGAAAATTGGTCAAAGGGGGTATTCAAATGATGTCAAAGATCAAGCTTAAATCACAAGGGCAAGCAAGAAAACCACTTCACAAAATAAAATGATTAAAAATAATAAAATAAAGTGAAAAATAAAATAAAAAATGTGAAAAATATCTCAAGACACCAATTAATCAGAAAGTATTTTTTATGGATTTTTAAAGTGATTAGAACTATTAAAAATAAAATTAAAATGAAAACAGAATAAAAATATAATAAAATAGGAAAACGGAGCAAGGAGGTGTAATAGCAAAACCCAAATGAACTGGTTTCATGTTTAACATGCCAATGGGCTGAACAAAGGGGTGTGTGGATATCACAAATACCAAGGCCCAAACCAAAACTCAAACAAAAATCAGATTAAATGAAACATAACGTTTCATTAACGGATGTGGCATGCCACATCACGTTTCAACGCTCCACACAAGCCAAGTCAACGTCCAAATCACAGCCACCTCAGCTTTTGACCTCAGATGCCGGAGCCCTAGCTCCGATCGTCTTCTCCGGTGAGCCTCACCAGTGGTGACTGAAAATCATGATAAAAATGGAAACCCAGGATACATTCTTAAAGGAAATTTCACGTAGATTCCAAATATGCTATTAGTTTTTCAAAAAGGTAACTCTATCATGGTGAAATCAAGGCATGAAAATTTGGTACACAAACTGAAAATGGATCAAACATACACAATAAACACACAAACATTGCCTACACATGGTAGGGATTCAGATGCAACCAGTATGAACATGTTTACATGCTTAGAATGAGAGTTCCAAATGAGGAAAAATTACCTAACGGAGCAACTCCGTTGGTCCTTCAAATGTTGTGCAAGCTTCAACCCAAATCTACCAATCTCCTCCTTATACTTCAATGAGTGAGAACCAAGCCAAAAATGGAAGAAAAAGCCAAGGAAATGTGCAACACGAAGTGAGAGAAAGTTTGAGAAATTTTGAATGATTTTCACTCTCTCTGCAGCAGCCAACCTCCTTCCTCACGTTAGGGTTCATTTACACTTTATATGTGAAAGTTTTGTGATGTTTTTGTAGGCCCATGATGGATGATTCTCTTGATTTTACAAACTTTCCAAAAAAACTCCAAATGAAGTGCACACGGGTTTGAGGTGTTGCTCCACTACTTCAATGTATTCTTTTGGGTCAGATGGAGGTGAGGAAATGAAATGTGGGGGTTGGAAGGAAATGAGATGACTTTGTTATGTGTTTTGGATAATTTCTTCATAAAGCATGAAATTTCAAAATGGCTTGAAAACATGATCTCATGTTTGCTCATTTTGGGTAAAAACTAGTATGGTCATGACATGATACCACAATCCTATTTGGTAACTTGGAAAGTAAGAAAATCATATTAGATCCACAATCCATGTTTTCATGCTCATCATGAATTATTTGTCTCAAAAATCATAAAAGGCCATGGATTTTGAGGTCATGATGGAGTTAAAGTCTAGGCATACAAGTTTTATGTGGCAAGAATTTTGATTTGAGGTCTTGAAGTTCATGAATTTGGTCCTTGAAATGAATGACCTAAAACTAGGTTTCCAAAAATGACCTTGACTTGGGGTGATCATAACTAGAGCTCCACACATGGGAGTGATGATTTCTAACACTTTTTGGAAATCTTAGACAATAAGGAACAACTCTCATGTTTTTTGAAAAATGAGGAAGAGCTTGATTCCATGTGATAAATGTCTTAGAAGTGAGTTACCCTTGAGTGCCTCTAAATTCTCTTCATTTTGTGACACCAACTTGTAGACATCATAACTTGAGATGTATGAATCTAATGGAAGAGTTCTTGTACTCAAAAGAAAACTTGAAAGATAGGAACAAGTCTCAAGTTTAATGGAAAATGAGATAGGACTTGCATCATGGTGAAAATCATCCTTGAAGTTAGATACCAAAAGAGGGGATTTTACACTTAGAATCATCTGAAACCCTAATTTAGCAACTTCTTGAAATCTTGAATCTCCTTGACCTGGTTTCAACATGACATTTGAGATGAGTTACGATGACTTCTCATGGCTTCAATGATCAAGAATCAAGCCTTGAGCTCTTTCAAATCCACAATTGACTTTTTGTTGACTAGATGAAACCCTAATACCTTATCCACTGACTGAGGTTCTTGCAAATGATTTGTGTAATCATATGACCTCCATAGGGTGTACATTGAGCTCTTGAACCATGTCTCCTCCAAAGAGATAGCCACATGTGCCTCTAATCACCCTTAAGATAGAAGGAGTTGTTCTCTCATCTCAAGAAGCTTTGAGACCAACTTTGATGATAATGAAGACTTGGTGACTTGAAATTATACCCTTGCCTGAGCTTTGAACATGAAGCTTCTTTCTTGAGCAATAAATACAACATCTTGATCCCCTGTCTAGAACCAATGCTATGCACAAATGCTAATGAAACATAAGCCAAGATAGAAGAAAAGGTTGGGCAAATTTGGGGTGAACAGGATGACCGGGTTTTAGAAATTTTCGATGCCCAAAATAAAAGGTATTTTTTATAAACTCAAGTTGGTGAAAACAAGTATCATATTCACATATAGGACACACTCTATGTCCTTTGACATTATATCCAGCCAAGTTACAATAAGCAGGAAAGTCTTTGATTGTGCAAAATAGCATTACACACATCTTAAACTTTTCCCCAGAATATGCATCATCAACTTCAACGCCTTCATCCCACAAGAGTCGTAAATCATCAATTAACGGACTTAGATAAACATCTATGTCATTACCAGGTTATCGTGGTCCAGAAATCATCATACTTAACAGTATATACTTGCGTTTCATGCACAACCAAGGAGATAAGTGGTAAATAGTAAGAAGAACATGCCACAAAGTATGATTAGTGCTTAGATTACCAAAGGGGTTCATTCCATCGGTGGCAAGCCCAAGCCTAAGGTTTCTTGGCTCAACTCCAAATTTCGGAAACAACGAATCAATTTTCTTCCATTGCAATGAATCAGCTATGGTGAATGTTTCCATCACGAGTCCTTTCATCTGCATGCCATCTAAGATTCTTTGCGTCATTCGAATTAGCAAAAAGTCTCTTAAATCGTAAAATTATTGGCAAGTACTATAACACTTTAGCAGGAGGGTACTTTCTACTAACGTTGTCATAGTCATTGTCATCACCATTGTTGGCCTTCAGCTTGTAACGTGACACACCATATTTCAGACATTGATACATGTCTTCATACTATTTTTCGTAATATAAAATCATTAGGGCAAGCATGTATTTTGATATACTCCAGAACTATTGGACACAATATCTTCTTGGCCTCATAGCAACAATCTGGAAATTTGTTGTCTTGTGGTAACATTTGCTTTAGCAATGCAAGTAATTCTGTGAAACTTTTATCCGACCATCCATTTTCACCTTCAAATTAAACAACTTTAACACTGCCGACAATCGTGTAAAATTTGTGCATCCCTTATATAAAAGGGTGTCTTTATCACTACATAAGTATCATAAATATGAGCATTCTTAAAAGAAGATTCCCCAATATCACGGGACATATCCTCTAGTTGATCTTCCATATATTCATCTTCATCCATTCTTTGACTTTGTGACACCTGACTTTCCTCTTTATCCACCTTACCATGCCACGTCCATATTATATTTTGACATATAACATCACAACAAAGATGATGGAATATTTCTTTCTTTGTACCATTTTTGATATTCGTGCAAACAACACAAGGACAATAAAAGATACCATTATTATCGGAAAAATGTTTATCAGCATATTCAAGGAATTCAAGAACTCCGTTCTCATAAACTGGACCTAATCTATCGACTTTCATCCAACTACGATCCATAACAACTTCTGAAATTTATACAAGTATAATAATGTGAATGACACATCAAAATCTAATCCAAAAACTTAAGCATATGCATACGCAAATCTAAACATAAAGCATATAAAACATGTACTCTTATACTAACTTGAGCATATACAACATAAACAAAGAAAAAAGGAATGAAGATTTTGAAGAATACCGTACTTCAAAACTGAAGAATCTTATCCACGTAAGGAATGAAGATGTTGAAAAGTACTGTACTTCAAAGCTAAAGAATCAAATGAACGAAGAGGGTGAAGATTTGAGCTCTAAATGAATGGGTATGAAGAGGGTAAAGATTACGCCACCGCTGTCGTCTCTGGCTCGCTTGTTCGACTAGGGCGTCATATGAAAGAAATACAGAATGAATTTTGTTTTAATTTATCAGTAAACCCTTTAATCGCGGTTGGACAACCCAACCGTAGTAGAATTGTAAGTCCTCTAACAACAGTTGGTTTACTTCACCGTTGTAAAATCATTTACAATTTATTTTTTAAATAATGGACTTAAAGTGACACACGCTTAATGTACTGTGAAAATGGAAAAAATGTAGTTGCTGGGAATCGAAATTTGCTACACATCATTTATTACTACGATTTTTTTAAAGACAATCGTCATTAAATTACTGTTTATAAATCCAGCTACACATTGGACGCGGAAATTTTAACCTATTACAACGGTGTATATAAATCCGTTGTAAACATGTCGTTGTTGTTTGCGCGTTTTGTAGTAGTGACACAAAAATGGTTAACCGTTTACACTTGAGACTAAATTAAATAGAAATTAAATCAGTTTCAGTGGTAACCGGTTACATCAAACTAATTAACCAATTACACCTACAAAAACTCAACTTTTCTACTACTAAAATACATCTCAGACCTTATTGTAACCGATTATATACCTGTAACAACCAGTTAAACACTTAAATTACTTCAAAAAAATTCGTATTTTTTATTTTAAGAAAATATAAATATTTGTAATATAAAATATTTGTACACTATTATCTATTGGGTATACAAAGTTCTTTTATAAAAAATATATGTAGCAACATGTATTTCATGTCTTACTGTTTTATTTATTTATTTTTCTTTGAACATTTACCATGACGACATTAGCATTGAAAATGACTACCATATCTCAAATTGCAAAGTTGCCGATATGAATAAGTAACCGCGATATTAATTAAGATTTTGTTGTTTGTTTCTTTCTTACAACCTGCAAATAATTGAGCGAGCATATACCTATAGTTAGTTTAAATTTAAAACATGTTAATATATAATAAAATAATCATTTTTAAAGTTATTTTCATATTATTTTAGTGTCTCAGTTAATTATCTATTTTAGTGTTTCACTAGTAAACAAGCAGTGTGGAGGCGCGAAATTGTTTTACAAAGAATAATGCTCTCTTTGAACTAAACTAATTTGTGATCATGTCTTTTTTAGTAATTGCTAATATAATTCATTAACATCATCGTTGTTCTTGTTGAATTTGGAGGGGATTTTACCATAGATGTATTATAGAGGGTGTGTGGTATATAGTGTATGTTAGGATAAGAATGAGATGTTTTCGATTTATGATGGATCTTCTATTTATAGCTGTTATGTGGTTCATCTTTTGACATGTAATTGTGGAAAATGATTGGTCATGCCTTCCCTGTGAGAAGCAAGGACATGGGGTGATCATTTGCTGTTGTTAGGACAACTATACTATGTGTTAGTGTGGTCCGAGTTTTGATCAGGGGAGTTAGTATATAGGTTATAGGTCCATTAGGGTCAATGGATTCCTTCTTCTCGTTTCAAAGTGGTCATGTCTAAGACCAATCATGAGTTAGGGAGGTGACCCTCTAATATTGGGGTTGACGTAGGGGTGACAAAATGGATGAATTAGATGGATATGGATTGGATTGTTAATGAATGGATTAAAACAATTCATTAGTTCATTAACAATCCACTAAAATTTTCTTAAAATTATCCAATCCAATCCATCCATTAAGAATAAAATCCATCCAATCCATCCATTAACATATTTTCAATGGATGGATATTCATCCATCCAACTTTTTTTTTTATTTCGTAAAAATAAATATATATTTTTATTTTAAAAAAATTGATTTTATTTTATTTTTGAAAAACAAATCAGTTTTTTATTCTGAAAAAAAAAACCGATTTTTTTTCCAAAAAAAAAGTCGATTTTTTTTTCGAAAAACAAATCAGTTTTTTATTCTGAAAAAAAAAACCGATATTTTTTCGAAAAAAAAAACAGATTTTTTTTTCAAAAAAAATTAAACTTTTTTTTTTCAGAAAAAGAATTCATTTTTTTTTGAAAAAAATATAGTTTTTTGATTATTTTTAAAAAAATCTAATTTAAAAAAAATAAATCTAACGAAAATAAAAATAATCCATTGGATCCTTAAAATATGTTGGATGGATTTAATCCAATCCATTAACTTATTTTTTGTGTGGTGGATGGATTAGATGGATTTTTTGATGGATTGATTGGATGGATTTTGCCTTAATGGATTCAATTGTCACCTCTAGGTTGATGTCCATGTTTTTTTTATGTGAGGTCGAATTCATTTTCTTTAATATAAATGTTACGAATTTTTCACCCAAATAACCTACATTCTACCCCTATAATTCTATTTTACCCAACATTCCATCATATATACCAATCTACCCAATTTTGATGTATTTTTTTTTAAATTATAAAGGGGCGCTATTGGTGTTGGAGTCACCCATATAAATTATAGGAGGGCGTCATCCCCTTTGGAGGCACCCTATAATTTATAAGGGGGGCGCCATCCCCTTTGGAGCCTCCCTTAAACGAATTTTTAAAATAGTTTTAAATATATAATAAGCTTAAAAATATTTAATAAATAATAATTAACAATTAAAAAATATTTAATAAATAAAAATTTTATAAATAAATTTTTTTAAATAATTTTATAATTAATAAATAATACTTTCATTAATAATTTCCAAATAATAAATAAAAATTAAATTGTATTTAATAAACTTAATATTAAAAAATAATTACAATTTTCATTTAATCACAAATGGGGACATATGAGTGATATGGCACACTAATTTCTACGACTATATCAGTTTAAATGTCTGCCCGTACCGCATCCTCGATTACGTACGTTTCTTGGTCGTCTTTGTGGTGGAGTCGGGTCGACCGTGTCGTCTTCAAGAAATTTCATCACTTCGGCCCATGTAGACGATTCCATCTCCGTAAAGCCATCCAAATCAAAAGGGTTGCCCATGCCTTCATAATTATTTTAGGGTGGTTGGCTGGATGAGACAATGTCAGAACGATAGCCTGTCTGGTCGTAGGGCGACATGGGTGTAAATGTTTGGGCGGGTAAGGGTTGATTTGGTGTTTGAAACTGGGTGTTTATTTGGTTTGTAGTATCCGTGGAGTATGTTTGGTATTGTGGTGGATATTGTTGGTATTCAGATTGTGAATAAGTTTGTGTGAATGGGGTGAATTGGTTAGGGGTATGTTCATATAGTTGTGGTTGTGTGAGTGGGGGTTGGGTTGGCGGTTGAAAATGGGGTTGGGTTGGTGGTTAGAAATGGGGTTGGGTTGGTTGTTGGGGTCTTGATGATGAGGCTTGTTGGCGTGGGTCAACAAGATATCTTGGATGCGAAATGAAACCAATGGATACCTCCCTATACCAATTCAAGTATTGGATAATCTGTTTTCTCTCGTATGAAAACACAGTGTCAGACAAAACAAAATGGCTGCGATGCCTCCATTCACGATACTCATGTTGTGCATACTTGGTCCATGGAGAATATTTCGATTGGTCAGAGACTTTACCGCTGTGATATTTGTCGGGGATGCATTTCGGCGGACATGGAATATCTTGAAGCATTCCAAACTGAAGCTTTACACGATCACTGTTGTGCATCTCCACGGTGGTGAAGTTGATAATCGGCACCTTTGCACTCCACACTGCAGAGTCGTGTTGGTTAACTTCATGAATGGCTTCTAGACCAAGATATGGCCGCCAAATAAACTGTAAGAGAAAAAAAAATATATTTAGTATTTTCTAATAATATTTAAGGAGACTATATTCTAAATAGGTAGGTTAAGGATACTATATTGTAATAATATTTAGTACTTACATCATCTTGTCCCAAATGATCTATAAAATTTCTGTATTGGGTGATACTGAAATGGGGATAGTTGTCGTAATTCATCCCAAGTGAAGACCACCTACAAATTGAAAAGAAAACATTTGTTAATAATAGGATAAATTAAGTAAAAGACTATGAAAGATTGATCATTCTTGGTCTAAGTAATTACCTTGTAGCGTATGGGAATTCAAAATTATTTTGTTGGATAGGTGCTAGATTGGTCATCCTTGACCATCCCCAAGCTTGAAGAAGAACACCACATCCGGTAAAATTTCCCGAATTTGCTATTGCGTTGTTACACAAAGACCGATATAGGTGCGCTAGTGTAGCGGACCCCCAACTATATGTTCTTATTTTATCTATATCATCTAATAAAACTAAATACATAGAGTGGACAGCGTTGCCACTTGTATCGGGACATAAAAATAAACCTATTAATAACATAATATAAATTCTTGTTTTTCTTATTTTCAATATTTCTGGAGAATCTTGGGTTAACCTCATTTCTCCAAAAATTCTTTTGAGCCATGATAATAATATTTTTTGGCCCCTCAAATCTCTTGGGGTTGGTTCAACCCCTAAGAGTTCTTCTATCACACTACCGCTAGAATTGGTGAGACCGTTTACCGCCTTACTATTAATGGGTAAACCCAATCACATGTGAGTGTCCTCAAGAGCAACTGCACATTCACCTATTGGAAGATGAAATGTATGCGTCTCGGGTCGCCACCTTTCTTGCAGTGCCAAAATGAACTTGGTATCTAGGAGATAATTTGTTATTTTGATGACTTCTCCGAATCCTGCGCGCTCCAAAAATGGTTTAATTATCGGGTCATGTGGGAAATGTTTATGCCCACGAGTTCGCAAGTCATGAGTATTCTACAAAACAATAAAACAAATGATTACAACATTGTATTTGTAAAAACATTATTATGCTATAAATCAATACGACATTGTGTATTATCGGGTACAAATACTTACATAAGACGCGATGTTGCTTGGTGTTCCTCTATGCATTTCACCCAATGTTAACAGAGACATTTCTTATATAGTGTGAATATATGAAGAAAATATTGGTAGAATTTGAATTGTGGAATATATTTGATGAGTTTTTGAGAATGAGGAGGAGAAGTATTTATAGTAAAAATTTTGAATTTGAATTTTGAAATTTGAATTTTGAATTTATGATGGTAAAGGTAAAACTTAAATTTGTGTAGTTGAAATATTAATTGTTGTAAAGAGAAGTAAATGAGATGGATGAAGTGGGCGTAGATCCATCTGTGAAGGTGAGCACAATTATCTCTCATGTTGTTGCACGGTTCAACTATACCCCATCGTACAGGAAAGCTTGGATTGGAAGAATAAAAGCTGTTGAACATGTATATGGAAATTGGGAAAAATCTTACAATCAACTTCCACAGTATTTACTAGCACTTCAAAAATATGTTCCTAGTATGGTTGTAATTTTGGAGTCACTACCGGCATACACTCCTGAAGGAACATGTGTTGATGGAAGTAGGATATTCTCTTGTCTCTTTTGGGCATTTCAACCATGTATCAAAGGTTTTGCGTTCTGCAAACCGGTTATTCAAGTCGATGGAACATGGTTGTATGGAAAATACAAAGGAACATTGTTGATGGCGGTTGCACAAGACGGAAATAATAATATATTTCCGATTGCCTTTGCCCTGGTCGAGGGTGAGACAGGTGAAGCTTGGAGTTTCTTCCTCAGAAATATCAGAACACATGTCGCTCCTCAACCCAACTTATGTCTGATTTCTAACAGACATGCCTCTATTGTGAGCGCCTACGACAATCCTGCTAATGGTTGGCACAATCCTCCTTCTGTCCATGTCTACTGCATAAGACACATTGTTCATAATTTTATGCGGGAAATGAAAGACAAAAATCTCCGCAAAAACGTTGTGAACGCTGAGTATGCCTTAAACCAACCATCATTCATGTATTAGCGTGAAGAAATAAGATTGTCAAGCGCGGAAGCATTAAGGTGGGTGGATAGAATTCCAGTCGAGAAATGGACAAGGGCTTTTGATGGAGGATGCCGATGGGGTCACATGACCACAAATCTTGTAGAATCCCTAAACGGTGTATTTAAGGGAACTAGAAACTTACCCATCACTGCGTTGTAAGAGCAACCTATTACAGATTGGGGTCACTTTTTGCGGCAAGAGGCAAAAAATGGAGCGCTGTTTTAGAATCAGGGCAAATATTCAGCGAATCAAGTATGAAATATATGAAGGATGAAACTTCTAAGGTGATCTCACATCGAGTTAGACCATTTGATTGTCACGATTACACCTTCATTGTTGATGAGACAATGGATCACAACGAGGATCGGCCAATGGGACACTACAGGGTGGAACTTCATCAAAATTGGTGCGACTGCGGAAAGTTTCAAACCTTCCGCATGCCTTGTTCACATGCCATTGCCGCATGTTCCAGTGCTCGTCACGATCCATTCTTGCAACTATCAGAAGTTTACAAGGTCGTGAACTTATTTGGTATCTACAATAACAGTTTTCCAGTGGTAGCTAGTGAGGAATATTGGCCAACCTATCATGGAGACACAATCTACCACAACGAAAATATGAGACGAAACAAAAAGGGCCGCCCCAAAAGCACGCGAATTACAACTGAAATGGATACAACTGAGAAAATGGAAAGACTATGCAGAATATGTCGTCTTCCCGGGCATATGAGGAATAATTGTCCAAATGTTGGAACCAGTTCTAGATAGATTTAATTTGGTGATTAAAAAAATGTGTAATATTGGAATTTAATATTTATAACAACTTCTGATTACCACATAAACAAATTGAAATACTTCTATAGCAACTACGCAAATCATTAAAAATATAACGATTATTACAACATAAACTAAGCTATAACAACAATCAAAGTAATATCATCAGTTCCAAACATCATTGACCTAACTGCGTTGTCATCTCTAATTCGCATCCACTCCCACCGTATATTTCCGTCTTCAACAGAGAAGTACGAGACAAGTCTTTCAATACTCCTAATGCTTTCACCATTTGGAATGTCTCCTTCTAACCACCACCGATTCAAATTTCTTCGTAGTTGCTCTAAACTCTAGATGTTCCAAAACAACATCCTTATCGGAGGCTTCGTTCTTGAAAAAATTACATGCCCATATCTTCTAAGATACATGACTCACTCTCCTAAATTTGGATGAAACAATGTTAATTTGAATGAAACAAGTCTAACTATTTATACACAAAAATTTAGTCCAAAATAGTATTATATTATAATTATATTATTTATAGTAGAATTAAAAAATATAACGAAATAAAGGGAGCTCCAAAGGGGATGGCGCCCCCTTTAACTCTTTAAGGGAGGCTCCAAAGGGGATGGTGCCCCCCTTATAAATTATAGGGTGCCTCCAAAAGGGATGGCGCCCCTCAATAATTTATAAGGGTGGCTCCAACAGCAATGGCGCCCCCTTGTAATTTAAAAAAAAAACGTCAAAGTTGGGTAGATTGGTATATATGATGGAATGTTGGGTAAAGTGGAATTATAGGGGTGAAATGTAGGTTATTTGGGTGAATGGATTCCTTCTTCTCGTTTCAAAGTGGTCATGTCTGAGACCAATCATGGGTTAGGGAGGTGACCCTCTAATATTGGGGTTGATGTCCATGCTTTTTTTTTATGTGAGGTCGAATTCATTTTCTTTAATATAAATGTTACTTCCTCCGTTTTTTTAATAGTCACTTTTTAAATAATTTTTTGTTTTTTTTAGTTGTTACTTGTAAAGTTTAAGGTAGTAATAATTGTATTTTTGTTAAAATTATCTCTATGTATTTGTTATATATATATATATATATATATATATATATATATATATATATATATATATATATATATATATATATATATATATATATATATATATATATATATATATATATATATATATATATATATATAGAGAGAGAGAGAGAGAGAGAGAGAGAGAGAGAGAGAGAGAGAGAGAGAGAGAGAGAAAGTAAAATAAATGTAATAAATAATAGGGGTATTATAGGTGAAAGGAGATTTATGATTTGAAAAGTAACAATATTTTTAGTTTAATTGGTACGTGTAAAAAGTGAAAAAATGATACTTAAAAAAGAAATTGAGGTAGTAGTTCACAACATCTAAAGATGACGTTTGCGAGGACAGGATGCTTAAGAGATTTGTCCTAGAATTTTGGTCCCTTGAGATATAGGTTAGTTCAAAGAAATTGAAACTTTTGCCTAGACTTATTATCTTGTGTAAATATTTTATCAATAAAGGCTTCTTTGTCGGATATTCTCGAGCCACTCGATTCGTCACCAATTGTGAATCTCTCTTTGTTCTTGGATTTCTTACTTCTATTTCAATAATTATTTTTAGTCCTTTGAAAAAGGCATCACATTTTGCTTAGTTATTACTCCCTCCGTCCTACATGAGTGATTCATTTGAAATAGAAGAGTGTCTAAAAATGAATGACTCATTTCAATTTTCAATGTATTTTTTTTCAATTATACCCTCTAATTAATACTACTTTCATCATTTCTAATAAATGATAAATATACTTTAGTAAAAATATCATTCTCTCTTTCATTTATTCTTTTTTCTTAATTTGTGTGAAATAGTCAACTGAATCACTTATTGTGGAACAGAGAGAGTACTAGCTTTAAGTTCAAACCTAAAACATTGTTAGCTTAATTGCACTTTTAGTCTCCCTATTTACACATTTTTAACGTTTTAGTCCCCCTTTTAATTTTTTCAGCCTTTTGGTCCCTCAAGTTGTCATTTTTGGGATTTTTTTAGTCCCCCTCCTGTTTTGATTATGTGGCGCTTAAAATTGTGATTTGGCATGGTAAGTCAAATGTCATGTCATTTAATGAGTTGATCAATTTAATGATATGGCATGAAATTGGTATTTTCATTTTTTTAATAAAATTTTAAAACTTGAATATTTTTAATTGGCCGTATTTATATGAAAGGAACCCTAATTTCATATTCTCGTTCCCTAATTTCTTCATCTCCTTCCATAATTTCATCAACTCTCTGCGCGAAATCACCATTGAAAGTAAAGATCAAGCAAGAACGAAAAGAAAGGAACAAGTGAAATATTGTATGAGGTAAGTGAAATTTTTTCACTGGAATTATGGTTTATGGTTTTTATGCATAATGTTTCCATTTCTGAAACATGTGGTCCCTTCTTCTTGTTGTTTATTCTGAATTTGGTCTCAATTAATGTTGTTTAGTCTGAATGTGGTCCCAATTAATGTTGTTTAGTCTGAATTAGGGTTTATTATGAATGTGGTCCCAAATATTGATGTTTATTCTGAACCCTTGTTTCTATTACATACCAAGTCAATATCAAGGCATTAGAATACGATTTCATCTTAGGGGAAAGTTAGTATCTGAATCTGTGAAGTGGTATGTTAATGGGGTAATTTCTGAAATGAATTGGGAATGAGATATGGATTATGTGTCCTATATCCAATTGGAAAAGTTGATTCACAATAAGGGATATACCAATATTAAGTGTTTATGGTATTGGAATCCCAAGTATAGTTTTTCGCGTGGCCTTAGACCCTTAAATTCTAATGAAGATATGCTGAAATTTATTGCTGATGTTAAGGAATATAAGGTTATAGATGTGTATGTAGAGCACTCAGTTTATACTTCTGATATTATAGATGAGGTTGAACTAGGAAAGGAACATGACAATGTGGAGGGAGGAATATGAAATGAAAATGACAATGTGGATGGAGGGATAGAAAATGAAAATGACAATGTGAAGAAAAAAGAACATGACAATGTGGATGGAGGAATAGGAAATGAAGATGACAATGTTAACAATTAAATCTTATTGGCTTAATTCAACGAATAAACCTCAACTTTTGTACATATGTTGTATAGTTTACATTATAATGTACTAGCGTCTAGACGGGCACTCACGTGCCCGTCTGTCTGCTTTTGTTAATCCACAGACATGTCAAAATATAAAAAGTATTTTTTGTGTTTTTATTTTTTATTTTAATTAAATCATTTATAAAATAATAAAAATATAGTAGAACGAAAGAGATATGTAAACCACCATATAGAGGTTAATTAAAAAGAAGTCGAGATTTAAAACAAAAACTAAAAAGGGTATAATTGGAACAAAAATAGGCTATACCAAAAGTAAGTTTTGCCTTTATATATAGGTATAGATATATCGCGTTATCGTGTAAATGTGATTGAGTTAATAGAAGACATGGAGAAGAAGGAGTAGCAGCAAAGTTTCTACAGAAGAAGAAAGGGACGAACACGATACAATTTAGGGTTCTTTATTATATAGATTTTTTTTTGTAAGCAAGCAATATATTTGATAAAAGAGAACTAAGCGTTCTCTAAAAACCTCTTACAAAAATAGGGAAGGGACAAGACCCTTAAAACATGAAATTACAATATATAGATTATCAAATATTAATTTTTGTTTTTTAAAAACATTAATATTTTATTAAAATATATAAATGATGTGGCAACTCTTTAAATGACATGTCATCTGACTTACCATGCCAAATCACCATTTTGAGCGCCACATAATTAAAACAGGAGGGAGACTAAAAAAATCCCAAAAAATGACAATTGAGAGATCAAAAGACTGAAAAAATTAAAAGGGGGACCAAATTTATTAAAAATATATAAATAGGGGGACTAAAAATGCAATTAAACAAAAATTATTTTATTAGTCATCAAACTCTTCCAATAGTACTCTTACTCCAATTTAATGAAAATCAATAAATAATTGGTTATTTGTTTTGAAGAAAAAAAAGAGATATTAATTTGGATGCATTGAAAATGTATCAATCAATAACAAATTATTCCATTCATCCTAAAATATTAATCAAATTTAAAAGTTTTACAAAAATTTAAGAATGGGTAGAATTAACAAAGTGAATAACAGTTTTATTTAATTATCAATATTAATGGTTAGTGTATATTAATTATCATAAATATAAAGTGAAAATGAATATTTTATAAATAATGCAGATTTTTTTATTAAAATAAAATTCTTTATTGAGAAATCAGAAAAAGAAAAGAAACAAACAAAAATATAGGGTATGTGAATAGGCATACGTCTCAAGTTCTTAAACAATCTAGTGTAACATGAGTGCAGACCTTACTCGATTTAATGGTTATCCACTACTATAAATAATGCATCTAACGACGGTCATGAATTGCATTTAACTTCGGCTACACAGGTGAGGTAATGGGCGACGACATGAAAAGAAATCGTTTGTCACATCGGTCAATCTAAAGTTGAGGTTAGAAATTAAAAGGTCGTGGGTTCGATCCCTAGCATCAGCATTTTCAAAACTTGATGGCGTGCCCATTGTTTTTACCTCGATTTTATTTAACACTGAGGTAATATCTCAATTTTATTAACTCAGTTTTATGAAAAAATCGAGGGGTTTATTTTTTTTAAAAAAAAATTGTACTGTCGTTTTCATTGTATTACATAACCATATTTTTAGAACCAATTACAAAACCATTTTCAAAACTAAAACAAAGGATTATGAAACAAAAGCAATAACCAAAATGGAAAGTTTTGTAGACTGTCCAGTAGGATTTGTCACCGATCCTTAAGCACCTATAGTTTGAACAACATTTGAAACTAATTAAGTCAATCAACAACAGTTTTAAATATATAGTACAATGATTACAAAGGATTAAAATAATTAATTATAAATTTGAAAGGGATATAAAATATTTACTTACTAGTTTTCCCATATCCGTTCTTCATGATCACCACGAATAAAATTCACATCATTTGAATCATTTTTTCAGATGCTTGGCGTACATGTGATGCTAAACAAGGCGTCTTATAGTTAAAATCTTGATTCTCATCAGTACTATTGGGAAGATGTTTACCTTGAAAAATAATTAACCATCTAGTGTTAGAAGGATCAGTGACATAAAAAACTTGGTATACATGGGATTCCACGATGAAAGGTTCCTTCTTATAAGTTACCCTATGAATATCAACATGTGTGAATCCTAATGTATCAGTTTCTACACCAGTTTTACTGTCAATTCAGTTGCACTTAATAAGGGCACTTTAAAAGAAACATAGTCAATCTCCTAAATAACCCCAAAGTACGCACTAGATGCTAGTACATGATTGTTATCTTTGGAACTAGAAAAGTACATGGGTTCAGCCTCAACCATAACCCTGCTATTTTGCATGGTGCTACAATCATCCTTTAATTTTTTATAGAATGAATATTTAGAAATTACCTATGCACTCCAAGTAATTACAGTAACCTTAGGCATACGTGACAACCATTTGCAAAGATCTGATGCACTACTCTCTTTAGAAATACTTCCCTTAAACCAATTTATGAAAGTTTTGTTATGCTCTGTCAACAACCATTTTTCATTCATCCGAGGGAATTCTTCCTTTAAAAGACTTTTGTGAGCGGTCAAACTTCACTAAGGTTATTCAAAAAATGTAGATGTGCTTGAAGAGTTATATCTTGGGAAAATGTCTTAATATTTAAACATTGAATACATCTACCATCATAAAATCCATCATGATGAGACTCATGAATTCCTATAAAGGAAGCTTCTGATAAATAGTTTGTACAAAACTCAATAGCTTCTTATGTGATGTACCTTTCTGCGATCGAAGATTCCGGAAGGTGATCATTCTTTGTATACCCTTTAAAAATATTCATGTAACGCTCTATTGGATACATCCACCGTAAATAAACTGGACCACAAATTCTAATCTCCCTTACTAGATGAGCAACTAAGTGAACCATAATTTCAAAGAATGACAGAGGGAAAAACATCTCTAATTGAAACAAGATAACTGCAGCTTCGTGTTCCAAGTCATATAAATTTCTAGAATCAATAACTTTACTATATATAGCATTAAAGAATCAGCACAATCTAGTTATAGTCACCCTTACATTTCTTGGTAAAATGCCACGGATAGCCACTGGTACGAGTTGTTACATCAAGACATGACAATAATGAGATTTCAAGCCAACTAATTTTTTATTGTTCTCTGACACAAGTTTCTTCATATTTGATGAGTACCATTGGGGAACTTTGATATCCTGCAAACAATCGCAAATTTTTTTCCACTTTTTTAGAAAGAGTGTGACATGCAAATAGATTATATTTCCTACTTCTTTTAAAGCTAACTCTTGTTGTATACCAATCACAACCATATCTTCGTGGGATTTCTTACTATCTTTTGTCTTGCCTTTAATGTTCAGAAGTGTTCCAATCATACTATCACATACATTTTTCTCCACATGCATCACATCAAGACAATGTATTACATCAAGACTAGACCAATATGAAAGATCAAAGAATACCGACTTCTTTTTTCAAATATTTTTCTCTGCAAACTTTTTTTGTTCGTTTCCAAAGAAAAACTTAATGTGTTATTGTTTTCTATAAGCTTCCTTCCCAGTTAAGGGTTTGAAGTGATATCAAACTCCTTATATCCATTAAAATCCTCCCACAATCTATGATATGGATGATTAGGTCTTAGAAATTTTTGTTGCCCAAGATAAACTGTCTTTTTTCCATTTTGTAATTGGTGGTGACATGTATCAACTTCACATATAGGACACACTTTATGTCCTGTGATGATGTATTTAGACAAATTATGATATGTAGGAAAGTCATTGATTGTGTAAAACAACATGGCACACAACTTAAATTTATCACCTGTATACGCATCATCAACATCAACACCTTCTTCCCACAAAAGTCTCAAATCTTTAATCAATATCGTTAAATAAACATCAATGTCGTTGCCTAGTCGTTTTGGACCCAAAATCATCATCAATAGCATCATATACTAGCGCTTCATGCACATCTATGGAAATAGGTTGTAAATTATGAGAAGGACATGACATGACGTATGGTTAGTACTCAAATTACCAAAAGGGTTCATTCCGTCGGTGGCAAGTCCAAGCCTAAGGTTCCTCGGTTCAAGGGAAAAATCTGGATACAAAGAATCAATTTTCTTCCATTGCAATGAATCAGTTGCATGTCAAATTTTTCCATCACACACTCTTCCGTCTGCATGCCATCTAGTATTTCTTGTGACACTAACATTAGCAAACAATCTCTTGAACCTTGGAAGTATCGGTAGGTACCACATCACCTTGGCAGGAACACACTTTCTAGTTATACCATCAACGTCACCAACACCATTGTCCTTCTTCTTATAGCGTGACTCCCCGCACCTCAAGACCTTCTTCAACTTTTTGAAATATTTCCTATATAATATACAATCATTATGAGATGCATGTATTTTGACATAGTACAAACCCATTGGACACAATATCTTCTTGGTCTCAAAAGTATGGTTCAGCGATGTGTTACCTTCGAGAAACATTTATTACAACAATCCAAGCAATTTAGTGAAACTTTTATCAGTTCACCCACCTATTTCCTTAATATTAAATATTCTTAACACATCCGGAAATCTTGTAAAACTTTTACATCCCGGATACAACAAGTTTTCCATGTCTCTTTGCAAAGTATCTACCAATGATGTCACGAATGATGTCTTCTAGGGTATCATTCGTAACTTCATCATCTTCAATTGTATGTGACAAAGGTCTCTTATTTGTTGTCATCACAACCACAATGATTGAATATAACATCCATATGTAGTTTTTTTTTTTGTATTATAGCAGTTTTTACAAGGAAAATAAAAATATCCCACTATTGTCAGGATGATTTTTTTCTGCGAAATCAAGAAATTGTTTCAATCCATTCTCATACTCTACACTTAATCTATTGTCTTTCATCAAACTACGATTCATAATCACATAAAGCTTCTGAAAAAATAAAAATAGTACACAACCATAATAACAACAAGAACAACAAAAACAACAACAACAATAATACCATACTGGAGAATAATGGTGTTCTTTTGTTCGCTAGGGCTCCTTGGAGAATAAGTGTTCTTTTGTTGGCTAGAGAAGAAGTGTTCTTTCATTCGCTAGGTCATCTTGGAGAATAAGTGTTCTTTTGTTGGTTCGAGAAGTGAATGAGGTAGACACTGATTGAATAAAAAATACAAAGAATTTTATCGCGGTTTTACTGAAAACCGAGATAACATATCCAACGTAAAACTTTAAAAATAAAGGCGTATTTTTTATTCCAAAAAGAATAAAAAATTAAAGACTATATATCTCAGTTTTCCTAAAAAACGAGGTAACATATCCGACGTAAAATCTATGGAAATTAAATGCACCTATTTGGTTCCACATACAACATAAAACTGCAGGAGGTGGGAGTCAAATCTCAAACACTGAGCATATTATTATGTCGACTTTACAAAGAACCGTGATAACATATTGTTTTTTTAAATCCAGACGCTCCTGATACATATACCCTCTATTTTATATTATTTGTTGCAGAAACTTCATCATAAAAAGTGTTATTTTTTGTAGTGATCATCTTTCTTCCATCATGTTTCCAAACCATACAAAGCTTCTTATGCAAGTATCTAGTTTATTGATGAGTGAAACATTCCACTCATAGATTTTAAGGCTTTAAAGTAGCATGCCACAGATCATTGAGTTAACAAGTTGAATTCTTCCCATCATAAATAAGATATGTCTTTTCCATGTAGATAAGTCTTCTATTAACCTATTTGTTATTGACTGTAAATGTTGAACTCTTGGATTACCCTTGAATATTGGTAGTCCAAAGTAATCAAACTTTTTATAACTTATGTTGAAACAAGTATTCGTGCAACATGCCTCAATGCGATACTTGAAATAGCTCATCCTAACACTTTGTATTTGGTAGAACTAGAGTGATGGCTTGAATTTTGAGCATATTCCTATAATAACTTATGGATAGAATATGCATTTCTTTTGGTAGCTTTACAAAATATAATTTGATTGTCTACAAAGAAAGTGTGACTTAGAATTTTAATTTTGTCACGAGTAATACATGTAATATGTATTTGTTCAACCATGCATGCTAATTGCCTACTTAAATCATATTCAGCAATGCAAAATAGTAAAAAGGATAGGGGCGTCATTGTCATATACTCCTCTATAACAGCTAAAGAAGATGATACTTTAACATTAACTAAAATTGATAATCTTATGGAGTAAAATATTATTATTATAATCCAGTTGCAAAATACAGTATTAAAACTAAAAAATTTAAGCATCCTAAGTAAATAAATTCACTCTAGTGTATCAAACAACAATGCTATTTTGACACCCAACCCTTACACTACCATGAACAGTGCGGAACAGTATTATAACAGTATGAACAGTACCATAAACAGTGGCTCGTGAGCAGTATTTGTGAATAGTTTTTTAAGTTATGAAATAAAGTTGGTTAATGAAATATAAAAAGTTGATTAATGAAGTGATAAAATTGGTTAATAAACGCTCAGAATTAAAAATAATTTTGAACAGTAAATAAAGTTGGTTAACAATATATAAAATATTGGTTTATAGAGTTATGAAGTTGGTTAATCATATAATTTCATATCAGTATCATTTAATTTAAAAATAAAAAAAGTTAATTTTTTATATTTTTTAAAAAAATAAATTTAATTTTATAATATTTTACTGTTCACCGTATTGGTGAACAGTGAAAAACGGTGTAGTGTAAGAGTTGGGTGTCAAAATATCATTTCTTGATGTATCAAATTCTTTTTTAATATAAATTTCATAGCCATGTTCTATCTAAAAAATTTCTTGTCCAATAAACTTATTCTTCAGATGCGATCCTCTCTAGTGCTCTGAGATTATTTAGGGAGCCAATCTAGCAAGCCTATTAGCTATGGGTCTTGCAATTATAGACCGAAACCTAGAGGGGAAGGGTGAAGTAGTTTTTTTTTTTGGATTTTTCTTGTTTTAAGCAAATATTCTTTCTTTTTTATTTTTTTTTATAATTAAGTATATGAACTTTGAATGAAAGTTTAGAAAAAATAAAGTGTAATAAAGAAAAACACACAATAGATTTATTCTAATTCTCTTTTTTAAATTAAGAGTATATCTAGTCCCTTCATATCTTGAAGAATTTTTCACTATATTAGATCTTTGTATAAGTCTTACTCCAAGATCTCTTTTACAATTTTCTAGCATAAACACCAAACCTATAGTTGACTTTGTATCAACCCAATTCAAAGGACCTTTTCACAAACACCAAAACTATGATGGACTTTAAATCTCCCAGAATCAAATAACATTTTACAACACAAATAGAAAATATATCACTTTCTATTTGCAAACACTTTTAGAAATTACACACACTTTCTTTGTAAATTAAGTCACCACACATTTGGTGATCAATTACAACAATATGATAAAAAATACTTTGAGGAACAACAATTTTGGATACTTTCCAAAATTCAAAATTTTGATCTTCCCTTTTCAATAAACAGTTCACAATTATATAGAACTTAAATTCTCAAAGATTTTATGAAAATTTTCTATAATATATGAAAATTATACATAAAATGTTTCCATGAAGTTTGTGATTGAACACTTAAAATTTGAATAAATTGTTTGAAAATTTGAATGAAAGAGGTTAATTGAAAATTTGATATATTTACTTTAAATACATCATTAGATACCTCTTATATTGGAGAAAGTTTATGATGGATTGCAATGGTTTGGAATATACATGTTTTAGTTTTTCAATTTTTTTCAGGGTGCAATCGATTGTCACCTTTGTAACGCTCGAATTTTTTAGACAGGTCCATGATGTAATCAATTACACAAATGAAGTAATCAATTGACACCTTTAAAATTTTAAATTTTTCCAGACAGACAACATGCAATCAATTGCTTCATATGTGTAATCGATTGTACTATTAAAAAACTTGAATTTTGACATTTTAAAAGTTGTGGCTTGAATGTAAATTATGCATGAATGTTGTAAAAATTTAGAGGGGATTGAATGAGAGGTTTTTGAGCATCTAAAATTTATACAAATATGAATTGAAATTCTAGCTTATCTCATTATCAAATCCCTTTCCAAAGACTTTGCAAACTTTATCCTTGATTCTAAGCTTTTTCTTCTTTGATAAGATTTTTTCTTCATAAAAAGTAAACTAAGAAAGATGATGAATATCTTTTTCACAATATCTCTCTTTTTAATGATGACAATATATTGATGGGAAGTTTTTTTTGACACTTGATGCCCCCATATGATCTCCTCTTTTATTTTGCAATTTATGTTCTGTTTTTGGTAACCTGAAAAATTAACAAAAACAACATCTCTTCTCCCCCTTTTTAACATTATAAAAATGAAAAAGAGTAAAATGCAAAGTAAAGTAATATAGGGAAAAGATACATCATATACTAAAGTACTTATCTTCTTCACAATGATTTGATGTCAATATTGATATCAATGTTGATGCTCTTCTAAAGTGATTATCTTGATACAAATGAGATGCTCTTTGAAAGAGTCAATCTTTTCAAATCATCTTCAGTAAAATGAAACATTAATCTTACCGTATCATATGATCTTATTATATCTTGAACAACCAATATTAATTTAATAACTTTAGCACATTGTGTTCAAGTACCTACAAGAAACAATCAATGATACTTTCTAGGTACCCAATATTCTTAGGTTCCTTTTGGATTAGTTTCTTTTCTTACCCACACATACTCACCATTAGGAACGCCAAAGTTTCTTATGTAACAAGCACTAGGAGTATGACCTTTTGTATTGCAATAAAAACATACAAGCTTATAGAAATTCTTATCTTTAAAGGCATAAGAGTTATTTTTAAAATATGTCTTCTTAGGATAAATTATAACTTGCACTTTATTTTATTCCTCATTGTTGAATTTATTGCTAGCCTTAACAAAGATAGTTTACTTGTACTTGGTTTATTAAATTTAGAGAAACCAAGCCCAAATTTATCATTTGAGTATTTTTATTTACTTAGTACATTTTTCAAACCAATTTGACATTTCTCATATATCTTTATGGCTTGGTTTAATTTAATAATTTTAGATTAATGTGATTGAAATATATTGGATGATGAATTTTTGAATTTTTCTAATTCCATTTTAGTGTCATTAGTCTTGCTTTCTATAGACAAAATTATTTTCTTTTGTTTTGAACATGTTCTAGAAAGTATCAAACATATTGCATGCAATTCAAGAAAAGCATTACGCAATTTATCATAAGATGGTTTAAAATCACTAACCTCATTTTTTTCATCACCAGAATGATGTGAAGTCATTAATGTCATGTTTTGTTGTTTTTCATTTGACAATGAACTTACTTCATTGCCTTGTCATGCCACTTAAGCCCTTTTTGATTTCCTATCCTTCTTGTTGTTGACTTTGATCATCTTTTGAAGAGTAACGCACTCACTTTTGACATGATCTATTTTCCACATTCAAAACAATCAACTTTCTTGAAGTTGATGCTTCTTTTTGACTAATTTACTTTTCCTTTTCCTTTCTTAAGAATTTTTAATTTTTTTTATTAGTGTATCATCTTCATTATCTTCGGATTGAGATTCTTCTTCTTGATCAGTATCATGTTTAGACTTCAAAGCAAGTGATTTTACTTTAACTTTACGCTCTTCATGCTTCTCCAATTTATCATGATCCAATTCATGTCTTTCCAATCAATCAAGTTCCATTTTACGTTCTTGAAGTTTTCCAAATAATGCAGTTAATAACATTTTAGAAAGACTATTCTTTTTGGATATCGCCGTTACTTTTGATTTCCATGCTCTAGAAATGATCTAAGAGCTTTGAGATTTAAATCATCATTAGTGAATATTTTTTCAAGAACCATCAAATGTTTTGTCAAGTGTGTAAATCTCTTTTGCAAATGAAGAATACTTTTATGGAGTAACATTTTGAACCATTCATATTCTTGAGATAATATGTTCAATTTGGATCTTTTCATTTCCTCTTTGCCTTCATGTGTTACTTTCAAATTATCCCAAATTTCCTTTGTTGTTTTACAATTTGATATTCAGAAAAATTCATCAATTCCTAAGGTAGATGCAAGTATGCTCTTTGCTTTCTTATCAAGTAGTACTTTTTTCTTGTCATCATTGTTCAAAGAACCTTTCACCTTTGGTTATTCTACATTATTTATGACAGTTGTAGGAATGAATGGTCCATTTTCAACAGCATCTTATATTTCTTCTCCATGGGCTTCTAAGTACGTTTGCATGCATATCTTCTAGAAGTCATCATATTCACCAATGAAATATGATGGCTTGGTTTTGTTGCCAGCATCTGCCGAAAATGGTTTTGCAGAAGCCATATCAACCCAGATTGATGAGAAAGTTACCTTAATCTGCTCTGATACCAATTGTAACTATAAAGTGCAACCTAAGAGGGGGTGAATTAGGTTTTCTGCATTTTTCTTGTTTTATGAAAAGATTCTTCCCTTTTTATTTTTTCCAGAATTAAGTGTATGAACTTTGAATGATAGTGCAAAAAAATAAAATAAAGAGCAACAAAGTAAAAGACATAAGAGATTTATCATAATTCCCCTTTCCAACTTAAGGGCACATCTAGTCCCTTCACACCTTGAAGGATTTTCCACTACATTAGATATTTGTACAAGCCTTACTCCAAGACCTCTCTTACAATATTATAACATAAATGTCAAATCTATGGTGGACTCTAATTCAATTTAATTTAAAGGACCTTTTTATAAACACCGACACTATGGTGGATTTTGAATCTCCCCGAACCGAAAACCCTTTTATAACACAAAAAAAGAATACCACTTTCTACTTGAAAATATTTTTAGAAAGTACACACATTTTAAAAATTAAGTCACCACACATTTGGTGATCAATTACAACAATACGATTAAAAATTACTTTGAGTAACAATGATTTTGGAGACTTTTGAAAATTCATAAATTTGATATTCCTTTTCCAATAAACAATTCACAAGTATATAAAACTTAAATTCTCAAATGTTTGATGAAAATTTTCTATAACATATGAAAATTATGCAAAAAAAAAAGTTTCCATGAAGTTTGTGATTGAACACTTGAAATTTGAATGAATTGTTTGAAAATTTTTATGAAAGAGGTTAACTGAGATCTAATATATTTTGCTTTAAATATGTCATAAGATACCTCTTAGGTTAGTGTCACGGTGAGAATCAGAGACCATATCTATTAAGTTAACTAGTCTCACAAATCTTAATTCACCACCGATCTTTAATTTATCCAAGGGAAGGGAAAAAGAATGAATAAACCCATAAGTATGCATACAAAAACAAAGCAAAAGAGAATCTAGGTTCGGGGGTTGGTTATACTAAGGGAAGATATTAGCACCCTAAATATCTATAGTACTCTATAGGAACCTCTTGTCAAATTATGTTATTTGTTAATGTTTGTTTGCTAATGGTTTTGTGCGAAGGTAAAGACCTAGGGGTTTATTACTAAGTATGATCGCTAAGACATCACATCTCGTGCCTACGTATCCTAACTAGGGTGGAATCAGAGCATTCGTAGTTCATCTAACTACGGGTAAAAGGAAATTTTGTTGGTTTTAGGAGAAGAAACAAGTTGTCATATTAAAGATGATACTCAAATAAACCAACAAAAACATGTGGAAGATGGATCATTGCTTCACATTGAGAAAAGGGCTCCAACTCGGATGTAGAATCGATGAGTATGCCACATACCTCTCTCAAGTGGAAAATAAGTAAACATCTTTCTCAACTATATCATGGGGCAGGAGAATTACATCTCAACTAAGGATTACTCATGTCTAATCTCTCATGGGAGATGGAAACTTAACTGTAAGTTACCTAAGTTAACATCCTAAGGGAAACTAACCTAAGGGAAACAACTTAAAAGTAATCAGTCTAAAATAAACAACCTGATTATATACAATCTAAGATAATCAACCAAAATGGGAATAAAGGTTAGATAATAGGTGAAATATGCAAAAAATAAATGCAATTCACATGACTATATAGTCAACCATGAACCCTTCCCTTGGATTTGGGCATAAACAAGCAACAACAATGGAGCACAAAGAAAAGGACCTCAAGGTAAAGCCAAAGTGAAACACTTAATATAAGAACTCAAGTAGTTCAACAATAATACCACATCACATCCAACATAATCAAATGATTACAAAAAGAGCACAAGAGGATCAATCATGCATCAAAACAATAGTCACCTACTTGTCATAACAAGTTCACAAGAAAGAGATCAAAGAGGATTCAAAGATGGGCATCAAAGCATGAAACCAAAATGGGTCAGTAGAAAAACCAAACAATTCAACTTATAAACAACATCATGATCTCAAAGTAACACAAAATGAATCATACTCAAGACATGAGCAAAGCACTAAGCAAGTACCAATCCATATCAACCACAAAAGGTAAACAACTTTCAATACAAGTAAGAAAGAATCAAAAGGGAAAGCAGTACACATTGAAACCAATGAGTTCAGAATCTTAAACATAGATTTTCAAGTCAATTAAGATCAACAGGAATCAAAAGAATTTATACAAGAAACAATGTTCAAAGACTGGTCAAAACAAAGTATGATTATGTTCAAAACTAACCCTAACTTGTGGCATCAATGAAAAATGAGAAAGTAGCTAAATAAATTAAAATAAAAGGCTCTACCTTATGTTCATAAACCCAAGTATGTGTGTGTAAGAGGTCTCTAGAAGAAAAGCACAAGAGCATATACAAAATCAACCAACAAGCCTAGGGTATCCTACTAGTCGAGAATAAATCGAGGGTCACCAAAAATCAAATTAAAAGCATACCAAATAACATCACCAAAGATCATAAAACACACTCAAACATCATCATATCATTTATTAAAAGATTGCAAAAAATTGGCTCAAGAAAAAATGTTTAAGGCATCAAAACATAAAACCTTAATCTAGGGGCAAATATGGAAAAACCTTTTAAAAATAAATGCCAATAAAATAGGAAAAATATTTTTAAAATAAAAATAAAAATATGATAAACTTTTAGAGACATCAAAATGTCTAAAAAATATTTTTGGGGATTTTTAAGATAAGTGGAAAACTAAAAATAAAATTAAAATGAAATAGAAAATAAAATAAAAATATTTGAAATAAAAATAAGAGGAGATGTAGCAGTAAAAGGGAAAGGACTAGTTTGCAGTTAAGGCGTGCAGATGGGCCAGAAAAGGGTGTGTGAAGAGCAAAATAAAGCACAACCAATCCAACATCAAAATCAAAAATCAGAAAAGAAGACAAATAAGTGAAACGCACCATTTCACTTAAGTGAGGTCAGTGCCACCTCAGAGCCACGCGTGCAGGTCAACATGCCACATAAGGCAGGCCACACAGATGCCAAAGCTCTAGCTCTGGTCATCTTCTCTGACTACACACACCGGAGCCGTATGTAAAATAAACCAAAACAAGAAAATGAAAGCTCTAATCCACACGATTTTTTATGCTGAGTCCATTTCTAACCTTAATTTGAACATTTAAACACATTAACACCATGGAAAAAACTCCACGAAAAAATGGTGTTCAAAACTGAACTTCCATATAAAGGCACAACAACAACATGATTTGTTTCTTATGTTCTCAGACCAGAAAACATACATATCACAAGGTAAAACGTGCCATGGAAAGTAATAAAAAGAAAGGAGAAAGATTACACATGGTGAGCTTTGTGAGATTTTGTTTCACGTGTAAGCAAGCCCCCAAACTCTTCCCTTAACCCTTAAACACTCTAAGAATAACAATAGAAGCAAGGAAATGGAGGTAGAAGGTCTGAGGAATTAGATTTGAAGACAAAGATTTTTTGAGGATGAAGATAGTGTTTTGTGTGCTTAGCTGCAAAAATTGAGGTCCTCATCCCCCTAGAGTTTGTTTTTAGAATATATATATATATATATATATATATATATATATATATATATATATATATATATATATATATATATATATATATATATATATATATATATATATATATATATATATATATATATAAAGGTTTTTTGAGGTTAGAATGGTGAGTTACTGAGGTAAAAGCTTGTGGTTAAAAATTTGAAAAATGGGAGGGAAGGAAAAGATGATATGAACATGGCTTTGCATCAAGGTGTTGTTGTGGTTTTGTATGGTTATCCTCTTGTCCTTAGTGTGGTCATAGAAATCAGAATGAGAGAGAAAGGTTAGTAACCTTGTTGAACAAGTTTTGCTTATTTTCTCTTTTGGTGAATTGTTTCAAAATGGTACAAGATATATGTCATACATGTTGAGCTTAAAGTGGTAAACTTTGGTGATGCCAATGAGGTGGTTATGTGCATGGTTTGAGGCATAAAAGTTGTTGCAAGAACAAAGTTCAAGTGTGTATGAAACAACACAACATGATTATGGATTAAGTGCATGAAGCCAACTTTAAGCACTCATAACTTGATGAGTTTTGCTTCAAATGATGAGTTCCTTGGCTCAATGAAAATTAGGGAAGACAATGAACAAATTTAATGTTCAAAGCAAGATCAAATAAGGTCTGGAAGCATGAGAAAAATTGAGTGGAAGTCATGTCTAAAAATCTGTCCAAAGTAACTTAGAAAAATTTCTAAGTTGTGGACTTTTACCAACTTTAAATTCCATCTTTGAAGGGCCGTAACTTGAGATTTAATGATCCAATTGGAGAGATCTTGATATCAATATAAAGCTTGAAGAAATCCTAACAAATTTCATGTTGAAAGAATTTTGGATTGAAGCCTAGAACTATGAGAAAAATGGCTCAAAGAAGCTGAATTTTAGGACTTAGAAAATTTTCTAAGTGTAGAAAACCAAATCATGATTTTTACCAACTTTGACTCTTCATAACTCCAAATCCATACATCTTTGAACTTGATTCCTTCTAAAAACATGTATTATATGATATCCTCTTCAATTTGGTAATTGATTTTCTCCATTTGTCTTAAGGATGAATGAGATATGGTTCTTGCAAGATGGCTAGAAGTCTTGACTTTTTACACTTGGAAATATTTCTTTGAAAACCCTAATTTCACGACTTCTCCTGATTTTATGATTTCACTTGATTTTTCTTGATCAAACCTCATGAGATTATGGAAGATGACTTGAAATGCTCATAGTTAACCAAAAAACTCAAGAGTTGACTTTTATGAAAACTCAGTTGACTTTTTGATCAAATGAACTAGAATTCTTGCATTGCTTATGAATCAACCTTCTTGGATCAATTTAATCATGTGGATGGACCAAAGTGATACATTATATGTCCTTGAAACATATCTTGAGGTGTTAGATAATTCCTTGCTTCAAAAGTCAAACCAGAGACTAAGCTGAGCCAAAACCCTAGATTAGGTGCATCTGATGACTTAGGGATTGATAATCTTGATTCAAAGCAATCTTGCACTTAATTCTTATACAAAAGGCCCTTGAACAATTTTGAATTAGATAGAGCTTGAGATGTTAAGGATCCCATAATCTCTTGACTGGTCAAACTCTTGATCACACCAAAACCCTTATTCATGGTCAAAGCAAAACCAAGGTACAAGCTCTTGTACCTTAAAAGCTCAGTGATGCAAAAAACACACATATGAAATGATTGATGTTATGAAAAATGAATGCAAATGAGGTGGAATATTAGGGTTAAAAATTAGAGTGTGACAGCTAGTAGAAATGTTTGGAGAAAGTTCATGATGGATTATAATGGCTTGGAGTTGCAATGTTTTAGATTTTTCAAATTTTCTCAGGGTGAAATCGATTGCTTGAATGGTGCAACAGATTGTCACCTTTGTAACGTTCAAATTTTTCAGCAAAATTCGTGATACCATCGATTTCACAGATGAAGCAATTGATTGTCACTTTTAAAATTTTAAAAGTTTCCAGGCAAAGACAACATGTAATCGATTGCTCGATGTGTGTATTCGAACTGTACTATTAAAGAAACTTGAATTTTGGCCTTTTAAAAGTGTGGTAGGAATGTCAATTATGCATGAACGTTTGGAAAAATGTAGAGGGTATTGGATGAGAGTCTTTTGAGCATCTAAAGTTTATACAAATATGAATTGACATTGTACCTTATCTCATGATCAAATCCTTTTGATTTTCATAGCATCCATAGACTTTGCAAACTTGATCCTTGATTCCAAAATTTTAATTCTTTGATATTTCTTCTTTGATAAGATTTTGTCTTCATCAAAAATAAACTAAGATAAATGATAAATATCTTTTTCGCAGATCTTGGTGATAATCTTGAATGAGAAGTTTGACAAAATTATAAGTTTACAGTTTTTTTATGATATTGTCCCCATGGAATTTTGATATAAAGTAATATTGATAGATTTAAGATTGGGTAGGATCTAGTTTTGTGTAAAAAATTGTGTGATTGAGGCTATGGTACCACCCCTTATATATCCCCTAATTTTTTTGTAAAAGAAACCACCAATGCCATCTGGTCTAAGTGCAAAGTTGCCACCATTTGAAAAGTAATTGTTTTGACATGGTAGTGAAAAAATCATTGTCTTCTTGGGTGATTAGTTACGGTATGAACCTTTCCACTAAACCAGACTGAATACAATTGTTACCAATATTAAATAATTGTTTAAGTAGTTGATTACATGGTTCAATCTAGCAATGTTTCTTTTAGCATGCCTTATCTTGACCATTGAGTGAATAAATCTTGTATTTCTGTCTCCATCCTTGAACCAGTTGTTCTTCATTTTATTTCTCCAAAATTGGTCCTCTATAACCTCATCCAAGGAATGTTGAGTTTTACTTTCTTCCTCTCCGAGCAATTCATTATAACTTGTATGATTTATAAGCCCTTAAATTATGTCTAGTTCATCTGAATACTTAGCAACTGATAAGTGAACATTTTCAAAGATTCCACTATCCCATTCTTCAAGACAAAATTTATAGCCTTTAGCTTGAAAATACAAACATAAGACAACCAACCATTGTCTTTTTCCATTGCTCAACAATTATATAATTGCAAGTATCATTCAGAGTCCATGTCTTTAAAAATTTAAAAGGCATATGATCAGCCATGGTATTTATCACAAGTCAATAATAAAGGATAATTATCAAAGTTATTTTTTTTTATTAAAGTTGAACATCGGATGGCTTGCCAAGCTTCCAACCATAATTGGTTACAAACACTTCTATCAAGTCTGCCTGCTACATAATCTCTATCTTTTCTACAATTATTCTAAGTATAAAAGCTATCATTAGTATGAAGGTGAATGAGTTTATTATTATTAGTTAATTTTTAGATTCATATGAAGAAATTTTGTTACGAGGGTGTCGCCACCGGAAAAATGACAAAGTCGTCATCATCCTTTATTTGTCTTAAGAGGTGAGACGCTAAGTTTAGGAATCGGTTAGGCGGTAGGGAGGTTTTAGGCACACTCACCTTTATTGTATCCAATAGAATCCTCATTAAGTCCTATAGTATGTCTGCCTAATTATTTATATATTCAATTATTTATTTACAAGGTCATATTCACAAATTACAAAGAGAGAAGAACCCTAAGTTTTTTTTATTATTATACTCGCTGGGGTTTACAACCCTATACCTACGTACCCTCAAGTTTAAAGGATCAGAATTTTCGTAGTTTGTATCCCTAATTTTGTTTGGTTGGTTGATTTTACCCCTTGAAATAATCTTCACACAACGGGGGTGGAGGAAGATTCATTTTTCAGAAAAATTTCTCAACTCACAAGAATAGAGGGCTTATAGTTTAAGTGAGTTGGATGTCTTTTTTATCCCTTTATCCCTTTTAGTTTGTAAAATATTCTTTTAATTTAACAATAAAAATACTATAATATTATAATTATATCATAAAACACTTATCCCTTATCCCTAGTCCTTTGTTTATACTCTTGAATCCTAAGAGTTTTATCCCAAAGTTTTTATCCCTTTCTATCTCATGACTTATCCCATTTAAACTCAATTATATTCCTAATATCATATGTATCCCTAATCTTTTTAAAAGACAGAGATTAAACCAAATAATTATCATTTGCAAATTAAGTCTTACATCCTAGCAAAACAATCTCACATCTCTTACTCCCATATTTTAAATAATCTCTATTTATTCAATCATAAAAAACAATTCCAATTAATTAATTATAAGCTTAATTAAATAAGTTAAATAAACCCCATATGAATTAATCATGTTAAACCCAAAATCTAAAAATTTTCATTTCTCAATAGCATTAAATAAATATAATCTCAATTTATTAATCATAAAATTTAATCCCAATTTATAAAATTAGTTAAATGAGAATAAAAACTTTTTATTATAAAATTAATTTATATAAAACCCTTTTATATTAATTATAAAAATTAAATAAGCCCTAAATATTAAATAAAACCCCTCTTATTAAATAATTAATTAAGTAAACCCTTTCATCATTTAATAAACAAAAGTCTTTTAATTAAATATTTAAAAAAATGAATAAACTCTAAATGTTATCAAATCCGTTAAACCAATTAGACAAATAAACCCTAATTATTTAATTATTAAGTAATTTAAATAAATTAAACAAAATCCAAACTTGTCAATATACTATGGTAAACCTTAAATTTAATAAATTATAAATTTAATTAAAATAAACCCAAAATTATTATTTAATTAAATAAACCAAATTATTTTATTGTGAGTTTAATAATAAAATCCCTATTAAATTAACATACAAACTCTAATTATTAAATTAACCCTAATTATTCCAATTAATCCATAATTATAAACTAATTAAATTAATAAAAGTTAATTAAAAATAATAACCTGAATTAATTTATTTTAAAAAAAATAAGTTATTGGTGTAATCTGAATTAGGCTAGCAATGAGCTTGATACTTAGGGGTCGGAATAACAAGAAATAAGAGGCCCATCAGCAATAGAATCCATGTCTCGTTTGAAACTCTATGGGAGAGAGTCAACAAGTTAACTCTCTCTAGATCGTTAGATTGGTTTGGCTAGGATCATAGTATATTTCTAGGCACACGTTAGATATCCATACCATGAGTAGTATTTACAAGGGACGACCTTGATTCAAGGTCAAAGGAGAGTGTACCGTGTGTGTATCTACACTGTAATGGTAAAGGTAAACAAATCATGTGGCCAGGAGGAGGCCATGTGTAGGGGATCCACGCGTGCAATGAGGGAGTACAAAACCCCTTTTGCTTCAAAGACGATGTCATTTCCATTTCTCGTTCTCTCTCTAACTCCTTTCTCTCTCTAAGTGCTCTCACATTTTCTCTTCTCTCCGCCCTTCTAAGCACCGGGCATGGCCTCCTTAGGAACCACCCCAAATCCCAAATTATAGTTGATCTTCGACTAGAATCTTCATACCCTCATGCAAAACCCAGTGATGTTCATCCCAACCCTTCCCTTTTTAGGAAGGTTCAATGGATGAACCCTAACCCTATTATTCAACAAATATAACCCAGAAACCGACAAATGAAGAACCCTAATCTGGGTTCCTTAAGAACCCTAATCTAAGCGATGAACCCTAGTCTATTTCCAGATGAACACTAGGCACTATGCCAGAATTGACTTTTAGCAGCGCATACAAAGACAGCGCTTTTAGAAAAAGCGCTGCTAAAGAGTAATTAAAAAAAAAGAAAAAAAAACAGCATACCTAAGACAACACTTTTTTAAAAGCGCTGCTAAAGGGGGACCCTAAGAAAGTGCTTTATTTAAAGCGCTTCTATATGTATCTTCAAAGACAGCGCTTTTGTAAAGCGCTGCTATAGGGGGGCCCTAAGAAAGCGCTTTTCTAAAGCGCTGCTGTAGGTTGTTCCAAAGAAAGCGCTTTCTTCATAAGCGCTGCTATATGTTGTTGCAAAGAAAGCGCTTTTGCAAAGCGCTGCTGTAGGTCATTAAAAAGCCCTGTCATAGGTGTTATTAGAATTAATTTAAAATATCCAGCAGAACAGAACAGTATCGCGCATACGTATTTCCTTCTTTCTCCTCTCTGGCAAACACGAACCCTATTCACCACGACCGTCGCCCTCCTCCGTCCGACAGTCGCGCTTCCGTCGCCCTCCTCCGTTCAGTCTGTATTGCATTTCTCCGCCATTTGACCGTTTGTTTTCGACAGCATCCTCTGTAGTCCATTTCCGCCATTGTTACGGTATTTGAAGTTCTTCATTTTGCATTTTTCTGGATTATTGTCTTAGTATTTCATTTTTCTGGATTATATGATGTTAGTGTTACTTCTTTTCTGAGTTATTCACTTGTTTCTGTTGATACCGTTGATGAGAATTACTCTTTTGATATTGGCTTGAGTTTTGTATACAAGGTGTTTGTTGAAATGCCACAATGAATTTACTTATGTTAACTTTGAGTATATCTAGCATGAGTATATCTGGACTAAGATCTCTGTAGGAGCCAAACTTTCACCATGATTCATTACTAGCATCATCTAAGGATCTTCACCCTTAATTCTGCATTGGTTTGAGTTTGGTCAAAGCATATGAACTTAATCTACAATATTTGATTCCTCTAATATTTGAAATAATGGTTCTAACACATGTATTAAAAGGAAGTTCATATTATTCATATATAATAGAAAAACTCACATGTCATTATATTTTCCAATTGCATTTATCCTATTTTATTTTACATTGTCAGTAATATGTTTATTACAGAAACCAGTTTTTATTGTAAAATTAATGGATAGATATGGGAATGCAACATTTGGTCATTTTTATTATTATAATGTTTAAATCATTTATAAACAAAGTTCATAAGTTTATAATAACTAACCAACAAATAAAAAGATTAAGATAAAACAAACGTTAATTCATTTCATGTTGCAATAATAATTTTCAAATTGAGTCTTAAAAAAGAGGATCTTGTAATTAATAGTAATGAATGATTGTGTCTTAAAATGATAACAAAATATGTAAATGAAATTTGTTTTTTGTACTAAGCAGTTTATTTATTGAATTCGAAAATAGACAACTATTTGTGAAGTATTATAGTCGAAAATATATAATTGATTTACAGTTTACAATTGTAAATGAGGGTGAAATTTATAAATGTTTGAGTTTATTAGATATTATTGTCATTTGTAACCTTGAAATCTATAAAATTTTAGATAAATATTAACTCAACCATAATTTTAAATTTATTAAAATATTTGGGATTATCATAATTTTAAATTTAATAATGAAAAGTTAGTATCCAAGTAATATTCATTCATGACCTCTTTAGCCATATAAATTGCAAATTAATTAATTTTATTGCAAGTTTTATCAACAATTGATGTTCCAAGAATTATTTAATGTTGATGATGTTATTAATTTTGTCTGTTATAGGGGTTACCTATGAAGAGCAAGGTTGTGATCATTTTCAAGCATCCTACTATGTAGCTTTCTTAGAAGTTATTGATTTCTTTACATGTATTCTCTGTATTTGTTTAACTTTTTTAGTTTAGTTTAGACTACTCAATTAGTATGAATGTCTTCCAATCGATTGTCTAAAGAGTACGAGAATAGGGTATCGAAATTCGTTAAGTTTGTTGTTGAGCACGCCAAAGACCCCAGTAGGATCACATGTCCTTGCTTAGGTTTCTGTTATGGGCGTCAAATTGACGTCGTTCAGTTGGAATCTCATTTAATGAGATATGAAATTGATTGAAGTTATACATGTTGGACATTACATGGTGAGATAAGTAACGAGAATGTCGAACCCGATGATAATACGACCTATGCTTCAAAGGACAATGGTAGAGATACATATGATTGTGATCGAGTCGAAGAGATTGCAGAAGCCCTTGAAGAAGATCTTCAAGATTATCCCAAGATGTTTGAGAGGTTGGTAAGCGATGCAGAGAAACCGTTGTATAAAGGTTGCACTACTTTCACAAGATTGTCAGCGGTATTAAAGTTGTACAACTTAAAGGCGGATAATGGATGGTCGGATAAAAGTTTCACATAGTTGTTAGCCCTACTTCAAGAGATGCTTCCGGAGGATAATTTTCTTCCCAATCGAACCTATGAAGCTAAAAAATGTTATGCTCTATTGGCATGAGCTATGATAAGATACATGCTTATCCAAATAATTGCATTTTGTTTCGAAATGAATATGCATCATTAAACAAGTGTCCTAAATGCGGTGTATCTCGGTATAAGAAAAAGTTGTCACCAGCAAAAGTTTTATGGTATTTTCCTATAATTCCGAGATTTAGACGCATGTTTCGTAGTGAAACAGATGCAAAACACCTGACTTGACATGCCGATGATAGAATTATAGATGAGAAGTATCGACATCCGGCAGATTCACCACAGTGGATGAAAATTGATAATGAGTATCCTGATTTTGGAGAAGAAGCTAAAAACCTTCGCTTGGAATTATCGACTGATGGAATAAATCTGCATGGTCTGCAAAGTATCTCACATTCCACCTGACCTGTAATTAGTAAGTACATGATGTTATCTATGTTAATTTCTGGCCCTAAACAACCAGGCAATGACATAGACGTGTACTTGACACCTTTAATCGAAGACTTAAAGAGTCTGTGGGAGAACGGTGTGGAGGTTTATGATGGATATAGGAAAGAAAGTTTCAATTTGAGGGCGATGTTGTTTGGCACAATTAATGATTTTCCAGCATACGGAAATCTATCAGGGTATAACATTAAAGGTCAATGTGTGTGTCCTATCTGTGAAGAAAACACAGATTGGACGCGGTTGGAATTTGGTCAGAAAAATGTCTTTCTTGGTCATCGTAGATTCTTAAATTCTAATCATCACTACTGTGGGTGGAGAAAAGCATTTAATGGAAATTCAGAACAACGTAGAGTTCCACCTACATTGACCGGCGAACAAATTTTTGAAAAGGTGAAAGATGTGAGTACTTAGTTTGGCAAGCCTTTTGCTCATACGCTTTTCACGTGTGGGTGGAAGAAGAGGTCAATTTTTTTTGAGTTGCCGTATTGGAAGTAGTTGTATGTAAGACATTTTCTTTATGTTATGCATATTGAAAAAAATGTATTTGAAAGTGTTATTGGTACGTTACTCAATATACAAGGAAAGTCTAAGGATGGCCTTAAAATAAGAAAGGACTTGGTAGCAATGGGAATAAGAAATGAATTAGGACCCTTGAAGAAAGAAAATCACACATATCTATCATCTGCTGCTTATACTTTATCTAGAAAGGAGAAAAAGATATTGTGTAAGTTTCTGAGTGAAGTTAAAGTTCCAGAAGGATACTCTTCAGATACTAGAAGACTTGTTTCTATGAAAGACCTCAAGTTAAAGAGTTTAAATACACATGATTGCCATGTTATAATGAAACACTTTCTACCAATAGGTATACGTTCTATTTTGCCAGAAAAAGTGAGAGGCGCAATAACTAAATTGTGTTTTTTCTTCAGGTCAATTTGTAATAAGGTGATCGATCCTGCGATCTTACCAACATTGCAAAAAGAAATAGTTATTACTTTGTGTGAGCTTGAAATGTATTTTCCTCCATCATTTTTTGACATAATGGTACATCTAGTTGTCCATCTTGTGAAAGAGACACAATTGTGTGGACCAGCTTATATGAGATGGATGTACCCTGTTGAACGTTATATGAAAATATTGAAAGGGTATGTGAAAAACCGAAGTCGACCAGAGGGATGTATTGTTGAACGATACATTGTTGAAGAAGCTATTGAGTTTTGTACTCAATATTTGTCCAACGTTCAATCCATTGGCCTCCCAAAATCTAATGTTGTTGAAAAAATAGTAGGTAAACAGTTAATTGGAAATAAAGTTGTGACAATTTCAAGGGATGAACGGGAGCAAGTGCATTTGTATGTTCTGCAAAATGGCATTGAGGTTGAGTCGTATGTTGAAATGCACAAGGACGTTCTCCGAGGTTTAAATCTGAATCGAAATGAAAATTGGATAGTACGTGAGCACAATCGAAGTTTTATAACATGGTTCAAGGATCATATTTTTTCAAAGTTTTATTCTGATCCCGCTTCAATAACAAAAAGGTTGAGATGTTTAGAATATGGTCCAAGTTTGCATGTGTTTTCTTATAGCGCATACGCAATTAATGGATGCACATTTTATACCAAAGAACAAGATGATAAGAGTACAATGCAAAATAGTGGTGTCACCGTGCTTGCCGAAGCAATGCACATTTCAAGTGTGAAGGACTTAAACCCCAAATATGTGAATCTGTCGTATTTTGGTGTTATCGAGCGCATTTGGGTGTTTGATTATGAAAAGTTTCAGATTCCTATCTTTGGATGCAAGTGGATTGAAAATAATAGTGGCATACGAATGGATAAGTCAGGATTTTTGCAAGTGGATCTTAATAAGGTAGGGTACAAAGAAGAGCCTTTTATTCTAGCCACGCAAGCTAAACAAGTGTTCTATGTCACTGATCTGACAAGTACGAAATAGTCTATAGTTCTTTTTTCCAACAAAGTAATCGATAATAACATTGGAGACAAGGGGGATGTTGATGTTGAGAAGGAATCTTATATTATAGATGATCCAGATGAGAATATTAGAGCGGACAAATCATATATTAGAAATGATCATAACGAGGGAATTTGGATCAATCCATCCGTCCGTGTTGTTAAGAGACAAGTAAACAACGTTCCAACTAAGAAAAGAAAGAGATCTTAGTGACAAAGGTACTTGTAAAATTACATATTGTCTCATTGAATAAAATTACATATTTATATCATGCAATACAATTACATATTATGTCGTTTAATAAAATTATGTATGTGCTTTTCTTATTTATATATTTCTTATGTATATATTTCTTATTTACATATTTTCATGTCATTCTTTGATACTTTGGTTTTTCTAAATTACAGGTATTATGGTCACCAATGAGGAAACATCACATGATGGAAACGAAACAACAAAAGACATGGAAGGTGATATCAAAAGAGGAATAACGATTATGAAAAAAATCATCCGTGCGAGAGATAAGGGTGTTAAGTATGATGTGCATTGGAATAAAAGAGATCAATTAGTTGAGCCTAATGGTGTGATGCTGACAAGTTACATTGGAGCACTTGTACGTTCGCAAATTCCGATTACTTGCGATAATTGGAGAATTCCCTCGCTACAACCGGCTAAAGACAAAATTTGGAGCGAGATACAGGTATGATATTTGATTATTTTTAATTATGTTGACAGTTACATCTTTAAATTAATTATACTAACATGTTATATGTATGTGTATTTGTTTGCAGAGATCTTTTAATATTGATGATTGCAGAAGAAAATATTGTCTTCAATTGGCCGGTAAACGACTGAGGGGATTCAGAGTGTTTTTAACGAACAAGTTTCTTAAAGATTCTGATGAAAACTTTGTCGACTCGGAGCATCCAAAGAAGTAAGCTGATCTGATTTCGGAAGAAGAATAGGAGACATTTCTTGCGAAGCGAAGAACCAAAGAATTTTTAGTAAGTACAACTTATCATGAATAATGTATAGTATATATACTTCTTCCACAAGAGTTCTGATATGACTTAAACTTGTTTTTTCAAGTTGTAAGTGGCGTAAATCGGCAACGACGTTAAAACCCGCGTATCCATACAAAAAATGGCGTTTGGGATATGCACGCTTAGAAGAAAGAATAGTAAGTATATATAAATGCTTTAATATGATATAGTTACCAAAATTAGTAAGTATATATAATAGGATATGAATTCTTTATTATCTGTCTTAATGCATAGTTAGAAGAGGAGAAAAGTGATACAACATCTCTTCCGGACCATGTTGTACGGAAGGCTGCCCGTGTGGGAAGAGATGAAGTCGTTCAGGAAGAAGTTCAACAAGTATTTGAACAATGTGTAAGTACAACATTAGTTTTTTCAGTAATTGATCAAAAGTGTATAATATATTTATATATGCTTTTATCTATATTTCAGGAGACTCTATCCCAGAGTATAACTCCAGCTGAGGACGATGATTGCAGGAGCATACTGAGTCGGGTGTTAAATATCCCTGAGTATTATGGGCGTGTGAGGGGTAAGAGATTTGGCGTCACTCCATCACAACTGTATAAGAAGCCAAAGAAAAAAATCCTAGCAATAAAGAAGTGATGGATACGTTGGAGGAATTGAAAGCTCAGATTCGGGAATTACAGAAGGACAAAGAAAGATACATGTCGGAAAGACGCGGTCCAGATCAGGGTAAAGATACTAGTGACAAAGATAGTATAAATTGCCCGCAGAAGCTTCCAGAGGTAATTGTATATATTACATTGAAATTAATTTAGCACAATTTTCTTAATTAACACATTAATCGGCATCATTATTTGTTTAGGGCATTTCACCTTGTCGGCTATATTTATCGTCACCGACTTATCGCATGGTTGGCAAGGGAAAGGTGCATAACACTGTGGGAGACTTACTTCACCATAAACCGCTCCCTGATGGATATTTGAAAGTATCAGTTGATATTGCGTTGGAGGGGGTGTGTTGTTGCCTTTACCAGATGCTGTTTCAGACGCAACAGTGGTGGGAGACGCAATAGGAGCGTATGTTGCATGGCCGGCAAATCTAATTTTCATGGATGATGAGGTATGTTGAACATCATTATGAACCTTGTAATATTCAAATGTTTTACGACCCATAGATGAAAGTTATTCTTATATTTACATTTTCTTATTTACATGATGATCTTAGACTCCTACAAAATCTAAATCAAAAGATAAGGGAATCATTATGCGGAAAACCGATTCAGCTGCATCAAAGAAACAGGTACTACTACAGTTACATGATTATCTTATTATACATTAATTACTGAACTTGTATGACTTTTAGGTTCATGATCAACAGTTGCAACAAGTCAGCAAGGGTAAGATGCCTGAATCTTCCAAGGTGCCCAACAATAAAAAAGGTCGAGCCAAAAAAAGCATATTTTCCTCGATTTAGGTTGTGCCTTGAAACATATGTAGGAACAACAGATGTGATTGAGGGTGGCATCCGTCAAATACCTATGGAGGAAGGTATTTTCGGTTTTGAATATACCGAAACAATTGCTAAGGAGGATTTGGACCAGGTTTTCCAACATTCTGAATTGGGCGTCGGTGTTATGCATTCCTACATCAGGTACTCCGATCCATTTTAATTAAATAATAGGACATTTTAAAATTTGTTCATTTAATTGAATATTCTAATGTTGATTATGTTTTTCTTTTAGGCTCTTGTATGACAAGTTGTTGGTCACGCGTGATTTGACTTCCATATTCACATTCTTATCTGCTAGCTGTATCAACTCACGGGCAATAGATCCCACACCAGATGTAGTCAAAGATTACATAGTCAAAATATTTATGGCCGTGACTACAGAGAAGTTGTTCTTGTTGCCATATAATATTGGCCATGGCTATGACTTCATTCTAAATTCATTTATTATAATTATTCGATTTTTGTCATTCTATATAACATTTCCGTCTAAATTGTTTTCTTATTTTATAGTGGACACTGGTTGTTGGTCGCGATTAATCCGATGAAAGAAATAGTGTATTATCTGGATTCATTGGATGGCGGTCAAACAAAATATCCTGATATGAAGAATATGATTGATACGTAAGTGATGAGATATACTGTTCTGAATAATTATATATCTTTATTTATTATGTGACATTGTTCTAAATATGCGTTTATATTATGTTAGAGCTATACAAATATTCAGAGCACAAAGACAAGCAACAGTGCCAAAAAGTAAGGCTAACAACATTAGTTGGATCAGAGTGCAGGTATATTTTCCCATTTTTGACTGTTATAGTGGTCCTACTTGATAAAACTATGTAAACTATATATCCTGATAAATGTTCGTTTGTTTTCTCCATTTACAGTGTCCTCGTCAGCGCAATGGGATTGATTGCGGATATTTTGTATTGCGCTTTATGAAGGAAATTATTCATTCTGGTCAAATAGGGATTCCAATCATGGTATGGATCAATTCATAAATTATATGATTCATTTTGATAATTAACCGATGTTTCATCTGAGTAATTAGTTTTAAAACTAAATCGTACATTTTCTGTTATATTATGTAGTACTTTGATGAATTCAAGTACGATACTTACTCAAAAGCAGGATTGGAAGAAATAAAGGAGAAATGATGTCAGTTTATTCTTGAGTTGAGAATTGTATAAGGTATATGTATCATCCAATATTGATGCGGGATAATAATATTTCTGGAAGTCGTATCTATTTGTAAAGTTAACGGATTTGTAATTATATGTAAATTGACTGTATTTGTGATGTTGTAATTCTGAGGATCGGATTCTGTTGTAATATATTTAAGCAGGTTTATGTGTATTAAAATGATTATGGGCAAAGTGATGAATTACAATGTATACTTAAAGGCCAAAGTGTTGAATTGTATATATATATATATATATATATATATATATATATATATATATATATATATATATATATATATATATATATATATATATATATATATATATATATATATATATATATATATATATATATATATATATATATATATATATATATATATATATATATATATATATATATATATATATATATATATATATATATATATATATATAAAAGGGCAAAGTGTTGAAATAAAGACCTGAATTATAAGCAGGGAATGTAATATAAGCAGGTTTGTCGAAAAATATATAAAAAGTGTGATTATTTTTATAAAAAAAAAAATTAAAACCGTGAAGATTAGACAGCGCTTTTACAAAAAAGCGCTGCTAAAGGGGACAAAGAGAGCGCTACAAAAGCGCTGCTATATGTGGGGAAAGGGGGGGTCTAAGACAGCGCTTTATAAAAGCGCTGCTAAAGGGGGGGGTCTAAGAAAGCGCTTTAAAAAAGCGCTGCTAAAGGGGGGGGCCTAAGAAAACGCTTTCTAAAAGCGCTGCTAAAGGGGGGAGGGTAGGGGAAATAGGCAGCGCTTATAAAAGCCCTGTTAAAGGGCTAAAAAAGCGCTGCTAAAAGTGCTGCTGAAGGGAGCCTTTAGCAGCGCTTTTTCCATAAAAAAAGCGATGCCTTTACCTTTAGCAGCGCCACTTTTGGCAGCGTTTTTAAGCGCTGCAAAAGGCCAAAAAAAGCGCTGCTAAAGGTCTTTTTTGGCATAGTGAGGGTTCATCTGAAGAACCCTAACTCTACCCTTTACCCGTAAACAACCTAGAATGACCCTAAACACACTAATCAGAAGCAACAAACACAAACAAGCAGTGATAACAATGAAAAACACAGTGATCAGCAACAACAACAACAATTAACTAAAAAGCTAAGGATTCCTACCTCTCCTGCCGTGACCTAACTATGTTGCTTCCGAGTTCTTTTCCTTGATTCCTTGATTTCTCCCTCTAATCATTTCCTTGTTTCCGTTTGCAGGCGTTGGTTGATGGAGGTTTTGCTCAGGGGCTTTAGGGTTCTAATGATGAACCCTAATCCTCTGTACGATTGAGAGCTTTACTGAAGGGTGAAGGAATTCGCACAACGATATTTTTAGCTTAGGGTTTCTACCTCATCATCTGAATTCTTAGGCCTTTTATAGTGTAAAATTCTAGGTTTTTAATTAAATTAGATTAGATTTAGTTAGGAACTTTTTGATTTGATTGTATTGAATTGATTAACTTTTGAGATTTGATCTTGTGTTGTATTTTTTAGATTTATGTTTCTGTAATTTGTAACATACTTCTGATCTGATTGTATCAAATTGATTTTAGAAAATTTTGATTAGAAAGTCTTTTGATTAATTTTTAATTTTGTTTCTGCACAAATTAGGGTTGTAGATGGGAATTGAAATTCTTGCACAGGTCAACAATTTTGACCAACAAACAAAGTATTAAATCAGTAATAATTTAATAAATAAATTATATCTAATATTAATTAATATAATTATGCTCTTAGAATAATCTTAATATTATAAAACAAACTTAAATTAAAATATTCTGGCTAATAGCAACTGAAAACCGACCCTCCCATAATTATTAACAATATAATTAATCTTAAATTAGTACTAATAATAATTATTATTATTACTAATAATGTTAATACTAATAATATGGTAATTAAGATTAACATAATAATCTCACTAAATAAGAAATATTATATTTCATTAGTGAATAAAACCAACATCCTCTTAATATGGGATTAATAATTCCAATAATTCTATTAAACAATAATTAATCTAAATCTAAAAATATTCCAACAATAAATCATATAATCATTAATATTAATAGTTTTTAATTATAAAACCTGATTAAAATTAAAAGCCCAATCTTCATATACTTAAAATAATATAACCCAAATTAAAAACTTAATAGTTTAGATAACCTTAATTTAAAAATCTCCTCTAAATATTTAATAAATAGACTAAAATAATTAATAGTAATAATTTGATTACAATAATTTTAAAAAATACACCCCTTCTACAAGATTAATTCTAAACCGACCTCTAATGAATTTAATAAACACCCTAATTAATAATCTAATACTTCCTCTGTCTCAAATTATATGACGTTTTGGTCATTTCATACCGTTTAAGAAATGTAATTATTACTTTATAGAAAATTGAAATGATTTGCGACTTTACAAAACTTCTTTCATTAATTATATTAGAAAGCAGACTCAAGGAATAAAAAGAAGAAAGAGAAATAAATGATAAATGATAGATTAGGAAAAAAAAGTAATTAATGTTGTATTGAGATTCTAAATTGACTTATTATTTGAAATAAATATTTTTTGTAAAATGACTTATAATTTGGGATAGAGGTAGTACTTATATCCCTAAATAAATTATACTGTACCCCGTAAAATAGATTAATTTCAAAATGAGCCTAAAAACTAATACTCCCAAAATGTACAATGATATGTATTGGGGATCCAAAAAATTTAAGCAATAATCTTTAACTAGTGTTAGACCCTAATTTATTACACCAAAAATAGTAGTTAAGGTAGAAAGTTAAAATAATCTCTCTTTGACTTTTTAGGTCATATAGAGATCAAATGACTACTAAATACTGGTCAAAATTTAGGATAAGACAGAGGATATCTTTAATATTTTTGGTGTGCACAAATAGAAGTGGGAATAGACCAGATCAAACATAGGTTCAAAGTAGGCCAAACTTTTTTTCAAATAAAAAAGACTTAGACTATTTTTTAAACCTATTTAGTTAAAAAGGTTAAGGCAGAAGCCCTAAAAAAATTCTTTATGCCAATCATGTCGGCTTATTTAAATAAATATGAATATTTTTATTTTTATTATTATATTATATTTGTATTTTGAATTAAAATATAAAAAATAAAAAGTAAAGTTTAGTTATTTTGAAAATTTTATGAAAATAAGTTTATAAAAAGTCTTATGAACAATGTTATAAGTTGTTTTCATAAGTTTTTTTAAATAAATAATATCACAAAATTTATGTTAATATGTAAATTTGAAATAGTTAATGCAAATAAACATCTATTTAAATATTGATGTAATAGCTTATTTACAAATGTTTAAATATAATAGACTTTTATATAGACTAATAAGTCAAACATGCATTCGAAAAGACAAATCTCAGACTTAAAAATAAATCTAAGATAGCTCATAGACCAAATTTAAACATTAAATTTTTTAGCCGATTAAATTCAGACTAAACAAAATCTAGATCAGCCTATTTCTATTTCTATGCACAAGGAATGCATTAAAATCACCAATAAAATTCCAGTGATCTGCATTATAATTAGATAAAATTAAATGGTACAGTTTGATATAAGCTCTTAAAAATATACTTGAAACTAAAAGTGATCCTTTTTAGTGATTTATATATATATTTTACATATACAATAATTCCTTAAAGACAAATGGAGTATCTCTGATGAAATTTAAAATGATGTAATATAATTATAGTTAAATACTTTTAATAATTAACGATTATGTATAAAAACCCTCAATCATAACGATGTAAAATTTAAATTAATTTTTAATTAGATGTATGAATCACGTTATTATGACCATTGAATTGGCTAAAGCATAGGCCCCATTTTTATTTTGTTGAGGTATCCCATCATGTATACATCAATCTACAAAAATATCTTATTCAATACAATAAGATAATTAATGAACATTTTTCTTGTGCAATATATCTAATCATATTTCATCCTTGACTTTTTATTTATAAATTTATTTATATATTAGATGCATATCACCCATTTGAAAAGCAACAACAACAAAGAGAAAAAAAATGGAGAACCAAAAACATCTCAAAAATTCTAAGGTTATCAAAATAGACTCAAAAAAATCATGGGAACATTATATCTCTTATGCTACCAATCAAAATTACCCTGTGAGTCTCCTTTATTTATTTAACTTCAATCACTTTGAACTTAATTACCATAATTATTTTTCTTATGTTATTTATTTATATATTTTTTTTGTAGGTTGTGGTTCATTTTTCTGCTTTTTGGTGTGTGCCATCTATAATTATGAATCCTTTCTTTCAAAAGCTTGCATCCAACTATCAAGATGCTTTGTTTCTGACATTGGATGTGGATGAGGTTAAGGTAATTAATTTAATCAAACACTTGTTGAAAACTCAAAATTAATGCCTGATTTGGTTCTATATGCAAGTTATATATATATATATATATATATATATATATATATATATATATATATATATATATATATATATATATATATATATATATATATATATATATATATATATATATATATATATATATATATATATATATATATATATATATAGAAAAATAGTGTCCATACAAATCCATTCAAAGTGTTTGTATTCTGATTCCAAACACCATTATATATCACATGTTCTTTGTTTGCATATACTATATATTACGTAAGCTTATCTCTAATCTAATCTTCAATAAAGATATTATCCATATGTGCTCAACTTTTAACAATGGAACTTTTCCTTATAATATATGCTATGAAACTCTTTTTGAGATTATCTTTATGTTTTATTTTTGTCTTATATGTAATGTGAACAAACCTGCAATTTTTCCTTTATGATACTATTATAAGATCATGATAATTTCTAACAATTTTTCTATTGTGCTATATTAGGAAATTGCCTCCAAGATGGAAATTAAAGCTATACCTACTTTTCTGTTAATGAAAGGTGGAACTCTTGTGGACAAAATTGTTGGTGCAAATTCTGATGAAATGAGGAAAAGGGTTGATCGTTTTGTTGAATCAAATCCATCCAACATAGCTATTGTGGAAACATTGAAATGAATAAGGAGTATGGCCTAGAACTATAGAGTAATGGTTGTTGTGTGTGTGTGTGTGTTTGAGAATGAGTATTTTAGTGTGTGTTTATTTTGATTTCATTATCATCAAGTGTTTTTCAATTAATGATCCCTATCTTTAACAACTGTCATGTTTTTAGTTGGCGAGTTATAATTATTTATTTTGATGTTAATGTGTATATAGATTAAGAAAAGAATTTAATTTGGGTGTATTATTGATATAGTTTTTTTAATCACATTATATAAATATTTGTAGAAATATTACAAGAACAATATAGTTAAGGTGTACGGTTTTAATATTTCTTCAAAATAATTAGAATATAATTACAATATTGCTTAAATATAAAAAGTTATATTTAATAGATTAATAAGAAGTTGAATTTTTTTGATAGATAAGCCACTTGTTAACTATTTTATAAGTGATGCATAGAAGGAATGTGGGTCGTAAATTATTATATTAAATGAGATTATAAGCAATTCAGATGACTTATTTATTGTTAAAAAACAATTTTTTAGGATTTTCACGCTTTATCTTAATCTTTAAAATAAGGTTCCTCATCAATAGTGTCGCACCGAAAAAAAATTATAGAGTTAATCACCAAACATTATTTATTTTAAAGAAAAAGGAAAATATCGATAAAATCCTTTTAAAAAATGACCATCGCAACTAAGAGCGGGTTTGAAAATCAATTATGCAAGGGAAAGTTATTAGCACCTCTCATATCTGTTGTACTCAACAGAACCATTTTGATTTTTCTTTTTGTTTTTGCATATATGAATGTTATTATCTAAAGGTTACTTGCGATTAGTTTTAATTAAGGGGAAAATAAGTTTTTAATTAATGTGTTTGTCACGATTTTGAAATTATGTGCTTACGTATTTCTATAGTGCAATGAGAAAATCAGAGCTCCGTAGTTCGTGGAGTAGAAAATAAGTGTTTGTTGGTCGTTTTTAGTGAACGATGTTAATGTTCGCGCTCTACCGTTAAATATTGCTTGTATACTCGCACATGAGAGACTTAAGTGTTTGTTTGTATTGCGATAGAATGGATGCGTTTGGGTAACATTCTAGCAATTAAGCGTAGCTTGTATGCTCACGCATGGGAGGTTTAAGTGTTGTCTGTATTGCAGTAGAACGGAAATAACATGTCCTTTGTAAAAAGCTTTTGAATGCCCTAAGGCGAAAAATGAGATTTGACTATTTGAGATTGATTTTAGTATGAAGACGGATATTCAGACAGGAAGTTATACAGCAGTCAGCAGTATCTGAACATTCGGGGGGGGGGGGGGGGGGGAGGGGGAGAATCTACTTACTCCTCCTTTTTCTTCCTTTTATTATGAAAATTTTACTTGATTTGAATTGCACGCTAAAGTCAATGAATGGAGGTGAATATTTTGAAGATCTTAGTCAGATGTTCTGTATCCAAAGATATTCAGAATTAGGGTAAGAATGCTCTCTCTCATTCTTCTCCATTTCTTAAGGCTTGTTGCATACAATTTGCATCGTATTTTTAAAGTATTTTGAATTTATTTTGAGAAAATAGAAGTTTTAACTTTGATTGGATAAGTTAAGGATATGATTAGAAGAAAATAATGAGATACTAAAGTATGAGATGAAGTTTAGTGTTGTCCTGTCTTGTTTTGATTGTTATCTATTTTTTTAGGATTTTTAAATGGGTAATTGATTTAGAATTGACGTAGTGGAATAAGTGATAGTATCAAGTTTTAAGATCTAATTCAAATTAAATAATTAAGGAACTTATAATAATTTAATTGAATGAAAACCTAAGAAAACATGGAAATATTTTGAAAAGTTATTTTAAAAGGACTTAGAGCTATTAATCCAATTAATTGGTCAAAATAGATTTGATAAACTAACCAAATCAACAAGGGGAACATGTTAGGCATTAAACTCTACACATCAAATAAAATTGTGAACTAAAGAAAAAAGAGAAAAAACAAGTTAATAAGATTCACCCTAATTTTCTAACTAAGTCTAATCTTAGTAAATCAAGAGAGCTAAAATTCTTATTTACTTAAAAAAAACTAAAATCTAATATTTTTAAATTTCTTTTTTATAAAATGTTTAATATGAATATTTTAGTTTTCTTACAAATTAAAACCCAACCTATAAAGTAGAATAGGCCGAGGAACTGGAATGGAAATAAACGTGCGAAGTGCCAATTCCAAAGCCCCTTTCCCAGCCATTGTTATAACGACGGTATGACTAGCAAATGATAAGCAAAACAACATATTTTCTTTCGGATACAAAATTCACAAGACCACTGTAATGTTAGAAACACACTTTTATCTTGAAGGATAACGTTCCCTTGCTTGTCAATGCAATAGAAGTTATCCAAGAAGAATTTTCCATCTTTGAATTGTTGTTATTTGTTGTTTTAGTTGATGTTCTCTTTTGAATTGGTTAACATATATGTTGTTCTGCACACTAAATGTTCGATAAAATTCTTAAACCAAGCTTTTTTTTCTTTGTTTCGCTTTGTCGTATTCATGTTATTTAGATTTTGAGTTTTCTTTGATTGAATTGGATTTTATGGTATGGTTTACGGTTTGAAGGAAATTTTGGATTGATTGGCAATTTTGGTATTGGTTTCTTGAATGGTTTAAGTTTCGGTACTTTTGTAATTTCAAGTGGATTTTGGTTTAGAAAATTGGTTTAGAAATGAATTTTTTGACGGTTTCAAGTCTGAGTGCAAATGACTTTTTTTGTTACGATTTTAAGATCATGTTTTGGTATTGATAAGATGCTAAATTTAAAGGTGTAAAAAACACAAGGGGGAGGGGGTTTGAATTGGGTTTTAAAAACAAAAGTTTTTTACCAACTCAAAAACTCAACACCAATAAAATATCAATGAGAGAAAGTCACTAAAATTTTTATCCTGGTTCACTTGAAACCAAAGTTACTCCAGTCCACCTGCCAAAGTAATTTTCCCTTATACACAAGGACTTAATCCACTATAATCAACCGATTACAAATGCACGAGTAACTGCTGGTGACTAACAAATAATAATAATTAACTGTCAAAGTTCATCTCAAGGATTCTAACCTAACTGGTCCCTTAAGAAAATACAAACAAACAAGTTTGAATAAAGATTTATGTGTTACAAATTGCTTATACATGAGTAGATTTTACACAAATGAAATACAAAACACTTAAATAAAAGTATGCACAAAGTTGAGAACTTTTCACGTAGAAATAGTCTTGTAAAATTGGCTACTTTCTTCAAGTCTCCAAGTCCTATTTATATAGCATGAAAAAGGAACTGTTGGAGGGAAAATCCGAGATACCAAAAATGCAATTGTCCACTAACGGATTGGTGACAAGTGTGAAGAATAGTACAGTCACTCGCCCATATTTTCAGATTAATGGAAGGAATATTTTGTTTTGTACCATGTACTATTTGATCAAGTATCCTTTTTAACCTTATCTTCTAATTCATTGGCTTCTGATGAAAATTGATGAAGCATGAAAAGAAAAAACATATAGCTGAAATCAGAATCTTTAGTCAGAATCTTTGAATCCTCAATGTCTAGCTTGAGATCTTCAGAGTCTTTAGCTAAGTAACAAAACTTCAGAAGCTTGTCATTCTTCAGAAGCTTGATGATCAGAGTCACATCCAGAAATAAAAGCGGAGAGAATATTGCAGCAACAACATAGCTTCTTTCTAGAAACTTCTCAGGAGTGAATCAATGCATAAGCAAATTCCAGAACACAATGTGCAGAAAGTGATGATGTTTCATGTCATATACTCATAATCATAATTGGCTATTAAATCTACACATTAACAAACTGTTACGGTACCATAATTGTTTTTACACAAATACTACATTGTTATCATCAAAACTCAAAGGTATAGACGCAGAATTAAATCTTGTCTAACAATCTGCCCCTTTTATGATGAAAAAATCATGTATTTTGATGAACAATTTGTACATGGTAATCACAGAAACATACATCAGAAAGAAGCACAAAGCTCCCCCTGAGATGTATAATCCTAAAAAGATAAAATCAAAATGAAGGAACACTTTCCTGATTAACCTTTTTGCAGAACTAGAATGATATTATATCAAATTTTGGTTTGTCTTCAGAAGTTGTTTGAACTTATCCAGAACACTGGTTATCAATGTTGACATTCTGATGATTTTCGCTTCAGATGTCTGGTTTGAAAAATTCTTGAATGAGCTGAGCTTCAGAGCCTAGTTAAGATCTTAAAACCGGGTTGAATCAAATTTGTTTAAACATGATCTTGACTTATATTGGTTATGTCTGGTTAGAAGTCTTTCTCAAACGATGAAGTTAAAACTCCAGAATTAGATAGTAAAACATTTTTGCAGAAAGTGGTAACTTAAGTTCTGATCTGAAAAACTTCAAGAGCTTCTTGACTTTCCCTGAAAAATAACTAACAAGATATTCTTCAAAGTAGTTGTTAGCAAAAACATTTAAAAAATGTTCGGGTTATGATTCACGAACATAGATATATCAAGATCAATACATTTCTCCCCCTTTGTTATCGATTAAAAAGACATAGATAAAAAATAAAGAAAAGAAACAAAAGATTTCATTGATATGGCCAGAAAGGCACAACAGTACAAAACATACAAAATAGAAACAAAAACACTTGACAAAATAAAAAACACAAAAGTGCATAAGTTATTTTGAAAACTAAGGATTAGGGTTTTATGGAGGAGGAGGCGAAGGAAGCGTGGAGAGAATCATCTCAAACAACATGTCTTGCTTATCCAAACATTGTTTGACCAGAGCACTTTCTTCTTTCATCTCAACAAGAGTCTTCAAAATCACTTCAGGAATCATCCCAGAAGAAGTTCCAGCAGCATATTGATTTTCAGAAACAATAACTTGTTATTCTGACACATTGTCTTGAGCTTTTTGTTGATCTTTAGAAATAACTTGCTTGCCTCAGTCCAACTTATCAGAAACATCCTCCATGACAACATCTTGATGTTCAGAAGCCTCCTCCGTACCCTTTGCAACTTCCGCAATTTCAGGAGCATGAAGACATAATGGAGCACATTATAACTTCAAGGCTTCCATAGAAGGTTCTTGTACAGAAGTTCCCTTCAGAAACTTTGTACCCAAAATTCTTCAGCTTATAGATTTTAGAGCTAACCCATGTCCGATAGGCTTCCCAAGCCATATCACTTTTTACTGGATTAGCAGATAAAACACTAGTTTACATAGCATTATGAAGACAACTTTTTGAATCTGATTCAAATTTCCACAGCATCTTACCAATGTTAGATATATGTTTTGGATGGCTAGGATATCAGATACAAAAGGCTTGTGATTGTAGGGTGAGGATCAGAGCCATAGATATTGGGAATAATGAGATAAGGAAGGTTTGCATATCGTTCAACATCAGAAATCAAATGAGGGTCAAAGAAAGGTCTTGGTTCAGCATCATCAGAATTAGAGAAGTTATGTTCTGGTTCAAAGTCAAACAAGCCTTTGGAAGTACCCTCGGACTCTTGGTCACCAGAATCTCTTGAAGGAGATTTTCTGGGTGTTTTATTTGGATTTTATGGTTGGGGAGCATTAATGAATGGTGATGAAATGGGTGTTGGTAGAGTTGGTGGATGGCGTTCTACAGTGGTTATGTAACTGAATTGAATTTGGTGCTCACGAAGTTGTTGTTCAGGTTGTTGTTGTTGTTGTTCAAGTTGTTATTCAGAAACTATGTGAGTTTTTGTGATTGGTTATAGAGTGGTTGTATCTGTGGAAGGTGGTTATGGAGTTGGATTTATAATATAGTGTTATGAGATGAAGATGAAGGTGGTGGTGTTGGTAAGACACTGTGAGAAACATTAGAATCAGAAACAAAAGAAGTTATGGACTTAGAAGACTTACGTGGAATGAGTGCATCAGGATCCTTGAATGACTGTTGGGAAACACCATAAGTATCCATCAGAATCATAGATTTTTGTTGCTCATTGAAAGGCACTTCATCTTCATCTAGAAACAATGCCACTTTCTTCTTCTTCTTCTGCGGTTCAAAAGGTTCTTCTCCCTCAGTATCCTTCTTATTACTTCATTTCTTTCTCTTTCCATGATTGTTTGGGAGAGTATCTGGAAGATTGGATGGATCAGCTCATACATCAAGTCATTCTTCTAAACAACTAGCAATGTAGAGAGCCAGCTCTTCTGAAGGTTCAATCTTAGAGAACATTTGGGAAATCATCAACCGACACCCTCATTCTACAAATATCATCCTTGGAAGGAAGGTTAATTAGCTTTACAACTTTAGGAATGAGACCCATGCTCTTTAAATTCTTTCCCTATAACACTTTACCAACATACTTGACTAGCTCAGTAGTATACCCATGTATTAGGAGGTTTTCAACAAGACCATTCTCCACTAGAATGTATGAGATTAATCTTCCATTGGAAATAAAATTCCCCCTTTTGGAAGTGCTTCCAGTTCTAGATTCTCTAATTGAATCCCTGAGATATTTGAACAGAATTGCTGGAAGCGCCATATTGACACCTTTCTCCAAAAAAATAGCATGAAATTATGAGTAGTGTTGATGTAATCAGCTGATTTGGTGCCAGGTCTACGATAGATGCAACCTAGGATAATCTTGAACCATACCTTCAAAGTATCAGTCAAATCTTTAGCACTAGGATTCTTTCCATCATCAAATATCATTCCTTCTTTGAAGACGGTTAATGCTACCTTTGCTTCTCTTTTAGCATCAAATTTTACATAGAATTTCCTTTTCCCATTACCATTATGAGAAATCAAATATGTGATAGTCTTCTCATTACTCACGATCTTCCTGTTGAAAATGTAGGAAGTGATTGTGTCTTTTCTAGCAACAACATGAATCCAAAACTGCTTGACAAGAACTAGGTAGACTGGACCTTTAGTCTTTCAAAGAAGGTATTCCAACCTTGGAATTCAAGAGTTCCAATTAGGTCAAAACCATTATCCTTGAGGTTCTTGAAATCAACTATGGTTTCACAAAGAACCATCAGTTCATCTACCTAAGTGTTGACAGTGATAACATGATTATCTTCCAATTGAGTGTTTCCTTCAGCGACGGAGTGGCGAGAAGATTGTTATTGTTGTTGTTGCTGATTATTAGCCATTGATGAAGGTTAAAGGTTGAAAAAGATGAATAGTTGCAGAGAGAGAGAGAGAGAGAGAGAGAGAGAGGGAGAGACGATTTCAAAAAGAGAAAGTGTGGGAATAATGTGAGCGTAGTGTGAACTATGAGTGAAGTGGGTTTATAACAATAAATGAATAAATATTTAAATGCACTGACATAGGGGAAGGAATAAATATTTAACCTAGTTCCAAGAAATGCTAAACCCAAAGTGTCATTCCATTATCATGCATGCTCAGAAAGTGGGGCAACTATCACCACTAAGAGCCACATGATATCAAACGAAAGGACAACCATTAAATGTTGTAACTGTTTAGAATCAAGAAGACACATCGATAGAATTTCTTCTGATTAGAACCATTTTGATTCATGAAACTTCCTCTCTTTGGAAAGCTCATGTCTCAAAGTTAAACAATCAAACAACAAATAGAATCTCAGAATCTAATCAACACTTCTGAAGGCTTAACATTCTAATAACATCTTTTCATTCTGGACAGAAGTCCATAAACAAAATTTTCAAAATGAAAACGCATCTTTCCTTAATAAGGGGTTTTGTAAAGATATCAACCCACTGATGGTTTGTATCAACAAATTTTAAATGAAAAATACCCTTCTGAACATAGTCATGTAAGAAATGATATTTAATCTCAATATGTTTAGCCCTAGAATGCAAGATAGGCTTCTTGGATAAAAAATAGCAGAAGCATTATCATAGAAAATAGAAATGTTACTCTCAAAGATCTGATAATATTCCAGTTGACTCTTCATCTAGAGTATCTGAGTGCTGCATCTAGAAGTTGTGATATACTCAGCTTCAGCTGTTGATAGCGCAATTAATTATTGTCTCTTACTAGACCACGAGATTAGATTGTCTCCCAAAAATTGACAACTTCCAGAAGTGTTTTTCCTTTCTATTCTGTCTCCAGCATAGTTAGTGTCTCCATAAACTACTAATTTCTATTCAGTTGATTTTCTATACAACAAACCAAGATTAGTAGTACATTTCAGATACCTAAATATTCTCTTAACAACAGTTAAGTGAGTCTCCCTAGGGTCTGATTAGAAGCAAAAACACAAATAAATATTGAATAAAATATCAGGTCTAGACGCAAGTAGATAAAGAAGAGAACCTATCATATCTCTAAATAGCTTATGATCTACCTTACCACTTACTTCTTCCTTCTCCAGAATGCAGGTAGGATGCTTTGGAGTTTTTTCTTGCTTACATTCTGATAAGTTGAGTTCTCTCATCAAACTCACGTTAAATTATGAATGCTGATCAATTTGAATCCCCGGAAAGAACTTGAGTTCTCCCATCACACTCACGTCAAATTTTGCCTGCATTAACTTAGCAAAATTCTTGCACAACAAAGCATTAGCAGAACCAAATATTATATCATCAACACAAATTTTCACAACCAGAATATCATTCTTAAAGGTTTTACAAAAGATCATTGTGTCCACTTTCCCTCTGACAAAATCATTTTTCAAAAGGAAGTTACTTAGTCTTTCATACCAAGCTCTGGGAGCTTGCTTAAGACCATATAACGAATTTTTGAGTTTGAAAACAAAATATGGATTTTCATAACTCTCAAAGTTAGGGGATTGGTGCACATACACTTCTTCGGAAATGTACCCATTTAAAAATACACTCTTAACATCCATTTGATATAGAATGATGTTATGGTTTACTGAAAGCAAAACTAAAAGATGAATAAACTCTAACCTGGCAACTGGCGCAAAGGTTTATGTATAGTTTATCCTCTCGTGGTGACTATAACCTTGTGCTACTAGTCGATCCTTGTTTCTGAAGACTTCTCCTTTCTCATTGAGCTTGTTTCTAAAGACCCATATGGTTACAATGACTTAGACACCTTTTGGCTTCTGAATAATATCCCAAACGACGTTTCTGGTAAATTGATTCAGTTCCTCTTGCATAGCCAGAATCCATTCATTATCCATAACAACTTCATCAATAGACGTGGGCTCTATCAAAGATACCAAACCCATTAGAGTTTCTTTAGAAAGTTTAAACTAAGATCGAGTTCTGACGGGTGCGTTTTTGTCTCCTAGAATTAATTTTGATGATATGGACCAACGATAACTTCTGGTTGATTTGTTTCTAAGTCTTTTGCTTCAGCGTACTTATAGTTTCTTTTTTAGTCTTTATTTCTAGAATCTTTATCCTTGGATTCTGAGAAAGTAATCTTCATATCTGCAAGTTTCTCAACTAGCTTTGACTTTTCAGGGTCAATCTTATCATTGAATCTAACATGAATAGATTCCTTAACCATTCGTGTTTCTGTGTTGAATATTTTGTAGCCTTTTGAGTGTTCAGAATATCCTAACAATAAACATTTATGTGCCTTAGAATCAAACATCTTCGCACAACAACATCACTGCAATGAACCAACATCCCCCCTCTGCCATTTTCGCTCAACTCTGTCCCTCTTACAAATCTTAAGCTTCCATCTCCATAAAAGAAAATAAACAATAAAACACATTTCTCACTGTGCTCACCATATACACACACCCTCCACCGTCTTTCCAAACAGTTCATCATCATCACTTTTCGACCCTTGCCTCTGTTTAGCCACAAAACAAAAGCGTTAAACAATACCACAAAGCGTTAAACAATACCTCATAAACTCCAAAACTCAACCTCGTTATTCCGATCTATAACTACACACCTTTCTACTTTCTGTGATATCTTCATCTGCAACCATAATTTTGAGCTGCAATTAAAACCTTGATGTTTGTACTGACTTCATCGTCGGATCTGTAGAACATAAACCGCGAGAGAGAGGATTACGAAAGAGTTAAAACCAAAACCACTCTCTAACAAGACGAAACCAATCGAAACAGAGACCTAAGAGAGAAACGAGACGAGAAGTACCGCAAGAAGGAAGCACGCGAGCGAGATTCAGAGAGAGAGAGAGAGAGAGAGAGAGAGAGAGAGAGAGAGAGAGAGAGAGAGAGAGAGAGAGAGAGAGAGAGAGAGAGAGAGAGAGAGAGAGAGAGAGAGAGAGAGAGAGAGAGAGAGAGAGAGAGAGAGAGAGAGAGAGAGAGAGAGATTCACGCAGAAACAAGAGAAGAGCAAGCAAAATTGAATATGAACTGAGAGAAGAAAGTTGATCGTGTAGAGGGAAGAGAGAGGTATTGCATATGAGAAGATGATGAGAACACAATGTTTTTGTTCTATTTTTTTTTTAATTCTTCTTTTAAAAAAATCTATTTTGGTTTATTTAATTTCTTAACACTTTTTTTAATCCATTCTAACTTCTTTTTTTTTTATTTTTACATTTTTTATTAAACCAATCATGGTGCATGTTATTTTTATCCATTTATTTTATTTCCATTAATCTATTCTTTTTTTTTTGTGCTTTTCTTTTTTATTTTGGGTCAATGAAAGTCTTGAATATCATAAAGTGTTGGTTGTCAAAGATTGAACCTTCATTATTTCAAATCTGTGGTTGAATGATCATTTGGATCATCCTTTACACTTTGGAATGATGATAAGTTGTCTTTGATTAATCGATCAAAAATTCTTGATCAAAGATGAGACTGTTAACTTTATCTCTTTTCCATCATTTACATGTACTTTACTCATCATCATTCATATATTTTATTTTGTCATCTAACCCTTTTTATTGTTACTTATCATATTGAAAAAAATACAAAAATATGGAAAAACAATCAAAACCCTAAAAAATATATGTGAACTTCTTTTATGTTTACTATTAGTCTAGGACACTTGCGCACGTACAACTTCCTCTTGGGTTACCTGTCAATGACCCCTTTTAATTCTCGCTTCATTTCATCCCCATTCGACAAGATATACCCTACACCCAAATGGCATGCAATAATTTTATCACTTTCCTTTTATTTCGTTTATGTCTCGCCATTGCATAACCTAAATCATTTTCAAAATAAATTCTCGATTCATATCAAGCCCTCTTTTACACCTTTGTAAGTCGTTTGCTTTTTAAGTATCACTATTAACCTTTTTGCTCACTATACATAACATTCATAGCTTACTCCTGGGCTTTCTTACAGTGAGACCTATTCGATCAATTACTTTTAGTTGGTCGTTTAGAAGACTAGCCCACTTTGCTAGTACACATGATTAAAATTCAATTCAATTGATTTCCTTTACTTTTCCTTGTTTATCTTGTCATTGTATGGATTTTCCAAACCCTAAATCATACTTGATCCATATATCAAGCCTTACCCACTCTTATAAGTCGATTTCCTTGTGCATCGCCATCGACCTCACCCTATACTCAATAGGACCTCCCTTCCATTAGTTCAAACCCTTACACCGTTTCAAACATGAATTTAAACCTCAATCAACATCAAGCATTTTTTATCAAAGTCCAAATTAATTAACTTAATTATACTTAGACCATCTTTTAATAAAAGATGAAAAGGGAGTTGGAATGGAGCCTTAGATTTATCTCCTCGATTGTTTGGGTAGGAGGAGTCTTTCTTACGCTCGAACAATTGTCTTCTCTAAAAATTTTATAATCCGTTCCATATCAAACTATTTTCAAAAAAACTAAATCAAATCTATTTTCTCAATTACTTAGATGAAAAACGAGATAGTCGAGTATTCAATTCACTCTTCCGATTATTTGGGCCCGAGGAGCCTTTCTTAAGTATTCAAGTAATCATCATCTGCTTAAAATACTTTAACTATATCAAAGCAATTTCACAATTAAGGTTGAGAGTGAGAGAGAGAGAGTCGAGTCTTCGATTCACTCTCCTGATTATTTGGGCCCGAAGAGCCTTTCTTAAGCATCCAAGTAATCCTCATCCAAACAAAACATTAACATATTAATTCAACTTCTTGCCGTCGCGCGATTAAAACTTTTTCTTAAAGAACAAACTTTAGTTTCTTCTAACGTGCATGCAACTAAATGCTTAAGCCTCCGCCGAGAGTAGAAAAGTTAATGTTTTGCCCTTAGAATGTGACCTAAACATTTGTTCGATAAAACGAACCAAAAACCCGTAGTACCACGAACTACAGACGCTATGATTCTTCATTTTTTTCAAATGAAGATACATAGGCACAAGGGCCCCAATATTTGGCGAGCACTCTAATAAAAAACCACTCATTTTCCTCTTAGCAATAAAAAACTCTTTTACCTTACCTTTTCGCTTTATTCCCTTAGAAGAAAACGAGCAACCTTAGCTAACGATAATCATGAACCGAATTAAGATAATCTCATTGAGTACAATGGACGTGAGAGGGTGCTAATATCTTCCCCTTGCATAACCGACTCCCGAAAAGGACTTGGTTGCGATGACCATATTCTTTACCTAAATAGTTTCTCGATTTTTTCCTATTCCTTTTTTGAATGAATAGAGGTAGGTGGAGACTCTGTTTTCCGCGACCATTCGCAAAGGATCGTGCTTTTTTCGAGGTACGACAGTTAGTGACTTTGTTGGGGATTTGCATTTCCCTATGCAAGAGAGAGTCAAGCCTAACTTGATTTGATTCACGAGTGTTAGCTTCACTTATTTGTTTCATCTTATTGATTGTTTGCTTACTTGTTTATTATATACTTGCTTGCTTATTTTTATTGTATCCTATTATTATCTTGTGACGCTATTGGGATTCTCTGGTTATTAGCTTTGTGAGATAGGCTCCCTAGTCGAGCATGAGAAAAAAAAATAGGATTAGGATGGTGGTTATGTAGTGGAGGCCCACGAGGAGCCTTTCTTGTTGAGATGATACGAAAACCCTGCTTAAAGTTGATTCCCTTGGAAATGTTATTATTGTGGTGAGCCTTCATCGTGTTAATGTTTTCAGGCCTGAATCAATAGCTCTAGGTATCTTTTAACCCATTTCCATGGTGGTTGGTAGTGTTAACTCATGAGGGCCACTCCTTGGTGGGTTGACACGAAATCCCTAATCAGATGAGATCCTTTGAAGGTATCGTTATTCCGATAATGATATTTTCAACCTCGATCTATGACTTTGAGATATCTTTTAGAAACCTTGGAATCGATGGTTGTGTAGTGGAGACCCACGAGGAGGCTTTCTCATTAGGACAATACAAAAACCTCACCTAGAAGAGATCATTCTTATGATGTTACTGTCAGATGAGCCTTCACCGTGGTTGTGATATCCTCGGGAAGATTCATGATTTTAGGCACCTACCTGCGTAAAGCCTACCCGTGGGGTTCCTTTGACCAGAGATACTAGTTATGTACTCGCTGTCATGCCTGACCTGAGAACACGAAAAACCTGTGATCCTGAGTACTACATTGCTTTCATTTGCATACCATTAAATTCGCATCAGCATGCATTACATATCATCTCCAACTGCAACAGAAACTCATTTCATCCTTTGTCCATGTCCAGCAAGGTGATTCTCGAAACACGTATTGAGCAAAGAACCATGTCTCAAGAAATGGTGAAAGAGATAATGAGAGGACAAGAAACTTTGAAATGGGAGATCAATCTTTTGAAGAGCCAAATGAATTGGGTCTTGGAAACTTTGCAAGCTTTGTTGAGAAAAGAGGGACGCCCTGTGCCCATCGCTGTAGTAGAAAGAACTATTTCTCAACATCCATCTGGTGTTACCACAAGTCAAGGGGAGTCCCATATGACAATTCCTCATTTTCTAACTCAAGGCCCTCCATCGAGATGTTATCTTCAGCCTTTGACCGCCAGATCAGCACATCAACATCCTGTGGTTGTCTTCCCCCAAGAGCATTAAAGTCAGGATCATGGACGGGATCAAGATCAGAATAGAAGGAGAAAAAATCACTTCAACTCAATTTCTGTATCATACAATAAACTCTACTAGCAGTTGGTTCAAAATTCGTTGGTAACTTCGTGGCCCATCGAGCCTATGCCAACCCCCTATCTACCATAGTACGATCCAAATCTAACACGCGAGTATCATGAAGGGGCTATAGGACAGGACTTGGATACTTGTCTTGGGCTGTAATCTAAAGTCAGAAGGTTGGTCAACAACAAGAAATAAGTCTTCGAGAAAGACCACCCAAAGGTCAAGTTCGAATACTATACTAGAGTAGTAGGGCACACTGTTAAAGAACACAAGAGTTTTAGGCTCAAGGTGCAAAAGTTGATCCATGCAGGATCACATACCCTCAAGGAAGAAGGCCAGGGTACAAATGTCCTGATTCTTAAACCATGTGGTGAAGAAGGAAAGAGACCTCTGAAACCCCTAAAAATCTTATACCACAAGGAAGAGACCGAAGAAGTGACTAGTGAGATATTGCAATGTCCATGCAAGAGCACTGAAATAGTGCCACAAAACTGTGATACTACGGTTCACGCAAGTGCAAGCAAAGAAGAAGAGGATGAAACTAATGCAGTCATGGCAGATGTCAAATATCCTCATGTTGCACCAGCAATACCTTTTGGTCCCTAATCCCTTCAGAAGTTACTATTTCTAGTGCCACACTATCCTTATGGGCAACTAAAAATGCCTAGAGAACCATACCATAAATCCTGGATTGCTCCTCATGCAAATCAACGAGTCCATGACTGAGGATATCAGAATCATCATCAGAGTCAGCATAGGCCTCCTCATAATAATCTAGAAAGAAGTAATGTTCCTCTCAACCCAATTCATATGTCATAGAATCATCTTCTGCCACATCTGATCCAAAACTCACTAATAGAGCCCAAGTCTCTCAGGCCGTTTCCAGAATTATACCCACCTGAGTACGATCCTAATGTGCATTATGGATATCATGCTAGATCAATGGGGCACTCAACTGAAGATTGCAAAGCTTTTCAAGCCAAAGTACAACAGTTGATTGATAAAAAGTACATATCCTTTCCATAAGGAAGCTTGGTTATGCACGTCAACTTCTCGCCCGAATGAGTTTGAAGACTTCAGGAGGCATCTCCTCAAGGCAGTGGACCAAAAAGGAAGACATCCTCAAACATTGGTGATCATTGGATGATATTTTATCTTTGCATTTGTGGTTTTTTTCCTGTTAAATGCTACTTATTTTAAACATTATTGTTTTGAATGGTAATATTAATGATGTGATCATGTATTTTTTGAATTAATCAAGTCGCATTCGCTCATTTTTCTTCACTTATATCCAAAATAAATAAAAAATACATCCATATACCTCTTATCCACTTTTTTTTACCAAACTACTATTTTAGCAAAGATTGGAGGAAGGATGACGAAAACGAAATACTCATAATTGTTGATGGTATGCTTTTAGATAAAATCAAGCTGATTATGTACATGCATTATTTCAAATCCCCAAACACTAGAGAGATAAGGAGTTAGTCCCTAGTCAACCACTTCGAGCCTAGAAGTAGGTGTTTCTTTTGGATCTCTAAACCCTTACCCTTAACCTGAGTGACACTCTAGAATACAATTGACAAGAAAGAGATATTCTAACAAGAGACCAAACCAAACAAGAAAATGATCTTCTAACAAGAGATCAAACCAAACAAGAAAATGATCTCCATTGGAGACCAAGCCAAACATGGAAATGATCTTCTAAGAAGAGATGAAAACAAACAAGAAAATGATCTTCTAACAAGAGATAAAACCAAACATTGAAGTTCCTTAACATGAAGAAGTCAAACATGTTCTTTAGGAGACATCAGGAAAAAAGTAGGGTAATTAAACTCTTATGTATATGCCAACATAATTGGACTTAAACCGCAAGCAAATGTGACAACCAGCTTCTAACAGATCGGTGCCAACAACTACTGGACTTCAAAGAGGGTATTGGTGATAACCAAACTTCCAATACCAAAAAATAGTTGGATAAGATTGCCAATAACAATTGGACTTTGAATACCAATAATAATTGGATAATGATGGGATGTCAGTAACGATTGAACTTCAAAGGTCATAGACATCAGATACCAATAACAATTGGATTTCCAAAGAGCATGCCAATAACAACTGAACTTCAAAAAGGGACTAACAAGATGCCAATAACAATTGGACTTAAGGTCAAAGAGTTGCATCCAACAACAAAGACCAGGGTTAATGCTTAATGCACATGACTAGGCATGATGCAAATGATCGTGACATGTAAATGCTGAATCTGCAGAGAGACAAGGAGTTTGTAGAGACTCTCATGAGGAATAGACAAATATTCACTTTGCTGAGGAAGAAATAAGTCATAATAAAATCACTGGGGAATAAAGGAGTTTAGAGATTCACTGGGGAAAATATCCTCAACACCAATACATATGTATCACATGATGGACTGTGTAAAAGTTTGGAAAGGTTTGTGTAAGTTAGATGGTTTTTGGCCAAAGTGAGGTTTGATGCATAAGACGATGTGGGGGATGTTTCAAGTGTGTTTTCTGTGTGATTATTATCTATTTTGAACTGAGGAGAAGGCCTCTATTTATAGGGAGAGATTGGAGTTTGAGGGTTCTGCAGAATTGGAATTGTGGAGTTTATGGTTTGGGTGGGATCCAAAGTGTAGTTCCATGAGTTTTTGAAGTTCCAATGCAAGGTACAAGGCTTTTTTGAGTTGTTGGAAAGTTCAGAGACTTTGCTCCTGTGTAAAGAAAATTTTGTGTGCAGAAGAAACAATGTGGAGCTCAAGAGAAGTTGACTTTGTGATTAAAGTCACTTTATCAAAATGGCAATGTGATCTTTATGCCCAAAAAGGAATGATCCTTTGAAAAATTCCTTAAACACTTAGATTATGCATCATTAATCTGTGTAAAACTCATATTTTATTGATACTTATAAGCAAGGATTCCTGCAAACTGAGATTAAGTTGGTTTGGCTAGGTTTTGCAAAAAGAACACGTCATGAAAATGAACAAAAATCCAAGTTTCCAAGGACAACTTTTGTTCTTTGAAACTCCTAGCTCAAGTATGATAAAAATGTGTTCTTGGACTCTTTGGAAATCTTGAAACATGATCTACAACTTTCATGTTTTGAGTTTTTCTTGAATCAATTGGTATCATGGTGAAAAATAGCCTCAAAGTTGGCTCCAAGACAAAGGCAGATTCTGTTGAAAAAATTTTCTAAGTGTTTTGGTTCAAGGTGCAAAGAATCCTCCACTTCATGGCTTCATATCTCCCAATCTATGAATTTTTTTTGGGGAAATAATCCTCAAGGAAAAAATTTTAGTATGGAACAAGCTCTTAAATTTGGTCTTTGGAGAAAAGAAAATGGTTGCTTGGATTGGAAGTTATGGCCTTGAGAAGTTGGACCAAAATTATGAACTTCCGTAACTTAGAAAAAAATTCCAATTTCTTCATTGTTACCCTTTTTGCAAGTAACCTCACATTTCTTGATTTCTCTTGATCAATCATGATCCGAATCATATTATCATCATTCTTTACTTGAGGAACCCATGTTTGACCAAAAAGCCAAAAGTCAAACTTGACTTTGATCAGTGGCTGACTTTTGTATCAGATGAAATTGAATTCTTTCATTGCTTATGAATAAATTTCCTTGGATAAATACAATCATATGAATGTGCTAATATGATGCATTTGAGGTCCTTGAAACACATTTTAAGATGCTGGATCATGCATTGCTCCAAAAGTCAAATTAGAGACTGCATTAGGTCAAAACATTAATTTGGGTGCACCAGATGACTTGAGACTTATTGGTCTTAATTCAATGAAGCTTTGTACTTAATTATTAATGTAGAGAAAATCTTGATCATGAGAACTTAATATATTGATGATAAATCCAAAATTTTGACTGACCAACCAATAATCTTCTTGGTGCAAACCCTAATTCACAAATGAAACAAAGCAAGACAATATCTTGATAGTTTGAGGGTTAGCTATGCAAGCATGACACACCTAAAACTTGTTGGATGCTATGCAAATGATAATGGAATTTAGGGGTAAAATTTGGGGTATGACAACTATCATCAACACGCCATTTTGTTACGTGAGATTTCGTAACTTGCTTTTTAAATTCGAGAATTACCTGATGCTATTTGGTTCGTTCTATGAGAAGCTCAAACTCACAATTGTGTTACGTGAGAATTTGTAATTTGCTTTTTGAATCTGAGGATTACCGGATGTTATTTGGTTCGTTATGTGAGATGTATAACCCTCCATTTTGTCATGTGAGAATCTGTAATTTGATTTTTGAATCTGAGGATTACTTGATGTTATTTGGTTTATTCTGTGAGATTCTAGAACCCGCCATTATGTTACGTGAGAATCTTTAACTTTCTTTTTGAATATGAGGATTACCGAACGTTATTTGGTTCGTTCTGTGAGAAGCCAGAACTCATCATTGTGTTATGTGAGAATCCGTAAGTTACCTTTTTATTCTAATGGATTGTCGGATGTTTACTTGCATTCTGATAGATTTCCAAAACTTACCTTCTATCTGATGGATTACCGAATGTTTGCTTGTGTTCTGATGGATTTATAGAACTTACCTCTTCTTATGATGTATTTTCGGATGTTTACTTTTGTTTTGATGGATTTCTAGAACTTACCTTTTTCTTCAGATGGATTTCTTGATGTTTACTTTCATTCTGATGGATTTTTAGAACTTACACTCTTATATCGGATGGATTTTTGAAAGTTTACCTTTGTTCTAATGGATTGCTAGAACATTTTTTCTTTCTTTTTCTCTATTTGATAGATTTTCAGATGTTCATTTGTCGGTTTTGACGGACTTTTAGGACTTACCTTCTAAATTTTCCCCCAGTAAACCTTCTTCACAAATTACCTCATTTAATACCTAGTGAGTCCACCTTGCATTGCCATTCACCAACAAAGGCATTTCCTCAAGCCTCATTTCATCGCATTTCATTCCATTGCATTTACATTTGAAGGATAAAATTTGGGTCATTTACATTTAATTATATTTTACCGCGATTATATGAAGATTGTTGTCATTCATACTCTCTGGGTAAAAGTAATCAAATATGGACATCTGTCATACCCCAATTTTGTCTGAGCATTTCTATTTCGTCTGATTAATAATCATGTTTGCATTTGGTGTCGATTGGAAACAACTCATCACATTTTGCATTTTTTGCACTAATTAAAAATAATATTCTCTTCATTTCTTTTGTTTTAGAACCATTGTATTTTTCATACCATTATTGTTTCTACGTTTCAATCATATGCATTTTTATCATAAAATAATTGATAGTTTTCTTTAATTAAGAATAATCATAAACATGTGCTTTGATTTGATTTTTTCATCAAGTCTCTAATTTTTACATAAACCAAAAACAAAAGAAAGTGCATTTTAATTCATTTATCCTCATGGTACTTCATGCCTTTGCATCATCATATAACTATGCACCGTTCATTTACATCATAAAAGAAAAGTCAATAAAAAGTCAAGGATGTGACACTAAAAGATTAAAAAAATGATCACATTTGTTTTGCCTCATCACACTTTTCATTCACGCATCATTTGATCTCATCCAATTACGCAATATATCAGAATTTGATACTGGAAATGAAATATTTTTATGCCAAATTCAAATTCACATTCAAATGCATTTAAGTTCATCCAAATTTACTCAAACTTTTTACATTTTTTCATAATTTCCAAACCATCTTTTAACCTAACACTAGAGCCTATAAATCAATACTATTTCATTCATAATCTACACAATAATCATACATAAAACCACCCTAAAGCCTTGCAGAAACCACTCTCCAAATTTCAAGTTTTATTATCTTTAAGAAATTTTGAAAACTTGTACAAACAACCTCCCACCTTGAGCAATCATCATCACTTTCCATTGAAATGTTGCATAGCATCATCATACCTCCCAAACACATGCAAATAAAAGAACTATTAAAATCAATCTTTTAAAGAAAAAAAATGTTTGATCAACATTAAGTAATTTTTCAAACATTTCACCACCCTTCATCAAACTTCAAAACCATTTCACCATCAAATCAAAATCATTCTCCAATTTAAAATCAAACCTTCACAAACCAATTCACTTTCAAAATCAAAGTAACTTCTCACTAAATCAAAACCTTTTTCATAACCAAATAAATTTCATACAACGCGAATCAAACACTTGAACACATCAAGTTCTTTTCCAACTCAAGAGCGCATCGAAATCTTTTCACTATAAAAATCGGATGAAAAAGGACATCAGGGTGAACACCCCTTTGAAACTCTAAATAATTAGCCCTGGGGCACACACCTTGGTCTTACCGAGCTTTCGTCTTCTGTCATAAAACATATAATCGAAATTTGGATGAAAAAGTACATTGGGGTGCACACCCTTTTGAAACCTAAATAATCGGCCTCAGTGCGCACACCTTGGTCTTACCGATCATTCGTCTTCCGTAAATATTTTTTATAAACAATTGGATGAAAAAGGACATTGGGGTGTGCACCCCTTTGAAAACCCGAATAATTGGCCTCGGGGTGCACACTTGGTCTTACCAAATATTCATCTTCCACCTAAAAAAACTCAACCAATCAAACTTATTTTCTGCCCAAGCGCAACCGAAAACGTTTCAAAAACGAATGATGTTTTGTCCATTCTGATGTGAAGCACAAATTAACGCTTCAATCCTCCGATAAGTGAGTAGTAAGCAATGTTGGTCGCTCAAACGCGATTAAAACACGGTCTGTGAGAATCTGAATCTTGTTTTATCAATTCCTACGCGATGGACTCACAATGTTTCCTACTTCCATGACTGGGTAACAAGCAATGTTTTTCCGCTCAAATGAGAATTAAGCACTCATTGCTAAAATCAACCAACACATAAACATTTGCTACCCAGTACTACGTAGCTTTGAATTCTCCATTGCACCTGGGGATATGTAGGAGCGAGATTCAACGTCTCGTCAAACACTATAACAAAAAATCCAAAAGTATATTTTTCTTGTAAAGAACTATGTAGCTTTGAATTCCTCATTGCACCTGAGGATACGTAGGAGCAAGACTCACTATCTTGTCAAGCACCCTAATAAAAAAAATTTAAACCTTTTCATTTTGAATAAATTTTTAATAACTTAAAAATAACAAATGAACGATATCTAACACTAATATTCACAAAGTTGACTAAATGGTTCCCATTGAGTATAACGGGTGTGAGGGGTGTTAATACCTTCCCCTCACATAATCGAATCTCAAACCTGAATTTGATTGCGATGACCGTTTTCTTTTTCTTTAATGGTTTTATTGATATTTTCCCTTTCCTTTTGGAATATATAAACTTTGGTGGCGACTCTGTTGTTATTTTGAGCGTTTATTATGTCTGGAGAATTGTTTGCGCCGCGACACTATCACATCTCATGAGTGGAATCCCCATCTAACCAAAACATTATTTTCATTAGTAAGTTATCGCACATAAATCAAATTTTTTTACAATTTGTGGTATGTGCAAAACATGAGTAAGGTTTAACGGGTTGTGTTTATGGGAGGTGGGTAGGGTTGTGTGTCCAAAGCCCTGAATTGGAATGCCTTATCCGCTAAACAATTTCTGATTTAAGTGTCTCAAATTTGAATAAGACGAGAGATTACCTTATGACACTGCTATGTGGGAAAAGTCACCCATGTTTATGTACCATGTGCTCTCTAAAGGAGTGAAAGACATGGTGTGCATAACAGATGTGATATTAGTGGGTGTTGGTGAAGTCATGGCAACATAAGCCTGGGGACGCTGACCCAAAATTCCCTATTAATGGGGAAGAGAAGAAGGGCGAATTTATTGAGAAGTAAGATACGGGCGCGAAGGCATGACCCACAGTGGTAGAGTTCAACCTCACTGTTGGTAAGAGGGATACTTCTATTATGGTTGTTGTTGGTTCCAATGAGGAGAACTTTGTGTGCTGCCACCTCGAGGTCATCTATGGTTACGATGATTACCACCCCGATTTTGATTGTTGTGAGGATGAAAGAGGTTTCTAGAGCGGCGATTGGTGCGTTAGGATGAGTCGCAAGAAGGACGCTGTTGGGTGGTAAGATAAGCGGTAGGAGAATCAGTGGGCATTATCTTAGCTAGAACAACTTTTTCCAATGTGAGCATGGAACGAGCCTGATGAAATGAGGGAGTGGATTGCTCTATTGAATCAAGGTGGTAACGCCCCGTTAGGAATCAATAAGGTTGGAGATGAGCTGGACAACCAAACAACGATTATTCACAGGAGCACCGACATCCTGTAATTGGTCTGAAAGAGTCTCCAGACGTTTATAATAAGCAGAGACATTTGAAAAAGTCTCCATGCGAACCTTAGAGAATTCCTCCTCAATAGTGACAACACATGCATTCTGATTATCCTAGAAGAGATCAACCAAATGCATCTGGGCATCTAAATCTGTAGAGCCATGTTCCATGATGGTGGTTAGCAAGTCAACAGAAATAGTGGAATAGATTCACTAGTCATAAGTAGGGTCAATGACAGGTGGTTGAGGCTTGTTGTCTAAAGGCACAATATGATGCAGGGCCCGATGAAAACTGGCATGAATGTGAAATAGCTCTGCCCATGTGTTATAGGGATCAATTTCCATGTCAAGCATTATAGAAATATTATTCCTAATGTTGGAAACAACAAGAAAGGGATGAAATTTTGGCTTAGCAGAGGACGATGGAGGTGGTGTCGTGGTTTCAACCTTGGGGGAGGAGTCTCTGTGTGGCTGCTTTCGTTGGAGGAGGAAGACATTTTGTAGGCGGAGAGGACGAAGATGACAAGTGATTGCATGAGAGGCCGACGAAGTCGGAGAGGCCGTCAATGATGAAGAAACAACGCTGGTAGTAGGACTTCGCACAAAACGTGTGATCGGGTGGAGGAAGAAGATCTGGTGACGGTGCGGTTAGAGGAAAGGAAAAAGGGGAGGATTGCATAATGGGATAACGGCGGCGGCAGTTCGAAGGAAGGAGAACGACAACGCCAACAACTTTTTAAGGAAAATAAGGTTATGAACTTTTAAGAATGTGATATCATATAAGATAATTAGTTTTCTATCTCCTTTCTCATTATTGATCAATATATATATGAGAATTAGTTTGATTTGACATAATAGATAAATTATAATTACAAATAAATATAAAATTAATACAAAATAAATATAAACTCTATCATGATCGGACCGAGTTATAGATTTAATATTAACTTAATTAGGAATGTGATGTAATATTACATTAATATGTAATATTTTTTTAATTTACTTTTTTAAAGTTATTTACACTATTCTAAAACCAATCACTAAATCAATTATTTTAATAAATTCATTTATTTTTTTTATAATAATGTTAACTATTTATTATACTATTTCACCTATTTTTCTCTTTAGTTCAAATTATTCTTGATATAATAAATTAAAAAAACTAGTATATCGCATTGAAGTTTAAAATTACATATAAATAGGGATAAAGTGTTTTATACCTTTTGTTTTTTGTCCAAATGATATCGTTAGTCTATTTATATGTATAACTTATTTTAGCTTTGTTCGAATAATATCGTTAGTCTCATCACTTTTTTCAAAAAGAACTTGCCTTTCGACCCTATATAATCAGATATGTTGTTTTCAATGTTATTGATAGATTATCGCAATATATATGAGAATTAGTTTGATTTGACATAATAGATAAATTATAATTACAAATAAATATAAAATTAGTACAAAATAAATATAAATTCTATCATGATCGGACCGAGTTATAGATTTAATATTTTATAATTTATTCATTTTATAGTTTTATTTGATTAGTATATAAAAAATAAATTAGCACAAAATAAAAGTAATTTAATATTGGTTAAAATAAAAATTATTTTAGTGAGTGATGTTACATCTCGTTTTGGTCATATATAGTTCCAAATGTCTGTTTCAAAGGATCTTAAATTTCTTGAAAAGCTTAAAGAATTATCTATAATTATTATTTTGGAGGTAAGAGCAAAATAATATTACTTTTTACTAGAAAATGTGTTGAAACTAAATGACTAAACAATTTTTTAAATGAGTGGAGACAGAGTTTCAGAAGGTGTTTAGAGGACTGGTGGCAATGAATATCAGTTTTTTAGGGACACTAAATATATTATTTTACCATATATACATATATAAATTTATTTTTGACTAATATGTATATAATTAATATTAGTATTTTTTATAAACTCAAAATCTAATAAAAAAATTAACATTAGATTGAATCAATATGATATATTATATATAATAATAATAATAAAATTATTATTAATATATTAAAATCTTTCTCATTTTATACACAAAAAAACATACATTCTCATAAATTGTGTCAAAAAAATCTTCACAAAAATGTGATTCACTGTAAAAATAAAAAAATTTAAAATTAGTAAAAATTACATTTTGACTTTTAACATTGACAGAAAAAAAAAAACTCTTGCTCTACATACTTCTCTATATGAGTATATTGTTTGTACACTTTGTAAAAGGTTTGATTACTCACTTGAAAACATATAGAGAATCTGATTTTTCAAAGGCTATTGCTAGTGTTGAAATAATTGCATATGAAATGATTGAATGTGTGTTTACTCAAAAACGTCAAATTCGTAGAAAGAGACATTATGATGAAAATTCATCTGAATGCACACAATCAAATCTTGAGTCTGTTGAGGAGTCTTTTAGAATTCATTATTTTTTATACATTGTAGATCAAGCAATTGACTCACTTAATAAAAGATTTGAGCAATATAGCACATATGAGAATATCTTGGTAATTTGAATTTCCAAGTTATTACTTCTTTACTTTAAATCTCTAGGAATTCTTGTAAAGCTTAAATTATTTTAATAGTTTATTTTAAAGTATAGTCCACTAAGTTTATTAAAAATATATTTAGATTTAATTCAATATTTATTAATTCAAGTAAACAACAACAATAACAAAGTCTTATCCCATTAGGTGGGATCAGCTACATGAATCAATTTTGCCATAATATTCTATTTAGGAGTATGCTTTGATCCAAATTGTTAACCTCGAGATCTTTCATAATAATTTCTCTTATAGTTTTTCTAGGTTTCTGTGTACCTCTGACTATTTGAATCCTTTTCATTTGATCTACGCTCCTTACCACATAATCTACATGTCTTCTCTCTACATGCTCAAACCACCGAAGTTTATTTTCAACTATCTTTTATACTATATGTGCTACCTCAACTCTCTCTCTCTCTCTCTCTCTCTCTCTCTCTCTCTCTCTCTCTCTCTCTCTCTCTCTCTCTCTCTCTCTCTCTCTCTCTCTCTCTCTCTCTCTAATATTATCATGTTTATCCTTACCCCACATCCAATACAACATCCGCATCTCTGCTATATTTATTTTATTCTAGTATTGATTCTTAAGCGCCTAACATTATGTCACATGCAACATCTCAAGTCTTACTGCAACTCGATAAAATTTTCCCTTCAAGTTGAGCGCTATCTTTTTGTCACATAAAATCTCTGAAACCATCATCCATTTTAACCACTCAGCTTGAATACGATGGTTTATACCTTCTTCTATTTCTCCATCATTTTGTATTACTGATCCAAAATATTTAAACTGCATGACTTGTGAGATGCTATGGTCTACAACTTTCAGCTCTAGATTTGAAAAACTTCTCCTTTTATTGAACTTACATTCCATATATATTCTGTCTTACTTCTAGTTAAGTGAAAGTCGTGCATTTCTAAATCTCGTCTTCAACCTCTCATTTAAATCCTCCTTCGACTCTCCAAGTAGAACTATATCATATGCAAAAAATACGCATCTCGATGCTAGCTCTTGGATGTCCTTCACGAGTACATCCAAAATTAAAGTAAAAAGGTAAGAGCTTAGGGTTTAATTTTGGTGCAAACCTTAATTATAATGGGGAAATCGATTGCCTCTCTAGTCTTTATCTGCACACTAGTTAATAGGCCTTCAAACATATCTTGGATAACTCGAATAATGTAATCCTAGCCCCTTTCTTCTCTAGAGATTTCCATAAAATCTCTCTAGGAACTCTATCATAAGCTTTCTTAAAGTCACTACAAATTAAGTTCATGTCTTGGCAGTCCATCTAATACTACTCAATCACCCATTGTAGTAGGTAGATCACCTCAATAGTCGATCTCATAAACATAAAACCAAATTGAATTTCAGTTACTTGAGTCTCTTTTCTTTGTCTATGTTCAATTATTTTTCCCATAACCTCATAGTATGACTCATAAGTTTAATCCCTTATAATTTGTTCAATTTTTTATATCCTCCTTATTCTTGCATATTAGAATTAAAGTTCTTCTTCACCATTCATCTGACACTTGATTCAACCTCATAATCTCATTAAAGATTTTGGTGAGCCAGTCAAAAACTATATCTCCAAGAATTTTCCATACTTCAATAGGTATGTTGTCTGGCCAAACCTCCTTAATGTTACCCATCCTTTTCAATGTTTCTTTTACCTCTTGTTTCTGAATCTGACAGTAGTAATTATGCTTTTGAGCCCCTTCACTAATATTAAGCTTGCTAGAGTCTTGAAAGACATCACATCCTTCATTAAATAAATTGTAGAAGTATGTCTTACACCTATCCTTTATATCCTCTTCCTAAACTAAGACTTTGGCTTTTTCATCTTTAACACACTTCACCTGATCCAATCGTTTATCTTTCTTTCTCTTTCCTTATCAAACATATATATATATATATATATATATATATATATATATATATATATATATATATATATATATATATATATATATATATATATATATATATATATATATATATATATATATATATATATATATATATATATATATATATATATATATATATATATATATATATATATATATATATATATATATATATATATATATATATATATATATATATATATATATATATTCTCCCTCCTTGGTTCCTAAGATTGGTATAATTCGTTAAAATCTTAGGTTTTTGCTTCACTTACCACCTTTTTGGTCTTGTTCTTAGCTTTCTTATACTTTTCCCAACTTTTTGCATTTTTACACCTAGAACACTCTTTAAAACAATCATTTTTAACTCTAACTTTACTTGAAACACTTGCGTTCCACCACCACGATTCTTTACCCTTAAATCCAAAACCTCTTGATTTTCTAAACTTCTTTTTAATTACTTTTATAATCTCTTGGATCATCTTATTCCACATATCATTTGCACTTTCTTGTTGTATTTCAAACCCTCCCTTTGAGATCTTATCTTGGAAATTACTTGTTTTTCACCCATCAAATGCCACCACTTGATCTGAGGCACTTTCGTGTGGCTTCTTCTTTTAGATTTCCTCTTGGTTCTTGCATACATAACCAATACTAGAAAATCTTCATATCAGACTTCCTAATTGAGAACATGTCACCCCACTCTTATATGTGATAAGATGCTCATCTATTTTTGTAAAACAAGTATTAACTATAGTAATATCAAAGGCCGGAGAAACCTCTAAAATGTATTTACCATCCGCATTTACCTTCTTGGGGCCATACCTTCATGCAAAACTTCAAAACCTCTTATTACGCACGATACATGTCCATTTAGATCCCCTCTTAGAAAGTGCTTCATTCCTTGGGGTATATTCTTAAGTAAGCCTTCTAAATCCTACCAAAATTTTGCCTAAAGGTATTCTGCCAACCCAACCAGAGATACGTAAGCACTAATAGCATTAAAGGTGTCTTGTTCCTTTATAAATTTCAAGGCTATGATTTGATCTCTTACTCTTTTCACATCCACAATATCCTTATTGACTCCTTGTTCATAACAATCTCCACCCCATTTCTCAATCTAACTTTTATGGTGTACTAAAGCTTAAATCTTGAGTTGTCAAATTCCGTCGCCTTTTGAACTGTCCACTTAGTTTCTTATAGGCACATGAAATTGATCTTCTTTCTAACCATAGTGTCTACTATTTCTATATATTTTCTAGTAGTGTGTCTATATTCCATGATCTAAAACGAATCCTACTCTCATGTACGCTTAAAAACTTCTTAGCATCAGTGAATATATTTTAATACAACATTCAGTGACTTTTGTAATCTTGAAATTTGATTTAGTTAGACTTTAATCTTTTTCTTCTTTGCTAAGCTTTTGTCTTCGTCAAAACTAAACCAAGATAGATTATGAGAATCTTCTTCACAATTTTATTTTTGAGAAATATTCTTCTATGTAGATACTACTCTAACTCTTAAGCTTAAGTTTATCAAATCAACATGAGATGTGTAAATATAGAGATTTCTTATTGATCTCATTGTAAGCCAAGAGAAGAAGTATCTCTTAATTTGTAACGGGTAAAGGTTTCAACCTGAAGTTGTTTTAAAAGTCTTTTGTAAATGTTGCAAGTTGAACATGTTTAAAAGATTGGTTGTTAGTGAAATCTCAAGGTGCTATCATTGGCGAGAGGACGTATGCCAAGTGGTTTTGGGTAGATAATAAGCTCTGGTATCATCTATCTTATCCCCAAACTCTTTTACTTTCAGCACTTAATCTATTGTTTTACTCTTCACCTTATTCTTCTACAAACTTTTCTTTTAAAATATTTTTTTCTTAATTCTTAAAAACATTTTTTTTATATCCATAATTCCCCCCTACACACACTCTCTCTTATTTATTTGGAGTCACATATTCAACAAGTGGGATTAAATTCTAAATCTTGTGCAAAGACTAATAGCCTCAAGAGACAGGATGCCTTCAAACAATTTTTATAATGTGAGAAACTCTATAATTATAACCTTGCGTGTCAATAGTGAAGGGTATGGTTCACTACAACATTTTTACTCTATAGCAACGCCTAATTTTCAGGAAGTAAAAAAATTGTTCCCGTAGAGAGTAACAGGCAACTAATTATATAATTTGTTGCGGTAGCATATTTAATTTTTTTTAAAATTTTATACAGCGACGCAAAACCGTTCTTGTAGAGAACAATGAGAACGACTCCTATTAGCAACGGCTAGAGCCGTTCTTATATAATTTTTAATTATTTTAATAAAATATTATTTACTAACATTGTTCTCATATGTGTATACTTTTCATTCTCCTTCCCAAACCTGAGTAAAATTTTCAGTTCCCTCCACGACCTTCTCTCAAACAATTCATTGTCCCTCCCAAAATACGAGCTTCATCGTACGATTCTCTCAAACGTACGAGCTTCTCCTTAACCCTAACATTCATCCCAAATTGATTCTTCATCGTACGAGCTTCTCCCAAACCCTAACATTTTGTTCTTCATCCCATATTGATTCTTCATGGTACGATTCTCTCAAACCCTAACATTCATTCCAAACTTGTGTGTGTAAATGTTCTCCTTCAACTTTCTCTATTTTCTGCCGACAAATCTAACGGTTTTGTTTTCATAGGTCTCAATTTTCAAACGTAATAGTGCCCGAGTTTTCAGCGGTGTGCGCGTTTTCGGTTCATCCTGGTAAAAAGGTAATAATTTGTAGCCCTGTGTTATTTTGGTGGGTCATTGAGTTAGAGATAGTTAATTAACTCAAATTGCTTTATATGGTATTGGATTAGTTGTGTGTGTGTGTGTCGTGCTTGTTCTGCTTCTTTTCACTGTAATTTATGTCTTGTTGTTGTGATGCCTTAATGTTTGTATGTTTTGTGATCCTTTTCTATGACTCTGTGTGTATCTGCTCAATTCGTATACTCTGCCTTCTATGAATCTGTGTGTATCTGCTCAATTCGTATACTCTGCTTTCTATGCGTGATATCTTTGTGATTTTTTCTGCATATGAATTCTGCTTGTGATTTTCAGTGTGAATGTCATGTTGATGTATGTATATACTCTGCCTATATGCGTGTGAATTTTGTATGAATTTTCAGTGAGGCTTTCTAGATGATGTTGGGAGCTGATGTTAGTGACACTTAGTAAGTTAATTGGACTTAGAAATTAGTTGACGTTAGTTTGGATTGTTTGAACTGTTATGTTAATTATTTGGAGATTAGAGGTGATTGAAACAATTGTTAGAAATTGGAAAAGAGTTAGGAAAATAGTTAGTGTATTGGTGTGTTGAAGTGAACGGTATGCTTGACTTGCACACCATTCCAATCAGCCGGTGCCGCTTCTCTGCATCTGGAAACAATATTGCTAGTGCTTCTCTAGATGGAACTGCCAGGTACCCTCTCTCGGAGGTGATATAAACTAACATATCGAGCTTATTGATTAAGTGCCAAAATAGATTGGTTTTTATCTAATTATTAGTCCTGAGATTGCTAGCTGTAGTCTGCACTCATTTTCAACTATTGAAAAACTCATTTTCAACTAGCTGTATGAATTTTCTGATTTGCTTTTGGTTATATTTCAGTGAGGCTGATATTTTTCAATTTAGTAAGGAAATGAAAGGAATTGTATGTAAAACCACTGTTATAGATTTTCAACCTCTTTTAACTCTTAATTCAACTTGTATAAGTCTCTTGATCTACCATCTCACCCCAAACATTATAACTGTCTCTGCTTTTGTGTAGATATTAAAATTTAGGACTTTTATACGTTGTATCTATGTTTCACATCTAACAAATCCATGATGCCATAACATGTTTGGTATAATTGTCCCTAGATTCTATGATTTGGCTGTTTCCTACTATAAGTACTTTCAGTACCTTCCTTTTGATGTCAGCACGTTACAATTTGTATACTTAATTTGTGACACTTAATTAAAAAAAGTGCAACTAACTCATTCAACCAATACAAATATACACTAGAAAATAATGAGATTTCTAGGTCCCTTGTTGATTTCTCTAAAGTCAATCAACCATTCATAATGCCGGAAAGATATTGAAAAATTTATAAGAGCCAATATCATGTGTTAATTGATGTAAATATGGATACCAAAGTAGAGAAAAATCTTAATTGATGTTGAGACAGAAACAACACTTAAATCCTTTTTTCTTCTTGAAATATAATGTCATGTTGATGTGTGTACAAAATATTGTTGAGTACTTTTTGCTCTGTATTGAAAAATAATGTCATGTTGATGTGTTAATTATTGTTGAGTACTACTCACCATTTTCAAAGTGCTGAGATAGGCTTTGATGGCATTTTCTGCAGACCAAGAAGCCATTGTTTTAATTTATGTGAAATTTTTCTTTGATGAATTTGGAAGTTGGAATTAAGGATCTTCAAGCTTTTATGCAAATGTTATGTGTCTTGACTTTGTTCTGAGATTATTTTGGCTAATTATATCACAGAACAACTAGAATTCATTGTTTTATCTTAAGTACCGGAGATCCGAAGTATCAGGAGAAGTTCAGATCCTACAGACTGAAGTTACAACTATTTATGCCCATCTGACATTATATCAGGTTTGTATCGACATCCATCTATAAGATTTGTTACATTCCTATGTTTTAAGGGATTTTGTATGTTTTAAGGGATTTTATATGTGACCATGTGAATACTTGTGTATGTGTTGCTTATGCATTATATATGTGGATTATTTATTTGGAGTGGATTATTTTATTTTTGATCCTTCGAATAATAATCTTATTTAAGTTATATTATTTTTATTTTGCAGGTCATGAATGATAATATCAATGAAGATTTTGAATTTGAAGATGAAGAAACGTAGATGTAGAGATGTAGATGTTTAAGTTTAATTTTATAGATTAAAGATGTTATTTTGACTATGAATAATGATTGACATTGGGATATGTAATTTGAAGATGTTTTGTTGACATTACGATATGTAATTTGAAGATGTTTTGTTGATTGTGAATCAATGATTGACATTATAATAATTAAATGGATTATGTCATGTATTTTTTTTATATGCAAGATCAGGTTTATAAAAAAATTGAAGATGTTTTTTTTTTTAAAATGTTTTGTTGGATCATTTTCAATTTGAAGATGTTTTGTATTTGAATATTATTATATAAAAAAATTGTGAATGATGTTATTATCAGATTTATAAAATAAAATAAAAATTTATTTTATTAAAAATAAATAAATTTATTTGGTTTATAAAATAAAATAAAATTTTTTGCAACAGTTACAAAGTGTGTCTGTAGTAAAGAAGGCGATGCTATAACCTATGAAGAAAAAATGAACTTAAGCCTCTATTAGAACGGTTTAGAATAGGCTACGGCTAAGATACGTTGCTATATTCCATAAAATAGCCGTTTTCTAATAAACAACAATCGCAACGGTTTAAATTTGAAAACGGCGTCCAGCCATTGCTGTTCTAGACCGTTCTCTATATTAAATTACAACAACGACTCTGAACAAGGCGTTGCCGTTGGCTAAATAACCGTTCCTAAAGAATAAAACAACACCTTGGTTTAGAACGTCCTGAAAACCGTTCTCATATGTAAAGGCAACGGCCTGTTTGAATTTTGCAACGGTGTTTTTGTGTTGCCGTATATTCAAAATGTTGTAGTGGTTATTGGAAAGAACAATGCTTTTTTGAGGTTGTAGATATTAATGTTTTGGATGCCATAGAAAATGGTCCATTTATTTTCACTCATTTTATAAATAATGAAGCGTTCATTAGAATAAGATTTCTTAAGACCATAGAGGAAAAGAAAATTTTCAATATAATTTAAAAGCTAATTGATGATTTTTTTTCATGTATCCAATTGTAAAAATATGAAAGAAATATAGGACATTCTTAAAGTGACTCAATTGGTGAAGTAAAAAGATCTAGAAAAAACACGTTAGTCAATGAGTATGATTTATATAAGATGAAATAAAAAGAAAACATCCATGATATGTAAAAAGTTTGTATCCATATAATTAATTATCTTAGTACTCTTGTCAAAAAAATTCAAAAATGATAACTTAACTAAAAAAGCTCTTAAATTTCTATATTTCATTTGTCAGCTTAAAGTAAATCCAATTTCATATATATAAAACTTATCTTAAATGGACTTGTCTAATTTGTTTGGTAAATTGCAAGAGTATGAGCTTGAGAATGAATTATCTCACAGTATATAAAGAAGTCGGAAATAAAGGATTTTTCGTGAATAAACGTACTAAAGAAAATGAAAATGAAGCTGGTAACAATTTTTGTAAAGAGAGGAGAGCTTATAATGTGTGAGATGATAACAGCATGAACTCATCAGATGAATCTAAAAAAGAAGATGACCTTATTCTAATGAAAAACTTTGAAGGATAGTGATCATCGTTTATCATTGCATGTTTTTTAGTATAATTTCTATTCATTTTAAGTATTTTTTTCTAAATTTTATAATGATTCCGAATTATGGTGGAAAAGACGAACATGCTAGAAAATATCCTAGCCAAACAAATTTTTTAATATGTTATATGGAATTTATGATGACAAAGAAATTAAAGGATTTGCATGCAAGAAACAGAATAAAAGAAGAGACATTACAAGTGTGAGCAAAAATGTGTCGCACCAGACATGCAGAGCAACACGATTTGGAGCATGGAATTAATAAATCAGCATTGGAAAATAATGGTTCAATGGACATAAAGTACGAATGAATTTTTACTTGCATTGGATAGGGGTGAAGGAAATGATTATAATTCAATAATTATAATTCGATACTGGATAGTGGTTATAATTCATGTAATATTGATAAAATAACCACAATTAATATAAACTAATAATATTCACTTACTATTTGTGAATTTTTGTTGGCACAGTTATAGTACACTTGCATTTTCACTCAACAAACATGGGGTAAACAAATTTGAAAATAATTAAACTTATCATGAATTACTCTTTGTTTGTAAAGTACTAAGTGATTATTCAACAATATTTAAAAAAATTGTCTCAGTCTCTAAGAAAACTATTTCCACCCCGGAATTAAAAAATGAAAATTTAAACAATGAAATAGACATCCTTAAAAGGAAAAAAAAAATCTAAGTGATGTTCTTTTTCCAAATTCTCTTGAAAGCAATAAAGAAAAAAATATCAAGTGTGCCGATTACAATTTTTTTGAAATTTTTTTTTTTATGATTTGCATAATGCCCTTGTTAAATTTACTAAAGGAAGAGAAAATGTGTACATCATCTTAAAAAATTAAAGAGATACCTAAAAAAATACAATTGGTTTGGGCTATCAACAAAAAAGTCATGCTAAATTTTTTAAAAAATCATTTTGATCAAACAAGACTTTGAAAAATAAGTTCTCTAAATGTTTTTTATTGTAATAGAAGAAAAAATAATGAGAGGGTTTATAAAAGCAAATTGATATCAAATGGCACCATGCCACACTCTAAAGCTAAAGAGCCAAAAAATAAATTGGGTACCAAAATTTAAGACTTAATGTTGTGATACACGTGTGCTTGAATTTCAAGAACTCTAAATGATATTTTGACAATCATTCTTCAAAACAAAAGTAAAATGTTTGATATTAGTACTATTGGTAAGAGTCTCAATCAAAATATTAAAAAGGGTTTACTTGTTGAACGTTTAAAGCACAATGTTCTAAGCATTAGTAAATAGTGTGACAAAGGTAGTATAGTTGTATTTAATTCTTATATAAGCAAGGTCATGAATTTAAATAACACAAATTTTTTTTTAGCAAAAACATTTGAAGCACTTACATCGTTGATTTAAATGATACTCCTTCAAATGATGTATGTTGTCTTAATGTTAAGAGAAATGATATTATTACATCATTCTTTACACTTACATTGTATTTGACTGTTCACCAATACGGTGAACAGTGAAATATTATAAAATTAAATATATTTTTAAAAAAATATATAAAAAATTATTATTTTTTAAAATTAAATGATACTGATATGAAATTCTGTGATTAACCAACTTCATAACTCTATTAACCAACATTTTACATATTATTAACCAATTTTATTTACTGTTAAAAATTATTTTTATTTTTGGGCGTTTATTAACCAATTTCATCACTTCGTTAACCAACTTTTTATATTTCATTAACCAACTTTGTTTCATAACTTAAAAAAATATTCACGAATATTGTTCATGCACTGTTTATGATATTGTTCATACACTGATGTGACACTGTTCTGCATTGTTCATGTACTGTTTACCGTATTGGTGAACTGTGCATACGGTGTAGTGTAATTTTTGGTGTCAACATAGCATTGTTGTAATGTTAAAGAAGATGAAACTTAACTTTGACATAAGAGAGAAGTCTATATTCACATAGATCATTTGAATATATAAATACTTAAAGATTTAGTAATTATTCTATCAAAAAGATGTTTTTAGAAAGCATAGATTATGCAATAAGTGTCAAAAAGGTAAGTGAATAAATGCTACTTTCAAATCTAAAAATATTATTTTTTGAGATTGGTCCTTATAACTTTTATATGTGGATCTTTTTGGTCCATTAAAAACTATGAGTTTTGATGGAAATTACAATTTACTATTTATTATAGATGATTACTCTCACTATACATGAAAATTATTTATTTCTCATTAAAAATGTGCCTAAATTATTCAAAAAGAAAATGGTTTGAACATTTCATTCATATGAAATTTCCATGGAAGTGAATTTCAAGATAAATATTTCAAAATGTTTTTTTCTACCAAAAATGAAATTGAAAATATATATTTTGATCCATGAACTCCAGAAAATGAAATATTTTTAAAGGAACAAATCTCTCTAAATATTTTTGAGTAAACACGTTAAACACTGAATGCTATATTATAAATAGAGTTCTTATAATACATATTCTGAAACAAACACTCTATGAAATATACAAAGGAAGAAATTCAAATGTTTCACCATTTTCATATTTTTTTGGATGCACGTGTTTTGTTTAAGTAATAAAAAAAAATAATCTTGAGAAGTTTGATGCTAAAATAGATAAAAGTCTATTTCTTGGCTATTTCACTTCTAGTAAAAAAAAAATCAAGTTTACAATTAAAAAAAATGGGACTATAAAAAAACTTGTACATATTATCTTTGATAAATATAACACACAAAGTTATTATAGATGAAATGTTTTTAGAAAATAAAGACAATGATAAGGAAAATCATTCTCCTTATGAAGATCTACCCAAAAAATAGAGAACCTTAACATACCATGCACTTGAAAATATCATAGGAGATATATAAAAAAAGGATGAAAGCTAAAAGCTAACTGTTTAACTTAAAATGTCTGATGGATAAGCTATGTTACTTTAGTGACTTACAAATTCAACCAAACAAGGAACACATCTTTAAACATATCAAAATATTAAAGAGATACTCACTATTAGAAAAAATACATTCTATTACGGAGTTTTCACCACGGTTATAAAACAGATTGCAGTGACACCATTAAAAACAGGCGCCTTCATATTTTTTATTTTTAAATTAAAAATGATTTATATATTATCACGATTGGAATTATTAATCATAGAGAAATATTGTTATGCTCATATGGGTTCGAATCTTTACTCCAACAAATTTGTGATTTATTTTATTTTATAATGGCGCATTCCTTTTTATTTTATTTTTTAATTAAAAACAATCCAATTCTTACCACAATTGGTTTGTCTAACCATGATCAAATGTTAGACTCGTTATTTTTTTAATTTTTAAATTGTTAAAAAAAATGGCACTTTGATCAAATAAAAATCAATAAATATATTTTAATCACGGTTGGAATTTATCTTATCATGTCTCTATAGTTCTCTTGTCCTACAAAAACCAGATTCAACCCTTATGAAAACCACATTGACTTTTTCTTCACATTCATGGTACGTGAGACATTTCCATTATTATTGTTGTTGAAACCCTAAATACTATAGGTTTAATGTTGTCGTCATTGTTTATATTAATATTAAATGTTATATATTGTTGTTTTTGTTGAGATAAGTACGTAATATGTTTATTGTTGATGTCGTTTTTGGTTTGTTGAGATTAAGATTGATGGTTTTGTGTTGTTGTTGTTTAGTTATTGTGACTTAGAAAATTTTGAATGTTATATGTTATTGTGATTGAGAGTGAGATTGTTTTTCAGTTTTTGCTTTGTTGAGAATGTTGTATGTTATTTTTGTTGTTTTGTTATGAATTAATTAGCAATTTTTTTTAATAATATGACTTAGTAAAGTTTTGAATGTTATATATTGTTGTCATTGATATTGAGATTGCTTTTGTGTTGTTGTGTTGTAGATAATGTTATATGTTATTGTTGTTGTTGTTTTGTTGTGACTTAGCAATGTTTTACTTTTATAATATGACTTAGCAAGATTTTGAATGTTATATGGTGTTGTTGTTGAGAATGTTCTATATGTTACTATTGTTGTTGTTATTATTTTGTTGTTCTCTAGATGATGCAAAATAATTTTCCTGATTGATTCCCATTGTAACTTTCATTTTGTTCAGCCTAACATTCCTAGAGCATACTAAAGTGATAGAAGATACAATTGAGTTTATTATATTGTATGTGGATTGTGTGTTTCACCAGCCCATCACTGACCATATAACCTTTCAAATTGATTTAGAAAATAATAATCTAAAAAACTGAGTTATATTTGAAGAACGGATTACATTAATCAATATTTTTCGAACTTTCAGCGACTCGTTATTCACCTTTCACTCTTTAACATATAGTTCTTAAATCAACACTTCCTTTTATTCTAAATCATTCTGTAAAGCATCAAATTTATTGATAAATTCCTATTCACCATCATTATCATTATCATTGTCACCTTCTCTATGACTTCCACTTCATTTGGAATATTAGATGGTATGTATAAGACACTTTTAGAATATAATTATGAAATATGCATTTAATCGTGTTGACATGCTAGAAATCTTCTTTGTTTTCTTTATGCTTTATGCTTTTTTTTAGCATATTTAGTTTGACTACCTCATCATACACTTTTAGATATTAATACAACCTCTTCCAGGTTCATGTCACACCTACTTGTTAGCAAGAATGGATTACTAAATATAAATGAGATTTTTTCATTTTTGTGTAGATCTAATACCATAGAATCTATTGGAAAGATGAATTTTCTACCTTTACCAGCACATCTTCTACAATTCAATAAGGAACTTCGATGGAATTATCAACAAACTAAAGTGTCATCCTTATGCCACTTACTCTTTAATACCTAGCTTCTTGTAAATGGGTAACATCATCACACATACGCTAGTACCAAGATCAATAAAAGCTTTATGAAATTTCTTATCCTCAATTAGACAAGGGATAATGACATTTCTAATATATTTGTGCTTTATTGGTATCTTCCTTTTTAAGGTGGCATAACAATTCTCTTACATCTTCATTGTTTCATCACTAATGACTCTTTTTAGAGATGATACCCTTCATGAACTTTTCATATGTTGGTATCTGCTCTAGGGATTTGGCAAATGGGATTTTTATTTGTAGCTTGTTGAACATTTCTAGAAGTTTTTCAGTTATTCTTATCTTTTGTTTTCTTTAATCTTTGAGAATAAGGAAATCTTATCACATGATTTGGCAGCTTTTATTTCTCTTATATGATCTTCAAAATCCTTCTCTTTTCACCAGGCTCAAAAATTTTCATCTCCCTTTCTATGAGGTCAAAATATATTTCGCTCTCATTTTTTGTCTTTTTGCTTGGTTGTTCTTTGATAGTTTTTGTTTTACTTTTAGTAGTAATAGAATTTATATTGTAATGATCTCTTAGATTTTTCATTAAGATATTGTGTTGGAAATAATTCATTAAGGTGTGTCGCTACTGCGAAAATCGGCGCCGGCTATGACAGAAGAGTCGCCACCGTGCGTTATTTATCCCAACGGAGGGAAAGGAAACGCTCAGAGTAAACCTAACGCAAAACGGGAAAGGAATGGTCGTCGCAACCAAATCCTGGATTCGGGAGTCGATTACGCAAGGGGAAGGTATTAGCACCCCTCACGTCCGCTGTACTCGACGGGATCCACGCTTGTTTTCTGGTACGGATTGTTATTCTATCTACACTAGAGGTCTGGGTTAAAAGAAAAGAAAATGACTCGGCAAAGTATCGCACTTTATGCCTACGTATTCCCGTCGGGAACGAGAAATCAGAGTCAACGTAGTTCGCCTACCTACGGGAAAGGAGGGGAAGGTTGCTCGCTAGGATACGGCATCCTATGCCTACGTACTTTCATACAGCATGAAAGATCAGAGCAAACGTAGTTCGGGCTACGGAAGACACAAGCTTGTCTGACTGTTTTTTATTACCTTATGAAAGGGTTTTTCTTGATTAAGAGTCCAAGCGGACAAAAATGACACTTTGATGTTTGTTTTGAATCTTTTACGAAAGAAGTGTTTTTTAGTTTGTTTGCAATCTCTGACGCACTAGAGACTATGATTTGAGAGTGACTACGTCGCGTGTCACCCAAAGGGTACCACACTAAGCAGCCAGACTACTGGAAAGAAACTCTCCAGCAACCCTTTCTCAAATAGCTTAAGGCTCGTAACGTACGACATCGATTAACCTTATTACTGTATTTTTGAGTTGTTTTGAGATAAGAAGAGAAAGAAGCTCTAAAAAGCCTAGGGTTGAAAAGGGAATATAAACTAACCTAATGTTGTCATGCATGGATAAGAATCCTAATGTCTGTCATAATTCCCTCCTGCACAGAGGAAATCAGAGATCCTAGGGGATAAACAGAAAAGAAAGCAAGCAAATACAGTACAATGCATGCAATGCAACAATACAAGCGAGGCAAGGGAGTCCTGCTCAACCTCGAACCTGGGAAAACAACAGGCAAAGTGAATCAACATTCACTTCAAACCTAAGGGTAAGATATACAAGCCAACAAACAATACAGAAAAACCAAAATAAAACAGAGGAGGCAACCCAAGCAGCAACACCAAACTCCTACAGCAAATAGCAGCTCTGACAGCAACAGCAAGAAGTTGACAGCAACAACTTTCACCTTCAAACTTCAATAAACTTCAATCTCCAACTTCCAGGGAAGAGAAAGCACACTTCAAATAAGGCTCCTCAATACCTAAACAATTAAGCTCCACAGCTACAGAAAATTCCAGCTCAAAAGCAACAGTAAACCCTAGCTTCAATCCTCCAGCAAGCTCCTGACAGCAAAGTTGACAGTAGCACAACTCCATCTTCAAGCAAACCTTATGAAATGCATCTTCAATATCTTAGATCTCCATATCCAAGCTCTAGCAAGCTCCACCAAGAAAGATTTGTTATTGAGATCAAGTTATAATGAATGGAAACTAGTGAAAACCAAAGGAAATCACTAGAAACCATCACCTGCAAATAAGGGTATCCTCAAAATTTCTACTCTTTAAGGCATACCATTCATCCCTCCAAGGGAGATATGGGGCTTCCTTAAGAGGACTTTGAATAATAGGATAGGATGGAAGCAAACAAAGCATTCCATGTTTGAGGCAAGAAATGAACTAAGTCTAAAAAGCTCTTCCTAAAACCCTAATTCCTAAGCTCCTGCCAAGCATTCCAACAGATGAGAAATCTTCAACTCCAAGCTCTTCAAGCTCTCTAAAGCAACTTCAATTGGTCCTCCAATTCATCCAAGCAAAGTCCAAGCCAAAAGCTCACCCAAAATAGCCCAAACAAAATGAATAAACCAAGCACTCAAGGGAGAAATCCACAATCATCACACCAATTGCAAAATATAAATAAAATGCTAAAATAGATCATAAAATCCTAATTAAATTTCTAAGGGAACCTAAGCCTATACCCAATGCCCATATAAATCCCAGGACCTAAATCAAACACTAAGCCCCCAAACTATGTTCTAAACTACAACTAGTTGTTTTGAAACCCTAAATCTAACACTCCTTATGTTCACCATTCAAATTGGCCTAAAATTTATTCACAAAAATATGATAAAATTTCTAAGGGTACATTCTTCTCTAAAATAACTAATCCAACAAGAATCAACTCAAAATCCATCACCAATTAGTCACAATAAAATCCACAAAATCATGTATCAACCAAACTCAAAATAGAAGCAATTAAATTATAAAAGATGCAATTAAATTCTAAAATGCATGAATCAGTAATTTCTTAATCCTATAAAATTCTAGACTCTCTAAGGAGTCAGGGGGAAAAAACCTGGCCTAAAAATGTTTTTTTTTCTATTTATTATGATTTATTTTCTAACTATATGCAAAACATGAAAATAAAAGAAATCACATAAAATAAGAAAAATCAAATAAAATTGAAAAATGGGAGAAAATGAGATTTCTTGATTTTAGAAAATCACAATTAAATCCAAGATCATGGAGATATTTTTAAAATATTTTTTGGATCAAAATTAGATTTAATATGGATTTTAGAAATCAAATGAATTAAAATAAATCCAAAAAGAATAAAAAGAAAATAAAATGTTGAATTAAACATGAGCCAATGGATTGATTGACTGGTAAACGCATCCAAGAGCTCTTAGCGTGTCCACGTGAGGGTCCAGTCACCAGCTGACTAGATAAATGAAACGCTGTGTATTGATCTATAGAGGGAAAGCTGAGTTTAAATGGTGACCACACGATCTGCGTACAAAGTCCATCTGAAGGACTGATCCAAGGGCCAAGAAGTCGTCTTCTCCAAAATTTAGGTGACCTGAGACTGTTCTTAGGCGGTGGTTCACGGTGGAAAACACCGTCTTCTCCGGTGAGGTCCCAAACTCAGGTGACCAAAACTGATGAACCTTATACCTATCTTACTCATAAAATCACAAGGATCATGAATATCACATCCATTTCATCCAACTCTCAATGGAAATTAAAACACGAAACCATCTTCAGATTATGCCAAAATCTCAACCACCAACATTTGCAAAATTGAATCCACAAAAATGATCCTCATGTTTTGTACATCATAATGATTTATCCAAATCAGTTCATAGCCTTAGGATCAACTCAATTCGTGCTCAAACAGAAATCACATGTCATCTTGGAATGTCTCTAACTGCTCAAATTTCTATCCAGAAACGACCTAGGTTCCATCTAAACCCTAACCACATGCAAGAATCTACCTAGTTCAACCTAGATCAAGAGGAAATTCAAGAACTACATACCTGTGAAAATTGAATCAACAGAGGTAGAAGATGATGGATTCAAGCTCCACAACTCTCCAGATACGATCAGTGAAGTAAGAGGAAGCTTTTCCAACCTTCAATTGTGCTTGAATGTGCCTTGAACTCCAAAACCGTTTTCAGTCAGAACCCTTGAAACTCAACTTGCTATCTTCACTCTCTCCACGAATTCTGACCCAAACTCAATCTAGAATCATTAAAATGAATATATAGAAGCTTCTCATGGGCTTCTAAGTCCAAATTAAGGTCCAATTCAGTGGATCCAAAAACCTGTCATACACTTGAAACTCAATGGTGACAGTCACGATTTTGCACTTTCAGCTTGCTCTAGAATGTTCCTTTCAACTGCAAATTGATCATGGAGTATGTTTGGATAGTTATCTCAGCCTGAAATACCCTGATTCTTGTTTTGGACCAATGACTTGTAATGTAAGAAAGCACTTTTCAAAGCAAGTCATGAAATTGAAACTCAACTCAAAATTGTGATATTGCCAATGTGTTTGAAATACAATTTCTGGTCAAAATGACTACCCATATGACATGTTTAGGACCTATAATTCAAAAATCCCAATTTCCCTCCTTTGAATCATTTGAAAAATCCCTTTTTTTAGGCCATTTTGAAGCACTTTGTGAAATAAGCCAATCCAACTCACCATGACTTCACATATGACCTAAAAACACCATTTTAAGCACATCTCATGTTGAACAATTTTTCATTTGAAGAGTGGAAGATGGAGATTTTGGCACATTCTTGAAAATGACCTATAATTCAACTTTCCCAAAATACCCCTGGATTGCCAAGATCATAACTTGAGTTCCACAAATCCTCTTGAAGACTTCTAGTACTCAAATTAAAGCTAATATCAATACCTACAACTCTTATGTTGGCCAAGAATCCATTTGAAAACTCCTTGAGAGGAAAAAGTTGCTTGGAAGTCAAGTGACTTTCACAGATAAATTTCAGTGTCCTCTGATGACCTGTAATTTGCAAGAACCATAACTTGAGTTATACAAATCTTCTTGAAGACTTCTAGTACTCAAATTAAAGGTATTGAGAAGCTCTAAAAGATTCATGTTGGCCAAAGATCCATTTGAAACTTGTATTTTGACTTATGTGGCTTGGAAGTCCAGTGTTATACAGGGGATTTTAGCCTAGGAACTCTGTCTCAAACACCTCCAACCACTCTTGATTCTTTTGAACTTGGTCTTGGCTCATCCACACAAATGCTTCAACATATCAATCCATGACTTCCATGACCTAGAGCTAGGTCTTGATGCCCTTTCTTTGCTCTCATTGGCCTAGGGTTACCCAGATGAAACCCTACTTGTACACACCTCAACCATGGCTCTTGAACTTGATACAATGACTTGTCTAAGCTCTTTCTTGACTTTCTAGAGACTCATTAAGCTTCATTCTGTCGTACCTCAAAAAATACGATCCTCGCGATGGACGCGGAAAATACTGTTCGAAACAGAGTCGCCACCGAACTTTATTCATTCCAAGGATGGAATAGGAAAATATCGATAAAACCTTAAAGGAGATAAGAACATGGTCATCGCAACCAATATTCTAGGTTCGGGAGTCGATTACATGAGGGGAAGGTATTAGCACCCCTCATGTCTGTTGTACTTAACGGGAACCTCTTGATCGATTCGAGAGTAAAGTTAACTACGCTTGTTTGTTTTCTTCTAAGGTTTCTCCTATAGGGGGAATGGGTGGTTTTAAGATAGGGTGCTCGCCAAGGATTGGGGCCCTTGTGCCTACGTATCTTCACTTGTAAGAAGTGGAAAATTAGAGCATTCGTAGTTCGTGGGACTACGGGAAAAAGAGGGGATTGTGCTCGCCAAGATTGTCGCAATCTTGTGCCTACGTATCTTACATTCAAGAGGGAATGAAGAATCAGAGCAGACGTAGTTCGGCTAACTACGGTAAAAGGGTTTGAAAATGAACGAGTATTTAGGTCACATTCTAACTGCTAAACGTTGGCTTGTCTGCTCGCTAGGGGAGGCTGAAGCACTAGTTTGTTATGCGCGGAAGAAAGGTCTAAACAATGTTCTTTGGTAAGGGTTATCTAAGAGTCGAACGAGAGTTTATGTCGCATTCTAACTGCTAAACACTGGCTTGTCTGCTCGCTAGGGGGGGCTGAAGCACGAGTTCATATGCGCGGAAGAAAAGACTAAACAATGTTCTTTGGTAAAAGGTATGGGAACCTAAAGGTGGGAAAGAAAGAAAAGTGCTCGCTAGGATCATCACAATCCTATGCCTACGTATTCTCAACGGATGTGAGAAATCAGAGCAGCCGTAGTTCGGCCAACTACGGTAAAAGGGTTTGAAAATGAACGAGTATTTAGGTCACATTCTAACTGCTAAACGTTGGCTTGTCTGCTCGCTAGGGGAGGCTGAAGCACTAGTTTGTTATGCGCGGAAGAAGGGACTAAACAATGTTCTTTAGGAAAAGGTGTTTGGATTGGAAATCGCATGAGGGCGAGGAATTAATGTTTAAGAAAGATTCAATCGCACGGGGGCGAGAAAAGAGTTGGAATGGTTGAATATTTTAAGGGAGAATGACGACTACTCGATAAACGAGACGTCGGCCTCGCAATCAATTAATCGGGATATCATTGGAATGCTAGATCCCAACGATACCTTTTTCGTTCAATTTTGAAAGTTGTGTTTGATGGACGGTTTAGACGCGAAAGAGTTTGAATTGAATGAGATTTAGATTTAATCACACGAGGGTGAGAAGCGAGGTTAGACGGGTTGTATATTTAGGAGAAATGACGAATATTCGATAAGCGAGACGTCAGTCTCGTAACTAATTAGTCGGGATATCGTTGGAATGCTGAATCCCAACGACATCTTTTTCATTCCATTATTTATAAAATAGTGTTTGTTGAACAGTGAGAGTACTTGTCCAAATAATTAGGAGAAGTGTTTTAGAAATGAAAGTTCGAATGACGCACTATTCAAGGCATACGCCTCAATAGTTGTCACTCTCGAATTCAAGGAATGCGCGACTCCAAGAATTTGATACTTTCGTAACTTAATTTAAGAAAATAATTTGGATTTAGCGTACTCTAACTAGACGCGCTAGGTAATCTAAAAAATAAGATCGGAAGAATCACAACTCAAGGTGTGCACCTCGAGAGCGGTCGCTTAAAAATTCAAGGAAGGCGAGATCCAAGAATTTAATTGTTTTAAAATTTGTTTAAGAAAAACTGTATAATTTGATTGAGAAAAATAGTCTTAATTTTCACATATAAAATAAATTAATAAATTGCTTATAAATTTTTTTGAGAAAAGCTAATCATAATCAATTGTTTTGGAAAAAGTTTAATATCTTAAAAAAAATATTTAACTTAACTAATAAAGTATAATTTTCTAAAAGTTTAATATTTAAAATATTAATTTGGTAATCATTTAGAAATATATTTTTTTTAAAGAAAGAATAATTGAAATTTTCTTATAAAAATATCTAATTAATATAAGTGGACTTCAAAATATCTTTTAGAAGCTTTGAGTGAAAAACGGTTTTGAAAAATCGAAAAATGGAACAACCACAACTCAAGGGCGTTCGCCTCAAGAGCAATTGTCCATGAACTCAAGGAGTGCTAGACTCCAAGAGCCCACTACTTTCGTAAAAAAAAATTTTTAAAAAGTTAATCTAAATAAACATGGTTTTAATTTTGTTTATAAGATATTTTAAAATCCAACTGTTGTCTAAAAACAAAATAGTTAATTAGGATTTAAGTGGACTAACTAATTGGGGTAAGTAAAACATGAACATTAATCGACAAGAATAAGTAACAAAAATAAATAGCCAATGAAATTTAATGAAAACTAATCAACAAATTAACTAATGAACAAGTTAATTAATTAATTAATTAGTGAAATTTAATCTACAAATTAACTACTTAGTGAATTAATGAATTTATGTAGTCTTGATAAAATTTCAATCTAAAGGATAAGTACCACCTTCATATATCAAATGAGTCTTCAATTTTATGAAGAAAACTAGACAACAGTAATGGTGAAAAAGCATGGTGTTCACATGAATAAACCAGAAATTATAAATATACTGCAATGGTCAACTTAAAATGAATCGCCAACCAGAAATTATACCACAGTCAATGTAAACATAAGCAACAATGTGACTTTAGTGAATCTATTATTCTACATCACGAAAAAAACCTGAGAAATATTAAGCAACCACCAAATTGATTGCAATTTCTTAATAATGTAAAACTGATGCATCATGGACAATAAACAAAAATGCCGCAAACACGAAATTCGAACTAGGCATAAATCATTGCAACGCATTGCTTAAACCGCGGTAAATATAGGTAGCTACAACATAATGCAAAGAAACAAAACAACAGAATTCATGAGGTTTCGTATCCGGACGTAATCATAAGCAACAAACAATTTGTTCATGACAGAACATAACAAGTTAAACTCAGAATTGCAACACTAAACAAATTTACATACTGCAAATTCAGATTGTTATCAAAACCGCAACAATATTAACAACCAACTACAAACTGCCGTCGAAACAACAACGATAGCATCTAATAAAAATGCAATGTTTCATGAACCCAAGAGAAACAGTAAGCAACATAGTGGATCATATATACATTCTCACTTTTCAAAATAACAACATTCAATTATGGACTGACGACCACAAGGAATATGATAAAAGGAAATCAAAATCAAGAGTTACCGAAAGCAGGATTGTTGATTGTTGATATTGTTGCTGCTAGACGAGTTGTATTGTGATTGTCCAAGGTTTATGTTGCATCTTTTCACTGCAACAGAATAAGTCATCCACTTGCGTATCAGCGGCGTCCTGCAAGTATCGAAGTCGCTCTATTCGCACCAAATCGTTGAAATTGCTTGAACCTGAAAACCAAAGACAAAGAAAAGAAACCAACTAAAAACTCGCGATTGTGATGATAGCGGTGAAATTAATGGTGGAAGGAGTGGAAAACAAAAATACGTCGAGGAAGAAACCGGGTTTTAGCGGTGAGGGTTTTGTTTTTTGAAGGAAGAGGATGATGAAGGATTTTTCGTGAGGGGGAGGGTGAAGATGAAGGAAACCAAGAAAGAGAGGGCGGCGGCTGTGGATTTGGAAGAAGATGAGGAATATTTAGGGTTTCTCAGAAAAGGGGGGCGGCTAGATTATTTCTTGATTTTGATGAACAGTAAAACCCCCTCCTCCTTTAGCTAGATGAAGTCCGTCCTTTATATGCTGTTGAATTCAACCCTAACGGGCCAAACATGGGCCTTCCCCAACTTCCATTTTTTTCTCTTAAAAATTGATTTTAATTTTTATTAATTTTCTGTTTGCTTAATCAATTAACTCTAACTTAAATTTAATTCTAACTCTAACATAATTACTAACTATTAAAAAATTAATCTAATCTAAATTAATTAATTAATTAATATTAAAACTATATTATATTTACATATTATAAAATAAAAAGAAATTATGAAACAAAAATAATTATAAATATATACAAAAACAAATGCTACGTAGCACAAATAAATCACAAACAAATGCCACGTGTTAAAATTTATTGGGCTAAAAAATGAAAAATGCCACGTGCCGAAAAATACGCTACGCTGTACAAGCGAGGTAAATAAAAAAATTAAAGTCGGATGAATGATGATTTTGAAAAAGGTAGGACAAATTTGGGGTATGACACATTCACACATCATACCCTTGATCAAGACTCCTTAAACCCTGGAGACTCCTCAAATACCTCCTCACACTTGAAGATAGGCTTCATACAGATGATCAAACTCCTCAAGGACACCCTCTTTTGACATGATACTCTTGATGACTTTTCTATTTTGTGTGAACCTCCAGCTAGGCTCTTTCTTTCATATCTAACCCTTGATCCCCTGCACAATGAATGATGTTATGTTATGCCAATGTTAGGGCTATGTTATGCTATGCAAATGAAATGCAATGAAACATAAATCAGGCAAGAAAAGGTTAAGCAAATTTTGGGGTGCAACAGCTGCCCCTATTCAAACGGCTTGGACCCGACGGGGTGAAGAGCGAACGACCTTCAAACGATCGAGGTACGAGATGGTTGAATACCAAGAAACCCGGAAATTTGCCAACCGCAGAAATAAACTGCACTGCTTGGGGAACGACATCCGCCAATTAAATCTGGTTGTTACGGAAACAACTGATTCAACGTCTGATAATAACTCTGATTTCAACATCAACCACCTGTGTGACGCCACGGGCACTGAACATCTCATCCTACAGCTTGAGTAACCTTGGCAACACAAGAAGAGAGATAAATTCGCCAACACGAATAGAAACTCTATCGTCACAGGCGTAACCTTGTCCACATCTGGACCCAAATTTCGTCAAATCACGAATAAACACCAATCTGTCCATGTCAGGACTCACATTTCGTCAACCCGAAGAAATCTCAACAACACAGGAATAGAACTTTGTCCCCATTAGGACGCTACATTCCGTCAACACGGAGAAATCCAGGCTACTCCACTGGGGATGAGTTGTCCGCCTCTTGCCAACACGAGGAGGTCCTATCAATCATAGGCAATAAATTTGTCGACTTCACTGGGAAATATTTCTGTCTAATCACAGGAAACTCCATCCGCCTATCCATACGGGAAAACCATCTGTCTAAACACAGGAAACTTCATCCGCCTATCCATACGGGAAAATCATCTGCCTAAACACAGGAAACTTCATCCGCCTATCCATACGGGAAAATCATCTGTCTAAACACATGAAACTTCATCTGCCTATTCATACGGGAAAATCATTTGTCTAAACACAGGAAACTTCATCCGCCTATCCATACGGGAAAATCATCTGCCTAAACACAGGAAACTTCATCCGCCTATCCATACGGGAAAATCATTTGTCTAAACACAGGAAACTTCATCCGCCTATCCATACGGGAAAACCATCTGCCTAAACACAGGCACTTCATTAGCCTATTCATACAGGAAAATCATTTGTCTAATCACAGGAAACTTCTTATCTCTGCAGTAGCTAACTCCGTTGGTCCCATCCCACAAACGACTTTGAGGAGGACTCTATTGGGGATAATAATATTTCGTCAACACGAATAAATCACGGCGACTTCATTGGGGATAGAACTCTTTCACCCAATAGGAATTCAATTCTGTCAATCATACTGGACAATAACTCCATTTTATCTTTGTGGTAGCCAAACCCCACTGGGGATACTCTGAAATTAACCGCCAGACACCTATTTCGACAACAGGCGACAACTCCTGAAATTTTGATTATGAAACCCTGTAACGCTGATGGAACAACAAATTTGAAGGAAATACTCCGATGGCCGGATAAGAGAAACTTCAACAAGCAACTCTGTGGGACAAAACTGGCAACAACTCCAAAGTCTACTTATGAAGCTATTCCATGCGGACAAAACTTTCGGACAACAACTCCAAAGTCTAATCATGAAGCTGCTGTAATGCTGAAGAACTCCAAAGTCTAATTACGAAGTCGTTTGATGTTGAAGACAACTCCAAGGTCTAATTATGAAGCGGCTCAATGCTGACGTAACAGTAGCTAGAGACAACTTTGTTGGGGAATTGCTAACAACGACTCCAAAGTCTAATTATGAAGCCGTGTAACGCTGTCGTGACAACCACTTGAAGAGAACTATGCCGATCTCCAAAGTCAAATCATGAAGTCTACAATGCTGACATAACAGCTACTCGAGGGAAATCCGCTAGGGAATTCCTAACAACAACTCCAAAGTCTAGTTATGAAGCTGTTTAACACTGACAATAACTCCAAGGTCTAACTATGAAGCTGTATAAACTGATAATAACTCCAAGGTCTAATTATGAAGCCATCCACTGCTGCTAATAACTTCAAAGTCTAATTATGAAGCAGTGACACCAAGTAACGATTTCAGCCGTCTAATCACTGAAATCCCCCTTTTAAAATGCCAACAACAAATTCAAAGTCGAATTACGAATCTGTAACAACAAGTACCGTCTAATCGCTGAAATCTTCCTTTTACAACAACTTTGAAGTCTAATCGTGAAGCCATAACAACAAACCGGGAAGAATTCTGCCAGGGGAAATCCTGACGTCAACTGCCAGACATTCAGCTTGATGACGAGTAATGACCTCAGATGTCTAATCCCTGAAATCTTTTCTGAAAATGCTGACGTGACAGCAACCCGATGGAACACTCCACTGGAGAATCTTTGACAATAACTCCAAAGTCCAATTATGAAGCCGTGTAGAGAACACTCCATTGAGGAAGAAGGGAAGTTAATCAAACACCTCTGATAAGGGAACATACGGCGGGACGAACACTATCATCACATATCTTATGCCGCAAATCTGAATATCTGAAAACGATCCTGAACAAGAAGTCCAATTACCTGCAGGGACCTGAAAACAAAGGGGTAGCCAACCTGACTTATGTTTCAGAATGCACATGTTTGAAAGTGGCGTAATGCTCCGTACGGCACGGAAATTCTACGCGTTTGAGTAGATGCAAATGTGACGATATATGCAAATGCAAATGCAGGATTAAGCTGCCGGGACACTCTGGTAGTGTTGTCTCAACAACATGAATGCTGAGGATAAAGCCAACTCCGCTGGGGAGAACAAGTATTCACAAAATATCCTGGCGAAATAAACGCCCGAAATACAACCAACTCTGCCGAAGAGAGATTAAACACCAATTTCCACTGGGAGGAAAGAACAAGCCACCCTGCTGGTGAACAAACTTAGTTGGGGAAGAAGCGACACCTCTAGGAAAAGCACACTGTCTGGGCACAGTTTACGAACTCGGGGCTACCACTCTGCTGAGGATCAACATCCTGTCAATGGCATGACGACCTGTGGGGGAGCAAGAGAAACCCATCCTTCGCGGATATAAGCCTTTCGAACCAACAACTTGGTTAAACTATTGCAGGAATCTCCCATGCTAGAGATTGAACGCCACACCTTCGATTTGCTAAGGAGCGCAACCTCTTGCAGGGAACATTGATTTCGACTTGTTGGGGATATCCTGTGGACAACTTCCCTGAGGACACTCTTCTGGGGAGAATAATCCCTCATTCGGTAAGGGATAACGTCATTCCAACTCTCTGGGAAATAAGCTGTGACTAGCTGAGGAATGACATCAACTGAAATCAGGCTCTTCATCAAGAGATTTTGGCTGGGGAAACAATCCCTGACTGTTTGCTCCAAAGGTAAGAATCTTGCAAAATACAAACGAGACAAAACAGGCCTATACAACGAAATCTATCCGGATTAGCACCTATGACATTACTTCAGTCAATTCGAAGTTTTATCAATTATTGGCAAGGGCCAGCAAGATTATGCAAGTGCAAGTTTATCAAAAACATCGGCGTCTTTCACAAACAAAACAGTAAAGAACAAGCATCAAGTATTGAATAACATGTTTTATTGAGAACAGGCCTATGAATAGGCAAAGTTTTGTACACTGGATGTAACTCCTGAAAAAGAGGAAGTTACGCACAAACACACATACATATATGCACAAGAAGCATAAATAAAATACAAAACAATATTTGTATACATGTCGGCGACGTGGTACAGACAAACACCATGAGCTGATCCTCCTATGACTCGCCTGACTCTGCGCTTTCCCGGTACTCGATCTTCAGGAGAGGTTGTTTTTTGGATAGACGGCCCCCCAGGTACTCCCAAACCACTAAGCAATGCCGTACCAAATCCGGACCGCAGTCATTTGCTTTTTCAATCCCTAACTTTTGCATGAACCGCCCTTTGCGGGTTTTCAATTCACCGGGATACCCTTTTTTGCCGAAGTCGCCCTTTTCAAGTTTTCGACTTCGCGGGTGTACATCTTTTCAATTTTATCCCTAACTTTTGCCCGAACCTTTTTATTCGTTTTTTACGGTTCGTCGGGATGCCCCATTTTTGCCTGGACTCTCTTTTTACTGTCCAACGGGTCACTTTCAAGCAAAGTATTTTTTGACTGCGTCCGAATTCACAGGAGACGTAAAGTCCTCACCATTCATGGTGGCTAGTAACAAGGCTCCACCAGAGAAGACTTTTCTGACAATGTAGGGACCTTCGTAATTGGGAGTCCACTTGCCCCTGTGATCTGATTGTGGTGGGAGAATCTTTTTCAAAACAAGATCGCCCGTCTGAAAGCTTCGAGGGCACACCTTCTTGTCGTAAGCTTTCTTCATTCGGCTCTGATATAACCGACCATACGCTAGAGAAGCCAGTCTCTTCTCATCTATTAAACTGAGTTGATTCATACTATCTTTAATCCATTCTACCTCGTTGAGTTGGACATCACGTAAAACCCTCAGGGAAGGAATCTCGACCTCCAACGGTAACACCGCCTCCATTCCGTATACTAACAAGAAAGGGGTTGCCCCGGTTGATGTGTGTACCGTCATACGATAACCGTGCAAAGCGAAAGGTAACATCTCGTGCCAGTCCTTATACGTCACAACCATCTTCTGAACAATCTTCTTTATGTTCTTATTGGCCGCTTCGACAACGCCATTCATCTTGGACCGGTAAGGAGAAGAGTTGTGATGCTCAATCTTAAAATTCTGACACAGCTCTTTCATCATTTTATTATTCAAATTTGAACCGTTGTTGGTGATAATCCGCTCAGGGATTCCATATCTGCAGATAATATCTCGTTTGATAAATCTGGCTACCACTTGTTTGGTCACGTTGGCATATGATGCTGCTTCCACCCATTTGGTGAAGTAATCGATTGCCACCAAAATGAACCGGTGCCCGTTTGATGCCATAGGCTCAATCTTGCCAATCATATCAATTCCCCACATCGAGAAAGGCCACGATGATGACATCACATTCAGAGGACTTGGAGGCACACGGATTTTGTCCGCATAAATCTGGCATTTATGACACCTCTTTGCAAACTTGAAACAGTCTGTTTCCATAGTCAGCCAGTAATAACCTGCCTGCAGCAGTTTTCTCGTCATAGCATGTCCACCAGCATGTGTACCAAATGTACCCTCATGTATCTCTTCCATGAGTAACTTCGCCTATTTCTCATCTACACAACGTAGCAACACCAAGTCGTGGTTTCTTTTATATAGGACACCATTCGGGTTCAAATAGAAATTGCCATCCAATCTCCTGAGAGTCTTCTGATCTCGACTGGATGCCCCAGCCGGATACTCCTTATTCTTCAGGAAATTCTGGATGTCAAAGTACCAGGGTTGACCATCGGGAGCCTCGTCAATGGCAAATATGAATGCAGGCCTGTCAAGCCGAGAGATAACAATCTGGGGAGCCTCGTTCCAGAAGTTAACTTTATACATTGAGGACAATGTCTCCAGGGTGTCAGCCATTTGATTTTCTGCTCGTGGCACATGATGCAATTCCACCTTGTCAAAGAAAGGCAACAACCTTCTTGCATAATTCATATATGGTATCAAATTGGGCTGACGTGTCTCCCATTCTCCTTTAATCTGATTCACCACTAGAGCTGAGTCTCCGTATACATCCAGATGTTTGATTCGCAAATCAATAGCTTCCTCCAGACCCATGATGCAAGCCTCGTATTCAGCCTCATTATTGGTAACGGGAAATGTCAATCGAGCAGTAAATGGGATGTGCGACCCATAAGGCGTAGTGATAATTGCACCTATTCCGCTACCATAGGAATTCACAGCTCCGTCAAATATCAACTGCCATTTGGAACCCAACTTTGGTCCTTCGTCCAGCAATGGTTCTTCACAATCTTTCATTTTCAGGTACATGATATCCTCGTCAGGAAAATCAAACCTCATCGATTGGTAGTCCTCAACAGGCTGCTCCGCAAGGTACTTTGACAGAATGCTACCTTTAATAGCCTTTTGCGAAACATATTGAATATCGTATTCGGTTAACACCATCTGCCATCGGGAAATTCTTCCGGAGAGTGCTTGCTTCTCAAACACGTATTTGATTGGATCCATCTTTGAAATTAGCATGGTTGTATGATTCAGCATGTATTGCCTCAAACGTTTGGCGGCCCAGGCTAGCGCGCAACACGTTTTCTCGAGCATTGAGTATATGGACTCACAGTCGGTAAACTTCTTACTCAAATAGTAAATCGCATGCTCTTTACGTCCGGTCTCGTCGTGTTGACCGAGAACACAACCCATACTTTCCTCAAGAACCGTCAAATACATAATCAAAGGTCTCCCGACCACTGGGGGTATCAAAACAGGAGGTTCCTGCAAGTATTCTTTTATCTTGTCGAACGCCTTTTGATAATTTTCATTCCAGGTCAACACCTGATCCTTTTTCAACAACTTGAATAACGGCTCACATGTCGCAGTTAGGTGAGATATGAACCGGGCGATATAGTTCAACCTCCCTAAAAACCCACGCACTTCTTTTTCTGTTTTAGGCGTCGGCATTTCTTGTATTGCTTTTATCTTCGCAAGATCAACCTCTATTCCTTTTTCGCTCACGATAAACCCCAGTAGTTTACCCCGATCTCACCCCAAAGGTGCACTTGTTAGGGTTCAGTCTCAACCTGAACTTCCTAAGCCTTTTGAACAGTTTCAGCAAATTAACCAAATGCTCCTCCTCCGTCTGGGATTTGGCAATCATATCATCAACATAAACCTCGATCTCTTTGTGCATCATGTCATGAAAGAGAGTCGTCATAGCACGTTGATATGTTGCCCCAGCGTTCTTCAGTCTGAAGGGCATCACTTTGTAGCAAAATGTTCCCCAGGGAGTAATGAAGGTGGTCTTCTCCATGTCTTCTGGCGCCATTTTGATCTGATTATAGCCTGAGAAGCCATTCATGAAGGAGAATACGGAGAACTGAGCAGTGTTATCAACTAGCACATCAATGTGAGGAAGTGGAAAGTCATCTTTCGGGCTCGCCTTATTCAAATCACGGTAGTCTACACACATTCTCACTTTGCCGTCTTTCTTCGGCACTGGTACTATATTAGCGACCCATGAAGGATAAGTTGTAACGGCTAGGAAACCAGCATCCCACTGTTTTTGAACTTCCTCCTTGATTTTTACAGCCATGTCTGGTCTGGTTCTTCTGAGTTTCTGCTTAACAGGCGGACATTCCTCTCGCAACGGCAGGCGGTGCACAACTATGTCCGTATCCAACCCAGGCATATCCTCGTACGACCAAGCAAATATATCACTATACTCTCGCAGTATCTCAATCAGCCTTTGCTTGATGTCGCTCTGCAGCGCAGCCCCTATACGGATATTTCTCACAACTTCTTCCAAACCCCAAGTTGATAATCTCAATTTCCTCCTAGTGAGGCAGAATGATTCTCTCTTCCTGTTTCAACAAACGAGTCAGCTCCTCTGGCAGGTCGCTATCCTCAACAATCTCTTGCTCTGCTTGGAATACCGGGTGCTCAAAGTCGAAACGAGTCATCGGTGGTTCGTATGAGATGTCATCTGAAATATTAGTCCTGCAAAGGAAATGGTTAAATGCTTCAACACGCAAACCAAACAAATAACCACGTTGCCATTTATTGTTAAAGTAAAAACAAGAAAAACAAGGATCACAATATTTGAATATGAAAAACGCCTTTATTTCATGATTAAAACAGTGCAATACACATAATCAAGTAGCCCTAATGTAAAACCACTATGCCCCGGGTAGGACATAGGATTGTTCAACAATCGATAAAACAAATCATTACTGTTTAAAAGTCACTGGGACAGTTTCCCGGATGGACCAGTTGCAGAGACTTTGTCCTGGCACGCTTGGCTTGATCCACTCGTCCATATCGCAGTCGTTATCCCCGTCTTCGGCATCAGAAATAACATTGATAGTCTCGAAGCACACCCCGCTTGGCGTAATCGTGACCGGTCCCCTGAACCTGGGCGCTCCTGACGATGACGCTGACGACGTCGGTTGATACCCTAGCCCAAACTTGTCATTCTTCGCGGGAATCTCCAGTACCTGCCCCCAGCCCTTAGTCTCACCAGTCTGCACTAAAGCCTGAGCCTCTTTGTAAGATGACACTGCCACCTCTGGCATTTTGCTGGAACCCAGAGCTTTGTCTTTAATCCGCAACCCTTCGAAGGCTTGACAAGGTGTCTCGTGTATTTCTCCGTCGACCTCAACATATCTGAATGATGACAGGTGACTGACCAAAATATCCTCCTCCCCGCAAACGGTAACGACACTATCACCCATCATGTACTTCAACTTCTTATGCAGTGTGGATGTTAGGGCCCCTGCAGCATGGATCCATGGGCGCCCGAGAAGGCAGCTATAAGCCGGATGGATATCCATGATGTAGAATTCGGTATCAAAAATTTATGGCCCCACCTGAAGCGGTAATGTTATTGACCCAAACACTGATCTTTTCGTCCCGTCGAACGCCCTCACAACCAAATCGCTGGGCGTGCAAATAACTCCCCGTATGTCCAATTTCATCATGGCTTTCTTTGGCAATACGTTCAATGACGATCCCGTATCCACCAATACTCGCGACATTATGGTGCCCCGACATTCTACCGATATATGCAAAGCCATATTGCGCTCTCGACCCTTAGGTGTTAAGTCAAAATCTGTGAAACCCAGGCTATGTCCAGCATTGACATGCGCCATTACCCCCTCTAACTGATTTACAGAAACTTCTTGGGGCACGAATGACGTATCCAGTATTTTCAGCAAGGCGTTCCGGTGGGCCTCAGAACATAGCAACAATGACAAAATAGAAATCTTTGACGGCGTCTGCTGTAGGTGTTCAACAATTTTGTAGTCGCTCTTGCGGATCAGTCTCATGAACTCCTCTACGTCCTTGAGTGACGTATCCTTTTCTTTCGACTGAGAAGGCCCGCTCTCACTTACTTTGGCTTTACCTTTGGCAAACCTCTCTGCTTCTATTTCAGGTGAGGTGAAGATCCTTCCGCTACGGGTCATGCCCCCCGTTCCAACGACATTATCAACAGCCCCAGCTGGCTGGTTATTCACCACAATCTTTTCACCGTTGCAATACGCTTCTAATCCATATGTCCACGGGACAACTTTCGTACTCTCAAAGGGAACAGGCCCGACTTTGGTAATCGTAATAGTTGGCCGCTTGGCGGGCGCCGTTATCGTTATAGTCTTCCTTGGAATCGTCACCGTTGCAATATCATTATGTTCTTCATATAATGCCTCCACAGGCTTCTCAACCGCAGTTCGATCAAATTGCAAGGTCCCTTCTTCGATCATGGCCTGAATGCCCTGCTTCAAATCATTACAACCCTCTGGCTGGGTCCAACACTCTAAACAGTATTCATCACAACCGGGAAACACGCCCCCTCTGAGCAACCTGCTTTTTACCTCACTCAATGGTGTTTTCAACTCGTTAACATCCATCACCAAATTCAAATTTTCTTCTGTTAAGATGGCATTTGCCCCATGATTAGGCATAGGCTGTTGTACAATATTGGGCCCCACTTGGCCAAAGTTGATGGCTTTGCTGTCCAACAAGTCTTGAACTTTATGCTTGAAAGCATGACAAGATTCTATATCGTGCCCGGGCGCCCCGGAATGGAATTCGCACCGCTTATTAGCATCATACCCCCTGGGGAGTACCGGTCCAGTAGGCGGTTCCATTGTTCTTTTCTCGACCAAATTCAACCCCAACAATGTCTGAAGAAGCTCTGCATATGTCGATGGAGGCTTATCAAATACCCTCTTCGGTCTTACATTCTGAAACCTTCCCTGACCCTGATTTGGCCTTTGCGGCTGCTGCGGTTGCTGTTGTTGTTGTTGTTGAGGAATTGGAATAGTAACACTGGCTATTTGTTGAGGCTGCATGTACTGATTTCTGCCTCTGCCCCGGCCTCTACCACCAAACATAATGCTCGTATCACCCTGTCGTCTTCCCCCGAACGCTTTTCTCGCACTCCCAGCTGGAGTAGATTCGCCTGCCTGAATCCTTCCGATTTTAATTCCATTTTCGATCTTTTCTCCCATAAGGATCATATCGGAGAAGCTGCCCATCGAAACATTGAGTAACTTGTCATAGTACATTCCTGTAAATGTCCCTACAAACATGTCATTCATCTCCCTTTCAACTAAAGGAGGGTGCACCCGAGCTGCCATATCGCGCCATCGCTGCGCATACTCTTTGAAGCTTTCACCATTTTTCTACGACAGACTCTGCAACTGAACCCTGTTTGGTGCCAAATCGCTGTTATATTTGTAATGCATAACAAAAGCATCAACCAACTGCTTCCAACTTCTAATCTGAGTGGGCTCCAGTCCCATGTACCACTCCAATGATGGTCCCGATAAGCTGTCTTGAAAGAAATGCATGAGCATCCTTTCATCATTGGAATACACAGACATCCTTCTATAATAAGAATGTACATGGACCTTTGGGCAGGTATCCCCTTTGTATTTGTCGAATGTTGGAGCCTTAAATTTCAATGGCACCCTCAGCCCTGGTACCAACCCCATAGTAGTCATATCTAACCCGACGGAGCTCTGATTAACCACACCTTTCATCTGCTCTTCCAGCATTCTGATCCTCTGAACAGGGTCAATGGGACCCTCAGGTCACATACCTTTCCCTGAAAAAGCGTCGTCCTGTTGATCCACATTCCAGTCATTGCCATACCCATCATAACCCATGTTACGACCAAACCCCTGCTGATTGAACACAGGACCCTGTCCTCGGTTGCCGAACCCTAGATTGACCCCAGTAGGTCCAAAACCATTGTTGAAAGTATTACCAAATCCACCATTTCCGTAGCTATACCCCTGATTGTTACCGTAACTGTCATTACCGAAGCCTTGATTGTTGAACCCGAAGTTCCCGTCCTGATTGACGTTGCCATACCCATTATTTCCAAATCCAACATTGTCAATGAATCCTTGATTGGCATCCACAGTGTTGCCTTTGTTGTTAACAACATGCCCATCACCATCATTCCCAGTATTACCATTACCAGCGCCTGCACCAGTACCCGTGTTTCCATTGACAGTCACAACAGGTGGAGTAACAACTGCCGGTATCTCATCCTCCCGGCGAGGAGTTTCAACAGAAATGTGGTCAGTGTTGCCATTCCCGTTTGCCCGCGTCAGCAGCGGCTGCACCAAGGTCTGAAGATTCTCCTGGCCCTTGGCCATACTCTCCATGGCCTGCATGAACAAAGTCAACTTCTCGCGGATTTCCTGCATCTCGACCTGAACTTGATCCATTATCTTCTTGCAGTTGTTTCGGGTTGAGTAGCGGTGGACTCTTTGTTCGTCAATCCTGAAAAACCTATGAGATGCAAGAAATAAGATACAGATTCAACAAGTAACTGACAATGCAAAATGAATATGCATATGCAATATGTGTCTGTGCGTTAGGGAGATCAACCCCTAATTCTAGTGCCAAAGTGCCAGTGTAGTGTCAGTGATAGTGATAAGAAGCTTGAAATCCAATCATGGAAAAACATCTCATATATTGCTGCAAAGAGCCCATCAAGTCAGACATACAATATCGCCGAGTGTACAATAACAAGAAGGCATGACCTCAACCAACAATCCTGGTGATGGCCAGCACAATGAAAATAAAGCATATACAACAGTACATAAGGCAATCAAATGCGACCATATGCCTGATACTCCTCTAACAATCTCTTAGTCTTGGGATGATTCGGCTGAGAAAGCAACCCTTCGACGAGCGAGTCTCTTTGCCTGATAACACGCTGGAGATCCCCAATGGATTCCTCCCAAACACCTTCTCCAAAGCAATCTTCTAGCTTCCGCTTCTGGGACGCAGACTCTTTCTTGCGCTTGACAACTTTGTTCAAAGCATTTTGAATGTCATATCTCCGCATAAACTCTTCTTCAAACTTTTTCTGGCTAGCTTTCAATTGATCTTCCAGTTCAGAGATCTGCAGCTTCAGTTTGTCTTCTCTTTCTTTATTACTGGTCAGTGTAACATTCCAGGTTTTGTTGAATGTGGAGATCTCCCGGTAGGCTATATCAAGTGCTTTCTTCTTAGACTCCAGCATATCATGAGAGCTCTTGAAATCTATCCCCAAACGTTCACGCTTCTTTCGTTGCTCCGTCAGTTCCGTGCCTAGTTGATTCACCAGCTCTGTTTGCTGCTTGAAGGAATATATGGCTTCATTCCTTTCGCTTTTGAGCTGCACTAGCTTCTCTTCCAACTTCTCGTTGGCTTTCATCAGCTCTTCTTTCTCCTTCACAACCTGTTCATATCTCTCAATAGACACAGTAGTTGGTTCCTCAACCACGAGGGGAGCAGGAGGTAATACTGTAGGAAACGGCATCAGCGCCTGCTTTGCCCTATCTTGGATCCAAACCTTGTACAGAGCATAGGCTTGACAATCATTCTTACCCAACAACGGCTTACCCCTTTTGTTGATATTTTTCCAAGCATGCTGAAGCCTGGACAATAATTCTCCACTCAGATCACCGGTGAAGTACAGAGATTCCTGCACTTCCTCCTCCTTTGGCGGGCTTCTCAAAGCATACCCGAATTGCCTGATCAATAATGAAGGATTGTAGTTAATGCACACTTTCCTCCCAATCAGAGGAACATTAGGATATCCGGCACAACTGTAGATAATCTCAGATCCCAGTAAATCTCTATCAAACCAGACAACTTCTTCTGAAGAAAGTCCCATCAGATGCTCAGACCAATCCACCGTATCTGCAGACTCAGCAAAAATACCCTTCTTGGGCAGGTGACTATCAAACCACATATACAACAAAGGCGCACAGCAAGAGACGTTCTTGCCCCTCCTATTCTCGTTCTTATAATGCAGTGAGTGATAGAAATCTCCAATCAGAGTAGGCACAGGATTGCCTGAAGCAAATATATAAAATGCATCCAGATCAACGAAGTCAGGCAGGTTCGGGAACAGTACAATACCATAGATACACAAAGCAAGGATAGCATTAAACACAGTCCAACATCCACTCTTGGCATACTCTTGTGCTTTCCCAACTAAGAACTTGAGAGAAAAGCCATAAACTCCATTCCACGGGGTTAACAGCAACTCTGAGGAGTCTAAATGCAAAGCAACAGCCAAGTCCTCCAGTTTGGGCTCAGCATCCATATGAATGAAGGGTACCCTGTTCTGAATGGTTAACTCCAAGATCTCAGCATATTCCTCCATGGTCGGAGCCAGAATGAAGTCAGGGAAAGTAAAACACCTCAGCGGGGGATCATAGAACTGCATCAGCGTGTACAATCCGTTCCGCTCATACATGGATGGTTTGCAGACCAACCTAAGCAGTTTCCCATAACTCTTTCTGAAGCTTCTCTTCACATCATCATCAGCTAGAGATATCAAACTAAGCAGAGAAGAAACATCTGGGGTAGGCAACTTGTATGCCACAGTCTTATTCAAAGTATCCATGATAGCAGACAGAAAGAAATCCGGGCAACTAGAATCAGAGGGTATGAAATACACCTGCAGCACAGACACACGTTAATGATATGCAAAATGAGTATGCAACAATGCAATATGCAAACATGCAACAGGGATCAAGTGATATATTGCTGAAGAGATCCATCCACAATATCTGTCTCAACAGACCCACAATATTGCTCAACCCTGGTCTCAACAGACCCATAACGATGCTCCACTTTGATCTCAACAGACCTAAAACAAAACTCCAACCTGGTCTCAACAGACCCACAACAATGCTCTGATGAAGAACCCCAAGTATCCACACATACTGATCCACTGTTAAGAAAACCGGGTAGTCTGGAGGTCAAGTTTCCTGCATGTCCCAATCCCTCTCACAGGTAGGTGTCCTATCAACTGACACAAGGTACGGCATCCTATGCGGTCGTCGGTGTCACAGACTTTCAAGACTGATGATACGATACCCAGAAGGTGTGGCATCATCATGTCCTGAAGAGGTCTCACTTAGCCAACTTCCAAATGATCGGTCCCCGGAGTCGACAATCCAACTAACTAACAACCCCCTCAACCCAAAGGGTTGAAAAAGAAGTCAACCAGAAGAACCTCGTCCGAGCATGGATTTTGCGGGACACTAGTACATGCAAAGCATGCACGCGCCCACTACTTTCCACAACTAATTCTAGGTGCACTCAAGCCCAGGTCCGGCTTATCTCTCAGTCTAATCCCCTACCCCAGCACAACAACAATAATATAATGCTGAAAGTAAATACAGAAAGGTAAATCCATACAAAACCCAAGACGGGAAAACAAGCGCTAGGACTGACTCGCGTAGGGAACCGTTGGAGTCCCCAGCAGAGTCGCCAGCTGTCGCTACTGCGAAAATCGACGCCGGCTATGACAGAAGAGTCGCCACCGTGCGTTATTTATCCCAACGGAGGGAAAGGAAACGCTCAGAGTAAACCTAACGCAAAACGGGAAAGGAATGGTCGTCGCAACCAAATCTTGGATTTGGGAGTCGATTACGCAAGGGGAAGGTATTAGCACCCCTCACGTCCGCCGTACTCGACGGGATCCACGCTTGTTTTCTGGTACGGATTGTTATTCTATCTACACTAGAGGTCTGGGTTAAAAGAGAAAAAAAAATGACTCGGCAAAGTATCACACTTTATGCCTACGTATTCCCGTCGGGAACGAGAAATCAGAGTCAACGTAGTTCGCCTACCTACAGGAAAGGAGGGGAAGGTTGCTCGCTAGGATACGGCATCCTATGCCTACGTAATTTCATACAGCATGAAAGATCAGAGCAAACGTAGTTCGGGCTACGGAAGACACAAGCTTGTCTGACTGTTTTTTATTACCTTATGAAAGGGTTTTTCTTGATTAAGAGTCCAAGTGGACAAAAATGACACTTTGATGTTTGTTTTGAATCTTTTACGAAAGAAGTGTTTTTTAGTTTGTTTGCAATCTCTGACGCACTAGAGACTATGATTTGAGAGTGACTACGTCGCGTGTCACCCAAAGGGTACCACACTAAGCAGCCAGACTACTGGAAAGAAACTCTCCAGCAACCCTTTCTCAAATAGCTTAAGGCTCGTAACGTACGATATCGATTAACCTTATTACTGTATTTTTGAGTTGTTTTGAGATAAGAAGAGAAAGAAGCTCTAAAAAGCCTAGGGTTGAAAAGGGAATAAAAACTAACCTAATGTTGTCATGCATGGATAAGAATCCTAATGTCTGTCATAATTCCCTCCTGCACAGAGGAAATCAGAGATCCTAGGGGATAAACAGAAAAGAAAGCAAGCAAATACAGTACAATGCATGCAATGCAGCAATACAAGTGAGGCAAGGGAGTCCTGCTCAACCTCGAACCTGGGAAAACAACAGGCAAAGTGAATCAACATTCACTTCAAACCTAAGGGCAAGATATACAAGCCAACAAACAATACAGAAAAACCAAAATAAAACAGAGGAGGCAGCCCAAGCAGCAGCACCAAACTCCTACAGCAAACAACAGCTCTGACAGCAACAGCAAGAAGTTGACAACAACAACTTTCACCTTCAAACTTCAATAAACTTCAATCTCCAACTTCTAGGGAAGATAAAGCACACTTCAAATAAGGCTCCTCAATACCTAAACAATTAAGCTCCACAACTACAGAAAATTCCAGCTCAAAAGCAACAGTAAACCCTAGCTTCAATCCTCCAACAAGCTCCTGACAACAAAGTTGACAGTAACACAACTCCATCTTCAAGCAAACCTTATGAAAGGAATCTTCAATATCTTATATCTCCATCTCCAAGCTCTAGCAAGCTCCACCAAGAAAGATTTGTTATTGAGATCAAGTTATAATGAATGGAAACTAGTGAAAACCAAAGGAAATCACTAGAAACCATCACCTGCAAATAAGGGTATCCTCAAAAGTTCTACTCTTTAAGGAATACCACTCATCCCTCCAAGGGAGAGATGGGGCTTCCTTAAGAGGACTTTGAATCATAGGATAGGATGTAAGCAAACAAAGCATTCCATGTTTGAGGCAAGAAATGAACTAAGTCTAAAAAGCTCTTCCTAAAACCCTAATTCCTAAGCTCCTACCAAGCATTCCAACAGATAAGAAATCTTCAACTCCAAGCTCTTCAAGCTCTCTAAAGCAACTTCAATTGGTCCTCCAATTCATCCAAGCAAAGTCCAAGCCAAAATCTCACCAAAAATAGCCCAAACAAAATGAATAAACCAAGCACTCAAGGGAGAAATTCACAATCATCACACCAATTGCAAAATACAAATAAAATGCTAAAATAGATCATAAAATTCTAATTAAATTTCTAATGGAACCTAAGCCTATACCCAATACCCCATATAAATCCTAGGACCTAAATCAAACACTAAGCCCCCAGACTATGTTCTAAACTACAACTAGTTGTTTTGAAACCCTAAATCTAACACTCCTTATGTTCACCACTCAAATTGGCCTAAACTTTATTCACAAAAATATGATAAAATTTCTAAGGGTACATGCTTCTCTAAAATAACTAATCCAACAAGAATCAACTCAAAATCCATCACTAATTGGTCACAATAAAATCCACAAAATCATGTATCAACCAAACTCAAAATAGAAGCAATTAAACTATAAAAGATGCAATTAAATTCTAAAATGCATGAATCAGTAATTTCTGAATCCTATAAAATTCTAGACTCTCTAAGGAGTCAGGGGAAAAAAAACCTGGCCTAAAAATGTTTATTTTCTATTTATTATGATTTATTTTCTAACTATATGTAAAACATGAAAATAAAAGAAATCACATAAAATAAGAAAAATCAAATAAAATTGAAAAATGGGAGAAAATGAGATTTCTTGATTTCAGAAAATCACAATTAAATTCAAGATCATGGAGATATTTTTAAAATATTTTTTGGATCAAAATTGAATTTAATATGGATTTTAGAAATCAAATGACTTAAAATAAATCCAAAAAGAATAAAAAGAAAATAAAATGTTGAATTAAACATGAGCCAATGGATTGATTGACTGGTAAACGCATCCAAGAGCCCTGAGCGTGTCCACGTGAGGGTCCAGTCACTAGCTGACTGGATAAATGAAACGCTGCGTATTGATCTATAGAGGGAAAGCTGAGTTTAAATGGTGACCACACGATCTGCGTACAAAGTCCATCTGAAGGACTGATCCAAGGGCCAAGAAGTCGTCTTCTCCAAAATTCAGGTGACCTGAGACTGTTCTTAGGCGGTGGTTCACGGTGGAAAACACCGTCTTCTCCGGTGAGGTCCCAAACTCAGGTGACCAAAACTGATGAACCTTATACCTATCTTACTCAGAAAATCACCAGGATCATGAATATCACATCCATTTCATCCAACTCTCAATGGAAATTAAAACACGAAGCCATCTTCAGATTATGCCAAAATTTCAACCACCACCATTTGCAAAATTGAATCCACAAAAATGATCCTCATGTTTTGTACATCATAATGATCTATCCAAATCAGTTCATAGCCTTAGGATCAACTCAATTCGTGCTCAAACAGAAATCACATGTCATCTTGGAATGTCTCTAACTGCTCAAATTTCTATCCAGAAACGACCTAGGTTCCATCTAAACCCTAACCACATGCAAGAATCTACCTAGTTCAGCCTAGATCAAGAGGAAATTCAAGAACTACATACCTGTGAAAATTGAATCAACAGAGGTAGAAGATGATGGATTCAAGCTCCACAACTCTCCAGATACGATCAGTGAAGCAAGAGGAAGCTTTTCTAACCTTCAATTGTGCTTGAATGTGCCTTGAACTCCAAAACCGTTTTCAATTAGAACCCTTGAAACTCAACTTGCTATCTTCACTCTCTCCACGAATTCTGCCCCAAACTCAATCTAGAATCATTGAAATGAATATATAGAAGCTTCTCATGGGCTTCTAAGTCCAAATTAAGGCCCAATTCAGTGGATCCAAAAACCTGTCATACACTTGAAACTCAATGGTGACAGTCACGATTTTGCACTCTCAGCTTGCTCTAGAATGTTCCTTTCAACTGCAAATTGATCATGGAGTATGTTTGGATAGCTATCTCAGCCTGAAATACCCTGATTCTTGTTTTGGACCAATGACTTGTAATGTAAGAAAGCACTTTTCAAAGCAAGTCATGAAATTGAAACTCAAATCAAAATTGTGACATTGCCAATGTGTTTGAAATACAATTTCTGGTCAAAATGACTACCCATATGACATGTTTAGGACCTATAATTCAAAAATCCCAATTTCCCTCCTTTGAATCATTTGAAAAATCCCTCTTTTTAGGCCATTTTGAAGCACTTTGTGAAATAAGCCAATCCAACTCACCATGACTTCACATCTGACCTAAAAACACCATTTTAAGCACATCTCATGTTGAAGAATTTTTCATTTGAAGAGTGGAAGATGGAGATTTTGGCACATTCTTGAAAATGACCTATAATTCAACTTTCCCAAAATACCCCTGGATTGCCAAGATCATAACTTGAGTTCCACAAATACTCTTGAGGACTTCTAGTACTAAAATTAAAGCTAAGATCAATAAATAAAACTCTTATGTTGGCCAATAATCCATTTGAAAACTCCTTGAGAGGCAAAAGTTGCTTGGAAGTCAAGTGACTTTCACAGATAAGTTTCAGTGTCCTCTGATGACCTATAACTTGCAAGAACCATAACTTGAGTTCTACAAATCTTCTTGAAGACTTATAGTACTCAAATTAAAGGTATTGAGAAGCTCTACAAGTTTCATGTTGGCCAAAGATCCATTTGAAACTTTTATTTTGACTTATGTGGCTTGGAAGTCCAGTGTTATACAGGGGATTTTACCCTAGGAACCCTATCTCAAACACCTCCAACCACTCTTGATTCTTTTGAACTTGGTCTTGGCTCATCCACACACATGCTTCAACATATCAATCCATGACTTCCATGACCTAGAGCTAGGTCTTTATGCCCTTTCTTTGCTCTCCTTGACCTAGGGTTACCCAGATGAAACCCTACTTGTACACACCTCAACCATGGCTCTTGAACTTGATACAACGACTTGTCTAAGCTCTTTCTTGACTTTCTAGAGACTCATTAAGCTTCATTCACACATCATACCCTTGATCAAGACTCCTTAAACCCTGGAGACTCCTCAGATACCTCCTCACACTTGAAGATAGGCCTCATACAGATGATCAAACTCCTCAAGGACACCCTCTTTTGACATGATACTCTTGATGACTTTTCTATTTTGTGTGAACCTCCAGCTAGGCTCTTTCTTTCATATCTCACCCTTGATCCCCTACACAATGAATGATGTTATGCTATGCCAATGTTAGGGCTATTTTATGCTATGCAAATGAAATGCAATGAAACATAAATCAGGCAAGAAAAGGTTAAGCAAATTTTGGGGTGCAACAAGGTGGTTGTGAGATTTGTTAAGCTATCTAAATGGATTTAACCTCTATATTTTTAATTAATGTAGATAAAGGTATTACTTTAAACTTTCCCAATATCTTATTTGAATTTAATAGTTTGGGTGGCCATCTGAGCATTTTTGGAAGCTAACTTTTCAAATATGATTTCCAAATGTGGCTTCTTTGGTTGATCTCCAAGTTGACTTTGTTAGCCCCTTGTCTTGGATGTCTTTGAGGGATAACGTGCTAATCTCTCCATGAAATGCTCACATTATTATTCAATCATGGATTGTGAGTTCTTGCATATGGATTACCTTGGTCTTCCATACAATTCATGCCCTACTTATTGGACTTGAGCAATTGGTGTCTTTAGTGTACCTAACTTCTATTATACTTTGGTTGTTATATGTACTTCAATCTTTTTGTTTCTTATCCTCCACCAAATATAAATAAAGTAAAATGTTTTAACATTAGAATACTTATCATACAGTTCCAAATGTTCTTTAGCAGCAATAAATTCAACTATTTTCACAATTTCAGTATCAATTTTGAAGTTTGAGGAACCAATAGATGTTGTATCAAAGTATCTCATTTATTTTAAGCTTTAGTCAACTATAGAATATATGTATCCAATTTGTGATATCTAAGTTATGAGTTGGGTATGTAGTTAAGAGCCTCTTGGATATCTTGTAGACTTCACCAAGTGACTCCCCCTCTTTGTGTCTGACAGTGGCTATGTCACACCATTTACAAATAAATAGAGGTTTGCGGAAGTATTCATCAAGGTATGATTTCTCCATTTGATCCCAAGGAATGATGGTGTTTGACGTTAGTCGATCATACCCTTCTTATGCATCATCTCTCAAATTAAAAGTAAATACTTTTAATCTCTTACATTCTTTAATGTGTCCTTCTACCTTGACATTTGTGCTCATGGTGAGGAAGTGCTTCAAGTGCTTGTTGGCATCTTCGTTCAGTCTTTCTGAAAACTGGTTTTGTTCTAATTGGTGAAGTATCACTGGATTTAATTTGAACATAGCTTTAATTATAGGTTCATTGACAATGGTCAATTTACTACCTTCAAATATAAGTACACCATAACCTCCAAGTAGTCTTTTGGGTAGAGGTACTTGTGGATCCGCCGTCTTGTTTTTTGAAAAGAATTGTTTTGGGTGTTTAATTATGTTTTGCTTGCTTCATCTTCTCTTTGCTTCTTTAATTTAAATTCATTTTGATTGCATGATTGGTTCATTCGATTTTTGCGTCAAAAAAGGTTCGCCTTAGGACTGACCTTGCATGCAAGGTTAAACAATGTTATAAAAATAAAGAAGAAAAAAAACAAAATTGATGCACAGAAGAAAAAAAAATCTAGTAAACAATTAAATTCAATAAAATTTTGAAATCTCTTGCAACAATGCCAAAAATTTGATGAAGATCTAGCAAGTGTTAAGTGCAAATTTTGACTTAAAATGAACTATCTTTCTTGGCACTTTTCAACTCATTTCTCATGTTTTTATAGATTTAATTCTTGTTCTTGTGTGATTCTTCAATTATACTACAAATATGTTTGGATTCTTTGATGTGTGTGTTATTGTGCAAGATTTAGGCATAAAACATCAATGAGTAAGATACAAAAGATTGGACAAGGAAGCCAAAGAAAATATGAAGATTCTGCAATATTCGTTGGGCGAACAATAGCGAGCTCCCAGCGAATGTTCACTATGCGAAGTTGCAGCAAACAACCAGCGAACCATCCCAAACTGAAGTCAGTAGCTAAAGGACCCTAATTTCGATGTGCAAACTTGTAGCGAGGTAGTTCTCAGTGCGAAGAATTGATCACACAGTGAACTTCATATATTTCTCAAGGGCGGTTTAACTGTTCAGAGGCACTTCGGATGCCTAAAAGTGTGTTCGTTGGGCAAACAAAGGGTTCTCAGTATGAACATGACAGATTTTGTAAATACTATATAAATATTTTTCTCACTTTTTAGAAGCATAGAATATATTATGGAGATCAGAACTTTATCTTTCTTCATTCCAAGCATATTCTAGAGAGAGAAACACAAATCCTAAGAGGGAGAAGTACAAATCAAAGCAGCTCGGAGCTTGATCTTCAACTAAGAGTTTTGATTTCTTGTTGGGTTTGGATGTAATCTTTTGATACCTTATGTATTTCATCTAATTTATGTATTGTGAACTAGTTTTGATTCTCTATTGATGTTGTCTTTGATTTCTTATTTGTGGGTCTTGACAAAACCTTTTTTAAATTTTTGATCTAATATCATCATCTATCAAAGAGAAAACTTTTGACATAGTCTTGTAAGTTGATATTCACTAGTATCACATTTATTTTATTGTGTTGATTAAGTAGCATGAGTAGGATCAATACGGTAAAGACCGCAATAACGCTTGACAAATGGTATTGCAATGATGCGTGATAATAGTGATGAAGAACGATGTTCACATACATTTGACAAATTAGGTGAGTGCATGTAAAAAGGGTTAATCATGTGTACGTATTCTGATCATGATGTTATATATGAATCAAAACATTAATTTGATATGGATGTTATAGTAATATCAATTGGGTATAAACTTTAGACATAGATTTAGGTTTAACATTCCCGTGAGTATTAGATCTTAAAGCTCCATGTTGGTTTTGTTGCATGAGATATCACTGATGAGACAATACGCTTGGCCTCTCGACTTTGCGTTAGACATAGTCTCTGTTGTGTGTGATACATGATGATATTAGACAAAAGTTTGAGTTGTGTATAACATGATCAGAAGAATGCATGTGTTATCAAATGATGAGATCCAATCCCATCAAGGCTCCGTTTATATTTCAGTCTTTATTTTATATTTTTCGTCTTTATAATTTCGGCTTTATTTATGGTTCCTTGAACTTTTTATCTAAAACTTTTGCATAACAAGCTTAGAGATATAGAGACAGTTGAACAACGTTGTTTCCCTCGTACCGATCCCTGTGGAGACGATATGAATCCCGGAGGGAATCCTTCCAAATCTAAATTTTAGTTTCTTTCTGCTATGCTGCAATTCAAACAAAATAGCGTCGTTGCTGGGGATTGGTGTTTAGATATTGAAGTGCATTGCAATAGTTTCTATATTTTTGAGCTTTGTACAATTGTTTATTTTATATAATCTTGCTTTCTTTCACGTTTTCTTAAGTGTTATTTAGGTATGAATGATGAGAACTCCTTTTATATTGGTTGCTATTTGTATAAAAATATCCAATAAATATTCTCCCAAGTTTGAATGGTGATGGTAGGATGTTGAGTGTGTGAATGCAAGCTCGTTAAATTGTACCGTTTTATAGAATGTTAGAATGATTTAAGAATTTGATGCTTTGTGAAAAGATGTATTCTTGTTTCATGTTGCAACTTGTTTGAATGCTTGTTTCACTTGGGTCCAAAAGCCACAAATTGTGAGAAACCTCCATTGTTTACTATATGCTAGGATGGCTGATAACTTTGTTTAATTCGTTTGATTCATGCTTTATCTTTTGATTATTGTGATTTTGTGGAAGCATTAAGAAATGATCAAGGAATTTGTTTATATTGATTACAACCATATCCAAAAGTAACTTACTCGTGAGTAGTGAGAAATTGTTAACCCATTTGAGCCTAAACAGTTCAGATCTTATTTTAGTGATGAACTTGGTTTATGTACATAATTTGAAAGTATAGTTCATTATTGAATTTTGTGAGATTCTAAAAATTTCTTCTTGAACCTTTGAACTTTGTTTTAAATTAATTTTCTTGCCATGAAAAGCAAGGAGCATTCACTTGAGGTTTGGTTGAATTTAAGTTGGGGTGAGTGAAAAAGAAGAATGGTAGGTTGCTAAAACTTTTGAAAATTTTAAGCAAGCATGAAGTGAAAAAGTGTGAATATGAATGTGAAAAACAAAATAAAAAGAATGCTTGTTTGAAAATGATAAATAGAGAATGAAATAATTGTGCAAAAGAAAGTTTACAATAGAGAAAAGAAAGTGGTGAATAAAGTTGTGATGTGTAAGTACCTTATATAGTGAATGTTCTTTTGCATTGGTAACTTTGATTCCATAGTCTAAAGAAATGACTCTTTGTTGTAAACCCGACCAAGCTACAACCTTTAAAGCCCTTGTTGATCTTTTTGCTTCCATGTTTTCATTTTTGATTGTTATATGAATGTATGAATTGGATTGTTGTTAGCATTGTTGTCAGGTGAATGAAGTTACCATGTGGTTGCAAACGCGTTAATTTCTTCATTATCATTTTGAAGAGGAGTGTTAGAGTGATTCATGTATGAGAATTTAGTTGTTATTTGAACCATTTCATGATATTTGTTTAAGAACTAAATTCTTTGTCATTGTTCGATTATATTGAGCGGTGAACATTGCTTGTCCGTAATTTCATGTTTGACCAAATCCTCTTATTTGAGAAAATTTCTCTTGTTTGAATTTGAACTGTTAATCTTTTCTTGGATGAATCTTATGCTTGAGAAAATTCTCTTGTTTGCGCAAATTTCTCTTGTTTTCATGAGGGGCATACTTTGATTGAGGACAAGCAAAAATCTAGTTGGGGAGAGTTTGTTAAGTGCAAGTTTTGACTTAAAATAAACTATCTTTCTTGGAACTTTTCAACTCATTTCTCATGTTTTTATAGATTTAATTCTTGTTCTTGTGTGATTCTTCAATTGTATTGCAAATACCTTTAGATTCTTTGATGTGTGTGTTATTGTGCAGGATTTAGGCATAAAACATCAATGAGTAAGACATAAAATATTGGACAGGGAAGCCAAATAAAATGTGAAGATTCAACAATGTTCGCTGGGTGAACAGTAACGAGCTACCAGCGAATGTTCGTTGTGCGAAGTTTCAGCGAACGACTAACGAATCATCCTAGACTAAAATCAGTAGCTAAAGGACCCTAAGTTCGTTGTGCAAACTTGTAGCGAGGTAGTTCACAGTGGGTAGAATTGCTCGAATAGAAAACTTTAGATATTTCTCAAGGGCGATTTAACTGTTCAAAGGCACTTCAGGTGCCTAAAAGTGTGCTTGTTGGGCGAAGAAAAGGTTCGCAGTGCGAACATGACAGATTTTGTAAAGGCTATATAAATATTTTTCTCACTTTTTAGAAGTATATAATATATTTTGGGGATCAGAATTTTATCTCTCTTCATTCCAAGCATATTCTAGAGAGAGAAACAAAAATTCTAAGAGGGAGAAGCACAAATCAAAACAAATTAGAGCTTGATCTTCGAGTAAGAGTTTTGATTTCTTGTTGGGTTTGGATGTAATCTTTTGATACCTTATGTATTTCATTTAATTTATGTATAATGAACTAGTTTTGATTCTTATTGATGTTGTCTTTGATTTCTTAGTTGTGGATCTTGACAAAAACTTTTTCAAATCGTTGATTTAAGATCCTCATCTATCAATGAGAAAACGTTTGACATAGTCTTGTAAATTGATATTCACTAGTATCACATTTATTTTATTGTGTTGATTAAGTATCACGAGTAGCATGAGTAAGATCAATACTGTAAAGACCGCGATAATGCTTGACAAATGGTATTGCAAGGATGCGTGATAATAGTGATGAAGAACGATGTTCACATATATTTGGCAGATTAGGTGAATGCATGTAAAAAGGGTTAATCATGTGTACGTATTCTGATCATGGCGTTATATATGAATCAAATTATTAATTTAATATGGATGTTATAGTAATATCTGTTGGATCTAAACTCTAGACATAGATTTAGGTTTAACATTCACGTGAGTATCAGTTCTTAATGCTCTGTGTTGGTTTTGTTGCGTGAGATATCACTGATGAGACAATACGGCTGGCCTCTCGACTTTGCTTTAGACATAACCTCTGTTGTGTGTGATACATGATGATATTAGAAGAAAGTTTGAGTTGTGTATAACATGATTAGAAGAATGCATGTGTTATCAATTGATGAGGTCCAATCCCAACAAGACTCCATTTATATTTCCGTCTTTATTTTATATTTTTCGTCTTTATAATTTCTATTTTATTTATGGTTCCTTGAACTTTTTATCCAAAACTTTTGCACAACAAGCTTAGAAATATAGAGACTGTTGAACGACATTCTTTCCCTTGCACCAATTCTTATGGAGACGATATAAATCCCTGAGGGAATCCTTCAAAATCTAAATTTTTACTTCTTGCCGATATGCTGCAGTTCGAATAACAAGTTTGTCAAATCATTAAAAGTAATGTTATGGAGTGTCATTAAGTATTGAACAACAAGACTATAATTAATGTTTAATTTATAATTCTTGTCATATAACAAAAAATTTATGTTGGTTTTGTGGATTTATGTTAGACTATGGCACGGATCTAGAAGGGGGGTTGAATAGATCCCCAATTAAAATTTGAGTCGGCGCTACCAATTTAAAATTGGTTTTAAAAAGTTTTAAGTGCGGAAGCGGCCGAGGAAAATATAGTCTAAAACAAACGGTTATTGGAAAACCGGATATACGTAAGCCTTTGGATTTATGACAATTCGGAAAAATAGAATCACAACACTAATTCCACTTATCAATTATTTACTTCAGTTGTAAGGATTCCTAGTTCCAATGATTCAAAATCAAACCAAAACTAGATGCTTAAGTAAAATAATTTTGCTTCAAGCAATATGTCAAACACTTGGTGTGCAACAGCAACCAAGTGATATTTATGTTGAGTAAGTGATTCCAACCAGCCTAGTACAATGTCTTATTGTACCTTGGAGTCAAAAACAGAGTTTTAACCTCTTACTCAATTGGTATCACAGATTTGACAATAGAGCTTACACAAAAATTACTTAGTTTGAGCTATAACGTAAATGCTGAAAATAGAGAAGACAAGTAATTTGGTGAGGCAGTTCCCTCGTCGTCCTCGCTTCGGGGTACGTCTGCCCTCAATTCTAAAACTAGAATTGAGATATATTTTATAGACATCACCTGTTTGAATGAACAGTTTATACAAGGATTGAGCAGCAAATATACAACAGAAATCTCAATGTGTTGAAAGTTGCCTTCGCTCCTTGCCCCTTGATTCAAGCTGAATCAAGTTCTTCGATTTGTGTTGATGGACCTCCGACTCCAGCCACCTTATTGAATAACACGTTGTTGTTCAAACCTTTGGCTCCGGATGATCTCAACAGCACCAAATCGAACCCGAGATCTTCCCTTCAAAATCACCGAATCCACTACTAGACTTGTGAAGACCACCTCTTCACAATCACCTTCGCTCGATTAACCGTTGATGAAGAATCTCGTCCAAAAACCCCCAAAATTCGAACCAATCTTGGAGGGTAAAACCCCAATGGTTTTATTCAAGAAAGAACCTGTCACAATCTTCAATCCGAGCTTGATTCTCCAATCTAAGCCTCGAACCTATCACCTTGAATCTCTCACAAATGCATTTCAAAAATGATTGTGTGTAATTGAAATGTTATGAGATGTTGAAGATGAAGATGATGAATCTTGGACACCTATTTCACTCTTTCTTGTTTTTGAACACATGAATCAAAAGAATATCAAATGTTAGTTGACACAAGTGTTTAAACAACTATATATAGTGCCAACATAATTTTGGACATAACAGTATTTCAAATATGAGAGGGAAGTATTTTAAAACAGATTTTTCGCGCGAACGGTCGACCATAACAAGTCTGTGCGTCGACGCATGGCCTGTGCTGTTTTGGAAATCTGGAAAATTCATCAGTGTGCGTCGACCATATAGTCGGTGTGCGCTGACCCGTTGAAATTTATTTCCATTATGCGCCGACCCTATGGTCGACTCATGCCATTACGCGCTGACCAGCTGCAATGTTGTTCCTTCATGCGCTGACCCTATGGTCGACGCATGCTTTGTGCGCTGACTGATTTAGACCTTTTTATGATGCATATGCCGACCCTATGGTCAACCCATGTCCTGCAAGCCTGCAAAAATTCATTAGTTTGAAGTCTCTCATGCCTTTGGTCATGATTGCATTTTGTCAACACAAAGTATATTCATTTCAGAAGTTTTAAGACAAGCGTAAAAGGATATGGTGGGTGATATGTTGCATATGGTTTAGTAGATCCGGAATTCATAATTTCCAATCTATCCAGGGAATTTGTCATCATCGTAACCTGCATTAACCAATGTCTTGCAGACTTGTGTGATATGTGGCGATTTACCTCCACAATCTCCCCCTTTTTGATGATGACAACCTGTATACAACTAAAACACCAAATATGCAATGTATACACACAAGTATACACAAGCTCCCCCTTTCTTTTGTACTATAAGGTTGTAGAACAAACAGCCATCAAATGTTGTTAATATCCTGACTTGGCTTTGGTGTTTGCTTGCTACATTGTCTTCTCCCCCTTTGACACCATCAAAAAGAGAAGGAGAACGCATCAATTAACAGAGAACATACAATAGGTGATAGTTAATTACCAAACTTCACACATAAGCATGATAAAGAATAAAAATATCTTGAATTAATAGATAATGACGAAAACATGTAAAGAAGGTGAAAGTTCAGGCACACATAATACAGAAAAAATGAAAAGTACACAGACGAAAACACATAAGCAAGTATGAAATATGCAACTATGAATCTAATATCTGCGGCCCCGTCCTCGACCTCTCCCTCGGTATGCAGCATCTGGATTGTGGTAAGGATCCGAGAAGTCCAGAAAGGCTTCTATGGACATGTTGAGATGACTAAGAGAGTTGGTGATTTCCCAATCTTGCCGCTCATGTGATTCAACCAGAGATTCAATACGGGCGTCCATCCGAGTAGAAAATGAATTGAACTGTTCATTTTGGGCACGAAGCTCAGTTCTAATCTGCTCCATTTGAGTGTCTTGATGCCTCATGAAGTTTTGCTGATCTAACTGCATTGACTGCATCATATTAATGACTTTAGAGTTGTCCAAAGGCGGAGGAGGTGATGAGTGCTGAGAGGGTTGATAGTCTTGAGGGTAGCCGTGATATGGGTCATAGAATCTACCCAGGGTAGTCCAGCCTGTATATTGCCAATCGCCCCAGCCTTGATTTGTAGAGTCGCCTTCTTGTTCTTCTGATGGATATGAATATTGAACCCAATCGATATTTGCAGCCGTATCTTGGACTGGAGATTGATGATAATCTTGAGTCTCACTGATAGGTTCTTGTATCTCTGCATCTGTATCGTCTTCCTCATTGTCTTCTTCGCCTTGTTCTTCACTTTCTTCTTCACTTTGTTCTTCACTTTCTTCTTCACCCTGCTCTTCACTATCTTCTTCATCGGAATCGTTATGAGGCACCGGAGGAATATTGGCCCGTTGGACAAATCAGTATGATCGTCGTTCAGCACACCAAAAATACCCCATCATTGCAAGAGTTTTGGTGCTAAATTCTTTGTCAGAAGAGACGGAGACACACGGAAATGTTGGATAGACAACATTTGCAGCAGCAAGAATTTCCAAAATGAACGACCCATAGGCTAAAGCAGTGCCTCTACTTGAGTCTCTCAGAGCAAACATCCTGCTAGCAATATAGAATGGCCAGTTTATTTTGATCCTGTTTTTCAGTATATAGATGAGATGTACCTCAGCTTGTTCGACACGAGACAGTCCACCCTTTTTTGGTCGTAGTATACGAGCGACGATCCACTGAAGGATGCGCTCCCCTGTATTGAGTTTCCCGGCTGTGACGGATCGAGGAAAAGCATCGCTGTTGACAATTGCATCTAGATAGGGTCGTTTGAGCATGGTATTTAGAGCGCTCTTAAATTCATAACCCGACACCGTACGAGTATCAGTTACCTCATGAAGAGGTGGTGCATCAGCATCAACAGTCATATCAAAATATTTGTTCCATACTTCAGAATTTATATTAACCAGTCTATTTCCTACAGAAGTGTGAAAGTGCTGATCTTGAAAGTTACCTCGCAAATTTGTGTAGAACACCCTGACCAAATCCTCACTGTACTTTGTATTACACTCCAGGAAATTTACGAACCCTTGGAAGTCCAACAGGGCCAGAATTCGGGTGAGATGCAAGCGCTCACCTGTTGCATGGTAGAAAGCATGTTGTGGAACTATGGCCCTTTTGCTGAGACTTTTGTTGAAGTTTTCAACAGCAGGAGGATGAACAAGTGAAAGAGCAGTAACAGGAACTGAAGCTGAGGATGAAGAGGCTCTTGATCTCTTACCGGTATTTTTGCAGAGAGAGGAAGCCATTGATGATGATTTTTGGAGGAGTTTGTAAAGATGAACTTTGAACTTGAAGAGAGTGATTGGGAATAATGTTGGAGAAGAAGAAGACTTAGGTCTTTAATAGAGGGAGGTTTTAGGGTTTTTGGGAAGAGGGAGGAGACAAGAGGACATACTAGGTGTCTAGATGCAATTTACAAGACAAATGCCGCATCAAATCATCACAAAAGTTGACTGCACATTAAATGTAGGGGAGTGGTGTCGCTACTGCGAAAATCGGCGCCGGCTGAACAGAAGAGTCGCCACCGTGCGTTATTTATCCCACGGGAGGGAAAGGAAACGCTCAGAGTAAACCTCGCACAACACGGGAAAAGGTATGGTCGTCGCAACCAAAACCTGGATTCGGGAGTCGGTTACGCAAGGGGAAGGTATTAGCACCCCTCACGTCCGTCGTACTCGACGGGATCCACGCTTGTTTTCGGGTATGGATTGTTATTTTATCTAAACTAAAGGTTAAGGGTTAAAAGAAGAGAAAATGACTCGGCAAAGTATCGCACTTTATGCCTACGTATTCCCGTCTGGAACGAGAAATCAGAGTCAACGTAGTTCGCCTACCTACGGGAAAGGAGGGGAAGGTTGCTCGCTAGGATATCGCATCCTATGCCTACGTACTTTCATACAGCATGAAAGATCAGAGCAAACGTAGTTCGGGCCACGTACGACACAAGTCTGTTTTGATTATTTTTATTCCTTCTGAAAAAGGGTTTTCTGATTAGCAGTCCAAGCGGACAAAAATGACATTTTGATGAGTTTACATTCTTTTACGGAAGAAGTGTCTTTTATTGTGTTTGAAATCTTATTATGTTTTTCTGTTTGTTCTGAGAAAGAAGAGACAGAACTCTAACCTACGGTTGAAAAGGGAATCAAACTAACCTAGTGTTATCATGCATGGGTTAAGACCTAGTGTCTATCATACTCCTCTCCTGCACAGAGAGAAACAGAGATCCTAAGGGAATAGACGGAAACAGAAACAATAGCATATATACAGTAAAGCAGTAAAATGCATGAATGCAGCAATACAAGCGAGGCAAGGGAGTCCCACTCAACCTCGAACCTAGAAAACAATAGGCAAAAGTGAACAGGATTCACTTTTAACCCAACAGGGTAAACAGCAAACAATACAGTCCAGAAAACCAATCAATACATCAGAAACGAATAACAACTAAAATAAACAGCCGCAACAGCTCTGCATCAACATCTATCTTCAAGTCATCTCCAATCAGCTACAAGCTTCAGCAAGCATCAATCTCCATCTCCACAGCCTTCAAGCAAGGTCTTTGATTATCAATCTTTAGTCTACAATGGCTTTTCTTCAAGTCTCAAACCTCCAGGATGAACATTAATCAACAAGATGAAGTGAATGAATGTTAGACAGTCAATTACCTACCAAGGGTGGTTCATCAACTGTTAACATTATACAGACAGTTTTCTCTCAAAAGTTCTATCTTTCAAATACATTCACTGATCCTTCCAAAGGAAGGAGGTGGATATTTGGAAGAGACTTTGAATCATAGAGAAAGGATGGATGCAGACAAGGCATTCCATGTTTGAGAAACAAGCTTTCTAATCTAGAGCTCTGCCTAGCTCCTAAACTCTAGTCTCCTCAACAGCTGCTAGCAAAAACTCTCCTCCTCAACTCTGGAAGTTGGTCTTCAAGCTCTGGATCTCCAATGGCTTCATCATCATAAGCCTTCAGCTCTCCCAATCCCCAAGCAATCCCAATACCCACACAGACAAATCATAATCCCCAGAGGGGGCACACCACACCAGTCAAACAAATACAGACAGTAATAATAGCAGTAGGGGAATCCTGATAATTTCTAAGGGATCTAATAACTACCCATAGTCCCTATAGTCCCATATCCCAAACTTTCAGTCTCTAAATCCTAAGGGAAATGATTCAATTCTCCTAAGCCATCACTTAAACCCTAATTTTGTTCATGCTATTCACATCTAATCAAATCACCTAAAATTAATTTCTAAAATTGTGAATTAAATCCTATATACAAGATACATGTCTAACCTAATCAACCTAAAAAGAAAGGATTAAAAATACTAAAGCATCTATTAGAACAAAAATCATCAAATTCAAGCATCAAACTAAACTTAACAAAATGCTATTTATAAGAAAAATGCATGAAAAATATTAAAACAAAATAAAATGCCATTTTTATTTTTTCATATTTTCCTAGACAGAATTATGGAGCTATAGCAAAAAGAAGGAATTAAAAATGTTAATTTCCCATTTTTTATGATTTTTTAAAGATGTAAAAATATTAAAGAAAATTAAAACACAAAATAAGAAATAAAAGGGGGAGGGGGTCTGAATAGCAGCTTCGCTCAGTTAAAACTCCAGGTGGGCCATGAAACCAGGGGTGTGAATATCAATAACATTAAGCCCAGCGCGTTCAGAAAATGAAATGAAAAATACCAGAAAAATGATTAAGTCCTCGGTGCAAATAGCAGCAATATCACGTGTAAACTATTGGGCCTATCCAAAGGGGGGTGGGGATAGAAATGTGAATCCAAGGCCCAGACGTTCATTAAGTGAAACGCATCGTTTCACTCTCATCCAAATTTCCCTTCGTTTCAACTTTGAATAACAGCCATAAGATGCGATGAAAAAGTCAAATAATTGTGATGATCGGACGGTCCACGGTCATCGTCCCCAAAGCAAGCCCTAGAACTCAGAAATTCGCTCCCCATGCAGCCATGTTCAGGTCCCTCATGCTCCTTCAATACGCCATGAAATCAAGACTTATAAAGACCAAATTCACTCCATTTCTTCCCCTCTACACGACCATGCTCTTAGTTTTGACTGAAACCAATCCTATAATAAAACCCGATCGGTGGAAACCTTTGATTCATCAACTGTACACTGCAATGGAAGTTCACCAAACTTGCCAACTCTTGTACTAATGCATTCTCCATATTGCACAGATTACTTTGAGCTAATTTACCATGATTAACATCCCCTAAACTAAGGTTTCTTGATCATTAAAGTCTCAACACTCTGCCATCAAACTTCATAGAACTCTCTCTAAATCTCAGGAATTGATCACCTATGGTCTCTAAGCATTTTGATCCTAACAACATGATCTAAAACTGAATAAAATAAGGCGATTCGAAGAGCAATGCATACCTTGCAAGTGATGATGACTATGGTGGTTCCCCTTCAATTCAAGCCTTGATGCTTGCTTCGAGTGATCTTCAATGGATGCTAGTCTTTCTGTTTGCACTGGTTCTTGCTCAAACTTCTTGAATCACCCTAGCCACTCCTTCATGCAACTTGGAGTGAAGCTTTGGATCTCATGAACCAGCCACGAATTCCTCTCACTCTTGTTTGCCAATTGCTCTATGATGATGATGGAAGACGATGGAAACAAGAGCTATGATGATTGATGAAGTTTTAATGGAGTTTGAGATCAAAATGCAACATGGATGAAGGAATTCAAACTATGGTATGCAAGCACAATCAATCACCAACCCCTGCATGGATCCACTCTAGGGCATATATAGATGTCAAAAGAAACATCTAGAAGTTTTGAGAACCTTCCAAGAAGTTTCTAGAACTTCTCATGCAATGAGATTTTCAACTTTTCTATTTTTTAGTAAACCCCATGAGATCTCATGATAACCATGCACTTCTCCTTAAAATCCCCTTATATGAGATGGTAAAATGAAAACAAGGCATTTCAAGTCATTTTAAGGCTTTGGCAAGCTTTTCCTTTTGGTACCCTAAAATGCAAGAATCAAATTTACAAAGGAAGTCCAATTTTTAAGCCTAAACTCAAAATTGTGGCTGAACCAATGTCTCTAAAATGATGTTTGGAATCAATTTGGTATATTGGATGACCCATATTGGATTTGTAGATCTCTCAAACCAATTTTTCATTTCAACTTTTTCAACTTATATGCCTTTTTTAGGTCATTTTCCACCAACTTTGGTCAAGTCTCATTCCATGCATTTACAAACTTTTATGACTTCTTTTCTAGACTTAATATGGCATTTTGAGCAACTTTGATGTTGTGAAGTTTTTCATTTGAAGCTTCCTTGTATGAGTTTTTGGCATAGGCTTGAAATGACCTGTAATTATCAGATGACCAAAATACCCTTTGCTTGCCAAGACCATAAGTAGAGTTCCATAAATCATATGAAGGCATACTATACCATTCTAGAAAGCTAAGACAATAAGGAACAACTCTTATGTTGACCATAAATTCATTTGAAATCTCCTTGAGGGGCAAAAATAGCTTGGAAGTCAAGTCACTTTCACAGACAAAATTTCAGATACCTCAGATAACCTGTAACTTGTAAGGACCATAACTTGAGTTCTATAAATCTCCTTGATGTCTTCCACCACTCAAATTAAAGGTATTGAGATCCTCTACAAGTTTCATGTTGGCCAAGGATCCATTTGAAGCTTTCATTTTGACTTATCTTGATTGTAAATTTGACCTAAATTAGGGGATTTTACACAGAAACCCTAATTTAGAAACTCCTCCTCTCCTTGATTTCTCTTGATTTCTTCTTAGCATAACAACATATCCTTCTTTACATGTCAAATGATGAACCCCACATCTTTCCAATAGCCCTTAATGCCTTTCAATCAGTCCATTGACCTAGAGTTGACCTAGAGTTGACCCTAGATGAAACCCTAGTTGGATGCCTTCAACTGCAATTCTTGTGATCACACCAATGCCCTGTCTCCTTCTCCCAATGACTTTATAAGTCTTCCATGAGGTCCTCATACTCTTCATGCTCAGCCCACAACTCACAAATTCTTTGTTGATCCTCAGATACCCTCAGATAGGAGATGGATGCACTTGCTTGATCCATTGACTTGATAGCTTTCAAATTCTTTCTGATGACTTGAATGAGATTGAATTAGAATAATAGCCTCTTGATAGGCTCATAGAGATGAGAATAATGATTGGTTCCCTGTTGGATGACTTGCTATGCTTATGCTATGCAGATGGTTAGGCTATGTACATGACTCTATATGCAAATGCTAATGATATTAAAACATAAACCAAATGAACAAGGTTGAGCAAATTTTAGGGTGCAACAGCTGCCCCTATTCAAGCGACTTGGACCCGATTGGGTGAATATCCCGGAGCCTTCATACATTCGCGGTACGAGACGGTTGAATACTAAGAACCCAGAAATTTGCCAACCGCAGAAAGAACTACACCACTGCTTGGGGATTATTTTGTCAGCCCGAAGAGCTTCTATCATTGCTAGAATAAAACTTTGCTTGTCCACGTTAGGACGCCTGTGTCGTCAACACAAAGAAATCTCAACCAGACTTGTCCACGTTAGGAAAAATCTCGACAGCTTCACTGGGGATGGCTCGTCTGCCTCTCATCAGAAATAAATCGTCCATGCTAGGACTAAACTCTTCCACGTTAGGAATAATATCTTTCCATGTTAGGAATACCTCTGCTTTCCACGTTAGGAATGCGATCTTTCCACGTCAGGAATACATCTTTCCACATAAGGAAACCTCTCCTCTTCCCACGTAAGGAATACAACTCCGTCCACGTAAGGACCCACCTTTCCACGTCAGGAACACAATCTCTTTTCCACGTAAGGAATCATCTTTCTTCCACGTAGGGAATACATCGTTCTTCCACGTAAGGAATCAATCTTTCTTTCCACGTAAGGAAACCACAATCTTCCCGATTTGTCCACGTAAGGACTCCAATCTTTCCACGTAAGGAATACAACCTTTCCACGTAAGGAATCACCTCTATCTTTCCACGTAAGGAAACCAACTCCGTCCACGTAAGGACCCACCTTCCCACGTAAGGAACGAATCTGATATGTCCATGTAAGGACTCAATCTTTCCACGTAAGGAATGAATCTTCTTTATATCTGTCCACGTTAGGATGGAACTCTTCCACATTAGGAATACATCTTCTTTTGATTTGTCCATGTAAGGACTCAACTTTCACCTCGCTTTGTCCACGTAAGGACTCCAATCTTTCCACGTAAGGAAACAATCTTCTTTCCACGTAAGGAATAAGATTCTTGATCTGTCCACGTAAGGACTCCAAGCTTTCCACGTAAGGAATAACCTTGCTATTCCACGTAAGGAACTAAAATTTCTCTTTCCACGTAAGGAATACATCTGTCCACGTCAGGACTCACGTTTCGTCTTGATTTGTCCATGTCAGGACTCTCTTCTTGATTTGCTGAGGAAATAAAATTTTGTCCACGTCAGGACTCATGCACCTTCGACCCACTGGGGAAGTGAGACTTGTCCACGTCAGGACTCACATCTCAACCTGCTGAAGTAATAGAACCTGTCCACGTCAGGACTCGCGCGTCTTCGACTTGCTGGGGAAATAAGACTTGTCCACGTCAGGACACACATTTCACCATCACGAAATAAAGCTATCTGCTGGAAATAAATTGTCCACATCAGAACACCAACACGAAGAGTAACCAACTTCGTCCACGTCAGGACTCCACACTCAATCAATGCCGAGAACTCGAATCTGTCCACGTTAGGACTAACACATATCGTCACCTGGAAGAAATGTCCACGTTAGGACTCCACATTCCAACAATTCTGAAAAATCGAACCTGTCCACGTTAGGACTAACCCCTCCCATCAGCCCGGGGCAATAAAATTATCCACGTTAGGACACCCACTTCTCTAGCACGAAGAAAACCTATCAATAAAACTGTCCACGTTAGGACTCATTTCTCCACTGGTCCCAACCCATAAACTTCTTTGCACTGACGTGACAGCGACTTTGAAGCGGACTCTCCTGGGGATATTTGGAAAGCAAACTACTGGACGCTTGTTCTGATAACCGGCGGTGGCCTCTGAAATTCTGATTCCTGAAACCCGTTGATGATAAACAACTCTGCTTGAGAATGAGGAGAAATTTTGCCTACTCACTCTGGCAGGGAAAACACGAGAAATTCACAAATAACTCTGCTCGGAGACAAAGAGAACTTCATCATGATAATTCTGTGGGGTATAATGCCGAAGTTGACACTTCATGGGATGTCTCACGCCGAGACCTCAGATGTTTATTGATTTATTGGAGCAAGAACTCCTCCCACCTGCAAGAGAAACAATACTTGAAACCAACGGTTAGCCAACCTAGTTTATGTTTCAAAAATGCGTATGTTTGACAACAATGCAATGCTCCATTCGACATGGAAACGCTATGCTTTTATTTGGTGGATGCAAGTATGACACTATTATGCCGATGCCAATGCAGACTCGAACTGCTGAGATACAGGAACTCGCTTCAGCAAAATAAATGCTGAAGATAATGCCAATTCCGCTGGGGATAGCCAGATGCTACAGAATTATTCCAGCAAAATAAATGCTGGAAGAGTGAAGTCAACTCAGCTGGGGAAATTGGGAACTCGAACCAAACATCTCATCGAAGTAACACCCTGCTGGGAATATAACTCTGCTGGAGACTAGCGGATGCGCTCGGTATGATCGGACTTATGCTGGAGAGTGAACGGATATCACACGGTATTCTGACAAAATAAATGCCAATGCGCCACACCAACTCTGCCGGGGAGAGTCTTAATCTTCGAGTTCCACTGGGAGGAATGAAAACACTGGTTGGAAAGAGAACTCCGCTGGGCGGGATGATTCTCTTGGGAAAATCAACTGACTCCGCTGGGGGAGGTGTAAACTGACCCTGCGGGGCAAGGTGAACTTGTCTGAATACAGCTCACCAATATTAGTCTTCTGAGACTAAACCCACTCGGCTTGAGATACACTGTTTGAATACAGCCTTATAATCTTGGAATCGCCAAACTCTGCTGAGGATGAATGACTTTGCTGGAGAATGTCCTCTGGAATGAGCTACTGCTAGCTGGGGAGTTCGATCCTTATGCATGACATGCGTGGGGGTCGAGTCTTTCATTACTGCAATCTTTTGATCATCTTCCTCGTACGGCTATGAAACCTGCAACAACACAAACAAGACAAGACAAGCCTATGCAATCAAATCTATTCAGGTTAGTGACGTCATTTTCAGTTAATTCAAAGTTTTAGCAATTGTTGGCAAGGGCCAGTGATGTTATACACATGCTAGTTTCAGTAAACTTAGGCGTTTATCATGCACAAAACAGTAAAGAACCAGCATCAAGTACTGAATAACATATTTTATTGATTGGGCCCCTGAATGGGCAGAGTTTTTGTACACGGGATGTAACTCCTGAAAAGAGGAAGCTACGCAAAGCAAATATACAAGTATGCACAAGAAACATAAATATGTTGACAAACTAAATTTGTACACATGTCGGCAACGGGATGCAGATGAACACCACGAACTGATCCTCCCATGACTTGCCCGACTCCAATGCTTTTCCGGTATCCACACTTCCGAAGAGATTGTATCTGATAATCGACCCCTCAGGCATATTCTCCCGCACTGATGCTCACTGCAATATCAAATTCAGATCGCAGTCATTTGCTTTTCAAATCCCTAATTTTTGCGTGAACCGCCCTTTACGGGTTTTCAGTTCACCGGGATACCCTTTTTTGCCGAAGCCGCCCAGTGTAGGTTTTCAACTTCGCGGGTGTACATTTTTTCAATCTATCCCTAACTTTTGCCCGAATCTTTCATTCTGTTTTTGGTTCGCCAGGATGCCCCATTTTTGCCTGGACTCTCTTTTTCTGTCCAGCGGGTCAATTTTAAGCAAAGTATTTTTTAACTGCGTCTGAATGATGTAAAGTCTTCACCGTCCATAGTGGACAACAATAACGCTCCTCCTGAAAAGACTTTCCTGACAACGTATGGCCCTTCGTAGTTGGGGGTCCACTTGCCCCTGTGATCTGCCTGCGGCGGGAGAATCCTTTTCAGCACAAGGTCGCCCGTCTGAAAGCTTCGCGGATGTATCTTCTTATCATATGCTTTCTTCATTCGGCTCTGGTACAAACGCCCGTATGCTAGAGAAGCTAGCCTCTTCTCATCCATCAAACTCAGTTGGTTCAACCTGTCTTTCACCCATTCTGCCTCATCTAGTTGAACATCTCGCAATACCCTCAGAGAAGGGATCTCAACTTCCAATGGTAGCACCGCTTCCATCCCGTATACTAACGAGAACGGGGTTTCCCCGGTTGATGTGCGTACCGTCGTACGATAACCGTGCAAAGCGAAAGGTAGCATCTCATGCCAATCCTTATAGGTCACCATCATCTTCTGAACGATCTTTTTGATATTCTTATTGGCCGCCTCGACAGCGCCATTCATCTTGGGTCGGTAAAGGGAGGAGTTGTGATGTTCGATCTTGAAATTCTGACAGACCTCCTTCATCATTTTGTTGTTCAGGTTTGAACCGTTGTCCGTGATTATCCGCTCGGGGATCCCATATCGGCAAATGATATCTCTCTTGATGAATCTGGCCACCACCTGCTTCGTTACATTTGCGTAAGACGCCGCTTCTACCCACTTGGTGAAATAATCGATTGCTACTAGAATGAATCGGTGCCCATTAGAAGCTGTCGGCTCGATCTTTCCAATCATATCGATTCCCCACATCGAGAATGGCCATGGCGATGACATCACGTTCAGAGGACTCGGAGGCACATGAATTTTATCAGCATAGACTTGGCACTTGTGGCACTTCCTTGCGAACTTGAAACAGTCAGTTTCCATAGTCAGCCAAAAATAACCTGCCCGCAGCAGTTTTCTCGTCATAACATGTCCACCAGCATGCGTACCAAAGGTACCTTCGTGTATTTCTTCCATGAGCAGCTTTGCCTCTCTTTCGTCTACACAACGCAACAGTACCAAGTCGTGGTTTCTTCTGTATAAGACACCATCCGGATTCAAATAGAAATTACCCGCTAATCTCCTGAGAGTCTTCTGATCTTGACTGGATGCCCCAGCCGGATACTCTTTGTTCTTCAGAAAATTAAGGATATCAAAATACCACGGTTTGTCGTCGGGTGCTTCATCAATAGCAAATACGAAAGCTGGTCTGTCAAGCCGAGAGATAATGATTCGGGGGGCCTCGTTCCAGAAGTTGACCTTGTACATGGAAGACAAAGTGGCCAGGGCGTCAACCATTTGATTTTCTGCTCTCGGTACGTGATGCAATTCAACCTTGTCGAAGAAAGGCAACAACCTCCTTGCATAATTCATGTAATGTATCAAATTGGGCTGACGTGTCTCCCATCCCCCTTTGATCTGATTCACCACTAGAGCTGAATCTCCGTATACGTCCAGGTTCTTGATTCGCAAATCAATGGCTTCTTCAAGCCCCATTATACAAGCTTCGTATTCGGCCTCATTATTAATAACGGCAAAGGTCAATCGGGCAGTAAACGGGATGTGCGACCCGTGTGGGGTAGTGATGATTGCCCCTATTCCGCTACCGTAAGCGTTCACAGCTCCATCAAATATCATCTTCCATTTGGAACCCAACTCTGGTCCTTCGTCTGGAAACGGCTCTTCACAATATTTCATCTTTAGGTACATGATATCCTCGTCAGGAAAATCAAACCTCATCGATTGATAATCTTCAATAGGCTGCTCTGCCAGATACTCAGACAACACACTCCCCTTTATAGCCTTTTGCGAGACGTATTGGATGTCATATTCAGTCAAGACCATCTGCCAACGGGCAACTCTCCCGGATAGCGCCTGCTTTTCGAATACATATTTAATAGGGTCCATCTTCGAGATGAGCATGGTTGTATGATTCAACATGTATTGCCTCAAACGCTTGGCGGCCCAGGCTAGCGCGCAACAAGTTTTCTCAAGCATTGAGTATCGGGATTCACAATCTGTAAATTTCTTACTCAAGTAATAAATTGCATGCTCTTTTCTTCCTGTCTCGTCATGTTGACCGAGAACACAACCCATGCTTCCCTCAAGAACTGTCAAATACATGATCAAGGGTCTCCCTGCCACTGGGGGTATCAAAATAGGAGGCTCCTGCAAATACTGCTTTATTTTGTCGAACGCCTTTTGACAATTTTCGTTCCACGTTACAGCTTGGTCTTTTTTCAACAGTTTGAATAATGGTTCACACGTAGCAGTTAGATGAGATATGAACCAAGCGATGTAGTTCAACCTCCCTAAAAACCCGCGCACCTCTTTCTCTGTTTTAGGCGTCGGCATTTCTTGAATCGCTTTTATTTTAGCAGGATCGACCTCTATTCCTCTTTCGCTTACGATAAACCCCAGCAGTTTACCCGATCTCACCCCGAAGGTGCATTTGTTAGGGTTCAGTCTCAGCCTGAACTTCCTAAGCCTTTTAAATAACTTCAGCAGATTCACCAGATGCTCTTCCTCCGTCTAGGATTTGGCAATCATATCGTCAACATAAACTTCGATCTCTTTATGCATCATATCATGGAAAAGAGTCGTCATCGCACGCTGATACGTTGCCCCAGCATTCTTCAAACCAAAGGGCATCACTTTGTAGCAAAATGTTCCCCAAGGCGTTATGAAAGTAGTCTTCTCCATGTCCTCTGGCGCCATTTTAATCTGATTATAGCCTGAAAAGCCATCCATGAAGGAGAATACGGAATATTGAGCAGTATTATCAACTAGCACGTCGATATGAGGAAGTGGAAAATCGTCTTTTGGGCTCGCCTTATTCAAGTCTCTATAATCCACACACATCCGAACCTTGCCATCTTTCTTTGGCACAGGTACTATATTGGCGACCCATGAGGGATATTTTGTCACGGCCAGGAAACCAGCATCCCACTGTTTTTGAACTTCTTCTTTGATCTTCACTGCCATATCTGGTCTAGTTCTGCGAAGCTTTTATTTGACCAGTGGGCATTCTTCCCTCAGTGGCAGGCGGTGCACAACCATATCTGTATCGAGCCCTGGCATATCTTTATACGACCAAGCGAATACATCACTATACTCTCGGAGCATTTCAACCAGTCTTCGCTTGATATTGCTTTGCAGCGCGGCTCCGATACGAATATTCTTCTCAACCCCTTCCGACCCCAAGTTGATAATTTCGATGACCTCTTCGTGAGGCAGAATGACTCTTTCTTCTTGCTTCACCAACCAAGACAGTTCTTCAGGAACGTCACTATCTTCGACAACCTCTTCTTCGGCCTGAAATACCGGACGTTCAAAGTCGGGACGAGTCATAGGTGGTTCAAGGATGTCATCTGAAAATGTTATCCTGCAAAAGGAATGGTTAAATGCTTCAAAATGCGTATACAGCGAATAACCGCGTTGCCATTTTATTGAAAACTACAAAACAAGAAAGACAGAGATTACAATATTTGCACATGAGAAAACGCCTTTTATTTAATGATAAACACGCAATGTTCATAACAGCACAGCCCTAAGAAAATCATGATGCCCCGGGCAAGACATCAGATTATTCAACAATTAATAAAACAAAGCATTACTGTTTAAGAGTCACAGGAACAAGCTCCTGAATGGACCAGTTGCACAGTCCCTGTCCTGGCGTGCTTGGCTGAATCCAGGCATCCATATCACAGTCGCTGTCTCCTTCATCAGACTCCGAAGCAGCATTGATGGTTCCATGACAAACTCCACTGGCAGAGATGGTTATTGGCCCTCTGAAACGGGGTGCCCCCACAGCAGGTGTTGACGACGACGATTGGTATCCCAGCCCGAACCGGTCCATCTTCACAGGAATATCCAGCACTTTGCCCCAGCCCTTTGCTTCTCCTGCCTCCACCAGAGCTTGGGCTTCTTTATACGACGAGACGGCTATCTCCGACACTTTGCTCGGCCCGGGACCTTTGTCCTTGATACGCAACCCCTCAAATGCCTGGCAGGGTGTTTCGTGGATCTCTCCATCGACCTCCACATATTTAAATGACGACAGATGACTGACTAGGATGTCTTCTTCTCCGCATACGGTGACTACGCTGTCTCCGACCATATATTTTAACTTCTGATGCAGGGTAGACGTGACTGCACCAGCCCCATGAATCCAGGGTCTTCCGAGCAGGCAGCTATACGCAGGCTGTATATCCATGATATAGAATTCAGTCGCAAACACCTCCGGCCCCACCTGCAGAGGCAATGTTATTGATCCAAAGACTGTTCTTCGCGTGCCATCAAACGCTCTAACTACCAAGTCACTGGGCGTGCACAAGATTCCTCTGACATCCAGCTTCATCATCGCTTTCTTGGGCATCACATTTAAGGATGATCCGGTATCGACCAATACATGCGACATTACTGATCCTCTACACTCGACTGATATGTGCAGCGCCATATTATGATCTCTCCCTTTCGGGGTCAAATCGAAGTCGGTAAAGCCCAAGTTGTGGCCTGCATTCACATGTGCCAACACTCCTTCCAGCTGATTCACGGAGACGTCCTGGGGTACGAAGGAAGTATCCAGGACTTTCAACAAAGCATTTCTGTGAGCTTCAGAACACAAGAGCAACGACAAGATGGATATTTTGGACGGCGTCTGTTGCAGATGCTCCACAATCTTATAATCACTTTTTCGAATCAAGCGCATGAACTCTTCTACATCCTTCGATGCCGATGCTTTTTCGCTTGCCTGCACTGGGACATTTTCAACCATTTTTCCTTTCCCCTTTGCCAGTCTTTCGGCCTCCACCTCAGGCGATATGAAGATCCTACCACTCCTTGTCATGCCTCCTGAACCGACCACATTCTCTACAGTCTCGGCTGGTTGCTTATTAACATCAATCTTAATTCCGTCACAATACACTTCCAACCCATATGACCATGGGACTGCTTTTGTGCTCTCGTACGGGATTGGTTCGGCCTTAGTTATGGTGATCGGCGGTCGCTGAGCCGGTGCTGTTATAGTGATTGTCTTCCGAGGAATCGTTACAGTGGCCACATCACTCTGATTATCTGCTACTGCCCCTGCGGGCTCTTCGATTGCTGCTCGGTCAAACTGCAATGTGCCGTCATCAATTAAAGCCTGGATGCCTTTCTTCAAATCATCACACCCCCCAGCTAGGGTCCAGCATTCTAAGCAATACTCGTCACATCCTGGATAAACACCCCCTTGCAACAATCTGCTTTTTATCTCGCTCAGCGGCGTCTTTAACTCATCGACGTTCATAATCAGATTCAACCCTTCCTCAGTCAGAATGGCGTTTGCCCCATGATTAGGCATGGGCTTCTGCACTATATTCGGACCTGCCGTTCCAAAATTGATAGCCTTATTATCCAAAAGATCCTGCACAACGTGCTTAAAAGCATGGCAACCCTCTACATCGTGGCCCGGAGCCCCAGAATGAAACTCACAGTGCCTGCTTGCGTCATAACCATACGGAGGAGTTCCCGTTATCGGTGCCAGAGTTCTCTTTTCTACCAGGTTCAAACCCAACAATGTCTGTAACAAATCAGCATACATTGAGGGAGGCTTCTCAAACACTCTTCTTGGTTTACCACCCTGGAATCTTCGCTGAGCAGGTTGTGCCCCCTGCTGTGGCTGCTGCTGCTGCTGCTGTTGTTGAAATGGTTGTTGTTGATATGGAATAGTAACACTCGCCACCTGCTGCGGCTGATGATATTGGTTTCGACCCCTGCCTCGGCCTCGGCCTCGGCCTCCAAATACCGCGCTTGCCTCGCCCTGACGGCGCCCACCAAAAGCCTTCCTATTACTGCCAGATGCAGTTGATTCCTCAGCCTGGAACCTGCCTTGCTTAATGTTGTTTTCAATCTTTTCTCCCATCAGAATTAAGTCTGAGAAACTAGCCAAAGATGTGTGAAACAACTTGTCATAAAACATGCCTGTGAACGTTCCGATAAACATGTCGTTCATTTCCTTGTCTTCTAAAGGAGAACGGACCCTGGCAGCCATATCGCGCCACCTTTGCGCGTACTCTTTGAAGCTCTCACCCTTCTTCTGAGACAGCCCTGTCAATTGGACCCGATTGGGCGCCAAGTCGCTGTTATACTTGTAGTGAGCTACAAATGCCTCTGCCAATTGCTTCCATGTCTTTATATTAGTTGTCTCCAACCCCATATACCATTCTAGGGAAGGGCCTGATAGACTATCTTGAAAGAAATGCATTAGCATTCTCTCATCAGTTGAGTACGCAGACATCTTTCTGTAATAAGCCCTCACGTGCACTTTCGGACATGTGTCCCCTTTATACTTATCAAACGTAGGAGCTTTGAATTTGATTGGCACCCTCAAGCCAGGTACCAGACCCATTGCTGACATGTCTAAGCCCACAACACTTTGGTTCAGGACTCCCCTCATCTGCTCTTCTAGCATTCTGATCTTCTGGGAGTCATCCATTGGCCCTTCGAAACCTCCACCGGAGAAAGCGTCCTCCTGTTGATCTTCTTGCCACATACCATTCCCAGCTCCATACCCATCATATCCATTATTGCGGCTAGCTCTAATCTGATTCATCACCGGGCCTCGGCCTCTGTTGCCGTACCCCTGAGCAACTCCAGCAGGCCCAAAAGCCATTAACTCAGCGCCGTTTCCATTTCCGAAACCTCCGTAACCCTGATTGGCCACACCATAACCATCTTGCCCAAAGCCTTGAGCATTGAAACCATATTTCCCAACGTTATCGAATCCCTGATCGTTGAACCCGAATCCAGCATTGCCGAAGCCGTTGCCTCCCATATTATCACCCAAGTTGACATCACCAAGCCCAATGTTATGGACAGCAGTCTCATTCCCAACTCCGACGTTACCGTTCCCAGCAGCGGTAGCGTTGTTGACATTAGCAGCCGGTATATTGACTACAGGTGGAGCCACTGGCGTGGGAGTGCCATCTCCATGAACAGTGTCGACTCGCACAGACTGATGATCCTCATTACCGTGACCAGCATTTCTGACCAATAGAGGCTGCACCATGGCTTGCAGATTCTCCTGACCTTTTGCAATAGCTTCCATGGTCTGCATAAAGAGAGCTAGCTTCTCGCGCACATCTTGCATCTCGTTCTGCATTTGATCCATGATTCTTTGACAGTTGGTACGAGTGGAATAGCGGTGCGGGTGCTGATCTGCAATCCTGAAAATACCTGGTACAGAGCAGGGAATAAGATATCATCCCATAATTACCTGTAATGCAATATGAATATGAATGCAATGCAATGTGTGTCTGTGCATTAGGGAAATTCACTCCCCGATTCTAGTGTGAAGGTGCCGGTGCAGTGACAGTGCTAACAATATAAAGATCGGAGCTGAATCACAAAAAGCCTCATATATTGCGGAGAAACCAATAAGCCAAGAATACAATATCACTGAGTACAAAGAAAGGCATGACCTCAACCAACAATCCTGGTGATGGTCAGCACTATGCAAATAAAGCATACAAGTTACTACATGACATAATCAAACACTCCCATAAGTCTGGTACTCTTCTAGCAACTTCTTGGTCTCCGGATGACTTGGTCGGGTAAGCAGCCCTTCAACAAGTTGGTTTCTTTTCTTAAGAACACGTCGCATGTCTTCAGCAGTTTCCTCCCATGCCCCTTCTCCGAAGCGATCCTCTAGTTTACGCTTCTGAGACACAACTTCATCTCTGCCTTTGATGGCCTTGTTCAGTGCGTTCTGGAGACTATACCGGGTCATCACTTCTTATTCACACTCCTTGATGCTAGACTTCAACTGCTCTTCGAGATCGGAAATTTGCTGCTTCAACTTATCCTCCCTCTTCTTATTGTTGGTGAGCGTGGCATTCCAAGTCTTATTGCAAGAAGAAATCTCTCGGTGAGCTGCGTCGAGTGCTCTCTTTTTGGATTCAAGCATGTCATGGGAGCTTCTGAGCTCTTGCCCCAGACGTTCGCGCTTCTTCCTCTCCTCAGTCAACTCAGCCCCAGTCTGTTCATTAGCTCAATCTGCTGTTGGAACGCATGTACGACCTTGTTTTTCTCACTGCGTATCTGGGCTAGCTCCTGCTCTAACCCTTCGTTGATCTTCATCAAGGCTTCTTTTTCTTTCACAACTTGCTCGTAGGCCTCCCTAGAAACAGTAGTTGGCTCTGCTAACGGAATAGGAACAAGGACTGGTGCATCTGGAAATGGCATCCGCAACTGACTTGCTCTTTCCTGGATCCAAACCCGGTATGGTGCGTAAGCCTGACAGTCATTCTTCCCTAACAACGGCTTCCCCCTTCGGTTAATACGCGTCCAGGCATGCTGCAGCTTGGCTAATAATTCCCCCTTCAAATCACCGGTGAAGTACAGAGATTCCTGTACTTCTTCTTCCTTTGGTGGGTTCTTCAGCGCATATCCGAACTGACGGACCAATAAGGAGGGATTGTAGTTGATACACCCTTTTCTTCCTATCAGCGGGACATTAGGGTACCCAGAACAACTGAATATAAGCTCAGCCCCTAGCAGGTCTCGATCAAACCACTCAACGTCTTCGGAGGATAGCCTCATCAGGCGCTCTGACCAGCTAGCTGCGGTTGCACTCTCCACAAAAGATCCCTTCATGGGAAGGTGGCTCTTAAACCACATATTCAACAAAGGAGAACAGCAGTAAACCACCTTTCCCCTTCTGTTTTCATTCTTGTAGTGCAAGGAGTGGTAGAAGTCTCCGATCAACGTTGGCACTGGATTGCCGGCAGCAAATAGATGGAAAGCGTCCAAGTCTACGAAATTGGGCAAGTTAGGAAACAGCACAATCCCATAAATGCATAGGGCCAAAATAGCATTGAAAACCACCCAACATCCGTTCTTGGCATACTCCTGAGCTTTGCCAACCAGGAAATCAAGAGAGAAACCTGAAACCCCAAGCCAAGAAGTCACCAATAGTTCTGCAGGGTCCATATGCAAGGCTTTAGCTAAGTCCTCCAACTTGGGCTCAGTAGCAGAGTGAATGAAGGGAACCTTGTTCTGCACTGGTAGCTCAGTAAACTCCACGTACTCCTCAATGGTAGGCCCTAGAATGAAGTCAGCAAACGTAAAACATCTCAATGCGGGGTCATAGAACTGCATCAAGGTGTACAGCCCATTCATCTCATCAGCAGTGGGCTTGCAGACTAATCTCAGTAATCTCCCATGACTCATTTTGAAGCTTCTCCTAACCTCCTCATCAGCAAGAGATATCAGACCGAGCAAAGGAGTAATATCAGGTGTAGGCAGCTTATACGCAACCGTTTTCCTCAAACCAGCCATAATCGATACTCAGAAGTATGGGCACTAGAATCGGAGGATATGCAAATGCACCTGCAGCACAGACACACGTTAGTGGGATGCAATGATAATGAGTATGCAAACAATGCAATGCAAGTAACATGCCACAGGGACCAACTGCCGTAGCTGAATAGCCTGAACCATATCAAGAAGTCTCAGATAGACTCTTTAGAAGTCCTCAAACCCTGGTCTCAGATAGACCTAAAACAAAGCTCCAACAATGGTCTCTGACAGACCTCCAACCATAACTCCAACTGGTCTCTGGTAGACCTCAAATCATATCTCTAACTGGTCTCTGACAGACCTCAGAACTCTCCTACTGGTCTCTGACAGACCTCAGAACTCTCCAACTGGTCTCTGACAGACCTCAGAACTCTCCATAAATACCCAGGATCTCAGATCAAGAAACAAACCGGTAGTCTGAAGGTCTAGTTACCTGCATAACCCCAAACCCTCTCACAGGTGGATGTCCTAGTAACTGACAAAGGTATGGCATCCTATGCGGTCGTCGGCGTCACAGACTTTCAGGGTTGATGATACGATTCCCAGGAGGAGTGGCATCATCAAATCCTGAAGAGGCCTCACTTAGCCAACTTCCAAATGATCGGTTCCCGGAGTCGATAATTCAGCTGACCAACAACCCCTTCGACCCAAAGGGTAGAAAAAGAAGTCAACCAGAAGAACCTCGTCCGAGTGTAGATTTCATGAGACACTAATGCAAGCAAAGCCGGCACGCGCCCACTACTTTCTACTCTAATTCTAGGTGCACTCAAGCCCAGGTCCGGCTTATCTCTCAATCATAGAACCACCCATCACACCCCAATACAGCAATAATAATCAATATATATAATGCTGAAAATAAAGGTCAGAAATATAAATCCATACAAAATCCTCGACGGGAAAACAAGCGTTAGGATTGACTCGCTTTAGGGACGTTGGATCCCAAATGCATAAGAACTATCGCAGTCCTTAGCAGCCAGGGGACGTTGGATCCCCAGCAGAGTCGCCAGCTGTCGCTACTGCGAAAATCGGCGCCGACTGAACAGAAGAGTCGCCACCGTGCGTTATTTATCCCACGAGAGGGAAAGGAAACGCTCAGAGTAAACCTCGCACAACACGGGAAAAGGTATGGTCGTCACAACCAAAACCTGGATTCAGGAGTCGGTTACGCAAGGGGAAGGTATTAGCACCCCTCACGTCCGTCGTACTCGACGGTATCCACGCTTGTTTTCGGGTATGGATTGTTATTCTATCTAAACTAAAGGTTAAGGGTTAAAAGAAGAGAAAATGACTCGGCAAAGTATCGCACTTTATGCCTACGTATTCCCGTCTGGAACGAGAAATCAGAGTCAACGTAGTTCGCCTACCTACGGGAAAGGAGGGGAAGGTTTCTCGCTAGGATATCGCATCCTATGCCTACGTACTTTCATACAGCATGAAAGATCAGAGCAAACGTAGTTCGGGCCACGTACGACACAAGTCTGTTTTGATTATTTTTATTCCTTCTGAAAAAGGGTTTTCTGATTAGCAGTCCAAGCGGACAAAAAATGACATTTTGATGAGTTTACATTCTTTTACGGAAGAAGTGTCTTTTATTGTGTTTGAAATCTTATTATGTTTTTCTATTTGTTCTGAGAAAGAAGAGACAGAACTCTAACCTACGGTTGAAAAGGGAATCAAACTAACCTAGTGTTATCATGCATGGGTTAAGACCTAGTGTCTATCATACTCCTCTCCTGCACAGAGAGAAACAGAGATCCTAAGGGAATAGACGGAAACAGAAACAATAGCATATATACAGTAAAGCAGTAAAATGCATGAATGCAGCAATACAAGCGAGGCAAGGGAGTTCCACTCAACCTCGAACCTAGAAAACAATAGGCAAAAGTGAACAAGATTCACTTTCAACCCAACAGGGTAAACAACAAACAATACAGTCCAGAAAACCAATCAATACATCAGAAATGAATAACAACTAAAATAAACAGCCGCAGCAGCTCTGCATCAACATCTATCTTCAAGTCATCTCCAATCAGCTACAAGCTTCAGCAAGCATCAATCTCCATCTCCACAGCCTTCAAGCAAGGTCTTTGATTATCAATCTTTAGTCTACAATGGCTTTTCTTCAAGTCTCAAACCTCCAGGATGAACATTAATCAACAAGATGAAGTGAATGAATGTTAGACAGTCAATTACCTACCAAGGGTGGTTCATCAACTGTTAACATTATACAGACAGTTTTCTCTCAAAAGTTCTATCTTTCAAATACATTCACTGATCCTTCCAAAGGAAGGAGGTGGATATTTGGAAGAGACTTTGAATCATAGAGAAAGGATGGATGCAGACAAGGCATTCCATGTTTGAGAAACAAGCTTTCTAATCTAGAGCTCTGCCTAGCTCCTAAACCCTAGTCTCCTCAACAGCTGCTAGCAAAAACTCTCCTCCTCAACTCTGGAAGTTGGTCTTCAAGCTCTGGATCTCCAATGGCTTCATCATCATAAGCCTTCAGCTCTCCCAATCCCCAAGCAATCCCAATACCCACACAGACAAATCATAATCCCCAGAGGGGGCACACCACACCAGTCAAACAAATACAGACAGTAATAATAGCAGTAGGGGAATCCTGATAATTTCTAAGGGATCTAATAACTACCCATAGTCCCTATAGTCCCATATCCCAAACTTTCAGTCTCTAAATCCTAAGGGAAATGATTCAATTCTCCTAAGCCATCACTTAAACCCTAATTTTGTTCATGCTATTCACATCTAATCAAATCACCTAAAATTAATTTCTAAAATTGTGAATTAAATCCTATATACAAGATACATGTCTAACCTAATCAACCTAAAAAGAAAGGATTAAAAATACTAAAGCATCTATTAGAACAAAAATCATCAAATTCAAGCATCAAACTAAACTTAACAAAATGCTATTTATAAGAAAAATGCATGAAAAATATTAAAACAAAATAAAATGCCATTTTTATTTTTTCATATTTTCCTAGACAGAATTATGGACCTATAGCAAAAAGAAGGAATTAAAAATGTTAATTTTCCCATTTTTTATGATTTTTTAAAGATGTAAAAATATTAAAGAAAATTAAAACACAAAATAAGAAATAAAAGGGGGAGGGGGTCTGAATAGCAGCTTCGCTCAGTTAAAACTCCAGGTGGGCCATGAAACCAGGGGTGTGAATATCAATAACATTAAGCCCAGCGCGTTCAGAAAATGAAATGAAAAATACCAGAAAAATGATTAAGTCCTCGGTGCAAATAGCAGCAATATCACGTGTAAACTATTGGGCCTATCCAAAGGGGGTGGGGATAGAAATGTGAATCCAAGGCCCAGACGTTCATTAAGTGAAACGCATCGTTTCACTCTCATCCAAATTTCCCTCCGTTTCAACTTTGAATAACAGCCACAAGATGCGATGAAAAAGTCAAATAATTGTGATGATCGGACGGTCCACGGTCATCGTCCCCAAAGCAAACCCTAGAACTCAGAAATTCGCTCCCCATGCAGCCATGTTCAGGTCCCTCATGCTCCTTCAATACGCCATGAAATCAAGACTTATAAAGACCAAATTCACTCCATTTCTTCCCCTCTACACGACCATGCTCTTAGTTTTGACTGAAACCAATCCTATAATAAAACCCGATCGGTGGAAACCTTTGATTCATCAACTGTACACTGCAATGGAAGTTCACCAAACTTGCCAACTCTTGTACTAATGCATTCTCCATATTGCACAGATTACTTTGAGCTAATTTACCATGATTAACATCCCCTAAACTAAGGTTTCTTGATCATCAAAGTCTCAACACTCTGCCATCAAACTTCATAGAACTCTCTCTAAATCTCAGGAATTGATCACCTATGGTCTCTAAGCATTTTGATCCTAACAACATGATCTAAAACTGAATAAAATAAGGCGATTCGAAGAGCAATGCATACCTTGCAAGTGATGATGACTATGGTGGTTCCCCTTCAATTCAAGCCTTGATGCTTGCTTCGAGTGATCTTCAATGGATGCTAGTCTTTCTGTTTGCACTGGTTCTTGCTCAAACTTCTTGAATCACCCTAGCCACTACTTCATGCAACTTGGAGTGAAGCTTTGGATCTCATGAACCAGCCACGAATTCCTCTCACTCTTGTTTGCCAATTGCTCTATGATGATGATGGAAGACGATGGAAACAAGAAGTATGATGATTGATGAAGTTTTAATGGAGTTTGAGATCAAAATGCAACATGGATGAAGGAATTCAAACTATGGTATGCAAGCACAATCAATCACCAACCCCTTCATGGATCCACTCTAGGGCATATATAGATGTCAAAAGAAACATCTAGAAGTTTTGAGAACCTTCCAAGAAGTTTCTAGAACTTCTCATGCAATGAGATTTTCAACTTTTCTATTTTTTAGTAAACCCCATGAGATCTCATGATAACCATGCACTTCTCCTTAAAACCCCCTTATATGAGATGGTAAAATGAAAACAAGGCATTTCAAGTCATTTTAAGGCTTTGGCAAGCTTTTCCTTTTGGTACCCTAAAATGCAAGAATCAAATTTACAAAGGAAGTCCAATTTTTAAGCCTAAACTAAAAAATGTGGCTGAACCAATGTCTCTAAAATGATGTTTGGAATCAATTTGGTATATTGGATGACCCATATTGGATTTGTAGATCTCTCAAACCAATTTTTCATTTCAACTTTTTCAACTTATATGCCTTTTTTAGGTCATTTTCCACCAACTTTGGTCAAGTCTCATTCCATGCATTTACAAACTTTTATGACTTCTTTTATAGACTTAAAATGGCATTTTGAGCAACTTTGATGTTGTGAAGTTTTTCATTTGAAGCTTCCTTGTATGAGTTTTTGGCATAGGCTTGAAATGACCTGTAATTATCAGATGACCAAAATACCCTTTGCTTGCCAAGACCATAAGTAGAGTTCCATAAATCATATGAAGGCATATTATACCATTCTAGAAAGCTAAGACAATGAGGAACAACTCTTATGTTGACCATAAATTCATTTGAAATCTCCTTGAGGGGAAAAAATAGCTTGGAAGTCAAGTCACTTTCACAGACAAAATTTCAGATACCTCAGATAACCTGTAACTTGTAAGGACCATAACTTGAGTTCTATAAATCTCCTTGATGTCTTCCACCACTCAAATTAAAGGTATTGAGATCTTCTACAAGTTTCATGTTGGCCAAGGATCCATTTGAAGCTTTCATTTTGACTTATCTTGATTGGAAATTTGACCTAAATTAGGGGATTTTACACAGAAACCCTAATTTAGAAACTCCTCCTCTCCTTGATTTCTCTTGATTTCTTCTTAGCATAACAACATATCCTTCTTTACATGTCAAATGATGAACCCCACATCTTTCCAATAGCCCTTAATGCCTTTCAATCAGTCCATTGACCTAGAGTTGACCTAGAGTTGACCCTAGATGAAACCCTAGTTGGATGCCTTCAACTGCAATTCTTGTGATCATACCAATGCCCTATCTCCTTCTCCCAATGACTTTATAAGTCTTCCATGAGGTCCTCATACTCTTCATGCTCAGCCCACAACTCACAAATTCTTTGTTGATCCTCAGATACCCTCAGATAGGAGATGGATGCACTTGCTTGATCCATTGACTTGATAGCTTTCAAATTCTTTCTGATGACTTGAATGAGATTGAATTAGAATAATAGCCTCTTGATAGGCTCATAGAGATGAGAATAATGATTGGTTCCCTGTTGGATGACTTGCTATGCTTATGCTATGCAGATGGTTAGGCTATGTACATGACTCTATATGCAAATGCTAATGATATTAAAACATAAACCAAATGAACAAGGTTGAGCAAATTTTAGGGTGCAACAAGTGGGAATTTGGAACGTCTTTCAAAAGAGAAAAATTCTGGGTTTTTAAGCGAGTCGTCGACCATAGCCCCTGCATGCATCGACGCATACTGTACAGTTTTTGATAATTTTGAAAGTTTACAGCATGCGTCGACCATTGTCCTGTTTAGGTCGACTCAAACCTTCAAAAAACTCAAAATTTTCAGTTTTATGTTATGCAGAATGTCACACTTGCCTATTTATCATGCCTATTCATCTTTTCACAATATGACTTGCATTCAACACACATAGTATCAACCAACAACAGTCACATACATATATAAGTACCATGATTGTAGAACGATATAGTTATTTTCAAGTCATGAATGTTAAGAGAGAGAAGAAAAAAAAGAAGGAGAAAGGAGCAATATCACCTCTATACCGACCACTCTTGTTAATCATAGATTTGTGCTTGCAACAAACTCAAAGAAAATTGTTAGTGGTACAAAACATAGTTGTAAATATATTAAATTTGAACGTAGAAATTGTTAAACCCGATCAGAAATATCGAGAATACCAAGTTCTCGACGGATATGAAAGAAGGGCTCATTGGCTAGCAGCTTTGTGAAAATGTCCGCTAGTTGGTTTTTAGTATCAACATGTTCAAAGACAACGTCACCCTTCTCTACATGGTTTCTAAGAAAATGGTGTCGAATTTCTATGTGTTTGGTACGCGAGTGTAACACCGGATTCTTGGTAAGATTTATAGCACTGGTGTTGTCACAGAATATTGGAACACGTTCTAGTTTCAAATTGAAGTCCAATAGTTGTTGTTTAAGCCATAGGACTTGCGCACAACAGCTACCGGTGGCTACGTATTTCGCTTTGGCGGTTGACAGAGCAACAGACACTTATTTCTTGCTGTGCCAACTAACCAATGAATTTGAAAATAAGTGACACGTACCACTGGTGCTTTTCCTATCCGATTTGCAACCGGCAAAATCAGAATCACAGAAGCTTACCAATGAACAATCATTACCCTTAGAATACCATAATCCATACTTCGGAGTACCAGATAGGTATCGAAGTATGCGTTTGACAGATTTTAGGTGGGATTCCTTAGGACATGATTGGTATCTGGCGCACATACACACGCTAAACATAATGTCGGGACGCGAAGCAGTAAGATAGAGAAGCGAGCCAATCATACCTCTGTACCTTTTTACCTCAACATCTTTGCCACTTTCATCTTTACTCATATTTGCACATGTTGGCATAGGGGTGTCTATGGCTTTTGCATTTGCCATGTCAAATCTCTTGAGAAGATCCAAACAATATTTTGTTTGGCTCACGAATGTTCCTTCCTTCAGTTGCTTGATTTGTAAACCGAGAAAATATGTGAGTTCACCCATCATACTCATCTCGAATTCACCCTGTATAAGCTTAGCAAACTCTCTTACGAGATTCATGTTAGTGGATCCAAATATGATATCGTCAACATAAATTTGTACAAGAATTAAGTGTTTTCCTTGACGTTTAATGAAGAGAGTAGTATCAACCTTTCCTCTTGAGTAGCCTTGATCAAGTAAGAATTTTCTTAGTCTCTCATACCAAGCTCTAGGAGCTTGTTTGAGACCGTACAAAGCTCTTTTCAGTTTATAGACATGATCAGGATACTCATGAGACTCAAAACCAGGTGGTTGAGCAACATAGACTTCTTCATTTATGAACCCGTTAAGAAACGCACTTTTGACGTCCATTTGAAATAACTTAAAATCTTTCGCACAAGCGAAAGCAAGTAGAAGGCGTATAGCCTCGAGTCGGGCAACCGGCGCATAAGTTTCCTCATAGTCGATGCCTTCCTCTTGGTTATACCCTTGCGCGACTAAACGCGCTTTGTTGCGAGTTATAACTCCGTTCTCGTCCAGTTTATTTCTAAACACCCATCGGGTTCCGATTACTCGATGACCTCGTGGAGGAGGGACAAGGTCCCAAACCTCATTTCTAGTGAACTGATTCAGTTCCTCCTGCATTGACAAATACCAATGTTCATCGAGTAGGGCTTCCTTAGGGTTTTTAGGTTCCATCTGTGACACGAAAGCGAAGTGATAACAGAAATTACTTAGCTTCGATCGAGTAGTTACACCCTTTGTGATGTCTCCAAGAATGTTTTCAATTGGATGGTCTTTAGATGACTTCCACTCTTGAGGGAGATCATCGTTTGAAGGCGGATGAACTTCCTCTGTTGCATCACGGCGTGCATCCTTCTCCTCCTCAATTTTGGCTTTGTCAGGTTGATCAATCCCCGTCTCGCCACTTTTGAGTATGTCTTCAGTGGATGTACCTGCTCCATGAACAACACTATCCTTTCCGACATTTCTCGGGTAGGACTCATCAAAGGTAACATGCACAGATTCTTCTAAAGCAAGTAATCGTTTATTATATATTCTATATGCTTTACTCGATTGAGAGTATCCGAGAAAGATACCTTCATCGACTTTGGAATAAAATTTGCCCAAGTTTTCCTTTCCATTGTTTAATACAAAACATTTGCATCCAAACACGTGCAAGTGAGAAACATTCGGCTTTCGCCCTTTTAAAAGTCCATACGGTGTTTTGTTTAGAATGGGGCGAATAAGCACCCTATTCAAAACATAGCATGCCGTACTAATGGCGTCGGCCCAAAAATATTTAGGTAAACCACTTTCGTTAATCATTGTTCTTCCCAATTCTTCTAAAATACGGTTTTTGCGCTCCACAACCTTGTTTTGTTGAGGAGTGCGTGGAGCGGAGAAGTTATGATCTATACCATGGTTACCGCAATATTCTTCAAATAAGTGATTTTCAAACTCACCTCCGTGGTCGCTCCTAATGGACACTATGTTTGTATTTAACTTATTTTGGGAATGCTTAGCAAACTTTTCAAAAGCGGCGAATGTATCACTTTTGCTTACTAAGAAGATGGTCCAACAAAACCTAGAAAAGTCGTCCACTATTACGAACCCGTAATAGTTTCCTCCTAGACTTTTGATCCTAGACGGCCCAAACAAGTCCATGTATAGAAGTTCAAGAGGTCTCGTTGTTGAAATTATCTTTTTGGATTTAAATGAGATCCTCGTTTGCTTCCCTTTTTGACAAGCATCACAAAGGTGATCCTTGGTGAACTTTATTTTGGGAAGTCCTAAGACTAGGTCTTTTGAGACTACCTTATTGAGTAAGTCAAAATTAACATGCGCTAAACGCCTATGCCATAGCCATGAGTCTTCACTCATAGTTATGAGGCATTTGTCGCTTGTTAATGATACTTCATTTAAGTCAAGCATATATACATTGTTTACTCTAAAACCATTAAACATATTCTTCTTATCATTTTCATGCACAATTTTGCAACAATCTTTTGAAAAGGATACATTGTATCCTTTGTCGCACAATTGGCTAATGCTAAGCAGGTTATGTTTAAGGTTTTCGATAAGCAATACGTCGGAAATCATAGTAGAGGCGGGATTACCTACACTACCTTTACCTAGTATTGCTCCGCGGTTGTTGTCACCATAAGTTACATATCCTTTCTTCTTATCTACAAAGTCTATGAATAAGGATATGTCTCCAGACATGTGTCTTGAGCACCCACTATCGAGAACCCATCTTCTCTCGGTGGTCTCGACACATTTCACCTGTCAAAACATAATTAGCACAAGGAGGTACCCAATGGCATGTTGGGTCCTAATAGGTTAGCGACAAAATGGTTGCGTTTGGGCAACCATTGGTAGATGCCTTTAGGAACAAGAAACCTCCTAAACCGACATTTACCAATGGAGTGGCCTTTTTTGCAACAATATAAGCAAGCAAAATAGACTTTAGAGACACTTTCACTTGCTTGATCCCTAATTACATATGCATATTTTTGGTATGGATTAATCATACTTTTTCTAAAATCCTTTTTATCAATAGCAAATGTAACTTTAGGCTCAAGTGCCTTATTTAATTTGGCCTTGAGGTTTCTAACCTCACCTTGCCAAATATGACAAGTATCACACCCGAAGTTGAAAGGATTTCTATTGTCTTTACAATCCGATTCATTGCCTTTCACAATGGAAGCCTTAAGGTCCTCTAATTTCTTTTCGGACTCTTTAACTTTGTGCTCTAAATACGTAAAGATTTTCTTATTAGATGCAAGTTTCTTGAAGGCTTCAACTGCTTCATTATGCAAGGCATTGAATGCGATTTGTAATTCTGAATGGACATATTTGAGGACTTATTATAGTTAGAGTGACGTACCTGTTTTTTCTTGTTTTTCTGATGAGCGGAGAGGCATAGATTCACGGACTCTTCATCACTAGAGCTATCATCAGAGGAGGAAGAGTCACTGTCACTTTCCCATGCTATGTACGCTCTTCTGGGCTTTGATGATTTCTTGTGTGACTTTGATGATTCCTTGTCCTTTCCCTTTTTGTTCATTGGACAGTCCGGTTTGTAGTGACCGGGCTTTCCACACTTGTAGCACGTCCCTCTAGTCTTTTTCCCTTTCGAGTCATCATCCTTGGAGTACCTCGATTGTTTCTGGAAGTTTACCAAGTTCTTCTCGGAATGTTGGATGTCGTTCTTTCTCACGTAATGGTTATACCGTTTGACAAACAACCCCATATCTTTGCTTTTATCCTCTTCTTCTTCGTCGCTTGAGGAATAATCACTTTGCTCTTTTGCTTGAGACTTCGAGGAGGAAGTCTTAAGAGCTATTGATTTCTTTTCACTCACCTTCGTTTTGTCTTTCTTTTCCATCTTTTCGCGTTGTTCTAAGCTCAAGAGTACCTGTTCATGCTCTTGTAATTTGCCAAACAATGTTGTTAAATCTAATAAGGTAAGATCATGTGCTTCTTTGATGGCGGTCACTTTAGGCTGCCATTCCCTGTTAAGACATCTTAAGATCTTATTAGTAGCAATATCATTGGAAACAGGCCTACCTAATGAATGTAAACGATTGATGAGATGAGTAAATCTCTTTTGCATGTCAGCAATGGTTTCCCCTTGCTCCATGAAAAAGAGATCAAACTCTTGAGTTAATATATTGATTCTAGCCAACTTAACATCGTTTGTCCCCTCATGGGCTATTTGTAGTGAATCCCACATGGCCTTAGCAGTAGGACAATGGGATACACGATAGTATTCATCTACGCCTAATGAGGAGATTAAGATGTTTTTAGCCTTCCAATCATAATTGTATTTTTTTCTCATCGTCATCGGTCCATTGTGCTTTAGGCTTTGGCACAACTACGTTATCCGCATTGGTCATAGTAATTTCTATTGGACCATTAAGGATAACATTCCATATTTTTCTGTCTATGGAGTTTATATGCACACACGTACAGTCTTTCCAATAACTATAATTTTCACCATTGAAAACGGGAGCCCTATTGTACGCCCCTTTTGGTTCGTTAGCCATTTTCTATCTACGTTGTATTTGAAGCACCGAATAACCGGAGCTCTAGATACCACTTGTTAGACTATGACACGGATCTAGAAGGGGGGGGGGGGGGTTGAATAGATCCCCAATTAAAATTTCAGTCGGCACTACCAATTTAAAATTGGTTTTAAAAAGTTTTAAGTGCGGAAGCGGCCGAGGAAAATATAGTCTAAAGCGAACGGTTATTGGAAAACCGAATATACGTAAGCCTTTGGATTTATGGCAATTCGGAAAAATAGAATCACAACACTAATTCCACTTATCAATTATTTACTTCAGTTGTAAGGATTCCTAGTTCCAATGATTCAAAATCAAACCAAAACTAGATGCTTAAGTAAAATAATTTTGGTTTAAGCAATATGTCAAACACTTGGTGTGCAACAGCAACCAAGTGATATTTATGTTGAGTAAGTGATTCCAACCAACCTAGTACAATGTCTTGTTGTACCTTGGAGTCAAAAACAGAGTTTAACCTCTTACTCAATTGGTATCACAGATTTGACAATAGAGCTTACACAAAAATTACTTAGTTTGAGCTATAACGTAAATGCTGAAAATAGAGAAGACAAGTAATTTGGTGAGGCAGTTCCCCCGTCGTCCTCGCTTCGGGGTACGTCTGCCCTCAATTCTAAAACTAGAATTGAGATATATTTTATAGATATCACCTGTTTGAATGAACAGTTTATACAAGGATTGAGCATCAAATATACAACAGAAATCTCAATGTGTTGAAAGTTGCCTTCGCTCCTTGCCCCTTGATTCAAGCTGAATCAAGTTCTTCGATTTGTGTTGATGGACCTCCGACTCCAGCCACCTTATTGAATAACACGTTGTTGTTCAAACCTTTGGCTCCGGCTGATCTCAACAGCACCAAATCGAACCTGAGATCTTCCCTTCAAAATCACCGAATCCGCTACTAGACCTGTGAAGACCACCTCTTCACAATCACCTTCGCTCGATTGACCGTTGACGAAGAATCTCGTCCAAAAACCCCCAAAATTCGAACCAATCTTGGAGGGTAAAACCCCAATGGTTTTATTCAAGAAAGAACCTGTCACAATCTTCAACCCGAGCTTGATTCTCCAATCTAAGCCTCGAACCTTATCACCTTGAATCTCTCACAAATGCATTTCAAAAATGATTGTGTGTAATTGAAATGTTATGAGATGTTGAAGATGAAGATGATGAATCTTGGACACCTATTTCACTCTTTCTTGTTTTTGAACACATGAATCAAAAGAATATCAAATGTTAGTTGACACAAGTGTTTAAACAACTATATATAGTGCCAACATAATTCTGGACATAACAGTATTTCAAATATGAGAGGGAAGTATTTTAAAACAGATTTTCCGCACGAACGGTCGACCATAACAGGTCTGTGCGTCGACGCATGGCCTGTGCTGTTTTGGAAATCTGGAAAATTCATCAGTGTGCGTCTACCATATAGTCGGCGTGCGCTGACCCGTTGAAATTTATTTTCATTATGCGTCGACCCTATGGTCGACTCATGCCTTTACGCGCTGACCAACTGCAATGTTGTTCCTTCATGCGCTGACCTTATGGTCGACGCATGCTTTGTGCGCTGACTGATTTAGACCTTTTTATGATGCATATGCCGACCCTATGGTCGACCCATGTCCTGCAAGCCTGCAAAAATTCATTAGTTTGAAGTCTTTCATGCCTTTGGTCATGATTGCATTTTGTCAACACAAAGTATATTCATTTCAGAAGTTTTAAGACAAGCGTAAAAGGATATGGTGGGTGATATGTTGCATCTGGTTTAGTAGATCCGGAATTCATAATTTCCAATCTATCCAGGGAATTTGTCATCATCGAAACCTGCATTAACAAATGTCTTGCAGACTTGTGTGATATGTGGCGATTTGTCTCCACAATTTACATGTTTGCAAGTACAACTATCTACAACAATAAGATATTCAGAATGATTTTGATGATGATAACACTGCATGTCAAATGACATGATGTAAAGTCTTCATTTGTCAAGAAGAAGTACTGATCAAGATGTTATATAAAAATGTTTTTGTGAGATCAAGATATTAACATATATTCAATAAAGACAACATCTAATTGCAAGTTAATTATATAATATTTTCTTTATACTTGAGAGTATTTTTAAAAATGAACAATAATTTTCCGAAATTTTACTAATATTATATTTTAAACACTTTCAAGATAGTGTGTTGCATGTAGCAAAAATAAATCAAGTGAAGGATAGTCAAATCACTATAGACATATGAAGAAAACTATAAGAAATATTGAATGAATTGTTGAGTTAAAACGTGTACACATCTATGATCTATAGCTAGTTGTCCCCAAAGAAGCTTTATCTTCATTATTTTTGTTCAACGTGTTCTCATAATTTTGCACTAACATGTGAAACAAACTTCATCTAATTTGACCAAGCAAAGCAACAACTAGATAGTGGATCTGACATTTTAGCCGCTTCTACGCGGAAATGACGTTTCAAAAACTAGTTCCGCACGTTTGGCCCTTTCCAAATGTGCTCATTATTACTACTATTTCTTATCCAATAGCAACTTCACACGTCTTTTAGGCCATTATGGACCTTACCATTTTTTTTATAAATTTTACAAGAGTTTTTTATTTTTTACGTAGATTTTATTAAAAATGATATAAATACAAGACATTAACCATTTTTTTACATAATTTAAAAATGATATAAATACATATATTTATGTAAAATAAGTGGTTAATGTATTTTATTTTATTAATTAAAAATGTAGTGAAAGTGATTAAGGAGATATATGTGAAATTAGGGGTGGACGGCGGTCGGTTATGGGTGGGTTCGGATTCAAAATAATTAACCCGAATTAATCCACGGTTGAAAAAGTTGAACCCAATTTCACCCAAGATTAAGTTCGGTTTTATCGGTTGGCGGATTATCGGTTTAACCGGTTTATTCGGTTGGGTTGAATCGGTTTGAACCAATAAATTCTAACATGAAATTCTGTCATATATATATATAATGTGCATCACAGTATCTTTTCATCTAAATTCACATATTACATTCCAAATTAAATAACACATTATCACCAGCTAGCATTTAACTGATCCAATAACATAACAGGTTTTAAGCTTTCAATAGGGCATCAGGCATATCATTATAGACCACAGGTGTTGCAGTTTGCTCCAAAACTGTCTGTACTGTTTTCATTCCTGTAACTTCTTGCTTACCACCTTTTTGTTGATCATCCACTGTGAGGGTTTCAAGGTGGCTTGTTAATGAAGACTCTGCTAGAAAACCAGAGAGTCCTTTGTGCCCATTGCTAGAGGCGAGATCTGCAGCTGTTCTACCTGAAGGAAACTCTAGAGATGGATCCGTCAATGCACCACAATCTGCACCCATGGATACAAGGACAGCAACTGTCCGCTCTCTGAACAAAGGAAGACAGAAGAACATAAGATATATGAACCGGTTTGAGTTATGCTTGAACATAATATTCTTGAGAAAAATTATCGAAAATTTTGTGATCTTCCTTTAACTGGACACAAATCAATTGCTTTAAGGATAACTTAAAGTGACTAATACATGCATAAGGAAAACTGCTGTAATGTTTAGCACCCAACAGTTTAAAAAATGGAAAGGAGGAGGGGAAGGCGAGAATTCTGATACGATCTTTGCAGGAAGAAACTTAAATCAGCTTCATATGCTAAGGACAAGCTAGATTTGTAAACAAACTCACAGTTCAAAAAGTCTTAGAATATTAAAACAAGGGTTGTAAAGGAACATCTAACCAAATTAGCACCCTAACCTGCCTCAAAATTTGTAATTGCTTCCATTGCATTTTATAGCAGCCTCAAAATTTGTAACTGCTTCTGCTACTCTTCTGCTTCTCAAGATATATATACCTGCTTCTCAAGATATATATACCACAATAAAATGAGATATGCCTGACTACCTGCATAATGAGAAGCAACTGAATTTCAATCCACATTGTGACTTGCTCTAAAATAATCTTTAACCAGATAAAGTCTGTAAAGATATGATAGTATAACACAAAAAGCACAGTTCTTTCAATATTAAAAATAGATCAAGTAAAAACACAACAAAGGCTTTAAAACTGAAATTGAAACCTGAGGATTTTTTGACACCCAGTACATGTCACCATCAAAATCACCTCCAGCTATCTCATCTGCTACAGAGCGAGGTCCAACACATGGGAAAAAAATTGCATATTTTCCATGGCCAACATAAGATTCGAGCCCCTCCACATGTGTGGCCTGCATTATGTGAATGTCCCCAAAATGTAAACCTGGATTTCGATAAACCAGCACATCTCCAGTAATTTGACCATTTTCACTACCAAGAAAAAAGGTTTAACCTGTCAACTCTCAACACAAGCCTGATAGTTTGAATTTCAAACATCATTTTCATAATAAAAACTAACTAGTACACATGGTTGAATATGATTGAAAGGGCACACATGGATGGAATGAGAAGAAGGAGAATAACAGAATAGGGACAGGTGGAAGAGAGGAGTCTGGATAGGATATTCATGCTTACTGAATAATACAAACTTGATTCTCTTTCAGGCAATGGTTTTCTGTCGGATCAACAGTTCCCATCACATAGAATAACTAATAAGAAAAAAGAAAAGGAGGAAAGTTCATTACTTGTCGATTTTCATTTCCTTAGCTTTCATAACTTGTTTTAGAAATGACAAAACAGATTGTTCATCGGTTCCCGGATTGAACACATGTTTAAAATTTACAATTAATGCAGGAGCTGTCAACAAGTATCGAATAGGTATATTACTTCAAACAAAATATTAAATTATTGAACATATATTCATTAGCTTAACCATATATTATAGAACCATATATTCGCAAAAATGTCATAAATAGATCAAATAGCTTCAACATCCAACATTCACACTTAGTCCACCATAGATCATTTGTATCACTTGTCCGCCATAACAGCAATGACATAAACAGCATAAACTGAAGAACATTAACTTAACAGCATAAACAGCAATGACATAAACAACAAAATACACTCACCTAGGAATAAACAGCAATGACAGCATAAACTTAACAGCATAAACAGGATGAAACAGCAGATGCCACCAAAAAGAAACAGGACCACCAAAAAAACAAAAAAACAACTACATTTTGCTGCTGCAGATGCCACAAGAACGAAACAGGACTACCAAAACAAGTTGCACGATACAGCAGCACCAAAATAGTGAGTCATTGCTGATCTATATATACAAATGACTCCAAAAAACAAACTGAAATGAAACAAAAAATATATTAATACATTTCATAAACATAAATATAAGTAAAGCAGTATTAATGCACAAACCACTGCCAGCATTAAGTATGTGTTTGAGATGAACCAGCAACTGGTTCTTTTCCTCTTCCAACAACATTAGAATCACAACCAGATGTTGATCCACTAACAGATGAACCACCAAATTCTACAAAACAGTAAATAAAAACCAAACAATTAAATTAAAATCAAACCTAATATATTAGTAGACTAAATACACAACTTTATATACCTGATACAGTAGTGAAAGACACCTCAAAATCTTCATTTATATTCAGATCCTTGAATTGACTAAGTGTAGGTTTTAACCAGTTTTGTGCACAAATCAAAGCCTCTACCATTTCAGGGCTTAACGAGCTTCTATATGTGTCTAAAACTCTGCCCCCAGTACTAAACGTGCTTTCAGAAGCGACAGTTGACACAGGACTAGCTAAAACATCTTTCACCATTTTTGCTAAAACAGGGTATCTACAAGAGTTTTGTTTCCACCACACAAGGATGTCAAAGTTAACATCATCAGCACAATTGTCATCTAGGTACCTCTCAAGATCATTTTTTTTATCTATTGAATCTTTTTGTTTTAGGTGCTCCTTAAAAGCTTCAACTCTTGCATTATGAGATGGAATTTCAGTAGTAGGAACAACACCGTCACCAGATGAACTACCCTCAATAGGACTAGTACCATGTTGTTGGTCATGTATACCCTTGTACCAATTGAATAGTTTAAACAACTCTTTTTTTATCACTTCAATCAGATTAGTAAAAGGCACAGACTCATCATTATACATATCATTAAAACACCACTCCACATATCCTAACTTGTACCGAGGGTCAAAAATCACACCAAAGTAAATAAACTTGTTGATATTTTCAATTTCTCCCCAATATTTGTCATACTTCTGCTTCATTTCATATCCCATTGAGGCTAAAATTGTGTTCAAGTTCATGGATGATCTTTTTAGCTCACAGTGGATTGAAGCTAGTTGGTGGAATGCCTTATGAAGGGACACTTGTTTTGACGAAGAAAACTCCATAGTAGCTTCATAGAAAATTTTGAAAAAACTTACAAGACACCTAACATTATCCCAATCATTAAGAGTAGGGGGACCAACTAACCCAAAAAATTCCAAATAGCTAAAATCTTCACCTTCCATTTTCTCAAATGCTGCTTGATACTTTTCAGCAGCATCTAACATCAAATAACATGAGTTCCACCTTGTTGGAACATCAAGACATAAAAGTTTCTTACAATTAATTCTAGCAAACTCAATACATTCTTTGAACTTTGATGATCTTTGGGGTGATGATCTCACAAATCTAACAGCATTTCTAATGGCACAAATAGATAATTCATTTTGTTTTAAACCATCACGAACCACCAGATTTAGAATGTGTGCACAACAACGAAGATGAAAGAAAGACCCATCACTCATTAAACCACCCATATTATTAATCCTCTTCTTCAAATAAGCAACAGCTACATCATTAGATGTTGCATTGTCCACTGTGATTGTGGACACATTCCTTATTCCCCACTCCCTTAATATCTCTTCAACTTGCCTACCAATTGTCTCACCCTTATGATTAGGAACTAAACAAAAACTTAGAATTCTATTTTCATACTTCCAATCATTGTTAATAAAGTGTGCAGTTAGGGTCATGTAGCTAAGATTCTGAATGGATGTCCAACAATCAGTGGTTAAGGCTACCCTATTGCAATCAGATTTGAAATAACCTTTCAATCTTACTTTTTCATCAACAAAAAGTTGATAACAGTCCCTCGCCACAGTCCTCCTCGATGGAATAGTTAATTGGGGTTGTAATTGTTTGCATAGCAACTTAAATCCCTCCCCTTCAACTACTCTAAAAGAATGTTCATCTAGGATCACGAATAGAGCAATAGCCTTTCTACAAGCTGCCAAATTAAATCGTTGGCTTGCGGCAACCAAGCCACCACCCTCTCCACTAGCAAAGGAAAGGGCAGTTTGAGTAGGATCATTTTGTGGCCTCTTGGTGCATATTTTTGTGTGAGCAAGCATGTTAGATGTCCCATGGGATTTTGGATCACACAAATACTTTTTATGACAGTGTTTACAAGCAGCTACTGGTTCAGTTTCATTAGGTAATTTAATAAAGTGGTCCCATGCAGGAGACGATTTCCTAGGACCATTAGCATTTGGTTTTCTTTTCTTTCCAAGTGGAGGAAGCCCAACAACGTGAATTTCAGTTGCAGCAACATCAGTTGCAGCAACATCAGTTGCAGCAACATCAGTTGCAGCAACATCAGTTGCAGCAACATCAGTTGCAACAACACCAGATGTTAATGTAGAAGGCTGGTGTTGAGTAACATTCTCCATTGCTGAAAATTAATGAAGATTATAATCAACACACAACCAACATCATTAACTCATTAAGTGTTTAGATGCTTAGTGAAAATAAGATTTTGGTTGTTGTGGTATATTACACTCTTTATTTAGTTTTAATGACATTGACTAGATGCTTAGTTTTAAGGATAATCCAGGTTCGGCAATTCTCAATAAATGTTACTAAATTGAGTATGTTTTACCTGCTCTTTGAACTATAAGAAAGTTGAAACATTGAACCATTTCAAGTGCTGAACCTACTCTTATAATCAATCAATATAGTTTTTATAAGATATCATCATAGCAATAGTAATAAGCTAACACCGTAGCAATAGCAATAGATGACCGTATCAAATAACTTAAATAAATATAAGTTAAACAAAATACAAATGCAGTTTGAAAAAGTTTTTGGTTTAAAGTAGAAGCAAGTATAATTGACAAACAAAAATTGTTCAATAAGTACAAGATATTTGAAATAAGGTAAAAACTATTACTTAAAATATGTCTATATATTCTTAAGTCATGTGATAAGCAAAAGAAAATAATGATAGTAGAGAGCACAAGATATTTGACAGTAATTCAAACAAGCATAAGATTTCACTCAAGCATACTTACGAAACACCCCTACACTTAAAAAGCACTCAAGCATACCTTGATTCACTCCTTGCAAACTATCTTCTTCAACTCCAGGAGAACTACCTTCTTCAATCACAAACGCCTTGCATAGCCGTCCTGGATAGTACTTGCCCACAATTTTTAGTGATCCCAACAAGTTCATAAAACCAGACGCCGATCTATAAAAACCTGAAATAATCAATCAAATTAAACAAAGAAGTAGAAATGAAAATCAGAGTTACTAAGGAATAAGATCTAAACAAATTCAGCATATACCGAGAAACAAGCTACGGGCATCTTGTACGCACTCACCATTCCTAAGTAGGTTCCTATAATAAGTTTTTGCCTCCCTTCCCTATCGATTAAGTATAAAGCACAAAGGGCACCTAAAGAAAAGAATCAGTTCACAACAATCAGGATCTGAGTTCAAGATGAAACTTATATTGAGATAAATAAATGCAATGAATACTGCAAACCTGCAAAGTTTGTAAGCCCAACAAACAAGCTTGCTAAAGCAATCAGGATCTGAAAAAGAATAACAACTACATCATTAACATATAAAGAATTTTCTATTGAATCAAAAAATGAGAAAACATAAGGAATTTTCATTAGGGTTGGGATTCAAATTCAATATTAGGGGAAGAAGAAAAAGGAAATTTCATATTAGTGGTGGTGGAGAGACATAGCGAAAAAGAGAAGCAGAAAAATAATAAGGATGAAGGAGTGAAACAAACTTACATGGTGGTGTGGTGGTGCGGTGGCTAGAGCTCAAGTACGAAGACAGTGAAACCAAACCCTAGAAAGAAACTTCTAATATAAAAGTAGTATATATGTTGTTGTGTTTTTGTTTTCAGCCATTGGTATTTGGTAGGTACCGTCTATTGATTTAAATCCAATCCACTAGTGCTGGACCGGTCGGATTCGGTTTCTGATGGGCTCAGACCTAACATCCGAAACCGCCCACTTGAACCCAGATAAAACCACTAATATATAACCCGCTAATCCGAATAAACCGGCCAAACCGAACCGTGTCCAAACGGGCCTAATGGGTCGGTCGGTTTGGGCTGGTTTTTTAAATTCTGTCCACCCCTATGTGAAATAAGTGGTCGACAACATACATTTAGTGAAATAGTAAATGTGGTAAATGAGACAATTTGTATTTGTGTTACAAAAATATTCTTCTATATTCTTTAAAACATTGTCACACATCACTACTTCGACAACATGGATATGTTGACACAAAAGAATATTATGAACAAGATGAAAACCAATATCAAAATACTTGCAAAGAAGTTTGTGCTAATCGAGAAGAATAAAACCGACAAGACAACATCCCTTGGATAATGACGACTACAACGATACCCCTAATTTAGAGTTAGGGGTGAAGCATCTGCTTGAAAAGCATCAAGAACAAAGAGACAAAATGAGTATATGACACAACTTCCTTTCATAGTTGAAATCAACAAATAACAAATATCAATAGGGTTATGACTCCCCAGAAATATGGATCCATTAGAGTCTCTTACCCCTTCATTATTATAATGAAATTCCAGTATACTACAAATTTATAATTAGTGTTTGAAGACACATTAGGGTCAACTCATCATTGGGAGACCATTATTCAATGTATTTTAAGCTATTATGTGACACTCCACTTGGAAATAATGTTTCCTTGTGGAGAACAAGAAACTTGTCATGATGTATGCATATCAATAAGTAATTAGATATTGCTACATAAATAACCTAAAGAAGAATTGAACGGGTCTTGATTAAAACGGGAAACCTATTTGATTGAAAGAATATAGAGAAAAATACAAGTTCATAAATTTGAACCCTAAAGAAAATAATGAGCAAAACATGCAGCCAGTGGGAAAAAAAGGAAAGTTAAGATAAAAAGGTTTGGGAAAGGTGACAAAAATCAAAACACAGTTAAACAACGTTGAAGAATTTACTTTTGTTAAAACATTGTGAAGTAACTCAAACCTATTTGCATAGAGTCCACCTGACATACCAATAATTGATCCAAAAGTAATTTATAATTGATTAGTCATTGATTATAATTTATGATATGTTGTACAAGTAAAGACGAAACTCGATGGAGAGAAAATGAGTGTAGTTTGGAAAGAGATCGAAAAACATGCAAAATCAAGCTTCATCAAAAGATGACATATTCTACGTGGTCATGAAGAACAAAAAAAATAGAAATGTGTACATATTACACTGATATAAACAAAACATGTCCCAATGATCTTCATCCACTACTAAACATAGACATGTGTGTAGATATTATTGGAACAAAATTGGTTTGTATCATATCTCCAAGATTTTGATGATAAAAAAGTATTTAAAGAATAATAATATATACTAACAAATGTTCAGGTGTGCAAGACCATAAACTAAAATTTCTAAAGAAAACCTAGTACTAGTATTGAGAATGGACATTTAAAGAGAAGTTATAGATCTATATTCTAAAAGTTAGACGCTGAAGACCAGACTCTAGAGACTCAAACTTTGGATGACATAAGTGTTCGAAAAATCAGACTCTGGAGATTTAGAATCTGAAGATTCAATCAACGTAAGGATCGAGGATATTCTAATAAGTCACTATCAAACTCTAAGGATATTTTTTCTTCTTCTAATCACGTGAAGACTTAAGCAAAAATCTGTAGAAGACAACACAAATGCAATATATAATTCCTTTTGTAGCAAAGAAATTTAAAATGAGTTTTCAACGATATTAACCATATCAAGAAACATCTCAACGTCTCTGAATCAAGCTTCTCAAAGTCTCTCTTGAGCAAACTCCTCAATGACTCATAATTGAAAAGATGTATAACATCTTTGTATTGATTCTAAGAGATTATGAACTTAATCATTTTCATTCTATTAAGACTTTAACCAACCAAGGTGTTTTTAGTGAACCTCATAATGCGATTAGGTGTTCAACAAATTAAATAAGTTCTTTTTGTCATCAATGGTCGTAACCATACCTTCATCATGTGTTAAATTAACTCTTTATTTAACATCGACAAAATATGCCATTAAATAATCATTAGTGGGGGAAAAAGACATTATATCATGTGTACTTTACTAACAAAGTGTTTCAAGGAGGGGATGTGCAATTGTAAAAATCACATAAGCTAACATTTGCTTTAGTGGTATTAATTCTGAGATTGAGATTAATTTCATTCACATTTCATATTATTTAAAATCAACTTTCATATCATAAAGAATCTACAAAAATCCGAGTTGTTAGGAAGAATGATCACTTAGTCATTAGAGATCTATGAGTTCCAAATTGTTTTCAAGCTAATAAAAACAACTAAATCTCAAATATTAGCATACTTTATAGTCAAGATTATGCATCCACTAGATTCTAATTTATCAACAATCTATATTGACAATTCAACCAAAGTCAATAAATAAAATCACGGGTAGTTATGAATGGAAACACGACCTTAGCATACATCAAGACCTATTATTTAATTATTAAAGCATCAACAATCATGTATAATACATTTCCTTAATACCATTCTCGTACGATTTCTTATTGGTTTTATAGACAAAAAATACTAGTTCCTAGACCAACATCATACTTTTGTACATAAAATCCAATGGAAAAAAGATTCAATCAAAGCATTTTTATCGATATGGGTTTGTTTAGATTCATTGATTTGAACAATGTTCTAATTAATCATATTACTAAACATAATAGAAACGAAAAAAACATAAATGAAACATACTAAAAAATATGAAAGAATACTAAAGTGAAAAACGAAGGCGAATCACAAACCAAAAAAAGACTTAGATGTTTGAAAACAAGTGTGGATGCAACCATGAAAACATAATAAGAATTGTAAAAATGAAATGTGAAGAATTCGTTGATAGAAAATAGAAACAAATTATCAACAATTAAAAATATTTTAGTAAAGATCATTGAATCAAATAGCTTAAAGCACAACCAATAAATCCAATACTCCATATACAATATGAAATTCACTATTACATATTACCTAAATGAAGTGTCAAAGGTGGATTACTAGGGCATTAAAACAATGATCTGATAACTCATAAAGGCTCTTATACTTCCACCTCACACCTAAGCTGCAAGTTTTGAGGTCCTTGAGATACGACATCTCATCTTAGAAAAAATTTCATATTAGAATTTGTATTATTTCAATGCTTCACAAACACATTATCTATTCAAATAGTTAAAAGTCAAAGGGAATTTATATATTAATAGTAGCGAATACACCAAATTTAAATATATCATTAATTATGTATTAAGAAAGATCATCTTAAAAGAAAGAAACATACCTAACTACAAGATTTTAACATAGTAAAGATGTGACGCACAAACATCAATGTAAAGTAATGACGCAATCAACAAAACCACATTGAAATCATCCCATAAAAACATTAACATGCATCTGTCCTTCCAAATATCATGAAATATATTCAAATTAGATATGTGTTACCACCTATCTCAACATTTAGTTATTTCAACTACACTTACAAAACACAACTCTAAAGGCACATACTCAAGCTAGATTTTGTGTTGTGTGACTAAGCAAAACTCTAATTATCTACATACTATAGACATAGTCTTAATTCACTATCGCATGTACATCTATTTTTTGAGATAAATCTTGATCTTTTATTGATGTGATTTGTAACGGTGAAGCACAAGCCCGGGTATCGTTTACTTGAAAAAGAATCTAAAGAGCACTTCCACTTATTTATATACAAAAATTTCCATTTTCTTCGTATCTCATCACATCACTCACTCTCACACGCATAAGCATTAGATTCCATTCCCCAATTTATTTATTACCATAAAAAGAAATCATTTAAAAAAATCACTTTTTTTATCAACCCCTAAACGTGCTTTTCATTTTTCAACAGAGCGTTTCTTCAATCATCACTCTCTCTCTGTCTCACAAAATAAAACAATAATCACTTATTTAAAAAATTAAAAACAAAATAATCACCGCCGGGAAAATCTCTCCGAACTATGGTTTCCCCGGAAAACACCAATTGGCTTTTCGATTATGCTTTGATTGACGATATTCCCGTCTCCGATGGCTCCTTCGCCTTCACGTGGCCACCATCACAACCTCTCAATGTCTGGTGGGTAATCCCATCATTCCCCAATTAGGGTTTATTGCCCCCTTCCTTCAAATTTGTACCTAACTGTTTTGCTTTTGTGAAATTTTAATTTTTTAAGTTTGTGTTTGCAAAAAGTTCCTGATTTTATTGTGAAATATTTGAAATTGTGAAATTCTGATTCTTACAGATTTTTGTGCTTTTCATTGGTGTTCTTGTATTTCTGATGCTTTGCGTACTTGTGGTTGTTATCAATTTGTAGTAGTACAAGTTTCACCACTTCAACTTCTGAATTGCTTAATAATGATGTTCTTGATGAAACTTATGTTCTGCATATGTTGGTGCATTTGATTACTATATGCATCCTTAGTGTTTGGAACACTGTGAACAATTGCAACTGATGCAATCTGAATATAATTTCGGTTTGCGGCGGAGTTGTAGATACTTAAAATGCTTTGATGTTTACAGTTGTGGTTTGCAATTTAATACCATGCGTTCAGTTTCATTACCTTCGATTTTAGGTTTTAGGTTTGAGAATAAGTAAAAGTTATGCTGTTTATTTACTAAGCTGTTTTTCTGTATATGTTACTATCTGCTCCTAGTGTTGATATGGATGGTTCTCTGGGAGATTCTGATGGTATCAAAGATCCTGGTTCAAAGAAGAGGTACACTATTTTGTTTACTTTTCATTTCTCATTAAACAAGTTAGTTATTATTCCTGTCGAAAAAAGGAAGTTAATATTAATAAAAACAATGCATAATCTACATGTGTAGTGTAGCCATCCACTTAGCATCAAGTAACTTACAGGTTTGAGTTGAAATAATTGAGTCAAATTGGCAATTTAACATGGTTTTAAAGTGAAGATAATAAGCGGTCACAACATTCATTCAGCGGCATCGATAAAAAAATTTCCCTGACAAACCTTATTGCATGTATGTTATCTATCTTGCCTAAGTATTTTCTCTGCATTTTGTCCCCAGTACCCTAATCTTCTGTCTCTGTTTAAAATCTTGATTGCTCTTAAAGATGAGTGGATCCAATCCAGATACTTATTATTATTATAAAAAAGTTGTCCCATATATCTTGTTTTTTTTTCTTGTTTCAGAGGTAGATCAGATTCGTCTGCTCCTTCCAGCTCTAAGGCATGTCGAGAGAAGCTGCGGAGGGATAGGCTGAACGATAAGTAAAAATTTTAATCCCCACCACCTTGCCTCATTTCATTCTTTACCTGGTGGTTTTCTTTGTAGATGTGCATATGAGGTATGTATCTGATATGATTGACATGGATAGGTTTGTTGAATTAGGCTCTATCTTGGAGCCTGGAAGGCCACCAAAAACAGACAAGGCAGCAATTCTGACTGATGCTGTCCGAATGGTGTCACAGTTACGTGGTGAAGCCCAGAAGTTGAAAGACTCCAATTCAAGTCTTCAAGAAAAGATTAAAGAGTTAAAGGTGAGGCCTCACTTTATATAAAATAACTTTCTTTAGACGATGGAAGGTCCACATTCTAGATAATTTTATTTCCCTTGATTTTTATGCTTTAACCGTAGTTTTCTGTCGTATAAGTGACTAAAATATCAGATAGACCTTTTATAACGCAAAATATTGAACTCTGTCTAATGTGCAGGTTGAGAAGAATGAACTCCGTGATGAGAAGCAGAGGCTTAAGGCTGAGAAAGAGAAGCTGGAGCAGCAGGTGAAATCAATTAATGCCCAACCCAGTTTCTTGACACACCCTCCTGCAATCCCTGCTGCATTTGCTCCACAAGGCCAAGCCCATAGCAACAAGCTAATGCCTTTCATGAGTTATCCAGGAGTTGCCATGTGGCAATTCATGCCACCAGCCTCCGTGGATACCTCGCAGGATCATGTGCTCCGTCCACCAGTTGCCTAAGTTGGCACTGTACAATTTTTTGGGATTCCATTTATGGCCTAAAAGTTGTATTACTTCCCCATACGCCCTTTCCTTTTAGTTATTTGCTATGTATTCTAACTGGTATTTGCTATTGTGAGGTCTAATACTATTATGAAGTAATGCTGGTATTTGCATGTAAATCTTATAAGCATGTCTTGTTGTCTTCTCTCGTCATTAATACTTATAGCCGGTTTTTGGGGTCCAAATGCTATTAACATGGGCCAATAAAGGTTGGTCTAGTTGGTAATGAGTTGCCTTATATTCGTGACAAGAGTGAGTTAAACTCTTACTCTAAGCGAGAAGAAGATCTCGATAGTAGGTGTTTTGTGAGAACCTATGAAGCATGGACATTCCGAACACGATCTTGACATTGATACAACAAAACTGGTTATAATTAAAATAAAAAAAATTAAACGTAAACAATGTCAAAGGGATTGACACAGACACGTACACACTTCTTTTCAGTGGTGTCGGTGCAATACACCTCTTTTCAGTAATGTCGGTGCAATAGGTGAGTACTCATGTTAAGACTTTAAATTGAGGTTTATTGTGGCCTTAGTGAGCATCTAGGATCAAAGCATCTATATTTTTTATTTATTTTTCTCACCAAAACGGCTCTTAAGAATAAACAAAAATATTATGTGTTTTTTTACTCAATAGTATGCGAAAAGTTGATGTATTTTATACATGGTTAAAACATAATGACTAAATTAGGCTAATGAAAGTTTCTTCATTATAACCATAGATGTTATTTATTCAAAGTGAGCAGTTCATTTAGAGGATAATGAAGGAAGTATTTTTAACCATTAATTTATTTGTTAGCAGTTAAGCTTACTTCGTCATCAACCGTTGATTACTAATTTATATATTGATATTTTGATACATTATAACTGTTGTTGGCTAATTTATATATTGATATTTTGATTGAATTTTATATTATTATCAAGTGTTATGTTATGTTACTAAATTTTATTAGATATTGTAGGATGCGCATCGAATTTGAGTTTTATAAATTTGTAAGAGGATATTGAAATACTCTACTTTTTAAATATTATCCTCTACCATTGGTTGAACAATTGTGAGGCTGTGATATCTTATCCTGATTGAACTTTAGAACAACTGTTTCACATCAAAACTATCACACACACACCCCTTGCTCCTCTTCTGTTTATTACCTTAAAATAAATGGCATCATCATTCTACCATCACTCAACTCATTCACAATCTACCAAATTTTCCAAGCCATCACCATGCATAACTGCATATTCCAATAACAAATTTACATCATTCCCATTTCATACTCATTATCTATGCAAACACTACCACATATCATGCATCCCTCAAAATCCTAATGTTCCCCTCAAAGCTACATCCACATCCATTATCCACTCCTCACTCTCTTCCCTTAACCCACCCATCTCAAAGGAAGATGCCATACTTCAAGCCAAAACATCCCTTTCAACAGCCTTAAAGAAACCCCTCAACAACCCCAAACTATTAGGCAAAATCAAGAAACTGAAACAACCCAAATTCCGGGTTGAAATCCCGGTCATCGACGACTCCCGGGATTCGCTTTCCAAACTTGCTCTTGATATTTTTGGGGACATTGACATACCCATCAAAAGAAAAGATTCTCCCATTAAGATCTTAATCCTTTGGCCTAATCCTAGCTTAAAAGAAGCTGCAGTTCTTGCCTTTGAGTCTCATTCAAGCAACCAAGTTGAACACATTGACATTGTTTCAGTTGCCAAAACTGGCCCCACAACGTTGAATTCTGCTGATGTGGTGATATTTTTGGTGCCAGAGAGTTCTCAATTGTCAGTGGTGAAAATGGTGAGTGATGGGGTTTGTCCAAAGCCAGTGGTTATGATGAATCCAAAATGGGTATTTGAGGAAGAGAGTAACTTTGGTGATCTAAGTGGTTTTGTGAATTCTTTTGAAGTAGTTTATTCTTTTATGGGATTGGAGGTAAGAGGATTATTGAGCAAAAGAAAAGGTGTGATTTTTAAGTGCGTGAAAGACGGGGTTGTGAGTGGAGAGAGATGGAATGTTCTTGTTGAAGAAGGTGAAGAAATGAAGGTGGTTTCTTCATTCAAGGTTAGGCCAACCATTGGTCAAGTTGAGAGTGTTTTGTATAATCTGATGGCTATCAATTCACCGATAACAAAGTCTGCGAAGTTCTTCAAGGGATTGGTGTCTAATATGACAGGGAAAAAGTAAATGGAACTGATTCCATTGAAGAATTGATCTTCAAGGTATTTGATTCAACTGAATTATGGATATAACATGTTTGTGAATATGTCACAGTGAATGTAGAGCAATGCTATGAGTTTATGACAATTGTATGCAGTTGTTCTCACCAATTTTGAATGAGAAATCAAATTACTTTCTAGGACTATGCCTTAAGTTCTTGATATTCTACATTTTTTTGTTGTTGATATTTTACATATAGTGATAAGAACTACTTCGATAAAAAGATATTCGATAAAATGATCCTTTGGTCTCTCTCTTTTATTTCATCATTTTGTATAAGCTAATTGTTAAACCTCGAGGCCGCAGGTCAAAAAAGCTGTGTTGTATTAATACATACATATATGATCTACAAATACTCAATATATACTTACAATATGGATTAAAGAGAAAAAAAATGAGGATTTCAGCAGAAAAAAGTATGTTATAAGTAAAAATTTTAAGCAAGAAAAGGAACATCATGCCATATCTTTGTTGTCTCTGTTGTCATGGAAGGTCTAATGAGTGGAAGAAGAACTATCTCACTTTCTCTTTCCCTTGGATTACAAACACCAGTTCTTCAACTCATCATTGAGAAGTCATGCTTTTTCCCTATCATGCTCTAATGTGACAGCTTTTAATGAACTTATCTGAGAAATCGACATATTTTGTCCACAATGACCTTAGTTGTGGAAAAGCTATGTCTAGCCATGGCTTTGCCCTGCCATTGAAATGGATGACACCAGCATTCTCAACATCGGCAACATTTGTGTTTTCCTGATATCCTAATCCCAGCATGTGCCAGAAAGGATCTATAATGTGGACATGACCGTGAAATGCTATCAATCCAGGAGGTAATGTTCCTAGCTGCCACAAACTCAGGTCTGATTTAATATTCTGCATTAAGCAAAAGAAAAATATGAATAGTTTATCGAATATGGAAATATAATTATAATGAAATATTGCAAGTATATTTGGATTTCTTGCTGTCACAAATTCATGCATTTACGCTGTCAGACCGTTGGATTGAGATTGAACGGTACAGAAAGCAAGCTGTTTTTCTTTTTCAACTCTAAAATACTGAGCTTGAAATCTGGATTGTTCTATCATAATCCAACGGCCAACGATGCACTGACGGTGTGAATGTGTAAGGTAGACATACTTGCTCAACCCAATAATGATATGTATTGCTTATATTGGTCTTCCTCCAAGCCTCCAAATCAAAAATGTTCATGCCATATGCCCAAGCACATTCGTCGGGACTGAAATTTTTGGATATTAGAGGGTGAGAAAAGTTCAAATAGCTTTTCAATCTCTTTGACATCACAAACTTGTCTTCTCCATGACATGTTTCCACTGCTCCATTGACGTTTCCATTCATGTCAATATCCCACAGAGGTGTAAGATCAGTTTGTACCACAATGTCGTCGTCGAGGAAGACCACCTTGTTAAGACTTGGATACAACTGTTATGAAAAAGTGTTATTGCTATAAGCATCACAGGAACAAAAAATTTACTTGGTTATAAGCTATCAAAAACATAAATGATTTACTTGCTATGCTAGCTGTCCCTTTTACCTCGGGTAGATGTATCCGGATGTGGTTCATGACTGAATTGTACTTAGGACTGAGTGCTTGCAATTTTGATGCGATAACATTTGGTTTCTCAGAGGTATTTGCAACTATAGCTGATGAACCTCCTCGAAACTGCGACCGCACCTTTTGATCTTTCTCCATTGCTTCTAAAACAGGAACCTTTCCCTTTGTAAACCAATCAAAATGGTGCAAGGCCTTGACCTCAATCACAGCAGGTAATAAAGGATGCAATGAGAACCAAGCCTGCATTGGATAATAAGTCTTTCTGTCCGTAATAATGTGTATAACAACCTTCTTAGGTCGTAAACAATTGCGAACAAGTGACGTTGCAACGACCGAAGCGGCAAGCACATTATCTGAGGCCAAGACAAAGTGGTAGTACGAATTGTCAACAAGGGCAGGAACTAGTTCTGCAGAAGGCAGCTGAAGGCGCGCAGCCGCGTTGTTTGTGTGCTCATGCGCCAACCTCAAGTCAAGGCAATGAAGTTGTTTCGGTATACTGCTCGATGCTACGTGGCGATATAGATATTCTTGGATTTTGGCCAACCTAGTCCTTTGTTCCATAAGGGTTACCTAATAAATGTTTCATTTTTCATTATTGAAGACTTCAACATGAAGAAAAAGAAGGTATGAAATTCACTAGAATTATTTAATTTCCTCTAGTTGAAAAGAAGATGAAATTAGTACCATTTCTCTAAGTTTAACTGCAAATGTCTTGGCATCATATCGACCTTCCTTCATATTAATCATGAACTCTTCTAAAGTCTGTGGAATATCAACCCTTCCCTTTAGTTCATCATTGCCAAGAGGTTCATCTAATGTTTGGTATATCACTTCTGGGACCTATGAAAAGGCCATGTCATTTTCAGCCACCAATAAAAAATCAAAGTAAAGTAATTGAAAAATCGAATAAAATAGCGATAATTTTCAGCCTATCAGAAGAGTTGAGAGATTACACTTGATTCAGGTCGTCTACCCAAAATCCTTGGCCCTAATTTTTTTCCTAGACAACCTGAAAATATAGTTTGAAGTTAATCAACCGTACAGTTCTGACAAAAGTGATAATATAAACAAACTTTGATCAGATATTTGTTTTTGTTTGATATGTCTTTTATTACAGATTCAGTTTTCACTTTCGTCTAGTACTCATTCAAGGTTTCTGACTTTTTTTTAAAACTCATTATCTGGCCCTAGGACCGAATAATCCAGGGGACAAAAGTCCTGCATCGACTGGTCCAACAGAGGATTGTTAGCACCTAGAGGAATTCGAGCATTCACCAACAAACCAACCTCTAGGAGTTAAGAATTTTGACTTTCTAACTTCAATGAATGCGTGATATTGTATTGTTAGCACCTAGAGGAATTCGAGCATTCACCAACAAACCAACCTCTAGGAGTTAAGAATTTTGACTTTCTAACTTCAATGAATGCGTGATATTGTAACTACAGACAGCCTAACTAAGTGTGTGGATGAAAGAGATAGAGAGAGAAACGGAAAAGCTTACCTATGGTTGAGCACTTGTTTTCGCCATCAATGCCATCCACAGCTGTTAAAACAAACACAAACCTCAGAAGAAAAGTGAAGAACAAAAGCGCATAGAAAAGCATCCTATAAGAAAGACGCCTCGACGCAACTTTCACTTTGATAAACTCCTTAAGTCCTTTCCCTGGTAGCACTGTAACATGCCTCAAACTGGGAGATATATGCAGCTGCATTTTTTGATGTTCAAATCCAAAAACACACAAAACAAATGAGACAGGAGAAATCAACAAGAAATGAAAAACAGGTTCTTGAGTTGTTCCTCTTCCTTATTTCATCTCACACAACACATTCACTGTATGATCAACAAGAGAGGAAGGAATAAAAACTGCAAGAAACTATGTCAGGTTATGCTGTAAAAGGAAGGTTTTGATATATGTCATGGAAGGTTGCTATCTCTCACCTAACCTTGCTTAGCATTTGGGTCAGGCATGTCAAAATGGTGTTTGAGATGTTTTAAAAAATATAATATTTTTTTTGAGGTGAACTAAAGGGTTGTTAAAGAGAAAGAGACATTGGACTAAGAAGGAGGAGATGTTGTTTGGTTCAAGTTTTGTGTTATTAATTGCCTTAAGGTTTGTTTGGTGTATCTCTATGCTTGGCTTTGCCTCAAGATGAAGCTTTTTAGCATATAGAGTTTGGAGTTTCGAGTGTGACATGAAATTAACTTGTATATGGAAAATGACAGTATCTCTGTCTGTGGGGTGTGGTTGAGGACGTAGTACTTGGAGTGAAAACACAGGAACCTTTGCTTTGTTTAAGATTTTAATATGTTTTTGTCTCTATAAAATATATACCTTTTTTTGTTTTACCGCATGTAAAAGTAATTTAGTTTTTAGTCCTTATAAATGTATTATTTTATGTTTTTGGTTGCTGGTGTTTTGTCATAGTCACTACAAAAAACTGCTTAAATTAAAATTGGTCTTTGTATATTTATTTTAGTTTTTATTTTAAAGACCAATTCAAAAAATTCTATATATTTTAAGAATAAATTTAAATATGAATAAATTTTACAATGATTAAAATAAAATAAAAAATCAGATGAAATTTTGTATATTGTATATTTATAAGGACTAAAAAGAAAAAAAAAGTTTGTTGAAGTTAAAAGAAAAAATATTATATTTGCTGGGACACAAGTCTAAACATATATTTGAAAATAAGGTTGTTGAAACCCTTTTTAAAGGGTTGTTTTGGAGAAAAAGACATTATAAAGGGTTAATTAGCAATTAGAAAAAGTTCTTTTTGACTAGATTCAGTATTATTGCTGATTTGTCCCTGTTATAAATAAATGGTGTTAGGTGGAAGAAGTTCTGTCTTATCATTACCATGTTTTTTGTAAAAATAATATTTTTGTCACCAATTCTGTCTAGGGGATACTAAACAAGAATGAATTAGCCAATATTTATTTTACAAATTAGCCTCTTCTAAATTCCTTTTTAAATATTTTATAAATAGGGTTTGTTTATGTCAAAATCGAATTAAAATTGAAGTAAATCATTTTAATCTTTTAAAAATTGAACTAAATTAAAATTATTATTTTGATATATGAATTTCAAACCGTGCCAAGTTATCAGAAGATAATTTTTAATAATTGAACTGTTTATTAAATAATCGAATTGTTATATTTTATTTTGAATTTTTTTGATAAAGTTTTTTAAATTTATTTTTAGTATTTTTTATTTATTTTCAGCTTCGATTCAGTTTTATATTCAATTTAATTTATATGTTATTTGATTCGATTCTAAAAATGTTTGGAAAAACACAAGTTCGATTTATAAATTGAATATAATCGTATCATTATTTTAACTTCAGTTTAAATTGATGGTTTAAACAGTCTAATTTATAAAAGATAAATTAATCTAATCACATCCAGAAGTTGATTTTCATTAATTTCATTACAAACCTTGTTTTGATTTGCACCCATCCTAAATGATCATTGATTTCATGTAATTTGGCCTTCTAGAATGTAAAAAAATTGAAAATAAAATAAAAAAACTTCACTTATACATATGAACATAACAGGTAAATTGATGAAGATAGATGGTCTAAGATTGGTACCTGTTGTATGAAGATATCATCACTTTCTTAGAAGTGAAACATAGTTGCTGTTTCTAAGGTCAACAAGAGACACAAAACTTTGAGTACACAAAAGTCCTTTCCTGTCCAATTCAAGAAACAAAATTGAACTACACATGTTGGAATTCATATGTTGTTGTCTAAATCATTTTACTTAGTGTAGTTTATAAAGATTGTATTGGTCATGCAAAATGATTGTTATTTCATAGCTAGCTAGTTTGTTCTATTTGGGACCATATTCTAGGTTCTTGTATCTTAGTATGTCGATCCGTAGATACTAATTTATTGCATCTTAAAAGCACTAGCTAACAAAAATTGGAATTTACATTATTTCTATTTTATGATAGTTTGAAATTTATGGTTGGTACTTGGAAATTTTCACCATAGCATATATCATGACAAAATTTAATTTGTTTTCAAATTTGAGTTAGTACATTATAAAAATCTAAGTTAGCATATTATAAAAATTTGAGTTTGCGATACATTTTTCTTTGATGATACAAATAGGCGGAAAGGACAAAATAACAAGGGTTTAAGAATTAAATACATTGTCACAATTTACTAGACCTTTACGGTTTATTTATAATATATTAAATCTGAATTTCAAACTATTTGATTGAAGCCTCATTCTATTTTTATTAAATAATCTTACTTTTTTCATGTCACTCAAATTGTTAAGTGTCACTTTTTATATTGCATTTGTACATGTTCTCACGGTTTTTTTATCACATTTTTGTTTAATTGTACTTTATATTAATTTTTTAGTTTATTTTTTTTATTTCTCTTTTTTATAAGTAGTCTCAAGGCCGAAACTTCACCATTTAAAGTAGAATATATGTAATATTGCGGATTTGAATATGCATCTTTACAGTCGAATGTCCTAACGTAGCTATCAACTGAGCTGCCTTAACTAGACATTCTCTTTTACCTTTTCTTATGTTACTCACTTTACATTTATAATTGTTCTGATATATTTGCAAGGACTATGTAGGAGGCAACACAATGTTCAGAGACGGATTCAGAAATCTTGAGCAGTGGGGGCAGGATATATATACTACTCTCTTTGATCTAATTTGTAAGAAATGATTTAATATTTAGATTCATTCAACAATCAATGTATTTGACCTAATATTAAATCAAATACATTAATTATTCAATTAATCTAAAAAATAATTTTTTTTATAAATAGAATCAAAGAGAGTATTATAAATATTTTTATCAATATAAAATTAATAAATTATTGTGTAAAAAAATTTAAAATATTTATATCAATATAAAAGTAATAGATTATTATGTAAAAAAGTTTAAACTATCTAAACATTGTTATTCTATATCCACAAAACAATCAAAGATACTTAAATATATTAAAATAAAATCTACATGTCATTGAAACTCTTAAATTATTTTTTTATATGCAACAAAACAACCATTCTTTCATTTATGTATATTTAATTCATCAAGCATACACATGCTATTTTTTATGAGGGGGCATTGTTTTATTTGGTGAAAAATAAACTTTATTAAATAATTTATAGTAACATAAGCATCTTAGAGCATCTTTAGTGAGAGTAATCTAAATGGGTAAACTAAGATACTTTTTGTGGGTCCAAAGTGATTTGTAGGATTTAAAATATTTATAGCTGTTTTGAGTTGTTTTTACTTTAATGATGGTTGCTTATAAAAAAACCAAAACTTGATCCCATAATTTATATTTTTTATTCAAGTTATCATTAATTTAATTATTTTAATTAAAATGCATAATAATCAGAGTCATTGAAATTTGATAGTGTGCGTTGGTGATATAGTTGCCGAAAACTAATTGTTAGTTCACTTACTGTCATGTCATTCTTATTCCAATACAAATTGTTTATAACTACCGTTACTATTAAAAAATTTAATACTACCGAACCTGCACTAAAGATGCTCTTAGTGGGGGCAACTTTATTAAATAATTTATAGTAACATAAACATCTTAGCGAGGGCAGTTGCCCCCACAACTATATGTGTAGATTCGTCCCTGACAATGTTCACCAAAGAGAAAGTAGATAACACTCATCACTCGAAGCAGTTATCTAGTTGCCTTTTGCTTCCAATGTTCACCCATGTATCGTAACGAGTGTCTGTCATTTGAAACAGTCTCTCTTCAATTGGGTTACCCGCCTACTTGCGAGAACGTGGGAAGCGACATGTACATACTCAATAACGACTTGAGAGGTAGTTAAAGACGAGGGAGACATTCCATAAAAGAATAAGGGAATAACCACTCATTCTCCACACTCATAAGAATTAAGATTGTTGTTACTTGAAGCTTAGGATCTAGACACAAAATGAATCCTATAAATACCTCAACCCTAAGGTTGAGAAGACATTTAATTTGACCCATAAACATTAGTTTACAAAGTTTCTCACCTTTCTGTGTGAGCTTGCTCTAACACCAAAACAACCCCAAAACCTTTGACAACCCTACAACGCAAGGGGTTATCACATATTTTAATTTTAACAAGTATAATTGGAGCCTACCTTGAGCCCTAGTAAAACTAGCCTAGGCCACAACCATCATCAATCACCAATCATTTTTGTCACCTTCCCCAAGAGGATTCAAAAATGAGGTTCCAATATTACTTTTAACACCATTTTCAGAGGATTTCCTGACGGAGGAGAATCTAGTTCTTTTCATAGAAAATATGCTAAACAGGTTTTGACGGAAAGCGTCATACCCGCCAACACCAAGGAAACTCTAAAGAAAGAACCATGGTCCAAAGTCACCTTCTTCAACAAAGATTACATCGACAGGTACACGTGACAGGTCACATAATAGTCAATATAATGTTTGGCTCAGATGTAGGCGAGAAAAAAATCAAAGTAAAATATCTTGTTGTAGATGCCTTGTCCCCGTACAACGCCATTATGGGGTGTCCCATCCTTAACTTATTAAGGCCAGTCTTGTCCACCCTTCATCTGAGCATGAAGTATCTGCTACCTGAAGGGTGGGTTGGAGTGGTTTGGAGGAAACAGAAGGTCACATAGGAGTGTTATTAAAATAATTTGGAAATGAGAAACAAGCGTAACGCTGGAAACACTGCCCCACGACCAAACACATAAGAGGTAGATACTGCAAGCTGGGAACTTAGGTTGGGGGCAAAGAACAAAAGAATCACTCCCACAAAAGACCTAAAGGAGGCCTGTATTGGTCCTTTGAACCAATAAGTCAAAAAGCTAGGAATTTTCGTATTTGATTCTAAGGAGGAAAAATTGGTTGCCATATTAAGAACAAACAAAGACTTGTTCGTCTGGGCGCCCTCTAACATGCAAGGAATATCTACAAGGGTGGTGTGCCATCACATATCCATTAATTCCATAGTGAAGCCAATGTCTTAGAGGAAACATAAGGTGCGAGAGGAAAAGAGATAAGCCATTGAGGAAGAAATTCAGAAGCAGATGAGTGCAAGGTTGTCAAACTCGCGAGTCTACTCAAACTAGTAAATGGTCCATAGACTAGACTCACAGACTTGACTCGTAAACTTGTACGAGTCTATGGAAAATTAAAAATAACTTTCGAAAACCTATAAGTGGCACATACATGACACACTTCTATGTTTTTATACTTATAAATTCCTCGTTTATGACATAAATATATAATATAACACCAATTATCATGAAAATTTAAATTTCGTATTGAATAACAAATTTCTTAACAAAACAAACTCGATAATAAAATTAAAAAAAATCCAAAGTATATAGTTAATGACTTAAATTAATAATTTATTCTTATTTGGCTACTACATCAAGCAACAAAAAAAATCATAAAATAGATATGCTAATAGCTTCAAACATCCAAAACTCGATTTAAATCACAACTACCAATATAATCACCATCATCTTTATCGATATCTGGAGTATCATCATAAAACATTGTCTTAGACGAAACACCTTATTCATCATTAATGAATGTTACTTTTCTTGAAGTTCCACTTCCACCTAATTTAATATTGCCACCACCACCACTTTGCACAATATTAGTTACAACAACATCATCTTCCATAACATTATTAACAATAACATCATCTTACTCAACATTAACTTCTGTTTGCATATTTTCTTCATTATGTTCTTCAATTATTCATTCATCATTTGAATGACTATCTTCAAATAGAAGAACAACACTATTTGATTTTCCCTTTCCACTTTTCAACTTTAAATTATACATAACATAAACCAAATTATTCACCTTTTTTTGATACAACCTATTCCTTCTCTTTGTATGAACCTAAAAATTAAATAATAATTCAACTCAATGTTTCTAAAAAATTAAATCCAAGTCTATAAACAAACAAATAATAATTCATTACCATTTTAAAGGAACTTCAATTACGTTCACAACTATAGGAGCTACAAGTTTAGCTTATAACACGAATTGCAAACCTCTTTAATCATGGAGTCATATCTCCATAGAAGTTTCACCCTTAAGTAGGCAACATTTCCTTTCTAAACTATTTTCTTCCATAAATCATAATTTTTCTAAATTATTTTGTCACATGCAAATTGATACATGTGTATTGAGATCATTGGACTTAATTAGAAAATAGTGCATCACATTTACACAAGATATCATACACAGAAGCATCCAAGTGAAACATATAACAAAATACTTACACACAAAGAATTGATTTATGACCACAAACATGAACAAAGCAAAAGACAGAATAAACTCACGTCGTTGATGAGGGGAAAGAAACTTTGCTGAAACAAAAGACTAGGAGAGAAAGACTTTTTAATTTCGTACAAGCAAAAAAATAAGGGTTTTTATATTAAAAAATAAAATAAAATATTTTGGGGAATTTAGGCCTTTTTTGGTTTTAAAAAAATTCAAAAGAAAAAACTTATAGACTCGTAAACTCGTTATAGACTGGCGAGTCTATACGCGTTTGTGTGAGTCTACCAGAGTCTACTCAAGTCTATTAAAAAATAATTCTATGCATGAGTCTACTCGTTTATACTTCCTAAACTCGTAAAATCGTACGAGTTTACAAGTCTACCCGCGAGTTTGACAACCATGGATGAGTGTAAATTTTATAACTGAGGTTAAGTACCCATCATGGCTAGCAAACGTAGTCTTGGTATGAAAATCATTTCTTAGTGTAGTTTATCGTTAATTTTTGTTGGTGAAATTATGTTATATGTCATAAGTGTAAAACATGAGGACATCCTGAGAACATAATTTCACTACACTTATGTGAAATTTTATAACTGAGGTTAAGTACCCATCATGGCTAGCAAACTTAGTCTTGGTACGAAAATCATTTCTTAGTGTAGTTTATTATTCATTTCTTAAAAAAATTGTTGAACCACATGCCTAGGACACCATGTACAACTGGTTTATGACATATAACAAATTATGGGGACAAATGTCAGATTCGATGTCTAAGACATTGTATACCAGAAACTAAAAACCAGTTACACAACCAAGTTATGCCAAATTTACTTGAAATTCTAGTGTGCAAATCACAGATATTCCAAGAGATATCGATACATTGATCTCTGCATAACTAAACAAGGGCCTAACAGAACATACCAGAACAAACAGATATGTCAAAAGAAAATAGTGTGATGACAAATGTTTCAACATCTGTTAAGACATGTATTTTATAGCAATAAACAAAACTGAAATATTTATAACAGAATGATAAATAACGCCAAGATATGATGACCCAGTTTGGTGTACAACAACACCTACATCTGGGGGATACTAAGTCAGGAATGAATCCACTATTACTAGTATTAATTTAGAGCTAAACTCCCCCGTTTACAATTCCTCACTTAATACCTACCTAGTACAATTCTATCTAGAAATCACCATCTAGATAAGAGAACCCCATCTCAATTCCTAAATTACCTCAGTGATATCTAACAGTCACAACCTCTGATGACTGTATCAAACTGTTCAATTGAAAGACACCCCTTTCAATACAAAATTTAGTCAAGACTCTTGACTAACAATCATGCATGGATTTGCTTAAAAGCTTCATTCAAGAACAATATACAATTAATTACCTACAGGTTTCTGAATATGTAAAACTATGTCTACCACAATGTATCAATCGATACACAGGGTGACTTACAACATAAGAAAGTACATGACTCTCAAAACCCTAAGCCCTTATAATTACTTTACAAGAATTCGTTACAAGGTCTCTCTCTTCCAATATAAGTATATGCCCTAGGTCTTGGTCTTCCTTTTATAGCCTTCAGCAGTCCATGGGCTTCAAAGTCTCTATCCAATCTTTCCTTGATCCACATTCTGATTGCACCTTAAATCTTGGAACATATCTGTAACAAAACTATTGCACCAGACCAAGATGTCGAGTCCACAATGCTAGGATATCTTGTCTGACATATTATTTTATACAAATTTCTTATTATTGGAACATATTGTGCAACATCATGTTTTATCAAGATTTAGTCAAATCTTTAGAGTCTTCATTAATTATACAAGATGATAAAGCAAAAAAGCAATAAAGAACACAAGAAATTGTTAACCCGGTTCGGTGAAACCACACCTACAACAACTCCATGTTATTCAAAGCCTATTCCTAATCCTAGCGACTTTCTATTTAGGTCCCCCCTACATATGATTTCCCCTCTCACTTTCTCTCAATCACTAATCCTAAGTGATCAACATTAATAAACATAATGATGAATGTTGAATATAACTTTACTAAACAAACTAACTACCATGCCTTATGAATGAAGCAATATCATGGTGTACAAGTAACACAAATAATTTGTTCTTAAGCTTATAAAATTAGTGTCTTAGAATAAAGTTTTACAACTCAACAAGGAAACCAAACTCTATGCCTTAACATATGAATGAAGGCGCTAGAGTGGTACACAATAATAACTCAAACACAGACTCAAAAATACAAACTCTAACATAAAGAGTCTTCAAAATGTGCACACCTCAAACTTGAGGTCTGAGCCTCCTTAAATAACAATGCTTATTTTGGGCTTTTTCTAATGGGAACTTGATTTGATTTTGTCTAGAATAATATTAGATATTCTCGGATATGATTTGTTCCAAAAAAATCTCCAACAAAAGATATTATTTGTTTTTAATTCAAATATAAATTTAAAAGTCCATTTATATTGATTTAATCTTCAACAGTTGTCAAACAAATCTCACAAATGCAACAAATATGATTGAATCTCAACCAGAATTCCGCTCCAAAAATGCAACAACATTGTTTTGTTGAACAAAAGCCAGATGTTGCACTGCACACATGTTGAAACATCGTGTTCCACATGTTGCAACAGACTATCGAAATTAACTCCCTCCATGAAACATAAATGTTCTTTGTAAAGTAAATATTGGATACACTAAATCTGAACCAAATATTCCTTCTAACAAAACCTAATCGAATCTTCTTTGACTGAACTAAATCCAAGTCTTTTCTAAATTAATTCGGACTAACAAAAGAAACTTCTTCCAAAAGCAAACTTCTGCATCTTCTGAAGAAATTAACACCACAATAGTTCTGAAGGAAATTTGTAGATAATCAAAACCCAATCCTTACACCAAGATGTCACACAACATGTGATGAACATCTTGCTTAACAAGTTTGTTACAACCAAATCTTTCTCTTAAGCACTTTAGAAAAAACTTGGACCAAACAAATCTTCTTAGAAACAAACACAATCATGCTCAGATTTTTCCATGAAATATAGCTAACAGGCTAAAGCCAGATGCTAGAACACATGTTGGAACATCTTGTTCCACATGTTGCTTATGCACAAAATAGATCTTGTACATATGTTGTTTTACCTAATGCAGCCAATTACATAGAACAACAATCTCCTCTTTGACAGATTTGAGCTAAAATAACTTACAAGATGTGATCTTCAATAAGTAGCACAACATATCATACATTAGAACCAGATCATATCAACACATACAAATTAGATTAGAACATTCACATAACATCATACCGGAACATCTTTTCTGACATGATCCTTACCCCTCATTTTGCCACAATTTTGCAAAGGCATGGAAATAACAGCAAGAAGCTTCAGGATCCATAACAAAATATTGATCGGAACAGTACCCAACCAGACCATCAAATATACTAGCAACATCATAAATCAGTAGCATAGTCAAGAGTAAAACGGTTTGCTACACACATCAGTGCTCTATAAAAGTCAGTCATTCAATCACAATGTAAGTCATGCATGAATACACAATTAGGAGTTAAGTCAGAATCAACAACATATACTACTAACACTAAGATCAACACACACAATTGAGTGCTAGATGCTTTAGCATGCGTGCTCACACAAAACTAGAACAATTAGTACCATTCACACCTTAGTCAGTAACATATATCAACATCACCACACCATAAAGCCAATAGACTCAGTAGTCGGAACATACTACCTTATACACCAAAATAACACTGGTAGCAATAGGTTGAGGTGGAAAAACTCCAATAATTTCTTCATTAATAACCAAATTAGATTCAACAACCGGTACATAGATGTTGGACATAATGTTTGAGACATCTTACCTAACAAACATCATATATAAATAAAACTCAGCAACCCATAAGGAAAACCATCATTTTAAACCCCAATCTCCTTCATCAACCTAGGATAACTAGCTCTAGCAATCAACATTGTCTTCAACAATTGAGCATCACTATGAAGCTCCATAAATTCATTATACTTCAGTGCTTCAACATAATGTTCTTCTTAATCCTCACTTGTAGTTTCCTCTTCCTTGGTCATAATCTTTTTCAATATAGTGAACCTTATCAGACCCTGCATGCTTGTTTCTACCTAAATAATCATTAATAATTGAAGGGGAAAACTTTAATACACTTTGCTCTATCATACATTTTTATATACTTCTTAGAGCCTTCAACGTTACACTCAACAATAATGTTCATGATAAATTCCTTGGCTAGCTTTTCAGTTACAATTTTCATCAACTCCATGATATCTTTACAATCAAGAGCTTATTTACATAGATCTCTCTTGGATACAATCCTTCTTTTAGAAACATATTTCCACTTCTAAACACTTGTTTCATAATGAAATGAAACATTATCCATGTGAGTAGAGGCTACATCTACATGAATTATCTTTCCACCATCCATTCTCTTTACAATGTCCTGGACATATGCTTCATCATTTGTCTCATATTTTGTTTGAACATGCTTTCTATTCACTTTTGGATTAACTAAGTCAACTTGCTTATCCTTCCTTTGAGTTAGAAACCTAGTCCCTAACATGTCACACATGTTGTCTGGCACATCCTGGTTGACATCTTCGAGCATTTGGTTACTACAACATTTGAGTGCAACTACTTATAGCTTATATACTTTGAAAATCAAAGTTGTAGTCCTTCATTTGCTTCATTTGAAAATTAGAAAAGTAGGTAACATCTCCTACCATGCTCAACTCAAATTCAGTCTGCACTTGTTGAAGAAAATGATCTAAAATCTTAATTGACATCCTGCATAACACAATGTCTTCAACACAAGTGTGAACTATCATCAGATTCTCATTGTCTTTCACATGACACCCTCCATGTTTTTGATGTCATTGATAGCATCCATAAAGGCATCCACATAATCATCCTTCTTAATGACATTATCCTTGTTAGTGATATAATTACTAACATCCTGATTGACTTCCAGATTCAAGTACTTATTGAGGAAGACACTTTCTACATCCATCTGATAAAGTTTAAGATTTAGAATACAAGACAGTCTTGGTATCAATATGATGGCTCCAAGATAGGCAATATGATCAAAAGTTTCAGCATCACACACTACTACAAATAATATTTTTTATGAAAAAGCTTTAAACTCGACCCACCAATAACCGGGGTATATGTCCCTGCATCGCCATCATTTTTTTAAAATATATACAACCTATACCCTCGATTATTACCTAAATTGAGAGAATATAACTACGAGGGAGCTCACTTCAAATCCCAGTTACTCATTTTATGTTTTATTTTTAATTGGTCTAGGGTCACATGGTGCCTTTCCCTTTCCTTTTACCCTCGATTATATTATCCAATCGAAGAGTAATATCCTTTGCATAAATATATTATACTTATTAATTAATATATTACCACAATTTTTTCTTAAAACTAACATGATGATTAATTTAAATGAATTTCCAGAATATGGCACTATATGGGGCTTGTGTGTGTGTGTGTGTATGTGTGTATGTTGTGTGTCTGTGTCAGTGTCTGTGTGCGTGCGCATGTTTGTGTGTGTGTGTATATATATATATATATATATATATATATATATATATATATATATATATATATATATATTTATTTGATATATTATCTCGATTTTTCCTTAAAATTGATGTGTTTGATCTTTTGCATGGATACTTTAGAGAACTAGACTCTAACTTTTCAATTACCTGTTAACAAACATTCTAATATCATATCTTAAAAAACTAGGCGATTTTTATCAAGACTCGAACATCATCTCTTTTCAGTGTCAACTGTAACACCCGAGGGCGGAGAGTGGTTACATGTAACACCCAAAGGTGAGGGAGTGACTGTCGTTGCACGAGGCATGACAATGAGACACTCCTAGTAGCTTCTAGAAAAAACTGAATTCACATCAGAATGAGAAGGATCTTGATGCTGTGTAGGTATATGACTGCATGGTTGAAGGAAGACTTATAAGGATTAATTGGTATTACATAAACAAACAAGATGCATCTTCTTTTCAGTAGCCTGTTCCATAAGAACTCAACAGTTAAGTCTGCTTGACTTGCAAGAATTCTGGGATGGGTGACCTTCTGGGAAGTTTCTCGAAAAGTGTGTGAGTGAGGAGAAAGCTTGCTGAAAAGATCCGTGTTAGTTTGCAGGGTCAGCCGGTAATCTTGAAAGTAGTTTTAGGTGTTATAGATGGTATCAGAGTCAAACCTCTCCCAATACGATGTGATTCGGGGACAAACCAAGTAGAAGCTGGTGGGTGTAGCATCCCAAAATTTTCCCATCCCTTTTCTTATATCTTGACTTATGTTTCATATCCTTTTGCATTGGGATTTGTGCATAGAATTGGTTTTAGACAGGGGATCAAGTTATCTTATCCAACACTCAAGAGAAGAGTTTCATCTTCAAAGCTCAATAAAGGGTTCATGCTCAAATTTGTGGCAATCTCAAGTCATAAGGTCTTCATCATCATCATCAAGACATGTCACTCAACCACTTGAATCAAGAATTCAAGTTTTGATCACCTCCTCATATCTTGTGGGCAATTGGACTAGGGTTTTGGTTCAGAGGAGATTTGTGGCTAGTTCCTTGGGAAATACATGATTATAAATATCAATACACACCTTGAGGGTCCTCTACATGGATTATGTGTCTTCACAAACAATCACAAGAGTTTTAATCAGTGGAAATGATCCTAGGGTTTCATCTGGTCAACAAAAGTCAATTGTGATTCAATGGGGTCAAAATCTTAGATCTTAAGATCAACCAATGGTGTGCTAGGTGTTTTCAAGTGATTTAATGTGTTTGGAACAAGTAAGGTCAAGAGGAAACATAAAATCAGGAGATTGGTTGAATTAGGGCTTTAGTGAAAATTTTCTAAGTGTGGAAAACCCTAAATTCTAGCCATTTTGCAACTTCCATAACTTTCTCATCCTTGATCCAATGGGGAAACATGTTATCAAATTAAAGGGGATATCATGAAATACAAGTTTATAGAAGAAAAAAAGTCCAAAAGATCCATAATTTGAGAGATATGGAGAGCTAAAGTTGAGAAAATCAAGATTTTGTCACTTCAACACTTAGAAATTTTTCTAAGTATATAAATTCAGCTTCAAGTACCTACTTTCAAGCCTATATTACATGATGATAAAAGCTTCAAATGACTTTTCCTTAAACATAAAATTTGTAGGGAATCCTCCAAGGTTTCTTTTGAGTTCTAGATCATCTCCATTGGATGTGTAGAGCTCAAGTTATGATCTATCCAATTTAGGGTTCCAAAGTTGTCAAGAGTGGACAAGTTTTAGGCAGATTTTTGAGGCTACTTTCCAAGGCACTTTTCACCAAGTTATTGACCTCAAATAACTTTCCCTTGAACATGAAATTTTAAGATCATTCTTCAAGCTTTCTATCCATTACTAAAACATCTCCATTGGATCAAAAATCTTACATTATGTGGATTCAAAGATGAGGTTTCAATTATGTCAAAGGTTCAATAACTTAGAATTTTTCTAAGTTACTTTGGACAGATTTGAGAATACAACTTCCAACCTTCTTTTATCGTGGATCCAAGTCTTTTATCAATTCACTTTGAACATATAATTTTATCATGGTTCTCCCTCCTTCTCATTGTGCCAAGAAGCTCACCATTTGGAGCAATTTGCATGGAGATATGGTTGGTTAAAGGTGGTTCCATGAGTAGGTATTTCAAGCATGTCATTCTACTTGGAATCATTTTTTTCTTTGTAGCAACTTTGCCCTACCATTTCATACGCATGAATCATCATGGTTATGTCACAAAACCTTGCCAAATAAGTGCCAACCAACCTTGTACCATTCATGTACCGTTTTTCACAAATTTTGCCAAAATAAGAAAAGAGCACAAACTTGCTCACCAAGGAGCCTAAGGCCATTATTTCCTTCTGAATTCTCCTTCCACTTACAAAATAATGACAACATACCATTACCATGCCACAGCTCGTGCCATTATGCATCATCCATCCTTCATTTCAATTTTTGTTTCAAATCTGTAACCACAAGTAAACCAGAGTAACTGACCTTTTTAACCTCACAAGCATCTTAGTGGGGGTAGCTGCCCCCAATAGTATATATGTAGATCCGTCCCTGACAATTTTCACCAAAGAGAAAGTAGATAACACTCATCACTCAAAGCAGTTATCTAGTTGCCTTTTGCTTCCAATGTTCACCCATGTATTGTAACGAGTGCCCATCATTTGAAACAATCTCTCTTCAATTGGGTTACCCGCATACTTACGAGATCGTGGGAAGCGACATGTACATACTCAATAACGGCTTGAGAGGTAGTTAAAGATGAGGGAGCATTCCCCAAAAGAATAAGGGAATAACCACTCATTCTCCACACTCACAAGAATTAAGATTGTTGTTACTTGAAGCTTAGGATCTAGACACAAAATGAATCTTATAAATACCTCAACCCTAAGGTTGAGAAGACATTTAATTTGACCCGTAAACATTAGTTTACAAAGTTTCTCACCTTTCTGTGTGTGCTTGCTCTAATACCAAAACAACCCCAAAAACCTTTGACAACCCTACAACACAAGGGGTTATCACATATTGTACTTTTAACAAGTATAATTGGAACCTACCTTGAGCCCTAGTAAAAATGGCCTAGGCCACAACCATGATCAATCACCAATCATTTTTGTCACCTTTCCCAAGAGGATGCAAAAATGAGGTTCCAATATTACTTTTAACATCATTTTCAGAGGATTTTCTGATGGAGGAGAATCTAATTCTTTTCGCAGAAAATAAGCTAAACAGGTTTTGACAGAAAGCGCCATACCCACCAACACCATGGAAGCTTTAAAGAGAGAACCATGGTCCAAAGTCACCTTCTTCAACAAAGATTACATCGACAGGTACACGTGAAAGGTCATATAATGGTCAATATAATGTTTGGCTCAAATATAGGCGACAGAAAAATCAAAGTAAAATATCTTGTTGTAGATGCCTTGTCCCCGTACAATGCCATTATGAGGTGTCCCATCCTTAACTTATTAAGGCCAGTCTTTTCCACCTTTCATTTGAGCATGAAGTATATTCTACCTAAAGGGTGAGTTGGATGGTTTGGAGGAGCCAGAAGGTCACATAGGAGTGTTACTAAAATAATTTATAAATGAGAAACAAGCGTAATGCTGGAAACACTGCCCCACGACTAGATGCACAAGAGGTAGATGCTACAAGCTGGGAACTTAGGTTAGGGGAAAAGAAAAAAAGAATCACTCCCACAAAAGACCTAAATGAGGCCTGTATTGGTCCTTTGAACCAATAAGTCAAAAAGCTATTCTTAGAAAAACAGGAATTTTGGAGGCCTCAATCATTCTATCAAGATGATCCTTCCTCTTCTTGAGGTCTGACGTGGTATTGACTCTAATGAATCAGCTCCCATAGCTCGGCATTTTCTTGTTTTGCTTTAACTAAAGCAAACTTCAGTTCATCTCTAGACATGAATATTTCTGGCTCTGGAGAGGTTTTGTAAGTATGATTGTAGAACATTTTCAAGGCTATCTCTTTTGACCAAAGGAGATAAGCTCTTGTGGTCAGGAAGCTCAAATTTTCTTCAGCAGTCATCCCTTGCAGATGTGGACGATACTAGGCTAAATGGGCTTGAGCTTCAAAGTTTTTGTCACTACCCTTTTCACAGAAACAAGTCCTTAATAAGTCTTGATCTGGTTCTGGTCCTGTTTGGTATCCCAGCTGACGGCGAGCAAGGACCAGTCTGTAGCTGATGATTCCCTTTGTACCTATAAGTGGTATGTTTGGAAAGTCTCCACAGCTGTGAATCATGGTGATTCCTCCATTCTTGATGTCGTACCAGTTGACGTCATAATGGGAAAGCGACGCTAACTTTCTGATCCAAGCATCTTTCTTGTGGAGATTCCAGAGAACATGAGTCTTGGGCAAGTGTGAAATAAACCACTTGCTGAGAAGTGATGTGCAACATGAGAATAATCCCAAATCATACATTTTTCGACGGTGGATGACATAGTAGGTGTCAGCCAGTAGTGTGGAAACAAGGTTTTTGATTATGAAGAGTCTGATAACTTCTTCGCTGATGAATTCATCGCAACTTGGGAAAAGGTATAGTCCATAGATCAGAAAAGCCAATATTTCTTCAAAGATCTCTAAGTCCCTATTATCATAGTGGAATTAAGCTCTTTCCACGAATGACCTTGCTTCCATTCCGGAGAATCCTTCTCTATTCACAAATCGAGCAGGCAGTTCTATGGGCTCAAGGTGTAGAGCTTTGGCAAGATCTTTTCTTCTTGGTTTATCGTAGTGACGAGTAAAGCTCAAGGGAATATTCAAATAATTAGAATACTCTTCCAAGGTTGGAAGTAGTTGGAAATCCGGGAAAGTAAAACAATAGTACACTGGGTCGTAGAACTTGACGAGTGCCAACATCATGTCTTCATTGACTCTTGTATCCAACAAGGATAAAAAATCTCCATATTTGGCGGTGAACGCGGCGGGATTCTTGACGAGGCCCCTCAAGATCCTAAGATTATCCAACCTTAGGCTTAGGAATGCAAATCTACTTCTGCGATCCATAACAATGTCTGCAAAAATAAGATTTTGAATTCCTTGAATGGTTATTAAAAAAATGCAATGTAAATGCAACTGGTTTTACAAAAATCAGAAGATTAATTAAGTCAAACCCTAATTTCATTAATTGTTGGGAAAAGTTACAACTTTAAAATACAAGACAAGAAGCCTAAGTTTACATCAAGAACTAGGTCCTAAAGTCTAAGTTTCTGACAAGAACTTTAGTTGCGGGACCTTTTCAACTTCTTTAGTATTGTATTTTCCATTACCAACTTGTCTACTATGCTTTTCCAAGCTCCGGATGTAGGCAGGATGTTTGAATACTCGTGAGTGCTTTGAGTAGGCTTGACACTAGAGAAAAATAAATTCTCTTTTGTCACACCACCATCGATCACACGTCGTTCAAGCCAGTTGATCAGTTCGTCTTTATCTTGCAATTCTCTTTTGAGTTCCGTTGTTTCGGAACATAGAGTATGATACTTCCTTTCCTAAATTTCTCTCTCAAGCTTTGTTCTTTCAAGAACTTCTTGGTATTCTTCTATTTTCTCAATAGGGATGGCAGAAGATGATGACGCGATAACGATCTGCGAATTCTTCTCCCGGAGATATGGCATTTTTAGGTCTCGGGCTCGAGATTGTACCCATAAAGTGAATGGTTCAAAGGCCACACAATTCTTCCTTCCCAGATCGACTTTAGTCTTTTTCTGAATATTCTCCCAAGCATCGACTGTGCTATTTCTCACATTCTTCGTCGCTTCAGTGTTGAGATAGAAGAATCCAGATAACAACAAATTTGTGGGCTTGTCCTTCATTGGAAACCCAAACTGACGTCGGACCAAAGCAGGGTTATAGATAATTCCTCCCCTTACTCCAATGAGCGGTATATTGTCAAAGTAGACTCCTCTGTCGTAGACAGGATCCTACCAATGAATGTCAGCTTGCGTTAGATTCATTATCCTTTGGGACCATCTCCATCCATTGGGATTTTCTTTGAAAGAGTTAGTTCTTGGCAAATGGTTGATGAACCACTTGTACAATAGGTGTAACACCCCAAATTCTTGGAATATTTATTTAATTTATTTAAATATGAATATTTGCATTTTTGGTGATTTTCGGTGATTGGTGTGAATATTGAGAATTATGGATTTTGAGTTATTTATTTAAATAATAGTATATAATATGAATATATTGGTATTATTATTAATTTAAATAAATATAAGTGAATTAAGGGAAAAGTGAACATTTGAGGAGGAGTTAGTGAGGGTGAAGTTGGAAAGCCTAATTTTAAGGCCCAAAGTTAGGTTTAACAAAAAGGAATTTTTAGGAAATTAGGATTCATTCTTGTTAGACCGTGAAAAGAGAAGAAATAGAGGCCAGAGCTCTGAGGAAGATAATTGAGGTAAGGCTTCGCGAGGTTTCCAAGAATCAAGGAGAAATGCTTAGAGTCGGCAATTAAGGTATGAGGTGTATTGCCTTCATTGTTTTCAATATTGATTCAATGTGTTTAAAGCTGATTTAAGGGTTTAGAGATTTTTGAGTATTGAATTGTTGTTGCCTTTCTGGTGAGCTTAATGAGTTTGAGAGATTTGAACCAATAGTCTGATAGGTTTAAGGCTGATTTGGGAGTAAGGAAAATTAAGCCTTCGTGGCCAAAATCTGTTGTTAAGGTTTTAACCGTATAAGGTAATTGATTATGAGAACTTTAATGACTGTGGCGTATTTGTAATAAATTATGGGAATTGGAGGCGTAAATATGATATGACATTGGCCTAATAAGTCGTAGATTTTATGCCTTTATCGCCGTAATACCTTAGGAATGATTTAAGGATGTTTTTGGGGCATTGGGGAAAGACATTGTATGGACTTTTGGGCAGGTTTTGCTACTGGTGCATAACAACGATTTGTTGTAATCGCGAGTTTGCACAGCAAAGAATCCTTCGCACGGTGAACATTCGCCCCAGACTCGCACGATGAACTTGCCAGTGAATGTTGTAGAGTTTTGCGAATTATGTTCTAGTTCAGTGATGTCTTGATGTTTTGATGCTGTGATTTTCCTGATGAATTACCACGAGCGTAACTGTGATTCCTATGTGATTAAACGAATGTATGATGAATTGCTATGAGTATAGATGTGATTCCTATGTGATTAAATGAATGTATGATGGTCTGCTATGAGTATAGTTGTGATCCTATGTGATTAATACATGACCGTATGATGAGTACCCATGAGTATAATTGTGATTCTTATGAGATTAATACATGATTGTATGATGATTCCTATGAGTAATGATGATGAGTTATGATGTTGATATCATGAGTTTTAATGATTCTATGATGACATGATTATTATGATGACTTTGATGAATGGTAATGCACCTAATGAGTTTATTATGAGGATTATACGTGTGCGTCATGCATTCATATGCATTCTGGACTTCGGTCTAGGACCTTGAATTCTTGTGGCTTCAGTCCCATTGTGCGAATGTGAGGTATTTTGTTGTGCTTCGGTTCTCGTGTAGAATCGATCCTACTGTTGTGGATCTATGGAGGGTTGATGGCTTACTGTCCATCGAATTTTGTTGATTGGTACCACATGCATGAGTCTTGTTGCATTTGCATTTATGTGACAATTGGGTGTAATTTATAATGTTGTGGTTTTTGATGTTCCTTGATGATTATGATGATGTTGAATATGAAAATGACGTTGTTTTATATATTGATTCCTATGTTGATTATTATGAATCGTTTTACTCACCCTGCTTGTTTGAATGTTGCCTCCACGTGGGTAACATGCAGATGACCATGTTTAGCCATGGATGCCGTCGAGGACTTTTTGGAGTTTTTGACATTTTGGTTGACTTAGAGGGTCTTGCTCTGATAATGTAACATCGGATTGGGGTCTTTGAGTTAAACCATATTTTATTGATTTTTGTTATTTTGATTATGTTGATGTGCAAGGAAAACTTTGGATTTTCCGTTTTGAGTTCCGCTACTATTTGAGCAATTTTTGAGTAATTTTGGGAAAACCTGTTGTTTACGGAACATTAACTGTATTTGAATTATTGAGAAATATGCACCCTTTTGAGATGATTTTATTGCATTTAATATTTTACTCTAATAAATATGATTGATTTGCCATTATATTTGTGGGGTAGAAAAGGGTGTTACATTAGTGGTATTAGAGCAGGTGGGTCTGTCCGACCAAGTTGTCTAATGTTATTTGTTCCCTAGTATGCGACATGTGTGTGAAAACACTGTCGATACACGTTTATTTTCTAACCTTTGTCTGCAGAAGTGGGAATGAAACAAGTGGGGGAGAAGCTCGTGCTTCTCCAGGATGCTTCAAGTGTGGAGTGGTGGCTCAGTGTGTCGATGAACGCTCTTATAGTTTGGTAAAGATGGTTTATGCCCCATCATGATTTTTAGCTGTCTATGATAAATTGAGGAACTTATCACCCTTAATATCTTGTTGATAGTAGACGGGGTCTTGTTGGATGGGATAGACATGTCTTGCAAGCTTAAATGGCGTGTGTAGTGAATTGTTTTGATGGGATAGACGTGTCTTGCAAGCTTAGATGGCGTGTCTTACAGATTGCTTTGGGGAGTCTGTGCAGGATGGTGCTGAGATGTTTATTTTGATGGAAACTTTGAGTGTTAATAAAGTGGGGAAGTTGGTGGTGTGCCAATTATTTGTGATTATTCGGTCATTTTTCCTGATGAGATAAGTGATTTACCGCCGGAACGTGAAGTGGAATTTATGATCGACCTAGTTCTTGAAACTAGTTTGGTAGCGATGGCTCCATATCGTATGTCCACACCGGAATCGAAGAAGTTAAAGAATCAACTTGAATATTTGCTTGAGGAGAGGTTTTTTTGTCTGTGTGTGTCACCATGGGGTGCACCAATTTTGTTAGTTAAGAAGAAAGAAGGTTATGTGAGGCTTTGTGTGGAATATAGACAATAGAACAAAGTGACTATCAAGAATAAGTATCCACTTCCAAGGATTTTGATGGATTAGTTGGTTGTTGCAAGTGTATTCAGTAAGATAGATTTGAGATCTGGGTATCATTAGATTCGTGTGAAGGCTGAAGATATTCAGAAGACTGCTTTTAAAACAAGGTATGGACATTATGAGTATTTCGTGATTCCATTTGGTGTGACTAGTGCACCATGTGTATTTATGGAGTATATGAACATGATTTTCCATTCTTATTTGGACAAGTTTGTGGTTGTATTCATTGATGATATTTTGATATATTCGAAGAGTAAAGAGGATCATGCGGAGCATCTGAAAATTGTGTTATCAGCCTTGAAAGAGAAGCAGTTGTATACAAAACTGTCAAAGTGTGAGTTTTGATTGAAGGAAGTGAGTTTCCTTGGTCATGTGATCTCGAGTAGAGTTATTGCGGTTGATATGTCGAAGGTTGAAGCTGTATCACAATGGGAAGCTCCAAAACCTGTTTTTGAGATTAGAAGTTTTCTTGGGTTGGCAGATTATTATCAAAAATTCATTGAAGGATTTTTCCAAGTTATCTTTGCCATTGACGCAGTGGACTAGGAAGGTTCAAGCTTTTGTTTTGGATGCAAAGTGTGAAGAAAGTTTCAAGAGCTTTTGAGAAGGCTGACAGCAGCTCACGTTTTGATTTTTCCGAATCCGGCAGAACCATTATTGTATATTGTGATGCTTCGTTGATAGGATGGGGAGGTGTGTTAATGCAACATCAGTAAGTTTTAGCTTATGCTTCAAGGCAACTTAAACTGCATAAGAGGAATCATCTAACGCAGGATTTAGAGTTGGTTGTTGTTGCGTTTGTGTTTGAAGCTTTGGAGGAATTATTTGTTTGGTTCGAGATTTGAGATGTTTAGTGATCATAAGAGTTTAAAGTATTTCTTTGATCAGAAAGAATTGAATGCGAGGCAAAGGAGATGATTGGGACTTCTGAAGGATTATGGTTTTGGTTTGAATTACCATTCAGATAAAGCAAGCATGGTAGCTGATGCATTGAGTAGGAAATCTTTGCATATACCGATGATGATGGTAAAAGAGTTAGAATTAATTGAAAAATTTCGTGATATGAGTTTGGTTTGTGAAGAGACTTCTTATGGAGTTAAGCTTGGTATGTTGAAGCTTACTAGTGGTATTCTTGATGAGATTCAAGAAGGTCATAAATCTGATTTGAGTTGGTAGATCGGTTGAATTTGATGAATTAAAGTCGAAGAGCTGATTTTCGGATTAATGAAAATGATATCATGAGATGTTGTGATAGAGTTTGTGTTCCAGATACTGTTGAGTTGAAAAAGAGTATTCTTGAGGAAGGACATAGAAGTAGATTGAGTATCCATCCCGGTGCTACGAAGAGGTACCAGGATTTGAGGAAATTGTTTTGGTGGCCAGGGATGAAGAAAGAAGTGGATGAGTTTGTATATGTTGGTTAGATTTGTCAGAAGTCGAAGATTGAACATTAAAGATCGTTGGGTCTGGTGCAACCGTTGAATATTCCAGAGTGGTATTCACTATCCCCGGTAACAGCGCCAATTTGATCCGCTGTCGCGTACGGATCAAAAACGAGTATTATAAAAAAGTATAGTTACGGTAAGGACAGCTCGAGTATCATATCGCATGGATTCTTGTAGTGATTAACCAATTACAGTAACAGTTTATGGGGGATTTGAATTTTAATTAAGAGAAAAAATAATGAAAATAAGTGATTATAAAAAAAGTGATTATTAAAATAAGCTGAAACAGTTAATCTGCTATTTTAGTTTCCCAACTTATCATCGATCCAAATAATTCCCAATTCCTAAGCGGATTCTATTCCCTGTTTGATTATAATAACAATCAAACAACCGCAATTGATATTATACGATACATATTCCTAATTTCTGAATTAAGCAAACAGATAAAATATAGTAACCGTGAATTAAGCAAACACGAGAAACATACGCGGATTAAGCAAACGCGATTAAAGTATAAGAACATGCAATCATCAAAATAAATCAACCACCCCTAAGATAAATCGAATTAAGCAAACAACATATCATAGAGGAGAATTGAAAGGAAATAGATTTTAAGGGAAATTAAAAGAACCTCAAAGTGTCAGCGGAAACCGATTACAGCAGATTAACATAAAGAAGTTAGTTCTCCATGAGTTTTACAAGCGTACAATTTTTTCTCATGAATAGTGATAATGAACAGTAAAAGCGAGATAGCTGTTAAAAAGAAAAACAAGGGATCCGGTTCATAACCCAACTGGGTCGAAAACATAACCCTGACCCAAAACATGACCCAAAACTAAAATAAATCTAATGCTGCAGCTTCAAATAAAATTATGGGAATTATGCGCTCCAAATCTGACTTTGACTCAAACATAAAAGTTGTAGCTCTCTGTCTTAGCTTTCCGTCGACTGGTAGAACGCGTCGATCCGACTCCCGAAACTCCAGTTTTGATCGTTTCTGTAAAAGCTGCTAAAGCTGAAAATTAAGTACGAAAATTAAATAAAGGTAAATATAAACTGAAATAGAAAAACATTATAAAATATAAAAATGAACTAATCAAACCATGGAAATGAGTAACTACAAATATGGAAGAATATGCATCAAAATGCACTGATCAAATTCCCCCACACTTGAACTTTTGCACTCCGAGCAAAATAAAAGCAAAAGAAACACAACAACATCATTAGTTACTTATTCTAGGCTACAAGTCTTCTTCGGTTAAGTTTGCATCGATAGGTACTAATCTTACACACTAAGGATATCGTAGGAACACTAATCCATAATTGTGCAGTCATAAACCTCCTGAATATACAAATCAACTCGAATCATATTATTATGCTGAAGCCTAACTTACTCTTCCACCTTTTTGCTTTTTCATTCAGGCGCAATCACATTAAGCCCGTTATCTCCACACACTCATAGCAAGGCGACCGGTTAGTGACTTTGATCCTTTTTGCTTGGGGTTCTGGTACTTACGTGACATAACCCTTTACTTACTCAGTTGTAGTTGCGGGGGATCAGACCGTAATCCTCCCTACCAAGTTCAGCACTAAAAACCGCTGAACCAACTAACAACGAGTAATTATTTTTTTTTCAACTTTTTTTGAAGGCTCTACATCTGTTGGGTTGAGTGACCGGGTGAAGCTCACCAAACCTAGAAGGTGTATTCCTTTTCTCTTTTTTTTTTCTAGATAAAAACTGGATCACTCACTTATATTCATCGGCTTCCCTGCGTAGAATGCGTGTGAGATGGTGCCGACTGCTGAAATAAACTACTCAAGAGCTGTCAGAGAATGAGAATTTAAGGCTAAAACATAATAAGAATTCAAATCAATTTCCATATGCAGGAGACTTACGGTGTTAAGACGATACCGATCTTGTGAATTTTTTCCAAGTCTCCGCAAACTAATCTCAAATTAGACTATAGCCTCAAACTTTCAAGAAGATGCATTTTTTATTTTTTTATTTGAATGAAAACAAAAAAAACACAAACAAAAACAAGGAAAACAAACGAAAAAAATGGTTTCCCTCCCCCACACTTAAAATAAGCATTGCCCTCAATGAAAGGACGTAACTATTAAAGTAGAGAGAAGGAAAGGAAAACTCCCTAATCAAGTTGCAGAGTAGTTGGGTGCTTCCAAAGAAAGATCTTTTATGGTTGTATCTTTAGCTACTAAACTTCCATGGAATAGCTTTAGGCGCTTCCCATTGACCTTAAAAACTTTGTCAGTACCTGCACTTTTAATTTCTACTGCACCATGAGGGAAAACATTAGTAACAACAAAGGGGCCAATCCACTTCGATCGAAGTTTCCCAGCCATAAGCTTAAGGCGGGAGTTAAATTCTTTCCTAGAAATCATTTGATCATGGAAGTGCTTAGTTTTCTCTTTATAAATTCTAGAGCTTTCATAAGCCTCTAATCTAAGCTCTTCCAGCTGTTGTAATTGGAGTTTTCTTTCAATACCTGCTTGTTGCATCTCCAAATTACAACTTTTCACCGCCCAATAAGCACGATGTTCTATCTCAACAGGAAGATGACGTGCCTTACCAAAAAAAAGTCGATAAGGAGACATCCCAATGGGTGTCTTAAAAGCTGTTCTTTGAGCCCAAAGTGCGTCTTCTAGACAATGGCTCCAGTCCTTCCTGTTTGGCTGCACCATTTTCTCTAAAACCTGTTTGATCTCCCTGTTTGAGATCTCAGCTTGCCCATTAGTTTGTGGGTGATATGCAGTAGAGACTCTGTGCACAACTCCATACTTCCAGAGCAAAGATTCCATGGTGCGGTTACAGAAATGAGTGCCTTGGTCACTGATGATAGCTCGCGGTATTCCAAACCTGCAAAAGATATTAGACCTGACAAAATCTGCAACAACTCTAGAATCATTAGTCCTAGTGGGGATAGCTTCCACACACTTTGAAACATAATCAACTGGAAGCAAAATATTAAGAAAGTCAAATGATACAGGAAAGGGACCCATGAAATCGATTCCCCATACATCAAATACCTCACAAAAAAGCATAGGTTGCTGAGGCATTTCACTCTTGTGAGTGATGTTTGTACCTGCAATCTGGAACTCTTTACAAATGCGGTAAGTATCATAAGCATCCTTAAAAATAGTTGGCCAATAGAAACCTGAGTCAAGGACTTTTCTTGCAGTTCTTTGAGGGCCAAAGTGTCCTCCGACTTGAGATACATGAGAAAATTTTAAAATGGATTCAATCTCATAGTCGGAAACACATCTTCTAATCACCTGATCACTACCAAACTTCCAAAGGTATGGATCATCCCAAACATAATATTTTGCATCACTCTTGAGTTTATGAATCTGTGATCTAGATGCACCTGCAGGAAAAACACCAGCAACAAGAAAATTAACAATGTCAGCAAACCAAGGTGTAATCCCATGCAAAAGAAAACGATGCTCATCAGGAAAGTCATATTGAATAGGAAAAGGATCTTCATCTCTATCTATCCTGCTCAAGTGGTCGGCCACTAAGTTCTCAGCTCCACTTTTGTCTTTAATCTCTACATTAAACTCTTGGAGCAACAACATCCACCGAATCAATCTCGGTTTTGCATCTGGCTTCTTCAACAAGTACTTTAAAGTTGCATGGTCAGTGAAAACAACAACCTTGGAACCTAGCAAATAAGATCTAAATTTATCAAGAGCAAAAACAATAGCTAGAAGTTCTTTTTCAGTGGTAGTGTAATTTGACTGTGCAGAACCTAAAGTCCTAGAAGCATAGTAAATGACATGGGCAGCCTTGTCAAATCTTTGTGCAAGGACAACCCCAACAGCATAATTAGAAGCATCACACATAAGCTCAAAAGGGAGGGTCCATTCAGGGGGCTGGATTATGGGAGCGGAGGTCAATGATTTCTTCAAGAAGTCAAACACTTGTTTGCATTTGTCATCAAAGTGGAAAGTGACGTCGTTCTTCAACAAGTTTGACAACGAAAGAGCTATCTTGCTGAAATCTTTAATGAAGCGCCTGTAAAAACCTGCATGACCAAGAAAAGAACGAATCTCACAAATGCAAGATGGGTAAGGTAGTGTAGAGATCACATCAATCTTAGTAGGGTCAACAAAAATTCCTTTTTCAGAAATTATGTGACCAAGAACAATTCCCTGCTCAACCATAAAATGACATTTTTCATAATTTAAAACAAGGTTAGTTTCGATTCATATTTCTAAAATCAAGCTTAAACTGCTCAATCATGCATCAAAAGAGGAACCATAGACAGTGAAGTCGTCCATAAAGACTTCCATGCAATTTTCAATAAAATCGGAAAAGATACTAAGCATGCAACGCTGGAAAGTGCCAGGAGAATTGCAAAGACCAAAATGCATCCGCCTATAAGCAAAAGTACCGAAGGGACAAGTAAAAATGGTCTTCTCTTGATCTTGCGGTGCAATATGAATCTGAAAGTAACCTGAAAAGCCATCAAGAAAACAATAATGTGATTTACCAGCTAGCCGTTCAAGCATTTGGTCGATGAATAGTAAAGGAAAGTGATCCTTTATAGTAGCGTGGTTCAGTCTCCTGTAATCGATACAAACTCTCCAACTATTCTGCACTTTAGTGGGAATAAGTTCATTCTTTTCATTTTTGACAACTGTAAGTCCAGATTTCTTAGGTACAACCTGCACTGGGCTTACCCACTTATTGTCAGAGATAAGATAAATGATACCTGCTTGCAAGAGTTTGGTTACCTCTTTCTTCACAACATCAAGAATCAAAGGATTAAGCCTCCTTTGGGGCTGCCTTACTGTTTTCGCACCATCCTCAAGTAAAATCCTGTGCATACACATGGAAGGACTAATTCCTGGAAGGTCGGCTAATGTCCACCCGATTGCCTTCTTGTGCTTCTTTAAAACCTGCAAAAGCCCACTTTCTTGATCGAAATCAAGGTTAGCTGAAATAATAACAGGAAGCTTATCATTTATGTCTAAGTAGGCATATTTGAGATTTTCTAAGAGAGGTTTGAGTTCTAAAGAAGGGGGCTGCTCAATGGATGGCATGGTTGGGGTAGCAGGGACGTCCATAGCCTCAACCGCACAAACCACTTCATTGGTAACCTTATCCACCTACAAAATATCAGTTTGCAATGCAACATTTATCTCGGCACAAGTAAAGCAAACATTAGTGTTAGTGCACACATCACAGGAGAAAGTATCATCATAGTCTAGTAAAGACGGAAAATCAGATAAAAACTCAAGAAATATATCGTCTACTAAGACAGAAAGTAACTCAATCTGAAATACTGAATGCTCTTCCATGGGATGTCTCATTGCATCAAAATCAAAGAAGGAAGATGATTAAAATAAAATCTAAAAAATCTAAAAACCCAAAATTTAATCTAATTAGGTCAAACGAGAATTTTGGAAATTTTTTAGGATTTTTTCGAGACTATGCAAACAGTAAAAAATTAATTAAAAATAGAAAAAAGAGGAATTTGGCGATTTGAGGGACCAACTACCTTAGAGTAAGAGAGTTTTGATCGCACGATTTTTCTGATTCAAGTGCACGAAACAGATTTTAAAAAGGAGGCGATTTGCCCACAACCGGGTTTTTTTGACTCGGTCTGACGAGAAACGGGTGAAACAGGACGGCCGGACGCGAAAACGCAAGAAATTACACAACAATGCAGAAAATTAAAACAAACAAAACCTAAAACTAGACTATTGGCTAAATTGACAAGAATCTCCGACAACGGCGCCAATTTGATACGTTGTCGTGCACGGATCAAAAACAAGTATTATAAACAAACAACATATCATAGAGGAGAATTGAAAGGAAATAAATTTTATGGGAAATTAAAAGAATCTCAAAGTGTTGGTGGAAACCGATTACATCAGATTAACATAAAGAGGTTAGTTCTCCATAAAACTATGAAAAGCAAAATAAAATTTGGAAAAAACCAGGGTAGCCATTTTGCATCACAGCAGCAACCTTATAAACAGAATAAGGTTTGCATTACACACTCAACTACATTATCACAAGTCAGAAATTTCAACGAATTATTCGAGACTCAAGCAATCCGAATCCACTTCTTCGTGCAACATGAAACTTGTAGATCTCTTCCTTAACTTTTTAACGACAGGTAGAACGCCTCGATCCGATTCGTGTAGCTCCAGTTATGAATTTTTTATTAAAAGCTGCTAATGCTGAAAATAACAAACGAAAATCGAATAAAGCTGAAAATAAATTAAATTGTAAAAACATCATAAAATAGGAAATTAAACAAACTAAACTATAGAAATGCCTAATTCTAAACATAGAGGAAGGTGAATCAAAATTCACTAATCAATTCCACTTCTAGTCGACCCTTCTCGGCTAACGATTGTCTCTTTGTTGTATGCCCGCCTTTGAGCTGTGCTGTTTACAACATCTGGTTCCCGACCAACCACTTTTTGGTCCCTAACTAACCATTTGGTGAACCCAATTCTCGACTGGTAGTCAGTTCTCGTCTGACCCGTTTTTCAGAACCCAGTTCTCGTTTGGTAGTCAGTTCCTGTCTGACCCGTTTTCAGAAACCAGTTCTCGTCTGGTAGTCAGTTCTCGTCTGACCCTGTTTTTAGACCCAGTTCTCGTATGGTAGTCAGTTCTCGTCTGAACCATCCTTCAGAACCCAGTTCTCGTCTGGTAGTCAGCTCTTGTCTGACTTGTCTCATTCAAATCCAGTTCTCATCTAGCAGACTCTTTTTTCAGAACCCAGTTCTTATCTGGTTGTCAGTTCCCATCCGACCTGTCTAATTCAAATCTGATCCTTGTTTGGCTCGTCTTTGCAAAGTCCGGTTCTCGTCTGGCAAACATTTTCTTCAAAAATCAGTTCTTAGCTGGTTGCCAGTTTTCGTCTGACCTATCTTTATAAAGTCCATTTCTGGATTGATGTCTAATTGGCCTTTTCTTCTTCCCCCGCAGGTTGTAAATTTCCGGGTTCTTTTAGTATTCAATCACTTTCTACCTTGAATGTTTGAAAGCTGATGTTTTTCATCCCTTCAGGTCCAAGTCGATTGAATAGGGGCAATTGTAACACCCCAAAATTTTCCCTTTCGTTTTAACCGTAACTGGCTTTTATTTTTTTTGCATTTTACATTTCTGCATATCAAAGCATTTGTTCTTGAGGCATGGGATCAAGGTGGTTCTGTGGCTCAGGGTTCCCTTTTAGTGCAAGAGTTTAAACAGTAAGCATTAGAGGCTCATGCATTTATTTTTTCCATCGATTGAGCGATCGATTTCATTTTATTCAGCAGGTTAATTTTCAGCTTAGGAGACAATACACAGGTTATCTCAGGCGTTCTCATAGTTATGATATTTAAGAGCAAGTTTTAGAGGCTTAACGGAGCTCAAAACAGGTGGCAACGGGCAGTTGTACAAGATTCCCTCCACATGGCGCCAATATGGACATTTTTGAATGTGGTAACCGGTTACTGCATATAGGGTAACCGATTACTTCAAGCGAAAATTTCCAAGAAATTTAAATTTTCAGCATGTGCAATTTCCAATTATTCTCAACCATTGATTTCACTTGATCATATTTGGAAGGATCTAGAATTGTTTCAATTTTCACCATTTCCCTCCAAATTTCAAACACTCCATTCCTAATTCCACTCCTAATTTCCATTCCAAATATTAATCCACACTCCAAACCTCACACAATTACCTTCATTCACACAATTACCTTCATTTTCAGATTTCACTCTCACTCTTGAGAATTTGCTCTCATTTTTCTCTCCACTTTTTCACTCCCAAAACGTCCATTAAAGCTTTTTAATTTGAGTTCTTTGATTCTTCATTAGAATCATAGAATTCTAGAGCTAAACCCCCATCGTTCATCTCCATTATCTTCAATTCACCATTCAATTTTCATTTGGTTTTGGATCTGAATTTGGAAGCTAGATTGGAAGTGTTTTTTTGAGTCGATTTTGCTTCATCTTGCTTGTTCTTCATTTCTAACACAAGGAAACTCTTGGATCTTGAAGAATCTCTGGGTTTCTTGCTTGGATCTTCTAATTTCAAGTAAATAAACACTCACCAAAGCCAATCTCCGCTTTGAATGTTGGTGAATTCTAGATCTAATCCAATTTTGAGCTTATTTGAATAATCACAATGTAGATATATGGATTTTGATGCTTTTTGATCCATTTTGTTGATTGGATCTTTGTGATTTGTGATATTAGTGTTTGATTGTGTTTACATGATATTTGATCATTGTTTCTTGATGATAATTTCGTGCTCGATTGATATCATGTTCATATGAGTGATTGGATAAGTTGTTTGATGCTGAAAACTGATTTAAAAAACTGATTTTCTGGTTTCTGCTCAGTGGTAACCGGTTGCCTTATATAGGGTAACCGGTTACCTTATCAAATTTCACGTTTCTGGGCTATTTTTCATCAAGTAACCGGTTACCTTATATAGGGTAACCGGTTGCCTTATCCCATCAGGTAACCCGTTACCTTATATAGGGTAACCCGTTACTATGGGCAGATTGCCTATTTTTTGCAATTTTGCATTTTTTTGCTCGTTTGAGCTCCTTTTCACATGTAAACCTCATGGATTGATGTGATGCATTTATATGGATTATTTTTGACATATTTCATCATTCATGAATGTTCGATCTCAATTCTTTGACGCGCAACGTTTGGTTTCCGTTTTGAGCGTTTAACATGTTAATATTGTTTGCTTGATGAATGCTTCTTGTATGATGCATTGTTGATTGATTACGTTGATTAGTGAAGCATGTTCATACTTGTGTGATGTCTATCCATGATTGTTGTTTGCATTTGATTAATTGCATTCAAACATGCTTGCTGCCCTGCTTTCCACAACTGTCTATGCTTTGAACTTGCATGTTGTATTTGCTTTACTTGCTTGCTGCCTGGTTTTTACACCTTCTTTTGTGCTGAAACATGTGTTGTTATATGTTGTCTTGCTTGTGTGCTAGATTTTATTGTTGTCTTATGCATGAGACGTTGTTGTAGCTGCTGTTTTTGCCTTGTCTTTGCATGCTCCCTTAGGATTCTTATTCCAATTTAGTTTCTGATTAAATTTGGAGTAAGATAGACATTAGGAGTTTAACCCATGCATGATAACAAGTAGGCTAGTCTCTTTTAACCTCAACCTTTGGTCTATCTCTTGCATTCTAACATTAGGATAGTACTCCTTTCACATCTCGACTTTAGGACCGCTTTATGTTAGGGTCGAGTTTCCCCTTAGACCTTCCGTGCGTCTCTTTTCTCATCTCAAAAGACATTCTAACTCATCTAATAAATATGAAGAACATTATGCGCCACGAGCCTTAAGTACATGGGAAATGATGAGTGGGGGGTTTCTCCTCACTTGTCTAGAGTGTTTAGTGTATGCCCTTTGGGCGATATGCGACGCATTCGCACTTATGTCATAGTCTTTAGTGCAACGTGAATCACAAAGCAAACTCAATTCACTTCACTAAAACTCACAAACAAAACTCAAACCTTTTATCCTTCGGGATTCGCGTTTCAAATTCATTTTTAGAAAAGAGTATGTTACTTTTCCGTTCTATCGAAAATAGGCATCGTCCCCAACTGCTGGAATGGGAACTTAACATCAATCATAAAAAACACTTACCCAACCTTTGGTTTCGTTTATACAAACTACGTTTCCTCTGATTTCTCATACCAGACGAGGATACGTAGGCACAAGACAGTGATGTCTTGGAGAGAATCCTTCCTCCCACTTACGCGTAGTTTCCCGAACTATGTTGACTCTGACTTTCCCATTGCACGAGGGAATACGTAGGCATAGGGCGGCGATGTCCTATCGAGTCTCTTTCTTTTTCTTTTGTTCTCGTTTCTGTTTAGCAGTAACTTATACATAAACAAACCCTTTGATTAGATAACAAGCGTGGCTCTCGTTGAGTACAATGGACGTGAGGGATGCTAATACCTTCCCCTTGCGTAACCGACTCCCGAACCCAAGATTTGGTTGCGATGACCTTGTTTTTTTTCCTGTTCTTCAGGTTTTCTTCGATCGTTTCCTTTCCATCCCTTTGGGATAAATATCGTTCGGTGGCGACTCTTCTGTTTTTCTGCCGGGTGTTTTTCGTAGTTGCGACAGCTGGCGACTCTGGTTTCCCTATGCGAGTCAATCCTAGCGCTTATCTATTTTCATCTTTGGGTGTTTAATTTTGTGTATTTATTTGCTTTATGTACATTATCTGTTGTTGTTGCGGTGGAAATAGGATATCAAACTATTAATTAGTTTGAATCACAATTCTTGATTCACAACCGCTCTTTGATTTATCCGAAGAAAAAGGTCAAAAGAGGGAAAACCTATTTTTGCATCGTAAACACAATGCGGGAAGAGACCTAGGTAAGGGGTTGGTTAAATTTAGGGAAGGTACTAGCACCCTAAACTTCTGTAGTACTCTACAAGAACCTTTTGTTTATTGTATGCTTTTTTACTTTTATTATTTACTTAAGGTACATATTGCTAAGGGATAGAGTGACCTAAGAGACCTAAGGGTTAGTCCTAAGTTTACTCGGCAAGACGTTGCATCTTGTGCCTACGTATCCTGGATAGGAAATGGAATCAGAGTAATCGTAGTTCCCCTCGCAAGGGAGGTTAGAAACTTCTTGACTGTGGTCAAGGTTTCAAGGGGAGTAAGCATTTCTTAAGGAACTGCTTACGTGGAGTTTTGAAACTCCTATTTCTACGTTGAAATGTTGAATTGAAAATAGGGTTAAAATTAGGGATTCCATGGCGGGAAACCCTAAAACAGAGTGCGACAACTCTTTGACCTAATGCTAGGGTAAAGGGTATTTTCGTCCACGGCGGGACACCTAGGCTATTAGGGTTGTGAAACGGTTGAAACTAGGGTTATTGACTCGGCGGCCAAACGGTTAATCCTAATTCCTTCGGAGGGGCACATAACAGTAAAAACATGCATCCGACAAATATAATCATACGGAAAAATTGAAGGGGCAGAAAGTAAAGAAAGCTGTAAAGAAATAAGTGCAATGCGACGATAGCCTCGCGTAAATTACAGATTCCAAAATAAGAATGCAAAAATAAAATAACTGCGACCATGGCCTCGCGTAAAATACATCCATGGAACCACAATGACTCGAAATAAACATGAATCGGAATTTATGTATGATTGGAAGAGAGAAACAGAGACCATTAGTGAAGAGTTAGACATAAATTCATGGCAAATAATAAAATAATGAAAAAAAGAAAAATTACGAATTTGGACGTTTATTTAACACTATTATTATTATTATATTTTAAAAAAAAATTTTAATTTAAAAAGAAAATTAGCTTAATTTTGAAAATGTTTTTTTAGTTCTAAAAAAGGTTTTAGTTTTTAAATTTAAAATTTAAGGAAACGTTTTAGTTTTTATTTAAGAAATGTTTTAATTTTATTTTAAAAGCTGTTTCGATTTAACTTTAAAAAACTGTTTTAAATTTTAAAAGAGTGTTTTAGTTTAATTAGAGAAAAAATGTTTTTTATTTTCTTGGATTTTTATTGAAAAAGAATAATTTATCATTTTTGAATTTTCATTTTATAAAAGAATAATTTTGATTTTTGAAAGGAATGATTAATTTGTGTTCTTTTTTTGAAAGGAAAATTTTACTTTAAAGACAAGTTCTACCCTAAAGTGTTGTTAAAAAATTTATTTTTCATTTTTTAAAATATTTTCCTTTTTATTATGACAAAAGGGATTATTGATAATAATGTAGTTAATGTTAATGTGAATTTTTATAAAACGCAAACAAAAGAAGCTAATATTAAATTATGAAAGCTTTTCAATGTAAATCACCAAAGGCTAATACTACCGGTAACAAAATGCTAGATGGAAGTTATTAGAAAGCCACTAATTAGAGATAAGAACCACATAATTACTCTTACTCCATTAACAGCTCAATTTAAATAGCACCTAATTAATTAATAAATAAGAAAGGAAAATGAAAAAAAAAGGAAAAAATAATAAAGAATGAAAGGAAATGAACTGGGACGGATAAAAAGGGTGGTTAAATTAATTTTGAGCACTTAGGGTTTTCACATTTGTGAAGCCCCATTTCTTCTTCCTCGCGCCGTCATGGTTGTCCACCCAATTTTCCTTCTCATTCTCCATTTGCATGTTGGTTCTTCCTTTTCCCGGTCCCTAAAAACACACACTAAAGATAAAAAAAAGAACAATCATGAAGCTTACGTTTACACCGTCAAATTCAAGGATGGATGATGATGACGGCGGCAAAATCCACTTCTTTTCTTTGGATCAGAGTCAATGATGTGAACAAACGGAGGCTATGAAGATTGCCCGCGGTTTTGAAACGGCGAAGGCGGTCTTCGATTGAGTTCGCGGTTCCGGTTTCGAAAGATGATGATTCTCGCCTGTGATGATGTCTTCGCGGAAGTTCTGATCCTTGATGGTGCTTCGTTTCCGGTGGGCTCGTTCTGTTTGATTTGTTATTAAGGCTTCCGTGTGGTTGAATTTTGTTGTTGTCTTACTGTTGAAACGGCCGCCGCTGTGTCCTCCTGTTCGAACTCTGTTAGGGTTCTTCGTAACCCTTCTTACGGTAATATTTATATCAACCTTTCTCTGTGATTTGTGGGTCGTTTTTCTCATGGATCCGCGACGGGTTCAGTGCTTGTTATTATGCGAATTTATCGGATTGAATCTTGGTTGTTACGGACCTTTTTTTTACTGATGGTAGCTGTTGAGATTATTTTGCAGATTTAACTGGGCTTTTTCCCGTTGTGATTTGCATATGTACTTAGGATACTTGCTGGATTTCAGTTTTTTCATGAACTGGTTTGCATCTGGTTGTCTGAACTGAACTGGTTTTTGGGTTCAACTTGCTGAAATGGTTTTTTGGATTCAGTTTGGACTGGTTTTTTGGATTCAGATTGAACTGGTTTTTGCACTTGATTCTGAACTTGGTTTTGGATTGATTTCTGAACTGTTTGGGAATTGTTTTCGAAAAGGTTGGCGTTACGGTCCGACTCTTCGGGCAAACCGCCTTTCCGAATAAGCGCTTTTGGCCAAACAACTTATTTCGACATAACTTTCCTCTTCATCTTTCTCGGTCGCCTTTGATAAGAATGGGTTGTTGCCGGATAGGCCATTGGCCGAGAACGGACACCTGGTGATGACACTGTTCTGAGGGTGTCAACTAACCGAATAACTTCTATTTGCTATTGTTTTGACTTGTTTTGCAGGTTCGGAAGGGATAGTCGGAAGTTCGGAAAGTTGGAGAAAGTCGAAGATCTTTTAGGAATTAATGATTTTTTGTTTTTTTTTAAAAAAGAAAACGTAATTGAAATGTATGATATTGTAAATTATGTAAATTATTATCTATTTTATTTTTTCTATATAATAACAATCGCTCCATTTGGATTAAATAATATTGTTACTATATTATTTTTGATAAAAAATGACATGAAAATCAAATATTGAAAATGAAGTCAACTTAACAATGAGATGAGATTGATAAAAATGAAATGAGAATGATTTTAAGAAATTAGTTAAAAGAATGAAATATTATTGATAAAAAAATGTCATTAATAAAACGAAGTGTAATTGATTTAATAATAAATGAACTTGAACATGAAACATGATGAAAAATAAAATAAAATATGATTTATGAATTTTAAAAATGAAACATTGATTTATGAATTTTAAAAATGAAATATCGATGAAATTAACTTACTATATGAAATAAAAATTGAACTTTGAAATTACATATTTTTATTAATTCCCAACTCCTTCAACTTATCCGACTAAATCCGTCTCCGACATAAATTCAGATTGAACCTCATCAAACAGATCAAATAGCCCAAATTTCCCCCAAATTAAGTTGTGGCTGGTGATAGAAGCGGTACCGGCCTTGAACGAAGTAAAACAACAAAAAGCAGAGAAATCCAATTAACAATGAACAAAACTAAACTCCGCACTAAAAATTCAATTTATGTTTCCGACTAATAAATCCAGTGCCATGAACCAACTCGGCCAAAAATTTCAATTAAATAAATGTAACAAACCCCGACTTGAGCTAATTTTGTACCGCTTTTCTTTTGAGAAATTTAAGTGGCAGGTAGCAGAAGAAGCAGAAAATAATTGTCTGTTGAAACCAAATTCCACAGAACGGACTCTTGCACCGACTTGAACCCAACCAAATGGATATCTCCACTTAAATCAACCCATATGATAAAATAAATGTCTTAGAAATCCACTGGCGACAGAGACTCGGCCCATTGACATAATTACCGTATCTCGAACATCCTGATGCGAAAATTACCGTGAATTTCTGTTTATCTTCAAAGAAAATAAAGAACTCAGAGACGGATGTTTTGATAACTAAAAAAAAACCCGGCGACAACTCATCTTCAAAAATAGTCAGCAAACAAACGTGAAAATGACCATTTTTCCCTTTTACAACTAAAGTGTACCAAACGCGGTTCCTGCAAAACGAAACAAGCTACGTAACTTGTTAATAGTTAGCTGATGCGAAAATGAGATGACACGCGACATGAATCGACTAATCTGAGAGTAAATTTTGGGGTATTACAGTTGTATATTATTGCATTTGCATTTTATTATCATATTATGCTGCTGCTACTATGTTGTGGGGTGGGTTGTTCCATTGAGAGATAAGCCCAATACCCAGGCTTGAGTATACACACAAGATTAGTTTGGAGATTAGTGCGGGCTTACATGTTTGGCATGCAAGAGCCCTCATGAAATTCACATCCAGACGAGGTTTTTTTTGGAGACATCCTATCCTGCGCATTTAGGGCAGTTGAGGGGGTGTTGAATTAGAAAACTAACGACTCTGGAGACCGTTCATTGGGAAGTCAGTTGAGACCTCCTCGATTGACCATGATGCCAAACCAAAAATAGTGAACGTATCATTGTTTCTCGACCTGAGAGTCCGTGATACTGATGACTTGCATAGGATGCCGTACCGTCCAAGACTAGAACCCACATGTGAGAGGGAAGGGTTTTGCAGGAAACATTGACCTTCAACCAACCCGGTTTTCTAGTTTTCTCGTCCAAGCGTACTTTTGATCCTGAATACTCTAATTTTCTATCATCTCAGTGTTCTGGTTTTCTGGATTTTCTTATAAGAGCAGAGCTATGGTTGTATTCAGTCAACAACACAGCAACAAGTTTGAGCATTGGATGTAGAAACATGCTTCAGTCTCAAGTTTTGATGATGTCAATACTACTCAAGGTCATCTCTTGATTGCAAAAAGACAAGCTGTTCAAAGCTATCAAGATCAAGTCAACCTATCTTTCAAGTCAAGCTACATATGGAACTATGATTCTTCCAGACTTGGTTGCTTTACTGGTATATCAAATCCACCCTTATAATTTGATATACAAGTGTTCAAAAACATCAATCATTTTTGCATAATACATAAGCATGTTTTTGAAACCTTAAAAAATGGTATAACATTAATTTTAAAAAGCATATTTCTGAAAATTAGCAGTGTTAACCGATTAACCATATAGGTTAACCGGTTAACCAATTTGATTTTTAAATTTTCTGGGCTAACGTACCAGTGTTAACCGATTAACCATATGGGTTAACCGATTAACACTGAACGTGCAGTGAAAAATTGCTTTGTTTCAAGTTCAAAAATTATTTAAAAATTCATACCATTTCATATTTTCTAATGACTACTCATTGTACCTTTTTGAAAGGGTATTTTACTCATATAAATTCTGAGTTTTTCAATTTTGAAAAATATAGAACATAACACAAAAACTTTTCAATCTCCAAACACTTTCTACATTTATTTTTCAAAGTGTCTTAGAATCAAATTCACCATTTTCAAAAACTTTCATTAAAGTGTTCATATGTGCATAAATTTCATATTCATCCTTGAACACTTGTATTGAAAATTGTAAGAGTGAATTCTGATCATTTGGAGAAGATCAACTTTGATATCATTACTCTCAAATTCAAATCTTTACAAACTTGTGTATATTGACTTGTGATCCAGGATTGTTGGACACAAGGGTGAGTGTTTACAAGAGGATTGTTCTTGTACACTTGTTAGTTTTATTGTTTGATAGTAGGCCTCACCGGTTGATGGTGTGATAGGTTGTACTTTATTAAACAATAGTGAAAATTCTCTTTCATGTTGAAAGGGGAGTGGAGTACTCTCGGATTGTGAGGGGAACCACTATAAATCCTGGTGTCCATTGTTCTTTTATCTTTCTTCTTCTGCTTTCATAACCAAAAACACAAACCAGTGATATTTCAAAATACCATAAAAACCGGAAAAATTTCAAAAGTCCTAATTCACCCCCCCTCTTAGGCATACTCTGTTCTTACATTGGATACTTTGATCCCTTGTTTGCATCTGCATAATCATCCTGCATTTAACATTGCATGTCTGTGTGTTTTACAGGTTCTCGTCTCTCCTTTGATTTTGATACTGATCTTCTGTAGAGAGGGAAATAGATAGAAAGAGGATTATTGTATACAAGTTTTCGGCACCTGAGATAGGACCTTTATTTGGTCTGATTTCAATGGCTGAGCCTAGCGTCCTTGAAACCTTTAGGAAAGATTTTACCTTATATATGAGAAGATTATTATGGCGTTCTTATCCATCTTTGTTGTTCTTGTTTATTGAAACTAGAATCAAGGGGGAGATCTCCCTTTAAATACATAGACATGTTTGCATTTTGCATCCTGCATTTTCATTTGCATCCTAGGTGTTCCCAGTGGCCTCGTGTTCTTATCTCTGCTTGGTTTTCTTCAGTAACAGGATTGAGGAGTTTAGTTTCCACAAATATCCAACTCGAGGGAATCAGAATAAAGTAATGGATCAGGTTCAAGCCTAATTGTAGGAAGTCAGAGCTCGCATGTCCTAGTTCATGGAGCTGATGCAGAACGTTGCTAGTGGGTAAGAACAATTAAGAACTATGGTCCAGCCGTTGATAGCACGGGTCAACGAAGAGTGTTTTTTGCATGTAGGATCTGGTGTTAGTCCTCCACTGATTGTTGGTTCTGCTCCACAGGGTATTCCTACTTTTGTCATACCTCCAGGAAGAGGTGCTGCGAACGAAAATGGTAATGTTGCTGGTGGAAGTGTGTGCGCTGTGCACGGGGCTGCTGGTCCTCATTGGGAAGATCACTAGGATGACGTATTTTCCGTGAAAGATATGGAGGATGGTTTGCCAACTGAAGTTGATAGGAGGTTTAATTTGATCGAGGAGAAAATGAAGTCTTATGAGAATCAAAACTCTCTGGGTCTCGATATGTCAGATCTTGGTCTAGTTCCTGGGGTCAGGATTCCCCTCGAGTTTAAGGTACCAGATTTTGACAAGTACAAAGGGACAACCTGTTCTAGAGTACACATCTGAGCGTATTTCAGAAAAATGTCTGCATACTCCGATGATGAAAAGTTGTTAATGCATTTTTCTAAGACAGTCTGGCAGGAGCGTCTTTGGAATGGTATATGGGGCTTGAGAGAATCCGTATCCGTAGCTGGAGAGAATTGGATGAGGCCTTTGATCATCTTATCAGTACAATAGTGATATGACACCGAATAGGGTACAATTGCAGAGTTTGTCGAAGAAGAATACTGAGAGCTTCAAGGAGTACGCTCGGAGATGGCGAGATTTAGCAGCGAGAGTGCAACCTCCCATGGTGGAGAGAGAACTGACTGACATGTTCATGGCTACACTTCCTGAAGTGTATTATGAGAAGCTGATAGGTTGTATGTCGGTGGGTTTTGCAGATCTGGTAATGGTGGGAGAAAGAGTCGAAAGCGGTATCAAAATGGGAAATATTTAAGTTGCTCTTGATTCTTCTACAGATGCAAAGAAGCCTTATGTTGGGTTCCCCACGAGGAAAGAAGAAGAAACTAATGTTGTATCTCTTCCAACTGCTGCTCAACAGTCGGTTTGGTACCAACAACCTTATGCTCCTCATCAACAAAACTATCAGCGCCAGAATCAGAATAGGCCTCGCAACAATTTGAAAAGAAGGAATGCTCCTCTTCATCCGGTTCCTATGTCGCACAATCAGCTTCTACCACATTTGATTCAAAACTCATTGGTGGAGCTCAAGACTCTCAAGTTTTTTCCAGAGCCATACCCTTCTGGGTATGATCCCAATGTTCAATGTGGATATCATGGAGGATCCATCGGGCACTCAACTGAAGATTGCAAATCCTTTCAAGCCAAAGTGCAATAGTTGATGGACAAAGAGTACATATCCTTTCCATAAGGAAATTTGGTCATGCACGTCAACCTCTCATCTGTTTGAGTTTGAAGACTTCAAGGGTCACCTCCTCCAGCTAGTGGTTCAAATAGGAAGACATCCTCCGAGCTGGCAAGCTTGGGATCACTTTTATCATGTCATTTCTTTGCATTTGTAGTTTATTTTCTGTTAAAGTGTGAACTCATTTGTAAAACTTGTTTGTTTTCAATTGATAATGATAATGAAATGAATATACATGTTTTGATTAAATCCATTTGTGTTAACTCATTCTTTTTTATTGATTTCAAATGCTTGTTTAAGCAAAATCCGGGGAGGACGGCGAAATTGAAAGACGCAAAAATTTTGATTCTATACTTTTGAAATCAAACCCTGTTGATGATGTACATGCATTAGTTCAAATCCTCAAACATCGGAGATATAAAGAAGATAATCCCCTGTCAACCCCTTTGAGCCTAGAAGTAGGAGCTTCTTTTTGAAGACGAAAAACCCTCAATCTTAACCTGGGGTAGGGTAGGTGTCAATTAATTTGGCCAAGCGTTCAAATTTCAAAAAGAAAAAGGAGTGTCTCATTCGAGGATCAATCACCTTTGCATTCCTCACATGTCAGGAGGACAATAGAGCGTGAAACCACAAGGGTTATCCCTCATTGTAAGAAATGAGGCAGTCACAAACCCTTCCGGAGAAATCAAGACAAGCCAGTGTCACAAGATTTGTAAAAAAAGGTTGAAAGAAAAAAAGAGAAAAAATCCCGCTAAGTCGAATCTTGAAAACAAGCAACTTAGGAAAAAATTAGGGTATCCCGCTGGACTTCAAAATCAAAAATTCAAAAGAATCAGTCCAGACAAAAATTAGAGAAAAACAAATAAAAGAATGAAAAGCGGAAAAGTGAAAAGGATTACAAAATAAAAATCCTTGGACAAGAACAAGTCGTGTGATTACAGACGCCAAAGACAAAAGGGGTGACTGTCACTCCGGAAACTTTGTGGGTTCCATAACCATCACTGCTGCCATTCAATAATCTTTGAAAGGTGAGAGCTTGTGTCGAATTAGCTAAACATAGGATTGGAGAACATCAAGGACAATGGGTGGGTTAAAACAAAACTTTGAGCCTTATATCCTTTCTTTCTCAAACCGTGAACCCGACCACGTTACAACCCTCAAAAGTCCTAATTGAAGCAGGGTTGTTTCGAAAGCATACTTCCGTAAAAATCGCATCAAAACTGACTCCTAAAAGGATTTTCTTACCATTCATGTTGGTATTTATGCGACATTCTGATAAGTGATTTATTCACTATATGTCACAACTTTTTTTCCAGTGAACAGACTTGGATTTCAAAACTGTCATATGCATTGCATTAAATTTATCATTTTTAAAACGATTTCTTTTACTTGCGGGTAAGCACTTGACATCAGGAGAGTTTCTGTAATGAAAGGATCAATCAAGATAAGATGTAAAACGCCTGAGTGCTCCATTGAACACATTTAAGTCTTATCAAAAGATCACACCATGGGGAGTCAACCATTCCAAGATTCAGTTAATCTGGGGAAATCAATTCGAGATTCGATAAATCTCTCGAAGGTCGGTTAGTCAGAGGCACTCCTTCTCAGATCAGCCAATCATGGGCAAAATCACTTCAAGGTTGGGGCAGGCCACCCCAAGAGCAAGAAGTTATCCTTTCCAGGAGAAGGTTAATCTGAAATACCTCTACGAGGTTCAAAGTGCTTGGGTCAGTTCATCTTAAACCATCAAGGTACAGAGAGTCCAGGTCTCCTTTCGAGGAAGATTTTTACAGAGATTCCACAGGCTGGGGAAAGAATGGAGATGAAGGAACATTTCCTCTCCATATTTTCAGAGTTATTCAGAGCTAATCGAGCAAGTTCTGTCGATGTTGAGTTCAAGACGAGTATTGGGGATTCATGTTGTTACCCTATCAAGTACCCTTTTGCCTTCAAATGAGAAGCCTTGCTAGAACTCTCCGTCCGTTCTTAGAAACCTGCATAATCATTGCATAAATCATCCTCAATCATAAATCATTACATTCTATCTTGAGGCTTCACCCTGCAACTTGGATATGACATAAGAATACCTTGTAACCCAATATCACAACCGTTCGAGGTCCAGTTCCCGTCTGAAAAACTATTTCGAGGTCCAATTCCTGTCTGGAAAACCATTTCAGAGTCCAGTTCTCGTCTGGCCAACCATTCATCTGAAGCCCAATACTCGTCTGATAAACCCTCATGAGATACCGGTTCTCGTCTGGTAGATGACATTCAAGTCTAGTTCTCGCCTGATAAACGTCAACTTTCAAAAACCAGTACCCGTCCTGCCACCTTTTCTTTAGACTCCAGTTCTCGTCTAGTGGTCGGTTTTCTTTTCACAACCAATTCCCTTCTGGAAATTCATATCAAGATACCAGTTCTCGTCTGGTAAATAGTTTCTGTGCCAATTCGCGTCTCGTCACCCTTTCTTTCAAAGTCAGTGCATGTCTGACAAACCAATAAAGAGGTTAGTTCTTGTCTGACAGCTTAATCTTCGTCCACCAGTTCTCGGCTGGCAAATCGCTTTTAAACCAGTTCTCAGCTAGTCACATATCCTTGGCCTGTCTTTAACACCGGTTCCTGTCTGGTAAAAAAACGTTTCAAAGTCCAGTTCTCGTCTGGAAAACCATAAAATTAGTTCATGTTCGACACAAAAACAAGAATTAAGTTCTCGACTGACAATTTTGCCACCAGTTCTCGCCCAATAGTATACCCTTTTCAACCAATTCTCGCTCGGTGATTTTTATTCAAAGCCCAACCATTTTCGGTACAATCATAATTCGTGGATCGTGTATCCTCATATCCCCAGCGGAGTTATCCTATCGTTGGGTCGCAGGTCCATGGATTCCACTTTTGGTTGACCCTACTCAGCTCACGACCATCTCTTTGTTGTATGCCCGCCTTTGAGCTATGCTCTTTACAACATCTGGTTCCTGACCAACCACTTTTTGGTCCCTGACCAACCATTTGGTGAACCCAGTTCTCGACTGGTAGTCAGTTCTCGCTTGACCCATTTTTCAGAACCCAGTTCTCGTTTGGTAGTCAGTTCCTGTCTGACCCGTTTTCAGAAACCAGTTCTCGTCTGGTAGTCATTTCTCGTCTGACCCTATTTTTAGACCCAGTTCTCGTCTGGTAGTCAGTTCTTGTCTGACTTGTCTCATTCAAATCCAGTTCTCGTCTAGCAGATTCTTTTTTCAGGACCCAGTTCTTGTCTGGTTGTCAGTTCCCATCTGACCTGTCTAATTCAAATCTAATCCTTGTTTGGTTTGTCTTTGCAAAGTCCAATTCTCGTTTGGAAAACCTTTTCTTCAAAAACCAGTTCTTAGCTGGTTGTCAGTTCTCGTCTGACCTATCTTTATAAAGTCCATTTTTGGACTGATGTCCAATTGGCCTTTTCTTCTTCCCCAACAGGTTGCAAATTTCCGGGTTCTTTTAGTATTCAATCACCTTCTACCTTGAATGTTTGAAAGTAGATGTTTTTCATCCCTTCAGGTCCAAGTCGATTGAATAGGGGCAGTTGTAACACCCCAAAATTTTCCCTTTTGTTTTAACAGTAACTAGCTTTTGTTTTTTTTCATTTGCATTTCTGTATATCATAGCATTTGTTCTTGAGGCATGAGATCAAGGTGTTTCTGTGGCTAAGGATTCCCTTTTAGTGCAAGAGTTTAAACAGTAAGCATTAGAGGCTCAAGCATTTATTTTGCCCATCGATCGAGCGATTGATTTCATTTTATTCAGCCGGTTAAATTGAAGCTTAGGAGATAATACCCAAGTTATCTCAGGCGTTCTCATAGATATGATCTTCAAGATCAAGTTTTAGAGGCTTAACGGAGCTCAAAACAGGTGGCAACGGGCAGTTGTACAGGATTCCCTCCACATGGCGCCAATATGGGCAATTTTGAATGTGGTAACCGGTTACTGCATATAGGGTAACCGGTTACTTCAAGCGAAATTTGCCAACAAATTTGAATTTTCAGCATGTGCAATTTCCAATCATTCTCAACCATTGATTTCACTTGATCATATTTGGAAGGATCTAGAATTATTTAAATTTTCACCATTTCCCTCCAAATTTCAAACACTCAATTCCTAATTCCACTCCTAATTTCCATTCCAAATGCTAATCCACACTCCAAACCACATTTTGATTCCAAACCTAGAGCTTATTTAAGTGAATTTGCTCTAAGCCTCACACAATTACCTTCATTTTCAGATTTCACTCTCACTCTTGAGAATTTGCTCTCATTTTTCTCTCCATTTTTTCACTCCCAAAACCTCCATTAAAGCTTTTTCACTTGAGTTCTTTGATTCTTCATTAGAATCATAGAATTCTAGAGCTAAACCCCCATCATTCATCTCCATTATCTTTAATTCACCATTCAATTTTCGTTTGGTTTCGGATCTGAATTTGGAAGCTAGATTGGAAGTGTTTTTTTGAGTCGATTTTGCTTCATCTTGCTTGTTCTTCATTTCTACCACAAGGAAACTGTGAATAAGTAATGCGCCTAATAGGGGGGGGGGGGGTGGCTTAGGTTCTTTAAAATTTTCTGGTTTTAAGAGGGCTATGTTACTTTCTTTTTAATGAAGAGATGATTTGAGAGCTTGTAAAGGCAGAAAGTAAAAGAGACATAGAGATTTATAGTGGTTCCCCTCACACCCCGAGGGTACTCCACTCCCCTTTCAACACGAAAGAGATTTCACTATAGTTAGGATCAATGTACATTTTGTTCTAACCTATAGGCGATCAAAGGTTCTTAAAACACCTTTAAGATCTAAACACTAAGTGCAATGAGAACAATTCTCTCTAATGCACACACTTGCTTTCAACAATCCTGAATAGCAAGGGGAAATACATACAATTTTGATTTTGTAAAGATTTAAAATAATGTATACATATGTTTATCAATGTTGAGATTGATCTTCTCTTTCAATGAGAAATTCCACAAGTTTCTAAGACTTATTGCTCAAGAATTTTCTTTTCAAAAGATATGAAATTTTATGCAGAAAATTCTTAGTAAAAATTGATTTTTACTTTAGATGTGGAAAGATGAAAGTAGGATACAGATTTTGAAAGAGAATTGAAATAGGTGTTTTTGAAAATGAAAGATTGAAGTATTTATATTACATAAATACCTCTTTGAAAAGTCATGCAAATCTACAGAAAAGATGATGAACAGTTGTCATGTTTCAAAGGAAAAATTCCACTGAAATTCGATTGAAGAGATGCAATTTTTCAAACAGATTTTTCAAAAACGTTCAGTGAGCAATCGATTGCACAAAGAGGCCAATCGATTGCACCTTCACAATTTTACTTGAAAATTCAAATTTTCAAAAGAGCAATCGATTGTACCTTAGGACCAATCGATTGCACTTCAAAACAGAAGTGAAATATTTGAAAAAATTAAGTATGGAATCGATTGCATCAAAGCAGCAATCGATTGCTTACTGAAACAAAAGCAAAAATGAGTTAAGAATTTGATCATGCAATCGATTGTTCCAAGAGTGCAATCGATTGCACTTATAAAAACTTAGAAGAATTCTCATTTTTAAAAGCCTGTGAAGTGTAAAAAGAATGTAAGTAATCTTTTAATGTTTTGAGCAATTTAGGACTTAGATACTTAATGGACTTTCTCATTCTACCTTCTATGGAAAACATCCTTAAAGTTGTGTTTGTCCCGATGCTTGAGGTTGATCATCTTTGCCTTATTTAAGTGGTTTGTCTTCATCAAAACATATGCTGATATCTGAGAATCTTGATTTCACATTCTCCCCCTTTTTGATGATGACAAAGCATTCTTCTGTTGTTGCAATGATCTTTCTGGCAAATTCTTTCTCCCCCTCAATTTGTGAAGTTGACAAGTTCTTCTCCCCCTCAATGTGTGAAGTTGAGAATTTCTGAATTTGTGTTGAAGTTCTCAATTTGTATTTGTACCTGAAGGGTCAAGGAAAGACACAAGAAATAAAAGAGTAACATCCTTCTCCCCCTTTTGACATTATCAAAAAGAAGGGAAAGATGGATTAAGACAATAATATATATCTATGATAGACACGATAATATTTGAAAATAAAATACCAACTTAGATAAAAATTCAAATTACAAACTGAAAGTAGTACAAAGAAACAGAAAGTACAGAATCAAATAGCAGAAATAACATTAAAACATATAAAAAAGTTTCTATGACAGATCCATGTCAGGGTCAAAGGTTGGTTGGTTTGGAAACGTTGTCTGTAGAGGTGATGGACGATTTGGAGGGACAGCCGGGTTTGAAGGGTCATATGGCGGAATGTATAAGTGAGAGTACAAATAGGATAATTGTGAATGGACGGCCTCTTGGAAGTTGTTGATCCAAGTGTTGGTTGACTCTTGAATAGCATTGTATTGGTCATTGATGGAAGTGTTGAGATTTCCAAACTGTTGAGTCATGTAATCCATTAACTGTTGGTTACTCGGGCCATGTTCATTTGAAGGAGGAGGAGGAACATCACCATCTTCTTCATTCTCTTCATCATCATTTTCAGCCATACCTTCACCAAGATACACAATGGTTTTGGTTTCCGGATTGTATTTGACACCCATCCGAGAGTCCACATTTTTGATTGAGAACTTGTTGATATTTGAATCCATGAGATACTTATCAAATCCTTCAAATTCTACTTCAAAATGTTCCAGAATTTTTGTTATGAACCAAGCATATGGTAGAAACTTGGATTTTTCATTGATTCCACGCATGTGAGTCAAAATTAAGTTTGACCAACTTATAGGAATTCCATTCTTAACAGTATAGAGAATCTGCATTTCTAGATCAGTCACGATGCAGTGGTTTCCACCTCTTGGGAACACTATGTAAACCATGAAATAATGAAACAACCGATCATCAATGTTAAAAATACCTGCCGACCATGAGTTTCGAGAGGGTTCCATGCCTCCTAAGGATCTTACACGTTTTGCATGGAATTCTGCTTCATTCATACGACCAAGGCTCCAATAGAATTCTCATTTGTTGTATGCTTTCCAGAGGTCTTCGTTTTCTTCATAACGTCTTCCACCCGAGATTGGAATGTTCAGAATCCTACCAAGTGTTTTTTAGTAGAGTGGGATTCTTTTTCCTTGAACATATGTTACCATCTTTCCTTCTTCCATTTGTAGGTTACTATAGAACAATCTTACCAAATCCAGATAATACGGTCCGGATGAGGAAATCACAGGTTCCAACCTGCATGCAATCAAAGTTTCTTGGAAAGAAAAGCATTCTTTAGGGAATGATGAGAGAATACCATATTTTGGTGTTTGCACAACCTTCTTCTGAAAATATTTGGTGAACATTTCCTTTTTTCATCATCCAAGTGTTGAAGAACCAGTGGAGTTTTTGAAGATGAGGAGGCCGGACCTTTGCCTTTGTCTTGTGCTGAAATCTTCCTTTTTGAGCGTGAAGCCATGGGAGAATGATGGAGTTTTAGAGTTTGTGAGGAAAGGAAGAGTTTTTGTGGAGAGGTTATATTTTGAAGGAGATGGTTAAGATAGGTTATGAGAAGTTGGTTTTATAATGGTTAAGAGAGGAGTTATTGTGGGATATGGGAGGTTGAAGGTAGATGATTAAGACTTTGGGAATATGAGAATTAATGGTCAATGTCTTGAGACTAGAATTAAGTAGTAATGGCTAGTCATAGGTAGGTCAAAAAGGTAATGATAGGGTAGTTGGAAAGTTTAAGACACCATGGATCTATTAAATAGAAAGAGAAAAAACAGTTTGACAGTAGGTGCAATCGATTGGCACAGTGGTGCAATCGATTGCTCTACCAAACAGAAACGAATTTTGGCAAAAGCTACAGAGTGCAATCGATTGACACACGGGTGCAATCGATTGCTTTCTTTAGAAAATAATAAAATTTGCAGAACTTACAGTAAGCAATCGATTGCTGCAGGGGTGCAATCGATTGCTTGCAGTGAAATTTTGAGAAAACAGCGCAGATGAAGTTCTTTCATGATTCCATGTCAACTTCATCCGGTATTCCAAGTTCCCTTCGTATTTTGAAGAAAGATTCCTTTGCCAAAGGCTTCGTGAATATATCGGCAAGTTGATTATGAGTATCCACAAATGTTATCTTGACATCTCCTTGAAGAACATAATCTCGAAGAAAATGATGTCGTATGTCGATGTGCTTGGTCCTTGAATGCATGACTGGATTCTTTGTTATATTTATTGCACTTGTGTTGTCACAGCGAAGAGGAATGCTACCCAGATCAAATCCGTAGTCACGAAGTTGTTGCTTGAGCCAAAGTATTTACGCACAACAACTTCCCGCTGCTATGTACTCCCCTTCAGCCGTACTGAGTGCTACACATGCTTGCTTCTTGCATGCCCATGAGACTAACGCATTTCCTAAGATGTGACATGTTCCACTTGTGCTTTTTCTATCAGTTTTATAGCCTGCATAATCCGCGTCAGAATATCCAATTAAATTACATATACTACCTTTAGGATACCATAAGCCGACATTTGTTGTTCCTTTGAGATACTTCATGATCTGCTTGACTGCCATCAGGTGAGACTCCTTTGGATTTGCTTGAAAGCGAGCGCAAAGACAGACGTTAAACATAATGTCAGGGCGGCTTGCTGTCAGGTATAGTAGGGAACTAATCATACCTCTATATTTTATGATATCAACCGATATACCGGATTCATCTTGATCTACATATGTACCAGATCCCATAGGTGTAGATAAAGTCTTGCAATTATCCATATCAAACTTCTTCAATAATTCTTTGCAATACTTCGATTGATTGATAAAGATCCCATTCTCAAGTTGCTTAATCTGAAGTCCAAGAAAGTAGTTCATTTTTCCCATCATAGACATTTCGAATTCTCCTTTGCATCATGGATGAGAATTCTTCGCATAGCTTGGTGTTGGTTGAACCGAAGATTATGTCGTCAACGTATACTTGTACCAAGAGACTATCGTCTTTTATTTTCTTGATGAACAATGTTTTGTCTACCTTTCCCTTTACAAAGCCTTTGTCACATAAGAAATTGCTGAGTCGATGGTACCATGCTCTTGGTGCTTGTTTCAATCCATATAGGGCTTTCTTTAGTTTGAAGACATGAGATGGATATTTGTAATCTTCAAAACCAGGGGGTTGCTTGACATACACTTCTTCATTTATGAATCCATTCAAGAATGCGCTTTTGACGTCCATTTGGAAAAGCTGAAAATTCACGGAACATGCATAAGATAATAATAATCTAATTGCTTTTAGTCTTGCAACTGGAGCGAATGTTTCGTCAAAATCAATTCCTTCTTCTTAATTGTATCCTTGGGCGACCAATCTTGCTTTGTTCCGAACTATAATACCATTTTCATTGAGTTTGTTCTTGAAGACCCATCTTGTTCCAATGATATGCTTGTTATTCGGCCCAGGGACAAGATTCCAAACTTGATTTCTTGCAAACTGGTTCAGTTTTTCTTGCATAGCTATAATCCATTGATCATCGCCTAAGGCTTCGTCGATTTTGGCCGGTTCAATTTGCGAAACAAATGTCATGTTAAGACAAGCATCCTTGAGATTTAATCTTGTTGAAACACCTTGACTGATATCACCAATGACTTTATCGATTGGGTGATCTCTATGAGTTCTCCATTCTTTCGGTAGATCATTGTGTACTTCGTTTTGTTGTGAATCCTCTTGCTGCTGATTTGGTTGATCACTTGTAATATCTTTGAGAGTGTTTTCTTGAGAGGTTTCTACTTCATCATCATCATCATTAACAATAATATCATCCTCCTTGGAGGGGTTAGATTCATCAAAAGAAACATGCATAGATTCTTCAATAGTTAAAGTTCTTTTGTTAAAAATTCTGAAAGCCTTACTGGAGAGAGAATAACCGAGAAAAATACCTTCATCGGATTTCTCATCGAACTTACCGAGATTGTCTTTGTCATTGTTTAAGACAAAGCATTTACACCCAAATATGTGGAAGAAGGATATGTTTGGTTTTCTTCCTTTGAACAGTTCATAAGGGATTTTCTTGAGAATTGGTCTGATGTTCACACGATTACTTACAAAACATGCCGTGCTTACTGCATCTGCCCAAAAATATTTAGGAAGGTTTGAATCACTAAGCATTGTTCTTGCAAGTTCTACCAACGACCGATTCTTTCTTTCTACGACACCATTTTGCTGTGGAGTTCTTGGTGCAGAGAAATTGCGAGAGATTCCATTTTCCTCGCAGAATTCTTCAAATAAAGCGTTCTGGAATTCTCCACCATGGTTACTTCTAATGGAGACAATTGAAATTGACTTCTCATTCTGAATCTGTTTTGCATACTTCTTGAATGCCTTGAAAGCTTCTCTTTTCTGCACTAAGAAGAAAGTCCACGTATATCTAGAGAAATCATCAACAATTACTAATGCATAAACATTACCTCCAAAAATTTTTGTTCTCGAAGGTCCGAAGAGATCCATGTGTAATAATTGTAGTGGCCTAGTTGTGGACACCACATTTTTGGATGTGAAAGTTGATTTGGTCTGTTTCCCCTTTTGGCATGCGCCACACAATCTATCTTTGATGAATTTGATCTTTGATGAATTTGTTCAAATGCTCCATATGAATGTGAGCAAATCTTTTGTGCCATAACCAAGAGTCGTTGTTGTTCGCCATAAGACACTTAACTTTCAAAGATATGTTATTAAGGGAAATCATGAAAATATTATTAATCCTATTACCTTTTAACATTACCTCAGAAGTGACTTCGTTTTCTATCAAACATTCATCTTTAGTGAAGTTGATTTTGAAACCTTTGTCACAAAGCTGACTAATGCTAAGTAGGTCATGCTTTAGGCCTTCTACAAAGAGGACATCTTCTATGGTTGTAAAAGGTGGTGCACCAATGCTGCCTACACCAAGGATCTTTCCTTTGTTGTTATCACCATAGGTTACAAATCCTTTGGCCTTAAGCGTTAGATGTGAAAATTTGGTAAGGTCACCCGTCATATGCCTTGAACACCCACTATCAAGATACCATTGATATGAGGAGGTCTTCAAGCATACCTACAAAACAAGATTAAGTTTCATTAGGTACCCAAACTGCCTTGGGTCCTTCATAGTTAGTGCATTTCTTGACCCACACATAATGCCCCTTTGCAACACTAAAGTTTCTCACATAACAGGCATTAGGTGTATGGTCTTTGATATCACAATAAAAACAAGTGGGCTCAAAATTACTCTTATATCTAGAAGGATAAGGTTTTTTCTTATTAACAACCTTCTTCTTGAGGTATTGGTGAACCACTTTAGGCTTGACCACTTTCTCTTTTGGAGGTTGTTCCCTAGCTTTAACAAAGATGGTTTTGTTGGAACGTTAGAAAATTTTGAGTAACCAAGTCCACTTTTATCATTTGAAAATCTTTGTTGGTTAAGAACAACCTCTAATCCAATTTTCCCTTTTTCATATCTTTTAAGAACTCTTTTTAACTGGACAATTTGAAAAGAAAGTGACTCACACTTTGTGCATGCAAAATTCTGTTTTTGATCACTAAGAAATTTATGTTTTTCATTTTTGAAATTCTTTTCCATTGTTTCAATTTTTTCTTCTAGAGTTGAAATTTGATTTTTCTGTGAAGAAATAGTTTTGTACAAAATTTTACATTCACTCAGGAGTTCATCAATGGCCCCTTGAGCATCATCATCATAAATTAGAAAATTATTACTAACCTTGTCATCTTCATCATCAGAATGGTGTGAGGCCATTAGTGCCAGATTTGCGCTTTGATCACTATCTGATTCTGATGAGGAGCTTATCTCGTTGTCCTCCCATGCCACATATGCTTTATTTTTCTTGAATCCCTTCTTGCTCTTAGAAACATCGTTCTTGGAGAGTTTAGGAAAGTTTGGTTTGATGTGTCCTAATTTTCCACATTCATAGCATTTGATATTTTGTGTGGATGTTGACGCCTCTTTCTCTTGGCTTTTTGAAAACTTCTTCCTTTTCATGTAGTCAGAATTTCCAATATTATTTTTAGAGCCAAAGTATTTTCCTAACCTTTCTACAAGAAGCATGAAGTTTTCATCTTCAACCGAATCATCTACTTTCTCTACTTCTTTGGAATTAGCTTTTAACGCGATGTTTTTAGATTTCTTCTCTTGATTCTCATGTTTCTCCAATCGCCCGAGTTCTGTTTCATATTCTTGAAGTTTGCCGAACAATGTGGCGGATGTCATCGTGGCTAGGCTCTTCTTTTCAGAAATTGATGTCACCTTGGGTTGCCATTCTCTGGACAAGGATCTAAGCACTTTAAGATTTAATTCATTGTTAGTTAGTGTCTTACCGAGTGCTATAAGATGATTTGTCAAGTGTACGAATCTCTTCTGTAAGTCAAGAATTGATTCTCCTGACTACATTCTGAACATCTCGTATTCCTAACTCAACGTGTTCAACCTTGATCTTTTAACTTTGATGGTTCCTTCATGTGTTTCCACTAAAGTATCCCAGATTTCCTTTGTTGTTGTACATGTTGAGATGCGAAAGAATTGGTCCATGCTTAATGCACTTTGTAGAAGATTGATTGCCTTTTTGTCATAGAGAACCTTTTTCTTATCATCGTCATCCCATGAGGCTTTTGGCTTTGCTGATCCTACACCGTTAACTATCGTTGTAGGAGTGAAATGACCATTTTGAACAACATCCCAGATTTCTTCTCCTTATGCTTCTAAGTGAGCCTTCATACAGATTTTCCAGAAATTAAAGTATTCACCACAAAACAGTGGAGGCTTGTTGCTGCTGCCACCGTCTTTGAATACACCTTTGTTATTTGCGGAAGCCATACTGGATCAAATAGGAATAGGTTACCCAAACCTGATCTGATGCCAATTATGAGTAAGTAATGCGCCTAAGAGGGGGGGGGGGTGAATTAGGTTCTTTGAAATTTTCTGGTTTTAAGAGGGTTATGTTACTTTCTTTTTAATGAAGAGATGATTTGAAAGCTTGTAAAGGCAGAAAGTAAAAGAGACACAAAGATTTATAGTGGTTCCCCTCACACCCCGAGGGTAATCCACTCCCCTTTCAACACGAAAGAGATTTCACTATAGTTAGGATCAATGTACAATTTGTTCTAACCTATAGGCGATCAAAGGTTCTCAAAACACCTTTAAGATCTAAACACTAAGTACAATGAGAACAATCCTCTCTAATGCACACACTTGCTTTCAACAATCCTGAATAGCAAGGGGAAATACATACAATTCTGATTTTGTAAAGATTTGAAATAATGTATATAGATGTTTATCAATGCTGAGATTGATCTTCTCTTTTAATGGGAAATTCCACAAGTTTCTAAGACTTATTGCTCAAGAATTTTCTTTTCAAAAGATATGAAATTTTATGCAGAAAATTCTTAGTAAAAATTGATTTTTACTTTAGATGTGGAAAGATGAAAGTAGGATACAGATTTTGAAAGAGAATTGAAAGAGGTGTTTTTGAAAATGAAAGATTGAAGTATTTATATTACACAAATACCTCTTTGAAAAGTCATGCAAATCTTCAGAAAAGATGATGAACAGTTGTCATGTTTCAAAGGAAAAATTCCACAGAAATTCGATTGAAGAGATGCAATTTTTCAAACAGATTTTTCAAAAACGTTCAGTGAGCAATCGATTGCATAAAGAGGCCAATCGATTGCACCTTCACAATTTTTCTTAAAAATTCAAATTTTCAAAAGAGCAATCGATTGTACCTTAGGACCAATCAATTGCACTTCAAAACAGAAGTGAAAGATTTGAAAAAATTAAGTATGGAATTGATTGCATCAAAGCAGCAATCGATTGCTTACTGAAACAGAAGCAAAAATGAGTTAAGAATTTGATCATGCAATTGATTGCACTTATAAAAACTTAGAAAAATTCTCATTTTTAAAAGCTTGTGAAGTGTAAAAAGAATGTAAGTAATCTTTTAATGTTTTGAGCAATTTAGGACTTAGATACTTAATGGACGTTCTCATTCTACCTTCTGTGGAAAACATCCTTGAAGTTGTATTTGTCCTGATGCTTGAGGTTGATCATCTTTGTCTTCTTTAAGTGGTTTGTCTTCATCAAAACATATGCTGATATCTGAGAATCTTGCTTTCACAAAAACTCTTGGATCTTGAAGAATCTCTGGGTTTCTTGCTTGGATATGCTAATTTCAAGTAAATCAACACTCACCAAAGCAAATCTCCGCTTTGAAGGTTGGTGAATTCTAGATCTAATCCAATTTTGAGCTTATTTGAATAATCACAATGTAGATCTATGGCTTTTGATGCTTTTTGATCCATTTTGTTGATTGGATCTTTGTGATTTGTGGTTTTAGTGTTTGATTGTGTTTACATGATGTTTTATCATTGTTTCTTGATGATAATTTTGTGCTCAATTAATATCATGTTCATATGAGTGATTGATTAAGTTGTTTGATGTTGAAAACTGATTTAAAAAACTGATTTTCTGGTTTCTGCTTAGTGGTAACCGGTTGCCTTATATAGGGTAACCAGTTACCTTATCATATTTCACGTTTCTGGGCTATTTTTTTATCAAGTAACCGGTTACCTTATATAGGGTAACCTATTACCTTATCCCATCAGGTAACCTGTTACCTTATATAGGGTAACCCGTTACTCTGGGCAGATTGCCTATTTTTTGCATTTTTGCATTTTTTTGCTCGTTTGAGCTCCTTTTCACATGTAAACCTCATGGATTGATGTGATGCATTTATATGGATTATTTTTGACATATTTCATCATTCTTGAATGTTTGATCTCGATTCTTCGACGCGTAACTTTTGGTTTCCGTTTGAGCGTTTAACATGTTAATGTTGTTTGCTTGATGAATGATTCTTGTATGATGCATTGTTGATTGATTATGTTGATTGGTTAAGCATGTTAATACTTGGGCGATGTCTATCCATGATTGTTGTTTGCATTTTATTAATTGCATTCAAACATGCTTGCTGCCCTACTTTCCACAGTTGTCTATGCTTTGAACTTGCATGTTGTCTTTGCTTTACTTGCTTGCTGCCTGGCTTTTACACCTGCTTTTATGCTGAAACATGTGTTGTTATATGGTGTCTTGCTTGCGTGCTGGATTTTATTGTTGTCTTATGCAGGAGACGCTGTTGTAGCTACTGTTTTTGCCTTGTTTTCTTGCTTTTTGCCTTGTCTTTGCATGCTCCCTTAGGATTCTTATTCCAATTTAGTTTCTGATTAAATTTGGAGTAGGATAGACATTAGGAGTTTAACCCATGCATGATAACAAGTAGGCTAGTCCCTTTTAACCTCAACCTTTGGTCCATCTCTTGCATGCTAACATTAAGATAGAATCTCCTTTCTCATCTCGACTTTAGGACCAATTTGCATGACAATGTTAGGGCCGAGTTTCCCCTTAGACCTTCCGTGCGTCTCTCTTCTCATCTCAAAGCACATTCTAACTCATCAAATAAATACGAAGATCATTGTGCGCCGCGAGCCTTAAGTACGTGGAAAATGATGGGTGAGGGGGTTTCTCCTCACTTGTCTAGAGTGTTTAGTGTATGCCCTTTGGGCGATATGCGACGCATTCGCTCCTATGTCATATTCCTTAATGCAACGTGAATCACAAAGCAAACTCAATTCACTTTACTAAAACTCACAAACAAAACTCACACCTTTTATGCTTCGGGATTGCGTTTCAAATTCATTTTTTGAAAATAGTACGTTTCTTTTCCGTTCTATCGCAAACAGGCATTGTCCCTAACTTCTGGAATGGGAACTTAACGCCACTCATAAAAAAACACTTAACCAACCTTTGGTTTCATTTACCCGAACAACGTTTGCTCTGATATCTCATACCAGATGAGGATACGTAGGCACAAGACGGTGATGTCTTGGCGAGAATCCTTCCCCCCTTTTACCCGTAGTTTCTCGAACTACATTGACTTTGACTTTCCTATTGCACGAGGGAATACATAGGCATAGGGCGGCGATGTCCTATCGAGTCTCTTTCTTTTTCTTTTGTTCTCGTTTCCTTTAGCAGTAACTTATAGATAAACACACCCTTTGATTAGAAACAAGCATGGATCCCGTTGAGTACAATGGACGTGAGGAATGCTAATACCTTCCCCTTGCGTAACCGACTCCTGAACCCAAGATTTGGTTGCGATGACCTTGTCTTTTCCTGTTCTTCAGGTTTTCTTCGATCGTTTCCTTTCCCCCCTTTGGGATAAATAACATTCGGTGGCGACTCCTCTGTTTTTCCGCCGGGTGTTTTTCGCAGTTGCGACAGCTGGCGGCTCTGTTGGGGACTCCGATTTCCCTATGCGAGTCAATCCTAGCGCTTGTCTATTTTGTGTCTTTGGGTGTTTACTTTTGTGCATTTATTTGCTTTATGTACATTATCTGTTGTATATTATTACATTTGCATTTTATTATCATATTATGCTGCTGCTACTATGATGTGGGGTGGGTTGTTCCATTGAGAGATAAGCCCAATACCCAGGCTTGAGTATACACACAGGATTAATATGGAGAGTAGTGTGGGCTTGCATGTTTGGCATGCAAGAGCCCTCATGAAATTCACGTCCAGACGAGGCTTTTTTTGGAGACATCTTATCCTGCACATTTAGGGCAGTTGAGGGGGTGTTGAATTAGAAAACTAACGACTCTGGAGACCGTTCATTGGGAAGTCAGTTGAGACCTCCTCGATTGACCTTGATGCCAAACCAAAAATGGTGAACGTATCATTATTTCTCGACCTGAGAGTTTGTGATACTGATGACTTGAATATGATGTCGTACCGTCCAAGACTAGAACCTACATGTGAGAGGGAAGGGTTTTGCAGGAAACTTTAACCTTCAACCAACCCGATTTTCTAGTTTTCTCGTCCGAGCGGACTTTTGATCCTGAATACTCCAATTTTCTATCATCTCAGAGTTTTGGTTTTCTGGATTTTCTTATAAGATCAGAGCTATGGTTGTATTTAGTCAACAACACAACAACAAGTTTGAGCATTGGATACCTTGATCCCATGTTTGCATCTGCATAATCATCATGCATTTAACATTGCATGTCTGTGTTTTTTACAGGTTCCCGTCTCTCCTTTGATTCCGATACTGATCTTCTATAGAGAGGGAAATAGACAGAAAGAGGATTGTTGCATACAAGTTTTCGACACCTGAGTTTGGATCTTTATTTGGTCTGATTTCCATGGCTGAGCCGGGCATCCTTGAAACCTTCAGGAAAGATTTTACCTGATATATGAAAAGATTATTATGGTGTTCTTATCCTTATTTGCTATTCTTGTTTATTGAAACTAGAATCAAGGGGGAGATCTCCCTGTAAATACATAGACATGTTTGCATTTTGCATCCTGCATTTTCATTTGCATCGCAGGTGTTCCCAGTGGCCTCATGTTCTTATCTCTGCTTGGTTTTCTTTAGTAACAGGATTGAGGAGTTCAGTTTTCACAGATATCCAACTCGAGGGACTCAGCAAAAAGTAATGGATCAGGTTTAAGCTGAAATGTAGGAAGTCAGAGCTTGCATGTCCCAGTTCATGGAGCTGATGCAGAACGTTGCTAGTGGGCAAGAACAATTAAGAACTATGGTCTAGCCGTTGATAGCACGGGTCAACAAAGAGGTTGTTTTGCATGGAGGATCTGGTGTTAGTCCTCCACCGATTGGTGGTTCCGCTCCATAGGGTATTCCTACTGTTGTCATACCTCCGGGCAGAGGTGCTGCGAACGAAAATGGTAATGTTGCTGGTGGAAATGTGTGCGCTGTGCATGGGGCATCGCGTTTCAAATTCATTTTCACTAAAACTCACAAACAAAACTCAAAACTTTTATCCTTAGGGATTCGCGTTTTAAATTCATTTTCAGAAAAGAGTTCATTACTTTTTTGTTCTATCGCAAACATGCATCATCCCTAACTGCTGGAATGGGAACTTAACGTCACTCATAAAAAACACTTAACCAACCTTTGGTTTCGTTTATCCGAACTATGTTTGCTCTGATTTCTCATACCAAATGAGGATATGTAGGCACAAGACGACGATGTCTTGGCGAGAATCCTTCTCCCCATTTACCCGTTGTTTCCCGAACTACGTTGACTCTGACTTTCCCATTGCACGAGGGAATGCGTAGGCATGGGGCGACGATGTCCTATCGAGTCTCTTTATTTTTCTTTTGTTCTTATTTCCTTGTAGCAGTAGCTTATAGATAAACACACCCTTTTATTAGACAACAAGCATGGATCCCGTTGAGTACAACGGACGTGAGGGGTGCTAATACCTTCCCCTTGCGTAACCGACTCCTGAACCCAAGATTTGGTTGCGATGACCTTGTCTTTTCCCGTTCTTCCGGTTTTCTTTGATCGTTTCCTTTTCCTCGATATGGGATAAATAACGTATGATGGCGACTCTTCTATTTTTCTGCCGGGTGTTTTTCGCAGTTGCGACACATGTCCCCAGTGAATTCGCCCTTTCTGTTGCGGTGAGAATCGTGATGTCAAGCTATTGATTAACATGAATATTAATTCATTAAATTCACAACCAGGCTTTTATTTATCCTTAGGAAAGGTTAAATAAAGAAAGACCTTTTGCGTGATGTAACATCAACGCTAAGAGATTCGGGGATCGGGGGTTGGTTATGCTTAGGGTAGGTATTTCACATCCTAAACATCTGTAGTACTCTACCAGAACCTTTTGTGTGTGCGTGTGTGTATGATAAACTTGATATGGTTATGATGTAGCTTGGGATTAGGGTACAAGTTTAGGTTAAGACCTAAGGATAGTTCAATGTTTGATCGCAAAGATATCACATCTTCTGCCTATGTATCTTAACTAGGATAGAATCAGAGTAATCGTAGTTCACCTCACTGAGGATGGATGAAGAACACTTGATCATGATCAAGGTTCAAGGGGGAACAAACATAACAATGCTTGTATAGAGTTTAACAAAACTCTCTATTCTAAGTTTTACGCTGAAGATTGACTTTGACAAAAGTCAAGGGGGGGGGGGGGAGAGTAAGTAATAATCACCATGATTCTTACATAGAGTTGACAAACTCTATCCTAAGATTCTGGTTGAAGAACACTCCTAATAAAGATGGGTCTTTAGACTAAAAGAAAAGTCTAATGGCTTGTAGGTTCTAACTTAGCTAAGTTAAGGTTCAAAGTGACTTAACAAAGTTAGAGGGAGGGTAATGAGCTATCTATAACCCAAGGGTCAATAGAAAGACTTTCCTTTGGACACAAGGACACAAACAACTTGATGTGAACTAGAAAGTTCCATCACTGGAGAATAACTTGAAAAAGTTGAAGAAATAAAGCAAGAGCATGTAATAACATGTAACAATAATCAAGATCAACATTTAACATCTTAACAAAGATCAAAAAGCAAGGAGGTAACAACCATCAATGCAAGTAAAGAACATGGGTAACAATAACCAGTTCATCTATGACATTCAAACAAGATTAATGAAAACAAGTGACAGCTTGAAGCAAGTATGTTATAAGGATCAAATGATATCAAATGTAACAACATAAGACCATCTAAACATGTATTGATGACAATCAAACAAGCAAGAATACAAGAAATATTACAACAGTTCAAGTATAAATTCCTGATTCCATGGGAAGAAGTAAACAAGTTTCATGGTAACAACCAAGTCAAAAATCAAACCCTAGAATGTTATGGTTCTAGCAAGACACATAAACAAGTAAAATTAATCATGATAAACATATTCAAGAGGTTACAACATCACGAATCATGTCAAAGTTCACAGATGAAATTCAAAGTATACCATGCATATTCAAGCATTCACAAAGGCAAGAAACAAACCCTAAAAATGTTATGGTTATAACAAGACACATAAACAATTAAAATGAGCTGTAATAGGCATATTCAAGAGGTTAAAACATCAAGAATCATGGCAAAGTTCACAGATGAAGTTCAACCGGCCATTTTCACATGTATATTCACAAAAGCAAGTATGAACATGTTAAGGCAATGGATCAAACATATTTGAGCATTTAAACATGTTAAAAACATATATGAATCATACAAGATCAATCTCATAAGAAAAATCAAGTTACTAGTTGAAAAATTTCAAGAGCATCAAGGTAAAAACTCTAAAAACACATGTTTTTCATGTGGATAAAAGTATTTCTAGGATAACAATCCTTGAATTATTTTTTCACTCAATGAAAATAGACATTTTAAGGAGTAGTTTGAAAAAATAATGGCATCAATAGCACACAAAAAGGAGCAAGTTATGATCATTAAAAGTTGGTGCACCAATGGGGGAAAAACTAGGGCAAGGTAATGTCACAACCTAAGGGCCATTTGCATGAAGGATTGGAACTTAGTCAAATCTTAACCAAATGAAGTGAAATAAAAGTGAAAATTATGTATTTTTGAATAAGGAATTCAATGGTACCATTTTTTCCATACCATACACCCACAAGAAAACCCGATAGCATATGTGTTTGGGCATGTTTGGTGACAACCAAAAGCATGAACATGTGAACAACATCTTGTAGTGATGTGCTTGGTGAAACAAGTGTACAAACATCACACATACATCGTTTATAGAGGTTGGAACAAAATAAATCAAGTAATGCATACATGGTTTGACAGATTGGAATCAAAATGCAAAAAGTGAGGTTGGCCTAGTTTGTGACAAGAATTTGACAGTTCAAAAACTACATGTTTTGTTGCAAGAAATGGTTCATACATGACATATAACATACATAAGACATGTTCAAACAATGTACAACACCAAATCATAGCTAAAAGTCATGGTAGCATGTGAAATGCAAGTGAAAAGTTCACATTTTGAGTTTTAGGCTTACCTCTTGAAGCAAGCTTGAGCAACAAGAAAACCAGAGACTTTGAGTGCTCCTCCAAGGTCTACAAATGCTCTAAGGATGATGAATGAGTGCTCCAAATGAACTCCAAGCAAGTTGGTGGGTAGAATGCCTTGTAAATGAAGAAAAACCTAAAAAATCCAAAGATTTTCAAAGCCAACTCCTTCAATCCTTGTTACAGAAGTGTGGAACCACCATGGACAACTTCTATATGTCAAGGAAATGCGAGGGATCAGTAGCTGCCCTTCAAAATGCAGAAAAATCAAATAATGAGCTTTTGAGGGTTGACTTTTTTATTGGATGAGCTTCTGGCCAAAGTGAGGGTTTGCACAGATCTAACACATCATTTGTAAAGTGTTTGAGGCTTGGTTTGAGTTTGAAAGTGTTTGGAAAACGTTTTAGGGGTGAAAGTGCAAAAACAAATTTTATGCACTTTGGAATTTTGATGAGTTTTTGCAAGAACTTTGCAACTGTGGAAAGGAGAGAGTTTCAGCTAGTTTCAAGCATGTAATTGGTGTCTTTGTGATGCAATAGGTAATTTCTATTTATAGGCAAAGGCTTTGAGCAAGAGGTATGGGAATAATGGTGTAAAATGTCAAGTTTAGCCTTTGTACCTTTGAAAATCTTGGAGTTTTCCAATGCAATCTTCATTTCTGACCTTGAGCCACCCTAACAAAAGCTTCTCCATGCCCTATAGGTCATTTCCATCATGCTTGGGGGAATATGAGGTGACTGGTTGCAGCCAAGTTGGTGATTTGATGATGGTAGCCACCATTTTTCTCTTTCCATACTATTCACTTTTGTAACTTGCATTAAACAATGATTTTTTCATTTCTCAAGCCAATTTCGTGGGAGTTAATACTAAAAATGTTAACAAACAATGTAAACATAAGAAATGAGGCTTAATCCTTGATAGAGTTGATTTGGGGAGCTTTGGAGTTGAAACAACCATTTGGGTGTGTGGTTAAGAAGTTATGGCATGGCCCTTCTCAAAATCCTAATTTTCTGACTTTTCGATTACTTCTCAATTCTTGATAAACTGGTCACCAAACTTCATTATTAGATGTTAAATGATGTTGGGAACATAGTTGGCTTCAATTTTGGGTCAAAACCATGTTGGTCAAAGGGTTGACTTTTCAGTCAGACGAACCGAACGATCGAAAAACCCCTGAATTGACTGTTTGTGTAGACTTCATTAGGTCATATGAGCCTCATGGACCATGATTCAAGCTTTGGAGCCCCTTTTAAATCAAAATTCAAACTACAATTGACTTTTCCAATAAGAAACCCTAATTGGGGTTCTTGCACTACACTGCTCTTCTTTCTTGGGTGACAACCTCAAGTTGGATTCATTCTTGATCTAATGTGATATCCTTGGTGACACGAAGGCTTGATGTATGGGGGATTAATCCAACACTTTGACTGATCAATCCCTTAAAGCCCTGATTTTTGACTCTGTGAAACCCTAATTCACCTGTATCTTGACAAAGATCAAACTTGAAATAGGTTAAGGTTAGATAAACAATGTTGATGCACCTAGAATGATGATGGAATCTAGGGGTAAAAATTTGGGTTATAATAGCTTGCTAAAGGAAAATGTGCTAAGGTAACGACCTAGGGGTATATACACTAAGTATGCTCACCAAAATGTCGCATCTCGTGCCTACGTATCCTTACAAGGATGGAATCAGAGCAACCGTAGTTCTCCTAACTAGGGCTGAAGAGCTTTTGACTATGGTCAAGGCTCCAAAGGGGAGTACATATCTATAACCATGATACTTACATAGAGTTAACTAACTCTCTAAATCTAACTTGAAAACTAACCTAACTAGGTTTGAATTTAACCAAAGTCAAAGGGGAAGGTGAGCACTCATAACCATGATACTCACATAGAGTTTACCAACTCTAAACCTAATTCTAAGTTACAAAAGGAAGTGGCTCTTACAAGGCCAAGATGATGACTCTAACAAGGTCATAAGATGTGATAGGAAGACTAGACTATCCTAAAAGGAAAGTGACATAAAGTCCACAAATGTTTCTTTCCTTTGGAAGTTGGAGAAAGATGCCCACTTAAGCAAATAGAGACATAATGTACAACAAAAATGAAACCCTAATCCAGGAACAAAAAGAATCAATGAAAAAGACTCAACATGATGACAATCAAGGGAGGACAGCAAGTTTATCCTAAAATGTCCAATGACATCCAAGACTGTGAACAAAACTCATCACAAAACAAAAAACTATAAACCTGCACACTATGACATGTTAGAAAAAAAATAAAGGATCAAGCTCACAATGTCAAACAAGTTTCTACAAGGCCATGATATCTATACAACTCATATTTGCAAATGAATTCAAGAAAAGTATCAAGAGAATCAAAAGATATAACTTAAAACCTAAAATAGAACACAAACTTTGAACATACACAAATGTAATAAAAATAAATATTTTTGGGGTTTTGTTTTAGAAAATAGGACGTAGACATAAATATGAGATTATAGCAAAACGAATTGGCTAAAAATCCCTAGGGATCAAACAAATATGGTGGTTTAAAAGTTGTGAAGAAAAATGAGAAAATAAGTGATAAAAAAGAAAAGGAATGCATCTAGAGGGTTTGAATCCACGATACCTCATTCACCAGCCAAAAACCTTACCAATCCAGCCACTGCGTGCCTCAAGTAATAAAATAAACAAAATCAAATAAATATGTAAAACAGAATAAAAACAAGAAAATAAAAAAGGGAATAAAAAGAGTCTGGGGCGAGGGGGGATTCAAACCCCAGACTCCCAAGGCTAAACACACGCTGCCTCTATCACTAGGGTGGCTATACATCCGTTGTATAAGCCACCCAAAAATAATAATATACTGAAAAGGTAATGAAACAGCCAGCTCAGCAGAAGACCAGTCCATGTCAGCTTCTTCTTCTTTGTTTCCTTTTCTTCCTCGTACGACCACCATGGACAACAACAACAATAGAAATTATCCTTACTCTAACTTACTCATTTCTTCACCAAATCCAAAAATATAAAAACCAAAACCCAAGCACTTTTCATGAGGAACACGAATATGATAATATCATGGTTTAAAAATCAACACACAATACATAGAAACATGGTCAAACCGTATGGCACACAAGAAAACAAAGACATGAAATAAACTATGTTTAGCTTGCACAAGGTATATAATAACTTAAACACAAAGCATTTCATATAAAGAATGTTGTTAGTTCATAAACAAACAGAGGTAACATGAATATGATGATTTTGAGGAAAGAGTTACTCACCTCTTGGAGAGAATCCAAGGTCCTTTCAAATGGTCTTACAGAAGTGGAAAAAGATGTTCCTCAGCCTTCTAAGCCTCCAAGGAGTAGGAATGGGAGACTAGCTTTCTTGGAAAGGACTCCCTCTTTGAAACACGATAGCTTGTACAAATTGAGAATGAAAATGATGAATGAAGATTTACACGTTGCAGCTGGTGTTTGATTATTGGGATGTGTTTGAGTTAGTATTTGGTGAAGGTTTATGAGATTTGTATTGAGTTCGTGTCAACAACAAAGACTATGAGATTTGTATTGAGTTTATGAGATTTGAATGGGTGACTAGCTTTCTTGCTCGAAAGTAGGGTTTCTTGGTGTCTTCCCCCTGAATTTTCTCTCCTCCCTTCTTGTATATCCCTTCTGGTTATCAATAAGTGAATTTTATGTTCAGAGGTTTGAATTATCCTTTGGTCAAAATTTGGAGAAAGTGACACATGATGGTGTAGCTACACGAGCCAGCTATGGTTCAGATGGTTAGGGCAGAGCATTTTTGTTGGCTTATGCTCAGGATAATGCATCTTAGATCAGAGGAAAAAGGCTACGAGTGCTGCATAAGTTGGTGGTTTCACAATTCCATGATTATGCCAACATATACTTTTTGCATATCCTAGGAGTGAAAGCTTAAAATGGCAATGTTTGGGATCATAATATGACAGGTTTGGTGCACAAGAACTGAGGTCTTGGATGCTGAAAAAGATTACAATGTTTGGCACAAAAATTGGTCGTGGCTTGGAAATCTTGGCAAGGTACAAATCAAGTTTGCAAGATCACTTTGGCATGTGATAACTTCAAGGATATTGACTCAAATGAGAAGATCTTGAGCTCTTTGGAAAGAGGGCATGTAATTGAACAACTTTCATGTTTTAAACTTTTTGATTTGAGGCTTGGATCATGATGAAAATTGGACATGAAAACTGGTCCAACAAGTTGATCTAGGCAAGCCTGGGCATGACCTGGTCATGACTTGGGCAAGTTTTGTCAAGGATTGATGCCTATGTTTGTGATGTCATATCTTGAGTTTTAAAAAAACCAATGAATGAGTTATTTACATGCTTGGAAAGCTAAGATGGAGGAGACCAGCTTTGATGTTTTACACTTTTGGATTTAAAGCTTGGAACTATCATAAATAGAGCTTGCAAGTTGAGCAAAAACATGACTCGGAAGTGCCTTAGCAACTAGGGCAAGTTTCCTAACTTGTGCCCAAATTCACCAAACTTTGTAATGCCATAACTTTTCACTCCTTGATCCAATTGATGACTTATTTGTATGCTTACAAAACTTAGATCAAGAGGAAAAACTTTCATGTTGGATGAATTTTGATTTAAGGTCAAGAAATCCATGAGGCCTTGGTTTGAAGTTCTTGCAAAACTGCTGCCCTAGGTTTTGCCCTACTTTGACCTCCACTTGAAAACATCATAACTTGAGTTCTAAAAATGATCTTGATGAGTTATTTGTATCAAAAGAAAGCTAAAGAGATTATATATAACTTTCATGTTGATGATCAATGTAAATTACACTTGGAACCATCTTGAATTTGGCCTTGAAAATCACTTCAAATGTTGAGTTTTTAACTTAGAAAAATTTCATCAAGAAACCCTAATTCCTCAAATTTCATGATTTTATTGTTCCAACTTGACTTTTGATGATCCAACCATATGAGATCATAAATTAAGAATTATAAATCTTATGGTTGACCATAACAACTAAGAGTTGACTTTTGTGATGCCTCAGTTAACTTTTGAATCAGATGAAATTAATGCCTCCCCTATCCACTTAAGAAACTCTTGACTTGGATTTCTTTGGACCAAATGACCTCTTAGAGACCCTTGAAAGGTGTGAGGACCTCCTTGGTTTATTTCCCACTCAAATCAGGATTGATTAAAGCTTACTCCTCTTCTCCATTAAACCTTAATTTCAACAAAATAAACAAAACAAACAAAGTTTGGTGATTTTGGTTAGTGATGCAAGGATGATTGACCTATGATGCCCATGAAAATGTTGGTGACATCTAAGAGGAAAAATTTGGGGTATGACAATGTCCTCGTAGAGAAGTTTGGTGATGTGGTAGCAAACATAACTGCAAGTTGGTATTTAGGTTTCAACAAATTAGAGTTGCCTCCTAAAGGAACTGCCCATAATAGAGCCTTGTATATATCAGTGACTTGTATGGAATCTTTGTTATCCCGTGTTCTTGTGGATACAGATTCTTCTCTCAATGTGATGCCTAAGGGAATATTGAGTCAACTATTGGTAGAAGGGAGCGAGATGAGGCCGAGCACTTTAATTGTTAGAGCTTTTGACGGTTCCAAAAGGCAAGTTATTTGCAAGGTGAATCTACCCATTAAGATCGGACCGCATTTGTTTACCATTATTTTCCAAGTGATGGATATTAATCATGCATATAGCTGCTTATTGGGTCGACCCTGTTTTCATGCCGCAGGGGCAGTTACTTCTACATTGCATCAAAAATTGAAATTCATGTTCGAAGACCAATTAGTCATCGTTTGTGGTGAAGAGGATTTTCTAGTAAGGGAGTTATCATCCTTCTGATATGTCAAGACTAAAGAAGGCATAGTTGAGATGCCGTTGCAATGTCTTAAATTCGAAGATGTCAGCTACGCTTCTGTTAATATAAAAAGATCACCAAAGATGGCCATGTCATCTGTCAAGAGTACCAAAGTGACCATTGAGAAAGGTGTCTTTCCTGGCTGGGGAAAATCTTGAACGTGGTAGAAAAGCATGATCGTTTTGGACTGGGTTATCGTCCTGATCAACAGGCTAGCTCGCACAGTCAGAAGAAGTGCAACTTGATCAAATTCAATAGTGTTGGTTTTCAGAAGGGTGATATCGTGGCAACCATTGATGATGCGGGTCCTAGCAATCAGAGTGAAAGATTTGTATGCAAGTGTCCTCCTAGCTTCAACTTCAAAAACTAGACATCTACTATTTTTCCCGTGGTTTTTCCTACAAACATGTAATGCATTTTTCTTTCTTTATCCCTCGTCCTTGCTCGAGACGAGTGGATAGCTTGTAGGGGCTTCACACTTTTGAAATATTATGTGATCAATAAACAAAAGTTTTTTGCATTCAAATCATGCCCTATCTTCTTTTTTTATTTTACTTTTCACATAAAAATGGCAAAAGTTTCTTTCATTTTTCACCTTTCAAAATTGTTCATTCTAAACATAACTCATAAACATGCAGGAAAAATAAACGCATTGATAACAACATGGAAAACATCCATTGTAATTTTGCGATTCCAATTAACCAAGCCGAAGTAGATGGTGAGGAAGATTGTGAATTACCATCTGAACTAGCAAGGCTCCTTGAGCACGAGAAGAAAGAGATTTAGCCATACAAAGAGCTAGTGGAAGTTATTAATCTTGGTACTGATGATGTAAGAAAAGAAGTCAAGGTTGGGGCATCCCTTGCTAAGCATGTACACTCCGAGTTGGTCAAGTTATTAAAAGAGTATGTTGATATCTTTTTCTGGTCTTATAAAGATATGCCTGGGTTAGATACCAACGTCGTTGAACATTGTTGCACCCCAAAATTTGCCCAACATTTCTTTACCTAGCTTGTGTTTCATTTCATTCACATTAGCATTATCATTTGCATCTCATTGACATGTGTGCAGGAGATCAAGAGGTATAATTACCAATCAAGAGCTATACAAGTCTAGCTAAGAAGGTTATTTAAGTGTTCAAGGGTTGATATCTTTGTCATAGAAGGTAGAAGATCCTCAGAGAGAGTGGTTGAAGCCAAGTATGTGGATCTCCCAACTTGAGAGTTGTGGAAAGCCCTCAGATGATTCTGAAGCCATGAAGTTAGACTTGAGGTCTTGTGAGAGCTCGTGAGAAGTATTGAAGATCACTTTGAGGCCTAGACAGGTCATTGTGCAAGATTAAGAAGCCTCAGCCATGAGTGGTGCAATTAGGGTTTGACTGGGTCAACTCTAAGTCAACTAATGATTTGAACAAGGTTGAGACCTAATTAAAAGGCCATGTGATCATGGATTGATGCATTGAGATGTGATAAGGATGATTCCAAGGTCAACTCCTCATGATTGAAGAGTTTGAGAAGTTTCAAGCTAGGGTTTCTAAGGCTTGACAGTGTAAAATCCCCTAGTTTGACCCCTATCTTCAAGGAAATTTAGCTCAAGATGTGATTGTCATCTCATCTTGCCCCCAACATGATTGTTGTAGAGCATGGTCTTAGCTTTAATTTGAGTGCTATAAGTCCTTGATAGGATTTGTAGAACTCAAGTTATGACTTTGACAAGTTACAAGTCATCTGGGGAATGTGAATTTGGAGCTTGAAAGTTACCCAACTTGCATGACACTTTTTCCCTAGAAGTACGATTCCTATGAACTTTTGGTCAACACGAATGTTGTTCCTTATCCTCTTAGCTTTCTAGAGAGTACTAGAAGTCCTTGATAGGATTTGTAGAACTCAAGTTATGGCTTTGACAAGTCAAGGGTATTTTGGACATTTGGTGATTATAGGTCATTTGTGATCATATGCCATTTTCACCAACTTAGAGGCCTCAAATGAAGTTTTGTTCAACTAGAAAGTTGCTCAAAATGGAGTTTTAACCTTGACCATGCATCAAGGAGGCATTTAAATGGCTCAAGGAGAGACTTGGTTCAAGAAATTTTGGGAAAAAGAAGAATTAAAAGGATTTAATGGTCAAAAATTCAAATAATTCATTTGGTGACCAAATGGGACAAACTTATAGGTCATTTTGATTGTAAAATGAATTTTAAAGACATTGGCAATATTACTTTTCTAATTTGAGGTCAAAATCCAAGAGTTGCATTTAGTTACTTAAGACTTAAGTTACATATGCCAAACTATACATGGGATTAAGATCAAGGTGCTAACTCATTCCAACACATCCAAAATGTCATCTAAGGAGAATTTGAACACAAAGCATAGCAAATGCAAGCTGTTAGCAGAACTGTCATACATGTAGCATATCATGAGATTTCCATGACATGAGATATTGAAATTCTCCTTGGATGGATCCAGAAGCTTCTAGATCATTCATTCATGTCCTATATATAATTCTGAAGTGGTTCATAACAGAGGTTGGTGAGAATTGAGAGGAAATAGAGAGATTGAATTTTGAATTTGCTCATTGCAAATCAAAATCTGTTACAGCCATTGAAGCCATTTCAATCCAAGTTCTTGATTCCAATAGCTTGCTCTAGGGTTAGAGATTGATTCCAGATCAAATTCAAGGCAAAACCATTGAAGGATCGTGAGTTGGCATTGCAAATTCCTCATATGCAACTCAGAATCGGGTTCAAGAATCTATCAAGTTTCAACTCATTTCTTTGCATATAGAACCTTTCTTGGATGCTAGTGAAGGAATCTGGAAGTTCTTGAGGGTTGATTTGAAGATTTGAGTACTCTGTTCACACGATTTTATCAGGTATGTAAACTTCAATCCCTGGCTTAATTTAAGCATAATCAATAGGATTTGTTAGGTTAGATGTAATGTAGATTAGTGTAGGAAGCTTTTTGATAACAATTGGATTGATTTAGAGGCAATAAGTAAGATGACACAAATTCTGTTCATACGATTATCTTGGTGGTTCTTGAGAGTTAATCATAGTGTGATTGTGGAATCAACTCAGTGAAGCATGGTGATGATGTTAGACACCATAATTTCAAGAATGGTGGTGTTTGATTTTTGAGTATTTTCTGAGATTTTAATCGTGTTTGAGAGTAGAGAGTGATTCATTGTGTTTGATTAGCATAGTTAGATTCAGTGGAAAAAATGGAGTAGGTTAGGGCATTTAAGTGAGAGTTTTGATGGAGTATTGATGAAACACGAATGAGGAAGATGAAGCTTGAACTCTGAACTTCCATGGTTTCCATTTCCCTCCAACATTCAAAAGGAAGAAGATGAGTTGGTTGCCATTGGATTAGACTAAAGACTTTGACCAGGGAAGGATCTAACGGCCACGAGTGATGGAGATTTAGTGAAGGAGTCTGAAAGCAGCTTCAACGCTACGTTTCATTAAAGTAATTTGGGAGGGCTTAAGTACTGAAATGATACTAACACCCCCTTTAGAGGCCCACCTGAGATTAACACTAATATGGGTTGCTATTCATACCGCGCACTTTTCTTTTTCCATTTGATTTTCATCTTGTTTTCTGATTAATGTTTGGGCCTTATGCGCACTTTCTTGTCCACACCCCCCTCTAGGCCCATCTTTTGTTTTGAACTGTTTTTAATTGCTATTTGCCACGCTGAGTTTATCAATTTCTTTTAATTTCTTCATTTCATGTGGTTTAGTGAATAATCCATAAAAAATTGAAAAATAACTCAATTAATTCCATTCTTTTTTCCATTGATTCATGATTGAATCTAGGTTTTTTTAGATAAAAAAATATTAATATTTCATGCATTTTTTATTTTATTAGCATTTGTTGAATTTTAATTGATGTTAAAATAATCATGGTTGATACTTGGTTTTGTTGAATTTGGTTTGATCATTTGATGATGATTCCTGCCTTGATTTTTTGTGTGTAGCTAGCATAGATATGCATGTTCCCCCTAGATTTTTCTCACATTTTTGTGATAAATGTAAGTGGTAGTTTTAGGTTGAAACTTTAGGAGATCCATTTTTAGGGTTTGTGGTTAATACCTTATGATTTAGGTTTTATATCTAGAACTTGGTGGATGATTCAACCTCTGAATTTTGTATGGTAGATTAATGATTGAATTAGGGTCCCTTAGGAATTTTTGTAGGAATTTACAATGTAGTTTACTATTTTTTGTTTGATTTTAGTTAGGTGCTAACTTTGGATGATTCTAATGCACTAATTCAACTAGAATGACCTCTTTAGTTCCCTTAGATTAGGGTTTTGTCTCTCTTGCTCTTGGATGATGTTGAAGACAGGCTTGGGCTACCATGGAATGCTTGAAGAAGTTTGGATGTGGAGATCTTCCCTTCTTTTGGTGTAGTGTTGATTAGGTGTTAAGATTAGGGTTTGTAGGCAGAGCTTCTAGATAGATTGTCTTCTTTCATAAACATGGAAGGTGTTGATCACTTCCATTCTTCCCTATGATGTAAGGTCCACTGTGAAGGCCTCATCCCTCCTTTGGTAGGATGTGTGGCTCTTCACAAGTTGGTAGAACCTTTGAGGGTCCCTTTCTCTGATGATAGGATGCTTAGTGGTGACCTTTGGTCTTCACTCTGCTGTCAATCATCCAAACTTTGCTCTTGTTAGATGAACCTTTCTCCCTTGCTAGAGGATGGAGTTCCTTGATTGAAAAAGATTGAAGGCTAGAAGTTGATACTTCTTTGTGTTTGAAGACTACCATTAGGAGCTGAAGCTTGAAGATCAAGAAGAACAAGTTGATACTTGTGTGAAGAAGATCAAATTGAGATTGAAGAAAGAGCTAAAGCTTGAGGAAGGAGAAGAATAAGTTGATACTTGTGAGAGGAATCCATTGGAGATGGAATGAAGAAGCTGAAGCTTAAGGAAGAAGCAAGTTGATACTTGTGAGTTTAATGCATTGAGCCCCTGAAGGAACAGGTTGATACTTGCAATTGGGATTGAAGCCTGAAGGTGGAGTTTACCTTGGAGCTGAGGCTTGAAGAAGGGAGAATAAGTTGATACTTATGTTTGATAGTTTATAAGCTTGAAGAAGCAAGTTGACACTTGCTATTGAAGATGATGGACTTGAAGAGCAGTTGAAGACTGAGGACTGAACTGCTGTCAGAAGTTTGCTTTGCTGTGAAGCTGTGGAAGCTGTTGATCTGTTTCCTTCCCTGTCTGTTTGCTTTCTGTGCAGCTGTATTGATGTGACTTGTTTGACTTGCTTGATGCATTAGAATAAGTTCATACTTAGATTATGTTAAGTTAGGAGCATGATTGCACTAGAGGTTGAGTTGCTCCCTCTGCTTGTATTTTTACTGTATGGCTTTGCTTGCGGGTATTCGATAGAGCCCAGCTCCCTTGCCTATATGGTTTGTGTGTGCTTGATAACATGTTACTTCTTCTGTATGATTGTAGTTATTATCTTGCTTGATAGCATGTTATTTCTTCTGTATGATTGCAGTTATTATGTTTACTTGATGGCATTTTATTTTATTTTTCTATATGATTACAATTATTCATATCTGGCTTGAGGTTGAGATGAGCTTGTGGAGGCTGATGCCCCACACACATTTCCTCCCTCACTTGCATTGCATTCATTTTACAATCGTTTACTGTACATCTATTTACTATTTAAGCTGATGCTTTATCTGTTTTTGTTTATCATTGACATGATCCCCTAGGAATCTCACTTCCTTTGATAAGGAAGTGATGATAGAACTTTAGGTTGAAACCTATGCATGACAACTTCTAGGAGTTCCCTATTTCAAACCTTAACCATAGGATGAATCCTTGGCATGACAACGTTAGGACTTGATAGTCTTCCCTTAGTTGAACCTGTTCGTTCTCTCTTCTCATCTCAACACAAATCAAAATACAGTAATAAAGGTTAACTAATGTCGTACGTTACGAGCCTTAAGCTATCTGAGAAAGGATTGTTGGAGAGTTTCTTTTCAACAGTCTGGATGTTTAGTATGGTACCCTTTGGGTGACATGCGACACATTCACTCTCAGGTCATAGTCTCTAGTGCGACATTGGTTGCAAACATCCATAAAAAACAGTTCTTCCGTAAAAGACAGAAAACAAACTTCAATCCTTTTTGCCCCGTGGGCCCATAATTCAAAGGAAGCTTTTCTGAAGAAAAGAGTGTCGTTAACTCCCAGTTCTACCGCAAACGGTAACACTTAAGTCTCCAAGGGTCGAGCTGTGTACATCCAAGTGCTGGAACTGTTTGTTAACCCTACTCGAAAAAACAGATGAATCTGAATTCCCGTAATCCGTATTATCCCGAACTACGTAAGCTCTGATCTCTCAAGCCTGTTGAGAGTACGTAGGCACAATACTGACGTATTGGCGAGCCACCTTCCCCGTAACCCGTAGTTAGCCGAACTAAGTTGACTATGATTTCTCATTCTCTGATGAGAATACGTAGGCATAAAGTGCGATGCTTTGCCGAGTCATTTTCTTGTATTTTCAGACCAGCCTTGATAGGTAGATAGTAAATAAACCCGTCAGATAAACACAACAAGCGTGGATCCCGTCGAGTACGACGGACGTGAGGGGTGCTAATACTTTCCCTTTGCGTAACCGACTCCCGAACCCAGACAATGGTTGCGATGACCTTGTCTTATACCTTTTTGTCAGGTTTTTCCGATCGTTTCCTTTCCTGCTCTGAGGGATAAATAACGAAAGGTGGCGACTCTTCTGTTTTGCCGGCACCTCATTTTCGCAGAAGCGACAAACATCACTTGTCACTCAAGCCCGAATTTCCTCCTATCAAGCAGAAACTCAGAAGGACCAGACCCGATATGGCACTTAAAATCAGATAAGAGGTAAATAAATAGTTTGACACTGGGTTCCTAGCCACTTCCGAATATCCTGAATGGGTTGTTAATATCATCCTAGTTCCTAAGAAAGATGGGAAGATCAGAATGTGTGTGGATTATCGAGATCTCAATAAGGCAAGCCCAAAAGATGATTTTCCTCTGCCTCATATTGACGTCGTGGTAGAAAATATTGCACAGTTCTTTGTCTTTTCATTTATGGATGGTTTCTTAGGATACAATCAGATCAAGATGTCCCCAGCTGATATGGAGAAGACCAGCTTCATCATGCCATGGGGTACATATTGCTACAAAGTCATGTCATTCGGTTTGAAAAACACAGGGGCAACATGCCAACATGCCATGGAAATCCTCTTTCATGGTATGATTCATAAAGAGATTGAGGTTTACATGGAAGATATGATTGCCAAATATAGAACTGAAGATGATCATATGGGCCATCTGAAGAAATTGTTTGACAGACTCCAAAAATTTAGACTACGATTAAATCTGGCAAAGAGCACCTTTGGGGTTCGATCCGGTAAACTGTTGGGCTTTATTGTGAGTCAGAAGGGCATCGAAGTCGATCCTAATAAGGTTCGAGCAATTCAGAACATATTGCCTCCCAAAACAGAAAAAGAATTTTGTGGCTTTCTAGGACGACCTAATTACATATCCAGATTAATTTCTCATCTAACGGTTACCTGTGAACCAATATTCAAATTGCTAAGAAAAAATCAATCGGTTGAATGGAACAATGATTGTCAAGAAGCATTTGACAAAATAAAAAATATATATTTTCAAGAACCAATGATCTTAGTACCTCCGGTTCCTGGTAGGCCTTTAGTCATGTATCTTCATCTTCTTCCAAAACCATACACAAAAGCTCAACTTCCACCATTAGAGTGTAAAAATCTTCACATCAAAATTGTTATTCTCTTGAGCTAAACCTCATTCCACTACATTTTTACTTGTATTCCTGGATTTATAGTAGCTTCTTCTCCAGTTCAAGTAATCATCTCAAGCTTTACGGTGAAAATCGAAATTTCGAGCATATATTGCATTTTTATCAATTTCGTTAAGATTTAATCTCAAGCTTGGAATTCTCTGGTTTTCTTGGCTGATTCTCATCACATATCACTTGCAAAAATCACCAAGGCAATCCTTCACCTTATAGGTTGGAATTTCTTATTCGATTTACTGTGTTCAATCACTTTCACGTGTTTATGATGTAGATTCGATAGTTTCTTGATGTGAATTGATGTTTTAATTGTTTTGATTCTTGATCTTGATGATTAATTGATTCTATTGATGCTTAATGGATGCTTTTGGATTTAATTTTCATGCACAAATGTTCGCCATAACATGAGAGTGATTGGTTAATTGATAAGTTGCTAAAAGTGATTTTGGAAAATTAATTTTTGCCACTGTCACAGTGTTAATAGATTAACCATTTATTGTGCAAAATGGTTAATCGATTAACCAGTATTTTACATGTGTTTTTATGAACTTTTCAAAGCGTTAATCGATTAACCTTAATTGGTTAACCGATTAACATTGTGACAGAATGCCATTTTTGTGCTTTTTCAAGCTTGTTTGGTTTCTTTCCCCATTTAACTTCCATGGTTTGATATGCTTGGTATTTGTGGATGTTTTAAGGCCTGTTTAATATTTGTTCAAAGCATGTATGTATACCTTGGTGCATGATTTTATCGATTATGTAATTGTTTACATTTTTGGTATTGTATGATCATGATCATTCTTGCACCTTTGTTTACATGATAATATGATTAGTGATGTATGCTAATTGATTTTTGTTGCTGCCTTGCAATTTCTTCTTGATTTCAGTAAGTTTATTCTTCATTGAATGAACTTAATTTTGTATAATCATTACTTCACACGCTTGCTTCGATGATCTTTCGACTCGTGTGAAAGATTGTTGGCTTGTCCATTCCCTTTTGATCGATTGATCGAAAACTTGTTTCGATTAGTTAATTTCCCCCTTTTTTATTCTATCTGAGCTTTTTGGAGCCTTGTTCTCTCAATCCCCTGCTGAGTCGGAGGCCAACACAACGCATTGGAGCACTGCACAACTTGCGTTGTTTCTCTGTCGGAGTTTCACACTACACTTTTGGCACTAGAGAAGTAATGAGGATGAAGTTTGTCCTATCTTTGTTCTGACTGTTTCTGGGAAAGGGAGTCTGGTCCTTACACCTAGGATAAGTCATCTCTACTCCTGAGCTGTGGTGTATCTTGAGTTTGATCCTTGATCTTTCTCCCCTTTCAATCCTTCCTTTGATCAATCACCTATTCGTTGCACCTTAATCATTGTCTATTGGATTATTTTCCTCCTTTCAATCCAATGTTTTTTTTAATATTTTGGCTAATCATTATTCTTTGATTCCCCAGAAGAGTTGTAATCACCCCTTTCTTTGGTTAAAACCAACTCTCTTATTCCTAGCAGAGTCGCACGTCCTCTTCTTTAATCACAGTCTGGTTGTTAAATACCGAGTCCATAGCTAAGTTCACAACCTTTTCATTGGTTAATCACTGCCTGTTAGTTAAAATATTGATTGCTCCTTTTCTCAGTTAAACACATTCCGTCTATTAACATACTGAGTTTCCTCTTGGGTTAATCACCTTTTCTTGGTTCGTCACCCGTTCCTCAGTTAACCATATTCCGTCTGTTAACATATTGAGCCTCTATTGAGTTAATCACTATCTTTTGGTTAATCATTCATTATGTTTGGTTAATCGCAATTTGTTTGTTAAAATACCGAATCTCTTATAGTTAGTAACCTTTCTTTGGTTCCAATACTCGCACCTTTGGGTTAGTAATTTTCTTTTGGTTTGAATACTCTTTCCTTCGCTCAAGTACTGTTTACTCAGTCAATGTACCTTCCTTTGGGTTACAACCTTCGCTTGGTTCCACACCCGTCCTTTGGGTTACAACCTTCATTTAGTTCCACACTTATCCTTAGGGTTACGACCTGCGCTAGGTTCCACACCCGTCCTTTGGGTCACAACCTTCGCTTGGTTCCACACCTGTCCTTTGAGTCACAATCTTCGCTTGGTTCCATACCCATCCTTTGGGTCACAACCATTGCTTGGTTCCACACCCGTCCTTTGGGTTACAACATTCGCTTGGTTCCATACCCGTCCTTTGGGTCACGACCTTCGCTTGGTTCCACACCTGTCCTTTGGGTTACAACCTTCTCTTGGTTTCACACCCGTCCTTTGGGTTACAACCTTCGCTTAGTTCCACACCTGTTCTTCTAGTTAATCACCTTCAGACGGTTAAAACCAACGTCTTCTCTTTTCGATTAACCACTATTTATCAGTTAACACACCAAGTTTCCCAGAGATTCAGACACCTATTCTTGGTTCGTTACTCTCATTCTGGTTCATCACAGTCTATCTGTTAATTCCAACCTTTTGCTTTCCCCACAGAGTCTAACTCTTATCTTTCTTCTATCAATCACTGCCTTCCAGTTAATGCACCGAATCCCCTATGGATCTTTCTTTACCTTAATTATTATCCTTTATTATTTTATTCTCCTAGTTTCGACACCATTTTGTTATTTTTCTCCCCAGTGGATTTATCACCTTTCTTATGTGTTCCTCAGCAGAGTCTTCCTTTGCCTTTATTTCTTGGTTTTCACACCATTCTTTTGCATTCCCCAATAAGGTCTTGCTATCTTCCTTTTCCCTTGGTTTTGACACCATTTTCCTTTTCTTTCTCCGTCTTGGTTCCCCAAACTACAGAGCTTTGACTTCCTCATTGCACTATGAGGATACGTAGACACAAGATCACCAGATCTTGATGAGTTACCTTCTACCTTCTTCCATTCTTCTTTCTCTCTGGTCTGCCTAGATCTTCTTTCTCTTCCTTGGTTCTCCGAACTACAGAGCTCCGAATTCCTCATTGCACTATGAGGATATGTAGGCACAAGGGCCCCAATCCTCCAAGAGCACTTCTCTCTCTCTCTCTCTCTCTCTCTCTCTCTCTCTCTCTCTCTCTCTCTCTCTCTCTCTCTCTCTCTCTCTCTCTCTCTCTCTCTCTCTCTCTCTCTCTCTCTCTCTCTCTCTCTCTCTCTCTCTCTCTCTCTCTCTCTCTCTCTCTCTCTCTCTCTCTCTCTCTTTTCTTTCCTTTTTTAGCTAGAATTCTTTAGATAGATAACCCGTCTAAACATAGAAGTAAGCAAAATGGTTCCCGTCGAGTACGACAGATGCGTGGGGTGATAGTACCTTCCTCTCGCATAACCGACTCCTTACCCGTTTCACTTCCCTTTTGGTTTTATCGATATTTTCCCTGTCCTTTGGGAGTAAATAAAGTTTGGTGGCGACTCTATTGTATCTTTAAGTGTGCGATTTACTCAGGTATATTCCGCTAGCTTCACCCAGCAATAATATTGGTGGTAGTTTGGAAATCTGAGGTTCTAAGTTGATTCCCCAACAGAGTCATCATCGTCTGCGATATTCTTTCCTCAACTAAAGATGTCGAGTCTGTTTTGCTACAATCCTTACCTACCTGCGATACAAACCCTTAACTTACATTGCATAATGTTAAGCTTCATGTAAGATCAAGCATACATAGCATATGCATTAAGCATACTCCCCGTTGACTGATTCATCTCAACAACAGATTTCAGCCAAGCTTTTCTCACCTAATTAAACTCTCTACACATTCGCATCTCTCAACGCTACCGTTGTCGTCGACCAAATTTTTGAGCTACTATTTTATTTAATCCCCTTCTACCTCGAATGATTGAAAAGCTGCCCCAATTTGTACATTCAGGTTCAAGAGGATTAAATAGGGGCAGCTGTCGTAACCCTAAACTTGACCTCCCATTTTGCCTTTTGCATAAGCATGTGCATCCGCATCTTCGGCATACGCATTAGCATTTTCTCTATGTTTGTTTTGCAGGAACATTAAGAAGTTCCGAAAGTTTTGAAGCCCCGATTAATCACATCTTCACAAAGTCATTAAAACACCAACAGAAGCAAAACACAAGGGTTTCCATGCCTATTTATCAAAGCAAAGAGTCGAAGATCAGAGCCATGGCCATAGTAACTTGTTTCAAACTAGTTTGGGCATGTTTTTATGGTTAATAGATTAACACATGTAAATTGGCAGATTTTTTTGCATTTTTATGACAGCAACTTTTCTTCTACTTCTTTGGGGTCTACTTGGTTCTAGTGTTATGTGGAATATTCTAGACACTTCTTGACACTTCAATAATTCACTTGCATTTGCAACAATACATCATTTCCAATCAAGACCACCATGCACCTTTGTTTCCAAGCATGTGAACCATTGGATTTTGGACTTACATTGGGATTCTCCCATCAAGTTAACAAATAACTAACTGAGTTAACTTCTGGTTCAGTGAGTTATATGTAACTAACTCTAAAGCAAGCTCCAAAGCAAACTCCAAATCTAGCCTACTCCAAAGCTAGCTTCTATTTAACCAAACCTCCACATTTTCATTTGGGGAGCTTAATCATTCACAACCATTTTTTTACTCTTCACTCTCAATTCTCTCTCACTTTCACTCTTTTCTATCAATTCTCTCTGAATTTTCTACAATTCATCTTCATCTTCTTCACCAATCCACACACAAAAACTCAATTTCCACCATTATAGTGTAACAATCTTCACATCAAAATTGTTATTCTCTTGAGCTTAACCTCATCCCACTATATTTCTACCTGAACTTCTGGATTTACAGTAGCATCTATCGCATTTTTGAGCATTTATCGCATTTTTATCGGTTTCGCTACAATTTGAGCTCAAGCTTAGAATTCTATGGTTTTCTTTGCTTATTTTCACTACATTTCACTTACATCAATCACCAAGGCAATCCTCCGCCTTGTAGGTTGGTAATTCTCACCCAATTTACTATTTTCAATCACTTTTGCGTGTTTATGATGTAGATTCGATAGCTTTTTGATGTGAATTGATAATTCAATTGTTTGATTCTTGATCTTGATGATTAATTAATTCAATTGATGCTATTGGACTTGATTTTTGTGCATAATTGTATGCCCTAACATGTGAGTGATTGGATAATTGATAAGTTGCTGGAAGTCCTTTTGAAAATTTGATTTTCTGCCATTGTCACAATGTTAATCGATTAACCATTTGCTGTGCAAAACGGTTAATCGATTAAACAGTCATTTTTTTCACATTTTTTTGAACTTTTCAAAGGGGTAATCGATTAACCATATATGGTTAACCGATTAACACTGTAAAAGAAACATATTTTTGAGCTTTTCCATGCTTGTTTGGTTTGCTTTCCTCATTTAATTTCTGTGGCTTGATATGCTTGATATTTGTGGATGTTTTATGAGCTGTTTAACCTATGGTTGAAGCATGTATGTAAGATTTGATGCTCGATTTATCGATTATGGAATTGTTTTCATTTCTCAAAATTGTATAATCATGTTGCTTTTGCATGCTCTTATTTATGTGATGAACATGATTAATGATGCATGCTATCGGTTCTTGTTAGTGCTTGGAATTTCTTTTCTTGATTGCATTAAGTTTGTTCTTTATTGAACAAATTTAATTTTGTATAATCATTACTTTACACACTTGCTTTGATGATCTTCCAACTCGCTTAAAAGATTGTTAGCTTACACTTTCCCTTTGATTAGTTGATCAAAACTTTGTTTTGATAAATTAATCCTCCCTCCTTCTTCTCTTTAGGCTTCCCTTAGAGTTCCTTCTTGGTCCCCTGCAGAGTCAGAGGTCTACACAATGCATTTTAGCACTGTACAAATTGCGTCGTTTCTTTGTTGGAGTTCCACACTAAACTTTGAGTGATAGAGAAGGAATGAGGATGGAGTTTGTCCTGCCCTCCTTCTGACTGTTTTCTAGGAAAGAGCGTCTGATCCTTAAACCTAGAATAAGTCACCTCTATTCCCGGGCTGTGGTGTCTCTTGAGTTTGATCCTTGATCATTCTTTCCTTCAATCCTTCTTTTGATCAATCACCATTTCCTTGGTTCAAGATCATTGTCTCCTAGGTTAATAACCTTCTCTTGGTTAATCGCCCATTCTCTGGTTGATCGCAGTCTTCCTACTAAAACCAATTTTTCTTCTTCCCCAATAAAGTATCAACCTTTCTCTTCGGTTAATCACAACCTTCTTGTTAAATACTGAATCTCTAGCGGAGTTTGTAACCTTCTCTTGGTTCTCTCTCCTTTTTTTTATTGGTTAACCACTGCCTGTCAGTTAAAACACCAATTGCTCCATTTTCTTAATTAACCATAGTTTGTCTGTTAACATACTGAGTTTCTCTTAGTTTAATCGCCTACTTTTGGTTAATCACATATTCCTCAGTTAACCACAGTCCTTCTGTTAACATATCGAGTCCTTCTTGAGTTAATCACCGTCTCCTAGTTAATCACTCTTTCTTTTTGGTTAATCACAATCCTTCTGTTAAAATCAATATCCCCTGTAATTAGCAACCTTTCCTTGGTTTAAATACTCGCACCTTTGGGTTAGTAAACTTCTTTTGGTTCAAATACCCTTTTCTTCGATCAAGTACTACTTATTCAGTCAGTGTATCGATCTCTTTTTGGGTTACAACCTTCGCTTGGTTCCACACCCGTCCTTTGGGTCACAACCTTCGCTTGGTTCCACACACGTCCTTTGGGTCATAACCTTCGTTTGGTTCCACACTCGTCCTTTGGGTTACAACCCTCGCTTGGTTCTACATCCATCCTTTGGGTCACAACCTTCGCTTGGTTCCACACCCGTCCTTTGGGTTGATCACCGTTTGTCGGTTAAAAACCAACTTCTTTCTCTTTTCGGTTAACCACTATTTATCAGTTAACACACCGAGTCCCTCAGAGAGTCAGACACCTTCTTTTGGTTCAATACTCTCCTCCTTCTGGTTCATCATAGTCCTTCTATTAACACCAACCTTTGTTTTCTCTTTTCGAACAGAATGCATGAAATTTAAAGAGGATAAATGTCTACAATGGCTTCTAAAACCTATAATTTCTTTAAAACTTCAAGCCGTCACTTTCTCTCTCAAATTCAAAACTCTTGAAAAAGTTTCCAAAAAAACCTATTTATATCAATTTTTGCGTGTTAGAGAAATGCATCATCTTGCCCGCATTAGTGTCTATCCTAAACGCGATGTGGCATTATTGTACTCTCGATGTCAACATTGCAGCCGCGTGAAAAAAAAAGGTGAATTGGCTTTATTTTCTTCATTTTTCTTCAAATTTTCTCCAAGTACCAAATTTCACCCTCTTAGTAGTTTTTGCTAATTTCTTCCATGCTTTAGCTTGACTTTTTCTCCTTATTCCACCAATTCTGTCGATTTTTGCTCGTAATATTATGTATTGACAAAGTGTTATAAAGAGGAAAAGTGCTTTGAATGAAAAATTGTGACATTACATGGTCCCCTAAGCACGAGGTTTGTAGGGGAGAAGTGCTTTGAGTGAAAGACCATGACGCTATTGTGATTGATATCCATTCAACCTCGTGATTTAGAGATCAGAACTCTATTGTGTCTCTTGTTTTACATGTTGTAAGTTTTAAATATCTGTTTTAATTTGTTTTAATGATCACAAATTTCTTGGGACAAAACTATTAGTCTAGGCTTTTCAGTCTCTCTGACTTTCTTGGGTTATAGCTCTTAATGTTACCTAATATGTGTTGACCACTTTGCATTTGGGGGGTTTTAGTCTTTATATAGGTTTGTTCATTCCAATTTTAGCTTCACCACTTCAGTTTCTTTTCACTCTATTAATTTCTTCCTCTCTGCAACAGCGACTTCGTTCTATTCACCGCCTTATTTTTCAAACATAATTGAAACAATGGATTGCTTACTTTTTTATGTATAATATTTTCTTCCTCTAGACGTAGTTTTTATTCATAAGTGTGATTCATCTTACAAATTTATCGAACCCAAAACTAATTATGAGAGATTCAAACTATAGACTCAGTGTATGAGGAATTCAAAATAGGGTATTCAAAATAGGGTAATGGACAAGTTGATTAGAGGATTGTCGAGATAGAAGTGCTTACTAGTAATTGTACATCTCGAATTTTAGAGCTCGGATATGGTCGATGTGTAGCCTATGGATTTTATGAGATCAGAGAATTATTATGATCCCGAACAGCGAGTTCCATACTCATCACGACTCAATTGATTAGACTCTAAAGGAACATGCTAAGTCATAATCGTTGTAACATTTCTCAAACAATCAAGGATTAGAAATCGCTATAAAATGATTAATAATAAGTTACATATCACTAATAGTCATAAACAATTACAAATACTTATTAAACCCGTTACAAATGGTAAAATAGGAGATTACATTTATTATGGTCATAAAGCCTATTAATCGCGAGAGGGGAAAACTCGTAATACAAATAGGTCTTGAAACCAACAATAAAGAGAATTTGCAAGATGACTCATAAAAAGGAGAAAAGATACAGAACCTTGGTTTAATAACAATGGTGGCCATGCATCCTCCCCTATACCAATCATAGATACACTAACCCATAATCATTTGTAAGCTTCCCTAACAAGTATCATAAATGTTAACTTTTTAATGTTTTTAGTAAGAACATTTGACGTTCACTTTGGGATTCGGTAAAACATTCCCCGATCACACAACCATTTCTATGTGATGATCTTTCCAAACTCACCATCCTGCCGGCAATTTCCTAATCCTTTCCCAAAAATCTAAATGTCAAGCTTCTTAGAGATCGCCATCCAGCAACCAATGCCGAGCATAGGAAAGAAATCACTTAAGGCAGCGAATAAATGACGTTATGGGTCAGAAGGAAATTGCATTCTTATGGCGAATCGAACAATTCTACCGACAATAATTTTGATGTTGCTCATACATTGATTCATTTGGAGTGGTCCGACAACATTATACAATGGAAGTTTTTCCCGACAACACTGTTGATAACGACAACTTTTGTTCCGATAGGTTTCACATATTCATTTTAGTTGATTCTAAATTTTGTAATTGTTTTAAGAGTTAAATATCGGAAGTCGGTTCTGAGATTGATCTCAATGTGTTGGATTTAATTTCATAGTCAAGGTTACTGATTTTGATAATTGACTTTGCCCTAAACATGATTTGCCCAGTTTCACATTAGATTGAAGAGAGGTTTGATATCCAAGATATTGAAGGATGCTATTCATACGAGGAGTTAGAGATAAGAATGGTTAAATTTCCCATTTTTGTAGAGTTAGTTGGTTTGCAAGGGTAGTACACGTACTCTTGATAAACTTAAGTAAACTGTTGACCGAACCTTTGCTAATCGAACATTTCTGATGATCATAAGCATACTTTAATGAGTTGTTGTTAAGTGTTTTGAAAATTTTAATATATTGATAGGCATTTTGCAGGACCTAATATACTACAAAACCTGACATATGGCAGAACATTGTCATGGTAATCCGGTTGCTCGCTCTCCTGTTTTTTCTTACGGATACGCCTGGATAGAGGCATATAGATTGAGACAGTAGTGCCAAAATGTTTATTATGGTTCGGAAAGATAATAACAAGAAAAGTTGAAGAATGACCATTATTGATTCTTTTAGATTAATATGGCAGATGAAGAGATCCACCAAGACTATGATGATAGTAAGGAAGCTTAAAATAATCTAGCTTACCTTCCAAATCAATTGGACCGGCATGTTACAAAAATATTGTGCAAGTAAAAATACGACAAGTCGCCCACAAGTCAAAATTCGAATGGACAAAATTAATCTCGAAAGTATGGATTTATCAAGCGAGACCGTTGGCGAAATCAAGATTCATAATATCCACGAATTTATGTCTTAGTTAATTAGTTGCCAGTAGATAAGGTAAGAAGATGTCTCCACCGATTGTAAATTAATTTAGAGCTTACATTTGACAAATGGATGTTGCTCCTTTCTCATGAGAGTGCGGGAAACACCTCATCTTTTATAAGATTTTAAAATTATGTAGGATAGTTGTCGAAATAAAGATCGGACAGAGACTTACTCTTCACTAAAAGTAGGGTCCGAGAACCACGAAGACCTCCACAAGGGGCATAATCGACTACGGCCGGATTAAGTTAATTGAAACCTCTGCCTTAACTAAAGTCCAAGCTACTTGAAGCCTCTTACATAATTGGCTGTGGTCGAGCAACGTTAATAAAATCCTCTAACCTCCATTTAACGTCAACCCGCATAGAGCTCTGAACGTCGGTCATGTAAAAAAAAGCCTCTGAACTCCATTTGACGTCAACCCCTATGAGGCATTAAACGTTGGTCAAGCCAACAAAAGCCTCTGGCTTTCATTTGACGTCGACCCTGTGGAGCTCTGAACATTGGTTAAGCCAACAAAAGCCCCTGATCTCCATTTGACGTCAACCCTGTGGAGCTCTGAATGCCGGTTAAGCCAACAAAAGCCTCGGACATCCGTTTGACGTTGACTCCGTGGAGTTATGAACGTCGGTCATACCACAAATCCTCTAACCAATGCAACATCAATGTCTATTGACGTTATGAACGTCAGATAAGTTAAATTAAACCCATGATCTTTTATGAATACCATATCAACACACCTCTGATCAGGTCAAGATAATATACTTAGGACCTTCAAGGATGTGTTATGATACCCACATTTAATCATAATCACCACGATCTGATTAGGACAAATCGTCGATCTGTTAAAAGTCATTAGCTTACATATATCCCAGCCAAGGTGTTTGAAACTGGCTTCAATTGCCTGGGGCTGATCGGATCTTATTTAATTAGACTATTGTGAGGGATGTAGACAATAGAGCCTGAATTATCATAATACTCAAACATGCATGGGCTATCACAATCCTAATGACAAGGATATGCATTGGCATAATTAAAACGGAAGTGCAATTAGTCGAGACCCACTAGGGTTCTCCGACTTAAATATGTCTAGAACCTATCGAGTTCTACGACGACTTATTGGTCGAGACCCTCTGGGCTCTTCCGACTTCTCTAGGTCTAGAACTTACCGAGTTCTGCATCGACCAAAGGTCGAGAATACAAAAGGGATCTTTGATTTCTCTACATTGCAAACCTACTCGAACTCATCGGTTTCTTCGTTAAAATCATAGTTATTTTCCTGACTTCATATGAATCCCACAGAAATTGGTTCATCATCGAAACCATATATTTAAGGAAAGTTTACATGATCCAAGATAAATTCAAAACACTTCACCCTCATAGGCCTCGTGCTTTGGGGGTTTATGTACATCCCGAGTTTTAGAGCCTGAATATGGTCGGTGTGTAGCCGAAGATTTTATGAGATCGAAGAATTATTATGATCCCGAACAGCAAGTTCCATACTCACCCCAGACTCAATTGACTGGGCTCTGGAGGAACAGGCCAAATCATAACAGTTGTAACGTTTCTAAAACAATCAAGGGTCAGAAATCGTTATAAAATGATTAATACTCGGTTACATATCACTAATGGCCACAAACAATTACATGTACTTATTAAGTATGTTACAAATGGCTAAATAGGCAGTTATGTTTTTTATTGTTTTTTATGGCCATAAAGCATATTAATTGTGAGAGGGGAAAGACTGACAATACAAATAGGTCTTGAGACCCAACAATGAAGGGGATGTGCATGATGAATTACATAGAAAGGAGAAAAGATACATAAACCTTAGTCCACCAACAATGGTAGCCATGAATCCTCCTCTATACCAATCACAGACAAACTAACTAGTCATTTGTGACCTTCCCTAGCATGCATTAGGGAGGTTAACCTTTTAATGTTTTTATCAAGAACAGTAACAATAACTTATCTAGTGATAATTATGATAATGGTTTTCCTAGTGATAATGGCATTGACTTTTATGTATTTATCCTCAGGGTTATCTAGGTCTATTACACTTTCAACTTCAAAGAGTATCGCCTTCTATGAGGAAGCTATGCATATTTGTTCTCTATACATTTAAGATTACTGAGTTCAGACTTATCGGGTAGGTCTACATCTATAATACATTGGTAATGAGGTTGATGTGATATTAGATCCTTGCATGGAAGGTGAAAGGCTTGCATGTGGTGGCCTTGTGGAGAAGATGACGAGTACTTCTATTTATACACTAGCGTAATTGTTAAGTTTTGAGGTTGCATCATGTTTACTAATTTTCAATCTCACATCCTAAAGGCCATTAGTGTTTCTATTTCCCAATTTTATACGAATAGACATTCCTTCATTTGAGGGTTTAAGATTTACTATTGGGCACATGGAATTACACTCATTGCCTGCATATTTTTCTTATTTAATGAGAATAAATGGATTAACTAGGGAAGGTGGTTGTCTGTGAGACCCATCCCATGAAGAGTTTTCCTCTCCCATTACTCTTCCAACTATAATAATTGAAAGCATACATTTGTCTATGTTTCAGGTAATTGTCATTGTCAAGAGTGTTGGACATGTGACTCCAAACATAAGAGAGGGGGTGAATTGTAGAGGTTTGAAAATATTTGATTAAAAAATTCTTAGAGAAAATCATAATTTAAAATCATTTGTAAAATAAACAACGAAATAAGCAGCGGAATAAAGAAACAGATGGAAAACCATAGGAAAGAAAATAAATGAAAAGTAAAAGAGATAAGGAAAAGAGAAAAACATCGATAAACTATAGAGGCTCGTTCTAAATAAAGGTGATTTAATCCTCTCCCCAAAAATTATTCTTGAGATTTTCCACTATCTTGAAAGCTTGTACTAGAATATGCCCATGAACCTCTTTTTACAAGGAGTTGAAGTTTAATGAATAACTTCCAACCAAACTTGGAGTTCTTACTAGCTATTCTTCAAACCAAACAAATATTTTGTACAAGATGACCTCTAAACTAATATGGAGATTTTTAGTGGATATCCTTCGAACCAAACCTTAATTTTACACAGGCTAATCTCCGAACCGAGTTGAGATTTTACAAAGGCTTATCTTGAACCAATATGAGATTTTACACGGGCTGATCTTGAACCAAAATGAGATTTTACATGGGATGATCTTGATCCAAGATAAGATTTTACACAGGGTGATCTTGACCCAAAAACGCTTTTGCACTAGGTTGAGATCAAGAACCTTTGTGGAGATTCGATTGGTTGAACTTCACGAACCAAATGAGAGCTTTTTTAGTATGCAAAACTCACAAACTAAACAAAAACTTCCTAAGACAATCCTCAAATCAAACAAGAGCTTTTAATGGTTTATCTTGCAACCAAGCAACTTCTTACAAAAGATTATTTACTCAATAGATAATACAATCTTAGGTAAGTTACAAGTATGTCTTTCACTCATAACAAATATCCTCACTTAAGCACAAGAACACTCTCAAATCACTAAGGAAAAATTCAAGTGATAATACGATAGATTTATAGAAAAATATGAGAGGGTGAGAAAGTACGATCAAATATAGTTTTCTGAGAGTTTGAAATGATAGGGGAGCTATCTATTTATAGCCTAAAATGAGGTTTAAATTCAGAAACATTCTATGGACAAAATAAGTGTCATAATCAATTATGCTAATCGATTATTACACCCAAAAATAGAATGTTTTGACTTCTATTTTTTGCCAATTATTAAGAAGCTTGTTCCAATCGATTGTAAACTTTACAATTTGAAATAATTTATTATAGCACTAGGGATAATATATTATCATTTGTAAACAATGCTTCTAATTGACCATACAACTCCCCCTAATCAATTAGCTAGGACTTAAAAACATTTATAGGTAGTTTTAACAAATTAAGAGAGTCTCCTCAAAGGTTTTTAGTGTGTGCATGATTTTTCCTTTATAATTCTAGAAATGCCCTTATGCCTTTACAAGACACTGGTTACTAAGACACACACGAATATGCGAGCTTTCACACTTTCTCTCTTTAACAACTATGAAGCTTCAAGTTTTGACATCATTATATTTAAATTTAGCATCACACAAGAATCATGAATCTTTATCTTAATGAGTCTTAAGTTGCCTTCAAGTTGATTAGCATCATTAGAGAGTTAAAAGACCAAACCACTATAGAATCTTGAAACAAAGTTCTTCACTTGAACATCATTGGATATCAAGGGTTAACTTCAAAAATATGACTTGATATGTTAGGCATCTAAGCAAAAGCATTTTCAAAAGGATAGCTTGATAACACATCTTGGTATTGCGAGCATCTTTGACCACTTAAGCGATCTTCAAGAGATATATACTTCACTAGATATCATTGGGTATCAAGTGTTGTCATCATCAAAATCAAATATTTGATTGCAACTTTACTATCGACAAACTCTACCACTTTGGATCACCTTGACAATATCTACAAGTGCATAGATCCACACAGAGTTCATGTATGAGGAGGATGATACATATAGATTCCCACTTTACTAGACGCGACAACCCCTTTCGATAACAGACTATGATCTTGATAAACTTAATGAGGTGAAAATAAAGGGTTTGATTTCTTGATAAACTTATGAGTGTAAAAGATCTATTGTGATATGAGGGAGAACTGTTGGTGTTAACGGGTTCTTGTGTAAGGTGTTTTTCTATTTGAGCTTTGAGGGTTTTTCCTAGGTTCTTGGAACAATATCATTGGTGGGTGTTAAACTTCTTTAATCACACGAATTACTTAGACTTATATATACCCATGGCAAAGGACCGAAGAGGGAAAGGCATTCAGATTACGATAGAGCTGAGTCCTTACTCATTCTACATTTGGTAAAGCTACATCAATGCATTTTCAAGTAAATTTTACGCCCATTGTGATCTTTGGTAAAATTGACATGGCCACACATACAATCTCACTACCAATCATAACCCTATTTTGTGATGGTGAGGGTTGCCACTGGTAGTACCAACAACGAACGAGCTACCATGACAGAGATGCTAGCTTTTATGGAGGAGTTACATTGTCAAAATAAAACATTGCAAGACAATGTTTGCGAACTACAACAACAACAACCTCAATTGATTATTGACGAACAAGAAGAATCCATAGATCTCCAATCACTTTCTGCCGAAATCTAGGACGCCCCAGTCCTAGACAATTTCAAACCACTATATCTGGTGGCGGTCGATGGCAAAAGCAATCATCAAGAACACATCATCGCTATCACCATTCAAATGGCGATAATTGGTGCGAAAGACTCTTACTGAAATGCAAGCCCGTGGTTGGGACTTGAAAAGAGGTGGCTCTTTAATGGTATATAAGTCTTCCCTAGACATGGCAATATAACCCATACCCGCGGGTACCCGCCCCGAATTTGACGGGGAAAATCCGCTTTGACTGGGTTTGGGTTTGGGTTTGGGTTTTCCCCAATTTTTAAATATGGGGACGGGGCGGGTAATGGGGACTGTAGTACCCACCCCGAACCCGCCCCGTTTATTATTATTATTATTTAAAAAAACCATAATATTTTGGAATGTAGAATATTTTTTTACTATGCGTTTGTTTGGATGGTAGTTTGAAATATTGACTAGTGATGTTATTTCCCTCTTTGAAGATGGAGAATAGCATGTAGAGAAAGAAAGAAGACAATATTGGTGTTGGCCACTTATCTATTTTTGACTAGCAATTTCCATTGACAAATGATGTTGAATATTTTTAGTTATGTGGTTGTTTTGTTGGTATTTTGGAATGTAGAATATTTTTTACTATGTGTTTGTTTGGATGGTAGTTTGTAATATCAATTTGTATTTTATTATTTAGTTTTTATATTTTGTATTATTTGGTTTTGCTAATTTGAAACATTAATTGTATGATTAATGAATTAATACTTTTGTTTGTATTTTATAATTCGAAGTATATGTTTGAAATTCTTCGAGATTGTATTTTATTTTTGTAATACAAGTTAATATTTCTTAAGATTAGGATAGGTTTTGGGTTTGGGGCGAAATTTGGGTTCAGAGCAAAATTTGGGTTTGAGGCAGAATTTGGGTTTGGGGGCGGGGCGGGAATCCCCGAACCCATTTGGGACGGAGTTGGGGTTCAATTATTCATCTCCGCTGGGGTTCGGGGTGGGGAACGGAGATTTATTTGGGATTCGGGTTTGGGGAATACAAAAACCATCCCCGCCCCGCCCCGTTGCCATCCCTAATTTTCCCAGATTCTTAATATCAAACTATCAAAACCTAACTAAAAAAATGATCCATTAATTCTCGGCCATAAAGCACCAAACAGTCTCTATAGCTGGCTTATTTCATATACGTCAAGGTTATTAAGAGTCCTTGTGAGAGTATTTAAAAATGTTTAACAAGAAGATTATATAGGTCGTCAATCCGAACCAGTAAATATTTGTTCGAGCTTTTCAAAGTGGCATAAAGGCCGGACATTTAAACGAATCCCTCTCCCCAAAAGTTGGCGGCTTCGATAGAAAAGATCATGGGAATGACAGAAATGTCGCATAAATGGAGAGAAGAGCAATCCAGAAAAAAGAATCTCTGAAACTTCCAACTATAAAAAAGGGTTGGGATTCACTCCATTTCTTTGTTCCTCCATTTTCTCAATTACTATAGTTTTTATGTATATAAAATTAACTAAATATTAATTATATGTCACATGTCTTAAAAATGTGTGTTATTTACACACAAAACTATAGTAATGGAGAAAATGAAAAGACAAAGAAATGAAGTGGATTCCAACCCAAAAAGGGTTGGGATTCCAACCCAAAAAGAGTTGGGATTCACTCCATTTACCATATAAATGATGATGCCTTAGTGAATCTACAATAGGTAAAGCTACATCATTGTATTTTTCAAGTAGAATACTAAAATATAATTTTAACTTCTTTAAAATACTAAATTGTTCATTATAACTCATCAAAATTAGTCACTATTTATTCCTACAAAAATTATCCTATACTCACATTTTTCTATCAGAAGCAATTATTTTTATCAATGGACACAAAAATTAATTATTGTCAAATTTAATGCATATAATATTACAAACTTTAATGTAATTTTTAAAATTACGTGTATTCAGTTGTGTAAAGCATGGGTTTAAATCTAATTTATATTAGTTATTTACTTTAAGGTTATTTAAATCACTTAAGATTTGTACAGGTGAAATATATTTGGTAGTTGTTATATACTCTTATCAATGTTAAGAAAAAGGCATGAACGTGGCAGATACGCAACAAAAGTTCCATAAATGAATTCAAGTGACCCTTCAATACAGATCGATGATGTGAACAAGTTTTTTATAAAATAACCATGTATCATGTTTTTTAAAAGTAATTCCAAAACAACTATATATTAAAAAAAATTATTAAAGTAATTATATTTTAAAAATAAAAATTTGCACACAAAATCATATGTCAAATGGTATGGCACATACATTTATTTTTTTTCCACATAGACGTCAAACAAGATAATGCATACATATAATGAGACAAAGTTAATGGACCGTAAATATAGTCTGAAATACTTATACCTACGGTATATAACCGTAGATAAAAATTTATATTTATAACATATAATTTGTTATACCTACGGCAATATGTGGTAGGTATAAATATTTTGTTGGAATTGGATCATCTCCTGCTTTATATATTCCATCATCTCTTCTATTTTTAATCTAACATTTAAAAAGTTAAGAGAAATAATTAATTAAAAAAAAGACATTCAAGAAGAGAGAGAGAGAATATGAGATAAAAAAAGAGTTTTTTTCATTGAAAATTTTGCCACATTCTCTCTCTTCTTAAATAGTTTTTAAAATTAATTATTCCTCTTTATTTTTTAACAGTTAAATTATAAACATAAGATATGACAGAATATATAAAGCAAGAGAGGAACCAAATCCGTGTTTCAGACTATATCTATAATACATTGACTTTTATATACGGTTTTGTCTGTCACTATATACATACTCCATTTTATTTGACTTCTATGTGAAATAAAATGAATGCATACACAATATCATTTGACGCAAACTCTTATGTACAAGTTTTTATTTTTTAAACATAATTACTTTGATATTTTTTTTAAATATATGATTATTTAAAAAAAAAATTTGAAAAACATAATTATTTAAAAAAAAAAATTCTGATGTGATTAGAATATTTACTGATAATTTGAATGAAGTCTCATGATATTCCCACGCACATGAATATATAATCACAAATTAATACAAATATTTTTTTTCTTTGGTGCGCTTACAAATACTACTTTCATTTTCTTAAATATATGTTGCTGTTTATGTAACAAAATTTGTAGTAAACTTCATGATACACGAAATAAGACGCTGATTAAGCATTCAACTTTGAAGTTGATGTTCTAACAAATTAGTGACACAAATTGATAAGTATGTATTTAGAAATTAATTTCAATAAAATCAATTAACATCAATCAACTATATAATTATCTTAATAATCTAGAGACTTTCTTCTCATCCCCTCTGTTGGAACTATATTAATTAGAGTGGGAATTGGAAAGATTTATTGACAATTAATGGGCAATAAATCAACACAAGTAAGAAGTAATATATAAGTGAATTTGAAAAGATTCATTTTAGTCCCACATTGAAGGAATGAAAAATAAGATTCATTTTAGTCCAACATTGAAGGGAATGGAAATTAAGATTCATTTTAGTCCCACATTGAAGGAATGAAAAATAAGATTCATTTTAGTCCCACATTGAAGGAATGAAAATTAAGATTCATTTTAGTCCAACATTGAAGGGAATGGAAATTAAGATTCATTTTAGTCCCACATTGACGGGAATGAAAATTAAGCCTTACTAGCTGCCTATAAATAAAGGGTAGAAATTCAGTAGTAAGCACTCCGGATTTCACAAATTCATGAATTTTGATTTCCCTCTTCTCTTTCTTATTTCTCTTTTCTTGACTGGTTATTTTAACCAGATACTTTGTAAGGTGTATTTCTAGAGCGATTTATCAGTGTGCAACTGATAATCGTAAGTTGTTTGAACGGACTGTTTTATCCTGGAGGCGTCGTTGTAAATTCGACTGTTTTGCATAATTTGGCAGTACGGCGAAACGTCTTAAAGAAAGCGACCTAGTACGCGACTCGTCCCGATAATTTCCTTGTGCCAAACTCTATTTTTTCAAATCCGAAAACAACAATTTTAAGACGTTTTCATAACTGCCATGGCAACTGAGGAAATTATCGGTACTACTGCGGCCGCTTTGGTCTCTGACAAACCTTTCAGGTTTGAGGGTTCCAATTTCAAACGTTGGCAAGCTAAGATGAAATTTTTCTTAACTCTGAAAAAGGTTGCCCACGTTCTGACTGAGGATATCCCGGTTGTCCCTTTTGCATCATCTGAACTACCTAACGGTAACTCACTTGCAGATTCAGACGGGACTTCCAAAATGTCTGACTCAGATGCTGCAAAAGCTAAGGCTGCAGCAGATGATCTGCAGCTCCGAAAAGAAATCGCCTTATGGCACGAGAATGATTATCTGTGCAAAAATCACATTTTGAACAGCCTTGCTGATGATCTGTACGACTACTACAGTAGCTACAGAACTGCTAAACAGGTATGGGAGGCTCTGAAAAGGAAATATGATACTGAAGAAGCAGGTGCGAAGAAACTTGCTGTCAGCCGCTACTTGAACTACAAGATGGTGGATGAGAAGTCGGTGGAAACTCAAAGCCACGAAATTCAGAAGATTGCTCATGAGATTATTACAGAAGGTATGTCCCTTAATGAACAATTTCAAATTGCTGTAATTATTGACAAACTGCCCCCTGGTTGGAAAGATTTCAAAAATAAAACTTCTCCTTCTGTTTACCTTTTGTGTGATTTTAATATTTGGCATGGTAGACTTTGTCACGTTAATAAACGAATCATTTCTAATGCAAGCAACATAGGCCTAATCCCTAAACTAAATATTAATGATTCCAATAAATGTGAATTTTGCAGTCAAGCTAAAATAACAAAGACTTCACATAAATCAATAATAAAAGAATCTGATCCCCTAGATCTTATACACTCTGATATATGTGAATTAGATGGAAGTTTAACTAGAAATAATAAACGTTATTTTATCACTTTTATTGACGATTGCTCTGATTATACTTATGTATATCTAATGAAGAATAAAAGTGAAGCGCTTGACATGTTTAAGGTGTATGTAACTGAAATTGAGAATCAATTTAACAAGAAGATTAAGAGACTTCGCAGTGATAGGGGAACCGAATATGACTCTAGCTTGTTTAATGATTTTTATGTTGAACATGGTATTATACATGAAATGACTGCTCCATACTCTCCTGAAATGAATGGTAAAGCAGAAAGAAAGAATAGGACTCTTACTGAACTTGTAGTTGCAATCATGTTAAATTCTGGTGCTGCACCTCACTGGTGGGGGGAAATTTTATTGACTGTTTGCTATGTCCTGAATAAAGTTCCCAAGTCGAAAAGTAAGATCTCACCTTATGAGATATTAAAGAAAAGACAACCAAATTTGTCTTATTTGAGAACTTGGGGCTGCCTGGCTTATGTCAGAATTCCGGATCCGAAACGAGTTAAACTCGCTAGTAGAGCCTATGAATGCGTATTCATTGGGTATGCAGCAAACAGTAAGGCATACAGGTTTTATGACCTAAATGCCAGAGTAATCATAGAATCAAACGATGTTGAATTCTTTGAAGAAAAATTTCCCTTCAAATCAAGAAATAGTGGGGGCACACAATCGAGTCACATTCTTGTGATAAAAAGCACTAAAAGCAGCAACAATGTAGAAACAGAGCTTCGAAGAAGTAAAAGAGCAAGAGTTGCTAAAGACTATGAGCCCGATTATGCGGCCTATAATGTAGAAGAAGATCCAATAAATCTTCAAGAAGCACTGTCATCTATGGATGCAGACTTATGGCAAGAAGCCATTAATGATGAGATAGATTCTCTAGAATCTAACAAGACCTGGCACTTAGTAAACTTACCTCCGGGTTGCAAACCAATTGGTTGTAAATGGGTTTTGAAAAAGAAACTAAAACCTGATGGAACGATTGAGAAATACAAGGCACGCCTTGTAGCCAAGGGTTTTAGACAAAGAGAAAATATAGATTTCTTCGACACCTTTTCTCCAGTCACTAGAATTACATCCATTAGGGTACTCATTTTAATAGCAGCCATTTATAACTTAATAGTACACCAAATGGATGTTAAAAACAGCTTTTTTAAACGGTGACTTAGAAGAAGAAATCTATATGGAACAACCAGAAGGATTTGTAATCCAAGGACAAGAAAGCAAGGTCTGTAAGTTAGATAAGTCTCTGTATGGACTAAAACAAGCCCCTAAACAATGGCATGAAAAGTTTGATAACTTAATGATAATTAATGGGTACAAAGTGAATGAAAGTGACAAGTGCGTCTATTACAAATCTGAGAATCGCATTTGTACTATCATATGTCTATATGTAGACGATCTACTTATATTTGGATCAAACATTCAGGCCATTAATGATATGAAATCATTGTTATGCAATAACTTTGATATGAAAGACCTCGGAGAAGCAAGCGTGATCTTGGGTATCAAGATCATGAGATCCGACCAAGGAATTTCTTTGGATCAATCTCACTATGTGGAGAAGATCTTAAAGAAATATAAATACTTTGATTGTAAACCTGCATGCACTCCGTATGATCCAAGTGTGAAACTGTTTAAGAACACTGGAGAAAGTGTCAAAAAAGCAGAATATGCGAGCATCATTGGCAGTCTTAGGTATGCCACTGATTGTACTAGACCCGACATTGCATATGTCGTAGGATTGTTGTGCAGATTTACAAGAAGGCCGAGTAACGAACATTGGCAAGCTATTGAGCGAGTAATGAGGTATCTTAAAAGGACTATGGACCTCGGCCTACACTATCAGAAATTTCCTGCTGTACTAGAAGGGTATAGTGATGCAGATTGGAACACCTTATCACATGATTCCAAAGCTACTAGTGGTTATATATTTAGTATAGCCGGTGGAGCTGTATCTTGGAAATCAAAGAAACAGACCATTCTGGCACAGTACACAATGGAGTCTGAGATGATAGCATTAGCTACAACTAGTGAAGAAGCAAGTTGGTTAAGATGCTTGCTAGCTGAGATTCCTTTATGGGAAAAACCTATACCAGCTGTGTTGATCCACTGCGATAGTACCGCGGCTATTGCAAAAGTTGAGAACCGTTACTATAATGGTAAAAGACGTCAAATTAGAAGAAAACATAGCACTGTTAGAGATTGTATATCTAAAGGAGCTGTGAGAGTGGATCATGTACGCACTGATGAGAACTTAGCAGATCCTTTGACGAAAGGATTAGCTAGAGAGAAAGTCCATAATACATCCAAAAAATGGGACTAATGCCTATGAAGCAATTAGTTACTCATGATGGTAACCCGACCTAAATGACTGGAGATCCCAAGACTTAGGTTCAATGGGTAATAACAAGTTGTGAGTAATATGAAAATGATCATGCAAGTAAAGCATGAATCCTGAAGTAATGACAGGATGAGATAATAGAAACTCCTAATGAGATCTATACTCTGTATGAGGGAGTACCTAGGCTACAGGAGTACTCTTGATAGATTCACCTATGTGACTGTGGAACTGAGGCCGGTTCCTATGGAATTTCGAGGCAGAATTCCTAGAGCATTCACTAAAACCGGGATACACGTGCAGGGCCACTAAAGCACGGGCTACAAGAATACACCTTACGGAAAGGTTGTGTGCGGGTCTGATGTCCGAGATAGAGTTCAAGACAATGGTGTCACTCTTGTTGAATCAGAATCCTACTCGCTACGCTAAGGTTCAAGTCGTAGACACCTTTGCTTATGCACAATCTTAGAAACGTCTGACGTACTTCTAAAATCTCTTTTTAAATTCAAGTGGGGGATTGTTGGAACTATATTAATTAGAGTGGGAATTGGAAAGATTTATTGACAATTAATGGGCAATAAATCAACACAAGTAAGAAGTAATATATAAGTGAATTTGAAAAGATTCATTTTAGTCCCACATTGAAGGAATGAAAAATAAGATTCATTTTAGTCCAACATTGAAGGGAATGGAAATTAAGATTCATTTTAGTCCCACATTGAAGGAATGAAAAATAAGATTCATTTTAGTCCCACATTGAAGGAATGAAAATTAAGATTCATTTTAGTCCAACATTGAAGGGAATGGAAATTAAGATTCATTTTAGTCCCACATTGACGGGAATGAAAATTAAGCCTTACTAGCTGCCTATAAATAAAGGGTAGAAATTCAGTAGTAAGCACTCCGGATTTCACAAATTCATGAATTTTGATTTCCCTCTTCTCTTTTTTATTTCTCTTTTCTTGACTGGTTATTTTAACCAGATACTTTGAAAGGTGTATTTCTAGAGCGATTTATCAGTGTGCAACTGATAATCGTAAGTTGTTTGAACGGGCTGTTTTATCCTGGAGGCGTCGTCGTAAATTCGACTGTTTTGCATAATTTGGCAGTACGGCGAAACGTCTTAAAGAAAGCGACCTAGTACGCGACTCGTCCCGATAATTTCCTTGTGCCAAACTCTATTTTTTCAAATCCGAAAACAACACCCTCGTTCAAAACACTACCCTTAATCTTAACATTTTATTTACAAATATATATATATATATATATATATATATATATATATATATATATATATATATATATATATATATATATATATATATATATATATATATATATATATATATATATATATATATATATATATATATATATATATATAACAAAGAGTAGATTCAACTTGTCTGGTTTGACTTGTTTACATTCCTATCAGTCACTATTAATATTAAGAGAGAAGATCATGTGGTTGTGAGAAGATCTTTGAGGTTATGAAATTGCAACATGAGTAAAGTGGCAAAGAGTTAATTTGAATATCTATTTACAAATGAACCGTTATTATAAAAAAATATATTTCATAACATTTTATTTCCTTGTCCTTTAAATCAATCCACGAAATAATTCTTATTTAAACGCCTTAGTTTTTTATTTATTTAAAAATATATTTTTCACCGTAGTTTAATATATTAACTATAATTATATATTAAAGATTACAAGTTTTAATTTTCAAAACTAACAATTTTTTATTTTTTATTGTAAAAAAAGGACATATCTCTTAAATTGTATATTTATATAAAAAAAAATAATTTTTATCACAGATAATCTACCTAACCATAGTAAAATGCGGCGTTCATTTTTTCAATTTTATTGAGTCTAGTTTTCACAAATTCATGAAGAGTTTAGTTTTCACAATAACATAGTTTATTTTTTACCGACACAATTTTTAAATTCTCAGATACACATGCAGTATTTATATTTTTCATATACCTTTCAAATTTTGACATTAAATATCAATGTTAAGATTCAAACATGTTGTTTATTTGATAAAGTGAATCTTAACATTAATCTCTAAATCAATTTTTTTAATATATAGTGTATTAATTTTTGAAGAATGGAACATGTAGGTTGAAAGTGGAATGAGTTAGGTTTAATAGAAAGATCCCTACTAAATAATTTGACCACAATTGTTCTGGGAAATCGTGGTACTATGTAAATTATATCACTTCGGTCATTTTTGACAATCGTTGTGAAAAGTATTTATAAAAAAATTAAAACATAACACATTTTATTTTATTTTCTTCATAACACAAGTGCCATAGTGAAAGAACATATGAAAGTGATAGCATAGACCAACTAAACTCCATCATTTCAGGTCCGAATCAAAGAGTGGAAAGACGGAACTTTAAGAAGCGTGCACGAAAATCATTTCTCTGCCTCTTCCTCTTCTCCACAATCATGATACGTTAACTATTTCATCACCATTCATGTTAAGTTTTGGTTTTTTCTATTTGTTGAGATAGTTATAGATTTTGTTGTTTTTTAATGTTATATGTTGTTGTGATTAAGTAAGATTGAGATTTTTTTTGAGTTGTTGACATTGTTATATATTGTTGTAGGTGATTCATTCTTATTGTTTTGTTGCATTGAGATTGTTATGATGTTATTGACAATGTTATTGTTGTATTGTTGTGTTATGGTATATATTATTGTTGTAGTTGTAAAAAAATTATTTAGTAATTTGTCCTATTGAGAATGTTGTTGTTGTGTTGTTGTATTGTTAAATGATTTTACAAGCTTTAGATATAAACTTTAGAATGTATTATGGACCGTAGTTGGATGAAAGCTGATAGATTAGGTCCAGTGTATGAGAAACGTGTTCTTGAATTCTTTGAATAAGCGAAACAGATCTTCCTGAAAATAATTAAATCTTTTATTGTCCATGTGTTATATACATGAATATTAAAAAGTTTTCAAAGAAATAAATATTCCACCACCTATATTGTGATGGAGTTTGTCAAACTTATATAATATGAATGTGACATGGTGAAGTAGAAAAAAATTGTGACTTCACAATTGCATGAAGTGGATGTAGATATGGGTGATCGACTAAAAGATATGATATATGATGGTGGACAATCTTCTTTTAGTAAAGCCCATATTTATGATACTTTATGTGGTAACAAGGATGCGCCGTTATATGAAGGGTGCAGAAATTTTAAATGATTGTCTATGGTGTTAAAATTGTTTAATCTAAAGGTAAAAAGTGGGTGGATAGATAAAAGTTTCACAAAATTACTTGAGTTTCTTAAAGAAATGATACCAGAAGATAACAATTTGTAGGATCGTTGTTATGAGACCAAGAATATATCGTGTCCAATGGGTTTGAAGTATATCAAAATACATGTATGTCGTAATAAATTCATATTATTTAGGAAAGAGTATGAAAAACTGAATCATTACCAGAAATATGGTGAGTCGCGTTATAAGGTGAAGGACAACATTGGTGATGACGATGATAGCAAGAAACGTACTCCTGCCAAAGTGTTACGGTACCTGCCAATAATTCTAAAGTTCAAGATAATTGTTACTAATGTAAATGGAGCAGAGAATTTTAGATGACATATGGGTGAAAGAAAGTGTGATGGAAAAATCCACCATGTAGTTGATTCTTTGCAATGGAAGAAAATGTTTCGTTGTTTTCGGGTTTTGGCCATAATCCAAAAAACATTAAGCTTAGACTTGGCATAAATGGATGAATCCCTTTGATAATATGAGTACTAACCATACTTCGTGGCCTGTTCCTCTGACATTTTACAACCTATCTCTTTGGTTGTACATGAAGCGCTAATATATGTTGCTGTCTATGATGATTTTGGATCAAACCTCCTGGAAATGACATAGATGTTTATCTAAGTCCATTAATTTAAGAGTTTTATGGAAGGAAGGCATTGACGTTGGTGATGCGTATTCAGGTGAGAATTTTAAGATGCGTACAATGTTATTTTACACAATCAACGAATTTATTGCATATGGTAATTTGATTGGATACAATGTCAAGGGACATGAAGTGTATTCTATATGTGAATCTAATATGGTTTTCCATCAAATTCATTTTGGAAAAAATACCGTTTACCCTGGGCATCAGAAATTTCTAAAATCCAATAATCTATATCGTAGATTGCGGAAAGCTTTTAAAGGAGAACATGAGTTTGATATCACTCTTAAGCCTTTAATTAACCGGGGATGAAGTTTGTAAATGATAAGAACACATTATTATTGTCTTTGGAAAGAATAAAAAATTTCTCGTTGAGAAAAATATTTGGAAAAAAGTTCGGAGTTCTTTGATCTTCCATATCGAACTAGCCTCGAAGTAAGACATTGTCTTGATGTGACACATGTAGAGAAAAATGTGTGTGATAGTTTAATTATAACACTTCTAAGCATTCAAAGAAATACTAAAGATAGTAAGAATCCGCATCTAGATATGCTGGCAATGAGTATACGACAACAGATGGCTCTAGAAAAATTAGGAAAAATAATTTTTTTGCCTCTGGCATGTTGTCACATCTCGAAAAATGTAATCCTCCGTGAAGTGTATAACGTGCTTGCGGAAAATTATATCGAACAGAGTCACCATAGAACTTTATTTATTTCAAAGAAGGAAAAGGAAAACACCAATAAAACCCTTTAAAAGTAAATGATCACCGCATTCATATTCTGGTTTAGGAGTCAATCACGCAAGGGGAAGGTGTTAGCACCCCTCACGTCCATTGTACTCAACGGGAACCTTTTATTTAAAATTTCTATTGAATATTAACTATATCAATTTCTTTCTTCGAATGATCCAAATGTATAAGGAAATAAAAAGGGGTTGTAAAAAGGTCTCACTCCTATGTATCCTCGGGTACAATGAGAAACTCAAAGCTTCGTAATTTGGGTAAAAAATGTTTGTTTGTTGGTCAATTTTAGTGAAAGATACTTTGTCACCAAAGACAGAAAACATTGCTTACCCATAATAGTTTAGAGGAGTGGACGTTTGCATCACATCGAATGGATTTCTAAATATCAACATTCGCGGGAAACACATGTATGGATGGAGCGTTATTTTGCATCATCTTGAGATGAAATATATTTCAATTAAAAAAAGTTTTGATTTATTGAGTATTTTGTTGGATAACAAATGCTCGAATGGTCGAGTAAGGCAACTTGTTTCCAAACAAACGAAAAGAGGAATAGAAGGCTCTAGACCATCTATCTTTTCATCCTTAATTGTAAAATAATTTAGTATTATTAACGTGTTTTGGATCAACAATGACTACTCGAATGGTTGAGTAAGGCAACTCGTATCCAAGTAATCGGAGAAGGGAATAGAAGGCTATAGACCACCTCCTTTTCCGTCCAAGTTATTTACAAAAATGTGTTCGCTTAGGTTTTTATTACGAGAAGGTTTGAAGTGAATCAGATTAGAAGTTTTTAAATGGATGACAATTGCTCGAATGGTCGAGTAAGGCAACTCGTATCCAAACAATCGATGACAGGAATAGAAGGCTCTAGACCATCTCCCTTTTCATCTTTAATTGTAAAATGATGTTTGATAGTAGTTAAGTATTTTATTTTAAATTGGGAAAATGGCTTGACGTTGATCGACTTTTTATTTGCGTTGCATAGTGAATTAGAAAAATGGTTTTGAAATGATGAGAGAGTGATAAATTTTTTTTGAATATTACTTAATGTTGATCAAGCCTTTTATCAATACATAATATGTGAGCAAGTAACGGAAATAAAGCAAAATACAAAAAAATAAAATAAATAATAAAAGAGATGAGGATGTACTATCAACACATGAGTAAAAATAAATGTTATAAAAATATAGGGAGATGCATTATCAATACAAAAATAAAATAAAACAAATAAAGCATAAAAGAAATAATTAGAAGGAAAAAATACAATTAATTAATTAATTGAAAAATAAAATAAATTTTTTTAGCTTTTTTAACATGTGGACAACTAAAATTAAGAAGTATATGAAAAAAAAAATCTAAATCAAAATATAAAATGACAAAGAATTTAAGGAAAAAACAAGAAAATAAAATAAAATATAAAAACGGTGATGAGCCAAACAGAGTGCAAAGAGCACAAGAAAATTGCGCCATAAGGATAAATGGGCACGAGGTCCACCAACCACCAAATAAAAAAAGTTGGAAAAAAGACAAAATTTGAGCATAATAAAACAGACGAACATGATTTAATGAGTTTATCTTTAAGAACAACAACAACATTCATATTTCTTTTGGTCATAATTTTCTCAATTTTTTTATAGAATTAAGTAAATAAATAATGAAAGTCTGTCTACTCAATCTCATGAACATCATAGAAAGCTCAAAATTTAAAAATAAGTAACGAAAATAAAACAAAAGTTAATTCACATTTAATCATTTTTAGTCGCAGAGGTTCAAGAACACTTTAAACTCTTGATTTTGAATCGATAGAGTTTCCATGCAAAATAGTAATGATTAACGTACTAATACAAAGGAAATTAAATAAACAATAAACATTAAAAGTCTACCTAAATAAATAAATAAGTGACTTAAAAATTAGAGAGAAATTTGTGTAAAGTTTTGGTTTGTTCTTGTGAGTGTTTTTTTGGTGAGATTTATTAATGAGAATGATTTTATTTATAGGCTTTATAAAGAGTAGCTTAGAAATTATGAAAAAGAGGCGAGAGTGTTGTGATTTCCTTCTAGAAACTTAATTAATTAAATAGTGAATTATGATATAATATTTGCATAGAATAATGATATATGAGAGATATTTTGGGCCTTCTACAAACATTGATTTTTTATTTTATAATGCATGAAAATGATTAACAAAATTCAAATGGATATTATGATGATAAATCAAACTATCATGAATTTCATCAAACTATCATGAATTTTATTTTTAATTTATAAAAAAAATGGATAATAAAAATTGCAAATTTAGTCAAATTCTTCAACATGTGAAATGTTGACTCTCCTTTGACTTTTATAATGATGCATGACAATGATCAATGATGTATAAATTTTTAGTTAAATTTCACAATACGTGAAATGTTTACTTTTGGTTGACATTATTTGATGATGGAAAGACATATGGATAAAAAATGCAAAACTTGACAAATTAACATGTATCAGATGAATTAAAAAAACGGATATATCTGGGTATGACAGTTGTCCTTATTTAAATATCTTCGACCAAAGGATGTGAAAAATATTAAATCTTCATATCATCATGGTGGGAGATAGTAAAATAACAAAGGGCCAAATTTTGTCCCTTGATGAAATGATATGAGATGTCATGAATGCATGAAGGAATTTTTTTTTACCGAAACAAACTCTGTGGGAATTATGAAAAATACTCGTAATGGAGATTTTACTGGGGATGGATGAAACAGGGTGAAAGGACTTGTTGAGGAAAAACAGGATACATTTTGGAGATCAGACAGAATAATCAAGGAATATTTAGTAAAACTTGAAATAGAAGGGACAAACCCTGGAAAGATATTAGAGACATCCAAAAAAGCACTTGAAGCAAAAGAAAACAAAGTGAAGATACATCAGAGACATTTAGAAAAGAATTGAATGTAACAACTTTGAGAAATACATTAGAAATATCTAGAAAAGCAATGGTGACTTCATAGGGAAAAAGAGTCAATTTGAAGATACATCATAGACATTTAGGAAAGCATTCAATGTAACAAACTCGGTAAAATATATCAGAAACATCCAGGAGAGAATTAGATGGAAAAGAAATGTAAAATGAAGATACATCAAAGACATTCAGGAAAGTAATGAATGTGATAACTCTAGAAAATACACTAGATACATTCATAAAAGCATTAGATGGAAAATGAGTCCAAACTCTTGGGAAACATCAGAAACATTCAAAAAAGCATTGAATGGAAAAAAGACCCATTTTGACAAGATATCAGAGACATTCAGAAAAGCGTTGAATTTAAAAGGAGGCCTAAACCCAAATTTATGTCAGAGTCATCTAGAAAAGCATTGGATGGAAAGGAAATTAATTCGGAGAATTTTGAATATACATCTAGAAGAGCATTAGATGGAGAGGAAAACAAACTCGAGGATATCCAGGAAAGCATTGGATAAAGTTGTTAACGAAACTCGGAAATAAATTGAAGACATCTAGAAAAGCATTGAATGAAATTAAATGATTATGAAGATACATCCGAAACATCCAAAAAAGCATTGAATGTACGGGAACATGTTCTAAAAAAACATCAGAACAAACAGGACATATCAGGAATAACATCGGATGGGTTTTGGAAATATATCATAACGATAGGCACATCCGGAAGAACCTCAGATAAGTATAAAAGGGGTTCCAGAAAAACATCAGAATGACAAGACATATCCAGAAAAATATCAAATGAGTTCTGGAAATACATTAGAATGACAAGACATATCCGGAAGAACATCGGATGGGTTCTGGAAGAACATCAAAACAACGAGACATATCTAGAAAAACATCGGATGATTTCTAGAAATACATCAGAGCAAATAAGACATATCCAAAAAAACATCGGATAGGAAGAGACAAATTAAACATGATCGGACAAATATTTGCTTTTTGCAGGTGCCAATGAAGTTGGCCTTTGACAATAAGGTAAGATGTTGATGATAACATGACCTCAGAAAATGCAAATAATATTGAGTCTTGCATGATATATGTTAGTGCTCTGCTTCCATAACACAGGGAACTCTGCTAACTCTGCCTTTGGAAGATGTTTTGAACACACTTCTGTCACACTTGTCAATTGTATCAGGCTAATGATCCTTTTAGGAGGGAATGATGAGCTTTGCTTAGGGATTTCTTGAAGTAGACTACTTTAGATTGATTGATTCTTGAAATGAGTGTTTTATTGTGCGCTTGAAAAGCTTTCAACAGCATGAGTCTTGATGATATTTTCTGTTATCAACATGATATTGACTATGATATTCCCCTGATAGGATCATTGGTCAAGTTTCTCAACTGTTTGAACATCCTTGATGATAAGTGCTTACTTGTAACTAAAAATTTTCATTCAAAAATGGTAATTTTTAATGTGATGTTCATGCAATTTTTGGAATCAAAATCACTATTGGAATGATATTGTTGATATAAGTGGATCACTTTTCAAAATGCAAAATTGGTTTAGGCATCCAAAGTGAAAGATAAAGAAAAAGTATGACACCAAAATAAATGATTAGAAAATCTGTTTGGAGTCATTTTATGGAACCTTGTTGCAGTATTTGTTTCAAAATAACCTAGCTTTAGTTAGGTCTTTTGAGGGTTATAACGTGGTTTGGTTCATGGTTTTTGAAACAAAAGGATATAAGGCTCAAAATTTAATTTTAACCCAACCTATTCTCGATGATTATCTCCGGTCCTATGTTCAATTAATTCAAACTATGCACTCGGGTTCCAAGAGATTTGGAATTGCACTGATGTTGATGCCTCAAAAGCCAAGAGGAATTTTTTTTTGAGATGGTAGTCACTTTTCCCTTTTTGACAGTCACAAATTTCTATTTTTCTTTGTCAAGAATTTTGGTGACCCTTTTGATTTTGATATGATTATCAACTAAGTTGTCTTTGCTGGGGTTTTTATTGACCACTTTTAATTGATAACTATGTTATCCCTAATTTTTTCCTGGACTGCTTCTTTGAAGCTTTCAGTTCACCAGGATGCCCTAATTTTTTTTCCTAAGTCACATTTTTAGATTTTGACTTAGAGGGATTTCTCTTTTTGATATGGAAAGATAGTGACTTCCTTGCTTAATGGTTGATGAGAATAACCATTGTCACATTTTGATATTCATGATTTCTCTGACACTTCTTCGATGTGTGTGAAGGAAAGCTTGTGCTTGAAACTTTTATTAAAAGGTGTACAGAACGATTCTCTTTAATTTGAATGCACATCCGAATCAACTGAAAATTACCCTGCCCTAAGGTAATATTACGAGTTTTTCAAATAGAAAGAAACAACTTCTAGACTCAAAGGGGTTGATTAGGGATTAAGTTCTTTATTTCTCTAATGTCTGGGAATTGAAACAATGCCTTACAATATCAACAAAGTTTTATTTGAAAGCATACCATTCAGCAACTTGGGTATTTCGTTTTTGTCGTTCTCCCTCCGACCTTTGCTTAAGTAAAATTTTGATAAAGAAAATGAATGAGAAAAACATTGATATATTTTACCAATTTTGAAAAAGGAAAGCATGAATATGTGCATATGTGAATACGACGAATGGATTGATTCAAAATATGCTACGCTCATTTCATTAATATTAATATTAAAATCGAATAATTTTGAAAGGAAATAACACAATACAAACAAGGAAATTGAAAATGGAAAGAAAACATGGCCTCAACATTGAGGATGAGCTTTCATGTCTAATCTACTAGCTTTAAGAGGTGACATATCATGCTCTGACCCAATCTTCATTCACCTTGTACTAGAAAAGAATTGTTGTTGGAATTGGGATCAACGTCCCTGAAAGATAAAATCTCTCCTCTAACTAAGTCTTGTAAGAACAAGATTTGGTTCTGCATCTGACCTTATCTTTTTATGAAAACAATTCATAGATTCGTAAAGACAAATTTGGTACCCTAATGGTTTTTTTAAGTGTACAGATATTAGATACAAGTTCTGACTTTGAAGAAGTGACGTGTGACGTCATCAGACTCTGAACCTAGTGCACTCTAACTCTGAGATGTGTGTTGTACAAGTCTGCTTAACATTTCTGAACATTTCTTAATGACTATGATAAGAAAAGCCTCTGATATTTTCAAGCTCTAAAGTCTAGTGTTGAACATGTCTGATGAACTGTTTCACCAGAATATTAAGACCATGTTCTGAAGAACTAGATCAAGACTCTGAAAACAAAGTTTCTGAAGGCTCTCTCATAAAGACTCAAATTCTTCTTCTATGCATGCTTCATCAATTCTCCATCTGAAGCCCCTAAATATTTGAAGATAAGATTAAAAAGTTTTACGTGAGAAAATAGTACACTGTATAAGATCCAATATTCCTTCCACTACACTAATTTTGTGGGAAAAGGACTGTACTATTGTACCATTATGTCTCCCATTTCCATAAACAGTTATGCAAGGATACATATATATTTATGGATTCCATTTCTACCCTCCAATGAATCTTTTCATTGCCAATATAAAGGAGTCTTAGAAGAATCGAAAGAATGCATCACATGCAACATTCTTCACACAAAGAGCTATCATGTAAATATTGCAAACAAGTGAATATTTTGAGAGAAAGAAAAGGAAACACACAGGAACTTTTGTTCATAATCTTTTATAGAAAATATTTTATGTGTAATTATTTGTATTTCATTTTTGTAATCTACTTTCTTAGAAGCATCTTGTAAACACACTTTGTATCTCAACTTTTAAGTTGTATTTGTAGATGTTCTTGATTGGCTGCATTTTATGGTAAAACATTGATGTGTGTAGATGTCTTGATTGATGTCATGACATTCGTGTGTAGTGTACTGCAGGGTAAGTTTGGTTAGCTAGAACAGAGTGTATTGGATGTCATGCTGGATGTTATGACATCAGGTAGCGACCTGCAAGGGCGCATGTTTGTTTTTCTGGTATAATGCATGAGTTAGCTCAGGATAGATTTCAGGAAACATTTTAGGGTTCGTAGTTATCTCAGGCGAAATGCTAGGCAGTGTTGAGCATAACATGAAATGCCTATGACCTAATTGAAACAACCCTGAATTATGGAAAAGGGTTTAACTTGGTTAAACCTAACTTCTGTCACTTAGGCCCAAGGTCCATGCGCTGCATATAAATACAGAAGTGGCAATCCTGATTATGGACGAACTTAGAAATTGTGAGTGAAGAATTCAGTTTGTGTAACTTGTTCTGCACGTGAATTTTAGTGTCTTAGGATTTCTTGTGAGCCAAGCAATTACCACCTAGATGATTGCATTGGACTAGTGTGTTTTGAGTTGTACTTTGATTGTGTCATTCTAAGCTTTTAAGCACGAGTGTTGTGTCTCTTGATTGAAGCTGTGAAGCAAGATCAAGATTTGTTTGAAGTGTGTCTTCTTTTTAATCTGTAACTTAATTGGTTGATATCACTGCTGTGATTGAGGGGGAGTGAGTAGGAACTCAGGTCTAGTGTTAGGTTGAAGTTGTATTGGGTAGGTCTTAAGTGAAGAGTGAAAATTGGTAGTTTGGCTCTGAATTAACACTGCTTATAGTGGATTTCCTCCCTGGCTTGGTAGCCCCCGTAGTAGGTGTGATTTACACCGAACTGGGTCAACAATTCCCTGTGTTATTTACTGCTTTCATTTTCTGTTTATTGTTAAGTTCTATAGTCTGTTCAATAGTGGATGTCATAAAATCAGTTATAACATCGACTGTTTGTTACTAGAATTTCATGTGGTATCAGAGCAGGCACCCTGCCTGTTGTTTTCTGGGTGAGATCTAGGGAAGATAAATTCTGGTACTATGGACAAGGATATAGGATTCACAAATAGACCACCAATTCTGGATGGTTATAACTATGACTACTAGAAAGCTCATATGATAGCTTTCTTGAAGTCTCTGGATAGAAAGGCCTGGAGAGCAGCTAACTCAGGATGGGAACATCCAGTGAAGGCAGATTGAGATGGATCAACTATGCTAATACCTGAAGAAGAGTGGAGCAAAGAGAAAGAAGCTTTGGCTCTTGGGAATTCGAAGGCCCTGAATGCTTTATTCAATGGGATAGATAAGAACATCTTCAGACTTATGCATCACTGTGAATTGGCCAAAGAGGTTTAGGATACTCTCAAAACAACTCATGAAGGTACCTCTAAGGTCAAGATGTCTAGATTACAAATACTGACTACTAAGCTTGAGAATCTGAGAATGAAGGAGGATGAGACTATTCATGAATTCTACATGAATATTCTTGAGATTGTCAATACCTTAGGAGCTTTAGGAGAAAAAATGTCTGAAGAAAAGCTTGTAAGGAAGATTCTCAGATTATTGCCCAAGAGATTTTCCATGAAAGTTACTGCTAATGAAGAGGCTCAAGACATCAACAACATGAAGGTTGATGAACTCATTGGTTCTCTCCAAACCTATCAGATGGGAATGTGTGATCATGCTGAGAAGAAGAACAAAAGCATAGCTTTTGTATCAAATACTGCAGAGGACTCAGATGAAGACAATGTTGGAAGTGAGGAGAATCTATCAGAAGTTATAGCTATGCTTGGAAGACAATTTAACAAACTGATCAAAAGAATAGATCAGAAGACTAGACCTAATGTCAAGAACATTTCCTCTGACATCAGCGAGGTAAATATGAAGATAAGTCTAACAAAGGCAAAGGAATTCAGTTCCATGAATGTGAAGGATATGGTCACATTAGAGCTGAATGTACCACTTACCTCAAGAAGCAAAAGAAACGGCTAAATGTCACTTGGTCAGATGGAGATTCTGAGAGTGGATCAGAAGAAGAATATGCAAAACATGTCACTGCACTAACTAGTGTATGTGTATCTGATGATGATTCTAGTGAAGATGAGCTGACTTTTGATGAGCTTGCAGCTTCGTATAAACAACTGTGTATCAGAAGTGCATAAGTGTGTCAACAAGGGGAGAAGCAAAAGAAAATCATAAAGGAGTTGGAGGCTGAGAAGAAGGAGCATCTTGCAACAATAGACTCACTCAACAGTGAGGTCAGCTTATTGAATTCCAAACTTAATCAGATGTCAAAATCTATCAGGATGTTGAACAATGGGACTGACACTCTAGAAGAAATTCTACAAAGTGGTCAGAAAGATAGAGACATGCCTGGAATGGGCTTTGTTGGTGAACAGGGACCCATCTTGGGGTTCAAGAGGCCAAAGCCTGAAATTCATAGGTCAAATCGGATGTCACGACCGATGTCTCAACATCAGGGGAACAAAAGCATGAACCAGACCAAGAGAAAGTTCCAAAGGTGGAGGTGTCACTATTGTGGAAGATTTGGACACATAAAGGCTTTTTGCTTCAGGCTGCATGGATTTCCCATTCACACTCATCAAGTCAAATCCAAATAGGATGCTCCTATCAAGAAACAAAAATGGGTTGCCAAGGAGGTTGCTCTAATAGCTCATACCTCTCTAAGGGTATCAGCTAAAGAAGACTGGTATTTTGATAGTGGTTGTTCTAAACATATGACTGGAATAAAGAACCTTTTGGTGGACATCAAACCTCATTCCACGAGTCATGTAACCTTTGGTGATGGAGCTAGAGGAGAAACCAAAGGTGTTGGAAAACTAGACTGTCCCGATGTTCCAGAACTGGATAATGTTATGCTGGTTAAAGGACTGGCTGTAAACCTTATTAGTATCAGTCAGCCTGTGACCAAGGACTCAATGCCAAATTCACTAAGGGTGAATGTGTTGTCACCAATGGAGAAAATGAGGAAGTCATGAGGGGATCTTGAGCTAAGAATAATTGTTACTTATGGGAGCCTAAAAGTAACTCCACTGTCTGTACTATGACCAAAGAAGAAAAGGACAATCAACTATGGCTTAAAAAACATGGACATCTTCAAGGGATGAAAAAGATCATATCCAAGGAAGTAGTAAGAGGAACTCCAAGGTTAACACCAGATGAAAGAAAAGGCTGGGGTAAATGTCAGGTTGGCAGGAAAGCCAAGATGGCACATCCAAAGAGAGGACATCATAAAACGTCCAAAAATCTAGATCTGTTACACATGGATTTGATGGAATCCATGAATGATGACCAGCATGAAGGAAGCAATGTCACTCAGGATGTCATGACATTATATTGTGATAATCTTAGTGCCATCAATATGAACCCAATTCAGCATAACAAAACCATGCATAGTGATAACAGCCATCACTTTGCAAAGGATTGTGTGGAGCTTGGGGACTCTGGCCTACAAAGTGCTGACAGTTTTACAAGAGATCTCGAGACTACTCAAATTGAAAATTTAGGAAGAAAATTGGGTATGTGTCTTTATAAGAAGTTATAGCAATTAATGGTATTTGGGAATTGTATTTTGAATAGTCTAAATCTTAATCATTTGTTGATTGGTCAAAATTTTGAGTTCCCTCTTCTTTTGCAATTATATCCCTCTACCCCCTACACACAATACGTTTGCTTCATTTGGTGCCCATACCACTTCTTCATCTTCCATACCTCCTTCAACAACCACAGAAAACCTTCTCTCACACTGCCAAAGTCTCCTGAAATGTCTCAACAATCAAAATTTATCTCTTCCAAGGAGATGACCACCACCGCTGATCCAGATTCTGGTGCTAGAACTGACTATAGCAACCCTAACCAGGTTCTTGAGGTAGCACCCCTGCGAATGTTGACCCCAGAAGGTTTGAGTGTGAAGAAACCACGGACTTCGCATGCAAGAAGACCTAAAGAGCTAGTCACAGGTCAGGCCCCTCACACTTCAACCTCCATCCCTCATGAGGATACCAATAGGGAAGGCTCTAGGCATGCCCAAAACACTATTGCAAATTTGGTATCTAGGATATTGAATGAGCCACATGATGTGCCGGGGATATCCATTCCCCTTAACACTGAGGTTCCTGCTCCCCATCTGGCTCAACAAACTGATGTTACTTAAGATGTTGAAACTATGGGTACGACCTCACGAAAGAATGATGATAAGGGTCAAACTTCTGAGAGTGATGATGATAATTTGCAAGGTGATAACAATGATGATGATGATGTCTAAAAGGAAGATGTTGATGTAGTGAACCTTGATGATTATTTAGATAATGATCTGATAGCCACGATCAACCTTAGCGTAGCCAAAAGGCTCATGACTAGGAAAGGGAAGAACGCATCTGCTCAGAGTCCTACCAAGAAGAAAGCTGTAACAAAGAGTACCCATGTTAGCCCTACCAAAGCTTGGAGCAAGGTGGTTCCAAAGAAAAGGAAGGCTCAAATAAGTACTAAATCTGACTCAGGCTCGGATGTTGCTTGTGATGTCACTGACATCCCACCTAAGAAGAAGCCAACAACTAGAAAACTTGCTGCTAGTGTTCCTGGAGTTCCTATTGACAATATCTCGTTTCATTATCCCTCTAGTGTCAACAGGTGGAAATATGTGTATCAGAAGAGGTTGGAATTGGAAAGAGAGTTGGCTCAGAATGCCCTTGAATGTAAGGAGATCATGAATCTTATTCATGCAGTTGGCTTAATGAGGACTGTCACTCAGTTTTCTAAGTGCTATGAAATACTTGTGAAGGAGTTCATAGTGAACCTATCAGAAGACTGTGCTGATAGAAAATCAAATGAGTTTGGAAAAGTATATGTAAGAGGAAAGTGTGTCACTTTCTCCTCAACTGTCATCAATAACTATATAGGAAGATCAGATGAAGCTTAAACTGATCTAGCTGCTTCTGACAACAAAGTTTGTCAAGTTATAACTGCCAACCAGGTCAAAAGTTGGCCCTCAAAAGGGAAAGTGGTTCCCAGTAAACTAAGTGTGAAGTATGTTATGCTGCATAAGATTGGTGCTGCCAACTGGGTGCCCATAAACCACAAATCAACCGTGGCTACTGTCCTTGGGAAGTTCATCTATGATGTTAGGACCAAAACTAAGTTTGATTATGGGACATACATCTTTGATCAAACAATGAAACATGCAGGCAGCTACAGTGTAAAAGGCCCCATTGCATTTCCTTCACTCATTTGTGGGATCATATTGAATCAATATCCTAATATCGTAAAAGACAATGAACCTGTGTGCAAGAGAGAAAGTCCCTTGTCTTTTCACCACAAGCTGTTTCATGGAACGCATGTTCCTGACATTGCCATGACTTCTGCTGAGACATCCAAGAGGAGTTCTAAAACAGGGAAAGCTGAAGTTATTGTTATGCTCAAGGAGACATGCAAGGAGCTGGAAACAAGAAAGCTGACTCTTGAAAAATTGATCAGCTCTCTTGAGAAGGATGAAGATACTGATTTTGATGAAAATGATGAGGATGAGCATGATGATGGTTCTGGAAAAAGTGATGATCATGAAGCTGATTCAGAAGAAGCAACTGCCAGTTCTGAGAATGGCACTGATAAAGAAAGTGATAGTGATGATGTTGGCTCTGAGTCTGATGACTAGAGTTCTTAGTTTGTTTGCTCCAAAACAAGTTATTATGTGAACAGCTTTTATGTGTTGTTGTGTTGTAATATTTCTTTAACATTTGTGTTTCCAACTGTGTTTAATCAATGCTAATTCATTAGTTAGGATCTTAATTTTGTGGGTAAAAAGGGGGAGAAATAGTAGTAGAAACAGCAGGTTCAGTTGTTTGTGCTTCACAGGTGGAGTTGATCTCTTTGTGAGTGAGCAGGATGATGATCTTGTGTGGTTGATGTTTGCTGTTGCTGGTGAGTGTGTTTGTGTTCCTGGTTGGAACTTAGTATTGGTGTTGGTGCTTGTGCTTGGATGTGTGTGTTTCTGCAGGTTGCTGGTATATTTTGTGCCATGATTTGTTATGCATCCTTTGAGGGGGAGAATCACAGGATGTTATACCAGATGTTGTGACATCTGTAGTCTGAACTAGCAGGTAGTATTTTTGCTGAGAAACAGGTGCTTTTCAAGATGTCAACCTAGATGTCTTGACATTCATAAGCCAGAACAGTCTGTATGATTGTGTGTGATTTGTAGTGTAGTTGACTCTGATTTAGTAGTACGACATGTGTGTTGAGTGGTAGTATTAGCTAGTAGTTATCCTGCATGATTATATGTGTATTTTGAACTTTTCTGCTGCATATGTTCTCTGATATGGTGACAGATTATTTTAGCCAAAAATTTGCCAAAGGGGGAGTTTGTAGATTTTCTTGATTGGCTGCATTTTATGGTAAAACATTGTTGTGTGTAGATGTCTTGACTGATGTCATGACATTCGTGTGTAGTGTATTGTAGGGTAAGTTTGGTTAGTTAGAACAGAGTGTATTAGATGTCATGTTGGATGTTATGACATCAGGTAGCGACCAACAAGGGCGCGTGTTTGTTTTTCTGGTATAATGCATGAGTTAGCTCAGGCTAGATTTCAGGAAACATTTTAGGGTTCGTAGTTATCCCAAGCGAAATGCTAGGCAGTGCTGAGCATAACATGAAATGCCCATGACCTAATTGAAACAACCCTGAATTATGGAAAAGGGTTTAACTTGGTTAAACCTAACTTCTGCCACTTAGGCCCAAGGTCCATACGCTGTATATAAATACAGAAGTGGCAATCCTGATTATGGACGGACTTAGAGATTGTGAGTGAGTTTTTGTGTCTTAGCATTTCTTGTGAGCCAAGAAATTATCACCTAGATGATTGCATTAGACTAGTGTGTTTTGAGTTGTACTTTGATTGTGTCACCCTAAGCTTTAAGCATGAGTGTTGTGTCTCTTGATTGAAGCTGTGAAGCAAGATCAAGATTTGTTTGAAGTGTTTCTTATTTTTAATCTGTAACTTAATTGGTTGATATCACTGTTGTGATTGAGGGGGAGTGAGTAGGAACTCAGGTCTAGTGTTAGGCTAAAGTTGCATTGGGTAGGTCTTAAGTGAAGAGTGCAAATTCGTAGTTTGGCTCTGAATTAACACTGCTTATAGTGGATTTCCTCCCTGGCTTGGTAGCCCCCGTAGTAGGTGTGATTTACACCGAACTGGGTCAACAATTCCCTGTGTTATTTACTGCTTTCATTTTTTGTTTATTGTTAAGTTCTATAGTTTGTTCAGTAGTGGATGTCATAACATCTGTAATAACATCGATTGTCTGTTACTAGAATTTCAGTATTTCCTTAAGTGACTAGGGTATAGTCAGGATTACTCAAGAAGAAATTGACAGTTAGTCTTTTTGTTTTAATCAAGTTTGATTATAGTGAATTAAGTCCTTGTGATAAGGCGAAATCACCTTGGCAGGTGGACTGGAGGTAGCTTTGTTAACAGTGAACCAGAATAAAAATAATAGCTTTCATTATTTTTGTTCTTAGTTCTCTCCTTGTTGTTTTGGGTTGCAAAAGTATTCATTTTAGAAACCTAATTCAACCCCCCTTCTTGTGTTTCTGTTACATTTAATTAGCATTAGATATCTGGTTCTGGTATTAGTTATTTATCAAACACTTCACTGTGTCATATAAAGATCCAGTTTGTGAAATATAATGGCAAGAGTCCCTCCACTAGTTGCATCCGCTGATAGAGATCACTGTAGTGACAAACCCCTAGTTGTTGATGGAAAAAAGTTTGACAATTATAAAGATAAAATTGAAAGTTTTTTTCTTGGCCATGATGTGGATCTATGGGATATGGTAGTTACTGGCTACATTCGTCCTACTGGTAATAGTGTTAACAAGTTAGAAAGAAGAGTGATAATTGAGCAACAAAAGAAAGATTATTATAATCATCATAAAGCTAGAACCATTCTATTGAGTGTTATATCGTATTTTGAGTGTGGGAAGATCACAAATAGAGACACAGATAACTCTATACTTGACTTATTGAAGATGAATCGTGAAGGAAATTCTCAAGTCAAAGAAACCAAGGAACTAGCCTTGATACAAAAGTTTGAAGCCTTCAAAACTGAGAATGATGAAATAGTTAAGAAAATGTTCTCAAGGTTCCATACTCTAGTTGCAGGACTGAAGGTTCTGGACAAAGATTACTCTACTACAAATCATGTTAAGAAAATTATCATAAGCTTACCCCAGAGATTGAGGCCTATGGTAACTGCGCTGAAGTTGTCTAAGGATTTGAATAACACTACTCTTTAAGAACTTGTAAGTTCTTTGAGAAGTCATGAGATACAGCTTGAAGAGGATGAGCCTTAAAGAAAAACTAAATTTATGGCTCTAAAATCCATGGGAAAGTCTGAAAAGACTAAAGCCTTTCAAGCTGAAGAGGAAGAAGAATATGAAGAAGAAGATAAGTTGTCTTTTCTCTCCATAATCATTAATCAACTCTCAAAGAAAAGACAAATAAAGTTCAGATGATCAAGAAGGACAGGTGGTCGCTTTGAGTCTACATCATGACAGAAGAAGTCGGTTGCTGGCAAATACATTACATGCTTTGAGTGCAAGGAGTCGGGTCAATACAAAAATGAATGTCTGAAGCTGAAGAAAGACAGACCAAAGAAGAAATACTTCATAAGGAAGAAAAAATGTATGATGGCTACCTGGGATTACTCTGAATCCTCGGGCGATGACTTTTAGGAAGAGAAAGCTAACATGGAGTTAATGGCGTTCACAAAAGCATATGAAGATAAGACATAGTCTGAATCTGAATCTAACTCTAAAGAGGTATTTAGTAACCTATCTTTGTCTGAATTATAGAAACTTGCTTATCTGAAATTCTAGAAAAGCATCAGAAGATTCAGAACAAATACAAGGAACTCAAACAGTCCCATGTATCAGAATTTGAAGCAGATAGTAAGCTTAAGAAATATTTCTCCACTCTGAATGAAGAAAACTCCATTCTAAAAATGAAAATTTTGCACTTGAAAGTAAGAGTTCAAAACTTGAGGAAGAAATTCTTTCATATGCTCCTATGGATTCTGAAAATGTCATAAAGAAATATGACAAATATTTTCATACATTTCTGGCTAGAAACATAGATAGAGGTAAAATGGCTTCAACGATCTATGGAGATAGCAGAAATGGAAGAAGGGTAATTGGTTATGTGCCTAAAGAAAAACCAACTTTAAAAAAAGTAAAAACCAAAAGCTCTTTATTCTCATTTCTCTTATACACATACACAAAATGATTATTCTGCACAAAGACCCAAGTTTACTAAAAAAATATGGGAGAAATAACCATAAAGGACCGAAAAAAGATGTGGGTATCTAAGGACAAGATAATATATGTTGCAGAAATCCTTAGCAGCACAATTAAAACACCAATCATGGTACTTGGACTTTGGATGCTCACGACACATGACAATAAAAAAAGGCATATGTTCCAAGATCTGGAACTTCAGCCAAATGGCTTCATGGGTTTCCGAGGTAATAAAAAAGGGAAGATTATAGGCTTCGGAATAATTGGTAATGGTTCTATCCCTTATATTACTAATGTTTTATTAGTTAATGGATTAATGCATAACTTATTGTCCATAAGTTAATTAAGTGACAATGGTTATAATATAATATTTAATCAAGAGTCTTGTAAAGTTGTAACTCAAAAAGATGGCTCCATTCTTTTCAATGGTAAGAGGAAAAATAACATTTATAAAATTACACTTTTTGATCTTAAAAGTTAGAATGTAAAATTTCTCATGTCTATTAATGAAAACAAATAGATATGGCATAAACGATCGAGCCATGTTAGCATGATAAGGACTTCTCAGCTAAATAAGCTTGATTTAGTTTAAGGTCTTCCCAATCTGAAGTTCTCTTCGGACGCTCTTTGTGAAGCATGTCATAAAGGCAAGTTTTCAAAAACTTCTTTCAAACCAAATAATGTTATTTCTACCTATAGGTTTATGGAACTCTTGCACATTGACCTTTTTGGACCAGTGAAAACTGATTTTGTCAATGGCAAGAAATATGATTTAGTCATTATTCATGACTACAACAGATGGACATGGATTAGATTCTTAAGACACAAGGATGAGTCACATTTTTTGTTTTCTACCTTCTGCTATCAAGTGCAAAATGAGAAAGACTTTAAAATTGTTAAAGTCATAAGTGATCATGGTGGTGAATTTTAGAATAAGAAGTTTGAGAAACTGTTTGACAAAAATGGAATTTCCCATGAATTCCACAATAAAATCGAGGTTTAGAAAGGAAGAATAGGACTTTACAAGAGATGTCTAGAACCATGATCAATGAGACAAATGTGGTTAAGCACTTCTATGCAAAGGAAGTTAACACAACGTGTTCCATTCAAAATAGGATCTCTATAAGACCTATTATGGGTAAGAATCCTTATGAATAATGGAAGAATAGAAAACCCAACATTTCATATTTTCATCCTTTTGGTTATGACTATTTTATTTTAAACACTAAAGACAATCTGAACAAGTTTGATTCCAAACCACAGAAGTGTATAATATTATGATACTTTGAATGCTCTAAAAGTTATATAGTATATAACACTGAAACGCAAATTGTTGAGGAATCAATTTATGTTACATTTGATGAAAAGCTTGACTCTGAAAATTCAAAGCTAGTTGAAAAGTTTGCATATCTAGAGATTACCTATTCAGGCTCTGAAGGTAAAGAATCAGAAGCTAAAGAATCTAAGGCAAAAGACTTTGAAACTGTTCAACAAGAAGTTGTTGAAGCTCAAACTCCTCCGAGAAAGCACAAAAAAGATCATCACATTCTAAAGATTGATTCTAGAAGATAAAATTGAATCAGTCATCCTCGTTCAAACCTTCTGAAGAAACGCTTATGGGCATGGTGTCCCTCATAGAACCTGCATTTGTTGATGAAGCACTTATGGACACTGAGTGGATTCTGGCAATACAAGAAGAATTAAACCAATTCTTTAGAAATGATGTGTGGAATATAATACCTAGACCCATAAGAGTTCCTATCATTGGGACAAGATGGGTTTTCAATAATAAGCTAAATGAAAAAGGATAAGTGGTAAGGAACAAGGCCATACTGATTGCACAAGGTTATAATCAGCAAGAGGGGATTGACTATACTAAGATCTTTGCACCAGTTGCCAAGTTAGATTATATTTGTCTCTTAATTTTATTCGTTGTTGATCATAACATCATATTATATCAAATGGATGTTAAGAGTGTATTTCTGAATGGTTACATAATTAAATAAGTGTATGTACACCAACCCCCTAATTTTGAAAATCATAAAACTCAGATTTTGCTTTCAAACTTAAGAAATCTTTGTATGGTCTGAAACATGGTATGAAAAATTGAGCAATTTTATTTAAGAAAACAAATTTACCAGAGGAAAGGTTGATACTACTTTATTTTGTAAGACATATAAAAATGAAATTCTAGTTGTTCAAATTTACGTATATGACATTATATTTGGTTATGCTAATACTACCTTGTGTAAGGAGTTTGATAAGTCTATGCAGACAGAGTTTGAAATGAGTCTGATGGGAGAACTCAAGATTTATTTGGGTATTTAGATTAAACAAAGTTCATAAGGAACATATATCCAATAGAGAAAATATACCAAAGAACTTCAGAAGAAGTTTGAAATGTTAGATTGCAAGATAGCTAAACTCCAATGCATCCTACATGTATTCTGGAGAAGGATAGGGTAAGCAAGAAGGTAAATCAAAAGGTATATAGAGGTACGATAAGCTTTATCTTATACTTAACTGCTTCTAGACCTGACATGTTATTCAATGTCTATTTATGTGTTCGCTTCCAATTAGATTCTAGAGAGTCCCACTTTACAGTTGTTAAGAGGATCTTCGAGTATCTGAAAGGTACTACTAACTTTGTTTTGTGTTATAGAAAATCTAAAGAGTACAAGCTAGTAGGTTATTGTGATGTTGATTACACTGGAGATAGACTAGAAAGAAAAATTACTTTTAGAAGCTGTCAGTTTCTGAGAGACAACTTGATCTCATGGTCCAACAAGAAACAATCAACAATTGCACTATCAACAACTGAAGCTGAATATATTGCAGCATCTCAATGCAACACTCAGATCCTCTGGATGAAAATCCATCTAGAAGGTTTTTAGATATATGATAATAACGTTCCTATTCTTTGTGATAATACCTCATTTATTTGTTTATGTAAGAATCCCATTTTACATTTTAGAGCTAAGCATATTGAGATTGAACATCATTTTATACGAGACTATGTTCAGAAGGGAATTTTAAATTTTAAATTTATTGATATAGACCATCAATGGGCTGATATCTTTAAAAAATGCTTGTTGAGGATAGATTTATTTTCATTCTATAGAATTTCAAAATGGACTCATGTCAAGAATGAAAAGCATGTATATCTTAAAATGTTTAATCTCCATGAATGATTAAATGAGACTCTGAGATTTTTGGCTATGAGCAATGAGTCTTCTGAAATGATAAGATTTCATGTATCAGAAGTATTCAGTCAGAACCTCTTTGAGTAAAAGTTATGTCTTTTGGATTCTTAAGAGTTGATATGTTAATCAGTTATCAATCAAACATAGGTGTGTGTAGCGGTCGGGTTTTTTGGCTGAAGACCACTACCTCTCCTGGTGCTACTTTCTGATTTCTATATTTATCCTATGAAGCTTAAAAGGAAGGGGAAGATATCTTAAACTAACCCTGCGCGCAAGTGTTTTCCTTATAAATGCAAAGAGATCTGGAATCGGGGGTTGGTTATACAAAGGGAAGCTATTAACACCTAGAGTATTTATAGTAATCTATAGGAACCTTCACTTACATTTGTTTTTACTGTTTGAATTGCTTTCTTGAGTCTATTTGCTATCAGGTGGGAAATTTTCTCCTTTGAGAGGTTGAGGAAATGTTTTTGTTGTTTTAGGATTTCTATTGTTTTTGGAAAGGTATTTGGACCTAAGGTTTTTTATTAGTGCGTTTGCTAAGATTTCACAATCGTATGCCTATGTATTCTCAAAAAAGGAAACTAAGAAATCAGAGTGCTTATAGTTCCTCCTATTTTATGGGAGGAAAAATGAGTTTGGTTTCTTGTTCAAAGCCCAAGATTGAAGCTAAAAGTATTTGTGTCTTGTTTAAAGCCCAAGATTGAAGCTAAAAGTGTTTGTGTCTTGTTCAAAGAACAAGATTGAAGCTAAAAGAGTATTTGTGTCTTGTTCAAAGCCCAAGATTAAAGCTAAAGGAATATTTATAAGAGAATTTGTCATCTCTAAAGGGACATATCTCACCTATTCATCACAATTATTGAGGTTTTGTTTATAAGGGAAGTTGCTTTAACTGGGATGTGTGGAATTTAGCAATGCCATATCTTCCTTTATAAGAGAGTTGAAATGTCATGAAGGAAGAAGCTTTAACTAAGTGTAGAGCAATGCCACTTGTTCCTTTATGAAACTTTGCATGCTAAGAGAGAACATTGGCTTGGATGTATTCTAGAGGCTTGCCACTTACATCACTTAGATGAAAGAGAACTTTGGCCATGATAAAGGAGGGACTCTATCTTGGATTTTAAATCAACAAGTGTGCCACTTACATCAATTATCTGGAAAAGAGTTTAATTGTTTATTTTGAAATGTGATGTATAGAGGAAATATCCTCCTACAGAGAGGACTCAGAGTCTCATCTGTGGGGATGTTGAATTTTGTGCCTTGATCGAAATCCAAGGTTGAAGCTAAAAAGGGATTTAAAACTGAATCAATTTAGGGAGTATTATATATGTCTTGTACAAAGCCTAATATTGAGGCTGACTGGGGAAAATCCTTATATGAAGCCTCAGAGGAGCATGAGGGAATTTAGGTGGAGACTTACTCTTGTTGAGGATAATTAATCCAAGAGCAGGTTCCATTTGCTCTGAGTAATCAAAAGAGAAATTGACTCTTGTTGGAAATTAGAGGAGAGTTGGATTTATTGAACTTCCATAAAGGCTTTGATTCTTTTGGGGATTTGTTGATTGTAACCTGAGCCTTGTTCGGGATTTTAAGGTGGAAGTCAAGCCTTGTTAAGGATCAGAGGAGACTTAGAGGATGAGTTTGAATGTCTAAGAGGTTTTGGCTTTCCTGGGAATTGATGTAGGGATAGGGATGACTAGGGTCTATCCTATGCTTTTAGGAAGCCTGAGGGTCCTTATATGAAGCCAAATAGGAGGCTAGGGATGCTTCTAGGAAGCCTGTGGGTCCTTGTATGAAGCCCAAGAGGAGGCTAGGAAATTTAGACTGTCCAAGTCTTAAGAAGAGTTCAAGAAAGGTTTCACCAAGAAATAATCCTTTCTTTGTTGAACTGTTCCAAGATTAAAGGGATTAAAGAAGAGGTTTCACCGAGAAATAATACTCTTTTTATTGAAGTTTTTCAAGTTTGAATCAATTGAATAAAGCCCAAGAGGAGGTTGACTGTATTGGGAAGAAGAATTCCTCTGTATAAGGGGGAACTAGTTGTTTGAACTAAGTTATACTGATTGACAGAGATCCTATTGTTCAAACTAGTTTAAACTAAGGATGGTTCAAATGCTAAGAGAAACTTAACAAGATATGTACAAATATATGTATAAGCATATAAACAAGTATGAATTGAAAAAGGTGGTGGGTATTATACTCTGCATAGAGACCCAAGTGTATTGTGATTGATTAGATGTTTTCTTCAAGACTAAATCAGGGTTTTTAGAAATTGAAGACAATTTTTACTTTGAAGATGACTTGGTCTCTAAGTAAAGAAAGGTGTTGGGTCTTACACTCTAGATAAAGGCCCGTGGTTCTTTATATCCTGTACAAAGCTCAGGATGAATGAGGCTAAAATGTTTTCTATTTACAAAAGGTGTTGGGTCTTACACTCTATCATAGGTCCATGATGATTGAAAACAAAGTTGATATACAGACAGATTGGGGCTTATACTCAAGGAGAGGCCCAAGTGGTCTAAGAGAAGTTTCACCGGGAATAATGTTCCTCTTAGTACCAGTGTATTTGGTTTGAATCTTCATTTTTTTAAAGGGAAAAGGATGAGACTTACACTCTAATAAGAGGCCTAGGATAATGTATTTTAAATGAAAGAATGAAAGAATAGTATTGGGTCTTATACTCGGGGAGAAACCCAGTTGTTTTCAAGCAGTTTAAAACAGAAAAATGATTTTGAAAACAGAGGTATGGGTTATACAACTTAAGGAGAGCCCGATGGACGTTATTTATTGTTTAAAATAAAGTTTATGTAAAAAAGATTGAGGCTTATACTCAAGGAGAGGCCTAAATGACTTATTTGAAAACAGTGGCCGCACCGTGATACCGAAAAACTTGTGGGGCTTATACTATAGTAGAGGCCCAAATTTTATTTATGTACGTATGGGGGTTAAGTCTTACACTTTAATAGAGGCCCATGATTGTTGAAATGAAGTTTTAAAGCTTGAATCAAAACAAAACCCTAATTTCATTTTTTTTGCATTTTTAAAAGAAAAAAACAATAAAAAATGATGAAAAATATTAAATAAATTCAAAAAGTAAGTTATGAACCATAGTTAGGGTTTGGAAAATAAGGTCTTAATCACTTGATGATTTAAAATTCACTTGGTTTTGAAAAATCAAGAAAAAGAAATTATTTAAAATGTTTTAAACAAATTAAAATAAAATTATTTAAAATATATCAAATAAAATTATTTTTTTGATTTTTTTTGTGTGGAATAAAATACTTAAATATTTGAAGGATTTATGTTTAAAAAATAACTTGAAAATGATTAAAATTGAGAGAGAAATTAATTTTTGAAAATAATATGAAAATATTAAAAATATTTGAAAATTCAAAAATTTGAAAAAGGGCACCAACAACTCCTTTTCTTCCTAGCGTCTCCCTCCATGGTCGGATTTGCAAAACCTCTCATATCTCCCTCAATACGTAATGATTTTGCTCGATGTAAACATGAAAGTTACTCGTTTTTGGACAAGGAATTCAATGCTACCAATTAATTTCATTTCTTTTAACTGTAGAATGAGTTATAAAGTGATGAACAAATGAATCCTAATTTTTGCAAGAACACTATGAAATCCTATACACGATTGATACATAACAATTGATTAAGGAAAAACATTCTATATAAGTGCTGAAACATTTTGGTAACTTGAAATTATCATTTATGATGCATGATTCATGGAGTTTGGAAATTTCAGGCTTACTTGTGCAAGAGGAATTTGAATCCTCAGCTGTAGGTGTTACAGATATGAAATGATGACCTGGACAGCTTCCCTAGACCTCAAGGAATGTGTTGATGTGTTTCGAATGGTTTGAAACCTTCTGGTTTGATAGGCTCGTATCCAACGGCAGCTTGCTTGGGATGAGATATGAACTTGATGAATCTGTTGTTCAAGGGTTTGGATCACTCATATATGATGTATGTGAGGTGTTAGGACCATTAGTTTGAGTTAAATTGCTCCATATTGCAAAATTCGATTCTCACACCTCATGAACATGAAAATTTGGAATGATGAGTGAAATGGTGGAAAACAAGTGTTGTTATGTTTTGGGGTGTTTTCGTCAACCAAAAATGACCTCTATTTATAGTAGAGAAAGTTTGTTTTGTAAGGAAGAGTGAATGGAGGCTGGACCACCCTATTGTCCAATGGATATGGCTAGGTGTTCAAAGTCTCCTCTGGCCACTGACTTGGACTAAACTTGCAGGTTTTAGGTCTTTTGATTCTTGGATAAGGCTTGACTCATTTGGACAAATATGAACTGATTCATGCCACCTCAATGCATCCTTTCAATGCCATACGAAAAAATTTGATTTTGGCTTTGCAACATTGATTTCCACATGCCTAAAGGATGAGGTTCTTGACTTCTTAGTGTTATGGTTCAGATTACTCATCATACATGTTGATATTGGACAAAAATCCAATGATTCAAGTGTCCAAAATTGGCTCAAGAAATTATGGGAGGCAATTTATGTGCCAAATGCTGTCAAAAAACAGTTTGTATCAAGGCATGTTGTGAGGTTCATAACTTCTTCCTTAAGTTGAATCAATGGATGTTCTTGTACTCTTTGGAAAGTTTGTATATCATACTTCACCTTTTATTTTTACATTTTGTCTTGATTCATCTTTGATCATAATGAAAAATACCTCCAAAGTTGGGCAAAACATGAGGCAGATTCTGCCTAAATATTTCTAAGTGTCAAAGTTCCAAATCTCATGAAAACCTAACTTTATTGCTTCATATCTCAAAATATAGACATTTTTAAAGGGTACTTAAGCTTTGTAATCTTTTTATGTAAGAATATCTATCATTTGAGTTTTGGATGGGAGAAAATGGTTGCTTGGATCACAAGTTATGGCCTTGCAAAGTTGGGTAAAAATCAAATTCTTTCCATAACTTAGTGAAATTTCAAGTTTCTCAAGGTCATATTTTTTGCAAGTAACCTCACTTTTCTTGATTTTTCTTGACTGGTAATGATCCAAATCATAATTTAACATTTTTCTTAACTTAAAGAGGCCTTTTTTCCCCAAAAATCCTAAAAGTCAAACTTGGTTTTGACCACAGTTGACTTTTTACATTAGATGTAACTTGAACTTTGTAATCGTTTATGAAACTAATTCCTTGGGCTAAATTGAACCTATTGGATGGATGCGGAATTTGTTTTTGAGTGTCTCGAATCATGTCCAAAGGTTTGAGATCATGTCTTGGTTAAAAGTCAAAGGTATGGTTGACTTTTTCTCAAGAACCCTAGTTTGTGGTCCAGATGAATTTGAATCCTTGTATTGCTTATGAATCAAGTTCTTTGAATTAATCCAATCTTTTGAATGGATAAATATGATGTATTTTAGGTCCTTGAAACATATCTTGAGGTCTTGGATCATGCCTTACTTCAAAAGTCAACATAGGGATTGAATTAGGTCAAAACTTTAATTTCTGATTTTTGATAGATGCAAACCCCAGAGACTATTTTGAACTTATGAATGGACTCATGAGGTTTTTTTGAGCTTCTTGTATCACGTATTGAATTATTGGCTCATGCCCAGATGAAAATTTCTCTTTGGAAGCCTTGGTCAATGAAAACTCTAGTTTGGTGATATTGATGGTCTTGAGGCTTGATTAACTTGGAATGGTGAAATTTTGTGTTAAACTCTTGATGGGGAGTGTCGCTTTCGCGAAAATAAGGTGCCGGCACAACAGAAGAGTCGCCACCTTTCGTTATTTATCCCTCAGAACGGGAAAGGAAAGGATCGGAAAAACCTAACGAAGAAGGGTAAGACAAGGTCGTCGCAACCGTTGTCTGGGTTCGGGAGTCGGTTACGCAAGGGGAAGGTATTAGCACCCCTCACATCCGTCGTACTCGACGGGATCCATGCTTGTTGTGTTTACTTGGACGGGTTGGTTTTATCTATCTACCTATCAAGGCTGGTCTGAAAAGAAAAAGAAAGTGACTCGGCAAAGCGTCGCGCTTTATGCCTACGTATTCTCATCAGAGAACGAGAAATCAGAGTCAACGTAGTTCGACCTACGACGGGTTATGGGGGAAGGTAGCTCGCCAATACATCAATATTGTGCCTACGTACTCTCAACAGGTATGAGAGATCAGAGCTTACGTAGTTCGGGACACTACGCATTATTTCCTGTCTTTTACGGAAGAAGTGTTTTTTTTATTGTGTTTGCAATTTCAATCGCACTAGAGACTATGACCTAAGAGCGAATGCATCGCATGTCACCAAAGGGTACCATACTAAACATCCAGACTGTGGAAAAGAAACTCCCCTACAATCCTTTCTCAGATAGCTTAAGGCTCGTAATGTACGAAAGAAATCATTCATGATTACTGTATCTTAAACTGTTTTGAGATGAGAGGAGAACAGGCCCAACTAGGAGGGAGACTATCAAGTCCTACTGTTGTCATGCCAAGGATTCATCCTATGGTTGAGGTTTGAACAGGGAATTCCTAGAAGTTTTCATGCATAGGTTTCAACCTAAAGTTCTATCATCAATTCCTTATCAAAGGAAATGAGAGTCCTAAGGGATCATGTCAATGATACACCGAAACTGACAAAGCATCAGCTTAACAGTAAAATGCATGCAATGCAAGTGAGGGAGGAAATGTGTGTGGGGCATCAGCCTCCACAAGCTCATCTCAACCTCAAGCCAGAATGAATAACAGTAATCATACTGAGAGTAAACAACATGCTATCAAGCAAAACAGTAAACTGCAATCATACAGAAGAAATGAAATAAAATGCCATCAGGCAAACACAAACCACATGGGCAAGGGAGATGGGCTCTACCGAATACCTGCAAGCAAAGCCACACAGTAACAATACAAGCATAGGGAGCAACTCAACCTCTAGTGCAATCATGCTCCTAGATTCTACTTAGTCTAGATATGGACTTATCCTAATGCATCAAGCAAATCAAACAAAACACATCAATACAACAAAGAAAAAGATAAGAAAGCAGATCAACTCCTCTCTCAACTCCAAGCTTCAGCTCTTCCAACAGCAACTCAGTCTTCAGACTTCCATCACTCTTGACAAATATCAATTTGCTTCTCCAGGTTTCAACCCTTCAACATAAGTTTCAACTTATCTTCTTCTCTGAGCTTCAGCTCCTTGATCAGTTCCACCTTCAGGCTTCACTCTTAACCACAAGTATCAACTTGATTCCTACAGGGTCTCCAAGCTTCAAAGTAAGTATCAACTTATCCTTTGTTCTTCAAGCTTCAGCTCTTCAGAATCAATCTCAATTGAATCCTCTTCCTAAGTATCAACTTAGTCCTCAAGCTCTCAAGCTCTCCTTGCTTTACCAGTCTCAACTTGGTCTTCTCTTCCTGCAAGCTTCAGCTTCTCAGAGTAACCCTCAATTACTTAGAAGTGTCAACTTCATCCTTCAGTCTTTAAGCATCAGCTCTTCCTCCAGTCTTTACTGGATCTTCAAGTATCAACTTGCTCTTGTTGCTCTTCAAGCTTCAGCTGGAATGGCAATGCTCAAGGATTCATTCTCTTCCACACTCTTCAATGAAGTCTTCATCTTCAAACTCAAGCTCAACATCTCTCAAGATACTCAAACCAGAGGAAATCACTTAACTGGATCAGTTGGGGTGTTAAACTGCTTATTGACCACCAAAGGTGACCTATAAGGGTTCAACATCAAAAGAATGGTTCCCTCAAAATTTCTACTTCCTAGGTACCATCACTTATCCCTCCTAAGGAGGGAGGTGAATACCATGGAAGGACTTTGAATCATAGGGAGGAATGGAGGTAAAAGATACCATCCATGTTTGAGAAAGAAGTTAACTAGGTCTAAACTCTTCCTAATCCCTAACCCTAAAACAACAACAAAACAAACAAGATCAAGCTCTCAAGCTCCTCAATCAATATTCAAGTCTTCTACTATGCTCCTCAATGCTCCTCAAAGCAATGCCAAGCTCTCCAAGCCCACAAAGCAAAGCAAACCAAAATACAAGCCCACAAGGGCAACACAAACAATCATCAACTACAAAAATCATCCAAAAATAGTATACCATTATGTTAAAATCTAATATAATTCCTAGGGGATCCTATATACCTACCCTTAATACCCCATATGTCCCAATGTCTAACTTGACCTAGAAACCCAAAATTCTAGTGTTATTGTGGACCTATGTTAAGGATTAACCTAATTCTACACAACCTAAAATCATCTAAGCAAAACAAACCTAAAATTCATTACAAAATTATGGAATAAATCCAGAGGGGAGCTAAAGTTCTAATCTAACTATCCTAAAAAGAATGGCCTAAAAATTCAAAGGGAACTAGCTAAACAAAATTCTACAAAACCATGCATCAACATAAAAGAATTAAAATGCTATTAAAAGAGAAAATACACAAAAAATATTAAAAAATGCATGAACTTCAAATATTTTGATTTTATAATTTTCTAGACATGAACATGAAATAGGAGAAAAAATCCCCATGCAAAAATCATCATTTTTCTATTTATTATGATTTTCCAAAGATTAATGAAAAATGGAGGAAAAGAAATTAAAATGGGAAATGTTTGGTGTGAATAGCAACTATGTTCAGTTCATTTTTCATATGGGCTTGAAATAGGGGTGCAGATAACAATACGCGCCAGGCCCAATTAACCAGAAAATCATTTCAGAAATTATAAAGAAAAACGAAAAATCCACGGTGTGAAAAGTAATGAAATATAGTACAAAAACCAATGGGCCATGAATTGGGGGTGGGGATATCAAGCAATCCACTTAAGCCCAAAACTCAGGTTTAATGAAACGATGCGTTTCATTGTCTTCATACTTTTCCTTCACACGCGAAAATAGATCTCAGCCACACGATTCGAGCCCCAGTCAATGAGTCCAACATGATCCAATGGCTATCACTTCATCTTCTACCTTCAGCCATGGAAATGGAGGGAAAGCTCCATAGTTGCAGAGCTTGAAACCCCAATTCGAAATCCATCAAATCTCAATGAAAAACTAAAATTCCAAACTCTAATCTGTCCAGAATTTCATGCTGATCACAGCCATGGTCTTGAAATCAATTGAATCATCCTAAATCCTCAAACCCGATCCAAGATCAAAGATATGCTCAAACATCAACTTCAACAAATATTGAAATTAATTACTTCAAATTAATCACCAACTCACACTGATTGATTCTTGACATCTAATTCAAGTTATAGCTCACCATAACTCAAGTTCTTGGTCCAAACAAAAATGGTGACACCAACTGAAACTTCACCAATTACTCTCAAACTCTTCAGAATCCATCTCCTATTGGTCTCTAACAATTCTAACCTAACCATTCTTGCTAATTATGCCTAAATCATGGTGTAGAAGAAAAGTTACTAACCTGTTGAATCTTGGTTAACAGATGGTGTAAACCTTCACTGCAAGCCTTCAAACTCTTCAGAATCGATCCTTGAATGATGATCTTGCTACTGTTTGCAAAAGTTTTGATGGAGAATGCTTGAATCTCAGAATTCGATGGTGACTTGCAATCTTGAAAATCCAAATGCCAACTCTTCAAACCTCCATGGTTTTGCTCTCAAATTGATCTGCACAGCTTCACTATGATCAGAGGAATGTGTTTAGATTGAAAGAATGAATGGAATTGAATCAGAATGTGGATTTTGCTTTCAACTTGCAATGGAAGCAAGTGAAATGGCCAACTCTCTCTTCTCTCAATTCTCTCACCAACCTTGCATCTGATCAGGTTCTATACATTATATAGAGTTGTTTAGAATCATCTAGAACCATCTGAAACCATCCCATGAGAAATTGGGATTCTCATGTCATGAGTTTATGAATTCACTTCTTCTAACATATCATCTCATGACATAGCTCTTGAAGCAACTTTTCTTGGCTTGAAATTATCCTTATATGAGATATAGGATGTGTTAAGATACTTAGCAAGCTCATACATTGCCCTTCCTTATGTTTTGCATTTGAACCTTAAGATGCAAGCAACCAATTTCCAAAGCAGCCCCATGATCTAGGCTTCAAATCAAAATTGTGGATGAACCATTGTTTTTAGAATGTCTTTTAGAGTCAAAATGACCTATTATATGTCATGGTTTGGATGTGTAACTTGGAATTTCCAATTTCCAATTTCAACTTACTTAACTTATGTCTCCATTTTAGGTCATTTTTACCACTTTTTGCTACAAGCCTTTTCAACATCTCATGACCTCCCTACTAGCCTTAAAACATCATTCTAAGAAAGTTTGATGTTGAAGATTTTTCCATTTGAAGCTTGGAAATAGGAGATATGGCCTTATGCTTGAAATGACCTATAACATCCAAATGACCAAAATGCCCTTGACTTGCCAAAGCCATAAGTTGAGTTTTACAAATCCTATCAAGGACTTCTAGTACTCTATAGAAATCTAAGAAGATGAGGAACAACATTCATTTTGACCAAGAGTTCATAGGAATCATCCTACTTGGGCAAAAGTTGGATGCAAGTTGGGTGACTTTCAAGGACCCAGATTCACATACCTCAGATGACCTGTAACTTGTCAAAGTCATAACTTGAGCTCTACAAATCCTATCAAGGACTTCTAGTACTCAAATTAAATCTAAGAACAAGCTCTACAACATTCATGTTGGGGGAAATATGATATGACACTCACATCTTGAGCTAAACTGCCTTGAAGATAGGGATCAAACTAGGGGATTTTACACTGTCAAGCCTTAGAAACCCTAGCTTAAAACTTCTCAAACTCCTCAATCATGATGAGTTGGTCTAGGAATCATCCTTATAGCATCTCAATGCATAAATCCATGACCACATGGCTCTTGGATTAGGTCTCAACCCTCTCCAAATCATCAGTTGACCTAGGGTTGACCCAGTCAAACCCTAATTGCACCACTCATGGCTGAGTCTTCTTAAACTTGTACCATGGCCTCTCTAGGACTCATGATGGCTTTCAAGACATCTCATAAGCTCTCTCAAGGCTTCAAGTCCATCCTCATAGCCCCAGAATCATCTGAGAGGCTCCCACAACTCTCAAGTTATGAGGCACACAATCTTGGTTTCAACCAATCTCTCTGAGGATCTCTTAACTTCTCTGACAAAGATATCAACCTTTGACATTTGAATAACCTCCTTGTCTATATTCAAAGTCTCACATAACTCTTGATGGGTGGTCATACCTCTTGATCTACTGCACACATATCAATGAGATGCAGATGATAATGCTAGTGAGCACAAGCTAGGTAAATATATATTGGTCAAATTTTGGGGTGCAACAGCTGCCCCTATTCAAACGGCTTGAACCTGACTGGGTGAGGCGAATGGCTCTCAGCCAATCAAGGTGCGAGACGGTTGAATACCGATAAACCCGGAAATTTGCCAACTGCACAAGTACACGGTACTCTGACGGGAACAAATCTTCAAAAACTGAAATAATAGCTGCACGACAACTAGCTGGAGAATTGGTCACACGGCAACCAGTAATGCATGGTCGATCATGCCATCAGGCATCACGATTCCTCGGGACTCATCAGGTAAACCATCAGGCATTCAAAGAAAACTGTCGGGCATCAGCCGGACTTCATCAGGTCAACCATCAGGTTGATCATGCCATCAGGCATTCGAAGAAAACTGTCGGGCATCAGCCGGACTTCATCAGCAAGTCGGGAATAGAATTCTTGGTCAATCATGAACCAATTGGGAATATCTGAACCTCTGCCATCAGGCACTTCGCTTTAGCTGAGCGAGCTGTTTTGGTAACACGGTCGGACTTCAATCATGAAGTCTTCGAGGGAAGTTTCAACTTCGCCGTTCGGAAACCTGCTGGGGATGACGCATCTCCGCTGGGGATTCTGGAGAACCATCAAGTAACTCCGCTTCGGGGATCCAGAAATCATTCCGGATGAATCAACTCTGCTGAGGAATTCGAGAATCATCTTGGACAAATAACTCCGCCGGGGACTTCAAGAATCATCTTGAACCGATAACTGTTCTGGAGCTTTCAGGAATCATCCTGAGCAAACACTCTGACGGGGACTCTAAGTATCAACTTGAGCAACCACTCTGGCGACTGTACTGGGATCTTAAGAATCATCTTAAGCACACGACCCTGCTGGGGAATTCAAGAATCATCTTGAGCAAGCGGCTTCGTTGGGGAGAATGTCAGGAATCATCCTGAGCAATCAATTCTGCGGCGGAACACCTGCAAAACAAGAACGGTAACAACCTAGATCATGCTTATTATGCATATGCTTCGGCAATGGTGTAATGCTCCACACGGTGGAAATGCTATACGTTTATGATAAATGCTATGCAATCATGCACAATGATGCGATCCCGTCAGCAAAATAAATGCCGAAGGGAGAATCCTCCTGTCAAGGAGAAAGAACTACTCAGATAGAGGAATCATCCTGCTGAGAAGAACAAGGTCACGCCAATCTCAATCGGAATCCGCGGGGGAAACAACTTCAGTTGACTGCTGCGGGGGAACGAAGCTCTACGAGAACCTGGACCTGCTGAGGGAAAGCGATATCAATCGCGGGAATGACTGCACGACCTTCACGGTTACTTCTCTGGAGATAACGACTCCGGTGGGGAAACACAACATCAGCTATTCCACACTCTATTGGGGAGAACCAATCGTGGCCTGAGCAGCTTCCAAGGATTCGGCTCTCTTGGGGTTCTGCGAACTCGGCTGAGGAAGGAGAAATCATTCTGCTTGCTGGAGAGAGTACGACTCTGGTGGGGAATTTCAATTCCACTGGAGAAGAAGGAATCATCCGGCTTCGGGGGAGAGTACGACTCTGATGGGGAATTTCAATTCTGCTGGAGACTTCAGTCTGGAGCTATCCACTGCTACACACTTCAGTGTATGAATAGTCTCCTAGGAGACCTGCACTTGTGACCCGGTGCTGGGGGATGAACACACGCTTCGGCGCCTGACTCAGCTGAGGAGATGACGTTCCTTCAGGATGCATCTGATTGGGGAGGGAATCTTCTCTGCCTGGGGAGACATATCAATGCTCGCGATCTCGGGTTCAGACTCTGCGGGGCGAGGCTGCTGAACTTTGCTGGAGAAGGAGGAATCATCCTTCTTCGGGATACGCACGGCGCACTGTCTGGAATATGCTACACCTGTAACAACACAAACAAACAGACAAGATATCCTCCTCAAACGGACCTATCAAGGTTATTATCTCGTGACAATGTTCAAGTAATTCATTGTTTCAACAATCAGTGGCCTAGGCCAGTAAGTTTATGTAAGCGCATTTTATCAAAACATCGGCGTTCTTTTCGCAAACAAAACAGGTAAATGCTAAACAGACAAACCGAATTGCTGAATAGTATATATTTTATTGATAACGAACCCCTGAATGGGTAAAAATATTTTACAACAGATGCAAGCTCCTGGAATGAGGAAGCCGCGAAAAATAAAACATAAATGTACATCAGTATATACAAATGTCGGCAACGAGGCGTGGACGAACACCATGAGTTGATCCCTCTATGACCCACTCGACTTCGATCCTTCTCCGACGCTTCAGCTTCAGAAGAGATTGATTCAAATAAACGGCCCTCAGGTCTTCCAAACCACTAAACAAAGAAAGTCCACACGCGGAACACAGTCATTTGCTTTTTCAAATCCCTAACTTTTGCGTGAACCGCCCTTTGCGGGTTTTCAGTTCACCGGGATACCCTTTTTTGCCAAAGTCGCCCATCCGGGTTTTCGACTTTGCGGGTGTACATTTTTTCAATTTATATCCCTAATTTTTGCCCGAACCTTTTCCTTTTTTATGGTTCGCCGGGATGCCCCATTTTTGCCTGGACTCTCTTTTTACTGTCCAGCGGGTCGCTTTCAAGCAAAGTATTTTTTAACTGCGTCTGCGTTCACCGGGGATGCAAAATCTTCACCATCCATCGTGGATAACAACAAAGCTCCTCCCGAGAAGACCTTGCTGACAACATACGGACCTTCGTAATTGGGAGTCCACTTGCCCCGGTGATCGGAGTGTGGAGGAAGAATCTTCTTCAGGACGAGATCACCCGTCTGAAAGCTTCTAGGACGCACCTTCTTGTCATAAGCTTTCTTCATTCGGCTTTGGTACAGACGACCAAACGCAATCGATGCTAACCTCTTCTCGTCCATCAGGCTGAGTTGGTTCAGTCGGTTCGTAATCCATTCTGCCTCGTCGAGTTTCACATCAACCAAAACTCGTAAAGAAGGGATCTCCACTTCTAACGGTAGGACTGCTTCCATACCGTACACCAAGGAGAAATGAGTTGCCTCGGTTGACGTACGTACCGTTGTACGATAACCGTGCAATGCAAATGGCAGCATCTCGTGCCAATCTTTGTAGGTCACAACCATCTTCTGAACAATCTTCTTTATGTTCTTATTGGCCGCTTCAACGGCGCCATTCATCTTCGGCCGGTAAGGAGACGAGTTGTGGTGTTCAATCTTGAAACTCTGGCACAACTCCTTCATCATCTTGTTATTCAGATTCGAACCATTGTCAGTAATGATCCACTCGGGAATTCCGTAACGACAGATGATGTCCCTCTTTATGAATTTAGCCACCACCCACTTGGTGAAGTAGTCGATGGCTACTAAAATGAAGCGATGACCGTTAGATGCAGTAGGCTCGATCTTGCCTATCATGTCGATGCCCCACATGGAGAACGGCCACGGGGAGGACATGACATTCAACGGGCACGGCGGCACATGAACTTTATCAGCATAAATCTGGCATTTATGACACCTCTTCGCGAATTTAAAGCAATCCGATTCCATCGTCAGCCAGTAATATCCTGCTCTCAGGATCTTCCTCGTCATAGCATGCCCGCCGGCGTGCGTACCAAATGTGCCTTCATGGACTTCTTCCATGAGCATACTCGCCTCTTTCTCATCTACACATCTGAGTAGCACGAGATCATGGTTTCTCTTATACAGAACTCCATCAGGATTGAGATGAAAATTTCCAGACAGCCTCCTCAGAGTCTTCTTATCCTGGGCTGACGCACCCGCAGGATATTCCTTAGTCATAAGGAAAGTCTGGATGTCATGGAACCATGGCTTGCCGTCGGCGGCTTCCTCGATTGCAAAGACGAACGCAGGTCTATCAAGACGAGAAAGGACAATTCTTGGAGCCTCATTCCAAAAATTGTCTTTATACATCGAAGCCAACGTGGCTAAGGCATCAGCCATCTGGTTTTCGGCCCTGGGCACATGATGGAGTTCCACTCGATCAAAGAACGGAAGCAGCCTTCTGGCATAATTCATGTACGGCACCAAGTTCGATTGACGAGTCTCCCACTCCCCTTTAATCTGGTTGATCACAAGCGCCGAGTCACCATATACGTCTAGATTCTTGATTCTCAAATCAATTTCCTCTTCTAGACCCATAATGCATGCTTCGTACTCCGCTTCATTATTGGTGACTGGAAACGTCAGTCTCACAGTGAACGGGATATGGGATCCGTGGGGAGTCGTGGTGATCGCCCCTATGCCACTTCCATAGGAATTAACTGCCCCGTCTAATATCAACTTCCACTGGGATTTCCTATCTGGCCCCTCGTCGGGCAACGGCTCATCGCAATCCTTCGCTTTGAGAAACATGATATCCTCATCAGGGAATTCAAATTTCATCGGCTGGTAATCCTCGATCGGCTGTTCGGCAAGGTAATCAGACAATACGCTTCCCTTGATGGCCTTCTGGGACACGTACTGAATATCATATTCCGTCAACACCATTTGCCATCTGGCAATCCTGCCCGAGAGAGCCTGCCTCTCGAAGACATACTTGATCGGATCCAACTTCGAAATTAGCATGGTGGTGTGATTGAGCATGTATTGTCGTAAACGTTTGGCAGCCCAGGCTAGTGCACAACACGTCTTCTCCAGCATCGAGTAACGAGATTCACAGTCAGTGAACTTTTTACTCAAGTAGTAAATGGCATGCTCCTTTCTGCCCGTCTCGTCGTGCTGACCGAGAACACACCCCATACTATTCTCAAGAACTGTCAAGTACATGATTAGAGGCCGTCCAGCCACTAGGGGTATCAAGATTGGAGGTTCCTGAAGATACTGCTTTATCTTGTCGAATGCCTTCTGGCAATCCTCATTCCATATAATTGCCTGATCTTTCTTTAAAAGCTTGAACATCGGTTCACACGTGGCCGTGAGCTGAGAGATAAACCTTGCAATGTAGTTTATTCTGCCCAAGAAACCACGAACTTCTTTTTCTGTTTTCGGCACTGGCATTTCTTGTATGGCTTTTATCTTCGCAGGATCAACCTCGATGCCTCGTTCGCTCACGATAAACCCCAGTAACTTTCCGGACCGTACTCCGAAAGTACATTTGTTAGGATTCAGCCTCAACCTGAACTTCCTAAGCCTCTCAAAAAGCTTCAGCAAATTGACCAGATGTCCCTCCTCCGTTTGGGACTTCGCAATCATGTCATCAACATAGACCTCAATCTCATGATGAATCATGTCATGAAACAAAGTTACCATTGCTCGCTGGTAAGTGGCCCCTGCGTTCTTCAGACCGAAAGGCATTACCTTATAGCAAAATGTTCCCCAGGGAGTGATAAACGTCGTTTTCTCCATGTCCTCCGGCGCCATCTTGATCTGATTGTAACCGGAGAAGCCATCCATGAACGAAAACACGGAGAACTGGGCTGTGTTGTCGACCAACACATCGATATGAGGCAGCGGGAAATCATCTTTAGGGCTTTCCTTGTTCAAATCCCGATAATCGACGCACATGCGTACCTTACCGTCCTTATTCGGTACAGGCACTATGTTGGCGACCCACGGAGGGTAAGTAGTGACCGCTAAGAAGCCAGCATCAAGTTGTTTCTGCACTTCTTCTTTGATCTTAACGGCCATATCTGGTCTCGTCCTCCTAAGCTTCTGCTTAACGGGAGGGCAATCTTCTCGCAGCGGCAAGTGGTGGACCACGATGTCCGTGTCAAGTCCGGGCATATCCTCGTATGACCAAGCAAAGACGTCACTATACTCTCTCAGCATCTCGACCAATCTATACTTGACATCACTCTGTAATGCAGCCCCTATCCTGACGTTCCTGACGATTTCTTCAGAACCCAGATTCACGATCTCGATTTCCTCTTCATGAGGCAGAATAACTTTCTCCTCTTGTTTCAACAAGCGGGCCAACTCTTCAGGAAGGTCTTCGTCTTCATCAATCTCTTCTTCGGCTTGATAGATCGGGCAATCGAAGTCGAAGTGAGCCGTAGAAGGTCCAAAGTCGATGTCATCTGTTATGTGGATCCTGCAATAACAAGGGTTAAGTTTAAAACAAGGATATGCAGGTTAGCACAAACCCCGTTGCCATTTTATTGTTTTTCAAAACAAATATAAAACAGGAATAACAGAGATCACAATATTTGAATACGAAGAAAACGCCTTTGATTTATTAACAAAATGCATGTACATAATGTTGCACCCTAAAATTTGCTCAACCTTATTCACTTGGTTTATGTTTCAATATCATTAGCATTTGCATATAGAGCCATGTACATAGGTTACTCATCTGCATAGCATAGCATAACAAGTCACCCAACAGGGGGCCAATCATTATTCTCATCTCTAGAGGCCTATTAAGAGGTTATTATTCAAATTCAATCTTATTCAAGTCATCAAAAAGAATTGGGAAGCTATCAAGTCAGTGGATCAAGCATTGAATCTATCTCTTATCTGAGAGTATCTGGGGATCATCAAAGAGGGTATGGGTTGTGAGTTGAGAGCATGAGAAGTATCTGGACATCTTGGAGGACTTAGAAAGGCATTTGGAGAAGGAAACAAGTTGTTGATGTGATCACAAGAATTGCAGTTGAAGACAGTCAATTAGGGTTTCATCTGGGTCAACCCTGGGTCAACCCTAGGTCAAAGGATTGTATGAAAGGCATTGAGGGCTATTGGAGAGATGTGGGTTTCATCATTTGACATGAAGAATAAGGACATGTTGTTATGCTAAGAAGAAATCAAGAGAAATCAAGGAGAAGAGGAGTTTCTAAATTAGGGTTTCTATGTAAAATCCCCTAGTTTAGGTCATATTTCCAAGCAAGATAAGTCAAAAGGCAAGCTTCAAATGGATCCTTGGCCAACATGGAACTTGTAGAGGATATCAAGACCTTTAATTTGAGTGGTGGAAGACATCAAGGAGATTTATAGAACTCAAGTTATGGTCCTTGCAAGTTACAGGTCATCTGAGGTATCTGAAATTTTGTCTGTGAAAGTGACTTGACTTCCAAGCAATTTTTACCCCTCAAGGAGATTTCAAATGGATTTCTGGTCAACATAAGAGTTGTTCCTCATTGTCTTAGATTTCTAGAATGGTATAGTATGACTTCATATGATTTGTGGAACTCTACTTATGGTCTTGGCAAGCAAAGGGTATTTTGGTCATTTGAGAATTACAGGTCATTTGAACCTATGCCCAAAACTCATACAAGGAAGCTTCAAATGGAAAACTTTACAACATCAAACTTGTTCCAAATGACATTTTGAGTCTAGAAAAGTGACCATGAGAGATTGGAAAGATTCATAGCACAAGGTTTCAAAATTGTTGGATTTAATGAATAAAAATGGACTTAAAAATGAGATTTTTCATATCTTGGCCAAATGAAGCAAAATTATAGGTCATTTTGAATGGAAAGATCATTTTAAAGACATTGGCTAAAGTAGAATTTTGATCTTAGTTCATAATTTGTGAGTTATTCATGGTTGCTTGCAATGGAAGGTACATAAACCAAATTCAAGGGAAAGAATGCAAGGGAAACTTCTCCAAGTTTCTAGGAGGTTCTAACCTCACCTATTTATTGATTAGGGATAGTTCATGCCATGGTTGGTGATTCCATTTGTTCAAAACCCCAAGTTTTACACACTTTCTCATTTTTGCATAAGCTTCATAAACTCTCCCAAATCTCCATCAATCTGCATATTTTCTGTTTGAATCTTCATCATCATCATCCAAGCATCATAATTCACATCAAGAATTGGCTGAATTGATCAAGAATTGTACCATTCATCTCCATCATCCAATTTGCAAGAAGGTTGCAAGAACAAAATTCAAGAAGTTTGCACAAAGGATATTGCGTACAGAATTCATCATCAAGGTTACTAAGCAAGTTTCAATCACTGCAAGCATCAAATTCAAGGAGTAGCATAGCTGTTTCATCATTTTGCACCAGGTTTGTTTTCTGTTCGAATTGCCTAGTTGAGTTAGAATCTTAGGGATTTGGTAGTGTAGAATGGTTAAGCATAGGCAGAGGACTGTTTCTGATGAATTTGGGCAAGTTTCATGAAGGTTGAGTATGAGGCACCAAATCTGTTAGAGTTTGTAACTACCAAGATAGGGCACGAAAATCTTGTTGGATTGGCATGCTGAGATCAGCTTGAGTTGTAGTTGAGTTTAGGATAAAGATTGGCAAGGTTTGGTATGGTGGATGACAGGTGTTCATGGTGGATCATGGCTGTGCTACCTATCGAATTGGTTGATTGAATGAGTTTTAGGGCAAACTAACAGTACAGACTTGTAGAGGGAAGAAATTGGACTGTTTTTGCTTTTTATACCTTGAAGTTTCATGGCTTGTGGAGGGAGAAGGATGAGCTCGAAAATGGTTGCATGGAAATCATTTTTTGAAACCCTAGGGTTGATGGAGGAAGACGATGACTGGGTGCCGTTGGATCTTCCAGAATTATTGACTTAATCATCTAATCCTATGGTCCATATTCAAACTGAAAACGGAGGGAGAGATTCACGTCAAAACGCCGCGTTTCATTAATTGAAACGTTGGGCCTTGGACTCAGTTTTATATCCACACCCCCACTTTTCAAGCCCACATGAATAATAACTGCAGCGAACTGCTTTTCTCACCCCTCTCCCTTATTTTCCTTATATTTCATTTTTTATTTCCTTTTATTTTTCATGCATTTTATAAAAATCACATAAAATTGAAAAATCATTATTTTTCAATAATTCTTTTTGCATAATTTTCTTTAAAGAGTCTAGAAAATCATAAAAAATAAAAATTGCATTTTATTTTTTATTTGATATTTTTCCCATATTTTCCAAATAAATAGCATTCTAAATAGTTTCATTTCATACATAAATTTGTTAATTTTTGTTCTATTAGTTGGTTTAATATTTTTTGTCCATTCTTTTTAGGTTGTTTAGTTTAGATATTAAACTTGTAGATACAATTTAGTTCCCATTTTTAGAAGTTAACTTTAGGTGTTTAGTTTAGGTGTGAACAACATGAACAAATTAGGGTTTTAAGTGACAACTTAGGAGAAGTAGTTCATTTCCCTTAGGACTTAGGGATTAAATAGTTTAGCTATGGGACTATAGGGGCTATGGGTAGTTATTAGAGCCCCTTAGAAAAGTCAGGATTCCCCTACTGCTATTAATATACTGTCTATATTTGTCTGATTGGTGTGGTGTGCCCTCTGGGGATTACTGTTTGTCTGTGTGGGTATTGGGACTGTCTGGGGATTGGGGAAGCTGAAGACTGATGATGATGAAGCCATTGGAGGTCCAGGGACTGAAGACCAAATTCCAGAGTTGGAGAGGAGATTGTTGCCATCAGCTGTTGAGGAGATTAGGGTTTAGAAGCTAGGCAGAGCTCCAGACTAGAAAGCTTGTTTCTCAAACATGGAATGCCTTGTCTGCATCCATCCTTTCTCTATGATTCAAAGTCTCTTTCAAATATCCACCTCCTTCCTTTGGAAGGATCAGTGAATGTATTTGAAAGATAGAACTTTTGAGAGAAACTTTCTGTTTAATGTTAATAGTTGATGAACCACCCTTGGTAGGTAATTAACTGTCTAACATTCATTCACTTCATCTGGTTGACTGATGTTCATCCTGGAGCCTGAGACTTGAAGAAGAGCCATTGTAGATGGAAGACTGGTGATCAAGACCTTGCTTGAAGGCTGTGGAGATGGAGATTGATGCTTGCTGAAGCTTGAAGTCAGATGTTGTTTCAGAGCTGCTGATGCTGTTTTTCTTCTGTTGTATTTCATTTCTGATGTATTGATTGGTTTTCTGGACTGTATTGTTTGCTGTTTACCCTGTTGGGTTGAAAGTGAAGACTGTTCACTTTTGCCTATTGTTTTCTAGGTTCGAGGGTGAGTGGGACTCCCTTGCCTCGCTTGTATTGTTGCATCCATGCATTTTACTGTTTTACTGTATATATCTGCTATTGTTTCTATTTCCGTCTATTCCCTTAGGATCTCTGTTTCTCTCTGTGCAAGAGAGGAGCATGATAGACACTAGGTCTTAACCCATGCATGATAACAGTAGGTTAGTTTGATTCCCTTCGCAACTGTAGGTTAGAGTTCTATCTCTTCTTTCTCAAAACAAACAGAAAAACACAATAAATATTTCAAACACAATAAAAGACACTTCTTCCGTAAAAGAATGTGAACTCATCAAGACGTCATTTTTGTCCGCCGGGACTGTTAATCAGAAAAACTTTTTTCAGAAGGAATAAAATCAACCAAGACAGACTTGTGTCGTACGTGGCCCGAACTACGTTTGCTCTGATCTTCCATGCAGTGCAGAAGTACGTAGGCATAAGATGCGATATCCTAGCGAGCAACCTTCCCCTCCTTTCCCGTAGGTAGGCGAACTACGTTGACTCTGATTTCTCGTTCCAGACGGGAATACGTAGGCATAAAGTGCGATACTTTGCCGAGTCACTTTATTTTCTTTTTAACCCCTGACCTGTAGTTTAGATAGAATAACAATCCGTACCAGAAAACAAGCGTGGATCCCGTCGAGTACGACGGACGTGAGGGGTGCTAATACCTTCCCCTTGCGTAACCGACTCCCGAATCCAGGTTTTGGTTGCGACGACCATACCTTTCCCGTGTTGTGCGAGGTTTACTCTGAGCGTTTCCTTTCCCTCCCGTGGGATAAATAACGCACGGTGGCGACTCTTCTGTTCAGCCGGCGCCGATTTTCGCAGTAGCGACAGCTGGCGACTCTGCTGGGGATCCAACGTCCCCTGGCTGCTAAGGATTGCGATGGTTCTTATGCATTTGGGATCCAACGTCCCTTAAGAGAGTCAATCCTAACGCTTGTTTTCCCGTCGAGGATTTTGTATGGATTTATACTTCTGGCCTTTATTTTCAGCATTATATATATTGTTTATTATTGCTGTATTAGGGTGTGACGGGTGTTCTGATATTGAGTGAGAAGCCGGACCTGGGCTTGAGTGCACCTAGAATTAGAGTAGAAAGTAGTGGGCGCGTGCCGGCTTTGCTTGCATTAGTGTCTCATGAAATATACACTCGGACGAGGTTCTTCTGGTTGGCTTCTTTTTCTACCCTTTGGGTCGAAGGGGTTGTTGGTCAGCTGAATTGTCGACTCCGGGAACCGATCATTTGGAAGTTGGCTAAGTGAGGCCTCTTCAGGAGTTGATGATGCCACTCCTTCTGGGAATCGTATCATCAACCCTGAAAGTCTGTGACGCCGACGACCGCATAGGATGCCATACCTTTGTCAGTTAATAGGACATCCACCTGTGAGAGGGTTTGGGGTTATGCAGGTAACTAGACCTTCAGACTACCGGTTATTCCTTGATCAGAGATCCTGGGTATTTATGGAGAGTTATGAGGTCTGTCAGAGACCATTTGGAGATGTGTTCTGAGGTCTGTCAGAGACCAGTTGGATAGTTCTGAGGTCTGTCAGAGACCAGTTGGAGAGTTATGAGGTCTGTCAGAGACCATTTGGAGATATGATTGGAGGTCTACCAGAGACCAGTCTGAGTTATGGTTTGAGGTCTGTCAGAGACCGTTGTTGGAGCTTTATTATAGGTCTATCCGAGACCAGGGTTTGAGGACTTCTAGAGGGTCTATCTGAGACTTCTTGATATGGTTCAGGCTACTCAACTATGGCTTTGGCCCCTGTTGCATGTTACTTGCATTGCATTGTTTGCATACCCATTATCATTGCATCCTATTAACGTGTGTCTGTGCTGCAGGTGCATTTGCATATCCTCCGATTCTAGTGCCCAGACTTCTGAGTATTGATCATGGCCGGTTTGAGGAAAACAGTTGCGTATAAGCTGCCTTCACCTGATATTACTTCTTTGCTTGGTCTGATATCTCTCGCTGATGAGGAGGTTAGGAGAAGCTTCAGAATGAGTCACGGGAGATTACTGAGATTAGTCTGCAAGCCCTCTACTGATGAGATGAACGGGCTGTACACCTTGATGCAGTTCTATGACCCCGCATTGAGATGTTTTACGTTTGCTGACTTCATTCTAGGGCCTACCATTGAGGAGTATGTGGAGTTTACTGAGTTACCGGTGCAGAACAAGGTTCCCTTTATTCACTCTGCTGCTGAGCCCAAGTTGGAGGACTTAGCCAAAACCTTGCATATGGACGCTGCAGAACTGTTATTGACTTCTTGGCTTGGGGTATCAGGTTTCTCTCTTGATTTCTTGGTTGGCAAAGCTCAGGAGTATGCCAAGAACGGATGTTGGGTGGTTTTCAATGCTATTTTGGCCCTATGCATTTATGGGATTGTGCTGTTTCCTAACTTGCCCAATTTCGTAGACTTGGACGCTTTCCATCTATTTGCTGCCGGCAATCCCGTGCCCATGTTGATCGGAGACTTCTACCACTCATTGCACTATAAGAACGAAAACCGAAGGGGAAAAGTTGTTTACTGCTGTGCTCCTTTATTGAATATGTGGTTCAAAAGTCATCTTCCAATGAAGGGGTCCTTTGTGGAAAGTGCAACCACTGCTAGCTGGTCAGAACGCCTGATGAGGCTATCTTCCGAAGACATTGGATGGTTTGATAGAGACCTACTGGGATCTGAACTTATCTTCAGTTGTTCGGGGTACCCTAATGTCCCGTTGATTGGAAGGAAAGGGTGTATCAATTACAACCCATCCCTGTTGGTTCGCCAGTTCGGATACGCGCTGAAGAACCCGCCAAAGGAGGAAGAAGTACAGGAGTCCCTGTACTTCACCGGAGATTTGAAGGGGGAGTTATTGGCCAAGTTGCAACATGCCTGGACGCGTATTAACCGAAGAGGGAAGCCGTTGTTAGGGAAGAATGATTGTCAGGCCTATGAACCTTACAAGGTTTGGATCCGGGAGAGAGCTAATCAGTTGAGGATGCCATTTCCAGATGCACCAGTTCTTGATCCTATTCCGGTAGCAGAGCCAACTACTGTTTCTCGGGAAGCCTACGAGCAAGTTGTGAAAGAAAAAGAAACCTTGATGAAGATTAACGAAGGGTTAGAGCAGGAGCTAGCCCAGATACGCAGTGAGAAAAACAAGGTCGTGCATGCTTTCCAACAGCAGATTGAGTTAGTGAACAGACTAGGGGCTGAGTTGACTGAGGAAAAGAAGAAGCGCGAATGTCTGGGGCAAGAGTTCAGAAGCTCCCATGACATGCTTGAATCCAAGAAGAAAGCGCTTGACATCACTCACCGAGAGATCTCTTCCTGCAATAAGACTTGGAATGCCACGCTCACTAACAATAAGAAAAGGGAGGATAAGTTGAAGCAGCAAATCTCCGACCTCGAAGAGCAGTTGAAGTCCAGCGTCAAGAAGTGTGAGGAAGAAGTGATGACCCGGTATAGTCTCCAGAATGCACTAAACAAGGCCATCAAAGGCAGAGATGAAGCTGTGTCTCAGAAGCGTAAACTAGAGGACCGCTTCGGAGAGGGGGCATGGGAAGAAACTACTGAAGATGTGCGGCATGTTCTTAAGAAAAGAAACCAACTTGTTGAAGGGCTGCTCGCTCGACCTAGTCATCCGGAAACCAAGAAGTTGCTAGAAGAATACCAGACTTATGGGAGGATTTGATCATTTCATGTAGTAACTTGTATGCTTTATTTGCACAGTGTTGACCATCACCAGGATTGTTGGTTGAGGTCATGCCTTCTCTTTGTACCCTCAGTAACATTGTATTCCGGGTTTATTGGTTTCTCAGCAATATATGAGGCTTTCTGTGATTCAGCTCCGATCTTTACATTGTTAGCACTGTCACTGCACCGGCACCTTCACACTAGAATCGGGGAATGAACTTCCCTAATGCACAGACACACACGTTGCATTGCATTCATATTCATATTGCATTACAGGTAATCTTTGAATGGTGTCTTATTTCCTGCTCTGCAACAGGTACTTTTCAGGATTGCAGATCAGCACCCGCACCGCTATTCTACCCGCACCAACTGTCGAAGAATCATGGATCAAATGCAGAACGAGATGCAAGATGTGCGCGAGAAGCTAGCCCTCTTTATGCAGACCATGGAAGCTATTGCAAAAGGTCAGGAAACTTTGCAAGCCATGGTCCAACCTCTATTGACCCGAAATGCTGGTCATGGTAATAAGGAGCATCAGTCTGTGCGAGTCGATACTGTTCATGGAGATGGCACTCCCACGCCAGTGGCTCCACCCGTAGTCAATATACCTGCTGCTAATGTCAACAACGCTACCGCTGCTGTGAACGGTAACGTCGGAGTCGGGAACGAGACTGCTATCCATAACGTTGGGCTTGGTGACGTCAACTTGGGTGATAATATGGGAGGCAACGGCTTTGTCAATATTGGATTCGGATTCAACGATCAAGGATTCGATAACGCTGGGAAATATGGTTTCAATGCTCAAGGCTTTGGGCAAGATGGTTATGGTGTGACCAATCAGGGGTACGGAGGTTTCGGCAATGGAAACGACACTGGGTTTATGGCTTTTGGGCCTGCTGGAGGCGTTCAGGGATACGGCAGCAGAGGCCGAGGTCCGGGGATGAATCAGATTAGAGCTGGCCGGAATAATGGACATGATGGGTATGGAGCTGGGAATGGTATGTGGCAAGAGGATCAGCAGGAGGACGCTTTCTCCGGCGGAGGTTTCGAAGGGCCGATGGATGATTCCCAGAATATCAGAATGCTAGAAGAGCAGATGACGGGGGTCCTGAACCAAAGTGCTGTGGGCTTAGACATGGCAACAATGGGTCTGGTACCTGGCTTGAGGGTGCCAATCAAATTCAAAGCTCCTGCGTTTGATAAGTATAAAGGGGACACGTGTCCGAAAGTGCATGTGCGGGCTTATTACAGAAAGATGTCTGCGTACTCAACTGATGAAAGAATGCTAATGCATTTCTTTCAAGATAGTCTGTCGGACCCTTCCTTAGAGTGGTACATGGGGTTGAAGCCAACCAATATCAAGACATGGAAGCAGTTAGCAGAGGCATTTGTAGCTCACTACAAGTATAACAACGACTTGGCACCCAATCGGGTCCAACTGGCAGGGCTGTCGCAGAAGAAAGGGGAGAGCTTTAAAGAGTACGCGCAAAGGTGGCGCGATATGGCTGCCAGAGTCCGTCCTCCTGTAGAAGATAAGGAAATGAATGACATGTTCGTCGGCACATTCACAGGCTTGTTTCATGACATGTTGTTTCATACATCTCTGGCCAGTTTCTCCGATTTGATTCTGATGGGAGAAAAGATTGAACGTAACATTAAGCAAGGAAAGTTCCAGGTTGAGGAATCAACTGCATCTGGCAGTAATAGGAAGGCTTTCGGTGGGCGCCGTCAGGGAGAGGCAAGCGCAGTATTTGGAGGCCGAGGCCGAGGCAGAGGTTGGAACCAATATCATCAGCCGCAGCAGGTGGCGAGTGTTACTATTCCGTACCAGCAACAACCACTTCAGCAACAACTACCAGTTCAGCAGCAGCCAATGCAGCACCAGCAGCAACAGCCTCCGCAGGGGGCGCAGCAGGCTCAGCGAAGATTCCAGGGCGGTAAACCGAGAAGAGTGTTTGAGAAGCCTCCATCAACCTATGCAGATTTATTGCAGACATTGCTGGGTTTGAACCTGGTAGAGAAGAGAACTCTGGCACCGATAACGGGAACTCCTCCGTATGGCTATGATGCAAGCAGGCACTGTGAGTTTCATTCTGGGGCTCTGGGCCACGATGTAGAAGGTTGCCATGCTTTTAAGCATGTTGTGCAGGATCTTTTGGACAATAAGACTATCAATTTCGGAACGGCAGGTCCGAATATAGTGCAGAAACCCATGCCTAATCATGGGGCAAACGCCATTCTGACTGAGGAAGGGTTGAATCTGATTATGAATGTCGATGATTTGAAGACGCCTCTGAGCGAGATAAAGAGCAAATTGTTGCAAGGGGGTGTTTTTCCAGGGTGTGACGAGTATTGCTTAGAATGCTGGACCCTAGCCAGGGGGTGTGGTGATTTGAAGAAAGGCATTCAGGCTTTAATTGATGGAGGCACATTGCAGTTTGACCGAGCAGCAACTGAAGAGCCGGCAGGGGCAGTAGCAAATGATCAGAGCGATGTGGCCACTGTAACGATTCCTCGAAAGACAATCACTATTGCAGCACCGGTTCAGCGACCACCGATTACCATAACTAAGGCCGGACCAATCCCGTACAAGAACACGAAAGCAGTCCCATGGTCATATGGGTTGGAGGTGTATTGTGACGGGATAAAGATTGATGTTAATAAGCAGCCAGCTGAGACTGTCGATAACGTTGTTGGTTCAGGAGGTATGACAAGGAGTGGTAGGATCTTCATATCGCCTGAGGTGGAGGCCGAAAGGCTAGCGAAAGGAAAGGGGAAAATGGTTGAGAATGTCCTAGTGCAAGCAAGCGAAAGAGAATCGGCATCGAAAGACGTAGAAGAGTTCATGCGCTTGATTCGAAAAAGTGATTATAAGATTGTTGAGCATCTGCAACAGACGCCGTCCAAAATATCCATCTTGTCATTGCTCTTGTGTTCGGAAGCTCACAGAAATGCTTTGTTGAAGGTCCTGGATACTTCCTTCGTACCCCAAGACGTCTCCGTGAATCAGCTGGAAGGAGTGTTGGCACATGTAAATGCAGGCCACAGCCTAGGCTTTACCGACTTCGATCTGACCCCGAAAGGGAGAGATCATAATATGGCGCTGCATATATCTGTTGAGTGTAGAGGATCAGTAATGTCGCATGTATTGGTCGACACTGGATCGTCTTTGAATGTGATGCCCAAGAAAGCGATGATGAAGCTAGATGTCAGAGGAATCTTGTGCACACCCAGCGACTTGGTAGTTAGAGCCTTCGACGGCACGCGGAGAACAGTCTTCGGATCAATAACATTGCCTCTACAGGTGGGGCCGGAGGTGTTTGCAACTGAGTTTTATATCATGGATATACAGCCTGCGTACAGCTGCCTGCTCGGAAGACCCTGGATTCATGGGGCTGGGGCAGTCACGTCTACCCTGCACCAGAAATTGAAATATATGGTCGGAGACAGTGTAGTCACCGTATGCGGAGAAGAAGACATCCTGGTCAGCCATCTATCGTCATTTAAATATGTGGAGGTCGACGGAGAGATCCACGAAACGCCCTGCCAGGCATTTGAAGGGTTGCGTATCAAGGACAAAGGTCCCGGGCCGAGCAAAGTGTCGGAGATAGCTGTCTCGTCGTATAAAGAAGCTCAAGCTCTAGTGGAGGCAGGAGAAGCAAAGGGCTGGGGCAAAGTGCTGGATATTCCTGTAAAGATGGACCGGTTCGGGTTGGGATACCAACCGTCATCGTCGTCAACACCTGCTGTGGGAGCACCCCGTTTCAGAGGGCCAATAACCATCTCTGCCAGTGGAGTATGTCATGAAACCATCAATGCCGCCTCGGAGTCTGACGAAGGAGACAGCGACTGTGATATGGATGCCTGGATTCAGCCAAGCACGCCAGGACAGGGACTGTGCAACTGGTCTATTCAGGAGCTTGTTTCTGTGACTCTTAAACAGTAATGCTTTGCTTTATTAATTGTTGAATAATCTGATGTCTTGCCCGGGGCATCGTGATTTGCTTAGGGTTGTGTTGTTATGAATATTGCGTGTTAATCATTAAATAAATGGCGTTTTCATGTGCAAATACTGTAATCTCTGTCTTTCTTGTTTTATATTTTTCAATAAAATGGCAATGTGGTTATTCGCTTTATACGCATTTTGAAGCACTTAACCATTCCTTTTGCAGGATAACATTTTCAGATGACATCCTTGAACCACCTATGACTCGTCCCGACTTTGAGCATCCGGTATTTCAGGCCGAAGAAGAGGTTGCCGAAGATAGTGACGTTCCTGAAGAACTGTCTTGGTTGGTGAAGCAAGAGGAAAGAGCCATTCTGCCTCACGACGAGGTCATCGAAATTATCAACTTAGGGTCGGAAGGGGTTGAGAAGAACATTCGTATCGGTGTCGCGCTGCAGAATGATATCAAGCGAAGACTGGTTGAAATGCTCCGAGAGTATAGTGATGTATTCGCTTGGTCGTATGAAGATATGCCAGGGCTCGATACAGATATGGTTGTGCACCGCCTGCCACTGAAAGAAGAATGCCCGCCGGTCAAACAAAAGCTTCGCAGAACTCGACCAGATATGGCAGTGAAGATCAAAGAGGAAGTTCAAAAACAGTGGGGCGCTGGTTTCCTGGCTGTGACAAAATATCCCTCATGGGTTGCTAACATCGTACCAGTGCCTAAGAAAGATGGCAAGGTTCGGATGTGCGTGGATTATAGAGATTTGAATAAAGCAAGCCCAAAAGACGATTTTCCACTTCCTCATATTGACGTGCTAGTTGATAATACTGCTCAATACTCCGTATTCTCCTTCATGGATGGCTTTTCAGGCTATAATCAGATTAAAATGGCGCCAGAGGATATGGAGAAGACCATTTTCATAACGCCTTGGGGAACATTTTGTTACAAAGTGATGCCCTTTGGTTTGAAAAATGCTGGGGCAACATATCAGCGGGCGATGACGACTCTTTTCCATGATATGATGCATAAAGAGATCGAAGTTTATGTTGACGATATGATCGCCAAATCCCAGACGGAGGAAGAGCACCTGGTGAATCTGCTGAAGTTATTTAAAAGGCTTAGGAAGTTCAGGCTGAGACTGAACCCTAACAAATGCACCTTCGGGGTGAGATCGGGTAAACTGCTGGGGTTTATCGTAAGCGAAAGAGGAATAGAGGTCGATCCTGCTAAAATAAAAGCGATTCAAGAAATGCCGACGCCTAAAACAGAGAAAGAGGTACGCGGGTTTTTAGGGAGGTTGAACTACATCGCTCGGTTCATATCTCACCTAACTGCTATGTGTGAACCATTATTCAAACTGTTGAAGAAAGATCAAGCTGTAACATGGAACGAAAATTGTCAGAGGGCGTTCGATAAAATAAAGAAGTATTTGCAGGAGCCTCCTATTTTGATACCCCCAGTGGCCGGTAGACCCTTGATCATGTATTTGACGGTTCTTGAGGGAAGCATGGGGTGTGTTCTCGGTCAACACGACGAGACAGGAAGAAAAGAGCATGCAATCTATTACTTGAGTAAGAAATTTACAGACTGTGAATCTCGATACTCGATGCTGGAGAAAACTTGCTGCGCGCTAGCCTGGGCCGCCAAGCGTTTGAGGCAATACATGCTGAATCATACAACCATGCTCATCTCGAAGATGGATCCTATCAAATATGTATTCGAAAAGCAGGCGTTGTCAGGGAGAATTGCCCGTTGGCAGATGGTCTTGACTGAATATGACATCCAATACGTCTCGCAAAAGGCTATAAAGGGGAGTGTGCTGTCCGAGTATCTGGCGGAGCAGCCTATTGAAGATTACCAATCGATGAGGTTTGATTTTCCTGACGAGGATATCATGTACCTAAAGATGAAAGATTGCGAAGAGCCGTTGCCAGACGAAGGACCAGAGTTGGGTTCCAAATGGAAGATGATATTTGACGGAGCTATGAACGCTTACGGTAGCGGAATAGGGGCAATTATCACCACTCCACACGGGTCGCACATCCCGTTTACTGCCCGATTGACCTTTGCCGTTACCAACAATGAGGCCGAATACGAAGCTTGTATAATGAGGCTTGAAGAAGCCATTGATTTGCGAATCAAGAATTTAGACGTATACGGAGACTCAGCTCTGGTGGTGAATCAGATCAAAGGGGAATGGGAGATGCGTCAGCCCAACTTCGATAAGGTGGAATTGCATCACGTACCGCGAGCAGAGAATCAAATGGCTGACGCCCTGGCCACTTTGTCTTCCATGTACAAAGTCAACTTCTGGAACGAGGCCCCCCGAATCATTATCTCTCGGCTTGACAGGCCAGCTTATGTATTTGCCATTGACGAAGCATCCGACGGCAAACCGTGGTATTTTGATATCCTTAATTTCCTGAAGAATAAAGAGTATCCGGCTGGGGCATCCAGTCAAGATCAAAAGACTCTCAGGAGATTAGCGGGTAATTTCTATTTGAATCCCGATGGTGTCTTGTACAGAAGAAACCACGACTTGGTGTTGTTGCGTTGTGTAGACGAAAGAGAGGCAAAGCTGCTCATGGAGGAAATACACGAGGGTACCTTTGGTACGCATGCTGGCGGGCATGCTATGACGAGAAAACTGCTGCGGGCAGGTTATTTTTGGCTGACTATGGAAACTGACTGTTTCAAGTTCGCAAGAAAGTGCCACAAGTGCCAAATCTATGCTGATAAGATCCATGTGCCCCCAAGTCCTCTGAATGTGATGTCATCACCATGGCCATTCTCGATGTGGGGAATCGGTATGATCGGAAAGATCGAGCCGACAGCTTCTAACGGGCATCGGTTCATCTTAGTAGCAATCGATTATTTCACCAAGTGGGTGGAGGCGGCGTCTTACGCAAATGTAACGAAGCAAGTGGTGGCCAGGTTCATCAAGAGAGATATCATTTGCCGATATGGGATTCCCGAGCGGATAATCACGGACAATGGTTCGAACCTGAACAACAAAATGATGAAGGAGCTCTGTCAGAATTTCAAGATCGAACATCACAACTCCTCCCCGTACCGACCCAAGATGAATGGCGCTGTCGAAGCGGCCAATAAGAATATCAAGAAGATCGTTCAGAAAATGGTGGTGACCTATAAGGATTGGCATGAGATGCTACCCTTCGCATTGCACGGTTATCGTACGACGGTACGCACATCAACCGGGGCAACCCCGTTCTCGTTAGTGTACGGAATGGAGGCGGTATTACCATTGGAAGTAGAGATTCCTTCTCTGAGGGTATTGCGAGACGTTCAGCTGGACGAGGCAGAATGGGTGAAAGACAGGTTGAACCAACTGAGTTTGATGGACGAGAAGAGGCTAGCTTCTCTAGCGTATGGTCGTTTGTACCAGAGCCGAATAAAGAAAGCATATGATAAGAAGATACATCCGCGGAGCTTTCAGACGGGCGACCTTGTGCTAAAGAGGATTCTCCCGCCACAGGCAGATCACAGGGGCAAATGGACACCCAACTACGAAGGGCCATACGTCGTCAGGAAAGTCTTTTCAGGAGGAGCGTTGTTGTTGTCCACCATGGACGGTGAAGACTTTACGTCGCCTATGAATTCGGACGCAGTTAAAAAATACTTTGCTTGAAATTGACCCGCTGGACAGAAAAAAGAGAGTCCAGGCAAAAATGGGGCATCCTGCCGAACCAAAAACAGAATGAAAGGTTCGGGCAAAAGTTAGGGATAAAATTGAAAAAATGTACACCCGCGAAGTTGAAAACCTACACTGGGCGGCTTCGGCAAAAAAGGGTATCCCGGTGAACTGAAAACCCGTAAAGGGCGGTTCACGCAAAAGTTAGGGATTGGAAAAGCAAATGACTGCGGTCCGAATTTGTCATTTCAGTAAGCATCAGTGCGGGAGAATGCCTAAGGGATCGGTTATCGGATACAATATCTTCGGAAGTGTGAATATCGGGAAAGCATTAGAGTCGGGCGAGTCACAGGAGGATCAGTTCGTGGTGTTCGTCTGCATCCCGTTGCCGACATGTGTACAAAATTTAATGTGTCAAAGTATTTATGCTTATTGTGCATACTTGCATATTTGCTTTGCGTAGCTTCCTCTTTTCAGGAGTTACATCCCGTGTACAAAAACTCCGCCCATTCAGGGGCCCAATCAATAAAATATGTTATTCAGTACTTGATGCTGGCTCTTTACTGTTTTGTGCATGATAAAAACGCCTAAGTTTATTGAAACTAGCATGTGTATAGCTGTTGCACCCCAAAATTTGCCCTCACAATACAAGACTTTGTGTTCTAAGAGGGTTCACAAGGTTCACAAGTTCTCCAACAACTTGCATAACCTTTCATGAAGTTCATAAAGTCCACAAGCTACTTTATGAAGGTTCACAAGGTTCACAAGATTCACAATTGGTCAGAAGAGTTGGCAATTCCCTCAGACAGTGCACCTCCTAAGCAGCGCATCCAAAACTAGGGTTTTGACTTTAATCAGGCTAAATGGACTTCCAAGACTTCAGATTTGGTCCCAGGGGTATTTTGGTCATTTTTACGTGGATCCCGCTAATTCTTTGAAGACGGGCTGTTACTGAGCTGTGAGACACTTGAGACACTATTTCTGAGGCATTTATTTATCACCTGTTTTGATTATATCAAGGTGCCAATTCGATGTGTTCGGTATCAAAATTTGTCGGGCATAACTGGATTTAAGGTCCATTTTATCGCGCATGGTTTATTTCCAGAGCATTTCCGTTGCTGTTAATAAGGCGCAGTTTAATTGGGTATTATTGGATTGTTGCTTATATCATTTGGTCAGTGGAGTTTAATTACGATTAGTTTTGCTGTTGATGCTGAAAATGTTGTGACCATGGCGCACATCCGTGTTTGGTTATGAAATTGCTGGCTAGAATTTAAGTTGGAATGCAAGTGAATTTAATCAGTGGATGAGATTAGGATTACGGGCGAGACAAGTACACAGACAAGAATATCATTCATGAATATTTATGGTTTATGACTAGAATAATGAATTTAAATATTTGTGGATTTATTCACAAATGTTTATAATTTATAACTAGCAATAAATAAATAAATTCAAAGTTGAATGATCATGGATATATAAATGAAATTTTTGGAATTTTTATTGCAAAAGGAAGTGAATCATTTCACATTTGAATTCATGAAAAATTGTTGTTTACAATAAGATTACATTTACAGAAGTTACTTCTATTCTAAAAAATCCTAAATCATTCCAAAGACTTCCTTCAACCATATTCTTCACGCATTCTTCTTCCGATTACCTGCACAATGAAAACAAAGAAAAGCAGAAGAAAATGTTAGAAGAAATAATAGGACACTCTCAGAACATCATCATCATTGAGTGCCGGGAGTGGCACGACCGAAGCCGCATCCTACCCCGTTACCGATCCACGCCATTGGCGTCAGATCAGGAAATATCTTTTCTTATCTAAGGGGCAACCGAGAGAGATAAAGAGTAAAAGAAGTGGGGACCAATTTGATTTGCCGTAATTGGATTCGATTCAAAGCCAAACTAAAATACCATTTCATCAAGTAAACAGGTATCATTATCAAGTAAATTTCAAGTGAGTTCCACTGATATAAAGCTGAACAACAAAGCCCGTACGAGTTCAGACCTAGATGCCAATAGGTCTGAACCGTTTTTTTGAAATTTCCCAATACCTGAAACACAAAAGTCAAACAACATCAGCAGTCCAAACTCATAGCAGAACTTAAGACTAAAGCAGTTCAACTGCACAAAATTGGAGCAGAAAAATCAATCCTTAAAACAGCTCAGGTTCGTAAGAAAAGAAGCCAATTCAGTTCACATTCATAAAACAGAGAACCCAGTTCAACTGCACTGAAATTGAATTACAAACAGGTCAACTGAGCTTGCCTCGAATAAGATCCCAACGGGCCAAATTCTGAAAAAATCAACAAGTGAAATAACATCAGAAAAAGTTTGTCTCAAACCATAAAACAGAGCATTTGAGTTTCAACACCTGCGAGCGAAATTACACCAGAAAGATCATCATGTATCAGTTCAGGGTGAGGCACGGCCAAATGAGCAAAGCACATTGGAAAGGTAAAACACCAAGTGTAAAGGCTCAGTTCACACATCATAGCCCAAAGTTCACAATGAAATCAGTTGAAATCAAAGTTGCTCAAACCGAAACTGATACAATCAAAGCTCAAGAAAAGCCAGCTCAAATCCACATCTGCAAAGGAGCAAACAATCCAAATCAGTTCAAAGCAGATATCCAAACAAGAGGGTTTTCAAAACAGATCACAACAAATCCGGTTTCAATCCACGATATCCAAAATAGGTTTGGTTCCAAAACAGATTGAAGTAAGCCCGTTTCTGAAAGCAAATCAAATCAAGCTGGGAATATACATTCCAAATGAATCCAAAAAAGGAAGTTTTCGAACCAAATAAGCCATATCAGCAATGAATCCCAATCATATCTGAAAACTAGTAAAATCAAATCAAATCAGAAAGATATAGTTTGTGAAAGTCATTGTCCCAAAAGGCGTTCAATCAAATAATATCAAATCAAATCGAAAATCGGATTTCATGGAAGAAAAACGAAAATCACAAGGCCCAAAAGAGAATCAGAAAGTATATAAAAAGAACAGTCTCACCGCGTCACAAACCCTGGAGGGAGAGAGGACAAAATTGCGAACCCTAACGAATAACCATCGGTAGCCGTTAAACTCGAACGAAGGAAAGTTGTGAAGCAAAGGCCGCCTTCGTCTTCGACGGGCAACCACGCTTCGAGGCTCAGCTTAGCTTCATCGCCACCATCATCGCCTCAACGAGATCATCCGAACTCAAGCTAAAAGGTTGATTACTCATATTTCAAGATCTCATATATTTGTGTGCGTTTGTGTTTTCAGGAATTGGTGAAATGGAAAACCCAACATCGAATGGCCGATGGAGAAGATGAAACAAGAACGAGACGAAGAGCATGCGCCGCGAGACAAAACGGGGGTTTTGGAACCCTAAGTTTCTACTATGACATTCAGTTGAAGTGGCAACGGGCCGAAGAATCACCGGCCCAACTTCTCAAACTTTTTTTTATTTATTTTTTTATTTTATTCTATTATTATATTATTATTATTATTGATTTGTTAAAATAATGTTAAAATCCATTTTTTAAAATAAATAGTATTATTATTTTTTTTTTTTCAAATGACATAAAAACCTACCTTAAAAAAAAAAAATAATAATGTGGAGTTTTGTTAGATAATTAGGTTTAAATAGTTTTTGAGGATTTAAGTTAAATTAATTTATCAATATTAAAAATCCTATTTTAATTCAAATTGAAGTTTATATCATAATATAAAACCACAAAAATATGCATAATTTCACTTCCTGGCGTGTCTGATGATTCATCTAATTCTGCCCACTAACGTTGTTTGTTCGTTTTGCAGCTTATTATGTTTACCGTTATTTATTTATAATTGTAATTGTTTCCTGGTTGTAATCTCGCGAACCAATAATCGCATTTACTCTCCGCATTTTACTTCCGCTTGTATGATTTAAATTTCTCACACTTTCATCACTATTATTTACGTCACATTGCACACATCCGAAGGTTAGGTCTAGCTTTTGGTCGCCGCGCCAATAGTCCTCAACTTCAAACCCTTTCACCTTTTCAACCCTAAATTTTCACAAATGCCTCGCCGCAGGCAAAATTACAATTTTACCCTTAGCATTAGGTCAAAGAGCCGCCGCGCTCATTTTAGGGTTTCCCGCCGTGGAATCCCTAATTTAACCCTAATTACAACTTAACATTTCAACGTAGAGATTTGGAGTTTCTACACTCCACGTAAGCGTGTCCTTAAGATGCGTTTATTCCCCTTGAGACCTTGACCACAGTCGAGAAGTTTCTAACCTCCCTATTGAGGGGAACTACGATTACTCTGATTCCACTCCCGTAAGGATACGTAGGCACAAGATGCGATGTCTTGCCGAGTAAACTTAGAATTAACCCCCTTTATTATTTATTATTGCTTATTTATATTTTATTTATCTTTGCTATTTAATTATTTTGCTTATTATTTTGTAATTGTTTCTTGGATGTAAAGTTGTTTAATTATTTAATTATTATTATGGTTAGTAATTAGGGAGTGTAACAACATGTATGTAATATTAAAATAAATTTAGATCACTTTTAAATAAAGATAATTAAAATAAACACGTCACACACGTAAGTCGATTTTAATCGCCGTCTCACTTCCTAAGGATATCCCTCAAGTTGCCTACGAATAATGGTTAAGTGGGGTGTATAAAGCAAGTCCCTCAAATAGAAAAATCATCAAAGTCCCTTATGGTTGCCTTTACGAATCGAGTCCCTTTCGAAAAATGATGATGGTCCCTTATATGTGCTTATTACATCCCACAATGGCCTTCAAAGTCAAATTGTCCCTCACATGTCCCTTAACATCCAAAGTAAGGACTACCTACTCCATTATAGTAGGGATAGTCTTACTAAGGAAAGGATAAAGAATAAGAAAGACCTTAAAACATTAGGGTAGGCTACTCCTAGATACTTGCTCACTTCAAAACTTTTCACACTTAAACAAATTTCCAACAAAATTTTCAAACAAGTTTTTTTCACATCCATACACGGATTATTATTAAACTATTCTGAATTTTTTTTGCTATTCACACACTACACTTTCAAAACAATTCAAAAGTGAGCTTAAGTACCTAAGAGCCCATGGATAACCATGGATGAAAAGGGTGCTAACACCTTCCCTTTTCATAACCTACCCCCCGGACCCAAAATATTCTCTAAGGTCTTTCCTGTTCTTTTATAACCTTTCCTTATGGATAAAATAAAAGTCGGTGGCGACTCTTGCTATCCGCAACATTGTTTAAAGTCAGTTCTCCCACCGTGTTACAATAACGTCACTGGCCCTTGTCAACAATTGCTAAAGCTTTGAATTAACTGAAAATAACGTCACTAACCTGGATCGATTTGGTTGCATAGGCTTGTCTTGTCTTGTTTGTGTTGTTGCAGGTTTCATAACCGTACGAGGAAGATGATCAAAAGATTGTAGTAACGAAAGACTCAACCCTCACGCAGGTCATGCATGCGCCTCCTAAAGAAGGATAGAATTCCCCAGCTAGTCGTAGCCTATCCAGAAGGCATGTTCCAGTCAAGTCATTTATCATCAGCAAAGTTTGACGATTCCTAGATCGAGGGCTGTATTCAGACAGTGCATCTCAAGCCGAGTGGTTTAGTCTCAGAAGATTAATATTTCAGATTGGTGAGCTGTATTCGGGCAGTTTACCTTTCCCCGCAAGGTCATCTACTCTTCCTCAGCGGAGTCAGTAGGTTTCCCCAAGAGAATCATCCCATCCACGGCGGGATTCTCTTTGCAAGTATTTTCATTCCTCCCAGTGGAACTCGAAGATTAAGGCTCTCCCCGGTAGAGTTGGTCGCGTGCCCAGGCGTTTATTCTGTCAAAATACCATGTGATATCAGTTCACTCTCCAGCAGAAGTCCAATCATACCAAGCGCATCTGCTATTATCCAGCGGAGTTATATTCCCGACAGGGTGTTACTTCAACGAGGTGTGTTGTATCAAGTTCCCCATTTCCCAGCTGAGCCGACTTCACTCTTCCAGCATTTATTTTGCTGGAATAATTCTGCAGCATCTGGCTATCCCCAGCGGAGTTGGCATTATCTTTAGCATTTATTTTGCTAAAGCAGTTCCTGTACCCAGCAGTTCGAGTCTGCATTTGCATCCACCAAATAAAAGCGTAGCATTTCCGTTGCATCATTGTCAAACACATGCATTTTTGAAACATAAACTAGGATGGCTAACCTTTTGTTACCAGTATTGTTTCTCCTGCAAGTAGAGAGAGTTCTCGCTCCAATAAATCAATGAACATTTGAGGTCTCGGCATGAGACATTCAGCGAAGTATCAGCTGTGGCACTACTCCCCACAGAGTCCGCAGGATAAGTTTCTCCTTATCCCCAAGCAGAGCTATTGGTCAGCAAAGGGTTCATGAATCAGAATTTCAGAGGCTACCGCCGGTTATCAGCAAAGGCGTCCGGAAGTTTGGTTTCCAAATATCCCCAGTAGAGTCAGCTGCAAGGATGCTGTCTTCTTCGTGCTAGAAAAGCGGAGTCCTAACGTGGACAGTTTTAATTCCCCGGGCTGGTGGGAGGTGCTAGTCCTAACATGGGCAGGTTCGATGTTTCAGAGTTGATGATATGCGTTAGTCCTAACATGGACGGATTCGAGTTCTCGGTATTGATTGAGTGTGGAGTCCTGACGTGGACAAAAGTGGGTTACTCCTCGTGTTGGTGTCCTGACGTGGACAATTTATTTCCAGCAAGTGTCTTTCTCCTTAATGATGACTGTGTGTCCTGACGTGGGCAAAATTATAGTTTTTCGCGATGACAAGACACGAGAGTCCTGACGTGGACAAATTTATCCTTCTTCGTGTTGTGGGCAAAGTATGAGGCCTGACGTAGACGCAATCTTATTTCCCCAGCAAGTCGGAGGCGCGCAAGTCCTGACGTGGACAGGTCCTATTACTTCAGCAGGTTGAGATGTGAGTTCTGACGTGGGCAAAGTCTCACTTCCCCAGTGGGTCAAAGGTACATGGGCCCTAACGTGGACAAGTTTTATTTCCTCAGCAAGTCAAGAGATCGGAGTCCTTACGTGGACAAAGCATATCAAGAGCATTCCTTACGGGGAAGAAAAATGGTTTCCTTACGTGGAAAGGCGAGTTCATCCCTAACGTGGAAAGAGATTGATTCCTTACGTGGAAATTTTAGTTCTGACGCGGACAGATTGAGGAAAAAAGAGAGATTGATTCCTAACGTGGAACGAAAGTTATTCCTTACGTGGAAAGATTGAGTCCTTACGCGGACATATCAAGATTGATTCCTAACGTGGAACGAAAGTTATTCCTTACGTGGAAAGATTGAGTCCTTACGCGGACATATCAAGATTGATTCCTTACGTGGAAAGATTGAGTCCTTACGCGGACATATCAAGATTGATTCCTTACGTGGAAAGATTGAGTCCTTACGCAGACATATCAAGATTGATTCCTTACGTGGAAAGATTGAGTCCTTACGCGGACATATCAAGATTGATTCCTTACGTGGAAAGATTGAGTCCTTACGCGGACATATCAAGATTGATTCCTTACGTGGAAAGATTGAGTCCTTACGCGGAAATATCAAGATTGATTCCTTACGTGGAAAGATTGAGTCCTTACGCGGACATATCAAGATTGATTCCTTACGTGGAAAGGTTGGGTCCTCACGTGGACATATCAAGGTGGAGTCCTGACGTGGACCGATCGAGGTTATGTTTCCTTACGCGGAAAGATTGGAGTCCTTACATGGACAAATCAAGACAACAAATGGTTTCCTTACGTGGAAAAGCGATATATTCCTAACGTGGAAGGGTGTGTCCTAACGTGGACGAAGTATTCATAATCCAGAGAGTTTAGTCCTGACGTGGACAGATCCAGACGAAGTTTTAGTCCTAACGTGGACGGTGTTATTCCTTACGTGGACGGTGTTATTCCTAACGTGGAAGAGTTTATTCCTAACGTGGACGATTTATTCCTGATGAAAGGCAGACGAGTCATCCCCAGTACGGTCGCACGAGATCAGTGGGTTGCCGTAACAGTCAGATCCAGTTGATGAATGTCGTTCCCCAAGCAGGAGCGCAGTTTATTTCTGCGGTTGGCAAATTTCCGGGTCTTAATATTCAACTGTCTCGTACTGCGAATGTCTGAAGGCTCCGAGCTCTTCACCTAATCGGGTCCAAGTCGCTTGAATAGGGGCAGCTGTTGCACCCTAAAATTTGCTCAACCTTATTCACTTGGTTTATGTTTCAATATCATTAGCATTTGCATATAGAGCCATGTACATAGGTTACTCATCTGCATAACATAGCATAACAAGTCACCCAACAGGGGACCAATCATTATTCTCATCTCTAGAGGCCTATTAAGAGGTTATTATTCAAATTCAATCTTATTCAAGTCATCAGAAAGAATTGGGAAGCTATCAAGTCAGTGGATCAAGCATTGAATCTATCTCTTATCTGAGAGTATCTGGGGATCATCAAAGAGGGTATGGGTTGTGAATTGAGAGCATGAGAAGTATCTGGACATCTTGGAGGACTTAGAAAGGCATTTGGAGAAGGAAACAAGTTGTTGATGTGATCACAAGAATTGCAGTTGAAGACAGTCAATTAGGGTTTCATCTGGGTCAACCCTAGGTCAAAGGATTGTATGAAAGGCATTGAGGGCTATTGGAGAGATGTGGGTTTCATCATTTGACATGAAGAATAAGGACATGTTGTTATTCTAAGAAGAAATCAAGAGAAATCAAGGAGAAGAGGAGTTTCTAAATTAGGGTTTCTATGTAAAATCCCCTAGTTTAGGTCAAATTTCCAAGCAAGATAAGTCAAAAGGAAAGCTTCAAATGGATCCTTGGCCAACATGGAACTTGTAGAGAATCTCAAGACCTTTAATTTGAGTGGTGGAAGACATCAAGGAGATTTATAGAACTCAAGTTATGGTCCTTGCAAGTTACAGGTCATCTGAGGTATCTGAAATTTTGTCTGTGAAAGTGACTTGACTTCCAAGCAATTTTTACCCCTCAAGGAGATTTCAAATGGATTTCTGGTCAACATAAGAGTTGTTCCTCATTGTCTTAGCTTTCTAGAATGGTATAGTATGTCTTCATATGATATGTGTAACTCTACTTATGGTCTTGGCAAAAAAAGGGTATTTTGGTCATTTGAGAATTACAGGTCATTTTAACCTATGCCCAAAACTCATACAAGGAAGCTTCAAATGGAAAACTTTACAACATAAAACTTGTTCCAAATGACATTTTGAGTCTAGAAAAGTGACCATGAGAGATTGGAAAGATTCATAGCACAAGGTTTCAAAATTGTTGGATTTAATGAATAAAAATGGACTTAAAAATGAGATTTTTCATATCTTGGCCAAATGAAGCAAAATTATAGGTCATTTTGAATGGAAAGATCATTTTAAAGACATTGGCTAAAGTATAATTTTGAGCTTAGTTCATAATTTGTGAGTTATTCATGGTTGCTTGCAATGGAAGGTACATAAACCAAATTCAAGGGAAAGAATGCAAGGGAAACTTCTCCAAGTTTCTAGGAGGTTCTAACCTCACCTATATATTGATAAGGGATAGTTCATGCCATGGTTGGTGATTCCATTTGTTCAAAACCCCAAGTTTTAAACACTTTCTCATTTTTGCATAAGCTTCATAAACTCTCCCAAATCTCCATCAATCTGCATATTTTCTGTTTGAATCTTCATCATCATCATCCAAGCATCATAATTCACATCAAGAATTGGCTGAATTGATCAAGAATTGTACCATTCATCTCCATCATCCAATTTGCAAGAAGGTTGCAAGAACAAAATTCAAGAAGTTTGCACAAAGGATATTGCGTACAGAATTCATCATCAAGGTTACTAAGCAAGTTTCAATCACTGCAAGCATCAAATTCAAGGAGTAGCATAGCTGTTTCATCATTTTGCACCAGGTTTGTTTTCTGTTCGAATTACCTAGTTGAGTTAGAATCTTAGGGATTTGGTAGTGTAGAATGGTTAAGCATAGGCAGAGGACTGTTTCTGATGAATTTGGGCAAGTTTCATGAAGGTTGAGTATGAGGCACCAAATCTGTTAGAGTTTGTAACTACCAAGATAGGGCACGAAAATCTTGTTGGATTGGCATGCTGAGATCAGCTTGAGTTGTAGTTGAGTTTAGGATAAAGATTGGCAAGGTTTGGTATGGTGGATGACAGGTGTTCATGGTGGATCATGGCTGTGCTACCTATCGAATTGGTTGATTGAATGAGTTTTAGGGCAAACTAACAGTACAGACTTGTAGAGGGAAGAAATTGGACTGTTTTTGCTTTTTATACCTTGAAGTTTCATGGCTTGTGGAGGGAGAAGGATGAGCTCGAAAATGGTTGCATGGAAATCATTTTTTGAAACCCTAGGGTTGATGGAGGAAGACGATGACTGGGTGCCGTTGGATCTTCCAGAATTATTGACTTAATCATCTAATCCTATGGTCCATATTCAAACTGAAAACGGAGGGAGAGATTCACGTCAAAATGCCGCGTTTCATTAATTGAAACGTTGGGCCTTGGACTCAGTTTTATATCCACACCCCCACTTTTCAAGCCCACATGAATAATAACTGCAGCGAACTGCTTTTCTCACCCCTCTCCCTTATTTTCCTTATATTTCATTTTTTATTTCCTTTTATTTTTCATGCATTTTATAAAAATCACATAAAATTGAAAAATCATTATTTTTCAATAATTCTTTTTGCATAATTTTCTTTAAAGAGTCTAGAAAATCATAAAAAATAAAAATTGCATTTTATTTTTTATTTGATATTTTTCCCATATTTTCCAAATAAATAGCATTCTAAATAGTTTCATTTCATACATAAATTTGTTAATTTTTGTTCTATTAGTTGGTTTAATATTTTTTGTCCATTCTTTTTAGGTTGTTTAGTTTAGATATTAAACTTGTAGATACAATTTAGTTCCCATTTTTAGAAGTTAACTTTAGGTGTTTAGTTTAGGTGTGAACAACATGAACAAATTAGGGTTTTAAGTGACAACTTAGGAGAAGTAGTTCATTTCCCTTAGGACTTAGGGATTAAATAGTTTAGCTATGGGACTATAGGGGCTATGGGTAGTTATTAGAGCCCCTTAGAAAAGTCAGGATTCCCCTACTGCTATTAATATACTGTCTATATTTGTCTGATTGGTGTGGTGTGCCCTCTGGGGATTACTGTTTGTCTGTGTGGGTATTGGGACTGTCTGGGGATTGGGGAAGCTGAAGACTGATGATGATGAAGCCATTGGAGGTCCAGGGACTGAAGACCAAATTCCAGAGTTGGAGAGGAGATTGTTGCCATCAGCTGTTGAGGAGATTAGGGTTTAGAAGCTAGGCAGAGCTCCAGACTAGAAAGCTTGTTTCTCAAACATGGAATGCCTTGTCTGCATCCATCCTTTCTCTATGATTCAAAGTCTCTTTCAAATATCCACCTCCTTCCTTTGGAAGGATCAGTGAATGTATTTGAAAGATAGAACTTTTGAGAGAAACTTTCTGTTTAATGTTAATAGTTGATGAACCACCCTTGGTAGGTAATTAACTGTCTAACATTCATTCACTTCATCTGGTTGACTGATGTTCATCCTGGAGCCTGAGACTTGAAGAAGAGCCATTGTAGATGGAAGACTGGTGATCAAGACCTTGCTTGAAGGCTGTGGAGATGGAGATTGATGCTTGCTGAAGCTTGAAGTCAGATGTTGTTTCAGAGCTGCTGATGCTGTTTTTCTTCTGTTGTATTTCATTTCTGATGTATTGATTGGTTTTCTGGACTGTATTGTTTGCTGTTTACCCTATTGGGTTGAAAGTGAAGACTGTTCACTTTTGCCTATTGTTTTCTAGGTTCGAGGGTGAGTGGGACTCCCTTGCCTCGCTTGTATTGTTGCATCCATGCATTTTACTGTTTTACTGTATATATCTGCTATTGTTTCTATTTCCGTCTATTCCCTTAGGATCTCTGTTTCTCTCTGTGCAAGAGAGGAGCATGATAGACACTAGGTCTTAACCCATGCATGATAACAGTAGGTTAGTTTGATTCCCTTCGCAACTGTAGGTTAGAGTTCTATCTCTTCTTTCTCAAAACAAACAGAAAAACACAATAAATATTTCAAACACAATAAAAGACACTTCTTCCGTAAAAGAATGTGAACTCATCAAGACGTCATTTTTGTCCGCCGGGACTGTTAATCAGAAAAACTTTTTTCAGAAGGAATAAAATCAAGCAAGACAGACTTGTGTCGTACGTGGCCCGAACTACGTTTGCTCTGATCTTCCATGCAGTGCGGAAGTACGTAGGCATAGGATGCGATATCCTAGCGAGCAACCTTCCCCTCCTTTCCCGTAGGTAGGCGAACTACGTTGACTCTGATTTCTCGTTCCAGACGGGAATACGTAGGCATAAAGTGCGATACTTTGCCGAGTCACTTTATTTTCTTTTTAACCCCTGACCTGTAGTTTAGATAGAATAACAATCCGTACCAGAAAACAAGCGTGGATCCCGTCGAGTACGATGGACGTGAGGGGTGCTAATACCTTCCCCTTGCGTAACCGACTCCCGAATCCAGGTTTTGGTTGCGACGACCATACCTTTCCCGTGTTGTGCGAGGTTTACTCTGAGCGTTTCCTTTCCCTCCCGTGGGATAAATAACGCACGGTGGCGACTCTTCTGTTCAGCCGGCGCCGATTTTCGCAGTAGCGACACATAATCCAACAAGGCCCTGACAATAAAACCGCTATGCCCCGGGCAGGACATAGGGTTGTACAATGATTGGAAAAAAGTAAATCATTACTCTTCGCTTGTCAACTGGATGATATCCTTGACGGACCAATTGTTGAGGCTCCCGCCTGGCTTGCTTGGTCGGATCCAAGAGTTGAGGTCGCAGTCGCTATCTCTGCTGTCTTCAGACACCGCGTTGATGCTTTCGAAAATTACTCTGCCACTGGTAAATTGGATCGGCCCTTTACCTCGAGACGCACTGCTAGACAAAGAAGAAGCTTCAGCTCCAGGAGAATATCCCAACCCAAACTTATCTTGCTTGTTGGATATCTCCAAAACTCGCCCCCAGCCTGGGGTAGATCCGGCTTGGACAACGGCCCGAGCTTCCTTGAACGAGGAGAGAGTCATCTCTTGCTTTTTTGTGACCGCAGGAGCTACGTCCTTCACTTTGACAGCTTCGAACGCTTGGCATAGAGTCTCATGGATTTCGCCATCCATCTCCACATACTTGAAGGACGACAAATGGCTCACCATTATGTCTTCCTCGCAGCGAACGATTACGATGCTTCCCCCGACAGCATATTTGAGCTTCTGGTGCAATGTGGAGGTCACGGCACCAGCAGCATGGATCCACGACCGGCCCAAGAGACAACTGTAGGCAGGCATGATGTCCATAATATAAAAGACCGCGTTGAACGTTTCCGGACCGACTTGGATCGGCAGGGTCACCTCCCCGAAAACGTGGCGTTTAGTTCCGTCGAATGCCTTCACAACCAGATCAATGGGTGTGCAGATCAATCCACGAGTGTCCAACTTCATTAATGCCTTCTTTGGAAGAACATTAAGTGACGAACCCGTGTCCACCAACACGTGCGACATAATCGTGCCCCTACACTCTATCGAGATGTGCAAGGCGCTATTGTGATTCCTCCCTTTGGGCGTTAGCTCTAGGTCTGTGAAACCTAGCCCATTTCCAGCATTAACGTGAGCTACAACCTCTTCTAGATGATTCACCGATATTTCTTGCGGTACATGGGCGGCGTTCAACACCTTCAGCAGCGCGTTGCGGTGTGCTTCAGAACACAGCAACAAGTTGAGAATGGAAATCTTCGAGGGCGTTTGATAGAGATGGTCTACAATCTTGTAGTCACTCTTTTTAATCAACCGCATAAACTCCTCGGCATCTTTAACAAGCAAGTCTTTTTCTACCCCACACGGGACCTCTTCAACGACTTTACCTTTACCTTTATCGGCCGCATCAGCTCTGACCGCTTTATCCGCCACGACCTCTGGTGGTGCAAATACTCTCCCGCTGCGAGTGATACCACTGACTCCCGCAAGGTTCTCCACAGTCGACCCATACGGTTCTAGCTCCAACCTCTGTCCGTTGCAGTAGACTTCAGCCCCATAATGCCACGGAACGACGTTAGTGCTCTCGAAGGGTATCGACCCAGCTTTGGTGATAGTAATTGTGGGCGGTCTGGGTGCAGAAATAGTTATTGGCCGGCGGGGGATGGTGATGGTGGCGACTTCATCGGCCTGCTTCAGCACTACCTCTCCTGATCCACTTTCAGCCCTCTGGCTAAACTGCAGAATCCCTTCAGTCATCAGACTTTGAATTCCTTTGACCAACTGCTCACATCCATCAGAACGTGTGGCATAGTCCATACATAGCTCTCTGCAACCTGGAAAGAACCCTCTTTTTAGCAACTTAGCTTTAACGAAGCTAAGCGGCGTCTTCAGATCTTTGACGTCAGTCAACAAATTTGCACTCTCTTCTTCGATAATGGTGTTCACTCCGCCTCCCCTATGATTCGGCATAGGATTCTTCGTGACATTGGGCACATTATCGGAGAAGTTGATGATCTTAGCGTCCACCATGTCCTGCACCTTGTGCTTGAAGGCTTTGCAATTCTCTATTGTGTGGCCTGGTGCCCCTGAGTGAAACTCACAAGTTGCATTCGCGTCATAACCTGGCGGAGGTGCCCCTGTCAAGGGAGCCATCGTCCTCTTCTGGATCAACTGTAGCTGAAGCAAAGTCTGCAATAGTTGCGCATACGACATGGACGGTGTCTCGAAGTGACGGTTTGCCAAAGATGTCCGATTCTGGTACTTTCTGTATCCCTGTTGATTTGGTTGCTGCTGCTGCTGCGGAGCTGCCGGGATATTTATACTGGCTACCTGCTGGTGAGGGTCTTTACCCTTCCTTCGAGCGTTGGTCACAGCGCTCGCCTTTCCTTCTCGCCTTTTGTCGGCATAAGGTTTCTTTCCTCCTCCTCCGGCTGAGGATGACTCACCTTGAATTTTCCCGATCTTGATCCCATTCTCGACGTGTTCACCCATGATAATGAGATCTGAGAACTTCCCAGACATACCGCTGACTAACTTTTCATAATAAACCCCTGGGAGGGTGGCTACAAACATCTGCACGAGCTCTCGTTCAACCATCGGCGGCTGAACCCTGGCTGCCAACTCACGCCACCGTTGGGCGTATTCCTTAAACCCTTCATTATTCCTCTGCGACAGGTTCTACAGCAGAACTCGATTCGGGGCCAAGTCGCTATTGTATTGGTAGTGGTGCACAAATGCTTCAGCAAGATCCTTCCATGTGCGCACACTAGTGGGCTCCAGACCCATGTACCACTCAAGGGATGGCCCGGAAAGACTGTCTTGGAAGAAGTGCATCAGCAACTTCTCGTCTTCGGAATGGGCAGACATCTTCCTGTAATACGACCTTAGGTGGACACGAGGGCAAGTGGTGCCCTTATACTTTTCAAAGTCAGGTACCTTGAACTTGGGAGGCACTTTGAAATCAGCAATTAATCCCAGCTTGGACATATCAACGCCCAAAGTATTCTAATTCTCGATATCTCTCATCTTATCTTCAAGTGCCTTGAATCTAAGTCGTGCTTCAGCATTCAGCTCCCCTTCAGCACCTCTCTGAGAGAACACATCGTCCCGACGATCCTCTAGCCATGGCTGAGGCACAAACAGATTCCCGACGCCTGCATTGCCGTTGCCCGGCCCGACATTGACATTAGCTCCCAGACTCCCATTACCGACGCCCGTCGTATTGAGTCCTACGTTGGCCATTACATTGCCGTTGGCACTGCCGTTGCCCCCGGTCACGGGAACACCATTCTGTGGAGTTTCAACTGGTGGAGCAGTAGGCACAGTCCCACCATGGAGTACGCCGTTGCTATCAACCCTAGAAATCAAGGGCTGAACCAAAGTTCTGAGCTGATCCTGGCCATTGGCGACCACTTGCATGAGCTCCATGAAGCGATCCATCCTTTCGCGAAGTTCCTGAACATCAGTTTGCACTTGCTCCATGATCCTGGTCTGATTAGCTCTAGTAGGATAGCGGTGAATTGGTCTCTGATCAATCCTGGAACCACCGGAAACAACCTGGGACAACCTGTAAAAACCTATGACAACCTGTAAAACACAGAAGGGTTAGGAAAAACAACAAAATGCTCGTCATGCAAATGCATGCGTGTGTCTATGTGTTAGGGAGATCTCCCCCGATCCTAGTGCCTGAGTGCCAGTGCTAATAATAATAAGAAGAAGCCCGAGTCCAATCATGGAAACAACAATCTCATATATAAAGAAAGCCTATCAAGGCAGTACATAGCATCAGCGAGTACAAGGTGAATCAACAGCGTGACCTCAGCCAACAAGCCTGGTGATGGTCAGCATACAACAATGATCAAAACAAAAGGAATACAAATAGTCAAGTACGGCCACGGGCGCGATACTCTTTTAACAACTCCTTCGTTTCCGGATGATCAGGCAGAGTGAGCAACCCCTTGACGAGTAATTCCCTCTGCACAATGGTATACTGAAGTCCTTCGACCGAACCTTCCCATGCTCCCTCGCCAAAGCAATCTTCTAACTTCCGTTTCTTGGACTCAGACGTCAGCTTGCGCTCCTTCAGGTTAGTGAGAGCTTTGTTGAGCTGGCCTTCGGCGGCGTATCTGCGAGCGGTTTCTTCATCAAACCTCTTCTCACTATCCTTCACCTGGGCTTCCAGCTTGGAGATCCGTAGCATCAGCTTATCCTCCCGCTCTTTTCTGGTGGCCAGGGAAGCCTTCCAGTGCTGGTTGAACTTGGATATCCTCCGATACGCTTCGTCCAAGTGCTGCTTCTTCGTAGCCAGTACGTCGTTGACAGCTTTAAAGTCTTGACCCATGCGCTCATGCTCGGCTATCTGCTTAGTCAAGTTTGTCCCCAGCCGATTCACCAGCTCTGTCTGCCTTTTGAAAGAATGAACGGCTTCGTTCCTCTCGCTTCGAAGCTGAGCCAATTCCTTCTCCAGTTCCTCATTCGCCCGCTTCAATTCATCTCTCTCAGCTAACACCTGATTATGCTGCTGAATGGGCACAGTAGTAGGCTCTTCAATCATTGGAGGGCTTTCCGGCTTGGCATGAGGAAACGACATCCCTATAGCATCTACTCTGGCTCTGATCCAAGTCAAATACGGAGGGTATGCTTGATTGTTGCTTTTTCCCAACAAAGGTTTTCCTCGCTTACTGATACTATTCCACGCGCGCTGAAGCTTGGACAATAGATCCCCCTCTAGAAGACCTGTGAGGTACAGAGATTCTTGTACCTCTTCATCCTTCGGCGGAGTTCTCAAAGCATAGGCGAACTGTCGGACCAGCAAAGACGGATTGTAGTTTATACAGCCCTTCCTGCCTATCAAAGGCACATTTGGAAACCCGCTGCAACTGAAGATCACCTCAGTACCCAACCTATCTCTGTCGAACCAGTCAATATCCTCTGCAGATAAACTCATCAGACGCTCGGACCATTCAGCTGTGGCTGTAGACGAGACAAAAGGACCCCTCTTGGGCAGATGACTATCAAGCCATTTATAAAGCAAGGGTACGCAGCACGAGACGTTCTTGCCCCTCCTGTTCTCGTTTTTGTAGTGGATAGAATGGTAGACATCTCCGATCAAGGTAGGGACTGGATTCCCTGAAGCAAAGATGTGAAACGCATCAAAGTCTACAAAATCGGGCATATTGGGGAACAGAATGATGCCATATATGCACAGAGCGAGGATGGCATTGAACGCGACCCAACATCCGTCATTGGCGCACTGCTGAGCCTTTCCCACTAGAAACTGCAAGGAGAACCCGGGAACCTTGTTCCAACTAGTCAACACCAACTCGGAGGCATCTAGATGAAGCGACGGAGCTAAACCAGCCAGATCAGGCTCAGTATCCATATGAACAAAAGGCATCTGCCTCTTGATAGGCACACCTAGCAAATCAGCATACTCTTCTAGTGTGGGTGCGAGAACAAAATCCTGGAAAGTGAAACATCTCAACGGAGGGTCGTAGAACTGCAACAGAGCGTGCAACCCATTCACCTCGAATGCAGAAGGTTTATGAACCAAACTGAGCAACCTACCGTAAGATTTTCTAAACTCATCCCTTACAGAATCATCTGCTAAAGCTATCAAACCAGTCAGCTTAACCACATCAGGGGCAGGGAACTTGTAAGCCACGGTCTTCCTCAGAGAACCCATAACAATACAATAGGAGGCAAGAAATCCTGGATCGGGGAAAACGGTACCTGTAACACAGACACACGTTAATGAAATGCAAATGAATATGCAAACTAATGCAAAATGCAATCATGCAATAGGAGACCAAGGCAACTGCTGTGGAGATTTTGTATCAACAAAACCATAATCTTGCTTTATCAAGAACAACCACTGCATCTGATAAGAAGAAAACCCTGGTATCGGACCACAAATCTGCTCTGTCATGAACAACCATCTGATAGGGCCATATACACCAAATCATAATTCCGCTCTGTCAAGAACAAGCATCTGATAATAAGGACCACTGATGTAGGACCAAGAAATTTGCTCTGTCAAGAACAAACATACATCTGCTGATGAGATCTTCAGACCCCAATCAAAAATCTTCTCTATCAAGAACAAACATCTGATAATAACTCGGTCCTATCAAGAACAAACACATCTGCTGATGAGATCTTCTAATCCAACAAAACTGATTCGCTATCAAGAAAACCAGGTGGTCTGAAGGTCAAAGTTTCCTGCAATGAACCCAACCCTGCTCACAGGTATGGACCTAAACTGACTCAAGTTCGGCATCCTATGCGTTCATCAGCGTCACAGACATTCAAGAGGGGTGATACGATACCCAGAAGGTGTGGCATCACCAGCTCATGAAACGGCCTCACTCGGCTGAATCACAAATGATCGGTCCCCAGAGTCGACAATCCACCAAACCAGCAACCGTCTCAACCCAAAGGGTTGAAAGAGAAGCCAACCGGGAGAACCTCGTCTGAGCGTGGATTTCATGAGACACTAGTGCCTGCAAAGCAAGCACGCGCCCACTAGTTTCCACAACTAATTCTATGGTACACTCAAGCCTGGGTCTGGCTTCTCACTCATCAGAATGCCCCTTCCCATAACAGCACAGATAATCATATCATATTGAAAATAAAATGCGGGAAATAAAGTGCGAGAAGTAAAATGCGATAAATAAACACAACCCAACAAGTAATCATACAAGCGCTAGGATTGACTCTCGCAGGGGAACCGGAGAACCAGAGATTCTGGGTTCGATCCCCAGCTGAGTCGCCAGCTGTCGCTTTCGCGAAAAGAAGGTGCCGGCACAACAGAAGAGTCGCCACCTTTCGTTATTTATCCCTCAGAACGGGAAAGGAAACGATCGGAAAAACCTAACGAAGAAGGGTAAAACAAGGTCGTCGCAACCGTTGTCTGGGTTCGGGAGTCGGTTATGTAAGGGGAAGGTATTAGCACCCCTCACGTCCGTCGTACTCAACGGGATCCACGCTTGTTGTGTTTACTTGGATGGGTTGGTTTTATCTATCTACCTATCAAGGCTGGTCTGAAAAGAAAAAGAAAGTGACTCGGCAAAGCGTCGCGCTTTATGCCTACGTATTCTCATCAGAGAATGAGAAATCAGAGTCAACGTAGTTCGACCTACGACGGGTTATGGGGGAAGGTAGCTCGCCAATACATCAGTACTGTGCCTACATACTCTCAACAGGTATGAGAGATCAGAGCTTACGTAGTTCGGGACACTACGCATTATTTCCTGTCTTTTACGGAAGAAGTGTTTTTTTTATTGTGTTTGCAATTTCAATCGCACTAGAGACTATGACCTGAGAGTGAATGTGTCGCATGTCACCCAAAGGGTACCATACTAAACATCCAGACTGTGGAAAAGAAACTCCCCCACAATCCTTTCTCAGATAGCTTAAGGCTCGTAACGTACGAAAGAAATCATTCATGATTACTGTATCTTAAACTATTTTGAGATGAGAGGAGAACAGGCCCAACTAGGAGGGAGACTATCAAGTCCTACTGTTGTCATGCCAAGGATTCATCCTATGGTTGAGGTTTGAACAGGGAACTCCTAGAAGTTTTCATGCATAGGTTTCAACCTAAAGTTCTATCATCAATTCCTTATCAAAGGAAATGAGAGTCCTAAGGGATCATGTCAATGATACACCGAAACAGACAAAGCATCAGCTTAACAGTAAAATGCATGCAATGCAATTGAGGGAGGAAATGTGTGTGGGGCATCAGCCTCCACAAGCTCATCTCAACCTCAAGCCAGAATGAATAACAGTAATCATACTGAGAGTAAACAACATGCTATCAAGCAAAACAGTAAACTGCAATCATACAGAAGAAATGAAATAAAATGCCATTAGGCAAACACAAACCACATGGGCAAGGGAGCTGGGATCTACCGAATACCTGCAAGCAAAGCCACACAGTAACAATACAAGCAGAGGGAGCAACTCAACCTCTAGTGCAATCATGCTCCTAGATTCTACTTAGTCTAGATATGGACTTATCCTAATGCATCAAGCAAATCAAACAAAACACATCAATACAGCAAAGAAAAAGATAAGAAAGCAGATCAACTCCTCTCTCAACTCCAAGCTTCATCTCTTCCAACAGCAACTCAGTCTTCAGACTTCCATCACTCTTGACAAATATCAATTTGCTTCTCCAGGTTTCAACCCTTCAACATAAGTTTCAACTTATCTTCTTCTCTGAGCTTCAGCTCCTTGATCAGTTCCACCTTCAGGCTTCACTCTTAACCACAAGTATCAACTTGATTCCTACAGGGTCTCCAAGCTTCAAAGTAAGTAGCAACTTATCCTTTGTTCTTCAAGCTTCAGCTCTTCAGAATCAATCTCAATTGAGTCCTCTTCCTAAGTATCAACTTAGTCCTCAAGCTCTCAAGCTCTCCTTGCTTTACCAGTCTCAACCTGGTCTTCTCTTCCTGCAAGCTTCAGCTTCTCAGAGTAACCCTCAATTACTTAGAAGTGTCAACTTCATCCTTCAGTCTTTAAGCATCAGCTCTTCCTTCAGTCTTTACTAGATCTTCAAGTATCAACTTGCTCTTATTGCTCTTCAAGCTTCAGCTGGAATGGCAATGCTCAAGGATTCATTCTCTTCCACACTCTTCAATGGAGTCTTCATCTTCAAACTCAAGCTCAACATCTCTCAAGATACTCAAACCAGAGGAAATCACTTAACTGGATCAGCTGGGGTGTTAAACTGCTTATTGACCACCAAAGGTGACCTATAAGGGTTCAACATCAAAAGAATGGTTCCCTCAAAAGTTCTACTTCCTAGGTACCATCACTTATCCCTCCTAAGGAGGGAGGTGAATACCATGGAAGGACTTTGAATCATAGGGAGGAATGGAGGTAAAAGATACCATCCATGTTTGAGAAAGAAGTTAACTAGGTCTAAACTCTTCCTAATCCCTAACCCTAAAACAACAACAAAACAAACAAGATCAAGCTCTCAAGCTCCTCAATCAATCTTCAAGTATTCTACTATGCTCCTCAATTCTCCTCAAAGCAATGCCAAGCTCTCCAAGCCCACAAAGCAAAGCAAACCAAAATACAAGCCCACAAGGGCAACACAAACAATCATCAACTACAAAAATCATCCAAAAATAGTATACCATTATGTTAAAATCTAATATAATTCCTATGGGATCTATATACCTACCCTTAATACCCCATATGTCCCAATGTCTAACTTGACCTAGAAACCCAAAATTCTAGTGTTATTGTGGATCTATGTTAAGGATTAACCTAATTCTACACAACCTAAAATCATCTAAGCAAAACTAACCTAAAATTCATCACAAAGTTATGGAATAAATCCATAGGGGAGCTAAAGTTCTAATCTAACTATCCTAAAAAGAATGGCCTAAAAATTCAAAGGGAACTAGCTAAACAAAATTCTACAAAACCATGCATCAACATAAAAGAATTAAAATGCTATTAAAAGAGAAAATACACAAAAAATATTAAAAATGCATGAACTTCAAATATTTTGATTTTATAATTTTCTAGACATGAACATGAAATGGGAGAAAAAATCCCCATGCAAAAATCATCATTTTTCTATTTATTATGATTTTCCAAAGATTAATGAAAAATGGAGGAAAAGAAATTAAAATGGTAAATGTTTGGTGTGAATAGCAACTATGTTCAGTTCATTTTTCATATGGGCTTGAAATAGGGGTGCAGATAACAATACGCGCCAGGCCCAATTAACTAGAAAATCATTTCAGAAATTATAAAGAAAAACGAAAAAGCCACGGTGTGAAAAGTAATGAAATATAGTACAAAAACCAATGGGCCATGAATTGGGGGTGGGGATATCAAGCAATCCACTTAAGCCCAAAACTCAGGTTTAATGAAACGATGCGTTTCATTGTCTTCAGACTTTTCCTTCACACACGAAAATAGATCTCAGCCACACGATTCGAGCCCCAATCAATGAGTCCAACATGATCCAATGGCTATCACTTCATCTTCTACCTTCAGCCATGGAAACGGAGGGAAAGCTCCATAGTTGCAGAGCTTGAAACCCTAATTCGTAATCCATCAACTCTCAATGAAAAACTAAAATTCCAAACCCTAATCTGTCCAGAATTTCATGCTGATCACAGCCATGGTCTTGAAATCAATTGAATCATCTTAAATCCTCAAACCCGATCCAAGATCAAAGATATGCTCAAACATCAACTTCAACAAATCTTGAAATTAATTACTTCAGATTAATCACCAACTCACACTGATTGATTCTTGACATCTAATTCAAGTTATAGCTCACCATAACTCGAGTTCTTGGTCCAAACAAAAATGGTGACACCAACTGAAACTTCACCAATTACTCTCAAACTCTTCAGAATCCATCTCCTATTGGTCTCTAACAGTTCTAACCTAACCATTCTTGCTAATTATGCCTAAATCATGGTGTAGAAGAAAAGTTACTAACCTGTTGAATCTTGGTTAACAGATGGTGTAAACCTTCACTGCAAGCCTTCAAACTCTTCAGAATCGATCCTTGAATGATGATCTTGCTACTGTTTGCAAAAGTTTTGATGGAGAATGCTTGAATTTCAGAATTCGATGGTAACTTGCAATCTTGAAAATCCAAATGCCAACTCTTCAAACCTCCATGGTTTTGCTCTCAAATTGATCTGCACAGCTTCACTATGATCAGAGGAATGTGTTTAGATTGAAAGAATGAATGGAATTGAATCAGAATGTGGATTTTGCTTTCAACTTGCAATGGAAGCAAGTGAAATGGCCAACTCTCTCTTTTCTCAATTCTCTCACCAACCTTGCATCTGAGCAGGTTCTATGCATTATATAGAGTGGTTTAGAATCATCTAGAACCATCTGGAACCATCCCCTGAGAAATTGGGATTCTCATGTCATGAGTTTATGAATTCACTTCTTCTCACATATCATCTCATGACATAGCTCTTGCAACAACTTTTCTTGGCTTGAAATTATCCTTATATGAGATATAGGATGTGTTAAGATACTTAGCAAGCTCATACATTGCCCTTCCTTATGTTTTGCATTTGAACCTTAAGATGCAAGCAACCAATTTCCAAAGCAGCCCCATGATCTAGGCTTCAAATCAAAATTGTGGCTGAACCATTGTTTTTAGAATGTCTTTTAGAGTCAAAATGACCTATTATATGCCATGGTTTGGATGTGTAACTTGGAATTTCCAATTTCCAATTTCAACTTACTTAACTTATGTCTCCATTTTAGGTCATTTTTACCACTTTTTGCTACAAGCCTTTTCAACATCTCATGACCTCCCTAATAGCCTTAAAACATCATTCTAAGAAAGTTTTATGTTGAATATTTTTCCATTTGAAGCTTGGAAATAGGAGATATGGCCTTATGCTTGAAATGACCTATAACATCCAAATGACCAAAATGCCCTTGACTTGCCAAAGCCATAAGTTGAGTTCTACAAATCCTATCAAGGACTTCTAGTACTCTCTATAAATCTAAGAAGATGAGGAACAACATTTATGTTGACCAAGAGTTCATAGGAATCATCCTACTTGGGAAAAAGTTGGATGCAAGTTGGGTGACTTTCAAGGACCCAGATTCACATACCTCAGATGACCTGTAACTTGTCAAAGTCATAACTTGAGCTCTACAAATCCTATCAAGGACTTCTAGTACTAAAATTAAAGCTAAGAACAAGCTCTACAACATTCAAGTTGGGGGAAAGATGAGATGACACTCACATCTTGAGCTAAACTGCCTTGAAGATAGGGATCAAACTAGGGGATTTTACACTGTCAAGCCTTAGAAACCCTAGCTTAAAAATTCTCAAACTCCTCAATCATGATGAGTTGGTCTAGTAATCATCATTATAGAATCTCAATGCATCAATCCATGACCACATGGCTCTTGGATTAGGTCTCAACCCTCTCCAAATCATCAGTTGACCTAGGGTTGACCCAATCAAACCCTAATTGCACCACTCATGGCTGAGTCTTCTTAAACTTGTACCATGGTCTCTCTAGGCCTCATGATGGCTTTCAAGACATCTCATAAGCTCTCTCAAGGCTTCAAGTCCATCCTCATAGCCCCAGAATCATCTGAGGGGATCCCACAACTCTCAAGTTATGAGGCACACAACCTTGGTTTCAACCAATCTCTCTGAGGATCTCTTAACTTCTCTGACAAAGATATCAACCTTTGAACATTTGAATAACATCCTTGGCTATCTTCAAAGTATCACATAACTCTTGATGGGTGGTCATACCTCTTGATCTACTGCACACATATCAATGAGATGCAGATGATAATGCTAGTGAGCACAAGCTAGGTAAATAAATGTTGGTCAAATTTTGGGGTGCAACAGGGAGGATCTCTTGATCCTTCATGCATGTTTGAGAGGCTTTAAAAGTTGAAGATCATGTAAATTCTTAATTGATCCCTTGCATGAATTCTCTGAGAGAGCTCAAAACTGTAATCCTTGGTTAAGGTGAATACTCAACAATCTTTATGAAGATTGGTGATGTATGAAAATACATCCATATTATGGTCATGATTGGCACAATGATATGAAGTCTTGTGGTCAAATTTTAGGGTATGACAGATGCCCCTATTTAATCTTCTTGGACCTGAAGGTGTGAATGACGAAGACATTCGACTATTCAAGGTAAAAGAAGATTAAATATCAAAATACCAGAAATTTTGATTGTGGATGTGAATGGTAGCAAATTCCCAATTTTGCTTATCCATCTTCTTTTACTAAGTAATCTTACTTACAAAAGTGTAAAACTTCCCCTCGATCCCGGTTTTTAGCCACATAACTGATCTTAGTTTCAAATAAACTTCCCCTCGATCATGGTCTTCAGCCATGGAACTAGTCTTAGTTTCTTGAAGTAAACCTCCCATTGATCCTGGACTTCAGCCATGAACTAGTCTCAGTTTGGAATAAACTTCCCTTCGTTCCTGGTCTTCAGCCATGGAATTGGTCTCAGTTTGAAATAAACTTCCCCTGGATCCTAGTCTTCAGCCATGGAACTGGTCTTAGTTTCTTCTTATCAAGTATTTCTCTTGACAAGGAAAGTTATCTGTGAGGGTCTTCACCAAACTTTTATTCGAGGCTAATCGGGGAGATAGCCATTTGATGGAAAAATGATTTTCATCATACTTCTCTTTGAGCCTTCTTCGGAGAGATGCCATAGGATGAGTAATGTTTTGACGTCAGAATTACTGGGGGAATGCTACGAAATGTGATGTATAGGTTCGCAAACTTCTTTTTTGAGATGCCGTTAACTTGAAGAGATTACATCATTCTTCCCTTCGAGATTTCTCCGGAGAGATGGCAGGTGATGTAATTTAATTTGAGCTGCTGATGACTTCCTTGGAAACATGACAAACTTCTCAAGGGAGACTGCAGCTTGTCGACCCACTGGGAATTTATGAGGCAAAATAAGTCTTTGAGACATGGCTATTTGCTTGCCTATTGGTAGAGGTTTCTTGGTGGATTTAATGTCCATATTGCCAAGAGTCTGTTGTTGAGAAACTTTCACTGGGGATTTTCCTTAATTCGGGAAAGCAAAATATCATCTTCAATGATGAAGAGTGAAGTTCCAAGGTTGCATAACAAAATGTCTTCTTGCCTTTCAGAGATTCAAGTTATCAAAGTTATCGAGGACTGATTTCAATCCAGGAATGAATCGGAGAGAGATTGTCTAAACAAGGCATTTCCTGATGAGAAAAGAACTCAAATTGGGATTTTATCCTATCCAAGTTTCGAAAGGAAACTGAAGAAAAATCTTCCACGAGGATCAAGCTTATTGGGGATTTAGAAAAAGGCGCACCCTTTCTGCCTAAGGGTGACGCCCATAATGGAGAGAGGACAAATAGCACTTAGGGGGTAAATGATGTAACTTACGCATTTATGAATATGAATATGAATATGAATCAAATATTCATGATGTATGTATGTGTATGCTGACAAAACAGACATGACATACTGACTAGTGGTGAATACAACTGGATACTTGGCCATTGTGGGGGATAAAAAGTATCACTGGTGATGAGTATTATTGAGGGAAATAAATTCATGTTGTTGAACTTCACCTACTCTTAGTAGTAATAGGATGCGACTCTTGAGGAGTGGAAACTTTTATCGGTTGTTCTTGAAGGTAGCAGCCTGTTGGAGGAAGGGAATTCCTATTCTTACTCTAATTTTCAGAGGTAAAACTCCACTGGGGATAGAAACTTGATCTTGATTCCACCGTTTATTTGAGTAGATATAAAACTTGACCCTTACTATGGATGAGGAGTAAGATGTCTAATCTTATCCATTTGAAGTAATGATCCTCCATTCAGGGATGTACGGATCACAAGAAATATTTTGATTCTGCATTTCGAAGTTTGAATGCTTTTGGAGAAGTTGTTGATGTTCCTCTTTGTGTTCATTAATCAAAAGGAAATTGCCATCATTTTTTTTAAAAGCAGGAGTAAAAATTTCAGAATTTCTCTTTTGAAAACAAAAGGTAAATTCATTTTTATGTTTCAAGAATGTTAATCAAAGAAACATGTCATTTTGCAAAGCAGAATAAATGAGAATTGCAAACAAAAGGCACAAGGGCTCAAGTTTTCATTAATAGAATGATGATCAACCTAATGTGTGATTCCATGTAGCATTACAAAGTTTAAGAAATGGTAATTTTAAAGGGAAAACGGCTACATTGAAACATAATGACCACTTATCCTTTTATTAACTTTGAATTCTGGACATTCTTGAGCTCCTGTTGAAGGTGACCTTGATTGAGGATTCCTTGCCAGATGACGTTGGTTTTGAGGATCCAATCTTTTTGGATGCAGTTACTTGCCATACATCCCTAACTTTTGTTTATATCGCCTTTTCATATTTTCAATCTATCGGGATGATTATTTTCTATTTATGTCTCTAATTTTTACCTGGACCTCCCTTTTGGGTTTTCAATCCACCGAGACGCTCTTTTTGTCTATGTCACCCTTACGGGTTTCCAACTTAGCCAACTATTTTTTTTTTTTGTTTTTAGGCAAAGTATTTCTTGACTGCATCAACATTTGTGGGATAAGTAAACTCTTATCCATCTATGGTTGTAAGTATTAAGGCACCACTTGATAATGCTTTCTTAACAACATAGGGGCCATCATAATTTGGAGTCCATTTACCCCTGGAATCAGTTAGAAATGATTGGATCTTTTTTAGTACGAGGCTACCTTCTCTGAATACCCGAGGTTGAACCTTTTTGTCAAAATCTTCCTTCATTATTTGTTGATATAACTGCCCAAGGCATAAAGCCATCAATCTTTTTTCTTCGATCAGATTCAGTTCATCGTATCTTCTTTGATACCATTCAACTTCTGTTAGCTTGGCTTCCATCAATACTCTCATTGACGGGATCTCAACCTCTATGGGGAGTACAACTTCCATTCCATATACTAAAGAGAAAGGGGTTACCCCAATTGAAGTGCGTACGGATGTGCGATAGCCGTGAATAGAAAATGGTAGCTTCTCGTGCCAATCTTTGTAGGTTACAACCATCTTCTGAATGATCTTCTTGATATTTTTGTTAGCTGCCTCTACCGCTCCATCTATCTTAGGCCGGTAGGGAGACGAGTTATGGTGCTCAATTTTGAAATCAGCACATAATTCTTTCATCATCTTGTTATTCAGGTTAGTTCCATTATCAGTAATAACCTGGTTTGGAACACCATAACAACAGATGAGCTTATTCTTGATAAATCGGATAACCACTTGTCTGGTCACATTGGCATATGACATTGCTTCAACCCATTTGGTGAAGTAATCAATGGTTACCAGGATAAACCGATATCTGTTTGAGGCTCTGGGTTCAATCATGCCAATCATATTGATTCCCCATATAGAAAAGGGCCATGGAGAAGAGAGAGCTTTGAGATGCGTTGGCGGCACATGAATCTTGTCGGCGTATATCTGACACTCGTGACACTTCCTCATGCACGTGTAAGAATCATATTCCATTGTCAGCCAATAATATCTTGCTCTTAATATTTTTCTTGCCATTATATACTGATTGGCATGAGTGCCAAAGGATCCTTCATGAATCTCTTTCATTAGCACATTTGCTTCGTGTTTGTCCAGGCATCTTAGGAAAACTGTGTCGAAGTTTCTTTTGTTGAGTACATCATTGTTCAGGAAGAAATTACAAGCTAGTCTTATGAGAGTCTTCCTATCTTTTCTTGATGCCCTAGGCGGGTACTCCTGTCTTTGAAGGAAGCATTTGACGTCGTGATACCAAGGTTTGTCATCGATGACTGCCTCTATTGTAAATATGTAAGCAGGCCTATCGGAGCGTATTATGTCAATCTTGGGCACATCATTCCATCGATTCACATTAATCATAGAGGATAGTGTAGCTAGTGCATCAGCCATATGGTTTTCTTCACAGGGTATGTGATGAAACTCAATATTTTTCAAGAAAGGTAACAACCTTCTTGCGTAGTCTTTGTAAGGAATTAGTCCTGGTTGACGTGTGTCCCACTCTCCTTTGATCTGATTTATAACCAGAGTTAAGTCTCTATACACATCCAAGTTCTTTATCCTTAAGTCAATAGCTTCTTCGAGACCCGTGATACAAGCTTCATTATCAACCTCATTGTTGGTACATTTGAATGCCAATCGGGTGGTGAAAGGAATATGGGTACCTCGAGGTGTAATAATGATTTCCTCAATTCCGTTCTATAAGCGTTGACAACTCCGTCAAATATTAATCCCCATTGTGATCCTGGGTCTAGCCCTTCGCTTGGTAGCGGTTCATTGCAGTATGTCATATTTAGGTACATTACATCTTCATCCGAGAAGTCAAACTTGATTAATTCCTGATCGTCAATCGGTTGATGAGCCAAATGATCGACTAGAATACTTCCTTTAACAACTTTTTGAACATGATACTCGATGTTGTATTCTGATAACAACATCTGCCAATGAGTAATCCTCCCTATTAAAACAAGCTTTTCAAAGACATACTTGATTGGATCCATTTCAGAGATTAACCAAGTAGTGTGACAATTCATGTACTGGCGAAGACGTTTAGCGGCCCAAGCTAGAGAGTAGCAAGTTTTCTCGAGCATAATGTATCGAGTTTCACATTCCGTGAACTTCTTACTTAAGTAATAAATGACCGACTCTTTTCTTTTGGTTTCGTCTTGTTGGCCAAACGCACAGCCCATAGAGTCTTCTAAGATTGTTAAATAGATAAGCAGTGGTCTTCCTTCTACTGGAGGGGACAAAATATGTGGATTTAGCATATATTCTTTGATGTTGTCAAAAGATTTTTGGCAATCCTCTGTCCATACACAACTTTGGTTCTTTCTGAGTAGTTTGGAGATCGACGCACATGTTGCGATCACAAGGAATATGAATCTTGAGATATAATTCAGACGTCCCAAAAATCCTCTTACTTGCTTTTTAGTCTTTAGAGAAGGCATCTCTTGAATAGCATTGACCTTGTCAGGATCAACCTCAATTCCTTTTTGGCTGACGATGAATCCCAAGAGCTTTCCTGAACGAATACCGAATGTATATTTGTTGGGATTCAAGCAGAGTTTGTATATTCTCAGATGCTGAAATAACTATAGGTGTTCCATATGTTCTTCTTCTGTTCTATATTTGGCAATCATGTCATCAATGTACACTTTAATTTTTTTGTGCATCATGTCATGAAACAAAGTTGTCATAGCCCTTTGATAAGTGGCTCCTGCATTCTTCAGACCGAACAACATTACTTTGTAACAAAAGGTGCCCCATGAGGATATGAATGAGGTTTCCTCCATATCTTTCGGTGCCATTTTGATTTGGTTATAGCCCGAGAACCCATGCATGAAGGAGAATACTCTGAATCTTGTTGTGTTGTTAACTAGCATATCAATGTGTGGTAGAGGGAAGTCATCCTTTGGACTTTCCTTGTTTAAATTTATGTAGTCTACGTACATTCTGACTTTTTTGTCTTTCTTGGGAACTGGCACTATGTTGGCTAGCCATTGAGGATATTCTAAGGTGGCAAGGAAACCTGTGTCGATCTGTTTCTGTACCTCTTAATTTTGATGGTCATATCTGGATGAGTCCTTCTCAATTTTTGTATGACCGGAGGACACTCAGGCTTCAGTGGTAAGTGATGTTCCACGATGTTGGTATCCAACCTTGGCATGTCTTGGTAGGACCAAGCAAACACATTTGGAAATTCTTTGAGCGGTTCTATCAGACTCTTTCTGAAATTTACACTGAGCAGTGCTCTAATTTTAATTTCTTTTCTCCCCTCTTCTGAACCCAAATTGACTATTTCTAACAGTTCTTCATAAGGTTGAATGAACTCTTCCTCATGTCTGAGTAGTCGATAGATCTCATCTGGAACTTCTTCGTCCTCTTCTTCTTCGGCTTCGAATACCGAGAACTCAAAGTTGGGAGAAGGCATTGGATCATACATTTCAATGGGGTTTAAAACAAATAATATGCATAGCATGATGATTCCTTTTTTTAGAAAGGACAAAGAGAATGCAAAAAGTGCGTGTAGTGGTATTTTTGAAAAACGTTTATTTTTATTTTGGATTTTTTAGAGGATTACCATTTTCTGAAAAAGCAAAAAGTGAAAATAGCAATGGATCCAGGAATTCAGAATGACATTCTTATTTATGATTTATCGGTTCTTGAAACACAAACCCTATAAAACAAAACTCTTTTGCTCTGGGCGAAGAAAAGAGGGACATTTACAAAAAAGCAAGCCCTATAAAACATCCTTTTCACCTGGGCAAAGTGAAAGGCCAAAACAAAGACGAGGTAATTACTTTGATTTATGAATGATATTCGGGACATCAACCGCGACCCAATTGCAATGAACTCCTCTGTGAATTACAAAGTCCGGTATTTTTCTTATAGAATTGTCTTTAGTAATGACACTGATTTCTGGTGGAGTTGAATCAGTAAAGTATTTTTCTCATGCAGAGTTATCATAAGAGGACTCTTCTATTGTATCTTCAATAGTACATTCATTCTCAAAAGGATTTCCCCATCCTGTTGGTTGGATTTCTTCAATTTTGATACGAGAGCTTTTAGGAGCAGTGTACTTCACTAAAAAGTCGTATTTACTGCTTGGTTGTCCCAAAGTATCCCAAGTTTCTGAAGGGATAGATGAATCATCTTCTTCAATGACATTGACTTCAGGAAATGCAAAGTTTATGAATCCTTGTCCAGAAATTCTTGCAATTTCATCAACATGATGTTTAACATTTTCAGAATTTTCCTGGTAAGGATTCCATGATTTTGGGAGAGCAGGTGGATTTTCCTCAAGGTCATTCAACAGATATGCATTCTCTGGCTGACTCTTATACCCTGGATTTTCCATGTAAGGTTACCAAATGGAAAAATCATCCATGGGATCATATGAGTTGTAATCGAAGTTGTCTTTCATCAGAGTATCTTCTTATAATGAGTTGGGAGGAGCACAACATCCTTTAGGATCGCAATCTCTGTAGATCATCCTGACATCTGATCTTGGTATATATCTGGGACTTTGCTTTGGAGAGCAAAATGATAGGTATGTTTCTTCCTGAGATATATATCCTTCATTGTTGAAATAGGATTTTCATTCTTCATCTGTATTAGAGAGATCATTTTCCACGATGGTGTGGACTTCTTGAGATATTGGGTGGAGGAAGTCTCCACTGTGGAAGAAATCTTGAGTAGGTCGAGTGGCTTCATTCTTCTCTATAACATTGGTTAGTGCTGGAGAAAAACCGAGACCTTTTCTTGTCTTGTTATCAACAGGAATCATAACTTACCCACATCCTTTCATGATACTACTTCTTAATAATTGGAGAGCATCTTTATACGAGGAAATTGACGTTCCTTCTTCTTGATGATTCTCATTCCTCACAGAGAGTACTTGAAATTGAGTTCCAATGACCTCCTCTGGTTCTAAAAATGAGAATAATGATAGGTTTCTCACGATTAGAGCTTGTTCTCTGCATATTGTGATCAACTTGTCATTCTTGACAAACTTCAGCTTTTGGTGAAGTATCGAAGTGACTTCCCCTGCTTCATGTATCCAAGGTCGTCCTAGTAAACAGTTGTACGTCGCTCAGATGTCTGTGACTTTGAAGGTAACTTGGAAAGTTTGGGGACCAATGGTTATGGAAAGGTCGACTTCGTCAATAATTCTCTTCCTGGATCCATCAAAAGCTTTGACTATGATCTCACTACCTTTCATGGGGGCGCCTTGAAAAGATAATTGTGCCAGAGTTGATTTTGGCATGACGTTCAAGGACGAACCTATGTGTATGAGTATGCTGGCTAAAGCACCATCTCCGTAGTTGATTATGATATTGAGTGCCATGTTATGATTCTTGCCTTCCTCTGGAAGTTCTTCATCACTAAAACCCAAATTGTTGCAGGAAATGATGTTGGAGATAATGTTGTCAAACTGACATACTGTCACATCTTGTTCTACATAGGCTTGTTCCAGGACTTTCTGTAGAGATTCTCTGTGAGCTTATGAATTAAGTAGGAGAGATAACACTGATATTCGAGAAGGAGTTTGTAATAGTTGATCCACAATGTTGTATTTACTTCTCTGGATGATTTTCAACATTCCATCGTTATTTTTCACAGGCTTCGTGTTATTGGATTGACAAATGGGTTGATTGAGAACTTCAGCTTGAGGTTCCTTTTCTTTTGCAAGTTTTCCAACTCCTCTATTGAAAATTAGGCCACTTCGGGTGACTCGACTGATATCAGAAATGTTGACAACGGATGGCAGTGGAATTTCTTTTCCATCTTCTGTTATGGTTACACCATATTTGTATGGAATAGCTTTCTCTAACTCATATGGCATTGGGTCTGGTAAGTAGATGACCAAAGGGGTTATCTGGGTCTTTCGAATGTCATAAGTAACCTCGATTGGTTCCAGCTTAGAGATATTGGAAATTTACCCACTGTCAAACGGGATCTCCAAGCGTTTTAGATCATTGAGTAGAGGAATTATGGTGAAAACATCCTCGTTAAATTTATAATTAACAGGCTCTCTTTCATTGACACCTGTGATGGTTCTTTTATCCAACAGTTCTTGAATCTCATTCCGGATAAGGAGGCAACCTTGACGGCTTCTGCAGCATTCTCTGCAAGCTAAGTGATCATGGTGGTCCGGACCAAAGTAGTCAAGTTCGCACAAGCATTTTTGAAATTTGACCAATGATGTTTTAATGTTTTTAATGTTATAAACGGCATATTGTCCCAGGCAATCTTGTACCATGTTGATTGAGTGAGAATTCAGGAATAACTAAGTTTCTCCTTGGTCAACTTTATCCTAGAGAGCTGCTCACACGAAGTAGCACCCTTTGCTATTTACTGAACATACTCGGCAGCGTTCATAATTGTGAGCTGGTATACGGCCGTACCCACTATGTATTCAGTGCATCTTTACCAGATCCGTTTCCAGTAAGCGGATGTCACAACTTTGGTATCTATTTGGATTTCCATTCATTATGCTGACTTGATGTATGTTTTCATCTTGGTAGATCAGAAGCCACCAATGGTCTAACAGATTTTAAAGAGTTCTTTGTACAAGCGCACAACCTTGATTGTTTTTGGAGCAATCCTTGCAGTCTTGATAATTATGCGAGGACAGAAAGCTGAGTCTTACTTGCTTGGCATGTAATTCTACCAAGATGGTATTCATTATACGAATGTCGAAAATCTGAATCAAGTTGACCTGATAACCATTCTTTCCATGGTAGTCTTGGATCCATCCTAAATCCATTTGATGCTGGAGGGCTTCTTGTACAAAAGCACATCCTTGATTGTCTTTTGAGTAAATCGAGCAAGCATTGTAGTCGTGTAGTGGAAAATTATAGTACCGACTTTGTCTTGAGTGCATTGCAACTAGATTGACATTCATCACACGAATATCATGATTTTGAATAATGCCTGGATATTCGTGGGACATATTTACTTCATGAATCCAGTGATCTTTGGTCCATACTAGATCCATATGCTCTTGAAGAGTTGTTTGTACGATGATGTGCCCCTGATTGTTCTTGGAACAAACGCCATGTTGATGATAGTTGTGAGATGGCACATGACCATATCCGTTTTTCCTACAATGCATGTTTACCAAATTTTTTTCCCAATTGGCGTACATTGTGAATTTGATAATTGCTGCCTGATCCTTCTTCTATCAATTTCGTTGAAGCTTTTTTATGTTGTGGCAACGGGTTTGTTTGGACATTTGGATTCGTATCTTTGAAAGATAAAAATCCATTTTTGATGAGCCTTTGTTGATTCGCTTGGCTCTGAGCAGCCTGTGATTAATAGGTCAGAGTTGGAGCTGGGTTGATAACAGGGGATACTGTTGCCACCTGTCGTGGTTGATACATTCGCTTTTGTTTACCTTGAGAGATATTACTAATATCTGGCTCTTTCTTCTTTTTAAAAGTACTCATATATCTTTTAGTACTACTGGATGGCTCTGCGTCTTTGATCAATCGACCTTCTCGGACTGATTTCTCCAGGCGTACCCCCATGTTCACCATCTCGGTAAAGTCACTAAGTGCACTTGCGACCATTCAGTCATAATAAAATGAGCTCAAGGTTTTCAAGAATATTTTTGTCATTTCTTTCTTCTCAAGGGGAGGACAAATATGGGCGGCAATTTCGCGCCATCTTTGAGCGTACTCCTTGAAGGTTTCCTTATCTTTCTGGACATTGCTCTGAGCTGGTCCCTATCCGGTGCCATATCCAAATTGTATTTGTACTGCTGAACAAAAGTTGCCCCGAGATATCTGAAAGTACTGATCTTGGCATGGTTTAATCCCATATACCATTTGAGCTCGGCACCAGTTAAATTGTCTTGGAAGTAGTAGATTAGTAGCTGCTAGTTTTTTGTATGGGTAGACATCTTTCAAGCGTACATTATCAGATGACTCTGAGGACAAGAATTGCCTTTGTATTTTTCAAAGTCAGGTACCTTGAATTTGTGCAGTATTTTCACATTAGGGACCAGACAGAGGTCAGCAACATCTTTTCCAAACAAGTCCTGTCCGCGAATGGCATTCAGTTCTTTCTACATTTCTAAGAACTATTCTTGGAATTCATTCATTCTTTCATACACTTCTTCATTTTTGTCGGAAGTGGTCTGAAGAATCTATTCCTATGGGGTACTATGTATTACAGGTTGCAATATAGACATTATTGTCATAACTCGTGGTGCTTCACCGACCTGAAGCTTGGAACCATCAGGTACGGGAGTCTCTGTTGTAGACCTTGCATCTTCGTTCACCTGAAGTTTATCACCTTCAGGTTTGGAGATTCTGGCTTATGGCTTCTAGGTCTTTAGTGATTGATGGTATGTATCCCTCAGGTATAAAATTGAAAGGCATGCCCCAGGGAAAACCTTTAGGCATATTGAACTGAGGATGACTGGTGGGTATCTCAAATGTTGGTGTAGGCACAATTTCTGAGATTACCGTCCTTTGAGCTGGTTGATCCTAAGCTGCTTCCAGGGATTCAATCATGTTGTTGAGTCTTTCCATTCCTTCTTTTAGAATAGTGACCTCCTCTCTCAAGTCTCTATTCTCTTCCTCAAGATCGTCCATTTTCTTCTGGCGATTGGCTCGAGTATTGTACGAATGAGACAGTTTAACTCTAAAGTGTGACACATGTGTGAGACTCTATGACAAAGATGTGTAATAGAACAATGATGAATGATATGTAGAAAAATCAGAATGACCTTTTTTTTGTTTTGTTTTCAAAAGAACTTTTAACAATTATGTTGCAAATATCATACAACGATGGAACCTTTTATTGAATTCAAAGGGATACAATATCTTACATGGAAAAGTACATTATTTTACTAAGTGCAGGGAGGAAAACTAGGCCTAAGAATTCTAAGGATTCCCTGATGAAGTTCCATATGCTTATTGTTGACTCCCTTTTCTCTTCTTTGATTGGGCCCCTTCAACCGTTGTCGGGTCAATGATCCTTTTCCAAGTGAAAGGGGAGAGAAAACTTCTTTGTTCCTCTTGACTTTCTATAACATGTTTCCCTAATATCTCAATCATAGCATCCTTTTCTCTTAATAATTCTTAGATCTTTGTGCATTCCAAGTTGACGATCTAGTACTTATTCTTCCGAGAGTTCTTCTCGCATTGGACTTTGTTGAAAGTGACATGATGTTTTTCTGTGTCACTTATGAAGTAGAGAATAGACTCTTTTAGGGGAAAAACTTCCAGACGAGGGTAAGGCATCTTCAATATGATGGCTCTAGTTTGCACCCATCGGAGATAAGGCTCTGCAGAGACGCAGTTTGGCCTTCCCAAAGACTCTCTTCCTTTTCTATGAACATGTCGCTAGGCATGCATAATTTCCTTCTTAAGTGCTCTTTCATTTTCTCCTTCCTTGAAGAAAATACCTTCTAGATGAATTTTATATGGTATGTCCTACATCGGGTATCCGAGCTGACGACGAGCTAACACTGGATGATAATTGATCCCTCCTTCATCGGGTATCCTTTTCTATGGCACTTACACTCTAATAAGAGGCCTAGGCTAATGTATTTTGAATGGAAGAATGAAAGAATAGTATTGAGTCTTATACTCGGGGAGAAGCCCAGTTGTTTTCAAGCAATTTAAAACAGACAGATGATTTTGAAAATAGAGGTATGGGGCTTACAACTCAAGGAGATGCTGTTTATTGTTTAAAACAAAGTTTATGTACAAAATATTGGGGCTTATACTCAAGGAGAGGCCCAGATGATTTATTTGAAAACAATGATCGCACCGCGATACTAAAAGATGTTGTGGGACTTATACTATAGTAGAGGCCCAAAATTTATTTATGTACATAGGGGGTTGGGTATTACACTCTAATGGAGGCCCATGGTTGTTGAAATGAAGTTTGAAAGATTGAATCAAAACAAAACCCTAATTTCATTTTTTTTTTGCATTTTTAAAAGAAAAAAAACAATAAAAAATGATGAAAAATATCAAGTAAATTCAAAAAGTAAGTTATGAACCATGGTTAGGGTTTGGAAAATACGACCTTATTCACATGATGATTTAAAATTCACTTGGTTTTGAAAAATCAAGAAAAAGAAATTATTTAAAATGTTTTAACAAATTAAAGTAAAATTCTTTAATATTTAAAAATATATCAAATAAAAATATATTTTATTTTTTTTGTGAAATAAAATATTTAAATATGTGAAGGATTTATGTTTAAAAATCACTTGAAAATCATTAAAATTGAGAGAGAAATTAACTTTTAAAAATAATATGAAAATATTAAAAATATTTGAAAATTCAAAATTTTGAAAAAGGGCGCCAACGACTCCTTCTTCTTCCTCGCGTCTCCCTTCATGGCCGATTTGCAAAACCTCTCATATCTCCCTCAATACGTAATGATTTTGCTCAACGTAAACATGAAAGTTACTCGTTTTCAGACAAGGAATTCAATGGTACCAATTAGTTTCATTTCTTTTAAGTGTAGTGTGAGTTATCAAGGGATGAACAGGTGAACCCTAATCTATACACGATTGATACATAGCAATTGATTGAGGGAAAATATATATATATAAGTGCAGAAACATGTTGGTAACTTGAAAATATCATTTATGATGCATGATTCATGGAGTTTGGGAAGTTCAGGCTTACTTGTGGAAAAGGAATTCGAATCCTCAGTTGTAGGTGTTACAGATGTGAAATGATGACCTGGACAGCTTCCCTAAACCTTAAGGAATGTATTGATGTGCATGGGATGGTTTGAAAACATCTCGTTTGGTGAGCTCGAATCCAACAGTAGCTTGTTTGGGATGAGATATGAACTTGATGAATCTGCTGCTACATATGTTGTTTAAGGGTTTGGGTCACTCATATATGATGTATGCATGGTGCTAGCACCATTAGTTTGATTTGAATTGCTCCATATTGCAAAATTCGATTCTCACACCTCATGAACATGAAAATTTAGAATGATGAGTGAAATGGTGGAAAATAAGTGTTGTTATATTTTGGAATGTTTTGATCAACCAAAAATGACATCTATTTATAGTAGATGAAGTTTATTTTATAACGAATAGTGAATGGAGGCTGGATCACCCTATTGTCCAATGGATGTGGCTAGGTGTTCAAAGTCTCCTCTAGCCATTGACTTGGACCGAACTTGCAGGTTTTAGGTATTTTGATTCTTGGATAAGGCTTGACTCATTTGGATAGATATGAACTAACTCATGCCACCTCAATGCATCCTTTCAATGCAATATGACAAAATTGCATTTTGGATTTGCAACATTGATTTCCACATGCCTAAAGGATGAGGTTCTTGACTTCTTGGTGTTATGGTTCAGATTAGTCATATTCATGTTGATATTGGACATAAATCTAATTATGCAAGTGTCCAAAATTGGCTCAAGAAATCGTGGGAGGCAAGTTATGTGCCAAATGTTGTCAAAAAACTGTTTGTATCAAGGCATGTTGTGAGGTTCATAACTTCTTGCTCAAGTTGAATCAATGGATGTTATTGTACTCTTTGGAAAGCTTGTATATCATACTTCAACTTTTATGTTTACGTTTGGTCTTGATTCATCTTGGATCATAATGAAAAATGCCTCTAAAGTTGGGCAAAACATGAGGTAGATTCTTCCTAAAAATTTCTAAGTGTCAAAGTTCCAAATCTCATGAAACCCTAACTTTAATGATTCATATATCAAAATCTAGATAATTATTATTGTTGTATGTAAGAAGAACTATCATTTGAGTTTTGGATGGGAGAAAATAGTTGCTTGGATCACAACTATGGCCTTGCAAAGTTGGGTAAAAATCAAGTTCTTTCCATAACTTAGTGAAATTTCAAGTTTCTCAAGGTTGCCCTTTTTGCAAGTAACCTCACTTTTCTTGATTTTTATTAATTGATAATGATCCAAATCATAAGTTATCATTGTTCTTGACTTAAAGAGGCCATGTTTGCCAAAACATCCCCAAAGTCAAACTTGGTTTTGATCACAGTTGACTTTTTACATTAGATGTAACTTGAACTTTGCGATCCTTTATGAAATCAAGTCCTTGGGATAAATTGGACCTAATGGATGGATTCCAAAGGTGTTTTTGAGTGTCTTGAATCATGTCCCAAGGTTTGAGATTATGTCTTGGTCAAAAGTCAAAGGTATGGTTGACTTTTTCTCAAGAACCCTAGTTTGTGGTCCAGATGAATTTGAATCCTTGTATTGCTTATGAATCAAGTTCTTTAAATTAATCCAATATTGGAATGGATTAATATGATGTATTTGAGGTCCTTGAAACATATCTTGAGGTCTTGGATCATGCCTTACTTCAAAATTCAACCTAGGGATTGAATTAGGTCAAAACCATAATTCCTAATTTTTGATAGATGCGAACCCCTGAGGATATTTTGAACTTATGAATGGACTCATGAGGTTCTTTTTGATATTCTTGTATCATGTATTGAATTATTGGCTCATGCCCAGATGAAAATTTCTCTTTGGAAGCCTTAGTCGATCAAACCCCTAATTTGGTGATAATGATGGTCTTGAGGCTTGATTAACTTGGAATGGTGCAATTTTGTGTTAAATTCTTGATGGGGAGGATCTCTTGATGCTTCATGGATGTTTGAGAGGCTTGAAAAGTTTAAGATCATGTAAATTCTTAATTGATCCCTTTCCTGAATGCTCTAAGAGAGCTCAAAACCCTAATCCTTGGTTAAGGTGAATACTCAACAATCTTTAAGAAGATTGGTGAGGTATGAAAATACATCCATATTGTGGTGATGATTGGCAAAATGATGTGAAGTCTTGTGGTCAAAATTTAGGATATGATAGTGTGGTTCAAATTTAAGATAGGTGTCTTGAAAATTGAAACTATCTAACACTTGAGTGACACATTGGAAGAAGTGATTTCTTGGAAATAGGTAAAATCTCTCAACGCCTTCCTCTAGGTCATATTGTTGCACTTTTCAAGATTTTTTCATCATTGCAAAACCTTTATAAAACCCATTTCACTCATAATTCACATACTTACACTACTCACAATTCTACACTTTCTCTCTTCCAAACCAAATTCTCTGCAACCCTGAAACCCATTATTCACCATGGTTGATTCTCAACAACAACAACAACAAATTCAGCAATAATAAGCATCTCAATAACAATAACAAGTGAAAAAAGGTCTTCAAGAGATTACTTATTCTACTCTGGTCACCGAATTAGAGGTTCTCTATGAGATGATCGTGGACTTTGACAACCTTAAAGCAAGTGGGTTTGATATAAATCTCACGAATGGGAGGAGTCCTTCAATCGATTTAAAGGGCCAATTTACCTTTAATTGGTCAAGTACATTGGACTCACATTGTTGCTTCAAAACTTCAAGTTACTTTATATGTTTTTAGGCATAAGATCAGCATCTTTGAGAAGTCCATAGCAAAGCTTTTAAATCATGATGGATATGGAAAAAGGTGCTTTGATTATGCCACTTAAAAGGACTAAGCTGAAGAAATCGATGATATGATATTCCAATATGGAAAGAATTCATCAAATGCTAAGAATCTGCACAACCATCTCTAAGTGTGGTTTAAGATTCTTCTAGGTTGTGTGCATCGCAGACCTTAAACCAACTCTTCTGACTATATCAACACAGATCATAAGTATATGCTGTTATACATATCTTCTGGAATATGGATGAACATGCCCTCAATTCTTTTCAAGTACCTAAGGGAGCTGGTAAAGGAACCAAGTTTTCACCAAGTAAGTTGACATTGACATTGGGAAAGTCTTAAATGGGAAAAATATGAAGAATATGTCTCTGATATCTTCAATTACTAATCCATCGGAAGCTTTAGGCAAGAACAATGTAGCCACCAGAAGGATACCTATTTATGATTATCCAATCTTCACGAAGGAAGATCCCATAGATTTATAGATCCATAAATTGCTGATTATTTAGCCACGGGTGTCACTCCTGTAGTGTACTCCTACGACGAACTTCCAGAACATGTTCTCGATGTTCATTATCTCATTAGGAAGAGGAAATCTAAGAAGATGGGTGATGGACCCTCTGGTACTGAGAATTCTCCAACCAAGGTGGCCAAGACTTATGAAGTCATGAGGAAGCCTATGGAAAGGATATTGGAAGTAGAAGGTGTAATTTCTAAGAATTCTACACAAACTGAAGCATTTCATACTCAAAATCATTCATTTGGTAAATCTCCTATAGCTGAGACCTCTTAGTTTTCTAATCATATTGTCAAATGTACTTCATCTACTCATCTCCAACCTAACCCATCAAGAAATTCTAAAAACATACAGCTTGGAATCATCCATAACCAAAAACAAAAACAACCTTTTATACATGAACCAACTAGAATATTTGTATCTGAAACCCTTGCCTCTAAACAAACCAAAATCTCAAAAACACTCATCTCACAAATTCAATCCCAACCCGTTGATACACCCTCTAAACATCTCACTGAAAAACCATTTAAACTTTCTCAACCATAAGTTTCTAAAAAAGTCCCTTCAAACCTCAACCAAATCACCTGAAAATCCCCCTTTCTGAAACTATCCATTCAATACATACATTCTTTAACATTGTCATTCCAGAAATCTAAGTTTTTCTAGAAGAAACACCAACACCACCACCTCAACCTAATGTCATATATAACCCAATTATTCACACCTTTATGGACCGTATCCTGAACAATGAACCTTCAAACACTGACTCCTCATTTAAGACTATTAATGTCTCATCTCACACTAAACCTAAACCTGAAAAGAACCCGAACCTAAAACCGAGGAAAAAGATCATGAACCTGAACCTGAAATTGACCCCGAGGAGGTTGATGAATTAGTAAGATAGTTTGAATCTGAAGAAAATGCGTTTCTACACTCTTTGACGCAAGATTGTATAATTTATGTCAATCCTGCTAAGAGTGATGCTATCTGGTCTAAATTCAGATGATGGATAAATTCTCATTCCTAGGAGCTGAGAGAACTCTCCTACAAATCTGATGAGTAGAGATTTCATGACAAACTTTATGGGATCATGGAGCCACTTTTGGAGATGTTCAATCCAAAACCTCCACCTACACTAGATGTTGAACAAGTGGCTGAAGTTCCTTCTCCTGAAACAGAGACTGGAACTGTTTCTAGGACAAAGCATTATGAAGGAGAACCTGAACCCATTTTTCTTGTGATGAAGACTCTGGAAGAGCTGAAGGAAGAAAATGCAGTTGTTAGGTCTCGCTTGTACAAGGAAGATGACATGTTCAAGTAACAAGCCCATACCAACAACAAGATAGAAGGACTGCTTTAAGTGATTATGTCCAGGCTACCACCTCCAACCTAAAACGCTTTAGTTTCTTTCAGAAACCATTTTAGTTTTTATGTTTTTTTGTCTTTTTCACTTTTATGTATCTTTATCTTTTTAATCAATGATATTTCCTTTTTTGTTTCTATTTATTTCTTTTTGCTTGATGAAAAAAAGGGAGAAGTATAAATGATTTTGATATAACTATTTTTCTGTATGAATCCCAAACATCTAACTCTAACATTTCTGTTTGACATCTGACTCTGATGGGAACTTTGAAATAGTTCACCTATGTTTCTAAAAAGTATTAGTCAACCAGGTTATCAAGGATTTAGTTTCATAAGTAACCAGGCTATCCAGAAATAACAAATGTATATATGGTTATTGAACCAACCTTTGATACAAGCTAGTTTCTAATCAATCCAGGTTCTAATATAAGGAATCAAGGCTTTAAGCATTTCTAACTACGCTTATGCACTTTATCTAACTCTGATTAAAAACCAGGCTTTTATGATTCTTCAAGATCTAATCAAATCATCCTTAAAAGAATGAATCAGGCTCTAATACAAGTCAGACTCTTGACAACCAGACTCTGATATAAGACACTTCATCATGTTGGTTGAATTTTTTATATATATAAAATATTTTGAGTCTTAAACTCAAAGGGAGCTTGCAAACCTCACTCTGGATATTTAATTTAAGAAATATCTTTGGTAGTATAAAACTCAGGGGGAGGGGGGCTTACAAAACTCAATCTAAAATGTTTTATCTTTATAAACCAAGTAAAAATTGTTCATCAAAATGCATGGTTTTGTCATCATAAAAAAGGAGGAGAGTGTAAGAACAAGATTTAGTTCTGCATCTAACCTTATGTTATGATGATAAAAATTCCTAGATTCATAAAGAACAATTTTTTACCCTATTGATTTTGTTAAGTGTCCAAATACTAGATACAAGTTCTGACTCTGAAGAAGTGATGTGTGACATCATCAGACTCTGAACTTAGCGCACTCTAACTCTGAGTTGTGTGTTTTATAAGTTTGCTCAATGCTTCTAAACATTGATTTATGACTCTGATAGTGTCAAGATCTGAAGTCTAGCGATCAACAACTCTGATGAACTATATCACCAGACTCTAAAGACCAGGTTTTGAAGAACTAGATCAAGACTCTGAAGACAAAGTTTCTGAAGACTCACTCATAAAGACTTTGATTCTTATTTTATGCATGCTTCATTAATTTTCTCTATCTAAAGCCCCTAAATATTTGAAGATAAGATTAAAAAAATTTACGTGAGAAAATAGTACCCAGTACAAGATCAAACATTCCTTTCACTACACTGATTTTGTGGGAAAAGGACTATACTATTATATCATTGTGTCTCCCATTTTCACAAACTGTTATGCATGGATACAACTACATTTATGGATTCTATTTCTACCCTCCAACAGACCTTTTCTTTACATATATAAAGGAGTCTTGGAAGAATGGAAACAATGCATCACATACAACATTCTGGGCACAAAGAGTTATCACGTAAATATTGCAAACAATGAATATTTTGAGATAAAGAAACACAAGCACTTAGGAAATTTTGTTCATATCATAGAAAATATTTTGTGTATAATTCTTTGTATTTCATTTGTGTAATCTTCTTTCTTAGAAGCATCTTGTAAACGCAGGTTGTATCTCATCTTTTAAGTTGTATTTCCTTGAGTGACTAAGGTATAGTCATAATTACTCAAGAAAACATTGACAATTAATCTTTGTGGTTGTAATCAAGTTTGGTTATAGTGGATTAACTCCTTATGATAAGGAGAAATCACATTGGCGGGTGGACTGGAGGTAGCTTTATTAAGAGTGAACTAGGATAAGAATCCTTGTATTCATTATTTTTGTTCTTAATTCTCTCCTTGTTGTTTTGGGTAGCAAAAAAATTTCATTTTAGAAACTCAATTCAACTCCTTCCCCCCTTTCTTTTGTTTTTGTTACCTTCAAGTCTTGTACTCTAGCGTTTAGTGGAAAGCAACCTTCTAGATCATGGCTTGCATCTTCCTCATGGAACTCATAGTGGTTGTTGGTATTAAACCAAGTTGGAGGGGGATTTGGAGGAGAAGGTGGAGACATAGTTATAACCAAACCTCGTTGGATCAAGTAAAGATATAACTAAGTATGTGACATGGGAATATGGTTAAATTGAGTCCTATTCCTGACATTATAATTTTGATTATGACCAACATTCTATTCTTGAGGAACTTGAACTAGTTGAGTGTTAACCACGGGATCAACTGCTGCTACATATGATTGATCATAGTATTATTTCCTGCAACGAGGTTTCCTTCTTTCATTTGAAATAGCATTTGTTTCGCCCTCCTTCCTCTTCTGAAAGTTCCTAGAGAACTTTCTTGCACCACTAGAAGATTTAACAACATTAGCAATTTTGCCATTCCTGATACCATCCTCTAGTGTTTCACCAATAGTTACCAGGTCAGCAAAACCTGATGATACACTACCTATCATCTTTTTCCAAAAGAAAGGTTGTAGAGTTTCCATGAATAATCTAGTTAGCTCTTTCTCTTCCAATGGTGGCTCCACCTCGGCAACCAGCTCTCTCCAACGTTGAGCGTATTATTTAAAAGGCTCTTTCTCCTTTTGAGACATGTTCTGCATGCGAGGGTGATCTGGTGCCATGTCCAAATTTTACTTAGACTACTTTATGAAAGTGTCAGCCAAATCTTTTCAGCTTCAGATACGACTCTTTTCAAGTCCCATATACTATTTCATTGAAGGTCCACTCAGGTTGTCCTGGAAATAGTGAATAGGGATTTGTCGTTATTAGTATACACAACCATCTTACGGCAGTACATCACCAAGTGGCTTTTTGAACAGGTGTATCCCTTGTATTTTCCAAATTCTTGATTTTTGAATTTGGCATGCATAACCAACTCTGAAACTAAGCACGTGTCCATTGTGGCAGCATCAAAGACATCATTACCCTCCAAAGCTCTTAATCTCTTCTCTAGAGTCTGGCATTGCTCTCTGACTTCTTCAATATATCTGGCTTCTCCTTGACTTTCGACTTGGGGACCAGCAACATGGTACACAAAGTGAGGATCTTCATAAGCAGCTCGAGCAAATGTATGCATGATAAGGTGATATTTTGTAATTGCTGGAGCTGGGAATACTGGCAATGCAGATGGGCCAGCCCTTAGAGTATTTGCAAAGGGTGGCGAGTAATTTGGTGGTAATCCAAATTATAGCCAAGAAATAACTAGCATCTATGGAGGTATAGGGTCAACAACAAAATTGGTGATTTCAGATATGACAGTCTTTTAAGGTTGAGCGTCCCTAGTAGTCAAGGCTTGTAGCATTTCTATGATCTGCTCACATTTCATTTCAACTCATCAATCTCTTTTATAACCCTTTCATTATACTGCTCTTGATCAACTATTCTTCTTTTTACATTGGCCCTAGCTCTGTACCTGTGTTAAGGAATCAGCTTGACAGTAGCTCAACAAATCTGAAGATGAGAACAGATGAAATGAATTTTTTTTACAACTTGAATGCATGCATAAAGCTTTATGTAAAGGAATATAATGGTATGTAAATGGATGCAATAAGATGCCACGTATTATTTTAGGTACAAGGTCTCATAAGTATGAGGTACAGATGGAAGATAAATATGATTGCATTGTCACAAAGGGTTTTCACCGGGTATGATCTAGGGTTTGCAAAGGTTCCCAAAGTCATAGGTCCATAAGAATGATTTCCACTTACGGTAAATACTCGTCGGTTGTCAATTCCTCTAAGTGATATCTTCTGGGTGAAGTCTTTGTATCATCCCTAACAAGGAAGATACCTCGTAGTATAATAATACACAAACATAGACTCCAAGGTTCTATAAAGTTCCCTAGAGTCATCGATCCAACTTGAAAATATTATCATCGTAAAAAACATTCGTCGTATAATAACATATCCAAGAGAATCTACTATATGCAGGGTTTTAGTATTGTCTCCAAGGAGGAAGATACCTTGTGGGTTAATACTACACAACCACCATCCTAATATTATGGTTTTCCTCAGACTCGGGTGGAGAGCCTATCTCACGAAGCCAATAATTAGAGATCCCCTAATAGTACCAAAGAGCATTAGCAGAAACCAGGTAGCAACAATATAATGAGATAAAGAAGATAGAAGAAAACAAAAAGTCGAAGCTAACATTCAGTGCAAATCAAACTAAATTAAGCTTGACTTTCTCTCTTACTTGGAGCGTGTTCCATAACAGATTCTCTAGCTGTCACATCTCAAAAAACGTGATCCTTCGTGACGCGTATAACACGCTCATGGAAAATGATATTAAACAGAGTTGCCACCGAACTTTATTTATTCCAAAGAAGGAAATGAAAAATATAATTAAAACCTTTTAAAAGAAAATGGTCGTCGGAACCATATTCAAGTTCGGAAGTCAATTACATAAGGGGAAGGTTTTAGCACCCTTCACGCTCGTTGTACTCAACGGGAAACGTTTAGTTAAACTAATGATTGAATGTTAGCTATGTCAATTTCTTTCTTCGAATGATCCAAAGTGTAAAAGTAAATAAAAAAGGGTCGTTAAAGGGTTTTTATTATGGTGTTTAATGAGATTTTGGTTCTCGCTCCTACGTATACTCGGGTACAATGAGGAACTCAAAGCTTCGTAGTTTGGGTAAGAAATGTTTGTTTAATGGTCAATCTTAATGAAAGATACTTTTTCACCAATGACAGAAAACATTTCTTACCCACAATAGTTTAAAGGATAGGATGTTTGCATCACATCGAATGGATTTGTAAATATCAACATTTGCGGGAAAAATGTCACTTATCTCACTAACACACATATATGGACAGAGTGTTGTTTTGCATCATCTTAAGACGAAATATCTTTCAATTGAATTTTTTTTATTTATTGAGTATTTTGTTGGATAAATAATGCTCGAATGGTCGAGTAAGGCAACTCGTATCCAAACAAATGAGAAGAGGAATAGAAGGCTCTAGATCATCTTTCTTTTCATCCTTAATTGTAAAAATAATTTGGTATTATTAACGTATTTTGGATCGATGACGACTACTCGAATGGTCGAGTAAGGCAACTCGTATCTAGTACTCGAGGAAGGAAATAGAAGGCTCTAGACCGCATCCTTTTTCGTCCAAGTTATTTACAAAAATGGGTTCGCTTAGATTTTTAATATGAAAAGGTTTGAAGCAAATCAGATTAGAAGTTTTAAAATGGATGACAATTGCTCGAATGATCAAGTAAGGCAACTCGTGTCCAAACAATCGAGGAGAGGAATAAAAAGCTCTAGACCATCCCTCTTTTCATCTTTAATTGTAAAATGATGTTTGATAGTAGTTAGGTATTTTATTTTGAATTGGAAAAATGGCTCGACTTTGATCGAGTTTTGATTTGCATTGCGGAGTGAATTAGAAAAATGGCTTTGAAATGATGAGGGAGTGACGAAATGCTTTGGAAATTACTTGATGTTGATCAAACGATTTTTTTAAGAGATTGATTTTTAATTGTCGTTCATTTTCTTGTATTAACAATCATGCATTAGTTAAAGAAACAATAAAATAAACTAAAGCAATAAAAATAAAGGGAAGAGAAGTGCATTATCAATACAATAGTTGATGAAAGGTAAAGAAAATAGAATCAATAAAGAAAATAATAAAAGGGAGAGGGATCCACTATCAATACATAATGTATGAGCAATTAAAAAAAATACAAAAAATAAAATAAATAAAGCATAAAAGAAATAATAAAAGGGATGGGGATGCACTATCAACACATGATTAAGAATAAATTACATAAAAATAGAGGGAGATGCATTATCAATACAAGAGTTAAATAAAACAAATAAAGTACATAAAAAATAATAAAAAGAAAAATATGCAATTAATCAATTAATTGAAAAATAAAATAAAAATATTTTTTTGAGTTTTTTAACATGTGAGTAACTGAGATTTACAAGTGCATGAAAAAAATTGATATCAAAAAATAAAATGACAAAGCATTTAAGAAGAAAAAAAAAATAAATAAATAAAATAAAAAGGGGGTGTTAGGCCAAACAAGATGCAAAAAGCACGAGGAAATTGAAGCATAAGTCCAAATGGGCGCGGGACCCACCAGCCACCAAACAAAAACATATGAGAAAAATACAAAGAAAAAGGAGCATGATAAATCTGATGGCTAGGATTAAATATGGGTTTGTCTTTAAGAATAACAATAACGTTCATCCTTATTTTGTTCATAACTTGTTCAATTGTTTATGGAATTAAGCAAATGAATAATAAAAATTCATCTACTAGATCTCATGAACATCATGGAAAGCTTATATTTTAAAATAAGTTAGGAAAGTATAACGAAAATTAATTCATATTTAATCATTTTTGGTAATGGAGGTTCAAGAATACTTTAAACTCTTGATTTTAAATCAATGGAGTTCTCATGCAAAATAGTGATGATTAACGTACTAATTAAATGTAGAAAGAATAATAATGTAAAGAAAATTAAATAAGTAATAAACGTTAAAAGTTAACCTAAATAAAATAAAATAAAAAGTGACTTGAAAATTGGAGATAAATTTGTGCAAAGTTTTGGCTTGTTCCTGTTAGTAGGGATGTAAATGGATATTCATGGGGACGGATACTATAATTTACGTATTCGTCCTGTTGGATAAATATGATATACATATCCGCCTCATATCCATGCGTGCATCCGTTAGGCGGGTAATTCGTGGGCTTTACGGTATCTGCGAATATTTACAAATAACTTCTTTTAAAGACACAAAAAGTTATTATCATATAACATTCATACAGATCCCTCTTAATTTAACAATAGACTTTCATCATATTAATTTTCTTCATATTCACCAAAACATAATTAGATCCAAACATAATATACATATATTTCATTTCTAACGAAACAAATAAAGGATATTGTGATTGTGAGTTATGATGGAAGAACGGACAACAGAGGAGTAGGAAGGGAGACATCAATTCAACGGAGGAATGACGACACTAGTTGGTTGGATTGTGAAATTGTTGAAGTGAGGTATGAAGTATTGAAGAGTTTAAATATGAAATGACTAATAGAATTTGAATGAAATGTAAAATATTTTCTTCAAGGAAATTTTCAAAAATAAAAAATAAAAAATAAAAATAAGAAAACTAATTTGTTTTTATAAGATGAAAAGATAAGGTATAATAAGCTAATGATATTTAAATTATTTTTATAATTTATTAAGAATATGGATATCTACGGGCTCAGATATCATTAAACCTGTATCCATATCTATTAACAAGCGGGTATTTAAATATCCATTTATTTTATCCATGAATATTCATTAAGCTACTCGCACCATATCCGTGACGGATTTTATCCGCGGGTATGAATTTGTTGTCATCCCTACTTGGGAGTGTTTCTTGGTGAGATTTGTGAATGAGAATGATTTTATTTATTGGCTCTAAAAATAGTAGTTTAGGAATATAAAAAAGAGACGAGAGTGATGTGATTTTCTTCTAGAAACTTAATTAATTAAATAGTAAATTATGATGTGACATTTGCATAGAATAATGATATATGAGAGATATTTTGAACCTTCTACAAACATTGATTTTTTTTGTTTTATGATGCATGAAAATGATTAATAAAATTCAAATGGATATTATGATGATAAACCAAATGATAATAAATTTTATTTTTAATTTATAAAAAATGGATAATAAAAATTATAAATTTAGTCAAATTCTTCAACATCTGAAATGTTGACTCTCCTCTGACTTTTATTATGATGCATGATAATAATCAATGATGCATGAATTTGTAGTCAAATTTTAAAATACATGAAATGTTGACTTTTGGCTAACATTATTTTACTATGGAAAGACATATGAATAAAAAATGCAAAACTTGAAAAATTGACATGTATTTTCACGGTATCAAAGTTTCCTAAGGATACTCATCCAACATCAAGAAACTTGTATCAATGAAATATCATTAGTTAATTGGCTTAAAATATCATGATTGTCATGTCTTGATGCAAAAACTTCTACCAGTGTCTATCTGTGGCATCTTACCCAAAAAATGTAAGGATAACTATAATTAGATTGTACTTGTCTTTTAATGTTGTATGTAATAAAGTACTTTATTTTTAAAAATTAGATGAATTAGAAGATGAGGTTGCAATAATCATGTGTCAATTGAAGATGTATTTCCTCCTTTCATTTTTGACATTATGGTTCGCTTAATTGTCTATCTAATAGAGAAATACATGAAGATCTCTAAAAGATATAGAAAGAATCATATTGAAAGGTACATCACTGAAAAGCTGTTGAATTCTGTTTAAACTATTTGTTAGAAGCAGATTCTATTGGAATTTCAAAGTCTTGTCATGATGGCAGATATGAAGGTAAGACTATTATTATGTATTTGAAAAATAACTTAAATCTATTAAACTTTTTTAATGTTTATAATGAAAGAAATTATTTTTTATTTTTTATATGTTTAAAAAATATTATTTAAAAATTACTATAAAAAAGAAATCCACGGCAAAAACTACCGTAAGTATACAAAAGTTCCACGCATTTTGTACGTATTCCTCCAAAAGAATTTGCCAAAAAAAAATTTATGTAGGAAACTAAAATCAATTGTTTGAATTTGTAAGAAAAATTATAGATTTGTCTACGGAATTTGCTACTAATATGTATTATGCAGAAAAATATATTTGATTTTATATAGTCACAACAAAATTCACAAGTATACCTGCGGATTTAATTCTTCAGGTAAACTAAGAAAGAGCTTGCAAAAAATAAAATATGGTGGAAATAAACTTACATAACAATGAAATGAATCAAAAATAGGAAATAGAAATCTTCTTGTGTTGGTTTTGTTACCTTTTTTATAATTACGTATACAAATGATTAACTAATTCTCTCTCATTAATATCAATTTAATTGAATCCATTAATATCTATTTAATTGATTCTACTAGAGTTGATGAAGATGAACATGGAGGTTCATCAAGTGTAACAGAATTCTGTTACAGGAGGAATGAGAGGAGAAAGAGTGAGAGGGAAAGTGAGATGCAAAAGAGAATGAAATAGTATATTATTATTGTGTTGAATATACACATAAGAGTACCCTATATATACACTTAGTCTATACAAGGGGAATCACTTAATTCTCTTATGTGTTATCTCTAATACCCCCCCCCCCCCCCTCAAACTCATGGTGAGGTTTTGAGATTTTCCAAACTTGTAACCTTAAGTTTGTGCCTTAAATTCTGAAATGCTCTGATTCCAAGCGGTTTTGTAAGCGTGTCAGCTAGTTGAACCGAGGCAGGGACATGATGCACATATAATTGTTCAGCTACAACGCGTTCACGCACAAAATGACTGTCAAGCTTAATGTGCTTAGTGCGAGCATGAAGAACAGGATTATGAGAGAGCGGAACCGCACTCAAGTTATCACACATCAGAATAGGGGTATGATATGTGACTTTGAGTTCAGACAACAATGATTCCAGCCACAGTAATTCAGAGGTGGTGTGAGCAAGAGCACGATATTATGCCTCCATGCTAGAGAGAGCAACCAAAGCTTTCTTCTTGGAGCTCCATGAGACAAGATTGGGACCAAAGAAAATGCACGAGCCAAAGGTGGACCGTCTGTCATCCGGGTCGTTGGCTCAGTCAGAGTCGCTATATGCATGCAATGATAATTTAGAGGTTGAAACCGACGGAGGAAGTTGTAAACCATATGAGACAATACCACTTAAATACTAGAGAATCCGTCTAACTGCAGACCAATGAGTGTCTAGTGGATCAGACATGAATTGGCAAGCTTTATTCACACTGTAGGCAATGTCTGGCCTAGTTAAAGTCACATACTGCAATGCACCCACAATGGACCAATAGAATGCAGGATCTGTCAACTTTGAAGCTCCATGTTTGCTGAGTTTGCAGCTGGTTATCATGGGGGTTGGAACTCCATTAGCATTGACCATGTTGGCTCGAGACAAGAGATCTTTGATGTACTTGGATTGTGTCAAAAGCATTGAGCCATCTGTTTGAAAACTAACTTCAATGCCAAGAAAATACTTTGGTCTGCCTAGCTTTTTCAAAGCAAATTCAGTGTGGAGTTGATGGATTAAGGTATGAATCAGATTCTAATTAGAGCCTGTAATCAGTATGTCATCTACATACAGAACAGTGCCTTGAGAGCAGTAGAGAAACAGGGAGTTATCACATTTGGATGTGGTAAACCCAAAATGGATAAGAGCTTGTGCCAGTTTTTCATACCAGGCCCGTGGGGCCGGCTTGAGACCATAGATAGCTTTATGTAGCTTGCATACAAGTGTCTTGTCAGATGTTGAAAAACCTGGAGGTTGAGTCATGTAGACTTCATGAGTCAAAGGTCGATTGAGGAAGGCATTGTTGACATCAATTTGTTGAATGTCCCATTTGTGTGTGAGAGCCAAAGTAAGAATTACTCTGATGGTGGTGGGCTTAACAACAGGGGAGAATGTTTCAGTGTAGTCAAAACCATGTTCTTGATTATATCCCTTGGCTACAAGTCTAGCTTTGTGCTTATTGATAGATCCATTAGCATTCTCCTTGATTTTGAAAACCCATCTACAACCCACAACTTTCCTATCAGGTGGTAGTGTTGTAAGGGTCCATGTGTGATTGGCTTATAAAGCATCAAACTCAGATTACATAGCAGTGTGCCAAGGAGCGCGAGATAAAGCTTGTTTGACAATGGTAGGTTCAGATTCAGTGTGTGCTAACAGTGCCTTAGGTTTGGATCTCCCAGTCTTGGCTCTGGTCAGCATTGGATGATCATTAACCAAGAGTGAAGTATGAGGTTGGTGGCTGAGAATAGAAGGGGATTGAGAGGACTCAGATGTGGAATTAGAAAAAGTTGAATGTGAGGGTGTTTCTAGAGAGGTGGAGTTATGAGCATTTTCAGAATTGAATAGGGTGAAGTATTACCTTCTGGACAAGCACGGGCCTCAGGCTTTAAGCTGGACAAATTGACACTAGAATCTATGAACTTGTGAATAGTACTATCAGGATATGTAGAGGGGTCTGCTTCAGAGGTATGATGTGTGATAGTTGTTAAAGGAGGAACAGTATTGGGAACACTTGACAAGACACCTTGAGTAGCTTGTGAGGTAGCAGGTGTCATAGAAGTTGTAGGTGTACCAAGAGCAGGGGAATTAGTGTTGACAGGTTCAGGAGTCAAATTAGGTTGGTTAGGTTGCTCAGACATTGGTACTGTCAAAGGGTCTAAGTGCCTAGACATGTGTTGAGTAGTTGCAAGATCCATGTTCTGGACTGTTGAGATAGGGTTTATAGGTGTGACAGCTGGAATTTGAGGTGATGTATTTGCTGTCTTGAATGACAAGCTTGATGGACAAGCTAGAGGTTTGTTTGTAGGAGCAGGACCTGCTGTACTACTAGACTGAAACAGCTGAGGAAATGGAAAATATTCTTCATTGAAATTTACATCCTTTGAGATGTAAATTTTTCCAGAACTGCTTAGGCATTTGAAATCTTTGTGTTGAGGGGAGACTCCAAGATAGACACACTCCTGGGTTCTGAGCTGCAATTTGTGTTGATTATATGGTATGAGCAAGGGATAATAGGCACAACCAAATACACGAATAGTTTTGTAGTCAGGATACTTGTCATATAGGGCATGAAAAGGTGAATGACGTGTAGTCAGAGGAGATGTTGGCAACCTGTTCATTAAATACACAGCAGTAGCAAAACTATGATCCCAGTATGTTAGAGGAATAGATGAATGAGCCATAAGAGTTAGCCCCATCTCAACAATGGTTTTGTGTTTCCTCTCAACTAAACCATTTTGATGTGAGGTGTGAGGGCAAGTTAACCTATGTGTTATGCCAAGATTCTGCAGAAATCTAGTGAATGGTCTGAACTCACCACCAAAGTCAGATTGAACTGACTTGATTGTTAGATAAAACTGAGTTTGAACAAACTTGTGGAACAATTTAAAAGCACCTAAAGCCTCAGACTTTTGTTTAATAAAATACAACCATGTATATCTTGTGTGAGCATCAACAAAAGCAATATAATACCTAAAACCAGAACTAGATGGAGAGGGGGAAGGACCCCAAAGATCAGTGTATATTACATCAAATGCTTTACTATACACATGATGTGTAAGGGGAGCATGAAGCCTATGAGCCTTGCCAGGATTACATGATTTGCAAAAGTTATTTTGTTTATTTGAATGAGGAATATTACACAACTTTAGTATATGAGCAACAGATGAAGAGTTAGCATGTCCTAACCTATGATGCCAAAGCATACTATTATTACATGTATTATTTATAGAACTATCCAACTGACAAGTAGGTGTGGATTACACAGTTGTATAGCTTTGAACCTGACATGACTTATTCAATGTGTTATGCAGACTGTGAGACCTTGAGGACTCCAAAGGTAAAAGAGGAAAGCAGTAGAGACCACTAGCATCTAGGACTCTTTCAACCAGAATTTGTCTAGAAGCCTGAGATTTTATATAGCATTTGTTATACAAGAATTCAAAGATGACATGATTATCATGAGAAAATTTGGAAACAGAAAGAAGATTTCTAGTAATAGCTGGTACATGAAGGATATCATTCAATGTCAACTTGCACTTAGGCATGAGTGGAGAGAAAAATTGTGTGTACCCTATAGATTTAATGGTGAGTGTGTGACCATTACCAACATAGACTTTGTCATTGCCTATATATACCCTAGAATTCTATAAATAAGAGGCATATGGAGTAAGGTGATGAGATGCACCTGAATCCACAAACCATGCTTGGGAGTCCAGTTCTGCAGGAAGATTATATTGCTGAGTTGTGCCAATAGATTTGGTTGTAGCAGCCATCATTGCTACAACTTGTGAATTTTGAGACTTGTCTGCAGACTGCTCTTGACTTGACATCATCTTACTGCTTGGCTTATCCTGAGTTTCATTAGGATTGGGAGGCATGAAGTTTTCATCAAACTGTGCTAACAAGAAGATACAGCATGACCATATTTGCCACAGAGTTGGCATGTAGGTCTGTTACCATTGAGAGGCCTTGCTCTTCCCCTGCCTTTACCTCTGGAGGGTCTGGAATTCTTGCCATGGTTGGGTGTGTAATCCCTTTGTGAGCTTGAGTTTCCATGACATGTGTAAGCAAGATTCACAACAACACTAGAGGTTGTTAGATCCTGTCGAAACTTCTCCAGCTGATCTTCTTGAACATATAACAGGGCTTCAACATCACAAAGAGATGGTGGAACTGGAGTACCATACATCTGCATAACAAAAGGATTGTATTCCTCAAGAAGACCATCAAGAATGGCATCAACTTGGTCTTGCTCAGTGATGGAATCTCGAACAGCTAAGAGTGAGTTTGTTATGGCTTTAATTCTGAGCACAAACTCAGTTATTGTGTTAGTTTCTTTCTTGGTAGATTTGAGTTCAACTCTCAGTTGTCTAACCCTAGCCTTCATCTGTGCTGTGAAACACTAGTGAATTTTATCCCAAACTTCATATGCGTGTTTACATGCAAGAGCACGAGGAAGAATCGACTCTGATATTGTTGAGAGTAACCAAATAAACACAGCTTGATCTTGAACTAACCACATTTCATATTCATCAGAAATCGTACATGTGATACGATCTTGAGTGGTTGCATATTTTGGTGGAATCTGCGGATTGACAACAACGCGATGCATCTTCTGTGTTAAGATAACTCCTTCGACCTGTCGATTCCATAGAAGGTAGTTGTTTTCTTGCAGCTGAATGAAGAGTTTTTGACCAAATCGATTGCTCGATTTCATCGTGCCAAACCCAGGAACGCCTTGTTGCGATGGAAGTGAGTCTTTGACGTCGTATTCTTGATTGTCGTCGGATTCCATTGTTGTCGTTGAACTGAGCTAGAGCAACTGTAAACTTGTAGATTTAGTGCAGAGTAGGACAACTCCAAGATTGAGGATGCAGAGCTGGCAGAGAAGTTATGGATGACAAAAGCGTGCTAGATCGTAGCAGCGATTGATACCATACTAGAGTTGATGAAGATGAACATGGAGATTCATTAAGTGTAACATAATTCTGTTATAGGAGGAATGAGAGGAGAAAGAGTGAGAGGGAAAGTGAGATGCAAAAGAGAATTAAATAGTATATTATTATTGTGTTGAATGTACACATAAGAGTACCCTATATATACACTTAGTCTATACAAGAGGAATCACTTAATTCTCTTATGTGTTATCTCTAATAGATTCAATTACTCATCTTATAAAATTTAATTAATTAACATCAAATATATTTACTGTTATTTAATGGACTCAACTATTTAACAACTGTATCATACTAACAATTTTTTTCAGCATTAATATTTGATCTAGTTCATTAGACCGATTAATTCGGTTTGGGATCAATTCTGAAATCGAGTAGTTTCATACCTCTCTCGATCGTATTTGCAGGAAATCAAATTGTGGTTCTTTCTACCAAGTCAAGCGTCAATCACCACTAAATCAACTAAAAGTTTGTAAGTTTTAATTTTTCATTCATAGAAACTGAAAATTATTTGAGGGATTGAGGGTGAAATGAGGGATTGAGCATGTATGTGTATTGCACTAAAAGTTTGTAAGTTTCTACCAAGTCAAGCGTCAATCACCACTAAATCAAATTGTGGTGAAATGAGGGATTGAGCATGTATGTGTATTACACTAATAGAGATTATTTGAGGAGATTTCGTTCGGAAGACAGAAAATTATTAAAGAAAAAAATTACATGAAAAAATGAGAATAATATCGTAATATTACTATTATATTCGTCTTTATTAATTTAATTGATAAAATTATTATTATTTACTAAAATGCTCTTATTAATTATAATTAGTGAAATAGTTGAAAAAATGAAAAGTTACTTATAAATAAGGGTGTAATAGTGGAAAAAAAATAATTATTATTATATTGATATTATAAAAAAATATTTATTTTGAGACACATAAAATGCAAAGAGATATTTTTTGTGAGGTGGATGGAGTATTTTGTAATTAAATATATATTGAGATTATGCTTCTGCCATGGGAAAACAAAGAGAACAAATGGATAAGAATAATTAGAAAGAAAATTAAAAATAAAATACAGCTAAAAACAAGTAAAATTACCTAAATTTGCTTGTTGAAATTATTAAAAAATCTCTATCAATGCTCCATTTTGTTGAGCGAACAAATGGGCTTTACAATGTAGTATAGACCTTTTGTACACAAAAGTCACAAGAAAGTGAGTATAATTTTTACCGTCTCCACATTGTTTGTTATAATTTTAACACGACTAAGAAAATCATACGCGTGCTTAACGTATTGAGTTTGTTTATAAATAATGAGTACAATTTTAAAAGTGAAAGCTAAATGGATAAAAATTCCCCATATATCATGAACTTTATAACAAAATAGTTGTGCATAATGTTTTTGTTACGTAGAGCTCTACATCATATTACAATTCCCTAGTGTCTTGGGCAAAGTCGTAACTAACAAAGATCTGAACAAATGTTAAAATATTTATGTCACAAATAATAATACCTTATGTATAGCAATATTAATAGCCTTCCAATAAATTTTTTTCTCAACCCTAATTTGGAATTAAATTGATCATTAACAATTCATAATGTTAAAATCAACTATTAATGAATAATAAAATGGTTTATAATTACAATGAACATTACTCATCTAATTACATGTTTCACGAAAATTTATGACAATTCATCTAAAGGTGCTTAATCTTACGAAACCACCTAATCATTATAAGAGAAATCGTAATATATATATATATATATATATATATATATATATATATATATATATATATATATATATATATATATATATATATATATATATATATATATATATATATATAAGAAAAAACAAAATAATATTATAACTAACCCTTGATGGATGATCTTCAACTCCCTGCTCCAAAACTAACAAAGATGACCTTCTTTGTGATAAAATTTAGAACTCTAAAAATTGAAGGCATTTTGGTATTTATAGAGATGATTTAGATTTCATGTGAATGTGTCGGGTAACCATACCCATGCGTCATTTTTAGGATGTTATGCTTTTGTGTCTTCTGAGATCTTCACACAATGTGTTTCACTACTATACACGGTGAATTTATTTTTTTTCCAGTGTGTTGCTAGTAATTTGAGCTTCATAAAATTTTGTCAAATTGTTCATGTTTATTCTTTTCTTCTAATTCTTGTGTTAGAGTCTTCTCATTTCTTTTTATTGTAACTTCTCAATAGAGGGATGAATATTCATTGTGTTTCTCATTAATATGAATAATGATCGTGCTTCTCATTGGTATCCATAATAATCCTCAAAAACTAATGAGTAAATATTTACAATAAACTCTAATAATATCATTTCTACATTTACATGGTCTAATACACTCCCGTAGTCGAAACTGCAGGTGGGCGAGTGTTGAGACTATTCCTAAAAATGTCAAAAAGTTGTAGCGAAAAGCCCTTCGTGAAGATATCATCAATTTGATAACGAGAGGGAACATGTAATACATTCACCTGACAGCGAGCAATTTTTTCCTGCACATAGTGTATATCTATTTCGATGTGTTTTGAGCGTTGAGGTTGAATTGGATAGTCGAATAGGTAAACAGTGCTGACGTTGTCAGAATAGACTAAAGTTGTTTTTTTAACAGACCAATGTAGTTCTTATATTAGATTTCGAATCCAGCACAATTCAGACACTTCCTTTGTCACTCCTTGATATTTGGTCTATGCACTCGATCGAGACAATATATGTTGATGTTTTATGGACCAAGATACACACAATACCCAGAGGCATTTCTTCTTATGTCTGGACAACCAACCCAATTAACATCTGTGTAAGATATGATCTTGTCAATGGAGGAAGAATACATGTGGAGGCAGAACTCAAAAGTACCATGAATGTAAACGAATGATTTGTTTTAAGGCAGAAATGTATTGTGTTTTTGGATCATGCGTAAAAGGGCACACTTGTTGAAATGCATATGATATATTTGGTCTTATAAATGTCAAGTATTGTAATGCATCTGCAATAAATTGATATTATATTGAATCATGATAGGGATTAACGAAGGATTCATTGAGTTTTGATATGGTATCCACCGGTGTTAGGGTTGGCTTGTATGAGGACATTCCTGCACGTTCAGTTATCTCTTCTGTATAATTTTTCTGCTCTGATACCATGATAGAGGAATAAATATTTATTGCGCTTCTCATTGATATGAAATATATATATATATATATATATATATATATATATATATATATATATATATATATATATATATATATATATATATATATATATATATATATATATATATATATATATATATATATATATATATATATATATATATATATATATATATATATATATATATATATATATATATATATATATATATATATATATATCCTTAATAATCCTCAACAATTAATGAACAATTATTTACAATAAACTCTAATAATATTCTTTTTATATTTACATGGTCTAATACTTCTACAATAAAAACCATGAAAATTTAATCTATTTATAATGATTTTAGCATGAATCAATCTTTTCCAAAATACTTTGGAATCTTATAAAAAAAGCTTCAAAATCATAAACGATTGGAAGTAAAAACTCTTAAAGATAATTTAAATATACTAAAAATATACAATGATTGACTCTCATCAGTATTGTTGTCACATCTTTTCTTTCTTTTCCTTATTTTCCTAAGTTAAATAGCTCGTAGCTTCATCCCACGTGATTTTAACCAATGATATCAACTTCACGCAAAGAATTTTAATTATGTGGACTAGAATCTTAACTAATAAAGCTTCTAACTCCAAGTTATCTCTAAGTTATAAGGTTTCATATTTTATAATGTGTGATAGACCTGGATGATATTTTCTCAGTTGTAAAACATGAAACATGTCGTGAAGATTAATAAATGAGGTAGCAAAACAATGTTGTATGTTACTAGCCCAACTCGATTTAGAATCTGAAATAGGCCCGATGAACCTTGAGGTTAATTCTTGGTCTTAATCGTTCTTCCAATTTCTGTTTAGGGAGTAGAATTTATGAACACATGATCTCAAGCTTCAAATTCCAAAGATCTTCTTCTTTTATCACTATAACTCTTTTGTCTATCTTTTGCGACCTTCATCTTATCCCTGATAAGATTAACTAGATCATTTATTTATAGTACAAATATTGATCCAAGAATCTCATTTTCCTCAATTTCATCCCTACACAAAGACATGTGACATTTCTATTCATATTGAGCTTTAATGGAAATTTGTATTATAAGTAAAGTGAATTAAGAAGAAATTCGTCCTAACCTTCCTTATGTTCCAAAACACAGGCCCTTAGGAAACTCTTTAAAAATTGAATCATCATTTCTAATTGTCCATCGATTAGCGGATGATAACCTGAGGTCAACCTTAGCTTAGTCCCTAAATAAAAATGTGATTGCTTCCAATACTTTCATGTATATTGAGTATCTCACTCACTTATAAAGTTTGTTGGAATTTTATGGATATTCTCCGTGTTGTTAGGTACACAAATTATTTCACCAATTCTCAATACCTCATTGCTTCTTAACCCTAACCATCTTCTATTATTTTCTTGACATTCACCAAATGATTCTCCATCTTCCATTATTATTTAACATAGTTTATAAATTCACTAGATATTATTGTAGCACTTAGGAACATTCTTCTTTGAAAAATTGTGCACCTAAATTTAAATCTACAAATTGTTTAATCAAGTCTTATTCTATTTGTGAGTGCAAATTTACAGTAGACGTATTTTGAGTGATGTCAGAATTAGGGTAGTTTAACGTTAATGTATATTGGATGGTATCCTCTTATTCTAGATGTGCATATTAGCATTAGGAAGCATTAAAATGTTTCGGAAAAGGTTCATACATCATTAATGCATTAAAAACAAGGTTTTTGTGAAAACACTACGGAATAGGTCGACACATACGTGTTTAGGTCGACTTGTAGAGACTTGCTCTTCAGTATAGGTCGACACATAGTAATTTTAGGTTGACACTCAAGCCCCAAGACCTTTATAGGTCAACCTAAGACCTTCATAGGCCGACACATTTTCTTCGATAGGTCGATATATAGCTTTCATAGGTCGACATATGTGATGCATTTTTTTTAAAAATCATAATTTTCTCCATCCTTTTGCATTCCTTTTGCTTCCAAACTTACATACTTATAAATACTTGATACATGCATCATTTTCTAATAAGGTTCTAGAGTAAAACCTACATGAAACCAGGATTTCAAAGCACACTCATCCTCTTCAACCTCTCATCTACGCATACACATAATAAAATTGCACATAATTATTTTTTGATTGGATGACCATCTAGATTAGGGTTGATAACGTCCAATTAGGTTGTTGTACCGAGAATATTGAGTTGAGTTCTTTGAGATTTTCAAATAAGAAAACTGAGATGGGATTTTCCTTCAAGATCATTAAGGATTTGAAGGTTTTGGACAAGGTTATTCAATTCAGATCCGATTGAGTGAAAGCCTTAGGACAAGGGGTGCCTTGCAATGAAGTAGCGTGAGAAGGCGGGTCGTGTTGGCAAATCTTGGGTTTCAACAAGTGTGCGCATGGGATTAATTTGACTGTGTCAAATCCTTGGGACAATGAGGTGTCTTGAAAGGAAGTAGCAATAATTGGTGAATTGAAGCGACATTGTTGTGACTTGATCAATCTTTAATCAAGGGTTTTAGAGGTGGTAGAATCAACAACAAACTATAGAGTTTATAGTGTTAGAGTTCTTCATCTCTTGTATATACACCTTTTTTCAAAGTAAGAGTAATTGCAAGTATCTCAATTCAAATTCGAATTGAGGGTAGACGTACCCATAAAGAGGTTGATTGGAGAACTGCCTAAACAAATCCTTGTGTATCTCTCTCTTTTTTAATTTTTATGTTTGCAAATTATTGAATCCATTGTTGTTTGGTCAATTCATTTGGAAATTAATTTTCATTTACCTTTTTGAAATTGACTTTGTTGATATAATCATAATCCATTTGATTTTGATTGGTTTTTTGGATCAACAAAACAAATCAAATTTCCAAACGATATCGATTGCACCCAAGTTGTTTACTAAATTTCCCATTTGTGTTTTGTGTATTTTTTTTATCATTGTAAATAAGCTCTACCTATAGCTTAGTATTTAATTGTTTGTGATTAATCATTTTTGAATAATTTGTGTTCATTATCATTCAATTGTGTACCTTTACCAATATCTGAGCTTTTGAAATTACCATGACCAACGCTGAGGATGTTACCGTACCTAAACCGGAAGCATAATGGAATGAAAATGATTGGCAATTGTGGTCACATGATTGGAAAGCGAAAATATTCTCACATCCACTTTAGGTGTTGATCAGTATTATCGTGTTTCTCATTGTGAGACCGTTAAGGATATGTGGGACGCATTCGAAGTTGTCCATGAGGGTACTAATGATGTCAAATAAGCTAGAATCAACACATTAAATCATGAGTTTGAGCTATTTTGTATGGAGCATGGTGAAACTATTGCGAACATGCAAAAATAGTTCAATCATCTTATCAATCGATTTACACTACTACAAAATACATATTCGGTAACATAATACTACTACGGTTATGCTTTCCTTCATTGTAATATCGCAAACTAGATGTACCCGATATGTTTTTTATTTGGTTGAAAGTTATTTAATCACGGTTGAGATAAGCAACCGTGGTGACAAAGTGTTACAAGCTTCGAATCCTAGCAACTACATTTTTTTCCATTTTTCCTATTATAAAAAGAACGTGCCACTTAAGTTCATAAATAAATAAAAAAATTGAAAAATATTTAACCACAATTTTACTATTCAACCGTTGTAATAAGATCTACATTTCACTGTGGTTGGATATAACAATCATGGTCAAAAGTTTTCCTGATAAATTTAAAACAAAAAAAAAATCATTATTTCCTTAATAACATGCCCTAAGTGAACTAGAGAACTAGAGACGACAGTGATAAAGATAGCGAAATCTTCATCTTCACAATCTTCGTTTATTTGAATCTTCTTTCTTGGTAATCTTCACTATCTTCATTCTTGATCTCTTCCTCTTCTAAGTATGGTATGTTTCGTGCAAACTTCACTCTCTTCCTCATCTTCCTAATTCTTGATAACTTTACTATCTTCATTCTTGTTTAATTTTGTGGTTTGTTTCGTGCAAAGTTCATATGTTTTATGTTTTGTTGTTCTATTTAGCATTGAACAAAAATATTATAACTTTGCTACAATGGATATCCATATGCTTATGATTTAGAATTGTATTATTCAAGGTTGTCAAACTCACGAGTCTACTCAGACTCGTAAGGGTTCATAGACTCGACTCCCAAACTCGTACGAATCTATGAAAAATTAAAAATGACTTTTAAAAACATGTAAGTGACACATATGTGACATATACATATTTTTTTTAAACATATAAATGCCTCATATATGAATCAATTATATATACTAGAACATCAACTAATACCAAAATTTAAATTTCATACTCAATAACAAATTTCTTAACAAAAAAAAAACTCTATAATAAAATAAACAAAATAGCAAAATATATAGTTAAAGACTTAAAGTACTAATTTATTATTAATTGGCTATAACATTAAGAAAAAAATTTATCAAACAAATATGATCATGGCTCCAAACATTCAAAGCTTCAATGAGATCACAACCACTAATATCATCATCATCTTCTTCATCAATATCTTGACTATCATCATCAAACTCTATCCCAGATGAAACACCTTCTTCATCATTAACCAAATTTGGATTGCTTGAAGTTACCCTTCCACTTAATTCAATATTGTCACCACCACCACTTTGTACAACATCATTTATAAATAGATATGTTTACTTAAAATTGGTTATCTACAACCATACATTTAAAGTTAATTTTTAAAATAGGTTCATATCTACAAATACCAAACATCCTATATTAGAAACAACAAAAATTAATCAAAACATGAAGAAATTAAAATTAAGAAGGTTTACCTTTACTTAACATTGTTGAAATTGTTTTTTTATCTTCTCTTTGGATGAATTCATCTTTGCATATAGGAAATCAATGAAGGAATTTTCTTCAAAATCCACCAATCTGAGAAACTATCTTCAAGCATGTGACTATGTTTACCCAAAAAAGACTATATAAATCCATATATGCCACTTATTTTCTATCTTCTTACGACAACAAACACGAACGAAGCAAGAGACAAACATACACAGTCACCCTGTCAATGAAGGGAGGAAGAAACTTTGCTGAAAGAAGATATTAGGAGAGAGACTTTGTAATTCTCATAAAAGCAAAAAAAATAAGGGTTTTCTTTTAAAAAAATATTTTGGAGAATTTGAGCCGTTTTTTGGGTTTTTTTCAACAAAAAAAAAATCATAAAAACTTATAGACTCGTAAACTCGCCAAAAACTCGCGAGTCTATACGAGTTTGTGCGAGTCTAGATGAGTCTATTCGAGTCTATCAAATAATGGTTTTATGCATGAGTCTACTCGTTTTTACTTCCTAAACTCGTATGAGTTTACGAGTCTACCTGCGAGTTTGACAACCATGGACTATTATTGTTATGAATATACTTTAGTTTTTCGATATGCTTTAGGTTTAGATTTTGTTGTGTCATTCACAATATTGTTTTGATATAAATTTCCGGATTTTTTTATGGATCGTAGTTGGATGAAAGTTGATAGATTAGGTCCAGTATATGAGAAAGGAGTTTTTGAATTCCTTGAATATGCTGATCAAAATGTTCCCAACAATAATGGTGTCTTTTATTGTCCTTGTGTTAATTGCAAGAATATAAATAAAGGTACAAAGGATGAGATATTCCATCACTTGTGTTGTGATGATATATGTCAAAATTATACAAAATGGACGTGGCATGGTGAGATGGAAAAAAAAGCAAAACAAGGTGTCACGAAGTTGGTAAAGATGAATATATGGATGATCGATTAGAAGATATGTTCTGTGATATTGGAGAATCTTATTTCAAGAAAGCCCATATTTATGATACTTTATATAGTGATAAGGACATCCCTTTATATAAGGGGTGCACAAGTTTTACACGATTGTCTATGATGTTAAAAAAATTTAATCTGAAAGCAAAAAATGGGTGGTCAGATAAAAGTTTCACGAAATTGCTTTATTTGCTAAAACAAATGCTACCAAAAGATAACAATTTGTTTGGTTGTTGTTATTATGCTAGGAAGATATTGTGTCCAATGGGTTTGGAGTATATCAAAATACATGCATACCCTAATGACTGCATATTATACAGAAATGAACCCATTTGGTAATTTGAGTACATAACCAGTTTTCTTATCCTGTTCTTCTCATGATTTACAATTTATCTCCTTGGTTGTGCATGAAGCATAAGTATATGTTATTAAGTATGATGGTTTATGGACCATGATAACCTAGAAATGACATATATATTTATCTAAGTCCATTAATTGAAGATTTAAGACTTTTGTGAGAGGAATAAGTTAAAGTTGATGATGCATATTCTGGTGAAAAGTTTAAGATTCGTGCAATGTTATTTTGCACAATCAATGACTTTTTTGCATATGGTAATTTGGGTGGATATACTGTCAAAGGACACAAAGTGTGTCCTATTTGTGAATCTAATACCAGTTATCACCAACTTGAGTTAAAGTTGGTGATGCATATTCTGGTGAAAAGTTTAAGATTCGTGCAATGTTATTTTGCACAATCAATGACTTTTTTGCATATGGTAATTTGGGTGGATATACTGTCAAAGGACACAAAGTGTGTCCTATTTGTGAATCTAATACCAGTTATCACCAACTTGAGTTTGGAAAAAATACTGTTTACCTTGAACATCGTAAATTTCTAAAACCCGATCATTCTTATCATAGATTGCGTAAGGCTTTTAATGGAGAGCAAGAGTTTGATATCGCTCCTAAACCTTTAACTGGAGATGAAGTTTATCAATGACAGAAACACAATAATGTTATCTTTGGAAAGAGAGAAAAAGAAAAAGGGCCAGTTGAGAAAAATATGTGGAAAAGAGGTTTGTGTTTGATCCGTTGCCGCGACGGATCAAAAACGAGTATATTTGAAAAGGTAGTAAAGGGAAGCGACACTCAGATGTCGTATTGCAATGATTGTTGTATTATTTTAACCAGCTAAATAAAAGGTTTATGGGGGTCTTAAGTTTCAATTTATATAACAAGAGAAAAAATGATTAAAATAAGTGATTATAAAAATAAGCTAAAACGGCGAATCCTACTAATTTGGATTCCGACTTATCATCGGCTATTATAACACCAATCCCTCAGCGGATTCAATCTTATTCGATTATGATATCAATTAGACACACGCTTATCAAAATCAAATGAATTATGTTCATGTTTACCGAATTAAGCAAACTGTTAAGAATATGACGAGTTAACGAATTAAGCAAACGATAACACGCAATTAAATTTAGGAACATGCATACAATCGAATTTAATCAATTATATTCTATGAACACAATCGAATTAAGCAAACAATTGCAATAAAATTAAGAAAATGAATTCATAGAAAAGAATTGAACAAAAGTCGAATTAAATTGGTATTAGAATAACCTCAAAGCGATGGAACCCGTAAGCAGCAGGATTTGCCTTGGGAATTAGTTCTCCATTAAAACCGTAAAAAGCAAAAAGTAAAATCGTGAAAAGAAAAAAAGGCCATGAACAGTAGAACGGTGTCGCTACCGCGAAAATAAGGTGCCGGCAAAACACAAGAGTCACCACCTTTCGTTATTTATCCCACAGAAAGGGAAAGGAAACGATCGGAAAAACCTGACGAAAGGGTATAAGACAAGGTCATCGCAACCAATGTCTGGATTCGGGATTCGGTTACGCAAGGGGAAGGTATTAGCACCCCTCACGTCCATCGTACTCGATGGGATCCATGCTTGTTGTGTTTATCTGACGGGTTGATTATATCTATCTACGCTACAAGTCTGGTCTAAAGAAAAAGAAAATGACTCGGCAATGCGTCGCGCTTTATGCCTACGTATTCTCATCAGAGAACGAGAAATCAGAGTCAACGTAGTTCGCCTAACTACGGGTAACGGATGAGGGAAGGTGGCTCGCCAATACGTCATTATTGTGCCTACGTACTCTCAACAGATGTGAGAGATCAGAGCTTACGTAGTTCGGGATGATACGGATTACGGGGGTTCAGATTCATCTGTTTTTCCGAGTAGGGTTAACAAACAGTTCCAGCAGTTTGGTGTATGCGGCTTGCTCGTCAGAGACTTGTGCGTTACCGTTTATGGTAGAACTGGGAGTTAACGACACTCTTTTCTTCAGAAAAGTTTTCCTTGGGTTATGGGCCCACGGGGCAAAAAGAAGGTTTGAAGTTTGTTTTCTGTTTTTTACGGAAGAACTGTCTTTTATGGATGTTTGCAACCAATATCGCACTAGAGACTATGACCTAGGAGTGAATGTTTCGCATGTCACCCAAAGGGTACCATACTAAACATCCAGATCATAAGAAGGAAACCCTCTAACAATCCTTTCCTAAGTAGCTCAAGGCTCGTAACGTACGACATCAGTTAACCTTTATTACTGTATTTTGATTTGTTTGAAGAGAGAAGAGAGAACGGACACAACTAAGGGGAAACTATCAAGTCCTAATGTTGTCATGCCAAGGATTCATCCTATGGTTGAGGTTTGAAACAGGGACCTCCTAGACGTTATCATGCATAGGTTTCAACCTAAAGTTCTAATCATCACTTCCTTATCAAAGGAAGTGAGATTCCTAAGGGATCATGTCAATGGGAAACAGACAACGGATAAAGCATCAGCTAAACAGTAAACAGAAGAAAACAGCAAAGATGCATATGCAATGCAGCAATACAAGCAGAGGGAGACTCACTCAACCTCTTAGCAATCAAGCAAAGAACAACAGTCAAAATAGAGAAGTAGAGGGAGCTCAACTCAACCTCTATTATGCAACCACGTCAATTAGAAAAAGAAAAAAACAACACACAAGCAAGGGGAGGATCACCTCAACCCTTAGGGCAAACAAGCAGAGGGAGACTCACTCAACCTCTTAATGCAGACATGCATCCACACTTAACTATCCTAAACATGAACTATCCTAATGCAACACACCACTCAATCATGAATGAGGAAAAGGAATTATGACAAATAAGGAATTTATTCCACAAGTAATCAAACAATGCTACTATCATAAGGAAAGGAATTGATGATGGGATGCATGGTGTATACCAAAGGTATCCACCATGATGTTCAACCAATCATGGATAATCAGGAAATGAGATGATACATGGTGTATACCAAAGGTATCCACCATGATGTGAAACCATTCATGGGAGATTAAAGATGAAGGGAAGCATGGTGTATGCCAAAGGCATCCACCATGACACTCTACCATTCATGGGAGATTGAAATGAAGGGAAGCATGGTGTATACCAAAGGTATCCATCATGACACTCTACCATTCATGGTAGATTGAAATGAAGGAAAGCATGGTGTATGCCAAAGGCATCCACCATGACACTCTATCATTCATTAGGAGAATCATCTTCCTAAAAGGCTTAAGGAGGAACCCTAAGGATTAGTTAAGGATCACCTAAACTAAAAGGGATTAAAGGCTCTATCCAGGCCTACTCTATGTTCTAACTAAGCATCAACCTAGTCTTAATCCTATCAAGGAGTAATTCAAAGCCTAGAGTTGTCTAAAGATTCATCTTTAGTGCTAAACTACAAGCTAAGCTAAGATTAAGGTCGCCTAACAACATCAACTTGTAAAATGGGGGAATAATAGAAAATCATTTCTAAAAATTCTAAGGAAAATACTACATCATCCTACATGTGTTAACAATCTATGGTACAAAAATCAGGGGCTAAACCTAAATCAAAAGGCTCAAACAAAATCCAAATCCAAAGAGTACTTTAAAGGGATCCACCAATGAATACTCCTAAACAACTATCCAAAAATCCTATTTAGAATCATCTAAAAAATGCAATAAAAATCAAGTAAACCCATCAAGGTTTTAGAACTAGCATGTCAAGTTTTATGACCTAATTCTAAAGCATGAACCAATACAAAAATTAGCAAGCACAGCATATCATTTTTCAATCATTAAAACTCATTAAAAGAGAAAATATGAAATTAATTGAAAAAGAAATGAAAAATCAAAATAAAAAATATGATAAAATTCTACACGCTCCCATCTAGCTAACACATATTTTTTTATGATTTTATGAATTAATTTGCTATTTTTCTTGGATTAAAATGAAACAGCATTAAAACAGAAAAATAAAAGAAAAACAAATTAAATGAAACGGAAGGAGGTGTAATCAGTATTTATTCAATGCATGGTATATTCATTGGGCCGGTCATGGGGTGTAATCAGAGAATGCGTTAAGCCCACTTGGTATGAGTACCCAAAACACTGCGTTTTGAAGGGGAAAGAGTGGCCATTTCGTGAATCAATCCTGGCCGCGTGATTGAGCTACCAAGTCAAGCGAGCAGCTCGATCGGACGGCTGCTGTGCATTCTGGGATTTTCAAATGGAAACGGAGGGAACTCCTCCCAAGGTGGCGCGCGCGGTGGCCGGAGATGAACTCCGGTCATCTTCTTCATTATGTCAACAATGGCATTTCCTTATTTCTTCACCAAAATTCAATTTTCTTTGACCAAAACTGCATGATTTTTCGTGTAGATTCCAAATATGCAACTTATTTCTACTTTCCTCCATTAAAACTCAGAATTCCATATCATCCAAGAATCACTCCAGAAAATCAATTCTCACAAAACTCACAATTGATTATACTAATCTCTTCCTCTCACTTCCTACATCATGAATATACGTTTCTTTTCTATTTTCATCCACTAACAAGAGAGAAAATCAAACTACAACCTAGGGTGTCAATTCTTGAAGTTTCATGGAACCTAACCAAACTAATCCTAAAAGCTTCTACATACTCCAAGGATCATAATTATGTAAAAATGGCGCAATAACTCATCAAGAACAGAGCGTATGAATGAGAAATAAGAACCTTGTTCGGAGCTTCAATGGTGGATTGTTCTTGCACGAATTCTTGATCAAAGTTGTTCAAAATTCTTCAATGATACTTGGAGAAGCTTCTTGAATGGTTAATTCCCTCTGAAATTGCTTCAAAGTAGAAAATCAATTTTCACTTCTAACCAACATTTTTTTAGTGCTTCTTACCTCATTTTAGCTTTTCCATCACCAACCTTGCTATGAATTCTTCCATGGTGTTATATAGAAGTGTTATGGATCATTATTTGGCCCAATTGTGGCCCAATTCACTCAATCCAACATCCTAATTTTTCTCACTTTTTCCTTTGAGTTTTCCATGAATATGGTGTGTGGAAGCTTCCAATTCTGTTCATATCATTTCCTTATGATGCAAGGAACATGTAGGGCTGAGATTAATGCCTTAGAAATGAATGGATGGTGGATTTCCATTATGTTACTTAAAGTTCAAGAAACCATGAAAATGGCCAAGTAAATAACTTCGAATTTAATTTGTAATTTTTCCATTGTTCTTAAAACATTGTTTGCACTCAAAAAATGCACAAATATGACATGCTTTGGTTTAATCGGCATTAAATCCAAACTAGGCCTTTCACACTTCTTTTCATGATTCATCCATGAATTTTCTTCAAGCATTTCTCATCCTAATCTATATCAATGGATTCTTGGTTCATGGTTAGCCAAATAACATCATTTTGAACAACTTTCAAGTTGGACAAAATTTCATCTGAGGCGCGTAAGTTGGTGAACTTGACCCATAATCAAAATGGCCTGTAATTCCAAATTCCCAAAATACCCTTGACTTGTCAAAGCCATAACTTGAGTTCTATAAATCGAATCATGGGCTTCTAGTACTTTCTAGAAAGCTAAGAATATAAGGAACAACATGCATGTTGACCAAAAGTTCATAGGAATCATCCTTCTAGGGAAAAATTGTCATGCAAGTTGGGTAGCTTTCAAGCTCCAAATTCACATGCCTCAGATGACCTATAGCTTGTCTGGCTCATTACTTGAGTTCTATAAACCCTATCAAGGACTTCTAGTACTCAAATTAAAGCTAAGACCATGCCCTACAACAATCATGTTAGGGTCATGGTGAGATGAAAACCTCATCTTGAGTTATGTGGTCTTGAAGTTAGGCACTAAATCAGGGGATTTTACATTGTCTAGGCTTCCAAATGAACTTCAACACTTCTTGTGAGCTCTCTCAAGACCTCAAGTCCAACTCCATGGCTTCAACATCATCAGATGATCTTCCCACAGCTCTCAAGTTAGGAGGCCTATACACTTGGTTTCAACCACTCTCCCTGAGGATCTTTGGCTTCTTTGGTGAGGATATCAACCCTTGAACACTTGGATAACTCTCTTAGCTAGCTTTATAGCCTCTAATTGGTAGTCATACCTTTTGATCTCCTGCAACATGTCAATGCAATGCAAATGATAATGCTAATATGAATGAAATGAAACACAAGCTAGGTAAAGAAAGGTTGGGCAAATTTTGGGGTGCAACAGCATCCCCTATTCAAACGGCTTGGACCTGACTGGGTGAGAAGCAAACGGCTCTCAGACAATCAAGGTGAAAGACGGTTGAATACCAACAAATTCGGAAATTTGCCAACCGCACAAGCACACGGTACTCTGATAGGGACAAATCTTCGGAGACTGAAATAATAGTTCCACGGCAACTAGCTGGAGAAATACTGATCTGAACCCCCGTCAGGATGATTCTCTGATGTATCTGATATCATTGCGTCCTCAAATCATCGAGGGATCATCGGTCCCACGGTAATTTGTGAAGGGTTTAATCTCAAATCTCCGTCAGGACGATCATTTACGACTCTAAGTCATCAAGGGATCGCTGGTTACACGGTAACTGGTGATTTGCCGACCGCACAGGTAAACGATACTTTGATTGGTAGGAACATCTTCAAAACTGAGGTGAATGATTAACTTCCAATCTCCGTCAGGATGATCGTCTGATTTTGCTGTAAAACTCCGTCCTCGAGTAATCAAGAGATCATCGGTTATGCGGTAACTAGCGAAGCATAGCGGATATTGCCGTCAGGCATTCTGCGCCATAGCAGAAGAATTCTTTATCGTTGCCTATGGACTCATCATGTCGCTAGGAACGTCGACAACATCTTTGTCGGACTTCATCAGTAAGTCGATAAGGGATCACTGGTTACTCGGTAACTAGTGAATGATGGCTGATTATACCGTCGGGCATTCTGCACCACTGCGGAATAATTCCTTATCGTCGCCTATGGACTCATCATGTCGCTAGGAACATTGACAACATCTTTGTCGGACTTTATCAGTAAGTCAATAAGGGATCACCGGTTACTCGGTAACTGGTGAATGATGGATGATTATGCCGTTGAGCATTCTGCGCCACTGTAGAAGAATTCCTTATCGTCGCCTATGGACTCATCATGTCGCTAGGAACGTCGACAACATCTTTGTCGGACTTCATCAGTAAGTCAATAAGGGATCATTGGTTACTCGGTAACTAGTGAATGATGGCTGATTATACCGTCGGGCATTCTGCGCCACTGCAGAAGAATTCCTTATCGTCGCCTATGGACTCATCATGTCGCTAGGAACGTCGACAACATCTTTGTCGGACTTCATCAGTAAGTCAATCAGGGATCACCGGTTACTTGGTAACTGGTGAATGATAGCTGATTATGTCGTCGGGCATTCTGCGCCACTGCAGAAGAATTCCTTATCGTCGCCTATGGACTCATCATGTCGCTAGGAACATCGACAACATCTTTGTCGGACTTCATCAGTAAGTCAATAAGAGATCATCGGTTACTCGGTAACTGGTTGGTGAGCGACTAGTCTCAAATCTCCGTCGGGATGATCATCAGATTCGCTGCAGCTTCTTCCTCAAGTCATCAAGGGCTCACTGGTTACACAGTAACTGGTGACACATAGATGGTATTGCCGTCAGGCATTCTGCGGCACGGCAGCAGAAAAATTCCTCGGGACTCATCAGGTCATTAGGAACATTTTAACAATCTCTATAATTATGTCGTCGGGCATTCAAAGAACATCTCGGGCGTCAGCCGAACTTCGTTAGTAAGTCTGAAATAGAATCCTCGGTCAATCATGAACCCAATAGGGATATCTATTCTTTCACCGTCAGGCACTCCGTGTCAGCTAGGAGAACTGCTTCGGCCTCGCAGTTGGACTTCAGCAGTAAGTCTTGAAATGGGATCCTTAATCATTCATGGATCAATAAGGATACACAATCTTTTACCGTCAGGCACTCTGCGTCAGCTAGGAGAACTACTTCGACATCGTAGTTGGACTTCATCAGTAAGTCAGGAGATTTGGCACTACTGCCAGACTTCAATCACCAAGTCTTCAAGGGAAATTTCAACTTCTCTGTTCAAACCTGCTGGGGATGACACATCTCCGCTGGGGATTCTGGATAACTATCGACTAACTCTGCTTCGGGTGATTCAGAAATCATTCTGGACAAATAAACTCTAATGAGGGAATCAAGAATCATCTTGAACAATCAACTTCGCTAGGGACTTCAAGAATCACCCTGATCCAATAACACTTCTGAGGGACTCAAGGATCATCCTAAGCAAACAACTCCTCTGAGGAAATCAAGAATCGTCCTGAACAAACAACTCTGGCGGCTTCACTGGGGATTCTAAGAATCATCTTAGGCAAACAACTTTGCTGGGGAATTCAAGAATCATCTTGAGAAAACCATTCTGCGGAGGAACACCTGCAAAACAGGAAAGGTAACGACCTAGCTCATGTTTCATAAGCATATGTTTGACAATGGCGCAATGTTCCACACGGTGGAAATGCTACACATTTTAGGGTAAATGCTATGCAATCATGCAAAATGCTATGACCCCATCAGCAAAATAAATGCTTAAGGGAAAATCCTCCTGTCAAGGAGAAGGAACCACTCTGGTGGAGGAAGGAATAATCCTGCCGAGGAGAAGAAGCCATGCCAATCTCAATCGGACTAATCCTGGGGATACGAACTCCAGATGACTACTGCAGGGGAGTAAGGTTCTTCGAGAACCTGAACCAGCTCAACTAGGTATACGAACCACAAACTGCTGAGGACAAACGATGTCAATCGCAGAAATAAACGGCACGGCCTTCACAGATAGCCTCTTCCTGGAGATACGGACTCCGATAGGGAAGTACAACATCAATTATTCAACACTCTACTGGGGGAAACCAATCATGGCCTGAACGCTTTCCAAGGACTCGACTCTCTTGGAGGACTGCAAACTCGGCTGAGGATAGGCAACCAGACGCTGGAATCAAACCTGCCCTCCGGGGAGAATACAACTCTGTGGGGAATTTCAATTCTCTTGGAGACTTCACTCTGAGCTATCGGAAGCTAAACTCTTGCAAATAGTCCGCTACGAGACAACTGCACACTGACCCAGTGCTGGGAATGGGTATACGCTTCAGCGCATGACTCAGCTGGGGAAATGATGGTCCTGCCTAGGATGTATCAGGTTGGGGAGAATCTATCTCAGCTCGGGGAGACATACCAATGCTCATGGTCCCACGCTCAGACTCCACAGGGAGACGCTGCTGAACTTGCTGGGGAGAGAAGGAATCATCCTGCTTGGAAAAACCTGCCATGAAACGAACTCGAGATGGCTTGCCCCAGAATCTTCAGACAAACTCTGACAATCTATGTCAACACGGGGAGGAACGGCTCCTTCGCTTTCAACTTTTGCCCCAGCCTGTGGGAGCTTCGCAGCATCCTCTCAACGAGAAACCTGAGATCTCTATCCTCTGGTGGTTTGATACGAACGGTTTCAGCACTATGAACCTCTACAACGGTGCTTCAAGTTAATAACCTTCAGGATAAGGAGGGATTCGGCGCTCTCGGGGTGGCATGCCCCAGTCTTGTCATGACTTTTCCCCTCATGGGCTGATCTGTGGGGAGTAGTACCCTTGGCTGCGAGAGATTCATCAAATCTCGACCTGATTACCCCGGACTAACGATTTCTGGATGGCTGACTCCCAAGTTGTGATCATTCGACATAGCTTGCCCCGGTTCACCGGAGTATTCAGGCGTTCTGCATTCTGCCCTGACCCAGTCTTTCCATTGTGGAAACTTTCTCGCTGTCAAGCGCTTTCTCGCTAGTAAAACAAACTGTTCTACATAAAAGACATATCAAATGCAATGCATATGTCAGTTTTCAAAATCCATTCTTGTTCACTGGAAAAAAATTTATGACATAAAATACATGAAATCATTCATCAACATGTCAATATTAATACAACGCTGTAATGGGAATCCTTTCTAGGAGTCAGTTCCAATGCGGTCTTCATCGAAGGATGCTTTCGAAACAAACCTATTTCAATTAGGACTTTTAAAGGTTGTAACGTGGTCAGGTTCACGGTTTAAGAAAGAAAGGATAAAGGCTCAAAATTCATTTTAACCCACCCATTCTCCTTGATGCTCTCCATCCTACGTTCAGCTAATTCGACCTTAGCGTTCACCTTTCAAAGGTTGAGTGACAATTCAAGAAATTACACTTTTCGAAGTGACAGTCACTCTCTTTTCGTCTTTCTTTGGGCACCGTTAGCCACACGACTTCGTTCTTGTCGAGGATTTTCTTTTTTCGTAATTCTTTTTTCGCTTTTCGTTTTTCGTTTCTTCGTTTTTTTGTTTTCCCCTAACTTTTGCCTGGACTAACTCTTTTGAGTTTCTTCAATTTTGAAGTCCAGCGGGGTACCCTAATTTTTGCCTAAGTCGCTTGCTTTCAAGATTCAACTTAGCGGGCTTTTCTTTTTTGATTCTTTTCTTTCTCTTTTTTTTTTGGAACAAATCATATGGCGTCGGCTCGTATGACTTGTTAAAGAGATTGTGATTGTTTCACTCCTGATCGGCCAGGTTTAACCATCATGGTTTTTTAGGTACGACCTATAGCGGTGTGATTGATCCTCGAACGGACACTCATTTTGTTATTTGAACATTTGGTCAAATTAACTGACACCTACCCTGCCCTAGGTTAAGATTGAGTGTTTTTCATTCTTCAGAAAGAAACTCCTACTACTAGGCTCAAAGGGGTTAACAAGGGATTATCTTCCTTATATCTCCGGTGTTTGGGATTTGAAACAATGCCTGTACGTCATCAACAGGTTTTTTATTCAAAATCATAGCATCGGAAGCTTACGCATCATTGGATTTCGTCATCCTCCCCAGATTCCACTTAAACAAGCGTTTGAAATAAAAGAAAGCAATAGAGCGAACACGAATAGATTAGTTCAAAACATGCATATTTATTTCATTATCAATATCAATTGAAAAACAATCATGCTTTACAAACGAAATTTGCAATTCTAATAGGAAAGAAACTACAAATGTAAAGAAATGATAGGATAAAATGCAGATTGCCAGCTTTCAGGGAACTGGGCTTTCACACTTATTTGTTGTTGAGGGGAGCGACCCTTTGAAGTCTTCAGACTTAATCAGAAGAACGACTGCTGTGAGGTCGACTCTGACTCGGGCTCCGATAGTTTCGCTGCAACGGAGCGAGAGGTTTCCGATTCTGCATGGCAGAAACAATCTTGAGACGAGGTTTGACCTTGTGAGGATCCTCTCTGTTCAGGGGATTTCATCCTGGAGCTCGACCCGGGAACATGAAAAAGTTACGGGCAAGGCGACTCAGACCTCAAAGACCGCGGGATATACTCCTGATCTTTCTCAACTTCATATGAGATCATGGGAACATCCCTCTCATTTGTGTGATAAGGGATGAATATGTCTGATGCTTTCATGCCGCCCGGCACGAATTCAATTGCTCTTACCTCAATCATGTCTTGAACCTTATGCTTAAAAGCTCTACAGTTCAATATATCGTGCCTCGGTGCTCCAGAGTGGAACTCACAACGGGCGTTCATGTCGTAGTCGGGTGGCAGTTGTCCAGTCATTGGAGCCAACGTTCGAAGTTTAACCAACTGAAGTTGGAGCATGAGTTGCAACAACTGGTCATAATCCATCGGGATTGGATCGAGGATTCTGTCAGATAGTCTCCTCTTTTGACCCAGTCTTCTGGGGTTGTCTTGGGGAACCGGTTGTGGCTGTTGACGGGAAAAGTTTCGAGCTTCATGTTGCGCAAAGGATCTGTTAGGCCTATCATGCCTTGGTGCGGGTTCGTCAGATACCCGTGGAGCAAGTATGCCAGCTGCAGCCTCGGGTTTTTGCTCACATTCTCTTCGGAGTATGTTCTTTAGCACTTCCGCCATCAGGCCCACCTGATTCTTCAGCTGGTTATTCTCCTCTTTGAGCATTTGCATGTCTCTCATGAGCTGCCCCATCTGGCCTTGGACCTCCCTCAGCTCCGCTTGAACCTGTTCCATTTCTCGGATCAACCTGAGACAATCCTGAAACAACCTGTATCAACAGGGGTTAAAAAACACAGCTCGAAGTACCTGTTATGCAAATGATTCATGCAAATGCAAACGTGTGTCTGTGCTTTGGGGAGATTCCCCCCCCCCCCGATCCTAGTTTCCGAGACAAATAAAGTCTAACATCCATTCATGGAAAGAAATCCTCATATATTTATCTGAAAAACCCGTGCGGGTAGCGTACAACTGTAATCACATACAACTGAAGCGACAATCGTGACTCCAACCAACAGGCCTGGTGGTGATCATCATATCAATGCATAAAAGGTACAAAGAAAGTACAAAGAGATTAAGTGCGGCCACGGGCACGGAAATCTTCTAACAACTTCTTTGTAGCGGGATGGTCAGGCTGAGCGGGCAGACTCTGGATCAGCAGATCCCTCGGCCTGATAATATCTGGGCGATTCTCGGCAACACCCCCATAAACACCTTCTTCAGAACGGTTCTCCACTCTACTCCTCTTAGCATCAGCTCGGAGTTGGCAATCCTGTAAATTCGCCTTGGTCTCAACCAATCTATATTGGACGTCGCGTCGAAGTGAGGCTTCAGCCTCTATTTTCTTGTCCTTGATTTCAATCTGGACTTCTAGCTCGGCTACTCGCTGCTTCAGCTTTTCCTCTCGCTCTTTGTACTTGGCTATGGTGCTGCTCCACAACGTCTCGTACTTGGATAACTTCTGGTACACCCTATCCAGCTCCTGCTTCTTGGTGGTCAACACGCCATGCACTGCCTTCAGGTCCAACCCAAGACGCTCTCTAGAATCAGTTTATTTGATCAAATTAGCGCCCAGGTGGTTGATCATCTCTGTCTGCTTCTTGCAGATGTGCATAGCTTCGTTCTTTTCTCTCCGAAGTTGAGCAATCTCTTTCTCCAACTCTTCGTTGGCTTTTCGTAGCTCTTCCTTCTCTTGGAGTACCTGGTTGAACTTCTGAATATCAACTGTGGTAGGCTTTTTGTGCACGGTAGGATACAATGGTTCCATTGCAGGAAACGGCATTAGAAACTTGGTGGCTCTTTCTCGGACCCAAGTCACATATGGATCAAAGGCCTTGTTGTTGCTTTTTCCTAGCCAGACTTTCCCCTTTCGGTGAACTTTGCTCCAAGCATTTTGTACCTTACCCAAAGCATCACCTTCAAGCAACCCTGTGAGATACAGAAATTCCTGTATCTCTTACTCTTCAGGGGGACCTCGTAGTGCATACCCAAATTGTCGCACCAGCAGAGAGGGATTGTAATTGATACATCCATTCCTTCCGACCAAGGGGACGTTAGGAAAGCCACAACAGCTATGTACAATATCTTTGCCCAGTAGATCTCTATCAAACCATATAATATTGTCAACAGACAAACCCATCAATCGAGCAGACCAGGGTGACGACTCAGCAGAATCAATGAACGGACCCTTCTTAGGGAGATGGCTAGCAAACCACTTATACAGTAAAGGACCATAACATGCCACGTTCTTCCCCTTTCTGTTTTCATTTTTGCTGTGAACTGAATGGTAGACGTCTCCGAGGAGAGTGGGCACTGGATTCCCAGAAGTGAATATATGGCAGGCATCCATGCTTATGAAGTCTGGATGACTTGGGAATAACATGATACCATAAATGTAAAGGTCTAAGAAGGCATTGAATACATCCCAGCCACCCTTCTTGGCAAACTTTCGGGCTTTTTCCATCAAGAAAGGCAAAGAGAACCCATAAACTCCAATCTTTCGGAACACCATCCCTTTCAACTCTGGTAGCCAACTTTCCCAAGTCAGGTTCACCATCAACCCGGTAATAAGGAATCTGATTCAACAAAGGTACCCCCAGCAAGTCAAAATACTCTCCCAAGGTCGGAGCTAGGACATAGTCTGGAAAGACGAAGCACCTGAGCTGCGGGTCGTAAAACTGCAGAAGAGCATAGAGGCCATTCAACTCGTACGTAGAAAGCTTACACACAATACCTAGAAGTCTCCCATAACTCTTTCTGAAATCCTCCATCACTGTCTTACCAGCCAGGGAAATCAAAGCCCGTAACTCTCGGATGTAAGGTGTTGGTAGCTTGCAAGCCACAGTCTTCTTCAGAGATGCCATATCATCCACGAGGATCAAGATCACTAGAACCAGGGGAGAAATATGCACCTGCAACACAGACACACGTTAATGATATGCAAATGAGGATGCAAAATGCAATCATGCAGCAAGAGATCAAGGTGATTGTGTTGTTGAGGAGACGGACCAACACTCTGCTCTGTCAAGAACAAACATATCTCTGATGATAAGAACCCTCTGATACCAACAATACTGATTCACTGTCAAGAAAACCAGGTTGTCTGAAGGTTAAGGTTTCCTGCAATAACCTGACCCTGCTCACAGGTGTGGACCTAATCACGGAAAAGGTTTGGCATCCTATGCGGTCATCAGCGTCACAGACGTTCAAGAAACGATGATACGATACCCAGGAAGGTGTGGCATCATCATCTCTTGAAGCGGCCTCACTCAGCTGAGTCACAAATGATCGGTCCCCAGAGTTGACAATTCTCCAAACCAACAACCCCTCAAGCCCAAAGGGGCGGAAAAGAAGTCAACCGGGAGAATCTCGTCTGAGCGTGGATTTCTTGAGACACTAGTACATGCAAAGCATGCACGCGCCCACTACTTTCCACAACTAATGCTATGTACACTCAAGCCTGGGTCTGGCTTATCACTCATCAGAGCCCCTCCCACAACAATACAGACAATCATATCATACTGAAAATAAAATGCAGAAGGCAAAATGCGATAAATAAACACAAACCCAACAGATATGAGAGATCAGAGCTTACGTAGTTTGGGATGATACGGATTACGGGGGTTCAGATTCATCTTTTTTTCCGAGTAGGGTTAACAAACAGTTCCAGCAGTTTGGTGTATGCAGCTTGCTCGTCAGAGACTTGTGCGTTACCATTTGGGGTAGAACTGGGAGTTAACGACACTCTTTTCTTCAGAATAGTTTTCCTTGGGTTATGGGCCCACGGGGCAAAAAGAAGGTTTGAAGTTTGTTTTTTGTTTTTTACGGAAGAACTGTCTTTTATGGATGTTTGCAACCAATATCGCACTAGAGACTATAACCTAGGAGTGAATGCTTCGCATGTCACCCAAAGGGTACCATACTAAACATCCAGATCATTAGAAGGAAACCCTCTAACAATCCTTTCCTAAGTAGCTCAAGGCTCGTAACGTACGACATCAGTTAATCTTTATTACTGTATTTTGATTTGTTTGAAGAAAGAAGAGAGAACGGACACAACTAAAGGGAAACTATCAAGTCCTAATGTTGTCATGCCAAGGATTCATCCTATGGTTGAGGTTTGAAATAGGGAACTCCTAGACGTTATCATGCATAGGTTTCAACCTAAAGTTCTAATCATCACTTCCTTATCAAAGGAAATGAGATTCCTAAGGGATCATATCAATGGGAAACAGACAACGGATAAAGCATCAGCTAAACAGTAAACAGAAGAAAACAGCAAAGATGCATATGCAATGCAGCAATACAAGCAGAGGGAGACTCATTCAACCTCTTAGCAATCAAGCAAAGAACAACAGTCAAAACAGACAAGCAGAGGGATCTCAACTCAACCTCTATTATGCAACTACGTCAATTAGAAAAAGAAAAAAACAACACACAAGCAAGGGGAGGATCACCTCAACCCTTAGGGAAAACAAGCAGAGGGAGACTCACTCAACCTCTTAATGCATTCATGCATCTACACTTAACTATCATAAACATGAACTATCCTAATGCAACACACCACTCAATCATGAATGAGGAAAAGGAATTATGACAAATAAGGAATTCATTCCACAAGTAATCAAACAATGCTACTATCCTAAGGAAAGGAATTGATGATGGGATGCATGGTGTATACCAAAGGTATCCACCATGATGTTCAACTAATCATGGATAATCAGGAAATGAGATGATACATGGTGTATACCAAAGGTATCCACCATGATGTGCAACCATTCATGGGAGATTAAATATGGGGAAGCATGGTGTATGCCAAAGGCATCCACCATGACACTCTACCATTCATGGGAGATTGAAATGAAGGGAAGCATGGTGTATACCAAAGGTATCCACCATGACACTCTACCATTCATGGGAGATTGAAATGAAGGGAAGCATGGTGTATGCCAAAGGCATCCACCATGACACTCTATCATTCATTAGGAGAATCATCTTCCTAAAAGGCTTAAGGAGGAACCCTAAGGATTAGTTAAGGATCACCTAAACTAAAAGGGATTAAAGGCTCTATCCAGGCCTACTCTAAGTTCTAACTAAGCATCAACCTAGTCTTAATCCTATCAAGGAGTAATTCAAAGCCTAGAGTTGTCTAAAGATTCATCTTTAGTGCTAAACTACAAGCTAAGCTAAGATTAAGGTCACCTAACAACATCAACTTGTAAAATGGGGGAATAATAGAAAATCATTTCTGAAAATTCTAAGGAAAATACTACATCATCCTGCATGTGTTAACAAGCTATGGTACAAAAATCAGGGGCTAAACTTAAATCAAAAGGCTCAAACAAAATCCAAATCCAAAGAGTACTTTAAAGGGATCCACCAATGAATACTCCTAAACAACTATCCAAAAATCCTATTTAGAATCATCTAAAAAATACAATAAAAATCAAGTAAACCATCAAGGTTTCTAGAACTAGCATGTCAAATTTTATGACCTAATTCTAAAGCATGAAGCAATACAAAAATCAGCAAGCACAGCATATTATTTTTCAATCATTAAAACACATTAAAAGAGAAAATATGAAATTAATTGAAAAAGAAATGAAAAATCAAAATAAAAAAAATATGATAAAATTCTACACGCTCCCATCTAGCTAACACATATTTTTTTTTATGATTTTATGAATTAATTTGCTATTTTTCTTGGATTAAAATGAAACAGCATCAAAATAGAAAAATAAAAGAAAAACAAATTAAATGAAACGGAAGGAGGTGTAATCAGTATTTATTAAATGCATGGTATATTGATTGGGTCGGTCATGGGGTGTAATCAGCGAATGCGTTAATCCCACTTGGCATGAATACCCAAAACGCTGCGTTTTGAAGGGGAAAGAGTGGCCATTTCGTGAATCAATCCTGGCGGCGTGATTGAGCTACCAAGTCAAGCAAGCAGCTCGATCGAACGGCTGTTGTGCATTCTGGGATTTTAAAATGGAAACGGAGGGAAATCTTTCCACGGTGGCGCGCGCGGTGGCCGGTGGCCGGAGATGAACTCCGGTCATCTTCTTCATTATGTCAATAATGGCATTTCCTTATTTCTTCACCAAAATTCAATTTTCTTTAACCAAAACTGCATGATTTTTCGTGTAGATTCCAAATATGCAACTTATTTCTACTTTCCTCCATTAAAACTCAGAATTCCATATCATCCAAGAATCACTCCAGAAAATCAATTCTCACAATTAATGATACTAATCTCTTCCTCTCACTTCCTACATCATGAATATACGTTTCTTTTCCATTTTCATCCACTAACAAGAGAGAAAATCAAACTACAACCTAGGGTGTCAATTCTTGAAGTTTCATGGAACCTAACCAAACTAATCCTAAAAGCTTCTACATACTCCAAGGATCATAATTATGTAAAAATGGCGCAATAACTCATCAAGAATAGAGCGTATGAATGAGAAATAAGAACCTTTTTCAGAGCTTCAATGGTGGATTGTTCTTGCACGAATTCTTGATCAAAGTTGTTCAAAATCCTTCAATGATGCTTGGAGAAGCTTCTTGAATGGTTAATTCCCTCTGAAATTGCTTCAAAGTAGAAAATCAATTTTCACTTCTAACCAACTTTTTTTTAGTGCTTCTTACCTCATTTTAGCTTTTCCATCACCAACCTTGCTATGAATTCTTCCATGGTGTTATATAGAAGTGTTATGGATCATTATTTGTCCCAATTGTGGCCCAATTCACTCAATCCAAAATTCCAATTTTTCTCACTTTTTCCTTTGAGTCTTCCATGAATATGGTGTGTGGAAGCTTCCAATTCTGTTCATATCATTTCCTTATGATGCAAGGAACATGTAGGGCTGAGATTAATGCCTTGGAAATGAATGGATGGTGGATTTTCATTATGTTACTTAAAGTTCAAGAAACCATGAAAATGGCCAAGTAAATGACTTCAAATTTGATTTGTAATTTTTCCATTGTTCTTAAAACATTGTTTGCACTCAAAAAATGCACAAATATGACATGCTTTGGTTTAATCGGCATTAAATCCAAACTAGGCCTTTTCACACTTCTTTTCATGATTCATCCATGAATTTTCTTCAAGCATTTCTCATCCTAATCCATAGCAATGGATTCTTGGTTCATGGTTAGCCAAATAACATCATTTTGAACAACTTTCAAGTTGGACAAAATTTCATCTGAGGCGCGTAAGTTGGTGAACTTGACCCATAATCAAAATGGCCTGTAATTCCAAATTCCCAAAATACCCTTGACTTGTCAAAGCCATAACTTGAGTTCTATAAATCCAATCATGGACTTCTAGTACTTTCTAGAAAGCTAAGAAGATAAGGAACAACATTCATGTTGACCAAAAGTTCATAGGAATCATACTTCTAGGGAAAAAGTGTCATGCAAGTTTGGTAACTTTCAAGCTCCAAATTCACATGCCTCAGATGACCTATAGCTTGTCTGGCTCATAACTTGAGTTCTATAAACCCTATAAAGGACTTATAGTACTCAAATTAAAGCTAAGACCATGCCCTACAACAATCATGTTGGGGGTCAAGGTGAGATGAAAACCTCATCTTGAGTTATGTGGTCTTGAAGTTAGGCACTAAACCAGGGGATTTTACACTATCAAGCATAGCAACCCTAGCCTAGGAATTCCTCACACTCTTGATTCATAATACGTTGACCTTGGAATCATCCCCTAGGACATCTCAACACATAAATCCATGATCACATGGCTCTTGGATTAGGTCTCAGCCTTCTTCAAATCATCAGTTATCCTAGGGCCATCTAGATGAAACCCTAGTTGCACCAATCTTGGTTATATCTTCATATCCTCCACATAATGACCTGTCTAGGCTTCCAAATGAACTTCAACACTTCCCGTGAGCTCTCTCAAGACCTCAAGTCCAACTTCATGGCTTCAACATCATCAGATGATCTTCCCACAACTCTCAAGTTAGGAGGCATATACACTTGGTTTCAACCACTCTCCCTGAGGATCTTTGGCTTCTCTGGTGAGGATATCAATCCTTGAACACTTGGATAACTCTCTTAGCTAGCTTCATAGCCTCTGATTGGTAGTCATACCTTTTGATCTCCTGCACACATATCAATGCAATGCAAATGATAATGCTAATATGAATGAAATGAAACACAAGCTAGGTAAAGAAAGGTTGGTCAAATTTTGGGGTGCAACAAACGGCTGCTACTATGTATATAGAAGCATAACAAAATCCAGTTCTAATCCAAAATATAAAAATTAAAAAAAAAAACCCGTCCCAAAACTAAGTATTCCTAAAGGCAGAATTCGGGTCCTGACTTCAACGAATTATTCGAGCCCGCTACACTCCGAATTAGCTTCTTCCTCAAACATGAAAGTTGTAGCAATTTGTCTTAACTTTCCAACGCTTATTAGAATGTGTCAATCTGATTCTCGTAGCTCTAGTTATGATCTAAACAGTGGACAGGTATCAAATAACCGCTAAAGTTGAAAATAAGCTGCGAAAATAGATTAATGGCAAATAAAGACTTAATTATAAAAACATAATAAAACAGTAAAATAAATATATAAAAAATTAAGGAAATGCATAAGTACAAACATAAGAGAATGTGCATTAAAATGCACTGATCAAATTCCCCCACACTTGAACTTTTGCACTCCGAGCAAAATAGTATTAAGACTCACGAAAAACAATAGCATTCGAAAACTCATTTTAGGCTACAAACTCTTCTTTGGGCATGATTGCATCGATAGATACTAATTTTTCATACTAAGGATATCGTAAGAGCATAAATCCGCAATTGTGCGGTCATAAACCTCCTTCCTATACAAACCAATATCAATCATGTTATTATGCTTAAGCCTAACTTGTGCATCCTCCTTTTTGCTCTCTTTCATTCTGGTGCAATCACATTAAACTCGTTGTCTATTCACACACATGGTAAATAAGCTTATTAGTTACAATGATCCATATCTTGTCAACAATTCAAAATTAACTACTTTAGCAACAACAATGTTTTTTTTTTCTTTTTTTGAAGGTTTCACAGTCGTTAGCCTAAGTGACCAGATGAGGGTCACCTAACTTAAAAGCTGGATTCCTATTTAGATTTTTTATTCAGCACAAGATCATTCATTTATTTGCATCAGCTTGATTACTTAGTGTGTGATTTCTAGATGGTGTTGACTGTAACACCCTTCTAAACCCCGCGAAATATATATAAATAATCAAAGTAATTATCATGCATCTCACAAAAGGGTGTCACATATAATTTTAAAATATCACACAAACATCTGTCATGCTCAATAATACTTAAATAACTTCATGATTTTCATACACTTTCACATTAGCATGTAGTAGCGGATTTACTTTAATCATAATAGACATAATGAAAGTTTCATGTTCATCTCATTCATAATCAATACTTAGGCTTAAAAGTCAATACTTCATATAATTCAAAATAACAATAACAGAATGAAGTAGAGTACATAAAATATCTCTCAAAATATGAAATCAAAACATTCCTCAGTGTTACATAATCAGAGCATGACTCGACCCAAAATGAATAAAGACACAAATCAAGCTACTCCAACGGCTGCCTCGCGCTAGAAGCAACTCTACTCCTCAGTACCTGAGCGATGTCGTATAAAATATCATTCCAACAGAAGGGTGAGAATTCACATAATTATTGAAATTATAAGATAATATTAATTTAAGACATACAAACATAATTACAATTATTCTCACACTTCAAAGTTTCATCAACAAAGTATCACTCAAGTAACCATACCATTCACAAGTATATACACACAATACACAATTTCACCAATTTCAACAATTTACATAGATACACATAGTCTCATAGCACAAACATATACACAATGAGACTCAATACAAAATTTGATCCAAGACTCAATGCAACTCATGTAATGTGGTACCAACACTTGTTATTATTTTTCGCTTTTTACATTAAATCGGGTCTGTTTCCTAAACCAATAACACACAAAAGCCCATTTCCTAAGCTTTCAAACTCTGCTATAGGTTTGAGACAAGTCACTAGCTCCCACGAAACTAACAAATATTTCCTCTTGACACAAATGATGCATGTGCAAATTCAACAATCATATGCAATTAAGATCATACACAAATCTTAATATTCATGAATATCTTCAATAATTCATCACATTTGAATTACCACACAATTTCACATACACGCGTACTCATGAATTATAGCATTCTTACTTCAAACATCATCACCACAATTAGCAAGTAATTCACAAATATCAATACAATTCCATCTCAATTCACAAATCACACGATACCGATTATACATAGAGTAATTGACTTATCATCAATAATTAAATCCACATTTACTAAGTAATAATCAATACCTAAATAAATAATCAATATTTAATTAAATAATAAATATTTAATAAATAATAAATATTTAAATAAATATGCAAGAATATTCCACAAATAAATAAATCTTCAATATTTTAATTAATTATTAGGTATTTAGTAAAACATTAAAGATGAAGGAGAAGGAAACTCATTGCAAGATTGTTTAATAGCTACAGGAAAAGTGGAAAGGAATATACATTGCCAAATGAAGCTTACATTTATTTCCTACTTGTTTCTCTAATTAATGCTACAGGATATAGAAAGGAAGGTTACACTATTAAAGTGAAAGGGAATACTATATTCCTTATCAAATTAGGCGCAACAATGTTAAATGAAAAAGAAAATGGCACTTTCATTTTGCTACCACACTACATTTCCTATTTAATATATATATATATATATATATATATATATATATATATATATATATATATATATATATATATATATATATATATATATATATATATATATATATATATATATATATATATATATATATATATATATATATATATATATATATATATATATATATATATTACTTGCACTACAAGGAACATGAGAAATAATTATCACATTGCCTAATTAATTAATACATCCTATCGCTATAGTAAAAGAGGAAATGTTCCCTGCGCATGGCTTTTGTAAAACAACTTATTCTCATTTAATTTTTCAATTCAATTTGCTACAGGACTTCAAAGGGAAAGGGCACTTCCATTCATTGCCTAAATTAATGAATCTACTTTCTACTACATGATGATTTCCGGCGCAGCATTTGAGTATCCATCATATTATTAAAGTGTCTATTATTAATGTACCACTTCCATTACCAATTCATTAACAAGATAACTTAGAAAAAAATAAACATTTCATTTTCTAATACCTTCAAATTCCGCTACAATAAAAAGAGTTATTACATTTGTCTTGTTATTCTTATGTCGTTACAGTGAAAAGTGGAAGGATTATATACACGGCCAATTGAATCTTATAGCTACAAGAACATCAAAAGTCACATTAATCTTCCACTACTACTCTACAAGTGACGCTACAGTGAAGAACAAATATAACTATTTCAATTTCTCCAATTCCAATGGATACTTTAAATATTAAATGGGTCTCTATACTATACTAAATATCAATTTCAAAACACAATAAAATTAACTCATTTCAAAGTCAAATGAATTAAAGTGTCTTCAATTCCTACTGATTCGAATTTCGACTTATCATCGGCTTTTATAACAGCAATCCCTAAGCGGATTCGATCCTATTCGATTATGATATCAATTAGACACGCGCTTATCAAAATCAAATGAATTATGTTTCTGTTTACCGAACTAAGCAAACGGTTTAGAATATGACGGTTTAGAATATTTTTAAATATATGGTAAAAAAATATAGGTCCAAGGGTAAATTGAGAAATATATTTTTTCTCATTTTTTGGATACCCTTATACTAATTAATACTATTATGGAAGAGTAAACATCTATTTAGAATATATTAAATATTATTCTAGAATATATTCTATATTCTAATCATAATAGATATCTTTTCAACATAGGTCATCGAAAGGATCTCAAAGACCCACCAAAGCACGAAAGCCGGGATTTTTCACAAAATAGATTCCTATTCAAAGAGAGCATAACCGCATGGATAAGCTCACACTAACCCGTCAATTTAAGATCCAATTCGATATTTTCTTTGTGAAATATTGGGAAGGAATTGGAATGTAATAATATGGATTCATACAAAAAAAAAGGTTTTCTATTGATTGAAACAGTTGATTAGAAGATCATAATTGGATCCACATATGTTTGGTAAAAGTAAAAAGAATAATTTTCTCCTTTGAGAATAAAAAAACGAAAGTGTTCAATTCAAACATGAAAACGTGGCTGACTTCATTCGTTCTCGTTATTTTGTTGGGTTTGGGGGAAGAAGTGGAGATTATCGAACGAGGATAAAGGATCTAATTATGTCGAAAGAATTGAACGAGGAGTCGTATGCGGTGAAAATCTCATGTACGGTTCTGTAGAGTGGCAGTAAGGATGACTTATCTGTCAACTTTGACACTATTAACCCGAAAAAACCAAACTCTGCGTTACGTAAAGTTGCCAGAGTACGCTTAACCTCAGGATTTGTAATTACTGCTTATATACCTGGTATTGCCCATAATTTACAAGAACATTTTGTAGTCTTAGTAAGAGGGGGAAGGGTTAAGGATTTACCTGGTGTGAGATATCACATTGTTCGAGGACCCCTAGATGCTGGCGGAGTAAGGGATCGTCAACAAGGGCGTTCAAAATATGGAGCCAAAAAGCCAAAATAAATTATTATTTTAGCCCCATAAGTTAAGTTATAAAAAAATGGATTATTAAGCTCATGTCACGACGAGGTACTGCAGAAAAGAAAATCAAAAAATCTGATCCAATTTATCGTAATCGAGTAGTTAACAGGTTGATTAACCATATTATGAAACACGGAAAAAAATTATTGGCTTATCGAATTTTCTATCGAGCTATGAAAAGGATTCAACAAAAGACAGAAAAAAATCCACTATCCGTTTTACGTGAAGCAATACTTCAGGTAACTCCCAAGATAGTAGTAAAAGCGAGACGCGTGAGCGGATCGACTCATCAAGTTCCCATTGAAATAAAAAAGCCACAAGGAAGAGCACTTGCCATTCGTTGGTTAGTAGCGGCATCCCGAAAACGTCCGGGTCGAAATATGGCTTTCAAATTCAGTTCCGAATTAGTGGATGCTGTCAAGGGGCGTGGTGATGCCATACGCAAAAAGGAAGAGATTCAGAAAATGGCGGAAGCAAATAGAACTCGTGCACCTTTTCGTTAATCCATGAACAAGATCTATGGTCCATATACACACATGGACCTAAGGATCCATACATCAAAGGGTATTTTTTTGGAGATTCCATGTACTAATTCATGATTTGACATGTACAGAATGAAAATCTCATTCTCGAGTCTACGAGAATTTTTATGAAAGCCTTTCATTTGCTTATTTTCGATGGAAGTTTTCTTTTTCCGGAATTGATTATAATTTTGGGCCTAATTCTTCTTCTGATGATCGATTCCACTTCGGATCAAAAAGAGATATCTTGGTTCTATTTTTTCTCTTCAACAAGTTTAGTAATGAGCATAATGGCGCTGTTGTTCCGATGGAGAGAAGAACCCATGATTCGTTTTTCGGGAAATTTCCAAACAAACAATTTTAACGAAATCTTTCAATTTCTTATTTTACTATCTTCAACTCTATGTATTCCTCTATCCGTAAAGTACATTGAATGTACAGAAATGGCTATAACAGAGTTTTTGTTATTTATATTAACCGCTACTCTAGGAGGAATGTTTTTATGCAGCGCTAACGATTTAATAACTATCTTTGTAGCTCTAGAGTGTTTCAGTTTATGCTCCTATCTACTATCTGGATATACCAAGAAAGATGTAAGGTCTAATGAGGCTACTATGAAATATTTACTCATGGGTGGGGCAAGCTCTTCTATTCTGGTTCATGGTTTTTCTTGGCTATATGGTTCATCCGGGGGAGAAATGGAGCTTCAAGAAATAGTAAATGGTCTTATCAATACACAAATGTATAACTCTCCGAGAATTTCAATTGCGCTTATATTCATCACTGTAGGAATTGGGTTCAAGCTTTCCCCAGCCCCTTCTCATCAATGGACTTCTGACGTATATGAAGGAGTGTGGTTCGTTCGAGAAATTCCGAACGACTTCTCTATTTCTTTCTGAGATGTTTGGATTTTTCAAAACTCTATGGACATGCAGAAGAGATATGTTATTCCCACTCGGACCAAGACATAACTTTACTTGTTAAAATAACAATTAAGGTGAAGCAGAGTCAGGAACAACGAATCCCTTTATGAGAAAAAGATTCTTTTTGCAAGTTGGTTATTAGGGGTAGTTCCTACAAAGAATCATACTAAATGACGTATACAATACTTGAATTGTCGATGTAGATGCTACATAGTTGGTTCTCATCCTTCAGAGACTACGAGTATAATAGGAACATCCGTCAACAAAAGGATCACCCTAAGATGATCATCTCGTGGCTATTGAGAACGAATTAAATCAGATGGTTCTATTTCTCAATCTTTTTTTTCGACCTAGGTTCTGTAGGAGCAACTCATAAAGATTGAGAAAAATCCGTCATTCACAACCACTGATGAAGGATTCCTCGAAAAGTTCAGGATTACGAATCCTTTTTTGTTTGATGAAAAGTCCAAATACAATGGATTCGGTCTTATACATACGCGAGGAAGGAAATACTAAAAGAAAGAAAAGGATAACACGCAATTAAATTTAGGAACATGCATACAATCAAATTTTATCAACTATATTCTATGAACACAATCAAATTAAGCAAACGATTGCAACCAAATTAAGAAAATGACTTCATAGAAAAGAATTGAACAAAAATCGAATTAAATTGGTATTAGAATAACCTCAAAGCAATGGAACCCGTAAGCAGCGGGATTTTCCTTGGGAATTAGTTCTCCATTAAAACCGTAAGAAGTAAAAAGTAAAATCGTGAAGAAAAAAAGGTCATGAACAGTAGAACGGCTGCTACTAGGTATAGAGAAGCATAACAAAATTCGGTTTTAATCTAACTGGGTCAAAAAATATAAAAAACCTGGCCCAAAATTAAGTATTCCTAAAGGCAGAATTTGGGTCCTAACTTCAACGAATTATTCGAGTCTGCTACACTTTGAATCAGCTTCTTCTTCAAACATGAAAGTTGTAGCACTCTATCTTGTCTTTCCAACGCTTATTAGAACGCGTCAATCCAATTCTCGTAGCTCCATTTATGATCCAAATATTGGACAGATATCAAATAACCGCTAAAGTTGGAAATAAGCTGCGAAAATAGATTAATGGAAAATAAAGACTTAATTATAAAATTATAATAAAACAGTAAAATAAACAAAACAAACTAAGGAAATGCACAAGTACAAACATAAGAGAATGTGCATTAAAATGCACTAATTAGTGTTCTTTGATCTTCCATATTGGTCAAGTCTCGATGTAAAACATTATCTTGATGTGATGCATATGAAGAAAATGTGTGTGATAGTTTGATTGGAACACTTCTAAACATTCCAAGCAAAACTAAATATATTAAGTAATCTTGTCTCGATATGGAGGCGATGGGTATACGGAAAAAAATTGGCTCCAATAGAAAAAGGGAAAAGAACTTATCTGCCTCCAGCTTGTTACACTCTGTGTAAAAAGAAAAAGAAATTTTTTTACGAGTGTTTGCATGATATCAAAGTTCCCCAAGGTTACTCATCAAACATCAAGAAACTTATATCAATGAAAGATCTCAAGTTAATTGGTTTGAAATCTCATGATTGTCATGTCTTGATGCAACAACTTCTACCAGTGACTATCCTTGGCATCCTACCAAAAAATGTGTGAGTAATTATAACAGATTGTGTCTGTTCTTCAATGCCATATGTAATAAAGTTCTTGATTTCAAAAAAAAAAAAGATGAATTAGAAAACAAAGCTGCCATAATCGTGTGCCAGTTGGAGATGTATTTTTCTCCATCATTTCTTAACATTATGGTTCACTTACTTGTTCATCTAGTCGGAGAAATCATATTTTGTGGTCCAGTTTATTTAAGATGGATGTATCCAATAGAGCGATATATGAATATAATTAAAGGGTATATGAAGAATCATCACCGATCAGAAGCTTCGATTGTTAAAAGGTACATCGCAGAAAAAGCTGTTGAGTTTTGTATAAGCTATTTGTCAGAAGTATAGTCTATAGGAATCCCAATGTCTCGTCATGCTGACACTGTAGGTAGAGATATTCAAGGTTTAAATGCTAATTCAATGGCTCATAGTTATTCAAGCACACTTCTATATATTGAATAATCTTGAAGAAGTTCAACCTTACGTGGCTACTCACAAAAGACTTTTGAAGAAAAGATATCCATGAATGAGTGACAAGTTGTTGTTGATTGAGCATAATAAGAAATTCCTATATTGGTTTAATAAAAGGATACCAAATGATCATAGTGCATCTGAGATAATTAAATGTTTGTCATACATGCCAAAATTTAATGTGATAACTTGGATTGCATATGACATTAGTTATTGTAGGTTATTTTGTGCCATTTTTCTTTTGATGTAATTTGTATACAATGTTTATTTTTTAATCCAATATATGGATTTAATGTAATACAATACAATTATTGTTATGATACAATTGTGGTTTCTGTTCTGATACGGTTCACAAAAATACAGATTAAAAAATAGAAAATTTTCAAAAAGTAGAAATATATATTTTTTAAAAGCAGATAATTTAACGACAATTGTTAAATATGATTGTGGTTGTAGAGTGAACGATGTCCAAAATAATATATATGCCAGAAAGGCGCTGCTGAGAATCGAACCTAAGACCTTTAATATATTAAAATGGTTAGTTAAAAAAATTGTGGTAATATTTTGCACACTTTTAGGTTTTCTACAATAGTCATACGATGGTGATTATAAGTAACGCATATACAACCATACGTTACTTTACAACAATGAGTCACGCGTGATGGTATCCATTTTTCAACCGTTGTTGTATATGTTTTTCGTAGTATTGTAAGTGCACAAGGTAAGCCTATTTCCAATGAGATTGTTGCTAACAAAGTGTTGAGATCTTTAAATAGAGAATGGAAACCCAAGGTCATCGCTATAAAAAAAGGCAAATGATCTTAAAGTACTTGATTTCACGGCTTTGTTTGGAAAATGAAAGAACATGAGCAAGAATTCTATTGCTTGGAAAAACATGAAAAAGAGTACGAAAAGAAGGTGAAGAAAGAGAAAGGTAAATACAAGGAAGTATAGAAGAAGCATATTGCTCTAAAGGCTTCAAGCTCAAGGTCCTCCCATAATGATCAAAGTGATTGTGAAAGTGAAGATGACAAGAATTCATATGATGAGGATATGGGGTTGTTTGTAAAAAGAGATCATATGTATATAAGGAAGAATGAAGTTAGAGACTCCAACAAGAATTTAGTAAATTTTATAAGGTTAACAAACTCTTCAAGGAATGATGAGGATATGAAAGGTAAACTTAGAAGATCTTGTTATCATTGTAGTGAAGTTGACCACTATAGACTGGAGTGTCCTATGAGGAAGAAAGACAAAGAGAAGATATATCATAAGAAATCTAGCAACTCTATAGGAGCTTATGCCGTTTGGGAGAGTGTAAGTGATTCCTCAAGTGATGAAAGCACAACTTAAAGTGTTGAGTTGGCTCAGATTTTCCTCATGGCTAATAGAAAGAAGAAGAAAAATATAAGTCTTTCTAAGCTTGAATATATTAATGATTTATCTTATTCTGAATCATAAAACGCCTTAGAAGATCTTCATACAAAGGCCTTAAGAGCTTTTAACAAGTTAATTTTCACATGAAAAAGTAATTTTAAATTTAGAAGCTAAAGTTTTAGAATCTGAAAGAAAGTTTAAAGCTATTAAGAGATCTATGATAGATATTCAAAGTGACAATAATGAGTATGTAAAACCTTCAAGGTTTGGTTGTGAACATTGTCACAATTAGCAAGAGGAGGTATATACTCTTCAAGTCAAAATAGACAAAGCCTTACAACCTAAGATTGTATTTTCTATTGATCCTTCAAAGTGTGAAAAGTCTTTGAATCATTTTAATAAAAACCATGAATATGTGCATAAGGACTCAAATACCAAGGACATATTTCATCGCAACTTATCTTGTCATTATTGTTGCAAAAAGGGTCACACTATTGAAAAGTACAAATTTAGGAAACTTTTTGTCCCTAAAGGAATTGTTCGATGGTTTCCCAAATGCAACTTTTATTTCACTCACTCTCAAGGACCCAATGAAAATTGGGTACCTATTTCCTTTGTTTGATTCCACATGTTGAATGTCTTGACTCTACGGAAAAGATGTGGTATCTTGATAGTGGATGCTCAAGACATATGACGGGTGACATATCTCTCTTCACTGACTTTTTGACAAAGAAAAAGGGTTCATCACTTATGGAGATGATAACAAGGGGTAATACTTGGAAAAGGTAGTGTAGCTATCTCCGATGTTATGTTAGTCGATGGTCTTAAACATAACCTTCTTATCATTAGTCAACTTTGTGACAAGGGCTTTAAAGTTACTTTTACAAATACTTGTTGCTTATTTGTACATGATGAAAAGAAGGAGTGTATGTTTAAAGGCTTGAGGGTTAATAATACTTATATACTTAACTTAGATGAGGTATAATTGGTAGGAATTAAGTGTCTAGCTACCATGAGTGAAAACTCTTTGTTATGGCATAGACGCCTAGCTCATATACTCTTCAACTTACCAAAAAATTAACCTCAAAAGATTTAGTAATTGGTCTACCAAAAACGAATTTCACAAAAGACCATCTATGTGAAGCATGTCAAATGGAGAAGCAAACGAGAATCTCTTTTAAATTGAAAAATATTGTTTCTACCTTGAGACATCTTGAGCTTTTTCATATGGACCTCTTCGGTCCCTCAAAGACCAAAAACCTAAGTGGAAACCATTATCGATTTGTGATTGTATATGATTACTCAAGATTTTTTTGGGTTATGTTTTTGTCTAGTAAAGATGAGACCTATCCGGATTTCAAACAATTTGATAGATTGTTCCAAAATAAGATGGATTCAAAAATTACTTCCTTTTGAAGCAATCATGAGGAGAACTTCAAAAATTCCTCTTTAAGAAATATTGTGACAAACATGGCATTGAGCATTACTTCTCCGCTCCTAGAACTCCACAACAAAATGGTGTTATGGAGCATAAAAATCAAGTTTTAGAGGAGTTGGCAAGGACTATGCTTAATGAAGGTAATCTACCAAAGTATTTCGAGGTCGATGCCATTAACACATCTTGTTATGTCTTAAATAGGATTCTAATACTTCCTATTTTGTACAAAACTCTCTATGAAATACTTAGAGGTAGAAAACCTAATGTTTTCCATCTACACGTTTTTGAATGTAAATGCTATAATTTTAACAATGGAAAGAACAATCTTGGCAAATTTGATGCAAAATCCAATGAAGGTATCTTCCTCGGATACTCACAATCTAGTAAAGTGTATCGGGTTTATAACAAATGATTACTTATTGTTGAAGAGTCGGTACACGTTACGTTTGATGAGTCTTACCCGAAAAATGTTGGGAAAGGTGTTTCTTTTCATGATGTAGGTAGATCTTCACAAGAAATTATGAATGGAACAGAACAAGGAATTGATCATCCTAAAGTGATGGAACATGAGAAGGAAGAAGATAACGATCATGAAGAGGAGAAGATTAAAATTCCAACTCCAGTGGAAGATCTGCCTTTTACTTGGAAAACATCCAAGATCATCCTATAGATAATATACTTGAGGACATTGCCAAAGGTGTGATAACACGCTCCAATATAAATAATTTTTGTTATCACTTTGCGTTTGTTTCTCAAGTCGAACCTAAAAATGCTAAAGATGAATTTATTGATAAGCATTGGATTGTGGCCATGCAAGATTAACTAAACCAATTTAAATAGAATGATGTTTAGGACCTTGTCCCTGGTCCTAAAAATTGTCAAGTAATTGGAACCCAATGGGTTTTTAGAAACAAGATTGACGAAAACATAGTGATAACCCACAATAAAGCCAAGCTAGTGGCTCAAGGTTATAACCAAGAGGAGGGCATCAACTATGAGGAAACTTATGTGTCGGTTGCTCGCCTTAAGGCTATACGCCTTTTACTAGCCTATACTTGCGCCAAAAATTTCAAGTTATTTCAAATGGACGTGAAAAGTGTGTTCCTAAATGGCTACATTAATGAGTAAGTGTATGTAACTCAACCCCCCGGTTTTGAAGTAGATACTACACTTTTTATTAAGCTCCAAGGAAAGCATACTCTTCTAGTTCAATTTTAGGTCAATGATATTATTTTTTAATCCACTAACATGCAACTTGTAGAATAGTTTTCTAAGCCTATGTAGGGTAAGTTTGAGATGAGCCTTATGAGGGAGTTGAACTTCTTCCTTGGTCTTCAAGTCAAACAGCTCAATGAAGGTACATTTGTGTGTCAAACCAAATATTGCAAAGACTTGCTAAAGAGATTTGGCATGGAAGATTCAAAGTTCATTGATACTCCTATAGCCACAAATGGAAATTTGGAAAAGAATGAAAATGGCAAGAATGTGGATGTGAAGAAATATAGAGGTATGATTGGTTCTCTTCTATTTTTTTACTGCATCTAGGTTGGATATAGTGTTTAGCGTGTGTATATGCGCTCGATATCAATCGGCTCCTAATAAATCTCACTTAAAAGTTGTCAAACGCACTCTTAGGTATCTTCATGGTACTTCTAAGTATGGGTTGTGGTATTCTAAGGGAAGCGGTTGTAATTTGGTTGTTTATACTGATCCCAATTTTCCCGGGTGCAAATCGGATAAGAAAAGTACTAGTGGGACTTGTCATATGTTTTGAAATGCTTTAGTAAGTTGGCATAGCAAGAAACAAGTTGTAGTTGCTTTGTCAACCATCGAGGCGGAATACGTAGTCGTAGGTAGTTGTTGTGCTCAAATTTTATGGTTTAAACAACAACTGCTTGATTTTAATATAAAACTACAATGTACTCCTATTATGTGAGAAAACACTAGTGTTATTAATCTAACCAAAAAATACGGTGTTACATTATTGCACTACGCATATTGAGATTTATCACCACTTCCTACGTAATCATGTGGAAAAAGGGGATGTCATATTTGAGCATGTTGATAGTAAAAATCAACTTGCGGATATTTTTACAAAACCTCTTGCGACTAAGCCATTTTTCAACATTTGAAGGGAATTGGGGATACTTGATATCTCAAATCTTATCTAAATATGAATTGTTGCATGAACTGTATTTATTTTTGCTCTAACTTTCCTTGGAAGTTCTATTACTTAAGAGTGCACCCTTCATCATCTCATAAGTGAGGTAGTATTATTCCATTTTCCTTTTCTTTTGTAAGTTTTTATTATTGCATGTTGCTTGTGTTACAAATTATTGATATTCTTGATGTATGAAATAGTTCATGAATATTCACTTCCAAAATTTTCTATTGATATATGTCAATTATATGCGTATAGTGATTTTGTGATATTCCATCTATATACTTGAAATATACTCTTGGTGCACTTGGCTTGTTATGTATTCTTGCTTGATATATGCTTGAACATGTTATAATGTTAGTAAAATTCTTGTTGTGTGTCATTGTTATGATAACCTCTCTGTTTTTGGTTTGAGTGGTTATTAATTAGTATATTGCCTTGCTAGAGCACATGCATGTGCATCATTTTGGGAATACCAAAGGCATATGTCATAGAATCGTGTTGCTTTTGTAGCAAACTCAATAGTTTTTTGTTGCATTGTATTCTTCATGTTTCATATTTCATGTTTATGTTATGCTATTTGGCATAATCTTGGGAGTAGCGTGAGACGGTGGACCGTGTTGGTAAATCTTGGGTTTCAACAAGTGTGTGCTTGGGATCAATTTGACTGTGTGAAAGCCTTGGGACAAGGAGGTGCCTTTCAAGAAAGTAGCAAGAATTGGTGAATTGAAGCGGCATTGTTGGTGATTTTATTAATCTTTGATCAAGGGTTTTGGAGTTGGTAGAATCAACAACAACCATAGGGTTTGTAGGGTTAGAGTTCTTCAGCTTTTGTATATACACTTTTTGTAAAGTAAGGTTAATAGCAAGTATCTCAATTCGAATTTGAATTGAGGGCAGATGTACCCATAGTGACGCCGATTAGGAAACTGATTAATCAAATCCTTGTCTCTCTCTCTCTCTCTCTCTCTCTCTCTCTCTCTCTCTCTCTCTCTCTCTCTCTCTCTCTCTCTCTCTCTCTCCCTTTTAATTTTTGCGTTTGTAAACTATTGAATTCATTGTTGTTTGATCAATTCATTTGAAAATTAATTTTCGATTACTTTTTTGAAATTGACTTTGTTGATATAATCACAATCCATTTGATTGTGATTGTTTTTTAGATCAACAAAACAAATAAAATATCCAAAAGATATCGATTGCACACAAAATGTTTGATAAATTTTCCATTTGTGTTTTTGTGTTTTTGTTATTATTAGAAATAAGCTCTAAGTATAGATTCACATTTATTTGTTTGCGATTAATCATTGTTGAACAACTTGTGTTTATTATTATTCAGTTGTGCACATTTACGCATATCCGAGCTTTTCAATAAAAGTTCGGTTAGACGAGTCGATTCGGATTGTTTCCATTGTGCCATAAAACTTTTGAAAACCATTTTTGCCAAAAGTTTGATTTTAAATTTGTGATCTATTCACCCCCTCTAGATCGAAGCCTATCATCTAACACTACTAACTTCATTGCTAACATATGGATCATTTTCCTATGTCAAGACACCTACTACAACATTGACATTGCTAAGATGGTACCCTAATGCAAAATCATAATCCTTCAAAAATTTCGTACAACTTCGTTGTTGGAACATCGCAACATTTTCATATGGAGATGAATTTGAAAAAAATTTCTTAAGTCTGACATTGTTAGAAAAAAAAAATAAGTGTGTTTGTGTGCTAATTGAAAAAATCCTTAGTCTCACATTGCTTAGATTAGATATATTGGCTAGCTTATTTTATTATATAATAAAATCATTTATTTCATTCCAAAACACACCAAAAAATCCTTTATGTTTTTCCTACCTCACTCTTTATACTTTGAATTTTTCTCAAATTATCGAAGAACCAACTTCTATCCTTTTCTTTTTACTCGTTGAATTTTTATGAGTATTGACTTTAATTCTCTTTAGAGAAATATTTTAATTTCTCCTCATTTGAATTGAGAAATTATCAAGTATTACTTTTTGGATTCTCTTTGGATAATTATTTGAACTTATCATTGTTTGAGAAATTATTAAGTGGTCAAACAACCATTGTTGATTTCTCTTTAGAGAACTATTTGAATTTATCCTCGTTTGAGAAATTATAATGATTGATATTTACACCAAATACTACGAGTGTTATTTATACCATATTTGAATGGTATTTGTACCATTATAGTGTTTATGTTTAGATCGATTATCTACCGTGCAAGTAGTAATTGTACATTATAGAACTGTATTGTTTTATTTTAGAGGCGTGCAAGTAGTAATTATCGCGAAACGTCTTAAAGAGATCGATCTAGTCTGTAACTCGATCCCATAATTTCTTCAGTGGAAAATTTTTCAAAACCGCAAAGCAACAATTTTAGGATGTTTTCGAAAGTACCATGGCTATCGAATAAATTATTGGTACCTTTTTCATTATTATCTCTAGAAAATTGTTAAAGTTTGAGGGACGTCAGTTTAAACACTAGCAACAAAAAATATGATTTTTCTTAACCCAATAAAAAGTTACCAATGTTCTGATCAATGACATTCCTGTTGCTCCTTCTAGATCAACCAAACAAACTAACAGGAAAAAATATGTGGATTCATATGAAACTGTTAACTCTAGTTAACTTGAATTTGTTGTACATATTAAAGCAAATGGTTTACAGCTTTGGAAATAAATCATCCTATAAAAAGAGAACGGTTATCTCTACAAAAATTATATTTTGAATAAACTTGCAGATGATCTTATGATTATTATAGTAGTTGTGATACTACAAAACAGGTTTAGAAAGCCCTGAAAAAATAATTATGATACCAAAGATGTTGGAGTAAAGAAATATGTTATTAGTCACTACCTAAAGTTCTAGATGGTAGATGAAAGGTCAGTGGAATCCCAATGTCGTGAACTAAAAAAGATTTCTCATGGGATCATCACAAAAGGTATGTCTTTATATGAAAATTTTCAATTTGATGTTATTATTGACACAATATGCCTGAGTTTGAAGTTTTTAAAAATTTACTTCGACACAGCAAAATATTTTTCAAACAACAAAAAGAAATTTGGTGCAGTTTTGAAGCCATTTGGAAAATCATTAAAGAATTAGAGTTGTAATGTTGTAAAACGAATTAAGAATGAGAACCCTTCAAGGGTCCCAATTACTCTAATTGATGGGAAACAACCACCACCACAAATAAATTACACTGGTGTTTTCTCTTGTGGAAAACCAAGTCATATAACTAAGAAATGTAAGATCAAGCATAAACCTTGTGATGCCCCTAATGCACATGTTAACCTAACTAATGGGAAACTTATTGCTATTATCATAGAAATCAATATGATTGGTGGATGTGATGCTTTCTGGGTAGACATTAGCTTATACCATCATGTATGTTATGACTGTGCAATGTTAAAAACATGAAAGAGTACTAAAATAAGAAAGTGTTGTTGGGATTTGTCCACGCCACTAATGTTGTTAATATTGGAGAAGTAAAGTTAAAGTCCACCTCCAAAAAGACATTGTACTTGTCAAAAAGTACATAATGTAGAAACCCATGTGATGGTAGGGTGGCTATAGGCCTTAGTATTTCCTTTTAGGTTAGGGCTTCCTTACAATGGCGAGAGGCTCTGTTTGGCGGTGTTTATGGTTATGAGAGAGAAAGCTCACATGAGGTGAGATGCTTTGTAGCTTTAGAGGTTATATCATGTGTATTACGATTTTTTCTTCCTCAGTCCTTAGGCTGGGGTATTTATAGAGCCTCTCTTGGGCCTGGGTTGCAGTGTTAGTGGGTGGTTACACCCTAGCTTCATGACCAAGAAAGGGGTCAAGGGAAGACTTGTTCTTCCTAGAATCATGGAGAAAGTGGTTTTTTACTTTGTCTGGCGTAGACTCTGAAGTTGAAGGTCTCAACATCAGAAGAAGCAACATAATTGTCTCTACACTTAGTGAATGCAAATTGGCTTCTAGTACCATTAAGATTTGGTGATAAAGCTGAAGTTGTCTGTACTGCAGAAAGTAAGTTGTATTGTCAAATCAGTTTGTCAGCTAGAGTCTATATATTGTAAGGATCAAGAAAGGATGAGATGCTTTATGGATATCTATTTTCAACAGTTCTAATATTACATAATCTCTTGAAGACTCAAAGGTTAAACATGTTACACATTAGATTAAGATCTTCTGGTGTGTCTATCTTCAACGGCTCTTGTACTATGAAGTAACAGCAAAGACTTTTGATCAAGTTACCTCTTCAATGGCTAGTTTCTGAAAAGGCTATAAATATGGCTGAAGGTTCAAGTTGAATCTTTACCAAGAATCAACCAAAAGAAGGAGTAACAAGACCAGTAATTATCAACTCGTTGTATATGCATATTTTTCTGATGCAGGTTGTAATTGTAAAAGCCTTAAGATTTCTTACACATTGAATATCTTAGAAATCTTAAGTGTTTAGGTCTTTGTTATAGTGATTTCTTGTACCTCTGATACTTGTATCATGTACATCTTGTTCTCTATTCTGATGAGCTTGTTCAGCAGTTTAGATAAAAGTCTTGTATCATTGGGATACAAGCAAGGAAGTCTCGAGCCAAGATGCTTGAGCCACGTAAGTCTCTTGCTATGGGTTTGAGCTATGAAAGTCTTAATCAAATGGATTGATTGAGCAAAAGTCTTGTATCATTGGGATACAACCAAGAAAGTCTTGAGTCAAGATGTTTGAGCCATGTAAGTCTCTTGTTATGTGCTTGAGCGGTGAAAGTCTTAATCAAGTAGATAGATTGAGTAGGAAAGTCTTGAGCCAATGTGGCTTGAGTAGGATAGCTCGATTCATGAAACTTGAAGTAGTAAGTCTTGACCGGTAGAGTGCAAGCAGAGAGGCTCGCTTCATGGGACCTGGAGCCGAAGTTTTGAGCCTGAGAGGCTTGAGCAGGAATGCTCAGTACATAGAATTGAAGTAGAAAGTCTTGACCTGAGGGGTGCTGAAGGTGAGAAAATACTTAGAAGGGGGGGTTGAATAAGTATGAAGATAAAACTTAGAAGTAAAAACTCAAGTATTTTTATCCTGGTTCGTTGAACTCAACTACTCCAGTCCACCCTATCTAGAGTGATTTGCCTTTCTCAAACAAGGACTTAATCCACTATTTAATCAACTGATTACAATAGTAAACACTAAGAACAACTGTTCAAAGTCTTCTCAAGAACTACTGATCCCAACTAGATCTTCTTAAGGAACTATTACAATGAAATGTAAAATTAATACAAGTGTTTGAATGCTTCTAACAAACTTTATCACAACAGTGATTTTTCACTTAATGTTAAGAACAAAAGTATAAACTCAGCAATAAGAATATTTTATGAGAGCTTGTAAGAGTTTCTATCACAGATTTGTTGGTTCTTGATTGCTTTAAAGAAGATGAGGAAGACTTGCTTTTATATGCACAGTAGTCCACAAAGTCTTGACATTGGAGGCTGTGTACTGAAAAGGCCTGAACCTTTTTGTCTTTCCATCACATGACCTTTCCTGGAAGTAGAATGCACAGAGAAATGTTTTTGGTCTGTGTTCTAGTGTCAAGCATGAAAGAGGAAAGAGTCGTTGATCCAAATCAAAAGATATTACTTTGAGTTCTTCTTCAACAAGTATTTCTTTTCAGCAAAGTTAACCATCAGATTTTGCATGATCAGAGTCTTGGATACCCATCAGATTTTGCTGAATCAGAGTAGTGCAGCAAGTGTGCTTTAGCGTGTAGTTCTATCAGAGCAGAGTTTTATGAATCAGATCCTCAGTACATGCAACGTGCAGTACTCTCAGAGTCTTCTGAAAAACTGTGCTTCTTAACTCTCATACAAAGTTCTTTAATGCTTCAGAGTCTTCAGATCTTATTAGAGTCTTCTGCTTCAGATTATTCTGCAGACAGCGCTCAAATTCTTCTATAAGATGATTCTGACTCTTCAGAGCCTTCCATAGTTCCATGTTCAGATTAATTTGCTCTTGGATATATATATATATATACTTTAATCATCTGCAGCAAATATTCATGAACCAATTTTAGAGTATATAATTCTTTAATACAAAATTTCATAAGAGTTGTCATCAAAACATAGAAATATTACTAAGAAACAATTTGTGTTCTTACAATCTCCCCCTTTTTGATGATGACAAAACATGAGAAATTTTGTTAAATAAAAAAACAATAATTATAACTCCCCCTGAGATTAAGAATCTCCCCCTGAAATGAATACTCTAAGGAAATGAATACTTCCCTTTTTGCTTGAGTGTATTTCAGAATCAGAGTTTGATGACTTCTTTCAAACACAGAGTCTGGTTGGGTAATTCTCAAGATAACTTCAATGAATTTATTTTGTCAGATGAAACAATAGAATCTGAAAGACTTAAATTCAAGGATAGTTAGTAATATGTCTGAATTTTGTTTTAGTATTTGCTTATGGATTGAACAATCAGATTCTTTTTCTCCCCCTTTTTGTCATAATCAAAAAGATGTGTAAAGACAGAAAAGATAACAGAAGAAAAGCAAAGTAAGCAATTTCATTCATTCAGATGGTTCACATAACAGATGATAAAACAAGCAATAGAAAACAGATGCAAAACATCAGTGCAAAAAACATGAAAAGAAACTAAGGTTGACGAGATGCAATCAGGGTCAGAAGATCTGTGATCTTTGTAGTAGACTCTTCTTGCTTGGCCATCCAAGTCTTAATCTCTTCAGTGGTTTGTTCTTGTTTGATCATCCAGGACTTGATTTCCTTAACCTCTTTCACAAGTTATGAATTGTCAGGCTTCACTTCAGATGCAGACGCATCAATGTCCATATCAGATGCAACATCTTCAGATGGAGAGTCTTCAGCAGGAGCAGCTTCTAGAAGCAACACTAGTGGTTTGGGAATGCTCATCAGAGTCTGTCTTACCAACTCAGCAAACTTTGCCTTAGCATCTTCAGCACAGACTGTCTTGAGATGAGAGGCCACCACGTTGAACTTAGAGATAAATTTATCACAAGCAGCTTCAGACTTAACAGGATCTATACTGAACAGACACTCTTCTTCCACACGTGCAATCCCCATACGAACTTCCTTTTTGAAATTTTCAAACAGTTTATCAACATCTGATCTAGGGTTGGGGTAAAGATATTCCTTAAGAGTCACTTTCTCAGCAGATTCATAGTTTGGCTGAGGTTGTTCACAAGTGGTGTTAGGAGGCGTTGGATCAGATGGTAGTTGTTCAGATGGTTGAGGTGCGGATTTTTGAGGTTCAGATGGTTGAGGTTCAGATTGTTGAGGTTCAGATGGTTAAGGTTCAAATTGTTGAGGTTCAGATGGTTGTGGTATGGTGAGTTGAGGTGTAGGGGTTGGTGAAATTTCAGCTTCAGATGATGAATGTTGAAAATCTGAGAGGTTGAATTTTGAACAAAGTGAAAGTCTATGATTTATTTGGTCAGGTGCTGATAGATCAGAAAATGCTGGTTTGAAAGGATCAGGAATGTGTAAACAAGAGGGTGAGTGAACTTCTGATTCAGAATCAGATGATTCGGTGGAGTGGCATGAGGTGGATGACAAGACAACCATGGTTGCAAGTGGTTCCAAATCAAGAATTTCATTTGAGGGTTCTGGAACAGGTAACAGTTGTTCTATTATTGAGGGATGTTCAGATGGAGTTGGTTGGGGAGGTTCAGATGAAATGGGTGGAGATTGATGTTCTGGCAGTTGTTGTTGTTGTTCTGGTTGTAGTTGTTGTTGTTGTTCTGGTTGTAGTTTTTGTTGAGGTTCTGGTTGTGTTTCTGTTTGAGGTGGTTCAAATGGAGTTTGTATAGAAGATGGAGGGGGTTCAGATGTATGAATTCCAGATGATGGTGGTACAGATGATTGTGGTCTAGAAGGTGATGGAGGAGGTGAAGGTAATGGAGAGTGAATGGTTGGAGTTGGATCAAATGTTAATACATGTTTGATAGTTTCTCTTATGTCTTCCAGACTTGCCTCTGGAGGAGTGGGTTTCACTTTCTTTACCTTTTGAGGCTTAACAGCAGCTTCAGAGGCTTTTCTCTTTGGCTGAGCCTCAGATCCTTCTTCAGCAATCTTCTTTGAACGCCTTTCTCTAACTAGATTAGGCAGAACTTCTCCTTCCTTCTGGACGATGTTCACAGGAAGAGGAACACCATTTAACAGACAATCAGCTATGTAGGCTAAGATGATCTCCCTTAGTTCGTCAGCATTGAACATTGGAAAATCTTCAACAGGAATTCTTCTGTTGCTTACATCCTTAGTAGCAATTTTCTTAGGTTTGCTGGCAAGCTCTGTGATGACTTTCATCCTCTTCATAGTATTGCCATTGATGACAGAGCCTATGACATATGACAGATCCTCTGTCAATCCAGTATCATACAGATATTTTACAAGACCATTCTCTGTTAGAATGTCTGATATCAGTCTACCCATAGGAATCCAATTCCTAACCTTTCCAGTTTTGACTCTTACATCTTCTCTTGTTTCCTTTATATGATTTAGAAGGTGACTAAACAGAAGATAGGGCAAGTCCACCTTATTTCCCTTGCTCATACAGAACATAAAGTATAGTTGTTCTGTACTGACATAATCTGGGGAATTTGATGATTTTCTGTGAAAGATGGAACTCATGAAAATCTTGGCCCAGATCCTGTAGACTGGCTTCAGTTCCCTTACTTTGCTAGTTGGTTCCCTAGAAATAGTAACTTCTTGAAACACATCAGCAAGATCCACACTAGCAGATTGTAGACTGGTTTCACCATCAGTTTTAGAGTACCCAATGAGTTGTCTGATTAGCTTCTCAGTAATCACAATCTCCTTTCCAAGGACAGAAGAATGGATGAATTTAGGGCACACCTGAGCATGTATCTAGAATTCTTTCACTAAAGTTGGATAAACAGGACCCATAAGCCTGTCAAAGTACTTTGTCCAATTCTGAGTTTGAATGGTTGAAGAAAGATTAAACCCATTTTCTTCAATGGACTCAAAATCTATGAAGCATTCACTCAGAACTTCCAGTTCTATAGTTGGAGTGAGAAGAGTTCTCACAGGTTCCTTGTAAGCTTCAGCAGTAGGAGCAGAAACAGCAGTGGTTGATTGCATCTGAGCAGATGTTGATGAAGAAGATGCCATTGATGTTCTTGAGAGAGAGGTTTTAGGTTTAGGTTTTTGGTGAAGAGCAAAGAGAAGACAGAAATGCATAAAAGGGTTCGTGAAGTGAAAAGTGTGAAATGGTGTGATTTGTGATATTTATAGATAAAATCAGGCACACAAACAATCACATAAGCACGCTTCACATAGCATTTAATGAAAAAGTAAAGACATCATTGCACAGCAATTATGATTCTGACAGATGGGGGGGAAATCAAGAAAAATCAGATTTTCAAAGCAGTACTTCAAACGTTAATTCAGTAAAGTGCACTTTACCTTTTCAGTGTCTGAGCTACACGTGTTTGCTTGCTTGTGCTTCTGAAATCTTTTGAGAAATGAAACGTTAGACAACATTCAGATCCTCTGAGCATTGTTAGTTCAGATTTACACAAGTAAAATAATTCAGGAAAATGAATAAATTAACAGATGAAATACTTCAGAGCATTAAACATTTTGCATCTGAGAAGTTTGCCTCTGATAAATATTATTCTGGACAAAAATCCATACCAATATTTTTCAGAATAAACTTGAACCTATCTTCAGCAAGGGGTTTTGTAAAAATATCAGCCCATTGATGATCTGAATCAACAAAAGCTAAGTTTATAATACCCTTCTGAACATAGTCTCTGATGAAATGATGTTTAATTTCTATATGCTTTGCCTTAGAGTGTAAAATTGGATTTTTAGACAAGCATATAGCAGAAGTATTATCACAGAAGATAGATACATTACTCTCAAAGATCTGATAGTCCTCTAATTGACTCTTCATCCAGAGCATCTGCGTGCTACATCCAGCAGCAGCAACGTATTATGCCTCTGTTGTAGAAAGTGCAATTGTGGGTTGCTTCTTGCTGTACCATGAGATCAGATGACTTCCAAGGAACTGGCAGCTTCCAGAAGTACTTTTACGCTCTACTTTGTCTCCAGCATAGTCAGCATCACAGAATCCAACTAATGTATATTTATCAGATCTTCTGTAACACAGGCCCACATTAGTAGTACCTTTCAGATACCTTAGAATCCTCTTAACAACAGTTAAGTGAGATTCTCTAGGATCTGATTGGAATATTGCACATAAGCATACACTGAACAGAATGTCAGATCTAGAAGCAGTTAAGTAGAGAAGAGATCCTATCATACCTCTGTAGAGTTTCTGATCCACTTTCTTACTTACCTCTTCCTTGCCTAGTGTACTAGTTGGGTGCATGGGAGTCTTTGCCATCTTACTATCAGTCATGTTAAATTTCTTCAGAAGTTCTTTAACATATTTGGTCTGATGAATGTAAGTGCACTCTGGAGTTTGGTTGACTTGAATTCCCAGAAAGAATCTCAATTCTCCCATCATGCTCATTTCAAATTCTGCCTGCATACATTGAGCAAACTCCTTTCTCAGCATAGTATTGGTAGATCCAAATATAATATCATCCACATATATTTGACATATTAGAAGATCTTTCTTAAATGTTTTACAAAAGAGTGTTGTGTCCACCTTGCCTCTGATGAAATTTTTCTCCAGAAGAAAACTACTCAATCTCTCGTACCAAGCTCTGGGAGCTTGTTTTAAACCATACAGAGATTTCTTTAGTTTAAAAACATGTTATGCAAATTTTTCACTCTCAAAACCAGGAGGTTGGTGAACATAAACTTCTTCTTCTATAATACCATTTAGAAAGGCACTTTTAACATCCATCTGATATAGAGTGATGTTATATTGTGCAGCAAATGAAATAAGAAGGCGTATAGATTCTAACCTTGCCACTGGAGCATAAGTTTCAGTGTAATTAATACCTTCTTGTTGACTGTACCCTTGAGCAACAAGCATTGCCTTATTTCTTTCAACTTCTCCTTTCTCATTAAGCTTGTTTCTGAAGACCCATTTAGTTCCAATTATGTTGAATCCTTTTGGTCTTGGAACTAAGTCTCACACATCATTTCTTGTGAATTGATTGAGCTCTTCTTGCATGGCAATAATCCAGTCATTGTCTTACAGAGCTTCATCCACAGAAGTTGGTTCAATAACTGACACCAACCCAAATAATGATGCTTCAGAAGATCTGAGGAAGGATCTTGTTCTAATGGGGTCATCCTTCTTTCCAATGATCACATCCTCTGGGTGAGAGGCTTTGATTCTGGAAGATGATCCTCTAACAGTTGATTCTTCAGAAATGTTTAAGTTGTTCATCTGAGAAGTCAAAGGAATTGCATCTGGCGTTGCTTCTGGTTCCTTCACTTGAGCTTTGTCTGCCTCTGAGCCTTCAGAGTCTGTGAAGACTACTTCTCTATCTGCAAAACTTTCAAACTGCTTTGGCTTTTTAATGCCAAGCTTATCATCAAATCTAACATGTATAGATTCTTCCACAATCTGTGTTTCAGTATTGTATACTCTGTAGCCCTTAGAGGGTTCAGAATATCCAAGCATGAAACACTTATGTGCTTTAGAATCAAACTTGTTAAGATTCTCTTTAGAGTTCAACATATAACAAATACATCCAAAAGGATGAAAATAAGCAATGTTGGGCTTTCTGTTCCTCCACAATTCATAGGGAGTCTTTTCCAGAAGAGGTCCTACAGCCACTCTGTTCTGAATGTAACATGTTGTGTTGATTGCTTCTGCCCAAAAGTGCTTTGCCAGATTAGTCTCATTGATCATGGTTCTGGCCATTTCTTGCAGAGTTCTATTTTTCCTCTCTACAACTCCATTCTGTTGTGGAGTTCTAGGATAGGAAAAATCATGAGCAATGCCATTTTCATTAAAATATTTTTCAAAATATTTGTTTTCAAATTCACCACCATGATCACTTCTGACTTTTATAATTTTGAAATCTTTTTCATTCTGGACTTGTTTGCAGAAGTCAAAGAACACAGAATGTGACTCATCCTTGTGTTTTAGGAACTTTACCCATGTCCATCTACTATAGTCATCAACAATGACTAATCCATACTTCTTGCCTCTGATGGATGCAGTTTTCACTGGTCCAAACAGATCAATATGAAGTAATTCTAATGGTCTGGAAGTATAGACAACATTTTTTGATTTAAAAGAGGATTTTTAAAATTTCCCTTTTTGACATGCTTCACAAAGAGCATCTGAGGTGAACTTCAACTTAGGAAGTCCTCTGACAAGATTAAGTTTAGTAATCTGAGATATACGTCTCATATTAATATGCCCTAATCTTCTGTGCCAGACCCATTGCTCCTCATTAACAGACAAGAGGAATTTAACATTCTGAACCTTAAGTTCTGAAAGATTTATTTTATAAATGTTGTTCTTCCTCTTTCCACTAAATAGGATTGAGCCATTCTTTTGACTAATAGCTTTACAACATTTTTGATTAAAGACTATGTCATAACCATTGTCACTTAATTGATTTATGGACAATAGATTATGCTTTAATCCTTCTACAAGTAAAACATTAGTAATAGAGGGAAGGTTACCATTTCCAATAGTGCCAGATCCAATGATCTTGCCCTTCTGATTCCCTCTAAATTTTACGTCACCTTCAGATCTAAGCTCCAGAATTTGGAACATAGACCTTTCTCCCGTCATATGTCGCGAGCATCCAGAGTCCAGGTACCATGACTAGCGTCCTGACCTTGCTGCTAAGAACATCTGCAACGGGAATTATTTTACTCTTAGGTACCCAGATTTTCTTGGATCCTTTTGGGTTAGTTGTTCTGAAGGTTCGTCTAAACTTCTGTTTTTCAACATAAGGTTTATTCTGACTAGCCTTATATTTAAACACATGAATATTCTTTTCAGAACGAGTGTGTTTGATATCATTCAAGTGACCAAATTTAAAGTGGGAATATAAAGGAGTCTTCTTGATGATAATTTTATCAACAGGTTTTGGATTTAAATCAGAGGAAGATTTGTATCCAATTCCTTTCCTGTTATTTCTGCTAACTCCATAGATCATAGAAGCCATTTTGCTTCTGACTATGCTTTTAGCAAGAAACTTCTGAAAGCTGTAGTCATATTTTTCCAAAATATTTTTGCATTCAGACTCAGTTTCAGAGTCAGAGTCTTGTTGAGCTAATTCAAAATTATTTTTCATTTTTAAGTTCTTTTCATTTAGCTCAGCCACTTCTGATTTGAGAATATTATTCTTAGATACAAGATTGCTTTAACGCTCCTTGTATTTGAGCTTAATATTATTATAGCTCTTCAGAACCTCTAATAACACTTTGATAAGTTCATCTTTAGTGAGTTTAGACATTACCTCTTCAGCGTCAGAGTCAGATTCAGATCCTGAAATTCCTTCCTCCTGATCTTCTATGTCTGCCATCAATGCTACGTTGGCACATTCTTCTTCTGCCTCAGATTCAGATTCAGATGTATCTGAATCATCCCAGGTTGCCATTAGAACCTTCTTCTTCTTATCAAATTTTATTTTAGGCTTTTCTTTCAGAAGCTTTGGACAATCATTTTTGTAATGCCCAGGTTCTTTACATTCGTAGCAGACAACCTCCTTTTTGTCAGATCTTCTGTGTCCAGAAGATTCCTTTCTTTGGTCAGACTTTCTGAAGTTTTTAAACTTCTTTCCTTTATGCTTCCAGAGTTTGTTTATTCTTCTGGACAGCATGGATAATTCATCTTCATCTTCAGATGAGGATTCTTTAGAGCTTTCCTCTATTACCTGCAACGCTTTAGCAGATTTATTAGATTTTAAGGCAATTGACTTACCTTTCTTTTGAGGCTCATCTTCCTCAAGTTCAATTTCATGGCTCCTTAGTGAGCTGATTAGTTCCTCCAAGGAAATCTGGTTCAGATCTTTAGCCATTTTCAGCGCAGTCACCATAGGTCTCCATCTGGTAGGTAAGCTTCTGATGATCTTCTTCACGTGATCAGCAGTAGAGTAACCTTTATCCAGAACCTTTAGTCCAGCTGTAAGTATTTGAAATCTGGAGAACATGGCTTCAACAAATTCAGCTTCTTCCATCTTGAAAGCTTCATACTTCTGAATTAGAGCCAGAGCCTTTTTTTCCTTGACTTGAGAGTTTCCCTCATGAGTCATTTTCAAGGACTAAAACATGTCAAATGCAGTTTCTCTATTTGTGATCTTTTCATACTCAGTGTGAGATATTACATTTAACAATATTGTTCTAGCCTTGTGGTGATTTCTAAATTCCTTCTTTTGGGCTTCTGTCATAGATTTTCTATCTACTTTCTTGCCATTCCCATCAATGGGATGAACATATCCATCTATGACCAAATCCCATAAATCAGCATCATAACCAAGGAAAAAACTTTCAATCTTGTCTTTCCAATAATCAAATTTCTCCCCATCAAACTTAGGGGGTTTAGTATTGATTCTGTCTCTTTCTTCATACTTGTTAGATGTTGAAACATCAGCCATTATAAACAACCAAATATAAGTATCAAAGTTTTTCTCACTGGATCTTTTCTGTCACTGTGAAGTGGTAGCACACACAGAACCGGAGCTCTGATGCCAACTAAAGGTGAGAAAATACTTAGAAGGGGGGGTTGAATAAGTATGAAGATAAAACTTAGAAGTAAAAACTCAAGTATTTTTATTCTGGTTCGTTGAACTCAACTACTCCAGTCTACCCTATCTAGAGTGATTTGCCTTTCTCAAACAAGGACTTAATCCACTATTTAATCAACTGATTACAATAGTAAGCACTAAGAACAACTGTTCAAAGTCTTCTCAAGAACTACTGATCCCAACTGGATCTTCTTAAGGAACTATTACAATGAAATGTAAAATTAATACAAGTGTTTGAATGCTTCTAACAAGCTTTATCACAACAGTGATTTTTCACTTAATGTTAAGAACAAAAGTATAAACTCAGCAATAAGAATATTTTATGAGAGCTTGTAAGAGTTTCTATCACAGATTTGTTGGTTCTTGATTGCTTTAAAGAAGATGAGGAAGACTTGCTTTTATATGCACAGTAGTCCACAAAGTCTTGACATTGGAGGCTGTGTACTGAAAAAGCCTGAACCTTTTTGTCTTTACATCACATGACCTTTCCTGGAAGTAGAATGCACAGAGAAATGCTTTTGGTCTGTGTTCTAGTGTCAAGCATGAAAGAGGAAAGAGTCGTTGAGCCAAATCAAAAGATATTACTTTGAGTTCTTCTTCAAAAAGTATTTCTTTTCAGCAAAGTTAACCATCAGATTTTGCATGATCAGAGTCTTGGATACCCATCAGATTTTGCTGAATCAGAGTAGTGCACCAAGTGTGCTTTAGCGTGTAGTTCTATCAGAGCAGAGTTTTATGAATCAGATCCTCAGTACATGCAATGTGCAGTACTCTCAGAGTCTTCTAAAAAACTGTGATTCTTAACTCTCATACAAAGTTCTTTAATGCTTCAGAGTCTTCAGATCTTATTAGAGTCTTCTGCTTCAGATTATTCTGCAAACAGCGCTCAGATTCTTCTATAAGATGATTCTGAATCTTCAGAGTCTTTCATAGTTCCATGTTCAGATTAATTTGCTTTTGGATGTATATATACTTTAATCATCTGCAGCAAATATTCATGAACCAGTTTTAGAGTATATAATTCTTTAATACAAAATTTCATAAGAGTTATCATCAAAACATAGAAATATTACTAAGAAACAATCTGTGTTCTTACAGGTGCAAGCAGAGAGGATTGTTTCATGGGACTTGGAGCAGAAGTCTTGGGATGAGGGCCTGATCAAGGAAGCATTGGGTTCGTGGAACCTGAGCAAGAAGTCTTGAGTGAGGAGCTTGAGCGGAAGTCTTGGGGTTTGGGTCTGAGCAAGTGTAAAAGTCTTATTCATAATGGATAAGCGATTGTAATCATGTTTTGGTTATTGTGAAAATCTCTTGTGAAGCAAGGGGACTAGACTACTCTCAGTTAGGGGAGGAACCAGTATAAATCTTTGTGTCTTCTGCTATTATTTATTTGCTTTTGTTAACATTTCGTTGCTAAGAATTAATCAGAATCTGAACACCAGTTTAGATTCTGAACTCTGATCAGATGCAAACTAAGAATACGAAAAACACAATCCAACCCCCTTCTTGTGAACTTTTCTCACCTTCAATTGGTATCAGATTATGGTATGCGCCTAACACTTAATAGTGGCACAGATAATGATCCAATAAAAAAAGTATGTCTGTCAAATACTTTCCTTCAAGAAGGAATCAAGTGTCACATGAAAAATATTATACTGCTTTTCCTACCATATTCAAAGGGTGATTCCAATGAATTTAAATGATGGAAACAAAATACCCTTTTACTTTCTATACTATGTTGTTTTTTAATTGTCGAAGCAACAAATTCTCTCTCTTCTTTTATCCCCAAATTGTCGAATTGTCTCATTCTCATGATAGAGTATTTGAATCATTCAAATCAAATAACTTTTTTTATTAAAAAAATATTTATAACTCAATAATTGACTTATTTATTCTCTCTAACACTGAAAAATTCTAACAAAAATGAGAAAATAAAAAAGTATTTTATTTATGTACGAGACTAAATAGTAAGTCCAAAAAAACTGTAAAAGTGAGATACAAGTATAGGAATTCATGGTAACAACTTCATTAAACATAAATAGGGGCCACTTGAACCTTGGGGGCTGGACTTATGTCTCTGCTATTCTCAGCCAAACAAAACCCTTCATGGTGGAAAAGTGTGGCATGGTCTTATATATGACTTGATATTAAGTCCAATTTATCTTGTTTATCATGTGGAAGCTTTGGTGCTTGTTATTGAACCACATAAAAGGAAATGTTGAAAGGGGGCAGGTGGTTCTTTTATGAGTTTATGGAGAATGACTTTGATGAGAAGGTATTCCATTTCTATCGTTGGCTCTCAATATCTTTTGGCTAAAAAGGCTATGAACATGACAAACACTAGACTCATGTGTGTGAGTTAAAACGTACATCATATAATCACAGTTTCAAATTGGGTGTATTTTCCATGAAGATAATGTGCCAAAATCTTCATTACGATGAAAGTTCGTCCTACTTGTTGCAAGGTTATGTGCCAAAATCCTCAACTTTTTAATGTTTTTTAGATTATTATTTATGTTGGTGTAACTTAAAAGGTTTTGTTATCAAAGAAATGAACTCAGTTACATTAATAGACAATAACATATTCAATACATCGAACTTATGCTAAGGTATTTTTGACATGATGCAAATTCTATAGTTTGAATAAAACATGTCATTGGATTATTTTGTGTAGTCTAAAACGTAATTTGTATTTAGTGGATATTATTAATTATCAACAATTTATTATAGGTGTTTGGCATGTAATTTATTGTTGAATTTTACATGATTTACTCAAGTGTTTCAATTTATTGTGATTGTTCATGAATCCAATAATTTTAAAATTTTAGAATCTAGAATTCTCAAAAGATGTTTCTTTTATTATAGAATCTAGTAGTAAATGATTTGAAACTAGACAAACATCATAGAACTGCACCATATAATTAATTGTTAGTTATAAAAAAAAGATGAGAGTAAATTAAAAAGATATGTATGTATCTACTGAATATTTATTATTATTTGGGAGTTTATTTTATTACTTAGATCCACTAAAATGGAATTTATGAGAATGACACCATATTTTGTTGGGTACTCTTCAATTAACAAACTAAATAAAATCTGGAAGAAGCCACAAGAACTTTGGATTTAAGATGAATTTATCTTTGAGTTTACAAATTACAAGACTTTATTCTTTTAATACATATTTTCGTGTTCCTAGAAACAACAATTTCTAATCAATCAACCCAATGATAATAATGATAGGGAAATCAATTTAATTAATAGAATAAAAAAGTGATGATTCTATTATTTACAAATTGAAAACTAATTATTTGATATACATCATTTGTCTGTCTGTCATTTACAAATGTCAAACAGAAAAAGAAACCAAAGCAGTATCCACAACTTTTTTGCATAGTAGCTATCATTCCTTGCTCCTCAAGCTTCTCTACCTCTTCAACCATTATATAAACACTGTTAATTTAGCCTCCAGTGCCAAATGAAAGAATATTTCCATGCCTGAATCAAAATTCATCAGACATTTCTACAAATATATATGATATTATTCGTAACTCGTGACGATTTATGAATCAGAAATGGATAGATATATTACCTTCAATCAAATTCATCTTCAGTTTCTTCAAGATGTTCCTCATTTTCAGGGCTTGAGTTGCCGCTATTTACACGCATGAGATGAGCCCCCATGTTTAAGTGCTCTCTCCTGTTATTTACAATCTCATGCTGAGTATTTGGTTTAAGGGTGTCATTGTTATTTACAAAGCCATTAGTTTCTACCGGCATCACGTGATTATCCCACTCAGTTCCTTCTATTTGACTTTTATGACCGCCATAATTAGTCGTGCGCTCGAGAGATTCTGAAATACGCTTAGGTGAAATTCTACCGTTTCCAGAAACCTCAGAACCGCGATGCAACACTTGTTCATTTATCTTGCTATCCATAGAAGGAGCCCTGTAAAACAGATAATAATTTTGTCACATCCGCGTGATTTTGCACATATGTTTGTATGTATTTATGCATCTATGCGTGCACATGGTGCGCATAATGGCCAATATCTAATTTGTTGTCATACCTTGTTTGTTGTAATTTTGGGGTTGGCATATAGTTGAAAATTGGAACCAAGTCTTTTGGTCTAGCTTCAATCATGCAAGTTGGAATCCTTTCGATCTCAAACTCTCCTCCTGAAGGAGCTTCTTCATCCATTATGGCGGACTCTTTCAGCAGTGAATTAAAATATATCTGTTTGGAAACGGAATGATGTATTTCAATATCAAACTAAAGGGTGTAATATTAGACGAAAAAAGAACAATTTCCAATTATAAGATCATATACCTCTTGCTTCGCCCATAACGGAATCTGAGCTGGATGCATTTGAAGTTCCGCTTCAGAAATATATAAATGATGCTCTTCGCTGACACAGGGATTCCCTTTTGTGACACCGTTTTTTATTTTAGGGTTAATGATGTTCTCCTCTACTTCCTCTGGATGTATTTTGCTGCTGTCGGAAATTCCATTTTCGCCATATATGTCAACATTGTCTTCTCGCTCTCTCCGACTATGATATATATTCCATTTATGCATTGCCTCAACCACTAATCGTGCATCGGCCTGTGGAGTGGATTCATAAACAGGAGATAATCCAGAAACAACAGCTGAATCTTGGCTAGTTATTGTCCGAAGAGCATACTGTATCATCGATCCAGTAGGTGAAAAGACCAACAGGTGATAATTTGCCTTGGAATTGTTCACATCCCCGTACATGGCTCTACTTCCTTTACAAATACGGAAAGACGAAGCAATAGCCCCAGAAAGCGAACTCTTTCTACCAGTTGCAGCTGCAGCGGCACCACTTACCGTGCCTCTCCAACCATTAGTCCCATTCCTAATTCTGCTTACTACGGAAAGTGTGATCGGAGGACCACCCACGTACAGGCTCTGCTGTTTAGGCATTTGAACAGCTGACATAGGAGACCGGCGAACTACTTGATTAGTCGTAGTGCTTAATCCACTATTTTTTGGAGAAAGACTATCATCATTAGACTGAATATTTACATATCCTCCTTGAGGATTTATGGCAAATAAATGGCTAGTGCCCCTCGAGGAACTAATCATAATCCACTTACTGTCGTCACTGAAACTGATATCTTGTATAACCTGGGAAGTCGAATACAGATTTTTAAAAAGAAAATGATTATATATTAAATCAGAGGACAAGTGAGAATGAGCGTGCACTCACTGCATTTGTAAAACCGCGTTGCAGCCTGTATAAATGAACGTAAGAAGGACCGGCATCAGATGCTGACGAATTCTCATGCACAGGCATAATCTTAAAAACATTTATGTTATGACCCTGAACAGAAGCGGTCACTAATATGGTGCCACTAGGATCAAAACATAAAGCTGAAATCGGACTTTTGTGAGCTCGAAATTGGGCAACAACATTTTTAGAGACAATATCTTTAACAATGACCTGAAAGAGAACAATGACAGTTATTTCCACATAAAATAATAGTAAGAAATGCAAAAATATTAGTTGCCTTGTTAAAGAAGTATAGCATCATGGACCAAAATTTAATATATATATATATATATATATATATATATATATATATATATATATATATATATATATATATATATATATATATATATATATATATATATATATATATATATATATATATATATATATATGATCCTCACAACCTGTGGTAAAACAAAACGCAAGTGTTAAATTGCGACAAACCACTATGTCCATAAAAATATTACCATGTTCAAAACAAGATTTGAACCAAAACTGTCGTAACAATATAAATACTCCAAAGCGCGATATATACAACTCCATTGATAAACCAACACCAAATAAAAAAAGAATAGTATTTACCATTCCAATGTTATCTAAATCTGCCGAATGGCCATTAATGCTTCCATTGACCTTTGATCCAGAATTCACCGATTGTAGTGAACCATTGTTTTCAGAACAGTATCTGGAAAGTTTCTTATATCCCATATCTCCAAGGGTCACAATCCCGGTAGCAAGATGCTTGCTTGATTCTTTGGCATAGTGTGCAATCATGCTCCCATTTGAAGAAAAACCAGGAAAGCTTGCAGAAGGTGTTAAATGCTGCGGGCTGACATGGCTGGAAGTGGATACCGCAACTGGGCTTCCACTATAAGCCAGCCATCTTGGACCCACCGCAAGTGGTCCGTAGCCTATGCCTCCAGAACCAGGAGAACTCATAACTATTGGATTGGTAAGTAAAGTATATTCCCTTTCTAAAGTTGTAGCATTAAAACAATGTATCTGCAAAATAAACAACCGTTCCGTTTAATATTTCAAAAACCAGGTAGTAAAAATGCGGTTTGATTACTCCGTAGAATAGAACCCTAAAAATGTAGTCAAAGATATTAGACAATATACCTGAGTGGATTGAGAAACAGCAACTATTCGAGAACTGCACCGTACAGAATAAACAACAGATCTAAACTTCATTACATGAACATATGAGTGAGATTTCATTGAATAGAACTGAACGGTAGTTGGCATATAGTTGCCATTCATTTGGTCATGGGAGTTTGAAGTGGTTCCATTAGGACCAGTCAACCCATCCTTAACATTGCTCCCACCAGCAAAGAGCCCGTCAGCACAAACGACCAACAACGGGCGGCTGCTTGCAAACTTGTCTTCTGATTTTTTCGATGCAATTGGATTTGGAACCATTTGCATAAAAGAAACAGGACCGTCGTGTTTGGAAACAAGGTCCTGTACATTGTTTGATTCATCAACATGCCAAACCTGAAACCCAGACCGGTAGCCTAGAAGAAGCACTTGTTGAGCAATATCACCCTCACCCTCCAACTGATCAAACCCGGCCCAGATCACCTATACAAAGATGAGCATTATAATGAGTCATCACTCCAAATGACAAAAGGAAAACTCCAAGGTAGTAGTATCCCTACTCTTCCCGAAAAGAAATGCACGCATAATATATCTCAAACTTCGCTAAAAAAATTGCACCACGCCTTTTTAATTTAAAACTTCCACACAACAAATTCAAGCAAGAAAATTATGATGAGATTACTAATTACCAAAAGAATTGAAAATCAATAGACTCAGCATTCTTCAAATACTAAGTATGAATACCAACTAACATAACATCAACAACTACACAGATTATGCCTTCTACCACCTATTGATTAGAAGAACCCTAATCCGAGTGGTGAGATAAGTAATCAGATTTAATCTATTACGTAAAAGTGTACATTAAATTATATTTAACCTAAAATAAACAACCAATAAACCTAAAAAAATATCAAAATCTAAACCAATAAACGCCACGAGCTTACAATGATAATAACCAAGCAATCTACTATCTTAATATCTCTTAAAACCATATAAAACCTACTCACGCACCTGATCATGATCAGCAACATCATCCCTGTCCACAATCGACGAAGCAACAGACGCAGCAGACCGTGCAACGGTAGAAGCACCCGAGGAAACAATCCTCAGGTAACTCGAGAGCGCGCGAAACGAGCTAGGAATAAAACCATTGGTTCTGCCACCAACACCAACACCAACACCCCCCTGGTGAAGAACCTGTTGTTTCTGCCCATCATTCCTCATCCCCATCACCCAAAATAACACAAAACAACAACACAACAACTATCAAAGATTCTTCAAATTCACCTTCAATCATAACACCACCAAATTCCCTTCCCTCCAATCCACCACCACGCCACACACGTGTCTTCAATTCCTTCCCCCTCACCCTAAATTTCCAAATTTTCAATCACAACCACAAAAAACACAACCACCCAGATCAAACTTGTTCCCTTTTTTTTTCAATTTCCGTTTGGAGGCACTAAAAAACAAAGAAACCCACCAAACGACAAAAAAAAAAGGGCAAAATATTTTTCAGAATTTTCTTCAATCAATCAACAACCGATTTTTTCCTTCGCGTTTTCTCTCTAAAATATAAACAATGATTTTGATAGTACTAATCAAAATCAAATAACAATGATTGAACTAATTACAAAAAAAAAATGAATGAAAAACTTCACGAATTAAAAAAGTTACGAAAGTTATATACGAAGAAACACGATTGAAGAAATGAGCGCAGCCAAAAATCGCCGAGGAATCGCCGGAGAATCGGGGGAAGAAGATCTGATGAGAGAGTTAGAGAGAGAAAAAGTTAGAGAGAGAAAGAGATTGAATTGGTAAATGGATAACGAAGAAAAGAAAGAAGAAGCGAAATGAATTTGTGAAATTAAAAAGAGTCTTCGTTTACGTCTCTAGGATTTAATATTTAATTTGGTTAATATATGAAAAAATAAATGTTTTTTGTTTTGTTTTTGTTAATGTTTTCACGTTTGAGATTGTGTTGTGTTGTTGTGTTGGTGTTTTTGTGTTGGAATAATTTGTTTCAAAGTTGTTACTTCCAGTTCAATTCAACCTAAAACTAACCTCCTTCATCTCTATTGACACGTCTTGTCCATTATCAAAAACAACAGATTTTTTTTTTAAATTACAGATTTTTTTTTTTAATTACAGATTTTTTTAATTTATTAATGCGTGATTAATAATTAAATAATGTGATTAAATGAATTTGAAGTTTATTGGTCCCCTATAGTATCGTGGTTTACAACTCCCGAAGTGGCTAGTTATGGAATAACAATGATGACATATGAGTATATCACTTTAACCTTTTATGTGGATTCATTCATTCATAAAAATATGAGTTTTTTAAATTTGGGTGGAACAAACAAAACAATCATATATTCATAATATTTTGCATAAAATATGGTATATATAGATAAGAATTTAAAGTGTGTACATTATTAATATAATATTAATATTAAATAAAAAATTAGTTTCTCTAATCTTATTTACAAGAAGAAGAAAAATTAATATGATGAATAAGTAATGTATTTGGATAAAATATAAATTAATTTAATAAATTAAAAAAATTATAAATAGTATTAGGTTAGAATATTTTACCGCGTAATCTAATTTGTAATCTAAGTTGTGAATGATTTTTAAATGTGTAAAATGAAAATATGGATTATTGTTGATAAATTATGGATCTTAAATTAATTTATATTAACAATCTATTTTCATTTTTCTTAATTAAAGAGAGGTGTGTGGGGAAAGGTTTAGCGGCAAAAGGACATAGAGATTATTAAGTGATGATAATGATTAACAAGTTTTGAATTACATTTAAGTCAAAGAAAAATTAACTCTTTTAATATAGGTGATTAAAAATGAGGCTCTTGCATCAATGTTATAGCGTGAAGCATTGTGGACTATATGTTGGAACTCAATAAATCTAACATTTGCTTGATTGTGAGAAAGAAATTTGCTGAGATAGGTGATATGCTATATTGTTCACATGATTTTCATACAATTCATGTGGATGTTAGGTGTTTTCCTAATGGCTCGGTGGTTTTTGGGTGTATAATTAAAGATAATGAGAAGAGAGTATTGTTGTCTACAAGCAAGAAAATTGAGAGTTTTGTAGGTCTTAGCATTGTAGGAGCGCTAGCTTTTAGGTAGGAAATTCAGGTAGTGATGGAGTTAAAATTGAAGAGGATCCTAGTTTATTCTGACGCCCTCGTCATGGTTAACTGTGTGAGAATGATCAAGGTCTGCGCCATTCTTGAACCCAAAACCCTTGACTGCACAATGCTTCTAAAGAATTTTGCAGAAGCTTCTGTTATGTTTGTTGGTATGAACGTTAATGTTGAAGTCCACCATTTAGTTGGGATTGATAATGTAATAGGATCTAGAACTTGGTTGGGATTTATACCCACCTTTGATTATGCTTTTAATTTGTTCTCAATTGTTATCTCTTGATTAAATTTTTTTTATGGATCTTGAATCTCACATATGCAATACTAGTAATTTTGTAGGCTTTATCATTTCCCAGCAGCATTGATCCACCATTTTGATCACATAATTGTTCAAACACGTCTTTGTTTGGAGTCATGTGCCAAGTACACCTTGAGTCCATATCTATTCCTTGTTAAAATTGTTAGAAACCACAAGAACGTCAGATGATTGATAATCATCTTGAACAATGGCTACATTCCCATTATCCTTACCATCATGATGTTTTAGGAATTCAGGGCACACATTTATTATACGATCCTATTTCTTATAGTGGTAACACCTAATTCCAGGAGCCTCACCACCATAAGACTTATGTTGACATTTACCCTTCTTCTTCTCAAACATGTCATCTTTCTTCAAGAATTTCCCTTTAATGGACAAACTTTCGCCAACATACAATGAATTGTGCTCCTTTTGTTTGTCCAAATCCTTAGAGTACAAGACTGGTTAAAATTCTTCAAAGGTCATGGAATTTCTTCCATATAAGAAAGTTTCTTTAAAATGAGCATGAGACTTAGGTAAAGAACACAACAATAACAGTGTTTGATCTTCACCATTGATATTAACCTCAACATTCTTCAGATCAATAATCAGCTTGTTAAACATATCTAACTGCTCCGTTAGTACTTTATCTTCACTCATATTAAATAACTACAAAGTTTGCTTCAGGTAGAGACAATTGACCAAAGATTTGGTCATATACAAATATTTGAGTTTGCTTCACACACCCGCTGCAGTTTTTTTAAACCTACCTCAGAACCTTATCACAAAGGCTTAAGATGATTGTATTGTGGGTTTTCTCTATCATCGTCATCTTCTCCTTCTCCGTTAGGGCAACATTCATCTTCTCCGACCCTTTCAACACTTCTAACATACCCTAATGAACTAGAAGAGCCTACATCTTCAAGCACCATAAACTGAAATCATTCACTCTAGTGAATTTCTCAACCTCATACTTCGTTAACGACATCTTGATTCACACTCACCACACCAATTTGTTGTGACAAACGTTGCAACCAGAAGTGAATAAAAACTATGATAAAGATTGAGTTTCTTAAACAAATATAAGAAACCTTTTTAGTTTTACCAAAGAGAGAGAAGAGGGAAGAAGAAAAACAACCAACGTATTTTTCTATTCACTTTTCCAATTAGGGTAAAACGTTGCAAGTGGATAACAACAACCAACGCTTACCCCCTCTCAACAACCTAAGAGAGAAGCCTATTTATAGACTATTAATATAACTTAAGCATTAAGCTAACTTAACCAATAACTTAAGTTAGAAAACTGCAAGCTTGAACAAACTTCGACTACAACTTGCACAACTTTGTCAAAACATGAAGTTACCTTTATCGAGACTAGAGTTTGATCCAAAATACCACATAAAACTTAGATTTAAATCAACGGTTCTCTATACCAAGGATCACATCATATATTTGATTAAGCTAAAAGGCTAAAAGTGGATGTTAAAGTTGTAAATAAGTATTCTTTGAACAACCCTTATGACTAACTAGACCTTTCTATCAATAGAGATATGATAAGATTTCTAGGTTAAGAGCTTTGATTTAACCTATTCAATAATAAGTTAAAGATGAGAAATGTTTTGCTTGCCTTTGAATATTTGAAATCCTAAGTAGATATATGGAAAATTCACTACTACAAAACGCGCAAACAACAACGTCAGGTTTACAACAGATTCATATACATCGTTGTAATAGATTAAAATTTTCACGCTCAGTGAGTAGTTGGATTTATAAAAAATAATTTAATAACGGTTATCTTAAAAAATCATAGTAATAAATGATGTGTAGCAAGCTTCGATTCCCAACAACTACATTTTTTCCATGTATTATAGTACATTAAGCGTGTGTCACTTAAGTCCATTATTTAAAAAATAAATTGTAAATGATTTTACAACGGTTAAGTAAACCAACTGTTGTAAAATTTGAAAGTTATTTAACCACGATTTTACAATACAACCGTTGTAAATTTTGAAATTTGCATCATAGTTTTTCTTTCTAATCGTGATGAAAATATAACTTTTAGTATATAAGCGAAAGTGTCTATCGTTCAATACATAACAGTCGTTTCTCTTAAAAAAGAAAACTCTAACATAGCTCCATTCTTCTCTCTCATAACATAACCCTAACATCCGTGTCACCTTTTAAACATACTTCAACCTTCAGATACGTCTTCAGATTCGTCTTCACCAATCGCTAACTTGAGGTTCGTTCATTGAACTTATGCTTCGATTTCATTTACGTTTCTTGTTAAAAATGGGTTCTCATTTTTTCATTTGGTGAATGTTCTCATTTTTTCAGATTCGTCTTCACCACCTTAACAAGAGAAATACATATGATTTGTGTAGCTATGAAGAGAAATACAAGAAGTGTGAAGCTATTGTGTAAACTTTATTTAACTTATATTTCTTCTTCATAGCTTCATAAACTAGATGAACTTCATAATTTGTTCGACATCCACGATTAATTTAAAAAAAGGTGTATCTTGAAACATTATATAATATCTTGTGTTATTGTATGTTGTTGTTGATTAATGTTGTTATTTTTATTTATTATATCTTGTGTTCTTGATCCTTTTGAATTGTTTTTCATCTTCTTTTCCCCCTGTTTCTTCAAGTTTCTATAAAATTCTTCCATTAAAATGTCTCGGCAGTCCAGTTGTAGCTATGGAAGCAGGTCCTCAAGTCGTTCAAGGTATGTATGCAAGTGTGGTCTTGACTCTCCTTTGATGACGACATGGACCGATTCGAACCCAGACTGTCGTTTCTATGATTTGGGATGTATAAGATTCAAGGATACAAAATATGCAACTGATTAAGTTTTTAAGGATATAATGTAGCTCTATATGTCTAACAGGTATAATAGATTTTTATGATGACAAAGGGAATAAAATAAAATTATCATGAACATTGTCAGGGAATAAAAAGATTAAAGTGAATCAAAAAGTGAGAAGGTTCTGATGGTTGGTGCAAGAGAACTAATTACTAAGAGAAACATCAAATGAATTGAAGATTATGTAAGCTCGCGTGTGATTTTGTGTTTTATCTTTTATTTTATCTAGTTTGGATCACTGGTGTGTAAATAAGCAAGAGTAGCTTTTGAAGTACTAAGGCGGTGAACACACACACACACAAATGTTTTCAAATTGTTCATCTATTTCATATTTCTTCTAAAAACCAATCCTAGCTAGTGTTTAATCAATTAAGAACCAATTATGCCAAATTAAGAAAACAAAAATCGTTGTTTAATTGATTAGATCCTTTGTGTAATAGATAAAGGAGCGAGTTTGTGTCTTAATCGATTAGGAAGCCAAATAATCGATTAAAGAGAAAACCTGGAGTAAGGTTTCCTTTTTTTTTCTAAGTTTAATCAATTAACGTTGTAACTTAATCGATGAGAGAGTTGTCAGATCCATGAATTGCTACCTTGTTAGCTAAGATGTGTTTCAATATAAATGAGTGTTATGTTCACTTATAAAGCATAAATTTTCTGAACTTACCACTCTCTTATCTCACTCATTCTTCTAAATTTAGTTTTATTTACTACTCACTAGTTTAGTTTTGAGAAAGTGAAAGATTTATATTGAGAGTTGTGTAATTATGTTATTTTGTTGATAATGTGATACAAATGTTTAGTACACTTGTAAATTTATAATTAAGGTTGCAAGCTAAACTTGGATGGAGGATCATTTCAAAAGGGGTACGGACAACTACATAGTCAGGCCCAGTTCATTGGATGCCGAGGACCTGCTGCCCTACCAGAAGTTGGTCAAATTTGTCTCCAGCTTCACCCCTGCAAAGTGTGTGACTCCGGACGGAAATTTTATCCTCGAATCTTGTGGGGAGGTTCTTCGGGAGTAGCAATTGATAAACACAAAATCCCTCCTTGAATGTGCTTTTGACGAGGAGGACTTACAGTTCTTAGGTAGCGGGTACCCCTCTTCACTCGGGTTCCTTCTATGTTTCTATCATTGATTTTTGTTGTTCGTTGACTTGTTTGTTTTTTATTTTACAGGTAAGTTGTCGAGCATGCAGGAGCGCGTGAAAAAGCTAGCGGCCACCAAGGGTGGGAAAAATGTCGGCAAGGGGCGAGTCGCCCAAGTACAGTAGATGCCCGGTCTCGACCATACACCCGAAGGCTTATCTTCTTCCCCCCAAGGCATCCAATCTCCAACCTCGCAGGGGACGCCTAAGAGACTACGGGTCAGCGAGCCTGAAACTGTCGACATCACAGGGAGTGTCTCTGAGGAGAAGTTTGTGCTCCCACCTTGCTATTTGCAGTCTGATTTCTTCTGCGGGGCCAACTCCCCGACTGTGAGTATTGCTGAGTCCAAGCCATCTTGGGCGTCGACCACAAGGCAAAGAGGAAGGCTTTATCGGAGGATATGGCAGCAGTAATGCGGTTTTTTGAAATGTCTCTGGTCCTTAATGACGAGACGTGCTCCTCGACTGACCTGACCAAGCCGCAGAATAACCTCGCAATCTTCGAGGCTGAGAGAAACAAACTGGCGACTAACCTTGACGAATGCAAGGAAACGAATGTCGTCCAACTTAAGTAGGTGAAGGCCGCGGGCGAAGAGAGGACAAAACTTTTGGCAAGGATCGCCGAGTTCGAAGCAGTTGTTAGGCCCGTCGAGGATAAGCTCATGATATCTCGGGTTGACTTGGTGTCGAAGATCTGGGAGCTAGAGCAGGAATGTTTGAGGGCTCTTGAGGTGGATTTTAACGATGTTGTGGAACAGCTCTAGGTCGTAAACTCTAGCGTCCAGCTCGTCATCAAAGGGACAGGCCCTTATCACCAGGTGGTCCAGGGTCGTGTGGTCGCGCCCGAAGCTGAAGACGAAGATGACGGTTAGTCCGTGATGGGCGACTAACCCAAGGAGAATGTATTTGTTTATTGTTTTTTGTTGTATTTTTTTTGCCTACGCACCACATTTATATGTAATTGTCTTCGGCATGTGTGTCGTATCTTGTAACGTTGAACAATGGGCTCTACCCGCATTTGAAATGCAGTATTTCACTTTCATGATGTGTGTGCCTTATTTTTCTTATTTTTCATGTATGTATGAAATAGTTATTGTCTGTTTGTTACCAGGGTTCTGCTCAACATGTGTTGTGAACGACCATGTACAGAACTGGTCAGATGATCGGGGTTGGTATTTGATTGATAAAGGGGCTAAGACCTCAGTCGAGGTTTTCACTTCATAGTGTGAACTTCCCATCACGAGTTGGGCGTTCTTCCTTGCCAGTACTGAAATGTTAGAGCTCGATTGAGGGGTCCCCGTTGGATCAAGAGCCAGCTTGCACATACAAAAGGCAGACTTTTGTCTCTTTATTTTAAATTTAGGAGTCGCGCCTATACCATGTTGCACCCTTGTGGTCGCAACGCTAGTGGGTCACGGGCAATGTCTAATTGTAGTATTGTTTGAGTTTTTCAACATTTCATGGTCGAGAAATTTCTTCCCCGTGTAGGTTTTCTAGGTAATAGACCCCGTTGCCTATTTTGTCTCAGACCCGGTAGGGGCCTTCCCAGTTGGCGGCGAGTTTTCCCTCGTGTGAGTCTTTCTGATTCCTTCGTAGGACCAGGCTGCCCACCTAGAACTCGTGCTTGATGACTTTGCTGTCATGCTGCAAAGTTATCTTTTGTTTCAACGAAGCTTCATGAAAGGATCCCCCCGATCGAATTTCCTCAACTAGGTCGAGTTCCTCCCTTAAGGCCTCATCGTTTTCTTCTTCGTCAATGGGAGACTTGATTCTCCTGGAGGGCTCTCGTATTTCCACCAGAATTACTGTCTCAGTTTCATAGTTTAGTCGAAATGGGGTCTCCCCAGTTATCGAATGTGGGGTCATCCTATATGCCCAGAGTACGATGTGTAGCTCTTTGACCCACCTTCTTTTGGTGCCTCCCAGCCTCCGTTTCAAGGCACACATAATCACTTTGTTCGCGGCTTCGGCCTGTCTGTTCGTCTGCGGGTGCTTAACTGAGGTGAAGTGTAGCTTCGTGCCCAACTTGATAACGAAGTCCTGGAAGTTCCTGTCGGTGAACTGAGTCCCATTGTCGGTGACGATGACCTGGGGTACGCCAAATCAGGCAAGTATATTCCTTTTGTAGAAGCGGAGTATGTTTTGGGCCATGATTTTGGCCAAGGCTTCGACCTCTATCCACTTAGTGAAGTAATCGACGCCGACTATCAAATACCTGTTTTGATACGACCCTGTGGTAAAGGGCCTGAGGATGTCCACCCCCACCAGGTAAACGACCATGAGGACAAGAGGGTTTTGAGCTCGTTAGGCAGGGTCAGGTGCATGTCCCCATGTCGCTGGCATTTTTCACACTTTTTGATGTGCTCTTTGGCGTTTTGCTGCATGGTGGGCCAATAGTATCCTGTTCGTAGAGCCTTACGGGCGAGTGATCGCCCGCCGAGGTGTTGGGCGTTGACTCCTTCATGGATCTCATGGAGTATTCCCAGTACCTTGGATTCGTCGACGCACTTAAGGAGGGGAATGGAGAATCCCCTCCGGTACAATTTTTCTTTGATCAAGACGTATGAGCAGGCTCGGCGCCTAACCATGTTTGCCTTTTTGGCATCGTCAGGCAGTTACCCTGTACTGAGGTAGGTGTATACAGGGGTCATCCAACAGTTGTTGCCGCCGATAGCATTGACCTTGATTGTTGCCATGTCTTTCTCGATGCTCGGTTGAGAGAACCTCTTGGATTATGGACTTGTTACCGCCCTTCTTCTTCGTGCTCGCTAGTTTTGACAGGATGTCCGCTCTGGTGTTGTGTTCGTGCGGAACGTGTTGCACTTCCGCAGACTCGAAACTCTTCATTTTATCTTTCACCAAGGCAAGGTACTCGGCGAGGTTGTCGTTCTTGGCTTGGTACTCTCCCCGTACCTAGGAGGCCACGAGCTGGGAGCCGGTGAAATTTTTCACCTCTTTCGCGCCAAGGTCCTTGGCCAAGCGCAGTTCTATAAGGAATGCCTCATATTGGAGCTGGTTGTTCGATTTCAGGAATGCTAAGGCAAGGGGGACTTCTATTAAGATGCCTTCTTCATTCTCTAAGATGATGCTCGTTCCACTTCCCATCAAGCTGGAGGCACCGTCGACGAAGATGGTCCACTTATGTACCCCGATAGTCGGGGACTCTATGCAGGCCATTTTTACGATGAAGTCGGCCAGAACTTATGCCTTGAGGGCCTTTCTGCTCTCGTATTAGACATCGAATTCCGAGAGTTCGAGCAACCATCTAAGCATTCTACCTGACATGTTTGGCCACCCGAGCAGCTGTTTGACGGGCTGGTCGATTCTAACCATGATCGTGTGGGCCAAGAAGTAATGTCGTAGCATTGACGAGGGCCATAGAAACCTAATCTCGGGACCCTAGAGGGCTTTTCTTATGAAATATATCAACTTCTTCCCTTCAAGAGTCTCCCAAATCAGTGTCGCGCTGACAGCTTCAGTAGCAACGACAAGGTACAAGTATAAGGTTTCCCCGACCTCAGGTCACGACAATACCGGTGGCTATGAGAGGACTTGTTTGAGGTGGAGAAGGGCCTTCTCGCACTCCTCGATCCATTTGAAGGCGGCCTCCTTCCACAGAAGCTTGAAGAATGGGAGGACGTGTTGGGCGGACTTGGCAACGAAACATGATAGTGACACAAGCGTCCTGTTTAGGTACTGGATGGACTTCTTTGTGTTCGGCATTGCAAACTCGAAGAAATCCCTGCATTTGTCTAGATTCGCCTTTATTCCTTGTTCCATCAAGTAGAACCCAAGGAACTTGCCCGCCCGTACGCCGAAGGTGCACTTCTCCGGATTGAACCTCATTATGCATTTCCTCTCCGTCTCGAAGACCTTTTTTAGATGAGCGATATGGTTGGTTTCTTCCTGTGACTTCATGATCATGTCTTCCATGTAGACCTCGAGCATGTCTCTGATCTCTCAGCGGAAGACTTTGTTCATCATCCATTGGTAGGTCGTGCCATCGTTTTTTAAATCGAAGGGCATTATGTTGTAGGAATAGTTACCCGACTCGGTCATGAAGGTCGTGTATTGTTTTTCGGCCTTTGCCATGGGGATTTGATTATACTACGAGTACGCGTCCATGAATGACAATAATTTAAAACCTGCAGAAGTATCGACGAGTTTGTCGATGTTAGGTAACGGGTAAGCATTTTTGGGACATGCCCGATTGAGATCAGTGTAATCAACGCACATCCTCTATTTTCCATTATGTTTTTAAATATTACAACGTTGGATAGCCAAGTTGTGTATGCGACTTCTGATATAAAATTTGCCTCTAGGAGATCTTTTACAGTATTTTCAGCAACCTCCACTTTCTCGGGAGACTGCCTACGCCTATGTTGAACTACAACTCTAGCGGTCAGATCTATGGTGAGGTGGTGGCATGCTACGTCGGGGTCGAGGTCAGGCATCTCAGCAGTGCTCCATGCAAACAGGTCAACATTCTCCCAGAGGCAGGCCTTTAGCTGCTTCCATGCCAGGTCGGGGAGTTCAGTGACAATCTTCATGCTTCTTCCTGGGTCATCTTCGAGTGTGATGAGCTCGAAGTCTCCATCTATAATGAGACACGTTGGCTGGGATGGCTGCCCGCTGTCTGCTGAAGGTGCGTCTTCAGAATTTGTGCTCTGCTTCTTGTTGTTAGGGAACCGACTGTTGAGGTCAGGTGACTCTCGTCGAGCTGGAGGGTAGTAAACATATAGGCGTACATTATATCTACCGAGCTCCCTTGGTCGACTAGGATTCGACGCACGTCAAAGTTCACCATTTAAGCCCCAATTAAGAGGGGAATGCTGAATTTAGGAGCACCCCTAGGCAATTCCTCAAGGTAGAAGGTAATCGGGTTCGACTGACCTTTGAACTTGTCGAGGGTGGCGATCTGCTTCAAGCTCTTGTCGACTGAAGGTTGCTAGGGGCCCATCGGATATGACCATTGTGAAGGGGAAATCGTCCCAAGGACTGTAGACGGAAAATGGTGTGTCGGGCTTGCTTGGAAGGAAGAAATCTTCTGGTCGGGAGACACATAGGGTGACTTGCAGTCTGGCTTCTTCAGATGGGCGACACCTCTTCGAACCTTTTGGCTTCGCGGGTCTCCTGTCAAGGAGCCTCTTTCTTCGGATGTATTGTTTCAGGTGCCTCTCCTTGATTAGGATCTCAATTGCATCCTTGAGGTGGATGCAATCTTCCGTGACGTGTCCATGACTCCAGTGCAATCAATAGTATTTAGATTTGACGATGTTGGGCTTGGGGTGTCGGTTTTGGAAAAAGACACCGCCTCTCTGAAATTCAGAGTTAATACACCCGACCAAGATGCACTCGCGGGGAGCTGTGAGTAGTGTGTACTCAGTGAGCCGACATGCTGGCCCCCTCTGTTCTCGGGGCCGGTCCTCTCTTCTTCTTTCCCCGCCTTTTCGAGGAGCAGCGATATCCTCGTGTCTGGTGCCCTTGATACCTTCTTGATTTTACGTGTCGCGAGCATAGTGGGAGGCCTCTATTTCCTCATACTAAATGTATGATTGTGCCTTGAGGAGAAGAGCATTTAAGGTGTGGGGTCTCTCGATCTCGACGACCTTGGCGAAGTCGGTGCGAGGTCGCAGTCCCTGCTCGATCAGAAACTTCTTCATGTCGTCCGAGGTGGATACCTGGACAGCTTCTCGATTGAACCTCTCTATGTAATCTTGAAGAGGTTCATCTTTTCCCTGGATGATGGCTTCCAGGGACACTTCCGTCTTTAGGTGATACTGGGAAGCTGTGAAGTGCCTGGAGAACTTCCTCTTCAATTCGCCCCAGGAGGTGATGGATTCAGGCGCGAGGCGCTTGTACCATGTCATAACACCCTTCTATAGGGTGGCAGGGAAAAGCCTGCACTTGATGGCTCCCCGGAAATTCCGATAGTCGAGCATCACATTGATGCTTTCGATATGGTCGTCAGGGTCGGTCGTACTATCATAAGTTGCCAAGGGCGGGGGCTTTTCCATCCCATCAGGAAATGGAGTCTCCCTGATGGCCCTGGACAAGGGTGAGTACTGGTCGTTCTCGTCGCTCCTGACAGGTGATCGAGAAGGGGAAAGGTCACCCTGATTATTTCTGTTTCGTCGGGTAGGACTCGTCGACCAACTTTTGGGCTTCTCGACGCCTCCTTCAGCTTTGTTCCTCTTCTGAGTGGGGGAGCATCTCTCCTTTCGAGGAGGTGACTGATCGCGCTTTTGGGGGGCCATTGGCTGAGGCCTCTCCAAGCGAGGGCGACTTTCAGTCGGTCGAGGAGAGGGGCTCCGAGAGTTGTCGTGTCGCGTCCTCCATGGGGGAGGGGAAGGGCTGCTGGAAACAGGGCGAAGATGTCTCCGCAGAGGAGAGCATGATTGTCGTTCCTTCTCGAGCATCCCTATCCGCTCATTCTGTTGGAAGATCATCAGGTTGGTTTGGTTGATCACTGCGAACAGATCCACCATGGTAGGGTCGGCGCTGGGTGGCACCGGGATTGGCTGGTAGACAATCGAGCTATCAAAGCATTGGGTCACGTCTTCCGAGAAGGGAGAGGTGGTCTGCCTGTCCCTGGAGTCGCCCTCTTCGACGTGAACAGTCACATTGGGGTCGTGGCTGTCACCGTTGGCGAAGGGAACGAATGCAGTTTCCTGAGCGTTGTCGTTGCGTGGGCCCATGATCAAACTGAAATTGGATGTTGCTTTGGTTCTTGAGCTTCTACGCTTGTATAGGAGAAAGAACAGGGGAGCAAAGGATTCCCACAAGTGGCGCCACTGATCTTACCTGATCAGAAGGGAAACAGCAGCTTGCCACGTGTCGTGAGCTCCAGTGCTCACTGGTGTTGAAGAGGAGAAGGGGGTGTACCTGCAAGGTACTTTGATGCCTAAGTGAGTAACGGAGTTTAGAAAGAGCAAGTACATAGAAGAAGATGTATAAAATAAAATACATGGCCCTTTAGTGAAAGAGGTTATTTATAATATGCCCCCAGCGCAGGACCAACAGTTACTTTGCATTGGGCTGAATTGCAAGATCCAATACGAGTAAGTGTCAGTGCTTACGTGACGTAGAAAAGACCAACATGTAGTCTTCACCCTGGATCAACTGCCCCATGATCTTCGGAAGGTGGGTTGTCCAATTCTTTTGGAAGGCGGGTTGTCCAGCGCTAGGTAATGGTTTGTCCGACTACGAAATTACGTGTGCCCAATATGAAGGAGGATTGGGCGTTGTTGGGCCTCCTCAACTTAGCGTTGGGTTGGGTATGCCCGATTGTGGGGCAGGTCTAGGCCCAGTCCAAAACAATTCTTTTAGAGTAATTTTGTCGATGTATAGATAGTTGGTGGCTGGTTGTATATAGGTTAAGGTACCCCTAGTACCCTTGGTGAAATATATTTTGCTTATTTAAAAAAAAAACTTTTTTCTAACCATGACTTAATAACTTTAGTTAACTCATTGAGTTAATGAATTATTAATGTATACTCTCTCATTCTCAAAACAATTGATATACTTGACACTTTCACTCAGATTAAGAAATATAATAAATAAAAGAGAGAATAATAATTTTACTAAATTATCTTTATTTATTATTGGTGTATTCAAATTAACATTAATTTAAAGTTAGAAAACAATAAATTTAGAATATTAATTAAAGGATACAATTGAAAAAAATTAATTGCATTGGTAAGCTAAAGTGACAAGTATTTTAGGACAAATAATTTTGTTAAATGCAAAATTTATTTTGAAACATAGGAAAATATTAAATTGATGTGAGAAAATAACTTTTAATTAAAGTTATCAAAATTATGTTAGATCCAAGTTACTAAAACCTTGTCAAGTTAGTTGATAGAAAATAAGTAGATTTCATTGAATATGTAGTTTTTAGTAAAATTAACGGATGAGCTAGTTTTTAATATGAAATGGGAAAAAATATTTAACTATTTTTTAATTAGGATTATATGGATAAAATTGAGTAAAAGATACAAAGTATAAGTTTTAGTCAATAAATTGTTAGTGCGTGAGACACTTTTAGTGAAGAGAGAAAGAGAGAGAATAAAAAAAATAAAGATTTATTGAATTGTCATGAATAATGATACATACTATGACTATTTATATACATTAAAAATAACAAACTAGATTACAAACCCTAATTGGCTTTGACTAACACAACTTGAATTATATTTAAATATTAAATCTAATTAAATCTAATCTAATCAAATCTAATATAATATAATATTTCAACATACCCCCAAAAATCCAAGTTGTCGAACCTATGTTAATTATAGTCGATCTAAATTATTCCTAATTTATTTCTCAAATTCAGGAATCTTTCAATCTTCAATCCTTTGGTGAAAATGTCGGCCAATTGTGCTTCACTTGAGCAGTGTATAACTTCAAGTTCACCTCGACTTACCTTTTCTCTTAAGAAGTAAAATCTAGCTTTGATATGCTTACTTCATCCATGCAGAACTGGATTCTTCGCCAGATTTATGGTAAACTTGTTGATTTGAAACACAAGAGGTTTCTTCACTTCGACCTCCATTTCTTCAAGCACTGATCTGATCCAAATTGCTTGACATACAACATAGGATCCTGCTATATATTCCACTTCACATGATGATAATGCCACCACAGGTTGCTTTCTCGAGCACCATGAAATTGGGGCACTAAATACTTGAAAGAAATATCCAGTAGTGCTTCTTCGATCTTCCTTATCTCCACACCAGTCAGGATCTGTATAACAAGTAACCATAACTTATTTGCTTTTAGAGTCCCGTCGAAATAAAATTCCACAGTTTGTCGATCCTTTTAAGTATCTCAGGATTCTTCTTGCATCCTTCATGTGTGACACCCTTGGTTCAATCATGTATCTGTTCACTAATTCGATTGAGAAACATATATCAGGTCGACTATTGCACATATATCTTAGAGATGCGACAATCTTTTTGAACAAAGTTGCATTGACTTTGTCTTCCTCTCCATGCTTCTCCAACTTTAAATTTGGTTCGGTAGGCGAAAATGCAGGAGTCAAATCATCCATTTTGAATCTCTTAAGTATCTCTTTGACATACTTTCTTTGATGTAGCACCATGCCTTGCTTCAAAATTTTAAATTCCATGCCTAGGAAGCATGACAATTTTCCCAGATCCGACATTTAAAATTCCTTCTTCATAAGCTCTTTGAACTTCGACAAGTTCTTCGGACTATTTACAGTTACTAGCAAGTCATCAACATATAAGCAGATTATTTTTATATCTTGTAGCACAACTTGAACATAGACACCATACTCAGATTTGCATTTTACAATCCCAATTCAACCAAGTATAATCGATCTTCTTGCTCCATGCCCTTGGTGTCTGCTTGAGACCATAGAGCGTTTTGTGCAACTTGTATACTTTACTTGCTTCCTCCTAAATCATAAACCCAGGAGGTTGTGTGACATACATCTCTTCTTCTAAACGATGATTTCACATCTAAGTGAAATGTTGATCAACCTTACTTGCATGCCAAGGCCATTACAAGTCGAACAGTTTCCAATATTATGACAGTTGATAGGTGCAAATACTTTATAGTAGTCGAGTCCTACTCTCTGGAGAAATCCTCGAGCTACCAATCTTGCCTTATGCCTTGCTATCAACCCATCAACATTGTGCTTCAACTTAAACATCCACTTTACTTCGATAACTTTTGTATGAGCTGGAAATTCGACCAACTCCCATGTGTTGCTTCTTTCAATTACTTACAACTCTTCGACCATAGCAGACTTCCATTGTTTATCTTTGAAGGCTTTACTATAGTTGATTGGTTCAACACCTGTAAGTAAAGCAAAACAGACTAGTTCCTCATCTATTGTGAGTTCATCATCACCAACCACTTCATAGTCTTGAAGTCTTGTTGGACGAGATCTAGTTGTTTAAGGTCTCTGGCTTGTGCCATCCATATCCTCTTCGACTTCGACTCTTTCGAGAATGTCATCAACAACTTCAACTTCTTCTTCGACTGGAGTATCAACAATATCTTCGACTTCGGCATCATTACTTGCTTCGTCGAAATCATAGCTCATCAGTGGCTTTTCAATTGCATTACTAGAATTCTAATCCCAAGCAGAATTTTCATCAATCACAATGTCTCAACTTATCACAATCTTCTGATTAATTAGATTGAACGACCTGTATGCTCTAGTCTTATGATATCCTACCAGAATCATAGGTTCACTCTTATCGTCAAGCTTTCTTCTCCTAGAATCAGGAATATGCTTGTAGAAAATAGAGCCAAACACCTTCAGATGAATCACTGATGGTCGTTTTCCACCCCACACTTCTTTAAGAACCTTGTTCTTCATCATCTTGGTAGGGCACCTGTTCAGAATATAAACAGCAGTCGAAACAGCTTCACCCCATAAAGATTTTGAAAAATTCTTCTGCTTCAGCATGCATCTCGCCATGTCCAATATGGTCTTGTTTCTTCTTTCTTCTATTCCATTATGTTGAGGAGTATAAGGAGAAGTTATCTCATGACCAATATCATGTTCTACACATAATGCTTCAAATATCATGGATGTGTATTCGCTACCTCCATATGTTCTCAAAACTTTAATTTTCTTTTCACCCTGGTTTTCAAAAAGTATCTTGAATCTCTTAAATATTTCAAATACTTTGTCCTTTTGTTTGATCACGTAGATCCAAAGCTTTCGACTGTACTCATCGACAAATGAGACGAAATACATGTTTCCACCAATGATATGCTCTTCGAAAGGACCACATACATGTGAATGTACAACTTCGAGTATGCAGGATGATCTCATTAGCATAGTCGAAACAAAAGGCTTCCTGGACTGCTTTCCGACTAGACAACCTTCGCAAAGTTTGTCGGGCATCTCAAGACTTTGTATACTAGTTACCATATCTTGAGTGATCAATTGATTTAGCAACCTAAAGTTCAAATGGCAAAACCTCAGATTCCACAACTAACTATTATTGTGGTCGACAACTGTTTTTAGACATTGTACCTCAGTTGAATTGATCATGGTCTTAAATGTTCTATTCTTTGAAAGAGGATATTTCAAGACTAAGTTATTCTGGATGTCGAAAAGTTATAAGGCTTCATCTTTCATAGCCACTTAGAACCCCTTTTCGACCAGTTGTCCAACACTTAGCAGATTACACTTCATTCCAGGGATATAGAGTACATCTTTGATCAAGGCTTTTGCTCCATTACTCATTTGAATAACTATGTTGCCAGTAGCTTCTGCTGGAAACAAGCTATTATCAGCAAGTTTCACCTTACTCTTCTTCGACTCGTCGAAATCTACTAACCATGTTTTTTTACCAATCATGTGATTCGAACAGTCTGAGTCGAGGAACCAGATCTTGGATTTGACATGGTCATCTGCAACTGCAGCCATAACCACCATATCATTAAAATCATTTGAATCTTGACGTGCAAGATTCACTCCTCCATCCTTGCCTTTTGTCGAACCCCTGTCTTTCTTGTACCAACAATGCTTGGCCAAGTGACCATACTTTTCACAGTTATAGCACTGCACACCTCTTTTCTCTACTTGTCTTTATGATAGGAATCTCCTTCTCTTTTTTTCGAGGTTCAGAAGTTCTATCATCTATCTTATTCTTGTGAGGATTCAACCAATACTTCTTGCCATAAGTCTTGTTGATTTTTCCTTTGAACTTATTGGAACCACTATTCTTCTTCCACGATTGCGCCTGTAGTGCTTGTATCGAGTCTTGAACTCCTTTCCTTTCGACAATCCTAATCTCATGTGCTTCCAACGAACCAACAAAATCTTCAAGTTTTAGGGTTTTAAGATTGTTGGATTCTTGAATAGCTACGATAACGTGATCAAAGTGAGAGGTCAACATACGCATTACCTTCTCAACTATCATTTTATCAATTAGGATTTCATCACAACCCTTCATGAGATGGACGAGTTTCTGTACCTTCGACACATAACCTGCAATCTTTTTATCTTCTCCCATTGAAAACAATTCATATTGTCGCCACAATGTTTGCAGCTTAACGACCTTAACTTTCTCGCCTCCTTCATAGTACTTGACAAGAATATCTCACGTCTCCTTCGTCGATTCAGCGTGAGCAATCATGTCGAAGTTATATGCATCCACCACCGATTGGATGTAGAACGTCGCCTTGCAATCCTTCTTCTTGGCATCCTTGTGAGCGGTTCTCTGTGCTTCAGTTGTATCTTCACCAAGCACAGGAACACCATTAGTAATCACTTTTAGGATTTCATGAAAGCCAAATAGAGATTGCATCTGTTTTCTCCATCGAAGCCAATTCTTGCCATCAAGAGTTGAAAGAGAGTTTGATAAATTTCCGTTACCATTCATTTTGCAGCGATTGATCAACAATAATCCACGATCCCGAAAATACAATCTCTGACGTGTGATTCTTGAAAACACGATCAAGAATCTAACCGGAACTATAGATATCAATTTGTTAGTGCATGAGGCACTCTTAGTGAGCAGAGAAAGAGAGAGAATAAGGAAATAAAGATTTATTGAATTGTTATAAATAATAATACATACTATAGTTATTTATATACACTAAAAATAACAAACCCTAATTAAACTTTAGCTAACACAACTTAAATTATATTTAAATATTAAATCTAATTATATCAAATATAATCTAATATAATATTTCAACATAAACTATTTGAATTAAGTTATTAAAATAAAATATAAACTAATAAAAAATAAATTATAAGTTCTTGAGAAAATAAATTTACCAACAATTTAAAAAATAAATATCTTTAATTATAAGCTAAGAATAAAATTTTGGCATATCCAAAATTTTAAACATACTTCCATTTGTTTTTTTTATGACACATACTTCCATTTGTTTAATAATGCAAGTATGAAATATAAAATAAATAAAGTGTAATGAGTAATTTAAAAAGAAAATCATATAACCTTAAAATATAAAAACAATAAGATATATATAATTAAAAAGAATCGAGTACCGTACTTTGTAATTTACATACTATTCCAACTCTACATACGTCATTATGCATTCATGACAATGATTAATATTCCATTGTTGTTTTTCAATAGATGGAATATTAAGAATTGTAAATTAATTACTTAGAATATAGTAGTATTACACTTTCACTAACTTATAAGTCATATATTAAAATTAATTAATGTTTATTATCCATCTTAATCTGAGATTACTATCTTTGTCCGTCTTAATATTTTTAAAGAATTTGATTATCGTAAATGGTAATCTCTTTTAGGGCAACTAAGGATTGTCAAAAAACTGAAGGGTAAGAATTAAAGCATCTTTTATGGGAGTTTGGATATGCTCCATTTTTCAATATCCAGTTTTTGTCATGTTATTTAAATTGATTGCGACACGTGGCAAAATAAACTTCCACGGCTGAGATTTAAGTCTATAAACCAATTTTTTTTAATTAAAAAAATAATAACATTCCTCTACTCTCTTCTACGTTAAAATGCTTTGAGTTACATCCATAAAAGAGATATCAACTCTTTATATATTTACATCTCTTTAAAAACACTTTTTATCCGTTCATCTTCTTCCCTATTACTCTGACTGTCATTTACTTGCCGCCGCAGTGTCTCCAGTGTGGTTCATCGCTTTACTGCTACTCTGTACAACGATGATTAGGAAAGAGCAATATCATAGGAGAAGGTGAAATGATTGCAAAAACTTGTGTTTATGATTTTTCATATGTGTAATTTTTTGTTTTGTTATTTTAATTGAAGTTTAATTATTGAATAAATTGCATCTGAGATCTAGACGAAAAAATTGTTCTCCTCCGTCATAGTCAAATCACCAACACACAACAAAATCCAATACTTGAGAAACCATGCAACAATGAGACATAATAAAAAATGGAGATAAAGAGCAATTTGTCGCTTTGCGAAAATCACAGATTACAGAGTAACTATAAAATTTTATTTATTACAAAGGGAAGGAGAAACATCGAGAAAATCTCAAAAAAAAGAAGAAGTTGGTTTCGCAACTAAAAGATGGGTTTGAAAACCGGTTATGAAAGGGGAAGATATTAGCAATCTCGTGCATACGTATCTTCATTAACCAATGAAGAATCAGAGCGTTCGTAGTTCGTGGAACCAGATGATTGTGAGTTTGTTGTTTTTAATGGACGACGTTAACGTTCACATCCTATCATTAGGTCTTACCGCTCACACATAAGGAGACTTATACTTTAGCCTATGTTGCGATAGAATGTAAATAACGTGGCCTTTTCGAAAAGAATATTGTTCTAGACTGGGCCAGTATCTGTCCCATAGTCGGGCAGTCCCAACCCAATGCTACACTGGGGAGACCCAGCAAGGCCCAATCCTCCATCCCGTCAGGCACGCTCAGTACTCTCTGCAGTCTGGCAGACCACTACGTAGTACGAGGGGAGCTCACGCGCCTCCTCCACGTTCTCCATGTATTTCCCACGCAGGGACACGTCATCAAGCAACTACCTGTGTTATAAAGAATCGGTCTTCCACCTTCTAAGGATCACGGGGCAGTTGGACCAGGGTGAAGATCACGTGCTGGTCTTTCCTACGCCACGTAGACCCTGGTAGTTACTTGTGTTGGGCCTGTCAATCCAGCCTAATGCAATGTAACCGTTGACCAAGCGTTGGGGGCACACTATAAATACCCTCTTTCACTAAAGGGTTAGGTATTTTGAATTCTACACCTTCTTTCTGTACTTTCTCTCTTACTCCATTTCTCACTTTAGCATTGGAGCACCTTGCAGGTACACCCCCTCATCTTCTTCAACACCAGTGGACAAATAAACTCACGACGCGTGGCTGAATGCTCATCCTTTTTTGATCCGGTAAGATCAATGGCGCCGTCTGTGGGAACTCTTGCTTCTTCGTTCTTTCTCCTATAGAAACCCAAGAACCAAAGCAGTTTACAACCTCCATTGATCATGACTGTCCCACGCATTGACAATAACGCTCTAGAAACCTCCTTCACTGCGTTCACCAACGATGACAGTCACGACTCCAACGCGACCGTTGACGTCGAAGAGGGCGACCCCAGGGACAGGCACACCGCCTCTCCCTCCTTAGACGACACAGCCTACAATGTCGCCCGACTCTTCGACAACCCAGCTGTCTTCCAACCAATTCCTGTCCCCACCAACACCGACCGAACCATGGGGGCCCTGTTCACGACGATCAATTAGACAAATCTGATGATTTTCTAACAGAATGAGTGGATAGTGTCGCTACTCGAAAAAATGCATCGCGCAACGACGGGGAGGCGAAAAGAAAGGACAGAAGAGTCGCCACCGAATTTTATTTATCCCATGAGGGGAAAGGAAAATATCGAGAAAACCTTAAGAAAAGAATGGATAAGATGGTATCGCAACCATGAACGGGTTCGGAAGCCGGTTATGCGAAGGGAAGGTATTAACACCCCTCGCATCCATCGTACTCGATGGGAACCTTTTGTTTGTCGATGTGTGAATTTATTTGCTTAAATATTATGCTAAAAAGTTGTTCCAAAAGATAGAGAGAAGGGTTTAGAAACGGGGAAAAAGAGGTAACGGAGGAAAGAAAAGAGAAAGAACAGACTCGGTAGGACTTCGCGGTCCTAGGCCTACGTATTCTCAATAGATATGAGAAAGTCAGAGTCGACGTAGTTCGGGAAACTACGGGTATAGGGGGGATTGTGCTCGCCAAGACAACGCCGTCTTGTGCCTACGTATTCTCATCTGGTATGAGAAATCAGAGCAAACGTAGTTCGTGCTAACGGCGTGTTGATGTTTTTTTATGGATGATGCTATCGTGCGCATTCTAGCAGTTAGGTGTTTTGCTGCTCGCTCGTGGAGACTTAGGTGTTACCTGTTTGCGGTAGAACGGACGTAACATATCCTTTTTGAAAGATCGATTAGTTTTTCGCCACGCGAGGCAAGGTATCATGTTTGATTGGTTGAGATTGTGTTTGGGGCGAGATAGGTCCTCGGATAGTAACCCCTACAGGTAGTACCCAATTCTTTATCTCAAAGTTTTTGTTATAAAAGGGTGTGGCGAACGAGGCGTCTTCGTATTGAAAGACGAGCGTCGAAACCACCCTCACTACAGTGGGCATCCCTACGCTCGGAGAAGAAGAGGTCTACACCCAATCCTCTCTCTTTGATTCAATGCAAAGAGAACGAAGTTCTCTTATTAAAGATGTTTTTGATTTTGAATGGTAAGTGCTTTGCGACAGAGAACCCTATGGTAAACGTCAGCACTCGGGATAGGATAAGGCCTACGCCTAACCACTCCACGACCATTCAAGTTTTTGTTATGAAAAGGAATTGAAAATGCACTCGGTACAGGACCGAAGTTTTAGGTATGAAAATTGTGGAAGGAAATTGTGAAAGCGAGATGGTGGATAAAGTCGCGTCTTCGTATCGAAAGACGAGTATCGGGACCACCCTCACTACAGTGGGCATCCCAACATTCGGAGAGGAAGAGGTCTACACCCAATCCTCTCTCTTTAATTCAATACAAAGAGAAATGATTCCTTATTGAAGGGGTTTGAAAATGCGCTCGGTACGAGACCGAGGTTTTTTAGGAGAGATGGTATGGAAATGTCTTCGTATTGAAAGACAAGTGTCGAAACCACCCTCACTACAATGGGCATCCCAACACTCGAAGAGGAAGAAAGCCTACACTTAATCCCGTCTTTTTAATTCAATACAAAGATAATCGGATGTTGAAGATGGTTTGTCAATGTTTTTGAATCGAGTTGGGACAAGAAATGAGGAGAGAAGAGAGGTGGTCTCAGATCCAACATTACTTATCAATAATTTGACTGGTAATGAATTACGGAGGTCTCGTCATCGACCAAAACAGAAAATGGGACAAAATGTCCAATAACAAAAGCGAAATAAGATCTACTTTAAAAAATAACAAAGAGAAAATCCTAAACTCTAATATTATAAGCTAATAAACTATATAATATTTACAAAAGAAAATAAATTTTAAAATTCGAAGATAATTAGGAAATGTATATATATACATATAGTAATATAAAAATATATATAATAGAAATTATAAATAAATATATTTAAAAAAAAAGGTAAACGAATAAAAGATAAAAATAAAGAAAATAAAAAAAACGATAGAACACTTTTCTTCTTCAACTCTTCAATTACCTTCTCCGATTCCACCGACTTCTTCACAGCCAAATCTTTATCCTTTTCAAGCTCTTCAACCCTTCTTTCTCTCTCGAGTTTTTTTCCCCAACAGATGCCCGACTAATCTTCTCCACACTCTGCTTCTCGTTCTCGAGACTCAACACAAGGTCATTCACCTTCTCCTTCTGAAGATCCACCTCATACTTGGTCTCATCCCTCTCCTCAACAACCTTATCAAAACGAAACCCTAATTCAGCAACATGCGCCCTAGCAAAACGAAAAAGACAGAGTTTTCAATCTCCAATGAAAAACTTTCCTCAGAGATTTGAGCTTCGACTTCCATGGCGGCCTGGTTTGAATGGAGAAGCGACTGAGTGCGGCTTCTGTGGTTGGTGGTTTCTTTGAGAAGAACGGTGCTAAGGTTCTTGAGATTCTGAATCTGAACAGAAGAGTCATCAATGGTGGTTGGTGGTGGGGTTAATGTCTTGTGGTCGAGGGTTTGAGATTTGGGCATGGGTAACTTTCTTTTTGGCCATATCTGAGTGTTTGGGAGTGATTGAAAGATGGGGATTAGGGTGACGATTGGTGAATGATGAGTTACAGAAGGTTTTGATTTTGAAGGTGATTGTGTGGTTCGGTGGGTGTTTCGCGAAAGCTGATGAGTTGCAATTTGAATGGGTTTTGAGATGGTGAGAAATGGTTTCTGGGTTGTTAACGGTGGCTATGAATGTGGGTTTGAGTTTGCTGAAGAAGATGGAGGTTCGAAAATCGTGGACAGAGATGGATTGAAGGTTTGTGGAGATATGGTTAGTTGAATGTTTGTTCTGGTAGCTCTATTTTGGAGGTAGAATCATGAGTTGTTTGAGTGGATATTGCGATGAAGATTATGAGTTCGTGTTAGAGAAGTTGAAGAATTTGTTGCGGAGGAAGGAGAAAGAGATGGTATTGAACTCCTACGAATGGGAGCAGAAGGACGGGATAATGAACGATTTGGTGGTGCAGATGGTGGTGACAAAGGGAGTTATATGGTGCGTGGTAGCTTGGAATGTATGGAGGTTGAGGATAGGTTCGAAAATGGTTTCTGCAGTGGTTTGGTTCGTAATCTAGAGATTCATTGCCGTTTAAATTCTGGGTTTGTAGGAGGATAAAAAGTGTTGAGGAGATGAGTCTTCAACGGTTAACATGAGACTTCATGATGCATAAGCTGTGCGGAGCTAGATTTGAAATTGCCAGCAGTGGGGGTTCGCGAAAGCCTGTTTCGAAAGGAGCGTTTGGGATTCGGAAAGAAGTTCGAAAAGAAAAGGTTCAAGGAGAGATGATGTTCGAAGATGAAGACCGGTTGTGCTGGTTGAAGATATTGGCCATGGATTAAAGAAAGGCAGAGTTCATTTTGTGTGCAAAAATGAAGAAGATCCATCAAAACCTTTTTTTTTGTGTGGGAATTTTTGTGTATCTTACATAATGATGGTTGTGTGGTTTTATATTGTGCTGGTTTTTTTTGGCTGTTCGAATGGTGATGAAGCTCCGGCAGTGAGTTTGATGTCGAATGAGATGATGCAAGTGATGGTTGTAGGAAGTTGTTTTTGAAGGAGGTTTTAATGGAGGTTTGAGGTGAAGTTTAAGGGTTATGGAAGATGGTTGAAGAATGATGCTTGAGAAATATGGTTTTGCAAAGGAAAGTGTGTGTGTATGTGGTAAATGGACTCAAGGTTTTGGCTGAGGAACAAAGGCACAGTGAATTCATATTCTGAACGAGACCATCAACCCTTTTTTTTTAGATTTTTTTCTCTCTCCCCTTTTGCTGTTTATCCTCCTCTTTTAAGTTTCTTTTCAAAATTGTCTTATTGTTGATGTCAAGTCATTTTCAGGTGCAGGATTTGGTTTGTTGGTCTGGTGTGGAGTGAATTGGTAGCAAACATGGTACGATTTCTGTAGGTGTGGGGGCTGGATGTTTTTGTTTTGCAGGTATTGTCTGGCGGTACGGTTATGCAGAGCTTGCCTGGTTTGCAGCAGGCTGGTGTGTGGGCTATCTTTAATCTTAATGACGTGGCGTGTTATATGTTCAGAAGGAACTAAACTCATTGATCGATGGCTTCTCGCACTTACCTTGGGTTCTGGACAAATAAGAAGTATGGATATACCGATTTCTTGCTTACAACTTAGCTGCTGTTGCCGGAGTAGCAGCACAATATCAAAGTCATGTGGCTCCTCATGTATTCACACCAGCAGCAACAGTAGGATCAAGTTGTGAGCCCAACAATCATGGTGATTTACTGGAATGGAAATAGGGGTTCTGTTCATCATTCTTAGGGGATTTGTCGCCGAGTTCTATTTGCGGTCATATGCTAGAAAAGGAGGTTGTGGTGGGTACACACTCTCTTCAGTTGCTGTGCAATCTTTGTAACACATTTTATAAGGAGGCTTGCTTTATGCCGCCACCGTTGACGAGTTTGCTGTTAAAGCGTGCCAAAAAGACAGATCAAGTGGTGATCCCAATTTTAAGTGACGCATCATAAACACCTCGACCTCCTGAAACAACTTCAACAAGGCATAGTAAAAGTTTGTGAGATGTATCGATTGGCTACGACGAAGGCAGTGGACCCCCTGCTGGAGTCACACAAAGAAAAGCCTTAGGGTTTGAACTTCATTCGATCCCTCTGTGCAATTTAGCTGTACATTTTTGTTTTGAATGGCTCATTGTCGGTTCGGAACTTAATCCCTGGAATGAAGTGAAGCCAAAGAGGGAAACCACCATAGTTCCATTCAGCACAAGCGTATGGACCGATCCGGAGATGCACGTATAGACCAACTTCAGCCACTGTCTTCGCAAATTTCACTAAATCCTTCCTACCATCAAAATCATACTGGCCTTGAAGAGGTTCATGTAAGTTCCAGAAAACATATGTTTCAATGACATCAAGTCCTCCATCTTTGGATTTCTGAATAAGGTCTGGCCACATCTGTGGAGTACTGCGAGGGTAATGAATAGAACCAGAGATCAAGACCATGCGTTTGCCATCTATGACCAATGCTCTATGATCATAGTCCACATTGGTGCAAAACATAGCTGGAAAGAACCAAAGCAGAAGCAACACAATTTTGGTGGCTCTCATGGTAACTTTTTGGCAGAATGAAGAGAAAAAGGGAAACCCAGAAGGAAAGGAAGGAACTTTTGTTTTTGTAAATCAAAACACAAACTTGATTTACTTTATATGTTACACATGTGTGTGTTTTGTGTTACGTGCTTAAATTGTCCATGGTTTTTTTGTGTGTAACATTTCTTGTATTGGTCATGATATTTTATGATGAACGTATATGGATTCGAGTAATATGCTTGAAACAAAATAATGGATTCTTTAGTGATTCTCTTGCAAATTACTTGAATCATAGGTTTTAGTAATACAATAAGTCTTTGAAATAAATCTGCAATGCCCTGACTTATTCCATTTCTTGATTAGAAAGCAATCACAATTGAAATCACAAATAATTGCGTGTTCTCAATTAAAACTACTCTCAAATCTTCCCTGACCTGGATGATACTTTGAATTAGTCCTTGAGCATTAAAGTCAGTCACAGAACAAACTTAATCATGAGTCAATTGTCAAATCATTCTTGATGTTTGCCATTTGAAAACGTGATGAGTTGAAACCTTCATGGAACACTTCTTGAAAAATCAAGATATTATGACTTGAGAAATGAACTTCGGTACACTGCCCATAACCCTGGTTGGGGCTTTAGTCACACACCACTTAAATCAATGCACCATGACCTTGATAACAACATAGATCCCTTTCTTGCTGATGAATTAAGTCAAACCTAGACTTTGACACATACTTCACTCATTCCTACTTAATGAACCCCAACCAAAACCTATCCAATTCAGCTCAAACTTATGATGGAAGCAACATATGTATTTTTTTTGATTTTTCTGCCCCTGACAATCACATAAGCTTGTCTGTTTGTCTTCAAGGACCTTGACTTGTCTCTGATAAGGGTAACCACTTGATGACTTGAATATAACCTCCTTGATCAGGTTAAAAACCATTGGTAATTTTTTGTTAGACACACATTTCTTGATCCCCTGGGAAATGCAAAATGCTATGCAATGCAATGCTTACGTATGTGCTGATGCAATGAAATAAAACATAAGCCAGAGAGGTCGGTCAAATTTTGGGGTACAACAGCTGCCCCTATTCAAGCGACTTAGACCTGAAGGGATGAAAGGTAATCGACTTTCATACAATCAAGGTAAAAGACGGTTGAATACCCAAGGACCCGGAAATTTGACAACCGCGATACGAACTTCTGACATCGCCGCCAGGCACCCATATTAAGTAGAACGTCTGACCTTGCCGTCAGTCATAAATCAAGTAAACATCTGACCTCTCCGTCAATTCTCACATAACCTGACTTCGCCGTCGTCTCTTAAAAAAATCTTCTGACTTCGCCGTCATTTCCAACAATTTTGACTTCGCCGTCAATTCTTAAAATAATCGGTAAAAGCATCTAACCTCACGGTCAGGCCTCGACATTAAGTCGGTAAAAAGATCTAACCTCGCCGTCAGTCCTCTGTTAAATACAAACAGATATTGAATCCAAAGATACGATCCTCCGACATCGCAGTCAAGACAAAATCCAACATCGCCGTTGGAAGAACCAAATTACCTAACATCGCCGCCAAGAACAAACATCTAGCATCGCTGCTAAAGAATCAAACCACTCGACCTCGCCGCCAGAAACAAACATCCAACCTCGCCGCTGAACAAACAAATCACTCTGACATCGCCGCCAGAAACAAACATCCAACCTCGCCGCTGAACAAACAAATCACTCCGACATCGCCGCCAGAAACAAACATTCAACATCGCCGCTGAACAAACAAATCACTCTGACATCGCCGCCAGAAACAAACATCCAACCTCGCCGCTGAACAAACAAATCACTCCGACATCGCCGCCAGAAACAAACATCCAACCTAACCGCTGAACAAACAAATCACTCTGACATCGCCGCCAGAAACAAACATCCAACCTCGCCGCTGAACAAATAAATCACTCTGACATCGCCGCCAGAAACAAACATTCAACATCGCCGCTGAACAAACAAATCACTCTGACATCGCCGCCAGTAACAAACATTCAACATCGCCGCTGAAGAGTACAATTACTTTTGACATCGTCGTCAAAACAAACTTTCAACATCGCCGCTGAAAAACTAAATCATCTGACATCGCCGTCAGAACAAACTTTCAACATCGCCGCTGAAGAGTACAATTACTTTTGACATCGCCGTCAAAACAAACTTTCAACATCGCCGCTGAAAAACTAAATCATCTGACATCGCCGTCAGAACAAACTTTCAACATCGCCGCTGAAGAGTACAATTACTTTTGACATCGCCGTCAAAACAAACTTTCAACATCGCCGCTGAAAAACTAAATCATCTGACATCGCCGTCAGAACTAACTTTCAACATCGCCGTCGAAGATCTAAATCACTTGACATCGTCGTCAAAACTAACTTCTCAACATCACCGTTGAAGAATCAAATCACTTGACATCGCCGTCAGAAACAAACCTCTCAACATCGCCGTTGAAGAATCAAATCACTTGACATCGCCGTCAAAATAAACATTCAGCATCACCGCTAAAAAAAAATCAGATTATTGACATCGCCGTCAAATCTTCGCTAAATATAAGCGAGCAACGAGATTCGAACGAATTTAAAACCATCCTTTGGTGACAATCACAAAAGAAATCCGCTGGGGAGACAACATGAGCTGGGGTCTAGCCAACACACGGGCGAAGATACTAGTCATCTGCGGGACTCACTTGAAACAAAAGGGTAACGACTCAGCTTATGTTTCACATGCATATGTTTGGATATGACGAAATGCTCCATACGAAATGGGAATGCTTCGCGTTCGGGTAGATGCTATACATGTATGTAGATGCAAATGAACCACTTTAGCAAAATAAATGCTAAATAGAAAGAGCCAACTCCGTTGAGTCAGAGCTAGATACGCCTAGCGCAAATAAACTCATGCTTGGGAATGCAAGTCGTGGATGGCCTCCGAGAAAACTTCTGGGTAAAACTGCTCCGTTAAGAACAAAACCACTCCGCTGGGGATCCAAATCAAACTCTGTTGCGGAGAACGTCCCGGATGGCCTATCAGCCTACAACTCTTCTGGGGATCAAGCAACTTGGCTGGAGGCAACAACTCCACTCTACCGGGGAAATCAGCTATGAATGATTAGCCAGAATAACTCTACTGGGGAAACACAACAGATTGCTGAGGAATAGCTCCATTCTGTCGGAGATTGAATCCGCTATCTGCTAGGGATTTTGAATAAGACTTACTGGGAGCTTATCCCAAACTATCTCTGCTGGGGATGGAGATAAACAATCTCTGAGTCAGTTCCACTCTGTGGGGAAGGAAATTAACTCCGCTGACTTGGCTGGGGATTAGATAAGGAGGGAATCAACATCAATCTCTGCTTAGGGAAAATGAGAAGTAAACTTCAACAATACTTCTGTTTGAGGAATGAGTCAATGACCTAGACTCTGAGGGGATAACAGTACTGCACTCGCCCTACTGCTGGGGAAATAAACCCAAATCTGCTTCTATAATTCTGATAAGCTCTGCAGATATGGAGAGGAACACATCTCCTTTGTTTCCAATTTTGCCCCAGCCTGTGGGACTTGATGGTTAGATATGAACTGCCTCAGCGCTTCGAACCCCGAAGAAGTGCTTCAAGTCAATTTCCTTTCTGGATAAGGATAGTTGTCGTGCTCCTGGGGTGGCCTGCCCCAGCTTTGAAGTGATTTTGCCCCTGATTGGCTGAATTGGAGAAGTGCCTTTGACTTCGAGAGATTTACTTAATCTCGACCTGATTGCCCCAGATTAACGGACCTTAGGAAATGGCGGACTCCTTTGATGATCATTTGATATGCCTTGCCCCTGCTCAACGGAGTACTCAGGCGTTCCGCATCTTATCTCGATCGAACTTTCCACTGTTGGAACTCTCCTGATGTCAAGTGCTTACTCACAAGTAAAACAAATCATTTTGCAAAAGATAATGTTAATGCAATGTATATGACAGTTTTTTAAATCCAAGCCTGTTCACTTAAAAAAAAGTTGTGATGTATAGTGAATGAATCACTTATCGGAATGTCAATATCAATATCCATAGGGTAAGAAAATCCTTTTAGGAGTCAGTTTCGACGCGATCTTTACTGAAGTATGCTTTCGAAACAAACTTGCTTCAATTAGGACTTTTGAAGGTTGTAACTTGGTTAGGTTCATGGTTTGAGAGAAAGGATATAAGGCTCAAAGTTATGTTTAACCCACCCACTCTCCTTAATATTCTTCAATCCTATGTTCAGCTAATTCGACACAAACGCTCACTTCTCAAAGGTTAAATGACCGGAGTGATGGTTCGGGAAACCACAAGTTTGTGGAGTGACAGTCACTCGCTTTCGTCTTTGGTGCCTGGAGTCACATGACTTGTTTTTTTCATCATCATTCATTCCCTATTTTTGCCTGGACTGGCTCTTTTGAGTATATCATTTGATTTCGAAGTCCAGCGGGATGCCCTAATTTTTCCTAAGCCATTTGTTTTCAGGTTATCGACTTAGCGGGCTTTTTTCTTCTTTTTTTTTTCTTCTTTCTTTTGATTCTTTTTTTTTGAACACATCGTATGACACCGGCTTGTCTGACTTGTTGAAGGGGTTGTGACTGTCTCACCCCTTGGCTGGTGAAGGATAACCACTGTGGTTCTTTAGGTACGACCTATATAGGTGTGATTGATCCTTGAACGGGAACACCCCTTTATGCAATTTGGATATTTAGTCGAATTAACTGACACCTACCCTGCCCCAGGTTAAGATTGAGGGTTTTTCGCTTTCGGAAAGAAACTCCTACTACTAGGCTCAAAGGGGTTAACAAGGGATTATCTTCCTTATATCTCCGGTGTTTAGGAATTTGAAACAATGCCTGTACATCATCAGCAATGGTTTTAATTCAAAAAGCATATATTCGGAAGTTTGCGTCTTTAAATTTCGTCATCCTCCCTCAAGGGATTCCGCTTAAACAAGCGTTTGACATTAATGAAAAAGCAATATTGAGTGAGCACGAGTGGATTTAATCAAAACATGCATATTCATTTCATTATCATTGTCAATCGAAAACAAACACGTCTTACAAATGAAATTTGCAAATAAGTTCACACTTAAACAGAAAAGAAACTACAAATGCAAAGGAATAACATGATAGAAAGATTGCCAGCTTCGGAACTGGGCTTTCAGGTCTTGACTTGCTGCTGAACCAACCATCTTTAGAATTGTTCGTCAAAGTCATCCTGATAATCTTCTGAACACCCGCTCTCGGTGAATCCCTCCATAACATTAGCTGCCGAACCCACATGACTGGACGAAGGAAGATCATTGATCTGGATACCCTGAGGTGTGATTGAGAACATGTTGGAGTCAAGCAGTGTTTGAATCTTGCTTCTCAGCACCTTACAGTCTTCAGTTGAATGCCCCTGTGCCCCAACATGGTACTCACAGCGGGTGTTGACATCAGAATCTGAAGGATGTGGAGAAGTCTCTGGATCAATATTTTTCGGCACTATCAATCCATATGTGATCAAGTCTGGCAATATCTGACTGTACGACAACGACGAATGGGTGAACTGCCTCTTTGGCTTCCTTGGTCTTCGTCGGGCGTGCTGACGCGGCGGATGACAGTATGAATGTTGACTATGAACAGTTGAAACATATGGAGATCGAATTTGAGGTATCAGAGACTCCCTTTGTTCAGGAACTTTCATCCTCAGGCTTGGCCTAGGAACGGGCAATAGCTGCGGGCAGGAAGACTCTAAGGTCATAGATTGCAAGACAGGTTCCTGACCTGATGCGACTTCAGGGGAGAGAATAGGAACATCCACATCTTCTGGAATAAGACCATTGCTCGGCCTGAACTCAAATGCTCTTGAATCGATTAAATCCTGAACCTTGTGCTTAAAGGCTTTGCAATTCTCGATACTATGCCCTGGTGCCCCAGAATGGAAATCACAATGGGCTCTTTTATCATAGCCTTGTGGTGGCTTACCGGCAAGTGGAGACATAGTCCGGAGTTTAACCAATCGAAGTTGAAGCAAGAGTTGCAACAACTGAGCATAAGTCATAGGGATCTGGTTGAACATTCTGTCGGACTGCTTCGTCCTTTGAGCATACCTCATAATCCTAGGATTGTCTCGGGAAACAGGAAGTAGTTGTTGGCGAGGAAATACTGGAACCTCAGGTTGTGTAAGATATCTTTGAGGCACTTCACGCCTTGGGAGAGGTTCCATATGTAAAGGTGGAATGGCCATCTCTGCCGCAGCTTCGGGCACATGATCGCCTTCCTTTCTCAACACATTTCTCATGACTTCTGTTATCAGGCCCATCTGAGTCTTCAACTGATGGACTTCTTCTCTAAGCACTTTCTGATCCTGAAACAAAACTTGCATGTCCGTCATGAATTGTCCCATTTGGCTTCGGATTCCCCTCAACTCTTCTCGAATTTGTTCCATAGTTGTCTCTGTTGATTTTCTTTTGGTGGAATGATCTTCAATTCTGGAACAAGCCGGATGGAAAACCACATGAAGCAATTACGTCCACAAAATTAGAACACCTCTATGCAAATGAATAATGATGCAATATGCAAGACATGCAAAGAAATGCAAATGAATATGCAAATACAACAGGGGATCAAACGTTGTTGTGTTGTTGACGGTGACGGACCAGCGCTTCGCCTTGAGACCAAACAACATTAGTACAAGGATCCCACTGTAACTGTTCATACTGACAAACGGGTAGGATGAAGGTCAAAGTTTTTCCTGCAAGACAGCACAACGAGATACCTCTCACCTCGGGTGAGCAATCTATTGGTTTAAGAGGGTATTCCAAAGGCTTTTCAAACAAAGTCCCATGCACTAACCCTCAAAAGTTTCCCATCATAACGACTACTCGTAAGACGGTAATCCCTTCAAAAGGATGAGCACAGAGTTATGTTTTAGCAACCTTTGGAATAAGGTTCTACAAAAGGTCCTCAGAATCGCGGACTCCCAAGTTGAAGATAAGAACGCCATTACGACTACACGTAGGACATAATTATTCCAACGGGGTCTCATCTGAGCGGTGGAATTCGATCCAACTCAACGAGTCCTAAGTCTCGCAAATCAGAAAGAAACCACCTCCTAACTTAGTACATACTCGAAAGCTCGGGTAGAAAGCTTTATCCTCACAAACCAAACCAAATGAACCCAACAAGTTAGAAAGAAACATAACCATAAAATAAATAGCAAAACAAATAAAGTACAAATGCGACAAACAAAATAGGCATGGCTTGCTAGGAATCCCCAGCAGAGTCGCCAGCTGTCGCTACTCGAAAAAATGCATCGCGCAACGACGGGGAGGCGAAAAGAAAGGACAGAAGAGTCGCCACCGAATTTTATTTATCCCATGAGGGGAAAGGAAAATATCGAGAAAACCTTAAGAAAAGAATGGATAAGATGGTCTCGCAACCATGAACGGGTTCGGAAGCCGGTTATGCGAAGGGAAGGTATTAGCACCCCTCTCATCCATCGTACTCGATGGGAACCTTTTGTTTGTCGATGTGTGAATTTATTTGCTTAAATATTATACTAAAAAGTTGTTCCAAAAGATAGAGAGAAGGGTTTAGAAACGGGGCAAAAGAGGTAACGGAGGAAAGAAAAGAGAAAGAACAGACTCGGTAGGACTTCGCGGTCCTAGGCCTACGTATTCTCAATAGATATGAGAAAGTCAGAGTCGACGTAGTTCGGGAAACTACGGGTATAGGGGGGATTGTGCTCGCCAAGACATCGCCGTCTTGTGCCTACGTATTCTCATCTGGTATGAGAAATCAGAGCAAACGTAGTTCGTGCTAACGGCGTGTTGATGTTTTTTTATGGATGATGCTATCGTGCGCGTTCTAGCAGTTAGGTGTTTTGCTGCTCGCTCGTGGAGACTTAGGCGTTACCTGTTTGCGGTAGAACGAACGTAACATATCCTTTTTGAAAGATCGATTAGTTTTTCGCCACGCGAGGCAAGGTATCATGTTTGATTGGTTGAGATTGTGTTTGGGGCGAGATAGGTCCTCGGATAGTAACCCCTACAGGTAGTACCCAATTCTTTATCTCAAAGTTTTTGTTATAAAAGGGTGTGGCGAACGAGGCGTCTTCATATTGAAAGACGAGCGTCGAAACCACCCTCACTACAGTGGGCATCCCTACGCTCGGAGAAGAAGAGGTCTACACCCAATCCTCTCTCTTTGATTCAATGCAAAGAGAACGAAGTTCTCTTATTAAAGATGTTTTTGATTTTGAATGGTAAGTGCTTTGCGACAGAGAACCCTACGGTAAACGTCAGCACTCGGGATAGGAGAAGGCCTACGCCTAACCACTCCACGACCATTCAAGTTTTTGTTATGAAAAGGAATTGAAAATGCACTCGGTACAGGACCGAAGTTTTAGGTATGAAAATTGTGGAAGGAAATTGTGAAAGCGAGATGGTGGATAAAGTCGCGTCTTCGTATCGAAAGAAGAGTATCGGGACCACCCTCACTACAGTGGGCATCCCAACATTCGGAGAGGAAGAGGTCTACACCCAATCCTCTCTCTTTAATTCAATACAAAGAGAAATGATTCCTTATTGAAGGGGTTTGAAAATGCGCTCGGTACGAGACCGAGGTTTTTTAGGAGAGATGGTATGGAAACGTCTTCGTATTGAAAGACAAGTGTCGAAACCACCCTCACTACAATGGGCATCCCAACACTCGAAGAGGAAGAAAGCCTACACTTAATCCCGTCTTTTTAATTCAATACAAAGATAATCGGATGTTGAAGATGGTTTGTCAATGTTTTTGAATCGAGTTGGGACAAGAAATGAGGAGAGAAGAGAGGTGGTCTCAGATCCAACATTACTTATCAATAATTTGACTGGTAATGAATTACGGAGGTCTCGTCATCGACCAAAACAGAAAATGGGACAAAATGTCCAATAACAAAAGCGAAATAAGATCTACTTTAAAAAATAACAAAGAGAAAATCCTAAACTCTAATATTATAAGCTAATAAACTATATAATATTTACAAAAGAAAATAAATTTTAAAATTCGAAGATAATTAGGAAATGTATATATATATACATATAGTAATATAAAAATATATATAATAGAAATTATAAATAAATATATTTAAAAAAAAAGGTAAACGAATAAAAGATAAAAATAAAGAAAATAAAAAAAACGATAGAACACTTTTCTTCTTCAACTCTTCAATTACCTTCTCCGATTCCACCGACTTCTTCACAGCCAAATCTTTATCCTTTTCAAGCTCTTCAACCCTTCTTTCTCTCTCGAGTTTTTTTTCCCAACAGATGCCCGACTAATCTTCTCCACACTCTGCTTCTCGTTCTCGAGACTCAACACAAGGTCATTCACCTTCTCCTTCTGAAGATCCACCTCATACTTGGTCTCATCCCTCTCCTCAACAACCTTATCAAAACGAAACCCTAATTCAGCAACATGCGCCCTAGCAAAACGAAAAAGACAGAGTTTTCAATCTCCAATGCAAAACTTTCCTCAGAGATTTGAGCTTCGACTTCCATGGCGGCCTGGTTTGAATGGAGAAGCGACTGAGTGCGGCTTCTGTGGTTGGTGGTTTCTTTGAGAAGAACGGTGCTAAGGTTCTTGAGATTCTGAATCTGAACAGAAGAGTCATCAATGGTGGTTGGTGGTGGGGTTAATGTCTTGTGGTCGAGGGTTTGAGATTTGGGCATGGGTAACTTTCTTTTTGGCCATATCTGAGTGTTTGGGAGTGATTGAAAGATGGGGATTAGGGTGACGATTGGTGAATGATGAGTTACAGAAGGTTTTGATTTTGAAGGTGATTGTGTGGTTCGGTGGGTGTTTCGCGAAAGCTGATGAGTTGCAATTTGAATGGGTTTTGAGATGGTGAGAAATGGTTTCTGGGTTGTTAACGGTGGCTATGAATGTGGGTTTGAGTTTGCTGAAGAAGATGGAGGTTCGAAAATCGTGGACAGAGATGGATTGAAGGTTTGTGGAGATATGGTTAGTTGAATGTTTGTTCTGGTAGCTCTATTTTGGAGGTAGAATCATGAGTTGTTTGAGTGGATATTGCGATGAAGATTGTGAGTTCGTGTTAGAGAAGTTGAAGAATTTGTTGCGAAGGAAGGAGAAAGAGATGGTATTGAACTCCTACGAGTGGGAGCAGAAGGATGGGATAATGAACGATTTGGTGGTGCAGATGGTGGTGACAAAGGGAGTTATATGGTGCGTGGTAGCTTGGAATGTATGGAGGTTGAGGATAGGTTCGAAAATGGTTTCTGCAGTGGTTTGGTTCGTAATCTAGAGATTCATTGCCGTTTAAATTCTGGGTTTGTAGGAGGATAAAAAGTGTTGAGGAGATGAGTCTTCAACGGTTAACATGAGACTTCATGATGCATAAGCTGTGCGGAGCTAGATTTGAAATTGCCAGCGGTGGGGGTTCGCGAAAGCCTGTTTCGAAAGGAGCCTTTGGGATTCGGAAAGAAGTTCGAAAAGAAAAGGTTCAAGGAGAGATGATGTTCGAAGATGAAGACCGGTTGTGCTGGTTGAAGATATTGGCCATGGATTAAAGAAAGGCAGAGTTCATTTTGTGTGCAAAAATGAAGAAGATCCATCAAAACCTTTTTTTTGTGTGGGAATTTTTGTGTATCTTACATAACGATGGTTGTGTGGTTTTATATTGTTCTGGTTTTTTTTGGCTGTTCGAATGGTGATGAAGCTCCGGCAGTGAGTTTGATGTCGAATGAGATGATGCAAGTGATGGTTGTAGGAAGTTGTTTTTGAAGGAGGTTTTAATGGAGGTTTGAGGTGAAGTTTAAGGGTTATGGAAGATGGTTGAAGAATGATGCTTGAGAAATATGGTTTTGCAAAGGAAAGTGTGTGTGTATGTGGTAAATGGACTCAAGGTTTTGGCTGAGGAACAAAGGCACAGTGAATTCATATTCTGAACGAGACCATCAACCCTTTTTTTTTAGATTTTTTTCTCTCTCCCCTTTTGCTGTTTATCCTCCTCTTTTAAGTTTCTTTTCAAAATTGTCTTATTGTTGATGTCAAGTCATTTTCAGGTGCAGGATTTGGTTTGTTGGTCTGGTGTGGAGTGAATTGGTAGCAAACATGGTACGATTTCTGTAGGTGTGGGGGCTGGATGTTTTTGTTTTGCAGGTATTGTCTGGCGGTACGGTTATGCAGAGCTTGCCTGGTTTGCAGCAGGCTGGTGTGTGGGCTATCTTTAATCTTAATGACGTGGCGTGTTATATGTTCAGAAGGAACTAAACTCATTGATCGATGGCTTCTCGCACTTACCTTGGGTTCTGGACAAATAAGAAGTATGGATATACCGATTTCTTGCTTACAACTTAGCTGCTGTTGCCGGAGTAGCAGCACAATATCAAAGTCATGTGGCTCCTCATGTATTCACACCAGCAGCAGCAGTAGGATCAAGTTGTGAGCCCAACAATCATGGTGATTTATTGGAATGGAAATAGGGGTTTTGTTCATCATTCTGAGGGGATTTGTCGCCGAGTTCTATTTGCGGTCATATGCTAGAAAAGGAGGTTGTGGTGGGCACACACTCTCTTCAGTTGCTGTGCAATCTTTGAAACACATTTTATAAGGAGGCTTGCTTTATGCCGCCACCGTTGACGAGTTTGCTGTTAAAGCGTGCAAAAAATACAGATCAAGTGGTGATCCCAATTTTAAGTGACGCATCATAAACACCTCGACCTCCTGAAACAACTTCAACAAGGCATAGTAAAAGTTCGTGAGATGTATCGATTGGCTACGACGAAGGCGGTGGATCCCCTGCTGGAGTCACACAAAGAAAAGCCTTAGGGTTTGAACTTCATTCGATCCCTCTGTGCAATTTAGCTGTACATTTTTGTTTTGAATGGCTCATTGTCGGTTCGGAACTTAATCCCTAGAATGAAGTGAAGCCAAAGAGGGAAACCACCATAGTTCCATTCAGCACAAGCGTATGGACCGATCCGGAGATGCACGTATAGACCAGCTTCAGCCACTGTCTTCGCAAATTTCACCAAATCCTTCCTACCATCAAAATCATACTGGCCTTGAAGAGGTTCATGTAAGTTCCAGAAAACATATGTTTCAATGACATCAAGTCCTCCATCTTTGGATTTCTGAATAAGGTCTGGCCGCATCTGTGGAGTACTGCGAGGGTAATGAATAGAACCAGAGATCAAGACCATGCGTTTGCCATCTATGACCAATGCTCTATGATCATAGTCCACATTGGTGCAAAACATAGCTGGAAAGAACCAAAGCAGAAGCAACACAATTTTGGTGGCTCTCATGGTAACTTTTTGGGAGAATGAAGAGAAAAAGGGAAACCCAGAAGGAAAGGAAGGAACTTTTGTTTTTGTAAATCAAAACACAAACTTGATTTACTTTATATGTTACACATGTGTGTGTTTTGTGTTACGTGCTTAAATTGTCCATGGTTTTTTTTTGTGTAACATTTCTTGTATTGGTCATGATATTTTATGATGAACGTATATGGATTCGAGTAATATGCTTGAAACAAAATAATGGATTCTTTAGTGATTCTCTTGCAAATTACTTGAATCATAGGTTTTAGTAATACAATAAGTCTTTGAAATAAATCTGCAATGCCCTGACTTATTCCATTTCTTGATTAGAAAGCAATCACAATTGAAATCACAAATAATTGCGTGTTCTCAATTAAAACTACTCTCAAATCTTCCCTGACCTGGATGATACTTTGAATTAGTCCTTGAGCATTAAAGTCAGTCACAGAACAAACTTAATCATGAGTCAATTGTCAAATCATTCTTGATGTTTGCCATTGAAAACGTGATGAGTTGAAACCTTCATGGAACACTTCTTGAAAAATCAAGATATTATGACTTGAGAAATGAACTTCGGTACACTGCCCATAACCCTGGTTGGGGCTTTAGTCACACACCACTTAAATCAATGCACCATGACCTTGATAACAACATAGATCCCTTTCTTGCTGATGAATTAAGTCAAACCTAGACTTTGACACATACTTCACTCATTCCTACTTAATGAACCCCAACCAAAACCTATCCAATTCAGCTCAATCTTATGATGGAAGCAACATATGTATTTTTTTTGATTTTTCTGCCCCTGACAACCACATAAGCTTGTCTGTTTGTCTTCAAGGACCTTGACTTGTCTCTGATAAGGGTAACCACTTGATGACTTGAATATAACCTCCTTGATCAGGTTAAAAACCATTGGTAATTTTTTGTTAGACACACATTTCTTGATCCCCTGGGAAATGCAAAATGCTATGCAATGCAATGCTTACGTATGTGCTGATGCAATGAAATAAAACATAAGCCAGAGAGGTCGGTCAAATTTTGGGGTACAACAGATAGGGATACTCGAGAAGGAGCGGCGATCACGCTCTCCCCCGCAGAGACATCATCGCTCCGTCTCTCGCAATCCCTCCGCTCCCCCACGGAGGACACAACACGATGACTCTCGGAGCCCTTCTCCCCAAAGGCCTGAGCGTCGCCCTCGCTTAGAATGGTCTCAGCCCGTGGCCACCCAGAAGTGCAACCGGTCCCCTCCCCAGAAAGAGTGATGCTCCCCCACTCATAAGAGGTATAAAGCTGACGGATATGTTGAGAAGTCAAAGAGCCGAACAAAGAGTCCTCCTGAGCGAAACAGAAATGACCGAGGTGACCTTTCCCCGTCTTGGTCACCTGTCAGGAGCGACGAGGACGTACACCGTACACCGTTGTCCAAGACCATCACGGAGACTCCCTTGCTCGTCAGGATGGAAAACCCCCCGCCTTTGGCGACATATGATGGTACGACCGACCCGGATGACCACATTGAAAGCATCGATGCGATGCCCGACTACCAGAACATTCGAGGAGCCATCAAGTGCAAGCTCTTCCCCACTACCCTAAGGAAGGGGGCTATGGCGTGGTACAAGAGTCTCACGCCTGAGTCCATCACCTCCTAGAAGGAGTTGAACAGGCAGTTCTCCAGGCACTTCACTGCTTCCCGGCGCCACCCAAAGACGGAAGCTTCCCTGGAAGCCATCATCTAGGGAAAAGACGAATCTCTCTGGGATTACATAGAGAGGTTCAACCGAGAAGCTGTCCAGGTATCCACCTCGAACGACATGAAGAGATTTTTGATCGAGCGAGGACTTCAACCTCGCACCGAGTTCGCCAAGACAGTCGGCATTGAAAGGCCTAACACCTTAAACGCGCTCCTCCACAAGGCCCAGACATACATCCAGTATGAGGAGATGGAGGCCGACCACCGTGCCAACGACTCGCGGAATCAAGAAGGTTCTAGGAACTCCAGGCACGAGGATTCCACCGCTCCTCGATGAGGCGGGGAAAGAAGAAGAGAAAACCGATCTCGAGACACCTGAGAATAGAGGGGGCCAGCAGGCCAGTTCACTGAGTTCACGCTACTCACAGCTCCTCGCGAGCGCATCCTGTCAGAATGTATAAACTCATAATTCCAGAGAGGTGGTGTCTGTTTTCCGAAAGCGACACCCCCTAAGCCCAACGTCGATAAATCTAAGTACTGCTAATTCCACCGAAGTCATGGACACGTCACGAAAGATTACATTCACCTCAAGGATGCAATCGAGATCCTAATCAAGGAGGGGCACCTGAAACAGTGCACTCGAAGAAGCGAGGCTCTTCGACAGGAGACCCGCAAAGCCAAGAGGGTCAAAGAGGTGCAGCCACCCTCTAAAGAAGCTGGACTGCAAGTCGTCTTGTGTGCCTCTCGACCATAAGAATTTCTCCTCCCTGGCGAACATGATGCACCGCTGTTTGCCCGCAGTCCATGGGAGCACTTCCCCACTGTGATGGTCATATCTGAAGGAGCCCCCAACAAGCTCTCAGTCGGGTCGGTCAAGAGGAAATTTGAGGATCTGATAGACAAGAGCTCGAAGTAGAGTTCCACCCTCGATAAGTTCAAAGGTAAATCACACCCGATTACCTTCTACCTCGAGAAACTGCCCGGGGGCGCACCTAACTTCAGCATCCCCCTCTTGATCAGGGCTCAAATGACAAACTTTGACATGCGCCGCATCCTAGTCGACCAAGGGAGCTCGGTGGACATAATGTACGCCCATCTGCTTACTACCCTCCAGCATGACGAGAACCACCTGACCCCGTATGTCGGCTCTGACTTACAGGGCTTCAACGACACCACCATAAAGCCTTGGGGATACGTGGAGCTGCTCATCACATTCGGAGCCAAGGAGACTGCCAAGCAGGTGAAGGTCCACTTCTTGGTGATCGAATGTCCCTCTTTGTACCAGTGCATCCTCGGAAGGTCGACTCTAGCTGAATGGAATGCATTGCCATCTATAGTGCACCTGAAGATGAAGTACTACACGGCTAGTGATCGAGTCGTCACCCTCCACAGGGGTATCGAGGCGGCCAGGAGATGTTTCTAGGCGGTAATCAAAGGGCTTAACTTGATCAATATCACATTCAAGACGACCGGTAGACCAGCCCGGGATGAAGAGCAGAGGCCATTACCCCGCGTCAACTCCGTCGATCTCGACAACCGCTTTCCCTGCAAGCAAGAGTAGAGCACAGAGTCTGAAAATGCACCTTTAGCAGACAACAGGCAGCCTTCCCAACCAATGCGCCCCATTCCATATGGAGACTTTGAGTTCATCACACTCAGAGATGACCCGTGAAGAAGCGTGAAGATCGGCACGGGACTCCCCGACCTGGCGAGGAAGCAACTAAAAGCTAGCCTCCGAGAGAATGCTGACATGTTCGCATGGAGCGATGCGGAGATGCCTGGCCTCGACCCCGACGTAGCCTGCCACCACCTCACCATAGACCCGGCTGCTAGGGCCGTAGTTCAATGTAGGCGTAGGCACTCCCCCGAGAAAGCGGAGGCTGCTGAAAATTCTGTAAAAGACCTCCTAGAGGAAAATTTTATATCAGAAGCCCAATACACAACCTGGATGTCCAACGTTGTACTTGTTAAAAAACATAATGGAAATGGAGGATGCGCGTTGATTACACTGATCTCAACCAAGCATGTCCCAAAGATGACTATCTATTACCTAACATCGACAATTCTGCAGGTTTTAAATTGTTGTCGTTCATAGACGAGTACTCGGGGTACAATCAAATCCCCATGGTGAAGACCGATAAACAATACCCGACCTTCATGACCGAGTCGGGCAACTATTACTACAACGTAATATCCTTTAGCTTGAAAAACACCGGCGCGACCTACCAGCGGATGATGAACAAAGTCTTCCGGGGAGAAATTGGTGACATGCTCGAGGTCTACATGGACGGCATGATCGTGAAGTCATGATAAGAAATCAAACACACCGTCCATCTCAGAAAGGCCTTCGAGACGGAAAGGAAATACATAATGAGGTTCAATCCAGAGAAGTGCACCTTCGGTGTACGGACAGGCAAGTTCCTCGGCTTTTACTTAACAGAGCGAGGAATAGAGGCGAATCCGGACAAGTGCAGGGCTTTCTTCGAGTTCACAATGCCAAACATGAAGAAGTCTATCCAGCCCCTAAACGGGATGCTCGCGTCACTGTCCTGTTTCATTGCCAAGTCTGCCTAACATGCTCTCCCATTCTTCAAGCTTCTGCGCAAGAAGGCCGCGTTCGAATGGACTGAGGAGTGCGAGTAGGCCCTCCTCCACATCAAACAAGTCCTTGCAGAGCCACCGGTCCTGTAATACTCTCTAATCCCCGCAATTAATTAAAATAATCAGAGTAAAATTAACATGCATTCAACCAAGGGTGTCACACTTAAAACTTTCAAACACCTGTCATGCTCATCAACACTTCAATAAATAATCATGTTTTACAATTTCAATTAGCATGTAGCAGCGGATTCATTTATCCAATGATTTTTCATAAAATAAATATTTGTTTTCATCACATAAATCAACAAGGCTCGGGCACTAAGGCCAACTTCTTATTATTTCAATAAACAAGAAAACATAATATATTTCTAAAATATAAACCAAGCAATCCCAGTGTTACACGACCAGAGCATGACTCGACCTAACATAAATAAATTGCTAAATAGCTACACCAATAGCGGCCTCAAGACTACAATCAGCTCTACTCTGAAATACCTGCACGATGTCATGTAGGACATCATTCCAGCAAAAGGGTGAGAAATATTACCATAATAATCAATGCATATAATTATGTATATAAACAATCATAAAATACATACATGTCACATTTCTCACCATATTTCATATTCAATTCACCCATACTTCTCAATTACCTCATCATATTGATGGGCTAAAGACGTGTCTACTTATGCGTCTAGCGGTATCTTACTGCAAGTGCACAGCCTATCGAAGTAATATTTAAGATTATCGATCCACAGGGATTCTATCGTTACGTAGTGCTAGATGAACTTCTAGTTTAGCTAAGGCGAGTAGTTGTCACGATTGTTGTTGGTTTTCTAAGACTATTAAAGGCGGAATAAAATTTAAGTTTTTAATGAAATAATACTAAAACGGTCGGTATGTAATTATACTAACTTAGGTGGGTCAATCTAACCTAGGCTTATAAAGATGTTCACTTAATCTATTCGGTAGAGATTACTAGTTTGAATACCCTCAACTCACACTCTCGTGGTCTTGAATCAGATCTTATCCCTAAAGCCCTATGCCTGCTCTCGCTAGCCCATAAGTGTTTAGAGATAATTTTTGGAAACTAAATAATTCTAATTTATCTTAAAGCGCTCTCGCTGTATTTAATTTAAATGCCTAACTTTAGCTATCTGGTTAAAATCTCACACTCTCGTGGTCTTGACCCAACCTAATACCCTTTTCTTACTCTCGTAATGAAAAGGTCGAATTTAATTAAAAAGTATCAGCCAGAATGTTAAGCGATTAATTATTTTAGCCCATGGTTATATTTTACCGGTTAAGTTAGTTATAACTACATACCGCCCTAAGGTATTTAGCTACTCATCGAGGTTAAATCAGACTCAGAGTTAATTATTAGCTTACTAATGGCAGAAAAATAAATAGACATTATAAATAAATTAAATTGCAATAACTGAAAAACCTGATTAACAAATATCTGAGTAGACTCCTTCTTCCACAGACCGGAAGGCTTGGAGTAGGCGGAAATAAAAATTAAAACGAAATGCTGAAGGCTGGAAACAAGTAAAGGTATAACAATTCCCTAATGTTGGAAATTGTTACACGGTTGGTTTGGATACAAATAAAATAAGGCAGAAAAATAAAATGCTGGAATAATAATTCTGATGGTAAGGTAATTCGGCAGAGCTTCCGCAGGAAATTTGGATACTGAAGTCTGTCTGAATCCTCCTGAGCTGGTCCTATTTATAGAGCTTCCAATGGGCTGGTCCTGGGTCTTTTGCTTCTTGGGCTTTGCTGAAGTGGTTGAGAAAATGTTGGAAAGTGGCAGCAGAAAGTGGGAGAAGTCTCCCTCACGTGAGAATTACTAGGAGGAGTGGCTTCACTGGTGGCTTTGACGTAGTCTGAGTCAAAAGAATCAAGTTATATCCTTGTCACGGGCGTGACAAGGTCTTCACGCTCGTTGTCTTATGTTTTCAAGTGTCACGGTCGTGACTACTTCCTCACGGTCGTGATGTCCCAAAGTAAGGTGTCACGGTCGTGACACCCTTGTAACGACCGTGGTCGTAACAAATTATGCAGAGTTTTATGCAGGCTTCTGTCTTGCTTCATTTCTTGTGGTTTCTTTGTTCTTTTCTTCTTAATTCTTGATTTGGCCTCACATATCGATGTACCTGCAAAATAGTATGAAAAACTCGAGGAATCGAGCGTTAAAACGGTGAATGCGCGGTAAAAGTCAATGAAATCTAGCGATATAACCGATGCGTTTTCTCGTCATCACATATAAACTAACATGGTTGATCATCAAGCATATTATCATCCACATATCATACTTTCATACAACACTCACATACTCACCACTCTTAAATCAACATATCATGTATATATGCACACTTCTCCTAACAATCACATATTCATCATTTTCAATTACACAAGTCATGTACACATACGTAAGTATAACTTTAATCAACAATTCTATCCATGCCATATGGCTCACATAAAGCCCATCAATTCCACCAATTCCCGCTCGAGATTTATGGGTACATCACTCATACCCCACCAGGGACAACACATAGTCATTCTACCCCGGTGGTCACTCCACTAGGAACGACATCATGTCATTCTACCCCAATGTATGCGACTATATCGTTATACCTTAACAGGAACAACGCCACAGTTGTTCTACCCGGTGATTGCTCCACTAGGAACGACATCATGTCATTCTACCCCAGTGTTCACGAGCCTTATACGCATTCATTATTTTCAACATCGTCATCATAATTTACTAAGAAATGTACATATGTTCGTAATATATTTTCATGCATTCTTCACTTACAATTGCATACATACAACATGCACTACAACATTTATCAAGCAACACACACAATATGTTTATTTCAACACCGATTCACATAAACATCAACATATCCATATATCTACACATATACATATATCATTTAGCATATTCAATCATGTCTTTCGTCCCAATTCATATCAATTCACATAACATACACATATTATGTTCATTTCCCAATGCACAACGACAACAATGGTAAATGCAACCCATAGAGACCGACTCACGACTCTATGCAATTCAATACGGTACAACTCGATCGTTCATCAGATTCTCCTAGGAATCATATCACTATCCCCCTACACGGGCATACAATCACTCAACAGATTCTCCTAGGAACCATATCACTATCTCCCTACACGGGCACACAATCACTCAACAGATTCTCCTAGGAATCAAGTCACTATCTCCCTACACGGGCACACAATCACTCAACAGATTCTCCTAGGAATCAAGTCATTCGGCAGATTCTCCGAGGAATCAAGTCATTCAGCAGATTCTCCAAGGAATCAAATATTCATCAGATTCTCCGAGGAATCGAATATTCAGCAGATTCTCCGAGGAATCAAGTCATTCAGCAGATTTTCCAAGGAACCAAATATTCATCAGATTCTCCGAGGAATCGAATATTCAGCAGATTCTCCGAGGAATCAAGTCATTCAGCAGATTCTCCAAGGAATCAAATATTCATCAGATTCTCCGAGGAATCGAATATTCAGCAGATTCTCCGAGGAATCAAGTCACTCAGCAGATTCTCCAAGGAATCAAATGTTCATCAGATTCTTAGAGGAATCGAATATTCAGCAGATTCTCCGAGGAATCAAGTCACTCAGCAGATTCTCCAAGGAATCAAATATTCATCAGATTCTCCGAGGAATCGAATATTCAGCAGATTCTCCGAGGAATCAAGTCACTCAGCAGATTCTCCAAGGAATCAAATATTCATCAGATTCTCCAAGGAATCACATTGCTCATCGGACTCTCCTAGGAATCCTATCACTCATCAGATTCTCCTAGGAATCAACAGCACAAGAATGTACTTCATGATGCTTCACTTGCAAAATGACTCCATACACCTCTTGAAATGCATACATGTTTACAAACATACTCATGCATTCTTCACATTCATCACATATATTCATTATGCATTCACAATATATATACATATCAAAATACATATATACATATTCGTCATTCATTCACAACATGCATTTGTATTTAGTTCAAGTAAATGCACCAAATTGCCAAGCGGCCACATTCCACACTTCACAAATCACAAACTAGGATTCATGCCATACGGCTACCCACAACACACATAACAATATATAATTAATCATCTCAGACAAGGAATGATCGCAACCAAACCACACAACCAATCCACGAATGGAAAACACAAGAAAGGAAAATATGCTACTGTGTTTGCTAACCTTCGCCTGGCGAAGCCTCTAGCAAACCTTCGCTGCTCCGTTCGCCTGACGGACTTGCCAGCGAAGACCACTGGGATTTATTCTGGAATTACTCGCTAGCACACTCGCCTGGCGAACCTTCGCCACACTCATTCTCCTGGCGAACTTGCCAGCAAAGACAGGGCAATTGGTTCTGTTTGGGTTCGCTACCATTCGCTAGGCTTCGCCCGGCGAATGCTCGCTGATGTTCTCTCGGCGAACCTACGAGACCAGAACCCCCATGGCAGTCCAAAAGCCCAAACCTCACAAAATCAACCGATTCCAAACCAAACAACTCCGGTAAGCTCAATCCAATAATACCCGACCATACTAATCCATCCATCCTCGATTCTAACCCATTAAAACACCATTCTACCGATTAATTCATTTTCGACCTAGAAATGAAAAGTATAGAAAAACACCCAAACATCCCACACAACACATACATAATCATATACATGGATTAGATAATAATGTTTCTCACCCTTACCTCGATCAATCGGAAGCTAGAGGATGTTCTTGATGATTCTCCAAGTTTCCTCTTTTTCTCCTCCTTTTCCTTCTTTCTCTTTTTCTTCCCTTTTCTTTTCCTTACCAACTCTTCTCTCTTTTCTTTCTATTTCTATTCTTTATATTTCTTTCCATTCTATTTCCTTCATAATATATATTTTCCAATCATTTTCCATAAATCATCCACTTAACCATTAATTAAGAATATCCAAAATATTTCCAACTTAATTTTCCAAAACTCCCTAAATGATAAAATAACATAATATGCAAACTTAACATATTACCACACTATCCCATAATTAAAATAATGCCAATAAATAAATTAATTAGTTAATCAAAATTGGGCTGTTACAGGTCCTGTCGAGGCCCGAGGTCTGGGAAACCCTATACTTATATCTTGCAATCGCAAATGAGGCCGTCAGCGCAACGCTGATTCACAAAACTCCCGAAGAGCAGAAGCCAATCTACTTCACGAGCAAAGCCCTCCAAGGTCCCGAGCTCAGGTACCAGCAGATCGAGAAGGTCACTTTGACCCTCATCAATACGGCCAGGAGGTTGCGGCATTACTTCCTGGCCCACACGATCATGGTCAGAACCGATCAGTCCGTCAAACAGCTACTTGGGCGGCCAGACATGTAAGGCAGAATGCTTAGATGGTCGCTCGAACTCTTAGAATTCGATGTCTTATACGAGAGCAGAAAAGGCCTAAAGGCATAAGTTCTGGCCGACTTCGTCGCGAAAATGACCTCCACGGAATCCCTGACCCCCGGAACGCATAAGTGGGCCATCTCCGTCGACGAAGCCTCCAACTCGATGGGAAGTGGGGAGGGCATCATCTTAGGGAATGAAGAAGGCATCTTGATAGAAGTCTCCCCCGCCTTAACATTCCTGATGTTGAACAACCAGACCGAATACAAGGCATTGACTCCGCATGGCCGAAGACCTTGGCACAAAATAGGTAAAGATCTTTACCGACTCCCAGCTCGTGGCCTCCCAGGTGCGTGAAGAGTACCAATCCAAGAACGAAAACCTCACCGAGTACCTCGCTTTGGCAAAAGAAAAAGTAAAGAGTTTCGATTCCGTGGAAGTGCAACACGTTCCATGTAACACAACACCAGGGCGGACATCCTGTCAAAACGAGCAAGCACAAAGAAGAAGGGCAGAAACAAGTCCCTAATCCAGGGGGTTCTCTCTCGACCGAGCATCGAGAAAGACATAGCGACAATCGAGGTTAACGCTATCGGCGACCTCAATTGCTGGATGACCCCCGTGTACACCTACCTCAGTATGGGGCGACTTTCCGACAATGCAAAGGAGGCCAGCATGGTCAGGCGTCGAGCTTTCTCACACGTCTTGGTCGAGGACAAGTTGTACCGGAGGGGATTCTCCATTACCCTCCTCATATATGTCGACGAATCCAAGGCACCAGGCGTACTCTAAGAGACCCATGAAGGAATTAACACCCAGCACCTCGGCAGGCGATCTTTCGCTTGTAAGGCTCTATGAGCAGGATATTATTGGGTCACCATGCAGCAAGACGTTAAAGAGCATGTCAAGAAGTACGACAAATGCCAGCGACACAGGGATATGCACCTGACCCTGTCCAATGAGCTCAAAACACTCTCATCCCCATAGTTATTTTCCTGGTAGGGGATGGACATCCTCGAGCCCTTCACCATAGGGTCATACCAAAACAAGTATTTGATAGTTGGTGTCGACTACTTCACTAAGTGCATAGAGGCCGAAGCCTTAGCCAAAATCACGACCCACAATGTACTCCGTTTCTACAAAAGGAATATACTTGTCTGGTTCAATGTACCCCAAGCAATCGTCACCAACAACGGGAAATAATTTGCCGACAAGAACTTCCAGGACTTCGTTACCAAGCCGGGCACGAAGCAACACTTCACATCGGTCGAGCACCCGCAGATGAATGGGCAGGTCGAAGCCGCAAATAGAGTGATTTTACATGGCCTGAAATGAAGACTGGGAGACGCCAAGAAGAGGTAGGTCGAGGAGCTACATAACATGCTCTGGGCTTACAGGACGACCCCGTACTCGACAACAGGGGAGACCTTGTTTCGACTAACCTACGGGATCGAGGCGATGATTCTGGTAGAAATAAAGGAGCCCTCCAAGAGAATCGAATTTTCCCTCGACGAGGAAGTGAACGATGAGACCCTAAGGGAGGAACTCGACCTGGTCGATGAAATCCAGTCAGGGGAATCCCTCCGCGAAGCCTCACTGAAATAAAAGATAACTCTGGGACATGACATCAAAGTCATCAAGCGTGAGTTCCAGGTAGGCAGCCTGGTCCTACAAAGGAATCAGAAGGACTCGCGTGGTGGAAAACTCGCAAAAAACTGGGAAGGTCCCTACTGGGTCCGAGACAAAACGGGCAACAAGCTCTATTACCTCGAAAACCTGCATAGGGAGGAACTTGCTCGACCATGGAATGCTGAAAAGCTCAAATAACACTATTGTTAGACACTGCCTGCGGCCTACTAGTGTCGTGACCACAGGGGCATGACAGGGTACAAGCGCGACTCCTAAATTCAAAACAAAAATACAAAAGTCTTACCTTTGTGTGTGCGGGCAGACTTTTGATCTGATGGGGACCCCTCAATCGAGCTCAACCGTTGTCATACTAGTAAGGCAAAACACTTAGCTTGTGATGGGAAGTTCATGCCACGAAGCAAAGACCTTGACCGAGATCTTTGCTCCGTTATCGATCCGGTGCCAACTCCGATCACCTGACCCGTTCCCTGCACGGTCGGTCACAATATATGTTGAGCAAAACCCTAATGACGAGCAAACAACAATGTTATTTCATACACATACATGAAAAACAAGAAAAATAAGGCGCACACAAAGCATAAAAGTGAAATAATACATTTCTAAAATGCGGGTAGAGCCCATTGCTCAAATGTTATAGAATATGGCACGCAGGCCAAGGACAATTACATCAAAATAGGCACGCAGACCAAGATCAAAACAGGCACACAGTCCAAGAAAAAAACAAGAAAACAGAGCTATGCAGCTACATCTTTCTCGGGTTGGTCACCCACCATGGTTTAGCCATCGTCTTTATCTTCAACTTCAAGCGCGACTACACGACCCTTGACCACCTGGTGATAAGGGTCTGTCCCCTTGGTGACTGTTAGATACCAAATTTCACTTATTTGATCTATCAAATGTTGGCATATTTCACTCATTTTTGTCATGAAAGTGTTGAAAACCACTCTTGTTTTGGTTGGTTTGCAACATTATGAGAAAATATCTTGGTACCTTTGATTTGTGTGTTATTGTGCAGGAATTAGGCACAAAATAAGTGAAAAGTAAGACACAAGAAATGGGCAAGGAAACCAAGACAACATGCAAAACCACCAAAATGCTGTCATGCTCGCTAGGCGAGCTGGTAGCGAACAAGGTAGCGAACGACTCGCTAGGCGAGCTGGTAGCTTGCCAGCGAAGGCTTCGCTAGCTTGCTCACTAGGCGAGCAGGCCAGCGAATGCGCCCAGAATTGGACAGTGCCAAAAGTACCAAAAGTTCGCAGGTTCGCTAGGAGAACAAGACAGATCCTGAATGTGTATTTAAGTGATTTTCTTGCTTTTTTAGGTCATAATTTCGTTTTGTATCATTTTGGATAGCAGAACTTATCTTTCTTCATTTCTTCTAGAGAGAGAAACATAAAACCCTAAGAGGGAGGAGGTAAGATCATTGACCTCTTGTTGGGGTTTGGATGTAATCTTTTGATACCTTATGTATTTCATCTAATTTATGTTTGTGAACTAGTTTGGATTCTCTATTGATTGATTATCTTTGATTATGTATTTGTGGGTCTTGACAAAACCTTTTCACATCTTTGATCTCAGATCTTCTTTTATCAATGAACAAACTTTTGACATGGTTTTGAAGTTGATATTCATTGTATCTTCTATGGTGTTGTGTTGATTAAGTAGCATGGGTAGCATGGGTAGGATCAATATGATGTTGTGTGGGTATGTGATAATAGTGATGAAGAACGATGTTCACCGACATTTGGCGGATTAGATGAATACATGTAAAAAGGGTTAAGCGTGTGTACGTATTTTGATCATTGTATTTTATGCAAAAGAATCGTTTATCCTATATGAGTGTTATCTTTGCTTTCCTGTTTATCTTTGATTTGAACCGTGATAGAGATATACTCTTCAGATCTGGATCTAGGATGATTGCCTGTTAGGTCCTAAATGCTAGAGATAGTTTTAGGCTTAGCATTTGCTTGAGTATCAGATCTTAATGCTCTGTGTTGTGTTTTTGTTGGGTGAGAGATCACCAATGAGACAACATGGTTTTTCTCTCGACGCCGCGTTAGAGATAAGCTTTGTCGTGAGTGATATGTGATGATATTAGATGAATGATTGTGCTATGTTTAATTTGATCAGAAGAATGCATATGTTATCAATTGATGAAATCCAATCCTAACAAGGCTCTGTTTATATTTCAGTCTTTATTTTATATTTTATATTTTTATTTATGGTTCTTTGAACCCTTTAAACCAAACCTTTTGAACAACAAGCTTAGAAATGTAGAAATCGTTAAACGGCGTTCATGTCGCACTAATCCTTGTGGAGACGATAAATCCCGGAGGAAATTCTTCCGAAAATAATATTTTTGCTTGCTGCTTTACTGCTTCAACAGTGACAAGATGGACGCAAGGGTTCACGAGCTGGAGCTGCTTCACAACACCACTAAAACCCACCTCGAGAGCCCCTAGGAAATCCTGCTCGAGCTCCCAGATCTTCAACACCAAGTCAATTCGAGATGCCAAAAGCTTCTCCCCAGCGGACTCGTGCTCAACAGGCTTTGCAGCTGCCTTTAACTCAGCGATACTCGCCAAGTGCCTTTCCCTCTCCTCGTCGGAAACCTTCACATTCTTCTCCATCTCGTCATAGAGCTTGACCTGGAGTGGATTCCTCTCCTTGCACTCACCGAGGTCACCCACCAGCTTGTTTCTCTCAACCTCGATGGTCGCGAGGTCATTCTGTAGCTTTGTCAGTTCAGCTGAGGGGCAAGTTTCATTGTTGAGAACCATAGCCATTTCAAAGACCCGCATCATTGCGACCATATCCTCCAACAAGGCTTTCCTCCTTGCCTTCCGATCAACGCCCAGGACGACCTTGGACTCAACAGCGCTCACGATCGAGGAGATGTCCCAGCAGAAGAAATCAGGTTGGAGATAGCAGGGTGGGAGAATGAACTTCTCCCCAGACACACTTACTGTGAGGTCGAGGGTCTCGGGCTTGCCGACACGCTGTCTTTTCGGGGTCCCATGCGATGTCGAAGATTGGATGCACTGAGGGGAAGAGGACGAGCCTCCGGGTATCAGGTCGGGGTAGGGCATTTGCTGAACTTAAGTGACTCGCCCCTTGCCAGCCTTCTTCCTACCCTTGGTGGCCGCCAACTTCTTCACACATTCTTGCAAGCTCGATATCTCACCTGCAAAAGAAAAAATAAGCAAGTCAACAAACAGCGGACCAACGATAGAAAAATAGATGGAACCCAAGTGAAAGGGGGTCCCCTCTACCTAAGAACCGTAAGGATTCCTCGTCGGACGCATACTCGAGGAAGGACTTTGTATTTATCAACCGTGACTTACGAAGAACTTCCATGCGGGCGTCGAGGATAATTCCCATCTGGAGTAACACATTTCGCAGGGGTGAAGTCAGAGACAAAATCGACCAGCTTCTGGTAGGACAACCGATCCTCGACATCCAACGAGCCGAGTCTGACTATTTAACTATCCGTGCCCCTTTTGAAATACTCCTCCGTCCATTCCAACAGAAACTTCGATTGTAAGACCTCCCCTCTCTGTCCGTTTTCCTTCTTGACCATGAGGTCATATAACGAGTCGATGACCACATGGTGATGGGCTTGACAATGAAGTACCGGTCTTTGAAAGTACGAAAAGAGTCTAGGTACACCCAAAATAGTCTCCTCGGCTACTTCAGGGACACCCAACTGTGCCGACCCTATAACGTCTATCGTTGTAGATGAAAGATGTGGAAAAAAAGAGGCAGCGCTGCCCCGACACCGAGGTATCGAAATACAAGCTCGAATGCTCTCATGAACACGGTCGCAATGGGATGGATCTGTGAAGGCACCAAGCACAACCAGTTGAACACTACCCGCTGGAAGTCACTGAAGGGCATACGTAGGCCCACTTCCTGGAAAGCGAATTCGTACATGAGGAACCTCATCTCTTTGAAACACAAACATACGTGATGGTGTTCTTGGGGTTTGTAAAATTTCCAGTTCGGGGAGGAGCCCTCACAAAGGTCCTCAACAGTAGCGTAAGCATCTGAATCGTCCTCGATAAAGCATTAATGGATGCTCAGGGGCTCCTGCTCGGCCCAATCTTCGGTAGTCCTCTTTCGGACTTCCCCGGTCTGCACGATCGGGGAATCGGGCTCATCATTAATCTTGATGAACCCCTCGATCCATGCAGTCATTTTCACCTAAAAAGCAGAGGAAAACAGTGAATTCGACATTTAAGATCAAATGCACCCTTCCACCGCAAATCAAGTGAAAGGGCGAAGTGAGGGGTACAGAGCCACCAGACAGGCCTCCCCGACCGAAAACACCCAACTGGGGTACTCATCTAGAGGAAGTTCCTCTTCGACTACGAGACTCTGCCCGGACAAAGGCTACTGACTGCACTTTATCTCTCTAGTAGAACCAAGGAGCCTCTTGAACGAAGATCACCTCACCCTGTCAATGAGAGAACGGGGATAAGGCCCCCAAGACCTTCATCACAGGTCCTCAGAACCTTCGTCAGGTCCTCAAGGCCCTCATTTGATGTCCTCAAGGCCTTCATCCTAGGTCCTCGTGACCTTCATCAGGTCCTCGAGGCCTTCACCCAGGTCCCTTGGGGCATTTATCGTAGGTCCCCGAGGCCTTCATTAGAAACTTCGTAAATTTGAAGAAGTTCTGGCATATTCACCGGAAACTTCATAGTTTCCCCAGGAACTTCATCAATTCACCATAGAAACAGCTGGAAAATGTATAAAATCAAAATGATAAAGCCAAAAACTTACTCTGGACACGGTGGTTTCTGAGCAACAAGACGGCGACGGACGGGGGACGAACGAAAACAAAGAGAGAGAGCGCGAAAAGAGAGTAAGGGAAGTTCTGAGCTCAAGGGGGGAAAGCATGCGAATGAAACAGACTCACCCCTATTTATAATCCTAACACAGGACTCGAGGCATCCCTAGGAACTTTAGTGCCCTTACTCCTATCCGCCCTATGCATTGACTATCTTGACACCTGATGTCACTAGACACCTCACGCACCTGTTTAGATTCCTCTCCTGCCCGAAGTTGTACGTGCCCATCCCCTCCAACGTCTCCCATTTAGGGGCCCGTGGTTTCAGTACCCTGTTGGGGACACGAAGAGCAACGCATAGCCGTAGCAAGAGAACACAGCTCCCCGGAAGCACCCACGATATGGAGAAGCTCGACACCTGACTGCATCCATCATCCTCGGTGTTGGGACTGACGCTTAAGTCATTATGCACCCACTTAGGAGCAACGACCTAGGGGGCTCCTGTTCTGGACTGGGGCAGTATCTTTCCCACATTCGTGTATGCCCAACCCAATGCTACATTGGGGAGCCCAACAAGGCCCAATCCTCTATCCCACCGGGTACACTCAATACTCTCTGCAGTCGAGCGGACCACTGCGTAGCACGGGGGGAGCTCACGCGCCTCCCCCATGTTCTCCACACGTTCCCCATGCAGGGACATGTCATCGGGCAACTACCTGTGTCCTAAAGAACTAGTCTTCCACCTTCTGAGGATCACAAAGCAGTTGGACCAGGGTTAAGACTACGTGCTGGTCTTCCTAACGCCTTGTAGTCCCTGGTAGTTAGTTGTGTCGGGCTTGGCAATCCAGCCTAATACAATGTAACCATTGGCCCATCGCTAGGGGCACACTATAAATACCCTCTTTCACTAGAGGGTTAGGTATTCTGAGTTCTACACCTTCTTTGCGTACTTGCTTCCTCTTACTTTGTTTCTCACTTTAGCATCGGAGTACCTTGCAGGTACCCCCTCTTCTCCAACACCGGTGAATAAAGGAACCCACGATGTGTGGCTGACTACTGATCCTTTTCTGATCTGGTAAGATCAGTTATGATTTGCGCTCTCTAGGCAAGATGTCACGTTTGATTGGTAATGTTATTTTTTAGGGGTGAAATAAGTCCTTGGATAGGAACCTCTGCAGGTAGTACTCAATTATTTATCTCGAAAGATTTGTTTGGAGAAAATGTATGGTGAGTACAGTCACGTCTTCATATTTAAAGACGAGTATCAAGACCACATATTCTAAAGTAAGCATCCCAATACTCGGAGAGGAAGAAGTATTCACTCAATCCTCTCTTTTTAGTTCAATACAAGGAGGACAATATTCATTTTATTTAAGAAGTATTTTGCTTTAGATGATAAGTGTTTTAGACAGTGAACCCTGACGGTAGTGTCAAACACTCAGGATAGGACAAGGCCTTTGCCTAACCACTCCACAATCATCCAAGTTTATTTAGGAAAAGAGTTTGAAAATGCACTTGGTATAAAGACCAAGGTTTTAGTTTTATGAAGGATGAGATGATGATGAAGGAAGTGGAATAAATTGAAAGGGTGGTGGATTGAGTTAGGGGTAGGTTGATGACGATGCGCAAGACAATCGACTTACAAGGGTTAATGCATGAAAGGCTTGCTTATGTTTGATAAAAGTGATTGGGTGTAGGTAGAGGAAATATGTAGGAAACCCTAAGGTGGAGGATAAATGAGCAATTCAATTAATAAGTTTGAAAAATGGCTCGACGTTGGATCGAGTTTTTATTTATCTTTTTGTTTCGAAATTGTTCTCTAAATGCTTTCAATTTTATCTTTTTTAACAATCAATCAAGCAACAATCATATAAAGAAAGTAAAGGCCCTAAGATATTACATTGCAAATGGGGAGGGGGAAGTATGAGAAATCTACCAAGGGGGGAAGCCTAATCTAAAGCATTAAGTCAAATTTAGCATATGAGATGTCAAGCAAAATAAACTCTATGGTTGGTCCAAATAAACTTATAAGAAAAGAATATGGATTGGAAGAAGGCTGGCAAGAAAAAAATAAGCAAATTCAGCAGATGAGATGAGATGCCGAGAAATCCACCAAGGTTCTACCTAAGTCCATAGTATCATGCAAAATATGGATACAACATGATATGATCAAATGATGAATCAAGCGATAAACCATTGAGAAATTAAAGCAAGTAAGCACAAGATAATAAAAATCTAACAATCAAGTGAACAAAGTGAATTAGAAGAATTAAGTCAAATTGTATTTATGTGTTTTTTTATTAAGTCCAAAGTCCAAGTAAGCTCCAAGCAAAGGTCCTACCTAGTCTATAGTCCAAATAAACTCTACAAGAAAAGGTTCTACCTAAGTCCATAGTACAAATAAACTCCACAAGCAAGGGATTCAATTATTCATGACCTTTTCGTTAATTCTTTTTAGGTTTATTATATTCCATTTTTAGTCAAGATTAAAGGAATGAAATGAAGTAGTTCCAAGCACCCAACGAGAAAATTGACAAGAAAATGGAAATACAAATCAAAATGCACAAGAAGATTAACTAAACTTTTTAACAAAAACACAAAGAATTAAAATCTAACAAACAAATCAATTACATCTAATAAGAGCTTTAATAAAATCTAACAAGAAAATTTAATGAAATTCTAGCAAGAAAAACTAATAAAATTCTAGCAAGAAGAATAAACCAGAAGGAGGTTGTCATACCCCAAAATTTGGCCCCTATATTCCATTATCATTCTAGGTGAATCAAGCATATGTTATATAACTTAACCTCTTTCAAGTTTGGTCTTTGTTAAGATGCAGATGAATTAAGGTTTCATACTGTCAAAATCAAGGATCCTGTGGACTGGTCAGTCAAGGTGTTGGATTGATCTTCTACAAATAAAGTCTTCATATCATCAAGAGGCTCATATCTTGCCAAGAACAAGTTCTATTTGAGGTTGTTACCAAAAGAATAGGAGCAGTGCAGTGCAAAACCCTAATTAGGGTTTTTAGTACAAAAAGTCAACTGAAGTTTGAATTTTGGCTTAGATGGTTTTTCAAGGCTTGAATCATGGTTCATGGTACTCCTATGAATTATTAAAGTCTCCTCAAGAATTTTGAAAGGCTTAAAGAACCTAGAACACTGAGGATCGATCCTTAAGATTTCAACTGTTCGGTTCGTCTGTTTGGAAAGTCAACTCTTTGAGTTTTAGGGTTTTGACCCCAAATTGAAGCAAGCAAGTTTTCTAACATCATTTTGTGCCTAAATAGTGAGTTTGGTGGAGATTTATTCAAGGATTGATGGATAATTTGCAAAATCAAGAAACTAGGGTTCATGAAAAAAAAACCTAATTTTAACCCAACTTGAAATGATCATAACTTCCTAACCACACATCCAAATGGAGTGGTTCAAAGCTTGTTGGAAAGATATTGAGGAGCCTTAAAAAAGTGTCTTGCTGAAATATAGGCAATAAATGAATGGATTTTGAGTTATGAGCTCCTCAAGTTGTGAAGAATTTCAACACTTAGAATTTTTTTTCATGTTTCTTGACTTGTAAGTGAAATTTGCAGCCAACTTCAAGAGGAGTTTTGACATAGTTTCCTTTGGAATTTGAACTTTTGTTAAACATGTAACTTGTAGATCATATTTGGGGATTTTTAAAAAGTACAAGAGAATTTTCTCATCCTTTAAAGGTTTGTCATGTCACAAAATCAAGTACAACTCTTGCCAATGGATGCATAAACCAGCCAAATCCCTCCTAACCGCTTATTTAGCTAATGTTCTGATGTTTAGAGGTTTAGTTGATGATAGTACAAGAAGGTACCACAAGCAAAACCATAACTTTGGTTAAATGAATTGTTTATTCAAAGAAAGTACAACCAAGTAGCCATGAAAGAGAAACTTTATGCCAAAACCTATTGCAACTCAGTTGCTGCATTAGATGCAACTCTCCTTTCATTTCATACTAACTATTTACAGGATGTTAGTGATGATGAAATGCATTGGAAACTCGTTCTTGCTTAGAAACAAAATCACAAGAGGGATTTGTTCACTTTTCCCTCCAAAAAGGCAAAACTTTGCAAAATGATCTGAACTGCCCATAACACTTGCTCTCTAACCTTGCCTATAAATAGGACACTTTTCTCACATACAAAAAACACCAAATTGAGCTAGAAACCAGTCAAAATCTCTCTCATTCCTCTGATCATAACCTTCTTGCAAATTGTGAACTTGTTCTCTTGTAGCACAAAAACTGTCTTTGCAAAAACTCTGTCCAAACCCTTTCCAGCCATCAAACACTTCCACCAAAACTTCAAACACATCACAAATGAAGTATTGAAGCTGTTCAAACACTCACCTTCACTAGAAAACACCTCATTCAAAAATTCAACTGTCAATCCAAGATAGTTTGGCTTTCTGCATCTTTGAAGCAAAAGCTCTGTCCACTTCATTTCCAGCCACTCTAACCCTTCAAACACCTTACATATAAACTGTTTGAGCTATCCAAATCATTACCACACTTCTGTAACACCATTTTAGAGGTTTTCCCTTGGAAGTTCTTGGTCATTCCTAGCAAAAACCATGATTCTGTCAAAGCAGTCACTTGGAGGGAGTTTGGACCCCTTGAATAGCTTATTTGGAGCATCTTGAGACTTTTTGAATCATCACCTCTCAACTAGAATTCTTGCTTTGTGCATTTGCTTAAGGAGGCTACAAGAGGTAAGTACTCATAACTAGCTACTTTTAGAATCATGCAAGTTTTTAATGTGGATCGAGTATGGACATGTTTAATATCTGTTATAGGTCATGTTTTAACCTTGGTTTACTCTTAAACTTGTATGGTTGTAACTGTCTCATTAGTTTTGCTTGCTAGTTTACTTAAAGTTTCATTTCTATAAGCAACATTGTGTTTCTGTTTAAGCATAGGTGCTAGATGTTTGTAACATCATTTACATGTTATATGTGTTGTGTTGAATCACTTAATTGTTATTGAAATGCTGCATTTCTGTCTGTCACAATGTTCTTGCTCAAACTTGGCATTTTGGCCACTTCATGTGATATTTGTGTCATACCCCAAATTTGTCCTACCTCGACGATTAATGAGCGTTTTACTACTTCATGACTTCGGGCCACGACTCTCCAAGGTCTCTCTTTAAATAAGTCGCTGATATGCAAAGAGGCAATCTCATCGATATGGAAATGATTAAGAGGATGTTCAAAACAAAGAGTTCTTTTTGTGTGTATTTCAAAGTAATGTTTTCAGACACAATTGGAGTTGACTGCAAGATCACCACTCCACTTTGCAGTCATGGTGCTAAAGGGTAAATTAAATGGAGATTTATTCCTATATTCAATCCAAGGCAAAGTGACATGAATTGCGGTATGGGTGTCTTGAATTTAGATCAGGCATGGGCATGTTTGCGCATTCATTATTATTCAAGTTTGTTTGTCCAAGCTTAATTAGTGATTCAAGAGTGAAGAATTGATTACAAGATTTGGCAATGGCAATAGTTACACTCTAATCCCAAATATCCCAGTTGATTCAAAATTAAGGCATTGCTACCATTGGTGTTGCAAAGTCACAAATGAATGATGCTTCAAGTTGTATTACAGTTGATTACAAGAATGGATGGGCTATGTATATGAACTCATTTTCACGTTATTGCTAAATCAGATTAAGAAGCCTCCAAAGGCATGACCGAACAAGGTTCCAAAATTGAGCAAGTGCTGCCTAGAGTTTGTATAGCTCACGTTCAATTTCACAAGGGTAATAAAGTTCTTAAAACAATATCATATAGTTTTGGCACTTGGCCCATTTCATCACACATTCAAAAAGAACATTGACAGTGAATGTTGATCCATATTTCAAAGAAATTCATAAAGGCTTGAGGCTACAAGAAACAAGATTCATAATTGGTTTTAGTAGTCCAAAATTATAAATATTGATGCAAAACTGGGGTCACAATCATTAGTCCAAAATTCGTAAACCGTCCAAGAGACGAGATTACGCGCAAGTCCTGGCTGCACACGCAAAATGATACATCTGCAAAATATGGAGGATTCATTAAGTACAAGAGAGAACATAACTACTGTCACAGTTTTGAGATGTCAGTTGTTGAAAAAAAACTTTGACAGACATAGAGTATGCAATACCGTTTCGTAAAGTCAATGACCTGCACAAAATCAAGAAAACCTGCATTGATAAAACGCAAGCAAAATGTCAAGTTATTGCTGTTTGATATGTACACACATGACATGAGAGAAGCCATGGCAACATACAATGAGATGTCCCCGCATACACCGACATCATGCTTTTTACCACAAGTTGCTGGGTCACGCAACTAATAATACAACCATGCGCCATAACCTGCAGCAGATAGGATTGGTCATTTCAAATGCCAAGTGCAATTCACACAATTGAAGAACAGATTTGATTAAAGAAAGAGGAACCACTCAATCAATAATTACCCTGTTGCTAACAGCTTTCACAACTCAATTCAACCGCCAATGTTATAGCAGTTCTCATGTCATCAAGCTAAAAGAGAAAGAAAGTGAACATGATTGAAGTTGTTCACAACAGCAGCTCCAGCGTATTTTGCCGAACAAGGAAGACCGCACATCTTAGCATCAGTATGCCGTAGACATCGCTGATTGAGATATTTTTTGTACAAGAGGTGTGTTATCTGCAGCAAGTTTGACTTTGAAGTAAATACTTGCCGTTGGATCAGATGTGATTTGCGTTCTCATTGGACTCACACTGATTGTGCCATTCGGAAGTAACTTGTTTGCATGGGTCCTTCTGTTAAGATGATCAGACAGTTATTCGTCGTGTTTCGAGTGCAGACATAATTAATCTTCAGGATGTTGCTAGAGAAAGAATGGATGTATACACTGTTTACCTGATGAGTCTTTAGATGAGCTGAAAATGGACTTCGAGCTATCCTTGAGGAGGAAAATGCCACCTATGGTTACAATGAACTTCAGAAGCATGAGAAATATACTGATGACCTGCAAATTTCGCCAGGAAGGTTCTGGTATAAATGACATTGCCGCATTACCAAATTTGATCCCTGCATGTTTCAACCAGCCAAGCAGCAAGAGTCAGCAGGTAGCTATAAAAGAAATGAAGGTTCAGGAAAATACAAGTTGTGAAGTTTTCATACCGTCACGGACCAAAGCCTCCCACCTCAAGCTGGAGCGGTGAATTACAATCAATCAAAGCCTGTTCTGTGCAGACGACCCCGCTGGCTGCAACCTGCAAAATGTCATCCCAGGAAATCAGTTTCATCGTCCAGAGTGGAAAGCACAGGAGAAAAGGAAGCGAAATGCGTGAGGTTGTTGTGGCTTTATATACTTGTGCTGTTTCCTTTTGATATATCTAGTGTTGATACCAGCATTATGAGTAATGATAATCTAAGTGAGTTTTGTACCTCTTGTGTTGAAGATAATAAGGTTTTGTAAGGATTGTCTCTCAACTGGCGGGCCTACGGGTTCTATGGCTGAACTTGCTCGTAGAGGCTTGCTCTTACCCGCTAGTCCTCCCAAGTTGTTCCCTTTGTTCTGAAGGCACTGCACTACGCTGTTCGAAGAGGTCCGTGCAGTGTAGGATCTAACGTGCGTGATGCTGCTGCATACGTATGCTGGGCATTTGGACGTGCATATTATCGCTCCGATATGAGAAACAGTGGCACTGACATTGTGAATACTGCAGTTTATTTTTCAACTAACTCTTATCTTCATGTTGCCGTCTCCATTGCCCAATACGAGGGATACTGTATTCCATTTGTGAGCAACCTGCATAATAAAAATGTCACAAGCCCAGCATGAAAGCATATGCAATATGACGTAGTTTTTACGGGATACAGCCATCATAATATCCAGGCAAACACAAAGAAAAACAGGGTGCAGAAAGCGGTCGGAGTCTATAGTCGACCAAGGTTTAAGTGAAAAGAAATGAGGAGGTGATGGTGAACTTACATCTTCAACGAGAAATCTGCAGTTGTTTGATGTGTGCGCACCAGATCGAGAAGTGAAGATGCCAAACATTGTCTAAAAACATCCTTGGATTTCATGATGTCAACAGAAAAAACCTATTAGGAGTGTCAATTGTAGTATCAAAAAGGACAAAAGGAAACATTTCCCATTCACACCTGATGTCGATCTCCATAAACACCAGTGAATTTACCGAAGAGTTTGCAAAGCATTTACTCGAAAATTCGAGTTGCTCCCTGAATACAACTTTCCACATCTCAAAACCATACCCTGCATCATTGTCAATCACAATTACAAATTATTTGAATACTATTTACCACAGTAAAAGTATAAAAATAAACCATCAACACAGTGAAAAAACAATTGCATCCTAAAAGGTATTTACCTCACTACAGACAAAAGAGGGGAATGGGTGAGGATCATTTCTGAGACCCACCATGTTTTGAGGGTACCCTGCTACAAAAGGACGACAATAATGACCAGCAAGAGAAAAAAGGAGAAATGCATCGTACTACAAAGCAGAGCCTGACCTCAAATCCTTCAGGGACTCTCTCCATATAAAAGCAGGTGAGAAGTTGCAACAAATGGGGGGGAACCTTTTCAAAAAACCCTAGCCACCATCCTATCATTCGAACCTCCTTCAAAGAGAAAACTCTTTCTCCCTCAATCTGGAACAAAAAAACCTAGCAGCCTCCATTTGAAACCTAGCCGCCACTCCTTTCCAGAATTCTCCTTTTTCTCATAACTTCAAAATCCGGAAAATCAATAAGAACCAGACCAGAACCTCATCTTCAAGAGGAGAAACCCCAAAAAACGCAGCGCCCTCTTCTTCTTCATTCATTTCTCAAGAACAATCACACATCATAAAACACAAACCTTTAAAACACTTTTCTTCAAAGCCACGTTTAACACAACCTACGAAGCCTTATTTAATCTTCGGTTTCTTCTTCACTAGAAAGCACAATAACATAAACACAAACCTGCTTTGAACTTCAAAAATCCAAACCGAAACCCTATTCTATGACCCCAAAACGAAAAAGACCCTTCTTCATAAACCATCTTCAAAATCCATAATGAGCAGAACCTTCACTTCTAAACCCCTTCCCATTTCTCCAAACCCCCTTTAGCCAAGAACTCACCGTTCACCCTCATCAAACAGAGAAAAAAAAACTTCAATTGATACTCTCACAACCCAAATCCAGAATCTCAGAAGCAAAATTAGGAGAGGGGTGAATCGCAAGAGCTTTGTACCTGGAGCCGGACGAGAGACAGACGGAGCCGATCGGAGAAGATCCTGAAGACTCAAAGCCTTGGATAGACTTGAATCCGAGGGAGAGAGAATCGTGATTTGAAGGTCGGAGCCTTGGTTTCTTTTTCGTTCGTTTTGATTCACTGTTAAACTGTTTTCGTTTTGATTTTGGTGTTGTTTCTCTCGAAAAATGTAACAAGAAGCTTGGTATGAAGAGCATGGTGGAATCCATCGTATTTGCTGGTTTTCCAAAAAATATTTCTTTATTTTATTTAAGCATTCTAACTTAGGCAGCAATCGATAGGTTGATGGGTTTGAGTGTGCCCCATGTGTTTGGAATTTTGCACCCCCTTTTTCTCATAAAACCGTGGCGTTGTGTATAAGAAGGTGATGGGCTTTTGAGAAGTCCATATGATCCTCTTGCTTGTTATCAGCACTACACGTAAAACCCAACATATTTCCCCTCATTTCCTTTGAAAATTTCTTCTTAAAAAAAAAAGGAGGTCTTAATATAAAGTTTTTTTTATTTATTTATATTTGTTCTTGTTAAATTTTGTTAAGAACTTCAAGTATTTTATGTATATTTGTTAAAAGATTTCTTTGGTAAATAATTTTGGATATACTTTTAATCGTTTTTTTTTATTATTTTATTCGTTTTCTATTATATTTTTTATCTTGTTTTCGGGTCGATGACGATACCCCAAGTTATAACTTTGTCAATTTATTGACGAGTAGTGACAAACCCGAGACCGTTTTCTCCTTAACTTCTTTCATTTTCGATCTTGATCGATTTCTTGCTTATTTTAGTCAATGATGACTGTGATAATTATTATCGGTCAAATTATTGATAGATGGTAGTTTTAGTCGAGACTATGTCACTTACACTTCAAATCTTTTTTCAGACATTTTCTCGATCAAACTTCGAAAGAAGGAGGTTCTTGGAGTCTAGCATTCCTTGAATTTTCGAGTGAATAATTCTCGAGGCACGCCCTTTGAGTTATTATTCATTCAATCTTTCGACCTTTTTAAATATCTTTTTCGATTCACACTTCGAAAGAAGGAGGTTCTTGGAGTCTAGCATTCCTTGAATTTTCGAGTAAATAGCTCTCGAGGCACGCCCTTTGGGTTGTTATTCACTCAACCTTTCGACTTTTTCAAACCCAAACATCTTCCAACGTTCTCCTAAGTCGAATGCTCGTCCGCATTCGCAACCCATCTCATTCACAATTCCTCGTGGTCTCGATATTAGGAGCACCCTCAGGGACTAATATTGTTTCTCACAATCCTAACCCTTGACACGTCGTCAAGCCGGTTCCATCTTCAATCAAGTCTTCGACACGTCGTCGAACCAGTTCAAAACAATTTCCCTTTGGCCTCGCATGCCATTCTTCGATTCAATCCTTTCGCAAACTTACGAAAGAGGGATGTTCTTAGAATCTAGCATTCTTTGAATATTCGAACGAGTAACTCTTGGGCGCGCCCCCGAGTTGTTATTAGTTCATTCTTTCGTTTTCAAAATATCCAACTCTTATCTTCAACTCATTCAACCCAATTTCCGAAAGAACTGAGTTCTTGGGATCTCGCATTCCTTGAATTCTTGAGTGACAAGCTCTTGAGGCACGCCCTTAGGTTGTTTGTCAGTCACTCTTTCGTCTCTTATCCTCAACTTCCAACCCATTCAAACCTCATCTTTTCGTGGTCGTCTCCACGAACTACGGACGCTCTGATTCTTTATTCATTCTTGAATATAAGATACGTAGGCACAAGATTGCGATGATCTTGGCGAGCACACTTCTATCCATCTTCCGTTTTACCCCATACTTTCCTGTAGTCGAACTACGACGCTCTGATTTCTCATTCTCGTCCGAATGAGCATACGTAGGCACAAGGGCCCCAATCCTTGGCGAGCACCCTATCTTCTAACCACCCATCTCTCTTTAGCGTCGTTAACCTTTTAACCTACCAATTCTACCTTCAGCAACGAGAAGAAAACCAGTAAACCTAAACAACACTCCCCACATGTACCTTAAGAGGTTCCCGTCGAGTACGACGGACGTGAGGGGTGCTAATACCTTCCCCTCACGTAACCGACTCCCGAACCCGGAACTTGGTTGCGACAGCCCTGTTCCTATCCTTTCGTTTTAAGAGGTTTTCTCGATATTTTCCTCTCCCGTTTATTTCGGGAAAAATAAAGTTCGGTGGCGACTCTGTCGAACCGCAATTTTCCGCGCCTCTCGCGCGAGGGTCGTATTTCCGAAATGTCTCCGTGATTTTTCGAGGTGCGACAATTTGTTGTTTAAACTCCTCTATTTATGTGTGATGTTTGTAAACATCATTTATATGTTCCATATGGTGTGTTTGATCACTTGTTTGCTGCTGAAACCATGTACATTTGACTGTCAACATGTTCTTGCACATAAATGTCATTTTTGATGTTGCTATCAAATTTTCCATATGATGCATGATCTGTGAAAACTACCACCACCATTGAGTTCCTTGTGAAAAAATACACAATTTCCTTTTTTATTTCACTCAATTTGGTTGAGTTTTGGGCAAGTTATGATTGCTTTTGCAAATCTGCCTAGACTAGGTCTAAGTTGCGCAAGTTTTTGCCTTGCCTTGCCTATTTTGACACCCAATTTTCCAAAGTGCATAACTTCTTTGATTTTTATCATTTTGATTTCATTCTTTTTGAAAAATTCTCTTTGATATGTTTAGTTTCAATGTGTGAAGAAAGAATTCAATAATTGTTATTTTTGAAACACTTTGGCCCACTTGAAAGACATGACCTTTTTTTAGGGTTTTTACTTGTTTTCATGAGTTTCTTTGACTTAGTACTTGATTTTTCTTCTATGATTGATCTTGTATGAATCACTTTTGGTTGTTTAACATGTTTATGTGTTTGAAAACATTTGTTTCTTTTCTTTACCATGCTTATTCTTTCCTTTGTAAATGCATGAATATGAAGACCATGCCTTAAAACTTTTTGTTGAGTTGTAACATGCTTCTTGATATTGTAACCTCTTGAACATGATCCCTTAACCTTATATTACTTGTTTATGTGTCTTTTTAGAATCATAATATGTTTAGGGTTTAAATCTTGCCTTTGTAAATGCATGAATGTGTGTGTATGACTTGGAACTTCTCTGTGAATCCTTGTGTGTTTCTTGATGTTGTAACGTCATGAACATGATCCTTAACACCCCCTACCTTACCTTAGTTGTTTATGTGTCTTGTTAGAACCATAACATGTTTAGTATTGATTCTTGCTTTAAAGGATACTATGAATATTGTTTACCTTCCCTTATGTGAAGTTTGAACCCATGCTTGAACTGTTCTCACTCTTCTTGCTTCTCCATGATTGATTATCATCATTATGCCTTGAAAATAATTAAATTTTGTTACACTTATCTTTTTTTGATTCATATACATGTTTGACTCAAGTTGTAACTTGTATGCATGAGTTTTGTTTGTTTACCATTGATGAACTTGTTGTTGTTACACATGTTTCATGCTTGCTCTTATTGGTTTGTTACCTTCATGATCTTTGAACATTGTTATATTAAGTGAAAAACCTTGGTTGTTACCATGCTTGTTGTATTTCAAGTTGATCATATCTTATTCTACTTATATTTGTCAAGATTGATTCATATGGGATGGAACTTGTTAGTTCCCATCATGTTGTTTTGTTGTCATTTTTGTTTCATTTTGTTACATGCTTGCCTCAATCTTTCTTTGTGGTTACCATGACTTCTATATATTTATGATATTTGAATGAATTCTTAGGTGTGCTTTGACTTTGTTAAGTTCTCCCCAAGATATGGAACTTGTTATTTCTCATCTAGTTGCCTTGTTATTCCTTTATTCTAAAGGAAAGTATCTCTATTGACTTCACAGTCATAGATAGCTCATTACCCATCCCTTTGACTTGGTTAAGTCATTAGGTCCTTTAACTTAATTAAATTAGAACCTATATTCATTAGACTCTGCTTTAAGTCTAAAGACCTACCCCTTTTTAGGAGTATCCTTCAATTAGAACTTTAAGATAGAGTTTGTTAACTATATGTATGGATCATTGTCATGATTACTTACTACCCTCTTGGCTTTTGTCAAAGTCAATCCCCTTGAGTGTTAAACTTAGATTTAGAGATTTTTGTTAAACTATACATAAACATTGTTATGTTTGTTCCCCCTTGGAGTCTTGAACATAGCCAAGTGTTCCTTATCCCTAGTTAGGTGAACTACAGTTACTCTGATTCCATTCTAGTCAGGATACCTAGGCATAAGATGTGATATCTTTGCGAGCAAACTTAGAACTATCCTTAGGTCTTTACCTCAAATTTACCCTAACCTTGATCCCATAACCCTAGCAAACAAAAACTGAGATAACTTAGCATGCATACACACAAAAGGTTCCTGTAGAGTACTACAAATATTTAGGATGTGAAATACCTACCTTAGGCTTAACCAACCCCCAATCCCCGAATCTTTAGCATTGTTGTTACATCACGCAAAAGGTTTTTCTTTCTTTAACCTTTCCTTTGGATAAATTAAAAATCGGTGGTGAACTTCAATGAAATAAGATTCAAGTTAATCAATAGCTTGACATCTGATTCTCACCACAACAGAAATGGCGACTTCACTGGGGAATAAACCAAAGCTTGAGGGTTTAGCCCAATTTGTGTGCTTGTATGCTATATCTCTGTATGTTTGTCTATACATGTATATTTGTGAATATATTACTATATTGTTTTCATTGGATCATTTGGGTGATATCTTGAGTGGTGAGATAAATCCTAACCCAAACTTGAGTGTACATATGATAAGATGTGGTATGATCAATATTTGACTGTTGAGAGTAATCCTAACATGCTTGACATATGATGTAACCATACTCAGTTGAGACCACCTTGAGATAATTTATGATGTATGAGTAGTTATGCATTTCATAAGTTTTTTCAACCTGAGAGTCCGTGAAACTAAGGACCTTTAGTTACCCACTTACCCCACTTGGCCTTTTTAGGACGTAGTGTGGAGACTATGAGGGAGTAGTCCCAAAATAGTTGTTACGCGATACTACACTCAGATGAGTTTATCCCGATAATATTTTTGACCCACGTGAGTAGTCATGTTGGTTGATAATATCTGAGGGATTTATCTATGACTCTGGGAACTCTTGATAGAACCCGTTCTACAGGTACAATGAACACCTTAATACATATCCTTTGGGAGGGTATACCCTAGCTTCATGCTCGTAACCTGAACCTAGGACATTTGCTTGTCAGCATTTGAATTTGCACATTGTGTATCTGTGTCTACTTGTGTATGTTCTATGTGTGCATCATGTCATCATATCATCATAACATCTCATTTTGTTGCACTGGTTTTGTAAAACTCATTCATTTTCTTTTTGCGAAACCCTAGTTATCATGGATTTTGGGAAAAGAAACACTAAGAAATATAACTTCAAGAAATATGATACAATGGAGTTGAGAAAGCTAGGAATAATGGTATCCAAAGACTTTGGGAAAACATATGGAAACCTTATGAGTATTGTGAAGACTAGAATGGAAGAAGGGGTTCTCAACACCTTGGTTCAGTTCTATGATCCGCTGTACCACTGTTTCACTTTCCCAAATTACCAGTTGATGCCGACATTAGAAGAATATTCTTACTTCATTAGAATTCCCGTGAAGGATAAGAAACCCTTCAATGGTTTAGAGAAGCTACCCTCGCCGAAGGAGATTGCTGAAATACTCCATCTAGAAGTACCCGAGATCAAAGCCAATCATACTTCAAGGAATGGAGTCAAAGGTTTTCATTATGCTTACTTATTAGGAAAAGTTACTTACCTTGCCAAGGAAGGTATTATGGATGCATTCGAAGCGATTCTGGCTATACTAATATATGGTTTGGTGTTGTTCCTAGAGGTAGAAGAATTCGTTAATTCAACTGCCATCACAATATTCTTGAATGGTAATCTGGTACCCACTTTGTTAGGTGACGCTTATCATTCCATTCATCACAGGACTCTTCAAGATAGAGGAACTATTAGCTGCTGTGCACCCTTGTTATACAGATGGTTTGTTAATCATCTACCAAGGACAAATGCTTTCAAATAAAATCCTAATGGTTGGAGATGGTCTCAAAGGATTATGTCTCTAACTTAAGCAGATATTCATTGGTACGATCCCGCCTATGACCGAGGAGTCTACATTGATAAGTGCGGTTCTTTTCTGAATGTACCACTCTTGGGAGTACAAGGGGGGATCAACTAAAATCTTGCTTTGGCTAGACGTCAATTTGGATTCCCAATGAAGGATAAGCCTAACAACATCCTATTGTCTGGTTTCTTCTACCTTAACGCCGAAGCGGAGGAAAGTTTTAGAAACAATATTATTGATGCTTGGAAGAACATCCGAAGAAAAACTAAAGCTGACATTAGGAAGAGGAATTGTGTAGCCTTTGAGCCATTCACTCAGTGGGTCCAATCTAGAGCTCGTGATCTCAAGATGGATGCCCTTCCTGAGAAGAATACGCAGATTGTCATTGCGTCATCTTCTGCCATTCCTATTGAAAAGCTGGAAGAATACCAAGAGATTCTTGAAAGAACAAAGCTTGAGAGGGACACTTGGGAAGGCAAGTGCCATACTCTTTATTCTGAGACAACAAAGTTGAAGAGAGAGCTAAAATACAAAGACGAGTTGATTGAGTGGCTCAAAAGACGCCTGATTGACACATATGTGAGGAAAGAGAATTTATTTTTCTCTAGCGTCAAACCTACGTAGAGTACTCATGAGTATTCGAATATCCCACCAACTTCTGGCGCTTGAAAAGGAATAGTAGACAAGTTGGTGATGGAGAATACTATGCTGAAAAGAATAAAAAGGACGCGCGGATAGAACTCTCGTCAGACTTCTTAACCATAGAGCCTAGTCTTCTTCTTTGATGTAACCACACGTTTCTTGTGTTATATTTCAAAAGTTGTAACTTTTCCCAACATAAACGAAACGAGGGTTTTTCTTTAATTATCTTCTGAGTTTTGTAAAACCAGTTACATCTAGCATCTTTGCATTGCATTATGCATTTTTCTAACCATTCAAGGAATTCAAAAATCTTGTTTTTTTTGTAGACATAGTGATGGATCAAAGAAACATGATTACATTCCCAAGCCTGAGGTTGGACAAATTAAGGATCTTAAGGAGCCTAGTAATGAATCCTGCTTTTTTATAGCCAAGTATGGGGACTTGTTATCTTTGCTAGATATGCAAGTAAATGAGAAAATGATGTAAGCCCTCATAAAGTTTTATGATCCACTATACCGTTGCTTTACATTCCCAGAATTTCAATTGCTGCCAACCTTGGAAGAATACTCTGAGCATCTGAAAATTCCTGACTTTCACAACTAACTATGGGAGGGAGAGAAGACCAAACATAAGAGATATTGTTGAAGCTCTTAACCTAGAACCCACTGACCTTCCAACCCAGTTGGATAATAAGGGTGAATTTACCGGAATGGAGGAAAGACCATTCATGGAGAAGGATGAGTTCCATTATGACCAAGGAGATTTAGGAATCTTTGAAGCTATACTGGCTTTCATGATTTACGGCTTATACCTATTTCCCAGCAACACTGAGTTCATCAGTTTGGAGGCCATCAAGCTATTTCTTGTCAGAAATCCAGCTCCCATTCTCTTGGCTGATACCTATTACACCATTCATCGGTGGAAGGTGTACAATCTCGGGAAATTCTCCCGCTGCACGAAACTCCTAAGCAAGTGGTTTATTTCACACTTGCCTATGACATTCCCTCTATGGAACCTGAAAGATAATGATACGTGGGTTGGAAAATTGGCTTCACTCTCTCACTACGACATCAGCTGGTATGACCTGGATCATGGAGGAATAGCCATGATACATATCTGTGGGGAGTTCCCAAATATACGTCTAATTAGAACTAGAGGGTATATCAACTACAACCCTATCTTAGCTCACCGTCAGCTAGAATACCCCACCGAGGAAGAACCAGAGCCAACCCTGCTAAAGACTTGCTTCTGTGAAAGGGATGATGACCTAGATTTCAAAGCACGAATTATCTTTTCCTGGCATTACCCCAACCTGTATGGAATGATCGCCGTGGAAAATCCAAGTTGTCTCATTTCGAAGGCATATCTGCTTTGGTAAAAAGAGATAACATTGAAGATATTCTATACTCACTCCTATGACATTACTCTGGAACCAGAGGAAATCTTGTCTAGAGGAGAGTTGGAATTTGCTTTGGTAAAAGCCGAATGGGAAAATACAGAACTTTGGGAGCTGCTTCGTCAAAGCCAGAGGAGGACAAGGTTGCATGAGGGAGAAGAGTCATCTTGTTAGGGGATCCTTAGCTTTTAATTTCCTTTTGTTGAACCTCAAGCTTATGGGAATATGTGATCTTTCATTTCGTAAAATGTTGTAAATGTTTTTTGTTAATGAAAACTTTATGTTTTAAAACTCTTTTTTAATGAAAATTTGGTTAAGATTTCATTTGTCAATAACAAGCATCACGTTGTTACGTGTTGATCCATTAATTTTATTCATAATCAAACATTTTGGTTTTCCTTGAATGTGTGGTCTGCATCTGCATCTGCATCCTACATTTCATTTTTCATTTTATTGGTCATCCAGCTCATCCTGTGTTCTGTTACTCTTAGAGAATCACGTTGAATACCCATCGGTACAACACAAGAGCCAACGCTCAGAAGAGAATGGAAAATTAAGACCTAAGAATTGATCAGATCAACAAAAATGTCGAAGGGCTACGTGGTGACGTTATCCAAATCATGGAATGTTAGAACACAGATTGGTTCTTAATAATATCTTTATGTTTTGATGATAACTATTAGGAAATTTTGTATTTAAGAATTATATACTCTAAAATTTGCTTGAGAGTTTTTACTGTAGATAGTAAAGAAATTAACACTCCAGAAGAAAATCAGAATTGAACAAAAGAAATTAGCTAGACTCTGTAGCGCCAGATGCACTCATTAGAAGACTCTGATTGCTGCCAACAGAAGATTCTGAGCGTAGCCTCCAGAAGATTCTGAAGCAGAAGCTCCAGAAGAATCTGAAGCAAGTCAGAAGCATCTGAAGCAAAGAAGAATTTTGTATGAAGAGTCTTTCAAAGCATAGTTTCTACAGAAGATTCTGAAAGTACTAAAGCTGCCAGTACTGAAATTCTGTCTCAAATATGCTCTGATATTTAACACGCTGAAAGCACACTTGCTGCAGAAGACTCTGATCCAGCAAGACTCTGATCATTATCAGAAGACTCTGACCCAATTAGACTCTGATGAACTTGCTGAAAACTGAAGAAGAAATATTCAAAGATTATATCCGTTGGAGTAAATCAAACGTCTCTTTCCTCATTTATGCTAGACACAAGAACACAGACAAAAAGGATTTTTCTGTGCTTTCTTCTTCTAGGAAAGGTCACTTGATGTGAAGACAAAAAGGCTCAGACCTTTTTGACACTCTTCTCAACGTGCAGCTCACCTTGGATCAGCTGCCTATAAAAGCAAGACTCCACCAAATTCTTCAGTTAGACGTTTTGTTGAAAAAGAATTAAAACATTCAAGTTCTCATACTTTCATATTCTTTCTAAGAACTTATTTCATTGTACTTAAACTTAAGAGAAATATCACTGTTGTGATTAAAGCTTTTTAGAAGCATTCTTACTCTTGTAATAGTTTTACATTGATTGTAAAAGATTTCCTTAAGAGGATTCAGTAGCTCTTAAGAAGACTAAGAACAGTTGTTCTTAGGTGTTACTATTGTAATCTGTTTGATTAAATAGTGGATTAAGTCCTTGATTGAGAAAGGCAAATCACTCTAGGAAGGGTGGACTGGAGTAGTTGAGTTCAACGAACCAGGATAAAAATACTTGTGTTTTAATTCTAAGTTTTAATCTTTCATACTTATTCAACCCCCTTCTAAGTATTATCTCACCTTCAGTTGGCATCAGAGCTTCGGTTCTGTGTGTGCTACCACTTAATAGTGACAGTAAAGATCCAGAGAGAAATACTTTGATATATATTTAGTTGTTACTATGGCTGATAATATAATATCCAACATTAACAATAAATATGAAGAAAGGGACAGAATCGGCACCAAACCCCCTATGTTTGATGGGGAGAAATTTGATTACTGGAAAGACAGAATTGAAAGTTTTTTCCTTGGATATGATGCTGATTTGTGGGATCTGGTCATAGATGGATATGTTCATCCCACAGATGGGAATGGCAAGAAGATAGACAGAAAATCTATGACAGATGCTCAGAAGAAAGATTTTAGAAATCATCACAAGGCCAGAACAATATTATTGAATGCAATATCTCATACTGAGTATGAAAAAATTACAAACAGGGAAACTACATTTGATATGTTTGAATCCTTAAAGATGACTCATGAGGGAAACTCTCAAGTCAAGGAAACAAAGGCTCTGGCTCTGATCCAGAAGTATGAGGCCTTCAAGATGGAAGACTCTGAATCTGTTGAAGCTATGTTCTCCAGATTTCAGATCCTCACAGCTGGGCTAAAGGTTCTGGACAAGGGATACTCCACATCAGATCATGTAAAGAAAATCATCAGAAGTCTACCTACCAGATGGAGACCAATGGTGACTGCCTTGAAGATGGCTAAAGATCTGAACAAGATCTCTTTAGAAGAACTCATTAGCTCACTAAGGAGCCATGAAATTGAGCTTGAGGAAGATGAACCTCAGAAGAAAGAAAAAGGTAAATCTGTTGCTTTAAAATCTAATAAATCTGCTAAAGCTTTGCAGGTTATTGAAGAAAGCTCTAAAGGATCTTCTTCTAAAGAAGAAGATGAATTATCCATGCTGTCCAACAGGATCAACAGACTCTGGAAGCACAAGGGAAAGAAGTTCAACAACTTCAGAAAATCTGATCATAGAAAGGAATCTTCCGGGCACAGAAGATCTGGCAAGAAAGAAGTTGTATGCTATGAGTGCAAAGAACCTGGGCATTACAAGAATGATTGCCCCAAAATTCAAAAAGAAAAACCCAAGAAGAAGTTTAACAAAAAGAAGAAGGTTCTGATGGCAACATGGAATGACTCAGATGAATCTGAATCATCTTCTGAATCAGAAGAAGAATGTGCTAATGTTGCACTGATGGCCAACACATAAGATCTGGAGGAAGGAACTTCAGGATATGAATCAGATTCTGAATCTGACGATGATGCTGAAGAGGTAATGGCTAAACTTACTAAAGAAGAACTTATAAAAGTTTTATCAGAAGTTCTTAAAAGTTATAACAATATCAAACTCAAATACAAGAAGCTGAAAAGCAGTCTTGAATCTGAGATTGATCTTCTGAAGACAGAACTTGTTGAGCAAAAAGAAATTAATCTGAAAATCAAAAATGACTTTGAAATAACTCAACAAGAATCTGAATCTGAGACTAAGTCATGTGAAAACATTTTAGAAAAATATGACTCTAGCTTTCAGAGATTTCTTACTAAGATCATAGACAGAAGCAAGATGGCTTCTATGATCTATGGTGTTAGTAGGAACAACAGAAGAGGTATTGGATATGAATCTTCCTCTGGAAGTAATCCAAAATCTGTTGACAAACTTTTCATCAAGAAAACACCTCTGTACTCTCAATTTAAGTTTGGTCACTTAAATGACATTAAACACACAAGCTCTGAGAAGAATACTTATGTGTTTAAACCCAAGGCAACTCAGAATAAACATTATGTTGAAAAACAGAAGTTTAGACAAACCTACAAACCAACTAACCCTAAAGGACCCAAGAAGATCTGGGTACCTAAAAGTAAAATAATTCCTGTTGCAGATGTTCTTAGCAGCAAGGTCAGGACGCCAATCATGGTACCTGGTGTCGCTTGCGCGAAAATAAGGTGCCGGCATGACAGAAGAGTCGCCACCTTTCGTTATTTATCCCTCAGAGCGGGAAAGGAAACGATCGGAAAAACCTGACGAAAAAGGGTAAGACAAGGTCGTCGCAACCGTTGTCTGGGTTCGGGAGTCGGTTACGCAAGGGGAAGGTATTAGCACCCCTCACGTCCGTCGTACTCGACGGGATCCACGCTTGTTTGTTTACTTGGACGGGTTGGTTTTATTCTATCTACCTATCAAGGCTGGTGAAAAAGAAAATAAAAATGACTCGGCAAAGCGTCACACTTTATGCCTACGTATTCTCATCAGAGAATGAGAAATCAGAGTCAACGTAGTTCGGCCTACGAAGGATTATGGGGGAAGGTTGAAGGTTGCTCGCTAGGACGTCGCATCCCATGCCTACGTACTTCCACACTGTATGGAAGATCAGAGCAAACGTAGTTCGGGAAACTACGGGTTATCTCTTGAAAGAAGTGTTTTTTATTGTATTTGCAATTTCAACCGCACTAGAGACTATGACCTGAGAGTGAATGCGCCGCATGTCACCCAAAGGGTACCATACTAAACATCCCACCTCAGATAGCTTAAGGCTCGTAACGTACGAAAGAAATCATTCATGATCACTGTATCTTAAACTGCTTTGAGATGAGAAGAGAACAGGCCCAACTAGGAGGGAGACTATCAAGTCCTACTGTTATCATGCCATGGATTCATCCTATGGTTGAGGTTTGAACAGGGAACTCCTAGAAGTTGTCATGCATATGTTTCAACCTAAAAGTCTATCATCAAATCCTTATCAAAGGAAATGAGAGTCCTAAGGGATCATGTCAATGATACACCAAAACAGACAAAGCATCAGCTTAACAGTAAAATGCATGCAATGCAAGTGAGGGAGGAAATGTGTGTGGGGCTTCAGCCTCCACAAGCCCGTCTCGACCTCAAGCCAGTCATGAAATAACAGTAATCATACTGAAAAATAAACAACATGCTATCAAGCAATAAACAGATAAAATAAATGAAGTGCCATCAGGCAAACAAAACACATGCTTGAGACAGAAAGAATCTACTCTAATCCTAACCTTAAAAACCTGATCAAGTCTAAGCAAAGCCCTAAAGCAAAACCCTAATCTACCTCTAAGCAAAGCCCTAAAGAAAAACCCTAATCAAAAGAAATCAATCCCAGTCTTCAAGCTTCAAAACAAGCTTACCAAAGAAAGGGAGCTAAGTAGGCAGACTCATAGTGTCTTCCTCAGGAAAGCACTAGGAGGCTTATACTCAGGAATCATATCCTATGTGGCTCAACCACTATGATCAGTTTACATTCCTCCTCAGGAGAAACTAAACTCACAAGCAGGCTCCAACATCACTGGATACTTAGGAAATCCTACCTGAACTAGTGGAACTAAGTGAATAGACCCATAGGACCTTCCTCAGGAAGGTACTAGGAGGCTTCCACTTAGGAATTGTATCCCATGTGGCTCAACAACATGTGATCAGTTTACATTCCTCCTCAGGAGAAATTAAACTCAGAAGTTGGCTCCAACATCATTGGATACTTAAGAAATCCTAGATGAACTAAGGGAACTAAGTGAATAGACCCATAGGACCTTCCTCAGGAAAGTACTAGGAGGCTTCCACTTAGGAATTGTATCCCATGTGGCTCAACAACTGTGATCAGTTTACATTCCTCCTCAGGAGAAATTAAACTCACAAGTTGGCTCCAACATCATTGGATACTTAAGAAAGAGGTGAGAAGAAAGCATGAAAGTCATTCATAGTGCCTTCCTCAGGAAAGTACCATGAACTTCCTTCAAACTTCAGGATCTCAAACCTCACTGACAGGGAACAAGCTCCAAGCTCTGGGTCTCTGAGTCTTGATCTACAGTCTTCTCTCCATGCTCTTCAATAAGATCTTCAAAACAAACTAAGCCCCACAACAAATTCCCAAAAATAAACCCCAGAGACAGACAAACAACCACAGAACAGACAAAACCATCAGTCAACTTCAGAAAATACCTAAAAATACTACAGAGAGGGGGAAAAATCTAACAATTATTCACAAGGGTCCATAACATCTACCCATATCATCCCTATATACCCATACCCAAAAATCAAGACAAAACTCTCAAAAGAAAATGAATTACTTTACCTATGCACAACCTAAACCCTAATTATGATACCCTAATCATACCCTAATTAAAATAATCAAATTTTAATCTAAAAAACAAGAATTAAATCCTATGGGGAACTATGATTCAATATCTAATCACACCAAAAAGAATGAATTAAAAAGACTAAGGGAAGGTCTTAAAATAAGTTCTACAAAATTGGATATCAAACTAAACCTATTTAAAAGCTATTTAAAAGAAAAATACTCTAAAAATATTAAAAGAAAATAAAATGAGAATTTTATTTATTTATAATTTTCTAGACAGATTTATTAACCTATAGAAAAAACAAGAATTAAAAAATGTTAATTTTTCCATTTTCTATGAATTTTATAATATGCATGGAAATTAAAAGAAATGAAAAATAAAAGAAATTAGTTAAAGGGGAGGGGGGGTGTGAAAAGCAGACACGCTTAGTTAATTTGTTGTTGGGCTGAGAACACAGGGGTGGGGAAAGTAAATATTTGCTAGGCCCAAGGCTCAAGTTTAATGAAACGACTGAGTTTTGATTACTCAGTCTTCCCTCCCTCACTCGTTTGAACATGGGCCGTTGGATTGATATCCCAGGTCAAAGGTCTTGGCTTCATCCAACGCGTGTGGTGTCGTCTCCTACATTGAGACTTAGGGTTTCACCATGGATGCAGAATTCATGCGCAGCACTTCAACTCCCTCGTTCTCCTTCCTTCTTCAATGAAATTCAATTCTGTAAACGGCAAACTCGCTCCATTTCTTACCCTGAACACGACCATGTCCATAGTTCTTATCAAGACTCACTCCAGCAGCAAACCCGATACTCCCACCTCCATGAATACTCAAAGTTCAAGCTTCTTGTTTCTTCAGTTTCTTGGCATCAAAATGTTCATCACGTATCACTGATCACTCTAATCCATAGCACGTGAAATATAAGTCCCTAACCTACTAGTTCTTGGTCGTTAAAGTAAACATGTGCCATGACCAAACTCCACAGAATGCCCTCAAACCCTCCAGCATTAATCACTAATGGTCCCTAATCGTTTCTATCCTAACCAATCTATCTAACAATGTATAAATAAGTTTGTACAAGAGGTTTTGCAAACCTGGTTTTTGTTAATGGCAGAGGTGGTTGCACTCGAACTCAAGCCTTGAGACTATCCATGGGTGATCTTTGATGGATTATAGGAGTTCTGTATGCAATAGTTCTTGATAACACTTCCTGAATCACTCTATCCAATTCTTCATGCAACTTGGAGTGAAGACTTGGATCTCATGAACCAGCCACGAATTCTCCTCAAGTTTGTTTGCCAATTGCTCTATGATGATGGTAGATGATGATGATAACAAGAATTATGCTGATTGATGAAGTTTTAATGGAGTTTGAAAGCAAAATGCAAGATGGAGTTATAGAATCAAACTATGTGGTGCAAGCACTCTCAATCACCAACCAGGGCATGGATCATCTCTAGGGCATATATAGGTGTCAATGGAAATGTGTGGAAGCTTTGAGAACCTTCCAAGAAGTTTCTAGAATGTATCATGCAATGAGAATTTGAATTTTCCATATTGAGTAAATCTCATGCAATCTCATGATAAACCATGCAATCCCACTTAATTTCTCCCCACATGATATTATGATATGAAAACAAGGCCTTACAAACCCTTATGTAGTATTTTCTCACTTTCCCTTTTGGTGCCTTAAAATGCAAGAAACAAATTTACAAAGCAACTCCAATTTTTAAGCCTAAACTCAAAAATATATTTGAACCATTGTTTTTAAAATGATGTTTGGAGTCAAAATGACATATTGGATGACCCATTTTGGATTTGTTGATCTCTCAAACCAAAATTCCATTTCAACTTTTTCAACTTATAGGTCATTTACAAGCCATTTGCACCACTTTTAAAAATCCATGCTCTAAGCTTTTCAAAACTTTCACACCCTCTTTTCTAGCCTTAAAATCCCATTTTGAACAAGTTTGATGTTTTGAGTTTTTCCATTTGAGGCTTGGAAATAGGAGATATGGCCTTTGCTTAAAATGACCTATAACTTCCAAATGACCAAAATACCCCTGTCTTGTTCAAACCATAAGTTGAGTTCTACAAATCCTATCAAGGACTTATAGTACTATCTAGAAAGCTAAGAAGATTCTCTTCAACATTCATGTTGACCAAGAAATCATAAGAATCATCCTACTAGGGCAAAAGCTGTCTGCAAGTTGGGTGACTTTCAAGGACCCAGATTCACACACCTCAGCTGACCTGTAATTTGTCCAAACCATAACTTGAGCTCTGCAACTCCTATCAAGGAGTTCTACCACTCAAATTAAAGCTAAGAACAATATCTACAACATTCATGTTGTGGGGAAGATGAGATATCAATCACATCTTGAGCTAAAACTGCCTGGAAGATAGGGATCAAATTAGGGTTTTTTCACTGACAATCCTTGGAAACCCTAACTCAAAACTTCTCAAACTCCTCAATCATGATGAGTTGGCCTAGGAATCATCTTTATAACATCTCCATACATCATTCCATGATCTCATGGCCCTTGGATTAAGTCTCAACCTTCTCCAAATCTTCAGCTGATCTAGGGTTGACCCAGTCAAAACCCTAATTCTACCATTCATGGTTGAATCTTCTGAATTCTTGCATAATGACCTCTCTGAGCTTTATGATGACTATCAAGCCATCTCATAGGCTTTCTCAAAGCTTCAAGTTCATTCTCAAAGTCTCAGAATCATCTGAGGAGTTCCCACAACTCTCAAGTTATGAGACACACAACCCTGGTTTCAACCAATTCTTCTGAGGATCTCTTGAACTTTCTGATGAAGGTATCAATCTGCAAACACTTGATGGATAAATAATTGTTGGTCAAATTTTGGGGTGCAACAGCTGCCCCTATTCAAACGGCTTGAACCTGACTGGGTGAGAAGCGAACGACTCTCAACCAATCAAGGTGCGAGACGATTGAATACCGGTAAACCCGAAAATTTGCCAACTGCACGAGCACATGATACTCTGCGGAGAACAAACCTTCGAACACTGCAGCACTAGCTGCTCAACATCTAGCTGGAGACATATCGTTCTGACGTCGCCGTCAGTTATCCATATTAAACTCTCCTGTTATTGCCTTCAGACAACCACAACACCCAACCTCGCCGCTGGAAGACTAAACCATCTAGCATCGCCGTCGGACAATCAAAATACCCTGCATCGCCGCTGGAGAACTAACTCTGACATCGCCGTCGGAAACAAAAAGTCGCTCTGAGAGACACTCGACATCGTCGTCGTACAAACATCACTCTGAGCTGGGGATTTTAAAGAGTCTGACCTCACCGTCAAACAAACATAATCTGACCTCGCCGCCAAATCCAAACATCCAACCTTGCCGCCGGAAACAAACATAATCTGACCTCACCGCCAAAACAAACATTCAACCTCGCCGTCGAACAAAATACAACACTGAACAAATCTAACCTGGGGTTCACCCCTGGTAAAGTACACTTGCGTATTTGAAACTACTCCGCTGGGAACGAGAGACTTAACCGAGCACACTCTGATCTGGGGTTCACCCTCAGAACCATAACGAACATCGGAATACTACTGCACACTGCCCACCGTAGAACTTCAATCATCAAAGACACATGAAACCCTGGCCCCTGGCCACTTCCAGCTTCAGCTAGAAAAGATCTTCAAGTATTCCTGAAGATAAGCACCCTTGGCCTTCAAGGATGTAAACTTTTGCCTGTCGGCAACTCTGCAGGAGGTATCTTCGACTTCAGTCTGAAGAAATGGTCCTTGGCCTTCAAGGATACATGGATCTGCCTTCAGGCAACTCCGCCTCTGCTATAGAGTATCCGTGACTTCAGTTAGGGATATACTTCGGCCTTCAGTCCGAAAAATGAATCCTAGGTCATTCATGACCTTGGGGATAACCTTGCCTTCAGGCACCTTCGCTTCAGCTTGGGAAATCTGTGACTTCAGTCAGAGAAGTGGTATCCTGAGCCATTCATGACTCTACGGGGATTCAAACACTTTGCCTTCAGGCAAAACTCCGCTTCAGCTGGAGAAACATCTTCGACTTCAGTCAGAAGAAACATTATTCATTTGATCGCAATCAATCATCACCTCAGGACAACTGACTTGGTCTTCAGGCCAACACGGATCACCTTGAATACAAAAGCTGTATCTACAAATTTTGAACTTTGTCTTCAGATAAGCGCTGATTCATCAGCACGGAAACCTGAATCCACAGGAACATTCTGATGTCGCCTTCAGGCGTTCACGAAGTCAATCTTCAGATTAGACATCACGGTTGGAGCAAACATATCACGATGCTAAGGACTTCAAGAATCATCTTGAACAAACAACTCCGTCGGGCCCCTTCAAGAATCATCCTGAACTGATAACCATTCCGGAAACTTTTATTCTGCTAGGGATATTCCAGGAATCCTCCTGGGCAACTCTTGCTGGGGACGCTACTGGGGAGCTCAAGAATCATCCTAAGCAAACAACTCGGGAAGCTGTACTGAGGTCTTAAGAATCATCTTAAGCAAACGGCTCTGCTGAGGAATTCCAGAATCGTTTTGAACTGCAGACTTCGCTGGGGATCTCAAAAATCATCTTGAGCGAGCGACTGTGGGAATTACACCGGGGTCCTAAGAATCATCTTAAGAAAACGACCTTGTTGGGGAGAGCGTCAGGAATCATCCTGAGCAACTGGTCTTTCGGCCGAACACCTGTAAACAAGAATGATAATAACCTAGATCATGCTTATGATGCATATGCTTCGGCGCCATGCCCCACGCGGTGGAAATGCTATGCGTTTATGCTAAATGCTATGCAATCATGCACAATGATGCGATCCCGTCAGCAAAATAAATGCCGGGGGGGGGGGGGGGGGGGAATCCTCCCATCAAGGAGAAAGGACTACTCAGATAGAGGAATCATCCTGCTGAGGAGAGCGTGGCCACGCCAATATCAATTGGACTCCGTTTGGGGAATTCATCTTCCGCTGATTGCTGCAGGGAAAACAACTTCAGTTGACTGCCGCAGGGGAACGAAGTTCTACGAGAACTTGGACCTGCTGATATCAATTGCTAGAAAAAACTGCGTGGTCATCATGGCTACTCTTCTGGGGATAATAACTCTGTGGGGAAACAACTTCAGCTGCCCCGCACTCCACTGGGGAAAACCAATCATGATCTGATCAACTTCCAAGGATTCGGCTCTTTTGGGCATCTGCAAACCCGGCTGAGGAAGGAGAAGTCATTCTGCTTCGCTGGAGAGAGTGCGACTCTGGGGAAATACAACATCAGCTGCCCCACGCTCTGCTAGGGAACATCCACTCAAGGTCCCAACTGTTTCCAAGGATTCGGCTCTCCTGGGGGCTTTACGGACTCAGCCGGGGAAGGAGAAATCATTCTACTTCAACGGGAGGGTACGACTCTGATGAGGAATTTTAATTCCGCTGGGGAAGAAAGAATCATCTGACTTCGGGGGAGAGTACAACTCTGCAGGGGAATACAACATCAGCTGTTCCAACACTCTACTGGGGAAGAGAAGTCATTCTACTTCGGGAGAGAATACGGTTCTGGTGGGGAATCTCAATTCCGCTGGAGACTTCAGTCTGGCACCATTAGTTACTGCATCCTTCGGCATACGAACATCTTCCTACAAGATTTGCACTTGTGACCCGGTGCTGGGGGAGACCCCTGCTGCAGCGACTTTACTGGGGACACACGAGCTTCGGTACCTGAACATTTCTACGAAATCTGCACTTGTGACCCGGTGCTGGGGAAGGAAGACATCATTCTTCGGCGCTTGACTCAGCTGATGAGGTGACGTTCTTTCAAGATGCGTCTGCTTGGGGAAGAGAATCATCCCTGCCTGGGGGAGACATATCAATGCTCACTATCCTGCGTTCAGATTTTGCGGAGGAGAGACTACTGAACTCTGCTGGAGAAGGAGGACTCGCCCTGCTCCGGGGAAGCGCACGGCACATCTTCTGGAAAGTGCTACACCTGCAACAACACAAGCAAACAGACAAGATACCCTCCTCAAAGGGGCCTATCAAGGTTATTATCTCGTGACAATATTCAGGTGATTAATTGTTTCAACAATCAATGGGCCTAGGCCCGTAAGTTTATGTATGCGCATTTTATTAAAAACATCGGCGTTTTCATTCGCAAACAAAACAGATAAATGCTAAACAGGCAAGCAGAATTGCTGAATAATCTGCATTTTATTGATGATGAACCCCTGAATGGGCAAAAAGTGTTTTACAACAGAGGCAAGCTCCTGGAATGAGGAAGCCGCGCAAGAAAAGAAAACATAAATATACATCAGTACATACAAATGTCGGCAACGAGGCGTAGACGAACACCATGAGTTGATCCCTCTAAGACCCACTCGACCTCGATACTTCTCCGACGCTTCAGCTTCGGAAGAGATTGATTTAGATAAGCGTCCCTCAGGTCCTCCAAACCACTAAACAATGAAAGTCCACGCGCGGAACACAGTCATTTGCTTATTCAAATCCCTAACTTTTGCGTGAACCGCCCTTTACGGGTTTTCAGTTCACCGGATGCCCTTTTTTGCCGAAGCCGCCCAGTGTAGGTTTTCGACTTCGCGGGTGTACATTTTTTCAATATATCCCAAATTTTTGCCCGAACCTTTTATTCTGTTTTTGGTTCGCCGGGATGCCCCTTTTTTGCCTGGACTCTTTCTTTTTTGTCCAGCGGGTCTCTTTCAAGCAAAGTATTTTTTAACTGCGTCCGCGTTCACCGGGGATGCAAAATCTTCACCATCCATCGTGGATAACAACAAAGCTCCTCCGGAGAAGACCTTGCTGACGACATACGGCCCTTCATAATTCGGAGTCCACTTGCCCCGGTGATCGGAGTGTGGCGGAAGAATCTTCTTCAGGACGAGATCACCCGTCTGAAAGCTTCTAGGATGCACCTTCTTATCATAAGCTTTCTTCATTCGGCTTTGATACAAGCGACCAAACGCAATTGATGCTAACCTCTTCTCGTCCATCAGGCTGAGTTGGTTCAAACAATTCGTAATCCATTCTGCCTCGTCAAGTTTCACATCAACCAAAACTCGCAAAGAAGAAATCTCCACTTCTAACGGTAGGACAGCTTCCATACCGTACACCAAGGAGAAAGGAGTTGCCCCGGTCGACGTACGCACCGTCGTACGATAATCGTGCAGGGCAAACGGCAGCATCTCGTGCCAATCTTTGTACGTCACAACCATCTTCTGAACAATCTTCTTGATGTTCTTGTTGGCGGCTTCGACGGCGCCATTCATCTTCGGCCGGTAAGGAGATGAGTTGTGGTGTTCAATCTTGAAGCTCTGGCACAGCTCCTTCATCATCTTGTTATTCAAATTCGAACCATTATCAGTAATGATCCGCTCGGGAATTCCATAGCGACAGATGATGTCCCTCTTTATGAATTTAGCTACCACCTGCTTGGTCACATTAACGTACGAGGCTGCCTCCACCCATTTGGTGAAGTAGTCGATAGCTACCAGAATGAAACGATGACCATTGGATGTAGTGGGCTCAATCTTTCCTATCATGTCGATGCCCCACATGGAGAACGGCCAAGGGGAGGACATGACATTCAATGGGCACGGCGGCACATGAACTTTATCAGCATAAATCTGGCATTTATGACATTTCTTCGCGAATCTGAAGCAATCCGACTCCATAGTCAGCCAGTAATATCCTGCTCTCAGGATCTTTCTCGTCATGGCATGCCCGCCGGCGTGCGTACCAAATGTGCCCTCATGGACTTCTTCCATGAGCATACTCGCCTCTTTCTCATCTACACATCTGAGCAGCACGAGATCGTGATTTCTCTTATACAACACTCCATCAGGATTGAGATAAAAGTTTCCAGATAGCCTCCTTAGAGTCTTCTTATCCTGGGTTGACGCACCCGCAGGATACTCCTTAGTCATAAGGAAGGTCTGAATATCGTGGAACCATGGCTTGCCGTCGGCGGCATCCTCGATTGCAAAGACAAATGCCGGTCTGTCAAGACGCGAAAGCACAATTCTTGGAGCCTCATTCCAAAAATTGACCTTATACATTGAAGCCAACGTGGCTAAGGCATCAGCCATCTGATTGTCAGCCCTGGGTACATGATGGAGTTCCACCCGATCGAAGAAAGGAAGCAGCCTCCTGGCATAATTCATGTACGGCACCAAATTCGCTTGACGAGTTTCCCACTCCCCTTTAATCTGGTTGATTACGAGCGCTGAGTCACCATATACGTCTAGATTCTTGATTCTCAAATCAATTGCCTCTTCTAGACCCATAATACATGCTTCATACTCTGCTTCATTCTTGGTAACTGGAAACGTCAATCTCGCAGTAAACGGGATGTGGGATCCGTGAGGAGTTGTAATGATAGCCCCGATACCACTTCCATAGAAATTAACCACTCCGTCGAATATCAACTTCCACTGAGACTTCCTATCTGGCCCCTCACCGGGCAATGGCTCATCGCAATCCTTCGCTTTGAGAAACATAATATCCTCGTCAGGGAATTCAAACTTCATCGGCTGGTAGTCTTCGATCGGCTGTTCGGCAAGGTAATCAGACAATACGCTTCCCTTAATGGCTTTCTGGGAGACGTACTGAATATCATATTCCGTTAACACCATTTGCCATCTGGCAATCCTGCCCGAAAGAGCCTGCTTCTCGAAGACGTACTTGATCGGATCCATCTTCGAAATTAGCATAGTGGTGTGATTGAGCATATACTGTCGTAGACGTTTGGCGGCCCAAGCTAATGCACAACACGTCTTCTCCAGCATCGAGTATCGAGATTCACACTCAGTGAACTTTTTACTCAAATAATAAATGGCATGCTCTTTTCTGCCCGTCTCGTCGTGATGACCGAGAACGCACCCCATACTATTCTCCAGAACCGTCAGGTACATGATTAATGGCCGTCCAGCCACTGGGGGTATCAAGATTGGAGGTTCTTGAAGATACTGCTTTATTTTGTCGAATGCCTTCTGACAATCCTCGTTCCAAGTAATTTCCTGATCTTTCTTTAAAAGCTTGAACATCGGTTCACAAGTGGCCGTGAGCTGAGAAATAAACCTTGCAATGTAGTTTATTCGGCCCAAGAAACCACGAACTTCTTTTTCTGTTTTCGGCGCTGGCATTTCTTGAATAGCTTTTATTTTTGCAGGATCAACTTCAATACCTCGTTCACTAACGATAAACCCCAATAACTTTCCGGACCGCACTCCGGAAGTGCACTTGTTAGGATTCAGCCTCAGCCTGAACTTCCTAAGCCTCTCAAACAGCTTCAATAAGTTGACCAGATGCTCTTCCTCCGTTTGGGACTTTGCAATCATGTCATCAACATAGACCTCGATCTCATGATGAATCATATCATGAAACAAAGTTACCATTGCTCGTTGGTAGGTGGCCCCTGCGTTCTTCAGACCGAAGGGCATTACCTTGTAGCAGAATGTTCCCTAGGGGGTGATAAACGTCGTTTTCTCCATGTCCTCCGGTGCCATCTTAATCTGATTGTAACCGGAGAAGCCATCCATGAACGAAAACACGGAAAACTGGGCTGTGTTGTCGAACAACACATCGATATGAGGCAACGGGAAATCATCCTTAGGGCTCGCCCTATTCAAATCCCGATAATCGACGCACATGCGTACCTTACCGTCCTTCTTCGGTACAGGCACTATGTTGGCGACCCACGGAGGGTAAGTGGTAACGGCTAGAAATCCTGCGTCCAACTGCTTCTGGACTTCTTCTTTGATTTTTACAGCCATGTCTGGTCTCGTCCTCCTAAGCTTCTGCTTGACTGGAGGGCAATCCTCTCGCAACGGCAAACGATGAACCACGATGTCCGTGTCAAGTCCGGGCATATCCTCATATGACCAAGCGAAGACGTCACTATACTCTCGAAGCATCTCGACCAGTCTATGCTTGACATCATTCTGCAGCGCAGCCCCAACTCTGACATTTCTGACGAGCTCCTCAGAACCCAGATTTATGATCTCAATATCCTCCTCGTGAGGCAGAATAACCTTTTCCTCTTGTCTCAACAAGCGGGCCAACTCTTCCGGAAGGTCTTCGTCTTCATCAATCTCATCCTCGGCTTGATGGATCGGGCAGTCAAAGTCGTAGTGAGCCGTAGAGGGTCCAGAGTCGATGTCATCTGTTATGTGGATCCTGCAATAACAAGGGTTAAGTTTAAAGCAAGAATATGCAGGTTAGCACAAACCCCGTTGCCATTTTGTTATTTTTTCGAAATAAACATAAAACAGGAATAACAGAGAACACAATATTTGAGTACGAAGAAAACGCCTTTTATTTATTAACAAAATGCATGTACATAATCCAACAAGGCCCTGACAATAAAACCGCTATGCCCCGGGCAAGACATAGGGTTGTACAAAGATTGTAAAAAGCAAATCATTACTCTTCACTTGTCAGCTGGATAATCTCCTTGATGGTCCAATTGTTGAGGTGCTCGCCCGGCTTGCTTGGCTGAATCCAGGCGTCAAGATCACAATCACTATCCCCGCTGTCCTCAGACGCTGCGTTGATGCTTTCGAAAATTACTCCGCCTTTGGTGAATAGGATCGGCCCCTTCCCACGAGACGAACTGCTAGAAGAAGATGAAGCTTCAGCTTCAGGAGAATATCCCAATCCAAACTTATCCTGCTTGATCGGTATATCCAAAACATGCCCCCAGCCTGGGGTGGAACCGACTTCGACGACGGCCCGAGCTTCCTTAAACGAGGAGAGATTCATCTCTTGCTTCTCTATGACGACAGGAGCTACCTCTTTCACCTTGACGGTTTCAAATGCTTGGCAGAGAGTTTCATGGATCTCGCCATCCATTTCAACATATTTAAAGGATGACAAGTGGCTCACCATGATGTCCTCCTCACCACAGACGGTCACTATGCTTCCCCCGACAGCATATTTGAGCTTCTGATGCAGCGTGGACGTCACGGCACCAGCAGCATGAATCCAGGGCCGACCTAAGAGGCAACTGTAGGCAGGCATGATATCCATGATATAGAAAACCGTATTGAACGTCTCCGGACCAACTTGAATAGGCAGGGTTAACTCTCCGAAAACGTGGCGCTTAGTTCCATCAAAGGCTTTCACCACCAGATCACTGCGTGCAAAGCAATCCACGGGTATCCAACTTCATTAATGCCTTCTTCGGAAGCACATTAAGCGACGAACCCGTATCCACCAGGACATGCGACATGATCGTGCCTCTGCACTCTATCGAGACGTGCAAGGCGCTATTGTGATCTCTTCCTTTAGGAGTCAGCTCTAAATCTGTGAATCCCAGCCCATTGCCAGCATTAACATGGGCTACCACCTCTTCTAGCTGATTTATTGATATCTCCTGCAGCACGTATGCTGCGTTCAATACCTTCAGTAACGCGTTGCGGTGCGCTTCAGAACACAACAACAAGTTAAGAATAGAGATTTTTGATGGAGTCTGATGAAGATGATCTACAATCTTGTAGTCGCTCTTCTTGATTAAACGCATGAACTCTTCAGCATCTTTAACTAGCAAATCCTTCTCTGTCCCAGAAGGGACCTCTTCGACAGCTCTGCCTTTACTTTTATCAACAGCCTCAGCTCTGACCACTTTCTCTGCCGCAACCTCCGCTGGTGCAAACACTCTACCGCTTCTAGTAATGCCGCTGACTTCGGCAAGATTCTGCACAGTCGATCCAAACGGCTCAAGCTCTATTTTCTGACGATTGCAATAAACTTCGGCGCCGTAATGCCATGGAACGGCGTTAGTGCTTTCGAAGGGGATTGGCCCGGCCCTGGTGATAGTGATAGTAGGCGGTCGGGGCGCAGAAATAGTAATAGGGTGACGAGGAATAGTGATGGTAGCGACTTAATCCGCCTGCTTCAGCACGACCTCCCCTGATGCACTTTCTATGCTCCGGCTGAACTGCAAAATACCCTCAGACATCAGACTTTGGATACCTTCTGCCAGCTGCTCACACCCATCAGGAAGTGTAGCACAAGCCATACATAACTCTCCGCATCCAGGAAAGAAGCCCATCTTCAGCAACTTAGCCTTGACAAAACTGAGCGGCGTCTTCAAATCTTTGACATCATTCAGCAAGTCTGCACTCTCCTCAGTGATAACGGCGTTCACTCCGCCTCCCCTATGGTGAGGCATAGGGTTCTTGGTAACGTTGGGCACGCTATCAGAAAAGTTGATAACCTTGGCGTCCACCAAGTCCTGGACTTTGTGCTTAAAAGCTTTACAATTCTCAATCGTATGGCCCGGTGCCCCAGTATGGAAATCACAAGTAGAATTGGCGTCATACCCCGGTGGTGGTGCCCCTGTCAAGGGAGCCAACGTCCTTTTTTGAACTAGCTGAAGCTGCAGCAGGGTTTGCAGAAGCTGCGCATATGACATAGGTGGAGTTTCAAAATGACGGTTTGCCAGAGGAGCCCGATTCTGATATTTCCTATACCCCTGGTTATTCTGCTGCTGAGGCTGCTGCTGCTGCTGCGGTGGAGCAGCTGGGATATTTATGCTAGCAATCTGCTGTTGTGGGCCCTTGCCCTTTCTCCGAGCATTAGTGACGGCACTTGCATCTCCTTCTCGACGCTTTCCAGCGTAGGGTTTCTTACTACCTCCTCCAACTGAGGATGATTCGCCTTGAATTTTTCCAATCTTTATACCGTTCTCAACATGCTCGCCCATAGTGATGAGAGCCGAGAATGTCCCTGACATGCCACTGACCAGCTTTTCATAGTAGATTCCAGGAAGGGTAGCCACAAACATTTGCACTAGCTCACGCTCAACCATCGGCGGTTGAACCCGAGCAGCCAATTCACGCCAACGTTGGGCGTACTCTTTAAAGCTTCCATTGTTCCGCTGTGAGAGATTCTGAAGCTGAACTCGGTTGGGGGCCAAGTCGCTATTGTATTGATAGTGGAGGACGAACGCTTCAGCGAGGTCTTTCCAGGTGCGCACAGTAGCAGGCTCTAAACCCATATACCATTCGAGTGATGGACCAGAAAGACTATCTTGGAAGAAGTGCATCAGCAACTTCTCATCATCAGAATAGGCGGACATCTTTCTATAATAAGATCGGAGGTGAACACGGGGGCAAGTAGTACCCTTATACTTCTCAAAGGCAGGCACCTTGAATTTGTGAGGTACCTTAAAATCAGCAATCAACCCGAGCTTGGACATATCAACGCCCAATGTATTCTGATTTTCAATGTCTCTCATCTTGTCTTCCAGCGCTTTGAACCTGAGTCGAGCTTCAGCATTCAACTCTGCATCTACACCTCTCTGAGAGAATACGTCATCCTGATGGTCCTCCAGCCACGGTTGAGGCACCAACAGATTTCCGACACCAGCGTTGCCGTTGACCGGCCCTATGTTAACATTGGCTCCCAGACTACCATTACCGACGCCTGCCGCATTGAGTCCGAGATTAGTCACCAGATTGCCGTTAGCACTGCCGTTGCCCCCGGCAACAGGAACAATATTCTGTGGAGCATCCACTGGAGGAGGAGTAGGCACAGCCCCGCCGTGCAGTATGCCATTACTGTCAACCCTGGAGATCAGAGGTTGAACCAAAGTACGAAGCTGGTCCTGACCATTCGCGACCACTTGCATCAGCTCCATAAAACGATCCATCCGTTCACGGAGCTCTTGAACATCTGACTGCACCTGGTCCATAATCCTTGTCTGATTAGCGCGAGTTGAGTAACGGTGAATGAGTCTTTGATCAATCCTGGAGATCAAAAGCAGCTCGGAACCTGTGAACCTGAAAAACCTGCCAACATTAAAGGTTAGGAAAAGCCACAAAAATGTATGTCATGCAAAATGCTTCATGCAGATGTATGCGTGTGTCTGTGTGCTTGAGAGATTTCCCCCGATCCTGGCGCCTTAGTACCAGTGCTGACAATAATAAGGAGGGGAATCTGGGCCCAATCATGGAAACAACAATCTCATATACATAGTACCAGTGATAGTCAACTCCGACACATCAGGGATCGAGAACTCGTACACAATAATACAATAAGAGGCGAGAGATCCTGGATCGGGGAAACGGTACCTGTCACAGACACACGTCCATGGAATGTGAATGATCATGCAAACTAATGCAAAATGCAGGTATGCAACAATATATCCAGGTGGCTGCTGTGGAGATTCGGTATCGACAATCACTGATGAGAAGGAAACCCCGGTGCAAGACCACTAATCCGATCCGCTGAGAATATCCATCTAATAGGATCGAGATCAAAATTCTGCTCTGCCAAGAGTAAGTGCCTGATAATAAGGACCCGGGATGTATGATCAGAAAAAGTCCGCTGATGAAGTCTTCAGACCTCAAATAAAAAATCTGCCCTATCAAGAACAAACACACAGCTGCTGATGAGATCTTCAGACCCCACTCAAAATCTGCCCTATCAAGAACCAACAACAACTGCTAATGAGATCTTCAGACCCCAAAATCTGCTCTATCCGGAACAAACCTCTGATGACAATACTCTGATCGAAACCTGCTCTATCAGGAACAGACATACACTCGATGATACAATCCTCTGATCAAAAAAACTTGCTCTGTCAAGAATAGCCAAATCTGCAACTGAGAACTTTGGTACCAACATAACTGATTCACTGTCAAGAAAACCAGGTAGTCTGAAGGTATAAGTTTCTTGCAATATCCCAATCCCACTCACAGGTATGGACCTAATCCACGGACAAAGGTACGGCATCCTATGCGGTCATCAGCGTCACAGACTTTCATGAGTGACGATACGATTCCCAGAAGGAGTGGCATCATCAAGTCATGAAGAGGCCTCACTTAGCTGACTTCCAAATGATCGGTCCCCAGAGTCGACAATCCTCACGTCTGGACTCCCCTCAGATCCTCAGGACCGGAAAGGAGCACCTCTGCAAGAATCTCGTCTGAGCGCAGATTTTCGTAGGGAACTGTGCCTGCTCAGCAGACAGGTTCGTCTACTACTTCTCCACAACTATATCTAGGTGTATACTCAAGCCCAGGTCCGGCTTCACATTCATAGTAACATCCCTCTCCCACAGCAGCACAGATAATCATATCAAACTGGAAATAAAATGCGGGACATAAAATGCGGGAAGTAAAAATGCGATAAACAAATGCAACCCAACAAGCAAACGTACAAGCGCTAGGACTGACTCTCATAGGGAACCGAAGAACCAGAGACTCTGGGTTGAGTCCCCAGCAGAGTCGCCAGCTGTCGCTTGCGCGAAAATAAGGTGCCGGCATGACAGAAGAGTCGCCACCTTTCGTTATTTATCCCTCAGAGCGGGAAAGGAAACGATCGGAAAAACCTGACGAAAAAGGGTAAGACAAGGTCGTCGCAACCGTTGTCTGGGTTCGGGAGTCGGTTACACAAGGGGAAGGTATTAGCACCCCTCACGTTCGTCGTACTCGACGGGATCCACGCTTGTTTGTTTACTTGGACGGGTTGGTTTTATTCTATCTACCTATCAAGGCTGGCTGAAAAAGAAAAGAAAAATGACTCGGCAAAGCGTCGCACTTTATGCCTACGTATTCTCATCAGAGAATGAGAAATCAGAGTCAACGTAGTTCGGCCTACGAAGGATTATGGGGGAAGGTTGAAGGTTGCTCGCTAGGACGTCGCATCCCATGCCTACGTACTACCACACTGTATGGAAGATCAGAGCAAACGTAGTTCGGGAAACTACGGGTTATCTCTTGAAAGAAGTGTTTTTTATTGTATTTGCGATTTCAACCGCACTAGAGACTATGACCTGAGAGTGAATGTGCCGCATGTCACCCAAAGGGTACCATACTAAACATCCCACCTCATATAGCTTAAGGCTCGTAACGTACGAAAGAAATCATTCATGATCACTGTATCTTAAACTGCTTTGAGATGAGAAGAGAACAGGCCCAACTAGGAGGGAGACTATCAAGTCCTACTGTTATCATGCCATGGATTCATCCTATGGTTGAGGTTTGAACAGGGAACTCCTAGAAGTTGTCATGCATATGTTTCAACCTAAAAGTCTATCATCAAATCCTTATCAAAGGAAATGAGAGTCCTAAGGGATCATGTCAATGATACACCAAAACAGACAAAGCATCAGCTTAACAGTAAAATGCATGCAATGCAAGTGAGGGAGGAAATGTGTGTGGGGCTTCAGCCTCCACAAGCCCGTCTCGACCTCAAGCCAGTCATGAAATAACAGTAATCATACTGAAAAATAAACAACATGCTATCAAGCAATAAACAGATAAAATAAATGAAGTGCCATCAGGCAAACAAAACACATGCTTGAGACAGAAAGAATCTACTCTAATCCTAACCTTAAAAACCTGATCAAGTCTAAGCAAAGCCCTAAAGCAAAACCCTAATCTACCTCTAAGCAAAGCCCTAAAGCAAAACCCTAATCAAAAGAAATCAATCCCAGTCTTCAAGCTTCAAAACAAGCTTACCAAAGAAAGGGAGCTAAGTAGGCAGACTCATAATGTCTTCCTCAGGAAAGCACTAGGAGGCTTATACTCAGGAATCATATCCTATGTGGCTCAACCACTGTGATCAGTTTACATTCCTCCTCAGGAGAAACTAAACTCACAAGCAGGCTCCAACATCACTGGATACTTAGGAAATCCTACCTGAACTAGTGGAACTAAGTGAATAGACCCATAGGACCTTCCTCAGGAAGGTACTAGGAGGCTTCCACTTAGGAATTGTATCCCATGTGGCTCAACAACATGTGATCAGTTTACATTCCTCCTCAGGAGAAATTAAACTCACAAGTTGGCTCCAACATCATTGGATACTTAAGAAATCCTAGATGAACTAAGGGAACTAAGTGAATAGACCCATAGGACCTTCCTCAGGAAAGTACTAGGAGGCTTCCACTTAGGAATTGTATCCCATGTGGCTCAACAACTGTGATCAGTTTACATTCCTCCTCAGGAGAAATTAAACTCACAAGTTGGCTCCAACATCATTGGATACTTAAGAAAGAGGTGAGAAGAAAACATGAAAGTCATTCATAGTGCCTTCCTCAGGAAAGTACCATGAACTTCCTTCAAACTTCAGGATCTCAAACCTCACTGACAGGGAACAAGCTCCAAGCTCTGGGTCTCTGAGTCTTGATCTACAGTCTTCTCTCCATGCTCTTCAACAAGATCTTCAAAACAAACTAAGCCCCACAACAAATCCCCAAAAATAAACCCCAGAGACAGACAAACAACCACAGAACAGACAAAACCATCAGTCAACTTCAGAAAATACCTAAAAATACTACAGAGAGGGGGAAAAATCTAACAATTATTCACAAGGGTCCATAACATCTACCCATATCATCCCTATATACCCATACCCAAAAATCAAGACAAAACTCTCAAAAGAAAATGAATTACTTTACCTATGCACAACCTAAACCCTAATTATGATACCCTAATCATACCCTAATTAAACTAATCAAATTTTAATCTAAAAAACAAGAATTAAATCCTATGTGGAACTATGATTCAATATCTAATCACACCAAAAAGAATGAATTTAAAAGACTAAGGGAAGGTCTTAAAATAAGTTCTACAAAATTGGATATCAAACTAAACCTATTTAAAAGCTATTTAAAAGAAAAATACTCTAAAAATATTAAAAGAAAATAAAATGAGAATTTTATTTATTTATAATTTTCTAGACAGATTTATTAACCTATAGAAAAAACAAGAATTAAAAAATGTTAATTTTTCCATTTTCTATGAATTTTATAATATGCATGGAAATTAAAAGAAATGAAAAATAAAAGAAATTAGTTAAAGGGGAGGGGGGTGTGAAAAGCAGACACGCTTAGTTAATTTGTTGTTGGGCTGAGAACACGGGGGTGGGGAAAGTAAATATTTGCTAGGCCCAAGGCTCAGGTTTAATGAAACGACTGAGTTTTGATTACTCAGTCTTCCCTCCCTCACTCGTTTGAACATGGGCCGTTGGATTGATATCCAAGGTCAAAGGTCTTGGCTTCATCCAACGCGTGTGGTGTCGTCTCCTACATTGAGACTTAGGGTTTCACCATGGATGCAGAATTCATGCGCAGCACTTCAACTCCCTCGTTCTCCTTCCTTCTTCAATGATATTCAATTCTGTAAACGGCAAACTCGCTCCATTTCTTACCCTGAACACGACCATGTCCATAGTTCTTATCAAGACTCACTCCAGCAGCAAACCCGATACTCCCACCTCCATGAATACTCAAAGTTCAAGCTTCTTGTTTCTTCAGTTTCTTGGCATCAAAATGTTCATCACGTATCACTGATCACTCTAATCCATAGCACGTGAAATATAAGTCCCTAACCTACTAGTTCTTGGTCGTTAAAGTAAACATGTGCCATGACCAAACTCCACAGAATGCCCTCAAACCCTCCAGCATTAATCACTAATGGTCCCTAATCGTTTCTATCCTAACCAATCTATCTAACAATGTATAAATAAGTTTGTACAAGAGGTTTTGCAAACCTGGTTTTTGTTAATGGCAGAGGTGGTTGCACTCGAACTCAAGCCTTGAGACTATCCATGGGTGATCTTTGATGGATTATAGCAATTCTGTATGCAATAGTTCTTGATAACACTTCCTGAATCACTCTATCCAATTCTTCATGCAACTTGGGGTGAAGACTTGGATCTCATGAACCAGCCACGAATTCCCCTCAAGTTTGTTTGCCAATTGCTCTATGATGATGGTAGATGATGATGATAACAAGAATTATGCTGATTGATGAAGTTTTAATGGAGTTTGAAAGCAAAATTCAAGATGGAGTTATAGAATCAAACTATGTGGTGCAAGCACTCTCAATCACCAACCAGGGCATGGATCATCTCTAGGGCATATATAGGTGTCAATGGAAATGTGTGGAAGCTTTGAGAACCTTCCAAGAAGTTTCTAGAATGTATCATGCAATGAGAATTTGAATTTTCCATATTGAGTAAATCTCATGCAATCTCATGATAAACCATGCAATCCCACTTAATTTCTCCCCACATGATATTATGATATGAAAACAAGGCCTTACAAACCCTTATGTAGTATTTTCTCACTTTTCCTTTTGGTGCCTTAAAATGCAAGAAACAAATTTACAAAGCAACTCCAATTTTTAAGCCTAAAATCAAAAATATATTTGAACCATTGTTTTTAAAATGATGTTTGGAGTCAAAATGACATATTGGGTGACCCATTTTGGATTTGTTGATCTCTCAAACCAAAATTCCATTTCAACTTTTTCAACTTATAGACCATTTACAAGCCATTTGCACCACTTTTAAAAATCCATGCTCTAAGCTTTTCCAAACTTTCACACCCTCTTTTCTAGCCTTAAAATCCCATTTTGAACAACTTTGATGTTTTGAGTTTTTCCATTTGAGGCTTGGAAATAGGAGATATGGCCTTTGCTTAAAATGACCTATAACTTCCAAATGACCAAAATACCCCTGTCTTGTTCAAACCATAAGTTGAGTTCTACAAATCCTATCAAGGACTTATAGTACTCTCTAGAAAGCTAAGAAGATGATCTTCAACATTCATGTTGACCAAGAAATCATAAGAATCATCCTACTAGGGAAAAAGCTGTCTGCAAGTTGGGTGACTTTCAAGGACCCAGATTCACACACCTCAGCTGACCTGTAATTTGTCCAAACCATAACTTGAGCTCTGCAACTCCTATCAAGGACTTCTACCACTCAAATTAAAGCTAAGAACAAGTTCTACAACATTCATGTTGTGAGGAAGATGAGATATCAATCACATCTTGAGCTAAAACTGCCTGGAAGATAGGGATCAAATTAGGGTTTTTTCACTGACAATCCTTGGAAACCCTAACTCAAAACTTCTCAAACTCCTCAATCATGATGAGTTGGCCTAGGAATCATCTTTATAACATCTCCATACATCATTCCATGATCTCATGGCCCTTGGATTAAGTCTCAACCTTCTCCAAATCTTCAGCTGATCTAGGGTTGACCCAGTCAAAACCCTAATTCTACCATTCATGGTTGAATCTTCTGAATTCTTGCATAATGACCTCTCTGAGCTTTATGATGACTATCAAGCCATCTCATAGGCTTTCTCAAAGCTTCAAGTTCATTCTCAAAGTCTCAGAATCATCTGAGGAGTTCCCACAACTCTCAAGTTATGAGACACACAACCCTGGTTTCAACCAATTCTTCTGAGGATCTCTTGAACTTTCTGATGAAGGTATCAATCTGCAAACACTTGATGGATAAATAATTGTTGGTCAAATTTTGGGGTGCAACAGCTGCCCCTATTCAAACGGCTTGAACCTGACTGGGTGAGAAGCGAACGGCTCATAACCAATCAAGGTGCGAGACGATTGAATACCGGTAAGCCCGAAAATTTGCCAACTGCACGAGCACATGATACTCTGCGGAGAACAAACCTTCGAACACTGCAGCACTAGCTGCTCAACATCTAGCTGGAGACATATCGTTCTGACGTCGCCGTCAGTTATCCACATTAAATTCTCCTGTTATTGCCTTCAGACAACCACAACACCCAACCTCGCCGCTGGAAGACTAAACCATCTAGCATCGCCGTCGGACAATCAAAATACCCTGCATCGCCGCTGGAGAACTAACTCTGACATCGCCGTCGGAAACAAAAAGTCGCTCTGAGAGACACTCGACATCGCCGTCGTACAAACATCACTCTGAGCTGGGGATTTTAAAGAGTCTGACCTCACCGTCAAACAAACATAATCTGACCTCGCCGCCAAATCCAAACATCCAACCTCGCCGCCGGAAACAAACATAATCTGACCTCACCGCCAAATCCAAACATCCAACCTCGCCGCCGGACAAACATGATCTGACCTCGCCGCCAAATCCAAACATGATCTGACCTCGCCGCCAAATCCAAACATCCAACCTCGCCGCCGGACAAACATCATCTGACCTCGCCGCCAAAACAAACATTCAACCTCGCCGTCGAACAAAATACAACACTGAACAAATCTAACCTGGGGTTCACCCCTGGTAAAGTACACTTGCGTATTTGAAACTACTCCGCTGGGAACGAGAGACTTAACCGAGCACACTCTGATCTGGGGTTCACCCTCAGAACCATAACGAACATCAGAATACTACTGCACACTGCCCACCGTAGAACTTCAATCATCAAAGACACATGAAACCCTGGCCCCTGGCCACTTCCAGCTTCAGCTAGAAAAGATCTTCAAGTATTCCTGAAGATAAGCACCCTTGGCCTTCAAGGATGTAAACTTTTGCCTGTCGGCAACTCTGCAGGAGGTATCTTCGACTTCAGTCTGAAGAAATGGTCCTTGGCCTTCAAGGATACATGGATCTGCCTTCAGGCAACTCCGCCTCTGCTATAGAGTATCCGTGACTTCAGTCAGGGATATACTTCGGCCTTCAGTCCGAAAAATGAATCCTAGGTCATTCATGACCTTGGGGATAACCTTGCCTTCAGGCACCTTCGCTTCAGCTTGGGAAATCTGTGACTTCAGTCAGAGAAGTGGTATCCTGAGCCATTCATGACTCTACGGGGATTCAAACACTTTGCCTTCAGGCAAAACTCCACTTCAGCTGGAGAAACATCTTCGACTTCAGTCAGAAGAAACATTATTCATTTGATCGCAATCAATCATCACCTCAGGACAACTGACTTGGTCTTCAGGCCAACACGGATCACCTTGAATACAAAAGCTGTATCTACAAATTTTGAACTTTGTCTTCAGATAAGCGCTGATTCATCAGCACGGAAACCTGAATCCACAGGAACATTCTGATGTCGCCTTCAGGCGTTCACGAAGTCAATCTTCAGATTAGACATCACGGTTGGAGCAAACATATCACGCTGCTAAGGACTTCAAGAATCATCTTGAACAAACAACTCCGTCGGGCCCCTTCAAGAATCATCCTGAACTGATAACCATTCCAGAAACTTTTATTCTGCTAGGGATATTCCAGGAATCCTCCTGGGCAACTCTTGCTGGGGACGCTACTGGGGAGCTCAAGAATCATCCTAAGCAAACAATTCGGGAAGTTGTACTGAGGTCTTAAGAATCATCTTAAGCAAACGAATCTGCTGAGGAATTCCAGAATCGTTTTGAACTGCAGACTTCGCTGGGGATCTCAAAAATCATCTTGAGCGAGCGACTGTGGGAATTACACCGGGGTCCTAAGAATCATCTTAAGAAAACGACCTTGTTGGGGAGAGCGTCAGGAATCATCCTGAGCAACTGGTCTTTCGGCCGAACACCTGTAAACAAGAATGATAATAACCTAGATCATGCTTATGATGCATATGCTTCGGCGCCATGCCCCACGCGGTGGAAATGCTATGCGTTTATGCTAAATGCTATGCAATCATGCACAATGATGCGATCCCATCAGCAAAATAAATGTCGGGGGGGGGGGGGAATCCTCCCATCAAGGAGAAAGGACTACTCAGATAGAGGAATCATCCTGCTGAGGAGAGCGTGGCCACGCCAATATCAATTGGACTCCGTCTGGGGAATTGATCTTCCGCTGATTGCTGCAGGGAAAGCAACTTCAGTTGACTGCCGCAGGGGAACGAAGTTCTACGAGAACTTGGACCTGCTGATATCAATTGCTAGAAAAAACTGCGTGGCCGTCATGGCTACTCTTCTGGGGATAATAACTCTGTGGGGAAACAACTTCAGCTGCCCCGCACTCCACTGGGGAAAACCAATCATGATCTGATCAACTTCCAAGGATTCGGCTCTTTTGGGCATCTGCAAACCCGGCTGAGGAAGGAGAAGTCATTCTGCTTCGCTGGAGAGAGTGCGACTCTGGGGAAATACAACATCAGCTGCCCCACGATTTGCTAGGGAACATCCACTCAAGGTCCCAACTGTTTCCAAGGATTCGGCTCTCCTGGGGGCTTTACGGACTCAGCCGGGGAAGGAGAAATCATTCTACTTCAACGGGAGGGTACGACTCTGATGAGGAATTTTAATTCCGCTGGGGAAGAAAGAATCATCTGACTTCGGGGGAGAGTACAACTCTGCAGGGGAATACAACATCAGTTGTTCCAACACTCTACTGGGGAAGAGAAGTCATTCTACTTCGGGAGAGAATACGGTTCTGGTGGGGAATCTCAATTCCGCTGGAGACTTCAGTCTGGCACCATTAGTTACTGCATCCTTCGGCATACGAACATCTTCCTACAAGATTTGCACTTGTGACCCGGTGCTGGGGGAGACCCCTGCTGCAGCGACTTTACTGGGGACACACGAGCTTCGGTACCCGAACATTTCTACGAAATCTGCACTTGTGACCCGGTGCTGGGGAAGGAAGACATCATTTCTTCGGCGCTTGACTCAACTGATGAGGTGACGTTCTTTCAAGATGCGTCTGCTTGGGGAAGAGAATCATCCCTGCCTGGGGGAGACATATCAATGCTCACTATCCTGCGTTCAGATTTTGCGGAGGAGAGACTACTGAACTCTGCTGGAGAAGGAGGACTCGCCCTGCTCCGGGGAAGCGCACGACACATCTTCTGGAAAGTGCTACACCTGCAACAACACAAGCAAACAGACAAGATACCCTCCTCAAAGGGGCCTATCAAGGTTATTATCTCGTGACAATATTCAGGTGATTAATTGTTTCAACAATCAATAGGCCTAGGCCCGTAAGTTTATGTATGCGCATTTTATTAAAAACATCGGCGTTTTCATTCGCAAACAAAACAGATAAATGCTAAACAGGCAAGCAGAATTGCTGAATAATCTGCATTTTATTGATGATGAACCCCTGAATGGGCAAAAAGTGTTTTACAACAGAGGCAAGCTCCTGGAATGAGGAAGCCGCGCAAGAAAAGAAAACATAAATATACATCAGTATATACAAATGTCGGCAACGAGGCGTAGACGAACACCATGAGTTGATCCCTCTAAGACCCACTCGACCTCGATACTTCTCCGACGCTTCAGCTTCGGAAGAGATTGATTCAGATAAGCGGCCCTCAGGTCCTCCAAACCACTAAACAATGAAAGTCCACACGCGGAACACAGTCATTTGCTTATTCAAATCCCTAACTTTTGCGTGAACCGCCCTTTACGGGTTTTCAGTTCACCGGGATGCCCTTTTTTGCCGAAGCCGCCCAGTGTAGGTTTTCGACTTCGCGGGTGTACATTTTTTCAATATATCCCAAATTTTTGCCCGAACCTTTTATTCTGTTTTTGGTTCGCCGGGATGCCCCTTTTTTGCCTGGACTCTTTCTTTTTTGTCCAGCGGGTCTCTTTCAAGCAAAGTATTTTTTAACTGTGTCCGCGTTCACCGGGGATGCAAAATCTTCACCATCCATCGTGGATAACAACAAAGCTCCTCCGGAGAAGACCTTGCTGACGACATACGGCCCTTCATAATTCGGAGTCCACTTGCCCCGGTGATCGGAGTGTGGCGGAAGAATCTTCTTCAGGACGAGATCACCCGTCTGAAAGCTTCTAGGACGCACCTTCTTATCATAAGCTTTCTTCATTCGGCTTTGATACAAGCGACCAAACGCAATCGATGCTAACCTCTTATCGTCCATCAGGCTGAGTTGGTTCAAACGATTCGTAATCCATTCGGCCTCGTCAAGTTTCACATCAACCAAAACTCGCAAAGAAGGAATCTCCACTTCTAAGGGTAGGACAGCTTCCATACCGTACACCAAGGAGAAAGGAGTTGCCCCGGTCGACGTACGCACCGTCGTACGATAACCGTGCAGGGCAAACGGCAGCATCTCGTGCCAATCTTTGTACGTCACAACCATCTTCTGAACAATCTTCTTGATGTTCTTGTTGGCGGCTTCGACGACGCCATTCATCTTCGGCCGGTAAGGAGATGAGTTGTGGTGTTCAATCTTGAAGCTCTGGCACAGCTCCTTCATCATCTTGTTATTCAAATTCGAACCATTATCAGTAATGATCCGCTCGGGAATTCCATAGCGACAGATGATGTCCCTCTTTATGAATTTAGCTACCACCTGCTTGGTCACATTAACGTACGAGGCTGCCTCCACCCATTTGGTGAAGTAGTCGATAGCTACCAGAATGAAACGATGACCATTGGATGCAGTGGGCTCGATCTTTCCTATCATGTCGATGCCCCACATGGAGAACGGCCAAGGGGAGGACATGACATTCAATGGGCACGGCGGCACATGAACTTTATCAGCATAAATCTGGCATTTATGACATTTCTTCGCGAATCTGAAGCAATCCGACTCCATAGTCAGCCAGTAATATCCTGCTCTCAGGATCTTTCTCGTCATGGCATGCCCGCCGGCGTGCGTACCAAATGTGCCCTCATGGACTTCTTCCATGAGCATACTCGCCTCTTTCTCATCTACACATCTGAGCAGCACGAGATCATGATTTCTCTTATACAACACTCCATCAGGATTGAGATAAAAGTTTCCAGATAGCCTCCTTAGAGTCTTCTTATCCTGGGTTGACGCACCCGCAGGATACTCCTTAGTCATAAGGAAGGTCTGAATATCGTGGAACCATGGCTTGCCGTCGGCGGCATCCTCGATTGCAAAGACAAATGCCGGTCTGTCAAGACGCGAAAGCACAATTCTTGGAGCCTCATTCCAAAAATTGACCTTATACATTGAAGCCAACGTGGCTAAGGCATCAGCCATCTGATTTTCAGCCCTGGGTACATGATGGAGTTCCACCCGATCCAAGAAAGGAAGCAGCCTCCTGGCATAATTCATGTACGGCACCAAATTCGCTTGACGAGTTTCCCACTCCCCTTTAATCTGGTTGATTACGAGCGCTGAGTCACCATATACGTCTAGATTCTTGATTCTCAAATCAATTGCCTCTTCTAGACCCATAATACATGCTTCATACTCTGCTTCATTGTTGGTAACTGGAAACGTCAGTCTCGCAGTAAACGGGATGTAGGATCCGTGAGGAGTTGTGATGATAGCCCCGATACCACTTCCATAGGAATTAACCGCTCCGTCGAATATCAACTTCCACTGAGACTTCCTATCTGGCCCCTCACCGGGCAATGGCTCATCGCAATCCTTCGCTTTGAGAAACATAATATCCTCGTCAGGGAATTCAAACTTCATCGGCTGGTAGTCTTCGATCGGCTGTTCGGCAAGGTAATCAGACAATACGCTTCCCTTAATGGCTTTCTGGGAGACATACTGAATATCATATTCCGTTAACACCATTTGCCATCTGGCAATCCTGCCCGAAAGAGCCTGCTTCTCGAAGACGTACTTGATCGGATCCATCTTCGAAATTAGCATAGTGGTGTGATTGAGCATATACTGTCGTAGACGTTTGGCGGCCCAAGCTAATGCACAACACGTCTTCTCCAGCATCGAGTATCGAGATTCACACTCAGTGAACTTTTTACTCAAATAATAAATGGCATGCTCTTTTCTGCCCGTCTCGTCGTGCTGACTGAGAACGCACCCCATACTATTCTCCAGAACCGTCAGGTACATGATTAATGGCCGTCCAGCCACTGGGGGTATCAAGATTGGAGGTTCTTGAAGATACTGCTTTATTTTGTCGAATGCCTTCTGGCAATCCTCGTTCCAAGTAATTTCCTGATCTTTCTTTAAAAGCTTGAACATCGGTTCACAAGTGGCCGTGAGCTGAGAAATAAACCTTGCAATGTAGTTTATTCGGCCCAAGAAACCACGAACTTCTTTTTCTGTTTTCGGCGCTGGCATTTCTTGAATAGCTTTTATTTTTGCAGGATCAACTTCAATACCTCGTTCACTAACGATAAACCCCAATAACTTTCCGGACCGCACTCCGAAAGTGCACTTGTTAGGATTCAGCCTCAGCCTGAACTTCCTAAGCCTCTCAAACAGCTTCAATAAGTTGACCAGATGCTCTTCCTCCGTTTGGGACTTTGCAATCATGTCATCAACATAGACCTCGATCTCATGATGAATCATATCATGAAACAAAGTTACCATTGCTCGTTGGTAGGTGGCCCCTGCGTTCTTCAGACCGAAGGGCATTACCTTGTAGCAGAATGTTCCCCAGGGGGTGATAAACGTCGTTTTCTCCATGTCCTCCGGTGCCATCTTAATCTGATTGTAACCGGAGAAGCCATCCATGAACGAAAACACGGAAAACTGGGCTGTGTTGTCGACCAACACATCGATATGAGGCAACGAGAAATCATCCTTAGGGCTCGCCCTATTCAAATCCCGATAATCGACGCACATGCGTACCTTACCGTCCTTCTTCGGTACAGGCACTATGTTGGCGACCCACGGAGGGTAAGTGGTAACGGCTAGAAATCCTGCGTCCAACTGCTTCTGGACTTCTTCTTTGATTTTTACAGCCATGTCTGGTCTCGTCCTCCTAAGCTTCTGCTTGACTGGAGGGAAATCCTCTCGCAACGGCAAACGATGAACCACGATGTCCGTGTCAAGTCCGGGCATATCCTCATATGACCAAGCGAAGACGTCACTATACTCTCGAAGCATCTCGACCAGTCTATGCTTGACATCATTCTGCAGCGCAGCCCCAACTCTGACATTTCTGACGAGCTCCTCAGAACCCAGATTTATGATCTCAATATCCTCCTCGTGAGGAAGAATAACCTTTTCCTCTTGTCTCAACAAGCGGGCCAACTCTTCCGGAAGGTCTTCGTCTTCATCAATCTCATCCTCGGCTTGATGGATCGGGCAGTCAAAGTCGTAGTGAGCCGTAGAGGGTCCAGAGTCGATGTCATCTGTTATGTGGATCCTGCAATAACAAGGGTTAAGTTTAAAGCAAGAATATGCAGGTTAGCACAAACCCCGTTGCCATTTTGTTATTTTTTCGAAATAAACATAAAACAGGAATAACAGAGAACACAATATTTGAGTACGAAGAAAACGCCTTTTATTTATTAACAAAATGCATGTACATAATCCAACAAGGCCCTGACAATAAAACCGCTATGCCCCGGGCAGGACATAGGGTTGTACAAAGATTGTAAAAAGCAAATCATTACTCTTCACTTGTCAGCTGGATAATCTCCTTGATGGTCCAATTGTTGAGGTGCTCGCCCGGCTTGCTTGGCTGAATCCAGGCGTCAAGATCACAATCACTATCCCCGCTGTCCTCAGACGCTGCGTTGATGCTTTCGAAAATTACTCCGCCTTTGGTGAATAGGATCGTCCCCTTCCCACGAGACGAACTGCTAGAAGAAGATGAAGCTTCAGCTTCAGGAGAATATCCCAATCCAAACTTATCCTGCTTGATCGGTATATCCAAAACATGCCCCCAGCCTGGGGTGGAACCGGCTTCGACGACGGCCCGAGCTTCCTTAAACGAGGAGAGATTCATCTCTTGCTTCTCTATGACGACAGGAGCTACCTCTTTCACCTTGACGGTTTCAAATGCTTGGCAGAGAGTTTCATGCATCTCGCCATCCATTTCAACATATTTAAAGGATGACAAGTGGCTCACCATGATGTCCTACTCACCACAGACGGTCACTATGCTTCCCCCGACAGCATATTTGAGCTTCTGATGCAGCGTGGACGTCACGACACCAGCAGCATGAATCCAGGGCCGACCTAAGAGGCAACTGTAGGCAGGCATGATATCCATGATATAGAAAACCGTATTGAACGTCTCCGGACCAACTTGAATAGGCAGGGTTAACTCTCCGAAAACGTGGCGCTTAGTTCCATCAAAGGCTTTCACCACCAGATCACTGGGCGTGCAAAGCAATCCACGGGTATCCAACTTCATTAATGCCTTCTTCGGAATCACATTAAGCGACGAACCCGTATCCACCAGGACATGCGACATGATCGTGCCTCTGCACTCTATCGAGACGTGCAAGGCGCTATTGTGATCTCTTCCTTTAGGAGTCAGCTCTAAATCTGTGAATCCCAACCCATTGTCAGCATTAACATGGGCTACCACCTCTTCTAGCTGATTTACTGATATCTCCTACGGCACGTATGCAGCGTTCAATACCTTCAGTAACGCGTTGCGGTGCGCTTCAGAACACAGCAACAAGTTAAGAATAGAGATTTTTGACGGAGTCTGATGAAGATGATCTACAATCTTGTAGTCGCTCTTCTTGATTAAACGCATGAACTCTTCAGCATCTTTAACTAGCAAATCCTTCTCTGTCCCAGAAGGGACCTCTTCGACAGCCCTGCCTTTACTTTTATCAACAGCCTCAGCTCTGACCACTTTCTCTGCCGCAACCTCCGCTGGCGCAAACACTCTACCGCTTCTAGTAATGCCGCTGACTTCGGCAAGATTCTGCACAGTCGATCCGAACGGCTCAAGCTCTATTTTCTGACCATTGCAATAAACTTCGGCGCCGTAATGCCATGGAACAACGTTAGTGCTTTCGAAGGGGATTGGCCCGGCCCTGGTGATAGTGATAGTAGGCGGTCGGGGCGCAGAAATAGTAATAGGGTGACGAGGAATAGTGATGGTAGCGACTTCATCCGCCTGCTTCAGCACGACCTCCCCTGATGCACTTTCTATGCTCCGGCTGAACTGCAAAATACCCTCAGACATCAGACTTTGGATACCTTCTGCCAGCTGCTCACACCCATCAGAAAGTGTAGCACAAGCCATACATAACTCTCCGCATCCAGGAAAGAAGCCCTTCTTCAGCAACTTAGCCTTGACAAAACTGAGCGGCGTCTTCAAATCTTTGACATCATTCAGCAAGTCTGCACTCTCCTCAGTGATAACGGCATTCACTCCGCCTCCCCTATGGTGAGGCATAGGGTTCTTGGTAACGTTGGGCACGCTATCAGAAAAGTTGATAACCTTGGCGTCCACCAAGTCCTGGACTTTGTGCTTAAAAGCTTTACAATTCTCAGTCGTATGGCCCGGTGCCCCAGTATGGAAATCACAAGTAGCATTGGCGTCATACCCCGGTGGTGGTGCCCCTGTCAAGGGAGCCAACGTCCTTTTTTGAACTAGCTGAAGCTGCAGCAGGGTTTGCAGAAGCTGCGCATATGACATAGGTGGAGTTTCAAAATGACGGTTTGCCAGAGGAGCCCGATTCTGATATTTCCTATACCCCTGGTTATTCTGCTGTTGAGGCTGCTGCTGCTGCTGCGGTGGAGCAGCTGGGATATTTATGCTAGCAATCTGCTGTTGTGGGCCCTTGCCCTTTCTCCGAGCATTAGTGACGGCACTTGCATCTCCTTCTCGACGCTTGCCAGCGTAGGGTTTCTTACTACCTCCTCCAACTGAGGATGATTCGCCTTGAATTTTTCCAATCTTTATACCGTTCTCAACATGCTCGCCCATAGTGATGAGAGACGAGAATGTCCCTGACATGCCACTGACCAGCTTTTCATAGTAGATTCCAGGAAGGGTAGCCACAAATATTTGCACTAGCTCACGCTCAACCATCGGCGGTTGAACCCGAGCAGCCAATTCACGCCAACGCTGGGCGTACTCTTTAAAGCTTTCATTGTTCCGCTGTGAGAGATTCTGAAGCTGAACTCGGTTGAGGGCCAAGTCGCTATTGTATTGATAGTGGAGGACGAACGCTTCAGCGAGGTCTTTCCAGGTGCGCACAGTAGCAGGCTCTAAACCCATATACCATTCGAGTGATGGACCAGAAAGACTATCTTGGAAGAAGTGCATCAGCAACTTCTCATCATCAGAATAGGCGGACATCTTTCTATAATAAGATCGGAGGTGAACACGGGGGCAAGTAGTACCCTTATACTTCTCAAAGGCAGGCACCTTGAATTTGTGAGGTACCTTAAAATCAGCAATCAACCCGAGCTTGGACATATCAACGCCCAATGTATTCTGATTTTCAATGTCTCTCATCTTGTCTTCCAGCGCTTTGAACCTGAGTCGAGCTTCAGCATTCAACTCTGCATCTACACCTCTCTGAGAGAATACGTCATCCTGATGGTCCTCCAGCCACGGTTGAGGCACCAACAGATTTCCGACACCAGCGTTGCCGTTGACCGGCCCTATGTTAACATTGGCTCCCAGACTACCATTACCGACGCCTGCCGCATTGAGTCCGAGATTAGTCACCAGATTGCCGTTAGCACTGCCGTTGCCCCCGACAACAGGAACAATATTCTGTGGAGCATCCACTGGAGGAGGAGTAGGCACAACCCCGCCGTGCAGTATGCCATTACTGTCAACCCTGGAGATCATAGGTTGAACCAAAGTACGAAGCTGGTCCTGACCATTCGCGACCACTTGCATCAGCTCCATAAAACGATCCATCCGTTCACGGAGCTCTTGAACATCTGACTGCACCTGGTCCATAATCCTTGTCTGATTAGCGCGAGTTGAGTAACGGTGAATGAGTCTTTGATCAATCCTAGAGATCGAAAGCAGCTCGGAACCTGTGAACCTGAAAAACCTGCCAACATTAAAGATTAGGAAAAGCCACAAAAATGTATGTCATGCAAAATGCTTCATGCAGATGTATGCGTGTGTCTGTGTGCTTGAGAGATTTCCCCCGATCCTGGCGCCTTAGTACCAGTGTTGACAATAATAAGGAGGGGAATCTGGGCCCAATCATGGAAACAACAATCTCATATACATAGTACCAGTGATAGTCAACTCCGACACATCAGGGATCGAGAACTCGTACACAATAATACAATAAGAGGCGAGAGATCCTGGATCGGGGAAACGGTACCTGTCACAGACACACGTCCATGGAATGTGAATGATCATGCAAACTAATGCAAAATGCAGGTATGCAACAATATATCCAGGTGGCTGCTGTGGAGATTCGGTATCGACAATCACTGATGAGAAGGAAACCCCGGTGCAAGACCACTAATCCGATCCGCTGAGAATAACCATCTGATAGGATCGAGATCAAAATTCTGCTCTGCCAAGAATAAGTGCCTGATAATAAGGACCCGGGATGTATGATCAGAAAACATCCGCTGATGAAGTCTTCAGACCTCAAATCAAAAATCTGCCCTATCAAGAACAAACACACAGCTGCTGATGAGATCTTCAGACCCCACTCAAAATCTGCCCTATCAAGAACCAACAACAACTGCTAATGAGATCTTCAGACCCCAAAATCTGCTCTATCCGGAACAAACCTCTGATGACAATACTCTGATCGAAACCTGCTCTATCAGGAACAGACATACACCCGATGATACAATCCTCTGATCAAAAAAACTTGCTCTGTCAAGAATAGCCAAATCTGCAACTGAGAACTTTGGTACCAACATAACTGATTCACTGTCAAGAAAACCAGGTAGTCTGAAGGTATAAGTTTCTTGCAATATCCCAATCCCACTCACAGGTATGGACCTAATCCACGGACAAAGGTACGGCATCCTATGCGGTCATCAGCGTCACAGACTTTCATGAGTGACGATACGATTCCCAGAAGGAGTGGCATCATCAAGTCATGAAGAGGCCTCACTTAGCTGACTTCCAAATGATCGGTCCCCAGAGTCGACAATCCTCACGTCTGGACTCCCCTCAGATCCTCAGGACCGGAAAGGAGCACCTCTGCAAGAATCTCGTCTGAGCGCAGATTTTCGTAGGGAACTGTGCCTGCTCAGCAGACAGGTTCGTCTACTACTTCTCCACAACTATATCTAGGTGTATACTCAAGCCCAGGTCCGGCTTCACATTCATAGTAACATCCCTCTCCCACAGCAGCACAGATAATCATATCAAACTGGAAATAAAATGCGGGACATAAAATGCGGGAAGTAAAAATGCGATAAACAAATGCAACCCAACAAGCAAACGTACAAGCGCTAGGACTGACTCTCATAGGGAACCGAAGAACCAGAGACTCTGGGTTGAGTCCCCAGCAGAGTCGCCAGCTGTCGCTTGCGCGAAAATAAGGTGCCGGCATGACAGAAGAGTCGCCACCTTTCGTTATTTATCCCTCAGAGCGGGAAAGGAAACGATCGGAAAAACCTGACGAAAAAGGGTAAGACAAGGTCGTCGCAACCGTTGTCTGGGTTCGGGAGTCGGTTACGCAAGGGGAAGGTATTAGCACCCCTCACGTCCGTCGTACTCGACGGGATCCACGCTTGTTTGTTTACTTGGACGGGTTGGTTTTATTCTATCTACCTATCAAGGCTGGCTGAAAAAGAAAAGAAAAATGACTCGGCAAAGCGTCGCACTTTATGCCTACGTATTCTCATCAGAGAATGAGAAATCAGAGTCAACGTAGTTCGGCCTACGAAGGATTATGGGGGAAGGTTGAAGGTTGCTCGCTAGGACGTCGCATCCCATGCCTACGTACTTCCACACTGTATGGAAGATCAGAGCAAACGTAGTTCGGGAAACTACGGGTTATCTCTTGAAAGAAGTGTTTTTTATTGTATTTGCGATTTCAACCGCACTAGAGACTATGACCTGAGAGTGAATGCGCCGCATGTCACCCAAAGGGTACCATACTAAACATCCCACCTCAGATAGCTTAAGGCTCGTAACGTACGAAAGAAATCATTCATGATCACTGTATCTTAAACTGCTTTGAGATGAGAAGAGAACAGGCCCAACTAGGAGGGAGACTATCAAGTCCTACTGTTATCATGCCATGGATTCATCCTATGGTTGAGGTTTGAACAGGGAACTCCTAGAAGTTGTCATGCATAGGTTTCAACCTAAAAGTCTATCATCAAATCCTTATCAAAGGAAATGAGAGTCCTAAGGGATCATGTCAATGATATACCAAAACAGACAAAGCATCAGCTTAACAATAAAATGCATGCAATGCAAGTGAGGGAGGAAATGTGTGTGGGGCTTCAGCCTCCACAAGCCCGTCTCGACCTCAAGCCAGTCATGAAATAACAGTAATCATACTGAAAAATAAACAACATGCTATCAAGCAATAAACAGATAAAATAAATGAAGTGCCATCAGGCAAACAAAACACATGCTTGAGACAGAAAGAATCTACTCTAATCCTAACCTTAAAAACCTGATCAAGTCTAAGCAAAGCCCTAAAGCAAAACCCTAATCTACCTCTAAGCAAAGCCCTAAAGCAAAACCCTAATCAAAAGAAATCAATCCCAGTCTTCAAGCTTCAAAACAAGCTTACCAAAGAAAGGGAGCTAAGTAGGCAGACTCATAGTGTCTTCCTCAGGAAAGCACTAGGAGGCTTATACTCAGGAATCATATCCTATGTGGCTCAACCACTGTGATCAGTTTACATTCCTCCTCAGGAGAAACTAAACTCACAAGCAGGCTCCAACATCACTGGATACTTAGGAAATCCTACCTGAACTAGTGGAACTAAGTGAATAGACCCATAGGACCTTCCTCAGGAAGGTACTAGGAGGCTTCCACTTAGGAATTGTATCCCATGTGGCTCAACAACATGTGATCAGTTTACATTCCTCCTCAGGAGAAATTAAACTCACAAGTTGGCTCCAACATCATTGGATACTTAAGAAATCCTAGATGAACTAAGGGAACTAAGTGAATAGACCCATAGGACCTTCCTCAGGAAAGTACTAGGAGGCTTCCACTTAGGAATTGTATCCCATGTGGCTCAACAACTGTGATCAGTTTACATTCCTCCTCAGGAGAAATTAAACTCACAAGTTGGCTCCAACATCATTGGATACTTAAGAAAGAGGTGAGAAGAAAGCATGAAAGTCATTCATAGTGCCTTCCTCAGGAAAGTACCATGAACTTCCTTCAAACTTCAGGATCTCAAACCTCACTGACAGGGAACAAGCTCCAAGCTCTGGGTCTCTGAGTCTTGATCTACAGTCTTCTCTCCATGCTCTTCAACAAGATCTTCAAAACAAACTAAGCCCCACAACAAATTCCCAAAAATAAACCCCAGAGACAGACAAACAACCACAGAACAGACAAAACCATCAGTCAACTTCAGAAAATACCTAAAAATACTACAGAGAGGGGGAAAAATCTAACAATTATCACAAGGGTTCATAACATCTACCCATATCATCCCTATATACCCATACCCAAAAATCAAGACAAAACTCTCAAAAGAAAATGAATTACTTTACCTATGCACAACCTAAACCCTAATTATGATACCCTAATCATACCCTAATTAAACTAATCAAATTTTAATCTAAAAAACAAGAATTAAATCCTATGGGGAACTATGATTCAATATCTAATCACACCAAAAAGAATGAATTAAAAAGACTAAGGGAAGGTATTAAAATAAGTTCTACAAAATTGGATATCAAACTAAACCTATTTAAAAGCTATTTAAAAGAAAAATACTCTAAAAATATTAAAAGAAAATAAAATGAGAATTTTATTTATTTATAATTTTCTAGACAGATTTATTAACCTATAGAAAAAACAAGAATTAAAAAATGTTAATTTTTCCATTTTCTATGAATTTTATAATATGCAGGGAAATTAAAAGAAATGAAAAATAAAAGAAATTAGTTAAAGGGGAGGGGGTGTGAAAAGCAGACACGCTTAGTTAATTTGTTGTTGGGCTGAGAACACGGGGGTGGGGAAAGTAAATATTTTCTAGGCCCAAGGCTCAGGTTTAATGAAACGACTGAGTTTTGATTACTCAGTCTTCCCTCCCTCACTCGTTTGAACATGGGCCGTTGGATTGATATCCCAGGTCAAAGGTCTTGGCTTCATCCAACGCGTGTGGTGTCGTCTCCTACATTGAGACTTAGGGTTTCACCATGGATGCAGAATTCATGCGCAGCACTTCAACTCCCTCGTTCTCCTTCCTTCTTCAATGAAATTCAATTCTGTAAACGGCAAACTCGCTCCATTTCTTACCCTGAACACGGCCATGTCCATAGCTCTTATCAAGACTCACTCCAGCAGCAAACCCGATACTCCCACCTCCATGAATACTCAAAGTTCAAGCTTCTTGTTTCTTCAGTTTCTTGGCATCAAAATGTTCATCACGTATCACTGATCACTCTAATCCATAGCACGTGAAATATAAGTCCCTAACCTACTAGTTCTTGGTCGTTAAAGTAAACATGTGCCATGACCAAACTCCACAGAATGCCCTCAAACCCTCCAGCATTAATCACTAATGGTCCCTAATCGTTTCTATCCTAACCAATCTATCTAACAATGTATAAATAAGTTTGTACAAGAGGTTTTGCAAACCTGGTTTTTGTTAATGGCAGAGGTGGTTGCACTCGAACTCAAGCCTTGAGACTATCCATGGGTGATCTTTGATGGATTATAGGAGTTCTGTATGCAATAGTTCTTGATAACACTTCCTGAATCACTCTATCCAATTCTTCATGCAACTTGGAGTGAAGACTTGGATCTCATGAACCAGCCACGAATTCCCCTCAAGTTTGTTTGCCAATTGCTCTATGATGATGGTAGATGATGATGATAACAAGAATTATGCTGATTGATGAAGTTTTAATGGAGTTTGAAAGCAAAATGCAAGATGGAGTTATAGAATCAAACTATGTTGTGCAAGCACTCTCAATCACCAACCAGGGCATGGATCATCTCTAGGGCATATATACGTGTCAATGGAAATGTGTGGAAGCTTTGAGAACCTTCCAAGAAGTTTCTAGAATGTATCATGCAATGAGAATTTGAATTTTCCATATTGAGTAAATCTCATGCAATCTCATGATAAACCATGCAATCCCACTTAATTTTTCCCCACATGATATTATGATATGAAAACAAGGCATTACAAACCCTTATGTAGTATTTTCTCACTTTTCCTTTTGGTGCCTTAAAATGCAAGAAACAAATTTACAAAGCAACTCCAATTTTTAAGCCTAAACTCAAAAATATATTTGAACCATTGTTTTTAAAATGATGTTTGGAGTCAAAATGACATATTGGATGACCCATTTTGGATTTGTAGATCTCTCAAACCAAAATTCCATTTCAACTTTTTCAACTTATAGGCCATTTACAAGCCATTTGCACCACTTTTAAAAATCCATGCTCTAAGCTTTTCAAACTTTCACACCCTCTTTTCTAGCCTTAAAATCCCATTTTGAACAACTTTTATGTTTTGAGTTTTTCCATTTGAGGCTTGGAAATAGGAGATATGGCCTTTGCTTAAAATGACCTATAACTTCCAAATGACCAAAATACCCCTGTCTTGTTCAAACCATAAGTTGAGTTCTACAAATCCTACCAAGGACTTCTAGTACTCTCTAGAAAGCTAAGAAGATTATCTTCAACATTCATGTTGTTCAAGAAATCATAAGAATCATCCTACTAGGGCAAAAGCTGTCTGCAAGTTGGGTGACTTTCAAGGACCCAGATTTACACACCTCAGCTGACCTGTAATTTGTCCAAACCATAACTTGAGCTCTGCAACTCCTATAAAGGACTTCTACCACTCAAATTAAAGCTAAGAACAAGCTATACAACATTCATGTTGTGGGGAAGATGAGATATCAATCACATCTTGAGCTAAAACTGCCTGGAAGATAGGGATCAAATTAGGGTTTTTTCACTGACAATCCTTGGAAACCCTAACTCAAAACTTCTCAAACTCCTCAATCATGATGGGTTGGCCTAGGAATCATCTTTATAACATCTCCATACATCATTCCATGATCTCATGGCCCTTGGATTAAGTCTCAACCTTCTCCAAATCTTCAGCTGATCTAGGGTTGACCCAGTCAAAACCCTAATTCTACCATTCATGGTTGAATCTTCTGAATTCTTGCATAATGACCTATCTGAGATTTATGATGACTATCAAGCCATCTAATAGGCTTTCTCAAAGCTTCAAGTTCATTCTCAAAGTCTCAGAATCATCTGAGGAGTTCCCACAACTCTCAAGTTATGAGACACACAACCCTGGTTTCAACCAATTCTTCTGAGGATCTCTTGAACTTTCTGATGAAGGTATCAATCTGCAAACACTTGATGGATAAATAATTGTTGGTCAAATTTTGGGGTGCAACACCTGGACTCTGGATGCTCACGACACATGACAAGAGAAAAGTCTATGTTCCAAAGCCTGGAACTTAGATCTGGAGGTGATGTGAAGTTTGGAGGGAACCAGAAGGGCAAGATCATTGGATCTGGCACCATTGGAAATGGTAAACTTCCCTCTATTACTAATGTTTTACTTGTTGAAGGGTTAAAGCATAACTTATTGTCCATAAGTCAATTAAGTGACAATGGTTATGATATTACCTTTAATCAAAAATGTTGTAAAGCTATTAGTCAAAAGGATGGCTCTATCCTATTTAGTGGTAAGAGGAAAAACAACATTTATAAAATAAATCTTTCAGAACTTAAAGTTCAAAATGTTAAATGCCTCTTGTCTGTTAATGAAAAGCAATGGGTCTGACACAGAAGATTGGGCCATATTAATATGAGACGTATATCTCAGATTAATAAACTTAATCTTGTCAAAGGACTCCCTAATCTGAAGTTCACTTCAGATGCTCTTTGTGAAGCATGCCAAAAAGGGAAGTTTTCAAAATCATCTTTTAAATCAAAAAATGTTGTTTCTACTTCCAAACCACTAAAATTACTTCATATTGATCTGTTTGGACCAGTGAAAATTGCATCCATCAGAGGCAAGAAGTATGGATTAGTCATTGTTGATGACTATAGTAGATGGACATGGGTAAAGTTCTTAAAACACAAGGATGAGTCACATTCTGTGTTCTTTGACTTCTGCAAGCAAGTCCAGAATGAAAAGGATTTCAAAATTATAAATGTCAGAAGTGATCATGGTGGTGAATTTGAAAATAAATATTTTGAAAAGTATTTTTCTGAAAATGGCATTGCTCATGATTTTTCCTGTCCTAAAACTCCACAACAGAATGGAGTTGTAGAGAGGAAAAACAGAACTCTGCAAGAAATGGCCAGAACCATGATCAATGAGACAAATCTGGCAAAACACTTTTGGGCAGAAGAAATCAACACAGCCTGTTACATTCAGAACAAAGTGTCTGTAAGACCTCTTCTGAAAAAGACTCCATATAAACTGTGGAAGAACAGAAAGCCCAAAATTTCATATTTTCATCCTTTTGGATGTATTTGCTATATGTTAAATACTAAGGAAAATCTGAACAAGTTTGATTCCAAAGCACAGAAGTGTTTCATGCTTGGATATTCTGAACGCTCTAAAGGCTACAGAATATACAACACTGAGACACAGATTGTGGAAGAATCCATTCATGTCATATTTGATGATAAGCTTGGCTCTGAAAAGCCAAAGCAGTCTGAAAACTCTGCAGATAGAGAAGTAGTCTTCATTGACTCTGATGTCCCAGAAGCAGACAAAATTCAAGTGAGGGAACCAGAAGCAACACCAGATGCTATTCCTTTAACTTCTCAAATGAACAATCTAAACATTTCTGAAGAATCAACTGTTAGAGGATCATCATCCAGAATTAAAGCTTCTCATCCAGAGAATGTCATTATTGGAAAGAAAAATGATCCCATCAGAACAAGATCCTTTCTAAGATCATCTGAAGCATCACTATTTGGACTGGTGTCAGAAATTGAACCATCTTCTGTAGATGAAGCTCTGCAAGACAATGATTGGATTATTGCCATGCAAGAAGAGCTAAATCAATTCACCAGAAATGATGTATGGGATCTAGTTCAAAGACCACAAGGATTCAATATAATTGGAACAAAGTGGGTCTTCAGAATTAAGCTGAATGAGAAAGGAGAAGTTGAAAGAAATAAGGCAAGGCTGGTTGCTCAAGGGTACAGTCAACAAGAAGGTATTGATTACACTGAAACTTATGCTCCAGTGGCAAGGTTAGAATCTATACGCCTTCTTATTTCATTTGCTGCACAAAATAACATCACTCTGTATCAGATGGATGTTAAAAGTGCCTTTCTTAATGGTATTATAGAAGAAGAAGTTTATGTCCACCAACCTCCTGGCTTTGAAAATGAAAAATTTCCAGATCATGTTTTCAAACTAAAGAAATCTCTATATGGTTTAAAACAAGCTCCCAGAGCTTGGTATGAGAGATTGAGCAATTTTCTTCTGGAGAAAAATTTCATCAGAGGAAAAGTGGATACAACACTCTTTTGTAAATCAATTAAGAAAGATCTTCTAATTTGTCAAATTTATGTGGACGATATAATATTTGGATCTACCAATACTATGCTGGGAAAGGAGTTTGCTACATGTATACAGGCAAAATTTGAAATGAGCATGATGGGAGAACTCAGATTCTTTCTAGGAATCCAAGTCAATCAAACTCTAGAGTGCACTTACATACATCAGACCAAATATGTTAAAGAACTTCTGAAGAAATTTAACATGCCTGATAGTAAGCTGGCAAAGACTCCCATGCATCCAACTAGCTCACTTGGCAAGGAAGAGGTAAGTAAGAAAGTAGACCAGAAGCTCTACAGAGGTATGATTGGTTCTCTTCTTTATCTAACTGCTTCTAGACCTGACATATTGTTCAGTGTTTGCCTGTGTGCTAGATTCCAATCATATCCTAGAGAATCACACTTGACAGCTGTCAAGAGGATTCTAAGGTATCTGAAAGGTACTTCTAATGTGGGTTTTTGTTACAGAAAATCTGATGATTTCAAATTAGTTGGATTCTATGATGCTGACTACGCTGGAGACAGAGTGGAAAGAAAAAGTACTTCTGGAAGTTGTCAATTTCTAGGAAGAAATCTAATCTCCTGGTACAGCAAGAAGAAACTCACAATTGCACTTTCAACCACAGAGGCAGAATACATTGCTGCTGCTGGATGTAGCACGCAGATGCTCTGGATGAAAAGTCAACTTGAAGATTTTCAAATTTTTGAAAGTAACATTTCTATCTTTTGTGATAATACTTCTGCTATATGTTTGTCTAAAAACCCTATTTTACACTCTAAGGCAAAACATATAGAAATTAAGCATCATTTCATCAGAGACTATGTTCAGAAGGGAATCATAAATTTAGCCTTTGTTGATACAGATCATCAATGGGCAGATATTTTTACAAAACCCCTTGTTGAAGATAGATTCAAGTTTATTCTGAAAAATATTGGTATGGATTTTTGTCCAGAATGATATTTGTCAGAAGCAAATTTTTACAGATACAAAAATGCCTAATGCTCTGAAGTAATTCTTCTGATTGCTTACTTATTCTGCTTAATATTTTTTTTTTGTGAAACTCTGAACTAACAATCCTTAGAGGATATGAACGTTGGCTAACGTTTCATTTCTCAAGAGAATTCAGAACACATGTGTTGCACCCTAAAATTTGCTCAACCTTATTCACTTGGTTTATGTTCAATATCATTAGCATTTGCATATAGAGTCATGTACATAGCCTAATCATCTGCATAGCATAAGCATAGCAAGTCATCCAACAGGGGACCAATCATTATTCTCATCTCTAGGGGCCTATCAAGAGGTTATTATCCTGATTCAATCTCATTCAAGTCATCAGAAAAGAATTTGAAAGCTATCAAGTCAATGGATCAAGCAAGTGCATCCATCTCCTATCTGAGGGTCTCTGAGGATCAACAAGTAAGTTGTGAGCTGTGGGCTGAGCATGGGGAGTATCTAGACATCTTGGAGGACTTAGAAAGTCATTTGGAGAAGGATACAATTCATTGGTATGGTCACAAGAATTGCAGTTGAAGACAGTCAACTAGGGTTTCATCTGGGGTCAACTCTAGGTCAACTCTAGGTCAATTGATTGATTGAAAGGCATTAAGGTCTATTGAAGAGATGTGGGGTTCATCATTTGACATGAAGAATAAGGATATGATGATATGCTAAGAAGAAATCAAGAGAAATCAAGGAGAAGAGGGGTTTCTAAATTAGGGTTTCTGTGTAAAATCCCCTAGTTTAGGTCAAATTCCCAAGCAAGATAAGTCAAAATGAAAGCTTCAAATGGATCCTTGGCCAACATGAAACTTGTATAGGATCTCAAGACCTTTAATTTGAGTGGTGGAAGACATCAAGGATATTTATAGAACTCAAGTTATGGTCCTTGCAAGTTACAGGTCATCTGAGGTATCTGAAACTTTGTCTGTGGAAGTGACTTGACTTCCAAGCTATTTTTACCCCTCAAGGAGATTTCACATGAATTTCTGGTCAACATAAGAATTGTTCCTCATTGTCTTAGATTTCTAGAATGGTATGGTATGCCTTCATATGATTTGTGGAACTCTACTTATGGTCTTGGCAAGAAAAGGGTATTTTGGTCATTTGAAAATTACAGGTCATTTCAAGCCTATGCCCAAAACTCATACAAGGAAGCTTCAAATGGAAAACTTCACAACATCAAACTTGTTCCAAATGACATTTTGAGTCTAGAAAAGTGACCATGAGAGATTGGAAAGATTCATAGAACAAGGTTTTAAAATTGTTGGATTTAATGAATAAAAATGGACTTAAAAATGAGATTTTTCATATTTTGGCCAAATGAAGCAAAATTATAGGTCATTTTGAATGGAAAGATAATTTTGAGAACATTGGCTAAAGTAGAATTTTGAGCTTGGTTCACATTTTGGGAGTTATCCATGGTTACTTGTAATGGAAGATACATAAGCCAAATCCAAGGGAAATCACACAAGGGAAGTTTCTCCAAGCTTCTAGGAGTTTCTAACCTCACCTATATATTGATATGAGAAGGTTCATGCCATGGTTGGTGATCTCATTTACTCAAAATCACAAGTTTCATACACTTTCTCCAATTTGCAAAAGCATCTCAAACTCTCTCAAATCTCCATCAATTCCCCCATTTCTTGACTTGATCATCATCTAGATCATTCATAGATCAGAATTCCATCAAAGATTTGGTTGAATTGAGCAAGAATCGTGCTAGCCATCTTCATCATCCAAGTTGCAAGAAGGTTTCAAGTACAAGATTCAAGGTGTTTGCACAAGATCCATTGCATACAGAACTCATAATCAAGGTCATTGATCAATTTCCAATCATCACAAGCATCAGATCAAGAGAATTCCCTAGCTGTTTCCCTCATCAAACCAGGTTGGTAGGTCCATTCGAATTGCTTAATTTAGTCATCATGTTAGAGATTTGTTAGGTTAGATCTGTTAGGATAAGTTAGATGATGAATTTCATAAAGTTTGGGGAAGTTTAATGGAGGTTATCAATGGTGCACTAATTCTGTTAGAGCTTAGAACATCAAGGATATGGCCTTATAATCTTGGCTCAATAGTTCAGAATGCTCAGCATAAGATGTAGATCATGATAGGGTAAAGATTGGAGAGAATTGAGATGGTTGGTGACAGGTGTTCATGGTGGATTCCATCTGTTATACCTATCGGGTTCCATTATTGCTTGAGTTTGAGGAGGAGTTATGGTTATGGCTGTGTAGAGGGAGGAATTTAGAGCAACTTTGCTCTTTGGATCGAGGGCATCCATGGAGAATTGAGTGAGAACAGGATGGTTGAAGGTGCGTGCATGGAGATGATTTCTGAAACCCTAGGGTTTGTCCAAGGTTGAAGATGATGGAGGACCACACGATTGCATGTTTGACCATGACTCAAATCCTAATCCAACGGCCTTGGTTTAAAGATGAAAACGGAGGGAAACCCTGTACACTAAACGCCCTGTTTCATTTATTTTTCTGACTGGGCTCAACATTGGCTTGCTAATAGCACCCTCCCCAATCAGGCCCAATGTGAAATGAACTAGTTTAATTGCTATTCGCACCGTTCAGAGTTTTTTTAAATTTTTGCTATAGTTTCTGGTTGAACTGGGCCCAAACGCGCTTGCTATGCGCGCCCCCCTGTCTGGGCCCATCCTTTATTTCAATTGATTTTTCATACTAGCTGCACCCCTTTCAAACTTTACTTCATTTTATTTTTTCTCAAAAATATTAAATCTTTTAAAAATCATAATAAATCAAAAAATGCATATTTTCAATTGGTTCTTTTTGAATTATTTTCATAATTTTGTCAAGAAAATTTTCATACAAAAAAATTAATAATTCATTTCATTTTCTTATTTTTGTCATATTTGTCTTTTAATTAGGGGTAAATAATGTCTTGTTTAGTACTTAAATTGGATAATTTTTGTTCTAATAGTTGCTTTAATATTTTTCACCCATTCTTTTTAGGTTGGTTAATAGACATTGTTAGCTTGTATATACAATTTAGTTCCCATTTTTAGGACTTAATTTTAGGTGATTAGTGTAAGTGTGAACAACATGAATAAAATTAGGGTTTAAGTGATGACTTAGGAAAATTAGTTCATTTCCCTTAGGACTTAGAGATTGAATACTTTAGCTATGGGACTATAGGGACTATGGGTAGTTATTAGATCCCTTAGAAATCACTAGGATTCCCCTACTGCTATTGGTATAATACTGTCTGTATTTGATTGATTGATGTGGTGTGCCCTCTGGGGATTATTGTTTGGCTGTATGGGTATTGGGGTTGCTTGGGGATTGGGAGAGATGAAGGCTTGTGATGATGAAGCCATTGGAGATCCAGAGCTTGAAGGCCAACTTCCAGAGTTGATGAGGAGATCTTGCTAGCAGCTGTTGAGGAGACTAGGGTTTAGGAGCTAGGCAGAGCTCTAGATTAGAAAGTTTGTTTCTCAAACATGGAATGCTTTGTTTGCATCCATCCTTTCCCTATGATTCAAAGTCTCTTTCAAATATCCACCTCCTTCCTTTGGAAGGATCAGTGAATGTATTTGAAAGATAGAACTTTTGAGGGAAGATTATCTGTATAATGTTAACAGTTGATGAACCACCCTTGGTAGGTAATTGACTGTCTAACATCCCTTCACTTCATCTTGTTGATTGATGTGCATCCTGGAGATTGAGACTTGAAGAAAAGCCATTGTAGTCTGAAGATTGATGACAAAGACCTTGCTTGAAGGCTGTGGAGATGGAGATGGATGCTTGCTAAAGCTTGAAGTCAGATGTTGTTTCAGAGCTGCTGATGCTGTTTATTTTTCTGCTGTATTTCATTCTTGATGTATTGATTGGTTTTCTGGACTGTATTGTTTGCTGTTTACCCTGTTGGGTTGAAAGTGAACCCTGTTCACTTTTGCCTATTGTTTTCTAGGTTCGAGGTTGAGTGGGACTCCCTTGCCTCGCTTGTATTGTTGCATCCATGCATTTTACTGTTTTACTGTATATATCTGATATTGTTTTTGTTTCCGTCTATTCCCTTAGGATCTCTGTTTCTCTCTGCGCAAGAGAGGAGCATGATAGACACTAGGTCTTAATCCATGCATGATAACATTAGGTTAGTTTGATTACCTTCGCAACCGTAGGTTAGAGTTCTGTCTCTTCTTTCTCAAAACAAACAGAAAAACACAATAAGATTTCAAACACAATAAAAGACACTTCTTCCGTAAAAGAACGTGAACTCATCAAGACATCATTTTTGTCCGCTGGGACTGCTAATCAGAAAACCCTTTTTCATAAGGAATAAAATCAACTAAGACAAGCTTGTGTCGTACGTGGCCCGAACTACGTTTGCTCTGATCTTCCATGCAGTGTGGAAGTACGTAGGCATGGGATGCGATATCCTAGCGAGCAACCTTCCCCTCCTTTCCCGTAGGTAGGCGAACTACGTTGACTCTGATTTCTCGTTCCAGACGGGAATACGTAGGCATAAAGTGCGATACTTTGCCGAGTCATTTTATTTTCTTTTAACCCCTGACCCGTAGAGTAGATAGAATAACAATCCATACCCGAAAACAAGTGTGGATCCCGTTGAGTACGACAGACATGAGGGGTGCTAATACCTTCCCCTTGCGTAACCGACTCCCGAACCCAGGTTTTGGTTGCGACGACCATACCTTTCCCGTGTTGTGCGAGGTTTACTCTGAGCGTTTCCTTTCCCTCCCGTGGGATAAATAACGCACGGTGGCGACTCTTCTGTTCAGCTGGCGCCGATTTTCGCAGTAGCGACAACATGCAAGCAAACACGTGTCACACCAAATCTGCAAAGGTGGCGTGTACATTACTGAAGAGACGTTTGAGGTGAAGTTTGAATAGTGAAAATCTTGATTTTCCCCCCAATTTGTCAGAAGCAATAAATGTTTGAAATGATTATTATTCTTTGCATTTAATGCTTGTTCAAACGTGCAAAATCTGATTGATGGTATGCCTAATTGTTTTAGTATAAATACATGACTTCTATTCACTTTCACACTTTTCACATCTCAAAAATTATATGCATTTTCATCTTCTCTTCTCTCTGCATAAAAACCCTAAGCATGTGACAAAACCATCTTCAATGGCAACTTCATCATCAACAACTGCTCAATTCCAATCTTCAATGGCTGCAGTTACATCTGCAAACATGGTTGTTGCTCCTTATTCTCCACCTAAAAGAACTCTGTTAACCCTTGTTGATAAGCTAGAAGTTTTGTGTGAATCAATGGTAGAATTTGATTCACTTGCAGAAAATGGCTTTGAGTTTCGTTCCATCATAGGTGCTCAAGGATGGGTAAAGTACTTTGATAGACTCTTTGGACCAGTTTACCCCCTCCTTGTGAAAGAGTTATGGATCCATGCTTCAGTTTACCCTAAGTTCATCCTATCTTCTGTACTGGGCAAAGAGATTATAATCACAAAAGATCTGATCAGAAATCTTATTGGATATGAAGAAACAGATGGTGTTTCCCACTTGCCAGCTGGGCGTGTGGATATGGATGAAGTGTATGAAGAAGTGATGACTGCTGGTCAAGCCTCTAACAAGTTCAAGGATTTGAAGCCTGACTACAAGATCTGGGCTAAGATCTTCATGGGATGCATTCATCATAGGAAGTCAACAAACTCTCCAGATTATGTCAATAATGAACAGCTCTATTTCATGTATTGCCTCAGCCAGAGCACCAAGGTAGATCTTCCATATATTCTCTTTATGCATCTGTGGAACCATATAAATGCCTCTAGAGAGTATGTGAAAGAAAAAGGACAGAAGATCAGAACCTGGATCCCTTTTGGAAGGTTGATCTCAGAGCTTCTAACTGAGAATGGATTGGTTTCTGCTCTGTACGCTGTTGGAGTTACAGAGGAATTGGAATTCATTATGGGAAAGCCTCTGAATGCCAAAAGTCTTCAGAGACTTAAAATAGTGGATGAACTCACAACAGCTCCCAAGAAGCTGAATATTTCTGAACTGAGTAAGAAGAGGATTCCTATAGATGATTATCCACTGTTCTTTGCTGAAGAACCAAGGCACATTGTTGTGATGTACATTGATGAGTGTAAGAAAGAAGGAAAACCTGTTCCTGCAAACATAATATAGCTAGCAAGACAACTACTACCTGATGTAGGAGAAGAAGAAGAACAACTACAAAGAAAGAGGACTCAGCCAGAAGCAGAAGCTGCACCTGCTCAGAAGAAGATCAAGATTGCTGAGAAGCCACAGAAGCTCTTAAAGAGGAAAGATTATGGAGACACTCCCTCTGTACCAGCCAAGAGGATCAAAATCAAAGGTACTAAATCTTCTGTATCTTCTGCAAATACTGTTGTTTTAAATGATTCTAATATTAAGTCTATTCCAAAACCACCCTCTACACAAACTACTTCTGTTACTGCTCCAATTTCCAAATCACCACAAAAACAAGCATCTGTTCCAACACCAACAACAACAAAAACAATTCAAACACCAAAAGTCTTTGTACCACAATCATCTCAACCAAAAATTCAAACACCAAAAATTCAAATCACAAAAACTGTACCACAGAAACAACCTACAGAACAACAACCACAACCTTCTGTACAATAAAAATCCTCTGAACCACTTAAACAAAAGCCATCTGAACAACAAAAGCACCCACAAGAAAAACAACCTAAAAAACCACACGAACCTCTATCAGAAAAAGCCTCTGAAAATCAACCACCATCAGATAATCCACCATCAAAATTATCTGAACCCACTGCATCTGCACCTGTCATTTCTGAAACTGCAAAAATACCATCTGTTCCAGTTTCATCTGAACCAATCACAATTCCATCTGATTCACCCATCTCAGAACAACCATCAAAACCCTCTGAAATTCCTTCAGAACCAACCAACACTTCTGAACCCAACATTCTTGAGACAGAAGTTCTTGATGTCACACCATTAAAAACTGTGTTTCAAGTATCTTCTACTTCCTGCACACCAACCACCTCTTCAAACTCCTCAGAATCTGACATCCACCCAGACTTTCTAGTCTCTCCATCTCACAGAGACTCTGAGATAAACCAACCTGAACCAATTATACCTTCTAATGCTACCATTCCAGATCCTATTCCCACACCTGCACCAACATCTGAAATACTGATTCCCAACTCCAACCCAAGATCATCTATTTCATGTGCACAAGTTTCATCTCTATTTCATAATCTGGCTTATGGTTTCAAACTCAAAGACTTTTATGACAGAGTTGAACCATCTGACCCTATCACCCCTCTGAAACCCAAACTCACAATGACCCTTCCATCTGTGATTCTCAACTATATAAAATCCATGTCAGATGTAGGATCCTTAGCAACTATATCTTATTCTGCTAAATCTGATAAAGCTGTTGCTTCAGCTATACCAATTTCATCTGATAACAATGTTGCTTCTGATGAACCTCCCAAATCTGCCTTCCAACCCTACTCAAATAAACCCTTTGATGTGGTTACCTTTAACACCAAAATAAAACCTCATCTGTTAAATGCCTTAAACAGATCCAAAGAAAAAGCTTCTGAAATTCCTTTCATTCCATATTATCCTCCTCCTCTGATCTCTATTCAAAAATCTCTTTTTCCACCAACTCCCCAACCAAAACCAATAACTCTGGAAACTCTGTTACATCCTAAGCCCAGACTTAATGTTAATCATTTATTTCAAACTTTTTTGCAAGAAATACAGTTGTATTTAGGTACTGTACAGAAGAAATGCTTAGCAACAATGGATGCCCAAGAATCTGATGTTATCTGGAATGGATTCATCAAAAGATTCAACTCAGTGGCCTCAAATCTGAAGAACATATGTTCTGATGATGCGAAGCTCAGATTTGCTGAGGCGGCAAGAACTCTATTCTGGACTGTCAAGAAATCTGAACCTCTACTCCTCTCAGCTGCTCCTCCATCATTAGAAGAAACTACTGAAATTGCATCTGAAGAAAATCTTTTGGCCATGACTCTGGTAGACCCTCCTTCTAGCTCCAATGCTCCAGACTCCACAGATCACATGGAAATTGACTCTGTTCAAGCCCCAGAACCTGATCATACTTCTTCATATGAGATAAAGAAAGAACATCCAGATTTTGAAGATAAGATTGCTGCTCTAGAAGCTGGCCAATCAGAGATCAAGTCCTGGATGGCAAAACAGGATAAGAAGTCTGAGGACATGGCAGAATGGATGTCAAAGCAGGATCAAAAGAATGAAACAATGGCTAAGTGGATGTCTAAGCAAGAGCAGTCCTCCTCTGAGATTACAGATCTATTGAAGATGCTTTTGTCCAAACACTCTTAGATTTTCATTTTTTCTCATTCTGATGTTTTTGCATCTGATGTTTGTTTATGTACTTTATTGATATATCTTCTGATGCATGTACTCTTGATCTGAACTTATTAAATGAATCAAAGTCTTTCTCCACTGAATTATATTATTTACTGTTTCCTTTTATTTGTCTTTTTAAAGTTTTTTACTTTTTGCTTATGACAAAAAAGGGGGAGAAAATATAGATCTGAACTGTTTAATTTAACTTCACCAGAATGAAACTTCAGACATATTTATTCTATCTAACATTTAATCTGACTATTTCAGAACATTTGATAAGTACATTCTGTAAAAGAAACTCTGAGTCTCTAAGATCATTTGACTATTATCAAACTCTTAATCTAAAATCTGCAAGACATTCTGACTTTCAAATGTTTAAAGAACAAACAAGATCTAACTCTGAAGATTACTAAAGACAAAAGGGAAGTTTCTATTCCTTATCTGTATTTAACTTAGGGGGAGATTCATCATCTCAGGGGGAGTTATAATTTTAATATTCTCAATTAAACAAAATTTCTGATGTTTTTGTCATCATCAAAAAGGGGGAGATTGTTAGAACACAGATTGATTCTTAATAATATCTCTATGTTTTGATGATAACTATTAGGAAATTTTGTATTTAAGAATTATATACTCTAAAATTTGCTTGAGAGTTTTTACTGCAGATAGTAAAGAAATTAACACTCCAGAAGCAAATCAGAATTGAACACAAGAAATTAGCTAGACTCTGTAGCGCCAGATGCACTCATTAGAAGACTCTGATTGCTGCCAACAGAAGATTCTGAGCGTAGCCTCTAGAAGATTTTAAAGCAGAAGCTCCAGAAGAATCTGAAGCAAGTCAGAAGCATCTGAAGCAAAGAAGAATTTTGTATGAAGAGTCTTTCAAAGCATAGTTTCTACAGAAGATTCTGAAAGTACTAAAGCTGCCAGTACTGAAATTCTGTCTCAAATATGCTCTGATATTTAACACGCTGAAAGCACACTTGCTGCAGAAGACTCTGATCCAGCAAGACTCTGATCATTATCAGAAGACTCTGACCCAATTAGACTCTGATGAACTTCTGAAAACTGAAGAAGAAATATTCAAAGATTATATTCGTTGGAGTAAATCAAACGTCTCTTGCCTTTGTTGTAACCCCACGTTTCTTGTGTTATATTTCAAAAGTTGTAACTTTTCCCAACATAAACGAAACGAGGGTTTTTCTTTAATTATCTTCTGAGTTTTGTAAAACCAGTTACATCTAGCATCTTTGCATTGCATTATGCATTTTTCTAACCATTCAAGGAATTCAAAAATCTTGTTTTTTTTGTAGACATAGTGATGGATCAAAGAAACATGATTACATTCCCAAGCCTGAGGTTGGACAAATTAAGGATCTTAAGGAGCCTAGTAATGAATCCTGCTTTTTTATAGCCAAGTATGGGGACTTGTTATCTTTGCTAGATATGCAAGTAAATGAGAAAATGATGTAAGCCCTCATAAAGTTTTACGATCCACTATACCGTTGCTTTACATTCCCAGAATTTCAATTGCTGCCAACCTTGGAAGAATACTCTGAGCATCTGAAAATTCCTGACTTTCACAACTAACTATGGGAGGGAGAGAAGACCAAACATAAGAGATATTGTTGAAGCTCTTAACCTAGAACCCACTGACCTTCCAACCCAGTTGGATAATAAGGGTGAATTTACCGGAATGGAGGAAAGACCATTCATGGAGAAGGATGAGTTCCATTATGACCAAGGAGATTTAGGAATCTTTGAAGCTATACTGGCTTTCATGATTTACGGCTTATACCTATTTCCCAGCAACACTGAGTTCATCAGTTTGGAGGCCATCAAGCTATTTCTTGTTAGAAATCCAGCTCCCATTCTCTTGGCTGATACCTATTACACCATTCATCGGTGGAAGGTGTACAATCTCGGGCAATTCTCCCGCTGCACGAAACTCCTAAGCAAGTGGTTTATTTCACACTTGCCTATGACATTCCCTCTATGGAACCTGAAAGACAATGATACGTGGGTTGGAAAATTGGCTTCACTCTCTCACTACGACATCAGCTGGTATGACCTGGATCATGGAGGAGTAGCCATGATACATATCTGTGGGGAGTTCCCAAATATACGTCTAATTAGAACTAGAGGGTATATCAACTACAACCCTATCTTAGCTCACCGTCAGCTAGGATACCCCACCGAGGAAGAACCAAAGCCAACCCTGCTAAAGACTTGCTTCTGTGAAAGGGATGATGACCCAGATTTCAAAGCACGAATTATCTTTTCCTGGCGTTACCCCAACCTGTATGGAATGATCGCCGTGGAAAATCCAAGTTGTCTCATTTCGAAGGCATATCTGCTTTGGTAAAAAGAGATAACATTGAAGATATTCTATACTCACTCCTATGACATTACTCTGGAACCAGAGGAACTCTTGTCTAGAGGAGAGTTGGAATTTGCTTTGGTAAAAGCCGAATGGGAAAATACAGAACTTTGGGAGCTGCTTCGTCAAAGCCAGAGGAGGACAAGGCTGCATGAGGGAGAAGAGTCATCTTGTTAGGGGATCCTTAGCTTTTAATTTCCTTTTGTTGAACCTCAAGCTTATGGGAATATGTGATCTTTCATTTCGTAAAATGTTGTAAATGTTTCATTTGTTAATGAAAACTTTATGTTGTAAAACTCTTTTTTAATGAAAATTTGGTTAAGATTTCATTTGTCAATAACAAGCATCACGTTGTTACGTGTTGATCCATTAATTTTATTCGTAATCAAACATTTTGGTTTTCCTTGAATGTGTGGTATGCATCTGCATCTGCATCCTACATTTCATTTTTCATTTTATTGGTCATCCAGCTCATCCTGTGTTCTGTTACTCTTAGAGAATCACGCTGAATACCCATCGGTACAACACAAGAGCCAACGCTCAGAAGAGAATGGAAAATTAAGACCTAAGAATTGATCAGATCAACAAAAATGTCGAAGGGCTACGTGGTGACGTTATCCAAATCATGGAATGTTTAGAACACAGATTGGTTCTTAATAATATCTTTATGTTTTGATGATAACTATTAAGAAATTTTGTATTTAAGAATTATATACTCTAAAATTTGCTTGAGAGTTTTTACTGTAGATAGTAAAGAAATTAACACTCCAGAAGAAAATCAGAATTGAACACAAGAAATTAGCTAGACTCTGTAGCGCCAGATACACTCATTAGAAGACTCTGATTGCTGCCAACAGAAGATTCTGAGCGTAGCCTCCAGAAGATTCTGAAGCAGAAGCTCCAGAAGAATCTGAAGCAAGTCAGAAGCATCTGAAGCAAAGAAGAATTTTGTATGAAGAGTCTTTCAAAGCATAGTTTCTACAGAAAATTCTGAAAGTACTAAAGCTGCCAGTACTGAAATTCTGTCTCAAATATGCTCTGATATTTAACACGCTGAAAGCATACTTGCTGCAGAAGACTCTGATCCAGCAAGACTCTGATCATTATCAGAAGACTCTGACCCAATTAGACTCTGATGAACTTGCTGAAAACTGAAGAAGAAATATTCAAAGATTATATCCGTTGGAGTAAATCAAACGTCTCTTTCCTCATTTATGCTAGACACAAGAACACAGACAAAAAGGATTTTTCTGTGCTTTCTTCTTCTAGGAAAGGTCACTTGATGTAAAGACAAAAAGGCTCAGACCTTTTTGACACTCTTCTCAACGTGCAGCTCACCTTGGATCAGCTGCCTATAAAAGCAAGACTCCACCAAATTCTTCAGTTAGACGTTTTGTTGAAAAAGAATTAAAACATTCAAGTTCTCATACTTTCATATTCTTTCTAAGAACTTATTTCATTGTACTTAAACTTAAGAGAAATATCACTGTTGTGATTAAAGCTTTTTAGAAGCATTCTTACTCTTGTAATAGTTTTACATTGATTGTAAAAGATTTCCTTAAGAGGATTCAGTTGGAATCAGTAGCTCTTAAGAAGACTAAGAACAATTGTTCTTAGGTGTTACTATTGTAATTTGTTTGATTAAATAGTGGATTAAGTCCTTGATTGAGAAAGGCAAATCACTCTAGGAAGGGTGGACTGGAGTAGTTGAGTTCAACGAACCAGGATAAAAATACTTGTGTTTTAATTCTAAGTTTTAATCTTTCATACTTATTCAACCCCCCTTCTAAGTATCATCTCACCTTCATGGAAGTCCTTTAGGTAATCAAAGCAAAGATGGACACACAAACTACAGTAGTGTCTGAAATCAACACAATGACAACAAATCTTCCTCTATTAGTAACTTCAGCAATGGAACATCCTTTTGGCATTGCCAGGGATTTCATGCCTCCGTTCAGTGATGTTCAATAATTCAATCATCAGTAGTATTCTAATCCACAGAGTGTTCCATTAATGACGGATTTCCAAAATCCAATTTACACTCAGACCGGTGCTCAGGCACACGTCCGACCAATCTTCAACAATCATCAACAAATATTCGACGTACCCGACGGGTCTGAGGATGAAGAAGAGAAACATGAGAAACTACGGGTTGAAATGGACATAATGGCCAGAAGAATGAGGGCCATAGAAGGGAACAATGTCTTTGGGTCTGATGCCAAGGACATGTGTTTGGTTTTGGGCTTGGTATTTCCTCCCAAGTTCATAATGCCCACGTTTGAAAAGTACGAAGGAAAAACCTACCCAAAGGTTCACCTGATCATGCACTATCGACGTAAGGCCCCGCATATTGAGAATGAAAAATTGTTGACACACTGCTTTCAAGACAGTCTTAAGGGTGCCTCTGCTAAATGGTACTTAAGTCTGGATCAGTCTAAAATCCACTGCTTCCAAGATTTGTCTGATGCATTCATTCAACAGTATAAATACAACATGGATTTAGCTTCAGACCGTCGTCAGCTTCTCAGCATGACTTAGAAGAGCTCAGAATCCTTTAAAGAGTATGTACAGAGATGACGCGGGACCACCGCCCAGGTGGAACCTCCCCTGACGGAAAAAGAGTTGGCTGATTGGTTCTTGGATACCGTCAGACCCGAATTATATGAAAGAATGATTAGCAGTATCATGACCAACTTTATTGATATTGTGGCCATCGATGTAAAGGTAGAGACTGGTTCGAAAAATGGCAAAGTGACGAGTTCAGCTAGCGCTGGCACAATGAAAAAGCCACCAGGAAACTTCCAGAAGAAAAAGGAAGGAGAGACTAATGCTATAATGTACGACGAGAGGGTTCAGAACAGAAGGAATTACCCTCAAAATCAACGGTTACCTTGTCTACAACCTCAACGAAATTATCAGCAACAACAATATAGGGCTGCAGTTACGCCGGTGTTTCAAGCTCAACCAAACCCACAAATTTTTTAGCAACAGGCGCCCAACGCCTTTCAACAAAATCACAATCAGCAAGCATGACAACAACAAAGAGCACCGGCTCCGAGGCCTTCTTTTCAGAATAGAAGGCCAATGATTCAGCCTATCCCCATGAGTTACACTAATTTGTACCCTCTAATGGTGTAGCAAGGCCTGATTCATACCAGGAAGTTGGGTCCCCCTCCAACTCCATTACCACATTACTACAACCTGAACACACAATGTGCATTCCATGAAAATGTTGCGGAGCACGACCTTGAAGGTTGTATAGCACTCCAACACATTGTGCGTGAATTGATTGAAAAGAAGATCCTCTCCTTTGAGGATAACCAGCCTAATATGGAAAACCATCCTTTGCCAAACCATGGTGGTATCCATGCTATAGAGGAAGATTCTGACGTAAGATTAATTTCCAAGGTGTCTAAAGTCAAACCTCCATTGGTCGAGTTGCACAGAAAATTGATAAAGACGGGTCTGATCAAAGGTACCCATGAAAGCTGCAGTGATTGCCATCGTAATCCGCAGGGTTGTAACATAGTGCAGAGGGATATTCAGTCAATGGTTGATGGAGTTTTGCTACAAATATGTGAGAAGAAGAAAAAAGAAGATGTCTCGGTGATTGAGTCAATATTCAATATTGTAGCACCCCAAAATTTGCCTTTCATTTTTACCGTAACTGGCTTTTGTTTCTTTGCATTTTTCATTTTTTCATTGCATAGTATTCGTTCTCGAGGCATGGGATCCAGGTACTCCTGTGGCTCAAGTTCATTTCGGCATAAAGACTGAACAGCAAACAACAAGCATCAGAGGCTCGGGCATTTATTTTGCCCAGCAGTCAGGCGACCGATTTTATTTTTGCAGGTTAATTTCAGATCAGGATCAACACTCAAGCTCATGACAAACATTTTCACAGCGATAACGTTCAAAAATGAGTTTCAGCAGCTAAACAGAGCTCCAGACAGTTGAAACAGGGCAAATGGACAGATTTCCCTCCAAAAGGCGCCAAAATTCAAAATTTGAAGGTGTTAATCGGTTAACCTATATGATTAATCGATTAACTAAAGGAAAATTAGCCTAGATTCAAAGTTTCAGAAGCGGTAACCGATTAACCTATATGGTTAATCGGTTAACCATAACAGATTTTGCCCTGTACGTGATTTTGTAAGCCAATTGCACTTGGGGTCCAATTTTGATCACCTTGGAATTCAAATTTTCATTTGGGAAGGATCTAAAACATCTTTAAATTTCATATTTCCCTCCAAAATCCCATTCCACATTCCAAGCCAAGATTTCCACTCCAAATTCCCAAACCTAGCTTTGGATCCATACCAAGAGAGTATTTATGTGATTCACTCCAAACCAACACATTCTAGCATTCATTTTTCACTCTCACTTCAGATTTGATCTCAATTCTCTCTCAAATTCTCTCAACCTCCATTTCCAAAACTCACTCAAAGCTCTTTTTCATTAGAATTCTTGATTCTTCATTGGAATCAATGGATTCTTGAGCATAAACCTCCATTTACCATCATCATTGGATCAATTTTCATCTTCAATTTTCGTGCAAGCTTGGATCTGAATCTGGAGTTGGATCTAGAAGTGATTATTTGAAGCTTTTTGACTCAAATTTGGTGGATCTTCATTCATACAACAACAATTATTATGGATCTTGAAGTTTTCCGGATTTCTAGCATTTGATCTGCTCAAATTCAATTGATCAACATTTACCGAAGCAAATCTCCGCTTCGAAGGTTGGAATTCTCGATCTGATTTAGTTTTTGAGCTTATCATGTTAATCTTCATATTCGATTGAATTTTGCTGATTTCGATCCGTTCAAATTGTGATGTTGCTGCGTAATTGTGTATCCATGTTGTTGGATCTCTGTTTTTTGTTGTTAATTTCGTGCTTAATTGATAAGTTGATCTGTTGGAACCTTGGATAAGCTGTTTTGGTGCTAGAAGTGATTTTCTGCTGCTGTTTTTAGCTTCTGGTGCAGTGTTAATCCGTTAACCTATATGGTTAACTGGTTAACCATTTCAAACTTTCAAAATTTTTTCAAACGTTAATAGTGTTAATCAGTTAAAGCATATGGTTAACCGATTAACCTGTTCAAAATTCCAGATTTTTTGAACTTTTTAAGGTGTTAACCGATTAACCCCAGGGGTTAATCGATTAACACTGTGCCAAAATGTCATATTTGATGTTTTGCTTGCTTGTTCGCATACCGTTTCGATTTGAATCATCATAGATCAGTGTGATGCATTAGGATTGAAATGTTTTGGATGGTTGTCATTGTTTATGGTTGATTAATCATGATTTTGTTGACATGTATGATCTTTTTTCAATTGTTTGCATGCTCGAGTATGTGGTTCGAAGTGAGCTTTTGTTTGCATGTTTATTTGCTTTTATCTCTTATTTTTCTCCACATGTTTGTGTCATTTTTGTATCGTTGTTGAGGTCGAGAAGCGCTTGTGGCGGCTGCTGACCCACACATTTTTCCTCCCTCCCACCATTCTAAGTGTGCATTTTCATGTTTGCATTTTCTACTTGTGCTTGATCCTTCCTTTGTTCTTCTTGTGCTTTTTGCCATGATCCCCATAGGATTCTTAGTCCCTCCGTTTAGGATGGGAGTAGGAGAGACATTAGGTGTTCAATCCAAGCATGCTAACATTAGGGTAGATGTTTCCCCTTTTTCATCCAAACCTTAGGACCACTTTGCATGACAACGTTAGGGCCGAGTTTCCTTTAGAGCTTCTGTGCGTCTCTCTTCTCATCTCAAAACAATTATAATTCATCTAATAATGGCGATAAACATTGCGCGCTACGAGCCTTAAGCTACATGGGGAATGATGAGTGAGGGGTCTCCTCTCGTCTATCTAGAGTGTTTAGTATATGTCCTGTTTGGGGGCGATATACGATGCATTCGCCTCTATGTCATAGTCTTTAGTGCAACTTGAATCACAAACCGAATTAATTCACTTCACTAAAAAACACAAAACAAAATTCAAACCTTTCTCTTTCGGGATTAATCAGAAACTTTTTCAGAAAAGAGTGTTGTTAAGCTTCGGTTCTACCTCAAACAGGCTTTGTCCCCAACTGCTGGAACGGATGTTTAACCCTACTCGGTTAAAAAACTTAATCAACCTGTGGTTTCGTGTCAGCCCGAACTACGTTTGCTCTGACCTTTCATGCCATATGAAAGTACGTAGGCACAAGACGCGATGTCTTGTCGAGCAACCTTCCCTCTTTCTCCTGTAGTTAGCCGAACTACGTTGACTATGACTTTCCCATTGCACGAGGGAATACGTAGGCACAGAGCGGCGATGCTCTGCCGAGTCTCTCTTTTATTTTATTTTTGTCCTGAAACCTGTAGCGTAGATAGTTTAAACACACGCTTAGATAGACAACGAGCATGGATCCCGTCGAGTACGACGAACGTGAGGGGTGCTAATACTTTCCCCTTGCGTAACCGACTCCCGAATCCAGGACTTGGTTGCGATGACCTTGTCTTTCCCTTTTTTGTCAGGTTTTTCTGATCGTTTCCTTTCCCTCTCTTTGGGATAAATAACGAAAGGTGGCGACTCTTCTGTTTTTCGCCGGGTGTTTTTCGCAGTTGCGACAAATATACCAAATAAATATGAAAAGAGGCCAGTATTCAATACTGTGAGTAACAAGTCTGCTTCTCCCGCTAGTCTTAGGCCTATATTCCACAACAACCCTGCGCCAACTGTGGACCAGTCGAAGCCAAGGTTTGATCCAAGGAGAGGATCGGGTCCTAATCCAAAAGCTGTATCTTGGAAATACGACTACTCCTGGTACAACATTAAAGCCGGAAGAAAGCAGGAGGACGTGACAAACATTGTTGGGGCAAGAAAAATAATCCGCAACGGTCGTTTATATCAACCCAAGGAAAATTTTATTGTTCCTCGGGAAGCTGCCACTGTTCCCAAAGCAACCACTACCACTCCTAAGGAAACTGTTCCTAAGGAAATCATCTCCAAAGAGCCTGTTATTGAAACAACGAAAGGGAAAGAAGTCCCAAAGGAGGATGAGAAAGAATTTTTGAGAATAATTCGCCGGAGCGATTACCGGGTAATAGACCAACTCAACCAGACACCATCCAAGATCTTGATTATGTCGTTACTGCTAAGTTCTCCCGCTCATCGACAAGCTCTGTTGAAGATACTAACATAAGCCCAAGTAACGAAAGACATCTGTCATACCCCAAATTTTATCCTCAGATCCTTTGATCATTTCATTTTAGTTTAAGTTAGCCGTTTTGCATTCTTCTAGTTAAACATTTCATTTCATCATTAATCGTGCTTCTCGGTCATTTTATCTTTCCATTTTAGAATCTTTTATATGTAATCTTAAGTTTTATTTAGAATTGATTTAGCTTGTTTTTTAGTTTAAAATATATTATGTTTATTTATTTAGTTTATTATCAATTTAGTTTTTTTTTTTAATATAGTATTTTTTTTATAACTTAGTTTGTTTTTAACTTAGTTTAATTTTAAGTAACTTAATTTTAATTTAGTGGCTTATTTAATTTAGTTTTTATTTTTGTTTAGTTTTTATTTTTGAATCCCATTTATCTAGTTCCTTTATTTTAATTAATTGTCATGAGTTGTTTAATATATTTTTCTATATCCAATTAACTTTCAAGCCCATCTTTGTTTTTCTTGCTGTAAACCACATAGAACCATTACAGTTGCAATAGAGGTCCCATTTCAAACATCTCTCAAGCGACCTGCTCCACAGCCTGCCATCATTGGTAGGTATCCCGCATCAACACAGATCCCATACACCAAAACTTGCACCCTACAACAGGCTATCTGTGTTATGCTTTACACCAAAAAGAGCTCCAAAATAATTCTGCAACACTTGCAATGAAAAAGAGACAACAACAAAAAATTGCCAATTCCTGATAAGGTTTGATTGAACTAAAAATAAGAAGGGGGAAAATCAAAACGACAGGGGAAGGAGGAATTGAAAGAAAAACATCAAAAATTCACCTTTATGTTCAACATTCTTCTTCACACACAAGGGGACCCCGTATTTCTGCCTATCTCAAGCTTCACTCTTCCACACTTCCATCATCTTTCATAGCACCATACCACTCACATAACCTTTACCTCCTTGTAACTGCCATCACTTGATAAACCATGATGCTCATATAACTCAATAGAACCTCACCCCCTACGACATCTTTCGTTGCCGTTACCACACCAAACACCCTTTCTTCAAAAGCTGCTCCAAAATCACCTAACATCAGCTTCTTGCTACAAGCTAAAAATAAGAATAGCCGACTGCAAACTCCTTCACCCTCCTCGCAGTTTAAAATACAACCTTCACTGAACCTCCCTCTTTTTTATTTCAAATCCACCACAACCTCATAACTGATTTCATTGCCTCCCTTCATATCCTTCACACACCACCTAACTTTTGCGTTTCGCATTTGTTAACCTTTGAACATCAAAGGGACTTCAGATACAGGACTCCGTTATCTCAACATTTTGGTCGTCTTCGACCACACTCATTCACAAAACCACTCCTAAACTTCACTTCAGAAAACATTGACAACATGCACACACCCTTTTGTGTAGCGATTAGAGTTTTTGTAAAGATTAAAAAAAACCAACAACAAGATTCAAGAGAAAGCAACCGCGATTCGCCACCGCCGTGAAAATTATAGAACGAGACTGCGAAATTTGAGGCATCGCGTGAGAGAGATCCACTATGAGAGAACCGTGGCGAGTAAAAAGACCAACCGAGAGAGACATCGTAGATAAATTCGAAGGTGGTGCAAGTTTGGCGAAGTTTCTTTGTGATTGAGGATCGTCATTGTGTGTCTTTTTGTTCGATCGTGTTGAGATTTTTCAGAAGGTGAAGTTTCTTTTGAACCTGTTTTGCTGGGCGTGTTTTCATTTTCATTGTACATTATGCCGCCCGATCTGTTCATGTTGTGATTTTAGGTTGGAACATTAGGTCTTTTTGTTTGGGCCTTAAGCCCATGTTTTTCTTCTTTCCTTTTCAGACCCTCTTTTCACTACTGCACCACCCGAACGAAACCCATGGGCTTTAAGCTTAAAAGTCCAAGCTAATATTCCCTACACCCCTCATTAGTTGTTCATATATCAATTTTAATTAGGTTTATTTTAATTAGGAACTTAGTTTAATTAGTTTTTTTTATTAGAATTTGGTTTGATTAGATTTTAGATACTTATTTAGTTAATTGTTTTTTTAGAATTAGTTATTTAGTTTTTAGTTAGTTTTAGTTAATTTTTATTTTAATTAGATTTTAGTTTTAGTTTATTAGTCTTAATTAATTTAGTTAGTTAGTTTTATTAAATATAGGTGTTTAGATCTTATTAGATTTTAGAATTAGTTAGCTTTTCTAATGAAAGTTTTTTTTTAGTTATTTAAGTTTCTTTGGAAATTTAGTTTATTTAGTCTTTAGCTTTGTTGATATTTTAGTCTTTAATAAAAATTTAGTTAATTAATTTCATTTTAATTTGATATTTTCATTAACTCTTGATGTTCAAATTTAAATTTAATTTCTTGTTGCTTTTGGCTGTGTTTAATTCCCGATCCTCAATGCTGTTTCCCTTTTGACTTTTGAATTTATTTGATTGTTTCACCATTCCAAAGGAAGGGATTCCCTTTGTTGACTGCCATGTCATTCTTAGCCTAATCTCAGGTTCTTACCCTTTTATCCTAACCTTAGGATTGGAGTCTCCGTACTCTGTGTAGGTTGTTTTGCCATGGACATCTACTTTCCCGTTTAACCTAACCTTAGGTTTAGAGTCTCCGCACTCTATGCAGGTGTCTCACCGTAGACATTTACTTTTCCCTTTGGAACCTTGACCACAGTCAAGAGTTCGTCACCCCTTTTGAGGGGAACTACAGTTTCTCTGGTTCTATTTCCGCCAAGATACGTAGGCACTTGATGAGATGTCTTGGCGAGCATACTTTGTATATACTTTAGATATTTACCTTAACAATTTTCTCTTAGAAAGCAACTTTAGCATAACACAAATACTAACAAAAGGTTCCTGTAGAGTATTACAGATACTTAGGATGCTAACACCTTCCCTAGGTATAACCAACCCCTGAACTTTAGATCTCTTAGCTGTGTTGTTACATAGCGTACTTAGGGTTTTATTCGATCTTTACCCTTTCCTTTGGATAAATCAAAGCTCGGTGGTGAACTTCATGATTTGTGATTCAAGCTAAATCCAATAGCTTGATATCCGATTCTCACCGCGACAACATCACTGTGGGGCAATTTGACCTCGTTGTTGCTAACATCACAGCCTGCAATACGCTGAGCTTCAACAACGATGAATTAACCACTGAGAGTTGCAAGCACAATCGTGCCTTGCACATGTCTGTTAAGTGTGAAGAGGATACACTCGCCAGAGTACTTGTTGACACTAGGTCAGCTCTCAATGTGATGCCTAAAAGAACATTGACCAAGTTGGCATACAAAGGAGCTATCAAAGAAGACACTGAAGTGAGCCGCATTTATGACCTAGTATTTCAAGATGAAGCCGTTCTGTGCAATTGGGAGGCCGTTGAAGTTCCCGTCATGTTATCACTCTTCAAGTAATTTGTTTGTTTTGCTTGTTAGCATTTTCTCTGTTTGAAATCCCTGGTCATGCCCAGGGCCAGTGGATCATTTTATATGGGCTACACTTTTGCAATTAAAAAGATCAATCAATGAATGAGTGTTTTGTTAAACTTCCATTTTGTTGTTCATTGTTTTCACTTTTTGTACAAAAGGAAAAATGCTAATCTTTTTAAAAAACCTAAAAAGAACTCATCATCTGCATCTCTTTGTGTGTGTTTGCTCATTTAAAACCCGTTAACACATGCAGAGAACCTCCATCACCTGTTAAATTTGATGATCATCCAGATCCTTTTGACTTTGGTTCACCGGTATTCCAAGCTGAAGAAGAAAGTGATGAGGATTTTGAAGTTCCTGAAGAACATAAAAAAATGACCGAGTATGAGGATGCCTATCTTCAACCGTACAAAGAACAGATCGACGTCATCAACTTAGGTTCCGAAGAAGTAAAAAAAGAGGTCAAGATTGGGGCTTCACTAGGGGAAGATGTTAAGAACATATTGATGATGCTTCTCAGAGATTATGCAGATGTGTTTGCTTGGTCCTACCAAGATATGCCTGGGTTGGATACAAACATTGTAATGCATAAACTCCCTCTTAAAACTGAGTGTCCTCCGGTTAAGCAGAAGCTTCGAAGGTCCAGACCTAATATGGCTCTCAAAATTAGAGATGAGGTTAAAAAGCGGATCGACGCAGGTTTCCTAGCAGTTTCTAAATATCCTGAGTGGGTGGCCAACATTGTACCTGCACCTAAAAAGGATGGTAAAGTCAGAATGTGTGTAGATTACAGAGATCTTAACAAAGCTAGTCCAAAAGACGATTTCCCTCTGCCGCATATCGACAATTTGGTGGATAATACAACCAGCTTTGCAGTATTTTCATTCATGGATGGCTTCTCCGGCTATAACCTGATAAAAATGGACCTGGCTGATATGGAAAAAACAACCTTCATCATACGCTGGGGCACTTATTGTTATAAGGTTATGCCTTTTGGTTTGAAAATGTTGGGGCCATATATCAATGAGCCATGGTGGCATTATTTCATGACATGATGCACCAAGAAATTAAAGTTTACGTTGATGATATGATTGCCAAGTATCAGAGCAAAGAAGATCACCTTGATCATCTGTTGAAGTTATTTAAAAGACTCAGGAAGTATCAATTGAGACTAAATCCTACCAAATGTACCTTTGAGGTCAGATCTGGAAAACTACTCGGCTTCATTATTAGTCAACATGGAATCGAAGTGTATCTCGACAAGGTACGAGCCATCAAGGAAATGCCTGCACCACAAACTGAGAAACAGATAAGAGGGTTCCTTGGCAGACTGAATTATATATCTAGGTTCATCTCCAACTTGACTTCTACTTGCACGTCAATCTTTAAGTTGTTACGAAAAGATCAAGCAGTTGTGTGGAACGAGAATTGCCAGTCGGCATTTGAAAATATCAAAGAATACCTCCAAAAGCCTCCAATATTGATCCTTCCTGTGCTTGGAAGGCCTCTCTTCATGTACATGACTGTGCTCGAAGAATCAATGGGTTGTGTTTTAGGCCAAACAGATGATTCAGGGAAGAAAGAGCATGCAATTTACTACTTGAGCAAGAAGTTCACCGATTGTGAAAGTCGTTACTCTCCATTAGAAAAAGCTTGCTGCGGGATGGCTTGGGCGGCCAAACGTCAGAGACAGTACATGATTTGTCACACTACTCTATTGATATCCAAAATGGATCCAATAAAGTACATATTCGAGAAAGTTTCTCAGATGGGAAACTTGCAAGATGGAACATGCTCTTGCCAGAGTATGACATCCAATATGTTGCACAAAAGTCGATAAAAGGAAGTGTCTTATCAGACTACCTTGCTGATCAACCTGTTGAAGATTATCAGCCGGTCAAATTTGACTTCCCCGACGAAGATGCCATGTTTCTTTACAAAGCTAAGGAAGAACCCGGTCTTGAAGAAGGTCCTGAACCTAGTTCCTGTTGGAAAATGATGTTCGACGGTGCATCCAACAAAAGAGGTCATGGTGTTGGTGCTTTTCTGGAAAATCCTACTGGTGGTTACACTGCTGTTACTGCAACATAAAACATAACATAATGTAAAAACAAAATGATCACAAAAATTTAATCATCTTCATCCATATGGTCTCCTTCTCCCTCTTCACCTCCACCATCTTCATCTTCATCACTTTCTTCAATAATAGCTCGAGAACGGTTCATGGATCTAAAAAGTTTTCTAAGGGCAGTTATTCCCCTAGTTGTTTCACGATGATTTCCTTCCATGGTTTCCTTGATGGAGCGAATTTCGGAATATAAAAGTTCATTAGTAATACCGCCTTCCGGGATTGGAGGTTTTTCCGGAGCAAGCTCTTCTTTGTAACGGAACATCCTATTAGGTGCAATAACAATGTCGGTGTTTTTATTTGCCGTTGTAGCATTGATTTCACACACTTTAGCAACCGTGTCAATTTTTGGTTCCCTTTGTATCAAAACATCCTTATATTCCAAAAACCTTGAGATGATCTGAGTGTAAGGTAGTCCGTCGTTGAGAGAAAGTTGGTGTCGCATATTGTGCACGATGACATATGCCTAGTTAATTTCTTCATTCAGCTTCAGACATCTGATTAATTCCATTTCCAGCTCACTGACCTGTGAGTGATTTGAATGTTTTGGCACCAGAATATATGCCAAAATATAGTGAAGCATTCTGGCGTTCACTGTCAGAAGGTTTGCATATTTTACCACCCTGCTGGAGTTATGAGACTGCTTACTCATAACATCCTCATGAAATCCTTTACAGATAAAAACAAAATAATCTAAACTGTCAAAATTTTTCCAAAAGGGAAGGTCCGGAAGAACCCCGTGACGAAGTTCTTCCCCCTTTGAAGGGATTCCCAAACAAGTTCCTATATAAGATAAATCCATAGAAATGTCGACCTTTTTAACTTTGGAAGTTATCATAATATCTCCAAAATCATCTTAAACAAAATTTAAAGTAGAGTAAAACTCCCTAATCAAATTTGAATAATAAAAACCCTTCTCAGCAACAAGATCTTTGCCTCCAGAATTCTCTAATAAAGTGCTAAAAGTAAAGTTGTGATTAGGAAAATCACTGAAATTGAAATATTTTACCGCCATCAAGGTCCGAGTTCAAACCATGAAATCCAGTCTTCGAGACTTGATTGTTGGTGCATGTTGTTCCTCGACAGCATTGGAGCTTCCTTCATCCATCTTCTTCTTGCCCTTGTCTAGTTTGGGAGCCATTGGTGAAGCTTTGAGAATTTTAGGGTGTAAAGGATTTTCGGATTTGGAGAGGGTGAGGAGCTTTGAGATGAGAGTTTGTGAGTTTTGGGTTTTATAAAGAGGAACTAGTGAGTGGGTTTTAATTTTCCTTGAATTTCCGTTTGGATTTTTGTGAGTGAAGCTTTAATGAAAGTAATAGAGGTAGCTTGAAAGGTAGTAGAAGAAGTGAATGGGGTTTTAGATTTGAAGACCAAGACTTAGCAATGAGTAAATGAAAAGTAAATAAGAGATATCATTATATCATTTAGTCACAAGAGAAAGAAAAAGGTAATGAAAATAAAACAATTTTTCTGAGACTAACAGAGGTAACTGGTTACTTCATATGGGGTAACCAGTTACGCGATACAAACATGCGCAGATACTGGAAAACTGGAATGGGTAACCGGGTACTTCAGATAGGATAACCGGTCACCTTATGCAAAAGTTCAAAAACAGTAGCATGATAACTCAAAAATGGTTAGAATTTTCCAAATTTTTTGCTATGATATGTTATAACATAATATTATGCAACTAAGAATAACATATTTAAGCGGTAAACATATATTTAAGATCAAGAAAATTCAAGAAAGTGAAAAATTATCACATAATACACTTTTCATGTAAATTTGCAAAAGAAAAAAAATTAAAATTAAAATGAAGGAATTTTGTGTATCGGGCTTCATTATAGCATATAATGAATAAATATTGAAGATCTACACATCACCTTCATCTAAAATGCCATGTTCTCTTCGAATCTTGTAAAACGCTTCTTTTGTAAGTGGTTTTGTGAAGATGTTAGGATGGCTTGCCTTCAAATATAAAAGTGAACCAATCATACATCGGTACTTTGTGATATCAATGGAGATTCCTGATTCATCTTGATCAACATATGTTCCTGATCCCATCGGAGTAGACATAGCCTTACAGTCATCCATATCAAATCTTTTCAATAATTCTTTGCAATATTTTGATTGGTTGATAAAGATGTCATCCTTCATTTGCTTGATTTGTAGTCCTAGAAAATAATTCATTTTGCCCATCATAGATATTTCAAACTCTCCTTGCATCATTAACTAGAATTCCTAACATAAGTCTTTATTAGTTGATCCAAATATAATGTCATCAACATAAACTTGAACTAGCAAAGTGTTGTCCTTGATTCGTTTGATGAATAAGGTCTTATCAACTTTACCCTTTTCAAATCCTTTCTCACACAGAAAATTGCTGAGACAATCATACCAAGCCCTTGGTGCCTGCTTTAAGCCATAAAGAGCCTTTCTCAACTTGAAGACGTGTGATAGATTATTGAAATCTTCGAAGCCTGGGGGTTGCTTAACGTAAACTTCTTCATTGATGTATCCATTTAGGAAAGCGCTCTTAACATCCATCTGGTACAAATGAAAATTTAAAGAACATGCATAAGCATAGATGAAAATTTAACGTCCATCTGGTACAAATGAAAATTTTTTTTATCCGTCAGCCTTCTGATGATGACATCTCCTAGCAGATTTATTTTGTCCGTCAGCCCTCTGACGATGACATCCCCAGCAGATTATTTCTCTCCGTCTGTCCTTAGACGATGCGAGTTTTAGATTGGTTTTCTCTCCGTCTATCCTTAGACGATGTGAGTTTTGGATTGGTTTTCTTTCCATCTATGCTTAGATGATGTGAGATTTGGATATGGTTTTCTTTCCGTCTATCCTTAGACGATGCGAGTTTTGGATATGGTTTTCTCTCCGTCTATCCTTAGACGATGCGAGTTTTGGATTGGTTTTCTCTCCGTCTATCCTTAGACGATGCGCGTTTTGGATATGGTTTTCTCTCCGGCTATCCTTAGACGATGCGAGTTTCGGATATGATTTTCTCTCCGTCTATCCTTAGACGATGCGATTTTTGGATATGTTTTCTTCCCGTCTACCATTAGACGATTTGATTTTGGCTATGAGTTCTCTTTAAGATTGTGAATCGACGGATTCTCTTCTCAACTTCGTGTTGAGCCGGCCTTTGGGTTTGATGCTCGCTTTAATTAGCAGATGCCTGTTTGGATTAACAGATGTTCTCAACTTCGTGTTGAGCCGACCTTCAGGTTCGATGCCTGTTTGTTTAACAGATGCTTGATGACGAGGTCAGATGTTCTTCTCAACTTCGGGTTGAGCCGGCCTTCGGGTTCGATGTCTGTTTTGTACAACAGATGCCTACGTGTTAGCAGATGTTCTTCCGACTGCATGTTGATGCTTTCTAATTGGTGATGAGTTAACTCATTTTCCTGTAACTTTCAAATACATTTCTCAGGTGAGCCTGATTGACAAATTCTACAGCTTACCATCCTAATCAGACTGGAAATTTCCGGGTTCTTTTGTATTCAATCGCCTTCTACTATGAATGTCTGAAAGCGGCTGCTTTTCATCCCTTCAGGTCCAAGCTGTTTGAATAGGGGAAACTGTTGCACCCTAAAATTTTCCCACCCGGTTTCTAACTTTGACTGGCTTTTGCTCCGCATTTCATCTGCATATCATTTAGGTCGCATCTTGCCCATGTTATCAGCCATATTGAATTTATCAGAATTTTTGCTCGCATTTCAGGCGATTTAAATCAATTAAAATCAGAAGTTCCATGTCGAAATCGAGTGAAAGTCGCTCTCTTCTTGATGATTCAGTTCGTGTTGATAATTTGGCGCATTTCGGTGTTCCCCCGTTTTTCCATTTCTTTTTCCATGGTATTTTGCATTTTTATTTCTATTTCTGCGTTATTTTCTTTTTATAGGATTTATTAAATTAGTTTTAGAATTAATATTAGAATATAGTTTTTAAATAGATTTTATTAGGATTTTAATAGTTTCTAGAATTTAGCTTTTTAGAAAATAGTTTTTTAAAAATAGATTATTGATTGGATTTATTTAGAAGTTTAATGGTTAGATATTTGTTGTTTTTTGAAATAGAACTTAAATTGTTTTTTTTTAAAAATAGGATTAGAAATAGAGTTTAAATAGCTTAGTTTTAGAAATTAGGAAATAATAGTTTAAAAAATAATTGTTTTTATCGGAAATAGATTTCTATTTAGAATTTGAGAGTTATTAGAATTAGATTAATTAGTTATTTAGCTTAGACTAGTTTAATTAGAATTAATCAGTTTTAGTATTAATTAGGATTAAATTTTGTTAGTTTTATTTAAATAGAATTACATTAAGGTTAGATTTTAATTATTATTATTTAACTAGGATTTTAGTTAGTTTTTATTTAATTATTTGAGTCAGCATTTTACTAATCAACATTGTTTTTCAATTCTAATCATTATCAGCATATTTTAATCAGCATTAGTCCAAATTAAAGCCAAAAACGGTGCCACGTGTCGAACAGTGGGTATATAACCCACTGTTCATTTTCTTCTTCCCCGGAACCCTAGGAATCTGCACCTCTCTCCCTCACAATTCATCATCTTCATTGCATCATCATTTTCATCCTACCAACCTAGAATTCATCACCACCTTCAAACCTTCTTCCAACTTCATCATTTCCAGACAAACACAAACAACAAACTTCAAAACTCAAAACAAGCTTCATCTTCTCAATCCGTCACACAACTTCACCATCATAAACCTATTTCCAGAAATACACACCTCATTCAACCTTCAAACCATCAACCATGGAACTAAAACGCAATATCGACCGTCGTGACCCCAAACGAAACCCGTAAATCCAACTTCCAGCATCACCATCTTTAACCACAAACCATCTCGTTTTTTCTTCCTTACAACATCCACCTACCATTAAGCAACCGCGACGGGAACCGCAACCCATTTTCTATATTCAAACCACCATCCATAACCTAACCCTTTATCTCCTTCCAAAACCACCCAGATTCACCATTTCAAACGAACCAAACACCTTCAATCTTATACCTGAACTACCGGAAGATTCCGACCACCCTCAAACTCAACCAAACAGCCGTAAAACTCACCATCACAAAACTTCCATTTCTAAACCCACGACCCATTTTCAACTTCATCCCTCGCCTCCTTCTTCGTAACCCGTTTCAATCTTCAACAATCAATCGAAACCCATTTTCTGTCCACACCCAAACATCCACCATTTCCGATCCACAACAACCATTCTCCTTCAACTCGTGAACAATCCACCAAATCTCTCACCTTCCGACAAAACCTATTTCCAGTTAACACTCTTCAACCCAATCAAACCACTTGACCTTCATCTTCGAACAGAAACACTCAGAAACCACTTCCAGAAATCAAACTGAAAAAATGGAAACAGAGTTGATGCAAGACTGTTGCGAAGGATTGAAAACAGAGAAGAGAAGAAAGATGGTGAACTGTTACATTGTGAGAAGAAGAGGATTTATGTTCATTTGTGTTGTGTTTTGTTTTATTTTTATTGGGTCTGTTGGTTTGGGCTTCAAAGCCCACCGAGTTTCTATGTAAACCCCCCCCCCCATCGTGAACCCAAACAAAACCCGTAAATCCAACTTCCAACATCACCATCTTTAACCACAAACCATCTCGATTTTTCTTCCTTACAACATCCACCTACCATTAAGCAACCGCGACGGGAACCGCAACCCATTTTCTATATTCAAACCACCATCCATAACCTAACCCATTATCTCCTTCCAAAACCACCCAGATTCACCATTTCAAACGAACCAAACACCTTCAATCTTATACCTGAACTACTGGAAGATTCCGACCACCCTCAAACTCAACCAAACAGCCGTAAAACTCACCATCACAAAACTTCCATTTCTAAACCCACGACCCATTTTCAACTTCATCCCTCGCCTCCTTCTTCGTAACCCGTTTCAATCTTCAACAATCAACCGAAACCCATTTTCTGTCCACACCCAAACATCCACCATTTCCGATCCACAACAACCATTCTCCTTCAACTCGTGAACAATCCACCAAATCTCTCACCTTCTGAAAAAACCTATTTCCAGTTAACACTCTTCAACCCAATCAAACCACTTGACCTTCATCTTCGAACAGAAACACTCAGAAACCACTTCCAGAAATCAAACTGAAAAAATGGAAACAGAGTTGATGCAAGACTGTTGCCGAAGGATTGAAAACAGAGAAGAGAAGAAAGATGGTGAACTGTTACATTGTGAGAAGAAGAGGATTTATGTTCATTTGTGTTGTGTTTTGTTTTATTTTTATTGGGTCTGTTGGTTTGGGCTTCAAAGCCCTCCTCTTTTTGGTCGATGACGACACTTCCGTAATTCGTTACCAGTCAAACTATTGATGAATAATGTTGGATTCGAGACCAAATCTTTTCTTTCATCATTTCTTCTTCTTTTCGATTTTATTTTGACTTTCTTGGATCAATGAAGTCTTGTATCCTTAAGCGTCGGATTTATCGGAGTTGATAACCTTCCCGATTTCAAATCTATGGAAGATGACCATTTGGGTCATTTTCTTTACTTTGGGATCACGATAGGCTACCTTCGATTAATCGACATTATGTTTGCGATTAAGACGAGATCCCACTTTTTTTTGGTCCGTGCGACACGATTCAATTGGAGAATGATCCTTAATATCATTTCTCTATCTTGTCCTTAGCACGAATATCAATACACGACCTCCTATAGTTTGACTTTCATTCATAAGTCGAGCTACGATGATTTAACGTTACATTGGTCCCGATTTAATTTTGAAACATCATCGACAAGGACCAAAGAGGAGACTAGAAGTTTGGAAATAAAGCTTGCACGCAATTTCAAGGGTCAACGGAACCACTCCGTTCGGTAAATTTCCCTAATTCAATCTTTTAATCAACCGCCGAGTGTTGTGAGCCGTTAGCGTTAGATACGTCGGAAACGATGAGTGGGGAGCCTCTTCTCACTTCGTCTAGCGTGTTTAGCATATACCCTTTGGGAAATATGCGACGCATTCGCTCCTACGTCTTAGGATTTAGCGTGTGTGTCCCGTTCCGATTCTTTTCTCTCGCCTCCGTGCGATTGAGACCCCTTTTCTCTCGCATCCTTGCGGTTGAGACCCCTTTTCTCTCTCCCCCGTGCGGTTGAGACCCTTTTCTCTTTCCCCCATGCGATCGAGACCCGTTTTCCTGTAGTTAGCCGAACTACAACTGCTCTGATTTCTCATGCCGTATGAGAATATGTAGGCATAAGGCGCGATGTCTTAGCGAGCATACTAACAACTAATTTCTCTCTTCTCTCGTCCCAGTGGGATCGAGACCTTCCCTCTAGCAACTAAACTTTCCTTTCTCTTGCCCCAGTGCAATCGAGACTAGCCTGTTATTCTGAACCCTTTTCTCTCGCACCCGTGCGATCGAGATCTTTTCCCGTAGTTAGCCGAACTATGTTTGCTCTGATTTCTCATACCAGATGAGGATACGTAGGCACAAGACGCGATGTCTTGGCGAGCAACCTCCCCCGTAGTTTTCCGAACTACATTGACTCTGACTTTCCCATTGCACGAGGGAATACGTAGGCATAGGGCGGCGACGTCCTATCGAGTCAGTTCTTTCCGTTTAGCAGCAACCTTTAAATAGTTTTCACCCATAGGCTTAGACAACAAGCGTGGATCCCGTTGAATACAACGGACGTGAGGGGTGCTCATACCTTCCCCTTGCGTAACCGACTCCCGAACCCAAGATTTGGTTGCGATGACCTTGTCTTTTCCCTTTTTCGTAGGTTTTCTTTGATCGTTTCCTTTCCCTCTTTTTGGGATAAATAATGAACGGTGGCGACTCTTCTTTCTTTGTCGGCCCCTCTTCACAGCAATGCAACAACCTTCTCATTTTGTATTTGTTTTGCAAACTTCTTAAATAATTTAAAAGCATCACTTTTCTGCACTAAAAAGTAAGTCCAACAAAATCTAGAATAACCATCAACAATAACCAAAGCATAAACATTACCTCAGAAGCTTTTTGTTCTTGATAGACCAAATAAGTCCATGTGTAACAATTGTAGTGGCCTTGTAGTGGACACCACATTTTTTAATTTGAAATTTGATTTGGTTTGTTTCCCTTTTTGACAAGCGCCACACAACTTATCCTTGATGAATTTTATATTAGGAAAACCAACAATTAGGTCATGTTTAACCAACTTTTAAATGTTCCATGTGAATATGTGCAAACCTCTTATGCCATAACCATGAATCATTATTGTTTTCCATGAGACATTTAACCTTCAAAGACAAATTGTCAAGAGAAATCATAAATATGTTATTTATTCTTTTACCTTTTAACATTACCTCCTTAGTGGCCTCGTCTTCTATCAAGCATTCTTCTTTTATGAACTTAATTTTGAATCCTTTGTCACAAAGTTGGCTTATGCTAAATAAATTGTGATTTAGTCCTTCGACATAAAGTACATCTTTAATTGGTGTGAAAGGCGGTGATCCAACTATGCCTATGCCAAGAATCTTTCCTTTGTTATTGTCACCATAGGTAACATAACCCTTGGCCTTAAGCTTTATATTTTAAAATTTGTTAACATCACCGGTCATATGCTTTGAACACCCACTATCAAGATACCAAAGATTTGAAGAGTCATTCAAGCAAACCTACAAAACAGATTACTTTTTGTTAGGTACCCAAACTGCTTTGGGTCCTTCATAATTAGTACCTTTTTTTACCCACACATAATGCCCGCTTGCTATACTAAAATTTCTAACATAGCATACATTAGGTGTATGACCAATAATACCGCAATAAAAACAAGTAGGTTCAAAGTTACTCTTATATCTTGGAACAAAAGATTTCTTTTTAGGAGACTTTTTCTTTTTATGATGACGATGCACAACCTTAGGGTTAATCACTTTCTCTTTAGGATTTTGGTCACTAGCCTTAACAAAGATTGTTTTGTTAGAACTTGGTTTAGAAAATTTTGAGTAACCAAGTCCACTTTTATCGTTAGAATATCTTTGTTGGCTAAGGACCCCTTCTAAACCAATTTGTCCCTTTTCATATCTTTCTAGAACTCTTTTAAGTTGAACAATTTGGAAAGAGAGTGATTCACATTTTTTGCATACAAGGTCTTGTTTTTCTTCAATAATAATTTTTACTTTTCCAATCTTTTCACCTTTTTCAATCTTTTCATCCTTTTGAATAATATCCAATTTTTCTTCTAAAGATGATATTTGTTTCTTTTGTGAAGAAATGGTTTTACACAAGACCTTGCATTCATTTAAGAGTTCATTAATAGCCTCCTGTGCATCATTATCATAAATTAAAAAAGAAGTACTAACCTCATCATCTTCGTTGTCAAAGTGATGAGAAGCCATCAACGCCAAATTTGCACTTTCGTCGCTTTCTAATTCAGATGATGAACTAATCTCATTATCCTCCCATGCAACATAAGCCTTCTTGTTCTTTGTTTCCTTGTTGCCTTTGAATCCATTCTTCTTTGAGAGTTTTTGGAAATCCGACTTTATGTGACCTTGTTTCCCACATTCATAACATGTAATGTCTTGAATTGTTGTGGAATACTCCTTTTTATTGAAGTGTTTCTTCCTCTTTGCATAGTTGTAAGGTTTGTCACTTTTGTTGAAGAATTTCCCAAGTCTCTTTACAAGTAACATAAACTTTTCGTCTTCCTCCGATGCACCATCATCTTCTCTTTCTTTTGAATCTACTTTTAGAGAAATACCTTTAGACTTTTTCTCTTGATTTTCAGGTTTCTCGAGACGTCCAAGTTCTAACTCATGTTCTTGAAGCTTTCCAAAAAGTGATGCCGAAGTCATTGTTGTGAGACTTTTCTTCTCCGAAATTGCCGTAACTTTAGGTTGCCACTCTCTTGTTAAAAATATTAAAAATTTCAAATTTAATTCATCATTAGTCAAAGTTTTACCTAATGCAATCAAATGAGTGGTTAAGTGAACAAATATTTTCTGGAGAGCAACAATTGATTCTCCGGGAAGCATGCAAAACATTTCATATTCTTGACTTAATGTGTTCAGCCTTGATCTTTTAACTTCGACGGTTCCTTCATGAGTCTCCACCAAAGTATCCCATATTTCCTTTCCGATTTGCATTGTGAAACTCAGAAAAACTCATCCATGCTTCAAGCACTTTGCAAAATGTTGATAGCTTTTTTCTCATTTAAAAATCCTGTTTTGTCATCTTCATCCCATGAACTTTTTATTTTAGGAGTAACTACATTATTGATAACACTGGTTGGTATATGAGGGCCAGTTTTAATGGTTTCCTAAATGCCATCTCCTTGTGCCTCTAAATGTGATCTCATGCGGATCTTCCAGAAATCAAAATATTCTCCAAAGAACAAGGGAGGTTTGTTACTACTACCGCCGTCTTTGAAAACCGGATTTGCGCTAGTGGAAGTCATCTAGATCTTTTTAGGAACAGGTTACCTGTAACCTGCTCTGATGCCAATTGTAAGTTATGAAAGCAGCTAAGAGGGGGTGAATTAGGTGTTTAGAGATTTTTCTCGGTTTTTTGACGGTTTTGAATTTTACTTTCCTAGAAGTTTCTAAGTGATGAAATGTTGTAAAGATGGAAAGTAAAGAACTCCATGAAGTATACTGGTTCCCCTCACAGATTGAGAGTACTCCAGTTTCAACATGAAAGAGATTTCACTATAATGTTAGATCTTAGACAAGACTACCCAGTCTTTCTAAATTAGACTCTAACAAAACACCAAGAATAATCCTCTTGGATTTTACAAGTTTAAAGTCCAACCAAGAATAAATCTATTACAATGGACCTCTTGTATCCACAATCCAGATAAAAAGGATTCTAACAAACCCTATAAGAGAAACAATCCTTCTCTTTATAGTCAGCACCTAAATCCAAACAATCCTTGGAATTTTAGGATTTTACAATAGTTCTGAATTTTTGAGTAAGTAGATGAAATTTTGATTCTTCAAGATATCAATCACAAGATCGATCTTCTCCTTTGTAACACTCAATTCTCAAGACAATAATACAAGTGTTCTTTGTATGCAAATGAAACTATGGTGATTAATATGAAGTTTTATGCAAAGTTTCACTTTTGGAAAAAATCTGAAGAACACTTAGAAAGTTTTTGAAGATTGAGAGAAATGAGTAATTGATTTGAAATTTTTGTAAAGAGGTAGAGTATAAAAACTTATAGAATTATATTTATATATGCCTATGACACCTCTACAAAAGGTTACAAATCATGAAAGGATGCCATGGTTGATCAGACGAAACAACAGAAAAATTTATGAAGGGATGCAATAAGATTTTTGGCTTTGCTTCACTGGTAACCGATTACTCTATAAAGGGTAACCAGTTACTTGATTGTAATGTTAGAAAATTTTGAAAGTTTTGAAAGGGTAACCGGTTACCTTATAGAGAGTAGCCAGTTACTTCAAAACAGAATTGAAAAATGCTTAAAAGCAGAGTTTCAAAACCATTTTATTGCAATAAAAAAAAGTTTCTAAGGATCATGGAATAAATGAGGAATATGATGAACACTTGTACCAATGCATGAGTTTAAGTGTTATACCTATTCCTTTGAGCTTCAACCTTCATAATTCCTTGACACTTGTAGAGAGTTGATTTTTGAGCAGAAGACTTGATCAATCCTTTTTTGTTAATCCATCTTGTCTTTATGAGAAGCTTTGTAGGTGAGTCTTCATCAAAACATCTGAGAAGCCATGTCTTCACAACACTTATCACTGCCCAGACAACTGTCACCGGTGTGGTGGCTTCTTGATGTGATTTTGTGTGGGCTTCCCTATAGCCCCTACCATGCACTCTCACGTGTCAGCCCTAAGATCAGGAGTCAAGGCCGACTCTCTGACCATCTAGCGCTCCAGATGCAACCTAGTAGTCAACCATTGACCAGATTCCACCATGGACTCCCTCCCTCTCCGTGGGCCTTTTATCTTGCTGAGCCTTGGGAATTCTGATTAGCTCACCCCCACTTTACTGTTTCTACTGAGCCCATTAGATTTAATTTTTTTTTCTATTCTTTTTTATTTTTTATTTTAATTTTTTTTATTTCTTTTTTCTTCTTATTATTTTTATTTGTCTTATGTTATATGCTATAAAAACCAAAATATTAAAAATTAATCATTTTAAACATTTTCATTTAATATTAATTAAATTTTAGTATTTAATTTTATTAAATGATTAGATTTAATTTAACTAATTTATTTTTTGTTGTTAATCTCAATAAATATTAAAAATCCAAAAAATATATAATTGTTAATTACTTTAAATATTTTTATTTAATATTGATTAACTAGATTATTAATTAATCTTATTAAATATTTATATTTAATTTAATTAATAATGTTCTCTTTGCTTGATTTTCATTCATGTGATACTTGATCTTATAATGCCTATACCTTTGCTCTCATATGCTTGATATCATGCCTTGATACTCCTTATGTCATTCATTTTATTCTCATTCAAACCTCATTTTCAAACTAATATCTTGATTTAAAATCAAGCCATTTTCAAATATCTTGTAAGTCGATTGTGTTCACGATCACCATCAACCTCACATAGCCTCCTCTTGGGCTTTATACAACGATACTTGTTGCATATTTTTTCCACTGGTGTTCGCATGTATATGTGTGATTGGTTTACTTTATTTATGGCTTTATATTGACCCTATTTGAGCAAATTTATCCCTCTCCCATGAGATGTAATGCTTGTTATCGCTTATATAGCTTAGCACAAGATTAAAATCAACCCTTTTCAAAAGAATAAGTAAACTTGATCCAACGTCAAGCATTTTCGAAACAAACTCAATTTATCACCAACACATTCTCAAGAACAATTGATCCATATATCAAGTTCCATTACCTACTTTGTAAGTCGAGCACTTTTGCCTTGCCATCGACCTTACCTTATACCACTAGGGCCTCCTTTCAAATAGTTTAAACCTTAATCATTTCGCACGCAAATTCAAACCTTGATCAACATCGAGTATTTTTATCAAAGTTAACCTAATATACTTAATTATACTTCAATTACAATTTCAAAGAAAGATGAAAAGGGAGTTGGAATGGAATCTTCGATTCTTCTCCTCAATTGTTTGGGCCCGAGGAGCCTTTCTTAAGTTTAAACAACTGTCTTCTCTAAAAAACTTTATAACTTGATCCCACATCAAACTATCTTTATAATAAAAGAAATAAAATCTATTTTCTCAATGCTTATATGGAAAAGAGAGAGAAAGTTAAGTCTTTGACTCATTCTCCCGATTACATGGGCCTGAGGAGCCTTTCTTAAGTTTCGAGTAATCGTCATTCATAATCTACTCTAACTATATCAAAGTTCTTTCTTATTTAAGGGTGAAAAAGAGAGAGAGTCGGATCTTCGATTCACTTTCCCGATTACTTGGGCCCGAGGAACCTTTCTTAAGCTTCGAGTAATCATCATCCAATCAAAATACAAACATATTAATTCAACTTCTCGCTGCCATGCGATTAAAACTACTTTCTAAAAGACCAATGTATAGTACCCTCTAAACACTTGTTTGATAAAACAAACCAACCAACCGTAGTACCAAGAAATATGATGCTCTGACTTTCCCGTTGCACGAGGGAGTACGTAGGCACAAGGGCCCCAATCCTTGGCGAGCAACCTAATAAAAACCACCCATTTCCCCTTAGAAACGAATCCTTAGAAGATAACAACAAACCTAGCTAACTCTTTTCACGAATCGAATCAAGAGGTGCCCGTTGAGTAACATAGATGTAGAGGGTGCGAATACCTTCCCTCTTGCGTAACTGACTCCCGAACATAGAATTTGGTTGTGATGACCATTTTCTTATCCCTTTAAAGGTTTTATCGATATTTTCCTATTCCTTTCATGGAATGAATAAAGTTTGGTGGCGACTCTATTCGAACATTTTTTTCTGCATCCATCGTGAGGATCGTATTTTTTGAGGTACGACAGCCGGGGAATAAGAAGTTAACATCATAGCAAGAAGGTCAAGCTGTAGGGGGTTTTAAATCAAAACTCAACGCAGGTGAGAGAAAACCCGACAAGTGACTTCTATATCAACACTTCTTAGAAGAAAGCAACATTGCTCTTCACTTGGGGAAACATCTAAGGTAAATATGCATAACCTCCATTGGGAACCATCAAGGACAAATATCTACGTAGGCATTAACATCAAGGAGAGGTGGCTCTCAAAGTTGCTCAACTATCTGACCATAACTTGACTGGATGAAGGAAACATACTCAGCTGAAGAAAATTTGAATTAAGACTTAGTTGGGGAAAACCTAACAACACCCGTCTGGTTATCCAATAAAACTCTGCTGAGGAAATATCAACAAACTCTACTGGAGAAACATCAACACAACTCTATTGAGGGAGCTATCAATAAATTCTACTAGAGGAGTAAGAACGAACCCTACTGAGGAAAACATCAACAAACTCTACTGAGGAGAATATCAATGAGAGCGAACTTCGCTAAGGAGATAACACTAAGTTTTGCGCTTCCGAGATTTTACCATTTTTGGGATTACTGTTAATATTCCTTTTTATATTCATAAATCAAAGGAAATGTTTTTATAATTTAAAAAAATTAAAATCAATTATTCATATTTGTTTCAAAAATCATCATAAAAAATAAAATGAAATTCTGCAAACAGAAATAAAATAAGAATTGCAAATAAAGGGACAAAGGCCTAAGTTTTATTGATAGAATGGTAGTCCACAAATGGCGTAACCCCACAGATCATTACAAAGTTTGAAAAATGGTGAGTACAATGGAAAGGCCTACATTGAAATACAATGACCACCATTATCCCTAACAACTTTGAATTCCACTGTGCTTGAGACTTCAGCTGAAGATGATTGAAGTAAAGTCCTTGATAGGAAATGTTGCTTCAAACGATCAAGACTGGCTAGATGCAGTTACTTGCCATAATCCCTAACTTTTACCTAGATTGCCTTCTTGGGCTTTCAATCTACCAGGATAATTATTTCTGTTTTTGTTTCTAATTTTTACCTGGACCACCCTTTCGAGTTTTCAATCCACCGAGACGCTCATTTTTGCCTAAGTTGCCCTTTTGGGTTTTCGACTTAGCGAGCTGTTCTTTTATTTTTTAGGCAAAGTATTTCTTGACTGCATCGGCATTCACGGGACGAGTGAACTCTTCACCATGCATAGTTGTAAGAATTAATTCACCGCCAGAGAAGGCTCTCTTAAAAACATACGGGCTTTCATAATTAGGAGTCCACTTGCCCCTAGAATCATTGGTAAAAGTCGAGATCTTTTTGGGCACGAGGTCCCCTTCTCTGAACACATGAGGTCAAACCTTCTTGTCAAATACTTTCTTCATTCTCTGTTGTTACAATTGACCATGATATAAGGCCGTCATTAATTTCTCCTCAATAAAATTCAACTGGTTGTATCTACTCTGACACCATTCAGCCTCAGACAATTCAACTTCCATCAAAAATCTCATAGAAGGGATTTCAACCTCTACCAGGAGCACTGCTTCCATACCATAAACAAGAGAGAAAGGGGTAGCCCCTGTTGAAGTACAGATGGATGTACGATACCCATGCAGAGTAAAAGAGAGCATATCATGTCAATCCTTGTATGTAACAACCATCTTGTAAATGATCTTCTTAATATTCTTATTAGCAGCTTCAACAGCCTCATTCATCTTGGATCTGTAAGGAGAAGAATTATGATGCTCAATCTTAAACTCATCGCGTAATTACCTCATATCCTGTTATTCAAACTCGGCCCATTATCAGTGATAATCTTGTTAGGAACACCATACCGACAGATGATTTGGTTCTTGATAAACCGGACCATTACTTGCTTGGTCACATTGGCATATGATGCCGCTTCAACCCATTTGGCAAAATAGTCAATAGGAACCAATATAAAATGGTATCCGTTCGCCACTTTAGGCTCAATCATTCCAATCATATCAATGCCCTACATGGAGAAAGGCCATGGAGAAGAGATAATATTGAGAGGAGTGGGAGGCACATGAATTTTGTCAGCATAAATCTTGCTTTTATGGTACTTCTTCACATATTTACAATAGTCAGATTCGATTGTCAACAAATAGTAACCTTCCTTTAACATCTTCTTAGCCGTTGCATGTACATTGGCATGGGTACCAAAGAATCCTTCATGAATTTCTGTCATCAACATGTCTGCTTCACACTTGTCTACACATCTGAGCAAGATCATGTCATAATTTCTCTTATACATCACATCAGCATTCAAGAAGAAACAACCAACCAATCTTCTCAAAGTTTTCTTATCCTTCTTGGATGTCCCAAGTGGGTACTCTTGATTATGAAGAAAAAATTTAATATCATAATACCAAGGTTTATCATCAACAACCTCTTCAACTGCAAATACATGAGCTGGTCTATCAAGGCACATAACATTAATTTTTTGGCACATCATTCCAATGATTTACCACAATAATGGAGGATAAAGTCTCTAAAGCATCTGCCATTCGATTTTCTATTCTGGGTATATGGTGAAACTCAACTTATTGAAGAAAGTTGACAACCTTCTTGCATAATCACGATAAGGAATCAAATCAGGTTGACATGTCTCCGACTCCCCTTTAATCTAATTAATCACCAAAGTTGAATATCCATATACATCAAGGATCTTGATTCTTAAATCAATAGCTTCTTACAAGCCCATAATACATGATTCATACTCAGCCACATTATTTGTGCAAGTGAACACCAACCTTACGGTGAAAGGAATATGAGAACCATGAGGAGTAACAATAATTTCCCCAATATTGTTGCCAAACTCATTAACAACTCCATCAAAAATCAAACCCCATCGAGATCCAGGCTCAGGCCCTTCTTCAAGTAATGGCTCCTCACAATCTTTCACCTTTAGATACATCACATCCTCACCATGAAAATCAAACCGGATAGGTTAATAATCATCAATTGGCTGGTGTGCCAAATGATCAGCCAAAACATTTCCTTTTATCTCTTTTTGAGTTCAGTACTCGATATTATATTCTGACAACAACATTTGCCAACGAGAAATCCTCCTAGTTAAAGCAGGCTTTTCAAAGATATACTTGATTGGCTCCATTTTAGATATCAACCAAGTTGTACGATTTAACATATACTAGCAGAGGCGCTTGGCAACCCAAGCTAAAGCACAACATGTCTTTTCAAGCATTGAGTACCGAGACTCAAAATCAGTGAACTTCTTGCTAAAATAATAAATGGCAAATTCTTTTCGACCAAATTCATCTTGTGGACCCAGAACACAACCCATAGACTCTTCTAGCACGATCAAATACATTATCAAAGGTCTTCCTTCCACGGGAGGATACAAAATAGGAGGTTCAAGAAGATACTCTTTAATTCTTTCAAAAGCTTTTTTTCCATACACAACCCTGATCTTTACGGAGAAACTTGAAGATCGGCGCACATGTGGCAGTCATATTAGATATAAATCAGGAGATATAGTTCAAAACTTCCCAAGAATCCTCTTGTTTTTCTGTTTTGGGCACATGCATTTCCTGAATAGCTTTAACTTTACCAAGATCAACTTCAATGCCTTTATGACTGACAATAAAGCCCAACATCTTTCCAGAACAGACACCAAAAGTGTATTTATTAGGATTCAGACAGAGCTTAAACTTTCTCAAACCTTGAAACAACTTCAATAAGTATTCAATATGATATTCTTCAGTCTTCGACTTACAAATCATATTATCCACATAAACCTCAATTTCTTTATGCATCATATCATGGAACAAAGTGGTCATAGCTCTCTGACACGTTGCACCAGCATTTTTCGGACCGAAGGGTATCACTCTTTAACAGAATGTTCCCCAGGGTGTAATGGATGTCGTTTTTTTGCATATCTTCGGGCTCCATCTTTATTTGATTATAACCGGAAAATCCATCCATAAATGAAAATATTTTGAACTTAGCAGTATTATCTACCAGCATATCAATGTGTCGCAGTGGAAAATCATCTTTCAGGTCTGCTTTATTCAAATCTTTATAGTCAACGCACATTCGGACTTTTCCGTCTTTCTTTGGAACAAACACAATATTGGCCACCCATTGAGGATACTCAGCTGTCACAAGAAAACCAGCATTAATATACTTTTGAACCTCCTTTTTAATCTTCACAACCATGACAAGATGAGTTCTTCTCAATTTCGGCTTCACAGGTGGATATTCAGGCTTCAATGGCAAATGGTGCTCCATAATATCAATATCAAGACCATGCATGTCTTGATAGGACCAAGCAAACACGTCAACATATTCTCTAAGAAGCTCTACCATCCTCTTCTTAACATCTGACTGAAGCAGTGCCCCAATCTTGACTTTTTTTATTATCATCATCGGAACCCAAATTAACCAATTCCACCGGCTCTTCATGAGGCTGAATGGTCTTTTCCTCGTGCTTAAGCAATCGGGAAATTTCATTAGGAATTTCTTCAACATCCTTTTCTTCCATTTCAAACATAGAGAACTCAAAGTTGGGAGATGTCATAGGGTTATTGTTTTCAATGGGTTTAACAAACAATCTGCACAATGATTTAAATTTGATTTTAGAATATGAAAAAGAAGTGCAAATTGTTAGAACACAGATTGGTGTTTCTTATATCTCTATGTTTTGATGATAACTTTTATAGAATTTTGTAATGAGCAAATACACACTCTAAAATTTGTTCAAGTATTATTGTTTCAGGTATAAAATTAAATACTCTTAAAAGAAGCAAATAAGTACAAAGAAATTATGCAAAGATCTGGAAGCATCAGATGCAAGACTATTAGAAGATTCTGAAGCGCTGCCAGAAGGATCTGAAGCAGAAGCTACAGAATGATCTGAAGCGTTACTGAAAGAAGTATACAAAAGCTGAAAGCTCTGATTTTATCAGACTCTGAAGTTCTTTTCACTACAAACTCAGAGGCTTTTATAACCAGACTCTTATCATTAATATTCACGCTCAAAGCACATACTGCTGCATACTCTGATGAAGACTTTGATCAAGACTGAAACTCTGATCATCTATCAAGACTCTGGACTTATCATTCATCTTAAGCTCTGATCATCTTAAAGCATTTCATACCTTTTAAGCTTACTACAAGCTCTAAAGTACAAATTGTGAAGACTTCATCTTGAAGGAAGCTTGTTGAAGAAGCTGTAAACTTGATTAGACATGGTGCTACTTCCAAAGTAACCAACGACTAATTTGTCCAAACAAGTGACGTGGTGCAAATCCCAAGGCTTCTACAACCATACCTTTCTGCAGAAAGCATATCTCTGCCCATACTTTTGGTGATGAAAAGTCATACAATCAAAATATTATATTAAGCTGCAAATCACTCAAGGCATTAGAAAAACCTATAAAAGGAGAACTACTTCAACATTTTGAAGCTGCTAATTCACTACTCATATTTTGCTCATTGCTAGATCACTCAGAAAGAAATACACTCTTGATTCATAAAAGAGAGAATCTTACAAGATCTTACTCATTTGATCTTTCATAAAACCACCTAGTTATTGTTGTACTTAATCTTAAGTGTAAACAACACAGTTGTGATACAACTTATTAGAAGCATTCAAACACTTGTTAGTTTACATTAAATTGTAAGAAGTTCCTTAAGAAGACCAAGGTGTGGTCAGTAGTTCTTGAGAAGACTAAGACATTTGTTCTTAGTGCTTTCTATTATAATCAATTGATCAATAGTGGATTAAGTCCTTGCATAGAAAGGCAAATCATCTTTGATAAGGTGGACTGGAGTAGTTGAGTTCAATGAACCAGGATAAAAATCTTGAGTTGTTTTTATTGCCATATTTCTTAAAACTCTTATTCGACCCCCCCCCCCTTCTAAGTGTTTTTCTCACCTTCAGTTGGCATCAGAGCTCCGATTCTGTTTGTGCTATCACTTAACCGTGACCAGAAAAGATCCAGTGAGAAAAACTCTTGATACTCTTGGTTGATATACATTATGGCTGCTGAAACTCAAACACCCAACAACAACAAATATGAAGAAAGAGTCAGCACAAAACCTCCCATGTTTGATGGAGAGAAATTTGATTATTGGAAAGATAGACTGGAAAGTTTCTTTCTAGGATTTGATACTGATCTTTGGGACTTAGTTATTGATGGATATGCTCATCCCACTGATGGGAATGGCAAGAAAGTTGACAGAAAATCAATGACTGAGGAGCAAAAGAAGGAATTCAGAAATCATCACAAGGCTAGAACTATATTGCTAAATGCTATATCTCATACTGAGTATGAGAAAATAACCAACAGAGAAACTGCCTTTGATATATTTGAATCCCTGAAGATGACTCATGAAGGGAACTCTCATGTCAAAGAAACCAAGGCTCTGACGCTGATCCAGAAGTATGAAGCTTTCAAGATGGAAGAATCTGAATCTATTGAAGCAATGTTTTCCAGATTCCAGATTCTCACTGCTGGCCTAAAGGTTTTGACAAGGGTTACTCTACAGGAGATCATGTCAAGAAAATAATCAGAAGCTTGCCAACCAGATGGAGACCCATGGTCACTGCTCTGAAGTTGGCAAAGGATCTGAACAAGATTACGCTGGAGGAACTAATCAGTTCTCTAAGGAGTCATGAGATTGAACTAGAGGAAGATGAGCCTCTAAAGAAAGGTAAGTCAATTGCGTTAAAATCTAATAAAGTTGTTAAAGAATTGTAGGTATTAAAAGAAAGCTCTGAAGAGTCTGCTTCTAAAGATGAAGAAGAACTATCCTTGCTATCCAGAAGAATCAATAAACTCTGGAAGAATAAGCAAAGGAAGTTCAAGAACTTTAGAAAACCAGATCAACACAAAGAATCTTCTGGGCACAGAAGATCTGGAGAACACTCTGGATACAGAAGATCTGGAGAATCCTATGGACACAGACGATCTGGAAAAAGAGAGGTTGTTTGCTATGAATGCAAAGAACCTGGGCACTACAAGAGTGATTGTCCAAAGCTTCAGAAGGAGAACCCAAAAAGAAAGTCAGATCACAAAAAGAAAGTTCTGATGGCTACCTGGGATGACTCAGATGCATTTGATTCGTCATCAGAGTCAGAAGAGGAATGTGCAAACGTAGCATTCATGGCTGACATAGAGGACAGTGCTGAATCATCTGGATCAGAATCAGAATCTGATTCTGAGGAGGTATTTGCTGAACTTTCTAGACATGAACTTGTTGAAAGTTTATATGATATTCTTGAAAACTATAGTAAAGTTAAACTCAAATACAAAATGCTTCTAAAGCATATTGAATTTGAGAGTAACAAGTTTGAATCAGAAATAGATGAACTAAAAGCTGAAAATCTTCAATTGAAAAATAATTTAGAAACTGCTCAACTAAACTATGATTCAAAATCTGAATCATGCCCTAAAAACATTTTACAAGAGTATGACTATAGTTTCAGGAAGTTTCTAACTAAAAGCCTAGATAGAAGCAAAATGGCTTCAATGATCTATGGTATTAGCAGAAACTATAGAAAAGGTGTTGGATATAAATCTTTCTCTTATGAAGATTCAAATCCAAAATCTGTAGATAAACTGGATATCAAGTATCCTCCCTTATATTCTCAGTTTACATTTGGTCACTTAAATGATATTAAACACACAAGTTCTAATCAGAACAAATCTGTGTTTAATAAATCTAAAGCTAATCAGAACAAGTCTTATGTTGAAAGACAGAAGTTCAAAAAAAGCTTTAAGGCAACTAACCAAAAAGGACCCAAGAAAATCTGGGTACCTAAGGAAAAAATAGTCTATGTTGCAGACATCCTTAGCAGCAAAGTCAAGACTCCAGTCATGGTACCTGGACTTTGGATGCTCACGACATATGACGGGAAAAAGGTCTATGTTCCAAAGTCTGGAGCTTAGATCTGGAGGAGATGCCAAGTTTGGAGGGAATCAGAAGGGCAAAATTACTGGCTCTAGAACCATAGGCAATGGTAAATTTCCTTCCATAACTAATGTATTGCTTGTTGAAGGGTTAGCTTATAATCTATTGTCCATAAGTCAATTAAGTGACAATGGTTATGACATTATCTTTAATCAAAAGTGTTGCAAAGCTGTTAGTCAAAAGGATGGCTCAATCCTCTTTAATGGTAAAAGGAAAAACAACATTTATAAAATTAGTCTTTCAGAACTTAAGGTTCAGAATGTTAAATGCCTTATGTCTGATAATAAGGAGCAATGAGTCTGGCACAGAAGATTGGGTCATATTAATATGAGACGTATATCTCAGATTAATAAGCTTAATCTGGTCAGAGGACTTCCTAATCTGAAGTTTAACTCAGATGCTCTTTGTGAATCAAGTCAGAAAGGAAAATTTTCAAAATCATCTTTTAAATCCAAAAGTGTTGTTTCAACTTCAAAACCATTAGAGTTACTTCACATTGATCTGTTTAGACCAGTGAAAACTGCATCCATCAGAGGCAAGAAGTATGGATTAGTCATTGTTGATGACTACAGCAGATGGACATGGGTAAAATTCCTAAAACACAAGGATGAGTCACACTGTGTGTTCTTTGATTTCTGCAAACAAATTCAAATTGAAAAAGATTTCAAAATTGTCAAAGTCAGAAGTGATCATGGTGGTGAATTTGAAAACAAACATTTTGAAAAATATTTTAATGAAAATGGCATTGCTCATGATTTCTCCTGTCCTAGAACTCCACAACAGAATGGAGTTGTAGAAAGGAAAAATAGAACTTTGCAAGAGATGGCCAGAACCATGATCAATGAGACTAACATGGCAAAACATTTTTGGGCAGAGGCAATTAACACATCATGTTACATTCAGAACAGAGTGTCAATTAGACCTCTTCTGGAAAAGACTCCTTATGAATTGTAGAGGAATAAAAAGCCAAACATTTCTTATTTCCATCCTTTTGGATGTATTTGTTTTATACTAAACACTAAAGAGAATCTTAACAAGTTTGATTCTAAAGCACAAAAGTGTTTCATTCTTGGATATTCTGAACGCTCTAAAGGCTACAGAGTATATAATACTGAGACACAGATTGTGGAGGAATCTATACATATTAGATTTGATGATAAGCTTGGCAATCAAAAGCCAAAGCAGATTGAAAACTCTGCAGATGGAGAAGTTATTCTCATAGAGTTTGAGAAACCAGAAGTAGAGAAAGCTCAAGAAGAAGCTACGCTAGATGCAACTCCATTAGCTGCTCAGATGAATAACATGAATATTTCTGAAGAACCAACAGTTAAAGGATCATCCAGAATCAAGGCTTCTCATCTAGAAGAAATGATTATTGGGAAGAAAGACGACTCTATAAGAACAAGGTCATTTATCAGATCATCTGGAACATCACTTTTTGGGTTGGTGTCTATTATTGAACCAACATCTGTGGATGAGGCTCTGAGTGACAATGATTGGATACTTGTAATGCAAGATGAGCTAAATCAATTTACAAGAAATGATGTGTGGCATCTGGTTCCTAGACCAAAAGGTTTCAACATTATTGGAACAAAGTGGGTATTCAGAAATAAACTAAATGAGCAAGGAGAAGTTGTTAGGAACAAGGCAAGGCTGGTAGCTCAAGGGTACATTCAACAAGAAGGTATTGATTACACTGAAACTTATACTCCATTGGCAAGGTTAGAATCTATACGCCTTCTTATTTCATTTGCTGCACAACATAACATCACTCTATATCAGATGGATGTTAAGAGTGCCTTCTTAAATGGTATTATAGAAGAAGAAGTTTATGTCCATCAACCTCCTGGTTTTGAAAGTAATATATTTCCAGATCATGTTTTCAAACTTAAAAAATCTCTTTATGGTTTGAAACAAGCTCCCAGAGCTTGGTATGAAAGATTAAGTAATTTTTTTTCTAGAAAAGAACTTTATCAGAGGCAAAGTGGACACAACTCTTTTCTGTAAAACAATTAAGAAAGATCTATTAGTTTGTCAAATTTATGTGGATGATATTATTTTTGGATCTACCAATATTATGCAGGGAAAGGAGTTTGCTTTGTCTATGCAGGCTGAATTTGAAATGAGCATGATGGGAAAACTTAGATTCTTTCTGGGAATCCAAGTAAATCAGACTCCAGAATGCACATATATTCACCAGACTAAATATGTCAAAGAGCTTCTAAAGAAATTCAATCTGAATGAAAGCAAATTGGCTAAGACTCCAATGCATCCTACCAGCACACTTGGTAAGGAAGAGCTAAGTAAGAAAGTTGATCAAAAACTTTACAGAGACATGATTAGATCTCTCTTATATTTGACTGCTTCAAGACCTGATATTTTATTCAGTGTGTGTCTGTGTGCTAGATTCCAATCAGATCCTAGAGAATCACACTTAACAGCTGTTAAGAGGATTCTAAGGTATCTGAAAGGTACTACTAATGTGGGTCTGTGTTACAGAAGATCTGATGAGTATAAATTAGTTGGATTCTGTGATGCTGACTATGCTGGAGACAGAGTAGAACGTAAAAGTACTTCTGGAAGTTGTCAATTTCTTGGAAGTCATCTGATCTCTTGGTTCAGCAAGAAGCAACCCACAATTGCACTTTCAACAACAGAGGCAGAATATATTGCTGCTGCTGGATGTAGCACTCAGATGATTTGGATGAAAAGTCAACTAGAAGATTATCAGATCTTTGAGAGTAACATTTCTATCTTTTGTGATAATACTTCTGCTATATGCTTATCTAAAAACCCCATTTTACATTCTAAAGCTAAGCATATAGAGATTAAACATCATTTCATCAGAGACTATGTTCAGAAAGGAATTATCAATTTAAACTTTGTAGATACAGATCATCAGTGGGCTGATATCTTTACAAAACCCCTTGCTGAAGATAGATTTAAATTTATTCTGAAAAATATCAGTATGGACTTCTGTCCAGAATAGAATATTCATCAGATGAAATTTCTTTCAGATGATAAATGTCTAAACTCTGAAGTATTTCATTTGTTGAATTCTGTGTTTATTTCTTTGTGTGTAAATCTGAACTAACAAGGCTCAGAGGATCTGAACGTTTCCTAACGTGTCATTTCTCAAAGAGTTTCAGAGGCACATGCAAGCAAACACGTGTAGCTCAAAATCTGGAAAGGTAGAGTGCACCATACTGAAGTGACATTTGAGGTATTGCTTTGAAAATCCAAAATCTCTTGATTTTCCCCCTTCTGTCAGAATCTTAAATGCTTGATATAATTTTATTCCTTGCATTAATTGCTTGCTTTGATTATGTGTGCACGCTTGAGTGTATGTGTCTTTTTGCATGACCTAAAATTTTTTTCCTATAAATTCTCTCAAACTCTTCACAAATCACACTTTACATATGCATTTCTGCCTTCTCTATTGTTTCCATCTTATTTCAAAACCCAAAAATTCTCGTAAATCCAGACGTATCTCAAGAACTTAAATGGCTTCACCTTCATCAACACCTGCTCAGATGAAAACTTTAACTGTTGCTGCATCATCTCCTAATGCTGCTGGTTCATCCCAAACTGCTGTTGTATATAAAGCACCAGTAAGAACTCTTCTCACTCCAATCAAAGAACTTGAGGTTCTGTGTGAGAACTTTGTGGATTTTGAATCCATCAAAGAAAATGGTTTTGATCTCCTTTCAACTATCAAAGCTCAGAACTGGGAAAAATATTTTGACAGGATGATGGGTCCTGTTTATCCAGCTTTGGTAAAAGAATTCTGGATACACGCTCAAGTATGCCCTAAGTTTATTCATTCATCTGTTCTTGGAAAGGAAATTGTCATTACTAAAAAATTAATCAGACAACTACTTGAGTATAAGGAAACTGATGGAATCACAAGTATGGCTATTGATCGTGTGGATTTGGCAGACATTTTTCAAGAAGTTTGTGTTTCTGGGGAACCATCTAACAAGGTCAGAGATCTGAAACCTGTTTACAGAATCTGGGCTAAGATCTTCATGAGTTCAATCTTTCATAGGAAATCTTCTAACTCACCAGATTATGTAAATTCAGAACAAATGTACTTCATGTACTGTATGAGGAAAGGAAAGAAGGTGGATTTACCTTATCTTCTGTTCAGTCATCTTCTGAACCATATCAAAGAAACAAGAGAAGAAGTTAGGGTTAAAGCTGGAAAAATCAGAACTTAGATCCATATGGGAAGACTGATATCAGACATTCTAATAGAGAATGGTCTTGTGAAACATCTGTTTGATGCTGGGGTGACAGAGGATCTGTCCTATGTTATAGGATCTGTCATAAAAGGGAACACTCTGAAGCGAATGAAGGTTATATCAGAGCTTGCTGGAAAACCCAAGAAATTTCAATCTGAAGACGTCAGCAGAAGGAGAATTCCTCTGGCATATTTCCCTATGTTCAGTGCTGATGAACCTAGGCACATCATTCTGACATTCATTGCTGAATGTTTAAGAGATGGTATTCCTCTGCCTGCTAACATAGTACAGAAGGAAGGAGAAGTATTGCCAAATCTTATGAGAGAAAGGCGCAGGAAAAGAAAGGCTGAGGAAGGATCTTTTGCACAGCCCAAGAGGAAAACCTCTGATGCTGGTAACAAGCTTGAAAAGGACAAGAAGCAAAAGGAAAATCCTCCATAAGCTACTGTGGAAGAAATCAGAGAAACAATTCACCAGGTATTAACATATGATCCCAAACCATATGTACCTTCATCCTCACCTTCACCTCCACCATCTCCTCTTAAATCATCTAAACTCATTTCATCTCCTAACAAACATACTCAACCATCTTTTGTTCAACTACCATCTGAAACCCCTCAACCGGAATCGTCTGAACATCAACCTCCTCAACCAAACAAATCTGAAACACAACAACAACCATCACCTCAATCACAAAAACAACAATCCTCTGAACAACAAACACAATCAAAACAACAAAAACAATCTGAACCACTCTCATCTACTCAACCACCAGAAGAACCAACCATCAAAAATCCTTAACCATTTGTCCAACAACCATCTGAAAACATTCTGGATATATCACCACTTGCAACCTTGTATGTCCTCTCTTCAACTTCATGTCATTCAACTTAATCATCTGATTCTGATGAATCTGAAGTCCCCTCACCAACTAGCTTAAAAGTTCTTGATCCCTATAAACCACCATAATCTGATCTACCTGCATCTGAAAACCCTCTTCGCTTCAAATTCAACTTCACAGATTTTATGTCATCCTCATCTGATGTTGTTATATCAACACCATCTGATACTGACATCTCAATTCCTCAACTTAACATACCACAAACATCCATACCCCAATCATCTGAACGTCCATCATCTGATCACCCACATCCTGAACTAACTCAAACACCTGCTGAACCATCACAACCTGTCACCATAGAAGACTTTCTCAACCCAAAACCCAGATCAGATGTTTCTACTCTGTTCAAAAATTTCAAGAAGGAACTACGTATGGGAATTGCTTCTGTAGAGAAAGAGTGTATGGCTAGTTTGAATCCTGCTGAATCTAAAGCTTCTTGGAACAGATTCATATCAAAATTCAACTCTGCAGCATCTGACCTCAGAACACTCTGTGCTGATGATGCAAAGGCTAAGTTTGCTGAAATGGTCAGACAAACTCTGCTGAACATTATCACAACTCCAGTGCTTCTTCTAAAAGATGCTCCTGCTGAAAATTCTGCAATGATAGAAGATACTCCTGCATATGACATGGAGATTGATCATCCAATGGCAACTACATCTGCTTCTGAACCTTTTGCATCTGAGATGAAAACTGAGATTCCAAATGTTGTCCAAGAAGTCAAGGAAATCAGAACATGGATGATAAAACAGGAATAGATTACTGCAGAAATCAAGACTTGGATGGCCAAGCAAGAAGAGTCCACTTCTAAGATTACGGATCTTCTGACACTGATTGCTTCTCGCCAACCCTAGTTTTCTTTTTCATGTCTTTGCATTCTCGTGTTTGCACGTTTTTTTTATCATCTGCTCTACGAACTTCTTATGATTTTCTGATCTGATTAAATCTGGCTATTTTGTCTTCCATTCATGTGTCATTATTTTTTTCTCTTCTTCTGTTATCTTTTCTGTCTTTAGAGTTCTTTTTGATTATGACAAAAAGGGGGAGAAAGAGAATTTGATTGTTCAACATAAGCAAATGCTAAAAATGAAATTCAGACATTGTTTTAATCTAACATTGAATCTTAAGACTTTCAGATCTCATTATCTCATCTAACAAAATGATCTGAAGTTACCCTGAGAATTATCCAATCAGGCTCTAATCCTTGAAAATAAATTCTGGAAAGCAAGCTGATGCTGAGTTTTTCTCTCATCAAAGATTCCTACCAGGTTCTGAAATATACTCAAGCAAAAAGGGAAGTGTTCTCTTCTATTAGAGTATTCATTTCATGGGGAGATTCTTAATCTCAGGGGGAGTTATTTATTTTATTTCTTTTCATTGAACAAAATTCCCTATGTTTTGTCATCATAAAAAAGGGGGAGATTGTTAGAACACAGATTGGTGTTTCTTATATCTCTATGTTTTGATGATAACTTTTATGGAATTTTGTAATGAGAAAATATACACTCTAAAATTTGTTCAAGTATTATTGTTTCAGGTATAAAATTAAATACTCTTAAAAGAAGCAAATAAGTACAAAGAAACTATGCAAAGATCTGGAAGCATCAGATGCAAGACTATCAGAAGATTCTGAAGCGCTGCCAGAAGGATATGAAGCAGAAGCTACAGAATGATCTGAAGCGTTACTGAAAGAAGTATACAAAAGCTGAAAGCTCTGATTTTATCAGACTCTGAAGTTCTTTTCACTACAAACTCAGAGGCTTTTATAACCAGACTCTTATCATTAATATTCACGCTCAAAGCACATACTGCTGCATACTCTGATGAAGACTCTGATCAAGACTGAAACTCTGATCATCTATCAAGACTCTGGACTTATCATTCATCTTAAGCTCTGATCATCTTAAAGCATTTCATACCTTTTAAGCTTACTACAAGTTCTAAAGTACAGATTGTGAAGACTTCATCTTGAAGGAAGCTTGTTGAAGAAGCTGTAAACTTGATTAGACGTGGTGCTACTTCCAAAGTAACCAACAGCTAATTTGTCCAAACAAGTGACATGGTGCAAATCCCAAGGCTTCTACAACCATACCTTTCTGCAGAAAGCATATCTCTGCCCATACTTTTGCTGATGAAAAGTCATACAATCAAAATATTATATTCAGCTGCACATCACTCAAGGCATTAGAAAAAGCTATAAAAGGAGAACTACTTCAACATTTTGAAGCTGCTCATTCACTACTCATCTTTTTCTCATTGCTAGATCACTCAGAAAGAAATACACTCTTAATTCATAAAAGAGAGAATCTTACAAGATCTTACTCATTTGATCTTTCATAAAACCACCTAGTTATTGTTGTACTTAATCTTAAGTGTAAACATCACAGTTGTGATACAGCTTATTAGAAGCATTCAAACACTTGTTAGTTTACATTAAATTGTAAGAAGTTCCTTAAGAAGACCAAGGTGTGGTCAGTAGTTCTTGAGAAGACTAAGACAGTTGTTCTTAGTGCTTACTATTGTAATCAATTGATCAATAGTGGATTAAGTCCTTGCAGAGAAAGGCAAATCATCTTTGATAAGGTGGACTGGAGTAGTTGAGTTCAACGAACCAGGATAAAAATCTTGAGTTGTTTTTATTTCCATATTTCTTAAAACTCTTATTCAACCCCCCTTCTAAGTGTTTTTCTCACCTTCACAAATATTATGCAGAAAAAAGTGATTAACACATTATTTTTTGGTTTCTTATGTTACCATTTTTTCAGAAATAAAGCAAAAAGGGAAAATATAATATGGATAAACAAAATAACATTTTATTGATGATGATAAAGTTGAAACAAAGCCCTCACAAATTCACTTTCACCTTGGGCAGAGTGAAAGGATTTTTGAAAGAAACAAAAACAAATTACTTCGAAATATGAACAACAGTAGAAATGCCAACAGCGATCCAATTCTGGCATATCAATCCACGCGTCACAAAGTTGGGCGTTTCCTCCTCTTGATCATCCTCAATGATGGCACTGACTTCATACTCAGGATCCTTAAGTCTTGGTCTAGGAGAGTAGAAGGGTACATATGCATCTTCTATCTTAGAACCGTATCCAGGATCTTTCAAATAAGGCTCCCAATCTTCAGCAGGAATGGAATCATCTTCAAAATCATTTGAGATGTAATATTCAGAGTCATCTTCAAGAATTGCAGTTGTAAAATGATCTTTGGTATGGATGAACCCAACACTTCAAAAAACCTCATGAGTACTCTTCAGCTTTTTGCGGGTTAAACCAGGTGCAAAACCCAAACCAACTCTATCTTTTTTCTCAGCAACTTTAATGACTCGGCCCCATTCAGCAACTTGGCCACTCTCCAACACATGTTATGCATCTTTCAGAGAAGACATGGACACCCCATTCTTCTTGATAGCATTATCAACCATATAAAGATCCTAGAACGGAGTTCCAACATCCTCGTCAGCATCAATATAAGAAAAAGATGAGAAACTACTCACCAACATAACCTATTCTCCACCACCAACAACAAGTTTTCTGTTCTGAACAAATTTCAACTTTTGGTGGAGTGTCGAAGTGACAACTCCGACTTCATGAATCCAAGGGCATCCTAAAAGACAACTGTAAGCAGGAATAATATCCATGACCTAAAAAGTAATCTAAAATAAGCACGAACCTATCTTGATAGGGAGATCAACCTCTTGAATCACAGTCTTCCTCGAGCCATCAAAGGCTTTCACAACAACCCCACTGAATCTCATAAGAGTACCTTGATAAGACAATCTGGATAAAGTGGATTTTGGGATCACATTTAATGATGACCCAATATAAACCAGTACATTGGATAGAGCGTCCTTCTGGAAATTCATTGAAATATGGAGAGCCAAATTATGATTTCTTCCACATTCAGTCAACTTTTCATCATAAAAGCTCAGATTATTATATACAGTTATATTAGCAACAATGATATCAAACTGGTTAACAGTCACATCATGATCTACATAAGCTTGTTCCAATATTTTGTGCAGATATTCTCGATGAGCCTCAGAGCTCATTAGCAGGGATAAAACATATATTTTTGACGGCGTATGCAAAAGTTGATCCACCACATTATATTCACTCTTTTTGATCAATTTCAACACTTCATCATTATCTGATTTCTGGTTCACATCACTTGATTGAATGGATTCAACAGAAGTCTTCAACTGAGTTTGCTTACCCACAACATCTTCACTTGTCTTTGAGGGTACATTAGCAAATACTCGACCACTTTAACTCACACGACTTATGTCTGCAATAGTCAGAAATGAGGGAAGAGAAAGAATGGGAACCTCTTTTCCATCCTCTAACATAGTAGCATTGTATTTGTAGGGAACAACTTTATCTGATTCATCTGGTACTGGGCCAGGAAAGTGGATGACCAAAGGTGTCACAGCAGATTTCTGACTATTGTAAGAAATTACAACTCGCTCAGGGATGTTGAAACGTGGAACTATGACATTCACCTTATTCTCAACTTCATTTCTGTTTGCAGTAACCTGGACTAAATTCTGATCAATCATCTTTTGTAAATCCCTTTTTACAATCACACACCCATGGGGGTTCACAGAACAAATACAACAAGCGGCCTAATCATGCTCAATATCATGGAATTTGCTCAAAGTAGCGTGCATCTTAATAAGCAACCTCCAAATCCAACGAATATCAAAAATATGGTATGTACCAGGTCACCCATATATTGACAGTCATGTTACCATGCTTAGGAAACGATTTTGATTGCACATTAGGATTTGTATCTTCAAAAGACTTAATACATTTTTTTACAAGCTTTGCCACTTCATATTTCAGAGGATAGAAATTTTCAATATCATGCCCAGGGGTGCCCTGATGAAATGCACAATGGGCCTCTGGCTTATACCACCATGGATTATCTGTAGGAACATCCGGCGGATCACGAGTCTGAACCAAATTCTTCTTTATTAAAGTCGGAAATAATTCAGCATACGACATTGGAATGGGATTAAATTGCACTTTCTTCTACACACAACCTTGGTGGCTAGTTTGCTGTGTTTTCAATTAGAACCGCGGTTGATAACAAGATGTAGCTTGAGTGGCAGGAGCGACACTAATGACGGCATAACAAAAACTACTTGTTGCTGACGATGATTATGTCTTCTAGACCTTTCTTGAGAGATGGCATTGGTTTCTTCGTCCTTTTTTGAGAAAAACCAGCACCAAATTTCTCTGCACTTCCAAAACTACCTTCTTTTGTCAGACGTCTCTCCTTGACAGCTTCTTCTAATCTCACTCCCATATTAACCATCTCCATAAAATCACTAGGAGAACTTGCAACCACCTTTTCATAGTAAAATGGACCCAAAGTCTTCAGGAAGATTTTGGTAATCTTTTTCTCTTCAAGCGGAGGGCTTATCTGAGCTGCAAACTCGCGCCATCTCGGTGCATACTCTTTAAAATTTTCTTTCTCTTTCTGAGACATTGCGCGAAGTTGATCAGGGCCCGGTGCCATATCTAGGTTGTACTTATACTAACGGACAAAAGCTTCACTGAGGTCATTGAATGTCTTGATTTAGGAACTATCAAGTCCCATGTACCACTTCAGTGCAACACCGGTAAGACTGTCTTGGAAATAATAAATTAACAATTGATGGTTGTCAGTATGGATGGACATCTTTCTGGCATACATGACCAAATGGCTTTGTGGACAAGTGTTCCCATTATATTTCTCAAAATCCGAAACCTTGAACTTGGCAGAAATCTTCACATTTGGGATAAGACAAAGCTCGTGAGCGTTCTTTCCAAATAACTCTTTTCCTCTTAAAGCCCTAATTTCTTTCTGCATTTCAGCGAACTGATCTTGAAAATCATCCATACGATAATCCAAACTCTCGCTTGGAGCATTGTGTAAAATTTTTTCTTCAGCATAAGGCATAGTGTGACCTACAGGTGGTGGCATATGTACAATAGTAGGAACAATCGGAATCTCAGTAATAGAAACAACATTAACCACATGAGGTGGTACAGTCACAACAACAAGAACTCTTGGACCTTCAGAAGCAGGAGGTTGAAATCCCTCTGGCACAAAATTGAGAGGCATGCCCCAAGGGAAACTAGAAGGAATCTGATGCTAAGAAGCATTAACCGGGGCCACATAAATGGGCATTGATACGATATAAGAAATCACAGTTCTCTGCACAGGAGAAGGAGGAGGCGGTGATGGATGATTCTGAGCAGCCACCAAAGTTTCCATCGCAGTAATGCGTCTTTCCACACTATCTTTAAGAGTTGTCGCCTCTTCACAGAGCTCGCGGTTCTCCTATTTCAACTGATCCATCTTTTTCTTGAGATTAGCTCGAGTGTTGTAGTGATGCAACAACTTGGCTGAACGAAGACCAAAAGAAACATAACACACCTGAAGAAGGCAAAACAAAATGCAAAAGATGCAAATGAAAATGCAAAATACAAATGTTTCAATCAACTTTTAATGATCTTTAAGATATAACACTTTTTGAAATACTGATAAACATCTCATTTCATTGAATATTTGAAAGAGCTACACTTGGAAGTACAAGTTACAGAAGATCAAAATTCAATAAGAAAAAGCTAGATCCTAAGGATTATAAGGAGCATCTGATGAAGATTTGAGCTGATACTTCCTTCAGAGTCTTTTAATCTCTCTCTCATAGTTGTCCTTCATGGCGGTCTTCTCTAACACGAGTTGATCCATAACACCTTTCTAAGAACCGAAATTAGAAGGATGTGATGATGAAGTAGTACAGGAAGATAAATCCTCTCCATATCTCTTCACAGCGTGTCGCTCAAGCAACTCAATCAAGTCATCTTTCTCCTTCATCTGCTTTTGCAATTCCATCTTCTCCTTGTCAGAAGCATGAAACTTACTTTCCCACATCTCTTTCTCTTGCTTCATCTTGGCCAAAGCATCTTGAAAAGTATTTACATCATCAGAAGAAATAAGGAGTGGTGTAGCGACCATTTTAATCATGGGTTTCTCAAAAGGATAAGGCATTTTGAATTCCTTAACTCTCTTCTTCACCCAAAGCGTATAAGGTTCCAAGGAAATGCAAACTTGTCTTCCAAGATCTCCTTTACCCATCCTATGAATCTTAGTCCAAGCACGAGACTTTCTTCTCCTCAAACCAAGAGAGTCACCCCTCTTTGAAAAAACAAACCCTCTAATAGAATATTTTTAGGCTTATCCTTCACCATATAACCAAGCTGGCGGTGAGCTAAACTCGAGTTGTAGTTAATTCCACCTTATGTTCCAAGAAGAGGAACATTGGAGAACTCTCCATAACTATCAATAATCTGGACATTCTCATAAACAGAAGAAGACCAAGTAATGTCAGCATGAGTAAGGGACATGATCCTCTGAGACCATTTTAAACAATTCTTGTTCTCCCTAAAAGCAGATGACTATGGAAAGTGCGAAATAAACCACTTGTACAATAGAGGTGTGCAACAAACAATGGTACCGTTCCCCTTAGAAGTCCTATTATGGATGGAGAAATAGGTGTCACCAAGTAAAGTCGGAACAGGTTTCCCAATCAAGAAAATCCTAATAGCGTTAACATCCACAAAGTTGTCAACGTTAGGGAATAAGACTAGTCTGTAGATAAGTAAAGCAAATATAGCCTCAAATGCCAATGTGCAACTAGAATTAACAAATAAAGTGGCTTTCCTAATCAAGAACTTAGAAGTCAAACCCTTGATGCCTCGCTTAAACATCATATTAGCATCTATATCAAATTTCGCCAAATGGGTGGCTGCAACAATATCTTGGGGCTTAAGAACTTCCTCCAAACCAGTATAAGGAACCTTATCAGAAATAGGTACACTCAACAGATAAGCATACTCCTCCAATGTTGGCATGAGCTGATAATTAGGAAAAGTAAAACATCGGTAGACAGGACCATAAAGTTGCACAAGGGTGTTCAAAATTCCGTCTTCAATCTTGGTAGAAAGAACAAATAGAAGTCTCCCATAACGAGATCTGAAGCCTGCATGATCAACTACCAAGGACACTATCTTTCTCAAATCTATAAGATCGGGAGCTCAGAAACCATACTCTGAGTGTTTTTCCTTCCAATGTCCATAATCATAATATCTACGATGTTTGCAAAGGAAAATCTCTGAGATCCTTAAAAACTGACTGAAGCAAGATGTCCATAAACGCATGAGTGCAAGATGCAACACCCATAAACAATATCCCACAAAGCACATAGGTTAAAAGGTTCGACACAAGCATGGGGCCAAAGGTAAGAACCAACCCCCAATGGTGTGTACTAAGGTTATATTAGCACTTGTAAAACAAGGTTCTAAAAAGTTCCCAGAGTCATAATTCCATCTTTTGGATATTATCGGCTTAAACGACTACTTGCCGGCCAACAACATTCTCAAGAGAAACTCGTCTGAGTGTGGTATCGCATAATAAATATTTCAAGTCTACATTTGGATAACCACCACACGACTTCCTAATAAGTCCAAAATGGGTTAAAGGGTTCTAAGTTCCTCAGCTTCTCAGGCTCCCAGGTCGGAAAAAGTAATGCTAATTGCGACTACATGTAAAACATCAGTAATCCCAAAGGGGCCTCCACTAAGAGGGGGATCTCAATTCAGCTTAGTAAGGACTTCTCCATGTAAGCCAACAAGACTATACCACCCTCCTATCATAAGTGCACTCAAGTCCGGGTATAGGACTTATCTCACCACGCAGATCACCAAGCACCCAAACCGAATAAGCAATAACAAACAAATAAAACAAAAGGCAAGGAATAAATCAAAGTAGGCTAAACCAGCAGAGTCGCCACTTTTCTGTAGCGGGGAAATTTTTGAGTTTAAGCTATTGATTAACTTAACTCAAAAATGCAAGAGTCGTCACCGCACTTTTATTTTACCCAAAAAGGAAAGGAAAAAGAGCGAACAAAACCTAATAGTTCTAAAACAAGAACAAATAAACAGAGATTGGGTAAGGGGGTTGGTTACGCGACGGAAAGGTGTTAGCACCCAAAATGTCTATAGTACTCTATAGGAGCCCTCTGAAATATCTATGCTTTTTGGTTTGAAAATGGTTTGCTTGAAAGGAGATTGGGGAGATGAGAAGAGAATTTTTTTAAAAAGATTTTTGTGTTTGGAGAGACTTATCGCCTCACGCCTACGTACCCACAAAATGCAATATAGGATCAAAACCTCGTAGTTCATGGTACAAATAAAAAAACGGTTTGTTATGATTGACTTTTAAATGTAAAGACAAGTCGTCATTTAAAGAAGAAAACTACGACTAGTCGGCCACAAGCATAAGACAACATTTGCATCACCTAAAGATGAAGGGTTTTGCTTGGATCAACAAGTCTATCACTCAACATCTAAGTGGAAAATGTTAACATATTAGATACTATGGGGAATAGGAGAATTATATCTTAACTATGAAAATGAATCATGTCTAAACTTTATGAAAAGTTTTAAAATGAAAAAAAAATGCACAAAGGCACAAAAAGATTTGAATGAGTTTTTACATTTTTTAAGTCTTTTTGAAATTGCTCAAAATACGATTAACATTGATTGGCATTTATTAAAGAAAACAAAGTTTTAAAGTTACTTGACAAAAGTCAAGGTTTTTTATGAAAGCGGTTTTAAGTTTGAAAACAAGAAGGTTTTTGAAAAAGTGAGAAGATTTTGAAAATTTAAGAAGGGGAGGAGATGAAGTGACTACCCTAGAAAGAAATATAAAAGTTAGAGACAAGAAGAATCTAACTAAATTGTATCATATTTCATAGCAAGAGAAATAAGAATTCCATCCATCTTGAAGTATAAGCAAATAAGCAAGCCAAATAAAGGCAAAAGATCCATAATACTCCAAGCATTGGGTAAGAGACCTAATTCTAAGTCCAAGGGTCCAAGAATAATCCAAGAAGTCCAAGGTCTAAGTCCAATGCAAAGGATAGTAACCATAGTCCACCATTAAGAGAATAAGTTTTTTTTAGGGGTTTAAGCCTTTATTAATGTTTTTGGTCTAAATGGACAAAAAAAAAGAACATAAACATAAACAATAATATGAAATGAGATGATAATAATGAAGCATAAAAATAAAAAAGAGATAGAGAACAAGAAGGAAACATAAACAAAATTAGCACAATAATATTGTTAGTGAGTTACCGATTAGTTGTTAGAACAAATGATCAACGATTGTTAACTTATGCACTTAGCCCAAAGTTAATGGAAACTCATTAGAGGATTGATAAAATGAAAGCCTCCTAACAACAAGTTTTATAGGTAATGGACCTAAGACAAATAATCAACCATACTTGGACTTTCAAACATAAGTTTGAGCCACGAATTATCATTTTCCAATTACGGGAAAATTTAGCGCTATGTTAAGCAATCATAATCGATTTTATGTAGAAATCACAACTATCTGAGGCCTATCAATAACAATGTTAGTGCTAATGCATGCTAGAGAAGTGATATGTAGATCACTCTCTGAAAGAAATACCACACGAACTTGAAATAATGCATGAGAAGTGAATGTTAGTGCTAATGCATGCTAGAGAAGTGATATGCTAGAGAAGTGAATGTTAGTGCTAATGCATGCTAGAGAAGTGATATGTAGAACTTGAAATAAGTTCAAACGATATCGGAGATTTTCATCGATCAAAAGAAAAAAGAAGAGGAAAAGGGATGCCAAATTGAATTACAAGTTCAAGAACATTCCATCTTTAAGTTCATCCACTCATCTTGGTGGATTAAAGCACCAAACATATCATTAACTCAAAGCACCTAAAATGAATTGACCAATTCACTTTAAAGATAGATTTGAATTAATGAATGGTTATCCAACTTCATCTACACCCTAAACTCAATGAATTTAAAGAGGAAAATGACCTTTAAAAGTTTATTCCAAGGAAAAATCAAAAGAGAAATGAAGAAGAAGAGGAAAGAACCAAAACAGTCCCAAAAACAAGCAAAAAACATAAATCTGCCACTGGTTAATCGATTAACCATTTACCAGTGCAAATGTGTTAATCGATTAACACTGGTAAGGCAATAAATTTTTTTGAAAAAATTCAGCATCCATGATCCAACCATTTCTTCAAACACCTCATGATCATGAATGAGAATTAGCACAGAATATTAAGTGAAATAACAACAAATACGACCAATGAAACACAATTTGCAAGATCCAAAGATCAAGCAACAAGAATCAGCAATAAATCATATTGTGAAGGATGGATCAAGAAAAATAAAGGTGGAATGAGGGTTTACCACCTCAAATCTAAAATTGCTTCAAATAACTTCAAGAACCACACTCCAACGCCTTGATCTATTGAAATTGATGATAAAAAAGTGAATGAATGAAGGTTTAGCTCAAAGATTAGTAAGTCCTAATGATGAACTTACTAAATTTCAAAGGAAGAAAGAGCTTTGGTGAATTTGGTAATTGGAGAAAGTTGAGAGTCAAGAAGGAATTTGACAAGGTGATTTGGGCTATCAAAAGCTTGTGAAATGAATGAAATGCGGTCTCTATTTATAGGATTTAGGCTTGGAAATTTTGGTGGATTGGAGTTTGGTTTGGAAACAAAATTAGGCTTGGAATTTAAATTTTGAGGGAAATTAATGATCAAGTGGTTATTAGTGAAGGTGTATGGTGAGAATCAATTATAACGAGGTAGGGGAATAAAAATGAAATGATCTAGAATATTCTCATGATGAGACAATTGAATTTGGTGCCAAAAATGCTGCAGAATTTGAATTTGTTGTATTTTCACAAAAAACGCATTGGTTAATCGATTAACCATTTGCATGTGCAAATGTGTTAATCGATTAACACAGTGAAAATTGTGAAAGTTTACCTTCTGATTGTTGTCTTGGTTCTGACTCGACTTTTCTGACTTGTCAAAGAAGGCATGGAAATAAAAACATGAACCTTGGAGTCTCTTGAATAATAATCAATCAAATCTTGGGAAACTCTTGATCAAATGATTTTGAATTGCTTGCAGATCAACTTTGACTTTTTTAGATGAAATTCATTCGAGCTAGGGGACTGGTATTTGATATCTTTGATCCAAATTCTTCTTGAAAAAGAGTTAGTAAAGAAAAAGAAAACAAACATATTTTTGGATTTTAAGTAATTGTTAGTAAACATAAACATAAACAAATATCAAACAAACAAGAAAACAAGGGTGCCCGGTGATCTCTAAAGAACAAACCTGCAGAGGAAGAAAAGAAAACCAAAGCTTGCGATCTTGTTTGTGGAATGAGATGCAAATGATAAGTGGGATCTTAGGGGTAAAAATTAGGGTATTATAGATAATATCTGAAAGATGGACCTATGACTCTAGGAACCATATTAGAACATGTTCTACAGGTACAATGAGCCCATAGTACATATTCCTTTGGTTTGGTTAGAACCATGACTTCATGCTCGTGACGTCAAACACTCGAACCCATGTTTGTTATTTTGTATATGTGTGCATCCATACATTCATTCAAACATCATTTTTCACCAAAATGATTCAAGGAACTTAAAACCTTTATGGTAAATATCATAGGTTTTAAAATGAACTTTGGGAAAAGAAATACCAAGAAGTACAACTTTAAAGATCCTGATATAATAGAATTGAGAAAGTTAGGTCGTCTTATCTCTTGTCCAGAAAATTTCAGAAGAAACTATGGAGGACTCTTGGGTATTTTAAAGACCAGTGTTGAAGAAGGAACTCTTGACACCCTGGTGCAATTCTATGATCCTCTCTACCATTATTTCACACTTCCAGACTACCAACCGACACCCACTTTGGAAGAGTTTCCCTATTGGATTTGTTTACCAGTACTAAACAAGATTCCTTTCAATGGCTCAGAGGAAATTCCTAAGTACTCAGTCATTGCAAAGGCTCTTCATTTGGAAACTTCAGATGTGAAAAACAACTTCACTTCCAAGGGAGGAATCAGAGGTTTAACTTCCAAGTTCTTGATAGAGAAAGCTGCAGAATTGGCTAAAACTAACAGTAAAAGTGCTTTTGAAGTTGTCTTTGCCTTACTTGTCTATGGACTTGTGCTATTTCCAAACATCAACCTCTATGTTAATCTCAATGCCATCCAAATATTTTTAAGTGGTAACCTAATACCTACTTTACTTGGAAACACTTATCATTTCATTTATCACAGGACCCTGAAGAGTAGTGGAATAATCATGTGTTGTGCACCTTTGTTGTACAAATGGTTTAAATCACATTTACCAAGAACCAGGCTCTTTATTGAAAATCCTAATAAACTCATATGGTCTCAGAGGCTTATGTCTCTTACTCATCCTAATATGAATGGGTATAATCCAGCTTATGACAAAGGAGTTATCATTGACAATTGTGCAGCATTCCCCAATGCACCTCTTCTTGGTATACATGGAGGGATTACTACAACCCCGCTTTTGCAAGATGTCAGTTTGGGTACCCAATGAAGGAAAGACCTAGCAGTCTCTTGCTGTCAGGTTTCTTCTACCTTAATGAGAGTGAAAATCCAGATTTGAAGAAGGCAATCATAAAGGCTTGGCACACCATTCAAAAAAAGGGCAAAGATTAGCAGGAAAGTAAAAAAAAACTGTGTTGCTTTCAAGCCCTACACTTAGTGGGTTAGTACCAAAGCTTGTGAACTCAAGGTGCCTTATCCTCTTGAGAAACCTTCACAACCTTTCATTGATTTACCCTCTACAATCCCTATTGAGAGTAAGGAGGAATATTAAAGCTTTTAACTAGGATAAAGCTGGAAAGAGACACTTGGGAAGATAAATTTCAAACTACAAGGACTGAAAGAAGAGAATTGAAAAGACAACTAAAAGAAAAAGATGACTTGATAGAAATATTGGAGCAACATGCTGTGGAAAGACAAGAAGAATAAAATAATTTATTTTTCTCTAGTCATATTCCTCCAACCTCAGGTGCTTGGAAGAAGATCTTCAATCAGGTTACAAAGGAAAATACACAACTGAAGACGCAGAAGAAGAAACAACATGGGGGTTGGATCTTCATTAACAAGTTTTCCTCAGGATCCACGTGCTTGGTTTTATCATCTTTGTTTAGATCTATTGGAGTTGTACTACCATGTTTGTAATCCTTCAAATACATTAAATAAAATGAGATATTTTCAAATTATTCAAAAGGTGTTATCCATTTGTATGATGTTTTCAACGTAACTTTTTTAAGTTCCTTGTAAAATAGAGTCATTTACATTTTTTTGCACATCATGCATTATTCAAACATTTTGCATTCCAAGAAACTTACATGTATTCTCACTTTGAAGCCAAAATGTCTCATTCATATAATACTTGCGCCATTCGTCAAAAGAAGATAAACAAACTTGAGCAAGAAAATTAGAAGCGTAAAGAGGAAGTCACTATTCTAAAAGATGATATAGAAAGGCTTAGTAGCATGGTAGAAGCATTATCAGCTGCTCAGAAATTTCTTCTACAGCTGTTCTTGTCACTACAGTTGTCGTTCCATATTATACCATGCCTCCCGGCTTTCCTTGGGGTATGCATTTCAACTTTACACCCGAGGGTTACAAACCTCTGGTTCCTGAAGCTTTAAAAGTCACAGTCGTCATGTCAATACCACTCCCGCGGTACATACTACACCATATATCAAGGAACAAATTTACCATTCTCCTCCAAGTGAAACCATGGGAATAGATGAAAGGTGGGGTTAATTCCAAGATAGGTTCAAAAATATGCAAAAGGAGATCAAAGCTCTTAAAGGACAAGAATTATTTGGAAAGAATGCAGTTGACCTATGCCTAGTTCCAAATGTCAAAATACCACCCAAATTCAAAGTACCTGATTTTGAAAAGTACAAAGGAAATTCTTGCCCTCAGAGTCATTTGGTTATGTATGCGCAAAAAATGTCTACACAAACAGACAATCAGCAACCGTTGATTCATTACTTTCAAGACAGTTTGATCAGTGCTGCACTCAAGTGGTATACGAGATTAGATAGCGCGAAGATTCAGAATTTTGGTGATCTTGGTGAGGCCTTCGTGAAACAATACAAATATAACATCGATATGAGTCATGACCGAGATCAACTTAGAGTCATGTCTCAGAAGGAAAAAGAAACTTTCAAGGAATATGCGCAAAGATGGCGAGAAGTAGCCGCCCAAATCTATCCTCCTATCGAATAAAAGGAAATGACAAAGATATACTTGAAAACTCTAAATCCTTTTTACTATGATCATATGATTTCCAGTGCACCTAATGATTTTACTAAAATGGTAAATATGGGAGTACGATTGGAGGAAGCAGTCCAAGAGGGATGGTTAACCAAAGAGGCGGAACCATCTAAAAGACACGGGAGTGGGTTCCCAAAGAAAAAGGAACAAGATGTCAGTACTGTGTTATAAAAATAGTCAAGACAAAGATATCAACTGCAACAGATAATGAATGTATCTCCTGTTATCAACTCGGCGCCAGATCCGGCCCACTAGCCACAAATTTCTCAGAGTCAAAATCAAAATCAACAACAACAACAATATCAGCAATGGCAGCAACAACCTTCCCAACAGGTCCGCTCGCAATATAACAACAACAATCGTTTTTAAAAGTCTCCGGGATTCAATCCTATACCAATGAAGTACACAAAATTATTTCCAGCACAATTGGCCAAGGGTCACATTCAAACGAAATCTCTTTCTGCTATCCTAAAAGACCCTTCTTATTTGTTTAAAGCTGACCAGTTTTTTCCCTATCATCAGGGAACGCCCGATCATGGGATCAAGAATTCTTTTAGTTTCAAGGCTGATGTCCAAAGGCTTATATAAAATGGGATTTTGTCTTTCAAGGACAGTAATCCAAATGTTCAAATGAACCCACCACCTGAACATGGATGAGCTTCTGTTAACATGGTCTATGGATGCCCAAGCACCTATAGGATTTATCGCGTCCGCGATTTAAGGAGGAATTTGTTAAAAATGCATGAAGGACATAATAGATGGGGTCTTATTGATCCCCATGATTACGCCTCATATAGAATTTGATCTGTAAACAATCAAGGATGTTACGTTGTACAAGCAGCTCTGCAAGAACAAATGGATCAAGGTTGGATTCAAGAATACAGAATAAGACCGCACCGACCAATCAATATGGTGTAAAATTGTCTGAGAGAATACGTAGTTTATGACATCAAACATATTAAGGAATCACTAGTCAAATTTCACAAAGTTTTGTGTAAACTTGATTACTTTTTTCCCAATCATCATGATCATGCAGCCTGTAGAAAGTGTCTCCAAAGCTGACGTAGTTGTCTTCTCATCCAGAATGAGATTCAATGGTTGTTAGAATGAAGAAAAATTACTGTCCTCCATGAAAGAGAACCTATTGAGGATGAGGAAAATGAGGATGTTTACACCATAATTCGTCAGTTTAACAAATTTGAACGTATTGAAATTTCTTATGACAGTAGAAGGATCACCAATATTCCCAAGCTTGAACCAATCAAGATCATCTATGACAGTTGGAAGACGGCTAAGACTCCTCTGGTCATATACCTACCAGGCCCAGTTCCATATCAATCTGAGAAGGCCATACCTTACAAATATGGTGCCACCATTGTTGAAGATGGGAAAGAGATACCCCTACCATCGATTGTCAACATCGCAGACATAAGTCGAGTTACCAGAAGTGGGCGTGTGTTCAATAAAGAAGTTGAAAGTGCAGTCCCAAGAAAGGAGAAACAACTTGACAATCCTCCTAAACAGATCGGACAACCAAATGACATGAATCTGATAAAAGACAGTGGTGAAGTGTTAAAGCTGATAAAAAAGAATGAATACAACATTGTAGATCCGTTGCTAAACACTCCTTCCAAAATATCTATACTATCCCTTTTAATGAGCTCTGAGGCTCACAGGGAAGCTCCATAAAAGATCCTGGAGCAAGCATTTGTAAACCATGATGTGACAATGGGTCAATTTGGCAATATTGTTGCTAACATCACCCTTTGCAATAACTTAAGCTTCTGTGATAAAGATCTTCCAGAAGACGGGAAAAATCACAATATGGCATTAAACATTTCAATCAACTGCGGGAATGATGCTCTATCAAGTGTACTAGTCGACACTACATCATCACTAAATGTTATGCCTAAATTAACTCTAACCAGATTGTCCTTCTAAGGCACCCCTATGAGGGGGAGCAGAATTGTTGTTAAAGCTTTTGACAGGTCCAAGAAGACATTTATTGGTGAAGTTGACCTTCCTATAACTATTGACCCCCATACATTTCAAATTACCTTCCAGGTAATGGATATCCAAGCCGCATAAAGTTGCTTGCTGGGCCGCCCTTGGATCCATGAAGCGGGAGCCGTCACCTCAAAACTACATTAAAAAGTGAAGTTTGTTAAGGGTAACAAACTGGTTACGGTGTATGGTGAACATGCCTTAATTGTAAGCAATATGTCATAGTTTTCTTAATTGGAACTTGAAGAAGTCATTGGAACTCAGTTCCAGGCTCTTTTTATAAGTAACGAAGACAGTAAAAGCAAAGGGGAATCCATTTCCTCTTACAAAAATGCAATTCGAATGATAGAAAATAGAACCACTAAAGGGTGGGGATAAGTTGTGATTCCAACCAATAACAAAACCAGTGAAGGCCTTGGGTTTTCTCCAGTATTCGTAAAATCTAGAAGAAAAAATGAAGTTGTTCCTCCCATTCAAAATATTTTACGCAGCGGAGGTTTTATCCACCTTACTCCTCAAGTGGTTGACGCCATTAATGGAGACGAATCTAAAGATGATCCCTCAGATTCTGAAGAAGAATGGAAATCTTATCTCAACGATTCTGGGTATATCTTGCAGGAAGAGATGCATACTTCATTTAACAGTCCTTAGAAGAAATTTAAGGATGTATCAAAGTCAAGTGACGAGATAGACGTTGAACATTACAACACTGAGGATTGTCCTACTTCCTCTACTTTGCCAGAAAAAGATGTGATAATGGAAGATAACTTTCGCAACCCTGAAGAGGATTTGTGTATTCCTCCAGAAATATGGAATCCGTACTTAGAAACTCCTGAGTACAGTAGCCAGTCAGAGAATGTATACATACCATTCTACACTCCTCAACCCATTGAAAAAATTGTTGAATCTCACCTTTTTGATAGGTCTGGAAAATTGTTGAAAGGGATTTTATCCATGTAGTAAATGTCATAATTGAACATGATTCTAAAGGAGATCCATCCATTTACATGGCACCGCCAGGAGTTTTTCGAAGGCTACTTGGTCATCCTTGGGGCATGCCTCACAAGTTTATACGAGCTGCCACCGTCCTTGCCAATCCACCGGCCAAAGAAAAGTGTAATGAAGTGATGAAGTCCTATGGGAACGAAACTACATTCTATATGCCAAAGAAAGAAGAGTGGGAACCTTATTGGGAAGATCCTGGATACATGTCTCCCGAGGATGCCTACATGCCATTCCATACCTCGCGATCTGTGGAAAGGGTACCTTAAGACCTTCTTTTCTGATGCATCTGCAAAGAATAAAAGTTCTACTGATCCGAGTTTTCCAGAAGTCAGTGCCATTATTGAGGACAATCCTGAGAGGGATTCTCAAGGCTTTGTGACACATGGAAGGGTTCTTCAAAACTGGACAGATGTTGATGTTCCAACTATTGTCCACATCTCTAAGTAATGCTTTGTCTTTGTTTTGTCCTTTCGCTCTGCCCAAGGTGAGAGATGTTTTTAGGGCACCTCTTTTAAATGTGCCTTTTTTGCTCTGCCCAAGGCAAAGAATTTGTTTGTCGGCCTTTTGCTTCAAGAAATAATCAATCAATAATAAGGATGTTGTTTTCAATTTCGTGCTAGTGTTTTTACTTTATGCTTTTTTCAGAAAATGGTAATCTAAATAAGGAAAAAAACAAAAATATGGTAATAAAATGTCTACACCACTCTGCACTTATCTGTCTTTCTAAAATCCAACATCAATCACATGTGTAGATTAAACATTAAAAATCCCATTAAAAAACATGACCGTATTCCCTCTCCCAACTTTGAGTTTCTAATATTCGAAGCTGAAGATGAAGAAGAGGAAGAAATTCCGGATCAAATTTCTAGACTTCTTAAGCTAGAAGAAACCTCCATTCAGCCATATAAGGATCTGGTAGAAGTAATCAACCTTGGTTCTAATGAAGACAGAAAAGAGGTCAAGATTGGGGCACTACTTAGTCCAGCTGTTAAAATAAAAATGGTTGAAATTCTTAAAGAATTCCCAAATGTGTTTGCTTGGTCCAATCAAGACATGACAAGGTTGGACACCGATATTATGGAGTACCACTTGCCGTTAAAACCAGAATATCTGCCAATCAAGCAAAAACTTAGAAGGACTCGCCCATATATGACCATCAAAATTAAAGAGGAAGTACAAAAGCAGATCGACTCATGATTTCTCTCCACGACAGAATACCCTTAGTGGTTGGCCAACATAATGCCTGTTCCAAAAAAGGATGGAAAAGTCAGAATATGTGTGGACTACCGAGATTTGAATAAAGCTAGTCCAAAATATGATTTCCTATTACCACATATTGACATGTTAGTTGAAAACACCGCAAAATTTAAGGTATTCTCCTTCATGGACGAATTCTCCGGATATAATCAAATCAGAATGACACATGAAGACATGGAAAATAACTCATTCATTACACCCTAGGGAACATTTTGCTACAAAGTGATTCCATTTGGTATGAAGATTGCAGGTGCAACCTACCAAAGAGCCATGAAAACTCTTTTCCATGACATGATGCACAAAGAAATTGAAGTATATATCGATGATATGATTGCTAAGTCCAGAGCTGAAGAAGAACATATGGAATATCTATTAAAGTTATTCCACCATTTGAGGAAATATAAACTCCGTTTGAATCCTAATAAATGTACCTTTGGTGTTCGTTCAGGGAAGCTCTTGGTTTTCATTGTTAGTCAGAAGGGAATCGAAGTTGATCCTGATAAAGTCAAAGCCATTCAGGAAATGCCAGCACCCAAAACTAAGAAGCAAATAGGAGGATTTTTGGGTCGATTAAATTACATCTCTAGATTCATCTCTCATATGACCTATACTTGTAGGCCGATATTCAAAGTTCTTCAAAAATATCAAGTTTGTATAGGATATAAGACTGCCAGAAGGCCTTTGATAGCATTAAAGAATATCTACTTGAACCTTCCATTCTGATCCCTCTAGTGGAAGGAAGACCTTTGATCATATACTTAACAGTGTTGGATGATTCCATGGGTTGTATGCTTGGCCAACAAGATGAAACTAAGAAGAAAGAGCACGCCATTTATTACTTAAGTAAGAAATTCACGGTCTGTGAATCTCGCTACATTATGCTTGAAAAAGCTTGTTGTGCCCTAACTTAGGCTGCTAAGTGTCTCTGCCAATACATGATTTGTCATATTACTTGATTGATCTCCAAAACGGACCCAATCAAATATATCTTTGAAAAACCCGCTTTAACAGGAAGGATTGCCTGCTGGCAAATGCTGCTATCAGAGTATGATATCGAATACCATGCTCAAAAATTTGTCAAAGGGAACATTCTAGATGATCATTTAGATCACCAACCAATCGATGACTATGAATCTATCAAATTTGACTTTCCATATGAAGATGTGATGTATCTCAAGATGAAAGACTGTGATGAACTCTTACCTAGTGAAGGGCCAGAGCCAAGATCCAGGTGGGGACTAATATTCAACGGAGCCGTCAATGCTTATGAAAACGGAATTAGGGCAATCATTGTTACACCTAAAGGTACCAATATTCCTTTCACCGTAAGGTTGACATTCAAATGTACAAATAATGAAGTAGTATATGAAGCCTGCATCATGGGACTTGAAGAAGCCATTAATTTAAGGATAAAAAATTTGGACGTATATGGAGACTCAACTTTGGTTATAAATCAGATAAAAGGTGAATGGGAAACACATCAACCCGGATTGATTCCTTACAAATACTATGCAAGAAGGTTTCTACCTTTCTTAAATTAAGTTGAGTTTCATCACATACCTCATGAAGAAAACAATATGGTTGATGCATTATCTATATTATCCTCCATGATTATTGTAACCGACAGAATGATATACCGAAAATTGATGTTATGCGCCTTAATAGGTCCGCTCACATGTTTACCATGGAAGAGATTGTTGATGATAAACCATGGTACCATGACATCAAATGCTTCCTTTAAAAGCAAGAATACCCATTCGGGGCGTAAGAGAAACTATTAAAAGTGAGATGATATTGGTTGTCAATGGAAGCTGATTGCTGCAAATATGCTAGAAAGTGTCATAAATGACAGATTTATGCCGATAAAATTCATGTGCCGCCTACTCTTCTCAACATTCTCTCCTCTCCATGGCCTTTCTCTATATGGGGAATTGACATGATTGGCATGATTGATCCCTAAGCCTCGAATGGACATCGTTTCATCCTTGTGGCGATTGATTACTTCACCAAATAGGTTGAAGCAACATCTTTTGCCAATGTAACCAGATAAGTGGTGATTTGTTTTATTAAGAACAATCTAATATATCGTTATGGTGTTCCAAGTAAAATCATTAATGATAATAGATTGAACTTAAACAAGAAATTGATGAAGGAATTATGTGCTGAGTTCAAGATTGAACACCATAAATTTTCTCCTTACCGGCCTAAGATAAATGGAGCTGTTGAAGCAGCTAAGAAAAATATAAAAAAGATCGTCCAGAAGATGGTAGTAACCTACAAAGATTGGCATGAGATGCTACCATTTGCTCTTCACGGATATCGCACGTATGTTCGCACTTTGACAAGGGCAACTCCTTTCCCTTTAGTATACGATATGGAAGTAGTGCTTCGCATAGAGGTTGAATTCCCATCAATGAGAGTTTTAATGGAAGCTAAATTTACGGAGGCTGAATGGTGTCAAAGCAGATACGATGAGCTGAACCTAATCGAAGAAAAAAGGATGACAATTTTATGTCATGGTCAACTATATCAACATAGAATGAAGAAAGCTTTCGACAAGAAGGTTCAACCTCGTGTATTCAAAGAGGGTGACCTTGTGCTTAAGAAAATTCAACCATTCCTTACTGATTCTAGGGGAAAGTGGGCTCCTAACTATGATGGTCCATATGTTGTTAAGAAAGCCTTCTCAGATGGTTCTTTAATGCTTACAACTATGGATGGTAAAGAATTCACTCGTCATACGAATGTTGACACAGTTAAGAAATACTTCGCCTAACAAAAGAAAAAAAGAGCGTCTCGATGGATTGAAAACCCGGAAGGATGGTCCAGGCAAAAAATTTGAGACATAAAAAAATATCATCTCGGTGGATTGAAAACCGAAAGGGAAATCTGGGCAAAAGCTAGAGATATATGGCAAGTAACTACATCAAACCCGATCAGAAGCAAGCACGTCTAAAAAAACTCTCAGATTAAATCAGGCACGCCAAAAGATCAAAGGACATCTGGAATTTAAAAGTGATAGGGAGAATTCGGTCATTATATTTTAATGTAACCCTTTCCCTTTAATTGCCATTTTCCACTTTGTAATAATCAATGGAATCATGCTATTTGCAAGTGACCATTCTGTCAAATAAAACTTGAGCTTTTGCCCATCTGTTTGCAACTCTTGATTTATTTACATCTTGCAAAATGACATTTTTACTTTGATAAAAATTCTTGAAACAAAAAGTTTAAATTTTTCTTTCTTTCTTTTGCGAAATACTTGTGTTTACTTTCTTTTGATTTGTGAACATAAGAAGGAACATCTACATTTTCTCCAAAAACTATTAAACCTCGAAAGACAGGATTGGGTGTTCTTATAATTCGCTTTGAAAAGATCACCTAAGCTGGATAAGGGCCTTATCCCCAATAAAGTGCAGAGTTACTCTATCCCCGATTAAACTTAGAAGATTGTATGGGTTCTTTCCCTAAGAAAAAGTATCTTCTTATCCTCAGAAAGACTTAAGCTTTACAGCAGGACTTTGATCCAGTGATGGCTCTCTTCATCTCATCTCCAATGATATGCTCAGAAGACTGGCTGAGTATCCGGTCATATTGTGATGTTTATGTCATCACCCGTAATCCCTTTCACACGTTTCGTCAAAATAGAAACATAACATACATCCATATCATACGTATACCATGCATATTCATATCCATGTGCATATTGCATTCATTGATGATATTTTTTGTATTTATCCCCCAAGTGGTATGTCTACTCTCCTCAATAGAGTAGTCAACCGCAGGCAGAAAGTGTATACCCTATCTAATTCCCCATTGAGTTTAATTCACATGGAAGCTTTGGTTTAGTTCTCCCTTTCACACTTGGATAAGATAAATCCCCAGCTCGAGCTTATTCCTCGATGGTTAGCATCCTGTTTGATGGTATCTCTCCAGCTTATACTTAGATTGAGTTGGCCTTTTGACCATTTTGATAACTTGAACATCTGAATTAAAAGGGCATTTATTTTGCGCCTTTTGAGTGATCAACGTCCCTAAAAAGAATCTATTAAAGATTCCTCAACAAGAGAAATTTATTCTGCCTTGGAATCTACATCTGACAACAAGTGGCAATATCTATATTTGAGAAGCTTGTTTCTATCCCTGAATTTCTTGATGAATCAGAAAATGGCAGTCTCTTTCCGAGCAGTTTGTCTATCCCTGTTGAAGCTATCAACATGTCAAATTTTCTTTCATCTTATGGCATCTCTCCGAAGAAGTCTCGAAGAGAAGTATGTTAAAGAAATGGTTATCTCTCCAGAAGATTCCATCAGAGAAACTTATTTCAGATCATCATAAGTATTTATGAGAGATGAATTACTACGAGTAATTTTATCTGCTCGATACAAAGCAAAATTGCAGGTAATGGTATTTCCCCAGCAAGTCTGCTACCAATTTTCTCTCATCACATGGCATCTTTCTGAAGAAGTCTCGAAGAAAAGTATGATGAAGTTTATTTTCCATCAAATGGCATCTCCCCTAGTGAATCCTTATGAGAAGTTTAATGAAGATCCTTACAAGAAGTTTTTCTTTATTTGAGAAAATTTTCTTGCAAAATTAACTAACCCGCATCTTTTTGAAGATCCCTGGTGAAGTTATTAACTCAGCAAGTGATCACCTTTTTAGAAGCTTGTCTGTTTACCCTTTTCAAGAAAAAGAAGAAAACGAGACTAGTTTCATGGTTTATGTCCAAAAACGAGGGGAAGTTTATTGCAGAAACCGAGACTAGTTTTCGTGGCTTATGTCCAGAAACGAGGGGAAGTTTCTTTTACCTTTTCTAAGTAATACTACTTAGTAAAAAAAGATGCCAAATCATTTTCCAATGATGGAAACTCAATTTTCAAACCTATAATCCTATCCCCTGTGGAGCCATGCCCTCTTCCCCAATGGAGTTGTTCCTCTCTTCCCAATAGAGTTACAACGTTTTCCTTAATTCTTTCTTTCCCCGATGGGTAATCCATTTGTTATTTCTCCTAGTGGTTTAGTTTGTTCTCAGTATCCTATGGCATCATTTCCCACATATCTCATATCTTGCAGTTATAAGTGCATTCATATTATCTTTTATGGCTTCTTAGGGGCTAAAATTATGCATTGTTATATTTAAGCCTCCCCTATTTGGTCGAGACTAAGATGTTAATCTTCATCTCTTCGAATAGGAGAAACTTAAATAGGGGAATTTTTCATACCCTCAATTTTTACCCCTAATATGACACTTTATTCACCCCATTTTCATTACACATATGTGTGTCTTTATGCATCACTAACCCACGACAAGTACAAGATGTGTGTGTGCTTGTTTTGTTTTACAGGTAAGGTGTTCCCTCAAGGGCTCAAACAGATGAATTATCAAAATATGAGAATCATACCCAACATCGCAAGTCCCCTACTCATTCATGATAATTAAGATATTTCATTAATCCATAATCAAGTGCAAGATTGCATCATGACAAGCTCATAAAGCATCAAGATCCTTAGTGCACCAAAATTAGGGTTTTGACCTAATTTGGTCCCTGGGTTGACTTTTGGAGCAAGGCATGATCCAATAACTCAAGATATGTTTTAAGTAAATCAGATGCCTCATATTAGCCCACTCATATGATTGGATTAATCCAAAGAACTTGATTCATAAGCAATGCAAGGATTCAAATTCATCTGGACAACAAACTAGGGTTTTTGATGAAAAGTCAATTGTACCTTTGAGTTTTGACCAAGACATGATCTCAAACCTTCGGACATGATTCAAGACACTCAAAACCACCCTTGGAGTCCATCCATGGTGTTCAAATAGGCCAAGGGTTTTATTTCCATAGGAGATCAAAAAATCAAAGTTTATTTGATATAAAAGTCAACTGTGATCAAAATCAAGTTTGACTTTTGGAGTTTTTGGTCAAACATGGTCTCTTCAAGTCAAGAATAATGTGATTTGGATAATTGTTGATCAAGAAAAATCAAGAAATATGAGGTTACTTGTAAAAAGGGCAACCATGAAGAAATGGATATTTTTCTAAGTTATGAGAAAACCCTAATTTAGTGCAAACTTTGCAAGACCATAACTTCTAATCCAAGAAACCATATTTTTTGATCCAAATATCAAACCGAAGAGCTTGTTACATACTACAACTTTTTCAATTAGGGTGGATTCTCAAAAAGTGCATAGATTTTAAGATATGAGGTAATGAAGTTAGGGTTCCAATACATTTTGCACTTTGACACTTATAAATTTTTTAGACAGAATATGTCTTGTGTTGGAGCCAACTTTGAGGCTATTTTTCATTATGATTCATAATGATTTAAGACTAACTTCAAACATCAAAGTTGAAGTATGATATACCAGCTTTCCGAAATGATCTAGAACATCAAATTCCTTTATTTGAGCAAGGAGTTATAAATGTTGCAATAAGGCTTGATCAAGCTGATGTTCATGACAGAATTGTCAAACCTATTTGTGTCACACAATTTGGATAAGTCTTGCAAGCCTGAAATCTTCACCAAATCAACTCCCAAACGATCATACAAGCATGTGCCATGCAAAGCATAACTGAATTTTCAAAGATTCATCACTTGGCATGTGAAAATGATCATTTCAAAAGTGAGAAGTGAGGTTTTGTCCTCTAGCATTAAAGTGGAATAGCGATTTTAAGCAAAAACCGTTCAATTTGTTAGGACTTGATCAGAGCATCAAGGGATAGGATGAAACCATGAGGAACCAAACTCAAAATATCAAAATTCAAGCCATGTGAAGAGTAGCACACGTGTACCTTGGCTTTCAAGCTATAGGTGCATGGCATCACTTGTTGGATAATGACTTGCATCCCAATCCTTTCAAGTTCAAAATATATGATACACTTCTCCTATAAATAGAGGTTATTGTGCTTCATTATAGACACACCAAAACATTTCCAATGCTTGTTTTCTCATAACTCATCCTCCTTGTTAAATTCAAAGTCCTCAAAGAGTGAAAACTTGGAATTCTCAAACCAGTCCATTTTCACTCAAACCAAGCATCCAAACACTTCACATATATCATTCTTATGTAATCCAAACACTCAAACCTCAACTGTAACATCAGAATCGCCAAGTCACATGCCATTTGCTCAATATACATCATAAGTTGCATATTGAATTGAGCCAAGTGACCCAAAGAGTTTCAATTCATTCTAAGCATTATAACACCATCCTTGAGGGTCAAGGAAGCTGTCCAAATCATTAAATCACATTTGTAACACCTCCAGTAGAGAATTTGATTCTCACTTGCAAGGTAAGTTTCCACAAAACCCAAACTCTATGATACATGCATCAAATTTGATCATTCAAGTTACAAACATGTTTGGCATGATGTAAGGATCATTTTCCCTCATTTAATTTCTATTTATCATGATCATATGGGATTTCATATTAAATTATTCAGTTAGGGTTCATACGGTTGTCAAACCAATTTCTTTTGATACACTGAATATAAGTAAAATTGAGTAATAACATTCAATTCCTTGTTGAATTTCTAGAAATTTTCAGGTTAACATAATGTCATTTCATTGTGTGTTGAGGGAGTTAGGATTTTCAAAAATTCTGATGAAGATGACAATGGTGGTGGTGGCACCATTTCTGAAATTGTTTTTGTTTTGAAATATAAATAATTGGGTGTGGTTTGATACAAGGATGTATCACCACCCCAGTGGTTAAGGCGTGTGTTTGGAAGAATTGTGAGTGAGAGGTCTGAGGTTCTAATCCCCCTCTCCCCAGACCTTTTTCTTTTATTTTTTGAACCATTTTCAAATGAAAGCTTTCTATATTATTTTCACTATGCACTCTTCATCAAACCATAGGTCTGCCGTACCCTAATTTTGACCCTAAAATCCCATCTCTTTGTGCATCATCTTGCATAACATCTTCAGGACACGAGATTCTTGTGTGTGTGTTCATCATGACTAACTAGTTGGTGCAGGTACAATAATTTCAAGTGTACATTCTCACGGTCACTCATTTCAAAGGACGTGACCAATGGATCTTTAGTCAAAAAGTTCTAGAGTTTTTTTACTGGTCATTTTACTCAAGATTTCTCAGGAGATTCAAGGAGAATTAGGGTTTCCTTTACATTTACACTGAGCATGGGTACCGTAGAATTGTTTAGGGTTTTCATGGAAAATGGCGTTATAGGTCGCATCCATATGTTTAGGGAACAGTTCATGTGCTGAATTCATCCTCATTTAATTTTTCAAATATGCGGGCAACAAAGTTAGTGGTTGCTATGTTTTGAAATGGTGAACTAGGATAAAATTCTCGAATCAGTTTGTAGCGAGAAGTTATCAAAGTGAAGCTTATGTTCTTTACAAAAGTTCGAAGTGATTCATTGTTTTGATAAACTTCAAGATCAAGTTACTCGTTTTAGTTGCGATATTTTCAAGGAGTGATTCAAGTGAAAAGTTCACTAGTTCATGATCCATTATGAATAAGGAAGAATATCAAATTTTATTCCAAAATTCAAGGATACAAAGTGTAAAATGGCTCTTTACGTGTTCATTACCAACATCAAGTGGTATTTTAAACCAAGTTGTAAGTCAAGTGCCTTTTGCCTCGTAGTCCACCTCTTTTTGCAACGTATTCAATTCTATCTTTTTCAAACGCTTTTCTTAACAAATAACGAAAGAAGAAGATTCTTGGAGTCTAACACTCCTTGAATCTTCAAATTAATGGCTCTTGAGACGCACACTTTGATTTGTCGTTCATTCACTCTCTCGTCTTAAAATATCTAATCTCTATTCAAACATTTTTCTTAATCAAACTTACAAAAGAAGGATATTCTTGGAGTCTAGCATTCCTTGGATCTTCGAATGAATAGCTCTTGAGGAACGCCCCTTGAGTTTTTATTCATTCAATATTTTGAATTCAAAATGTTTAACTCGTTCTCCAACCTTATTCAGTCAACTCCCGAAAGAACTGAGTTCTTAGAATCTCGCATTCGTTGAATTCTTGAGTGACAGCTCTCGAGGCATGCCCCTTGGGTTGTTTGTCAGTCAATCTTTCATTTCCAAGCCAAAAATTTAAACTCAATTCAACCCCCATCTTTTCTTGGTCGTCTCCACGAAGTATGGACGCTCAGATTCTTCATTCTCGTCTGAATGTAAGATACGTAGGCACAAGATTGCGATGATCTTGGCGAACACATTTCCATCTTTATCTGTTATTCCATTCACAATTCCCTCCATCTTCTATTTCCCCTATCCTTTCCCGTAGTCGAATTACGAGAGCTTTGATTTCTCATTCTCGTCCGAATGAGCATACGTAGGCACAAGGGCCCCAATCCTTGGCGAGCACCTTATCCTCTAACCACCCATTTCCCCTAGAATTGTTGTCCTTTTATTGTATCGTCTCACATTTATCATTGAGAAGAAAACAAGTAAGCCTAGATAACGCCTATCTCAAATCGTACTAAGAGGTTCCCGTTGAGTACAACGGATGTGAGGGGTGCTAATACCTTCCCCTTGTGTAACCGACTCCCGAACTTGGAACATTGCTTGCGAGGACCGTGTTCTTGTCCTTTCGTTTTAAAGGTTTTCTTGATATTTTCCTTTCCCGTCTCTTCGGGATAGATAAAGTTCGGTGGCGACTCTGTCGAACCGTATTCCGTACCTTTAGCGCGAGGGTCGTGTTTTCGAATTATCTATGTGATTTTTTGAGGTGCGAAACTAGGGCCACTTAGACGGTGCGCCTAGCGAGGTCCTAAATCCATACTTATAGTTAGGGGTCTTCAGTTCTTTGCAAATGGAATTTTGGTGGAGTGAGATAGTACATAACTTGAATAGGTGGACCTTGGTCTATAACAAGAGGATAAGAGAGGAAGATTAAAGGTAGAAGAACTTTTCAAGCAATAGGGACGATAAACTTCAAAGATCGTCAGTTCAAATGACATTTTTGTGAGTTTGGCATTAATGAATATGTTTCTAGACACCGATCATGCTTATTTTATTAAATGTGTGATTTAATATAGTTGTCAATTCTAGGAGAACCTACAGACTCACACACATCAGGATAGATTGATGAGAAATAGAGTGAACACACTACTATAGAAAACATATACAACAACGCTTGGAAAATCGATATCATCACGCGCGACCCACCTTTGTGAAGTAGCGTGTGGTTGTAAGTTTGCTATATACCACTACGGACGCATGACCATTGTGATATACTAGGTAGCGCTATACTTATAACTACGACTATTGGTTGTAATTATTGTTACATAGCCTCAAGGTCATGGATTCGAACATAAGCAGTTGCGTAAAAAGTTGTATTAGACGCGTTGTCTATCGCCACGGTCCTTGAACATCATTTGTACGAGTTTCACTTGTCATAATTTTGTCACCACTAGATGAAGAATACGGCAAAGATGGCATCTATGTTCAAAAACAATAACAACCTGAACAACAACAACAACAACAACACACTCTTTCATCTATTATTTCCATATATAACCATGAATAGAATATGTTATCATACACATTCAACAACAATATCAACAACATCAACAAAATATTTATCAAATATTATCACATACACATTCAACAATAACCATAACAAAAGATTCACACACATTCAACAACAACCACAAAAATAACAAGAACAACAACATCAACAATGGAAACTGAAGTTTACTGTAGATGCATGGAAAATAAAATTTATGTATCATAAACGTGATGACTAAGTAAAGGTGAACATTTGGGTTGAAATAGATAGTGTTGTTATTGTATTCCTCCTTGATGATGACAATGGTGTTAGTGTTAGCATTGCTGTGTTGTCTTCCTACTCGCGATGACTACAGGTTGAAAATGAACAACGAATGGAAAATGATGAACCGATGAATAATGATAATGAACGGTGAATGTTAGGGTTGATATGTGTTTTGTTTTACAGCACTAAACGTTATGGTTGAAATGATGTTTCGTATCGTATCGTTATTCAGTGCAAAGAATGGCTACTTAAGAGACAAGCTAGTTAGTTGTGATAAAAATGAATGAAAGATACCATCACAGTCAACAACCAGAATTGTGGTTATATATTATTTGCTTAATTAAATTTCATAAAGAAGCGTCATTATATTACAATTGAAAATATTTAAAACAAAATGAAAAATGTGTCACAACGGTTCAGCAACACAACCGTGGCGGTATCACATTTATTCAAAAAATTTAAAACAAAATGATAAATATGTCACATTGGTTGTTTAAACAACCATGGTGGTATCGCATGTATTTTTAAATTAAAAATAAATAAAAATACAAAGGCACGACTAAATGTTAAAGAAATAAAACATTTGAAGATGTTGAGATTCAAACCCATGAAAAAGTGATTATATAACCACGATCGTATCTTTCAACTGTGAGTATATCATATCAAAATTTTAATAAGTAAGTAAAAGATAATGTTCGTGCGTTAAGTAATAAATGTCATCACGGTATTTCATAGCAGTGTGATAAATTTGGAATTGTTGTATATACATTTTGTAGTAGTCACAAGTGAAGTTTATTTGATTATCTGGTTTTGTAATGCACTGCCGTTAATTAGAGAAACATGTTACATTGTAAGCACTACGCCATAAATCACTTTTAGCAGCGCATAGAAAGACAGCGCTTTATACAAAAGCGCTGCTAAAGGGCCAGTAAAAAAAAGAAAAAAAGCGCCTACCAAAGACAGCGCTTTTAAAAAAGAGCTGCTAAATGGTGGGCCTAAGAAAGCGCTTTTAAAAAGCGCTGCTAAAGGGGGGCCCTACGAAAGCGCTTTTCAAAAGCGCTGCTAAAGGGGGACCCTTAGAAAGCGCTTTTTATATAAAGCGCTGCTATATGGAATTGATAAGGCACCCTATGAAAGCGCTTTTAAAAGCGCTGCTAAAGGCCTTTAAAAGCGCTGCTATAGGTATTCATATTATAATTTTAAAATACCCTCCAGAATTTTAATAGAATCAGAACAGTCACGCAACACATTTCTTCTTTCTCTGGCGAACGAAAACGAACGAAAACGAACGAACGAACCACTGTTCATCGTCCGACCATCAACTTCTTCCGTCCGATCATCCTTCCGACCATCACCGACCGTTCACCGTCCGTTTTTGAGTTCATCCATCCGTCTGCATTGCCGCTCCACCATTGTTACGGTACGTGAAGCTTTACTCTGCTTTTCTTGTTTTTTTTATCTTTTCACCTTTGTTGTTCTAATGATATAGATGGTTTTTATCTTTTCAACGATGGTTTTTGTTGTTGTTGTGTTATTTGTTGTTGTGTTAATATGATATATGAGATATATATGATATTGTTGTTGTTGTTGATGTAAAATAGTTTATATAGATTCTATGATAGTTTGTATAGATGAGATATATATGATATTTTGTATTTGAAATAGTTTATATTTGATATAGATGGTTTATATTTGTTATAGTTTATATAGATGGTTTGTATTTGATATAGTTTATATTTGATATAGATGGTTTGTGTTTGTATAGATGGTTTGTATTTGTTATAGTTTATATAGATGGTTTGTATTTGATATAGATGTTGTTATTGTTGGTTTATATTTGATGGTTTATATAGATGGTTTATATTTGATATTTGATATTGTTGGTTTATATATATGGTTTATGTTGTTATTGTTGGTTTATATTTGATATAGATAGTTTATATAGATGGTTTGTATAGATGGTTTATATTTGTTATTGTTATTTGATGGTTTATATAGATGGTTTATGTTGTTATTGTTGGTTTATATTTGATATAGATAGTTTATATAGATGGTTTGTATAGATGGTTTATATTTGATATAGATGTTGTTATTGTTGTTGATATTTGTTGTTGTTGTTGTTATTCTGAATTACAGGTATATTATGGCCAGCAACGAGGAAACATCACATGATGGAAAAGAAACACCCAAAGACGTTGAAGGCGAAATTAAAAGAGGCATAACGATAATGAAAAGTATCATCCGTGCGAGAGATAGAGGTGTAAAGTACGATGTCCATTGGAATGAAAGAGATCAGTTGGTTGAGCCTAATGGTGCGCTGCTGACAAGTTATATTGGAGCAGTTGTACGTTCGCAAGTTCCGATTACTTGCGATAACTGGAGAATTCCTGCATTAAAAGCGGCTAAGGATAAAATTTGGACCGAGATTCAAGTATGAGATTTGATCATTTTTAATTATGTTGACAGTTACATCTTTAAATTAATTATACTAACATGTTATATGTATGTGTAAAGCTACTAGTGACAAAGATAGTATCGGTTGTCCGCAGAAGCTTCCAGAGGTAATTGTATATATTACATTGAAATTAATTTAGCACATTTTTCTTAATTGACACATTAACTGATCATTATTTGTTTAGGGCATTTCACCTTGTCAACTATATTTATCGTCGCCGACTTATCGCATGGTTGGCAAGGGAAAGGTGCATAACACCCTGGGAGACTTACTTCACCATAAACCCCTCCCTGCTAGATTTTTGAAAGTATCTGTTGATATTGCATTAGAGGGGGGGGGGGGCGTTGTTGCCTATGCCAGACGATGTATCAGACGCAACAGTGGTGGGAGACGCGATAGGAGCTTATGTAGCATGGCCGACGAATCTCATTTTCATGGATGATGAGGTAGGTTGAACCTTGTAATATTCCAATGTTTTATTACCCATACATGAAAGTTATTCTGACATTTACACTTTCTTATTGACATGATGATCTTAGACTCCCACAAAATCCAAAACAAAAAAATGATAAAATTATTGTGCGGGATACCGATTCAGCTGCATCAAAGTTACAGGTACTAGTACTACAGTTTAAGTGATTATTTTATTATAAATTATTTACTGAACTTATATATGACTTTTAGGTTCTTGATCAGCAGTCGCAACAAGTCAGCAAGGGAAACATGCCTGAAACTTCCAAGGTGCCCAAAAAAAAGGTTGAGACAAAAAGAGCATTTGTTCCTCAATTTAGGTCGTGCCTTCAAACATATGTAGGGACAACAAACGTGCCTGAGGGCGGCATCCGTCTAATACATATGGATCAAGGTATTTTCGGTTTTGAATATTCCGAAACACTTGCTAAGGAGGATTTCAACCAGGTTTTCAAACATTTAGAATTGGGTGTCGGGATTATGCATTCCTACATCAGGTACTTCGATCCATTTTAATTAGATAATTGAACATTTTAAAATTCGCTCGTTTAACTGAATAATCTAATGTTGATTATATTTTTTTTAGGCGCTTGTATGACAAGTTGTTGGTCCCCGCTGATTTGACTTCAGTATTCGCATTCTTATCTGCTAGCAGTGTCAACTCACGGACAATAGACCAGACACCAGAAGCAGTCAAAGAGTACACAGTCCATAGATTTATGGGTGCGAATACGGAGAAGTTGTTTATGTTGCCATATAATACTGGCCATGGGTTAGTTTTTATTCTAAATTCATTTATTATAATTGTTCGATTTTTGCCATATTATATAACATTTCCGTCTAAACTGTTGTCTTATTTTATAGTGGTCACTGGTTGTTGGTCGCAATTAATCCGATTAAAGAAATAGTGTATTATATGGATTCATTGGATGGCGATACAAACAAATATGAAAATCTGAAGAACATGGTTGATACGTAAGTGATGATGTATAGTGTTCTGAATAATTATATATTTTTATTTATTATGTGACATTGTTCTAAATATGTGTTTATATTATGTTAGAGTTATACAAATATACAGAGCACAGAGAGATGCAACAGTGCCAAAAAGCAGGGCTAGCAACATCAACTGGATCAGAGTGGAGGTATATTTTCCCATGTTTGACTGTTATAGTGGTTCTACTTATAAAACTATTTAAACTATATATCCTGATAAATGTTCGTTCGCTTTTTTCCTAATACAGTGTCCTCGTCAGCGTGGTGGGATTGACTGCGGATATTTTGTACTGCGCTTTATGAAGGAAATCATTCTTTCTGGTCAATTAGAGATTCCAATCATGGTATGGATCAATTCATGAGTTATATGATTCATTTTGATAATTAACTAATATTTCATCTGAGTAATTAGTATTAAATCGTGCTTGTTCTGTTATATTATGTAGTATTTTGATGAATTCAGATGCGCTACGTACTCGAAAGTAAAATTGGAAGAAATTAAGGAAGAATGGTGTCAATTTATGATTGAGTTAAGAATTTTATAATGTATATTGGATTTGTAATTATGTGTAAATTGTATATTGTATATTGTATATTGTATATTGTATAATGTACAATGTTTAAATTATGTGTAAATTATACTTGAGTTAATTATGTGTAAATTGCAAAGTGTTATTGTATAATGTACAATGTTTAGTTATATTGTGTTGAATTAAAGGCCAAGTGTTGAATTACAATGTTTAAAGGCCAAGTTATGTTTAAAGCCTGAATTATAAGCAGGGAATTTAATTGTTATAAGCAGGTTTGTCTAAAAATATATAAAAAATGTGATTTTACAAAAAAAAAATTTAAAAACGTGAAGTATAGATAGCGCTTTTACAAGAAAGCGCTGCTAAAGGGAGAAAAATAGGCATAAAAAAGCGCTGCTATAGGTTAGGAAAGGAGGGGTCTAAGAAAGCGCTTTAAAAAAGCGCTGCTAAAGGGTGGTCTACAAAAGCGCTTTCATAAAGCGCTGCTACAGGGGGGGAGGGGGAGGGAGAATAGGCAGCGCTTTGAAAGCGCTACTAAAGGGGTAAAAAAGCGCTGCTAAAAGGGATGCCTTTAGCAGCGCTTTTTCCACAAAAAAAAGCGCTGCCTTTACCTTTAGCAGCGCCACTTTAGGCAGCGCTTTAAAGCGCTGCTAAAGGTCAAAAAAAGCGCTGCTAAAGGCCATTTTTGGCATAGTGAAGGTATAATGCACTCAAGTAAAATGTGGAACACCGTAATGAACAATATTCTTAAGTGGTATACATAAGATAGTAAAGTATGATGTACATAAGTGGAACTCAAAAAAACACAAGGTATGTTGTACTAAAGTGAAATACAACACACATTAAGATACATTGTGTTTATGTGGGCTTTTTTCAGCTTGCAACCCACACAAGCGTGTCTATAAATAGAACCCTTGTGATAAAGTATTAATGCTTGACCAAATTAAGTTTGTGAAACCCTAACCGTACTTTCTCTCTCTCAAAGTCTTCATTTAGAACACCCAACGCTAAGATTGAAGAAATTTTGTTTATGTGGATTGAGTAGAGGTGATTTTGTTTATTCAACACTCTTGATCGTTCTTTAGATTCTACATCAGTGGTTACTCGCCACAAGAGGTAACCATCATATCATGGATCATGTACATTTTGAAGGATCAACTTAAGAATTTTTTTTGTTTTCTATTGTTTATTTTAATCACGTTCCACCTTAGAAACTTCTTAGTTACTGATTTCTTAAGAAAATGAAGGATAAAAACGACTTATAATAAAAAAACGAAGATTATATTTTCTTATCAACAAGTGTAATTTCAAAACTTATTAAATATTTTGATGTTTAATGTATAAACTTTTAGTATTAAGTTATTACTTAGTATTGCATGACGAGCCTTAGTGATAATAGTTTGATCTTATAATTTCAAAAGATGATATTAAAACTCATATTGAATATTTGTAAAAATATATGTGGTATTTTGGATCGAACTCTAGTCTCGGTAGAGATATCTTTTATGTTTCGAAAGAGTTGTACAAGTTGTAATCAAAGTCTGTTCAAGCATGTAAGAGTAAAAAATGTGTGTGCTCTAGTCAAAACATGTTCTAGCATGCAGTTGTATAAGTTATCATGTTGTTTAAGTTAACTTAGTGCTTAATTTAGCTTGTAGTCTATAAATAGGTTGCTATCTCGGGTTGTTAAGAGATGGTTAAGCGCTGGTTGTTATTATTCACTTATAAACTTCTTCTCTAATTGGAAAAGTGAATAGAAAAACAGTTTTAGCCACTTTTTGTTCTTCTTCTTCCCTCTTCTTTCTCTTCCGTAAACTTAAAGGAGTTTTTTTGTATTTGTTCAAGAAACTCAATCTTTCTCATAGTTTTACTCGTTCCTGGTGCGACATTTGTCATAACACTATCTATTAGGATGTATTTGTTTTATCTTTAAAAAATATATTTTTTTTCTTTGTATTTTCAAATTTGATTTTTATAAAAATATTTTTTAAAATGTTATAAATTTTTTTAATTCATTTTTTTCAAATTGAAAGATTAATTTTGACATCTTATGATATAAACATTCATTATTGAATATCAAAACATAGTTGAAATCACAATTCTTTCAAAAAATTGTATCTCAAAAATGATTTTTATTAAAAATTATTTGAAATAATTTTAAAATTAATTAATTTTTTTTTAATTTTGATATCCAAATTTTTTTTCAATAAAATGATGAAATAACTAAAATTAAATTTTAAGAATAATTATTCAAATCAATTTCATTTGAAATTTTTATGAATTTTTGTTTTATACTTTTTAAAAAAATAAAAATATAACACTATAAAAATTATTTTAAAAAACTTAAACAAACATACCTTTAATGTCATCTTACTATTAATAACTATTTTTATATCCCAATTATTATTTTTTAAAATATATTGATTAACAAAACCATAAAAAAAATTAAAAAGTGAAGATATTAAATACTACTAACTTTGTTGACTTTAGCTTGATCTTACAAATGAAAAACAACAAACGTTTGACCCAATCTACGTCTCCTTAAAAAAATGGATACAATAGTTGAAAATATGCAAGCATGGATGATTTTTGTCTTTAAAAAATTGAATGAATTTCATAAGGATATCAACTTTGCATACATAGCACCAAGTTTTAAATTTTCAACTATGCTATCAAACATTTTCAGTAACCTACCTAGTTCTTCTTCATGCCATTTTCTTCCTTAATTAAAACATGAACGAGAGATGAAGTTAATCATATACCCAAATGGCAATGAAAATTTCCAATATGTATTTGACTTAATTATGGTAGCATTATAAGCATGTGTTCTCCAAAATCGATTATCTAAACCTAGTGATTTCTAAATAAACATGTAGTCAATTGCTAAAAGTTTCATTTCCTCTTACACAAGAAAGGTGTGGGGACCAAAAAATTTAGGCCAGCCAATAAGAGGAATAGGAATAGGACATCACACTTAAATTATTGGAGAAATCTGCTAATTTTAAACTCATTCGTTTCGTAGCTCGTGTATGTGATGTAATGCAAATATAAATTTGACTTTATGTGTAGTAATGTTTTCGACTTTCAAAAGGATATATATATATATATATATATATATATATATATATATATATATATATATATATATATATATATATATATATATATATATATATATATATATATATATATATATATATATATATATATATATATATATATATATATATATATATATATATATATATATATATATATAATATTTTTAAATTTTCTTCATATTATAATAAATTATTTGATTATTATTAATTTTTTTAAACAAATAAAAATATCATAAAAAAATAGAATTACAAAGAGAAATATAATAAAGCAAATTAAAACAAAAGTGGTGAATAGTCAATAGTCAATGCAAATTTGATAGATAGACACAAAAGCACAGTATAGTGAACCCAATGCGGAGTCTGAAATCAAAATGCAAAAGACTACGGAAGATTCTCAAAAAGTATGGTATGTCGAATTCAAAGCCTGTTGTGACTCCGACAAACCCTCAATTCAAGCTGAGTATGGATTAGTGTTCCAGCACTAATGTCGAAAGAGATTATATGAATAACATTTCAAATGCGAATTTAGTGGGTTCCTTGATGTATGTTATGGTATGTACTAGACCCGACATAGCATATGCAGTAAGTCTTGTAAGCAGGTACGTGGCGAATCCTGGAAAGGCTCACTGGCAAGCATTGAAGTGGATTATAAGGTACATAAATGGGTCTTGAATAGAATCCTAATTTATGGTGGAGCCTTGGGTGAAGATAGTAAAGTAGCAATCGAAGGATATGTCGACTCTGATTATGCAGGTTGTATGGATTCAAGAAAATCTATTTCTAGATATGTGTTCACTATGTTTGGGACAATAATTAGTTGAAAAGCAACACTTCAGAAGGTCGTTGTTTTATCAACCACTAAAGCGGAATATATCGCCCTAACTGAAGCATTGAAGGAAGTATTGTGGCTTGAAGGTTTTGCAAAGGAGCTGAAACTTCAAGGTCGAGTTATCACTGTCAAATGTGATAGTCAAAGTGAAATACATTTGTCAAAGAACTCAACCTATCATGAGTGAAACAAGCACATTGATGTGAGACTGCATTTTGTCAGAGGGGTAATCGAGTGTGGAGAAGTCCAAGTGCTGAAAGTTTTGACAGATCATAATGGTGCTGATATGATCACCAAGACGTTGCTCAGTTGCAAGTTTTTCCACTGTATGCAGTTGATAAAGCTGCATGAAGAAAGCTAGTTTCTTGATGTTATAGAGTTAGATCCAAGGTGGAGATCTGTGAGATATTTAATCGAACTCTAGTATGGTCGAAGTCTGTTCGCGAGTAATGCGTGTTGTAGTTGAAGTTTAGTCTAACATGCATTAGTCAATATTGTTAGGTTTGTTAGCATGTTGAATCGGGCCTTGCTTGTAAGCTCAATTGTTTAAGTTAGCTTGTAATGGGTAATTGTTAAAAAGCCCATTAGGTTAGTGTGCTAATTTTATTATAAATAGCATGCTAGTCTCTCATCTTAGATAAGGAAAAATAGGAAGATAAAATCCTAATTCAAGAGAGAGAGGTTATTTGTTATTCTTGTATACTTGTAATCTTGTTTGATAGATAAAGGAAAGAATAACAGTTTATAACTAATCCTTGTTGTTTCTTCTTGTTCTTCTTGTTTGTTTTCTTTGTTAACTCTAACCCTTGTGTGTTTCTTGAATATAAAGAAATTGTTTATATTTTGTTTCAAGGAATTCTATTCACAACATTAATAAATCAAGTTCATCTTTTAAGTAACGGTGAATGTACTGATGCCATCACGAACAATACACATGCTAATATCCTTTGTGAATTAAAATCACATAAATTTAACAACTCTTTCAAAGCTAACCAACCCATACCATAATGAGAATGTTCTAAGAAACAGAACAACACATCAATGACGAGGTATTAAACAACAAAAAATCACTGGTATAATATAGAAAACCCAAACACATTAAAATTATAAATCTCAGCTGATATGGAAAGAACAAGAGAGTAAAGGTAAGAAACCACCACCCACACCAACGAATCATACAATCACTTATAACATGAAACCATCAGAAACAAACCAAGTATCAACACTGAACCAACAAGACTGAACCAATCTCCGACGAAAATACAACTGGAAGAATCGACAAAGTAGAAAAACTCGAAAGAACGACATGAGAAATGATGATGGTTTTTCATAGAACGAATTGTGCAGTGTGACCCTAATAAGGTGAAAAGGTGATATGGATAAACAACATTCTCGTCGCACTACCAACAACTATATCTAAATGATGGAGGGTGGTTATTTCACTTGCTTTGTCACAATAAACTATGGTACCTTTACGATATGGGTAACACCAAAATATTCAACCTCAACATTAGAGCAAGATAATATGAGTTGTCATTTGAAGGACCATGAAAGTAAGTAGTCATCAAGATACACACAATAATTAGAAGTTTATCTCCTAATATCTGATAAGTCTCCTCAATCTACATATGTATAAAAGATCAAAGAAGTAGTAGAGGATTGATGAAGGTGCAGTTTATGTTATTTAGTGTTTTAGCTCAAGATGAACCTAAAGCATGCTTTTGAACATCCATCATATTATGCATAAGTAAACAAATATATCATACAACATAAAATATGTATGGAATTGTGAATGTGAGATATTGTAAAGCGTCTGCAAGACTGTGATAAAGAGATGTATCCTAATATAGAGTGTTAATTTTGGTGCTAAGCTTTAGCTTTGTGGCAATTAGGGTAGGACATGGCTTACATGACGACATACCACCATGTTCAATAACTTTTTATCCATATTTTTCTTGAGATATGGATAGACCACTAGCGTGTCTATTGACAAAAATTCTAAAAAAAATAACCAAGTGGTCTCAAGTCTTTTAGAGATGAGAAATTATATGATAGATTTGCAAAGTTCATGAGCACAAGTTCTGAGAATGATATCGTCTACATATAGAAGAAGATAAGACATATGAGTTTCTTTCCGATATTAAAAAATAGTTGTTAGACTTGATTTAGAAGAAACTATTAGATGAAACATAATATGTGAATTATTTTTATAAAGCTCTAGGGGCTTCCTTAAGGCCATGCAATGATTTGTATGGATGATAAACATTATATGTACGACTCATTGAACCCCCAATGGTTGATACATGTATATTGTTTCTTTAAGTTCACCATATAGGAAAATATTTTTAACATTTAATTGATGAATGGGTCATGCTTTAAAGAGAGCAAAACTAAGCATGATTAAAATGATCATTAATTTAATAACCTAACTAAAAGTATCTCCACAACCCACACCAACTTGTTGACTTGTTCTATCACCTACAAGTTGAGCTTTATGCTTATCAAAAGAACCTACATATTTTTTAGTATGTTTAAAAATCCACATAGATCAAATGACATTAGCATTAGGTAGATGGAGTGTTGATCCCACATCTTATTTTTAATAAGAGCATTTTATTCGTCATCCATAATCATTTTCCAATTCTAGTCTTTGTTGTTCACTCTCTAGGTTACAAGGAATAAGGAATTTTGTAATATGTGTGTGAAGGTTATAGTATTTGTGGTTGGATTTTGAAATACCGTTTTGGCTCTTAATGACAGGTTAACTTTTTGAACTAAAGTGGATTGATAAATTAAGAAGGAAGATGTTACGTTTGATCTAGATGTGGTTTGAGATTAATAGGCATTTGTGTTGGTGATTTAAATGGAGGGGGACTCAGTTGCCGGGAGGGAGACAAAGGCCTATTTGGAGAGGGACGACGATCGTGAGAGAAAGGCTATGGAAATGAGATTTGTGTTGGTAGGTGATTTTATGAGTCAAAATCATGTAGTAAATGGTTATTGGTTTAAGGTAGAAACTATTATCTAGAAAATTGAATGTTGTGGATTTGGAGTATGTAGAGAATAGAAAGTATGGTTCTCAATGTTGTACAAGTTATAAAGAATTTTGTGGTTTCGATAATGACAAAAGAGAAAAAGCAATTAATGATAAGTATCATCAAATAAAAGCTATATCTAAAATCAAAATTGATCAAAGTTCCAACATTAAAAGCGATTAAGTTAAGCCAAATTCAAAGATCAACATCAAAGGAACATAAGATGTGAAAGCTTGCATGATCCCATATTTTAGTGTTTATTCTTTTTTGTCAACTAGTGTGTAATTATTTTAGGTACTAAAGCATGAACATACACACTAAAAAGTTTTTCAAAATGTTAATCTGTTTCAAAATTCTTCTAAAATCAATCGTAGCAATGCTACGATCAATTAAGGAGCAATTCTGAATAATAAGAAAAAGTAAACATCTTGTTTAATAGATTAGAGCTTGCATCTAATTTGTTAAGGAGCGAGTTAGTCTACTAATTAATTATAAATCCTATTAATCAATCAAGAAGCGAAAGTGGCTGAAGTTTTCATTTTTTAACTAAGTCTAATTGATTAACATCGGAACCTATTCAGTTAGAAAATGGCCAGAGCCCATGGATTGCTTCCTTTTTGAGCCAAAATTGTTTCGTATAAAAATTACTCTTGTTCTAGCTTCAAAATCATAAATTTTATAATTTACTAATCTCTTTTTATCACTTATTATCTTTTAGAATCATTTTTATTAACTATACATTTATTTAGTGCCAAAAGACTGAAAAACTTATATTGAGAGTATGTAATTGTGTTATGTTAAAATTGTAACTCAAGAGTTTAATCCTCTTGTATATATATGTATTTGACTTTTTGGTTGCAAGCTAAAACTAATAAAACATTTGGTGTAAGGAATGTTGTTGGGTTGATCTTAACATAAAAGCTCAAGGTATTGTAAGTGGCACTCTCAAGAGGAAATTCTTGAGGATCAGATTAGCCGTATTGTTTAAGGCAAAACTAGTATAAGCGTTGGTGTGATCTTTCTATACTTATCTTTTTATTTTAAGTTATTTCTTTTTTGTTGCTTTATTTATTATTATTATTATTCTTCTATATATTTTTTTAAAATTAATAAACATAGAATCAATTGTTTTGTGAAAATATTTCAAAACAAAAATAACACAATTCATCCCTTTCGTATTTAAAGTAACTTGGTCAATATAAATTGGGTTTCATTAAAGAATATATGTAAAAAATTAATATTTTATTGTATGAAAAATTATAACATTTATAACCATGATTATGTGATGGATAACCTAAGAAGACACATGGTTTGGAGCGAGGTTGAAGCTTATATATTTATAGTGTAAGGGAATAGAGGGCAATAAAAAGAACTAAATATTCATATGTGAGAGTGTGATAGGTCTTATAGTATAGTATTTGAAGAGGTGATTGAAAATTGAGACTTTTGTTTGGAAAAACCTTTAAGAGATATGTTTCCATATATGCAAATCATGACAACAAAAAGGCGGAGGTAGTGAAGCATGAACTAAAAAGCTGCAATGACATTATTAATGAAACATGATTTTATTTTGATAGTACCATTTTGAGATGATGTGTATGGACAAGATACATGAAAGAAAATTTCATTCGCTCGACAAGTTTTTTAATTGACCATTGGCATATTCTTTACCATTGCACTACTGAATGTTTTTAAATTTCAGTTGAAATTGAGTATTAATATATGTTTTTAATTTTTGAAAAGGTGAATAAAATTAATACTTGTTTCATATTGGAAAAGTTCATAAGTAATTCGACCAATCATCTAAAAAACATTTGTGGCCCAAGGAACTCAATAAAGAACACATCAATACATCATTATGTAAAATGTGATATGCACTACAAGTAGAGTTATGAGAAACAAACAATGGAAATTTAACATGTTTACCAAGAGAAAAGGAATGACAAAAACTTGAATTGATATTACAATTTTCTATAATTATACCATTTTGTTGGCTCAAATTTAAATAAGAGAAGAAATTACCTTGTGTGGATGTCATATAAGATGTTTCTCTGGTGTCCCTTACCACAGTAATGGGGAAACAAAAGCAAGGTACACAAAATTTTGATATAGAAGATCCCACTAAAATAACAACATAGATAAAACAAGGTACATTAAGAACTTTATAGGTATGGATTTATCATATAAGAATAATGTAACACATTGCTCTTAGTTCAAGGCGAGCCTATGATATATTGACCCTAAATATGAGAGGTGGCTTGAAGTCATTAACTTTAAAATTGATTTCATGTATACAAATAATGTTTTGAACTTGGTGAATGCATCTAAAGAAGTTAGTCTCATAGGTTGTAAGTTCAAGGCATGGACTAAAATGATTTGTTTTACTAGTTGCAATTATTTAATCTATTCAAATTTAATTGCTATTGTTGCATACCATGATTATGAAAATTTGGAAATGAGTGTCAAGAACGCTTCCTAATTTGAAATATAATTGAGGATGTGTACATTAGACAACCTTAAGGATTTGGCATCCCTAATGAGATCCAGAAAGTATGCAAGTTATGTAAGTATGTGTTGCACCCCAAAATTTGCCCTCACAATACAAGACTTTGTGTTCCAAGAAGGTTCACAAGGTTCACAAAATTCACAATTGGTCAGAAGAGTTGACAATTCCCTCAGACAATGCACCTCCTAAGCAGTGCATCCAAAACTAGGGTTTTGACTTTAATCAGGCTAAATGGACTTCCAAGACTTCAATTGAGCTTCATAACATTTTATATGTGTATAAGAACCCCCATGTCAAGTTTCAAGACTTTTCTCAAAAGTTTGCTCAGTCAGATGATCAGATAAGTCAAAAGCAGTCAATGCGGTTAAAAGGTCAAACTGAGGTCAACTGTGGTCAAACCAAAGTCAAACTTCATGATTTTTTTTTGCCAACATCAAAGAGAGGTTGGGTGAGAAATATTATCATAATAACTGTAATACCCCAAATTTTGCCCTAAGATTTGTCGTCGCATTTCATTGCATTTAATCAATTACTAACAAATTTGTGTAGTCGTTTGACTTTTTGCAGGTAAATATCATATGGCATGCATTTTTTTTCTAAAAAAGTAAAAATGGCACAATTGGCAGGAGGACATGTGTAAGGAGTTATGAGTGTGAGAGGTTGAGAGTTCGAATCTCACCTTTGTCACTTTTTTTTGTTTTTTATTATTTTTACTCTAAATTTTTCTATCTTTCATTAAAAAAATAACAAAAATAGTTTTTTATTATTATTTAATTATTATTTTCGTATTTTAATTAAATCATTTTTTAAAATATTATTTTTTTCACTTTTTTCTAAATTATTCATAAAAATATCCAAAAAATCATAAAATAAAAAATATTGAAAAAATTTTGTTCTTTTTATAATATTTTTTATTTTAGGAATCAATAGGATTATTAGTTTTTATTTTAAGTTTATTTTAATTATTTTAAATTATTTAAATTTTATTTTTTCTTAACTAATTATTTAGTTTGGGCTTTAAAATGGGCTTTAGGGACATTATTGACAATTTGGTGTTAACCCTAATTTGTTCCCTATATATACATGTGTTGCCTTGTTGGAAAAAAGGGAGAGAATGAAAAAAACCTAAGAGGAGTGAGTGCCGTTTGCCGTTATTTAGTTTTCTTCTTCGTCCATTACTATTGTTTCTTTTTCTTCATCGTTTACCGTTATTTCTTTTCCTTCATCTATTACTGTTGTTTCTTTTTCTTCATCTTTTACCGTTATTTCTTTTTCTTCATCTATTACCGTTATTTCTTTTTCTTTATCTATTACTGTTACGTTTATATATATATAATTTTTAAATTGTTAGAGTTTATATATATAAGATTTTTGATCGAATTATGTCGATACGATGTTTGCACATTTGTGTGCATGACGCGTGACATTTGTGTTAGTTCGATCTGGTTGCGATGATCGCATTTTTGTGTGAGCAATAATACTATTTTTTGCTTAATTTCTTTTTCTTTGCGATAAATTTTGTTTCGTCCGATTTAGATCTGGTTGCGATGAGCGCATTTCTGCGTTAGCAACATTGTTGGGTTATTTGGCACATTTAAAATTCATTATTGCTTTATTATTATTATTATTATTATTATTATTATTATTATTATTATTATTATTATTATTATCATTATTTATTATTATTATCATTATTATCATTATTATTACCATTATTATTATTATTGTTATCATTAATTTATTAAAATTTGTTATAATATAAAAATCTGTTTTTTAAAAATAAATAACATTGACATCTTTTCCAAATTAATATGAAAACCTATTATTTTTAAGAAAAACTTTTTTTTAGATAAATTTAAAATAATAACTAAAATCTTTTTTTTAAAATAATAACTAGAACCGTTATTTATTTTATTTTATTATTGTTCAATTCAAATTTCATTATCATATTGTATCTGCTCCTCTCATGTAACCTCGCGAACTTAACAATCGCTCTTTAAATTCTGCCTTTAAATTTCTGCTTGCATGGTTTAAATTATGACATTATCTCTCTGTTTGCATGATTCAATTATCTCACGCGTTTACTATTATTTCTGTTACATTACACACATCCGAAGGTTAGGTCTAACCGTTTGGCCGCCGCGCCAATAGTCCTCAACTTCAAACCCTTACAACCTCACAAACCCTAATTTTCACAAATGTCTCGCCGCAGGAAAAATTACAATTTTACCCCTAGCATTAGGTCAAAGAGCTGCCGCGCTCATTTTAGGGTTCCCCGCCGTGGAATCCCTAATTTAACCCTAATTACAACTTAACAATTCAACGTAGAGATTTGGAGTTTCTACACTCCGCGTAAGCGTGTCCTTAAGATGCGTTTATTCCCCTTGAGACCTTGACCACAGTCAAGAAGTCTCTAACCTCCCTTTTGAGGGGAACTACGATTACTCTGATTCCGCTCCCGTAAGGATACGTAGGCACAAGATGCGATGTCTTGCCGAGTAAACTTAGAATTAACCCCCTTTATTATTTATTATTGCTTATTTATATTTTATTTAATTATTTTGCTTATTATTTTGTAATTGTTTCTTGGATGTAAAGTTGTTTAATTATTTAATTATTATTATGGTTAGTAATTAGGGAGTGTAACAACATGTATGTAATATTAAAATAAATTTAGATCACTTTTAAATAAAGATAATTAAAATAAACACGTCACACACGTAAGTCGATTTTAATCGCCGTCTCACTTCCTAAGGATATCCCTCAAGTTGCCTACGAATAATGGTTAAGTGGGGTGTATAAAGCAAGTCCCTCAAATAGAAAAAAATCATCAAAGTCCCTTATGGTTGCCTTTACGAATCGAGTCCCTTTCGAAAAATGATGATGGTCCCTTATATGTGCTTATTACATCCCACAATGGCCTTCAAAGTCAAATTGTCCCTCACATATCCCTTAACATCCAAAGTAAGGACTACCTACTCCATTATAGTAGGGATAGTCTTACTAAAGGAAAGAATGAAGAATAAGAAAGACCTTTAAACATTAGGGTAGGTTACTCCTAGGTGCTTGCTCACTTCAAAACTGTTTCGCACTTAAACAAATTTTCAACAAGTTTTCAAACAAGTTCTTAACACATCCTTACATGGATTATTTATTAACTATTCTGAAAATTTTCTATTCACACACTACAATTTCAAAACAATTCAAAAGTGAGCTTAAGTACCTAAGAGCCCATGGATAACCATGGATGAAAAGGATGCTAATACCTTCCCTTTTCATAACCTACCCCCCGGACCCAAAATATTCTCTAAGGTCTTTCCTGTTCTTTTATAACCTTTCCTTATGGATAAAATAAAAGTCGGTGGCGACTCTTGCTATCCGCAACATTGTTTAAAGTCAGTTCACCGGGTTACAGAACTGGCGACTCTGCTGGGGATCTATTTAAGAGGGGTACCCTTAGGAATTAAGATCACTTTAAATTGTTTGCCTTGTTTGCTTTATTATTATATTGTTAGGGTGCTCTCATGTGTGAAAGGTCCTAACCCGGACCTAGTGTACCTTAGGTAAATGGCAATAGACCAAGGAAACTGTACGACGTATATCGATACGGTGGATCTGGTGGCCATAGTTAGTGCGACTTCGTGGTTGGTGCTTATATTCCTTAAGTCAAGTTGAGGATAATATTGAGGCTGCCATATGTTGTCAATGCACTAACTGACTTTTAGAACCCTAGTTAACTCATCTTGGCCTTTAGAAAGTAGTGAGGTAACCGGCTTTGGTGCAGACTGAAGTTGGTTGACACTCGATGCTACGCTCATTGAGATCTTAAACTTGGAGGGTTTTGGTTGGCAAGTAAATTGCCTTCTGATCAACCACCCTTGTGAAGGATCAATGATATTGAGATCCCTTAGAACCCGGTTACTTTTGTAGGACAGGATGAACCATCTAACTTCAGGGGAGGGTACTCACCTTTAAACCTCATGCAAGCCTTTAAACCTAGGGCAATTGTGTGACTTGTTTGTGTGTGCCACATGTTTGTGATTGAACATAACATCATGACATCATCATGCATCATGAGCATATCATTTTCCCTAACCATTTCAAGGACCAAGGGATTTATTTTTGTTCTTTGTTGCAGGTCATGACTTCTGCTCGTAGAAACACCATCAGGATCAACTTTGTAGGGATACCTCCCAAGCTCAAAGAGTTGGTTTCCCAAGTGTCTGATCATTCCCAGTTCGTCCAGAGACATGGTCACCTATTGGATCTAGTCACTTCAGAGTTCAGTGAAGACATGATGAGTGTGCTGTTTCAGTTCTTTGACCCTAAGCACCATTGCTTTACATTTCCTGATTATCAGCTGGTTCCAACCATGGAGGAGTTCTCTAAACTTCTGGGTATACCTGTTCTTGATCAGAAGCCATTCACAGGTTTAGAGAAGGAGCTTAAACCAGAAGTTATTGCTGCAGCTCTACATCTGAAGAAGTCTGACATTGTTCTAGAGACGAGAAGTGGAGTTAAAGGTATTCTTGCCAAGGTATTAGTGGATAAAGCTCAAATGTTCTTGAAGGCTATGAGCTACGATGCTGTTGAGGAGATCTTAGCCTTATTGATTTATGGCTTAGTGTTGTTCCCCAATCCTGATCAGTTCATAGACGTTCATGCCATCAACATATTCCTGAGTCACAATCCAGTGCCTACCTTACTTGGAGACATCCTACATTCTCTTCACACCCGTACTACAAGGGCAAGAGGAACTTTGATGTGCTGCATACCTTTACTTTCTAGGTGGTTTATTTCTCACCTTCCTCGCTCAGTAATGAAGAATGAGCAAGGGTTCAGATGGTCCAAGAGGATCATGTCACTTTCTCACTCGGACATCCATTGGTGCTCCAGATCTATGGAGAATGTCACCATCATTGACCGTTGTGGGGAGTTTCCTAATGTGCCACTTCTAGGCATAAGAGGAGGCATCACCTACAACCCATCTCTAGCTTTACGACAGTTTGGTTACGCCCGGAGCGATGGTCCACATGACATGTTGATTCAGGGCATTGTGTTTGATTACGACAACGATCTTCAGGGTTACCGTCAGAGATTCATCCGAGCTTGGGGAAAGGTAAACAGGATTGACAGCAAGACACTGGAGCCTAAGTACACTATTCCTATGGAGGCTTATCTCAGATGGGTACGATCTCGTGCTCAGACACTCATGATGCCATATCCTGCCGTCCTACCAGTTACCATGGAACCTGTTGCTGAAGGAGACACAGCTTATACCATCCTTCACCCATACATGCCTACTGATATGGAAGACTTGCAGAGATCATGGATCCAACTGAAAGAGCAAAGGGATACTTTCGAGGCTCATTACAAAGCAAGCCAAGCAAGGATCCTAGAGCTAACAAAGCTACTTCATGAGGAACGAAACCTCAACTCATACCTCAACACAAAGAGGAAACGTCCATGGGAGACTTAAAACCCCATCTTTTGTACTTATTTCGTTTTCATTTTTTGTAAGCCTAAAAGGCAAAACAAGTTATTACTAATAAAAAGTTACTTTCTTGATTGTTTAAGCAAATTTAAATCCTGCGGTCCTTGAAAACATTGCATATGCATTCCCATATCATTGCATCACAGGTTTATAATTGTGCACAGGTTTCTCATCTTCTCGCTGTTTATTTCAGCAATGGCTCTTGAACAATCAGTTAAGGATCTCCAGGCACAGAATGCACAGTTCCAAGAGCTGATCCTGAACCTATCCAAGGGGCAGGATGAATTGAAGACACTGCTGGCCAAGAAGACTAAGAAGGCTAGAAGGTCTGCTGGGCTGCTCAACATGGGAAGAAGGTTCAAAGGTCCTGTCAAGACCAAGGAACATGTTGAAGACTATGAATCTGAAGAGTCTGAGCAGGAGAGAGGCAGTCTCCACAACACTATGGGGGACTCTGATTCTGAGGCTAACTACTACCATGAGCCTAACGAAGACAAATTCAAGATGCTGGTGGATAGAATGGATGCTATGGAATTACAGAAATCATCTGGGCTGGATTTTGAGGATTTGAGCTTGATATCTGGGGTGGTCATACCCATTGGGTTCAAAGTTCCTACGTTTGTTGTCTATGATGGGGTCTCTTGTCCCAAATTGCATCTGAGGTCTTATGTCAGAAGAATGCAACCCCACACTGCTGATAAAAAGTTGTGGATCCATTTCTTTCAAGAGAGTTTATCTGGAGCTCAGCTAGAGTGGTATTATCAGTTGGAGAGTGTCAACATCAGAGATTGGAATGACCTTGCTGAAGCTTTCTACAAGCAGTATCAATACAATGCTGACTTAGCCCCCACTCGCATGCAACTTCAAAGCATGTCTATGGGTGCCAAAGAAAGCTTTAAGGAGTATGCTCAGAAGTGGAGAGACTTAGCTGGAAGAGTTCAACCCCCTTTGACTGATAGGGAGTTGGTTGATATGTTCATGTGTACGCTGAATGGTCCGTTTTACAGTCATCTCATTGGAAGCTCATCATCTGGCTTCACTGAGTTGATCATGACAGGAGAGCGAGTAGAGAATGGTATCAAGAGTGGTAAGATCCAAGTGGGCACTTCTTCATCAGGTGCTGCAAAGAAGCCTCCCACTGGGAAGAAAGAATCTAATGCTGTGTATGGTCAGCCTGATCGTAACAGAAGGCATCAGTCTGTTAGTGCAGTTCATATTTCAAATCCAACTCCTGCAACAACAGAGCAGCCTCAAGGCAACCAACAGAGGGCTAGAAGACAGTTCACGAAGATCAACATGTCAATGGCTCAGGCATTGCAACACTTGTTGAAAGCTGAACTTATTACCCTGAGGGAGGCCCCTCAGAATCCCAATGTTACCTCTCCCAAGTACAATCCCAATGCACGATGTGCATATCATTCAAACTGTCCAGGACATGATACTAATAACTGCTGGGTCTTGAAGAACAAAATTCAGGATATGATTGATGCTGGAGAAATTGAGTTTGATCCACCAGGTACTCCAAATGTGATTACAGCTCCAATGCCAAACCACGAGAAGACTGTCAACGCCATTGATGAAGATATTGATGAAGATCTGCATGTCTATTCAGTTATGGAGTTGAGCACACCATTGTCTGTTATCAAAAAGAGGTTAGTACAAGCTGGGATCTTTCCAGGTTGTCATGAAGATTGTCTATATTGTACCTATAAGCCGGATAGTTGCTTCATTTTGAGAGATGGGATTCAACGTCTCATGGATAAATATACTATAGTGTTTGAAAGAAGACCAGCATCTGTAGAAAGTATGGTGGATCATCTGACTCAGGGTAAGAAGATTGAAGAGGTTGACATGGTTGACAAAGTACCACTAAGAATCACTTCAAAGGGTCCCATTAAAATCACTCATCAGGGCCCAATCAAGATTACTGCTGAAGGTCCTGTGAAAGTTGTCGCTGAAGCCAAAGTAGCTCCTCTGATCATTACCACTCCTGGTCCTATTTCTTATACATCTGACAAAGCTGTGCCTTGGCACTATGGGTCTGATGTTTACATCCATGGTGTCAAGCAGGAGCCTTTACCTGATATGCCTGTTGACATTGATAATATTGCTGGATCTAGTAAGATCACTCGTAGTGGAAGAGTCTTCTCTCCTCCAGTTGCTTCTAAGAGTGCAGTTACTCCTGCTGTTACTTCCACCACTGATGCTCGGGGCAAGGGTCCTGTTATTGAGCCTGTATCTACTGATGTGCCAGCTGCTGATGACCTCTCTAAGCAGATGGAAGAAGTATTGAAAATCATTCGCAAGAGTGATTATGATATTGTTGATCAGCTGGGGCATACTCCCTCAAAGATTTCTATGCTCTCCCTGTTATTATGTTCTGAGGCTCATGCCAAGTCATTGATCAAGTTTCTAAAGATGGCTCATGTACCCAGTGCAATTTCTGTGGACCAGTTTGAGAATTGTGTTGCGCACCTGACCTATGACAACGGGTTAGGATTTTCTGATGCTGACTTGACCCCGGCCAAGAGGGATCATAACAGGGCCTTGCATATTTCAATTGAATGCAGGGGCACTACCCTGTCTCATGTGCTGATAGACAATGGTTCCTCTCTGAATGTGTTGCCTAAGGAAGTCCTGAACAAGCTGAGTCCTGAAGATACGGTATTGAAGCCCAGAAATATTGTGGTAAAGGCTTTTGATGGTTCTAGAAGAGTAGTGCATGGGGAAATTGATCTTCCAATCAAGGTTGGCTCTCAGGTGTTTACTGCTACATTCTATGTGATGGATATTCGTCCTTCGTACTCATGTCTGCTTGGTCGTCCCTGGATCCATGGGGCAGGTGCTGTGACCTCCACATTACATCAAAAGTTGAGATATCCGGTGAATGGAAAAGTTGTTACTGTCTTTGGAGAGGAAGAATACTTTGTCAGCTATGTAAACACTTTCAAGTATCTGGAAGTAGAAGGTGAATACATTGAAACTCCATGTCAGTCATTTGAAGTGGTTCCCTGGGCTGTTAAGGATTGTGTGACTCCTCCTGCTGTGAAGAAGGTTCCTGTGGTCATCAGAAACCCTCCAACAATGGCAATGGCCTCCCTCAATGATGCAAAAGCTGTGGTGGAAGAAGAATCCCAGAAGGCTGTTCGTCGTGCTCGTGCTGTTCGTATCACCAATCAAGGGGTTATCAATGCTGTGGGAGATCAAGATGAAGACTACAACTTGGAGGCATGGATTTTTCCTACTGTGGGTGCTGGACTCAATAATTGGAAAGCTGAAGATGTTATCCCTATCTCCTTTAGTCAGGAGTAAATACTATTACTGTGTTATGTTTTTAAATTTATAATTTCTGGAACAATTAAAACTTTCAAGCCATGTGCCTTACCCGGGGCACAATGGTGTGCTTGTTACGGGTTGTCATTTCATTTGCATACTTCATTCAATAAAATCAGTGGACGTGTCGTTTTCGTAAATATTGTGTCCCTTGTCTTTCTTTTTCTTTTATTTTTGCTTTATCAGCTATGTGTTCTTACACACACCCACGTCACTAAAATACAGATCCTCATCCACTCTGGATCCAGTTGATAACAGTTCTACTATTGCCAATTACAATTTCGAGAATCCGATCTATCAAACTGAAGACGGAAACGAGGACGATTGTGAAATACCTGTAGAACAAGAAGAGAAAGCTATACAGCCACATGAAGAGCCAGTCGAAGTTGTGAATCTGGGAGCCGAAGAAAACAGAAAAGAGGTCAAGATAGGGGCTGATTTAGAGGACAGTGTCAAGAGCAGGTTGATTCAGATGCTACGTGACTATGTGGAGATCTTTGCTTGGTCTTATGAAGATATGCCAGGGTTGGATACAGATATTGTGGTTCACCGTTTGCCAGTGAAAGAAGATTGTCGTCCAAAGAAGCAGAAGGTTCGTCGTATGCGTCCTGAAATGTCAGAAAAGATCAAAGCAGAGGTAATGAAACAGTTCAATGCAGGGTTCTTGGCCGTAACTTCTTATCCTCAGTGGGTTGCAAATGTGGTACCAGTTCCTAAGAAAGATGGTAAGGTACGTATGTGTGTAGACTACAGAGATCTGAACAAGGCTAGCCCTAAAGATGACTTTCCACTTCCTCATATTGATATTCTGGTAGACAACACTGCTCAGCATAAGGTATTCTCTTTTATGGATGGTTTCTCTGGTTACAATCAAATCAAGATGGCACCTGAAGATATGGAGAAGACTACATTTGTGACACAGTGGGGCACCTTTTGCTATAAGGTAATGCCATTTGGTTTGAAGAATGCAGGGGAAACATATCAGCGTGCTATGGTGGCTTTGTTTCATGATATGATTCATCATGAGATAGAGGTATATGTAGATGATATGATAGCCAGGTCTCAGAATGAAGAACAACATCTTGATCATCTGCACAAGTTGTTTGAGAGGTTGAAGAAATACAGGTTGAGATTAAATCCAAACAAGTGTACTTTTGGAGTTAGATCTGGAAAGCTCCTGGGTTTCATTGTTAGTGGAAAAGGTATTGAAGTGGATCCTGCAAAAGTGAAAGCTATACGAGAGATGCCAGCTCCCCGTACTGAGAAGGAGGTTAGAGGTTTCTTGGGACGATTGAACTACATTGCAAGATTTATTTCCCAATTAACTACCATCTGTGAGCCAATCTTCAAGTTGTTGAAGAAAGATCAGGTGATGGAATGGAACGATGAGTGCCAGACTGCCTTTGATGAAATCAAGAGATATTTGCTAGAACCTCCAATTTTAATGCCACCAGTTGATGGAAGACCCTTGATTATGTATTTAACAGTATTAGACAACTCAATGGGGTGTGTATTGGGGCAACATGACGAGTCTGGTCGAAAAGAGCAGGCAATATACTACCTTAGCAAAAAGTTTACCGACTGTGAAACAAGATACTCACTGCTCGAGAAAACTTGCTGCGCTTTGGCATGGGCTGCTCGCCGACTAAGACAGTATATGTTGACCCATACTACCTTGTTGATTTCGAAGATGGATCCAATCAAGTACATATTTGAGAAACCTGCTCTCTCCGGAAGAATTGCAAGATGGCAAATGATCTTGACGGAATATGATATACAATATACCACTCAGAAGGCCATTAAGGGGAGTGTTGTTGCTGATCATTTGGCTCATCAAGCAATAGATGATTACCAGTCAATGAATTTTGAGTTCCCTGATGAAGACATTATGTCTGTTACCAAAGAACCTGGACAATATGACGGACCTGAACAAGGATCCCGATGGACTATGGTTTTTGATGGTGCCTCCAATGCACATGGTAATGGTGTTGGTGTTGTGATTAGTTCCCCTGAAGGTTGTCATACCCCGATTACTGCCAGACTTTGTTTCTATTGTACCAATAACATGGCTGAGTATGAGGCATGTATCATGGGTATGCAAGTTTCTATTGATATGAAGATTCAGTTCCTTGAGGTGTATGGAGATTCAGCTCTGGTAGTAAGTCAGATTAAAGGAGATTGGGATACAAAGCATGATAATCTCATTCCTTACAGAGAACATGTGTTGTCTTTGATCCCACATTTCAAAGAGATTACAATGGATGGTGAAGACAGTGTTCTCAGGAGGTGCCATGATACTGACTACAATGGATGGTGAAGACTTCCCACAACCTGTAAACGCAGACATAGTTAAAAAATACTACGCATAAAAAGAGACCCGCTAGGTTGACAGGCCTAGGCAAAAATAAGGGCATCCCGGCAAACCAAAAGGGTTTGGGCAAAAATTAGGGATATATATATAAAAAGATGTACACCCGGCAAGTCGAAAACCTGAAAAGGCGGCTTGGGCAAAAAAGGGTATCCCGGTGGATTGAAAACCTGAAAGGGCAATCCAGGCAAAAGTTAGGGATTAAAGCGTATGACTATGTCTCGTTTGGATCACTCATGAAACTGCAACCAGTTGTACTACTTACTCAAGCTCAAACAGATAAAGCTCAATCCAATCGTTTCCGTCTCAACAGCAAGAAGATGAGATACTTGAGTGGCAATAGTAGAATTGAAACTCAATAGGATTATTTCCCACATAGCTGATTCTTTTTGTAAAACTTCATGACAAAATTCTCTTACTAGGGTTTATGTCTCCTTGTACAAACTTACCCGTGTATGGGTCACTTTTGATATAAATAAATTCCATCTTTTGAATCCAGATTCACTTTTACCCTATTTACATAAGCGAAACGTCCATTGGTTGTGTTTGAATGTATGTATGCCTTTGAATATGATTGATGTTTACCAGAAGCGCATGTATGCTTTTAATATGATTGATGTTTACCAGAAATGCATGAAAATGCAGTAATAGTATTTACTAAGGACGAACGAGGGAAGGATTTCAACGAAGCTTCGCCGGTTCATCTTTACAAGACAGTTACAAACCATCAGTAGGACTAATCCATTTATATCCATCTCTTTTATCCTCATACGGATATACGGGAAATTACTTTCCAATAAGGGCACGATGAACGAAGACGGGATGTTATACTTATCCTACTATCAAACGAAAACGAAGGTTATCTATACCCTACTATCCCCAACAATGGGAGGTTATCTATACCTTGTTATCCCCAACAACGGGAGGTTATCTATACCTTGTTATCCCCAGCAGACGGAGGGTTATATATTCTTCAACAACGAATCGGGATTTATTTTCCTTGGCCAGCAGTTGTTATACAAGGATATCCAGACACTTCCAGCAGTGTCATAGCATACATACATCATTTACATCATACCATAACACATATGTCTATAGTACATTACCTAAGTGCATCATGTCATACATGCATACATAAAGCATAAACTAATGTTGTTATACAGAATGCTACCTTGTTTTCAGGTTAATTATCCAACAAACAATCTTATGATCTTTGGGACTGCTTTATTGTAACCTCAGGGTTACTTTATCCTCCTGATGAGCTTCTTATTACTTTGGGACTGCTTTATTGTAACCTCAGGGTTATTTTATCCTCCTGATAGCCTCTCATGACTTCAAGACTGCTTTAGAGCTACTGATTGCTCTATCCTCCTGAAATCATCCTATTACTTCAAGACTGCTTTAGAGCTATTCATTGCTCTATCCTCATGAGGTCATATTACTACTTCAAGACTGCTTTAGAGCTATTCATTGCTCTATCCTCCTGAAGCCATCTAATTATTTCAAGACTGCTTTAGAGTTATCCATTGCTCTATCCTCCTGAAATTACATTATTATTTCAAGACTGCTTTAGAGCTATCCATTGCTCTATCCTCCTGAAATCATTACTTCAAGACTGCTTTAGAGCTATTGATGGCTCTATCCTCCTGAAGACATATTACATTATTATTTCAAGACTGCTTTAGAGCTATCCATTGCTCTATCCTCCTGAAATCATTACTTCAAGACTGCTTTAGAGCTATTGATGGCTCTATCCTCCTGAAGACATATTACATTATTACTTCAAGACTGCTTTAGAGCTGTTGATTGCTCTATCCTACTGAAGCCATTCTATTACTTCAAGACTGCTTTAGAGCTATTGTTTGCTCTATCCTCCTGAAGCCATTATTACTTCAAGACTGCTTTAGAGCTATTGATTGCTCTATCCTCCTGAGGTCAGATTTATCACTTCAAGACTGCTTTAGGGTTATCATTATTGATTGCTCTATCCTCATGAAGACATGCTGTTACATCAGTATTACTCCAGACTCCTGACAGTTCTCATTATACTACTGAAGAACTTTCCCCTAGTGGCATCTTTAAGCCCACTCAATCATGTTCAACCAACCATCAATATCACTCCATGCACTGGTGAGTGCAAATTTTTGGGCTTTTGTGTTCAATCCCCTTCAACCTTCCAGGTTACGACTGGCAAATATACCAATCTAACCCCTCAGGTTTCAGAAAATTGAACAGGGGCAGCTGTTGCACCCCAAAATTTGCCCTCACAATACAAGACTTTGTGTTCCAAGAAGGTTCACAAGGTTCACAAAATTCACAATTGGTCAGAAGAGTTGACAATTCCCTCAGACAATGCACCTCCTAAGCAGTGCATCCAAAACTAGGGTTTTGACTTTAATCAGGCTAAATGGACTTCCAAGACTTCAAGTGAGCTTCATAACATCTTATATGTGTATAAGAACCCCCATGTCAAGTTTCAAGACTTTTCTCAAAAGTTTGCTCAGTCAGATGATCAGATAAGTCAAAAGCAGTCAATGCGGTTAAAAGGTCAAACTGAGGTCAACTGTGGTCAAACCAAAGTCAAACTTCATGATTTTTTTTTGCCAACATCAAAGAGAGGTTGGGTGAGAAATATTATCATAATAACTGTAATACCCCAAATTTTGCCCTAAGATTTGTCGTCGCATTTCATTGCATTTAATCAATTACTAACAAATTTGTGTAGTCGTTTGACTTTTTGCAGGTAAATATCATATGGCATGCATTTTTTTTCTAAAAAAGTAAAAATGGCACAATTGGCAGGAGGACATGTGTAAGGAGTTATGAGTGTGAGAGGTTGAGAGTTCGAATCTCACCTTTGTCACTTTTTTTTGTTTTTTATTATTTTTACTCTAAATTTTTCTATCTTTCATTAAAAAAATAACAAAAATAGTTTTTTATTATTATTTAATTATTATTTTCGTATTTTAATTAAATCATTTTTTAAAATATTATTTTTTTCACTTTTTTCTAAATTATTCATAAAAATATCCAAAAAATCATAAAATAAAAAATATTGAAAAAATTTTGTTCTTTTTATAATATTTTTTATTTTAGGAATCAATAGGATTATTAGTTTTTATTTTAAGTTTATTTTAATTATTTTAAATTATTTAAATTTTATTTTTTCTTAACTAATTATTTAGTTTGGGCTTTAAAATGGGCTTTAGGGACATTATTGACAATTTGGTGTTAACCCTAATTTGTTCCCTATATATACATGTGTTGCCTTGTTGGAAAAAAGGGAGAGAATGAAAAAAACCTAAGAGGAGTGAGTGCCGTTTGCCGTTATTTAGTTTTCTTCTTCGTCCATTACTATTGTTTCTTTTTCTTCATCGTTTACCGTTATTTCTTTTCCTTCATCTATTACTGTTGTTTCTTTTTCTTCATCTTTTACCGTTATTTCTTTTTCTTCATCTATTACCGTTATTTCTTTTTCTTTATCTATTACTGTTACGTTTATATATATATAATTTTTAAATTGTTAGAGTTTATATATATAAGATTTTTGATCGAATTATGTCGATACGATGTTTGCACATTTGTGTGCATGACGCGTGACATTTGTGTTAGTTCGATCTGGTTGCGATGATCGCATTTTTGTGTGAGCAATAATACTATTTTTTGCTTAATTTCTTTTTCTTTGCGATAAATTTTGTTTCGTCCGATTTAGATCTGGTTGCGATGAGCGCATTTCTGCGTTAGCAACATTGTTGGGTTATTTGGCACATTTAAAATTCATTATTGCTTTATTATTATTATTATTATTATTATTATTATTATTATTATTATTATTATCATTATTTATTATTATTATCATTATTATTACCATTATTATTATTATTGTTATCATTAATTTATTAAAATTTGTTATAATATAAAAATCTGTTTTTTAAAAATAAATAACATTGACATCTTTTCCAAATTAATATGAAAACCTATTATTTTTAAGAAAAACTTTTTTTTAGATAAATTTAAAATAATAACTAAAATCTTTTTTTTAAAATAATAACTAGAACCGTTATTTATTTTATTTTATTATTGTTCAATTCAAATTTCATTATCATATTGTATCTGCTCCTCTCATGTAACCTCGCGAACTTAACAATCGCTCTTTAAATTCTGCCTTTAAATTTCTGCTTGCATGGTTTAAATTATGACATTATCTCTCTGTTTGCATGATTCAATTATCTCACGCGTTTACTATTATTTCTGTTACATTACACACATCCGAAGGTTAGGTCTAACCGTTTGGCCGCCGCGCCAATAGTCCTCAACTTCAAACCCTTACAACCTCACAAACCCTAATTTTCACAAATGTCTCGCCGCAGGAAAAATTACAATTTTACCCCTAGCATTAGGTCAAAGAGCCGCCGCGCTCATTTTAGGGTTCCCCGCCGTGGAATCCCTAATTTAACCCTAATTACAACTTAACAATTCAACGTAGAGATTTGGAGTTTCTACACTCCGCGTAAGCGTGTCCTTAAGATGCGTTTATTCCCCTTGAGACCTTGACCACAGTCAAGAAGTCTCTAACCTCCCTTTTGAGGGGAACTACGATTACTCTGATTCCGCTCCCGTAAGGATACGTAGGCACAAGATGCGATGTCTTGCCGAGTAAACTTAGAATTAACCCCCTTTATTATTTATTATTGCTTATTTATATTTTATTTAATTATTTTGCTTATTATTTTGTAATTGTTTCTTGGATGTAAAGTTGTTTAATTATTTAATTATTATTATGGTTAGTAATTAGGGAGTGTAACAACATGTATGTAATATTAAAATAAATTTAGATCACTTTTAAATAAAGATAATTAAAATAAACACGTCACACACGTAAGTCGATTTTAATCGCCGTCTCACTTCCTAAGGATATCCCTCAAGTTGCCTACGAATAATGGTTAAGTGGGGTGTATAAAGCAAGTCCCTCAAATAGAAAAAAATCATCAAAGTCCCTTATGGTTGCCTTTACGAATCGAGTCCCTTTCGAAAAATGATGATGGTCCCTTATATGTGCTTATTACATCCCACAATGGCCTTCAAAGTCAAATTGTCCCTCACATATCCCTTAACATCCAAAGTAAGGACTACCTACTCCATTATAGTAGGGATAGTCTTACTAAAGGAAAGAATGAAGAATAAGAAAGACCTTTAAACATTAGGGTAGGTTACTTCTAGGTGCTTGCTCACTTCAAAACTGTTTCGCACTTAAACAAATTTTCAACAAGTTTTCAAACAAGTTCTTAACACATCCTTACATGGATTATTTATTAACTATTCTGAAAATTTTCTATTCACACACTACAATTTCAAAACAATTCAAAAGTGAGCTTAAGTACCTAAGAGCCCATGGATAACCATGGATGAAAAGGATGCTAATACCTTCCCTTTTCATAACCTACCCCCCGGACCCAAAATATTCTCTAAGGTCTTTCCTGTTCTTTTATAACCTTTCCTTATGGATAAAATAAAAGTCGGTGGCGACTCTTGCTATCCGCAACATTGTTTAAAGTCAGTTCACCGGGTTACAGTATGGAATGTACCTAAGAGGGGGGGGGGGAATTAGGTACTTTAAAATTTTTTGGTTTTAGACTCAGTGTGATCATTTTTCTGGTTGATGTTAAGTGATGAAAGTGGTAAAGAGCATAAAAATAAAGGACACGTTGATATATCCTAATTCCCCTCACAATCCGAGAGTACTCCAGTCCCCTTATGAAGTAAGCGATTTTAGTATCTTGTTTGGACTTTGTACAAGCTTATCCTAGTCACTATACACAAGATCCTAAACTAAACGATAAGGACAATCCCCTTATGATCTTTAAAAAGTGAAATAAGAGAACAATTCCCCCTTAATCACTCTCTTGCTTCCAACAATCTTGGACAACAAGGAATTCAACAATAATTTAAATTTTTACCAGTGTTTGAAGTTGTATAACAATGTATCGATCACTAAAATTTAATCTTCTCTTTCAAGTAAGCAAGTTTCAAAATTCAGTACAAGTTCTCAATGATTTTATGAAGTTGAAACTCTTGAAAATGCAATGAAATTGATGTGCATAAGTTTCAACAAAAAATGTTATACAAAAAACACCTGAGTTTAAAATGAGAGAATATAAGTTTTGAATTGCAAATGAGAGAGGTGAGGTTCAAATTGTGAAATGCATGTTGTTTATAGTGCCTTAACACATCTCTTAAAGTGTGTGTGTACATAAAAAGATGTCATGGTTGAAATATGCATTATAAATTTTTTTTGGATCAAAAAATGAGTGAACCACTGCCACTTCTTCAATGGTAACCAGTTACCAAAAAGAGCGTAATCAGTTACACCTGAAGTGGTGTAAGAAAATTTGAAAATATCACGCGTGTAACTGGTTACAGGAAATGGTGTAACCGATTACACCATCTGAAAAAGGCCAATGAAGTTAATGTTACACATATGTAATCGGCTGTCATACCCCAAATTTGTCCTACCTCGGAATTTAATGAATGTCTTACTGCCACATGACTTCTGGCCATGATTCTCTAAGACTTCGTTTATAAAGACTTTGTGTGTACTCATTGTGGTAATAATCCCTGGCAATTTATGCTGAATTCTTGTGGGAGGAGCGCGCCTCCAGCCCCTTGTACCCAAACTCATGTGTGTCCTCGTTCTCACGATCAGACATACATGATATGATCAATAATATAAAGTACATGATTAGGTTTATCTTGCCACACAATTTTAGGAAATTTACACCCTATTTCAACTTGATTACAAACTTCTCCTTAAATGTTGTTTAAGCCTCACACTACAAGTTGCTTATTATGGTCTGCACTTAATTCAAGTTAATTCAAAGATACTTCACATGATGCTTATGGACACGGTCGATTTAGCCTCAGACTTTGTTCGAATTGATTGCAAGCGTCAAGCTATATTTGGATTCTAAATCAGTTTGTGACAAACATAGATTTAGCTTGAAAATTTCAAGTCATAATTTGGATGCAATTAGTCCAGAAGATGTTTCGTTTCATTTCAGAGGCTCATGGTATTGATGCATCAGTCCATGCCGATTTCATCGATATGGATATGATTAAAAGGATGTTCAAAACAAAGAATTTTTGTTGTTTCAAAGTAATGTTTTAAGACGAGCGAAAAAGTTGTTGTAAACTGCAAGATCAACATTCCACTTTGTAGTCATGGTGCTCAAAGGTAAATTAAATAGAGATTTATTTCTATGGCTAATCCAAAGCAAAGTGGCATGAATGGCGGTATGGCATGAATTGACATGTTTGTTATTATTCAAGCGCATTATTCACCATTATTCAAGGTTGTTTTCAGCTTGACCAAGCCCAATTATTGATTCAAGAGTGAGGAATTGGTTACGATATTTGCTAGTGGAAATAATTAAACTCTAATCCCAAACATTCCAGTTAATTCAAAATTAAGGCATCGCTACAGTTGGTGGTGCAAAGTCACGAATGAATTAATTGGATGATGCTTCAAGTTGTATTATAATTGACTACAAGAATGGATGGGATAAGTATATGAACTCATTTTCAAGTTGTGCTGCAAGTCCAAGATATGTTCCAATATGATGCTAAAATCAAGAATAAATTTATTTAATTCAAACGGAAATTAATGCAAAATTGGTCATGATAGAGAATTACATCAAGCCATAATTGGAGTATGATACAAGTGATTAGTTCAAAAGCACGATTAAACGATTTAGAGGCTTAAGCTATGAGCAAAGTTTGTGCTAAGTTGGTTGAAAACCGTAGTTGGGAGGAAAGTCCCAAACTTGTGCATTGGCCCATTTCATCACACATTCAAAAGAACACTGACAGTAAACATTTCAAAGAAATTCATAAATGGTTTTAGTGATCCAAAACTACAAATATTGATGCAGGGCCAGTTGTTATTCAGATGTCAAAGCACAACACGCCGCCTCATCCATAAGTGTGTCTGCCTTGCTGGCATCAGTTCTAAAATTTAGCATTCAGTTACTTGGAAGAGGAGATAGGAACGAAAATGGATCTTGCTCATATTCCACGTGACCACAGTCCTTCTCCAGATTTTTGAAATGAGCCGTGAACCATCACTTGTGGAAGGAAGTTTCAGCAGCATGTCATTCTAATAGAAGCAACTTGCATATAGGTGTATGCAACAATTTAATACACCATACCCAAGTCATGTTCACAGATACGTAAAACGGAAGGTTCAACGCCTAGACATATCTGACACACATGAAAGTTATCAAAGCGGTAACCTCGAGCCTTCTCAATATCGCAGCTCATGATCCTTCATAATTTGTTCATCCTGCTAGGAAATGAGATGATGCCATCTTCAATGCCCATCAGTGCCTTCTTTATACGCAAAGGAGTTGATCATCGTCATTCTCACCTTAACTGTTATCCGCATAACTAGCTAGGAAGAGCCGACCACCTAAACTATGCGAATTTGCCAATTTTAAAAGCTTCAGTGTTGCACCTGCAAAGATGGTTGTAAGATGTGATGTTATCCAAGTTAAACATTAAATAAGCAATGGCAAAAATAACACAATTCAAGATGGTCATTGAATTACAAGAAAAAAACACAATTGTTAATTAAGTTTTGAAGAAGATTTTTTCAAACAATACAAAAGGATACAGTCCTGTCCTTGCTCCAAGGTCATCATCACCACTTTTTGTTCTTCAATTGCCTTCATTCCTCTGTTGTCTTTACTGTTATGGCATGACCTACAAGAGTAAACTGAGAATGATGAACAAGTATACTCAAAATAAAAAGAAATGAAAAGGATCAGTTCAAGATCAATGATTTATACACCAGGGCATTATGCAGCAAGTTTACGTACCATTTCTCCTTATGGGCAACACCAGCCATCCGCAACTTTGTCAACTACCTAACAAACTTTCCACCACTGTTCTGACACTCTTCAAAGCACTAAACAAACATTGAGAGCTACCGGTAAAGCTTCTTGATCCTCTTCACCGTTTTTACCTTGCCAAACACTAAAGGACCAGTAAGTGTTACAACCTGCAATGACTACTCAACATTAACAACATATGAAGAAGAAAGAGCATGACAGTTATAACAGGATATGGCAACAAGAACAAATTTAAAAAAAAATAAAGACTCCCATGTTAGCAAATTGATAAGCAGTAAAAGAAACACTTTCACACAGTAAAAAATTAGAGTAAAAATTTCGCAATGAGACTCAGACAGACATTTCCAGAAACGGATAACAAACAGAAATCACAAGCAAGGAGCCGAAAGTAACCCAATTTCTACCCAAAATTCACATGTTTTGCTAAGAAAACCCTAATCTCTCACGTATCAGAATGGATATAAAAGGGCATTATTCGTTCAAGGGAAGGGGCAGAAAAAAGAGAGAAAAAAAACCCTAAAAAACTACTGGCGGCAGCAGACACAGAAAAAAAAACCCTAGCGAAGCTCTGCGAAATTGAATCTTCAAAATACCAAACTCACTCAAAAGTTCTTCCTAAAAATTGATAGAGCTTCACACTGAAGCTCTAGCAAGCTTGAAATAAGCCGTATCATCATAACCAACATGAATTTGAGCAAGTTGAGACAAGTTCAAATTTGAAGAACAAGCAAAGGAGAAGAAAAGAGTAAAAGTATAGAGCACGAACCAGCTACCTCGTGGATTCACTGTCGGAATAACTCAAAACTGGTAAGTTCCTTTTCCATCTGATTTTTGCTCGCCATTAATACGTGCTTGAATATGCTATTCTATGTGTAGCTTAAATTTTGAGTTGGGTGATTTAAGGTTTCATTTGCTAATTTGAATTGGGGTTTAGGATTGCGTTCAAGAATAGAAGGGGTTGGGTTTTGTGTGATTCAGATATTCGATGTGGTAGTTTGCTTTCGAAATAATTATGGGGGATTTGTAGTTTGATTTGGAGAGAGGTTTTTTTTAGGAGGAGGGTGATGAGGTTTCAGAGAGAGAGAGAGAGAGCATTGAATCTGGGTTTAGTATGAAGGAAAAACGGTGAGTATAAATGCGAAAGGAGTTTGAAGGAATGATTTTTTTTATAAAAAAAAGGATAAATGTTGATATTCTTTATTAGAAGACGCGTCTAGTTATTGGTGAGATAGATGCGGCGGTGGGTTACTGCATTGTCCCATTTCCCTATTTTATCTTTTTGGCTATCATCATTAATTACTGGTTAGTAATTGCAACGTGGCTTTCTAGAACCCCAAGGCAACCGTTGCAATTTCCTTGTTGTTTGTTGCACACGTTGCAGTCTGTTAGGTGGTGAGAGTTTGGGCCTCTGGCCCAACCCGACTTGAGGAAAGCCCGTCTGTGGGCCTTTTTGCAGCAAGTCCTTTTGGGGTTTAGACCCCTCTTTTCTTTTCTTCCACACATGCAGTTTGGCTTTAAAATCTAGTTTAATATTTTATTTTATTAATTGCTAAGTTAACAATTATGCTAGTGATAACCACAATTTAAGGTTATTATTAATTTCGTTTTAATCTTTGGTATTAAGATACATTGTAGATAGATGATTACTATAAATAATTTATATATTAATTTGATAAGGTTCTCTTAACCCATTTAATTATTTAGATTAATCAAATGCTTAATGTAGTTAACCTTCAAAAATGCTATCTTTGTAAATTTAAAGTCATAATTCCTTCTAATTAATACTAGTAAAACTTTTTTTAAATATAAGATTAATAATTATTTTTTTAGTTAATTAATGGAAGTAGTGGGTTCTTGAGGTCTAGCACCTTTTGGACCCTTGAACGAATACTCTTGAAGTGCACACTTTGCGTTGTATTTGTTTCGTCTTTCATCCCTAAAACTACTTAACCTTGTTTAAACCTTTCAAAGTAGGCAAACCCTAACTCGAACGATATGCCTCCCCTAGTTTAACCCACCTATGCTAATATTTTTAAACCATTTTTCTAATAAAAATTGCGAAAGAATTGAGTTCTAGGAGTCTTGCACTCCTTGAATTTTTGAGTGACGACTATTGAGGCGTACGCCTCGAATAGCGCGTCATTCGCCCTTTCGTTTCTAAAACACTTCCCCTAATTATTTGGACAAGTATTCACTGTCCAATAAATACAATTTCATAATTAATGGAATGAAAAAGGTGTTGTTGGGATCTAGCATTCCAACGATATCCCGACTAATTGATTACGAGGCCGACGCCTCGCTTATCGAATAGTCGTCATTCCTCCTAAATTTTCAAACCGTTGTTGCACCCCAAAATTTGACCAACATTTATTTACCTAGCTTGTGGTTCATCTCATTCATCATCTGCATTTCATTGATATGTGGGCAGTAGATCAAGAGGTATGACTACCCATCAAGAGCTATGAGACTTTGAAGCTATCCAAGAAGTCTATTCAGATGATTAAGGGTTGATATCCTTGTCAGAGAAGTTAAGAGATCCTCAGAGAGATTGGTTGAAACCAAGGTTGTGTGCCTCATAACTTGAGAGTTGTGGGGGCTCCTCAGATGATTCTGAGGCTATGAGGATGGACTTAAAGCTTTTAGAGAGCTTATGAGATGTCTTGAAAGCCATCATGAAGCCTAGAGAGGTCATTGTACAAGATTCAGAAGACTCAACCATGAATGGTATAATTAAGGTTTGACTGGGTCAACCCTAGGTCAACTGATGATTTGGAGAGGGTTAAGACCTAATCCAAGAGCCATGTGATCATGGAGTGATGCATTGAGATGCTATAAGGATGATTCCTAGACCAACTCATCATGATTGAGGAGTTTGAGAAGTTTTAAGCTAGGGTTTCTAAGGCTTGACAATGTAAAATCCCCTAGTTTGATCCCTATCTTCAAGGCAGTTTAGCTCAAGATGTGATTGTCATCTCATCTTACCCCCAACATGAATGTTGTAGAGCTTGCTCTTATCTTTAATTTTAGTACTATAAGTCCTTGATAGGATTTGTAGAGCTCAAGTTATGACTTTGATAAGTTACAGGTCATCTGAGGTATGTGAATCTGGGTCCTTGAAAGTCACCCAACTTGCATCCAACTTTTGCCCAAAAAGGATGATTCCTATGAACTCTTGGTCAACATGAATGTTGTTCCTAATATTCTTATCTTTCTAGAGAGTACTAGAAGTCCTTGATAGGATTTGTAGAACTCAAGTTATGGCTTTGACAAGTCAAGGGCATTTTGGTCATTTGGATGTTATAGGTCATTTCAAGCATAAGGCCATATCTCCTATTTCCAAGCTTCAAATGGAAAAATCTTCAACATAAAACTTGCTTAGAATGATGTTTTAAGGCTAGTAGGGAGGTCATGAGGTGTTGAAAAGGCTTGTAGCAAAAAGTGGTAAAAATGACCTAAAATGGAGGCATAAGTTAAATAAGTTGAAGTTGGAAATTGGAAACCCCAAGTTACACATCCAAACCATGGCATATAATAGGTCATTTTGACTCTAAAAGACATTATAAAAACAATGGTTCAGCCACTTTTTTGAATTGAGGCCTAAATCATGGGGCTGCTTTGGAAATTGGTTGCTTGCATCCTAAGGTTCAAATGCAAAACATAAGGAAAGGCAATGTATGAGCTTGCTAAGTATCTTAACACATCCTATATCTCATTTAAGGATAATTTCAAGTCAGTTACAAGGGATGCAAGGGCTATGGCATGAGATGAGGCATGAGATGAGTTGAAACCATAAACTCATGACATGAGAATCCCAATTTCTCATTGGATGGTTCCAGATGGTTCTAGATGATTCTAAACCACTCTATATAATGTATAGAACTTGCTCAGATGCAAGGTTGGTGAGAGATTTGAGAGAAGAGAGAGATAGCCATTTCACTTGCTTCCATTACAAGTTGAAAGCAAAATCCACATTCTGATTCAATTCCATTCATTCTTTCAATCTAAACACATTCCTCTTATCATAATGAAGCTGTGCAAACCAATTTGAGAGCAAAACCATGGAGATTTGAAGAGTTGGCATTTGGATTTTCAAGATTGCAAGTCACCATCGAATTCTGAGATTCAAGCATTCTCCATCAAAGCTTTTGCAAACAGTAGCAAGATCATCATTCAAGGATCGATTTTGAAGAGTTTGAAGGCTTGCAGTGAAGGTTTACACCATCTGTTAATCAAGATTCAACAGGTTAGTAACTTTTCTTCTACACCATGATTTATGCATAATTAGCAAGAATTGTTAGGTTAGAACGGTTAGAGACCAATAGGAGATGGATTCTGAAGAGTTTGGGATCAATTGGTGAGGTTTCAGATGGTGACACCATTTTTGTTTGGACCAAGAACTCGAGTTATGGTGAGCTATAGCATGAATTAGATATCAAGAATCAATCAGTGTGAGTTGGTGTTCATTCTGAGGTAGTTAATTGCAAGAATTGTTGAAGTTGATGTCTGAGCATCTCTTTGATCTTGGATCAGGTTTGGAGATTTAGGATGTTTCAATTGATTTCAAGGCCATGGTTAGATTCAGGGTGAAATTCTGGGCAGGTTAGGGTTTTGAATTTCAATTTTTCATGGAGAATTGATGAGGTTCAAGTTTGATGAAGATGGAGCTTGAAGCTCTGCTTCCATGGATGTTTCAGTTAGAACCCTAGCTGGAGGAAGAAGAAGAAGGCGTGGCCATCAGATCATGTTAGACTCATTGACTGAGTGGGAGATCCAAGGGCTGAGATTCAATTTCATTTGGAGAGGGAAGTCTGAAGACACCCCAAAACGCATCGTTTCATTAAAAGGGGGATTGGGCTGGATTGATATTCATACCCCACTTTCATGGCCCATTGGTTTTTGAACTGCATTTGGTTACTTTCTGCACCGTTTCTTTTTCATTTTCTTTATATTTTTTATTTAATTTCTGATTGAATTTTGGGCCTAGCGCTTATACTAATTGCACCCCCATTTTGAGCCCATTCATAAAATGAACTGAACATAGTTGCTATCTGCACCAAACATTTCATATTTTAATTTATTTTTCTCCAATTTTCATTAATCTTTGAAAAATCATAATAAATATAAAATTAATGATTTTTGCATGGGGATTTTTTCTACCATTTCATGTTCATGTCTAGAAAATTATAAAATCATAATATTTGCATTTCATGCATTTTTAATATTTTTTGTGTATTTTCTCTTTTAATAGCATTTTAAGTCTTTTATGTTGATACATGGTTTTGTAGAATTTTGTTTAGCTAGTTTCCTTCATATTTTTAGGCCATTCTTTTTATGATATTAGATTAGGACTTTAGCTCCCCTCTGGATTTATTCCATAATTTTGTGATGAAGTTTTGATTAGTTTTGCTTAGATGATTTTAGGTTGTGTAGAATTAGGTTAATCCTTAACATAGGTCCACAATAACCTTAGAATTTTGGGTTTCTAGGTCAAGTTAGACATTGGGACATATAAGGGTATTAAGGGTAGGTATATAAGATCCCCTAGGAATTATATTAGGTTTTAATATAGTGGTATGCTATTTTTAGATGATTTTTTGTAGTTGATGATTGTTTGTGTTGCCCTTGTGGGCTTGTATTTTTGTTTGATTTGCTTTGTGGGCTTGGAGAGCTTGGTATTGCTTTGAGGAGCATTGAGGAGAATGGTAGAAGACTTGGAGATTGATTGAGGAGCTTGAGAGCTTGATCTTGTTTGTTTTGTTGTTGTTTTAGGGTTAGGGATTAGGAAGAGTTTAGACCTAGTTAACTTCTTTCTCAAACATGGATGGTATCTTTCACCTCCATTCCTCCCTATGATTCAAAGTCCTTCCATGGTATTCACCTCTCTGCTTTGGAGGGATAAGTGATGATACCTAGGAAGTAGAACTTTTGAGGGAACCATTCTCCTGATGTTAAACCCTTATAGGTCACCTTTGGTGGTCAATAAGCAGTTTAACACCCCAGCTTATCCAGTTAAGTGATTTCCTCTAGTTTGAGTATCTTGAGAGATGTTGAGCTTGAGTGTGAAGATGAAAACTTCATTGAAGAGTGTAGAAGAGGATGATTCCTTGAATATTGCCATTCCAGCTGAAGCTTGAAGAGCAACAAGAGCAAGTTGATACTTGAAGACCCCTTGAAGATCCAGTAAAGACTGAATGAAGAGTTGAGGCTTAAAGACTGAAGGATGAAGTTGACACTTCTAAGTGATTGAAGATTACTCTGAGAAGCTGAAGCTTGCAGGAGGAGAAGACCAAGTTGAGACTGGTAAAGCAAAGAGAGCTTGAGAGCTTGAAACCTAAGTTGATACTTAGGAAGAGGATTCAGTTGAGATTGATTCTGAAGAGCTGAAGCTTGAAGAACAAAGGAAGTTGATACTTACTTTGATACTTGGAGACCCTGAAGGAATCAAGTTGATACTTGTGGTTAAGAGTGAAGCCTGAAGGTGGAACTGATCAAGGAAAGCTTAAGCTTGCTTGAAGAAGAAGAATAAGTTGAAACTTATGTTGAAGGGTTGAAACCTGGAAAAGCAAATTGATATTTGTCATGAGTGATGGGAGTCTGAAGACTGAGTTGCTGTTGGAAGAGCTGAAGCTTGGAGTTGAGAGAGGAGTTGATCTGCTTTCTTATCTTTTTCTTTGTTGTATTGATGTGTTTTGTTTGACTTGCTTGATGCATTAGAATAAGTCCATATCTAGACTAGGTAGAATCTAGGAGCATGATTGCACTAGAGGTTGAGTTGCTCCCTCTGCTTGTATTGTTACTGTGTGGCTTTGCTTGCGGGTATTCGGTAGAGCCCAGCTCCCTTGCCCATGTGGTTTGTTCTGCTTGATAGCACTTTACTTCTTCTGTATGATTACAGTTTACTGTTATTGCTTGATAGCATGTTTTATCTTTCAGTGTGATTACTGTTATTCATTCTGGCTTGAGGTTGAGATGAGCTTGTGGAGGCTGAAGCCCCACACACATTTCCTCCCTCACTTGCATTGCATGCATTTTACTGTTTAAGCTGATGCTTTGTATGTTTTGGTGTATCATTGACATGATCCCTTAGGACTCTCATTTCCTTTGATAAGGAATTTATGATAGAACTGTAGGTTGAAACCTATGCATGACAACTTCTAGGAGTTCCCTGTTCAAACCTCAACCATAGGATGAATCCTTGGCATGACAACAGTAAGACTTGATAGTCTCCCTCCTAGTTGGGCCTGTTCTCTTCTCATCTCAAAACAGCTTAAGATACAGTAATCATGAATGATTTCTTTCGTACGTTACGAGCCTTAAGCTATCTGAGAAAGGATTGTGGGAGAGTTTCTTTTCCACAGTCTGGGTGTTTAGTATGGTACCCTTTGGGTGACATGCGACACATTCATTCTCAGGTCATAGTCTTTAGTGCGATTGAAATTGCAAACACAATAAAAAACACTTCTTCCGTACAAGACAGGAAATAATGCGTAGTGTCCCGAACTACGTAAGCTCTGATCTCTCATACCTGTTGAGAGTACGTAGGCACAATACTGATGTATTGGCGAGCTACCTTCCCCATAACCCGTCGTAGGTCGAACTACGTTGACTCTGATTTCTCATTCTCTGATGAGAATACGTAGGCATAAAGCGCGACGCTTTGCCGAGTCAGTTTCTTTTCTGTTTTAAACCAGCCTTGATAGGTAGATAGATAAAACCAACCCGTCCAAGTAAACACAACAAGCGTGGATCCCGTCGAGTACGACGGACGTGAGGGGTGCTAATACCTTCCCCTTGCGTAACCGACTCCCGAACCCAGACAATGGTTGCGACGACCTTGTCTTACCCTTTTTCGTCATGTTTTTTCCGATCGTTTCCTTTCCCGCCCCGAGGGATAAATAACGAAAGGTGGTGAATCTTCTGTTGTGCCGACACCTTATTTTCGCGTAAGCGACAACCGTCTAACCTCGTCTCTCACCCTCGTGTGATTGAATCTAAATCCCCTAATATAAACCCTAGCACGCGTCTAAACCATACGTCAAATTCAAATTATTTTCTTATCTAAATTGCAAAAGAATTGAGTTCTTGGAGTCTCGCATTCCTTGAATTCTTGAGTAACCACTCTTGAGGCGTATGCTTTAGGTTGTGGATTACCCAACCTCTCGCCTATAAAACACGTGCCCTAACTATTTGGACAAATACCATAAATGTCCATCCAAATACAATTTCATAATTAATTGGATGAAAAAGGTGTTGTTGGGATCTAGCATTCCAACGATATCCCGACTAATTGGTTGCGAGGCTGACGTCTCGTTTATCGAGTAGTCGTCATTCCCCCCTAAAACATTCAACCATTCCAACTCCTCCTTCTCGCCCCCGTGCGATTGAATCTTTCTTAAACACTAAATTCCTCGCCCTCGTGCGATTTCCAACTCAAACAACTTTCCCAAAGAACATTGTTTATTCCATTCTTCTGTGCATATGAACCCGTGCTTCAGCCTCCCTAGCGAGCAGATAAGTCAATGTTTAGCAGTTAGAATGCGACCTAAACTCTCGTTCGACTCAAACCTTTCCCAAAGAACATTGTTTAGTCCTTTCTTCCGCGCATATGAACTCGTGCTTCAGCCTCCCCTAGCGAGCAGACAAGCCAACATTTAGCAGTTAGAATGCGACCTAAACACTCGTTCATTTTCAAACCCTTTACCCGTAGTTAGCCGAACTACGGCTGCTCTGATTTCTCATTTATCAATGAGAATACGTAGGCACAAGATTGCGATGATCTTGGCGAGCACAATCCCCTCTTTTTCCCGTAGTCCCACGAACTACGAATGCTCTTATTTTCCACTTCTTATAAGTGAAGATACGTAGGCACAAGGGCCCCAATCCTTGGCGAGCACCCTATCTTAAAACCACCCATTTCCCCCTTTAGGAGAAACTTTAGAAGAAAACAAACAAGCGTAGATAACTTTACTCTTGAATCGATCAAGAGGTTCCCGTTGAGTACAACGGACATGAGGGGTGCTAATACCTTCCCCTTATGTAATCGACTCTCGAACCTAGAATATTGGTTGCGATGACCATGTTCTTATCTCTTTAAAGGTTTTATCGATATTTTCCTATTCCTGCCTTGGAATAAATAAAGTTCGGTGGCGACTCTGTTCGAATATATTTTCCGCGTCCATCGCGATGATCGTATTTTTCGAGGTACGACACCAGCTACAAGAATTATGGTAGCCGGTTGTCGCATCGTTGCGAAAAAGAAAAGCCGACAAAGACAAAAGAGTCGCCACCAAATGTTATTTATCCCAAAGGGAGGGAAAGGAAACAATTGAAGAAAACCTGACGAAAAAGGGAAAGACAAGGTCATCGCAACCAAATCTCGGGTTCGGGAGTTGGTTACGCAAGGGGAAGGTATGAGCACCCCTCACGTCCATTGTACCCAACGGGATCCACGCTTGTTGTCTAAATCTATGGGCATAAACTATCTAATGATACTGCTAAACAGGGGTGAACGGAAAGAACTGACTCGATAGGACATCGTCGCACTATGCCTATGTACTCCCTCGTACAATGGGAAAGTCAGAGTCAACGTAGTTTGAAAAACTACGGGTGAAGGGGGGGGAAGGTTGCTCGTCAAGACATCACCGTCTTGTGCCTACATATCCTCATCTGGTATGAGAAATCGGAGCAAACGCAGTTCGGGATGACACGACCACAGGTTGGTTCAAGTGTTTTATCTGAGTAGGGTTAAATAATTGTTCTAGCAGTTAGGGACGAGGCCTGTTTGCGGTAGAACAAAACCTTAACACACTCTTTCTGAAAATGATTTTAAGAACAATCTGGAAGGAGAAAAAGGTTTGATGTTTTGTTTTGTGTTTTTTATGAGAAGAAGTGAATTGAGTTAAGTTTGTAACTTATGTTGCACTAAAGACTATGACTTGAGAGTGAATGCGTCGCATATCGCCCAAAGGGCATACGCTAAACACTCTAGACAAGGTGAGAGGAGGCCCCCTACTCATCATTCCTGAAGTACTTAAGGCTCGTAGCGTACAACAAGTGTTAGCCTTTATTAAGTGTCTTATGAAAGTTATGAGATGAGAAGAGAAGACACAAGACTCTAAGGGGAACTGATCAACCCTAATGTTATCATGCAATGTGATCCTAAAGTTGGGATTGAAAGGGGAAAATCTATCTTAATGTTATCATGCTTGGATTGAAGGTCTAATGTCTCTCCTACTCTCATCTTAAACAGAGGGACTAGGAATCCTAAGGGATCATGGCAAAAGAGCTCAAGTAAACACTTAGCAATTCAATCACAAATGAGAAGAGATGAAGGATTAAAATGACTTAAACAAGTCAATGCAATAAGAGATGCAAACATGAAATGCAAACACAAATGCAAGTATGAAATAATGCAACAAGACTCAAAGACAAATGAGACTCAAACACAAGCAAGTGACTTAAACAAGTCAACAAGAGATGAGATGAAATGGGAGAAGCAAGCTCCTACAACCATCAACCATCAATCATCCAAACAAAAAGGTGATATCCTAAGATGCACACACAAAGAAAAGAGGGAGGAAAAAGTGTGGGGCAACAACCACCACAAGCACATCTCAACCATACAATTCTTGAAGCACAAGTAAAACAAATGCAAACAAAACAAAACACCCATGTTCGTGACAAACTCTAAGTGTACACATGGACACCAAATTATCATGAATAAAGGTCAAACCGCAAGGGGCAGAAGTGAATAAACAAGAGGGAAGCCTCAAATTCAAATCCAAGACAAGAAGGAATCACAATCATGATCATGTATAAATGATGAACCAAAGTTCAAGCACAAACTCAACACTTAGAACAAGTAGAGAAGCATGATTCAATGATAACTTGTGATGCAAGTTACACATGTACATGACCCAAGACAAGAAAAACAGCACCTTAAGCATGTTAGAATGATGTAACAAGACTCACAAGATGCATATGGGATCACTTGAGATCATATCCCAAAGAACTAGGTCAAACTAGCATGTGTAAACAACCATAAAAGTGACTTGACTTGTAAAATTCACCAAAAATAGGATAAAGCTTCAATAAATCTCAAACAAAATTTCAAGCCAAGATTGATCAAATGAAAAACAGAAACCAGAAGCTCAAGCAAAGAGCTTGCTCAAGGCAACACCAAATAAAACCAAAAGGCATGGTGTTCCACCTTATCGAGGGTTTGTCGAGGGTCAACAAAAGTCAAAACCAAAACCACATCAAAAATGATCATAAATATACCAAATCAACCCTTAAAGATACTTCAATCCATAACCTAAATGATGGAGGATTATTGGTTATAGGGGATTTAAAAATAGGGTTCAAATGGCCAAGTTCAACATGGGTAGGAACCATAAAATACATTAAATGTTAAATTCCAAATAAAATATGAAAATAAATGGAAAATGAAAATATAAATATTGTAAAATTAAATGACATGTCAAACTGTTAAGAAAATATTTTTGTGGAATTTTTGTGAAATCAGAGCTATTTTTAAAATATTAAAAGTTAGAATGTGAATAAAATAAAATGTAAAAGAGAAAGGGGTGTAGAAGTAAAATTAAAATGAACTGAAACCCTTGTATTTGCTGATGGGCCCAAAATGGTGGGGGCGTGAAGAGCAATTGAACCAAATCCCAAATCAAACTCAGCCAGGTTTAAGTGAAACGATGCGTTTCACTTAACCCAGTCAGATTCAACGCGCCATCTAAGCCTGGTCAATCCAATGCAAGCAAGACACCTCATGAGGTCAAAGAGTCCACACATGCCACATCATCCCCGCCTGAAACACAACCAAACGCCGGAGCTAGGGTGTCGCTACCGCGAAAATAAGGTGTCGGCAAAACAGAAGAGTCGCCACCTTTCGTTATTTATCCCTCAGAACGGGAAAGGAAACGATCGTAAAAACCTGACGAAAAAGTATAAGACAAGGTCATCGCAACCATGTCTGGGTTCGGGAGTCGGTTACGCAAGAGGAAGGTATTAGCACCCTTACGTCCATCGTACTCGATGGGATCCACTCTTGTTGTGTTTATCTGACGGGTTTATTCAACTATCTACCTATCAAGGCTGGTCTGAAAAGAAAAGAAAATGACTCGGCAAAGTGTCGCACTTTATGCCTACCTATTCTCATCAGAGAATGAGAAATTAGAGTCAACGTAGTTCGGCTAACTACAGGTTACGGGAACGGTGGCTCGTCAATACGTCAGTATTGTGCCTACGTACTCTCAACAGATATGAGAGATCAGAGCTTACGTAGTTCGGGATAATACGGATTACGGGGGTTCAGATTCATCTGTTTTCCGAGTAGGGTTAACAAACAGTTCCAGCAGTTTGGCGTACGCAGCTCGACCCTTGGAGACTTAGGCGTTACCGTTTGCGGTAGAACTGGGAGTTAACGACACTCTTTTCTTCAGAAAAGCTTTCTTTGAATTATAGGCCCACGGGGAAAAAAGGTTTGAAGTTTGTTTTCTGTTTTTTACGGAAGAACTGTCTTTTAGGGATGTTTGCAACTAATATCGCACTAGAGACTATGATTTAAGAGTGAATGTGTCGCATGTCACCCTAAGGGTACCATACTAAACATCCAGACTGTTGAAGAGTGACCCTTAAACAACCCTTTCTCAAATAGCTTAAGGCACGTAACGTACGACATCAGTTAACCTTTATTACTGTATTTTAGTTTGTTTTGAGATGAGAAGAGAGAGCAGGCTTAACTAAGGGGAGACTATCAAGTCCTAATGTTGTCATGCCAAGGATTCATCCTATGGTTGAGGTTTGAAACAGGGATCTCCTAGAAGTTATCATGCATAGGTTTCAACCTAAAGTTATAATCATCACTTCCTTATCAAAGGAAGTGAGATTCCTAGGGGATCATGTCAATGGTAATCAGAAACAGATAAAGCATCAGCTTAAACAGTAAACAATACAGGAAACAACTGAAAATAAAATGCATGCAATGCAAGTGAGGGAGGAAATGTGTGTGGGGCATAAGCCTCCACAAGCTCGTCTCAACCTCAAGCCAGATATGAATAACTGCAAAAATAGTAGATGAAAATAGATGCAATCAAACAGTCCACAAACCACACAGGCAAGGGAGCGGAGCTCTACCGAATACCAGCAAGCAAAGCCACACAGTAAAAATAGAAGCAGAGGGAGAAACTCAACCTCTAATGCAATACAAGCAAGGGGAGAAGCTCAACCCTTAGGATGCTCTTAGGCTTATTCAACTACATGACCTGATCTAAATGCATCACACCAATCAAGTCACATCAATACAGCTGCACAAGAAGAAAATAGACAAACAGGGAAGCAAATCAACAGCTTCACAGCAAAGCAGTCTTCTGACAGCAATCCAATCCACAGTCTGTAACTGTTCTTCAAGTCCATCATCTTCAAGAGAGGGAAAGGGGTACTCCATCTTCATGCTTCAATCTTCAATAGGCTCCACCAAGAATGAAGAGAATCAATAAGATGATTATTTGATAATGGGAAGTAGACAGGAAACCAAAGGGATCCCATCTGACACTCAACCAGTCATCAGAGAAAGACATCCTCAAAAGTTCTACCCATTGTAAAATGTCACACATCCCTCCTAAGGAGAGATGAGAATTTTAACATGAGGACTTTGAATCATAGGATGAGAATGGAATGGGAATGAAACCGACCATTATTTGAAAAAACTATTGCTAAAGCTCTCTCCTAAAGCCCTAATCTTATAAGCTACATAAAGCTAACAAAAAGGAAAGAAAAGCTCCAATCCAAGCTCCACCAGCCACTTCACACAAGCTTCATCTTGTCCATAATATCCTCCAATAAGAACCAGAAGCCCACCATGCAATAAATCCCAACTTTGAGTCAATTCCAAATCAATCACCAAAATTGAAACACCAAATGAACAATTAACTTGAATATTCTATCTAAAATATCAAAACACATTCTAAAAATATAATTATTTTTCTATGGGAACATGCATTTTCTAATGATATACAGTTAAAAAATCAGGACCTAATTCAATCTCTAAGTCCTCTAATAAAATCCTAAGTTGCAAGGCATCACTAAAGAGATTCACTAAAAATCACTCCTAAACAACTATACTAAAAACATATTTACAATCATCTAAAAATCATGATAAAAATCACAAGGCAACATCAATATGTAAACAAACGTCATACAAAAATCCAAGATCAAATTCAGAACCATGAGGGAGAAAGAAAATGGACAAATTCATATCATCAATATTCCATCATTAAACGCATATGAAACTAAAAAATATGCAATAAAATGAAAATGCATGAAAAATGAAAAATAAAATCATGACAAAAGTCTAAACATCTTAAATTGTATCCACAATTTCTCTCAATATTTAATATCAATTTTTACTATTTTTTTGGAATTAAAATCAAACAAGCATGAAAACAAAAATTAAAAGAAAACAATTAAAACAAATAAAGGGAGGGGGTGCAGTCAGCAGCAAAATCCAACTTGCAGCGCTTGGGCCCAAAAAATGGGGGTGCTGGAAGCAACCAGGGCGCTAGGCCCATCTGAGTTTCAACTCAGTTCAAAGAAAAAAATGCCAGGAGGGGGTGCACTAAAAGCAATCCTTCTACGCTATAAAATCATGTTGGGCCTGATGGTGGGATGGTGATAGCAATGAGAATGTGAAGCCCAACGCCTATGTTAATTCCTTATGCTTATTCAGTTCACAAATTAAAAGAAAAAGTGCACGCGTGAGGTATCGAACCTACGCTCTCTTGGTTCATGCAGCGAAGCTCACAAGCTGGGATTCTCACTAAGCCAAACGACGGTGCATTGGGGAGGGTTACGTGGCTCATTGAAAACGCTTGGATGGACTGACCAAGTCATGTTTTCAACACGCATGGATGGTTAAGATTTCATCTTCTACCTTTTCAAACTTCTACAAATTACAAAACATGCGCGCAGCAAGTCCGTCGCCGGTGGCTTTTCCGGTCACCCCTGCGCAACCCTAACTCTCTCTATGATCAACCATTCGCCATGATTCCTAAATGAAACTTGCTCTAAATTTCACCAGGAACTCAACTGCACTACTCACTCATTCTAAAAACGCAAGGATCACAAAATAACACTCTCAACCGAAAATGGCATCATCCCTAAATTGTCACTAATGCTCAAATTAACTATCCAAAATCCATCTAGATCATAAGGAGAACCTAACCGCATGCTTCTAATTCATTAAAAACACATAAACAGAGAGAAATTTCAAGAAGTTAAAACCTGGCTTTGATCTTTGATTGCAGTGGATTCAAGCCTCAATTCTCTTCCAAATCGTGCAGAAACCTTCAGTGGTTAATGGTGAATGATTCTTGATGATCAATTCCTGCTGAAAGCCTCTGATTCTCAAAAACTAAATTTCAACTTCAAGCTTTCTTCTTCACTTTGCTTCAATGGCTTCTCCATGAATTTTGGCACTAGAAGCTTCCTAAACTGATCCAAATCATATTTATCTTCTGTTTCAACAAGTTGGAGGCCCAAACCAAGCCCATTTATGGATTTTGGATTTTCATTTTCTTTCAAAACTTCCATGTTGGTATGCACATTCTAGCCTTGTACATTCTTCAAGATCATTCCAAATCATTCACTTAACCCTTGTGGAGTGTAATGAAATGGTTCTCATCCCTTGATTTCAATCCATGGAATGTGTTGGATATGTTTCTTACTTGTGAAGCAACCTTCCAAATGGCCATGTTATGGACTTCAAATAAAAAATGTGAAAATTCCAATCTCTTTAGAATATCAATTCCTTTCAAATTGACTACAAATTTGACTTGAAAACATGTTATTTCCAATTATTTTGAATTTTCACCTTTTAATTCATTAAAATGGCCTTTATATGAATTTTCTTCAACCAATGCTTGATATAATCTATATCAATGGACTCTTGATACTTGTCTAAGCTAAAAACATCATTTTGAGAAACTTTCATGTTGAACAAAAATCCATTTGAGGCTTGAAAGATGGTGAAATTGGCTTATGATTCAAAATGACCTGTAATGCCCAAATACCCAAAATACCCTTGAATTGTCAAAGCCATAACTTGAGTTCTATAAATCCAATCATGGACTTCTAGTACTCTATGGAAAGCTAAGAGGATAAGGAACAACATTCATGTTTACCAAAAGTTTATAGGAATCATCCTTCTAGGGAAAAAGTGTCATGCAAGTTGGGTAACTTTCAAGCTCCAAATTCACATGCCTTAGATGACTTGTAACTTGTCTGGCTCATAACTTGAGTTCTATAAACCCTATCAAGGACTTCTAGTACTCAAATTAAAGCTAAGATCATGCTCTACAACAATCATGTTAGGGTCAAGATGATATGACAATCATATATTGAGTTAAATAGTCTTGAAGTCAGGGGTCAAACCAGGGGATTTTATACTGTCAAGTCTTAGAAACCCTAGCCTGAAACTTCTCAAACTCCTCAATCATGATTAGTTAACCTTGGAATCATCCTTATAACATCTTAATTCATCAATCCATGATCACATGGCTCTTGAATTAGGTCTCAACCTTCTTCAAATCATCAGTTGGCTTAGGGTTGACCCAGTCAAACCCTAGCTGCACCAATCATGGCTGAGGCTTCTTAATCTTGCACAATGACCTGTCTAGGCCTCAAATTGATCTTCAACACTTCTCATGAGCTCGCTCAAGACCTCAAGCCCATCCTCATGGCCTCAGAATCATCTGATGGATTTCCACAACTCTCAAGTTAGGAGGCCTACACACTTGGCTTCAATCACTCTCTCTGAGGATCTTTTAACTTCTTTGACAAGGATATCAACCCTTGAACATCTGAACAACCTTCTTATCTAGCTTCATAGTATTGTATAGCTCTTGATTGGTAATCATACCTCTTGATCTCCTGCATACATACCAATGAAATGCAAATGATAATGCTAATGTGAATGAAATGAACCACAAGCTAGGTAAAGAAAAGTTGGGCAAATTTTGGGGTGCAACATAGGGCTCCGGTCATCTTCTCCGGCTAGCTCGCCAGAGATCAGGCCTGAAAACTCAATAAAAATGGTGGAATCGTGTACCATTCAAAAGCTCTTTTCACAAAGAGCTTCAGTTCAGTGCTTCCAACTTGTTCCTTAGGCTCTTGTGAAGAGGAAATAAGCACTAGTTTACAAGAATTCCCAGAGAAATGGCAGATTTGAAGAAATGAACTTTGATGAAATTTTGAAGCTCTCCTTTCTCTCTCACGCAGCTACCACCAGTTCTCACCATTAGGGCAAGTTATTTGGCTTTTATATGATGGATTCTTCATGACCATGCAGGCCCATAATGGCTGCATTGTGTGATTTCAATCTTTTGGCCACAATTTCCACTTTGGAGTCACAGACGTGTTAGCCAATTTCCACTTCATTTAGGGTCAGCAAAAGTTTATTTGGAGTGTGTAGAAAACAAATGGATTGGTTTTGGCCATGTAGAACCAATTGGTACAAAGTTTTGCACCATGAATTTTAAGGTATGAATTTTGAAAATATGGCATGTAATATTTATCTTTGTTGGTCCAAAAGTGGTAAAGATTAGCAAGACAAACGTTTGATGACATTATGGTGTGCAAAAGTTCAAAACAAAGTCATTTGGTGACTTGTAAATGAAGAAAACCAAATCATGTCTAAAAGTTCAATTTTCCACCTTAAAAATGGTCCATATGATCACATAATCCATCAAACCTAATGGAAATCAAGCTCATAATAAAGTTAAACCAATGTGACACAACATTCATGTGGCACAAAATTGCATTTGAGGTCTCAAAGTTCATGAAATTGACCATTGAAGAAAATGACCTATAATGAACTTTCCTAAAATACCCTTGCCTTGTGAAGACCATAACTTGAGATGTATACATGAGAAAGAGGACTTCTAGGAATTTTTGAAAATCTAAAATTATGAGGAACAACTTTCATGTTTGCTTGAAAGTGAGGAGAAACTTGATTCCATGTCAAAAATTCCTTGGAAGTGAGTTGACTTTGAGTTGACCAAAATTCTCTTCATCTGAGGACACCAACTTATTGACATCATTACTTGAGATGTACAAACTCAATGGATGAGTTCTTGTACTCAAAAGAAATATTGAAAGATACTCAACAAGTCCCATGTTTTCATGAAAGTGAGATTGATCTTGCAGCATAGGGAAACTTGTCCTTGAAGTTAGGCACTAAAGAAGGGGATTTTACACTAAAATCATCTGCAACCCTAATTTAGCAACTCCTTGAACTCATGAATCTCTTTGATTTGACCTTAACATGACATCCTAGATGATTTAGGTTGACTTCCCATGTCTCAATGACTTATAACCAAGTCTTGAACCCTCTTAAGTCCACATTTGACTTTGGGTTGATCAGATGAAACCCTAACACCATATCTTTTGATTGAAGCTCTTGCACATGACTTGTATGACCATACAAGCTCCATAAATACCTTTCAAGATACATATTGAGCTTTTGAACCATGCTTATCCAAAATGGTGACCTCATGAACCTCTGATGACCCTTTGACGATCCTCTAATGATCCTCAAGATAGGAGGTGACACCCATACACAAACTTCTCCTCTCAAGGAGCTTTGAAACCCAATCCTGATGATGACAATGAGCTCTTGATGGCTTGAACAAATAAGCCCTCCTCTTGAATTACAACACCTCTTGATCCCTGTTAAGAACCAATGATATGCAAAATGCAAATGCTAAATGAAAATGAAACATAAGCCAAGTCAAAAGAAAAGGTTGGTCAAATTTTGGGGTACAACAGCTGCCACTACTGCTTTGAGGCAGAAAGACACTTATAATTAACATAGAGAGAGTGCATATTTGTACCTTGAAATGTCATGGTCATTCTTTAAAAACATCCAAAGCTTAATCTTTATGACATGAAATCTGGACTTTGATGCACTAGCTCTAGACATGAGTCTTGATCCATTCTTTTTTTTACATGAGAATATTCTTGTAGCTTGTCTTCATCAAAATTATCACTTAGAAAATATTTTCTTCACATTCTCCCCATTTTTTATGATGACAACCCTTTGAAAATAAAATACAATTTTCTCCCCCTAACATATATAACTCCCCCTTGATCCTTGAATAAGAATTTTTGATAATTGATGCTTGCTGGAAATTGTTACAGAGACATACAAAACCACATAATATCTTCTCCCCATTTGTCATTAACAAAAAGTTTGGGGAAATACTTAAAAGCAATACAATTATACAAGTAGAAAATACCAAACATCACAATAGAAACATAATGTATTTGCAACATAGTACAAAAATAACATGGAAAACCAATAAAACCAACACAGAACAATGTCATATCATAATAATATTGTCTTACATAGGAAACCAAAACAGAACCAAAATAACATAAACGAAAACTAAAATGATAAACTAAACGAAATTCATACGACAACAAAATACTAAGACATAATACACTAGATTGTTTCAACCATACTAAAAAAAAATAGACTAAGACATAATATCATAAGACTCAAACACATAAATCCCTAGTCACTTTCGTCCATGTCATCCTCTTCTTCCTCACTCTCCTCGTCACTACTTTGACCTTGTGGTTGGTTTTAGCTTTGGTAAAGATTTTTGAGTGATTCGACCTTATGACGGAGATCTCTAAATCCGGATATCATGTAATATTCCATGGAGAAAAGCTTGTTGTAGAGATCTTATGGGGAATAGCCGCCTTTGGGCGCGAGTGGAGAAGCAGAGACAAAAGGGTCATCTTTGTGATTGAAAAATCCATCCTTATCTTGAATAATTCATGTGTTTCTACCAACAGCCCCAATATTTATCTCACATTTTTTGGGTTCATCCTTTTCTTGGGTTCCCTCTTCAAATCCACTTCACAATATTCCATAATTTACGTAGCCAATCTAGTATATGGTAGACCACCACTTGAAGCTTGTTGGTGTTGCATATGAAACATAATAACATAAGCCAAACTCACATTGATCTTATTATTGATAGCATAAATAAGTTATATTTTAAAATCTCCAATTTGTAAGTGAATAGAATTTTTAGGCATCAAAATATAAGAAATGTTAAAATGCAGCATCCTATCACTAACAAATAAATTCTTTACGCACAGGATCTAACCGGAAGAAGCTGAGTTCCTCTTATTCAGAATATCTTGATCAGTCAATTGAGAAATGCTGAAATAGTAGCTTACCTTGCTATATCTGGGCCTCAGGAACAAACCCTTGCTAAATGTTTTGACCTTCATAGGGGACATCTAAACATTTTTCGAACTTTTCCAAAGACAACACAATATTTTTGTCTTAACTTTAAATGAAAAAATATAACTAGGAGCAATGGACAAATTAGAAAAAAAATTCTCTAACCAAGTCCAGTTAGATGGGTCCAGAGTCAGCAATAAGAGAATTCAATTCTTGAAAATGAAGAAGTGCAGGAAAATCAAACATATGTGAAGGAAAGAATGCTAGGTTACCATACTTTGCAGGCATGAGAGGACGATTTCTAATTTTGAACGTCAATCTTCTTGTCTTGAGAGTGAGTACAGTAATGTCAGCTTCAACATTAGAGTTCTGTTCAGAGTTACCTTCTCCAACCTTTCCATTTCCTCTATCCTTTCTTGAGGGTGCCATGGAAGAGCTTCAGTTTGAGAAGTTTAGGGTTTAGATATGTGATTTTTGGAATAAGCTTTTTGGGTAAGTGATGAGTTTTGGTTTGGGAGAGAAATTCTATATAATGAGAGTTTATAAGGATTTAAGAGTTATAATATGGTGTTTTGGAATTGATTTAGTTTGAATGGGGAATTAAAGAGAGTTAGTGGAAGAGTAGGTTATGAATGAGTTAAGAGTTCCAAGATAAAGTAGATGGAAAGTGAAAAGTGGATTTGACTAAAAGTAATTATACAATAAAAGCACTTATTTTTTGAAATTTGAATAGTGGTAACCAGTTACATAAAATGTGGTAATCAGTTGCTGCTACAAAAACCACACTAATTACAACAAGTCAAAAATGTGTAAGTGGTTATAGGAATTGAGGTAACCGGTTACAACATGCAAAAAAATAGTAGCTAGATATAGGAAAGCATGCATAGAAAAACATGAAAGTAGCAATTGCATATGTTAATTTAAATGATTTAGCACATTTATATCATGTATACATGTCACATAAGTTTTGATTATATCATAAAAAATTGAATTTTTATCACACTTATGAATAATTCACAAAATGAAATTGTTACCTAAAATGAGATATGAAAGTTTGCATGTACCTTAGCGATTTTGACCGATTACTGAGTAGAATATTTGAAGAATTATACATCGAACTCATCCAAAATGCCAAGTTCCCTTCGAATCTTGTAGAACTATTCTTTTGTAATTGGATTTGTGAATATATCCACGTGTTGATTATGAGTATCCACGAATGCTCAACATCACCTTTAAGCACATGATCATGGAGGAAATAATGTCAAATGTCGATATGTTTTGTCCTTGAGTGCATGGCTGGATTTTTGGTTATTTTTATGGCGCTTGTATTATCACACTTTAGCAAAATTCATCTAAGGTTCACACCATAATTATTAAGTTGTTATTTTAACCATAGTATTTGAGCGCAACAACTTCCTGAAACAATGTATTCTTCTTCAGTCGTACTAAGAGCCACACATGCTTGCTTTTTGCAGAACTATAATACAAGAGCGTTTCCTAGAATATGGCATGTGCCACTTGTGCTTTTTTGATCTGTTTTACAGCTGTTGAATGCCAAATATGCCTTATTTTGATCCATGATTCTTGGCATTTTTCAACTCATTCCTTAAGTCTTCATTGATTTATCCATGTTCAAATGTGATTCTTAAATATAATTGTTGTTATCTTTGGATGCCTTGATATGTGTGCTATTGTGTAAGAATTAGTTTGGATTATCAAAGAACAAGGCACAATTTAATGGACAAGGAAGCCAAAGAAATGAGGGAGAATCCAGCAAGTTCACAGTGCGAGTAACTAGAAAAGCACAGGAAAACTCATAGAGCGAGCTCAAAGCGAGGCCAAAGTGAGTTGAAACTTTTGGATGGCAGTCGCTAAACCCCTGATTGGTGGTAGTATAAGGTCTGAGCAAGATGGCTCTCTTGCGAACAGGAGCTTCACAATGCGAAGTTAGATATTTCCCAGGTGTGATTTAACTGTTCAGAGGCACTTCATGTGCCTATAAGTGGACTTTGCAGTGCGAACGAGACAAATTTTGTTATATTATTTATGTACTTTTCTTGCTTTTTAGAAACATAACTTAGATTTTCATAAAGAGAACTTTATCTCCCTTTATTCCAAATTTATTTTAGAGAGAGAAACACAAAACCCTAAGAGGAAGAAGTCCAAATATAAGCAAATCAGAACTTGATCTTCGAGTAAGTACTTCGATTTCTTGTTGGGGTTGGGTGTAATATATTGATGTCTTATGTATTTATTCTAATCTATGTATTTGTGAACTAGTTTTGATTCAATATTGATGTTGTCTTTGATTTTATATTATTAGGTTTGAGATATTCATTTATCAATGAGCAAACTCTAGACATAGATTTGTGAGTTGATATTCACTAGTATCAAGATTTAATTGTGTTAATTGTTAGCATGAAACATCATCTAGTGATTAATACGATGAAGCCCACGATAACGTTTTAGACAAACGGTATTGTAAGGATGTGTGATAATAGAGATGAAGAACTATGTTCACATACATAAATTAGCTGAATACATGTTTAAAAGGGTTAGGTATATGTACGTATTCTAATCATGGTGTTTTATATGAATAAATCATTTATCTGATATGGATGTTATCCTTGTTTAATTGTTTGCACATTGATTTGAACCGCTATAGACATATACTCTTCAGATCTGGATCTAAGATGAATGTCTGTTAGGTTCTAAACTCTAGACATAGATTTAGATTTAACTCTCACGTGAGTATCAGTTCTTAATGCTCTGTGTTGTGAGTTGCGTGAGACATCACCAATGAGACAATACGGTTATTCTCTCAACTTTGCATTAGACATAATCTCGATTGTGGGTGATACATGAGGATATTAGACGAAGGATTGATTTGTGTTTAACTAGTCAAAAGAATGCATGTGTTATCGGTTGATGAAAGTCCAATCCCAACAAGGCTCTGTTTATTTTAAGTCTTTACTTTTTATTTTTTGTCTTTATATTTTTTGCTTTTATCTATTTTACCTTGAATATTTTAAACCGAAATTTTCACAAAAATCTTAGAAACCTAGAGACCGTTGAATGGCGTTCTTTCCTTCACACCGATCCCTGTGGAGACGACAAAATCGGGTACTCAATAAATTTTTTCTTGCCGCTTTACCGCGCGAACAAAATGGCGTCGTTGTCGGGGATTGGTGTTTAGATAATGATTTGCATTGCAATAGTTTCTATATTTTTGAGCTTTGTACAGTTGTTTATATTGTATATATACTTGTTTCCTTTCACATTTTCTCAAATCTTGGTTAAGGATAAATGTCGAATGAGTTAAACTTCTAGATTGGTTGCTCTTTTGCCAAAAAAAAGTATCCAATGAAGTTTCTACCAAGATTGGTGGTGATGATAAGATTTTTAATGTGATAAATGCATGCAAGTTACATGGTTACTGCTTTCTATAATTGTAAAATGATTAAGAATTTTGTGCTTCGTACAAATTTGTACTCTTGTTTTATTTTACAACTTATTTGAATGCTTGAGTCACTTAGGTCCAAAAGCGACAAATTGTGAGAAACCTCTATTGTTTATTAAATGCTTGGATAATTGATAATTTTGGTTAATTCATTTGATTCATGCTTAATTATTTTGATTATTGTAATTTTATGGAAGCATTAGAAAGGATCAGAGCATTAGCTTATATTGAGCACAACCATATCTAAAAGTAACTTACCGGCGAGTAGTGAGAATTTGTTAACTCTTTTAAGCCTAATAGATTATATCTCAATTTTAGTGATGAACTTGGTGTTTGTACATGATTTGAAAGTTTAAGTTCATCATTGAATTTTGTGAGATTCTAAAAAAAATTCTGGAAACCTTTGAACTTGGTTCTAAATTGATTTCCTTGCCAAAACAAAGCAAGGAGCATTCACTGGAGGTTTGATGGTATTCAAGTTGGGGACAATGAAAAAAATTTTGTAGGTTGCTCAAAATGTTGAAAATTTTCAAACAAGCTAAGAAAAGAAAAGAGAAAAAAATTGTGAATATGAATGTGAAAAAGAAAAAGAATGCTTGTTTGAAAGAAAAAAAAAATAGAGAATGCAAATAATTGTGCAAAAGGAAGTTTTAAAAGATGATCAATTGAAAAAAAAAAGTATTGATGAATGAAGTTGTAATGTGTAAATAAATTGTATAGTGAATGTATCTTTTGCATTGGCAATTTCGATTCAATGGTCTTTAGAAATGATCCTTTTTTGTGAACTCGGCCAAGCTACAACCTTAAAGTCCCTTAGTGATCTTTTGCTTCCATAATTTTTGATATGATTGATTGATGAATGTATGAATTGAATTGTGTTAGCGTTGTTGTTCAGTTGAGTGCGATTGTCTCGCGGTTGCAAACGCACTATTTTCTTCATCCATTAATTGAATAGGAGTGTTAGAGTGACTCAAGTATGAGAATGTAGTTGTTATTTGAAATATTTCATAATATTTGTTTGAGAAATAAATTCTTCATCATTGTTTGATTCTAGAAAATTGTGATCATTACTTGTATGCATTCTCATGTTGAATTTGAACCATAAATCTTTTCTTTGTTGAACCTATGCTTGAACGAATCCTCTTGTTGTTATGAGGGGCATACTTTGCTTGAGGGCAAGAAAAAATCTAGTTGAGGAGAGTTTATTGAATGCCAATATGCCTTATTTTGATCCATGATTCTTGGCATTTTTTAACTCATTCCTTAAGTCTTCATTGATTTATTCCATGTTCTTATGTGATTCTTCGATATAATTGTTGGTACTTTTGGATGCCTTGATATGTGTGCTATTATATAGGAATTATGTTGGATTATCAAAGAACAAGGCACAATTGAATGGACAAGGAACCAAAGGAATGAGGAAGAATCCAACAAGTTCGCAGTGCGAGCAAGTAGCAAAGCACAGGAGAGCTCGATGTGCTAGCTTAAAGTGAGATGGAACTTTTGGATGGCAGTAGCTAAACTCCTGGTTGGTGGTAGTGTGAGGTATGAGCGAGAAGGTTCGCAGTGGGAAGTCAGATATTTTCTTAAGGGAGGTTTGAATGTTCATAGGCGCTTCATGTGCCTATAAGTGGACTTCGCAGTGCGAAGAGGGAGTTTGTAGTGCGAACGAGACAGATTTTGTAATACTATTTTTATACTTTTCTTGCTTTTTAGAAACATAACTTAGATTTTCCGAAAGATAACTTTATCTCTCTTCATTCCAAATATGTTTTAGAGAGAGAAACACAAAACCCTAAGAGGGAGAAGTCCAAATACAAGCAAATTGAAGCTTGATCTTCGAGTAAGTACTTTGATCTCTTGTTGGGGTTGGATCTAATCTATTGATACCTTATGTATTTCTTATAATCTATGTATTTGTGAACTAGTTTTGATTCAATATTGATGTTTTCTTTGATTTCATATTATTGGGTTTGAGACGTTCATCTATCAATGAGAAAACTCTAGACATATATTTGTGAGTTGATATTCACTAGTATCAAGCTTTTATTGAGTTGATTGTTAGAATGAGACATCATCTAATGATTAATACGGTAAAGCCCATGATAACACTTTATACATAAACGTTATTATGAGGATGTGTGATAATAGAGATAAAGAACTATGTTCACATACATAAATTAGTTGAATACATGTTAAAAAGGGTTAAGCGTATGTACATATTCTGATCATGGCGTTTTATATGAATCAATCATTTATTTGATATGGGTGTTATCCTTATTTACTTTTTTACTCATTGATTTGAACCATTATAGACATATACTCTTTAGATTTGGATCTAGGATGAATACCTATTAGGTTCTAAACTCTAGAGATATATTTAGATTTAACATTCGCGTGAGTATCAGTTCTTAATGCCCTGTGTTGCGAGTAGCGTGAGACATTACCAATGAGGCAATACGGATGTTCTCTTGACTTTGCGTTAGACATAACCTCGGTTATGGGTGATATGTGAGGGTATTAGACAAATGATTGGTTTGTGTTTAACTGCTCAGAAGAATGCATGTGTTATCGGTTGATGAAAGTCCAATCCCAACAAGGCTCCGTTTAGTTTAAGTCTTTACTTTCTATTTTCTGTCTTTATATTTTTTGCTTTTATTTATTGTACCTTGGATCTTTTAAACCAATTTTTTTACAACAAGCTTAGAAACATAAAAACCATTGAATGACATTCTTTCCCTCGCATCGATCCCTGTGGAGACAACAAAATCGGGTACTCAATAAATTTTTGCTTTTCGCTTTACCGCGCGAACAACAACCTGCATAATCTGAGTCATAATAACCAATCAAGTCATGTATACCACCTTTAGGAATCCATAAGCTTATGTTTGTTGATCCTTTGAGATACTTCATGATTCTCTTCATATAGGAAAGATGTGATTCCTTTGGATTGGTTTGAAACCATGCACAAAGGCAAACACTAAACATTATATCAGGACGACTTGCCATCAAATATAATAATGAACCAACCATACCCTAGTATTTTTTGACATCAATTGAAACACCATATTCATCTTGACTAATATAAGTTTCGGATCCCATTGGAGTAGCCATTGCTTTGCAATTGTCCATGTCGAATATTATTGACAACTCTTTATCGTACTTGGATTGGTTGATGCAGATGTCATTCTTTAGTTGCTTAATTTGAAATCTAATAAAATAGTTCATCTTACCCATCATAGACATCTTGAATTCTCTTTGCATCATCATTGAAAATTCTTCACAAAGTTCTTTGTTTGTTGAACCGAATATGATGTCATCAACTTAGATTTGAACCAATAAAATGTTACCTTTTATTTTCTTAATAAAAAAGGTCTTGTCAACTTTACCTTTTTCAAATCCTCTTTCACATAAAAAGTTGCTAAGTCGGTCACATCATGCTCTTGGTGCTTGCTTTAAGCCATAAAGAGCTTTCTTTAAATTGAAGACATGTGAAGGTTGTTTGACATAGACTTCTTTATTAATGAAACCATTCAAAAAGGAACTTTTGACGTCCATTTGGAATAACAGAAAATTTCATGAACACGAATAAGCAAGTAATAAATGAATAAATTATGAAATTTTGGCACTTTATCACATATAAATATTGATGTCCTCACATTAGAAAATAATGTCAAGACATATATTACAACATCTATTAGTCTAACAGAACAATTATATCAGACTGTAAAATATGCAGAATTAAATTGCAGAATGATAAATAACACAGTCAATTAGTAACCCAGTTTGGTTCAACATCACCTACATCTGGGGGCATCCAAGTCATGAAGCAAATTCACTATGATAGCATTAGTTCAAAGCTAAACTCCCCCATTTACAACTTCTCGCCTAATCACTACCTTATGCAACTTCTACCTAAAAATCTTCTAGATATGAGATCCCCCTCTCACTTCCTAATCAGTCACAGTCCCAATGACAATTCAATAACAACAAATAATAGAAGTAGCACACTTCCAAGACAATACTCGGTTTTTCTTAAAATCTTCAACCAAGCATAATACACTCTTGCTTAAAACCTTTGAGTGGACAATGAACAATGAACAATAAATATACCTCAATGTATCAAAAGATACATAGGTGGCATACAAAGTCACACTAAAGACACTCTAAAAACCTGAGATTCTAAATCCTCCCCTTATTTTTAAAAAAGTGAAAGCCGTGAAATACATTAGGTTTAGGTCTTCTTTAAATAGTCTTCAGACCTCGTGGGCTTGGGCTCTTGAAGCTCAATTCATCAAGAATCAACTTTGAATCATAAGCATAATCTCCTGCACAAAAATAGGATAAAATACAAATTTTCCTAAAAATGCTCAAGGATCCTTTTTATGAAAACCAACACAATTTGTCAAAATAGAAACTCTCACAATATACTCCCATGAATAACGCACACGTGTGAATCAGAGCACACTAAAAAATCACACTAAAAACACCAAAATAGTCATGCCCTAACTTTCTGGTATTACATGACATGGCACATTTCACAATATCATGTTAGATATGATGTCTGACTGTCAAGGCAGAACATCTTATTTAACATCTTCCTAACATGTTGTTTTACTAAAATGTATCCAATCCATAAATCATAAAACTTACAATCTCCCCCTTTGGAAAATTTTGGCTAAAACATCCTTTGCTAAAGATAGGAATAAAACCGCAAGAATAAGACCCAAACTTCATGTAAATTTTGCACAACATGCAAACATAAGGATATCATAGATAAAGTGCAGTTATAGATCATTAGAGATTGCAACTCCTTCAAACTCCAAAAATCTCCATAGATTAATTGTCTTGACATAAGCTCTAACATCACATCAATATTTTTTCAACACAATGATAGCCTCAGACAGGTCAATTACTCCTCCAGTCACATATAACCTATACTCCCACTGAAGGGGAAAACCTAAATCACCTAAAATCCAAGCCTCAACTGTCTTAGTTTACACATGTTAGACGATACCGCAGATCTAGAAGGGGGTTGAATAGATCGCTTGCTTAAAAAGAGTCGGCGCTACCAATAAAATTGGTTTTTAAAAATTGTTTAATTTGCGGAAGCTGCCGACGAACTATACCATCTATAACAAACGGTTACTAGAAAACCGGATATGCGTCAAGCCTATGGAATCCGATAACGAGTAATGAGAATCACTACCCTAGTCACACTATCAATTTGATTTAGCTCAAAATATGGTATGACTAGTTCCAATGCCTTAAAATATTCAACAATAAATGAGCAGCACACAATGCTTTTGGTTCAGACAATTTATCAAACACTTGGCGTGCAGAGCACAACAAGTGAGTTCCGTTTTTAATGAGTAGCTCAAGTTTCCTCGTACAATAAATGATTGTACTAGATTCAAAATCAGTTTAGCACTACTCAAATTGGTCCTAGATTGATATAATTGTTTGCACTAAAAACCACAAATATTAAGCAATGTAAAGTATAAGGCAAAAGACGCGACGATTTGTTGAGGCAGTTCCCCCGTCGTCCTTGCTTCGGGGTACGCCTTCCCTCAATTCTAATAATAGAATTGAGACCATATAATATAAATTTAACCTGTTGTAGAATTGTATATACAAGAATTGAATAACAATCAAACAAATGAACACCCTTGTTGTTGTAGATGCTATCTTCTCTTGCTCCTTGATTCGAGTCGAATCAAGCCCTTCGACAACTTGTGAATAAACCTCCGATTGCGGCTCTATGTTTGAACAACCTTTCATCTTCAAAACCTTACCTGTTGTAGAATTGTATATACAAGAATTGAATAGCAATCAAATAAATGAACACCCTTGTTGTTGTAGATGATATCTTCTCTTGCTCCTTGATTCGATTCGAATCAAGTCCTTCGACAGCTTGTGAATAAACCTCCAATTACGGCTCTATGTTTCGAACTCGAAACTCTCCTTCACAATCCTCCGCTTACCGTTACGAAATCGAAGGAACCCACTGCTCCTCGATTACCTTCACTCGGCTGAATATGTGTTGAGAAGAATCGTGCAAAAACCCCCAAATTCAGAGAATCTTGGAGGTCAAAACCCTAGAGGTTTTATTCAAGAAAATCTGTCAATTCCTCAACCCGAACCGGATTACCCAATCAGCGGCTTCGAACGTTATCACATCTAACAATGCATAACGCACAACAAAGATTATTGTGTGTAATTGTTGTGGTATACTATGAAGAAGATGAAGATGATGAGAACTGAATTGACACCTATTTCAGTTTTCTTGTTTTTCTCCGTTTTTTATAATATGAAGTGAAAAGAGCAACTGAATATTTATACCAGACAAAACTGTTATAACTGATAAAACCACTTTCCAAAAAAATAGACCTCATCAACCAGACCATCGAATCGTTGATTGACATTAGAGGAGAATGTGTTGAAATTTTCAGCATGCATCGCAAATTGACTATGAAGTTGCGAGAGACGCTCATCCTGATCATTCATGAAAGCATGTTGTTCTAGTTACATAGACCTCATCATCTCAAGGAGTTCGTTAGAATTTTGTTGCGGCGGATTTATGAATATAGGAGGCTCCTCATATCCCCAATGCGGAGATTCTTGATACTCCGAATACTGTTGAGGCCGATAATTATCGCCTAACGAAGTCCAACCGTATGTTGCCATTCGCCCCCAACCTTGGTTATTCTCATGATCGATGGTAGGAGATTGGTCAACCCAACTTACATTTATATGGTTTACAACCTCCATAGGTTGTCTATCACCTTGGTCATCTTGGTCTTCTTCTTCTTCCTCGTCCTCAAAATTTTGATCATCACTCCCATCGGATGCTTCCAGCCGAGAGGAAGTTGCTTTAACAATGAATCAGTAATGATGTTCTTCCTGAACCCATATATAACCCATCATTGTAAGAGTCTTTTGACAGAACTCTTGATCCAGAGTGAGAGATGTATATGGAATACCCAGAATCGTGACTTTGGGATTATTCAAAACCTCTTGAATGAAAGAACCGTATGAAAAAGCAGTACCTCGACCCGAGTCTCTGAGGGCATAAAACCTACTAGAAATATAATGAGGTCAAATAATTTTAATTTGTTTCTTCAAGATGTATATCAAATGGACCTCGGCCTGATCAACTCGAGAAAATCCACGTTTCTTAGGCCGCAGAATGCGCACCACAATCCACTACAAAATTCTATCCATCGGTTTCAATTTACCCGTAGTGACAGTTTTTGGAAATAAATCACTCGCAACAATGTCAGCTGCATAACGCTTCTTCAGCATTAAGTTCAAAACCTCTTTGAACTCGTAGCCATCAATAGTGTTGGTGTCAGTGACCTTAATGATAGGCACATCATACACGGGAGACGTATCAAACATTTTCTGCCAAACAACATTATTGACACAAACCTTTGTAGCTCCGACCTTTGTTTGAAACCCAGAACTTTAAAATTTTCCATGAAGACAAGTGTAGAAGATCCTTACAAGGTCTTCGTTGTGTTTCGTATTGCACTCTAAGAAATTGTTAAACCCTTGAAAATCAAGAAGGCTTATCACCTGAGGTATGTCCATTCTCCCAGCAGAAATTCGATAGTAGACATGTTGTTTTACCACAAACCGCTTGCTGAAGTTTTTGGCGAAACTCTCGGCAAATTCAGGTGGAACCACTGATACGGCGGTTGCCGGAAGACCTGCAGATGAAGGTCCTGCAGAGGAAGAAGCTCTTGTGGATCTTTTACTGGTAACTTTGCGGGTAGCCATGGTTTTTGCTTTCAAAGAGGAGAAGAGGAAATTTGGTGAAGATGATTTCAAATGTTGGAGAGAATTCTTGAAGATGGAGAGTTGTTTATGACTTTGCCCCTTTTGAAGTAGATTCTAGGTTTTGGGAAGAGGAGAATAATATAGTAGCCTTTGATGTAGATATCAAGTTTCTATGCAAATGTCATAATGTACATGAATTTAAATCATTAAAGCAATTTAAGTGGGAAAATGAACAGTTTTTCAGAAAAAAATTTCAGGGAAATCGCACGATGCGTCGATTGGAGGGTCTATGCGTCGACGCATACTGTGTTGAAAAATTCACTTTTAAAATACAAGAGGTATGCGTCGACCGGTAGGTCGACCTGAGCATACCCGGCTCAAATGAAAAATAGAAGTCATTTTTGTGAGTCGACCGAACCTTGCTTAGGTCGACTCATGCAGGTAAAATTAGCAAATTTTGACATTTTTGATCATATGAACATGCATAAAGACATAGATACACAGGAAAAATATATTTTAAGCATTCAAAGAAGTAACATACATTCAATACGACATATATGACAAATATAACACATAATTTTGATATAATTTGTGAACATGAATATTGAGAGAGAGTTAGTTAAGGAAGGATATTACCTCAACTCCAAATATAGCAAGATTCTACACACATATGACTTTCAACATCCTCATTTGTTAGTTATCAAATGAATAAAGTACATATAGACATTGACATATATAGCATGCACGAAGATTAACTAAACACGATCTGAAATGTCAAGAACACCTGGTTCCCGTCGGATATGAAAGAAAGGCTCAGTAGCAAGAGGTTTTGTAAAGATATCAGTTAGTTGATTTTTAGTATCAACATGCTCAAAAACCACATCGCCTTTCTCCACATGATCCCTAAGGAAGTGGTGCCGAATTTCGATATGTTTGGTGCATGAATGCAGCACAGTATTCTTGGTAAGATTGATGGCACTAGTGTTGTCATAGAAAATCGAAATACGCTCGAGTTTAAGATTAAAGTCGAGCCATTGTTTCTTAAGCCATAAGACTTGAGAGTAACAACTGCCGGCTGCGACATATTTCGCTTCGGCGGTTGACAAAGCAATAGAAACCTGCTTTTTGCTATGCCAACTTACCAAAGAGTTTGAAAATAAGTGACATGTCCCACTCGTACTTTTCCTATCTAATTTGCACCCGGCAAAATCAGAATCGGAGAATCCAACCAAGGAATAATTGTTTCCTTTAGAATACCATAGCCCATACTTTGGAGTACCCGAAAGGTATCGAAGTATGCGCTTAACTGCTTTTAGATGGTATTCCTTAGGAGAAGATTGGTACATAGCGCACATGTATACACTAAACATAATATCGGGTCTAGAGGCAGTAAGATAGAGGAGAGATCCGAGCATCCCTCAATACCTTTTCACCTCTACATCCTTACCGCTTTCATCTCGATATAGATTCACACATGTTGGCATTGTTGTATCGATAGCTTTGGAGTTGGCCATGTCAAATCACTTGAGAAGCTCAAGACAATATTTCGTCTGGCTCACAAAAGTACCTTCCTCAAGCTTCTTGATTTGTAATTCGAGAAAATATGTCAGCTCCCCCCATCATACTCATCTCGAATTCTCCCTGCATTAGGTTAGAAAACTCCCTTACGAGATTCATGTTATCTGATCCAAAAATGATATCATCAACATAAATTTGCACCAAAATTAAGTGTTTTCCTTGACGCTTAATGAAGAGGGTTGTGTTGACCTTGCCTCTTGAATACCCTTGATCAAGTAGAAACTTGCTTAGACCCTCATACCAAGCTCTAGGGGCTTGCTTGAGTCCATACAAGGCACGTTTTAAATTGCATCCATGGTCAGGATATTCATGAGACTCAAAACCCGGAGGTTGGGCAACATAAACTTCTTCATTTATATAGTCGTTAAGGAATGCACTTTTTACATCCTTTTGAAATAACTTAAAAATTTTCACACAAGCGAAGGCAAGTAAAAGGCGTATAGCCTCAAGTCGGGCAACCAGCGTATAAGTCTCCTTATAGTCGATGCCTTCCTCTTGGTTATACCCTTGCGCGACTAAGCGCGCCTTGTTGCGAGTTATTACTCCGTTTTCGTCCAGTTTATTCCTAAACACCCATCGGGTGCCAATTACTTGATGACCTCGCGGAGGGGGGACAAGGTCCCAAACCTCATTTCTCTTGAACTGGTTAAGTTCCTCTTGCATAGATAAGAACCAATGTTCATCGAGTAAGGCTTCTTTCGGGTTTTTAGGTTCTACCTAAGAAACAAAAGCGAAATGATAACAGAAATTACTTATCTTTGACTGAGTCGTCACCCCCTTTGATATATCACCGAGGATATTGTCGATGGGATGGTCTTTGGAAGACTTCCAAGTTGAAGGAAGATCATCTTTTTCAGATGGATGGACTACCTCGGTTTCTTCATGACGATCATCTTTTTCCTCCTCAAATTTGGCTAGGTCGGGTTGATCAATTCCCGGCTCGGCACTTTTGAGTATGTCTTCCGAAGATACACCTGCACCATGAACAACACTACCTTTTCCTACATTTCTCGGATAAGATTCATCAAATGTTACGTGTACATACTCTTCAATAGTAAGTAATCTCTTATTATAAATTCTATAGGCTTTACTTGACTAAGAGTATCCGAGGAAGATACCTTCGTCGGCCTTGGAATCAAATTTACCTAAGCTTTCTTTTCCATTATTCAACACGAAACACTTAAAACCGAAGACATGTAGGTGAGACACATTTGGCTTACGCCCTTTTAAAAGTTCATACGGTGTTTTGTTTAGAATCGGGCGGATAAGCACCCTATTCAATACATAACATGCCATACTTATGGCGTCAGCCCAGGAATACTTAGGTAATGCACTTTCATTGATCATTGTTCTTCCTAGCTCTTCCAAAATACAATTTTTACGCTCCACAACCCTGTTTTGTTGAGGGGTACACGGAGCGGAGAAGTTATGATCAATTTCGTGTTTACCGCAATATTCCTCAAACAAATAGTTCCCAAACTCACCTCCATGATCACTCCTAATTGCTATGATATTTGTGTTTAATTTGTTTTGAGAAAGCTTGGCAAATTTTTCAAAAGCTGCGAATGTATCACTTTTGCTAGCCAAGAAGATAGTCCAACAAAATCTAGAAAAGTCATCTACTATTACAAAACCATAATAGTTACTGTTGCACCCTAAAATTTGACCAACCGGGTCCCGTATCTGGCTCGACGTTTCGACGCATTTCGCATTAGCATTTGCATACTGCATATAGTGCATTTTCTCAATCATAGTGATTTTATCGGGATTACAGCCCTGTTGTCGCATTTCAGGTGTTTCAGGCCGGTTCGGATAATCGGAGGGTATTTTGAGAAGTCGCGCGCTTCCTGGGTGTTTTTAGCTTATGCAGTGATTTTTTGGTATCTGGTTATTGTTTTGCTTCGATCTGGTCTCGCGCTCTCTTTTATTTTTGGTTATTTGCCTTTGTCTGCATTTTTTAGAATTTAATAGCTTCTTGTAGATTTTAAATAGGCTTTATAGATTTTTTAGAATTTAAATAGATTTTCTTTATATTTTTAATAGCTTTAATAGAAATATATAGATTTTTCTTTTATAGAAATAATATAGGTTTTATTAGGGATTTAATAGAAATGTAGTAAAATTGTAAATAGAGATGATTAGAGTTTTATTTTTTAGTTAATAGTTTTTGGGCTTAATAGAGATAAATTAGGATTTTAATCTTTTAATTAGAGTTTAACTAGATTTTAATCATCTTTTAGATTTAATTTGGATTTAACTAGTTTAATTAGAGTTTAATATTAGTTAGGTTTAATTGAGTTTGTTAGAATTAATTAGGATAGATTAATTTTCACTTAGAGTTAATTGTAGTTTTAATTAGGTAATTAGGTTTAAGGCTTTAATTAATTTTTAATTGGGTTAATCCATTTTGATTCAGATTTTTGGGTCTATTGAATTGATTTTCGTTGGGCCTAGTCCTTGGAGGCCCATTCCAGAGTCTCAGCCCGTTTTGTCCCATTTCTCAGTCCAGAAAAAAAATTGCCAGCACTATAAAGTCTGATCACCACGTGTATTCACAAGAAGGAGCCACCTCATTTCTACCATTACTCAGAAAAAAGCCACTTCATTTTTTCCCTTTCCTGCATGAGTGCCACTTGGCGCTCATGCAAGTTCCACCACTACACGCGTCCAATTCTCCCTCTCCCTCTGATTGCAACTTGACACTTGTCCACCTACCTCACCTCACCGGAAACTTCCACCGGCCGGCATGCAAATGCCGGCGACCACCTTCTGACCATCTCCGACCACCCTAACAACCATCTCCGACCACCGTACCAACCTGCCGGAATCCGTTATCACCACCGGAAAACCCAATTTTTCCAGAAATCTTCATCTTCTCCATGTCTTCTTCATCTGAAACTCATCATCAATAATCAACAAACACCACATTCATCATTCCTTCATCATTGTTTTCCAGATTTGCTTAAATCATCATCGCATGTTCATCAATTTTTTCCAGCGGATCATCCAAATTCATCACTTTCAACATTTGTTTCCAGCATGATTCTTCATCGTTTTTCCAGAAAGCTTCATCTGAAGTTCATCAAGACTCATTAAACCTTCTCCAGATCTGCATGCATCCATGAACGGATCTTCAACAAACTTCCTTCAAGTGATCTTCATCAATAATCTTCAACGTTCTCCAACAGATCGTCATATGTCCATCAACATGTTCAAAGATCTGCGACCTGCAAGAATCGTTCATCAAATCATCCGTAGATCTTCATGTTCGTCATCATCTCCAGAAATGGATCAAGATCCTCCAACACATTTTCCAGATTTATCGCCATTAATCAAGAACTCCATTCATAAAAATCATCAATCGTCATGAATGTTCATCAGATTTTCCAGAAGATCTTCATCGATCTTCATGGAACATTCAACCGATCATCAGATCCGTTCACGAATTTTCATGTTCGTCACGAGTTCCAGAATCGCCTTCAGATCAGTCAGGCTCTTCAAATGACTCCATGCATGTTCATCGCTCGACAGATCTTCAAGAACCACGTCATTTTCCAGACGAGCATTCATCAATCTTCAATGGATCTCCTTCAATATTCCGTCCATCTCCTTCAATATTCCTCAAGAATCGTCAACAAGACTTCAAGAACGCTCAACAAGATCTCCGTCAGAACTTCGTGCATGTTCATCTAGCAGATCTCCAGAAAATCCTCCAGACTCTTCAAACATCTTCCAGAAGTCTATAGCCAGGCTCGTCCAAGATCCAACGTAATCGTCATCTTCAGAATTCCAGATCACCTTCTCCAGATGTTGCGTCAAATATCATCATCGTCGATTCTTCGTCAGGAACTTGATTCTTCAGAAGGCTTCATAAATTTCTTCAAAGTGTACCACCCTCGTTTCCATACAAACGACTTTGATGAGATTATGACCGAGAGGGAGACTAAGATTGAGAGAAGGAGAGTTTGGTAGAAAGAGTTTTGGTGGGGAATGTTTGAACGAATCTGGGAGACTGAGAGAGAGGCTGAGAGTGAGAGAGTGGAGCGGCGCAAGAGGGTTTGCGTGAACAGTGATTAGGGGAGACGAATGGATTAGGGTTTTTGCTGAAGATGGGTGGTGGCTTCACGTGGCTTGGGCCTCAAAAGCCCAACGAGGGGTTTTGCTAGACACACCCCGCGTTTTGCTCACCAAACCCCCCACCCCGTGCATACCTTTTCTTTGGTGAAATGGGCTGGGCCCAATACGAGATTGCTGGCTGGACTACCCCCTGTTCCACTTCTGCACCCCCTCCGTTTTTTTGTTTGGTTGTTGGCTTGTAATGGGCTGGGCCCAATTCTGTTTGGCTTTTTTCAGCTGCACCCCCTTGTACTGCTGTACCCCCTTCCCCTTTCTTATTTTCTTTTTATTCTTTTTTCTTTATTATAGTAATAGAGGAAAAATATTTTGAAAAAAGAAAGAGAAAAAGAGAAAAGAATAGTGAAAAAGAAATATGAAAAGAAGAAAGAGAAAAAGAAAGAGAAAAAGAGAAAAGAATAAGAATAGAGAAACGAAATATTTGAAAAATATTAAAAAAATGAAAATGAGAAAAATAATGTTGAAAATAGTGAAAAAAAGAATAGAAGAAAAATAGTAAGAAAAATAGTAAAAAATATTACTTTGTAGATTCAATATTTTTTATAGATATTTTTCATAGGAGTTTAGCCGTAGTTAGCCTAAACTACGTAAGCTCTGATCTTCCATGCAGTATGGAAGTACGTAGGCACAAGACGCGAGGTCTTGGCGATCCAATTTCCCCGTAGTCCCGAACTACGTTGACTCTGACTTTCTCTCTTGAGAATACGTAGGCGTAGAGTGCGACGCTCTATCAAGTCAGTTCCTTTCCGTTTAGATTTAGCAGCCGTAGATAGATTGTTTTTGCATCCTTTAGACAAACCAAGCAAGCGTGGATCCCGTCGAGTACGACGTACGTGAGGGGTGCTAATACCTTCCCCTTGCGTAACCGACTCCCGAACCCAGGTTTTGGTTGCGATGACCATGCCTTTTCCCGTTTTTTGCGAGGTTTACTTCGAGTGTTTCCTTTCCCTCCGTTGGGATAAATAACGCACGGTGGCGACTCTTCTGTCAGCCGGCGCCGATTTTCGCAGTAGCGACAACTGGCGACTCTGCTGGGGAACCAATGTCCCCTGGCTGTTAAGGACTGCGATAGTTCCTTATGCATGTGGGATCCAACGTCCCCTAAGAGAGTCAATCCTAGCGCTTGTTTGCTTGTCTATTGGGGTTTATTTATTGATATTATCTGTTGCTATTATGCTGTTGGGGTGTGACGGGTGTTCTATGATTGAGAGATAAGTCGGACCTGGGCTTGAGTGCACCTTAGACTTAGAGTAGAGATTAGTGGGCGCGTACCGGCTTTTCTTGTATTAGTGTCCCGTGAAATCTACACTCAGACGAGGTTCTTCTGGTTGGCCTCTTGTCCCACCCTTTGGGTGGCTCGGGTTGCTGGTTAGTTGGATTGTCGACTCTGGGAACCGATCATTTGGAAGTTAGCTAAGTGAGGCCTCTTCAGGACTTGATGATGCCACTCCTTCTGGGAATCGTATCGTCAGTTTTGAAAGTCTGTGACGCTGACGACCGCATAGGATGCCGTACCTTGACAGATATAGGTCCATACCCGTGAGTGGGAGGGTTTTTCTTGCAGGAAACTTGACTTCCAACCTACCCGTTATTCTGGTCTTCTCTTCAGAGTGAACGTACTTCGTCAGCAGCGCAGCAGTATTCAGATTTGTGTGGGGGGATGTGGTCCCGTTGTTTGCTGCATCTTGCATATCATGTGCATAACAGTGTTGCATCATATTGCATATCATCCTCCAGTTAGCCAGAGTTCTGATCCAGCCTTTGTTTCCTGAAGGTGATTACCCGGAGTTTGGATTGAGCAGCTGTTTATTGTCAGGAGACGACCTAGGGGTTGAGTAGATTTGAGCAGAATCGAGCAGTGAAGTCAGCTGAAGACTATCGGTAGCTATGTCTGAAGGCAATTTCCAGTCTCCTAACACCTTGACGGGGTTCACTATGACGTCCAACCCTCTGTATGATTCTATGGAAGACCTCCCGCAAGCGAACAACGTTACTGCGGACCAAGTTGTACAGCCTTTTGTTGAGAACCGAGATCGACATGAGTAGTTTGTTGCCCGGAATGAACGTCCTCCTCCTGTTAACAATCAAGGTGTTTTTTTCCCTGTGATGAATTACCGAATAGATATTCCAATAGCCAGGACCGTAGATCCAAGAGCTCTTGAGACGGATAGAAAACTCCGAGCATTGGAAGAAGGAATGAAAGCTTTGAAAATGAAAGATGCTGTTAACCTGGATGCTGCAGACATGTGTTTGGTTCCTGACCTGATGTTGCCTTATAAGTTCAAAGTGCCGAAATTTGAGAAGTACACGGGAGATAGCTGTCCGAAGCAACATTTGATGATGTTCTGTCGAAGAATGACTTCGTTTGTGCGAGATGACAAATTGATGATTCATTGCTTTCAAGATAGTCTGACTGGGGCATCTTTGAGGTGGTATATGCAGTTAGAGAGAAATCAGATTCAGTCATGGATGGATTTAGCCAGAGCTTTTCTGAAGCAGTACGATTATAATCTAGACATATCTCCCCATCGCATGCAGTTGCAAGAACTGTCTCAAGAGAATAATGAACCTATCAGGAAGTATGCTCAGAGATGGAGAGAATTTGCTGCTAGAGTGCATCCACCGCTGTTAGACCGAGAGTTGACAAGCATGTTTGTAGATTCCCTACAAGATCCATACTTCGAAAGATTGCTGGGACTTCCGTTAAGTTTCTCTGACGTGGTAACATTAGGAGAATGCCTTGAGTATGCCATAAGAATTGGGAAAATTCAGATTACTTCAAACGATCAAGCGGGAGAAACTGAATATCCTTGTGACTATCAGAGTGAAGAAGGAGTTGTGATCAATGCAGTCATGCCAAAGGTTGAATATCCTCGAAGCGAATCAGTGAATTTTGTTGGTTCTTCATCTTATCAGAGATCAGTACCTCCTGTGGCTTGTTACACTGAACAGACAGCCGTGCCTAGGGCACCATATCAGGAATCTTATGTCGCTTCCATTGCAAAGCAGCGAACTCGTGGCCGAGGTTATCAGAATCAGCGTCAGAATCAGAATCGACCTTGCAACAATTTGGAACGAAGGAAAGCTCCTTCTCACCCAGTGCCTATGCCGTGTAGCCAGCTGCTACCATCTTTGATCCAGAGCTCTTTGGTGGAACCTAAAGCTCTTAAGCCAGTTCCAGAACCTTACCCTCCTGGGTATAATCCCCACGTTCAGTGTGGTTACCATGGTGGCTCTCCAGGGCATTCGACAGAAGATTGTAAAGCATTTCAGGCGAAAGTACAACAATTGATCGACCAAGATCGCATTTCCTTTCGAGAAGGATTTTTGTTTGTTCATACCAACCGCTCAGCTGTCTAAGCTCGTAGACTCGGAAGGTATTCCCCAGCAAAGGAGCCAGTGATTCAGACAGGCGGGCGCCTCGACATTGGCAGTCCTCAGACTTTTATATCATTTGCATTTGTAGTTTCTTTTCTGTTAGTTACTACTTGCTGTAAACATTGTATGTTTCGAATGGTGATAATAATAAGGTGACTATGCATTTTTCTGAATTAATCATGTCGCTGTCACTCATTTATTGTATTGCACTGACACTTGCATTTTATTCACTTCCACTTTATCACTGTGATTAGCAAAGATTGGAGGGAGGATGACGAAATAAACTCATAACCGATGATCGTATGCTTTCAGATAAGACCTTACCGATGACGTACAAGGCATTGTTTCAAATCCCCCAAACACTGGAGATATAAGGAGTTAGTCCCTTGTTAACCACTTCGAGCCAGGAAGTAGAAGTTTTTTCGGACTTTTAAACCCTCACATCTTAACCCGGGGCAGGGTAGTTGTCAGTTAGCTTGACCGAGCATTCAAGTATTACAGAGGAGTGTTGTCTTTCGAGGATCAATCAGTTTATACCTTTCAAGAGGTCAAACCTCACTAATCAGGAGTGAGACAGTTACAATCCTTTCGGAGCAATCAAGACAACCAGTGTCACACGACTTTGTTCCACAAGAAAGAAAGAAAGTCCGCTAAGTAAAAAGAAAGAAAAAACCGGAAAGCTAATACTTAGGCAAAAATCAGGGCATCCCGCTGGACTTCAAAAGAAAAAAACGAAAAGAACTCAAAATGAGTTAGTCCAGGCAAAAGTTAGGGAATCAAAAGAACGAAAAAGAAGGGATAGAAATTTTTTTTTCCCCAGCGAGTCACAAAGTCGTGTACACAGACACCGAAAACGAAGAGGGAATAACCGTCACTCCGAAAAACCTCGTGAGTTCCTTAATTGTGGTTCTTACCATTCAACATACCTCTCGAAGAGGCGAGCGCTTGTGCCAGGTTAACTAAACTTTAGGATCGGAGATCATCACGTAGAAGGGGTGGGTACATATCAAAATTTGAGCCAAATATCCTTTGTTTCACGAACCGTGAACCCGACCACGATACAACCCTTAAAAGACCTAATTGAGGTAGGGTTATTCTGAAAGCGCGTTACGATAAGGTTGAGTAACCTGACTCTTTCTTGACTTGCTAGTCACATCCTTGTTGTGTTTTTCAATGACCATGTAAGCACTACGTTTGAACTTTGGTTCATTCGGCACTCAATCATGACATGTAAATGAGTGACAGCTCAAATTTTTTCAAAATCTGCATAACCACTGCATTAAGATTACCATTCGTAAATAGACAGTTTTAATTGCAGGTTAGTAGTTGACAGGAAAGAAATTCCAACAGGGGATAATCGAGCAGGACCGAATAATTCAGCAGTCTGAACCAGAATGGTGTATGTTGCGAAGACCTGTGAATCCGGGGCATTAATTTCCAGTAAGTTCAGAATCAGTTAGTCTGAGGACAAGTCCCGAAACATTAGTTGATTATGGGGCAGTATGCTTGAGAAGCAGTTGATCAGAAGTGAGTCTTCTCGAGACCCAATCAGGGGCAATCATCTAGAATGTTGTGTCGTGAAAGCAGAACCTTCCAGTGGATAATCAGATCAGGTTAAGTCGCTTACGCGCTCATTCAGGGGCAAAGTCACTTCAGAGATAGTGAAGACCAACTGGGTTGACAATTGTTTGATTGAGGTTGAATCCTTTTGTTGTACAGATACCGGGGCAAATATTCTCGAAGTCTTCTCGTGGCAAGCTGTTCAGAGTAAATATTCCCGAAAGTCGGATTGGGGCAAGTTGAGTGCACTGGGGCAAGTTATTCAAGCCAGCCTGTTTATCCCCAGCCAGAGTGGAGTATCAGGGAATCGTGTCAATACCCTTATCAAAAAACCTGAGCCTTCTAAAAAGAGCCGTGTTGTCGGTGGATTATTATCCTACAATTTAAATTTGTTACGTGTCAGAACTTCGTAACCAAGTCGTTTCCAAAGCCCAGGTCTCGCCTGGCAAACCGGTAACCAGTTCTCGTCTGGCCTATGCTTCCGTAAATACCAGTTCTCGCCTGGTATATGTTTTCGTTTTAACCAGTTATCATATTGTCGATCTTTTTCCGTAAATACCAGTTCTCGCCTGGTACTACCTTTCTTTTAACCAGTTATCATATTGTCGATTTGCTTCCTGTAAATGTCAGTTCTCGCCTGATGCATGTCAACTTCCAACCAGTTCTCGTCTGGTTGTTTTCTTTTCTTTAACCTATTGTTGTATCAGTTCTCGTCTGGTACATGCCAGCTTTCAGCCAGTTCTCGCCTGGTTGTCTTTTTCTTTACCTATATCCAGTCAGCCCCGTTTGACATTCGAAACATAAAAAACCAATTTTCGCTCAATTTTCCTAATCTATTTTGCTATCAGTTCTCGCCTGGTAGTCTACCTTTGGATGCTAGTTCTCGTCTAGTATTTTCCATATCTTCCACTGTGTACATAGTCCATGTTTATCCTAAACCAAAAAAAAATGTGTAAATACCCGATACAGTAATGTTGTCATGTTTCCCGATACGAAGCTTGATGGATCCCAGTTCCCCGATTAATGTTTGAATACCGTATGGATGTTGTTAAATCAGAATTACTCCTTTTCAGCAGATGAAAGTTGTGTATTGTTCCCGGAAGAATTGAGATTTGTATTGCTATCCCGCATCAGAGTAGGATCAGGAGTATCCTCAGCAGATTGGGATTGATATCCTTGATAGTAGGGGCATTTCCAGCAACATGCTGCGCGTAATCAACCCCAGTTCGGGTCAATCCCCACAGAGCACAATCAGTTGCCAATGGTTTGAAGAGAGCATCCCCGAGCGGAGTTGTTTTTTCTTTTCTCCCCAAGCAGGGTTGCTTTTCCATTTCTCCAGTAGGATGGTTATCCCCAGCGGATTTGGTTTCCCTTTGCCAGCATTTATTTTGCTGAGATGATTCTGTGATATCAGGTTACCCTCAGTGGAGTCGACTTTGCCTCCGACATTTATTTTGCCAGATGGTTTGCAGACCTGGTGTTCTCTGGCAGCTCGAGCTTACATTAGCATTTGCATATATCGTCATATTTGCATCTATCGAAACGCATAGCATATTCATGCCGTATGGGGCATCGCATTTACAAATACATAGCATATTCACGCCGTACGGGGCATTGCAGTTACAAACGCATAACATTTACATGTCATATAGGGCATTGCATCATTTCAGACATCCGCATGTCGAAACATAGATCAGGGTGGTTACCTATTGGCTTTCGAATTCGTTCACCTGCAGAGTTGTTTGGTTAAGCTTCTCTTCTCCATCAGCGGAGTGATTTCTTCATATTTGGTTGTTACGTCAGCATCGAAAAAAACAAAGATTGACACATATCGAGCTTCTGAAGCTGCCGCCTCGTCGAAATAGGTGCCAGGTAGTTCAATTCAGAATTCCCCAGGAGAGTTTCCTCAGGTTCGCCAGGAACCATGAGTCGACAGAAAAGATCCCATAGTAGATGGGAAGGTGTTTGCTTTTTCGAAGCATTATTTCCGAAGAATCAGTATCTGTGGCGTCACACAAGTGATTGATGTAAACGAAAAACCAGAGAAAATTTTATCAGAAAATTGACCAGTTGTTGCCGTGACAACCAGACTTCAGTTTATTAGACGTTATTTCTCAAGCAGTTTTGCAGTTTATTTTGCGGTTGGCAAATTCCAGGGTTCCATTTATGTTCACCCATCTTCTACCTTTGAATAATTAAAGGTTGGGGGCTCTTCAACCATTCAGGTCCAAGCTGTTTGAATAGGGGCAGCTGTTGCACCCTAAAATTTGACCAACCGGGTCCCGTATCTGGCTCGACGTTTCGACGCATTTCGCATTAGCATTTGCATACTGCATATAGTGCATTTTCTCAATCATAGTGATTTTATCGGGATTACAGCCCTGCTGTCGCATTTCAGGTGTTTCAGGCCGGTTCGGATAATCGGAGGGTATTTTGAGAAGTCGCGCGCTTCCTGGGTGTTTTTAGCTTATGCAGTGATTTTTTGGTATCTGGTTATTGTTTTGCTTCGATCTGGTCTCGCGCTCTCTTTTATTTTTGGTTATTTGCCTTTGTCTGCATTTTTTAGAATTTAATAGCTTCTTGTAGATTTTAAATAGGCTTTATAGATTTTTTAGAATTTAAATAGATTTTCTTTATATTTTTAATAGCTTTAATAGAAATATATAGATTTTTCTTTTATAGAAATAGTATAGGTTTTATTAGGGATTTAATAGAAATGTAGTAAAATTGTAAATAGAGATGATTAGAGTTTTATTTTTTAGTTAATAGTTTTTGGGCTTAATAGAGATTAATTAGGATTTTAATCTTTTAATTAGAGTTTAACTAGATTTTAATCATCTTTTAGATTTAATTAGGATTTAACTAGTTTAATTAGAGTTTAATATTAGTTAGGTTTAATTGAGTTTGTTAGAATTAATTAGGATAAATTAATTTTCACTTAGAGTTAATTGTAGTTTTAATTAGGTAATTAGGTTTAAGGCTTTAATTAATTTTTAATTGGGTTAATCCATTTTGATTCAGATTTTTGGGTCTATTGAATTGATTTTCGTTGGGCCCAGTCCTTGGAGGCCCATTCCAGAGTCTCAGCCCGTTTTGTCCCATTTCTCAGTCCAGAAAAAAAATTGCCAGCACTATAAAGTCTGATCACCACGTGTATTCACAAGAAGGAGCCACCTCATTTCTACCATTACTCAGAAAAAAGCCACTTCATTTTTTCCCTCTCCTGCATGAGTGCCACTTGGCGCTCATGCAAGTTCCACCACTACACGCGTCCAATTCTCCCTCTCCCTCTGATTGCAACTTGACACTTGTCCACCCACCTCACCTCACCGGAAACTTCCACCGGCCGGCATGCAAATGCCGGCGACCACCTTCTGATCATCTCCGACCATCCTAACAACCATCTCCGACCACCGTACCAACCTGCCGGAATCCGTTATCACCACCGGAAAACCCAATTTTTCCAGAAATCTTCATCTTCTCCATGTCTTCTTCATCTGAAACTCATCATCAATAATCAACAAACACCACATTCATCATTCCTTCATCATAGTTTTCCAGATTTGCTTAAATCATCATCGCATGTTCATCAATTTTTTCCAGCGGATCATCCAAATTCATCACTTTCAACATTTGTTTCCAGCATGATTCTTCATCGTTTTTCCAGAAAGCTTCATCTGAAGTTCATCAAGACTCATTAAACCTTCTCCAGATCCGCATGCATCCACGAACGGATCTTCAACAAACTTCCTTCAAGTGATCTTCATCAATAATCTTCAACGTTCTCCAACAAATCGTCATGTGTCCATCAACATGTTCAAAGATCTGCGACCTGCAAGAATCGTTCATCAAATCATCCGTAGATCTTCATGTTCGTCATCATCTCCAGAAATAGATCAAGATCCTCCAACACATTTTCCAGATTTATCGCCATTAATCAAGAACTCCATTCAGAAAAATCATCAATCGTCATGAATGTTCATCAGATTTTCCAGAAGATCTTCATCGATCTTCATGGAACATTCAACCGATCATCAGATCCGTTCACGAATTTTCATGTTCGTCACGAGTTCCAGAATCGCCTTCAGATCAGTCAGGCTCTTCAAATGACTCCATGCATGTTCATCGCTCGACAGATCTTCAAGAACCACGTCATTTTCCAGACGAGCATTCATCAATCTTCAATGGATCTCCTTCAATATTCCGTCCATCTCCTTCAATATTCCTCAAGAATCGTCAACAAGACTTCAAGAACGCTCAACAAGATCTCCGTCAGAACTTCGTGCATGTTCATCTAGCAGATCTCTAGAAAATCCTCCAGACTCTTCAAACATCTTCCAGAAGTCTATAGCCAGGCTCGTCCAAGATCCAACGTAATCGTCATCTTCAGAATTCCAGATCACCTTCTCCAGATGTTGCGTCAAATATCATCATCGTCGATTCTTCGTCAGGAACTTGATTCTTCAGAAGGCTTCATAAATTTCTTCAAAGTGTACCACCCTCGTTTCCATACAAACGACTTTGATGAGATTATGACCGAGAGGGAGACTAAGAAGATTGAGAGAAGGAGAGTTTGGTAGAAAGAGTTTTGGTGGGGAATGTTTGAACGAATCTGGGAGACTGAGAGAGAGGCTGAGAGTGAGAGAGTGGAGCGGCGCAAGAGGGTTTGCGTGAACAGTGATTAGGGGAGACGAATGGATTAGGGTTTTTGCTGAAGATGGGTGGTGGCTTCACGTGGCTTGGGCCTCAAAAGCCCAACGAGGGGTTTTGCTACACACACCCCGCGTTTTGCTCACCAAACCCCCCACCCCGTGCATACCTTTTCTTTGGTGAAATGGGCTGGGCCCAATACGAGATTGTTGGTTGGACTACCCCCTGTTCCACTTCTGCACCCCCTCCGTTTTTTTGTTTGGCTGTTGGCTTGTAATGGGCTGGGCCCAATTCTGTTTGGCTTTTTTCTGCTGCACCCCCTTGTACTGCTGTACCCCCTTCCCCTTTCTTATTTTCTTTTTGTTCTTTTTTCTTTATTATAGTAATAGAGGAAAAATATTTTGAAAAAAGAAAGAGAAAAAGAGAAAAGAATAGTGAAAAAGAAATATGAAAAGAAGAAAGAGAAAAAGAAAGAGAAAAAGAGAAAATAATAAGAATAGAGAAACGAAATATTTGAAAAATATTAAAAAAATGAAAATGAGAAAAATAATGTTGAAAATAGTGAAAAAAAGAATAGAAGAAAAATAGTAAGAAAAATAGTAAAAAATATTACTTTGTAGATTCAATATTTTTTATAGATATTTTTCATAGGAGTTTATTTTACCTTTTTTAAAGGTAGTTTTAGAAGTCCACTTGTTAGGGGACTATTTTCCACTTGATTATTTTAGGATAGTTGGATAGTTTCTAGGAGTTTAGTCTTGCTTTCTCAATCATTGTAATCATTCTTCAGAATATCAATAAAACGATATTTGAGTTGTGGTCCCGAAGTAGCCGAACTACAGCTGCTCTGATTTCTCGTACCAGACGAGAATATGTAGGCATAGGATGCGATATCCTAGCGAGCACACTAACAACTAACCTTTTGTTCTCTCGCTGCTGTGCGATCGAGACTTTCCCGCTGACGACTAATTGTTACCCTTTTCTCTTGCCCGAGTTCATTTTGAGACCAGACCGTAGTGGTTCCCATAGGTTCCCGTACCCTTAAAACCAGTTAATTTCTCACTGCTGTGTGAGAACGCCCTGTTTAGCCGTAGTTAGCCTGAACTACGTAAGCTCTGATCTTCCATGCAGTATGGAAGTACGTAGGCACAAGACGCGAGGTCTTGGCGAGCCAATTTCCCCGTAGTCCCGAACTACGTTGACTCTGACTTTCTCTCTTGAGAATACGTAGGCGTAGAGTGCGACGCTCTATCGAGTCAGTTCCTTTCCGTTTAGATTTAGCAGCCGTAGATAGATTGTTTTTGCATCCTTTAGACAAACCAAGCAACGTGGATCCCGTCGAGTACGGCGGACGTGAGGGGTGCTAATACCTTCCCCTTGCGTAACCGACTCCCGAACCCAGGTTTAGGTTGCGATGACCATGCCTTTTCCCGTTTTTTGCGAGGTTTACTTTGAGTGTTTCCTTTCCCTCCGTTGGGATAAATAACGCACGGTGGCGACTCTTCTGTCAGCCGGCGCCGATTTTCGCAGTAGCGACAGCTGGCGACTCTGCTGGGGAACCAATGTCCCCTGGCTGTTAAGGACTGCGATAGTTCCTTATGCATGTGGGATCCAACGTCCCCTAAGAGAGTCAATCCTAGCGCTTGTTTGCTTGTCTATTGGGGTTTATTTATTGATATTATCTGTTGCTATTATGCTGTTGGGGTGTGACGGGTGTTCTATGATTGAGAGATAAGCCAGACTTGGGCTTGAGTGCACCTTAGACTTAGAGTAGAGATTAGTGGGCGCGTACCGGCTTTTCTTGTATTAGTGTCCCGCGAAATCTACACTCAGACGAGGTTCTTCTGGTTGGCCTCTTGTCCCACCCTTTGGGTGGCTCGGGTTGCTGGTTAGTTGGATTGTCGACTCTGGGAACCGATCATTTGGAAGTTAGCTAAGTGAGGCGTCTTCAGGACTTGATGATGCCACTCCTTCTGGGAATCGTATCGTCAGTTTTGAAAGTCTGTGACGCTGACGACCGCATAGGATGTCGTACCTTGACAGATATAGGTCCATACCCGTGAGTGGGAGGGTTTTTCTTGCAGGAAACTTGACTTCCAACCTACCCGTTATTCTGGTCTTCTCTTCAGAGCGAACGTACTCCGTCAGCAGCGCAGCAGTATTCAGATTTGTGTGGGGGGATGTGGTCCCGTTGTTTGCTGCATCTTGCATATCATGTGCATAACAGTGTTGCATCATATTGCATATCATCCTCCAGTTAGCCAGAGTTTTGATCCAGCCTTTGTTTCCTGAAGGTGATTACCCGGAGTTTGGATTGAGCAGCTGTTTATTGTCAGGAGACGACCTAGGGGTTGAGTAGATTTGAGCAGAATCGAGCAGTGAAGTCAGCTGAAGACTATTGGTAGCTATGTCTGAAGGCAATTTCCAGTCTCCTAACACCTTGACGGGGTTCACTATGACGTCCAACCCTCTGTATGATTCTATGGAAGACCTCCCGCAAGCGAACAACGTTACTGCGGACCAAGTTGTACAGCCTTTTGTTGAAAACCGAGATCGACATGAGCAGTTTGTTGCCCGGAATGAACGTCCTTCTCCTGTTAACAATCAAGGTGTTGTTTTCCCTGTGATGAATTACCGAAGAGATATTCCAATAGCCAGGACCGTAGATCCAAGAGCTCTTGAGACGGATAGAAAACTCCGAGCATTGGAAGAAGGAATGAAAGCTTTGAAAATGAAAGATGCTGTTAACCTGGATGCTGCAGACATGTGTTTGGTTCCTGACCTGATGTTGCCTTATAAGTTCAAAGTGCCGAAATTTGAGAAGTACACGGGAGATAGCTGTCCGAAGCAACATTTGATGATGTTTTGTCGAAGAATGACTTCGTTTGTGCGAGATGACAAATTGATGATTCATTGCTTTCAAGATAGTCTGACTGGGGCATCTTTGAGGTGGTATATGCAGTTAGAGAGAAATCAGATTCAGTCATGGATGGATTTAGCCAGAGCTTTTCTGAAGCAGTACGATTATAATCTAGACATATCTCCCTATCGCATGCAGTTGCAAGAACTGTCTCAAGAGAATAATGAACATATCAGGAAGTATGCTCAGAGATGGAGAGAATTTGCTGCTAGAGTGCATCCACCGCTGTTAGACCGAGAGTTGACAAGCATGTTTGTAGATTCCCTACAAGATCCGTACTTCGAAAGATTGTTGGGACTTCTGTTAAGTTTCTCTGACGTGGTAACATTAGGAGAACGCCTTGAGTATGCCATAAGAATTGGGAAAATTCAGATTACTTCAAACGATCAAGCGGGTGAAACTGAATATCCTTGTGACTATCAGAGTGAAGAAGGAGTTGTGATCAATGCAGTCATGCCAAAGGTTGAATATCCTCGAAGCAAATCAGTGAATTTTGTTGGTTCTTCATCTTATCAGAGATCAGTACCTCCTGTGGCTTGTTACACTGAACAGACAGCCGTGCCTAGGGCACCATATCAGGAATCTTATGTCGCTTCAATTGCAAAGCAGCGAACTCGTGGCCGAGGTTATCAGAATCAGCGTCAGAATCAGAATCGACCTTGCAACAATTTGGAACGAAGGAAAGCTCCTTCTCACCCAGTGCCTATGTCGTGTAGCCAGCTGCTACCATCTTTGATCCAGAGCTCTTTGGTGGAACCTAAAGCTCTTAAGCCAGTTCCAGAACCTTACCCTCCTGGGTATAATCCCCACGTTCAGTGTGGTTACCATGGTGGCTCTCCAGGGCATTCGACGGAAGATTGTAAAGCATTTCAGGCGAAAGTACAACAATTGATCGACCAAGATCGCATTTCCTTTTGAGAAGGATTTTTGTTTGTTCATACCAACCGCTCAGTTGTCTAAGCTCGTAGACTCGGAAGGTATTCCCCAGCAAAGGAGCCAGTGATTCAGACAGGCGGGCGCCTCGACATTGGCAGTCCTCAGACTTTTATATCATTTGCATTTGTAGTTTCTTTTCTGTTAGTTACTACTTGCTGTAAACATTGTATGTTTCGAATGGTGATAATAATAAGGTGACTATGCATTTTTCTGAATTAATCATGTCGCTGTCGCTCATTTATTGTATTGCACTGACACTTGCATTTTATTCACTTCCACTTTATCACTGTGATTAGCAAAGATTGGAGGGAGGATGAAGAAATAAACTCATAACCGATGATCGTATGCTTTCAGACAAGACCTTACCAATGACGTACAAGGCATTGTTTCAAATCCCCCAAACACTGGAGATATAAGGAGTTAGTCCCTTGTTAACCACTTCGAGCCAGGAAGTAGAAGTTTTTTTGGACTTTTAAACCCTCACATCTTAACCCGGGGCAGGGTAGTTGTCAGTTAGCTTGACCGAGCATTCAAGTATTACAGAGGAGTGTTGTCTTTCGAGGATCAATCAGTTTATACCTTTCAAGAGGTCAAACCTCACTAATCAGGAGTGAGACAGTTACAATCCTTTCGGAGCAATCAAGACAACCAGTGTCACACGACTTTGTTCCACAAGAAAGAAAGAAAGCCCGCTAAGTAAAAAGAAAGAAAAAGCCGGAAAGCTAATACTTAGGCAAAAATCAGGGCATCCCGCTGGACTTCAAAAGAAAAAAACGAAAAGAACTCAAAATGAGTTAGTCCAGGCAAAAGTTAGGGAATCAAAAGAACGAAAAAGAAGGGATAGAAAAAAAAATTTCCCCAGCGAGTCACAAAGTCGTGTACACAGACACCGAAAACGAAGAGGGAATAACCGTCACTCCGAAAAACCCCGTGAGTTCCTTAATTGTGGTTCTTACCATTCAACATACCTCTCGAAGAGGCGAGCGCTTGTGCCAGGTTAACTGAACTTTAGGATCGGAGATCATCACGTAGAAGGGGTGGGTACAGATCAAAATTTGAGCCAAATATCCTTTGTTTCACGAACCGTGAACCCGACCACGATACAACCCTTAAAAGACCTAATTGAGGTAGGGTTATTCTGAAAGCGCGTTACGATAAGGTTGAGTAACCTGACTCCTTCTTGACTTGCTAGTCACATCCTTGTTGTGTTTTTCAATGACCACGTAAGCACTACGTTTGAACTTTGGTTCATTCGGCACTCAATCATGACATGTAAATGAGTGACAGCTCAAATTTTTTCAAAATCTGCATAACCACTGCATTAAGATTACCATTCGTAAATAGACAGTTTTAATTGCAGGTTAGTAGTTGACAGGAAAGAAATTCCAACAGGGGATAATCGAGTAGGACCGAATAATTCAGCAGTCTGAACCTGAATGGTGTATGTTGCGAAGACCTGTGAATCCGGGGCATTAATTTCCAGTAAGTTCAGAATCAGTTAGTCTGAGGACAAGTCCCGAAACATTAGTTGATTATGGGGCAGTATGCTTGAGAAGCAGTTGATTAGAAGTGAGTCTTCTCGAGACCCAATCAGGGGCAATCATCTAGAATGTTGTGTCGTGAAAGCAGAACCTTCCAGTGGATAATCAGATCAGGTTAAGTCGCTTACGCGCTCATTCAGGGGCAAAGTCACTTCAGAGATAGTGAAGACCAACTGGGTTGACAATTGTTTGATTGAGGTTGAATCCTTTTGTTGTACAGATACCGGGGAAAATATTCTCGAAGTCTTCTCGTGGCAAGCTGTTCAGAGTAAATATTCCCGAAAGTCGGATTGGGGCAAGTTGAGTGCACTGGGGCAAGTTATTCAAGCCAGCCTGTTTATCCCCAGCCAGAGTGGAGTATCAGGGAATCGTGTCAATACCCTTATCAAAAAACCTGAGCCTTCTAAAAAGAGTCGTGTTGTCGGTGGATTGTTATCCTACAGTTTAAATCTGTTACGTGTCAGAACTTCGTAACCAAGTCGTTTCCAAAGCCCAAGTCTCGCCTGGCAAACCGGTAACCAGTTCTCGTCTGGCCCATGCTTCCGTAAATACCAGTTCTCGCCAGGTACATGTTTTTGTTTTAACCAGTTATCGTATTGTCGATCTTTTTCCGTAAATACCAGTTCTCGCCTGGTACTACCTTTCTTTTAACCAGTTATCGTATTGTCGATTTGCTTCCTGTAAACGTCAGTTCTCGCCTGATGCATGTCAACTTCCAACCAGTTCTCGTCTGGTTGTTTTCTTTTCTTTAACCTATTGTTGTATCAGTTCTCGTCTGGTACATGCCAGCTTTCAGCCAGTTCTCGCCTGGTTGTCTTTTTCTTTACCTATATCCAGTCAGCCCCGTTTGACGTTCAAAACATAAAAAACCAATTTTCGCTCAATTTTCCTAATCTATTTTGCTATCAGTTCTCGCCTGGTAGTCTACCTTTGGATGCTAGTTCTCGTCTAGTATTTTCCATATCTTCCACTGTGTACATAGTCCATGTTTATCCTAAACCAAAAAAAAAATGTGTAAATACCCGAAACAGTAATGTTGTCATGTTTCCCGATACGAAGCTTGATGGATCCCAGTTCCCCGATTAATGTTTGAATACCGTATGGATGTTGTTAAATCAGAATTACTCCTTTTCAGCAGATGAAAGTTGTGTATTGTTCCCGAAAGAATTGAGATTTGTATTGCTATCCCGCATCAGAGTAGGATCAGGAGTATCCTCAGCAGATTGGGATTGATATCCTTGATAGTAGGGGCATTTCCAGCAACGTGCTGCGCGTAATCAACCCCAGTTCGGGTCAATCCCCACAGAGCACAATCAGTTGCCAATGGTTTGAAGAGAGCATCCCCGAGCGGAGTTGTTTTTTCTTTTCTCCCCAAGCAGGGTTGCTTTTCCATTTCTCCAGTAGGATGGTTATCCCCAGCGGATTTGGTTTCCCTTTGCCAGCATTTATTTTGCTGAGATGATTCTGTGATATCAGGTTACCCTCAGTGGAGTCGACTTTGCCTCCGGCATTTATTTTGCCAGATGGTTTGCAGACCTGGTGTTCTCTGGCAGCTCGAGCTTACATTAGCATTTGCATATATCGTCATATTTGCATCTATCGAAACGCATAGCATATTCATGCCGTATGGGGCATCGCATTTACAAATACATAGCATATTCACGCCGTACGGGGCATTGCAGTTACAAACGCATAACATTTACATGTCATATAGGGAATTGCATCATTTCAGACATCCGCATGTCGAAACATAGATCAGGGTGGTTACCTATTGGCTTTCGAATTCGTTCACCTGCAGAGTTGTTTGGTTAAGCTTCTCTTCTCCATCAGCGGAGTGATTTCTTCATATTTGGTTGTTACGTCAGCATCGAAAAAAACAAAGATTGACACATATCGAGCTTCTGAAGCTGCCGACTCTTCAAAATAGGTGCCAGGCAGTTCAATTCAGAATTCCCCAGGAGAGTTTCCTCAGGTTCGCCAGGAACCATGAGTCGACAGAAAAGATCCCATAGTAGATGGGAAGGTGTTTGCTTTTTCGAAGCATTATTTCCGAAGAATCAGTATCTGTGGCGTCACACAAGTGATTGATGTAAACGAAAAACCAGAGAAAATTTTATCAGAAAATTGACCAGTTGTTGCCGTGACAACCAGACTTCAGTTTATTAGACGTTATTTCTCAAGCAGTTTTGCAGTTTATTTTACGGTTGGCAAATTCCAGGGTTCCATTTATATTCAACCATCTTCTACCTTTGAATAATTAAAGGCTGGGCGCTCTTCAACCATTCAGGTCCAAGCTGTTTGAATAGGGGCAGCTGTTGCACCCTAAAATTTGACCAACCGGGTCCCGTATCTGGCTCGACGTTTCGACGCATTTCGCATTAGCATTTGCATACTGCATATAGTGCATTTTCTCAATCATAGTGATTTTATCGGGATTACAGCCCTGCTGTCGCATTTCAGGTGTTTCAGGCCGGTTCGGATAATCGGAGGGTATTTTGAGAAGTCGCGCGCTTCCTGGGTTTTTTTAGCTTTTGGTATCTGGTTATTGTTTTGCTTCGATCTGGTCTCACGCTCTCTTTTATTTTTGGTTATTTGCCTTTGTCTGCATTTTTTAGAATTTAATAGCTTCTTGTAGATTTTAAATAGGCTTTATAGATTTTTTAGAATTTAAATAGATTTTCTTTATATTTTTAATAGCTTTAATAGAAATATATAGATTTTTCTTTTATAGAAATAATATAGGTTTTATTAGGGATTTAATAGAAATGTAGTAAAATTGTAAATAGAGATGATTAGAGTTTTATTTTTTAGTTAATAGTTTTTGGGCTTAATAGAGATTAATTAGGATTTTAATCTTTTAATTAGAGTTTAACTAGATTTTAATCATCTTTTAGATTTAATTAGGATTTAACTAGTTTAATTAGAGTTTAATATTAGTTAGGTTTAATTGAGTTTGTTAGAATTAATTAGGATAGATTAATTTTCACTTAGAGTTAATTGTAGTTTTAATTAGGTAATTAGGTTTAAGGCTTTAATTAATTTTTAATTGGGTTAATCCATTTTGATTCAGATTTTTGGGTCTATTGAATTGATTTTCGTTGGGCCCAGTCCTTGGAGGCCCATTCCAGAGTCTCAGCCCGTTTTGTCCCATTTCTCAGTCCAGAAAAAAGTTGCCAGCACTATAAAGTCTGATCACCACGTGTATTCACAAGAAGGAGCCACCTCATTTCTACCATTACTCAGAAAAAAGCCACTTCATTTTTTCCCTCTCCTGCATGAGTGCCACTTGGCGCTCATGCAAGTTCCACCACTACACGCGTCCAATTCTCCCTCACCCTCTGATTGCAACTTGACACTTGTCCACCCACCTCACCTCACCGGAAACTTCCACCGGCCGGCATGCAAATGCCGGCGACCACCTTCTGACCATCTCCGACCACCCTAACAACCATCTCTGACCACCGTACCAACCTGCCGGAATCCGTTATCACCACCGGAAAACCCAATTTTTCCAGAAATCTTCATCTTCTCCATGTCTTTTTCATCTGAAACTCATCATCAATAATCAACAAACACCACATTCATCATTCCTTCATCATATTTTTCCAGATTTGCTTAAATCATCATCGCATGTTCATCAATTTTTTCCAGCGGATCATCCAAATTCATCACTTTCAACATTTGTTTCCAGCATGATTCTTCATCGTTTTTCCAGAAAGCTTCATCTGAAGTTCATCAAGACTCATTAAACCTTCTCCAGATCCGCATGCATCCACGAACGGATCTTCAACAAACTTCCTTCAAGTGATCTTCATCAATAATCTTCAACGTTCTCCAACAGATCGTCATGTGTCCATCAACATGTTCAAAGATCTGCGACCTGCAAGAATCGTTCATCAAATCATCCGTAGATCTTCATGTTCGTCATCATCTCCAGAAATGGATCAAGATCCTCCAACACATTTTCCAGATTTATCGCCATTAATCAAGAACTCCATTCATAAAAATCATCAATCGTCATGAATGTTCATCAGATTTTCCAGAAGATCTTCATCGATCTTCATGGAACATTCAACCGATCATCAGATCCGTTCACGAATTTTCATGTTCGTCACGAGTTCCAGAATCGCCTTCAGATCAGTCAGGCTCTTCAAATGACTCCATGCATGTTCATCGCTCGACAGATCTTCAAGAACCATGTCATTTTCCAGACGAGCATTCATCAATCTTCAATGGATCTCCTTCAATATTCCGTCCATCTCCTTCAATATTCCTCAAGAATCGTCAACAAGACTTCAAGAACGCTCAACAAGATCTCCGTCAGAACTCTGTGCATGTTCATCTAGCAGATCTCCAGAAAATCCTCCAGACTCTTCAAACATCTTCCAGAAGTCTATAGCCAGGCTCGTCCAAGATCCAACGTAATCGTCATCTTCAGAATTCCAGATCACCTTCTCCAGATGTTGCGTCAAATATCATCATCGTCGATTCTTCGTCAGGAACTTGATTCTTCAGAAGGCTTCATAAATTTCTTCAAAGTGTACCACCCTCATTTCCATACAAATGACTTTGATGAGATTATGACCGAGAGGGAGACTAAGAAGATTGAGAGAAGGAGAGTTTGGTAGAAAGAGTTTTGGTGGGGAATGTTTGAACGAATCTGGGAGACTGAGAGAGAGGCTGAGAGTGAGAGAGTGGAGCGGCGCAAGAGGGTTTGCGTGAACAGTGGTTAGGGGAGACGAATGGATTAGGGTTTTTGCTGAAGATGGGTGGTGGCTTCACGTGGCTTGGGCCTCAAAAGCCCAACGAGGGGTTTTGCTACACACACCCCGCGTTTTGCTCACCAAACCCCCCACCCCGTGCATACCTTTTCTTTGGTGAAATGGGCTGGGCCCAATACGAGATTGTTGGCTGGACTACCCCCTGTTCCACTTCTGCACCCCCTCCGTTTTTTTGTTTGGCTGTTGGCTTGTAATGGGCTGGGCCCAATTCTGTTTGGCTTTTTTCTGCTGCACCCCCTTGTACTGCTGTACCCCCTTCCCCTTTCTTATTTTCTTTTTGTTCTTTTTTCTTTATTATAGTAATAGAGGAAAAATATTTTGAAAAAAGAAAGAGAAAAAGAGAAAAGAATAGTGAAAAAGAAATATGAAAAGAAGAAAGAGAAAAAGAAAGAGAAAAAGAGAAAAGAATAAGAATAGAGAAACGAAATATTTGAAAAATATTAAAAAAATGAAAATGAGAAAAATAATGTTGAAAATAGTGAAAAAAAGAATAGAAGAAAAATAGTAAGAAAAATAGTAAAAAATATTACTTTGTAGATTCAATATTTTTTATAGATATTTTTCATAGGAGTTTATTTTACCTTTTTTAAAGGTAGTTTTAGAAGTCCACTTGTTAGGGGACTATTTTCCACTTGATTTTTTTAGGATAGTTGGATAGTTTCTAGGAGTTTAGTCTTGCTTTCTCAATCATTGTAATCATTCTTCAGAATATCAATAAAACGAGATTTGAGTTGTGGTCCCGAAGTAGCCGAACTACAGCTGCTCTGATTTCTCGTACCAGACGAGAATATGTAGGCATAGGATGCGATATCCTAGCGAGCACACTAACAACTAACCTTTTGTTCTCTCGCTGCTGTGCGATCGAGACTTTCCCGCTGACGACTAATTGTTACCCTTTTCTCTTGCCCGAGTGCATTTTGAGACCAGACCGTAGTGGTTCCCATAGGTTCCCGTACCCTTAAAACCAGTTAATTTCTCACTGCTGTGTGAGAACGCCCTGTTTAGCCGTAGTTAGCCTGAACTACGTAAGCTCTGATCTTCCATGCAGTATGGAAGTACGTAGGCACAAGACGCGAGGTCTTGGCGAGCCAATTTCCCCGTAGTCCCGAACTACGTTGACTCTGACTTTCTCTCTTGAGAATACGTAGGCGTAGAGTGCGACGCTCTATCGAGTCAGTTCCTTTCCGTTTAGATTTAGCAGCCGTAGATAGATTGTTTTTGCATCTTTTAGACAAACCAAGCAAGCGTGGATCCCGTCGAGTACGACGGACGTGAGGGGTGCTAATACCTTCCCCTTGCGTAACCGACTCCCGAACCCAGGTTTTGGTTGCGATGACCATGCCTTTTCCCGTTTTTTGCGAGGTTTACTTCGAGCGTTTCCTTTCCCTCTGTTGGGATAAATAACGCACGGTGGCGACTCTTCTGTCAGTCGGCGCCGATTTTCGCAGTAGCGACAGTTACCACCTAGACTTTTAATTCTAGATGGCCCAAATAGATCCATATGGAGAAGCTCAAGAGGTCTCGTAGTTGAAATAATATTTTTGGATTTAAAAGAGATCCTCGTTTTCTTTCCCATTTGGCAAGCATCACAAAGGTGATCCTTGGTAAACTTAATTTTGGGCAGTCCTATGACTAGATCTTTTGAAACTACCTTGTTTAGCAAGTCAAAATTGACATGTGCTAAACGCCTATGCCATAACCATGAGTCCTCACTCATTATCCTGAGACATTTATCACTTGTCAATGATACTTCATTCAAATCTAGCATATAGAAATTGTTTACTCTTAGACCTTTAAACACATCTTTCATTTCATCATTATGCTCAATTAGACAACAATCTTTTGAAAAAGATACTTTGTATCCTTTGTCACATAATTGGATAATGCTAATGAGATTATGTTTAAGGCCCTCGACAAGCAATACATCGGAGATAGTAGTGGAAGATGGATTACCTACACTACTTTTTCCAAGTATTGCACCACGGTTGTTGTTTCCATAGGTTACAAATCCCTTCTTCTTTGCCACAAAGTCAATGAAGAGAGATATGTCTCCTGACATGTGTCTTGAGCAGCCACTATCGAGAACCCATCTTCTCTCGGTAGTCTCAAGATGTTGTACCTATGAACACAATTAGCAAGAGTAGGTACCTAATTGCTTATTGGGTACTAAGTTGTGAGTGAAAATATGATCGCATTTAGGCAACCATTGATAAACACCTTTAGGAACCAAAAATCTCCTAAAACGGCATTTAGCAATGGTATGTCCTTTCTTGCAACAATACAAATAAGAAAAGTTAACTTTTGAATTACTTTTGCTATCATGATCTTTTACAACATATGTGTATTTTTGATATCGATTAACCATACTCTTTCTAAAATTAGCTTTATCAATGGCAAAAGTAATTTTAGGCTCTAGAGCCTTGTTAAGTTTGGCATTTAGGTTTCTAACTTCATTTTGCCAAATGTAACAAGTATCACACCCGAAGTTAACAACTCTTTTTCTTAGATCCTCACAACCTACTTTTGTACTTTCCACTATGGAACCTTTTAATGCCTCTATTTTCTTTTTGGAGTCATGAATCTTTTGCTCTAGGTGAGCAAAGATTTGGTTATTTGAGGCAAGCCTTTTAAAGGCTTCTTTTGCTTCACAATGCGAAGTATTAAAAGCCGGTTGCAATTCAAAATGAGACAATTTAGAGGAATTTTCATACTTAGCATGTCGTACCTTTTTCTTTTTGTTCTTTTGATGGGCGGAAAGACAAAGATTGACGAATTCGTCTTCATTACTAGAGTTGTCATCCTCGGGTGATTCGCTATCGCTTTCCCAGGCGATATACGCTCTCCTTGGCTTAGGTTGCTTCTTGTGTGACCTACTTGATTCCTTCTCTTTGTCCTTTTTCTTCAAGGGACAATCTGGTTTGTAGTGTCTGATTTTTCCACAATTATGACACAATCCTTTTATCTTGTTTCCTTTATTATCATCATTTCTAGAGTATCTTGATTGTTTCTGAAAGTCGACAAGATTTTTCTCGGAGCGTTGGATACCGTTCTTTTTGACATAGCGATTGTATCACTTTACAAACAGCCCCATATCCTCACTTTTATCATCATCTTCGTCATCACTCGAGGTGTAATCACTTTGCTATTTTGTTTAGGACTTTGTGGAAGAAGTCTTGAGAGCAATAGACTTCTTTTCAATATTTTTCATTTTCTCTTTCTTTTCATATTTCTCTAGGCTTAGAAGCACTTGTCTGTGCTCTTACAGCTTTCCAAACAATGTTGTGAGATCCAAAATTGTGAGATCGTTAGCTTCTTTAATGGTGGTTACCTTTGGTTGTCATTCCCTGTTAAGACATCTCAAAATTTTGTTAGTAGCAACATTATTGGCTACTGGCCTACCTAGTGAGTATAATCTATTGATGAGATGAGTGAATCTCTTTTGCATGTCCGCAATGGTTTCTCTTGCTTCATGTGAAAGAGATCAAACTCTTGCATTAACATATTGATTCTCGCTAGCTTAACATCATTGGTTCCCTCATGGGCAACTTGAAATGAGTCCTACATAGCTTTTGTCTTTAAACAATGAGAAACCCTATAATATTCATCAACTCCTAAGGAGGAGATTAAAATATTTTTGGCTTTCCAATCGTAATTATATTTCTTCTCATCATCATCCCATTGTGCTTCAGGCTTAGGCACAATCATGTTATTCTCATTGGTCATAGTTATTTCAATTGGACCGTTAAGAATAACATTCCACACCTTCCTGTCAATGGAATTAACATGCACACTGATGGGCGATTCGAAAGTGCACGAATAACGTCAAAGTAATATAAAAGATTATCGATCCCACAGAGACCAAATGTCAATCTATTGATTACTATTGTTACGGTGTTTATCTAAGGCAAATCAAATAAAGGACTGGGTTGTGAGAAATAAAAGTAAAGTGCAAAGATAAATTCAATAATAAAGCAACAAGCATAGATGCAATTCATATAGCTACGTAGTATTCCGGATGTGTACATATAGGATTCCTTATGGGGTAATATTTTCTACTCATGAAAAGAACTAATTTAACAAGAACTGTCGCTTTCGCGTATTCAGAATCAAGTTTATTCCTAATCAACCCCTCTTATTGTCACTTATAAAAAGGTGCGCATTGCGTTTGGATTAATAAACCTATTTTTAAGAAATAAAGTTTCTTGACTTAGTCGAAAAGTATTTTAACCTGGAATTTCTAACAAAAAGAGGTTCTTGCTAACCGGACTTTAAATCCATAAACGCGTCTGAAAACAGTTTTAAAATCGGTTTTCTTAAACATTAAAGATCCCTAATTGACTGAGACAAGCGCTTTCGCTTCCTTGGAACAGTCAAAACTAACCAAATTTATCTAAAGGTTAGACGGCTTTCGATCATACCCAACAGATTTGAAGTACAAAAATTAAGTGTTAAAAGTTAAAACAACCTCTAAGTAATTCTACCGACAACCGTGTGGAATACTAATTATAACTATAATCCTCGCATCCTAGACCTTAAGATTTAGTCGGACATGGTAAACATATACAAGTAAATAAAGTGCGGGTAAGTAAATAAATAAAGTGCGGTGCGAGAAATAAAGGGTACGGGAAATAAAGGCGGGTAAATAAATAAAAGGCAATAAATAGACAGAAACCTGCTCTAAATGAGAGGCTTTAAAATCTTGAATAACTGGAAGTAAAAAGACTGAATTAAAATGGCGGCAGGTTTAACTTCTACCCAAGTGCTCCAAACTCGATTACACAGTGTGATAACCCCTCGATGTGAGAAGTTTATCACATTACAATAGGTGAAATTTATGGCTTGAGTTCTGTAACTAAGCTTGGATGATTTGAAATGAAACAGAACTCTTCTATTTACAGTGGTAGGAAAGTATAGGTAAAGACAGGAATGCCCCCCAACTCCTTTTGGGAGGTAAATGGTCGTGTGAAGGTGGCGCTCGCCACCTCCTTGTGGCGCCTGCCACATGAACTAGGGTGGAAAGGAGTGGGAGACATGGCAGTTGTCAGCAGTTGGCTTCTATCCAATGTGTGGCATCCCCTATGGCGCCCGCCATGGTGGAAGCCATGTGTACAATTCCTCAGAAAGTAGGGTTTTTAGCTCGTTTTTCTTCATTTCTTCTCGAGTAGCTTTGAAAGTACAAAAACCTGAAAAAGAAACAAAACAAAGGCATAATACAAGAAAATAGAAATAAAGTACTAAATAACGTGCACAAAATTGAGTGAAATAAACAGTATAATTTAAGCCTATAAAATTCTCCCACACTAAAACCTTTGCTTGTCCTCATGATAGAACAGGGCAATATCCATAAATGATCTGGGCAAAAAGGTCTTATAAGTTCAAGTTGGGATGAAGATATAGGTGATGACTCAGTGAACCACGAGAATCAGAATGACACTTCTCCGTAAATACGGACATAAGCTTCGTTTTTACACAAATCAATCCATACTACCTACTATACCTAAGCCTACTTTCAAATCTCCTTTTAAGTCCTTTTCATTCTGGTGCAATCACATTAAGCCTGTTATCTGTACGAAATCATGGTGAAGTGACCGGTTAGTGATTCTGATCTAAGCATGGGGTTTTGGTGCACAAAGTTGTGTAACCCCTTTTATTGGCCCATTTGCAGCTGCGGGGGATCAGATTGTAATCCATCGTACCAAGTTCAGTACCAGATACCTCTTAACCAACTGACAATGGGAAGGTATTTTTGTTTTCTTTTGTCTTTATCAATTTTTTTCTTTTTTTCGAACTTACAACTTTTTGGGGTTAAATGACCTTGTGAGGGTTACCTATACCCGAGTTGCAATTATTTTATTTTTACCATACCGATCATTCACTTATTTTTCATCGATCTTTCACTTAGATAACGTTTTTGGCTGGAGCTGACTACTAAGATAAACTAATAAAGACTTATTATGGGTATTCTAATAAGGCCATGGTACACAGAGTATTGGGGTCGATTTCTGCATTTGTGAAGCCTAAGGTGTTATAATGATACCGATGTTTCAAAGATAATTTTTCCAAATCATCTGTATCCCAACATGAACTTGCCTCAAAGCCCAAAATATTTTCAGGATAGTACACTATTTGTCAAAAAAAAATTGGTGGGGCAAAGTAATGAGGGAGTAAAGGTATACTGTAGAATGACTCATTAAGCACAAGTATATTCTTAAAAAAACGTAAAAGAAAAATAAGGCGGGAAATAAACTAGAAAGCGATAAAAGAAATAAAAATGCGAGATAAAGCGGGAAAATAAATAAAGTCTCCTCCCACACTTAAATTGAACATTGTCCCCAATGTTTCAAAATAAGCAAGGGACGAGGTACCTGAGGTGCCTAAGGCATGCTTCCAGTGCTGTCGCCAGCGTGTGGCGAGTACCTAGGGCGGCGGGATCTGCTGCGACGACGATCGGTCTGAGAAGCTTCGAACGCGTCGATTCGGGTCGTCAGAGCAGCTTGAGATTGCATGATGGTATGCATGGACTGACGCATCTGCTGCTGAGACTCTTGCATGAATCTCATATTCTCAGATAATTGTTGTTGAATGGTGTTGAGCAAATTGTCGCGTCTCTCCTTTCTGGCTAATTGTTCTCGCCATATCTGCTCAGATATATAAAAGCCAGGAGCGATACCTGCATAATGGTAAGAGGAAGACGGTGCAGTGTGTGTCTGTCGTACATGGTGAGGCGGTATAGGATGATCGGGAGATCGCTCTTGCCGGTCATACTCGTCATCAGTATCATCTCCGTCACTAATTGGAATATTTGGGGGTACTGGGCCTGTAATGGGTGGAGCATCTAAATCATAGGTCCAGTTTCTCTCGATAATCACATTGGTGTGTCTAGTGCAAGGTAGAACAACAGATGGGATAACCCTCCCATGTATCATAAGCTCGAAGCCTCCTTCCTTCCTGACTTTGCACAATTTCATATCTTTCAAAAATTTCAAATTAATTGTGCGAGGAGGGAGAGGTTCTAAAGTGGCTATCTCAGCATCTAGGTTCAGAGCCTTTGCAATGGACGTAATAAGTCCTCCGAAGGCAATGTTCCCAGTGCTCTTAACAGAGGCATTCATATGGACCATCATGAATGAGACTACATTGAATCTCCTATTTGTAAGGCACCCCTGCAAGAATAGTAACTCTTTTCCATTTACCTTGTTAGGATTCTCCCGGCCAAAAACAGTACAGGCTAGCATGTAGCGAAACACGCGGATGGTCGGGTTATTGATTCTGGAGGCAAGTATTCCTTCGAAAGATGAAATAGTAAAATTTGACAACCTGTTCCAGAAGGAAAATGCCTCCACAGCCCATTCAGAATCCATAGGTGCTTCACAAATAGCACCCGCACCAAAAGGCAGTCCAAGCCTATCTGCAAGTTCATCAGTACTAAACGAATATTCAACATTAAACATCCGGAACTATATGGTGCCGACGGTACTAGCAGTGTCGGGTCTGACAACATAAATGAGGGAACTCAAGAATGCCCTTATCAACCGTTCAAAAGTAGGATCTTGTCTAACAAATATCTCATGCAGTCCTAGAACGTCTAATAAGTGATAAATGCTATGGTAAATACCTAAAGAATAAAGGTAGTTATCGTCCACATACCGTGTCAAAGCAATGTCCCGGTTGTGCAGTTTGTCGAGGATTTTCCGTTGTCTTTCTCCGGGTTTCCCTTGATGCAAAACATAACCTTCGTGCTCCATGGATGAATGTTGGAGATGGAAGAAGATGAAGAATGGGTATTTTTTTTGTAAAAATGGGTTTTTGATGGATTTTGGTGAGGGGAAGTGAAAATGGAAGTCGGAATGGTTAATGGGTTGGTGAGTGGAAGATGAAAGTATGAACTTTTGGTGCTTTGGGGAGGATTTTCATGTAGCCAAAAATGGGTTTTTGGAGGTTTTGAACACAAAAATGGTCGTTTCTCAACTTCTGCCCCGCATATAGTCCAGACCCCATGGCTGGCGCCATCCTTATAAAAGGTGGTTGGGCCGGATTTTGTGTTTTTGTTTGGGCCTTGGTGCTCCTTCTTGGTTTTGGGGGGTGCGCTGGCAGTAGAAATCATCTGTCCTGGCACACTAATTTTCTCTGTATATATATTTTTTTTCTTTTTCCATATTTCGACATAAAAAATTAAAAAAAACATAAAAATTAAAATAAAAGTAAATTGCATGAAATATTAATGGTCACATATATATATATATATATATATATATATATATATATATATATATATATATATATATATATATATATATATATATATATATATATATATATATATATATATATATATATATATATATATATATATATATATATATATATATATATATATATATATATATATATATATATATATATATATATATATATATATATATATATATATATATATATATATATATATATATATATATATATATGAACGGTGAATGAAAATAAAAGTGAAGCAAATAATAAAAAGCAATGAAATAGTGTCATCAAGAAGTTGGCTATTCGTCAGACTGATCGGGATGACGGAGTGAGTGCAGCTCTCTGTGTAAATCCGAGATCTCCTGATATAGAACATCTGTCTCAGTGGCATGGGTCATGTCTGAAATCTGAAACTCTAAGGTGAGATCGGCTACTGTCTGCTGGAGTCGAACTATCTTTATGCGCAATGCTGCTATCTGGGTGTGCAAGTCGGTCCTTTGCAATGCATGATTATTAGAATACATTGTCGTCCTTGGAGATGGTGGTGAAGGATGGTATTCCGCTGAGGGCGGTGTGCATGGCTCATCGATCGTCTCTCCATAGCCTTCTAACGCGTAACTCCAATTTGAAGGATTGTGTACACTGGTCACAACTGGGTCATGTAGTGTAAAATAATGGACAGTCTGGTAATCAATCAGAAGTTTGAAAGCATCAGGCTGAAAAGAAGCTCTCTGCATCAGTCCTCTATCCAAGCAGAAATCAATGTCAAGCAATGTAGGTCCATAATAAGGGGTCAGATGCAGCAACTGGCTAGTCAGTCCCAATGCAGTGGCAATATGAGTGGTGGTGCCTCCCACATGAATAACACCTTTAGAAGATCTAGCTATGCCTTTGAAATTATTCAGCAAGAAGTTCCCACATGCCACTGGGCATAACCTGTTTGTGCAGAATAGGAAGAATATCTCTTCCTCGCTAAGATGCATGTCGGAGTCCTCCTTTCCAAGAAAGGTGTGAGCCAGGGTCATCTGAAAATACCTCATAGTCGGGTTATGGATTACCGGAGACAGCTGAGTCAATGGATCTAGGCTTCCTCCGCCTGTAATATCTTGTCATGATTGATCAATGTCTCTGCTCATAAAGTAGCCCATCGGGAGGTCAGGAATGGAATCAGGGATGGTCGAAAATCCTAGTAGGTCTCCGAATCCCTTGTTGGTGAAGGCGTACTCCCTCCCAAAAAGTCTGAATGTAGCCAGCCCTTTCTCATTGATGTATGGCTCATGGTGGAACGAGCTGAGAAACTCTAATGTGATGTGATTGTAAGTCTGGTGCAGCTCGTCAGCATATTCGCCCCATTGGAGCTAATGACAGAGGAATCATATGTTGGGCTCGATCCCTAGAGCCTCCATGCAGGCATGATCTGGATACCGGGTCGGTGCCATAGGACACTGTCGAAAAATCGAGTACCTCTCTCTCTCTGCATGTCATCTCTGAAGGCGACGTGCATGTCATCGCACTGCTGCATCCTGAAAAATAAAACTCAGAAAACCTGAAAGCACAATCATCATAGACCGTCAGTTGACACTTAAAAGAAAAAAGCATAAAATAAAATAATAAAAAGGATGAAAGATAAAGAAAACCATGGGTTGCCTCCTAGGCAGCGCTTGTTTAACGTCGTTAGCTTGACGAACAAAACCTATATGTTTGAAGTAGGCAATGGCGGATGAATCAAGGTATGGCTGGAGTAATCGTCGGGAATGTCTCCTCCTTTGTAGGGTTTTAATCTCTGCCCGTTTACAATGAATGGGCTACATGACTGGTTCTGGATCTCGACTACTTTTGATTGTAAAACCTTAGTAATTGTAAAGGGACTTGTCCATCTTGAACGGAGCTTGCCAGGGAAGAGTCGTAATCTAGAGTTGAACAGGAGAACAGGGTCTCCTTCATGAAAATATTTCTTTACGATCTTCTTATCGTGCCAGGCCTTGGTTCTTTCTTTATATATAATTGTGTTTTCATAGGCGGACTGGCGGAGTTCTTCTAGTTTATGCAAATCAAGGATGCGGTTTTGTCCAACAGTCAAATTGTCAAAGTTTAGGGTTTTTATGGCCCAATAGGCCCTGTGTTATAATTCAAAGGGGAGATGGAAAGATTTTCCATAGACTAGTTGGTAAGGGGTTGTTCCAATAGGGGTTTTGAAGGCGGTTCTATAGGCCCATAGTGTATCCTGCAACTTTTGAGACCAATCTTTTCTTGATATAGAGACCGTATTTTCTAAGATTTGTTTTGTTTCTCTATTGGATACTTCTACTTGGCCACTAGTCTGTGGGTGATAAGGTCTTGCTATCCTATGCTTGACTCCATATTTTCTTAAAAAAATTTCGAAGATTCTTGATATGAAATGTGATCCACCGTTGCTGGTAACAAGACGAGGAGTTCTGAATCTAGGGAATATGTAATTCTTAAATAGCTTAACGACTACACGTGTGTCGTTGGTGGGAGAGGCCATGGCCTCGGTCCATTTACACACGTAATCAACTGCAATTAAGATGTACTTGTTTCCTAAGGAAGACGGAAACATTTGGCTATATAGGTGTGTATATCACGCCACATTGTTTCTTAAAGTCTATACCCCAAACATCAAAGAGTTCTACCTCTTGATTGTTTCTTAAAGGCATTTCGTCACGTCTTGAGATGTTTCCAGTACGCTGGCACCGGTCACATTTGGCTATATAGGTGTGTATATCACGCCACATTGTTGGCCAAAACAGGCCTGCTCTTAGAATCTTGGCGTGAGTTTTGGATGTGCTAGAGTGTCCTCCATAAGGTGCAGAGTGGCAGTATTCTATTACCTTTCTTACTTCATGGACTGGCTCATCTGCTGCTGAGACTCTTGCATGAATCTCATATTCTCAGTTAAATGTTGCTGAATAGTGGTGAGCAAGTTGTCGCGTCTCTCCTCTCTGGCTAATTGTTCTCACCGTATATGCTCAGATATATAGAAGCCGAGAGCCGTACCTGCAGAATGGTAAGAGGAAGACGATGCAGTGTGTGTCTGTGGTACACGGTGAGGCGGCATAGGATGATCGGGAGATCGCTCTCGTCGGTCATACTCGTCATCAATATCATCGTCGTCACCTACAGGAATATTTGGGGGTATTGGTTCTATAATGGGTGGAGCATCTAAATCATAGGTCCAGTTCCCCTCGATAGTTACATATGTGCGTCTAGTGCAAGGCAGAACAATATATGGGATAGCCCTCCCGTGTATCATAAGCTTGAAACCCCCTTCCTTCCTGACCTTGTACAGTTTCATATCTTTTAAAAATTTCAAATTAATTGTGCAAGGAGGAAGAGGTTCTAAAGTGGTTATCTCAGCATCTAGGTTCAGAGCCTTTGCAATGGACGTAATAAGTCCTCCGAAGGCAATGGTCCCAGTGCTCTTAATAGAGGCATTCATATGGGCAATCATGAACGGAACCACATTAAATCTCCTATTTGTAAGGCACCCCTGCAAGAATAGTAACTCTTTTGCGTTTACCTTGTTAGGATTCTCCCGGCCAAAGACAGTACAGGCTAGCATGTAGCGAAACACGCGGATGGTCGGGTTATGGATCCTGGAGGCAAGTATCCCTTCGAAAGATGAAATAGTGAAATTTGACAACCTGTGCCAGAAGGAAAATGCCTCAACAGACCATTCAGAATCCAGAGGTGCTTCACAAATAGCACCCTCACTAAAAGGCAGTCCTAGCCTCTCTGCAAGTTCATCGGTAGTAAAGGTGTACTTCACATTAAACATTCGGAACTGTATGGTATCGACGGTACTAGCAGTGTCAGGTATGACAACATAAATCAAGGAACTCAATAATTCCCTGGTCAGCCTCTCAAAATTAGGATCACGCCTGGAAATTATTTCATGCAGTCTTAGAATATCTAATAAGTGATAAACGCTATGGCAAATACCCAAAGAATAGAGAAATTTATCATCCATGTACCATGTCGAAGCAATGTCCCGACTTTGCAGTTTATCGAGAATTTTCCGTTGTCTTTCTCCGGGCTTCCCTTGGCGCAAGATGTAACCTTCGTACTGCATGGATGAACTCTTGAGGTTGAAGATGATGGAAAATGGGTATTTTTTTTAGTTTTGTAAAAATGGGTATATATATACGAACGGTAAGATTAGTGTCATAAAAATAAAAAGCCTAATCAAATGCAATGAGTCTGTAAATGCAAAGGGAAATAAAGCAAATAACGAAAGCGATGAAATAGTGTCATCAAGGAACTGGCTGCTCGTCTAACTGATCGGGATGACAGAGTGAGTGCAGCTCTATGTATAAATCAGAGATCTCCTGATACAAAACGTCTGCCTCAGTGGCATGGGTCATGTCTGAAATCTGAACCTGTAAGGTGAGATCGGCTACAGTCTGCTGGAGTCGAACTATCTCTAGATGTAGCGCTGCTATCTGGGTGTGCAAGTTGGTCCTTTGCAATGCATGATTGTTCGAGTACATTGTCGTCCTTGGGGATGGTGGTGAAGGATGGTATTCCGCTGAGGGTGGTGTATGTGGCTCGTCAATCGTCTCTCCATAGCCTTCCAATGCGTAACTCCAATTTGAAGGATCGTGTACACTGGTCACAACTGGGTCAGGTAATGTAAAATAATGGACAGTCTGGTAATCAATCAGAAGTCTGAAAGCATTAGGCTGAAAAGATGCTCTCCTCATCAGCCCACGGTCCAAACAGAAATCGATGTCCAACAGGGTGTATCCATAATACGGAGTCAGATGCAGTAACTGGCTGGTGAGTCCTAATGCAGTGGCTATATGCGTTATGGTGCCTCCCACATGAATAACCCCTTCGGAGGATCTAGTTGTACCCTCGAGATTATGCAACAAGAAGTTTCTACATGCCACTGGGCGAAACCTGTTTGCGCAGAATAGGAAGAATATCTCTTCCTCAGTAACATGCATATCGGAGTCCTCCTTTCCAAGAAAGGTATGAGCCAGAGTCATTTGAAAATACCTCATAGTTGGGTTGTAGATGACCGGAGATAGTTGAGTCGATGGTTCTAGGCTTCCTCCGCCAGTAATCTCTCTCCAGAACTAATCAATATCTTCTTTTCCAAAAAGTATAAATATGGCTAGTCCGTCCTGATTGGCATATGGCTCGTGGTGGAACGAGCTGAGGAACTCCAATGTAAGGTGCCTGTAGGTCTGGTTCACCTGGTCAGCATATTTTTCCCAATGAAGCTGATGATAGAGAAACCGTACACTAGGTTCGATCCCTAGAGCTTCCATTCAGGCTTAATCCGGATACCGAATCGATGCCATAGGACACTGTCGAAGAACTGAATACCCCTCTCTCTGCTTGTCATCTCTGAAGGCGACATGCATGTCATCATACTGCTGCATCCTGAAAAATAAAACTCAGAGAACAAAACCTGAAAGCACAATCATCATAAACCGTCAGTTGACACATAAAAGAAAACAAAATAAAATAAAATATAAAATAAAAGATAAAGGAAAAATAAAGAAAACTGTGGGTTGCCTCCCAGGCAGCGCTTGTTTAACGTCGTTATCTTGAAGAATATAACCTATATGTATGAAGTAGGCAATGGTGGATCGATCAAGGTATGGCTGGAGTAATCGTCGGGAATGTATCCTCCTTCGTAAAATTTTAATCTCTACCCGTTTACAACAAATGGGCTACATGACTAGTTCTGGATCTCGACTGCTCATGGTTGTCAAAATTTAGTAACCGTAAAGGGGCTTGTCCACCTTGAACGAAGCTTTCCAGGAAAGAGTCGTAATCTAGAGTTGAACAGGAGAACAAAGTCTCCTCCATGAAAATATTTCTTTACGATCTTCTTATCATGCCAGGCCTTAGTTCTTTCTTTATATATATAATGGCATTTTCATAGGCAGATTGGCGGAGTTCTTCTAATTTATGTATATCAAGGATGTGGTTTTGTCTAATAGTTAAATAGTCAAAGTTTAGAGTTTTTATGGCCCAATAGGCTCTGTGTTCTAATTCAAAGCGTAGATGACATGATTTTCCATAGACTAGTTGGTAAGGAGTTGTTCCAATAGGGGTTTTGAAGGCGGTTCTATAGGCCCATAGCGCATCTTGTAGCTTTTGAGACCAATCTTTTCTTAATATAAAGACCGTTTTTTCTAAGATTTGTTTAATTTCTCTATTAAAAACTTCTACTTGGCCACTGGTCTGTGGGTGATAAGGTGTCTCTATCCTATGTTTAACTCCATATTTTCTTAAAAGTTTTTCGAAGATTCTTGATATGAAATGCGATCCACCGCCACTGATAACAAGACGGGGGGTTCCGAATCTAGGGAAAATGTAATTCTTAAACAGCTTAATGACTACCCGTGTGTCGTTAGTGGGAGAAGCTATGGCCTCGATCCATTTAGACACGTAATCGACTGCAACTAAGATGTATTTGTTTCCTAAGGAAGACGGAAATGGCCCCATAAAGACTATGCCCCAAACATCAAAGAGTTCTACCTCTTGAATGTTTCTTAAAGACATTTCACTACGTCTTGAGATGTTTCCAGTGCGCTGGCACCGGTCCATTTGACTATATAGGCGTGTATATCACGCCAAATTATTGGCCAAAACAAGTCTTCTCTAAGAATCTTGGCGTGAGTTTTGGTTTTGCTAGAGTGTCCTCCAAAAGGTGCAGAGTGGCAGTGTTCTATTATCTTTCTTACTTCTTCTTCTAGGACGCAACGGCGAAAAATACCGTTTGTGCCTCTTTTAAAAAGGAGTGGTTTGTCTCAATAGAAGTGTCTTACATCGCTAAAGAACTTCTTTTTTTGCTGGTAGTTAAGATCAGGGGGTATAATATATGAGGCTAGGTAATTCACAAAATCTGCGTACCAAGGTACGTTGCTTACTGCTAGAGATATCTCATGGTTTTTAGAAGGTTCTAGGTTGCTTTCTTCTACAGCTTCTATCCTAGCGATTAACCTATCATAGGTAAAATCATCGTTAATGGGGAGTGGGTATGGTTTTAGATACTCGAGCCTAGAAAGGTGTTCGGCAACTACATTTTTTGTGCCTTTCTTGTCTCTAATATCCAGACCGAACTCCTGCAATAGGAGGATCCATCAAAGTAACCTAGGTTTGACATCCTTCATGCTCAATAAGTAACGGATGGCAGCATGATCTGTATAAACCATGATTTTGGCTCCTACTGCATAAGATCGAAACTTATCCATAGCGAAAACTACGACAAGAAGTTCTTTCTCCGTGGTAGCATAGTTAAGCTGAGCAGCATCCAAGGTTCTACTGGCATAGTATATAATATGTAATTTCTTATCCTTTCTTTTCCCTAGAACAACTCCTACAACATAGTCGCTAGCGTCACACATGATTTCGAACGGTTTGTCCCAATCTGGAGGTTGAATGATGGGTGTCGATGTCGCTACTGCGAAAATCGGCGCCGGCTGAACAGAAGAGTCGCCACCGTGCGTTATTTATCCCACAGGAGGGAAAGGAAACGCTCGAAGTAAACCTCGCAAAAAACGGGAAAAGGTATGGTCATCGCAACCAAAACCTGGGTTCGGGAGTCGGTTACGCAAGGGGAAGGTATTAGCACCCCTCACGTCCGTCGTACTCGACGGGATCCACGCTTGTTTTCGGGTATGGATTGTTATTCTATCTACACTAAAGGTTAAGGGTTAAAAAGACAAGAAAATGAAAATAAACGACTCGGCAAAGTATCGCACTTTATGCCTACGTATTCTCGTCTGGAACGAGAAATCAGAGTCAACGTAGTTCGCCTACCTACGGGAAAGGAGGGGAAGGTTGCTCGCTAGGATATCGCATCCTATGCCTACGTACTTCCACACTTCATGGAAGATCAGAGCAAACGTAGTTCGGGCCACGTACGACACAAGTTTGTCTTGGTTGTTTTTTTTATTCCTTCTGAAAAAGGTTTTTCTGATTAGCAGTCCAAGCGGACAAAAATGACGTTTTGATGAGTTCACATTCTTTTACGGAAGAAGTGTCTTTTATTGTGTTTGAAATTTTATTGTGTTTTTCTGTTTGTTTTGGGAAAGAAGAGACAGAACTCTAACCTACGGTTGCGAAGGGAATCACACTAACCTAATGTTATCATGCATGGGTTAAGACCTAATGTCTATCATGCTCCTCTCTTGCACAGAGAGAAACAGAGATCCTAAGGGAATGGATGGAAACAGAAACAATATCAGATATATACAATAAAACAGTAAAATGCATGAATGCAGCAATACAAGCGAGGCAAGGGAGTCCCACTCGACCTCGAACCTAGAAAACAATAGGCAAAAGTGAACAAACTTCACTTTCAACCCAACAGGGTAAACAGCAAACAATACAGTCAGGAAAACCAATCAATACATCAGAAATGAAATACAGCAGGAAAAATAAACAGCATCAGCAGCTCTGCATCAACACCTATCTTCAAGCTTCAGCAAACATCAATCTCTATCTCCACAGCCTTCAAGCAGGGTCTTTGATCACCAGTCTTCCATCTGCAATGGCTTTTCTTCAAGTCTTATCCTCCAAGCTGAGGGATCAATCACAAGAGTGAATTGGGTGTCAAGCAATTAGTTGACTACCAAGGGTGGCAAACCAACTGCTACTAACACATAAGACATTTTCTCTCAAGAGTTCTATCCCTTAGACAGTAGCACCAAGCCTTCCAAAGGAAGGGGGTGAATGTCTTAGAGAGACTCTGTATCACAGAGAGGAATGGAGGCAGTCAAAACCTTCCATGTTTGAGAATCAAGCTTTCTAATCTAGAGCTCTGCCTAGCTCCTAAACCCTAATCTCCTCAACAGCTGCCAGCACAGGAATCTCCTCATCTACTCTGGAAGTAGGACTTCAGTCTCTGATCTTCAATGGCATCATCATCATGAATCTTCAGCTTCCCCCAATCTCCAAACAATCCCAATACCCACACAGACAAATCAATAATCCCCAGAGGGCACACCACACCAATCAGTCAAATACAAATAGTAATATACTAATAGCAGTAGGGGAATCCTAGTGACTTCTAAGGGATCTAATAACTACCATTCCCTATAGTCCCATAACTAAAATATTCAATCTCTAAGTCCTAAGGGAAATGAATTTATTCACCTATGTTGTCAATTAAACCCTAATTTTGTTCATGTTATTCACACCTAAACTAATAAGCTAAAATTAATTTCTAAAAATGGGAACTAAATTGTATGTACAAGTTGAATGTCTAAACTAAACAACCTAAAAAAGAATGGATTAAAAATGTTAAAGCAACTATTAGAACAAAAATTAACAAAATCATGCATGAAATGAAACACCTAAAATAGGCATTTATTTGGAAAATATGGGAAAAATATCAAATAAAAAAATAAAATGCAATTTTTATTTTTTATAATTTTCTAGACATCTTGAAGAAATTAATGCAATAGAATCATTAAAAAATATGAAGTTTTCATTTTCTTATGATTTTTTGAAAATGCATGAAAATGAAAAGAAATTAAAAATTGAAATATAAAGAAATAGAAGGAGGAGGTGAGAATAGCAAGGCGCTCTAGTTATAATATCCAGGTGGGCCACAGAGCAGGGGTGTCAGTAGCAAGATACGCAAGGCCCAGGAAGCAATCAGAAACAAACAAAAAATAAAAAAAGTACAAACGGTGCATATAGTCATTAATTCAGTTCATTTGCGTTGGGCCTGGTTTGGGTAGGGTGTGAAAAGCAAGCAATTCCAAAGCCCATCAGAAAGGCTTTAATGAAACGGTGCGTAGCACCTTCAGGGTTTCCCTCCGTTTTCAAACTCAAATCTCAGCCGTTGGATGCGCTTAAAATGTCAACCAAATGGACTAATCGGACGGCCAGCTCATCGTCTTCTCCAAATCAGACCTAGGGTTTCAGAATTCTTTCCTTCATGCAGCCATGTTCAGGTCCCTCGTTCTCTCTTAATACGCCATGAAATCCAGATTTATAAAGACCAAACTCACTCCATTTCTTCCCCTCTACACAACTATACTTTTAGTTTGCCCTAAAACTCACCCCATAATAAAACCCGATAGGTGGAAACCCTTAGTTCATCAACTGCACCCTGTAATGGAGGTTCACCAAACTTATCAACTCTTGTACTAATGTACTCTCCATATTGCACTGACTACTCTGAGCTAATTCATCATGATTAATATCCCCTAAAACCAAGGTTTCTTGATCATCAAAGTCTCACCACTCTGCCATCAAACTTCATAGAACTCTCTCTAGATCTCAGGAATCAATCTCCTATGGTCTCTAAGCATTTTTATCCTAACCATATGATCTACAACTGGATAAATAAGGAGATTCGAAGGGTTTTGCATACCTGCAAATTGATGATGGCAGGTGTAGTTGTGCTGCAATTCAAGACTTGTTAACCTCCAATATTGATCTCCAATGGATGCTGATTCTTCTGTTTGCAATGGTTGTGGCTCAAACTTCTTGAATCACCTTATCCCCTTCTTCATGCAACTTGGAGTGAAAACTTGGATCACACAAACCAGCCACGAGTTCCTCTCAACTTTCTTTGCCAATTACTCTATGATGATGGTGGATGATGATGATAACAGAAATTAAGATGATTGATGAAGTTTCAATGGAGTTTGAAGAGAAAATGCAAATGGGAGTGAAGGAATCAAAATGGGGTTTGCAAGCTCAAAGAATCACCAACCAATGCACAAATGGCTTCATTTCCTTATATAGATGATGATTAACAGAATGAGAAGCTTCTAGATTGGTCCTAGAGGGATCTAGAAACTTGTGGAAATTTCATGAAGTTCTCATTTGATGATATGTTGAATTCTCATGATATCTCTCCTTCATCTCTTAACAACCCCTTAACCATGAGTGAATATCTCCTTGCATGACAAATTGGAATGCTAAGAGAGCTTACATGCCCTTAATTTTGCTTTATGTTGAACTTTCCATGTGTATCTTATTATGCAAGTAACAAAATAACAAAGCAAGTCCCAAAATTAACCCTTAACTCAAAAAAGTGGCTGAACCAAAGTCTCTAAAATGATGTTGGGAATCAATTTGGTATATTGGATGACCCATATTGGATTTGTAGATCTCTCAAACCAATTTTTTATTTCAACTTTTTCAACTTATATGCCTTTTTTAGGTCATTTTTCACCAACTTTGGTCAAGTCTCATTCTATGCATTTACAAACTTTCATGACTTATTTTCTAGACTTAAAATGGCATTTTGAGCAACTTTGATGTTGGGAAGTTTTTTATTTGAAGCTTCCTTGTATGAGTTTTAGGCATAGGCTAAGAATGACCTGTAATCATCAGATGACCAAAATACCCTTTGTTTCCAAGACCATAAGTAGAGTTCCACAAATCATAGAAGGCATACTATACCATTCTAGAAAGCTAAGACAATGAGGAACAATTCTTATGTTTACCAGAAATTCATTTCAAATCTCCTTGAGGGGTAAACATTGCTTGGAAGTCAAGTCACTTTCATAGACAAAATTTCAGACACCTCAGATGACCTGTAACTTGCAAGGACCATAACTTGAGTTCTATAAATCTCCTTGATGTCTTCCACCACTCAAATTAAAGGTCTTGAGCTCCTCTACAAGTTTCATGTTGGCCAAGGATCCATTTGAAGCTTGTATTTTGACTTATCTTGCTTGGAAATTTTACCTAAACTAGGGGATTTTACACAAAAACCCTAATTTAGAAACTCCTCTTCTCCTTGATTCCTCTTGATTTCTTCTTAGCATAACAACATATCCTTCTTTACATGTCAAATGATGAACCCCACATCTCTCCAATAGCCCTTAATGCCCTTCCATCAGTCATTTGACCTAGAGTTGACCCAGGGTTGACCCAGATGAAACCCTAGTTGACTGTCTTCAACTGCAATTCTTATGATCAGATCAATGACTTGTATCCTTCTCTAAATGACTTTCTAAGTCTACCATGATGCCCACATACTCTCCATGCTCAGTTCACAATCCACAACTTTCTTTGTTGATCCTCAGATACCCTCAGTTAGGAGATAGATGAACTGCTTGATCCATTGACTTCCCCAACTTTCAAATTCTTCTCTGATGACTTGAATGAGATTGAATCAGGATAATAACCTCTTGATAGGCCTCTAGAGATGAGAATAATGATTGGTCCCCTGTTGGATGACTTGCTATGCTTACGCTATGCAGATGATTAGACTATGTACGTGACTCTATATGCAAATGCTGGTGGTATTGAAACATAAACCAAGTGAATAAAGTTGAGCAAATTTTAGGGTGCAACAGCTGCCCCTATTCAAGCGACTTGGACCCGATTGGGTGAAGAGCCCGGAGCCTTCAGACATTCGCGGTACGAGACGGTTGAATACTAAGAACCCAAAAATTTGCCAACCGCAGAAATAAACTGCGCTCCTGCTTGGGGAACGACATTCATCACCTGGATCTGACTGTTACGGCACCCACTGACCTCGTGCGACCGTGCTGGGGATTATTTGTCCTTCCACGTAAGGAATAACCGTTCCACGTTAGGAATAACACCATCCACGTTAGGAGTAACAGTTCCATGTTAGGAATAACACCGTCCACGTTAGGACTAAAACTTCGTCTGGATCTGTCCGCGTCAGGACTAAATTTTCCACGTTAGGAATCACATTCTTCCACGTTAGGAATCAACTCTTCTTTTCCACATAAGGAATCAAACTTTTTCCACGTTAGGAATGTCTCTATCTTTCCCCGTCCGGAATCAATCTTGATATGTCCGCGTAAGGACTCAATCTTTCCACGTAAGGAATAAACTCGTCTTTCCACGTAAGGAAACCGTTTTTCTTCCACGTTAGGAATGCTCTTGATATGTCCACGTAAGGACTCGCCTTTCCACGTTAGGAACACAATCTCTTTTCCACGTAAGGAATCATTTTTCCACGTAAGGAATCACCATCTCTTCTTCCACGTAAGGACTACAAACTTTCCACGTAAGGAATACAATTTGACATGTCCACGTAAGGACTACATCATCCATGTTAGGACCCACTTTTCCACGTTAGGAATAATAATCTTCTTGATTTTTCCACGTAAGGACTCCATCGTTCCACGTAAGGAGCACTCCTTTATCTGTCCACGTAAGGACTCCAGCCTTTCCACGTAAGGAAACGCTTTTCGTCTTGATTTGTCCATGTTAGGACTCACCACTCGACTCTCTGAGGATAAAAACTTGTCCACGTTAGGACTCATGCACCTTTGACCCACTGGGGAAGTGAGACTTTGTCCACGTCAGGACTCACATCTCAACCTGCTGAAGTAATAGGACCTGTCCACGTCAGGACTTGCGCGTCTTCGACTTGCTGAGGAAATAAACCCCGTCCACGTCAGGACACACACTTTGCCACCAACACGAAGAAGGATAAATTTGTCCACGTCAGGACTCTCGTATCTTGTCATCACGAAGAACTACAAACTTGTCCACGTCAGGACGCACATTTCACCATTACGAATAGAGACATCTGCTGGAAATAAAATGGTCCACGTCAGGACTCCAACACGAAGAGTAATCAACCTTGTCAACGTTATGACCTCACATTCAATCAACACCGAGAGCTCGACTCTGTCCACGTTAGGACTAACACACATCGTCAACTTGAGGAAATGTCCACGTCAGGACTCCACATTCCAACAATCCTGAAAAATCGAACCTGTCCACGTTAGGACTAGCACCTCCTATCAATCCGAGGAAATAAATCTGTCCACGTTAGGACACTCACTTCTCTAGCACGAAGAAATCCCGTCAATAAAATTGTCCACGTCAGGACTCATTTCTCCATTGATCCCAAACCACAAACTTCTTAGCACTGACGTGACAACAACTTTGGAGCTGACTCTACTGGGGATATCTGAAAACCAAACTACTGGATGCCTGCTCTGATAACCGGTGGTAGCCTCTGAAATTCTGGTTCATGAAACCTTTTAATGCTGACGTAACAACAACTTTGAAGGAAACAATCCGCTGGTCGGACTAGAGAAACTTCAACAAGAACCCTGGCGGGGAAATAAGTAACTCTGCTTAGGGACAAAGAGAAACTTATCCTGCTGACTCTGTGGGGAGTAGTGCCACAGCTGACACTTCGTTGAATGTCTCATGCCGAGACTTCGAATGTTTATTGATTTATTGGAGCAAGAACTCCTCCCACCTGCAAGAGAAACAAATACTTGAAACCAAACGGTTAGCCAACCTAGTTTATGTTTCAAAAATGCGTATGTTTGACAATGATGCAATGCTCCATTTGACATGGAAACGCTACGTTTTTTCATTTGATGGATGCAAGTATGACACTATATGCCACTGCACTATATGCCGATGCAAATGCAGATTCGAACTGTTGAGATACAAGAACTTGCTTCAGCAAAATAAATGCTGAAGACAATGCCAACTCCGCTGGGGATAGCCAGGTGCTACAGAATTATTCCAGCAAAATAAATGCTGGAAGATTGAAGTCGACCCAGCTGGGAAATCGGGAACTTAAACCAAACACCTTGTTGAAGTAACACCCTGCTGGGGAATATAACTCTGCTGGAGAATAGCAGATGCGCCTGGTATGATTGGACTTCTGCTGGAGAATGAACGGATATCACACGGTATTCTGACAAAATAAATGCCGGGATGCACAACCAACTCTGCCAGGGAGAGTCTTAATCTTCGAATTCCACTGGGAGGAATGAAAGCACTTGCTGAAAAGAGAACTCTTCTGGGGATGGGACGATCCTCTTGGGGAAAATCCACTGACTCCGCCGGGGGAAGAGTAAATGACTCTGCGGGGAAAGGTAAACTGCCTGAATACAGCTCACCGATTTGGGAATATTAATCTTCTGAGGCTAAACCACTCTGCTTGAGATAGGGGAACCCTTCTGGGGGACACCACACTGTCTGACTACAGCCTACAATCTTTGAATCGTCAATTCTGTTGAGGATAACCGACTTTGCTGGAGAATCTCCTTTGGATAAGCTACGACTAGCTAGGGAATTCTATCCTTCTTCAGGAAGAACATGCATGACCTGCGTGAGGGTCGAGTCTTTTATTACTGCAGTCTCTTGATCATCTTCCTCGTACGGCTATGAAACCTGCAACACAAACAAGACAAGACAAGCCTATACAACCAAATCGATTCAGGTTAGTGACGTTATTTTCAGTTGATTCAAAGCTTTAGCAATTGTTGGCAAGGGCCAATGATGTTATACACATGCTAGTCTCAGTAAACTTAGGCGTTTTATCATGCACAAAACAGTAAAGAACCAGCATCAAGTACTGAATAACATATTTTATTGATTGGGCCCCTGAATGGGCGGAATTTTTGTACACGGGATGTAACTCCTGAAAAGAGGAAGCTACGCAAAGCAGATATACAAGTATGCACAAGAAGCATAAATATTTTGACAAATTAAATTTGTACACATGTCGGCAACGGGATGTAGACGAACACCACGAACTGATCCTCCTATGACTCATCCGACTCTAATGCTTTCCCGGTATTCACATTTCCGAAGAGTTTGTATCCGATAATCGACCCCTCGAGCGTATTCTCCCGCACTGATGCTTATTGTAGTATCAAATTCGGACCGCAGTCGTTTGCTTTTCAAATCCCTAACTTTTGCGTGAACTGCCCTTTACGGGTTTTCAGTTCACCGGGATACCCCTTTTTGCCGAAGCCGCCCAGTGTAGGTTTTCAACTTCGCTGGTGTACATTTTTTCAATTTTATCCCTAACTTTTGCCCGAACCTTTCATTCTGTTTTTGGTTCGCCAGGATGCCCTATTTTTGCATGGACTCTCTTTTTTCTGTCCAGCGGGTCTATTTTAAGCAAAGTATTTTTTAACTGCGTCCGAATTCACAGGCGACGTGAAGTCTTCACCGTCCATAGTGGACAACAATAACGCCCCTCCTGAAAAGACTTTCCTGACAACGTATGGCCCTTCGTAGTTGGGGGTCCACTTGCCCCTGTGATCTGCCTGCGGCGGGAGAATCCTTTTCAGCACAAGGTCGCACGTCTAAAAGCTTCGCGGATGTATCTTCTTGTCATATGCTTTCTTCATTCGGCTCTGATACAAACGACCGTATGCTAGAGAAGCGAGCCTCTTCTCATCCATCAAACTCAATTGGTTCAACCTGTCTTTCACCCATTCTGCCTCGTCTAGCTGAACGTCTCGCAATACCCTCAGAGAAGGGATCTCAACTTCCAATGGTAATACCGCTTCCATTCCGTATACCAACGAGAACGGAGTTGCCCCGGTTGATGTGCGTACCGTCATACGATAACCGTGCAAAGCGAAAGGTAGCATCTCGTGCCAATCCTTATAGGTCACCATCATCTTCTGCACGATCTTCTTGATATTCTTATTGGCCGCCTCGACAACGCCATTCATCTTGGGTCGGTAAGGGGAGGAGTTGTGATGTTCGATCTTGAAATTCTGACAGAGCTCCTTCATCATTTTGTTGTTCAGGTTTGAACCGTTGTCCGTGATTATCCGCTCGGGGATCCCATATCGGCAAATGATATCTCTCTTGATGAATCTGGCCACCACTTGCTTCGTTACATTTGCGTAGGACGCCGCTTCCACCCACTTGGTGAAATAATCGATTGCTACTAGGATGAACCGATGCCCGTTAGAAGCTGTCGGCTCGATCTTTCCAATCATATCGATTCCCCACATCGAGAATGGCCATGGCAATGACATTACATTCAGAGGACTCGGGGGCACATGGATCTTATCAGCATAGATTTGGCACTTGTGGCACTTCCTCGCAAACTTGAAACAATCAGTTTCCATAGTCAGCCAAAAATAACCTGCCCGCAGCAGCTTTCTCGTCATGGCATGCCCACCAGCATGCGTACCAAAGGTACCTTCGTGTATTTCCTCCATGAGCAGCTTCGCCTCTTTCTCGTCTACACAACGCAACAGCACCAAATCGTGGTTTCTTCTGTATAAGACGCCATCCGGATTCAAATAGAAATTACCCGCTAATCTCCTGAGAGTCTTCTGATCTTGACTGGATGCCCCAGCCGAATACTCTTTATTCTTCAGAAAATTAAGGATATCAAAATACCACGGTTTGTCGTCGGATGCTTCATCAATAGCAAATACAAAGGCAGGCCTGTCAAGCCGAGAGATAATGATTCGGGGAGCCTCGTTCCAGAAATTGACTTTGTACATGGAAGACAAAGTGGCGAGAGCGTCAGCCATTTGATTCTCTGCCCGCGGTACGTGATGCAATTCGACTTTGTCGAAGAAAGGCAACAATCTCCTCGCATAATTCATGTAATGTATCAAATTGGGCTGACGTGTCTCCCATTCCCCTTTTATCTGATTCACCACCAGAGCTGAGTCTCCGTATACGTCTAGATTTTTGATTCGCAAATCAATGGCTTCTTCAAGCCCCATTATACAAGCTTCATATTCGGCCTCATTGTTGGTAACGGCAAAGGTCAATTGGGCAGTAAACGGGATGTGCGACCCGTGTGGCGTAGTGATGATTGCCCCTATTCCGCTACCGTAAGCATTCACAGCTCCGTCAAATATCATCTTCCATTTGGAACCCAACTCTGGTCCTTCGTCTGGCAACGGCTCTTCACAATCTTTCATCTTTAGGTACATGATATCCTCGTCAGGAAAATCAAACCTCATCGATTGGTAATCTTCGATAGGCTGCTCCGCCAGATACTCAGACAGCACACTCCCCTTTATAGCTTTTTGCGAGACGTATTGGATGTCATATTCAGTCAAGACCATCTGCCAACGGGCAATTCTCCCTGACAACGCCTGCTTTTCGAATACATATTTGATAGGATCCATCTTCGAGATGAGCATGGTTGTATGATTCAGCATGTATTGCCTCAAACGCTTGGCGGCCCAAGCTAGCGCGCAACAAGTTTTCTCAAGCATTGAGTATCGAGATTCACAATCTGTAAATTTCTTACTCAAGTAGTAGATTGCATGCTCTTTTATTCCTGTCTCGTCGTGTTGACCGAGAACACAACCCATGCTTCCCTCAAGAACTGTCAAATACATAATCAAGGGTCTCCCTGCCACTGGGGGTATCAAAATAGGAGGCTCCTGCAAATACTGCTTTATTTTATCGAACGCCTTTTGACAATTTTCGTTCCACGTTACAGCTTGATCTTTCTTCAACAGCTTGAATAATGGTTCACACGTAGCAGTTAGGTGAGATATGAACCGGGCGATGTAGTTTAACCTCCCTAAAAACCCGCGCACCTCTTTCTCTGTTTTAGGCATCGGCATTTCTTGAATCGCTTTTATTTTAGCAGGATCGACCTCTATTCCTCTCTCGCTTACGATAAACCCCAGCAGCTTAGCCGATCTCACCCCGAAGGTGCATTTGTTAGGGTTCAGTCTCAGCCTGAACTTCCTAAGCCTTTTAAATAACTTCAGCAGATTCACCAGATGCTCTTCCTCCGTCTGGGCTTTGGCAATCATATCGTCAACATAAACTTCGATCTCTTTATGCATCATATCATGGAAAAGAGTCGTCATCGCACGCTGATACGTTGCCCCAGCATTTTTCAAGCCAAAGGGCATCACTTTGTAGCAAAATGTTCCCCAAGGCGTTATGAAAGTGGTCTTCTCCATATCCTCTGGCGCCATTTTAATCTGATTATAGCCTGAAAAGCCATCCATGAAGGAGAATACGGAGTATTGAGCAGTATTATCAACTAGCACGTCAATATGAGGAAGCGGAAAATCGTCTTTTGGGCTTGCTTTATTCAAATCTCTATAATCTACGCACATTCGAACCTTGCCGTCTTTCTTTGGCACTAGTACGATGTTAGCAACCCATGAGGGATATTTTGTCACAGCCAGGAAACCAGCGTCCCACTGTTTTTGAACTTCCTCTTTGATCTTCACTGCCATATCTGGTCGAGTTCTGCGAAGCTTTTGTTTGACCGGCGGGCATTCTTCTTTCAGTGGCAGACGGTGCACAACCATATCTGTATCGAGCCCTGGCATATCTTCATACGACCAAGCGAATACATCACTATACTCTCGGAGCATTTCAACCAGTCTTCGCTTGATATCGCTCTGCAGTGCGGCTCCGATACGAATATTCTTCTCGACCCCTTCCGACCCCAAGTTGATAATTTCGATGACCTCGTCGTGAGGCAGAATGGCTCTTTCCTCTTGCTTCACCAACCAAGACAGTTCTTCAGGAACGTCACTATCTTCGACAACCTCTTCTTCGGCCTGAAATACCGGGTGCTCAAAGTCGGGACGAGTCATAGGTGGTTCAAGGATGTCATCTGAAAATGTTATCCTGCAAAAGGAATGGTTAAGTGCTTCAAAATGCGTATAAAGCGAATAACCACGTTGCCATTTTGTTGAAAAATACAAAACAAGAAAGACAGAGATTACAGTATTTGCACATGAAAAACGCCATTTATTTAATGATTAACACGCAATGTTCATAACAACACAGCCCTAAGCAAATCACGATGCCCCGGGCAAGACATCAGATTATTCAACAATTAATAAAGCAAAACATTACTGTTTAAGAGTCACAGGAACAAGCTCCTGAATAGACCAGTTGCACAGTCCCTGTCCTGGCGTGCTTGGCTGAATCCAGGCATCCATATCACAGTCGCTGTCTCCTTCGTCAGACTCCGAAGCAGCATTGATGGTTTCATGACATACTCCACTGGTAGAGATGGTTATTGGCCCTCTGAAACGGGGTGCCCCCACAGCAGGTGTTGACGAGGACGGTTGGTATCCCAGCCCGAATCGGTCCATCTTCACAGGGATATCCAGCACTTTGCCCCAGCCCTTTGCTTCTTCTGCCTCCACCAGAGCTTGAGCTTCTTTATACGATGAGACGGCTATCTCCGACACTTTGCTCGGCCCGGGACCTTTGTCCTTGATACGCAACCCCTCGAATGCCTGGCAGGGTGTTTCGTGGATCTCTCCGTCGACCTCCACATATTTAAATGACGACAGGTGGCTGACCAGGATGTCTTCTTCTCCGCATACGGTGACTACGCTGTCTCCGACCATATATTTCAACTTCTGATGCAGGGTAGACGTGACTGCCCCAGCCCCATGAATCCAGGGTCTTCCGAGCAGGCAGCTATATGCAGGCTGTATATCCATGATATAAAATTCGGTTGCAAATACCTCCGGCCCCACCTGTAGAGGCAATGTTATCGATCCAAAGACTGTTCTTCGCGTGCCATCAAACGCTCTGACTACCAAGTCACTGGGCGTGCACAGGATTCCTCTGACATCTAGCTTCATCATCGCTTTCTTGGGCATCACATTCAAAGACGATCCGGTGTCGACCAATACATGCGACATGACCGATCCTCTACATTCGACAGATATGTGTAGCGCCATATTATGATCTCTCCCTTTAGGGGTCAAATCGAAGTCGGTAAAGCCCAGGCTGTGGCCTGCATTTACATGTGCCAACACTCCTTCCAGCTGATTCACGGAGACGTCTTGGGGTACAAAGGAAGTATCCAGGACTTTCAACAAAGCATTTCTGTGAGCTTCAGAACATAGTAGCAACGACAGGATAGATATCTTGGATGGCGTTTGTTGCAGATGCTCCACAATCTTATAATCACTTTTTCGAATCAAGCGCATGAACTCTTCTACATCCTTCGACGCCGCTTCTCTTTCGCTGGCTTGCACTGGGACATTCTCAACCATCTTCCCTTTTCCTTTCGCTAGTCTTTCGGCCTCCACTTCAGGTGATATAAAGATCCTACCACTCCTTGTCATACCTCCTGAACCAACAACGTTGTCCACAGTCTCGGCTGGCTGCTTATTAACATCAATCTTTATCCCGTCACAATACACCTCCAACCCATATGACCATGGGACTGCCTTTGTATTCTCGTACGGGATCGGTCCGGCCTTAGTTATGGTGATCGGCGGTCGCTGGACCGGTGCTGCAATAGTGATTGTCTTCTGAGGAATCGTTACGGTGGCCACATCACTCTGATTATCTGCTACTGCCCCTGCAGGCTCTTCAGTCGCTGCTCGGTCAAACTGCAATGTGCCTCCATCAATTAAAGCCTGAATGCCTTTCTTCAAATCATCACACCCCCCCAGCTAGGGTCCAGCATTCTAGGCAATACTCGTCACATCCTGGATAAACACCCCCTTGCAACAATCTGCTTTTTATCTCGCTCAGCGGCGTCTTTAAATCGTCGACATTCATAATCAGATTCAACCCTTCCTCAGTCAGAATGGCGTTTGCCCCATGATTAGGCATGGGTTTCTGCACTATATTCGGACCTGCCGTTCCGAAATTGATAGTCTTGTTGTCCAAAAGATCCTGCACAACATGCTTAAAGGCATGGCAACCTTCTATATCGTGGCCCGGAGCCCCAGAATGAAACTCACAGTGCCTGCTTGCATCATAACCATACGGAGGAGTTCCCGTTATCGGTGCCAGAGTTCTCTTCTCTACTAAATTTAGACCCAACAGCGTCTGCAACAAATCTGCATAGGTTGAGGGAGGCTTCTCAAACACTCTTCTTGGTTTACCGCCCTGGAATCTTCGCTGAGCCTGCTGCGCACCCTGCTGCTGCTGTTGCTGTTGCATTGGCTGCTGCTGAAATGGTTGTTGTTGTTGGAGTGGTTGTTGCTGATACGGGATAGTAACACTCACCACCTGTTGCGGCTGATGATATTGGTTCCGACCTCTGCCTCGGCCTCGGCCTCGACCCCCAAACACTGCGCTTGCCTCGCCATGACGGCGCCCACCAAAAGCCTTCCTATTACTGCCAAATGCAGTTGATTCCTCGACTTGGAACTTTCCCTGCTTAATGTTACGTTCAATCTTTTCTCCCATCAGAATTAAGTCTGAGAAACTGGCCAGAGATGTATGAAACAACATGTCATGAAACAAGCCTGTGAATGTGCCGACGAACATGTCATTCATTTCCTTGTCTTCTAAAGGAGGACGGACCCTGGCAGCCATATCGCACCACCTTTGCGCGTACTCTTTAAAGCTCTCACCCTTCTTCTGCGACAGCCCTGCCAATTGGACCCGGTTGGGTGCCAAGTCGTTGTTATACTTGTAGTGAGCTACAAATTCCTCTGCCAATTGCTTCCATGTCTTGATATTAGTTGGCTCCAACCCCATGTACCACTCTAGGGAAGGGCCTGACAAACTATCTTGAAAGAAATGCATTAGCATTCTCCCATCAGTTGAATATGCAGACATCTTTCTGTAATAAGCCCGCACATGCACTTTCGGACAGGTGTCCCCTTTATACTTATCAAACGTAGGAGCTTTGAATTTGATGGGCACCCTCAAGCCAGGTACTAGACCCATTGTTGCCATGTCCAAGCCCACAGCACTTTGGTTCAGGACCCCCCTCATCTGCTCTTCTAGCATTCTGATTTTCTGGGAGTTATCCATCGGCCCTTCAAAGCCTCCGCCGGAGAAAGCGTCCTCCTGCTGATCTTCTTGCCACATACCATTCCCAGCTCCATACCCATCATATTCATTATTACGGCCAGCTCTAATCTGATTCATCACCAGGCCTCGGCCTCTGTTGCCGTATCCCTGAACACCTCCAGCAGGCCCAAAAGCCATTAACCCAGCGCCGTTTCCATTTCCGAAACCTCTGTAACCCTGATTGGCCCCACCATAACCATCTTGCCCAAAGCCTTGAGCATTGAAACCATATTTCCCAGCGTTATCGAATCCTTGATCGTTGAACCCGAATCCAGCATTGCCAAAGCCGTTGCCTCCCATATTATCACCCAAGTTGACATCACCAAGCCCAACAATGATGGGTTGTAGTTGATACACCCTTTTCTCCCTATCAGCGGGACATTAGGGTACCCAGAACAACTGAAGATGAGCTCAGATCCCAGCAAGTCTCTATCAAACCATTCAACGTCTTCTGAAGATAGCCTCATCAGGCGCTCTGACCAACTAGCTGTGGTCGCCCTCTCCACAAAAGATCCTTTCATGGGAAGGTGGCTCTTAAACCACATACCCAGCAATGGTACACAACAGTGGACATTCTTCCCTCTTCCCTTCTCATTCTTGTAATGCAGTGAGTGGTAGAAATCTCCGAGTAGGGTAGGTACAGGATTACCAGCGGCAAACAAGTAGAAGGCGTCGAAATCCACAAAATCCGGTACGTTGGGAAACAAAACTATGCCATAAATGCATAGAGCCAGCACAACATTGAAGGCAATCCAGCACCTGCTCTTAGCGTACTCCTGGGCTTTACCAATCAAGAACTGGAGTGAGAAGCCTGGAACTCCACGGGAAACAGTAGTCAACAATTCAGAAGCATCCATGTGCAAAGCTTTGGCCAAGTCCTCTAGCTTGGGCTTAGCGCCAGAATGAATGAACGGAACCTGGTTCTGCACGGGTAGCTCAGTAAACTCCACATACTCCTCAATGGTAGGCCCCATAATGAAATCAGCAAACGTAAAACATCTCAATGCGGGATCATAGAATTGCATCAAAGCGTACAGCCCATCTAGCTCTATCTCCGTGGGTTTGCGCACCAATCTCAATAGTCTTCCATAGCTCATTCTGAAGCTCCTACGAACCTCCTCATCAGCCAGAGAGATCAACCCAAGCAGGGGAACAACATCAGGAGTAGGCAATTTGTAAGCAACTGTCCTTCTTAAGCTGGCCATGACCAATCACTCAGAAATCCGGACACTAGAACTAGGGAAATGCAAATGCACCTGCAGCACAGACACAGGTTAGTGGTATGCAATGATGATGAGTATGCAAACAAATGCAATGCAAGTAACATGCAACGGGGACCAACTGCCGTAGCTGAATAGCCTGAACCATATCAAGAAGTCTCAGATAGACTTTCTAGAAGTCCTCAAACCCTGGTCTCAGATAGACCTAACACAAAGCTCTAACAATGGTCTCTGACAGACCTCAGGACAAGAACTCCCACTGGCCTCTGGTAGACCTCAAATCATATCTCGAACTGGTCTCTGACAGACCTCAGAACTCTCCAAGTGGTCTCTGACAGACCTCAAATCATATCTCGAACTGGTCTCTGACAGACCTCAGAACTCTCCATAAATACTCAAGATCTCTGATCAAGAAATAACCGGTAGTCTGGAGGTCTAGTTACCTGCATAACCCCAAACCCTCTCACAGGTGGATGTCCTAGTAACTGACAAAGGTACGGCATCCTATGCGGTCGTCGGCGTCACAGACTTTCAGGGTTGATGATACGATTCCCAGAAGGAGTGGCATCATCAAATCCTGAAGAGGCCTCACTTAGCCAACTTCCAAATGATCGGTCCCCAGAGTCGACAATTCAACTAACCAGCAACCCACGCCAACCAAAGGAAGGGGCAGGAGGCCAACCAGAGGAACCTCGTCTGAGTGTAGATTTCGCGGGACACCAAGGCAAGCAAAGCAAGCGGGCGCCAACTAATCTCTACTCTAATTCTAGGTGCACTCAAGCCCAGGTCCAGCTTCTCACTCAATATCAGAACACCCGTCACACCCCAAAATACAGCAATAATAATCAATATATATAAAGCTGAAAATAAAGGTCAGAAATATAAATCCATACAAAATCCTCGACGGGAAAACAAGCGTTAGGATTGACTCTCTTAAGGGACGTTGGATCCCAAATGCATAAGAACTATCGCAGTCCTTAGCAGCCAGGGGACGTTGGATCCCCAACAGAGTCGCCAGCTGTCGCTACTGCGAAAATCGGCGCCGGCTGAACAGAAGAGTCGCCACCGTGCGTTATTTATCCCACGGGAGGGAAAGGAAACGCTCGAAGTAAACCTCGCAAAAAACGGGAAAAGGTATGGTCATCGCAACCAAAACCTGGGTTCGGGAGTCGGTTACGCAAGGGGAAGGTATTAGCACCCCTCACGTCCGTCGTACTCGACGGGATCCACGCTTGTTTTCGGGTATGGATTGTTATTCTATCTACACTAAAGGTTAAGGGTTAAAAAGACAAGAAAATGAAAATAAACGACTCGGCAAAGTATCGCACTTTATGCCTACATATTCTCGTCTGGAACGAGAAATCAGAGTCAACGTAGTTCGCCTACCTACGGGAAAGGAGGGGAAGGTTGCTCGCTAGGATATCGCATCCTATGCCTACGTACTTCCACACTGCATGGAAGATCAGAGCAAACATAGTTCGGGCCACGTACGACACAAGTTTGTCTTGGTTGTTTTTTTTATTCCTTCTGAAAAAGGTTTTTCTGATTAGCAGTCCAAGCGGACAAAAATGACGTTTTGATGAGTTCACATTCTTTTACGGAAGAAGTGTCTTTTATTGTGTTTGAAATTTTATTGTGTTTTTCTGTTTGTTTTGGGAAAGAAGAGACAGAACTCTAACCTACGGTTGCAAAGGGAATCACACTAACCTAATGTTATCATGCATGGGTTAAGACCTAATGTCTATCATGCTCCTCTCTTGCACAGAGAGAAACAGAGATCCTAAGGGAATGGATGGAAACAGAAACAATATCAGATATATACAATAAAACAGTAAAATGCAAGAATGCAGCAATACAAGCGAGGCAAGGGAGTCCCACTCGACCTCGAACCTAGAAAACAATAGGCAAAAGTGAACAAACTTCACTTTCAACCCAACAGGGTAAACAACAAACAATACAGTCAGGAAAACCAATCAATACATCAGAAATGAAATACAGCAGGAAAAATAAACAGCATCAGCAGCTCTGCATCAACACCTATCTTCAAGCTTCAGCAAGCATCAATCTCTATCTCCACAGCCTTCAAGCAGGGTCTTTGATCACCAGTCTTCCATCTGCAATGGCTTTTCTTCAAGTCTTATCCTCCAAGCTGAGGGATCAATCACAAGAGTGAATTGGGTGTCAAGCAATTAGTTGACTACCAAGGGTGGCAAACCAACTGCTACTAACACATAAGACATTTTCTCTCAAGAGTTCTATCCCTTAGACAGTAGCACCAAGCCTTCCAAAGGAAGGGGGTGAATGTCTTAGAGAGACTCTGTATCACAGAGAGGAATGGAGGCAGTCAAAACCTTCCATGTTTGAGAATCAAGCTTTCTAATCTAGAGCTCTGCCTAGCTCCTAAACCCTAATCTCCTCAACAGCTGCCAGCACAGGAATCTCCTCATCTACTCTGGAAGTAGGACTTCAGTCTCTGATCTTCAATGGCATCATCATCATGAATCTTCAGCTTCCCCCAATCTCCAAACAATCCCAATACCCACACAGACAAATCAATAATCCCCAGAGGGCACACCACACCAATCAGTCAAATACAAACAGTAATATACTAATAGCAGTAGGGGAATCCTAGTGACTTCTAAGGGATCTAATAACTACCCATATTCCCTATAGTCCCATAACTAAAATATTCAATCTCTAAGTCTTAAGGGAAATGAATTTATTCACCTATGTTGTCAATTAAACCCTAATTTTGTTCATGTTATTCACACCTAAACTAATCAGCTAAAATTAATTTCTAAAAATGGGAACTAAATTGTATGTACAAGTTGAATGTCTAAACTAAACAACCTAAGAAAGAATGGATTAAAAATGTTAAAGCAACTATTAGAACAAAAATTAACAAAATCATGCATGAAATGAAACACCTAAAATAGGCATTTATTTGGAAAATATGGGAAAAATATCAAATAAAAAAATAAAATGCAATTTTTATTTTTTATAATTTTCTAGACATCTTGAAGAAATTAGTGCAATAGAATCATTAAAAAATATGAAGTTTTCATTTTCTTATGATTTTTTGAAAATGCATGAAAATGAAAAGAAATTAAAAATTGAAATATAAAGAAATAGAAGGAGGAGGTGAGAATAGCAAGGCGCTCTAGTTATAATATCCAGGTGGGCCACAGAGCAGGGGTGTCAGTAGCAAGATACGCAAGGCCCAGGAAGCAATCAGAAACAAACAAAAAATAAAAAAAGTACAAACGGTGCAGATAGTCATTAATTCAGTTCATTTGCGTTGGGCCTGGTTTGGGTAGGGTGTGAAAAGCAAGCAATTCCAAAGCCCATCAGAAAGGCTTTAATGAAACGGTGCGTAGCACCTTCAGGGTTTCCCTCCGTTTTCAAACTCAAATCTCAGTCGTTGGATGCGCTTAAAATGTCAACCAAATGGACTAATCGGACGGCCAGCTCATCGTCTTCTCCAAATCAGACCTAGGGTTTCAGAATTCTTTCCTTCATGCAGCCATGTTCAGGTCCCTCGTTCTCTCTTAATACGCCATGAAATCCAGATTTATAAAGACCAAACTCACTCCATTTCTTCCCCTCTACACAACTATACTTTTAGTTTGCCCTAAAACTCACCCCATAATAAAACCCGATAGGTGGAAACCCTTAGTTCATCAACTGCACCCTGTAATGGAGGTTCACCAAACTTATCAACTCTTGTACTAATGTACTCTCCATATTGCACTGACTACTCTGAGCTAATTCATCATGATTAATATCCCCTAAAACCAAGGTTTCTTGATCATCAAAGTCTCACCACTCTGCCATCAAACTTCATAGAACTCTCTCTAGATCTCAGGAATCAATCTCCTATGGTCTCTAAGCATTTTTATCCTAACCATATGATCTACAACTGGATAAATAAGGAGATTAGAAGGGTTTTGCATACCTGCAAATTGATGATGGCAGGTGTAGTTGTGCTGCAATTCAAGACTTGTTAACCTCCAATATTGATCTCCAATGGATGATGATTCTTCTGTTTGCAATGGTTGTGGCTCAAACTTCTTGAATCACCTTATCCCCTTCTTCATGCAACTTGGAGTGAAAACTTGGATCACACAAACCAGCCACGAGTTCCTCTCAACTTTCTTTTCCAATTACTCTATGATGATGGTGGATGATGATGATAACAGAAATTAAGATGATTGATGAAGTTTCAATGGAGTTTGAAGAGAAAATGCAAATGGGAGTGAAGGAATCAAAATGGGGTTTGCAAGCTCAAAGAATCACCAACCAATGCACAAATGGCTTCATTTCCTTATATAGATGATGATTAACAGAATGAGAAGCTTCTAGATTGGTCCTAGAGGGATCTAGAAACTTGTGGAAATTTCATGAAGTTCTCATTTGATGATATGTTGAATTCTCATGATATCTCTCCTTCATCTCTTAACAACCCCTTAACCATGAGTGAATATCTCCTTGCATGACAAATTGGAATGCTAAGAGAGCTTACATGCCCTTAATTTTGCTTTATGTTGAACTTTCCATGTGTATCTTATTATGCAAGTAACAAAATAACAAAGCAAGTCCCAAAATTAACCCTTAACTCAAAAAAATGGCTGAACCAAAGTCTCTAAAATGATGTTGGGAATCAATTTGGTATATTGGATGACCCATATTGGATTTGTAGATCTCTCAAACCAATTTTTTATTTCAACTTTTTCAACTTATATGCCTTTTTTAGGTCATTTTTCACCAACTTTGGTCAAGTCTCATTCTATGCATTTCCAAACTTTCATGACTTCTTTTCTAGACTTAAAATGGCATTTTGAGCAACTTTTATGTTGGGAAGTTTTTTATTTGAAGCTTCCTTGTATGAGTTTTAGGCATAGGCTAAGAATGACCTGTAATCATCAGATGACCAAAATACCCTTTGCTTGCCAAGACCATAAGTAGAGTTCCACAAATCATATGAAGGCATACTATACCATTATAGAAATCTAAGACAATGAGGAACAATTCTTATGTTGACCACAAATTCATTTGAAATCTCCTTGACGGGTAAAAATTGCTTGGAAGTCAAGTCACTTTGACAGACAAAATTTCAGACACCTCAGATGACCTGTAACTTGCAAGGACCATAACTTGAGTTCTATAAATCTCCTTGATGTCTTCCACCACTCAAATTAAAGGTCTTGAGCTCCTCTACAAGTTTCATGTTGGCCAAGGATCCATTTGAAGCTTGTATTTTGACTTATCTTGCTTGGAAATTTGACCTAAACTAGGGGATTTTACACAGAAACCCTAATTTAGAAACTCCTCTTCTCCTTGATTCCTCTTGATTTCTTCTTAGAATAACAACATATCCTTCTTTACATGTCAAATGATGAACCCCACATCTCTCCAATAGCCCTTAATGCCCTTCCATCAGTCATTTGACCTAGAGTTGACCCAGATGAAACCCTAGTTGACTGTCTTCAACTGCAATTCTTATGATCAGATCAATGACTTGTCTCCTTCTCTAAATGACTTTCTAAGTCTCCCATGATGCCCACATACTCTCCATGCTCAGTTCACAATCCACAACTTTCTTTGTTGATCCTCAGATACCCTCAGTTAGGAGATAAATGAACTGCTTGATCCATTGACTTCCCCAACTTTCAAATTCTTCTCTGATGACTTGAATGAGATTGAATCAGGATAATAACCTCTTGATAGGCCTCTAGAGATGAGAATAATGATTGTTCCCCTGTTGGATGACTTACTATGCTTACGCTATGCAGATGATTAGACTATGTACATGACTCTATATGCAAATGCTGGTGGTATTGAAACATAAACCAAGTGAATAAAGTTGAGCAAATTTTAGGGTGCAACAGCCGAGATCAGGTCTTGTTTTAGAAAGTTAAATGCTTCAAGAATTTTTAGTCAAAGTTAAACTCGACATATTTCATTAGGAGGTCGATTAGAGGTTTAGTTATTTTAGAGAAGTCTTTAATAAAACGCCGATAGAAACCAGCGTGTCCAAGAAAACTTCGGACTTCTCTGATAGTGTTAGAGGGTTTAAGGTTTTCAATCACTTCTATTTTTGCTTTATCTACTTCAATACCTCTCTCAGAGACTATATGTCCTAAAACTATACCTTCGGTGACCATAAAGTGACATTTCTCCCAGTTCAATACCAGGTTAACATCAACACATATTTTCAAGATTTTCTCAAGGTTAGCGAGACAGTTGTTAAAATCAAATCCGCACACCGAGAAGTCATCCATGAATACTTCCATAATTCCATCAAGGTAATCAGTGAAGATTGCCATCATGCAACGTTGGAAGGTTGTTGGTGCATTACAGAGACCGAAAGGCATTCGTCTGTAGGCGAAAGTTCCTTAAGGGCATGTAAAGGTAGTTTTTTCTTGGTCTTCTGGATGTATGGGGATTTGGAAAAATCCTGAATATACATCCAGGTAGCAAAAATAGAAGTGTCTGGCCAAACGTTCTAGCATTTGGTCTACAAATGGTAAGGGAAAATGGTCTTTCCTAGTAGCTTTGTTTAATTTCCTATAATCTATACACATACGCCATCCTCCTTCTATCTGTTTTGCTACATGTTCTCCTTTTTGGTTTTGCACAACCGTGATGCCTCCCTTTTTAGGTACTACATGCACAGGGCTTACCCATTTACTATCTGAGATCTGATAAATTATACCTGCTTCTAGTAACTTGAGGACTTCCTTTTTTACAACATCATTCATTATAGGGTTTATCCTTCTCTGATGTTCTCTAGAGGGTTTTGAGTCTTCCTCAAGTGAGATCTGGTGCATGCACACGGATGGACTTATACCTTTTAGGTCATAGATGTTATATCCTAAGGCAGAGGGATATTTACATAAGACAAATAAGAGTTGGTCTGTTTCTCCCTAGTTTAAGGTAGCACTGACTATAACTGGACGATTCATTTCTTCGTCCAAGAACTCGTATCTTAGATACTTAGGTAGTTCATTAAGTTCTAAACTGGTTTTTTAGGCATGGTGTAGAATCTGGGGTAAGGGATAAACATTCATACAGGTTATCATCAATGTAGGGTTCTATAAATCTGTCATCTTCCTTTATGAAGGTTGAAGGCAGTTTGATGGTTTCCTCTAATTCTAGCTCCCTAATGCATTCATCGATGATGTCTATTGCATAACATGCATCTCCTAATACTGGTGCCATAAGAAACTTCAATAGAATGAATTCTATCTTTTCATCACCTACCTCAAAAGTCAACTTCCCTCTCTTGACGTCTATTATGTCTCCAGCGGTTGATAAGAACGGTCTGCCTAGAAGAATTGGAATGTCATCATCTTCTTTAATGTCCATGACAACAAAATCGGTCGGGATGAATAGCTGACCGATCCTAATGGGGATGTCTTCCAATATGCCAACCGGATACTTGACAGATCTGTCGGCTAGTTGAAGTGACATCTTCGTGGGTTGCAATTCTCCTAGTTTTAACCTTTCAAAAACTGCCAGTGGCATGAGGCTTACGCTAGCTCCTAAATCTAGAAAAGCTTTATTGATGACATGACTTCCTAAAATACACGGTATGGAGAAATTCCCAGGGTCTTTCTCCTTCTTGGCAAGTTTATTTTTGGAAATGGAATTACATTCTAAAGGTTTTAGAACGTCAAGTCTACCTTTGTTGGTAAGGATGTCTTTGAGGAACTTTGCATATGACGGTATATGGGTGATGGCTTCTGTGAAAGGGATCTCCACATAAAGTTTCTCTATGACTTTGATAAATTTCTGGTATTGGTTATTGATCTTGGTTTGTTTTAGTCTTTGCGGATAGGGTATGGGAGGTTTATATGGTGGCGGTGGTTCGTTGGTTTTGTCCTTATCCTTCTGCTTTTCAAATCATACTGGTTCCTCTACTTCGCTCGTGGGTACCATGTTTTCCTCAGGAGTCTTGGGTTCACTCAATTTCAGGTTAACCGGTTCATCATAAGCGGTCCCACTCCATAAGGTGATTGCATTGGCTTGCCCTTGGGGGTTCTGTTGAGGTTGACCAGGGAACTGTCCTCCGGGTGTAGTCACAGGAGCTTGTTTTAAAGCTATTTGAGATATCTAGGTTTCAAGCATCTTATTGTGGGTGACTATTTGGTCTACTTTGGTTCCTAACTGGGTAATCAGTTCATTTACATGAATGTTCTGGTTTAGGAATTCTTTGTTTTGCTGGATCTGAGCCGTGATAAAGCTCTCCATGATTTTCTCAAGGTTCGGCTTAGGTTGCACAGCTTGCATAGGCGGGTTTTTGTCTTTGAGCTTGAAAACTGGATGGTCTCGGGGGTGCATGGTTTTGGATAGGGTTATTATTTTTGTAGGAAAAGTTAGGGTGATTCTTCCATCCAGGGTTAAAAGTGTTTAAAATTGGGTTCCCTTGGGTATAGTTGACCTCTCCTGAATGAGTTTCGTTCAGCAGATTACATTCCGCCGATTGGTGTCCTTTGGCTCCACATAATTCGCACTCAGTTGAGACTGCTGCCGTAGCTACTGGGTTTGTGTACATATGTTCGACCTTAAGGGCCAAGGCGTCCATTTTGGCTTGCATCATGTCTATAGAACTTATCTCATGTATTCCTCCTTGAGCTTCTTTCTTTTCCACCGTTTCTTGCTATATCCCCAATTGACAATGGTTTTGAGCCATATCCTCGATGAGAGCGCAAGCTTCAGGGTAAGGTTTATTCATCAGAGTGCCACCTGCGGCAGCGTCGATGGTCATTTTTATGTTATAGTGAAGTCCATTATAGAAGGTATGAATGATCATCCATGATTCCAGGCCATGGTGTGGACATATTCTCAACAGGTCTTTATATATTTCCCAAGCCTCGAAGAGAGATTTACCTTGGTTTTGGGTAAATCTGGTTATTTGGTTTCTAAGAACAGCTGTTTTGCTCGGGGGAAAATATCTAGCAAGGAAAAATCTCCTAAGGTCTTCCCACGTTGTTATAGAATTGGCTGGAAGGGAATCTAAACCAAGTGAGGGCTTTGTCTCTAAGGGAAAAAGGGAATAATCTTAACCTAATCGCCTCAGGGGTAGCACCATTGGTTTTAAAAGTGTTAGCTAGTTGAATAAAGGTTTTTAAATGTTGGTTCGGGTTCTCGGTAGCGAGTCCTGCGAACTGGTTTTATTGCACTAATTGTAATAGGGATGGTTTTAGCTCGAAATTGTGAGCATGGATATTGGGGTTCATAATACTAGAACTAGGTTCGTCATTAGATGGTTGGGCAAAATCCTTAAGGGGTCTTTGGTTACGGTCTTCGTCCATAGCTTTCTTAATTCTACGAAATAAGATATGCGCGTGAGTGTAACATTCAGGTTCCTCTAAAGGATCTATAAGGGTACCGGTGTTGCGAGTTATTCGCATTGACCGACGGGTATAGACTTAATCTAGACGGTGTAACAATAGAGTACAAAATTTTGACGTAATTGGTCCCCGGCAACGGCGCCAAAAACTTGATGGGAGATTCACAAGTGTACGAATAACGTCAAAGTAATATAAAAGATTATCGATCCCACAGAGACCAAACGTCAATCTATTGTTCGCTAGTGTTATGATGTTTATCTAAGGCAAGTCAAATAAAAGGTTGGATTATGCGAAATAAAAGGAAAGTACGGAAATAAGTTCAATAATAAAATAACAGGCATAGATGCAATTCATATAGCTACGTAGTATTCCAAATGTGTACAGATAGGATGCCTTATGGGGTAATGTTTTCTACTCATGAAAAGAACTAATTTAACTGGAACTGTCACTTTCGCGTAATCAGAATCGAGTTTATCCCTAATCGATCCCTCTTATTGTCACTTATAAAAAGGCGCGTATTGTGTTAGGATTAATAAACCTATTTTTAAGAAATATAGTTTCTTAACTTAGTTGAAAAGTATTTTGACCTAGAATTTATAACAAAAAGAGGTTCTTGCAAACCGGAATTTAAATCCATAAACGCGTCCGAAAACAGTTTTAAAATCGGTTTTCTTAAACATTAAAGATTCCTAATTAACTGAGCCACGCGTTTTCGCTTCCTTGGAACAGTTAAAACTAACCAAATTTATCTAAAGGTTGGACGGCTTTCGATCTTACCCAACAAATTTTAAGTACAGAAAATAAGTGTTAAAAGTTAAAATAACCCCTAAGTAATTCTATCGTCAGTCGTATGTAATACTATTATAACCACAATCCTTGCATCCTAGCCTTTAAGATTTAGCCGAACATGGTAAAGTAAATAGACATGGTAAATAAGTGCGAGTAAATAAAGTACGGGTAAATAAATAAAGTGCGGTGCGGGAAATAAACAGCGGATAAATAAATAAAAGGTGATAAATAGACAGAAACCTGCTCTAAACGAGAGGCTTTAAAATCTTGTACAACTGGAAGTAAAAAGACTGAAATAAAATGGCGGCAGGATTAACTTCTACCCAAGTGCTCCAAACCCGATTACAGACTCGATTAGACAGTGTGATAACCCCTCGATGTGAGAAGTTTATCACTTTAAAATAGATGAAATTTATGGCTTGAGTTCTGTAACTAAGCTTGGATGATTAAAAATGAAAAAGATTTCCTCTATTTATAGTTGTAGAAAAGTACAGGTAAGGACAAGTATGCCCCCCAACTCCTTTTGGGAGGGAAATGAGCATGTGAAGGTGGCACCCGCCACCCCCTTGTGGCGCCCGCCACTATGAGCTAGGGTGGAAAGAAGTGGGAGACATGGCAATTGTCAACAGTTGGCTTCTATCCAATGTGTGGCATCCCCTATGGCGCCCGTCATGGTGGAAGCCATGTGTACATTTCCTCAGAAAGTAGGTTTTTAGATCATTTTTCCTTCATTTCTTCTCGAGTAGCCTTGAAAATATAAAAACCTGAAAAAGAAACAAAACAAAGGCATAATACAAGAAAACAGAAATAAAATCCTAAATAACGTGTGCAAATCGAGCCAAGAAAACAGAATATTTTAGGTCTATCACTTGGCCAAATAAGTTTTTAGCGGTACCTTCACATATTTCTTTTTCGAGTGCCACTGTTTTTTGGTTTTCAGCCATGTAGGCTGTAATTTGATCCCAACTTTCTGATTCAGTAGCCATCTGCATCCATAGGAGGCCACCCTGTCGGTGGACAACTTCGTGATGATTCCGTTGGGATGAAACCATGATCTGGGTCTAAGTTGAGGGTCTGCCCGGTACTGACAGAGGTATACGAGCCCGACTCGTCGTTACAAGACGCCACATTCGTCAAGTGTTGGTCGAACGATCACTTCGTTCCTTTGGTTTCCTCAACTCTGTAATAACTCTGATCAGCTTCTATATTTTCCACAATGTCGTCTTTCCGCCAGATAATTAACCGTTGGTGCATTGTCGAGGGGACCGCTCCGACTCCATGGATCCATTCCCTCCCTAATAAAAGGTTAAAGTTGGCCTTGGAATTTATGACCATGAAGAGTGTCTTCCTTGAGGTAGTTCTCACAGCTAATTCGACTTGGACTACTCCCAGAATGTTGCTGGTTTTGCCTTCATAATTGGACAGAACCATATTGTGCTGCTTGAGGTCGGCCTCAGTCTTACCGATTCTCCGGAATGTAGTGTGGGGCATTAAGTTAACTGCCTCCCCTCCGTCTATGAATACTTCTTTTAATGCCATACCATCGAGCTTCGCCTTTATGAATAATGGCTTTAAATGGTACATTATCCTGGGTGTAGGTCTCTCGAACATGGCATTCCTTTCCTCTACCATGCCACTATTCATCACGTAGTAACATAAGGGCTTGTCCCCAGTAGCTTTGTCTTGTTGGAAATCCTCTTCTGATTCCGACACCTCAGACACTCTGTCATACTCTGCAGGGAGAATCGATACGATCTCGCAGCTAACGACAAAGTCATCTCCATATGTGTCGTCATTTGTTTCGTTGTACATGTCCAAATCCACGTTCTCTTCTGGAGACGAAGTGTATTCTTCATCATCCGACTGGGGTGTATATTCTGGTTCACCTTCCTCTGCCGACGGGGTATATTCTAGTTCTTTCTTGTTTATTGAGTTGGCTGTGAACGTCGACCTATGTGTCGATGCTACTGCCTGGTTTCCCGAAACTTCTATGGTCATCGCTGAGGTTTGACTTGCCATTACTTTTTCCTTTTTTACCCATCCAGTTCTCGATGGTTGATCCTCCAATTCAGGCTTCCTGGCCTGGCGTAGCTGCAAGGTTGACGCTTCCCTGGTCGCCTTCTTATTTCGCTGATGTCGTCTCCATTGGATTCGCGTCATCGGGTCCTTGCCTTTGTAATTTGGAGACACCACATAGCCTTTTAACTCCGTATTCTTGATAGAGGCCTCAGCCTCCTTTTCCAACTCTAAAACCTTCCACTTCGGCCTTTTGATCCCTTTCTGGTTCACAGGGGCGATCCATTGGTCCTGTGGGATATCTGACGGAGGTACAAAAGTCCTGGGTTTTGCAGGATGGAACAGTTTTCGGTACTCTTGAGTGCGTCGAGGAGTGTCTTCCTTGTCGAATATGAACCTAGGAGTTGACATTTCGTTTGCCTTGACAGGGTCTGCAGCTTTTTGGTCGAAAACAGCATGAAACCTGGGGTATAGGGCGGCTGTAGAGCCGTTGATTCTGCATTTGTTCTGAAATTCTGCCAAACTCTCTCCAGCCTTAGGGTAGACTTCCTCGAAGTCCATCTTCGTCTTGCTGTTGAAGCCTTCAGTAGCTTCGATCACCATGCAGTCTGCTACCTGTTCTTTGAGGCTATCAATAGCCTCGATCATCATGCAGTCTGCTACTTCAGAGTAAAGAGCTTCTTCCATTTTTAGAGGATCTGTATCCACCTTTATTTTTGGTCGCTCTCCGAACTGTAATCTTCCTTCCTTCAACGCCTTCTGCACTAAATCCCTGAAAAGAACACATTGAGCAGTTTTATGACCCATGAAGTTATGAAATTTACAAAATTCCCTCTTTTTCTTTTGTTCTAAAGGGGGATTTTTTGCCCCAACAGGGACGATAATTTGACCATCTTTGACTAATACGTCAAATATCTCATCACACTTAGACACATCAAACGAGTATGTTTTCGCGATATACTTGTCCGTCTTTTCTGTTTTGATCGAATATTTTCCATTCGACGGCTTCAGGACCCTACACGTGTATGGAGGTCCAGCGGTTAGCTCAGCTACGTTAACGGTATTATCTTTGATGAACTCCTCTTCATCCGACGAATATCCGTCGGTAGCCACAAAGGCCACCTTTTCTTTCTTACGATATCGACTGGTTTGTGATTTCTCGTTTCTCAAACGTTCAACCTGTCGGACGTGGTCGGCCAGTTGTGCCATATCTCTTAAATATTGTGTATCTAGTTTTTTCCTAATGGAATAATCTAATCCCCCGCCGCTATTTCTACTAATTCGTGTTCGGGGACTTGTGTGAAGCAGCGCGCTTTCAACAGTCAGAACCTATTCAGGTACTGATCTACGGATTCTGCGGTTTTCCTTTTTACGCTAGCTAATTTCTTTAAACTGATCTTTGATTTCCCCATATAAAATTATTCGTGGAACAATCTCTCTAACTACGTCCATGTATGGACCGACTGCGGGGGCAATAAAGTGAACCATGTGAACACATTTTTTGTGAGGGACCCTGGGAAATATTTCATTTTTAAATCCTCGTTATTCGCTATGTCCCTGGCCTCTGTCTGATAGCAGGCCACATGTTCGACAGTGGATTCCTCTGTCTCGCCCGCAAACTTAGTGAATTTAGGGACTTTCCAACCCCTTGGTAACTCAGTTTGCAACACAAATTCCGGAAATGGGGACGTGTAGGCGGGCCGTCAAAGGCTAGGGCTCGCACCGTTTCGGACCATGATACGTTCGACCATGGCCTCCAGATTAGCTTCGCCTCTAAGGTTCTCATTTCTAACCTGTTGAACTATGTTATCAGGGTTTTGGTCCCTACGGACCAACACTATAGGGGGTCTATGGGCCATCTGAGGGATCCGGTCAACCTCAGGGACTCTGACCTCTTCTTCGACGGGCTCGTTCTGTCGACCCGGCGTGCCGGGACGATTTAGAGGAGTTTGTCCTCCCATGTTCCTTGGTGCTCCTAGGAAATCTCATATTCGTGCCATCTGGGTGGCTAACTATTGGTAACTATGCGTCGAGTCCTGTATCAAAAGCCTCATAACGGTACTAATCTGTTGTGTTAACATATGTACCATATCATGGTTACTTTCATCCATCTGCTGGCGCATGGCTGGGACAGAACTATTAGTAAACTTTGGTATTGCTGGGGGAAGTGTTCCAAATCCTGGTGGCCCTCCTCCATGCTGGGTCACAGGGCCTAGGCTTTGGTATGGCGAAAATGCGGAGGTTGAATTCTCTCCCCTACCTAGTCCCCCGTAACGCCAGTTCGACATGAACTCTGGCGGCATCCCCAAATGCTGAGGCACCGAAGTGTTAAAATTTGGGGGCCGTTGACATTCGATCTCGGTCGTAATGAGCCGTAAGTTCGTTCGACTGGGAGTCGCAAGTGGTGTGGTGCCAATGGTCGAAGTGACAGTTGGCATGGGCCCTGTGCCCAGCACCGCCCCTGGCGAAGAAGATGTGTTTCCCTGTGAAGTTGTTTCTTCGCCTGGTCGAGACGTCACCATCTTTCCGCTATGTAACTGCATACACCTAAAAACAGGGGTCCCACCGGGTGAACCAATTTGTTCGCATGTGGTTTCCGCGCGAACAACCTCTGGCCTTCCTACGCGGATTTGCTTGCGGGACTGGCCAAACTAGTTCCAGGACGATTTTTTGTTTCAGGCGTGTTATTAGCTTGGATAATGGTGCACTTTGAATTTCAAAGACTAGGCAATATAAGAGATAAGTTTTTGGTATATATTCTAATGGTGAGGCTTAAATGCCTAAACTACTTGGTACACTTAGAATAAACTTAAAGTAGAACGGAAAAATAACTTAAAGTAAACTGGAGAAATACAGGAAGAAAGACGTTTGGACGTATTCATACATTTTGGAGTGACAAAGTGAACTCTTTTCTCTATAGCGTGGTACTCAGAGTGTTTTTCTTCCAATCCTGAAAAAAGACGTCCCTTCTTCTCCTCCAAATTCTTGCTTTATATAGGAATATAAAGTAACTGCCAAAGGGCTTCAGGACGCGCCACGTGGCACCCCACGTCCTCGGGAACTACCTCCATGTTCTCGTTTTAAATGGGCTTTCGCCAATCTTCTACGTTCTTCTGTCGAGAGTGCTTTTATCTGGCTTCTTTTCTGTGTCGATTGACACAGCTCTTGTCAATGTGTGCCCCCATGCTGTCGAATTGGGGCTGATGTTGGCCGTATTTTAGTACTGTCGACCTTCGTTCTTTATGCAGGTGGTTGGTCGACTTCTTACCTCTTGTCGAGGTTAGTTGGCTACGTCTCCAGCCAACACATATATAAGTGGAAATTGAACCCTAAATGATGAGGACACGAGCAGTTGGACAGAATAGCAAGTTTCATCCAAAAATCACACAAAATTCTCTCTCTTTGAATCTCATTCTTCACTGAGTTTCCATTCCATTTTTGGTTCATTTCATCATCACTGAAGCATAAGGGCCAATGGAGCAGCTTCGTTAGGTAAACTTCCATGAACTGAATCTCTCATTTTAGGCTTGCATTTAGGTTCATGATTGGTGCATCTGAAGTCCTACCTCGTGTAGGCATTGTTTGAATCATTTTTATGGCTGTTTGAAGCAATTTCAGTTTGTGCATAGAATTTTCATGGCTTGATTTAACTGTGTTAGAGGAACCTTTTTCAAAAACTAAGATCATTTTTGGAATCTACGTGAAAAATGCTTTGAAATGGTGCCTTGGGTTTGTATTTTTATCATGTTTTTTAGCTAGCTCCGGTGAGGCTTACCGGAGAAGACGACCGAAGCTAGGGCTTCGGCGTCTGAGGTGGTGCTGGTGTGTTTTCATGTGTTGGCATTGACCCTGCGTGCGTGGATGGTTGACCATGACGTGTATGCCCATTCAGATTAATGAAACAATTCGTTTCATTATGTCTACTGTTCTGATGCTTTGGGCCTTGTTATTTTTGATAACCCCACCCCCCTTGTTTGGCCCATCTGCGCACATGAACATGGTCTCAGTTTATTTTGAGATTGCTAATACACCTCCTTTCCATTATTTATTTTCATTTTATTTTCTTTTTCTTGCAATTTCATTTTAAATCATTTTAAAATAGATTTAGACTTTACAAAAATCCTAAAAAAATTGTTTCTGTTATTTCAAGATGTTGAGATATTTTCCATTATTTTTATTTTATTTTTCAATTATTTTTTACTATTTTTAATTGATTTAATTTGTTAAGAGGTTTTATGGTTGATACCTTGATTCTAAGTTTGATCTTTGACTTCAATTGAACTTTCCCTTTGACCAATTTTCCTCTCATACTTAGGTGTTTGATTGAGGTATATTTGAGGGTTGGTTTGAAGTCTTGATGATCATTCTTTAGTTTTTTTCATTGACTTTTATTGGATCCTCGATGTTTGCTTGATAAGTGGAACACCTTGTCTTGATTGACCTAATTGGTGGTGCTTTGAGTTGATTCTTGCCATGATCTTTTACACACTGATTTGTGTTTGATTTAACTTGATTTTGGTATTTTATTTGGATTTTATTTATACTCCTTTCTATTTTTGGTGAATTCCTCAAATTCAAAGTGTTTCAACTATGTGTATGCATGCAAGCCTTGACCTAGTTTTGGGATATAATCTTCTGTGATCCCTTAAGGACCTCTTAATCCTTGTTAGATTTTGTTAACATGCTTGAGGTGCTTCCTTGCATGTTTATAGGTCCATTAGATGTGTGCCTTGCTCCACAAGTCTCATTTGATCATGTCTTTCCACTTATGTTTAAAGTGTGAGATGTTTGGATGGACTTTGGTCCTCCAATTTGATTTGATCATTCTTGTGTTTGCTTGATGCCTTGATTTTGAATGTGATGATCCTCACTTAAGTTCACTTCTGACCTTGATGGTTATGTACATGTTCTTGATGCTTTGGTGATGTTCGTTTCACTTTGAAGATGTTGAGAACATTTGAACTTCTTTTGAGTTTGTTTGAGTACTTTTCTTTATTTGATCATGAGTGGATATGGGATTGAGATGTTTATGATGAGGTTGCTGCCCCACTCTACCTCTCCCCTCACTTCTTTGTTTGTGTTTCTTTGTTTAGCACCTCTCTTCTTGTGATGTTGATGGCATTTGATTGTAGAAGCTTTCTTCTCTCATTTCCTTTCATCCTTCTTGACTTGTTTAAGTCTTCTCTTTTGTGACTCTTGTTTGTCTTTGATGAATGCTTCATGATTGTTTATTTTGTTTGCTTTTTGCATATTTATTTTCATCTTGCATAGACTTGTTTAAGTCTTCCCTTTTGTTTCATTTGTGATTGATTATGCATTATGTTTACTTGTGCTTGATCACATGATCCCTTAGGATTCCTAGTCCCTCTGTTTAAGATGGAAGTAGGAGAGACATTAGGCTTTCAATCCTTTGCATGATAACATTCGGTAGTCCCCTTTTCTATCCCAACTTTAGGACCACTTTGCATGATGACATTAGGGCTTCTTAGTCCCCTTTAGAGTCCTTGTGTTTTCTCTTCTCATCTCAAAACTCTTTCAAGACACCTAATAAAGGATAACAAGTGTTGTACGCTACGAGCTTTAAGTACATGAGGAATGATAAGTGGGGAGGTCTCTCTTCACATTATCTATAGTGTTTAGCGTATGCCCTTCGGGCGATACGCGATGCATTCGCCCTTATGGCATAATCTTTAGTGCAACATGAGTTTCAAACTAACTCAATTCACTTCTCCTAAAAAAGACAAACAAAACTCAAACCTTTTCATCCTTCGGGATTGTTTTCAAACCTCATTTTCAGAAAGAGTATGTTAAGTTTCTGTTCTACCATAAACAGACGTCGTCCCTAACTGCTGGAATGGAGATTTAACATTGCTCATAAAACTCTTAACCAACCAGTGGTCTATTTTTCCCGAACTACGTTTACTCTGAGTTCTCATACCAGATGAGGATACGTAGGCACAAGACGGTGATGTCTTGGCAAGCAACCTTCCCCCCATCACTCGTAGTTTCCTAAACTACGTTTGCTCTGATTTCTCATACCATATGAGAATACGTAGACACAAGACGACGATGTATTGGCGAGCAACCTTCCCCCCATCACCCATAGTTTTCCTAACTACGTTGACTATGACTTTCCCATTGCACGAGGGAATACGTAGGCATAGGGCGGCGATGTCCTATCGAGTCTGTTCTTTCTTTTAACCCACCCCCTCCCCCATTTAGCAGTAGCTTTTAGATAGTTTTCACACATAGATTAGACAACAAGCGTGGATCCTGTTGAGTACTACGGACATGAGGGGTGCTCATACCTTCCCCTTGCGTAACCGACTCCTGAATCCAAGATTTGGTTGTGATGACCTTGTATTTTCCGTTTCTTTTAGGTTTTCTTCGATCGTTTCCTTCTCCTCTCTTTGGGATAAATAAACTTCGATGGCGACTCTTCTGTCTGTTTGTCGTCCCTTTTTCGCAGTTGCGACATTCATATTTTAGAAGAATCAGCCTCTGAACTTATGATAACTCCCTGCTGGACAAGTAGTTCTGAAAGAACTCGTCCATAAGGAATGAAGAAATTCTTTCCCTTGTGAAAGGGAGAAAGAGTCCTATTCAAATAGTTAAACATAACTTGAGGAAGATCAATCTGCAAGTTTGAATTCAGACATAATAGAAAATCCTTTTCAATAGAGTCCATAAGGTCTAAATCATTATCCTTAGGAAGCAGGTTTGAGTTCATAATTTGATTCCAAACAATTGTATCAAGACAAATATTTGAGACTAGAAAAATGTTAGATGGATCTACAAAGATACACAAGTAGGAAGATAGTGTTCCCAAACAAGAGTTCTTGGAATTTCTCAAATCTCCTAACAATTGATCACATTAGCAATCGATTTAGAGGTTACTATTATAGAAACAATGACACATTCTAAATTCAGCATAACAATGGAAGCATTGAGCCAAAAATCTTTGACAAGACTTGGATAAATGAAACCACAGAGCATCTCAAAGTATCCATTCCAATTTTGTTCAGACACAATCTTCTAGAGGTTAAAACCTAGCTTAAGCAACTCATTAAAATCCACAAACTTTTCATTTATGACAACTAGTTGATTCAAAGAAGAATTGACTAGAGAATACATCTCAGGTTTGGTTTGATAAACACACAACCAAAGAGAATAAAAAGAAAAGAAAATAACTATACAAGATTCTAAAGGAATAAGAATCTTGTCAGAAAAAGGACACAAAATAATGTTTCACAAGACAAGGGATATAGATAATAAAAGTATAAAACAATAAAAACATCATTACCCAAGGGTTCTTATCTAACAAATTTCCTGAATCCACTAGATGATTTTCACCTTTATGAATATTTAAGTAATATAATTTTTTTTGCAAAACCTTCTACTTAAACTGCTTTATCAGAAGTAAAGGATCTTTTTCTGAATTTCAAAGTCTGATACTTTTCAGAAGTTATCATCCATCAGAGTCTAGTAGATCTAGACTTAGAGAGTGACATCTTCTATCAGTCATCAGTCTTCAAGATTCTATTTAAAACCAAATAATTTCTCTTGAAATAAGAGTCATGAGAGATTGAAGAATATTGAATTGGTTTCTTTGGTAGCTAACAAACATCAATCTCATCATAAAAAGTGAGGAAATTGTTTCCATAAATATGACCAGCATTCAACTAATGAAATACTCAGTATTAATAAATACAACATAGTTTATTCTTGAAGATTTCTGAAGATTCTTTTATCAAAGAGATCTTCTCTAAAAATCTAACAGAGACTTTGTATTTACATATACATAAATATCTCATTGATTCAAGTAATAAGCTAGAAAAGAACATATATACCTTTTTTTTCTCGGTCTGACTCGTATGATATTCAAATTTGACCATAGAATCTGAATACTACTCTGAGTGGATTCTAATTCAATGGCTGTTAAACCATTGACTCCACTACTTCCACCAAACTCAGTACATCTAGCACTTGAGTCTGGGTTGTAGGCTCTTCTTCCATCAAACGTTGCAAACAACCTTTGATAAGCAACATGGAAGATGCCTTTGCTCCTTTCTCTGATATCTGCAACAACTACATTTTGAATAATGATACTTATATTTCTATGAGTCCACATATGTTGGTCCAGACAGGCTTTCCTTTGCCTTATGTCATATTCTGGTATCAGTTCCATGATTCATTCTAGAGTATCAATCTAGGATGAGTCATGATATGAACAAAATCTTGTTCTTAGCATAATCATTGACAAATTAAAGCACTGTCATGTAATTGCTGGTAGAACACAAAGAAGAATTGAAGGTTTCTCATAGAATTGTCCTTTAATAGAAATTCCATGTTGACCCTCAACTAAGGAGAAATAGAGTCACTTAAGATATCACCTTAAAGAACAGACTTGTTATTATCAAATATTTAAGCAAGATAGATTTGGCATAATCTCTTTCTCTTTAATACTTGATTTTTATTTCAGGATTCAGATGCTTCTTCAGAAGCAACAATGACTAGCAGAGCCAAATTACTCTTTCTTCTGAATCTTGCACTAATGTCATCTTCAAATGAATATACAATGAAGATCTATGACATTAGGTTCTGGTAGTGTTTCTCCTTATTCTTAGATTTGGGAAATCAACTTAAATACAAATATCTCAGAAGCTTCTGAAGTTACTCTTCTAACAACAGGTGTCACTTTCCATTCAGTCAGTTAAAGAAGTCTTATGATTAGGAAAGTTAATCCCTCATCATCAGACATTTCATAGGAAGTATCCTTCAACAGGATTTAGAAAGTATAATATGTTAGATAGCTTTTCATCATCTAACTCCATTTCTTTTCTTTGAAGATTGCAAGATAAACCTACAAGCCATGGTAAACACAAGTAGTTGTGATTTCTTAAGTAACTGTGACTTCATGTTTGAATTCACAACACTCTTATCAGAATTTGCTTGGAAAGATCAGATGAAGTGTAATTAGACAAGCTTCATAACTGATTCCCATAAATCTAATCATAAGGATTCAATGATAGTTTGAGCGTTAGACGTATCAATGATGTTGATATACTCAAAATCGAGATAGAGCACCTATTAGAATGCATCTACCTCTGAAGATATTTTCAATAAGCGTCTTCTGAGTTGGTTAGAGAGACTTTCAAATTTTGATCATCCCTGCACCATCAACTTCTATAGAAATACCTTTATCAAGGGTATTCTATAAACCTTCACAATTCTTTATCAAGTCTAGTGAATTAAAAATATATTTAACTTTTTCATCATTTAAATTCAGTAGAATCACCCTTTGAATATGATAGGAAAAACAATGTAATATTTTTCATATGGCACTTGATTCCTTCTTGAAGGAAAGTCTTTAACAAACATACTTTTCTCATTGGATCATTATCTACACCAATGTTAAGTGTTATGTATATACCATACTCTGATACCAATTGAAGGTGTGATAAAGTACACAAGAAGGGGGTTGAATTGTGTTTTCCATTTTCTTAATTTACGTCTGATCAGAGTTCAAAATCTAAACTGGTGTTCAAATTTTGATTATACTTAGCAGTGGAAATGTTAACAGAAGTAAATAAATAATAGCAGAAGACACAAAGATTTATATTGGTTCCTCCCAAATGAGAGTAGTCCATTCCCCTTGCTTCACAAGAGATTTTCACTATAACCAAATCATGATTACAACCGCTTATGCATCCTGCATAAGTCTTTTACAATGCTCAGACCCTAGGTCCAATACTTCTTTCTTAAACCCCTAAGGATTAAGACTTCCTTGCTCAGGTCCTACAGAACCAAGACTTCTGCTCAAGCCACACTGGCCCAAGACTTCTGGTCCAGGTTCCACAAATTGAGACTTCCTACTCAAGCCACATTGGCCCAAGACTTTTGCTCCAGGTTCCACGAACTGAGACTTCCTACTCAAGCCCCTCAGGCTCAAGACTTCCTGCTCAGGTTCCAAGAACCGAGACTTCCTACTTAAGCACCATGAACTCAAGACTTCTGCTCAAACCACTCAGGTTCAAGACTTCCTGCTTAGGCCCTACAGACTTAAGACTTCTACTTAGGTTCCACGAACCCAAGACTTATGCTCAATTAATCCACTTGATTAAGACTTTCAATGCTCTAGCACATAGAAGGAGACTTACATAGCTCAAGCATCTTGGTGAGGGACTTGGATTTGCTCAATCAATCCACTTGATTAAGACTTTCATTTCTCTAGTACATAGCAGGAGACTTACATGGCTCAAGCATCTTAGCGAGAGACTTGTATTTACTCAATCAATCCACTTTATTGTGACTTTCATTGCTTTAGCATATAGCAAGATACTTACATAGCTCATGCATCGTGGAGAGAGACTTTGATCTAAACAGCTAAATAACATGTTCAACAGAATAGAGAACAAGGTGTACTTAATACAAATATCAGAGGTATGGAGAAATTACCATAACAAAGACCTAAAGCTCTTAAGATTTCTAAGATATTCAATGTTTAAGAAATCTTAAGACTTTTACAATTATAACCTACAACAAAAATTCTACATAGCCATTGGTGTTAATATTGCTGATCTTGTTACTCCTCCATCAGGTTGATCCTTGTTAAAGATTTAGTTTGAACCTTCAGCTACTTATATAGCATTTGCAGAAGACTAGTCGTTATAGAGATAACTTGATCAAGTGTCTTTGATTTCTCTATAGTACAAGAGATGTTGAAGATAGATACACAAAAAGATCTTGATTCATTAAGTATCACGTTTAACCACAGAGTCTTCAAAGAGATGATGTACTATAGAGCCATTGAGAGTAAATATTCGTAAAGTATGCCAACTTTTCTTGAGCCTTGTGAACTAAGACTCTAGCTGACAAACTGATTTGACAATGCAACTTGCTTTCTACAGTATGTAGAGCTTTAGCTTTATTACTAACTCTGAATGATGACCAGAATCCAATTTATATTCACCAAGTGTAGAGACAATAATGTTGATTTTTCTGATGCTGAGACCTTCAGCTTTAGAGTCTACGTCAGACATCACTTAAAGAGTGTTCTTCAAATTCTGCACTACCAGAAGCTAGCAATTCAGCTTCTCTCAAGTGTGCCTTTGTATATCATATTCTATATATATATTTACAAGTATTAGAACCTGCATACAAGAAACACGGATCAAATATAACCATTATTCTTTTAATACTTTGTTATCATCAAAGCCCAAAGAATATATGTCATGAACAAATCTTGTTCTAACACATAGCCGGCATATTCTCCGGAAACTGACCACTCTAAGCCTTGTTCGCTGTTTTGGTTTGGGGACTAACTGCTAAAAGCTTTGTTCACTGTTTGTTTTGGAGACTAATCGCTCTAAGCCTTGTTCGCTGTTTGGTTGAAAGTTAGCCTTAAAAATTTCATTTTCTTGTATAAGGAGGTTCACGAGCACATCCTTTTAAATGCTCTAAAGCTTAGTGGATACTCTCAAGAATAATTCTTGAAGACACGAATAAGTCACCTTAAGGTCGTACGTGTATAATATTTTGGTGTTCTTCTTATCCCTTATCTCTTTTATTTTCATTTATTTTCTTTTTGCTGCATATTTGCTCACTTGTTCTACAAAATATTTTGAAACTTTGGTTTTACAAATGATTTTGTTTTAAACCAAAGTTTTCAAATCTCCATAATCCATTCCCTCTTGTGTATGAAGTCACTGAAGGTGAGATAATACTTAGAAGGGGGGGTTGAATAAGTATGAAAGATTAAATCTTAGAAATTAAAACACAATTATTTTTATCCTAGTTCGTTGAACTCAACTACTCCAGTCCACCCTTCCTAGAGTGATTTGCCTTTCTCAACAAGGACTTAATCCACTATTTAATCAAATAGATTACAATAGTAACACCTAAGAACAACTGTTCTTAGTCTTCTCAAGAGCTACTGATTCCAACTGAATCCTCTTAAGGAAAACCTTTACAATCAATGTAAATCTAATACAAGAGTATGAATGCTTCTAAAAAGCTTTTATCACAACAGTGATATTTCTCTTAAATTTAAGTACAAATAATTCTAAGAATGAATATGAAAGAATGAGAGCTTGAATGTTATCAAAATGTCTAACTAAAGAATTTGGTGGAGTCTTCCTTTTATAGGCAGCTGATCCAAGGAAGCTGAACGTTGAGAAGAGTGTCCCAAAAAGGTCTGAGCCTTTTTGTCTTCACATCAAGTGACCTTTCCTAGAAGTAGAAAGCACAGAAAAATCCTTTTTGTCTGTGTTCTTGTGTCTAGCACCAATGAGGAAAGAGACGTTTGATTTACTCCAACGAATATAATCTTTGAATATTTCTTCTTCATTTTTCAGCAAGTTCATCAGAATCTGATTGAGTCAGAGTCTTCTAATGATGTTCAGAACTTTGTTGTATCAGAGTCTTCTGCAGCATGTGTGCTTTCAGCGTGTTGATCATCAGAGCATATTTGACACAGAACTTCAGTACTTGGTAGCTTTAGTACTTTCAGAAACTTCTGTAGAAACTATGCTTTGAGAAACTCTTCATACAATATTCTTCTTAGCTTCAGATGCTTCTGACTTGCTTCAGATGCTTCTGCTTGCTTCAGAATCTTCTGGAGCTTCTGCTTCAGAATCTTCTGGAGCTTCTTGCTTCAGATCCTTCTGGAGACTATGCTCAGGATCTTCTATAAACAGCAATCAGAATCTTCTAAAGAATGCATCTGGTGCTTCAGAGTCAGTTACTTTCTTGTATACCATTCAGATTTGCTTCTGGAGTGTTAATTTCATTTCAATCTGCAGTAAAACTCTCAAGCAAATTTTAGAGTATATAATTCTTAAATACAAAATTTCCTAACAGTTATCATTAAAACAAAGAGATATTATTAAGAATCAATTTGTGTTCTAACAGTCACATACCTAACATTTTGAACCTTGATAAGAAAGGAGGGTTCACAACAAGGTCCGCCTACGACCTTCTAATTAGCTATGTTATACGGGGAGTGTAGGTCAGACCAGGTGGTACAGGCTCTAGCTAGAGGTTGGAAGAGTTGTCTGAAAAGAGAAAGAGATATCTAAAAAATGAGAATGAACTCACTTCCAATAAAGAAAAACAATTATAGTGATTTGTGGCTCACATAAGACATCTCATTCTCATTCTCAATCATCTATTTCTCTGTTTTCGTAGATGGTCTCTCTAACCTTCCCTTAATTTGTGCTTTTGAGGGGTCTCCCGACCTTAGTTCTTCGTTTTTGTTGAAGTTTGGATTTTTTCTTCAAATTTTCTATGTTTAAGTTTTTATTTATGCTTTCTTTTTTATTGTTATGTTGATCGTTGTTTCTCAAGTATATTACAAGTCTCCTTCTCCTTGTATGCTGTTTGTTCATCTATTTTGTTTATAAATATGTATAATTATATATATTAAAAAAAATTCTTCTATATTTGAAAATAATTTATTATTATTTCTGTAAAAATTAATTTTGTCAATAGTATTTTAGATGACATGACAGTAACATTCCTTTTTTGTGTGAAACAAAACTTTCCTTTTGATTAATATATCAAGTATGAATTATTTTATGTGTACATTTTCAATACATATAAACTATTACATCACATCCTCATTCAAGACAAAGGAAAATGCTGGCTTGGAGTACAAGAAAGGAATGGTTGCCAACTTTCTCCCTTTGTTATTGTTTTTTAATTTCCCCAAATATTCAAAAGAGTTATGAATGAGACGCAAACAAACATGTAGATTGTGTTACACTTCTCGGCCACGTATGACGTTTCATATAAACCTTTAAGATACTCAAACAATGCCTTCTTGCAATAGTTTTGTAAATGTGAGATTCCAGGATTTTTTAATGATATACTTAACATCTATATTCTTTATAAATATGAGAATTAAAAATCTTATTGACTTAACCTATTATTAAAGACAATTTGTTAATCTTGTTTAAAAAATCCAAGCAACAGAGTCAATATTAAAGAAGACATTGCGTAATAAAAAATAAAAATAAAAAGACATTCACGACATGTTTAAAATTGAATTCCAACTAAAGGTTAACATTTTCTTATTTTAAATAAATCTCAATAATTAGGTTCTTCAATTCTATGCAGCTAATTTTCACTTATGTCGGTAAATTATCTGCTTCCTCTGTCTTAAAATCAGAGTTTTTCAAGAAAAAATAATTGTCTTAAAATAAGAGTGGTTTTACTTTATGAAAGAAAACAATAATTAATTTTTATCAATTTTATTCTTAATAAATATTATTTATTCGACTTTTGAAATATTACTTCACATTACATTTTTTATAATAACCAATAATAATTAAAAACAATTTTATAAAATTATTATATTTAATTAATTATTACATTTTTTAATCTATGTACAACCGTTTTTAAAACTTTTATTTTGAGACAGAGAGAATACAATTCTTTAAAATATAAATCATATTTCCCTTTTTAAATAAAAAATTAAAATTAAGTATATCTTTTAATTCAAAAAATTATATATGAATAGAAAATAATAAGTCAAGTGTAATTTGTTGTAGATTTTATGCGATTGATTGCACTCATTTGTAAAATGTTAAACAAAAATAAAATACAATCGGTTATGGTCCGGAAGCTTTGGATTAAATTGAAAAAACATAAGTAGAGTACAACCGGTTGTGTTAATAGGGAAACTTGTTACTCTCTCATAGTTTTATTTTTGTTAGTTACTTGTAACTAGGGCTGCAAATGAGTCGAGTCGAGTCGAACTCACCTCAGCTCGACTCGATTCGTTAAGAATTGTTCGAGTTCGACACAAACTTTTTTTTAAGCTCAAACTCGACTCGTTATAAGTTCACGAACAGTTCGGTTCAACTCGTTAGGTTCAGCTCACATGATTCACGGACTTAAAAACTATTTATATATATATATATATATATATATATATATATATATATATATATATATATATATATATATATATATATATATATATATATATATATATATATATATATATATATATATATATATATATATATATATATATATATATATATATATATATATATATATATATATATATATATATATATATATATATATATATATTTAATATTTTAAATAAATATATTTTTTTAAAATAAAATATTAAAATAAAATAAAAGTTATCATATTGAAATTTAACTTTATCTTCAAAATCTACTAATTCAAAACCTACACAACTTTCAAGATATACATTTGAGAGTTTAATTCAAAAACTACTAAATTGAAAATTAAATTTGTCTAAGATTTGGAGTAAATATTTAAACATAATCTTAAAGACAGTATAATTCTTCTCAGATGTAATCGAGTTGACTCATGAACCTAACGAGTTGAACTATGTATAGTTCAAGTTCAGCTCATTTAGTTAACGAACTTAATTTTTCGCTCATACTCAACTCATTTGGTTCATGAACCTAGTTCAACGATTTAATTGTCGAATCGAATTCCGAACTATTTTCGAGTTGGTTCGGTTCATTGTCAGCCCTACTTGTAACTCATCTCTTATATTATTGTATGAATATCCTTGGAATATTTTGTGAGAAAATTAATGAGAAAAATATACATTTTTCTCTCAATTACTTCCTCTAGTATCTCTCATTCTCTCTTTCTCTAACTTAATTAGTCAATTATTACCAACTTTATAGTTTTAAGTTCTAACATTTGACATCAAGAATTTAGTTTAATTTATAAAATACCTAACATGTAACATGATTTCAGTCTCCAATAAAAAAACCTACAGATTTATCATCCTTAATGCGAAGAATTACGACAAAAAATCTGATTCTTAAATTTTTTATTTTGTTTGACTTTTATTTCTTTTTGCATTTATTTGCTTTAATTTCTTTATTTTCTTTAAAATAAATAAAATATAATAAAAAATAAATTTTGTTTTATGTTCATTTTGTATTTATTTTCATTTATTTCTTTCATTTCTAAAAAAATGTTTCATGATTCATTTAGCATTCATTTAGTTTATTTTATAAAATAAAAATACAAAAAAAAATGTGTTTAATTGAAGTAACCCAAAGAAGTTCTCAATAAAGTGATTTTAATGATGAGAATTAAAAAGAGTTTTTTATGATGCAATGTGTATGACAACTTGCATAACAACTTTTACAATCTATGCGGACTAAAATATCACATGTGATTAAAGATGCAAGCAAACAAATTAAGGTTTGATGATCTCTGCAAACATATTATATTATGGTACTTAACTTGAATAAAATCTCAAGTCTCATCTGCAAGAAGATTCAGGCAATTGTTATATGATTGATTTACTTGACAAGTATTGAAACTTATGAAAGCTCGTGTTATCGCATCTGAGTGAATCGTGTTTTGTAAAAACACAAGGGCTTTTTTGTAATGTTATACGACTAAATCGCACACACACACACACACACACTAAAACAAGTTTTTAAGACTTTATTTCTTAATAAAATATCCCTAAAATTGTTTTGGATTTATGCCATTTGAATTGGAAATTGTCGTAATGATTTTTGATAAAAACTTGCATTGTCTACTCAATTGGTACTCATACCCAATCGACTGGGTTAGTGCAAAAATTATCCTTAAACGTTTGGGACAGCTTCTTAAAGAAGGGTAACAGCTATATATCCTTTATTTCCGTTTTAAACATTCTAAATGTTTATTTTGAGGTATTCCAATCGATTGGCTAAGGTACCAATGATTGGCTCATAATATTGGCTCAAGAAAAATTTCTTTTTTGCACAAACCTCTAGCCTACAATTTCATATCCATAAATGTGAGAATCCTCTCTCTCTCTCTCATACACACAAATATTTTTCAACTTTCTCTCATGATTTTAGTTGTAGCGCTTCGAGAAAGTCCTTTTAATTATTGAGGAATTTTGTATTCTGGAAAGGGCATTGTTGTAAATTCACCAAGGAGTATTTTCACTTGGTTGAATAATTTATCCATAAGGGAATGTTTGTTTGGGTTAAAGGCTAAACCTTTTTGGTTTGGGGATTTAGATTCTAAGTCGGCAGTTTGGTTCATAAGCTAAGCCTAGTTAAAAGCTTTCTTTGGTTCAAGATCAGCCTCGTTCAAAATCTCAACTTTGTTTGTGGTTATCCTAGTAAAACCCCGGTTCAATTCATAATCTCTGCCCAGTCAAAAAGCTTACTTTGGTTCAAGATAAGCCTAGTTTAAACTCTCTGTGGTTTGTATTGAGATCACTTACTCCTTAATTTGATTACATTATTGTAGTAATTGAAAACTCTAAGGATCTTAGCACCATGAGAATTGAAGAGTTGCAGATCAATCTAGAGGCACAAGAGTTGCGTCTGAATGAGAGAATATCTGAAAGAGAGGTAGAGCAGGCTTTGAAGGTGCCTTTTGATAAGAATAAAAAATATTCTTGGTCAGAGACCAAGAAGAGACATGGTGGTGATTATCAGAATTCAAAATCCTCCAACTCTAATGAGAAGAAACATCAAAAGAGAAAGGAGAAGTATGACAAGAAGAAGGTTCAATGATACTATTGTAAAAAGTTTGGTCACTTTGTTGCTGAGTGTTAGTCAAACAAGAAAGGAAATCAGAATAAGAAAACATAGCCAGAGGAGATTTTGATGATGAACATGTGCTATTGATGGCTTCTGAATCTGATGGTGGATATTTGGTAGACTGGTGGTATATGGACATTGGTTGCTCAAATCACCTAACTAGAAATAAACAATGGCTGGTTAATTTTGAGTCTAGAAAGAGGACCAAGATCACATGTATTGATGATAAGGATCTGAATGCTGAAGGAGTAGGAAATGTCAAGGTTAAAGTGAAAAATGGAAAAATTATTCTGATCAAGGATGTTTGGCATGTTCCTGGCATGAAGAGAAATCTGATGAGTGTAGATTATCTAATTAAGAAAGGTTTCCTAGTTACTATGAAAGACAATCTCTTGAAGTTGTATGATTTTGATCAGAAGCTAATTATGCAATATGAACAGGGAAGCAACATAACATTCAAGGTGAATGTAGAAATATCTGACACTAAATGCCTTAGTGAAGAACGTACTGAAGGTGACAGTGAGATGTGGCACAAGAGATTGGGGCATCTGAACTTCAGAAGCTTGGGGCATTTGAGTTCTAAGAAGCTAGTACATGACATTCCTAAGATTATGAATCCCGATAATTCATGTGAGATATGCATGAGAGGCAAGCAACCAAGCTTTCCATTTGCATCAGAAGTGTCCCCAAGAGCAAAACATGCTTTGGGAGGATTTAATTCTAATGTATGTAGACCATTTTAAGTACCTTCATTTGGATGAAACAAGTATTTTGTGTCTTTTGTTGATGAGTTCACAAGGATGACATGGGTAGCACTCGTCAAGTTTAAGTATGAAGTGTTTATCGAGTTTCAGAACCTTAAGGTGAAGGCTGAAAAATAAAATGGTCAAAAGCTAAAAATTCTCAGAATTAATGGTAAAGGTGAGTACAACTCTACAGAGTTCAGAAGGTTCTATGATAAGAATGGAATTAAGCATGCGGTTACTACTCTATACACTTCTTAACACAATGGTCTGGCTAAAAGAAGAAACATAACTTTGCTTGATATGATAAGGAGAATGCTAAATCAGATGAAGCTCCCTCACACCTTGTGGGGAGAAGTTGTTGCCACTGCAGCATATGTGCTCAATAGATGTCCAACTAAGAAGCTGAATGAAATTGTTCTTTTTGAAAGTGGGTTAGAGATGAGCAAAGTGTGAGTCATTTGTATGAGGGCAAATTCTCATGTACCATACATACTGGGGTTTCGATAATGACAAAACACAATCATGGATGAATCGGTCTTTCGACTCTACCACCACAAGGCAAATGCATATCACATCTCTCATATCTTTCTTATGACTATCTAAACTTGCCATATTAAGATTCAATATAGGTGGAAGATCATTGGTTATGCCTGGAAGCACAAAATCCACAAAAACAAGCATTTTTACAAATCTGCAGGCTTTGAGTTGACCACAGGTCGATGCATGGTCAACGCATGGAGTAGTGAAATTTCCTACGGGTCGACGCATGTTGTTAATATTTTGAATCTGCCTAAAAATACAGGCTATGCGTCGACGCATAGTCCTGCTATGGTCGATCGTTCGCTCGTTTATGCTGTTGCTGAAGACTTTCTACTTTGTTTGGAAAGTGGTTAAGACTGTTGGCTTGTGGTTACTATATATAGCAGTTTTCTGTTCTTTTCTCATTAACAATTGAAACATTAAGTCAATTGCACAAGAACAAGAAAATTGAAATAGGTGCCCTAGTTCTCTTCATATTCATCCTCAACATTTCACAACACAACAATTACACACAACAATTTTTGTTGTGCATTGCGGTATGTTCAAGGTGATAACGTCTAAAGCTGTCGATTGGAAATCAGGTTCAGGTTGAGTTTGGGGTAGGTTTTTCTTGAATAAAACCTTGAAGGTTTTTCCCTCCAAGATTCATCGAATTTGGGGGGTTTTTGGTACGAATCGTCTCTACAACATTCAGCTGAGCGAAGGTGATTGAGGAACGGTGTGTTCGGTCAATCTAGTAGCGGTAATCGGTGAATTGCGTAGGAGAGATTAGGGTTTGATTTATTGGTGTTTGAGATCAGTCGGGTCGGGGTTTGAAGAACGCAAGGTTATTCAACAAAGGGGCTGTAATCAGAGGTCTATCAACAACAATTGAAGGACTTGATTCAACTTGAATCAAGGAACAAGGAGAGAAAGCATCATTAACAACCAGAGATTTTGTTTGTATATTTTGCTTGTCTATCCTTGTATAAACGTTTCAACTCTATAGGTGATATCTATATTATATCGAGCTCAATTCTAGTTTTAGAATTGAGGGCAGACGTACCCCGAAGCGAGGACAGCGGGGGAACTGCCTCAACAAACCTTTGTCTCCTTTACTTTTTAGCACTTTCATTTTTGCTTGATAATTGAGTAATTTTAGTATAAGCAATTTTATCAAGTTAGCATTGGTTTGAGTAAGTGATTAACATTGTTTTTAACTCTAGTACAATAGTGTATTGTACAAGGAAGCTAGAGTCACTTACTCAAAACAAAACTCACTTGGAGTGCCTCGCACGCCAAGTGTTTGATAAATTGCCTACACCAAAATTCACTTGTATTGTTTACATATTTTGGTTGGCATTGTGTAGCATTGGAACTAGTCTTACTAATTAGTGATATTAATCAATTAATAGTGTGACTAGTGTGGTGATTTTATTTGCTCATTATCATTTCCATAAGGCTAGACGCATATCCGGTCTTCTAATAACGGTTCGTTATAGATGGTATTTTTCCACGGCCGCTTCCGCATATCAAATATTTTTAAAACCAATTTTTAATTGGTAGCGCCGACTGATTTTTTAATTGGGATTTATTCAACCCCCCACCCCTTCTAGATCTGTGCCATCTTCTAACAAGTTGAAGGTGTTTGGTTTGGTTTGCTACAAACATGTTCGAGATGCTAATAGAAGAAAGTTGGATGACAGAAGCAGAGTCGTGTTGCTTGTAGAGTAACACACTACAGGTGTTATAAGCTCTATTGTCATGTCACTAATGAATTCAGCAAATGTGTCATTATAAAAGAATCAGAAGTATGGGATTGGAACAAGTCTCAATCCAACTCTGATGCAGTTTTAACACCTGAGTTAACTTCAAAAGATATTTCAGATTCTTAAGGAGAATATGCCTTCTAAAGAAGATTCTACTTCTGAAGATGGGTCAGAGTATGAAAGTGACTTTGATGTTGAAGACGAGTATGACTCTGAAGGTGAATCTGATTCTGATCCAGATTCCGGTGATGATCAAGACTTTGGTGGTAACCATGCCTCTGAAGGTTGTTAGCCTCCAAAGGTATACCATATTTTGAAGGTAGTCTAACATCTAATATTGTTCAAGCATCTTAAGAAGATTCTGAACAAGTTCAAAAATCACAAAGAATCAGACAAATACCAAAAATATTTGTAGAATGTGACATATTGCAAGATATTGAGATAGACTCTGAAGGAGAAGTCATTCAGTGTGCCATGTTGGTAGACTATGAGCCAGTAAGTATTGAAGAAGCTCTCAAGAAGAAAGTGTGGCTGAAAGCCATGAAAGAAGACTTAGAAGTTGGATGAGCTTCCAAAGAACAAGAAAGTCATCAGTGTGAGATGGGTTTTCAAGGTGAAACTAAAGCCGGGTGGATCAATTGTCAAATACAAAACAAGGTTAGTAGCTAGAGGATTTCTATAGAAATCTGGTTTAGATTACTTTGAAGTGTTTGCACCTATAGCTAGACATGGAACAATCTAATTGGTGATTGCTATAGGTACAAGTAGAAATTGGCCTCTGATGCATTTAGATGTAAAATCTTCATTTTTGAATGGTCCTTTACAAGAGGAAGTTTATGGGTCATAAGCTCTTGGCTTTGTGAAAAATAATCAAGAAGGGATGGTGTACAAGTTGCATAAAGCCTTGTATGGATTGAAACAGGCTCCTAGAGCCTAGAATCTGAAAAATTGATTCATTTTTCAAGCTTAAAGGATTCATAAAATGTGAGATGGAGTATGGCATTTATGTTCAGCATACATTTGATAGTAATAAGATTTTGGTGTGTCTCTATGTTGATGACATATTTCTAGCAGGGAGCTATTCAGATGAAATAGCTAAGTTCAAGAAGGTGTTGATGAATGAGTTTAAGATGACTGATCTAGGAAATATGACATATTTTTTAGAGATGTAGATTTTGTACTCTGATAAGGGTATAATCTTGCATCAGCTAAAGTATGAACTTGAGCTTATGAAGAGATTTAAGCTAATGAATTGCAAGTCTGCAATCACACCTACTGAAACAAATCATAAGTTGAATTTTAATGTTGAGGGTGATGATGTGAATGCTACAATTTTCAAACAGTTGGTAGGGTCATTAAGATGTCTCTGTAATACCAGATCTGACATTTGCTATGCAGTTGGAATAGTGAGTAAGTTTATGAATAAACTAAATTGGTCACATTACCAAGCTGCTGTCAGGATACTGAGGTACATTGAGGGAACTCTGAGGTATGAAGTTGTGTTCCCCTCTGATATTGAATTTGATTCAGAGTTGATATGCTATTCAGACTCTAATTGGTGTGGAGACAGAGTTGACAAAAGAAGTACCTCTGGATATTTCTTCAAGTATCTGGGAGATCCTATTTTTTGGTGCTCCAAAAAGCAACCAGTTGTTGCATTATCAACTTGTGAAGTTGAGTACATTGTAGGTGCTTTGAGTACATGTTAAGTTGTGTGGATTCTGAACCTGCTGCAGGATCAGAAGATCAAGGTGAGCAAGCTTGTGAACTTGATGATTGAAAACAAAATCAATTATAAACCTTTCCAAGAATCCATTGTTGCATGTAAGGAGCAAGCACATTAACACAAAATTCCATTTTCTGAGAAACTAGGTTCAGAATGGAATACTTGAAGTTGTTCACTGTAGCACTCAGAAGCAGCTGGAAGATGTTATGACCAAAGCAATCAAGACTGAACACTTTATTCATTTGAGTGATGGAATTTGTATTGTTGATTTTAGTCTTGAATGTGGATTAAGGGATGGTGTTGAAGTGTGTAATTTAAATTCACATTAGCTACTGTTACGGTGAAATTTGGATGTCAAGCTATTGATTAACTTAAATCTTAATTCATTTACAACCGGTCTTTGATTTATCCGAAGGAAAGGTTAAAGAAAGGAAAAACCTAAAAGGGAGAGATCTAAGGTTCGGGGGTTGGTTAAATTTAGGGAAGGTATTAGCACCTTAAACTTCCGTAGTACTCTACGGGAACCTTTTGTTTATTTTTTTTTATTTATTTCATTAATTATTTTGCTTTAGGGTATATACAAAGGATTAAAAATTAAAAAAAGACCTAGGGGTTAATTCTAAGTTTACTCGGCAAGACATCGCATCTTGTGCCTACATATCCTTACGGGAATGGAATCAGAGTAACTGTAGTTCCCCTCTCAAGGGAGGTTAAAGAACACTCGACTGTGGTCAAGGTCTCAAGGGGAATAAACGCATCTTAAGGACACGCTTACATGGAGTCTTAAACTCCGATCTCTATGTTATGAATTGTTAAGTTGTAATTAGGGTTAAATTAGGGATTCCACGGCGGGAAACCCTAAAATGAGCGCGGCGGCTCTTTGACCTAATGCTAGGGGTAACATGGTAATTTTGCCTGCGGCGAGGCATTTGTGAAAATTAGGGTTTGTAAGGGTTTGAAATTGAATGTGTGAAATTTGAGGGTTTGAGGACTATTGGCATGGCGGCCAAACGGCTAGACCTAATCCTTCGGAGGTGTAATGTGACAGAAGTAATAGTGATGAAAGTGTGAGAAATTTAAATCATACAAACAGCAGAAATTAAAGTGCGGAAAGGTAAACGCGATAATTTGTTCGCGAAGTTACAAATGAGAAACAGATACAATTATAATACAACTTGAATTGAAAAACACATTAAAATAGCTAATAGCAACGTAACAAGCTGCACATTGAATACACAACGTTAGTAGACAGAGTCAGACAGTAATCAGACGAGTTATGAAACGGAAGTGCGAAAGTTATAGATATTCTTTGTTGTTTATTTGTGATATATAAAAAAGCTTTTGATTTAAGTTAAAAAAGAGGTTTTAATATTATTAAAAAAAACTTTTCAAAAATAGTCTTAATTTAATTATCTAACAAAAAGGTTTTATTTAAAAAAAAAAAAGGTTTAATGTTATTATTATATATTTATCTAAAAAAAGTTTTTCTTAAAAATAATAGGTTTTCATATTAATTTGGAAAAGATGTTAATGTTATTTATTTTAAAAAACGGATTTTTATATTATAACAAGTTTTAATAAATTAATGATAATAATAATAATAGTAATAATAATAATAATAATGATAATAATAATAAATAATGATAATAATAATAAATAATGATAATAATAATAATACTACTAATAATAATAATAATAAATAATGATAATAATAATACTACTAATAATAATAATAATAATAATAATAATAATAATAATAATAAAGCAATAATGAATTTTAAATGTGCCAAATAACCTAACAATGTTGCTAACGCAGAAATGCGCTCAGCGCAACCAGATCTAGATCGGACGAAACAAAATTTATCGCAAAGAAAAAGAAATTAAGCAAAAAAACAGTATTATTTCTCACACAAAAATGTGATCATCGCAACCAGATCGAACTAACACAAATGTCACGCGTCATGCACACAAATGTGCAAACATCGTATCGATATAATTCGATCAAAAATTAATCTTATATATATATAAACTCTAACAATTTAAAAATTATAAATATATAAATGTAACAGTAATAGATAAAGAAAAAGAAATAACGGTAATAGATGAAGAAAAAGAAATAACGGTAAAAGATGAAGAAAAAGAAACAACAGTAATAGATGAAGGAAAAGAAATAACGGTAAACGATGAAGAAAAAGAAACAACAGTAATAGATGAAGAAAAAAAATAACGGTAAACGGCACTCACTCCTCTTAGGTTTTTTTCATTCTCCCCTTTTTTCAACAAGGCAACACATGTATATATAGGGAGCAAATTAGGGTTAACATCAAATTGTCAATAATGTCCCTAAAGCCCATTTTAAAGCCCAAACTAAATAATTAGTTAAGAAAAAATAAAATTTAAATAATTTAAAATAATTAAAATAAACTTAAAATAAAAACTAATAATCCTATTGATTCCTAAAATCAAAAATATTATAAAAAGAACAAAATTTTTTCTAATATTTTTTATTTTATGATTTTTTGGATATTTTTATGAATAATTTAGAAAAAAAGTGGAAAAAAAAATAATATTTTAAAAAATGATTTAATTAAAATACGAAAATAATAATTAAATAATAATAAAAAACTATTTTTGTTATTTTTTAATGAGAGATAGAAACATTTAGAGTAAAAATAATAAAAAACAAAAAGTGACTAAGGTGAGATTTGAACTCTCAACCTCTCACACTCACAACTCCTTACACATGTCCTCTTGCCAATTGTGTCATTTTTACTTTTTAGAAAAAAAATACATGCCATATGATATTTACCTGCAAAAAGTCAAACGACTACACAAATTTGTTAGTAATTGATTAAATGCAATGAAATGCGACGACAAATCTTAGAGCAAAATTTGGGGTATTACAGTTGCCCCTATTTAAATAACTTCACTGGGTGATTCGAGCAACGGAGACTCGAGAAATCATGGTGGAGGGATTTAAATACAGATAACCGAAAATTTTGCCTTTAGACGCAGTGCTATGCAATGATATGGACAAAACAAAACGAACTATAATGCTAAATATGATATGAATCTGATATGATGCGTATGATGAAAATGACAAATGCACGGATACAGACGAAACAACGTCACAGGGGATGACCCATCGAGGAATTGCACTAGGGAAGAAGACATGTCATATCTGGAAGAACGTCGGAAAGACACGACACAGAATTGTTGATAGGTGCCAAGTAAATTAGAAATTGTCCGCAAGGTAAGACGCGAGTAAAACACGAGCTCAGGAGAAAAACGCAAATGGGGATAAAACACCCATGATGCCAAGTAAATAAATTTTGCCCACAAGGTAAAGACACGAGTAAAACACGACCTCAGGGAGGAAAAAAAAGCAAATGGGGGTAAAACACCATGATGTTAGGTAAACCCAGGAATATCTGGTAAACGGGGAATAAAACACCCGGGATAAAGGTACATGGGGGATAAAACACCCAAGGATAGAAGGTAAGTGGGGAGTAAAGCACCCAAGATAGACATGTAAGTGGGGAGTAAAGCACCCAGGATAGAAATGTAAATGGGGAGTAAAGCACCCAAGATAAAAATGTAAATGGGGAGTAAAGCACCCAAGATAAAAATGTAAATGGGGAGTAAAGCACCCAAGATAGAGAGGTAAATGGGGAATAAAGCACCCAAGATAGAAATGTAAATGGGGAGTAAAGCACCCAAGATAGAAATGTAAATGGGGAGTAAAGCACCCAAGATGTGCACATGTATAGGCATTATGCTATGACATATGATCAAATGCAAATGCAGACGTCGACGACAAGACTCGACTCTTTCTGTGAGATGACAAAACTGGAGGACTGATTCCTCAACACGGAGATCCTGTCATTCTGTTAAACTGTATCAAGTTGATAGTCATTGTAGGAATGATGAATAACTGCTTGGGGATTATGCAAGTAAACTGCCCCAGGTCAAATGAATTGATAATTGCTTCAGCTGTCTGATTCGTGGAATCGACTGTTTTGCTGTATCCTCGGAGGGCTTGCCCCAGTCTGAGTCTTGAACAATTCTCTGGATAAACCAAATCTGAGAAGATATTTCCTTGAACAAATCTTGAACTGATTCTTTGACAGGATGTAAAAGGAACTTGCCCCTGATAAGATCACTTGACCAAGTTTCTCATTGTTTGAAAATTCCTTAGAGGAAATCCAGTTTGCAAACAAAAATATTCATACAAACATGGTAATGCAAAGTTCATGCGATTTTTGAAAAATTATTTTTGAAAGATGGAAAATACATGAGTCGTTAGTCGGAACAAGGCGGTTCAAGACACTCAAAGTTTAAAATAAAAGTGTATTGCCAAAATAAATGATTTGCAAGGATCTTTTGGAGTCAGGTTACGCAACCTTGCTGTAGTATACTTTCAAAATAACCTTGCTTCAATTAGGTCTTTTGAGGGTTGTAATGTGGCCTGGTTCACGGTTTATGAAACAAAAGATAAAGGCTCAAAATTTATTTGTACCCACCCAATCTACGTGATGATCTTCAATCCTATGCTCAGTTAACTCATACTATGCATTCAGGTTCCCATAAGTTAGGGATTTCATTGATCGTAGCAATGATGACTCAGAAGTCAAAGGGACCTATGAAAAGGCAGCCACTACTCCCCTATAACATTTTATTGTTTTGACATTGAGGATTTTCAAGATAAGGATTTAAAAATCTCTTTGTATTATCCCTAAATTTTGCCTGAACTGTTTATTTTAGAGTTTACAGTCAGCGGGATGCCCCAGTTTTGCCTAAGTCTCCTTCATAGGTTTTGACTTAGCGGGCTTCTTTTGATTTTTTTATATTATTTTTTTGTGTGAAGGAAAGTGACTGTTTGATTTTAATGATTACGGTGAATCATCATCGACCTTTTGATTAGAAAACATCTTCGACACTTATTTGACGTGTGCGAAGGAAAATTTGTTAATGAAAGGTGTATCGTATGAACACACAACCAAGTTAACTGAGAACTACCCATCCCAAGGTTAAAATTGTGGGTTTTTTGTAACGAAAGAAACTCCAACTTCTAGGCCCGAAGGGGGTGACGAGGGATTAACTTCCTTATTTCTCCAGTGTTTGGGAATTGAAACAATGCCTTACATCGTCAACAAGGTTTAATTGAAAGCATACTGACAGCAATTATGGGTATAACGTTATCATCATCCTCCCTCCGATCTTAGCATATCAAAATTTTGGACAAGAAGTAAACATTTGAAAAATAAAGCATAAAGATGCAAATAACTGGACGGAAATGAATTGAATCAAAAGTCGCAATGCTTATTTCATTAATGAAAGTACAAACATAATTGAAAGCAAACAACTTAAACAAAATAAGGAAAATGCAAACAACGAGAAAAAAAAAGGCCCAATGACAAAGCTTCAATTCTGATGTGTTGGCAAGGGATCTGTCTGGACGCTCGGACGACTATCCGTAAAATCAAGTATTCCGGCTCTAATCAGTTCACGCACCCTAGCTTTCAATGCAAAACAATGCTCCAAGTCGTGGCCTAAGGCACCCTCATGAAAAGCACACTTTAGATCAGCCCTAAACCCAACTGGAGGATTAAGAGGAGGTGGTAAAGCCTTTGTAGTGATCAGCCCTTGTCGAACTAAGTCAGGATACAGCTCTGTGTAAGTCATGGGAATAGGATCAAAGTGATCCTTGTTCCGATTCTGGTCTTGTCTGATAACTGGGCGTTGAGGAGTCTGAGCTGGCTGTGGAGCACTAACAGGTTGAGATCCCTGGCGAGGCTTCCTTGATTCAGTTATGACAGCATTGGCCTGTTCATCCTTCTTCTTATGGAAATTCCCGTAGGGTTTCTTTGCACCATTAGAAGATTCAACAGCTTTGGATACTTTACCATTTTTCAAACCTTCTTCTAACCTCTGACCAATAGTCACCAAATCTGCAAAACTTGAAGAGACATTCTCGATCATCTTTTCCCAATAGAAAGGGGACAAAGTATCCATGAATAATCCAGTTAATTCCTTTTCTGCTATAGGGGGTTCAACTTGAGAAGCTAACTCTCTCCAATGCTGAGCATATTCCTTGAATGACTCTTTTTCATTTTGAGACATATTTTGTAATTGACAGCGATCGGGAGTCATATCCAGGTTGTATTTGTATTGTTTCATGAAAGCGTTAGCGAGATCTTGAAAGCAACGGACACTGTTATGCTCTAAGTTCATATACCATTTGAGAGAAGCACCACTCAAACTATCTTGAAAGCAATGGATGAGCAATTTCTGATTGTTGGTGTAGGCCGCCATCTTTCGAAAGTACATGACCAGATGGGCTCTTGGACATGAGTGACCTTTATACTTCACAAACTCAGGAGTCTTGAATTTGGCAGGCATAACGAGACCGGAGACTAGGCACATATTGTCGGCATCTATATTGAAGAAATCAGTACCCTCAACAGCTTGGAGTTTCTTATTGATGATTTGGTACTGTTCACGGGTAATCTCAGGCTCAACAAAATCTTCATGGTCTTCCCCTTGAACACTGGCAACATTGTGCTCATATAGAGGGTTCTAAAAGGGAGCTCGGATAGTTTGGTTAACAGTGTGGACTACAGGTCTAGTCTCGGTAAGGACGGGAGCTTGAAAAACCGGTCTGACAGTCTGACCAATTGTAGCAGACGATGCAATAGACGGAGAGTAGTTAGGAAGTAAACCAAACTCGGGCCAAGTAGATGGTGGCACTGGAACAAGAGGTGGATCAACATCCGAAACTTCCTGAATGACGGTCCTTTGAGGTGACTCTCCTCTGGAAATCAGTACTTGGAGCATCTCGGTGAGTTTGGTCATGCCTGATTTCAACTCATCGATCTCCATTCGGATCTCTACATTATATGCCTCTTGCTCTGACATCTTACGTCTATAATTAGCCCTGGTCTGATATCTGTGTCGAGGAATCAGCTTGACGACTCAAAGGTACACTGGAAGACGAGAGAACCGAGAATGAGAAACCGGGGGACAAATGCAATGCAAAAATGTGATGCTGATGCCATGCAATGGTTCCAAGAATTTCAACGGTCGATTGCGAATATTGCCTTTTAAGAAAGTTGGAAAAAATTTTAGACTTTAAAATGTAAGGCTTTTCGAATTTGCAAAGGACTGCTGAATTCCTTGAAACTAGAAATGATATGATGCTTTATGGATGCGAAGCACAAATACACATAAGCAAACAAAAGGTCCTAAGTTAGAGGAACAATGAATGGAGTCAAGGTTTACCCTTCCCAAAGTGGTGTGTACTATAGGTTAATTGTACCTGCAGAACAAGGGTTCTAAAAAAGTGCCCAAAGTTATCAGCCCATCTTTCGGATATTATCAACTTCTCGACTGACTCAAGGGTCGATAATATTCTCAAGAGAACCTCGTTCGAGTGTAGTATCGCGTAGCAACCATTGTAGGACTACTCCCACATAGTTCCCGCACTACGTCCTAGATAAGGCCAAGATGGTGTAAAGGTACTACGGTTCTCAGTATCACAGACTCCAATCGATAATGGTAAAAGTTTTCACGACTACACTCGATCAACCGAACCATTTTCAAAAGGGTCTCAACTGAGCGGTGATTCTCGATTTATCTTAGTCGGGACTCACTCCCTATAAGCCTCGTCGAATATATCGCCATCCTATAATAATGTCACTCAAGTCCGGGTGTAGGACTTATCTCACAACAAAGTATCCCCCAAGCAAGGTACCCCAATTATATATATACAGGTGAGCAAAAATATATAATGAAACAAATATCAAAAATAAATAAAATAGGGATAACCCTCGAAAGTTAGGAGAGTCCCCAGTGAAGTCGCCATTTTCTGTTGCGGTGAAATTTGAATGTCAAACTATTGATTAACTTGAATCTTAATTCATTTACAACCGGTCTTTGATTTATCCGAAGGAAAGGTTAAAGAAAGGAAAAACCTAAAAGGGAGAGATCTAAGGTTCGGGGGTTGGTTAAATTTAGGGAAGGTATTAGCACCCTAAACTTCCGTAGTACTCTACGGGAACCTTTTGTTTATTTTTTTTTATTTATTTCATTAATTATTTTGCTTAAGGGTATATACAAAGGATTAAAAATTAAAAAAAGACCTAGGGGTTAATTCTAAGTTTACTCGGCAAGACATCGCATCTTGTGCCTACATATCCTTACGGGAATGGAATCAGAGTAACTGTAGTTCCCCTCTCAAGGGAGGTTAAAGAACACTCGACGGTGGTCAAGGTCTCAAGGGGAATAAACGCATCTTAAGGACACGCTTACATGGAGTCTTAAACTCCGATCTCTACGTTATGAATTGTTAAGTTGTAATTAGGGTTAAATTAGGGATTCCACGGCGGGAAACCCTAAAATGAGCGCGGCGGCTCTTTGACCTAATGTTAGGGGTAACATGGTAATTTTGCCTGCAGCGAGGCATTTGTGAAAATTAGGGTTTGTAAGGGTTTGAAATTGAATGTGTGAAATTTGAGGGTTTGAGGACTATTGGCATGGCGGCCAAACGGCTAGACCTAATCCTTCGGAGGTGTAATGTGACAGAAGTAATAGTGATGAAAGTGTGAGAAATTTAAATCATACAAACAGCAGAAATTAAAGTGCGGAAAGGTAAACGCAATAATTTGTTCGCGAAGTTACAAATGAGAAACAGATACAATTATAATACAACTTGAATTGAAAAACACATTAAAATAGCTAATAGCAACGTAACAAGCTGCACATTGAATACACAACGTTAGTAGACAGAGTCAGATAGTAATCAGACGAGTTATGAAACGGAAGTGCGAAAGTTATAGATATTCTTTGTTGTTTATTTGTGATATATAAAAAAGCTTTTGATTTAAGTTAAAAAAGAGGTTTTAATATTATTAAAAAAAACTTTTCAAAAATAGTCTTAATTTAATTATCTAACAAAAAGGTTTTATTTTTAAAAAAAAAAGGTTTAATGTTATTATTATATATTTATCTAAAAAAAAAGTTTTTCTTAAAAATAATAGGTTTTCATATTAATTTGGAAAAGATGTTAATGTTATTTATTTTAAAAAACAGATTTTTATATTATAACAAGTTTTAATAAATTAATGATAATAATAATAATAGTAATAATAATAATAATAATGATAATAATAATAAATAATGATAATAATAATAAATAATGATAATAATAATAATAATACTAATAATAATAATAATAAATAATGATAATAATAATACTAATAATAATAATAATAATAATAATAATAATAATAAAGCAATAATGAATTTTAAATGTGCCAAATAACCCAACAATGTTGCTAACGCAGAAATGCGCTCAGCGCAACCAGATCTAAATCGGACGAAACAAAATTTATCGCAAAGACAAAGAAATTAAGCAAAAAAACAGTATTATTGCTCACACAAAAATGCGATCATCGCAACCAGATCGAACTAACACAAATGTCACGCGTCATGCACACAAATGTGCAAACATCGTATCGATATAATTCGATCAAAAATTAATCTTATCTATATATAAACTCTAACAATTTAAAAATTATAAATATATAAACGTAACAGTAATAGATAAAGAAAAAGAAATAACGGTAATAGATGAAGAAAAAGAAATAACGGTAAAAGATGAAGAAAAAGAAACAACAGTAATAGATGAAGGAAAAGAAATAACGGTAAACGATGAAGAAAAAGAAACAACAGTAATAGATGAAGAAAAAAAAATAACGGTAAACGGCACTCACTCCTCTTAGGTTTTTTTCATTCTCCCCTTTTTTCAACAAGGCAACACATGTATATATAGGGAGCAAATTAGGGTTAACACCAAATTGTCAATAATGTCCCTAAAGCCCATTTTAAAGCCCAAACTAAATAATTAGTTAAGAAAAAATAAAATTTAAATAATTTAAAATAATTAAAATAAACTTAAAATAAAAACTAATAATCCTATTGATTCCTAAAATCAAAAATATTATAAAAAGAACAAAATTTTTTCTAATATTTTTTATTTTATGATTTTTTGGATATTTTTATGAATAATTTAGAAAAAAGTGAAAAAAAAATAATATTTTAAAAAATGATTTAATTAAAATACGAAAATAATAATTAAATAATAATAAAAAACTATTTTTGTTATTTTTTAATGAGAGATAGAAACATTTAGAGTAAAAATAATAAAAAACAAAAAGTGACTAAGGTGAGATTCAAACTCTCAACCTCTCACACTCACAACTCCTTACACATGTCCTCTTGTCAATTGTGCCATTTTTACTTTTTAGAAAAAAAATACATGTCATATGATATTTACCTGCAAAAAGTCAAACGACTACACAAATTTGTTAGTAATTGATTAAATGCAATGAAATGCGACGACAAATCTTAGGGCAAAATTTGGGGTATTACAGCTACATTTGAGTTTAACTTCAGTTTCATTTTTATTTGACTCTGATAGTATAAATAATGAAAGGTAGTTTCAGTTTGTAATTAGAATTCATTTGTAACAATTTTCAAATATATTAGAAAATTAGCTAGAGATTTTTTTCTCTCTCTTTCTCTTCCATCTTCATCTTCAACCTTGTGCACCAAAAATTGCATCACTCTTTCATTGTTGCAAACAAGTGAAAAAATGTGTAATTGAATAAAAAAATGGAGAAAAAAAATAGATTTCACTAATTTAATGCAACAGTAACCAAGCCTTATTCCACTAAGTGGAGTCGGCTACATGGATCAACTTTCGTCCTAATATTCTATCAAGAATCGCGTTTCTATCAAAATCATTAATATCGAGATCTTTCTTAATAAATTTTATGATAGTCTTTCTAAGTCTTCCTCTTCCTCTAATTGTTTGTCTTCTCTCCATATGGCTTACCATCCTTACTATAGAATCTACTGCTCTTCTCTCTACATGCTCAAATCACCTATGTCTATTTTCCACCATCTTCTCCACTATAGGTGTTACTCTGACACTCTCCCTAATATTTTCATTTCTAATTCTATCTTGTCGAGTCTTACTGTAATGCACCGATTTATTTTATTTATTTATTTAGTAAATAAAATTATGTGATATTGTGTGATTGGTGTTTTGGTGTGTTTGAGCTATCATTGGTGTGGGGTAGTGGCCTTAAAGAATAAGATTTTAAGGTGTTGGGGATGTGTGAGAAAAAGTGTATAGATTGTGGGTGTTAGAGTAGAACTAATTAATTTCTATTAGTTACTATTTATTCAATTAAATAATATTAGGTGAATATTATTTGAATAAATATTTAGTATTATTATTATTGTTATTATTTTTAATTAGTTAGGATTAATAATAATAATAATAATAATAATAATAATAATAATAATAATAATAATAATAATAATAATAATAATAATAATAATAATAATAATAATAATAATAATAATAATAATAATAATAATAATAATAATAATAAGAGAAATAAGGGATAGTGGGAGATAAACTATCATATCATGAAAAATAGAGAAAAGTGAAAAGGAGTGTGAAGTTAGGGCAAGGAACGAGAAGCTAGGAAGAATCTCCATTGTTAGAGGTAGAAGAGAACTTTGCAAGAACTCTAAGGTAAGGATTAATTTCTTTGTTAGAAATTGTTCCTCTCATATGCTTTAAAGATTGCAATTGTATGATTATGTTTTGTTGATGAGCTTGGTTGAAATTGGATGGTGAGGAAATTTTATGCACATGATGTATGTTGGTGTTGGATTAATTTGGGTGAATCTTGCAATTATATGTTGTTTTGATAATTTAGATGTGTTAGAATTTTGTATGATGATGTTGTGATTGATGAATGAATGGTGAATTCTGTAATGTTCCTGTTGGAATTATGCATTTGATGGAATTCTTGATGGTAGATGTTGTGTGTTGGTTGGAGTTGTAAGTCAGAGTCGGAACTTAAGTGGTGAATGTTTTTTGTAGAAAGAATTAGGGTTTAGAGACTTTTAAAAAGTGATTTTTCGTGTTAAAATATGAGATAAACAATTTGTAAGGAAATTGGGGTTTTGGAATGACTTAAAAATAATTTATGTTTAAAATGTTGCAGAAAAAGAGAATCTGCACATAGTGTAATCGGTTACCAGGATTGGCATAACTGGCTACACTGCTTTAAAACTGCATTTTCTTGGCAAATTTGAAGGGTGTAATTGGTTACCAGGATTTAGGTAACCGGTTATAATGAGTGTACGTAAATAGGCTGGTTACAAGAGGTGTAACCGGTTACCTCATTTGGTGTAACCGGTTACACTGGGAACAATTTTTAAAAAACTTCTAAAATTCTAACTTCGGTTCTAGGTGTTCGATTCGGGTGTCGTTCAAAGCGTTGGGAAGCTGACGCGACGAACTTTATTCTAAAATTAGTTTTAGTACCTGAAAATGAATAATTTTTAAGTGGTGGTGTTAAATTCATTATAGTGCTTATGTGTGGTGTGATATAATCTTAAATGCATTGTTGCTACTTGCTATATCATTGTGTTGCTGTTGCTGAACTGTTATAGCATGTGTTTGGTGCATGATGGCTAATATTGACGAAGTACATTGACTATGGTGGTGACGGTCATTATGCATGGTGTTGTTGTTTCATGTTGTATGATGCATGCATTCATGGTGTTGGACGGTAGTCCGTTTTTGGTGAGCCTCGGTGCTATTGGGGATTGGGTGTGAGTACCTGATTTTGGAGATGATGGAATCAGTGAAGCACTATCGGAAGTGATGGTAATGAGTTAATGGGCTTTGATCCTAGGTAAGGATAGGAGCGATGAACCTGAGAGTTCACGTATTGGTACCACATGCATTGATTTAAGTTGTAAGTCTCATTGCATTGCATATTGGTTGTGTTGTTATTGTGTTGAACGATTGTTGTGTTGATTGTGTAAAATTGTGTTGTGGAATGGGTGATGTGCATGTAATAATCTGATGCTTGCTTATTCTTATGAATTCCTTTATATAATTATGGTATCTCACCCCTTCTGTTTGAATGTTGCATTTACATTAGCATCGTGCAAATAATTTGCAGTGGAATAGTGGATGCATGTGAAATATGGTGTCTTCCTTTTATTTTATAGATTTGGCATCTGCTCTGATGTGTAATGTTGCACCTTAAAATTTGCCCACCGGTTTTCCGACTTTGACTGGCTTTTGCTTCATTTTCATCTGCATATCATTTAGGTTGCATTTTGCTCATGTTATCGGTCGGATTGAATTTATCATGATTTTATCCGCTTTGCTCACGTTTCAGGCGATTCAAATCAATTCAAACGAGAAGTTCAATGTTGAAGTCGAGCGAAAGTCGCTCTCCTCTTGATGATTCAATCCGTGTTGATAATATTGGCGCATTTCGGTGCTCGCCTGTTTTCCATAGCATTTTTGCATTTTTATTGCTATTTTTGTCTTATTTAATTATGTAGAAAATATTTTTAAATAGGAATAGATGTTTTATTTCTAATATAGATTTTTTATTAATTTTTAGAATATAGTTTAATTTGATTTTATTAGATTTTTTATATATTTTCTAGAATTTAACCTTTTAGTTGTTTTTTTTAAATAGATTATTAATTAGTTTTATTTAGAATTTTAAATGGTTTAGGTTATTTTATTTTATTTTAATATAAAATAGGAAATAGAAATTAGAATAGATTTTATTTTTATTTTAGAATATTCTTGTTAATTAAATTTTCATTATTATTGGTATTAATTTAATTATGTCTTATTAGATTTAGGTTAGTTTAAGTTTAGGATTAATTAAAACTTAATGATATTACAATTATTTTAATTCATTAGAAAAGGACAAAAAAAAAAGTTCGCAGCAGCACAACTCCCCACGATTCATCAATCCCACATTAATCCAAAGGCACAACAGAGGCCTGCTACCACGCAAACCATGCTCAACCAGCCCTCACGTACCTTTTCAACATCCAACCTACAATACATACCACTACACACAACCAACACCTGCAAAACTTCCCAAACGGTGCCAACAAATTCCTGCATAAATTGTACCCTCTCAGACCTGCACCAAAACACACAGCCTGTACAAGCCACACCAGACAACATTTGTAAAACACGGCTCATACCCTGCTACACGAAAACCACACTCAACAGCAACCTTCTACACTTTCTACAGAAAACTTACTCCAAAACTTCCATTGCCAAAGCACTACAAACCACGAACTCACCACCATCTTCCTCAGCCAACTCAAACACACAAATCCAAACCCTCCGTTAAATCTCAACCAACATCAACCACCATGAAAACCGTTTCCAAAACATCATCGAATCATCACCATATCCATATGTAACCCTCACCATGGCCAAACCCCTCTCGTTTTCCTCTCCTTCACCGAAACTCTCTTCCTCACCCATTTTTGTTTTCTTCAAACACACAAACACAGCCCAGAAAATCGAAACCCACCTTCAATATTCTTCTTCTGTGAACAAACTCGGTCTTCAAGCAAAACCCTTCCAAACACCATCAACACTCACCAACGTATTCTTCATCAAATCAAACCCACTACCATTCGCCTCTTCCTCCTGCGAAACAAGACCATTCATCAATTTCTCACCATCAGACATGAAAACGCCACCGTGAAACCCATTTCGAATAACATCAACAAACTTTAAAACCCAAAACTTTACCATTCCATAACCAAATCTTCAACGCCCTCACGAAGCTCCGTTTTACCTTCGTTAAATGTAAACCCATCTCTACAGCTCCGACCCATTTCCACAAACTTCCATCAACCATTGAAAACCAAAATCACTCACAACTTCTCTTCACCAGAAAACCGCCGGTAATCACCCAGCAAAATCCCAATCTGAACCAAACTCAAACTCAAAATTAGGAATTATAGAAGAAGAGAAGTGATTCAAAACACCCCAAACCAACACACGGAACCAGAATCGAGATGAAGAGTTGGGATTGAAGAACTACAAACTTGGTTTTAGCCGAAATAAGCAAAAAAGTGTTGGAACGGGTACCGGTTGAGGGTTTTCATCGTGAAAAGGTTGAGATGATGCTTATACTTTGTTTTCTTCCGTCGATTGTATTTTGTTGTCATAGAGGAAACGTTAAAATCATCGTGGATATCAAAGATACATCTCAATCGATATTGTGGCCATTTTTCCACTGTGAACAGAACACGTCCTATCCCTAATTGGTTGCTGGTTTTGTTTTTGTGTAGGTTGGTTGTTGGTTTCATTTTCTTCTGTGTGGGTTGCTAGTTTTGTTTCTTCCGCTTTCCTACCTTACACCCTTATGTTTGGGTTTGCTTGGCTATGGTATATGGGCTTAGTAAAGCCCATAGACACCATCTTTCATAACTCACGCGTGCCTATTAGATGGCACCCCCTCCCCTAATTTCATTTTCTTCTTTATAATATATTTTGTAAACTAATCTTTATATTTTTGTAAATATTTTGTTAACAGACTGTTATTATATTTTTATATTATATATATTTTTCTAATTTCTTTTCTTTAGAATTTTTATATATATTCTCTTTTTGTAAATATATTTCTTTTTTAATATATATTATATTACTTTTCTTTTAGAAGTTAGTATGAGCTTTTTTATTTATATTTTCATATTTTATATTTTAGAGTTGAATCCTATTCCCCATTTGTTATTGGCCTTTTTTCCCATTTTCATCTTTTGGGTCGATGAAGAAGTTTCCTCGATTCTCCGTCAAAATATTGATGAGAAATGAAGGATCCAAGACCTACTTTTTCTCCTCTTTCTCATTTTCGAATTTATTTCATTTCATCCGTTTTGGGTCGATGACGACATTTCCGTAATTCATTACCAGTCAAATTATTGATGAATAATGTTGGATCCGAGGCCACTTCTTTCTCTCCTCATTTCTCTTCATCTTTTCGATTTTATTTTGACTTTTGGTGATCGATGAAGTCTTGTAAGATGAGATCCCATTCTTTTTTGGTTTGTGCGACATGATTCAATTGGAGAACGATCCTCAGTATCGTTTCTCTATCTTGTCCATAGCATGAAAATCGATACGCGACCTCTTAAAGTTTGACTTCTCTTATAAGTCGAGCTATGACGGTTTAGCGTCACATTAGTCCCGATTAAAAGCATCATCAAGGACCAAAAGAGGAGAAGATTGGAATGGATCTTGCGCACAATGCCAAGGGTCAACGGAATCACTCAGTTCGGTAACATCTTTCTAATTCAAGTCTTTTAATCAACCGCCGAGCGTTGTGAGTTCTGAGCAATAGATACGTGGGAAGTGATGAGTGGGGGGCCTCCTCTCATTCGTCTAGGGTGTTTAGCGTATGTCCTTTGGACAATATGCGACGCATTCGCTCCTACACCTTAGGTTCTAGCGTGTGTGTCCCAAGTTCCTTCCCGTTTAGGCGTGTTAGGCCTGCTTCCTCTTTCCTCTCGCCCTCGTGCGACCGAAACTCTTTTTATCTTGCCCCCGCATAATCGAGACTCCCTTTTCTCTCGCCTCCGTGAGATCGAGATCGTTTCTCTGTAGTTAGCCGAACTACAGCTACTCTGATCTCTCATATCTGTTGAGAGTACGTAGGCATAGGATTGCGATAATCCTAGCGAGCACACTTTTCCCTTTTCCTCTTTTAGATAACTCGTGCCCTTAAACCAATGACATACTACGTCCGTTCTACCGCAAACAGGTAACGCCTAAGTCTCCAATGGTCGAGCAGCAATACACCTAACTGCTAGAATGCGTGCGCTAGTATCGTCTACCTTTTCTCTCACCCTCGTGTGATCGAGAACACCCTGTTTACCCGTAGTTAGCCTGAACTACATTTTGCTCTGATTTCTTATACCAGATGAGAATACGTAGGCACAAGACGTGACGTCTTGGACAGCAATCCCCCCATAGTTTCCCGAACTACGTTGACTCTGACTTTCCCATTGCACGAGGGAATACGTAGGCATAGAGCGGCGATGCTCTATCGAGTCAGTTCTTTCCGTTCTTTTCAGTTCTTTCCGTTCTTTTCAGTTCTTTCCGTTTAGCATTAGCAGCCGTAGATAGTTTGTTTTTCACCCATAGACTAGACAACAAGCGTGGATCCCGTCGAGTACGACGGACGTGAGGGGTGCTAATACCTTCCCCTTGCATAACCGACTCCCGAACCCGAGATTTGGTTGCGATGACTTGTCTTATCCCCTTTTCGTAGGTTTTCTCTGATCGTTTCCTTTCCCTCTCTTTGGGATAAATAACGAGCAGCGGCGACTCTTCTGTCATTACCGGCCCCTCTTCGCAGTGATGCGACATGTAACATCGGGGAATGGAATGCTTTCATGTATTTTATATTTGCTGGAGATTATTTAGAAATCTCTTAAGTTTATGTGGTTTATGTTTATTTTAAAAATATGATTATGCTTTGAATCATTAAACTGATAAATTCTTGATGTTTTCTGCTGCAATAAGAGTTGAATTTTCAGGCATGTTTTATTATTATTATTTGTTAATAATTTTTAAAAGTGATATGTGTTATATATCTGATTACATGAGAAAGTTTAAGGTGAATGTGGCATCCTAAATATTTATATTTTAAATTTACTCTGATAATTATTACAAATTACGCGGGGGATATTTATGGTGTTACATTAGTGGTATTATAGCAGGTCGGTCTGTCCGACCAAGTTGCTGAGTCGGTTTGGTGTGACAGTTTCAATGTTGTCTTCTAACCATTGCTGATGTTATTGGTATAGAAAACAAATGACTGGAAGGAATGATGTTGTTATTGTTGCTGCTTTGTAAGTTGTTGCTCAGGCTGTACAGAATCAGCCTAATGTTGGTAAGAATGATGAGTTATGTCATTTGGGATAGTTCTAGAGGAATAACCTGCCTATGTTCAAGGGTAGGTATGATCCTGATAGAGCACAGGTTTGGCTTAAAGAGATTGAAAGAATCTTCTTTGTGATGAATTGTTCAGAAGAGAAGAAGGTATGATTAGGTACACATATGTTGCCTGAGGAGGCTGATGATTGGTGGATCAACACTCGTCAGGTGTTGGAAGCTGAAGGTGAGGTGGTCACTTGGGATGTGTTTTTCAGGGAGTTTTTGAGGAAGTATTTTCCTATAGATGTTCGCAGGAATAAGAAGATTGAATTTTTTGAACTCAAGCAGGGTCTATTACTGAGTATGCTGCCAGATTTGTAGAACTTGCTAAGTTTTATCCTCATTATAGCGAGGTTGTTGAGTTCTCAAAGTGTATCAAGTTTGAGAATGGATTACGTTTTGAGATTAAGCAGTCGGTCAGATACCAACATATTCGTGAACGTGTGAGAAAACACAAGAAATAGGGGGTTTGAATTGGGTTTTCAAAAATGAAAGGTTTTTTTGAAACTCAAACAAAGATCACAAAGATACTAATAAGAGATAAAGACACACGGTATATCCTGGTTCACTTGAAAACTATCAAGCTATTCTAGTCCACCCGCCAAGATGATTTTGCCTTATACACAAGGACTTAATCCACTATAATCAACTGATTACACTACACTAGAAACCGCTGGTGACTAACAACCAAAAAATTAGTTGTCTCTTCTTAAGGATTCTAACCTAACTAGTCCCTTAAGGAATCACAAACAATTGTTTGAACAAAAATGTTTACAATGAATTGCTTCTACACAAGCAGATATAAACACTATTAATAGCTCAAATGACTTAAAGAAACTTTCACAGTATGAACAATGTTCTTTCTTTGTATTATGGTGCTTCAATATTGTTGCTTCAGTTCTTCACAATTAGTTTAATTCTTGTCATTCATTTTTCTTCTTTTCTTCAAGTAATCAAGTCCTTATATAGCCAGAAAAAGATATGTTGGAGGGCAGATCAGGAATATCATTTAGATAGCTGACGACTTAAAATAATGTCGTTACGCAAGGATGAAAATCGTACACAAAATTTGTCCTTTGTACCACCAAATCAGGGTAGTGGAATAGAACATGTTTGATATGTACTATGTGTTATTTCCCTCGTAAACGTTTGATTTTATCCGGAGGCTTCTGAATAGAGATGATTGAAGCATGAGTAAAATATTTGATCATTGAGTCTTTAGAGTCTTGAGTCTTCAGAGTCTTCAAAACTTATTCATCGGAACCTTGTCTTTAGAGTCTTAAGCACTCAATCTTTAGAACCCTTGGTCTTTACTAGCTTAAGTCTTCAAAGTCTTCAGAATGTTATTCAGCAGAACTTTGTCTTCAGAGTCTTCAACACTTAATCTTCAGAAACTCCAGTCTTCAGAGTCTTCAAAACTTTGTTCTGTAGAACCTTGTCTTCAGAGTCTTCAACACTTAGTCTTCAGAAGATAATGACTTCAGAAGCTAGGCGATCTTCAGAAGAAAGACATCAGAGTCACACTTAGAACAGGAATCCAAGAGAGCATTGCAGCAGCAACATATTGTCTTCTTAGAATATTTCTGAATGTGAGTAGATCAGAAGCAGACTTGCTTTTATAGCGCAGAAGCGACTTTGGTCAGATCAGAGTGACGTTGCACACGGTCTTTATCAGAGTCAGAGCTTTCTCTATCAGAGTTAGAACCTGCTTGTTAATTTTTCAGAAAAACAAACATTAGAGTACCAAAATTGTGCTCACACAAATACTACTTTGTTATTATCAAAACTTAGAGATATCTTACAGAACTAAATTTTGTTCTAACAATCTCCCCCTTTTTGATAATGACAAAACAATGTATTTTAATGACACAATTTTGTACGAAGATAATCAATAGGAAATGATAGATATAGGCTTTATAAATAAATTCCCTTCATCAAGCTCCCCCTGAATTTAAGACTTGAAAAAATATTATCAGATTTGGGATACCAGAGCCTAATTATAAAGATCTTGTTAGATCCAGAATAACAGCGCTTGATTATAGTGGTAATGATTGGTTAAATTAGAGTTTGATTGCCAAGATATCTGTTGCACCCCAAAATTTGCCCAACCTATTTTCTTTACCTAGATTATGTTTCATTGCATTTCATATGGCATCAGCATTTTGCATAGCATTGGTTCTCGAGCCAGGGGATCAAGGTTCCCATGGCTCAAGCTTCATTCCCGTACAAGCAACTGAGCAGCGAGCATCAGGAGAAACGACATTTATTTTGCCCAGCAGTCGAGCGGCCGATTTTATTTTGCAGGTTATGCTCAGATCAGGAGACAACATTCAGTCTATATCCAGCATTATCACAGTCACAGTATTCAAGAGCAGGTGTCAAAAGCTTAGCAGAGCTGAAAACAGCGAGAAACAGGCAAACAGGCAGGTTTCCCTCCAAAAGGCGCCAAATTCAAATTTTTGAAGGTGTTAATCGGTTAACACATATGGTTAACCGATTAACCAAAGGAAAATCAGCTCAGATTTGAAATTTTAACAGTGTTAACCGGTTAACACTTATGGTTAACCGGTTAACCATAGCAGATTTTGCCCTATACGTGATTTTGCAAGTCATTTGCACTTGGGGTCCAATTTTGATCACCTTAAAACTCATTTTTACCAAAAAGAAGGATCTAGAATGTTCTTGAAAGTTTTGGTTATTTCAATTTTCCCTCCAAATTCCCATGCCTAGCTCCAAACCAACTTTCCAATCCAAAGTCCAAATCCCACCTTTGGGATCTAAACCTAGATGGTATTTAAGTGATCTACTCCAAACCAAAAGGAGCCAATTCTCATTTCTCACATTCATTTTTTAGAATTGATCAAGAATTCTCTCAAATTCTCTCAACTTTTCCATTCCCAAAACCCACACTCAAAGCTCTTTTCATTAGGATTCATTGATTTTTCATTGAAATCAATGGATGCTTGAGCGTAAACCTTCATCCATCCTCATCTTTGGATCAACTTTCGTGCAAATTGAGATCTGATTTTGGAGCTTGAGTTGGAAGTGATTATTCGAAGCGTTTCGACTCGAATTTGGTGGATCTTCATTCGTAAAACCACAATTGGCTTGGATCTCGAAGTTTTCCGGGTTTCTAGCGTTTGAACTACTCAATTATAGCAAGATCAACACTAACCGGAGCAAATCTCCGCTTCGAAGATTGGAGATTCTAGATCCATAACTATTTTTGAGCTTATTTGCATTTCCATGATGATTTTCATATTCGATTGAATTTTGGTGGATTCCGATCCGTGTGAATTGCGATTGTGCTGTGTAGACATGTTTGCATGTCTATTGGTTTTCTGTTTGCAGGTGTAATTTCATGCTTATTTGATAAGCTGATCTGTTGGATCACTTGATTAAGTGATTTTGTGCATTAAGTGCTTTTTCTGTTGCTGTTTTTAACTTCTGGTGCAGTGTTAATCGGTTAACCTATATGGTTAACCGGTTAACCAATTTAAACTTTCAAATTTTTCTAAACGTTAACAGTGTTAATCGGTTAACGCATATGGTTAACCGATTAACCTGGTCAAAACTTCATATTTTTCAAACATTTTAAGGTGTTAACCGATTAACACTGCACCAGAGTGTCATGTTTGTTGTTTTGTTTGCATGTTCGCATACCGGTTCAATCTGAATCATCATAGATCAATGTGATGCATTATGATTGAATTGTTTTGGCTGATTGCCACTGTTTGTGGTTGATTAATCATGATGTTGTTGATATATATGATCATTTTTTAATTATTTGCATGCTCGTGTATGTGGTTCGAATCGATCATTCGTTTACATGTTTAATTGCTTGCATTTCTCGCTTTTCTCCACCTGTTTGCATCATTCTTGCATCGCTGTTAAGGTCGAGACGCACTTGTGGCGGCTGCTGCCCCACACATTTTTCCTCCCTCCCACCATTCTAATTGTGCATTTTGGTGTTTGCATTTCTCTACTTGTGATTGATTCTTCCTTTATTCTTCTTGTGCTTTCTTGCCATGATCCCCATAGGATTCCTAGTCCCTCAGTTTAGGATGGGAGTAGGAGAGACATTAGGCGTTCAATCCAAGTATGCTAACATTAGGGTAGATGTTTCCCCTTTTTCATCCGAACTTTAGGAACACTTTGCATGACAACGTTAGGGCCGAGTTTCCCTTAGACCTTTCGTGCGTCTTCTCTTCTCATCTTCATACAATGCTAACGCACTTAATAAAGATAATGGATATTGTGCCATGAGCCTTATACTCGAGAAATGGTGATTGGGGGGCTTCTCCTTAATTACCTATAGTGTTTAGTATATGTCCTTAGGACGATATTCTACGCATTCGATCCTAGGTTTTAGACTTTAGTACAACATACATTATAAACACTCAAAATCAAAACACTTCTTCTCTAAAAAACAAAAAACAAATTCAAACCTTTTTCCTTCAGTATTAATAAAACTTCTTTTTCGGAAAAGAGTGTTGTTAAGCTTCGGTTCTACCACAAACAGGCTTTGTCCCTAACTGCTAGAACGGATGTTTAACCCTACTCGGATAAAACACTTAATCAGCCTGTGGTTTCGTGTCCGCCCGAACTACGTAAGCTCTGATCTTTTATACTAGATGAAAGTACATAGGCACAAGACGCGATGTCTTGGCGAGCAACCTTCCCCCTTCTCTCCCGTAGTTAGCCGAACTACGTTGACTCTGACTTTCCCATTGCACGAGGGAATACGTAGGCCCAGAGCAGCGATGCTCTGCCGAGTCTCTTTTTCTTTTTTCATTTTATCCCGTAAGCCTGTAGCATAGATAGATAAACAACCCTTTTAGATAGCAAACAAGCGTGGATCCCGTCGAGTACGACGGACGTGAGGGATGCTAATACCTTCCCCTTGCGTAACCGACTCCCGAACCCAGTACTTGGTTGCGATGACCTTGTCTTTCTCTTTTTCGTAAAGTTTTTCCGATCGTTTCCTTTCCCTCTCTTTGGGATAAATAACAAAAGGTGGCGACTCTTTTATTTTCCTCCGTTTGTTTTTCGCAGTTGCGACAATATCAATTTGTTCCTGAAAAACATTCTAAGAAAAATTGTATGCAATTAAAAGGTTAGAATGTCTGAGCTATGATTCAGAGACAAGATATTTTCATCAAAATAATTTTCATTTAATATACTCACCCTTTTTTTCATAATAAAAAAGGTAAGTAATAGTTAGTTCAAACAATTGGAGTATTGGATTTGATTCAAGAGGAATTAAGTAAATTAAAATAAATACTTTCTCCCCTTTTGTTAACAATCATAAAAGAATGCAATAAGATGTAACAGAAGCAATAAAAGATAAATTCTCTTTGATTAAAAACAACACCAGAGGCACAGGTACATGAGCAAGAAGCAGAACAACCACTAACAAGCAAAACAGACAGACAAACAAGCAAAACGATTAATCAAAGACACGAAGAGAGAGAATAAAAACTGAAACACCAACAAGGACACTCGCTCACCAACCATTAAAAATATTCCACCTTATCAACCCTCTCACATATTTCTTCAGCCATAGCATTTTCTGGTCCAAGTATTCTGGCTAAACCAATTATTTCAGCTTTGAAGAACAAGTCAGACAGAATTCTATCATAGGGAATGAATGACTTATGCTGATTTATGGATATTTCAACACAGTACTTCAGATGAATGAAGGTAGTTTGAGGTAGGTTTACCCGGACATTGTACATGATGAAGTAGATAAAGAGTCTATCATCATGAAACAAAGCATTTTTTTTGCCACTCCTCGGGGTCGAAAGTTGGTTAGCAGAAGTTGAAACCACAATTTGCCGGTGGGAAGGAGCCCTTCAAGATTGTAAGGTTCATATTTGTTGAGAGAACCATCATGAATGTTGACGTGTTCTTCAATAAAGGAGTAGCTCATATGAAAATCTTGATAGTAACTCCAGATTGAACACAGTTAATAGCTTGAGAGATGGAGGTCGGTATTATGAAGCATGGAACGCCGAAAGTAGAAGACCAGATAAAGTTGTTGTCGTCACCAATTCTTGCATATGTCCTAAGTTCCTTTACAAGGATAGAATAGACATGTCCATGCAAGATTGCATAGTAGTCGGACCATCCTTGAATCTGCATGCTAGTGGATATGAGCAACCCTGAGCCTCTGAGTCTTGGTAGGTTTGGCCTTTTCTCAGAAATAACTTCCATGACTTCTTCATTGCCAAGAAAATTTTTGATAGACATATTGAAGCAGAAACAAGATAGAAAGATAAATAAGAAATAAGTTGAAGGACTAATGAATACAAATGAAGAGAAGTATGATATATATATATATATATATATATATATATATATATATATATATATATATATATATATATATATATATATATATATATATATATATATATATATATATATATATATATATATATATATATATATATATATATATATATATATATATATATATATATATATATATATATATATATATATATATATATATATATATATATATATATAAAGAGAGAGAGAGAGAGAGAGAGAGAGAGAGAGAGAGAGAGAGAGAGAAGAGATGTATCAGCAATAAATAGCAGTTAAGTTAAGATGAATCTAAAACGAAAAATTATCATTTCCAAGAGAAATGACGTAGAACAATTTCATGGTGAGAGACAGAGTTATCAAGGAAAGGAAAAAGAGTGTAGCAGTTACCAAGAGATCACATATTAGGTATACGTTATTCAAATCTTGACATCATTCAATAAAGACGAATAAATGTATACTTAAAAATGGAAGGAAGGAATCTGACAAGGAATAATGGTTGAGAAAAAACACTTAGTTAAGAAAACTTGTCTTAAAAACATCTTAATGAATGCACAGTAATAAGGGAAGGCGTAAAGATTTAATTTATTCTCAAGAATTTTACCAAACCCAATGTGTTAAATCATGATTACGATAATAATAAGGAGATAGGAAATAATTACTTGAAACCTAGTCTCACGGAATCACAACACTCGAGGTGTCTCTTCAACAGTAATATATGATTTGATTTTGGACAAGTGTCACAAGAAAATCATAGCCATCTATTTAAGAGAACACGTTTGGTGTTCCCAAAGTCAAGAATACCAAGAGGTATCTGACTAGACAAGTTTCTGATTAAGACATCTTCTAACATGTAGAAGTATCGTCAATCAGAAGAACATTAAATAAAAGAGAAACAATCTGCTTAACTTCAGAATCATATCTTAGAGATTCTGGTGACTTGACACATCAAAATTTTCATCTACTCATTTTGGACACTATTTTATAAATAAATTTTCCAGAATGAATACGAATTTATCCTCAGCAAGGGGTTTTGTCAAAATATCATCCCACTGGTGATCTGTATCCACAAATTTTAGTTGAAAAACACCCTTCTGAACATAGTCACGTAAGAAGTGATGTTTTATTTCAATATGGTTATCCCTATAATGCAAGATAGGATTGTTAGATAAACAAATAGTAGAAGTATTATCATAAAATATAGGAATGTTACTCTCATGTATTTGAAAATCTTCTAGTCGATTCTTCATCCAGAGTATCTAAGTGCTGCATAGTGACGCTGAGATGTATTTTGCTTCTACAGTAGATAGTGCAATGGTTGATTGCCTTTTGTTTACTCAAGAGACGAGGTTGTTACCCAGAAATTGACAGTTTTTAGAGGTGCTTTTTCCTTTCTAATCCATCTCTAGCATAATCTGCATCACAATAACCAAAAAATTTGTACTCTGATGTTTTCTTATACATCAAGCCAAGGTTAGTTATTCCTTTTAGGTACCTTAGGATTCTCTTAACAGTTGTTAAGTGAGTTTCCCTTGGATCTAATTGGAAACAAGCACAAAGACATACACTGAACAAAATATCTGGACAAGAAGCAGTTAGATACATAAGAAAGTCTATCATACCATGATAGAGCTTCTGATAAACCTTTTTACTTACTTCTTCTTTCTCCAGAATGCATGTAGGATGCATGGAAGTCTTTGCAAATTTACTATCTGACATCTCAAACTTCTTCAGAAGTTCTCTTGTATACTTGCTCTGATGAACGTATGTTCCTTCTAGACGTTGATCAATCTGAATTCCCAGAAAGAATCTGAGTTCTCCCATCAGACTCATTTCAAATTTTGTCTGCATTAACATAGAAAATTCCTTGCACAAGGAAGTATTAACATAACCAAATATAATATCATCAACATAAATTTGCATAACCAAAATGTCATTTTTAAAGGTATTGTAACAGAGTGTTGTATCCAATTTTCCTCTGGTAAAGTCATTTTCCAAAAGAAAGTTACTTAGCCTTTCATACCAAGCTCTGAGAGCCTGTTTCAGACCATATAACGATTTTTTAAGTTTGAAAACAAAATTTGGGTTTTCAGAACTTTCAAAACCAGGAGGTTGATGGACATACACTTCTTCAAAAATATACTCGTTTAAAAATGCACTCTTAACATCCATCTGATAAAGAATGATGTTATGATTAACAGCAAAAGAAACTAATAAGCGTATAGATTCTAACCTGGCAATTGGTGCAAAGGTTTCAGTATAGTCTATCCCTTCTTGCTGACTATAACCTTGTGCTACCAGTCGTGTTTTGTTTCTTACGATCTCACATTTCTCATTGAGTTTGTTTCTGAATATCCATTTTGTTCCAATGACAAGGACGCCTTTTGGTTTCTAAAAAAGATCCCCAACATTGTTTCTGGTGAATTGATTTAGTTCTTCTTACATGGCCAGAATCCACTCATTATCTATAAGAGCTTCATCAATTGATGTTGGCTCTATCAGTAACACCAAACCTAGAAGAGTTTCTTCAGATGGTTTGAATGATGAACGAGTTCTGACTGGATCAGCTTTGTCTCCCAAAATCAATTATTTAGTATGAGAAGTCCTTAGTTTATTCTTCTTCTGATGAGATGGACTATTCGTTGTTTCTGGTGAATTTATATCTAGTTATGTAGTTTCTGCAGCTTTGTCTCCTTCGTTAGAGTCCTCCTCCTTGGATTTTGATAAAGTAATCTTCAAATCTATAAACTTTTCAACTAGCTTTGACTTTTCAGGGTCAAGCTTATCATCGAATCTAACATGAATTGATTGCTCAACAATCTGTGTTTCTGTGTTATAGATTTTGTAGCCTTTAGAGCATTCAGAGTATCCTAACAATAAACACTTTTGAGCTTTGGAATCAAACTTACCAAGATTCTCTTTAGTGTTAAACATAAAGCAAATACAACCAAAAAGATGAAAATAAGAAATGTTGGGTTTTCTATTCTTCCACAGTTCATAAGGAGTCTTACCCATAATAGGTCTGATAGAAATCTTATTCTGAATATAACACATTGTGTTTACTGCCTCTGCCTAGAAGTGTTTGGCCATGTCAGTTTCTTGGATCATGGTGTGAGTCATTTCTTGCAAAATCCTATTCTTCCTTTCCACTACTCCATTCTGCTGTGGAGTTCTGGAACATGAGAAATCATGGGAATAAAAAATATTCACAAATTATATGTTCTCGAATTCTCCACCATGATCACTTCTGACTCTAAAAATTTTGCAATCCTTTTCTATTTGCACTTGTGAGAAAAAAGTAGAGAACACATAACGTGACTCATCCTTGTGTTTCAAGAATTTTACCCATGTCCAACAACTATAACTATCTACGATGACTAATCCATATTTCTTACCATTGATTGAGGTAGTTTTCACTGGACCAAATAGATCAATGTGCAGAAGTTCTAATGGTCTAGAAGTAGAGACAACATTTTTCGCTCTAAAGGAGGTTTTAAAAAACTTGTCTTTCTGACATGCTTCACACAGAGCATCTGAAGAAAACTTCAAATTTGGTAAGTCTCTGACTAACTCAAGCTTATTTAGCTGAGAAATATTTCTCATGCTAACATGGCCCAAACGTCCATGCCATACTCATTTCTCTTTATTTACAGACATTAGACATTTAACATTCTGGTCCTTAAGATCAGAAAGTCTGATTTTGTAAATGTTGTTTTTCCTCGTTTCATTAAAAAGGATTGAGCCATCCTTCAGACTAACAGCCTTACAAGAATTTTTTTTAGAAATGATATCATAATCATTGTCACTAAGTTGGCTAATTGACAATAAGTTATGCATCAAACCATCGACCAGAAGAACATTAGTAATAGAAGGAAGTTTACCATTACCAACAGCTCCAGAGCCAATGATCTTACCCTTCTGGTTTCCTCCGAAACCAACGAATCCTCCAAGCTTAAGTTCCAGACTTTGGAACATATGCCTTCTTCCCGTCATGTGTCGCGAGCAACCACTATTCAGGTACCATGATTGGTGTTTCAACTGAACTGCTAAAGATATCTGCAACATAGATTATCTTATCCTTAGGTACCCACTTTCTGGGTTCTCTTTTGTTATTTTTCCTAGAGTTTTTCATAACTTTGGGTTTCCGTGCAACAGGATAATCAAGTGGAATTTGTGCATGATACTTTACTTTAAGATCAGATTTCTGTGTCTGTGAAGGTGCTTTCATAAGCTCAGAATAATCAAGCTTAGTACCAGAAGGCACAAAATGATCATAGAGATGTTTTGGTTTTACAAGTTGACTTTCGTCATTTTCAAATGTTTATGTACAACCCAAACTATTCTTGTCGTTTCTGCTAACTCCATAGATCATGGAAATCTTACTTCTATCTATGCTTTTATCCAGAAAGTGTTGGAATGCTCTATCATACTTGTTAACACAATTAGTGTCAGAGATGCTTAAGACTAATTCTTCTTCTAATTTAGAAACTTTGCTTTTCAAAGCATAATTACTATTTTTTAAAGAAAAAATATTTTCATTCAGAGAAGAAGTATTCTGTTCAAGCTTATCTCTGGCTTCAAAAGTAATTACATGGGATTTTTTAAGATCCTTGTATTTACTTTGAAGAGTTTGATATCTTTCCAGCATATCTGAAATACAGGACTCTAATTCACAACGAGAGAGTTCAGATAATATCTCTGAGTCATAGTCTGAGTTTTATTCTGATTTTGATACCATTTTGTCTTCTAGTTCTCTAGAGACTTCAGTCTTAATTGTTGTTGCCACTAGTGCAACATTTGCCTATTCTTCATCAGATTCTTCTTCTTTAGAATCAGAGTCGTCCCAAGTTGCCATGAGTCCCTTTCTTAAGCTTTGGACACTCATTCTTATAATGACCTGGCTCATTACACTCATAGCAGATGACTTCTTTTCCAAAACTTTGTTTCTTCTGTCTGGATGATGAGTCAGAACGACCCTTGTTTCTTCTTGATCCTCTGAACTTCCCTTGCCTATGTTTCCAGAGTTTGTTGATTCTTCTAGATATAAGTGATAGCTCATATTTTGAGACTTCATCAGATCTGATTCTTCCTCAGCTTGATAAGCCTTTGCCTTTTCAGACTTAGACTTAAGAGCAATAGATTTACTCTTCTTCTGAGGTTCATCTTCCTCTAGCTCAATCTCGTGACTTCTTAAAGAACTGATAAGTTCTTCAAGACTTATACTGTTCAGATCCTTGGATAAATTTAGAGCAGTTACCATAGGTCTCCATTTCTTGGGAAGACTTCTGATAATCTTCTTGACATGATCAGCAGTAGAATATCCTTTTTTAGCACTCTGAGTCCTCCTACCAGCATCTGAAATTTTGAAAACATAGTTTCCACAGATTCATCATCATCCATCTTGAAGGCTTCATATTTATGGATTATGGCAAGAGCTTTTGTTTCCTTTACTTGTGCATTTCCTACACGAGTCATTTGAAGTGAATCAAAAATGGACATGGAAGATTCTCTATTTGTTATTTTCTCATACTCAATATAAGAAATAGCATTTAGCAGTATAGTTCTTTCCTTGTGATGATTCTTGTAATCTTTCTTTTGTTGGTTGGTCATAGCACTTCTAGACACTTTTACTCATGTATCATTAAATGGGTGAGTCTAGCCATCAACTACAAGATCCCAAAGATCGACGTCGTAACCAAGAAAGAAACTTTCAATTCTATCTTTCCAGTAGTCAAACTTTTCACCATCAAAGATTGGTGGTTTAGCATTGTAGTAATATTTCTCATCTGGAATAGGATTAGTATTATCGGCAACCATAACATCTCACACAAATACTGGATCGATATTGAACACGATGAAGTATTGATACAAATTTTATCACAATCAGAACCAGAGCTCTGATGTCAACTGAAGGTGTGAGAAAACACAAGAAAGGGGGTTTGAATTGGGTTTTCAAAAATGAAAGTTTTTTGTGAAACTCAAACAAACATCACAAAGATACTAACAAGAGAGAAAGACACACAATATATCCTGGTTCACTTGAAAACTATCAAGCTAATCCAGTTCAACCGCCAAGGTGATTTGGTCTTATACCTAAGGACTTAATCCATTATAATCAACTTATTACACTGCACTATCAACCCTTGGTGACTAACAACCAAAATAATAATTGTCTCTTCTTAAGGATTCTGACCTAACTGGTCCCTTAAGGAATCACAAACAATTGTTTGAACAAAAATGTTTACAATGAATTTCTTCTACACAAGCATAATAAACACTATTAATAGCTCAAATGACTTAAAGAAACTTTTATAGTATGAATAATTTTCTTTCTTTGTATTGTGGTGCTTTAATATTGTTGATTCAGTTCTTCATAATTCGTTTAATTCGTGTCATTCATTCTTCTTCTTTTCTTCAAGTAATCGAGTCCTTATATAGCCAGAAAAAGATTTGTTGGAGGACAGATTAGGAATATCCTTTAGATAGCTGGCGACTTGAAATAATGTCGTTATGCAGGGATGAAAAACATACACAAAAGTTGTCCTTTGTACCATCAAATCAGGGTTGTGGAATGGTAGTGGAATAGAACATGTTGATATGTACTATGTATTATTTCCCTCGTAAACATTTGATTTTATCTTCTGTACATTAGAGGCTTCTGAATAGAGATGATTGAAGCATGAGTAGAAGAGTTGATCACTGAGTCTTCAGAGTCTTGAGTTTTCAGAACTTGTTCACCAGAACCTTGTCTTTAGAGTCTTAAGCACTCAGTCTTTAGAACCCTTGGTCTTTAGTAGCTTAAGTCTTCAGAGACTTCAGAACTTTGTTCAGTAGAACCTTATCTTCAGAGTCTTCAGCACTTAATCTTCAGAAACTCAAGTCTTCAGAGTCTTCAGAACTTTGTTGAGCAGAACCTTGTCTTTGGAGTCTTTAGCACTTAGTCTTCAGAAGATAATGACTTCAGAAGCTAGACAGCCTTCAGAAGTAAGACATCAGAGTCACACTCAGAACCAGAATCCAAGAGGTCATTGCAGCAGCAACATATTGACTTCTTAGAATCTTTCTGAATGTGAGTAGATCAGAAGCAGACTTGCTTTTATGGCACATAAGCGAATTTGGTCAGATCAAAGTGACGTTGCACATGGTCTCAGAGTCAAAGCTTTCTCTATCCAAGTAAGTACCTGGTTATTAATTCTTCAGAAAAACAAATGTTAGAGTACCAAAATTATTCTCACATAAATACTACTTTGTTATTATCAAAACTTAGAGATATCTTGCAGAACCAAATCTTGTTCTAACAATTCAAAGGTTTCCATAGTTGGTGAACTGTTGTAGGATTTCTGAAGAGGATAGTAAAGCTCGGTCAGCCCATTATAAGAGTCTTAGTGAGAAGAGGGTAAGTAGAATGTGAATCGTGGGAAGCCATATAGTTCTCTGGCTGAGAAGGGTAAGTAGAGGGTTACTGATGGTAAGAGGCCAAGTGGAGGAGGTGTTCCCGCTCCTCTTAAGTGTTATAGGTTTTGTGAGTTAGGTCATCGCGTCAGTGAATGCAAGAGTGATGTGAAGAAGTGTTACTGGTGTGAGAAGACGAGACATCTAGTTTCTGATTGCAAGGATAATGTGGTGACTTGTTACAACTGTGGTGAACTAGGACATATCAATACTCGTTTCCAAAAGCCAAAGCAAGCTTTAACTCGAGGAAAGGTGTTTGCTCTATCAAGGACTCAGACTTCCAGTGATGACAAGTTGATAAAAGGTATATGTTACACTAATAGTACGCATTTGATTGCTATTATTGATACTGGTGCTACTCATTCTCTTATTATTTTTGATTGTGTGAAAACGCTAGGCCTTGTTGTGTCTGCTATGAAGGGAGACATGGTTATTGAAACACCCACTAAGGGATTGGTGGCTACTTCTCTAGTTAGTTTGAACTGTCCTCTGTCAATATTTGATAGAGATTTTGGTGTTGATCTTATTTGTTTGTTGTTGGGGAATCTTGACGTGGTCTTGGGAATGAAATGGTTGGAGTTAATTCATGTCCATAATAATTGTTATAATAAATCGGTGCAGTTTCTTGCTCCTGATGATGAGGAAGAAGCTGGTTTCTTATCTGCTAGAGAGTTGAGAGAGCTTTTGGAAGAGGAAGCTCTAGTGCTTGCATTGTTTGCGTCTTTTTCTGTGAAGAGTCAAATGGTGATTGATGAATTACAAGTGGTACGTAAATTTTCAGATGTGTTTCCAGATGATATTTTAGGTGTACCTCCAAAGAGAGAGAGGTGGAGTTTTCTATTGATCTTGTCCCTAGTACCAGACATGCTTCTATGGTACCATACAGGATGTCGGCGTCGGAGTTAACATAGTTGAAGAAGCAATTAGAAGATTTGTGGAAGAAGAAATTCGTGAGACCAAGTGTGTCGCCTTGGGGAGCTCCAACAATATTGGTAAATAAGAAAGAAGGTAGTATGAGGTTGTGTGTTGATTATCGACAGTTGAATAAAGTGACGATTAAGAATAAGTATCCACTTCCGAGAATAGATGACTTGATGGACCAGTTGGTGGGTGTGCGTGTGTTTAGTAAAACGGAATTCAGGTCAGGTTATCGTCAAATTCGAGTAAAAGGTGAATATTCAGAAGACGGCTTTCAGGACTCGGTATGGATATTATGAATATTTGGTTATGTCGTTCGGCATTTCTAATGCACCTGAAGTGTTTATGGAGTATATGAATCATATATTTCACACTTACTTGGATGAGTTTGTAGTGGTTTTTATTGATGACATTCTGATCTATTCTAAATCAGAAGAAGAATATATTGAGCATTTGTGAATTGTGTTGCAAGTGTTGAAAGAGAAGAAGCTTTATGTAAAGTTGTCGAAGTGTGAGTTCTGGTTGCGAGAAGTTATTTTTCTTGGTCATGTTATTTCAGGTGATAGTATTATTGTGGATCCGTCCAAAGTAGATGCAATTCTACAATGGGAGGCTCCAAAGTTGGTTATAGAGATTAGAAGTTTTTTGGGCTTGGATGGTCACTACTGCAGTTTATTGAAGGCTTTTCCAAGTTAGCACTTCTGATAACGCAATTGACTTGTAAAGGTAAAACATTTGTGTGGGATGTTCATTGTGAGAGAAGTTTCATTGTGCAGAAGAAGAGATTGACTATGGCTCCAATTTTGATTTTACCTAAACTGAATGAACCGTTTGTGGTGTACTGTGATGCGTCTTTGATGGATTTAGGTGGTGTGTTTATGCAAGATGGTAAGGTTGTGGCTTATGCTTCACAAAAACTGAGGGGTCATGAAAGGAACTATCCTACTCATAATTTAGAGTTGGTTGCAGTGGTATTTATGTTGAAGAGATTTGGAGGCATTACCTTTATGGTTCCAGGTTTGATGTGTTCAGTGATCACAAGAGTTTGAAATATTTGTTTGATCATAAGGAATTGAATATGAGGCAGAGGAAATGGTTGGAATTTCTGAAGGATTATTACTTTGGCTTGAACTATCATCCCGGTAAATCTAATGTTGTGGCTGATGCTTTGAGTCGGAAGTTATTACATATGTCTGCTTTGATGGTTAGGGAGTTGGAACTTATTGAAAAATTCAAAGATATGATTTTGGTCTGTGAGCTAACACCGTAGAGTGTGATGTTGGGTATGTTGAAGATCAAAAATGATTTTCTCAATAATATTAAAGAGAAATAGATGTTAGATGTAAAGTTGGTGGACTTGATGGTTGGGAGTAATCAGACTAAGGATAGTGACTTTAGAATGGATGGGCAATGTGTGTTGAGATTTCGAGACAGAATCAGTATTCCTGATGATTCTGAGTTGAAAAAGAAGATTCTGGAAGAAAGTCATAGGAGTAGCTTGAGTATCCATCCAGGATCTACAAAGATGTATCAGGATCTGAAGAATATATTTTGGTGTCCTGGATTGAAACGGGAAGTGGCACGATTTGTATATGCTTGCTTGACTTGTCAGAAGTCGAAAGTTAAGCATCAGAGACCTGTAGGGTTGGTGCAATCGTTGGATATTCCAGAGTGGAAATGGGATAGTATTTTTATGGATTTTGTGACTGGGTCGCCGAATACTATGAGGGGGCATGATGCCATTTAGGCGATTGTTGATAGACTGACGAACTCGGTGAATTTTATTCTGATTAACATTGGTTTTTCTTTGCGAAAGTTGGCAGAGCTATATATCTGTGTGATTGCGAAGCTGCATGGAGTTTCGTTGAGTATTATGTCGGATAGAGATCTGAGGTTGACTTCCAAATTTTGGGGGAGTTTGTAGAAGGCTTTGGGTTCGAAGTTAAGGTTGAGCTCGACTTAGCATCCACAGTTAAATGGTTAGATAGAGAGGGTTATTTAGTCATTGGAGAGTTTGTTGAGAGCATGTGTTCTTGAGCAAGGATGTGCTTGGTGTCGCAACTGCAAAAAAACACCTGGCGGAAAAACAAAAGAGTCGCCACCAAACGTTATTTATCCCAAAGAGAGAGAAAGGAAACAATCGAAGAAAACCTGAAGAACAGGAAAAGACAAGGTCATCGTAACCAAGTCTTGGGTTCGGGAGTCAGTTAGGCAAGGGGAAGGTATTAGCACCCCTCACGTTCGTTGTACTCAACGGGATTCACGCTTGTTGTCTAATCAAAGGGTGTGTTATCTAAAAGCTACTACTAAACAGAAATGAGAACAAAATAAAAAGAAAGAGACTCGATAGGACATCCCCGCCCTATGCGTACGTATTCCCTTGTGTAATGGGAAAGTCAGAGTCAACGTAGTTCGGAAAACTATGAGTGAAGGGGGGAAGGTTGCTCGCCAGGACATCGATGTCTTGTGCCTACGTATCCTCATCTGGTATGAGAAACCAGAGCAAACGTAGTTTGGATAAACGAAACCTCAAGTTGGTTAAGTGTTTTTTATGAGTGACGTTAAGTTTCCATTCCAGCAGTTAGGGACAATGCATGTTTGCGGTAGAACGGAAAAGTAACGTACTCTTTTTTGAAAATGAGTTTGAAACACAAATCCTGAAGGACAAAGGTTTGATTCGTTTGTGAGTTTTAGTGAAGTGAATTAGTTTTCTTTTTTATTCACGTTGCACTAAAGACTATGACATAGGAACGAATGCGTCGCATATCGCCCCCAAACGGGACGTACACTAAACACTCTAGACAAGCGAGAGGAGACCCCTCACTCATCATTTCCCATGTGCTTAAGGCTCGTGGCACACAATGTTCATCGTATTTATTAGATGAGTTAGAATTTTTTTGAGATGAGAAGAGAGACGACGGAAGGTCTAAGGGAAACTCGGTCCTAACATTGTCATGCAAAGTGATCCTAAAGTTGAGATGTGAAAGGAGATTCTATCCTATTGTTAGCATGCAAAAAAAATGGACCTAAGGTTGAGGTTAAAAGGGGACTATCCTACTTGTTATCATGCATAGATTGCCAACCTAGTGTCTATCCTACTCCAAATTTAATCGAAGATTAAATTGGAATAACAACCCTAAGGGAACATGCAAAGGCAAAACAAAAAGCAAGAAAACAAGGCACAAACAGAAGCTACAACAGCGCCTCCTGCACAAAACAGCAATAAAATCCAGCATACAAGCAAGACAACCTATAATAGACATGTTTCAGCACAAAAGCAAGTGTAAAAGGTAGGCAGCAGGCAAGTAAGGCAAAGACAACATGCAAGTTCAGAAAAAGAACAGTTGTGAAAAGCAGGGCAGCAAGCATTGTTTGAATGCAATTAATCAAGAGTAAGAACCAATCATGAACAGATATCATGCAAGTATGGACATGCTTCCACAATCAAACATAATTGATCAACAACATGGTATCGACAAGAAATCAACAAGATCAACATGCCTTACATATTAAATCGAACGATCGAACGATTAAACAAACGTGCAACAAGAAAAATTGGAAACAAATGCAAACATGCATCACACATCTAACAAGACAATCAAAAATGAAAATCAATTAATCATGCTATAAACAAACAAGTCAAATGATCATTGCATCCATCAAAACAACATGAACATGTTATGCATTCAAACGGAAACCGAATGTCACATGTTGAAGAATACAAATCAAACATTCGAGATTGATGAAATATGTCAAAAACAATCCACATAAATGCATCATATCAATCCATGAAGTTTATATGTGAAAAGGAGCCCAAACAAGCAAGAAAAATGCAAAAACAAGGCATTATGTTCAGTGGTAATCGGTTACTATAATCAGGTAACCGGTTACCTATTATAGAAATAGCCTGGAATGTGAAATTTATAAAGGGTAATCGTTTACCCATATGTGGTAACCGATTACCACTGAACCAAAAACAGAAAATTAGCCTCCAAAATCACTTTTCAGCACCAAACAACTTATCCAATCACTCACATGAACATGCTACCAATTAAGCACGAATTTATCATTAAGAATCAATGATCAAGCATCACATAAACACAATCAAACATTGACATCACAAATCACAAAGATCCAAATCATCAAAATGGATCAAAAAGCATCAAAAGCCATGGATCTACATTGTGATTATACAAATAGGTTTAAAACTGAATTAGATCTAGAATTACCAACCTTCAAAGCTGAGATTTGATTTGGTGAGTGTTGATTCACTTGAAATTAACAAATCCAAGCTAGAAACCCATAGAATCTTCAAGATCCAAGAGCTTCCTTATGGTAGAAATGAAGAACAAGAAAGATCAAGCAAAACTGACTAAAAAAAGCACTTCTGATCTAGCTTTCAAACTCATATGCAAACTCAAACTCATATGCAAACTCAAACTCATATGCAAACTCAAGTGGAAAGAGCTTTAATGGAGGTTTTGGGAGTGAAGAGTGGAGAGAAAGTTGAGAGCCAATTCTCAAGAATGGGTGTGAAATCTGAAAATGAAGGTTATTGTGTGAGGTTTAAAGCAAATTCACTTAAATAAGCTCTAGGTTTGGAATCAAAATGTGGTTGGAATGTGGGTTAGTGTTTGGAATGAAAATTAGGAGTGGAATTAGGAATGGAGTGTTTGAAACTTTGAGGGAAATGGTGAAAATTGAAACAATTCTAGATCTTTCTAATGATGATCATGTGAAATCAATGGTTGAGAATGATTGAAAATTTGCAATGCTGAAAATTTGAATATTTTAGCAAAATGCGCTTGAGGTAACCGATTACCCATATGTGGTAACCGGTTACCATATTCAAAAAATGCCAATTTTGGCGCCAAATGGAAGAAAACTTGTATAATCATTTGTTGCCACCTGTTCTGAGCTCCATTAAGCCTCTAAAACTTGCCCTTGGATATTATAACTGTGAGAATTCCTGAGATAGCCTATACACCGACTCTTGAGCTGAAAATAACTTGCTGAATAAAATAAAATCGGTTGCTCAATCGCTGGGAAAAATAAATGTTGGAGCCTCTGATGCTCACTGTTTAAACCCTTGCAATAAAAGGGAACCCTGAGCCACAGAAACACCTTGATCCCATGTCTTGAGAACCAATGCTATGATATGAGAAAATGCAAAAATGCAGAGAAACAAAAGCCAGTTACGATTAAAACGAAAGGGTAAATTTTAGGGTGCTACACTTGGGATAGTCATTTACCGCTGATAGAGTTCACTTACAATAACAGCTTTTATTCTAGTATTTGAATGGAGCCTTTTGAAACTTTGTATGGTCATAGGCGTAGGACACATTTGTGTTGACATGAATCTGGTGAGAGTGTGGTACTTGGACCTAAAATTCTCCAATAGACCGCTGAGAAGGTGAAGCTAATTCGGGAAAAGATGAAAGCTTCACATAGTAGGCAGAAGAGTAACCATGATAAGAGGAGGAAGGATCTTGATTTTCAAGAGGGAGACCATGTATTCTTGAGAGTCACTCTGGTGAACAGTGTTGGGTGTGCCTTGAAGTCGAGGAAGCTTACTCCTTGGTCTATTGGTTTGTATCTGATATCAGATAGGGTTGGAGTTGTTGTTTATAGAGTGGTGTTGCCAATGAATTTTTCAAATTTGCATGATGTGTTCCATGTCTCACAACTTCATAAGTATATTCTAGATCTGCCGCATGTGATTCTGATGGATGATATGCTGGTGAAGGATCGTGAGTTGAAACAGTTGAGAGGCAAGGAGATTGATCTGGTGAAGGTAGTAAGGGGAGGCGCTGTCGGAGGGAGTATGACTTGGGATTTGGAGAGTAGGATGCGAGAGTCGGATCTAGAGTTGTTCGCATCAGGTAAAGTTTCAAGGACGAAAATATTCTAAGTGAGGGAGAGTTGTAACGCCCCGATTTATTATATTTATTTTTTTAGTAGTTAAAATTATGTGATGCTTTGTGATTGTGTTGTGCGATTGGTATTTTGGTGTGTTTGAGCTACCCTTGGGGTGGGATAGTGGTCTTAAAGAATATGATTTTATGGTGTTGGTTGTGTTGAGCAAAAGTGTAGAGATCGGGGGTATTGGGAGTAGAACTAATTAATTTATATTAGTTACTATTTATTCAATTAAATAATATTAGGTGAATATTATTTAAATAAAGTTTTAGTATTATTATTTTTGTTATTATTTTTTAATTAGTAAGAATTAATAATAATAATAATAATAATAATAATAATAATAATAATAATAATAATAATAATAATAATAATAATAATAATAATAATAATAATAATAATAATAATAATAATAATAATAATAATAATAATAATAATAATAATAATAAGGGATAGTGGGAGAGAAACTACCCGATCGTGAAAAATAGAGAAAAGTGAAAAGGAAAGTGGAGTTAGGGCAAGGAAAGAGAAGCTATGAAGAATCTCCATTACTAGATGTAGAAGAGAACTTTGCAAGAAATCTAAGGTAAGAGTGGGATTCTGATTATCTAAGGGTTTGTATAATGATTCGTGAGTAGGGATTGATTGCTTTGTTAGAAATTATTCCTCTTATATGCTTTAAACATTGCAAATGTATGGTTTTGTTTTTTTGATGAGCTTGGTTGAAATTGGATGATGAAGAATTGTATGCACATGATGTATGTTGGTGTTGGATTAATTTGGGTGAATCATGCAATTATATGTTGTTTTGATGATTTATATGTGTTAGAATATTGTATGGTGATCTTGTGATTGATGAATGAATGATGAATTGTGTAATGTTGTTGTTGGAATTATGCATTTGATGGAATTGTTGATGTTATATGTTGTGTGTTGGTTGTGGTTGCAAGTCAGAGTCAGAACATAAGTGGTGAATGTTTTTTGTGGAAAGAATTAGGGTTTAGAGATTTGAAAAGTGAATGTTCGTGTTAAAGTATGAGATAAACGATTTGTAAGGAAATGGGGTTTTTGAATGGCTTAAAAATAATCTTTCTTTTAAAAGTTGCAAAAAAGTGATTCTGCACACAGTGTAATCGGTTACCAGGATTGGCGTAACCGGTTACACTGCTTTAAATGTGACATAATCTTAAATGTGTTGTTGCTGCTTGCTATATCGTTGTGTTGATGTTGCTGAATTGTTATAACGTGTATTTAGTACATGGTGGCCAGTATTGGCGAAGTACATTGACTATGGTGGTGACGATCATTGTGAATGGTGTTGTTTATTGTATGTTGCATGCATTCATGGTGTTGGACGGTGGTCCGTTTTTGGTGAGCTTCAATCCTAGTTAGGGATTGAGTGCGAGTAGCTGATTTCGGAGGTGTTGGAATTAATGAAGCACTATCAGTGGTGATGGTAGCGATTTGATGGGCTTTGATCCTAGGTGGGGATCAGAGCGGTTAACTTGAGAGTTCACGTATTAGTACCACATGCATTGAGACAAGTTGAAAGTCTCATTGCATTGTATATTGATTTTGTTGTTGTTGTATTGAATGGTTGTTGTGTTGATTGTGTGAAATTGTGTTGTAGAATGGGTGATATGCATGTAATAATTTGATGCTTGCTTATTATTATGCATTCCTTTATATAATTATGATATTTCATCCCTTTTGTTTGAATGTTTCCTTTACATGAGAATCATGCATATAATCCTCAGTAGAAGACTGGATGTATGTGGAAGATGGTGTGTTTCTTTTATTTTATAGAGTCGACGTCTGCTCTGATGTGTAACACCGGGGAATGAAACGCTTTCATGTCTTTTGTGTTTGTTGGAGATTATTTGGATATTTATTAAGTTGATGTGGTTTATGTTTACTTTAAGAATATGATTATGCTTTGAATCGTTAAACTGTCAAATTGTTGATGTTTTCCACTGCAACAAGAGTTGAATTTTCAGACATGTTTTATTATTATTATTACTGTTAATAATTTTTTAAAGTGACATGTGTTATATATCTTATTACATGAAAAAGTTTATGGTGAATGTGGCATCCTAAATCTTTATGTTTTAAATTTACTCTGATAATTATTATGAATTACGCGGAGGATATTTAGGATGTTACACTTACCACACATCAACCACAGCATCCTCGTCTCTGCTACACTTACGTTATTCTCATGTTAATTGTTAACTGCCCAAATTTTTGTCCCGTACAAAATTGCAGGTCTTACGGAAGTTCGATAAGACTTTCCCTTCAACTTGAGAGTTACTTTTGCATCACATAAAGCACCTGATGCACTTCTCCATTTCAACCACCCAACTTGAATTTCAATGGTTTACACCCCCTTTTATTTCTCCATCATTTTGTATTATGGATCCAAGATATTTAAATTGTGTTACTTGAGGGATAATATGGTCTCCAACTTTCACCTCTAGGTTAGAAACGCTACTTCTTTTTGTTAAACTTACATTCTATATACTCTATCTAACTTCTACCTAGGCAAAAACCATGTGTTTCTAAATTTCGTCTCCATGTTTCCAACCTTTAATTTAAATACTCCTTTGAATCTCCAAGAAGAACTATATCATTTGCAAAAAGCATGCATGTCGGTGCTAGCTCTTGAATGTGTTCCATGAGTACATCAAAAATTAAGGTAAAAAGGTAGGTACTTAAGGTTTAACCTTGATGCAAACTAATTGTAATGGGAAAATTGTTTGCCTTTCCACCTTGTGTTCGCACACTAGTCGATACTCCTTCATACATATCTTGGATAGCTCGAATATATGCAATCCTAACCCCCTTTCTTCTCTAGGGCTTTCCACAAAAACTCTCTAGGCACTCTATCATACGCCAACTCCAAGTCAATAAAAATTAAGTGCATGTCTTGTTGGTCCATCTGATACTACTCCTGTAGAAGCATGCTTCAGTCTCAAGTTTTGATGATGTCAATGCTACTCAAAGTTAATATCTCTTGATTGCAAAAAGACAAGCTGTTCAAAGTCATCAAGATCAAGTCAAGCTATCTTTCAAGTCAAGCTATATGGAACTGATTCTTCCAGACTTGCCTGCATTACTGGTATATCAAATCCACCTTTTTAATTTTGATATACAAGTGTTCAAAAACATCAATCTTTTGTGCATAATACATACACATGTTTTTGAAACTTTAAAAATGGTATAACATTAATTTTAAAAAGCTTTTGTCTGAAAATTAGCAGTGTTAACCGATTAACCATATGGGTTAACCGGTTAACCATTTTGAATTTTGAATTTTCTGGGCTAACGTACCAGTGTTAACCGATTAACCATATGGGTTAACCGATTAACACTGAACGTGCAGTGAAAAATTGCTTTGTTTTGAGTTCAAAATTATTTAAAATCATACCTTTTCATGGTTTGAATCTTTTAAAATCATACCTTTTGTGAAAGGTTATTTTACTCATATAAATTCTGAGTTTTTCATTTTGAAAATGACACCAACAAAAAAACCAATACTCATTTTTAAAATTGTCTTAGAATCAAATTCATTTTTCAAAAGTGTTCATACTTGCATTGAAAGTTTCACATTCATTGAACACTTGTATTGAAAAATTACAAAGAGTGAACTTTGATTCATTGGAGAAGATCACTTTGACAATTATACTCAATCCAAATTCATTACAATCATTTTGTATTTTGACTTGTGATCCAGGATTGTTGGACACAAGGGTGAGTGTTTACAAGAGGATTGTTCTTGTACACTTGTGAGTTTTATTGTTTGATAGTAGGCCTCACCGGTTGATGGTGTGATAGGTTGTACTGTTTTAAACAATAGTGAAAATTCTCTTTCATGTTGAAAGGGGAGTGGAGTACTCTCGGATTGTGAGGGGAACCACTATAAATCCTGTGTCTTTTTTCTTTCTGTTGATTTACTGCTTCCCATAACCAAGAACACCATCCAGTATATTTCCAAGAACCATATAAAAACCGGAAAAATTTCATAAGTCCTAATTCACCCCCCCCCCCCCCTCTTAGGCATACTCTGTTCTTACAATTGGCATCAGAGCAGGTTAAGGTAACCTGTTCCTAACGATTCAGTATGGCTTCCGCAAGTACCAACCCGGTTTTCAAAGATGGTGGAAGTAGTAACAAACCACCACTCTTTTCTAGAGAATACTTTGATTTTTGGAAAATCCGTATGAAGGCACATCTTGAGGCTCAAGGAGATGGTATATGGGAAACCATTGAAACTGGTCCACATGTTCCTACAAGTGTGGTAAATGGTGTTGGAACCCCAAAGATCAAATCCTCATATGATGAAGATGACAAGAAGAGAATCTTGAATGAAAAGAAAGCAATCAACATACTTCAAAGCGCTCTCAGTATGGATGAATTCTTTCGCATATCACAGTGTCAATCGGCAAAACAGATTTGGGATACCTTGGTAGAAACGCATGAAGGAACAGCAGAAGTAAAAAGATCAAGACTTAACACGTTAAGTCAAGAATATGAGATGTTCCGTATGCAGCCCGGTGAATCTATTGTTGCCTTGCAAAAGAGGTTCGTTCATCTGACAAATCACCTGATTGCTCTTGGGAAGACCTTCACCAATGATGATCTCAACTTAAAAGTCCTAAGATCCTTGACAAGAGAATGGCAACCAAAGGTGACCGCCATTTCGGAAAAGAAAAGTCTTTCAACGATGACATCCGCTTCATTATTCGGGAAACTTCAAGAGCATGAACTGGAACTTGGAAGGCTTGAGAAACATGAAAATCAAGATAAGAAGTCCAAAGGAATTGCCTTGAAGACTGACACAAAGGATGACAAAATTGACGAATCTTCCGAAGACGAAAATTTCATGCTTCTAGTAAAGAAGCTTGGTAAGTTTTTCAATAATAATAAAACTTCTTCTTTTCCTAAAAAGAATAAACATTTCAGGAAAAAGGAAGCATCCACATCAAACCAAGAAATTACATGCTATGAATGTGGAAGACAAGGTCACATAAAGCCAGACTGCCCAAAACTCGCAAATAAAGGAAAATTCAAGGGCAAGAAGGATTTCAAAACAAAGAAGGCTTATGTCGCATGGGACGACAACGAAGTGAGTTCATCATCGGAATCAGATAGTGATGAATGTGCAAATATTGCCTTAATGGCCTCTCACCACTCCGATGACGAAAATGAGGTATGCTTGAAGACAACCACAAATGAATGGTATCTTGATATTGGTTGCTCGAAGCATATGACGGGAGATATAAACAAATTTTCAAGTCTATCATTAAAGGCCAAAGGATACGTCACTTACGGTGATGATAATAAAGGAAAAATTCTTGGAGTTGGAACCATTGGTGCACCTCCATGTACCGTCATCGAAGACGTTCTTTTTGTTGAAGGCCTTAAGCATAACCTGCTTAGCATCAGTCAACTGTGTGACAAAGGGTTCAAAATCAACTTCACAAAGGAGGAATGCTTGATCGAACACGAAGTCACTCATGAGATTCTGCTAAAAGGTAAAAGATACAATAATATTTTTATGATTTCTTTTGATGATTCTTCTTTGAAGGTAAAATGTCTTATGGCGAACAACAACGAGGCATGGCTTTGGCATAAAAGATTTGCTCACATTCACATGGAGCATTTAAACAAATTAATCAAGCATGATCTGGTTGTTGGGCTTCCGAAGATAAAATTCATCAAGGATAAATTATGCGATGCATGTCAAAAGGGAAAACAGACCAAGACAACTTTCAAATCCAAGCAAGTGGTTTCTACATCAAGACCACTTCAATTATTGCACATGGATCTTTTTGGTCCATCAAGAACGAAGAGCTTTGGAGGTAGTATTTATGCTTTAGTTATTGTTGATGATTTTTCTCGATATACCTGGACAATGTTTTTAGTGCAGAAAAATGATGCGTTTAAAGCATTCAAAAAGTATGCAAAACAAATTCAAAACGAGAAGTCACTCACTATAGCCTCCATAAGAAGCGACCACGGTGGAGAATTTCAAAATTCAGACTTTGAAGAATTTTGCGAAGAAAATGGAATTTCTCATAATTTTTCGGCACCAAGAACTCCTCAACAAAACGGCGTCGTAGAACGGAAGAATCGCTCACTAGTTGAACTTGCCAGAACAATGCTCAGCGACACAAATCTTCCAAAATATTTCTGGGCAGAAGCAGTAAGCACGGCATGCTTTGTAAGCAACCGCGTGAATATTCGACCGCTACTCAAAAAGACTCCGTATGAGTTGTTCAAGGGAAGGAAACCGAATATATCATTCTTCCACATATTTGGCTGCAAATGCTTCATTCTCAACAACAATAAGGACAATCTCGGTAAGTTTGATGAGAAGTCCGACGAAGGTATATTCCTTGGTTACTCTTCTTATAGTAAAGCTTTTAGAATTTTTAATAAAAGAACTCTTACCATTGAAGAGTCCATTCATGTTTCGTTTGATGAGACTAACCCCTCGAAAGAGGATAATATTGTTTTGGATGATGATGATGATTTTGTAGATACTTCACAAAATGAAGAAATTGTTTCAAAAGATCAAACAATATTACAAGAAGATGTTACTCAAGAAAATCAAGATCTTCCGAAAGAATGGAGAACACACAGAGATCACCCAATTGATAAAGTTATTGGTGATATTAGTCAAGGCGTGGCAACTCGACTTAACTTAAAGGATGCGTGTCTCAACATGGCATTTGTATCTCAGATTGAACCATCAAAGATCGATGAAGCTTTAGGCGACGACCAATGGATTATAGCAATGCAAGAAGAACTTAATCAGTTCGAAAGAAATCAAGTTTGGACCCTTGTACCAAGGCCGGACAATAAGCATATTATAGGAACCAGATGGGTGTTCAAGAACAAACTTGACGAGAATGGGATTATAGTTCGTAACAAGGCAAGATTGGTCGCACAAGGCTACAACCAGGAGGAAGGAATTGATTTTGATGAAACATTCGCTCCGGTAGCAAGGTTAGAAGCAATTAGATTACTACTTGCTTACGCTTGTTCTATGAATTTTCAGTTATTCCAGATGGATGTCAAAAGCGCTTTCCTGAATGGATACATTACTGAGGAAGTCTACGTCAAACAACCTCCGGGTTTTGAAGACTTCAAAAATCCCTCACATGTTTTCAAACTAAAGAAGGCTCTCTACGGTTTAAAACAAGCACCACGAGCATGGTATGATCGCCTTAGCAACTTTTTATGTGAGAAAGGATTTACAAAAGGAAAGGTTGACAAGACGCTGTTTATAAAGAAGATCAAGGGTAACACCTTGTTAGTACAAGTCTACGTCGACGACATCATATTTGGATCAACAAACAAAGAACTGTGCGAAGAATTCTCACTCATGATGCGAGAAGAGTTCGAGATGTCCATGATGGGAAAGTTAAATTATTTTCTTGGACTACAAATCAAACAAACCAAGGATGGAATCTTCCTCAACCAATCCAAGTACTGTAAGGAATTAATAAAGAAATTCGATATGGATAGTTGCAAGATAATGTCTACTCCTATGGGAACCGGAACGTATGTTGATCAAGATGAATCTGGTACTCCAGTTGATATTACTAAATATCGAGGTATGATTGGTTCATTACTATATTTGACGGCAAGCCGTCCTGACATTATGTTTAGTGTTTGTTTGTGTGCGCGCTTCCAAGCAAATCCGAAGGAATCGCATCTCACTGCTGTGAAGAGAATTATCAAGTATCTCAAAGGAACGACCAACGTTGGATTATGGTATCCTAAAGGTAGTATTTGTTCTTTAGTTGGTTATTCTGACGCTGACTATGCAGGATGCAAAACCGATAGAAAAAGTACAAGTGGTATTCTCGGAAATGCTCTAGTATCATGGGCCTGCAAGAAGCAAGCTTGTGTAGCACTCAGCACCGCCGAAGCAGAATACATCGCCGCAGGAAGTTGCTGTGCACAGATTTTATGGCTGAAACAACAACTTCTGGATTATGGTGTTGACCTCGGATGCATTCCTCTACGGTGTGACAATACTAGTGCCATAAATATCACAAAGAATCCGGTTATGCATTCCAGAACAAAGCACATTGATATCCGGCATCATTTCCTTCGAGATCACGTATTAAACAGAGATGTTGATGTTACTTTCATCGACACACACAACCAACTCGCTGACATATTCACCAAGCCTTTGGCAAAAGAATCATTCTACAAAATTCGGAGAGAACTTGGAATTCTTGATGAAGGTGACATCTGATCCTTGTCTCTATTTTATGTATGCATTAATTGTGATATGTTTTCATGTATGTGCATTCTGTTTTTATGTATTTTTCAAAAATTCGAGCATGTTAATCGATTAACCATATGGGTTAACCGATTAACACTGTTGAATTTTCAATTCTGATTAAATTTTTTAATTTGTTAACCGATTAACCTATATGGTTAACCGATTAACACTGTAAATTTTTTCAAAAATCAGAAACGAAAATTATATTAATTTTTGAAAATTTTATATTTTTCTTTATATATTTTGTGTGGTTCATATTCTTTTAAATATCCACATCCATATCCAAAATCCACATTCCCTCTTAAATCCTAACTTCTCTCTCCCACTCTTAAAAGTTGGAAAAACTCCCCATAACTTCTCAAACCCTAACTTCCTCAGAACCCACAACCCCAGTTTCTCTCAAACCTCCATCCATGGCTTCAGCATCAAACCGCGGCAAGGGAAAGCTTCCAGAACATCACTCTGCATCTGATGAAGATATTCCTATGGAAACAACCAAGAAGCGCAGAATGGATTTCAAAGTCCGAGTTCGGTCTATCCTTCCGGTAAAGTATGTGAATCTTAAGGCTTTTCCTGCATCATCTTTTGATTTTCCTGCTTTACTCAAATATCAGAGGATCGATAAATTTGTGTCTGATTCTGGAAACTGCTACCCGGATCTTGTCAAATCCTTTTTGCATAAACTGTCTGTGTTTCTAAATGCAAATGATGAGCATATTATGAAAACAATTGTTAGAGACTGTGTTGTTGAAGAAAATCTGTCTGATGTTGCTGCAATGCTGAACATACCATCATCTGGATATTTTCTGAGAAAGGGAGTTAACCACGTGGAAGGGCCGTGGTCCAACTACGACAAGATGGAGTTCTATTATCAGATCTGCAGATTTCCAAAGGAGATGATTATCGCCAACCAACGTACTGCTCGTCTGTTGTGCTATGCAAAGAATCTTACCGTCTCTGATCGGATGCTTCACTATATAATCTGCTATGTGCTGATTCCCAAGGATTCGAATCATGCACAAATTAATGATCTGGAAATGCAACTTCTTTTCGCCATCAAGAACAAGATTCGTGTCAATTGGATTCTGACCATCATGTATCACCTTCAACAACAACTATCTCTGTCGACCCGTCTTCCTTATGCACGGCTGATATCAAGAATTTTGGAATTGACTACTTTGGATCTTAACCGTGAACCAACCATCAAGATGAAATCAACCACCAATGAGATCAACGAGATTACAATTGTCAAGAATACTGGAATTTTTAAGGATAATGACGGTACTTACAAGTACTCAGAAGAAGGAGCCAATGCTAACCAGGCCTTTCCCGTACCTGCAGGAGGCATCACCAACGAGTTCCTTTACCAAACTATCATGACTCAGCATAGAGAAACCTCCCGAGCCATTGCTTCCCTCCGGAACCTTGTCCTGTCTTCTCACCATACCAACCCTGACAGCCCTGTTGTATCTGATGAAGAAAATGAAGAGGAAGAAGAGGAGGAGGATATGGCGGATGAGGATTTTTAGAGAATATGCTGCTGCTGTTGTTTTTATTGCTTTACTTTCTAGTTATAAGTTTTTATGCTTTCATTTGAACTATGTTTTATTGTAACCAGTACAATTTCTATTTGCTGCATTTTATATGTACTATGTTTGTGCTTTGTGTTTACTTGGCTTTGCATGTGCTTATTACTATATTTGTTGCTATCTTGTGGTTTCTTTGAAAGCTCTTCCTTTTTGCTGATGTCAAAGGGGGAGAAGAGCTTGGTTCTGTTAATATCTCTCTGTGTGCAGATTTTTTGTCCTCTGTTAAGATAGGGGGAGTGCTAGACATAGGGGGAGAACCAGATCAAGAACCAAGAGATATCGCACAACATTTTTTGATTGCCATCATCAAAAAGGGGGAGAATGTAGAAGCATGCTTCAGTCTCAAGTTTTGATGATGTCAATGCTACTCAAAGTTAATATCTCTTGATTGCAAAAAGACAAGCTGTTCAAAGTCATCAAGATCAAGTCAAGCTATCTTTCAAGTCAAGCTATATGGAACTGATTCTTCCAAACTTGCCTGCATTACTGGTATATCAAATCCACCTTTTTAATTTTGATATACAAGTGTTCAAAAACATCAATCTTTTGTGCATAATACATACACATGTTTTTGAAACTTTAAAAATGGTATAACATTAATTTTAAAAAGCTTTTGTCTGAAAATTAGCAGTGTTAACCGATTAACCATATGGGTTAACCGGTTAACCATTTTGAATTTTGAATTTTCTGGGCTAACGTACCAGTGTTAACCGATTAACCATATGGGTTAACCGATTAACACTGAACGTGCAGTGAAAAATTGCTTTGTTTTGAGTTCAAAATTATTTAAAATCATACCTTTTCATGGTTTGAATCTTTTAAAATCATACCTTTTGTGAAAGGTTATTTTACTCATATAAATTCTGAGTTTTTCATTTTGAAAATGACACCAACAAAAAAACCAATACTCATTTTTAAAATTGTCTTAGAATCAAATTCATTTTTCAAAAGTGTTCATACTTGCATTGAAAGTTTCACATTCATTGAACACTTGTATTGAAAAATTACAAAGAGTGAACTTTGATTCATTGGAGAAGATCACTTTGACAATTATACTCAATCCAAATTCATTACAATCATTTTGTATTTTGACTTGTGATCCAGGATTGTTGGACACAAGGGTGAGTGTTTACAAGAGGATTATTCTTGTACACTTGTGAGTTTTATTGTTTGATAGTAGGCCTCACCGGTTGTTGGTGTGATAGGTTGTACTGTTTTAAACAATAGTGAAAATTCTCTTTCATGTTGAAAGGGGAGTGGAGTACTCTCGGATTGTGAGGGGAACCACTATAAATCCTGTGTCTTTTTTCTTTCTGTTGATTTACTGCTTCCCATAACCAAGAACACCATCCAGTATATTTCCAAGAACCATATAAAAACCGGAAAAATTTCATAAGTCCTAATTCACCCCCCCCCCCCTCTTAGGCATACTCTGTTCTTACAACTCCATCACACGCCGTAATAGATAAATTGTTTCCACAGTCGACCTTTCAGCCATAAAACCAAATTGATTCTCAAAGACTTGAGTCTATTTTCTTAATCTTCGTTCAGTCACTCTTTCTCATAACTTTATGGTATGACGAATAAGCTTAACCCCCCTATAATTTGCATAAATTTCTATATCCCCCTTGTTCTTATAGGTTAAAACTAAGGTGATTCTTCTCCATTCCTCCGACATGCTCTTTGACCTCATAATTTTATTAAAGAGTTTGGTGAGCCACTCAATAGGTATGTTGTCTGGTCCATCCGCCTTACTGTTTATCATTCTTTTCAACGCTTCCTTTACCTCCTGTTTTTAGATCTGACAGTAGAAATTATAGTTTTTATCAATTTCTCTAATGTCGAGTCTGGTAGAGTCTGGTCTGATATCATATCCTTCATTAAATATGTTGTAGAAATATGTCTTCCACCTATCCTTTATATCTTTTTCTTGAACTAAGATCTTGCCTTCTTCATCTTTAACACATTTCACTTGATCCAAATCTCTAGTTTTTCTTTCTCTTCCCTTAGCAAGCCTATATATAGATTTTTTGTCCCTCATTGGTTCCTAGAGATTGGTATAATCCATCAAAATCTTGGGTTCTTTCTTCAGCCACTGCCTTCTTGGTCTCATTTCCCACGTTTCAGCATTTTTACACCTAGAACAAACTTTAAAACAATCCTTTTTCACTCTAACTTTACTTTGGACACTTTTATTCCACCACCACGATTTTTTACCCCAAGGTCCAAAACCTCTTGATTCACCCAACGTCTCTTTAGCCATTTTTTTAATCTCATGGGTCATCCTGTTCCACATATCATTTGCACTTTCTTGTGGTTGTCCAAACTCTCCCTCCAAGATCTTGTGTTGGAAAATTTATTGTTTTTCACCCTTCAAATACCACAACTTGATCTTTGGCGCTACCATGTGACTTCTTCTCTTTGTTCTCCTCTTAATTCTTACATCCATAACCAAAACTCTATGTTGGATGGTCAAGCTCTCTTCTGGGATAACTTTAAAGTCCAAGTGAATCTTCCTATAGAACCTCATGATAAGAAAAAATTCTATCTGAGAACATGTCCCTCCCACTTTTATATTTGATAAGATATTCATCTCTTTTTCTAAACCATGTATTTTCTATAGTAAGATCCAAACTCGGCATCTTGGAGTTACCCTCCGCATTCACGTCCTCTATGCCAAACCCCATGCACGTCTCAAAACCTCTTGATACGATACTTACATGTCCATTGAGATTCCCTCCTAGAAAAAGCTTCTCTCCTTGGGGTATATCCTGAAGTGAACCTTCTAAATCCTCCCAAAGTTTTACCTTGAGGTGTTATGCTAACCCAACCTGAGGTGTGTAAGCACTAATAACATCAAAGGTGTCTTGTTCCACTACAAATTTCAAGGCTATGATTCGATCTCCTTATTCTATTCACGTCCACAATATCCTTCTTTCACTCCTTGTCGACAAAAATTTCCACACCATTTTTCGATCTAACTTTTTCAATGTGTCAAAGCTTAAATTTCGAGTTGTCTAATTCTTTCGCTTTTCACACATCCACTTAATTTCTTATCGACGCATAAAATTGATCTTCCTCGTCACCATAACATCCACTATTTCCATAGATTTTCTCGTAAGTGTGTCTATTTTCCATGACCCAAAACAAATTCTCCTCTCATAAACTAGCTTCTTTACCCACACCCGTTCACGAAAATGTGGGAACCCTTACTTATTTTTCACTACATTCAGGCGGCGATGCAGCGACCTTTGCTTTTTTGACACTGTACTCGAGCCATTAACACATTGCTTACGAGCAACGACCTAGCATTCATATTATTTTGTAGTTGTACCATGTTATAGAGATTTGACAAAATTTACTAACACAACTCTCCTTTTATTCGAATTTGAGACCGACTATATTTAACAAAACTAATCTATACATAATTCACTAATTAAATAATTTAAAATTTTTGTATTGCAACGTAATTGCTACATACGATGCAACCACATCAAAATATATCAGAAAAATATGTCACTATCAAAACACGTAAAAAAAAATAAGGGTCCTTTGAAAAAATAGTTTAAAATATTTTTACTATAATGTGTCACATGAAAATATGTAAAGAATGCACATTAATCAATTAGTTTAAATTGATTTTATTGCAATGTATAAATTAAATGTTCTTTTTGACACAATTAAATGTTATTTATACAATTTAAACAATTATTTATTAATCAATTATTAAAATAAATGTGTCGAATATGCAAATGCAAGAAATATGTGTAGTTAATGTGTCACTAATATAAATTTAAAATAAATTTATAATGTGTGAGTGTTTAGTGATTATTATCAATTCATCTATTAAAAAATATATATTTATCTCTAGTCTTAAGATTAAATATACTAAATTAATGTTTTTTCAATTTTTATACATATACATACACTTTACCTATTTTACCTACTTTTCTTAAAGAAAAAATAATATTAATATTAATAATGGGTTAAAATTCTAAACCAAGTAGAAACACCGGGCAATAGGCTCAATATGTACCAAAAGCTAAAACAAAACAAAAGAAAAATGCAGCTACAAAAGCAAAAACAAATATGCAACCACAAGTCAACTTGAGATAAGCCATCTTCGAGGAACAGTACCCTAAAAGAGGAAAAACTATATCTCAACCAAACCACCAACACTGAATCAAGACCACCAAGAAAGAAGAAAAGAAATATACAATCTCAATCTGATTGAAGTCTCAAAATATGTGAAGGTGTAAAAGTCCTTCGTTGATCTTTCTAAAAATCATTTTCAAGCCAAAATAAAATATTTTTCTCCTCCATTTCTTTCACATTTATTGAAGAATAAAAAACACAATCTCATTTCGGATCCTCCAAATAGTTCAGACCACAACGTGCTAGATCATAGAAAAAATCCTTTAGACTTTGTCATACCACATGAAGAAAGGAAACTGTCAAAGAGAAGACTAGGGTCCTTTAGTAGAACATGAAGAAAGGAAACTGTCAAAGAGAACATGTTAGATCATAGAAAAAACCCTTTAGACTTCGTCATACCACATGAAGAAAGAAAACTGTCAAAGAGAAGACTGGGGTCCTTAAGAAGCACATGAAGAAAGGAAATTGTCAAAGAGAAGACTAGGGTCCTTAAGATGAACAGGTTGCCACCCCTAACCAAATGAAAATCCTATACCAGACACTATTAACTAAGAAGTCGCAAGTTACAACAAGTGTGAAGTCGACTCAACAAAAACATCAAAAATAGGATACAAGATAAGAACAGGGTCAAAATTACCTTTCTCTAGAATAAATTCTCTATAAAAAAATCTATCAAGAAGCTGCCAAGATAAAACAAACACCTTAGACGGTGTCTAACTACTCCAAATAAAAAGGAGAGACAAATTGTTTATGGAGGAAGGTTAGCATGAAAAAGTTGAAGAGGCCAAAAGAGAATGATAAGCATAGGACACCGAGAAAGTATCGTCCGTAGCAAGCTTCCAACCCAATTTATCTCTATTGCCCTCAAATGTCAAGAGGAGTTCGACAACAACTGATTCCTCAAGAACGAAGAAATGTCTTCTCCACTTGAAGTCCCAAATGAAGGTATCATCTACCCATCTCCCTACCTCTCTCACACTCTCCTCAGGATAATCAGTGATCATAAACAATATACAAAACATGTCTTTAAGGGGTATACTCCAAATTCAATGGTCAAACCAATAAGAAGTCTAAAATCTTTATCCAACCTTTCCTAATGATACCATCCACAAACTAGTCCAAAGGGCCTTTCTGTTTAGAACCAAAAACGGAATTCGAAACACCCTTCCACCCGGAGGAGGAATTCAAGAAGTCTGTCTACAACCTCTCAATGAAAAGACAATGGCAGGCAACATAACAGGCGATCAAGATATCATTCCAAAGACCAGAGACATCCTAAATAAGACACCACCTCCACTTAGCCAAAAGAGCCAAGTTGACTAGACGTAGATTTCTAACCTCCAAGCCACCTTTACTCTTAGGCTTACACACACCAACCCAACTGATTCAAAGGATTTTAAAATCACCCTTAACTCCTCCAACAAAAACCACCTTTGAATCTTAACTATTTTCCTCCAAACCTTTCCATACATTTTTTAAAAGACAGAAAATAGGGATAGTATTAAGCAAAAAGTTAAGCAAAAATGGAACTTATGCAAAATTAGATTAATAAAACTCCATGAAGCAATTACATACATTCTCCCAATAAAATTGTATTCCTTTTTTACCGATCTTAAAAAAATGCTTCCCCGGATGATTTTTTTTTACAGCTCAGACGAAAATTCTAAAATCACTGAACTAGAACTTTTCTTAAATGAAAGTACCGTCTCTTGAGCTTCCTTGGAACAGAGGCAAAAATTAATCCTCTCCAATACCTGACCATTTTCTAAAATATATTTGGCAATACTTAACCCACGCACATGACCAACAGATTTTTTAAACTTCAGCACTTTAAGAGTATGTAGCAAACAATGAGGCACAGTTGCAAAATCCATCAGCATTCCATCAAAATATATCACCTGGAGATCGCAAAAAGAAAAGTAGAAATTTCGAAACCAAAAAACCTTATACATTAAGTTCTTTTTAAAATTTAAAAATTAACAATGACAAACCTTTAAAACTAGAGTCTTCAGACAGGGTGTCTTTAGGAGTATGCTTAACAAATATTCGCAGGCAACAAAGTTTAGTTCTAGATAACTCAACATTCCAAATGGAGGAATATCTGTAAAATGATGTTTCGGTCCTGCAAGGACGAACTACAAAATTGTACAATTGTTCATGTTAGGACAGCATATTGAGACTATATCTATAAGACAGTAAATTTAATGAAAAATTACACAGTTCTTAACTAGAAAAGGATCAAATGCATGCTCATAACCTTATCCTATGTGAAAACAAAGGCTGAAGCAAGAAAAGTAGAAAACATACCTGCTTAATGCAAACACACAGCTTTAGACTTTCTGGATTAATACTGAGAAGTTTACAAACAAACATCTCAATTTCTTGCACACTCTTCTCATTATTATATAGACTAATATCAGCAGATGCTAAACTGTCTGTGTCTAACAAAATGGTATCCGATACAAAACCAGAATAACAAAATTTTGTAAGCTGTGAAGCATAAAACTTAATTTCAACATGTGAATCACGAGAGACAGAAGTATACTTTATTGAAACCACTTCAAGTAGAGGGACTTGTAAAGTGACACTCTTCACACCTGACCAAGTGCAATCTAATGTCTCATACTTTCTGAGAGCTGGGAAATTAAGTGCCAACGTTTCGGACTCATTAGAGGAATCACAGGTAATTTTAGTTCTAGACAACTTCAAGATCGTCAGGGATGACAGACAAACAAAGGAAGAAACTGTGATGGCAAACCTATTCAGCACCAATTCCTCTAAGAACTTGCATTTATAAAAGGCATCAGAGGAAGCTATGAATTCATTCTGCAGATTGACACAAAGCTTTTTGATTCTCAAATTTAAAACCACAGATATCCACTTCTTAATACAAGAAGAATCGTATGTCTCTAACAATGCAAGAGAAACACTTTGGAAGCCTCCATTATTCCAATAAAGTAGTGCCCTATCTACAAAGTCTACAAACTTTTTTTTCCTTATTGTGTGGGAAGAATAATAAAAGTCTCTGTCATCAAAATTTAGTCCGGTGATAAATGTCCCGAGATATATCCACCTCTTTGACAAAATACTGGTATGAATTGCTTCCTTAGTCGGAAGAAAAGAAAGAATGTGGCCAATAACGTGGTCAGGTAGGTTGCTTGTCAAGTCTCGACCCTCGTTGGATTTTTGCCTCTTAGAAAGCTTATGCGTACGTCTACCAAACGCATCAATGGGAATGGAGTCCATTTTTACAGCAAGTTCCTATGAAGACAATTAGATGCATTGTAAAGCTCTGTATATTTCCACACATCATTGTTCAAATATTTAAGCAATTCTTCAATTGCACAATGACTTGACTTTGATGCAAAAATGCACATAAAAGATATTACATGCTCATTGGTCCAATCCATCCAAAGGTAGAATATTAATTTCTATTGAAATGAAAAACAAAGTAACTGATATTTTACTCTACCTTGAATATAGGGAACTTCCACGAATGCACGCACGTGTACTCAACAAATATCAATCCAGGTTTTGAGGAGCAGGGACTGTTTAATCTTCATAGTTGAATCACGGGCAATTAACAACGGTAGCTTTGAGTAATGGTGGACTACAATCACCAACTAATGAAGAACGATGGTGATTAGAATATAGCGCAGAACTCGAAGGTCAATTTCAGGTGGTAGCGAAAGGAGACGGAAGCTGAAACAAAATCAAAACCAACATCGTCGACTCAATCTATATATTATCACCTGTCAAACCAATGAGTAACTCATTGAACCAGTGAGTCACATGCTGAAACACATGAACCAAAATATAAGAGTTGAATGGATATACATTGTCCGTGTAAAACAGTTTTACACTAACATCCAAATGAGAGATCACCATTTTTTCATTTCATACTAACAATTTCAAATCAAAACAACCTTACGAAAGGGGGCTTCACAAAATACAAAAATTTCACAAAAAGCTGACACTGCACTATAAAATGATCCAGAAAAATTCACAAAGCAAATAAACACTAGTACGAGAAGTAGTACCATACAACACATAGAATAAACCCTAATCTTCTCGAGAAATAGGAACAAACAGTAATGCAAATCTTCCAATTTTTCATGAACAAATAAAGAAACCCAATAATGTGCTAATAGTCGATTTCCAGAACAATTCACTCAAATTATTACGTAAACAAATTGGTTCATAACGAATTACAGATCAATTGTTGGAATGCTGCTCGAACAACAGCGAAATCAAATAATCTATAAAACTAGTCGATTTTGATTAGTTGTTTCATGAAATAAACTTACAGATCGATTTAATTATTGATGATGATATTTGAATTCGGATGCAATAATAAGGGTTGCGTCAGCGAGGAACGGCGGAGAGAATGCTCCGGCGAGGGGAATGAGAGAGCCGGAGAAAAAGAAACAAGGCGCGAAATTCGGTTGTGTAGGGCCGAGAAATGTGAGAACCCTACGGGGGGAACATGCATCTGAGTGAACTTAATTAACCTTTCCTAAAAATTCAATTTATTTGAAAACTTCAACAAAAAAAAAAATTGATTAATTAAAGGCATAAACTGTGCCAACTCCAATACAAAATGACAACACAACACCTGAGTACCTTTACGTGTTGCACAAAAAATCAGAAGCAATCCATCAGATTCAAGATCCATTGGCTTAAGAAATAGTTGAAGCTCTTCGCTTTAGCCTTTATCCACTTCCAAGCTATCACTTGAATTTCTTTGCCCAAATCGTCCTGCGATCTTTTTGAGTTTTTGAATATCATCTGTTTGAGTTTATGAATATCTTATCATTACGCCTCTTTCACATGCTCTAAATACACACAAATCAAATGACAGAGAATCTATTATCCGATAGTGTACTTTTACACACCAATCCTGTGAACTGTTTAAAATCAGTTACGGCAGAAGTATGCAAGGCAGATGAAATGTTCAGCCAATTGAAGATTTTTAGCCAGACTATTGAGTATAGAGGGTAGCCAAAAAATAGACGAGTTGTACTTTCTGCCAATCCGCACTCGGTAGATCATTCAGAATGAGACACGCTTAGAACTCCGGTGTCATATGTAAAATCATACCCCACTTTTATACAAAAGAATTTGGTTCAGACTAGGACTCCGCCAGCTATTTCAAAGAAACTTCTATGGTGGTATAAGCCTGATCTTTTTTGTGCATATCACTAAGGCACACCCGGTCATGACATTGAACATTGTATTCCTTTAAAGGCTGAAAAGGCTAGTAAAGAGTGGTATATATTCTTAAATTTTGAAGACAAGGGACCTAATGTGCAGGTCAATACTGTCACTTGAAAGTTATCATAAGCAACAAGGATGTTCTTTCAGACTCAGACTGAGATAGTCTTTTTAGATCATTAGTTCATTACTGCAATTTTATTTGTAATCTTTCATGATTGTTAATGCTTTATTTGCATGTAAGAACTTGTTTGATTTTGAATATTAATCATAATGCAATGAGTATGTTTATCTTGAAGTAATCCATTCGCATTTGCTATAAAAGAAATGTTTTTTGCATTTGCAATACCAACTTCTTGTTCAAATTCCTAAATACTTGAGATATAAGGAAGTTAATCCTTGTTAACCCCTTTGAGCCCCCTTTGAGCCTTGAAGTAGGAGTTTCTTTTCTCAATGAAAAAATCCTCACATTTTAACCTTGGGGCAAGGTAGTCTTCAGTTGACTTGACCGGGTGTTTAAATTTCAAAAGGAGTGTGCATATAACGAAACCATAATGGTTATCTCTCATTGTCGCAACTGCGAAAAACACCCGGCGGAATACAGAAGAGTCGTCACCTTTCGTTATTTATCCCAAAGAGAGGGAAAGGAAACGATCGGAAAAACCTAACGAAAAAGGAAAAGACATGTCATCGCAACCATGTCTCGGGTTCGGGAGTCGGTTACGCAAGGGGAAGGTATTAGCACCCCTCACGTTCGTCGTACTCGACAGGATCCATGCTTGTTGTTTATCTAAGGGTGTGTTTAATCTATCTACGCTACAGGCTCACAGGACAAAAAGAAAAGAAAAGAGACTCGGCAGAGTATCGCCGCTCTGTGCCTACGTATTCCCTCGTGCAATGGGAAAGTCAGAGTCAACGTAGTTCGGCTAACTACGGGTGAAAGGTGGGGGAAGGTTACTCGCCAAGACATCGCGTCTTGTGCCTACGTATTCTCATCTGGTATGAGAAATCAGAGAAAACATAGTTCGGGCTAACAAGAACACCGGTTGGTTCAACTGTTTTAACCGAGTAGGGTTAAACTCTCGTTCCAGCAGTTAGGGGCGATGCCTGTTTGCGGTAGAACTAAAGCTTAACAACACTCTTTTTACGAAAATGGTTTGAAATTAATCCCGAAGGAAAAAGGTTTCAAGTTTGTTTTTGTGTTTTTTGTAAGAACAGAGTATGCCTAAGAGGGGGGGTGAATTAGGACTTTTGAAATTTTTCCGGTTTTTATGGTATTCTGAAATATCATTGGTTTGTGTTTTTGGTTATGAAAGCAGAAGAAGAAAGATAAAAGAACAATGGACACCAGGATTTATAGTGGTTCCCCTCACAATCCGAGAGTACTCCACTCCCCTTTCAACATGAAAGAGAATTTTCACTATTGTTTAATAAAGTACAACCTATCACACCATCAACCGGTGAGGCCTACTATCAAACAATAAAACTAACAAGTGTACAAGAACAATCCTCTTGTAAACACTCACCCTTGTGTCCAACAATCCTGGATCACAAGTCAATATACACAAGTTTGTAAAGATTTTGATTTGAGAGTAATGATATCAAAGTTGATCTTCTCCAAATGATCAGAATTCACTCTTACAATTTTCAATACAAGTGTTCAAGGATGAATATGAAATTTATGCACATATGAACACTTAATGAAAGTTTTTGAAAATGGTGAATTTGATTCTAAGACAATTTGAAAATGAATGTAGAAAGTGTTTGGAGATTGAAAAGTTCTTTGTGTTATGTTCTATATGGGTATTTTTCAAGATTGAAAAACTCAGAATTTATGAGTAAAATACCCTTTCAAAAAGGTACAATGAGTAGTCATCAAAAAATATGAAATGGTATAAATTTTTAAATAATTTTTGAACTTGAAACAAAGCAATTTTTCACTGCACGTTCAGTGTTAATCGGTTAACCCATATGGTTAATCGGTTAACACTGGTACGTTAGCCCAGAAAATTCAAAATTCAAATTGGTTAACCGGTTAACCTATATGGTTAATCGGTTAACACTGCTAATTTTCAGAAAAATGCTTTTTAAAAATAATGTTATACCATTTTTAAGGTTTCAAAAAAACATGCTTATGTATTATGCAAAAATGATTGATGTTTTTGAACACTTGTATATCAAATTATAAGGGTGGATTTGATAGACCAGTAATGCAGCCAAGTCTGGAAGAATCATAGTTCCATATGTAGCTTGACTTGAAAGATAGGTTGACTTGATCTTGATAACTTTGAACAGCTTGTCTTTTTGCAATCAAGAGATGACCTTGAGTAGTATTGACATCATCAAAACTTGAGACTGAAGCATGCTTCTACATTCTCCCCCTTTTTGATGATGGCAATCAAAAATGTTGTGCGATATCTCTTGGTTCTTGATCTGGTTCTCCCCCTATGTCTAGCAACTCCCCCTATCTTAACAGAGGAAAAAAAATCTGCACACAGAGAGACATTAACAGAACCAAGCTCTTCTCCCCCTTTGACATCAGCAAAAAGGAAGAGCTTTCAAAGAAATCACAAGATAGCAGCATATATAGTAATAAGCACATGCAAAGCCAAGTAAACACAAAGCACAAACAGTAGTACATATAAAATGCAGCAAATAGAAATTGTACTTGTTACAATAAAACATAGTTCAAATGAAAGCATAAAAACTTAAGACTAGAAAGCAAAGCAATAAAAACAACAGCAGCAGCATATTCTCTAAAAAAAAATATGGACCACACAAAAAAATATATTAAAAATATAAAATTTTCAAAAATTTAATTAATTTTCGTTTCTGATTTTTTAGAAAAATTAACAGTGTTAATCGGTTAACCATATAGGTTAATCGGTTAACACATTAAAAAATTTAATCAGAATTGAAAATTCAACAGTGTTAATCGGTTAACCCATATGGTTAATCGATTAACATGCTCGAATTTTTGAAAAATACATAAAAAAACAGAATGCATACATATGAAAACAAATCACAAATAATGAATACACATAATAGAGACAAAGTCAGATGTCACCTTCATCAAGAATCCCAAGTTCTCTCCGAATTTTGTAGAATGGTTCTTTTGCCAAAGGCTTGGTGAAGATGTCGGCGAGTTGGTTGTGTGTGTCGACGAAAGTAACATCAACATCTCTGTTTAATACGTGATCTCGAAGGAAATGATGCCGGATATCGATGTGCTTTGTTCTGGAATGCATAACCAGATTCTTTGTGATATTTATGGCACTAGTATTGTCACATCGTAGAGGAATGCATCTGAGGTCAACACCATAATCCAGAAGTTGTTGTTTCAGCCATAAAATCTGTGCACAGCAACTTCCTGCGGCGATGTATTCTGCTTCGGCGGTGCTGAGTGCTACACAAGCTTGCTTCTTGCAGGCCCATGATACTAGAGCATTTCCGAGAATATGACATGTACCACTTGTACTTTTTCTATCGGTTTTGCATCCTGCATAGTCAACGTCAGAATAACCAACTAAAGAACAAGTACTACCTTTAGGATACCATAATCTGACGTTGGTCGTTCCTTTGAGATACTTGATAATTCTCTTCACAGTAGTGAGATGCGATTCCTTCGGATTTGCTTGGAAGCGCGCACACAAACAAACACTAAACATAATGTCAGGACGGCTTGCCGTCAAATATAGTAATGAACCAATCATACCTCGATATTTAGTAATATCAATTGGAGTACCAGATTCATCTTGATCAACATACGTTCCGGATCCCATAGGAGTAGACATCATCTTGCAACTATCCATATCGAATTTCTTTATTAAATCCTTACAGTACTTGGATTGGTTGAGATAGATTCCATCCTTGGTTTGCTTGATTTGTAGTCCAAGAAAATAATTTAACTTTCCCATCATGGACATCTCGAATTCTTCTCGCATCATGAGTGAGAATTCTTCGCAGAGTTCTTTGTTTGTTGATCCAAAAATGATGTCGTCGACGTAGACTTGTACTAACAAGGTGTTACCCTTGATTTTCTTAATAAACAGCGTCTTGTCAACCTTTCCTTTTGTAAATCCTTTCTCACATAAGAAGTTGCTAAGGCGATCATACCATGCTCGTGGTGCTTGTTTTAAACCGTAGAGAGCCTTCTTCAGTTTGAAAACATGTGAGGGATTTTTGAAGTCTTCAAAACCCGGAGGTTGTTTGACGTAGACTTCCTCATTAATGTACCCATTCAGGAAAGCGCTTTTGACATCCATCTGGAATAACTGAAAATTCATAGAACACGCGTAAGCAAGTAGTAATCGAATTGCTTCTAACCTTGCTACCGGAGCGAATGTTTCATCAAAATCAATTCCTTCCTCCTGGTTGTAGCCTTGTGCGACCAATCTTGCCTTGTTACGAACTATAATCCCATTCTCGTCAAGTTTGTTCTTGAACACCCATCTGGTTCCTATAATATGCTTATTGTCTGGTCTTGGTACAAGGGTCCAAACTTGATTTCTTTCAAATTGATTAAGTTCTTCTTGCATTGCTATAATCCATTGGTCGTCGCCTAAAGCTTCATCGATTTTCGATGGTTCAATTTGAGATACAAACGCCATGTTGAGACAAGCATCCTTTAAATTAAGTCGAGTTGCAACGCCTTGACTAATATCACCAATAACTTTATCAATTGGGTGATCTCTGTGTGTTCTCCATTCTTTCGGAAGATCTTGATTTTCTTGAGTAACATCTTCTTGTAATATTGTTTGATCTTTTGAAACAATTTCTTCATTTTGTGGAGTATCTACAAAATCATCATCATCATCCAAAACAATATTATCCTCTTTCGAGGGGTTAGTCTCATCAAACGAAACATGAATGGACTCTTCAATGGTAAGAGTTCTTTTATTAAAAATTCTAAAAGCTTTACTATAAAGAGAGTAACCAAGAAAGATACCTTCGTCGGACTTCTCATCAAACTTACCGAGATTGTCCTTATTGTTGTTGAGAACGAAGCATTTGCAGCCAAATATGTGGAAGAATGATATATTCGGTTTCCTTCCCTTGAACAACTCATACGGAGTCTTTTTGAGTAGCGGTCGAATATTCACGCGGTTGCTTACAAAGCATGTCGTGCTTACTGCTTCTGCCCAAAAATATTTTGGAAGATTTGTGTCGCTGAGCATTGTTCTAGCAAGTTCAACTAGTGAACGATTCTTCCGTTCTACGACGCCGTTTTGTTGAGGAGTTCTTGGTGCCGAAAAATTATGAGAAATTCCATGTTCTTCGCAAAATTCTTCAAAGTCTGAATTTTGAAATTCTCCACCGTGGTCGCTTCTTATGGAGGCTATAGTGAGTGACTTCTCGTTTTGAATTCGTTTTGCATACTTTTTGAATGCTTTAAACGCATCATTTTTCTGCACTAAAAACATTGTCCAGGTATATCGAGAAAAATCATCAACAATAACTAAAGCATAAATACTACCTACAAAGCTCTTCGTTCTTGATGGACCAAAAAGATCCATGTGCAACAATTGAAGTGGTCTTGATGTAGAAACCACTTGCTTGGATTTGAAAGTTGTCTTGGTCTGTTTTCCCTTTTGACATGCATCGCATAATTTATCCTTGATGAATTTTATCTTCGGAAGCCCAACAACCAGATCATGCTTGATTAATTTGTTTAAATGCTCCATGTGAATGTGAGCAAATCTTTTATGCCAAAGCCATGCCTCGTTGTTGTTCGCCATAAGACACTTTACCTTCAAGGAAGAGTCATCAAAAGAAATCATAAAAATATTATTATATCTTTTACCTTTTAGCAGAATCTCATGAGTGACTTCGTGTTCGATCAAGCATTCCTCCTTTGTAAAGTTGATTTTGAACCCTTTGTCACACAATTGACTGATGCTAAGCAGGTTATGCTTAAGGCCTTCAACAAAAAGAACGTCTTCGATGATTGTACATGGAGGTGTACCAATGGTTCCAACTCCAAGAATTTTTCCTTTATTATCATCACCGTAAGTGACGTATCCTTTGGCCTTTAATGATAGACTTGAAAATTTGTTTATATCTCCCGTCATATGCTTCGAGCAGCCACTATCAAGATACCATTGATTTGTGGTTGTCTTCAAGCATACCTACAAAACAAAATTAGGTAGTGTTAGGTACCCAAATTGCTTTGGGTCCTTGATAGTTAGTACCCTTTTCCACCCACACATAATGCCCCTTTGCAATACCAATATTACGTACATAGCAGGCATTAGGTGTGTGCCCTTTAATACCACAATAAAAACATGTAGGTTGAAAATGACTTCTATATCTAGGAATATAATTCTTTTTCTTATTAATTCTTTTCTTGTTATGATTTTGATGCTGAGTTTTAGAAGTGCTTGTCTCTTCCTTCACAATTTGTTCACTTGCTCTTACGAAAATGGTCTTATTGGTGCTTGGTTTTGAAAATTTAGAATATCCCAATCCACTTTTATCATTAGGATACCTTTGATGTTTAAGAATCTCTTCCAAGCCAATTTGACCTTTTTCGTATCTTTCTAAAACTCTTTTAAGTTGAACAATTTGAAAAGACAAAGACTCACAATTCTTACATACAAGACTTTGTTTTTCATCCATCACTTTTTGTTTTTCATCTTTAATATTTTTTAAGAGATCAAAATTTTGTTTTTCTAAAATTAAAATTCTTTTCTTTTGTGATGAGATGTCTTTATACAAAGTCTTGCACTCTTTTAGAAGTTCATCTATAACTTCTTGTGCATCATTATCATAGACAGAAAAATTACTACTAAGCTCATTTTCGTCATTGGAATGGTGAGAGGCCATTAAGGCAATATTTGCGCTTTCATCGCTATCTGATTCCGATGATGAACTTACTTCGTTGTTGTCCCATGCGACATAAGCCTTCTTTGTTTTGAAATCCTTCTTGCCCTTGAATTTTCCTTTATTTGCGAGTTTTGGGCAATCTGGCTTTATGTGACCTTGTTTTTCACATTCATAACATGTAATTTCTTGGTTTGATGTGGATGCCTCCTTTTTCCTGAAATGTCTATTCTTTTTAGAAAAAGAAGAAGTTTTATTATTATTAAAAAACTTACCAAGCTTCTTTACTAGAAGCATGAAATTTTCGTCTTCGGAAGATTCGTCAATTTTGTCATCCTTTGTGTCAGTTTTCAAGGCAATTCCTTTGGACTTCTTGTCTTGACTTTCATGTTTCTCAAGCCTTCCAAGTTCCAGTTCATGCTCTTGAAGTTTCCCGAATAATGAAGCGGGTGTCATTGTTGAAAGACTTTTCTTTTCCGAAATGGCGGTCACCTTTGGTTGCCATTCTCTTGTCAAGGATCTTAGGACTTTTAAGTTGAGATCATCGTTGGTGAAGGTCTTCCCAAGAGCAATCAGGTGATTTGTTAGATGAACGAACCTCTTTTGCAAGGCAACAATAGATTCACCGGGCTGCATACGGAACATCTCATATTCTTGACTTAACGTGTTAAGTCTTGATCTTTTTACTTCTGCTGTTCCTTCATGCGTTTCTACCAAGGTATCCCAAATCTGCTTTTCCGATTGACACTGTGATATGCGAAAGAATTCATCCATACTGAGAGCGCTTTGAAGTATGTTGATTGCTTTCTTCTCATTCAAGATTCTCTTCTTGTCATCTTCATCATATGAGGATTTAATCTTTGGGGTTCCAACACCATTTACCACACTTGTAGGAACATGTGGACCAGTTTCAACGGTTTCCCATATACCATCTCCTTGAGCCTAAAGATGTGCCTTCATACGGATTTTCCAAAAATCAAAGTATTCTCCAGAAAAGAGTGGTGGCTTGTTACTACTTCCACCATCTTTGAAAACCGGGTTGGTATTTGCAGAAGCCATACTGAATCGTTAGGAACAGGTTACCTTAACCTGCTCTGATGTCAATTGTAAGAACAGAGTATGCCTAAGAGGGGGGGTGAATTAGGACTTTTGAAATTTTTCCGGTTTTTATGGTATTCTGAAATATCACTGGTTTGTGTTTTTGGTTATGAAAGCAGAAGAAGAAAGATAAAAGAACAATGGACACCAGGATTTATAGTGGTTCCCCTCACAATCCGAGAGTACTCCACTCCCCTTTCAACATGAAAGAGAATTTTCACTATTGTTTAATAAAGTACAACCTATCACACCATCAACCGGTGAGGCCTACTATCAAACAATAAAACTAACAAGTGTACAAGAACAATCCTCTTGTAAACACTCACCCTTGTGTCCAACAATCCTGGATCACAAGTCAATATACACAAGTTTGTAAAGATTTTGATTTGAGAGTAATGATATCAAAGTTGATCTTCTCCAAATGATCAGAATTCACTCTTACAATTTTCAATACAAGTGTTCAAGGATGAATATGAAATTTATGCACATATGAACACTTAATGAAAGTTTTTGAAAATGGTGAATTTGATTCTAAGACAATTTGAAAATGAATGTAGAAAGTGTTTGGAGATTGAAAAGTTTTTTGTGTTATGTTCTATATGGGTATTTTTCAAGATTGAAAAACTCAGAATTTATATGAGTAAAATACCCTTTCAAAAAGGTACAATGAGTAGTCATCAAAAAATATGAAATGGTATAAATTTTTAAATAATTTTTGAACTTGAAACAAAGCAATTTTTCACTGCACGTTCAGTGTTAATCGGTTAACCCATATGGTTAATCGGTTAACACTGGTACGTTAGCCCAGAAAATTCAAAATTCAAATTGGTTAACCGGTTAACCTATATGGTTAATCGGTTAACACTGCTAATTTTCAGAAAAATGCTTTTTAAAAATAATGTTATACCATTTTTAAGGTTTCAAAAAAACATGCTTATGTATTATGCAAAAATGATTGATGTTTTTGAACACTTGTATATCAAATTATAAGGGTGGATTTGATAGACCAGTAATGCAGCCAAGTCTGGAAGAATCATAGTTCCATATGTAGCTTGACTTGAAAGATAGGTTGACTTGATCTTGATAACTTTGAACAGCTTGTCTTTTTGCAATCAAGAGATGACCTTGAGTAGTATTGACATCATCAAAACTTGAGACTGAAGCATGCTTCTACATTCTCCCCCTTTTTGATGATGGCAATCAAAAATGTTGTGCGATATCTCTTGGTTCTTGATCTGGTTCTCCCCCTATGTCTAGCAACTCCCCCTATCTTAACAGAGGAAAAAAAATCTGCACACAGAGAGACATTAACAGAACCAAGCTCTTCTCCCCCTTTGACATCAGCAAAAAGGAAGAGCTTTCAAAGAAATCACAAGATAGCAGCATATATAGTAATAAGCACATGCAAAGCCAAGTAAACACAAAGCACAAACAGTAGTACATATAAAATGCAGCAAATAGAAATTGTACTTGTTACAATAAAACATAGTTCAAATGAAAGCATAAAAACTTAAGACTAGAAAGCAAAGCAATAAAAACAACAGCAGCAACATATTCTCTAAAAAAAAATATGGACCACACAAAAAAATATATTAAAAATATAAAATTTTCAAAAATTTAATTAATTTTCGTTTCTGATTTTTTAGAAAAATTAACAGTGTTAATCGGTTAACCATATAGGTTAATCTGTTAACACATAAAAAAATATAATCAGAATTGAAAATTCAACAGTGTTAATCGGTTAACCCATATGGTTAATCGATTAACATGCTCGAATTTTTGAAAAATACATAAAAAAAAACAGAATGCATACATATGAAAACAAATCACAAATAATGAATACACATAATAGAGACAAAGTCAGATGTCACCTTCATCAAGAATCCCAAGTTCTCTCCGAATTTTGTAGAATGGTTCTTTTGCCAAAGGCTTGGTGAAGATGTCGGCGAGTTGGTTGTGTGTGTCGACGAAAGTAACATCAACATCTCTGTTTAATACGTGATCTCGAAGGAAATGATGTCGGATATCGATGTGCTTTGTTCTGGAATGCATAACCGGATTCTTTGTGATATTTATGGCACTAGTATTGTCACATCGTAGAGGAATGCATCTGAGGTCAACACCATAATCCAGAAGTTGTTGTTTCAGCCATAAAATCTGTGCACAGCAACTTCCTGCGGCGATGTATTCTGCTTCGGCGGTGCTGAGTGCTACACAAGCTTGCTTCTTGCAGGCCCATGATACTAGAGAATTTCCGAGAATATGACATGTACCACTTGTACTTTTTCTATCGGTTTTGCATCCTGCAAAGTCAGCGTCAGAATAACCAACTAAAGAACAAGTACTACCTTTAGGATACCATAATCCGACGTTGGTCGTTCCTTTGAGATACTTGATAATTCTCTTCACAGTAGTGAGATGCGATTCCTTCGGATTTTCTTGGAAGCGCGCACACAAACAAACACTAAACATAATGTCAGGACGGCTTGCCGTCAAATATAGTAATGAACCAATCATACCTCGATATTTAGTAATATCAATTGGAGTACCAGATTCATCTTGATCAACATACGTTCCGGATCCCATAGGAGTAGACATCATCTTGCAACTATCCATATCGAATTTCTTTATTAATTCCTTACAGTACTTGGATTGGTTGAGAAAGATTCCATCCTTGGTTTGCTTGATTTGTAGTCCAAGAAAATAATTTAACTTTCCCATCATGGACATCTCGAATTCTTCTCGCATCATGAGTGAGAATTCTTCGCAGAGTTCTTTGTTTGTTGATCCAAAAATGATGTCGTCGACGTAGACTTGTACTAACAAGGTGTTACCCTTGATTTTCTTAATAAACAGTGTCTTGTCAACCTTTCCTTTTGTAAATCCTTTCTCACATAAGAAGTTGCTAAGGCGATCATACCATGCTCGTGGTGCTTGTTTTAAACCGTAGAGAGCCTTCTTCAGTTTGAAAACATGTGAGGGATTTTTGAAGTCTTCAAAACCCGGAGGTTGTTTGACGTAGACTTCCTCATTAATGTACCCATTCAGGAAAGCGCTTTTGACATCCATCTGGAATAACTGAAAATTCATAGAACACGCGTAAGCAAGTAGTAATCTAATTGCTTTTAACCTTGCTACCGGAGCGAATGTTTCATCAAAATCAATTCCTTCCTCCTGGTTGTAGCCTTGTGCGACCAATCTTGCCTTGTTACGAACTATAATCCCATTCTCGTCAAGTTTGTTCTTGAACACCCATCTGGTTCCTATAATATGCTTATTGTCTGGTCTTGGTACAAGGGTCCAAACTTGATTTCTTTCAAATTGATTAAGTTCTTCTTGCATTGCTATAATCCATTGGTCGTCGCCTAAAGCTTCATCGATTTTTGATGGTTCAATTTGAGATACAAACGCCATGTTGAGACAAGCATCCTTTAAATTAAGTCGAGTTGCAACGCCTTGACTAATATCACCAATAACTTTATCAATTGGGTGATCTCTGTGTGTTCTCCATTCTTTCGGAAGATCTTGATTTTCTTGAGTAACATCTTCTTGTAATATTGTTTGATCTTTTGAAACAATTTCTTCATTTTGTGGAGTATCTACAAAATCATCATCATCATCCAAAACAATATTGTCCTCTTTCGAGGGGTTAGTCTCATCAAACGAAACATGAATGGACTCTTCAATGGTAAGAGTTCTTTTATTAAAAATTCTAAAAGCTTTACTATAAAGAGAGTAACCAAGAAAGATACCTTCGTCGGACTTCTCATCAAACTTACCGAGATTGTCCTTATTGTTGTTGAGAACGAAGCATTTGCAGCCAAATATGTGGAAGAATGATATATTCGGTTTCCTTCCCTTGAACAACTCATACGGAGTCTTTTTGAGTAGCGGTCGAATATTCACGCGGTTGCTTACAAAGCATGCCGTGCTTACTGCTTCTGCCCAAAAATATTTTGGAAGATTTGTGTCGCTGAGCATTGTTCTAGCAAGTTCAACTAGTGAACGATTCTTCCGTTCTACGACGCCGTTTTGTTGAGGAGTTCTTGGTGCCGAAAAATTATGAGAAATTCCATGTTCTTCGCAAAATTCTTCAAAGTCTGAATTTTGAAATTCTCCACCGTGGTCGCTTCTTATGGAGGCTATAGTGAGTGACTTCTCGTTTTGAATTCGTTTTGCATACTTTTTGAATGCTTTAAACGCATCATTTTTCTGCACTAAAAACATTGTCCAGGTATATCGAGAAAAATCATCAACAATAACTAAAGCATAAATACTACCTCCAAAGCTCTTCGTTCTTGATGGACCAAAAAGATCCATGTGCAACAATTGAAGTGGTCTTGATGTAGAAACCACTTGCTTGGATTTGAAAGTTGTCTTGGTCTGTTTTCCCTTTTGACATACTCCTCACCATGTTCATGATGGTTCTGTTCTTTCTTTCTACAACTTCATTTTGCTGTGGAGTGTAGGGTGGCACCACCTCATGCACAATCTCTTCTTTTTCACATAATGTATCGAACTCTTTCGACACATACTCTCCACCATCATCAATCCTTAGAATTTTCAGCTTTCGACCACTTTGTCTTTCGACCATAAATTTGAATCTGGAAAATACCTCGATCACATCACTTTTCTTCTTGATGAGGTAAGTCCACAACTTTCGACTGTAATCATATATGAACATGACAAAGTATATTTTTTCTGCAATCGAATCCACCTGGATTGAACCACATACATCAGAGTATATGACTTCCAGAATTGCCTTCGACTTCCTTCCTGCATCCTTGCTGAAGTTATTCTTGTGTTGTTTCGACTGAACACACTCTTCACAAACTTCACTTGGAATGTCGATTTCAGGTAATCCTGAAGCCATATTTCTCCTCTTTATCTCTCTTATATCATTGAAGTTTAGATGGCCTAGTCGAAAATTCCATAACCATTCATCTCTGCTGACTGCAGTTGCCAGGCACTTGTGCTCCATCACATTAAGTTCAATCTTGAAGGTCCAATTCTGAGACATTGGAGAATTCAAGATCAACCTACCACCTGCATCGAGAACTTTCATCATCTTGTCTTTGATCGACACCTTGTAGTTCCTTTTGACTAGCTGTCTTATACTGAGTAAATTACTTTTCATGCATGGTATCTACAACACATTGGAAATTGTTGACCTCTTGCCATCTTTCCTCATAATCAAAACATCGCCAATATCTTCAGCTGCTAGAGTATTGTCATTTGCAAATTTCACCATGTTCTTTGACGAGGGTTTCATGTTGATAAACCAATCTTTCCTTCCAGTCATGTGTGATGAGCATCCTGAGTCGAAGTACCACTGGTCCTGGAATCTCTCTTCGTCTCTTGTTGTGACCATTATCAACATCTCTTCTTCTTCTTCATGCTTCGCCATATTTGCATTAGTTTTTTGATTCTTCTTCTTTTCTCAACATTCACTAAAATAGTGACCATACTTCTGACAATTGAAACATTAAATGTGACTTTTGTCAGGCTTTCGTCCATCACCTCTTCCTTTACCTGCAGCACCACCTCTTTGGTTGCCTTGGTTCCAGGGTTTTGTTTGATTCGACCAGTTTCCTTCCTGTTGATTTCGACCAGTCGAACTATTGTAGCCTCTAGGGTTTTTCTTGATCCGTCGTGTTTTCTGCAAGTGGTGTTACTCCCCCTTCATAAGATCCCAAAGATCTTGATAACAGAAAACCACCTTAATTTGCTTGCACTAATTCTCATAATCATCTTTCTTGAGAATTGGAAGGTTTGCTGGAAAGTGACCGTTTGGATGATTCATCGCCATCGCGATTTTCCTTCCTTGAATCGTAACTGGGGCTCTAGATACCAGATGTTGGAAATTCAACCACAACCTATGGAGAATTTCACTCAATCAATCTTGATTTCAAGATTGTTTCAACTCATGTAATGACAACGAAAGAAAAGTTTAGAAAGAAAGAAAGAAAGTAAACGTTGGAGAAGAAGAAGATGAACAGTTTTCTGCAGAGAACTCTCTGCCCACAAACTGTGGAAATTCTGTTATTTCACTTGCAACTGTGAATTACAAAATATGATGAGATGAGATATTTACAAAATAAGGATTTCTCCCTATTTATAGATTTAGGTTAGTTTGCACCCAAAGGCAGAATTCAAATTATAAAAGCCCAAAAATATCTAATCTAATATTTCTAAATCAAATATATCTTTCTAAATCGAATCTAATCTTTCTAAAACAACGAATTACATATTTAACAAGAAGAAAAATCTACACTCTCTTAGGCCGTTAGTAGCTCTTGATCCCACTTCTCAACGATTGATGATAATTTTAGAACAATGTTAAACGGCTAATATTTTGAGTTTATGAATAATTAAATGGTCCTCTTGTTTTATATATATATATATATATATATATATATATATATATATATATATATATATATATATATATATATATATATATATATATATATATATATATATATATATATATATATATATATATATATATATATATATATATATATATATATATATATATATATATATATATATATATATATATATATATATATATATATATATATATATATATATATATATATATATATATTAGTATTTTCATTTTGATAAAAACGATTGTGCTTATGTTGATGTATTACAAAATTTTGGGTATTTAATAGCGTTTTTTAAAAGTGCTATTAAAGATAGAGTATATGTTAGTGTTCCTCGTGAAAACGCTATTACTTATAAGGTCTATAAAACATTTTATTAGGTTATGGTAGACTACTTATAATAACAGAGATTTTAATAGTATTTTAAAGCGCTATTAAAAGATCTTTTTGGAATAGTACATTTGAAACAAGTTAGCCTTCAAACGGAGAGAGCTTAGAAATGAAAGGGAAAATTTACGAACTTTGCATCAGAGGCTTGTTTTCTCGGTCGTGATAACATATTGTTGTGAATCTTGTTGTAAACTACGACAAAATTCAATATCAATCTGTGAGGCAAAGAACAATAGCAACCAAAATAAATGGTCTTCAACAATAATAATTTGTACACATATAATATAACAGAATAAGGCAAGAAAAACCCGAAGGTTTGTTTACCTAGTTCGATCAAACGATCTACTCTAGGGGAGAGAGCAACTCTTCAATTCACTATACTCAGAAAGTTGTTACAAGAGATTACATATGAGTTGCGAGAAAATAGCCTCCGCCTTCAGGTTCCCGAATAACCCTGAAGGTGTAACACCCCAAATTCTTGGAATATTTATTTAATTTATTTAAATATGAATATTCGTACTTTTGGTGATTTTCAGTGGTTGGTGTGAATATTGGAAATTATGGAGTTTTTAGTTAGTTATTTAAATAATAGTATATAATATGAATATATTTGGTATTATTATTAATTTAAATAAATACAAGTTAATTTAAGGGCAATTTGGACATTTGAGGAGTTAGTGAGGGTGAAATTGGAAAGTTCATTTTAAAGGCCCAAAGTTAGGTTTAACAAAAAGGAGTTTTTGAGGGAATTATGATTCATTCTTGTTAGACTGTGAAAAGAGAAGAAAAAGAGGTCAGAGCTCTGAGGGAAGAGGATAGAGGCAAGGTCTCGTGAGGTTTCCAAAAACTAAAAGGATAAAGACTTAGAGTCGGCAATTAAGGTATGAAGAGTATTACCTTCATTGTTTTCAATATATGATTCAATATATTTAAAGCTGATTTAAGGATTTAGGAGGTTTTTGAGTTTGAGGAAATTATGCCTTCGTGGCCAAATCTGTTTTTGAGGTTGTTTAAGTATGGGGAGTATTACCTTCATTATTTTCAATATGTGGTTTAATGTATTTAAAGCCGATTTAAGGGTTTAGGAAATTTGAGTATTGAATTGTTGTTGCCTTTCTGGTGAGTTTAATGAGTTTGAGGGATTTGAACTGATTGTCTGATAGGTTTGAGGTTGATTTGGGAGTAAGGGAAATTAGACCTTCGTGGCTAAATCTGTTGTTGAGGTTGTTTAACCGTATAAGGTAAGTGATTGTGAGAACTTTAATGACTGTGGAATATTTGTAAGAAATTATGGGAATTGAAGGCGTAAATAAGATACGAGATTGGCCAAATAAGTCGTAGATTTTGTGCTTGTATCGTCATAATACCTTAGTAATGATTTGGGATGTTTTTGGGGCATTGGGGAAGGAAAACGTATGGACCTTTGGACTGTTTTTACTACTGTTTCATAGCAGCAATTTGTTGTAATTGTGAGTTCGCACAACGAACGAATCTTCGCACGACGAACATTCGCCCCAGACTCGCACAGCGAACTTCCCAACGAACGTAGCAGCGTTTCGCGAATTGTGTTTATGTTCATGCTGTCTTGATGTTTTGATGTTGTGATTTCCCTGATGAATTACCATGATTATAATTGTAATTTTTATGAGATTAATACATGACTGTATGTTGAATTCCCATGAGTAATTGTGATGATTTATGACATTGATTTCACGAGGTTTTGATGATTTTATGATGACATGATTATTATGATGATTTTGATGAATGATGATGCACCTAATGATTGTATTATGAGGATGATATTAACGTGTGCATCATGCATTCATATGCATTCCAGACTTCGGTCTAGTGTTTGATTCTTGTGGCTTCAGTCCTATTGTGCGGATGTGAAGTATTTTGTTGTATTCTGGTTCTTGTGTAGAATCGATTCTATTGATGGAGATCTATGAAGGGTTGATGGCCCAGTGTCCATCAAATTTTGTTGAATTGGTACCACATGCATGAGTCTTGTTGTATTTGCATGTATGTGACAATTTGGTGTAATTTATGATATTATGACTTTGTGATGTTTCCTTGATGATTATGATGATGTTGAATATGAAAATGATGCTATTTTATATATTGGTTCCTATATTAATTATTATGAATGGTTTTACTCACCCTGCCTATTTGAATGTTACCTCCACGTGGATAACGTGTAGATGACCATATTTAGTTGTGGATGTCGTCAAGGAGTTTTTGACATTTTGGGTTGACTTAGAGGGTTTTGCTCTGATAGTGTAACGTCGGGTTAGGGTCTTTGAGTTAAACTATGTTTTATTAATTTTTGTTATTTTGATTATGTTGTTGTGCAAGGAAAACTTTGGATTTTCCCTTTTGAGTTCCGCTGCCATTTGAGCAATTTTTGAGTAATTTTGGGAAAACCCGTTGTTTACGGAGCATAGACATTGATTTGAATTATTGAGAAATGTACACCATTTGAGGTGATTTTTATTATGTTTAAAATATTACTCTGATAAATGTGAATTATTTGTCATTATATTTTTGGGATAGAAAAGGGTGTTATAGAAGGCGCCCAAGAACAACCTTATTTTCTACCCAAGTGTTTCCCTACCTCTTCAACTCTCAATATATGAATCATTCAAACTCAAGGTGTAATTCAAGGTTTTCTTTGTGCATAGCTGAAACCCTATGCTATACCTTTAAACCCTTGCTCTCCATTACTGGTGTAAACTCTAACATTGTCACACACCTAGCATATAAGAGATACATATTTATAATAGCAAATACCCAACAAACAAAGCCCAAAATCACATGGATCCATGGACCGAATCAAAAAGGCCCAAAAACTCAAAAACACTATTTACCGTATGGACAATACTATTCACCGTATAAATGTCACTATTCATCCGTGCGGATAATATTATTCAATATACAAACGACACTATTCACCGACCAAATTTTTTTCTCGACTTTTCGCCAAATTTTCGCGATAAATGCAATCTCCAAAGTATGTTTTCTTTCTATTCATCAACAAAGGTTTTAAGGCACATTTACAACAATCTCCACCTTGACTTTAAACCGTGTTAATACCAATTTAATAATCAACAACATTGTTGCTGTCTACCAAGTTGAAACTTTGATCAAATAACTTTGATCAAATTCAAGCAAACCTTAAATCTTGATCTCGCGACTTGAATCCACTTGTTCACATTTACCCTTTTCTGCCTAGGTAATTTAACAAGCCTACAAGTATGATTTTTCAACCACCCTTGACTCCACCTATTTTCAAATGCCTCCCTGAAGGTTTTTCTTCTTTTATTTTGCAGTCCTTCAGCCACATTAAAAACATAATATCCAAGGCTAGCATAACCGTCCCTTTGAGATGCTATAATAACCCTCCTTACCTTATCATGAGTTAAATGATAATCAGAGATCTCTGTAACCATTCCCTCACTACTGCTAGTATCCATAGTAGGAAACTATGCCTCAAACTGAGTTTTCACCGTTATAGTTTCTCCCAGGTTTCTTCCTTGGTTTTCATTATTCTTATTCTGAAGAAATTCTCTACCAATCAAGTAAGTTGTTTTACCCTTAGCTCTTCCCCAAAAACTCAATAACAACTCAGCGGTAACATACATTTTTATTTCTTGATTTCTACAAAATTCTTTGTACTCCTCTGAAACTTTCTCAAGGCATTCATAACACCTTAAACTCAAATCCCATAGCTCTTCCTTGTCATGAAAGCCTCCATTAGTTAACGATGAATGAATAATAACATTTGAACCTTCTAAAATATATAAACCACATTTTTAGACCCTTTAGCAATAATCAATTCATCACACAAAATCTTTAACACTCCATGTTGTCGCTACTGCGAAAATCGAGGCCGGCAATGACAGAAGAGTCGCCACCGCGCGTTATTTATCCCAAGAGAGGGAAAGGAAACGTCCAGAGAAAACCTAATGAAAAGAGGGATAAGATCGACCATCGCAACCAAATCTCGGATTCGGGATTCGGTTACGCGAGGGGAAGGTATTAGCACCCCTCACGTCCGTCGTACTCGACGGGATCCACGCTTGTTGTCTATCTAAACGGGTGATAAACAAACTATCTACAGCTGCTAAAGCTAAACGGAAAGAACTGAAAGAAACGGAAAGAACTGACTCGATAGAGCGTCGCCACTCTATGCCTACGTATTCCCTCGTGCAATGGGAAAGTCAGAGTCAACGTAGTTCGGGAAACTACGGGGGGGATTGCTCACCAAGACATCGCGTCTTGTACCTACGTATTCTCGTCTGGTACGAGAAATCAGAGCAAAACGTAGTTCAGGCTAACTACGGTTAAACATGGTGTTCTCGATCATACAAGGGTGAGAGAAAAGGTTGACGATACTAGCACACGCATTCTAGTAGTTAGGTTATTGTTGCTCGACCATTAGAAACTTAGGCGTTACCTGTTTGCGGTAGAACGGACGTAGTATGTCATTGGTTAAAAGGTACGGGTTACCTAAGGGGGGAAAGGGAAATTGTGCTCGCTAGGTGTCGCGGTGAAATTTTGATACCAAACTATTGATTAGTTTGAATCTTTAATTCATTTTGCAACCGAACTTTGATTTGTCCAAAGGAAGGGATAAAGATCGAAATTCCCACAATGCAATGCAAATGCAAGCTAGAGAGTTATAGGTTTGGGGGTTGGTTAAACTTAGGGAAGGTGTTAGCATCCTAAGTTTCTGTAGTACTCTACAGGAACCTCTTGTTTTATGTTTGTTTATTCCTATGGTTTATCTGCTTAATGGTTTAAAAGACCTAGGGGTTTAATTCTAAGTATACTCGATAAGATGTCGCACCTTATGCCTACATATCCTTACGGGAGTGGAATCAGAGTACTTATAGTTCTCCCTAAAAGGTTTGAGGAGTTCTTTGACTGTGGTTAAAGTTCCTACGGGTTTAGGGTAGTTGATTGATTGATTTTAGGAGAAGAGATGGGTTATCATTTTAAGGGAGATTTAACCGCCACAAGTTGTAGGAAAATGGTCTTTGCATCGTCTTAAGAAAAGGACTTACGTACTCGGATAGGGATCGACAAGGTAAACCTTTATCTCTCTTAAGGCAAAGTCCCTACGGCTTGATTGTATTGATGTGGGATGGAGATTCTATCAAACTTAAGATGATTGACATCTTTCTCTAATGTGTTTGAATTTTGAATGTTGAGTTGTTATTGAATGTTTGAATATTGTTGTAGTGTTGATTGAGTTTGTTTGTATTGTGTTTATTTCTATGTTGTAGGAGGAAGGTCCTTCCTATGGGGTAGGATCTATCCTAGAAGATCAACTTGAATGTGATCAAGGATCAAAGGGAATATGATGCGAATGAGATGCATACGCACAATTATTGGGATCATGCGCAGATTCTTCCTTTGGACGGGATGCGATGTAAGAAAATATAAATGACGGAAATGTTAAATTGCGAAAAAATAAATTGCGGAAATAAACCATACACACGCATGAAAGCGCTAAGGTGTAGGTGAGTAGGTGTGAATGTGAGGTGTAAGCGTGTTCGGTTTGATTAATTACGATGTCGGTTAATTTTAGGCGAGATTTATGTGAGAAAAAGAATATTCATTTTTAAGTGATATTAACTTAAGAGAAATCATCTTAAAAGGGTGAATTGATCTTAAGGAGAACTTAGTTTGGTGAGATTGATTTGTTTTAATAAAAGTTTTAGATGATGAATTAATTTGAAAAAAGTTATTTGATTATTATTTTATTTTTTTTTAAGAAAGGCTTGATTACCTAAGGTTGATTAAAAAGAAAAATAGTATAATAAATAAGATAGAGTAAACCTAAAAAAATATGATAAAATTAAATAAGAAAACTAAATTTATTATTAATTATTTTTAAAAGGGTTAACTAATTATAATAAAAGTTGTTATAAAAAGGGTTGATCAATTGGGTTAAAATATAAAAAAGCTATTAAGTGACAAATTATTAAAAGATTGATTAAGTAAATAAAAAAACAAAAGCCGATTTGATTAACAAAGAGGTTACTAACTTAAAAAAAAATTATTAGGACTAGTTTAGAAGGGTTAATCATTGATTAAAGGGACATTATTTAAAATATAATTAAAGTGAAAATGATTAAAGGGTGGTTAATGTGAGTGTAGTGTGGTGGTGTATGGTGAGCGTGAATCACTTCAATCAGAAACAAACAAAAATCAGTCCACAAAGGAAGAACATGATGGAACCCTAAGCCCCCTTTCTCATTCCCCCCCAGAATCAATCTCGTCTCCCTCGATCGTCCTTTCTTCTATTTCTCTTTTAACCTGAAACACAAATTGAAAGCGTCAATAGTTCAATGATCTTGATAAGAGTAAGAGATTTATCGAAAAAATGGGGCGGCGGCGGGACTTCGATGGTGGAACCGGTGAATGAAGATGAATCTTCTTCTTCGTTCAAGAACAAATGGTGACGGCTCCAAGATTTCGACCGTCGAAGAAGATAAGTTCTTTTTCACTCTGTTAGGGTTTCGCGATTTAGCTTTTTAGGGTGAATATCCACTGTGTTTTTCTCTCAAATTCCTCCCTTTTATAGGCTTCAGAGGAGATTCCTTGATTAAGGCCTGATTTAAAACGCTTTGAATGCTTGATTGGGTTTTCTATTTCGGTGCAAATCAATTTGAAAAAACTTTCCTTTTCTCGCTCCAATCTCTTAAATGAAAATCCAATCTTTGATGTTGTATCAATTTCGTTAAAAGAAAGCTCCTCTGTCTAAGTTCAATGTTTGGATTTGGATTGGATATTCTAATGGTATATTCTTCAATCAATTCTGCTAATCCATGAGTTGCAATCTGGCAGGTGTAAACAACAGGTGGTTTAGGCCAAGGAAGGATTATCAGCCCACGAAAAAACTGGTGACAAAGAGCAGTGGTCTCAAGCGTTTGCAAGGTACACTTCTTCAATCTCTGTCCGCCTCACTCTGTCGAATGCTTTATCGTAAACCTGTGATATGAAAGTTATACATGAGGGAGTTTAAGCGTTGTAATGCTAACTGTAGCGATACGCGTGTTATTCCAGGTATCATCGCCAACAATGGTCGTTTGGTTAGCCGTTGCAGCTGTTTGATATCCACAATCCTACCAAGATGCCACTTTATCATCTACTTCTGCGTTTATGACTCAACCAAGCATAAGCCTCTCTAAAATTATCGAGAACGTGAAGCCCGTCATGTGAATGTGGTGTTAGGACGATAGGTGGGGTTGAACAAGCTTCTGCTGCTGCGAATAATAGGTCCTCTGTTGCTGCTGGACCTTTTCAACAACACTGAGACGCCAATGCCTTCTATGAAGTTAAGTTAGCACAAGACAAAAACTGAACTAATATCGGTTCTCGTATGTCCCGTGTCTGAGACAGTTGTAAATAGGTAATCGCTGAATAGGTCCTCTGGCGGCAATAGCAACATCTTTGTGTTGGGCATAAGTTGCATTATTAATCGTCCATGTCCGGTTTTATGACCGTGTTGCAGGGTGGTTGACGCAGTTGGAAGGAATGAGGGCTTAGCAGCATCTTTGCTCGAATATAGAAACATGAATATCTCAGTTCAGTGATTTTCTTGGCAAGGAGTTCAACCCGATTCACTGAGTTGCAGGAGATAATTGACTGGTTTATTTGTAGCTTAGAAAAGAGAGTATTTAAACAGTGGACTTTCTGTCTCTCTTCCACAAATGCATAAAATTGTGTAATGCCCTTCAGAGTGAGCTCATCCATAAGGTTAGTGACATATGGTTTGTTAAGAAACCTATCTTTGAAGTCCTTCACAGTAACAGGATAGGTTGCTGAAAGCATCAGGATTTGACAGTTTGTTGGAAGAAAATGAATCAGTTGTTGAATCGAAGGCTGGAACTCTGGGGAGAGAAGCTTATCAGCCTCATCCATAACCAGCATTGAGTAATGCTTAAGAATGCAAACACCCTTCTTCGTAAGATCCAATATCCTTCCTGGGGTACCGACAAGCAGGTGAACTGGTTGATATAAGCGCAATATGTCGTCTTTTAGACTGGTACCTCCTGTTGTAATCATAACTTGGATTTTCAAATGCTTTCCAAGCTCTTTACACACTTGAGATGTTTGCAAAGCCAACTCACGTGTTGGGACCGAGATAACAACTTGAATAACATTATTATCCTGATCAATTTTCTTTCAATGCAGGAATGCAAAATGCAGCTGTTTTGCCAGTTAGAGTAATTGGAATGCTTGCTTGTAAATTATTATTGTGATGTTGTTTGTACTGCTATTTGCAGTTGACATGTTTGTACTTGTTGTGGCCGCTATTTGTTATTCTTCTGCAGGTGTTGCCGTGACTCGCTGTTGAGGCTTGAATGCGATGTTGTTCCAAATGATGGGTTCTGGCTCTGTGAGGCAAACTGCTAAATTCCTCAACAGTCACGACATGGAGCTGCTCTGGTCGTGCTGTAGTGAATGAGGTTCCTCATTGTGCCTTTATATCTCAATACCGATTTTTTGGGAATGTTAAGGGTGGTGATGTGAACAATTCCTGGATGGTTTTAGCATGAGTTTTTCGGTAACGCAGCTTAATTTGGGAGTTGTTTTGTGATTGTTCAAAGTGAAGATTACGAAGCTGTGACGAGTGAAATTGTAGGTGCAGAACATGTCAAATAGTGTAAGATGGTTGTTCTATTGTATGCCGGTTTGTTGCTTTTCTTCTACTATTCATAAGGATCAATTGTGTATGCTGGCTTGGTTTGCAGGCTGCTGATGAGAAATTACACGGCTATCTGCATGGCGCAAACAATCCTCCATTTTCATTCATCATTTCCACCGCCAATCGCCATTCTGAGAAGTCATGCTGGGATGAACTTCAACACAACAATGAGGGTTATTTAATAAATGTCACTTTTACTTCGACATTCTTGGCTGCTGTGCACTAGTGACTGGTAAGACCTCTTGGAACTGATACTCCTCCTTTTAAACCTCAAATACTACGTTTCCTTTTGGTTGTTTGAGAACGACACTTCGGGAATAATGTATGCCGATACCACGATTATGGGTGTATTAGACAAATCACTTTTCGTGCTGCACCAAGAAGTTATCTCTGAACTTCTATTAATATGATGTTACCAATGCTATGCAGGTCGAAACTGAGCGGGAATTCTGGGCAAGACAGAGCTGGAGACGGTACATGTGACAGAGCGTCATTTATAAGTCTTCATGAACTCAAGATTTGTATATAGGTTGAATTGAACTTCTTGTAGTTGTATTGTTGTAATGGTAGCTTATAATTCTACGGAACCGCTACATGGCTGAACCGTAGCTATTTAACTCTAGAGTTGTAAGAAGTGGTCATCCACCTGTAATTTTCTTGTGGGAAAGGATAAATGTAACAAATGTGGCCCTCTTCTGGTTTCTGTTGTACTGTTGATTAATCAAAACGGTCTTGAGTTCTTAGGCTTTGTAATGTTAAGCCTGAGGGTACAGTATGAATAATTTGAAAAAAATCTTATCTTCCGAAGGCCTCGTTTTCTTACACTTACGCATTTGTAAAAGGAAGCTCTATTTGGTTTGCAAAAAGAAATTCCCTTTGGCTTGCAATGAAGTGTATTAAATGGGCTTTGAACCCTTGACAAAAGTGAGGGTCAATTATGTATCTTAACTGGACTTAAAAAATTTAATCCTTCCTCCCATGTGAATTAAGAAATTTCACCTCACAATTTCATAATCACGTCTTTAATTGGATTCGAATTAAGGAAATGATACTGAGATTCATGGACAAATTGACTAAATCCAACCCCTTTATTCATGAACGACCAGGCACGCAATTCTTTGACTTTGATAAGGTGTCTTGCCTCTCATAATGATCCTTTCCTCAAGGAACTCAACACAGCCCGTGGAGAAAAAAACAATCCACTTACAACTTTCATAACCTCCTACCTTCAGCAATAAACTTAACTTCACGAAATGCGAACAAAGTGTTTGGAACGGTCAGTCACATATAAATGATAGCTTGTGAGAATGAATATTACCTCCACTTGAAATTACTGCATCTGCACAAGTTGGTTAGTCGCAAAGGGCATAAATATTAAATTAAAGCCAAGTAACAACACAAAACAAAGGGGAACTTAGGGTCAAAAATTAGGATGTGACAGATGCCCCTATTTAAGTTACTTCTATCCGGAGATATGGAGATTGAAATCTCCGTCTTGACGAGATAGGAGGGACTTAAATACAAACGTTGCGCGAATTTTTGTGCCCTAAGAAGCCACCGGATGCAAATGATATGCAATGATATGAAAAATGCAAGACAGACGGTCCTGTGAGGAAAAGATGTCACAGGGGAAGACTAGACACGACATGCGAGAAACACAAGAGTAGAAGACTCAACGAAGCGGGACTCCAAGGGGACAGGAAGCAATCACCGATGGGAAATCTCCGGAAGTGTAACAGTACCTCATACACCACGGATATGGTGATTTAGACAATAGGAGAGAAACTTGTGATCGAAGGATAAATTCACTACCAAACTGTGGTGGTCGGTAATAGTCTAAATGAATTTCCTGATTGGGACACAATTCAGTTTTGTTTCGTATTCTTTTCTTCTTTTCTTATTTTTTATTATTATTTTATTTTATTGAAATCCAACTGGAAATAGTAAAGTGTAAAACTTCCTCGAGCGTCCAGGTATGGGAACCATGAGTTGGTCTCACTCTCTGATGTAGAACCTCCCTGAGTGTCATGATATGGGAATCATGAGTTGGTCTCAGTCTCTGATGTAGAACTTCCCCGAGCGTCATAGTCTGGATGCTATGAGCTGGTCTAAGTCTTTGATGTAGAACTTCCCCGAGCGTCATAGTCTAGACGCTATGAGCTGGTCACAGTCTCTGATGTAGAACTTCCCCGGGCGTCATAGTCTGGATGCTATGAGCTGGTCTCAGTCTTTTCCCGAAATGATGAAAACTCGTGAGAGCATATTCACAGGGGGTTGTAAATTTTGTAGATTGTGGATGTCGTTGTAGACTGTAAATGTAGTTCGTTGTAAAACCCTGTAGATGTAGTTCGTTGTAGAACCATGTAGATGGTAAATGTTGTTGATGTAATCTGTAATGTACTTTGTTGTTGTAGATGTAATTTGTAATTGTAAATTGTAGATGTAGTTTGTAAAGCTTCACCGGGGATTTTCACAGAGGTTGTAAACTAGTTAATTTGTAGAGCGTCTTCTTGTAAAGAGATATGTCGTTGATTGTACTTGCGTAATGATCCCACTGGGGAAGAATTACTCCTGAAGAGTGTCTTTGTTGTAATTGTAAGATATGTGAAACTCTTGTAGTGAAAATTCTCAAATGAAGGGAAATGTTTGTAATGTCTTTTCTTTTGACTTTGATAATCTTGAAATAAATCACTGGGGGATGGGCGCATTGTCTTGAAGAACTGCGGTTTGTCATTTTGAGTACAAATTTTGATCAAAACGAGTTGCTCAAATAAAGAGATCTTCTGTCATTCAGCTGTAAGTTGTTGAGGAAACCTTGTAATATCTTTGAAGAAGTGTCACGTCTTCAATAGTGATCCTCATAACGTCGAAGTGCAAAATAAATGCACTCCTGATCCATGTTCAAAAATTGGATATGTCCATAATGTGATTGCTAAGGACCGAAGTTCAATTCGGGAAATAACCGAAGAGAAAATATCAAGCAAGCCCAACCATTGAGGTAGGAACTCAAATGGGATTGTACTAAGATAACCATCTCCCATGAGGGTTGAACTTCATGGGGAAAATGAAACATTGCTCTTTCTGCCTAGGGTAACAGCTCTATTTGGAAGGAGAAGACGCACCCAACCACCTAGGTGTAACTATAGCCAAAGCGACGAAACAAAACAAATACGAAAAATGCGAAAAATGCACATGCCATGTTGTCTACTTATATGCTATGCGTATGCCGACGAATTGGGAGAAACGAAATAAACGCCTCAAACGAAAGGGTATTCAGGCAAAATCTTCACAGATCCTTTATCGTCTGCGAAAAGGGTCTTCGAACAGAAGCAACCTTCGTGTCTGGATAAAATAAATCCTCTTGCCCTGGGGAAGCATATCATATTGTTGTCTTTCTTCGGACGAGATAAATGTCCATGGTCATCCTCTTGTTATTCATATGTCAAGTAGAGCATAAAGTTTTTTTTTTGAAAAAGTTTAAGTCAATCTGGATTTTGCTATCAATAAAACAGATTTATGATCAATGAAAACTTTTTATTGAATGGTGGTCAGCAGAAAAGCGTGACCCCGATTTCACAGTGTTGGAAAACAATATTGATTACATAAAGGGAATAATGACTTGCTTCTCTTAAACAAAATATTTCTTAACAACATTCGTGTTAACAGGGCGAGTGATCTCTTCTCCGTCCATTGTTGCTAACGTCAAAGCGCCTCCTGTCAAAACCTTTTTCACTACATATGGTCCATCGTAATTTGGGGCCCATTTTCCTCTGACGTCAGTGAGGAAAGACTGAATCTTCTTAAGCACAAGGTCACCTTCTTTGAATGCCCAGGGTCGAACTTTCTTGTCAAATGCCTTCTTCATCTTCTGCTGATACAACTGCCCATGGCACAACGCGACCATCCTCTTTTCTTTAATTAAGTTCAACTGATCATATCTGTTCTGACACCATTCAGCTTCTGATAACTTTGCCTCCACCAAAATCCTCATAGAAGGAATCTCAACTTCTATCGGGAGTACTGCTTCCATACCGTAGACAAGTGGAAATGGGGTTGCCCCAGTCGATGTGTGTACCATCGTACGATATCCATGCAAGGCGAATGGGAGCATTTCGTGCCAATCTTTGTAAGTAACAACCATTTTTTGAAGGATCTTCTTAATATTTTTGTTGGCGGCTTCAACAGCCCCATACATCTTTGGTCTGTAAGGGGAAGAGTTATGATGCTCAATCTTGAATTCTTCACACAACTCTTTCATCATCTTGTTATTCAAATTGGAACCGTTGTCTGTAATGATTCTGTTTGGCACACCATATCGGCAGATGAGCTGATTCTTGATAAATTTGACAACCACATGTCGAGTTACATTAGCATAGGAAACCGCCTCGACCCACTTGGTAAAATAATCAATGGCTACTAAGATGAATCGGTGTCCATTAGACGCTTTCGGCTCTATCATCCCAATCATATCAATTCCCCACATAGAGAATGGCCACAGTGATGAGATAACATTCAGCATAGTCGGAGGCACGTGAATCTTATCTGCGTAAATCTGACACTTGTGACACTTTCTAGCAAACTTGTAACAATCTGATTCCATTGTAATCCAATAATAACCCGCCCTTAAAAGCTTCTTAGCTATGGCATGTCCGTTGGCATGCGTACCAAAAGATCCTTCGTGAATTTCCGTCATTAACATATCTGCTTCTTGCTTGTCAACACATCTCAGCAAGACCATGTCAAAATTCCGTTTATACAACACATTGTTACTCAGGAGAAAGTTTCCAGCCAACCTTCTCAAAGTTTTCTTGTCTTTGTAGGAAGCTCCCAAAGGATATTCTTGAGCTCTAAGAAACACTTCGATGTCATGGTACCAGGGTTTGCCATCTTCAACTTCTTCGACAGCAAAGATGTAGGCAGGTCTATCAAGACGTTTTACTTCAATCCGAGGACACTCGTTCCAAAAGTTTACCACAATCATCGAGGCCAAAGTTGCCAACGCGTCTGCCATTCTGTTCTCATCACGAGGGATATGATGAAACTCAACTCTATCAAAGAACGGTAACAGTCTTCTAGCATAATCCCTGTATGGGACCAAATTATCATGTCGAGTTATCCATTCTCCAGTAATTTGGTTGATTACCACTGCAGAATCACCAAACACGTCTAAATTCTTAATTCTCAAATCGATTGCTTCTTCGAGACCCATAATACATGCCTCGTACTCAGCTTCATTATTAGTACACTGGAATGTTAATCTGGAGGTAAATGGGAAGTGGGTCCCTTGAGGAGTCACAATAACAGCACCTATCCCATTTCCATGAGCGTTGACAGCTCCATCAAAAACTAAACCCCATTGAGAACCTGGCTCTGGCCCTTCACCATGTACGGGCTCTTCACAATCTTTCATTTTTAAGAACATAACATCTTCATCAGGAAAGTCGTCGTTTGAGGGTTGATGATCCAAAATGGGTTGGTGAGCCAGATGATCAGCCAAAACACTTCCTCTAACAGCTTTCTGAGTATGGTACTCAATATCATATTCAGACAATAACATCTGCCATCTAGCAATTCTCCCAGTCAAAGTGGGCTTCTCAAAAATATACTTGATAGGATCCATTTTTGAAACTAACCAAGTAGTGTGGTTCAACATATACTAGCGCAAACGCTTGGCGGCCCACGCTAGAGCGCAACAAGTCTTCTCTAACATAGTGTATCTGGTTTCACAATCAGTAAATTTCTTGCTCAGGTAATAAGTGGCATGATCTTGCTTTCCTGTTTCATCTCGCTGGCCGAGTACATAACCCATCGAATCCTCTAAAACAGTCAAATACATAATCAAAGGACGTCCTTCAACCGGCGGTATCGGGATAGGTGGTTCAAGCAAATACTCTTTGATACTATCAAAAGCCCTTTGACAATCTTCAGTCCAATCATACCCTTGTTCTTTCCTCAGAAGCTTAAAAATAGGTTTGCATGTAGTAGTCATGTTAGATATAAACCTGGAAATGTAGTTTAAACGTCCCAAGAATCCTCTGACTTGTTTCTCGGTGGCGGGAGCTGGCATTTCCCGGATAGCTTTCACTTTGTCAGGGTCCACTTCAATCCCTCTTTGGCTGACAATAAAACCCAATAGTTTCCCTGATCGTACTCCAAATGTGCACTTGTTGGGGTTCAAATGAAGCTTGTATTCCCTCAAACGACCAAACAGCTTAGCCAGGTGTCTAACATGATCATCTTCGGTCTTCGACTTAGCTATCATATCATCCACATACACCTCGATCTCTTTATGCATCATATCATGGAACAAAGTAATCATATCTCTTTGATATGTTGCCCCTGCATTCTTTAATCCAAACGGCATAACTTTGTAACAAAAGGTGCCCCAGGGCGTGATGAATGACGTATTCTCTCTGTCTTCGGGAGCCATTCTAATCTGGTTGTAACCTGAAAAACCATCCATGAAGGAGAAAACCTCATATCTTGCAGTACTGTCCACCAAAATGTCGATGTGAGGTAATGGAAAATCATCTTTCGAACTGGCTTTGTTCAGATCCTTGTAGTCTACACACATGCGAACCTTACCATCTTTCTTCGGAACGGGTACAATGTTAGCTAACCATAGCGGATACTCGGCCGTGACAAGGAAACCTACATCAATCTGTTTCTGTACCTCTTCCTTAATCTTTAGAGCCATGTCAGGTCGAGTCCTTCTGAGCTTCTGTTTCACTGGCGGGCATTCCGGCTTCAAAGGCAGACGGTATTCAACTATAGCCGTGTCCAATCCGGGCATGTCTTGATATGACCAAGCAAACACATCGACAAACTCTCCAAGCAAATCAATCAGTTGTTTCTTCACATCAGGTTTAAGCAGAGCTCCAATTTTCACTTCTTTACAGACTTCTTCTGATCCCAAGTTGATTACTTCTACCGGCTCTTGATGAGGTTGGATAGCTTTTTCTTCTTTCTCAAGCAGTCTGGAAATTTCTTCTGGGATATCATCTTCTTCGTCCTCGGCTTCGTACACAGGAAACTCAAAATTTGGAGAAGGCAGTGGATCATTATTCCCAGGATGTATTTTATGTAGCAATCTGCGCAAGTGATGTGATTTTCGATAAGTTTTTGTAAAGTGGAAAGTGTGTGTACGCGAGATGCTACTTATTATTTTCCAACATCGTGAATAAGTATAAAACACAAATGTAAATGAAAGTAGTTTATTGATGATAGCAAAACCAAAAAGACGCGCCCAACAAAGTCACCTTTGCCTTGGACAGAGCAAAGGGAAAAAGTAAGCCCTTATAAATGCAGTTTCGCCTTGGGCAGAGCGAAAAATCTTAAAACAAATGCTTTACTTAGATATATGAATGGCAGTAGGGGCTTCAACCGCACTCCAATTCTTGACTACAATGCCTATGGTCACAAAGTCTGGAATGTCCTCATCGGGATCTTCCTCGGTGACGGCATAAACTCCAAAGGTATAGTCAAATTCATCCGAAACATAGCCTGGATCTTCCATATAGGGCTCGTAGTCTTCGTAAGGAATGGAGGACCTTGTAGAACCATTTGATATGTAGCCCTCAAGTTCGTCCTCTGACACAACATTAATCTGAGGATGATGGACGACTCCTCCACTACGGAACACTTCGTTGATAAGCGGAAACCCTTGACTCTTGGTGTCTTGTTGAGCGGAACTGCTGGTGAAACCGAGACCATCCTTGTTTTTGTTCTCTGGCAAAGACAACACCTTTCCCCACATGGTTTGGTGATCACTGTTCACTACTCGATGTGCGTCTTTGAATGATGACATGGATGCTTGAAACTTCTGAGCACCCTCACCCACAATGGACAAGGCTTGGAATTGCGTGCCAATTTCTTCCTTAGCCTCGACATATGAGAATGATGACAAGTGACTTACCACCAAAGCTCTTTCTCCATAAACGGTAACTATTTTCCCCTCAAAAACATATTTCAACTTCTGATGCAGGGTAGAAGTAACGGCTCCAGCTTCATGTATCCATGGCCTCCCTAGCAAACAGTTATAGGCGGCACGAATGTCCATAACCTGAAACGGGATCATGAAAGTCTGTAGTCCGATAGTCATGGGCAAATCTACCTCACCAATTATCGTTTTCCTCGACCCATCGAAAGCTTTGACAATAACGCGAATTGGCCTCATCGGCGGTCCTTGGTACGACAGCTTAGATAGGGTAGTTCTAGGCATTACATTTAGAGACGATCCTGTATCAACCAGCACACTGGACAGAGCGTCGTTTCCACAGTTCACAGAAATGTGTAAAGCCATGTTATGTTTCCTTCCTTCTTCTGGGAGACCGTCTTCATTAAAACCCAGATTATCACTTGAAGTAATACTGCCAATGATGTTATCGAATTGTTCCATAGTCACATCCTGCTCGACATAAGCTTGTTCCAAAATCTTCTGAAGCGCTTCTCTATGAGCCTCAGAACTCATCAGCAATTGTAGCACAAAAATTTTCGATGGGGTTTGCAGAAGTTGATCTGCAACCTTATATTCACTTCTTTTGATTACTTTCAAACATTCATCTGAGTTGGATAAACTAGACCCACCAGATTGCCCCACAGTTGGGTCTTTTGAGCCTGATGGTTCGAACAAAACCTCTTTTTCTTTCAGTGGCACAGTCGGGTAGACTCGACCACTTCTTGTCACTCTACTGACATCTGCAATATTAACTATTGAGGGTATAGTGAGCAAAGGCACTTCTTTCCCATCCTCCAACATTATGGCATTGTACCTGTATGGGATAGCCTTACTAGAGGTATAAGGGACAGGTCCAGGCACATTGATTACCAAAAGAGTAACAGTTGGCTTCTTGCTATTGTAAACAATCTCTATACGTTCCACTTCCTTAAAGTGGGGTACTATGACACAAACTTCTTCAGCCTCTTTATTTGAAACTTCTTGGCCATCACTTTCCAGACAATCTTCAATCATATTGACAGAGGGCGAACCATGTGGTGGTAATGGATTCTTCTGTACATTAGGGTCAGAATCCCTAAAAGACAAGATTCCATTTTTAATGAGCCTCTGGACATCCATCTTCAAACCGAAACAACTCTCAATATCATGTCCTGGAGCGCCCTGATGGTAAGGACAAAATTTGTCAGCTCTATAAGAAGGGGGAGGATTCGTGGGAGCCGGAGGTGGAACTCTCGTCTGAATATGACCCTTTTTAATCAAAGCGGGGAATAAATCAGCATATGTTGTAACAGCCCAAATTTCATTAAATAATTAATTATAGTAATTAATTGATTTAGTGGGGTTTTTATTAATGTTGGAATTATTTTTTATTAATTGGTATGGATAGAAAATTAAGAAGGAATTGGAGAGGAAGGAAAATGAAGGAAATATATAAGAGAGAAAGAAAAGAAAAGAAAGATAGAAAACATTTGGAAAGAAAGAGGAAAGAAGAAGAAAGGAGAGAAAGAGAAGAGAAGAAGAGGAAAAGTGGAAATCATCAAGAACAAACATCAAAGCTCCGATTAATCGAGGTAAGGGTGAGAAATGTTTCTATTTGATCATTGCATGATGTTATGTATGTTGGGTTGGGGTTGTGGTAGAGTTTTCATCACTTTCCAATTAGGGCAAATGTTGGATTAATCGGTAGATTGATGATTTAATCGGTTGGAACTGAGTAATAACGCCGTAGAATAGTCGGGTAACATGTATTGATGCTATTTGTACTGATTTGGATGTTCAAGGTTTGGTTGATGATGGATTGATGAAGGAGAGGCAGAATAGGGTTCTGTTCTGCGCAGGTTCGCTGGCTCTCGCCAGGCGAAGCCTAGCGAATGCTGGCGAGTAATTAGATTAAGTCCCAGTGGACTTCGCTGGCGAGTTCGCCAGGCGAAGTTGGATGGCGAAGGTTCGCCCAGCGAAGGTGCTGGCGAATGGTGGCGAATGAAGTCAGTAGCTACTGACTTGGGCTCGCTGGGAAGTCTCGCCGGGCGAAGCCTAGCGAAGGTTCGCTGCGGGGTCTCGCCAAGCGAATGTGGGCGAGTTTGACAGCATCTTTCTTTTACTGTGTTCATCATGTGGAGATGGTTTGGTTGTTTCACATAGGTGGATACCTTATGATATGAATATAGACATGATCTATTGTGATAATGTGTGTTGTGGGTAGCCTACGGGCGTGAATCCTAGAATTGTGATTCAAAGGTTAATTGCATCAAGTATAAATACATGTGAACATAATAAGTGATTATGTGTGTATTATTTAATGAATTTGTGAATGCTCGATGTGTATACAATTATGTAATGAGTATGCATGAGAACATTTTGAATATGTGTGCATAACTTATAATTGTATGATTGGTATTGCGATGTGAATACCTTGATTGTTGTGATAATTAGAGATACATGGGAATACAATGAGGAATGTATGTGTATCGTCTAATGAATTGTGAGTGCATATATGTATGCGATTGTTGTGTGAATGCATGGGAACATATGTGATATGTGTGCATTGTTGTTGAATATGATGATGTGTGAAATGAATACATTGATAAAAGTTTGATATATGTTGTATGTGCAATCATGATGAAATTCTCGAAGGGGTGAATTATTCGAATGCATGGGATTAAGACGCGGAAACGGTCTTAAGTGCATTTATTGTGATTGGTTGATTGTACATGCATCATTCAGTCAAGAGGCAATGTCTGTTAGTTTCGTGGAAACTAGTGGCTTGTCCCAAACCTAGAAGGGTGGGTTTGAAGCCTAGGGGACGGGCTTGGTTGTTATCGGTCTAGAAGGGTGGACCCGATTTAAAGTAAAAACCGAAAAATGATAACGAGTTATCGGTCTAGAAGGGTGGACCCGGTTTAGAGTGAAAATCGAAAAAAGATAACGAGAGTCGGTACCGCATAGCATTGAGTTGCATTGAATGTTGAGTCACATTGCATAATATTGTTGTGGTACAAATGTGCTTGTGAATGATTGTGAAGTCAAGCATGAAGGGATGTGCTTGTGGATGTTCATAATGTTAATATATGTGAACGTGATATGATTATGATTATGAGAATGAAGTGTGGTGAGAAATGTGAATATGTGTTATATGATACCTATATACACGTAATCTTGTGCCTTGTTTATTATGGTTATATTTCTCACCCTTCTGTTGTTTTATAATGCTCTATGAGGCATTGCAGATTAGGATGCTGGAGTCCTTTTGTGAAGTTAGTCTTCATTCTTTTGAGTCGGCTGCTCTGATATGTAACACCGGGTAGTTAGACTAGTATAGTCATTCTTTTGTGATACATTGCGATGTATCAGCTGATGTGGTTTTGTAATCTAACTGATATGATGTATTAATCTGGATGACTTATGTGCATTTGAATTAATATTTTTGGAACTGATTAAATAATGTTATCTTCCGCTTAAATTAAATGTTGAAATGTGATTTCTAAAACTACGAAAATATTACATATTTTATGGAGCAAAATGATGAAGTGTTTTGTTGGTGAAATTGTGACATTCTTCTTTTATACCTTATTATAAAACCTTTTTACTCTGATAATTTGTATGTGCTTAATTGTTTTATATGCATTTATTTGGGGTATAGAAGGGGGTGTTACAATAGTGGTATCAGAGCAGGTCGGTCCGTCCGGCCAAGTTGTTAGAGTGTTTTTCCCTGTGTGTGATTGATATGCGTGTGATGCATTATCAATATTGGTTGTTCTTACATGGTTCTGTTGTTGGAATTAGTAATATGGTTGCAGGGAGGAACGACGAAGCGATTGCGGAGGCATTGACGAGATTGGCGGGGGCAATTGGGCAGAATCCTCCGGCCAATGTGAATGTGAGGAATCATGCTGATGATGGATTCCGTGCTTTGGGGAAATTCCAAAAGAATAACCCTCTGGTCTTCAAGGGAACTCATGAACCGGACAAGGCACAAATTTGGTTGAAAGCTGTGGAAAAGATTTTTCGAGTTATGAATTGCTCGGATGCACAGAAGGTGCAGTTTGGGACTCACATGCTCGAAGAAGAAGCTGAAGATTGGTGGGGTAATACTCGCCAAAGATTTGAGGAAGATGATATGGTGATTACGTGGGATTTGTTTAGAGAAACCTTTCTGGAGAAGTATTTTCCAGAGGATGTGCGGGGGAAGAAAGAGATCGAATTTCTTGAGTTGAAGCAAGGTAATTCGACGGTCGCTGAGTATGCGGCGAAATTTGAGGGGTTGATCAAATTTTGTCCTCACTATAATACTGGTAATGCTGAGAGGTCTAAGTGCCTCAAGTTTGTGAATGGTTTGAGACCCGAGATTAGACAAGCTATTGGGTACCAGGAAATCAGACGGTTTTCTGAGTTGGTTAACAAGAGCAGAATTTATGACGAAGACAGTAAGGCTAGGTCTAGCCACTACAAGAGCCTAAGTGATAAGAAAGGAAAAGGTCAATTCAGAGGAAAACCTTATGTGACTCCTGCAGACAAAGGGAAGCAGAGAATGGGTTATGGCAAGAGGCCAAGTGGGGGAGTTTCTACTCCGGTGAGATGTTATAGGTGCGGTGAAGCGGGACATCGTGCTCCCGAATGCAAAAGTGTTGAGAAGGTGTGTTTTAAGTGTGGCAAGCCAGGCCACAGGGCTCTGGAATGCAGAAGTGGTGCGGGTGTGACTTGCTACAATTGTGGTGAGCAAGGACACATTAGTACCAAGTGCGATAAGCTGAAGAAGAATCAAGGGAGCGGGAAAGTGTTCGCTCTATCTGGATCTGAGACTGCTAGCGACGATCGCTTGATCAGAGATACGTGTTTTATTAATGGTATACCTTTGATCTCTATAATTGATACCGGAGCTACACATTCTTTTATTTCTTTGGATTGTGTTAGAAGGTTGAATCTTGAGTTGTCTGTGATTGGTGGCGGTATGGTTATTGATACTCCTGCTATGGGTTCGGTAACTACACCGTATGTTTGCTTAAATTGCCCGTTGAGTATTTTCGGTAGAGATTTTGGGATTGATTTAGTGTGTCTTCATTTAGATCAACTGGATGTCATTCTTGGAATGAATTGGTTAAAATTCAATCGTGTTTATATTAACTGTTTTGACAAAACGGTTATTTTTCCCGATTCGGATGTTGAAAGGGATTTGTTTATGACGAGGAAACAAGTGAAGGAATCGGTACAAGATGGGGCTAAGGTATTTATGCTTATGGCAACTTTGAGGACTAGTGAAAGTGAAGAGATTGATGCTTTGCCCATTGTTAGAGATTTTCCGGAAGTATTCCCTGAAGAGATAAAGGATTTACCGTCGGAGCGAGAAGTGGAGTTTTCGATAGATTTGATTCCTGGAACTAGTCCGATATCGATGGCTCCATATCGTATGTCGGCCTCGGAGTTAAAAGAGTTGAAGAGTCAACTTGAGGATTTGCTTGAAAAGAGGTTTATTCGTCTGAGCGTGTCACCGTGGGGTGCACCGGTGTTGTTGGTTAAGAAGAAAGAGGGTTCTATGAGGCTCTGTGTGGATTACAGACAGTTGAACAAGGTGACTATTAAGAATAAGTATCCACTTCCAAGGATTGATGATCTGATGGATCAGTTGGTTGGTGCAAGCGTGTTCAGCAAGATTGATTTGAGATCTGGGTATCATCAGATCCGTGTGAAAGCTGAGGATATTCAGAAGACGGCCTTTCGGACGAGGTATGGACACTACGAGTATTCCGTGATGCCATTTGGTGTGACTAATGCACCAGGTGTATTTATGGAGTACATGAATAGGATTTTTCATCCTTATTTGGATAAGTTTATGGTGGTGTTTATCGACGACATCTTGGTTTATTCGAAGAGCGAGGGAGAGCATGCCGAGCATTTGAAGATTGTGTTATCTGTGCTGAGAGAGAAGCAGTTGTTCGCGAAGCTTTCTAAGTGTGAATTTTGGTTGAAGGAAGTTAGTTTCCTTGGTCATGTGATTTCTAGTAATGGTATTGCGGTTGATCCGTCGAAGGTTGAAGCGGTGTCGCAATGGGAGACTCCGAAGTCAGTTTTTGAGATCAGAAGTTTTCTTGGTTTAGCCGGTTATTATCGGAAGTTTATTGAAGGATTTGCTAAGTTATCGTTGTCGTTGACACAGTTGACTAGGAAGGGTCAAGCTTTTGTTTGGGACGCCAAGTGTGAAGCGAGTTTTCAAGAACTTAAGCGAAGGTTGACGACAGCTCCTGTTTTGATTCTGCCAAATCCAGAAGAACCATTCGTTGTGTATTGTGATGCTTCTTTGATGGGTTTAGGAGGTGTGTTGATGCAGAATAACCAAGTTGTAGCTTATGCTTCGAGGCAACTCAAGGTGCATGAGAAGAATTATCCGACGCATGACTTAGAGTTGGCCGCCGTTGTGTTCGTGTTGAAACTCTGGAGGCATTATTTATTTGGCGCAAGATTTGAAGTGTTTAGTGACCACAAGAGTTTGAGATATCTTTTTGATCAAAAGGAATTGAATGCAAGACAAAGAAGATGGCTTGAACTTTTGAAAGATTTTGATTTTGGCTTGAACTACCATCCGGGTAAAGCGAATGTAGTAGCGGATGCATTGAGTCGGAAATCATTGCATATGTCGGCATTGATGGTGAAAGAGTTGGAATTGATTGATCAATTTCGGGATTTGAGTTTGGTATGTGAGAGGACTTCTTTTGGATTTAAGTTGGGTATGTTAAAGCTTACGAGTGGTATTTTGGACGAAATTCGAGAAGGACAGAAATCGGATTTGAGCTTAGTTGATCGGTTGACTTTAATCAACCAAGGCCAAGGTGGTGATTTTTGAATTGATGAGAATGGTATTATGAGATGTCGGGATCGAGTTTGTGTTCCGAACATGGTTGAGCTTAAGAAGAGCATCCTTGAGGAAGGACATCGTAGCGGATTGAGTATTCATCCGGGTGCTACTAAGATGTATCAGGATTTGAGGAAAGTATTTTGGTGGCCTAGTATGAAGAAGGATATCGCGGAATTTGTATATTCTTGTTTGACTTGCCAGAAGTCAAAGATTGAGCATCAGAAGCCATCGGGTTTGATGAAGCTGTTGTTTATTCCTGAGTGGAAATGGGATAGTATCTCCATGGATTTTGTATCGGGTTTGCCGAGGACGCCGAGTAATTTTGAGGCTATTTGGGTTATCGTGGATAGGTTGACTAAATCTGCTCACTTTATCCCTATGCGTATGGATTACCCTTTGGAGAAGTTGGCTAAGTTGTATATTGAGAGGATTGTGTGTTTGCATGGTATTCCGTCGAGTATTGTTTCGGATAGAGATCTGCGGTTTACTTCGAGATTTTGGGAGAGCCTACAGAGTGTTTTGGGTACTAAGTTGCGTTTGAGTTCAGCGTATCATCCTCAGACTGATGGTCAGACGGAGAGGACGATTCAGTCGCTTGAAGATCTTTTGAGAGCTTGTGTATTGGAAAAAGGAGGAGCTTGGGATAGCTACTTGCCTTTGATTGAGTTTACCTACAACAACAGTTTCCATTCGAGTATTGGTATGGCACCATTTGAGGCGTTGTATGGTAGGCGGTGTAGGACACCATTGTGTTGGTTCGAGTCCGGAGAGAGTTCTGTTGTTGGACCCGAGTTAGTTCAACAGACTACTGATAAGATAAAGATGATTCAAGAGAAGATGAGAGTTGCTCAGAGTCGTCAGAAGAGTTATTATGACAAGAGGAGGAAGGCACTTGAATTTCAAGAGGGAGATCATGTGTTTCTTCGAGTCACTCCGATGACAGGTGTTGGTAGGGCACTGAAGTTGCGCAAGTTGTCGCCGCGTTTCATTGGTCCTTATCAGATTTTGCAAAGGATAGGAGAAGTGGCCTATCGTGTGGCTTTACCACCATCGCTTGCTAATCTTCATGACGTATTCCATGTATCTCAGTTGAGGAAATACATTGCGGATCCGTCTCATGTAGTCCAAGTAGATGATGTGCAGGTGAGAGATAACCTGACTGTTGAAACATCACCTATGCGGATAGAGGATCGGAAATTGAAGCAGCTTCGAGGTAAAGAGATTGCTTTAGTGAAGGTCGCTTGGGGAGGACCGGCTGGTGGAAATGTTACTTGGGAGCTTGAGAGTCGGATGAAGGAGTCTTATCCAGAACTGTTTGAATCAGGTAACATTTTCGAGGACGAAAATTCCTAAAGTGGGGGAGGGTTGTAACAGCCCAAATTTCATTAAATAATTAATTATAGTAATTAATTGATTTAGTGGGGTTTTTATTAATGTTGGAATTATTTTTTATTAATTGGTATGGATAGAAAATTAAGAAGGAATTGGAGAGGAAGGAAAATGAAGGAAATATATAAGAGAGAAAGAAAAGAAAAGAAAGATAGAAAACATTTGGAAAGAAAGAGGAAAGAAGAAGAAAGGAGATAAAGAGAAGAGAAGAAGAGGAAAAGTGGAAATCATCAAGAACAAACATCAAAGCTCCGATTAATCGAGGTAAGGGTGAGAAATGTTTCTATTTGATCATTGCATGATGTTATGTATGTTGGGTTGGGGTTGTGGTAGAGTTTTCATCACTTTCCAATTAGGGCAAATGTTGGATTAATCGGTAGATTGATGATTTAATCGGTTGGAACTGAGTAATAACGCCGTAGAATAGTTGGGTAACATGTATTGATGCTATTTGTACTGATTTGGATGTTCAAGGTTTGGTTGATGATGGATTGATGAAGGAGAGGCAGAATAGGGTTCTGTTCTGCGCAGGTTCGCTGGCTCTCGCCAGGCGAGCGAAGGCGAAGCTTCGCCAGGCGAAGCCTAGCGAATGCTGGCGAGTAATTATGATTAAGTCCCAGTGGACTTCGCTGGCGAGTTCGCCAGGCGAAGTTGGATGGCGAAGGTTCGCCCAGCGAAGGTGCTGGCGAATGGTGGTGAATGAAGTCAGTAGCTACTGACTTGGGCTCGCTGGGAAGTCTCGCCGGGCGAAGCCTAGCGAAGGTTCGCTGCGGGGTCTCGCCAGGCGAATGTGGGCGAGTTTGACAGCATCTTTCTTTTGCTGTGTTGATCATGTGGAGATGGTTTGGTTGTTTCACATAGGTGGATACCTTATGATATGAATATAGACATGATCTATTGTGATAATGTGTGTTGTGGGTAGCCTACGGGCGTGAATCCTAGAATTGTGATTCAAAGGTTAATTGCATCAAGTATAAATACATGTGAACATAATAAGTGATTATGTGTGTATTATTTAATGAATTTGTGAATGCTCGATGTGTATACAATTATGTAATGAGTATGCATGAGAACATTTTGAATATGTGTGCATAACTTATAATTGTATGATTGGTATTGCGATGTGAATACCTTGATTGTTGTGATAATTAGAGATACATGGGAATACAATGAGGAATGTATGTGTATCGTCTAATGAATTGTGAGTGCATATATGTATGCGATTGTTGTGTGAATGCATGGGAACATATGTGATATGTGTGCATTGTTGTTGAATATGATGATGTGTGAAATGAATACATTGATAAAAGTTTGATATATGTTGTATGTGCAATCATGATGAAATTCTCGAAGGGGTGAATTATTCGAATGCATGGGATTAAGACGCGGGAACGGTCTTAAGTGCATTTATTGTGATTGGTTGATTGTACATGCATCATTCAGTCAAGAGGCAATGTCTGTTAGTTTCGTGGAAACTAGTGGCTTGTCCCAAACCTAGAAGGGTGGGTTTGAAGCCTAGGGGACGGGCTTGGTTGTTATCGGTCTAGAAGGGTGGACCCGGTTTAAAGTAAAAACCGAAAAATGATAACGAGTTATCGGTCTAGAAGGGTGGACCCGGTTTAGAGTGAAAACCGAAAAAAGATAACGAGAGTCGGTACCGCATAGCATTGAGTTGCATTGAATGTTGAGTCACATTGCATAATATTGTTGTGGTACAAATGTGCTTGTGAATGATTGTGAAGTCAAGCATGAAGGGATGTGCTTGTGGATGTTCATAATGTTAATATATGTGAACGTGATATGATTATGATTATGAGAATAAAGTGTGGTGAGAAATGTGAATATGTGTTATATGATACCTATATATACGTAATCTTATGCCTTGTTTATTATGGTTATATTTCTCACCCTTCTGCTGTTTTATAATGCTCTATGAGGCATTGCAGATTAGGATGCTGGAGTCCTTTTGTGAAGTTAGTCTTTATTCTTTTGAGTTGGCTGCTCTGATATGTAACACCGGGTAGTTAGACTAGTATAGTCATTCTTTTGTGATACATTGCGATGTATCAGCTGATGTGGTTTTGTAATCTAACTGATATGATGTATTAATCTGGATGACTTATGTGCATTTGAATTAATATTTTTGGAACTGATTAAATAATGTTATCTTCCGCTTAAATTAAATGTTGAAATGTGATTTCTAAAACTACGAAAATGTTACATATTTTATGGAGCAAAATGATGAAGTGTTTTGTTGGTGAAATTGTGACATTCTTCTTTTATACCTTATTATAAAACCTTTTTACTCTGATAATTTGTATGTGCTTAATTGTTTTATATGCATTTATTTGGGGTATAGAAGGGGGTGTTACATATGTCATTGGGATCGGATCAAAGTTTATTTTTCTATACACACGACCTTGATTGCTGGATGGCCGATTCTGCTGAGGGTACTGTGGACTTTGCTGAAGTTGGGGTTGTTGAGCAACGGGAGACTGAGGTTGCTGATAGGGTTGCGGAGACTGTAGCTGATAAGCCGGAGCATTAAACACTGGCGATACCGCTGCAACTTGATGTGGTGGTATGTACATTTTTCTGAATTGTCCCTTTTGAATGGCCTTTACACCTTGCTCCTTTTTCTTCACAAAACCGCTCCCATACCTCTTAGGAACACTCTCTTCTTTGGTCAATCTTCCTTCACGAACACCTTCTTCTAAGCGCATCCCCATATTGACCATTTCAGTAAAGTCACTGGGTGCACTGGCTACCATCTTTTTATAAAAGAAAGGACCAAGGGTCTTCAGAAAAATCTTGGTCATCTCTTTTTCTTCTAATGGTGGTGTGACTTGCGCGGCCAACTCACGCCAACGCTGAGCATATTCTTTGAAATTCTCCTTATCTTTCTGTGCCATTGCTCTCAGCTGATCTCGGTCGGGCGCCATGTCCACATTGTACTTATACTGCTTGACAAAAGCTCCTCCTAGATCATTGAAAGTTCGGATCTTCGTACTATCCAACCCCATATACCACTTGAGTGCGGCGCCTGTCAAACTGTCTTGAAAGTAGTGAATGAGTAGTTGATCGTTATCAGTTTGGGCAGACATCTTCCTGGCATACATAATGAGATGACTCTGAGGGAAAGTATTCCCCTTGTACTTTTCAAAATCAGGGACTTTGAACTTCGGTGGGACCTTAACGTTTGGAACCAAGCACAGCTCAGAAGCACTCTTACCAAATAAGTCCTTTCCACGGAGGGCTCTTAACTCCTTTTGTATTTCAGAATACTGGTCTTGAAATCCATATATCCTCTCTTCTAAGCCCACAGTTTCGGTTGGCAACCCATGTAGAATTGGTTCATCCAGAATATACGGAACAGCGTTCACATGCGGGGATGCGGTAGTCATCACGGCAGAAACTATAGGAGCAGCTTGAACAGTGGTCACAACAGGGATTTCAGACACAGGTGGACGATAACCAGCCGGAGTGAAATAAGGAGGCATTCCCCACGGGAAACCTTGAGGCATACTGTAAGATACTTCAGCAATAGAAGACACCACTGGGATCGGTGTTGGCGTCACTTCGGATACGACAGTCCTTGGGACTTCTTGATTGTTGATCGAGATTTGACTAGACAAAGCTTCCACTAGACCATTCAACTTCTCCAAACTTTCTTTCATACTTGCAACTTCATCACGGAGCACTCTGTTCTCTTGCTCTAGTTGATCCATCTTCTGGCGTTGGCTAGCTCGAGTGTTGTATCGGTGATTCAGCTTGTTCTGCGGAGATGAAGCAAGAGTGAGACCCTGGAATGCAAACTATGCTATGCTTATGCAAAATGCAAATGAGTATGAGACTTTCAAGAAACTCAAATTATTTCGGTATTGTGACCTTGGAGAAAAAACTTATTTTATTTTGAGGATCGAAGCATTACAAAATGGAGTACTCTTTTAAGATTTTATTACATTGAATCAAAAGTAAAAGAGAAACTCGGAGATCTACTCCTCATGTTCCTTCTGTGTGCGAAGTTCTCCTTCTAGCTGACTAATGTGTTCTTGCAATTCGGTCTTCTCTCTGATGAGTCGGTCGACACATTCCTTCCAAGCCACGGTATCTGGGGGAAGATCATCACTAGTGACAGCACTTGAAGAGGTGTGAGGGGAAAATAAATCCTCTCGCGCCTTTCTTTTCCTTGCAAGTTCTACTTCTAGCATCCTCTGGGATTTCTCTTTCTCTACTTTGAGTATGAAAAACTTGTTCCTCCAAGCGGCCTTTAGTTTCCGAGCTTCATCCAAAGCAGCCTTCAACTGATCTACTTCGCTCACGTCAAACCAATCTGGATCATGAAAAGCCAATACCATAGGTTCATGGAAGGGGAATGGCATCTTGAGGTCGAGAGCTCTTTCTCGCACCCAATGTAGATATTCTTCTGAGACAGCACAATTGGGGTATCCTAAAGCGGCTTTTCCTTCTTTATTGACGTATTCCCATGAGTAAATTATGACGGTCTTCAGGTCTGGGTCTTCTCCTTCTTTGAGAAAGATTCCTTCTAACAGAGTCTGGTCAGGTACTTCAATCATGGGATGCCCAAATTGGAGACGGGCCAGAGTGGGATTGTAACTTATGCATCCTTCTCTCGCAATGAGCGGTATGTTAGTAAATCCTCCGATGCTATGGATCATACATATACCTCCATAAGTAGGGTCGTACCGCACAATGTCAGAGTGAGTAAGGACCATAACTATCTCATACCAACGAGGTGACTCCTCCTCTTCCCAAATAGACGGGTGCCGAGTTAGGCGAGCAATGAACCATGAATACAACAGAGCGGTACAATAAACGACATGTCCTCCTCCTTCAGCATTCTTCGAGTGGATTGAAAAGTATGTGTCAGCGAGCAAGGTGGGAACTGGATTCTTCAGTATGAATAGTTTGATCGCATCCATATCAACGAAATCATCGATCTTTGGGAACCAGAAAATCCCATAGACTAACAGGGCAAAGGTGGCTTCCATGATAAGGACTTCCTTTCTTTCAGCATGGTAGCGAACTTTTTCAATCAAAAAGTCAGCAGGGAATCCAAGGACTCCTTCCTTGGTGATTAGGTGCGCTTGCACATCTGCCAAACTGAGATGGGTAGCATTGGCAATTTCTTGATGACTGGGTGTGTCTTCCTGGCCGGTAAATATGGGACGGGCCGTTACAGGCATCCTTAGGAAATCAGAATACTCTTCCAGTGTCGGCATCAACTGGTAATCCGAGAAAGTGAAGCAGTGGTACAACGGATCATAAAATTGAACAAGGGTCTCCAATAGCCCACCTTTCATCTTGAGTTCGAGAAAACGGAAGACTTCTCCATATTCTGCTGCGAAGGCGTAACGGTTCTCGATGAGGTCTGCTAGTTCTCTCAAGCTTTCAATATTAGGGCTCTGGAAAGTGTAATCCAATACTTCTCTTTTGAAATCCATGGTTACAATACCTGAGAAATAAAATTGAGTTTCTTGAGTAAAGAAAGAATGCAATGCAAGATGAGTAGGACTTCATGGGATCCTAACTATTTATAAACATTGTAGTAAAAGAAAATGTTTTTTTATTAATTTCGAGACGGAATACAAATAATTGCTTTTAAAAGTCCCAAATAAAAGCTAAATAAAAGCTAATAAAGACACTAAAGAAGTTTCGAATTCTGCTGCTTGACCTGCTCTTCTAGTTGCGTCTTCTCACGGATAAGGTTGTCCACAATCAATTTCCAAATAGTGCATTGCGGGTCGGAGAAAAATAAATCCTCCATGACCTTCCTCTTCTTGCAGGGGAGTAACTCTTCATCCTTTAACTGTAGCTGCTTCTAGAGTTCCTCTTTCTCTTCCTGGAGTTGGTCAATCTCTGCAATAGACACTTGCTACTTGTTCTTCCATGACTCTAACTCTTGTCGTAACTTCTTCATAGCAACCTCTGACTTCTCTGTTTCGGACATAAAGACATAAGTGGGCTCCCTTCTTGGAGGTATAGGGTCTTGACGATAATAAGGCATCCTTAGCTTGATTGCCCTGTCTCTTACCCACTGGAGATACGGTTCTAGAGACACACAATTAGGCTTTCCCAGACTCTTCTTCCCCTTCTTATATACATTACGCCATGCATCCAGAATCCTCCCTCGAAGCTCTACATCATTGTTAAAGAAAATACTCTCTACATGGGCACTCTTAGGAAGTTCCTTCAACGGGTATCCCAACTGTCGACGGGCCAAAACGGGATTGTAGTTGATTCCTCCATCGAAACCGAGCAATGGTACATTAGTAAAGTTACCACAACTATCAATGATTAACACCCCATCATACACTTGGTTGTACTAATTAATATCAAAATGGGTCAATGCCATAATCCTCGGAGACTAAAGTTCTTTGCCAATGTTTGTAAAAGAGCTAGACTTTGGCAAGTGTGAAATAAACCACTTGTAAAGTAAGGGTACACAACAAGTAATCATTCCCCCACCACGAAGGTTTCGGAGATGTATATAGTGATATGTATTACCCAACAGAGTTGGCACTGGGTTTTTCTTCATAAAGATCTTGAATGCTTTGAGATCGATGAAACCTTCAAAACTCGGAAATAAAAACAACCCATAAACAAGCAAAGCAAAAATTGCCTCAAACAGAGCCTTATTAGAATAATCAACGTAGAATGAAGCCTTCTCGACTAGGAAACCTGTCTTTAAACCAAGAATTCCGTCCTTAGTAACTAGGTTGGCTTTGACGTCAGATACCTTCAAACGGAGGGCTTTAGCAATATCTTTCTCATCAGGGTCCTTTTCCAAGAAGGGAAAAGGAGATTCTTCTAGGACAGGTAGACCAACCAAAAAGGAATACTCTTCCAACGTTGGTAACAACTGAAAATCCGGAAAGGTGAAACAATGGTAAAGAGGATCATAAAACTGTAGTAGAGTGGCAAGAAGTCCTTCATTCAATGAACGGCCCAACAAAGATATCAACTTCCCATATTTGTTCTTGAATTCCTCTTGATCCTTGATAAAGCCCCACAACTTCTTTAGGTCGTCCAATTTGGGACTTTTAAAAGTATATTTCACAGTACGTCTTTCATTTGAAGTCATAGTGACCTACAATGTTCATAAATGAAAGTGAATCCTATGAAGTCCAATGCAGAATGATGTTATATGAATGCAGCAAACACAAGTATTCACATAAGGACACAAAGATAAACAAACAAAGGGGAACCCTAGGTTTGCAACGAGCATGGAGCATAGGGTATACCCATTCCCAAAGGACACGGACTAAAGGTGGATTGTACCTGCAGAACAAGGTTCTAATAAGGTTCCCAAAGTCATTAGCCCATCTTTTGGATATTATCAACTTCCCAAGTACTCGGTGGTTAATAATATTCTCAAGAGAACTTCTTTTGAGTGTAGCATCGCGTAGCACTATTTCGGAAGTACTCCCTCATAGTCTCGCACTACATCCTAATAAAGGCCAAAGTTGGGTTAAGGTAACTACGGTTCTCAATATCATAGGCTCCAAGGTCGAAAATAGCAAGTGTCTTCACGATTACTCGTTCAACAGTACTATCTCGAGAGGGCCTCAATTGAGCGGGATTTTCGATTTAACTTAGTCGGGATTCAACTCACTATAAGCCTCCTCGACTATATCACCATCCTATCTTAATTTCTCTCAAGTTCGGGTGTAGAACTTTATCTCACCACTCAAAGACAATAATCCCAAAAGAAATACAAGAGAAAGCATATAAACAATTAATCAAGTAGGCAGATATATAAAGCAGTAAACAAATAAAATAAGATAGGGGAACCCACTAGAGATGTCCCCAGTGAAGTCGCCATTTCTGTCGCGGTGAAATTTTGATACCAAACTATTGATTAGTTTGAATCTTTAATTCATTTTGCAACCGAACTTTGATTTGTCCAAAGGAAGGGATAAAGATCGAAATTCCCACAATGCAATACAAATGCAAGCTAGAGAGTTATAGGTTTGGGGGTTGGTTAAACTTAGGGAAGATGTTAGCATCCTAAGTTTCTGTAGTACTCTACAGGAACCTCTTGTTTTATGTTTATGTTATTGCTATGGTTTATCTGCTTAATGGTTTAAAAGACCTAGGGGTTTAATTCTAAGTATACTCGATAAGATGTCGCACCTTATGCCTACATATCCTTACGGGAGTAGAATCAGAGTACTTGTAGTTCTCCCTAAAAGGTTTGAGGAGTTCTTTGACTATGGTCAAAGTTCCTACGAGTTTAGGGTAGTTGATTGATTGATTTTAGGAGAAGAGATGCGTTATCATTTTAAGGGAGATTTAACCGCCACAAGTTGTAGGAAAATGGTCTTTGCATCGTCTTAAGAAAAGGACTTACATACTCGGATATGGATCAACGAGGTACACCTTTATCTCTCTTAAGGCAAAGTCCCTACGGCTTGATTGTATTGATGTGGGGGTGGAGATTCTATCTCACTTAAGATGATTGACATCTTTCTCTAATGTGTTTGAATTTTGAATGTTGAGTTGTTGTTGAATGTTTGAATATTGTTGTAGTGTTGATTGAGTTTGTTTGTATTGTGTTTATTTCTATGTTGTAGGAGGAAGGTCCTTCCTATGGGGTAGGATCTATCCTAGAAGATCAACTTGAATGTGATCAAGGATCGAGGGGAATATGATGCGAATGAGATGCATACGCACGATTATTGGGATCATACGCAGATTCTTCCTTTGGACGGGATGCGATGTAAGAAAATATAAATGACGGAAATGTTAAATTGCGAAAAAATAAATTACGGAAAATAAACCATACACACACATGAAAGCGCTAAGGTGTAGGTGAGTGGGTGTGAATGTGAGGTGTAAGCGTGTTCGGTTTGATTAATTACGATGTTGGTTAATTTTAGGCGAGATTTATGTGAGAAAAAGAATATTCATTTTTAAGTGAGATTAACTTAAGAGAAATCATCTTAAAAGGGTGAATTGATCTTAAGGAGAACTTAGTTTGGTGAGATTGATTTGTTTTAATAAAAGTTTTAGATGATGAATTAATTTGAGAAAAGTTATTTGATTATTATTTTATTTTTTTAAAGAAAGGCTTGATTACCTAAGGTTGATTAAAAAGTAAAATAGTATAATAAATAAGATAGAGTAAACCTAAAAAAATATGATAAAATTAAATAAGAAAACTAAATTTATTATTAATTATTTTTAAAAGGGTTAACTAATTATAATAAAAGTTGTTATAAAAAGGGTTGATCAATTGGGTTAAAATATAAAAAAGCTATTAAGTGACAAATTATTAAAAGATTGGTTAAGTAAATAAAAAAACAAAAGCCGATTTGATTAACAAAGAGGTTACTAACTTAAAAAAAAATTATTATGACTAGTTTAGAAGGGTTAATCATTGATTAAAGGGACATTATTTAAAATATAATTAAAGTGAAAACGATTAAAGGGTGGTTAATGTGAGTGTAGTGTGGTGGTGTATGGTGAGCGTGAATCACTTCAATCAGAAACAAACAAAAATCAGTCCACAAAGGAAGAACATGATGGAACCCTAAGCCCCCCTTCTCATTCCCCCCCATAATCAATCTCGTCTCCCTCGATCGTCCTTTCTTCTATTTCTCTTTTAACCTGAAACACAAATTGAAAGCGTCAATAGTTCAATGATCTTGATAAGAGTAAGAGATTTACCGAAAAAATGGGGCGGCGGCAGGACTTCGATGGTGGAACCGGTGAATGAAGATGAATCTTCTTCTTCGTTCAAGAACAAATGGTGACGGCTCCAAGATTTCGACCGTCGAAGAAGATAAGTTCTTTTTCACTATGTTAGGGTTTCGCGATTTAGCTTTTTAGGGTGACTATCCACTGTGTTTTTCTCTCAAATTCCTCCCTTTTATAGGCTTCAGAGGAGATTCTTTGATTAAGGCCTGATTTAAAACACTTTGAATGCTTGATTGGGTTTTCTATTTCGGTGCAAATCAATTTGAAAAAACTTTCCTTTTCTCGCTCAAATCTCTTAAATGAAAATCCAATCTTTGATGTTGTATCAATTTCGTTAAAAGAAAGCTCCTCTGTCTAAGTTCAATGTTTGGATTTGGATTGGATATTCTAATGGTATATTCTTCAATCAATTCTGCTAATCCATGAGTTGCAATCTGGCAGGTGTAAACAATAGGTGGTTTGGGCCAAGGAAGGATTATCAGCCCACGAAAAAACTGGTGACAAAGAGCAGTGGTCTCAAGCGTTTTCAAGGTACACTTCTTCAATCTCTGTTCGCCTCACTCTGTCGAATTCTTTATCGTAAACCTGTGATATGAAAGTTATACATGAGGGAGTTTAAGCGTTGTAATACTAACTGTAGCGATACGCGTGTTATTCCAGGTATCATCGTCAACAATGGTCGTTTGGTTAGCCATTGTAGCTGTTTGATATCCACAATCCTACCAAGATGCCACTTTATCGTCTACTTTTGCGTTTATGACTCAACCAAGCATAAGACTCTCTAAAATTATCGAGAACGTGAAGCCCGTCATGTGAATATGGTGTTAGGACGATAGGTGGGGCTGAATAAGCTTCTGCTGCTGCGAATAATAGGTCCTCTGTTGCTGCTGGACCTTTTCAACAACACTGAGACGCCAATGCCTTCTATGAAGTTAAGTTAGCACAAGACAAAAACTGAACTAATTGTCATACCCCAAATTTGTCCTACTTCAGTATTTAATGAATGTTTTACAGCTTCATGACTTCTAGCCATGACTCTCTAAGATTTCGTTATGAAAGCCTTGTGTATGTCCATTGTGTTCCCTAGCAAGTTATGTTGAATTTTTGTGGAGATATGTGTTAAAAGAAATGAAAGGGGTTATATGGAGAACAGATGGCGTAGCCGCGATTAGGAGAGAAGTATTACCATTAGAGTTTGAATTCGTTTACACTTGACTCTACTTGGAAAATGATCATTCAAAGTACAATATTGTCATGCTGGACTAGTTTTCATTTTTGAAGGTATTTTCTTTTTGAAACCCAAACAGAAACAAAAGCTCCACTATCAGCTGTGCGAAAATTCTGTGACCCACCATTTGAAGTCATTCTAGGGTGATGATAAATAAAAAGAGAAACTTAGTTGCAAGGAGAAAATGTGAAATAGAAGTAAAACAAGAGGGATGATAGGGACTTGCTACAAGTGACAATTGTTTCAAACTTAAAGAATGCTTTCTTTAAATTAGGTTACAAGCCAAGGCAAATTTATGCAATGCTCATGGTATTCGTTAAGATATTCAATTTATTTTATCTAAGCCATAGAAGTTATAATAGTGGGCTGCAATAATAAATGGTAGTAGCTATTATACCACACCAAATCCATATTCATGTAAAAAATCCTAAAATTCCAACATAAGTATATTACAAGTTCAATCATGTCAAGTCTGGAATCATGGATACAAGGGAATTTCAATACATTTGGAAACAACTGGGAGGTTCTAAACTACAAGTCACGCAAGGTTCTTGAAGGCTAAGGCTTGAAAATAGAACTCCATAAAGAGCAACCATTGATTTCTTCTTCATACCAAGAGCATTTCTCTGTGCTAAGTTTATCATGTTACACCAAGTCATTCAAATGATATATGTGCGACCATCAACTTTGGCAGAAGCTCTATCTGAGAAAAAATGAACATACAAGGTGCTGATCATCTGACTGCAACTGCACCTGTTACAAGAAAACAGAACAATTATAAGCCCAGAGAAAAATCACTAGAACTTCTTAGATCAAAAGAATTGTTGATGTGAGGGTTTGGAGAATGACTCAGGCTGATCTGCTAAACATGTTTGCTAATCACTTTTGTTGGGACAACCATTGTTTCATACTGTCATATTCTTCATCACCACAGCTTGTGTACTCCGTCCCGATCTCGCGACGAACAACCGTCCTACAATTAAATCACTAGCTAGCCACAATATAAATACTTCATCCTACAAAACACACAGAATATGTTACTAGCTTCAACGCCAATACTGCCCCGCACAAAGGCAAAACACAATGGGCATTGCCAATATACAACAAAGAGGCAACACAAATAACATAAAAAGAATCGCACAACAAAATCAGTATGACCTACCAAAACCAATCAATATGACCTCTACTCACAAAGGTTCACCAGTTCACCTGCAGGGTATTCCCAAACCTGGTCCAGCAGAAGCAAATCTTCATCAACTCCAATGCTTAATTCACACCAAGGCTATTGACACTTGTGTTCATCTACAACTTATCACTCTTAAGCCTTTTCGAGACTAATTAAGAATACCCAGGCCATTATGGTGATGTTCGGGTGTATCCGGAGAAAGGAGCCGTTTGTTTTCTCTCTGCTGACCTGCATATGACCAAGTCTCACATGAGCAAACAAGAAAGATGATCCACATGAAACCATGTTACAAAGAAATCTATGAAAGACTTGCGCATATGGGATTGCTTACAATGAAATTGAACCGACGACGAATTCAAAGCTAGCGGTTCAGGCTACATAAGTCTCTTACCAAAGGCAAAGGTGATTTTACTCGTCTGCAGAAATTTTCACCGAGCCTTCATCATACCATGACCAAGCTTCCATTGGGTATCCATCGCACAAATTAAAGCTCCTAGAACTTAATACCTTCGAATAACAAGCAGCACACAAGGAAAAGCTGGTGCAAGCTTGCTGTTGGTTTTTCTCCTTGTCTTATCAAACCCGTGTTATGCCAAGCCTCCCATGAGCGCATACATGAAAAAGAAATAAAAGTGGTTAGTACAACAAGATCATATACGATTCAAAGCGAAAAATTGATTTGGAAGCATTCTTAAGCATGTATAAGTCAATAGCAGCAGTAAGTAGCAAAAGCGAAAATAAAACGCGGCAGCATGTATGTCTTGTCTTGAAATGTTGTAAAGCTCGTGAGCGCTCAAACTTGCTGATGGTTCCCTTGGCCAGCTCCTCGACTCAATCAATCATGTCATTGTGAAAATGTCGCCGTATCAAGGAGCACTGCTACTTGGAAAAGGTGGATAAGTAATTGTGGAAGTATAAATTGAAATGAGTTATGTGAGCCATGAAAAATCCGTGTCACCTGTAGAATGGAAATTTCAGCAAAAGACAGTATCCACGAGAAATTCACAAGCTCAAATAAATTCATAATTTGTACCTGCAATCTGTCAAATATTGAAGCTTTGACTAGACCGTGACTTGGAATTTACGTGCATCTTATGTTCCATGCTCCATGCGTTTATGCCGTAACAGATACTGCCAGCACTACCCTTTTCCTCTTGGTTCTTCAAAATCTCTGTTAGTCAAATTTCCAACTTGCACTTGTTATCTCCCAACAAGGCCAAGATCAAATTGAAAAGTGTAATCCCTGTCACATGAAGATTAGATCAAAACAAGAAAAAGTCACTTAAATGACTAAGATTTCCATACAAAACCTTCACAGCTAACTGCCTCATCACTATGCAAACACACATAACAAACTTTCCACCACTGTTTTGATACTCTTCAAACTACTAAACAAACATTAAAAGTTACCTGTGAACTTCATGATCCTCTCCTTTCCATACCATAACACTAAAATAATACTTCACAAATTATCAAACAACCACACCACCACCCCTTTACCACTTGAGAACAACTCAATAAACCGCTCCGAAAAAAACGCTTCATAACTCCTTCCAGGTTAAACACCGAAGCAACAACTTTGCGGTGATTTCGTAAATTTCAAGTTGTACACACCATTTGCACCAAACTCTCATACAAAGACAAGGATGATACTCCAGAAGAAAATTCTTGTGGAACCAGCAAAGCATGACAACTCTGTTGGATAGTATTTTCCTGCAAAAAAACCAGTACGCATGACAGGGTTATATGGTTGAAAACAGAAATTCAAAGTCAGACTTATTTTAACTAAATACTTCCAACATTAGCAGCATATAAAAAGAGCATGACAGTTATAACAGAATATGGCAACAAAAAACAAAATTTTAAAACAAATAAAGACTCCCACATCAGCAAGTTGATAAGCAGTAAAAGAAACATTTTCACACAGTAAAAAACCAGGGTAAAACTAGATATTTTTCTTCCTCACTACAGACAAAAACAAAGGTCACTATCAAGTCTCAGAAAAGCAGAAATCATGGTATAAACCTCTAACAGAATTGTACTACCTCACCTCACACGATACCAAACGTTTCCTTCAGCAAAATTCAAATTCTCACACGTATCAAAACCCTAAAAATCTCCTATAAATACAGTCCTGTTCATTGGCAAAAAAAAAAACCTAGCATTACTCTGCCGAAATCTACCCTTAAACCCTAACCCAAAGCTCCTAACCATAGAGTGATTGAAGCTGCACTCTGAAACTTCAAAATACTTTGAGCCAACTGATTCGCAACATACAAAAGCAATGATAACTTAAAGCCTAGCGGATTGAGGAAGAAGTGAAGGTTTAAAGAAAGGAAGGACCAGGATAGAAAACGAAGTAGAGGAGAAGCAAGGTACTTACCGAGAACTCATCTGGACGTCGCCGGAGGAAGCATCATCTGAACTATTCCGATTAGGTACTTTCTTCACTTTCTATGTATACTTTTTTACTTCTCTATGCAAACCGTGTTGAACCGAGCATGAATCGGATGTCAGTAGTTCAAAATCCTCATCGCAATAGGGTTCAAGTTTTGTTCTAGGGTTTGGGGTTTCTCTTAAATTGGTAAAACTGTTGTAAGAAAGGGGTTGAACGTTTTGTTTAGGATAGTGTAAGGCTGTTCGAAGTTTGAAAGTGAGGAGGATAAATCGAGAGAGAGTGAGTTTCAGAAAATGAGGAAATGGAGTTTTTGTTCGTAGATGAGGGAGAAAGAGTGAAGCGGGTGAATGTTCCGAGGGAGAGGATTCGTTTTACTTGGCTGAGTTTAATTTATTTGTTTTTTTTTTAATTTTTCTGGGAAAACCGACAGTATATACTCATTGCTGTTTAAAAAACGGAACATTGTTACGTATATTCCTTTAAGCCATATGAATAGAGCCATTGGACTTACTTGATTAATACTATTTAGTTTTAATTAAAACTTATTAGAATTTAATGGGGTTATTCGAGAAATTAATTTTAAATACTATTAATAATATTATTAGTTATATATATATATATATATATATATATATATATATATATATATATATATATATATATATATATATATATATATATATATATATATATATATATATATATATATATATATATATTTTAAATTCTATTTATAACTATAATTATTATTATTTTCTTTACAATATGACATTTATGTAATTACCTTTTAGAATTTTATCAAAATCTATTCTTATTTACCTTTTATTAAAATCCAAACATTTTATTAGAATAGTAAAAATTCCCTTTTATAATTTATATGAAAGTGGTGGGTCCTTGGAGTCTAGCACTCCTTGGATCCTTGAGCGACCGCTCTCGAGATGCACACCTTGAGTTGTGGTCACTTCGTCTTTCATCCTTAAAATATTCAACCTCGTTTAACCCTTCCAAAAGTTGCAAACCCTAATTCGAGCAGTACGCTCACCCTAGTTTAATCTACACATTAATATTTTCAAATTATTTTCATAGTTAAATCACGAAAGAATCAAGTTCTTGGAGTCGGGCATTCCTTGAATTCGAGAATGATTACTATTGAGGTGTACACCTCGAACAGTATATCATTCGAACTTTCGTTCCTAAAACACTTCCCATAATTATTTGGACAATTATCGCCTTTGTCCATTCAAACATATTTCATAATTAATGGAATGAAAAAGGTATCGTTGGGATCTAGCATTCCAGCGATATCCTGACTAATTGATTACGAGGCCGACGTCTCGCTTATCGAATAGTCGTCATTCCTCCTAAATTTTCAACCCGTCCAATCTCGTTCTTCACCCTCGTGTGATCGAGTCTAAACCCTCGTACATTTATAAACCATTTTTAAATTCAAATTATTTTCTTAATTAAATTACGAAAGAACTGAGTTCTTGGAGTCTCGCACTCCTTGAATTCTTGAGTAACTACTCTTGGGGCGTACGCTTTAGGTTGTGGGTTGCTCGACCTTTCGTCTATAAAGCACGTGCCCTAACTGTTTGGACAAATACCGCCATTGTCCATTCAAATACAATTTCCTAATTAATTGAATGAAAAAGGTGTCGTTGGGATCTAGCATTCCAACAATATCCCGACTAATTGGTTACGAGACTGACGTCTCGTTTATCGAGTATTCGTCATTCTCCCTTAAATTATTCAACCCAACTCCCTTTTCTCGCCCCGTGCGATTGAAACTTTCTCAAACCCTAACTTCGAATTTAGTCGAATGAAAAAGGTGTTGTCGGAATCTAGCATTCCAATAATGCTCCGATTAATTGATTGCGAGGCCGACGTCTCGTTTATCAAATAGTCGTCATTCTCCATCAAATTACCTAATCGAACTCATATTTCTTGCCCCCGCGCAATCGAAACCACAAACCTATTCAAATATATCCTCTAACCAAAACAAAATTCTCAACAAACCGAAACTTCTCAAACACTAAATCCTTCGCCCTCGCGCGATTTCCAACTCAAACACCTTACCTAGAACATTTTTTAGTCCCTTCTTCCGCGCATAACAAACTAGTGCTTCAGCCTCCCCTAGCGAGCAGACAAGCCAACGTTTAGCAATTAGAATGCGACCTAAACACTCGTTCATCAAACACAAACCTTTTACCGTAGTAAGCCGAACTACGGCTGCTCTGATCTCTCATATCTGTTGAGAGTACGTAGGCATAGGATTGCGATAATCCTAGCGAGCACACTCCCCTCTTATTCCCGTAGTCCCACGAACTACGAATGCTCTGATTTTCCACTTCTTATAAGTGAAGATACGTAGGCACAAGGGCCCCAATCCTTGGCGAGCACCCTATCTTAAAACCACCCATTTCCCCCTTATGGGAGAAACTTTAGAAGAAAACAATTAAGCATAGTTAACTTTACTCTCGAATCGATCAAGAGGTTCCCGTTGAGTACAACGGACGTAGAGGGTGCTAATACCTTCCCTCTGCGTAATCGACTCCCGAACCTAGAATATTGGTTGCGATGACCATGTTCTTATCTCCTTAAAGGTTTTATCGATATTTTCCTATTCCATCCTTGGAATGAATAAAGTTCGGTGGCGACTCTGTTTCGAACAGTATTTTCCGCGACCATCGCGAGGATCGTATTTTTCGAGGTACGACAGATGGCGACTCTGCTGGGGATCACGCATTGCCCTGTGCAAGAGAGAGTCAAGCCTAACTTGACTCGATTTGAGAGTACTAACCTTTTGTTTAATTATTTTCTTTATGTTTATTTTCTCCTGTTCTTTATTTATTGCTTTCTCTTTCTATTATATGCTTTGTAGTATATTTGCTTGTTGGATTCTGGGAAAATATCACAAGTAAAGCTCTACACCCGAGCTTTGGAAAAAGAAGAGGGAAAACATAGTTTAGAATTGGTAGTAATTAGTGTTAGTCCCCAAGGACTCGCTCCTTGTGTGCCTAGCATGAAAGCTCCTCCAGAATAGACCTTTTCGTAGATCATATCGTAACGCAGCTAGCCTGTTGCGCGATTTGATTCATGAAGGGTCCATGACTCTGGGAACCACTCGTAGAACCCGTTTCTGTATTGGTAGTCGTGTAATGTTAATCTCCGAGGACTCGCTCCTCGTGTGCCTAGCATGAGGACTCCGCTCAGGAGAGACCCTATCGTACTCTCGTTATAATACAGCTAGCCTGTTGCGTAATGTTGATGCGATCGGTGTCCGTGACCTTGAGAACCCCATCCGTCAACGTAGAAACTATCCCGTGAGTGGACTATTTTGGGTAGAGAATCTAGAACTATCGTTATACCTGTTAGGAGGGTGGGAGATACTTGTGATAACCTGGATCCTGCACTATTGCATTCATAAACATTTACATATACATCATAACTTACACTAGTTTTTATTTTCAGGGAAGCATTTATATTGACAGGTTGACATACATTCGCAATGGCCACGAGTTCAGAAAAAAGAAAGACTATTCAACTTAAGGCACTCAGACCTGATGTTAGTGTGGTCATGAACTGTTTGAAAGAAATGCCTACCATCTTCAAGAAGACTCTGATAGGAAGGTTTGGCCAGGTGATTGATCTGCTCATGGTTAAAGTACAGGTCCCTGCTATTACGGCATTAGCACAATTTTATGATCCGCAAATGAGAAGCTTCTTATTTCAAGATTTCTACTTAACACCTGCTATCGAAGAGTTCGAGGGGTTCCTAAGTTTCCCGGTCAAGGGTAGGGCACCTTATACTATGATAGGGCAGACTCCAGAAGTGGAAGAATTGGCCGATGCTCTCAAAATATCGATCTCAATAGCCAAGGCTGGTTGGAAGAAAAGAGAAGATTTCTTCGGTTTTAGAAGCATTATATTAGAGAAAGAAGCAATCAAGATGTTAAAGAGCAAACAATGGGATGCTTTGGTGAATGTATTGGCTCTCCTCATCTATGGGCTAGTATTATTTCCCACTTTCGAAGATTTCGTTGATTCTGCAGCTGTCAGCGTATTTTGGGCCATTTGGAAGAAGAATCAAAGCCTGGCATACCCTCTCCTGGCTGATGTTTTTTACACTTTACACCTTCGCCATGAAAAAAAGGGTTCAGTATTGACATTTTGTCTCCCTATTCTCTACAAATGGCTCACTTCTCACATACTCAAACGTCACGCCAGTGTCCCAACTTTAAACAGTGGGGAATGGGCTCAGTTTCTAGCATCTATCTCCGAAAAGAACATCACCTGGTACCCGAATAAGTTGGAAGTAAGTGAAATCATCATGAGCTGTGGTAGTTTTGGCAACGTACCGTTGATCGGGTCAAAAGGTTGTATAAGCTATAACCCTATACTAGTTATACGACAATTTGAGTACCCAATGTTAGGGAAGCCTGAAGACAAAGAGTTAGAAGAAATGATCCTTCATGAGAGAGGTGTTAAAGATCCCTCACTTCTCTGCCAGATTGTACGATCTTGGCAGAAAGTTCATACTAAAGGATCTGAGTTGAGAAGAAGGGATGGGGTGGCGAGAATGCCTTATCGGCAATGGGTTCTGGAAAGGGTCAAAATGGTTAAGCTACCCTTTTCTGTTGAGGCACCTCCTAGACCCACCACTCCACAGCCTGTGCCCATGATCAGTTGAAGAAGTGGATGAGATGAGGCTCAGAATAGCCCAGCTAGGGAAAGAAAATGAAGACTTGCAAGTAAGACTTCAGGATGCGGTTAATGAAAAGAATCATATGAAGTATGAGATCGCAAGAAAGGATAAGCAAATTGAAGAAATGGGAAGCAGGATTGATGAAGAGGAGGGAAAGAGGAAAAGGACTAAAGTATGTATCAATCAAGCTGACAGTTGTTTAGATTCTCTCAAGGAGCAGCTAGAGTACGCTCATGCAAAATGGCGAGAAAATGAGCAATGGTACATTTTAGCCACTAAGAAGAGCAAGGAGCTCAGAGATACGTTAGGAGTTGAAGTTAAGACATTGAATGTTGCGCTACGCCTTTCAAGAGCTGGCGAGGATAGAGAACGTCAACTCAAGGAAGAGGCCTTAAATGCATCTCAGATAACACCAGAGGATTGGCATAAGACTTGTGCTAAAATAGATGAGCTCGAAAGGTTCATAAAATATCAAGAGAACAAGATGGGAGCTGTTATGGAAGACAAAGCCATTTGGTCTGCTGCAAGGTGTTGCACCCCAAAATTTGCCCTCACAATACAAGACTTTGTGTTCCAAGAAGGTTCACAAGGTTCACAAAATTCACAATTGGTCAGAAGAGTTGACAATTCCCTCAGACAATGCACCTCCTAAGCAGTGCATCCAAAACTAGGGTTTTGACTTTAATCAGGCTAAATGGACTTCCAAGACTTCAAGTGAGCTTCATAACATCTTATATGTGTATAAGAACCCCCATGTCAAGTTTCAAGACTTTTCTCAAAAGTTTGCTCAGTCAGATGATCAGATAAGTCAAAAGCAGTCAATGCAGTTAAAAGGTCAAACTGAGGTCAACTGTGGTCAAACCAAAGTCAAACTTCATGATTTTTTTTTGCCAACATCAAAGAGAGGTTGGGTGAGAAATATTATCATAATAACTGTAATACCCCAAATTTTGCCCTAAGATTTGTCGTCGCATTTCATTGCATTTAATCAATTACTAACAAATTTGTGTAGTCGTTTGACTTTTTGCAGGTAAATATCATATGACATGCATTTTTTTTCTAAAAAGTAAAAATGGCACAATTGGCAGGAGGACATGTGTAAGGAGTTATGAGTGTGAGAGGTTGAGAGTTCGAATCTCACCTTTGTCACTTTTTTTTGTTTTTTATTATTTTTACTCTAAATTTTTCTATCTTTCATTAAAAAAATAACAAAAATAGTTTTTTATTATTATTTAATTATTATTTTCGTATTTTAATTAAATCATTTTTTAAAATATTATTTTTTTCACTTTTTTCTAAATTATTCATAAAAATATCCAAAAAATCATAAAATAAAAAATATTGAAAAAATTTTGTTCTTTTTATAATATTTTTTATTTTAGGAATCAATAGGATTATTAGTTTTTATTTTAAGTTTATTTTAATTATTTTAAATTATTTAAATTTTATTTTTTCTTAACTAATTATTTAGTTTGGGCTTTAAAATGGGCTTTAGGGACATTATTGACAATTTGGTGTTAACCCTAATTTGTTCCCTATATATACATGTGTTGCCTTGTTGGAAAAAAAGGGAGAGAATGAAAAAAACCTAAGAGGAGTGAGTGCCGTTTGCCGTTATTTAGTTTTCTTCTTCATCCATTACTATTGTTTCTTTTTCTTCATCGTTTACCGTTATTTCTTTTCCTTCATCTATTACTGTTGTTTCTTTTTCTTCATCTTTTACCGTTATTTCTTTTTCTTCATCTATTACCGTTATTTCTTTTTCTTTATCTATTACTGTTACGTTTATATATATATATTTTTTTAAATTGTTAGAGTTTATATATATAAGATTTTTGATCGAATTATGTCGATACGATGTTTGCACATTTGTGTGCATGACGCGTGACATTTGTGTTAGTTCGATCTGGTTGCGATGATCGCATTTTTGTGTGAGCAATAATACTATTTTTTGCTTAATTTCTTTTTCTTTGCGATAAATTTTGTTTCGTCCGATTTAGATCTGGTTGCGATGAGCGCATTTCTGCGTTAGCAACATTGTTGGGTTATTTGGCACATTTAAAATTCATTATTGCTTTATTATTATTATTATTATTATTATTATTATTATTATTATTATTATTATTATTATTATTATTATTATTATTATTATTATCATTATTTATTATTATTATCATTATCATCATTATTATTACCATTATTATTATTATTGTTATCATTAATTTATTAAAATTTGTTATAATATAAAAATCTGTTTTTTAAAATAAATAACATTAACATCTTTTCCAAATTAATATGAAAACCTATTATTTTTAAGAAAAACTTTTTTTTAGATAAATTTAAAATAATAACTAAAATCTTTTTTTTAAAATAATAACTAGAACCGTTATTTATTTTATTTTATTATTGTTCAATTCAAATTTCATTATCATATTGTATCTGCTCCTCTCATGTAACCTCGCGAACTTAACAATCGCTCTTTAAATTCTGCCTTTAAATTTCTGCTTGCATGGTTTAAATTATGACATTATCTCTCTGTTTGCATGATTCAATTATCTCACGCGTTTACTATTATTTCTGTTACATTACACACATCCGAAGGTTAGGTCTAACCGTTTGGCCGCCGCGCCAATAGTCCTCAACTTCAAACCCTTACAACCTCACAAACCCTAATTTTCACAAATGTCTCGCCGCAGGAAAAATTACAATTTTACCCCTAGCATTAGGTCAAAGAGCCGCCGCGCTCATTTTAGGGTTTCCCGCCGTGGAATCCCTAATTTAACCCTAATTACAACTTAACAATTCAACGTAGAGATTTGGAGTTTCTACACTCCGCGTAAGCGTGTCCTTAAGATGCGTTTATTCCCCTTGAGACCTTGACCACAGTCAAGAAGTCTCTAACCTCCCTTTTGAGGGGAACTACGATTACTCTGATTCCACTCCCGTAAGGATACGTAGGCACAAGATGCGATGTCTTGCCGAGTAAACTTAGAATTAACCCCCTTTATTATTTATTATTGCTTATTTATATTTTATTTAATTATTTTGCTTATTATTTTGTAATTGTTTCTTGGATGTAAAGTTGTTTAATTATTTAATTATTATTATGGTTAGTAATTAGGGAGTGTAACAACATGTATGTAATATTAAAATAAATTTAGATCACTTTTAAATAAAGATAATTAAAATAAACACGTCACACACGTAAGTCGATTTTAATCGCCGTCTCACTTCCTAAGGATATCCCTCAAGTTGCCTATGAATATTGGTTAAGTGGGGTGTATAAAGCAAGTCCCTCAAAAAGAAAATCATCAAAGTCCCTTATGGTTGCCTTTACGAATCGAGTCCCTTTCGAAAAATGATGATGGCCCCTTATATGTGCTTATTACATCCCACAATGGCCTTCAAAGTCAAATTGTCCCTCACATGTCCCTTAACATCCAAAGTAAGGACTACCTACTCCATTATAGTAGGGATAGTCTTACTAAGGAAAGGATAAAGAATAAGAAAGACCTTTAAACATTAGGGTAGGCTACTCCTAGATACTTGCTCACTTCAAAACTTTTTCACACTTAAACAAATTTCCAACAAAATTTTCAAACAAGTTTTTTTCATATCCATACACGGATTATTATTAAACTATTCTGAAATTTTTTGCTATTCACACACTACACTTTCAAAACAATTAAAAAGTGAGCTTAAGTACCTAAGAGCCCATGGATAACCATGGATGAAAAGGGTGCTAACACCTTCCCTTTTCATAACCTACCCCCCGGACCCAAAATATTCTCTAAGGTCTTTCCTGTTCTTTTATAACCTTTCCTTATGGATAAAATAAAAGTCGGTGGCGACTCTTGCTATCCGCAACATTGTTTAAAGTCAGTTCTCCCACCGTGTTACAGAACTGGCGACTCTGCTGGGGATCTATTTAAGAGGGGTACCCTTAGGAATTAAGATCACTTTAAATTGTTTGCCTTGTTTGCTTTATTATTATATTGTTGGGGTGCTCTTATGTGTGAAAGGTCCTAACCCGGATCTAGTGTACCTTAGGTAAATGGCAATAGACCAAGGAAACTGTACGACGTATATCGATACGGTTGATCTGGTGGCCATAGTTAGTGCGACTTCTTGGTTGGTGCTTATATTCCTTAAGTCAAGTTGAGGATAATATTGAGGCTGCCATATGTTGTCAATGCACTAACTGACTTTTAGAACCCTAGTTAACTCATCTTGGCCTTTAGAAAGTAGTGAGGTAACCGGCTTTGGTGCAGACTGAAGTTGGTTGACACTCGATACTACGCTCATTGAGATCTTAAACTTGGAGGGTTTTGGTTGGCAATTAAGTTGCCTTCTGAACAACCACCCTTGTGAAGGACCAATGATATTGAGATCCCTTAGAACCTGGTTACTTTTGTAGGACAGGATGAACCATCTAACTTCAGGGGAGGGTACTTGCCTTTGAACCTCATGCAAGCCTTTAAACCTAGGGCTATGGTGTGACTTGTTTGTGTGTGCCACATGTTTGTGATTGAGCATGACATCATAACATCATCATGCATCATAAGCATATCATTTTCCCTAACCATTTCAAGGACCAAAGGATTTATCTTTGTTCTTTGTTGCAGGTCATGGCTTCTGCTCGTAGAAACACCATCAGGATCAACTTTGTAGGGATACCTGCTAAGCTCAAGGAGTTGGTTTCCCTAGTGCCTGATCATTCCCAGTTCAACAAGAGACATGGTCACTTATTGGATCTAGTTACTTCAGGGTTCAGTGAAGACATGATGAGTGTGCTGTTTCAGTTCTTTGACCCTAAGCACCATTGCTTTACATTTCCTGATTATCAGCAGGTTCCAACCATGGAGGAGTTCTCTAAGCTTCCGGGCATACCTGTTCTTGATCAGAAGCCATTCACAGGCTTAGAGAAGGAGCTTAAACCAGAAGTTATTGCTGCAGCTCTACATCTGAAGAAGTCTGACATTGTTCTAGAGACGAGAAGTGGAGTTAAAGGTATTCTTGCCAAGGTATTAATGGATAAAGCTCAAATGTTCTTGAAGGCCATGAGCTATGATGCTTTTGAGGAGATCTTAGCCTTGCTGATATATGGCTTAGTGTTGTTCCCCAATCCAGATCAGTTCATAGATGTTCATGCCATCAACATTTTCCTGAGTCACAATCCAGTGCCTACATTGCTTGGAGACATCCTACATTCTCTTCACACCCGTACTACAAGGGCAAGAGGAACTTTGATGTACTGCATACCTTTGCTCTCTAGGTGGTTTATTTCTCACCTTCCTCGCTCAGTAATGAAGAATGAGCAAGGGTTCAGATGGTCCAAGAGGATCATGTCACTTTCTCACTCGGACATCCATTGGTGCTCCAGATCTATGGAGAATGTCACCATCATTGACCGTTGTGGGGAGTTTCCTAATGTGCCACTTCTAGGCATAAGAGGAGGCATCACCTACAACCCATCTCTAGCTTTACGACAGTTTGGTTACGCCCGGAGCGATGGTCCACATGACATGTTGATTCAGGGCATTGTGTTTGATTACGACAACGATCTTCAGGGTTACCGTCAGAGATTCATCCGAGCTTGGGGAAAGGTAAACAGGATTGACAGCAAGACACTGGAGCCTAAGTACACTATTCCTATGGAGGCTTATCTCAGATGGGTACGATCTCGTGCTCAGACACTCATGATGCCATATCCTGCCGTCCTACCAGTTACCATGGAACCTGTTGCTGAAGGAGACACAGCTTATACCATCCTTCACCCAGACATGCCTACTGATATGGAAGACTTGCAGAGATCATGGATCCAACTGAAAGAGCAAAGGGATGCTTTCGAGGCTCATTACAAAGCAAGCCAAGCAAGGATCCTAGAGCTAACAAAGCTACTTCATGAGGAACGAAACCTCAACTCATACCTCAACACAAAGAGGAAACGTCCATGGGAGACTTAAAACCCCATCTTTTGTACTTATTTCGTTTTCATTTTTTGTAAGCCTAAAAGGCAAAACAAGTTATTACTAATAAAAAGTTACTTTCTTGTTTGTTTAAGCAAATTTAAATCCTGCGGTCCTTGAAAACATTGCATATGCATTCCCATATCATTGCATCACAGGTTTACAATTGTGCACAGGTTTCTCATCTCCTCGCTGTTTATTTCAGCAATGGCTCTTGAACAATCAGTTAAGGATCTCCAGGCACAGAATGCACAGTTCCAAGAGCTGATCCTGAACCTATCCAAGGGGCAGGGTGAATTGAAGACACTGCTGGCCAAGAAGACTAAGAAGGTTAGAAGGTCTGCTGGGCTGCTCAACATGGGAAGAAGGTTCAAAGGTCCTGTCAAGACCAAGGAAGAGGTTGAAGACTATGAATCTGAGGAATCTGAGAAAGAGAGAGGCAGTCTCCACAACACTATGGGGGACTCTGATTCTGAGGCTAATTATTACCATGAGCCTAACGAAGACAAATTCAAGATGCTGGTGGATAGAATGGATGCTATGGAATTACAGAAATCATCTGGGCTGGATTTTGAGGATTTGAGCTTGATATCTGGGGTGGTCATACCCATTGGGTTCAAAGTTCTTACATTTGTTGTCTATGATGGGGTCTCTTGTCCCAAATTGCATCTGAGGTCTTATGTCAGAAGAATGCAACCCCACACTGCTGATAAAAAGTTGTGGATCCATTTCTTTCAAGAGAGTTTATCTGGAGCTCAGCTAGAGTGGTATTATCAGTTGGAGAGTGTCAACATCAGAGATTGGAATGACCTTGCTGAAGCTTTCTACAAGCAGTATCAATACAATGCTGACTTAGCCCCCACTCGCATGCAGCTTCAGAGCATGTCTATGGGTGCCAAAGAAAGCTTTAAGGAGTATGCTCAGAAGTGGAGAGACTTAGCTGGAAGAGTTCAACCCCCTTTGACTGATAGGGAGTTGGTTGATATGTTCATGTGTACGCTGAATGGTCCGTTTTACAGTCATCTCATTGGAAGCTCATCATCTGGCTTCACTGAGTTGATCATGACAGGAGAGCGAGTAGAGAATGGTATCAAGAGTGGTAAGATCCAAGTGGGCACTTCTTCATCAGGTGCTGCAAAGAAGCCTCCCACTGGGAAGAAAGAATCTAATGCTGTGTATGGTCAGCCTGATCGTAACAGAAGGCATCAGTCTGTTAGTGCAGTTCATATTTCAAATCCAACTCCTGCAACAACCGAGCAGCCTCAAGGCAACCAACAGAGGGCTAGAAGACAGTTCACGAAGATCAACATGTCAATGGCTCAGGCATTGCAACACTTATTGAAGGCTGAACTTATTACCCTGAGGGAGGCTCCTCAGAATCCCAATGTTACCTCTCCCAAGTACAATCCCAATGCACGATGTGCATATCATTCAAACTGTCCAGGACATGATACTAATAACTGCTGGGTCTTGAAGAACAAAATTCAGGATATGATTGAGGCTGGAGAAATTGAGTTTGATCCACCAGCTACTCCAAATGTGATTACAGCTCCAATGCCAAATCACGAGAAGACTGTCAACGCCATTGATGAAGATATTGATAAAGATCTGCATGTCTATTCAGTTATGGAGTTGAGCACACCATTGTCTGTTATCAAAAAGAGGTTAGTACAAGCTGGGATCTTTCCAGGTTGTCATGAAGATTGTCTATATTGCACCTATAAGCCGGATAGTTGCTTCATTTTGAGAGATGGGATTCAACATCTCATGGATAAATATACTATAGTGTTTGAAAGAAGACCAGCATCTGTAGAAAGTATGGTAGATCATCTGACTCAGGGTAAGAAGATTGAAGAGGTTGACATGGTTGACAAAGTACCACTAAGAATCACTTCAAAGGGTCCCATTAAAATCACTCATCAGGGCCCAATCAAGATTTCTGCTGAAGGTCCTGTGAAAGTTGTTGCTGAAGCCAGAGTAGCTCCTCTGATCATTACCACTCCTGGTCCTATTCCTTATACATCTGACAAAGCTGTGCCTTGGCACTATGGGTCTGATGTTTACATCCATGGTGTCAAGCAGGAGCCTTTACCTGATATGCCTGTTGACATTGATAATATTGCTGGATCTAGCAAGATCACTCGTAGTGGAAGAGTCTTCTCTCCTCCAGTTGCTTCTAAGAGTGCAATTACTCCTGCTGTTACTTCCACCACTGATGCTCGAGGCAAGGGTCCTGTTATTGAGCCTGTATCTACTGATGTGCCAGCTGCTGATGACCTCTCTAAGCAGATGGAAGAAGTATTGAAAATCATTCGCAAGAGTGATTATGATATTGTTGATCAGCTGGGGCATACTCCCTCAAAGATTTCTATGCTCTCCCTGTTATTATGTTCTGAGGCTCATGCCAAGTCATTGATCAAGTTTCTAAAGATGGCTCATGTACCCAGTGCAATTTTTGTGGACCAGTTTGAGAATTGTGTTGCTCACCTGACCTATGACAACGGGTTAGGATTTTCTGATGCCGACTTGACCCCTGCCAAGAGGGATCATAACAGGGCCTTGCATATTTCAATTGAATGCAGGGGCACTACCCTGTCTCATGTGCTGATAGACAATGGTTCCTCTCTGAATGTGTTGCCTAAGGAAGTCCTGAACAAGCTGAGTCCTGAAGATACGGTATTGAAGCCCAGTAATATTGTGGTAAAGGCTTTTGATGGTTCTAGAAGAGTAGTGCATGGGGAAATTGATCTTCCAATCAAGGTTGGCTCTCAGGTGTTCACTGCTACATTCTATGTGATGGATATTCGTCCTTCGTACTCATGTCTGCTTGGTCGTCCCTGGATCCATAGGGCAGGTGTTGTGACCTCCACATTACATCAAAAGTTGAGATATCCGGTGAATGGAAAAGTTGTTACTGTCTTTGGAGAGGAAGAATACTTTGTCAGCCATGTAAACACTTTCAAGTATCTGGAAGTAGAAGGTGAATACATTGAAACTCCATGTCAGTCATTTGAAGTGGTTCCCTGGGCTGTTAAGGATTGTGTGACTCCTCCTACTGTGAAGAAGGTTCCTGTGGTCATCAGAAACCCTCCAACAATGGCAATGGCCTCCCTCAATGATGCAAAAGTTGTGGTGGAAGAAGGTGGTTGTACTATTTGGGGTCAGCTTCCTGATATTCCATACAAGTCTGACAAGTTTGGTTTGGGTTTCACTGCAGAGTCCCAGAAGGCTGTCCGTCGTGCCCGTGCTGTTCGTATCACCAATCAAGGGGTTATCAATGCTGTGGGAGATCAAGATGAAGACTACAACTTGGAGGCATGGATTTTTCCTACTGTGGGTACTGGACTCAATAATTGGACAGCTGAAGATGTTATCCCTATCTCCTTTAGTCAGGAGTAAATACTATTACTGTGTCATGTTTTTAAATTTATAATTTCCGGAACAATTAAAACTTTCAAGCCATGTGCCTTACCCGGGGCACAATGGTGTGCTTGTTACGGGTTGTCATTTCATTTGCATACTTCATTCAATAAAATCAGTGGACGTTTCGTTTTCATAAATATTGTGTTCCTTGTCTTTCTTTTTCTTTTATTTTTGCTTTATCAGCTATGTGTTCTTACACACACCCACGTCACTAAAATGCAGATCCTCATCCACTCTGGATCCAGTTGATAACAGTTCTACTATTGCCAATTACAATTTCGAGAATCCGATCTATCAAACTGAAGACGGAAACGAGGACGATTGTGAAATACCTGTAGAGCTTGCTAGGTTGTTACAACAAGAAGAGAAAGCTATACAGCCACATGAAGAGCCAGTCGAAGTTGTGAATTTGGGAGCCGAAGAAAACAGAAAAGAGGTCAAGATAGGGGCTGATTTAGAGGACAGTGTCAAGAGCAGGTTGATTCAGATGCTACGTGACTATGTGGAGATCTTTGCTTGGTCTTATGAAGATATGCCATGGTTGGATACAGACATTGTGGTTCACCGTTTGCCAGTGAAAGAAGATTGTCGTCCAAAGAAGCAGAAGGTTCGTCGTATGCGTCCTGAAATGTCAGAAAAGATCAAAGCAGAGGTAATGAAACAGTTCAATGCAGGGTTCTTGGCCGTAACTTCTTATCCTCAGTGGGTTGCAAATGTGGTACCAGTTCCTAAGAAAGATGGTAAGGTACGTATGTGTGTAGACTACAGAGATCTGAACAAGGCTAGCCCTAAAGATGACTTTCCACTTCCTCATATTGATATCCTGGTAGACAACACTGCTCAGCATAAGATATTCTCTTTTATGGATGGTTTCTCTGGTTACAATCAAATCAAGATGGCACCTGAAGATATGGAGAAGACTACATTTGTGACACAGTGGGGCACCTTTTGCTATAAGGTAATGCCATTTGGTTTGAAGAATGCAGGGGCAACATATCAGCGTGCTATGGTGGCTTTGTTTCATGATATGATTCATCATGAGATAGAGGTATATGTGGATGATATGATAGTCAGGTCTCAGAATGAAGAACAACATCTTGATCATCTGCACAAGTTGTTTGAGAGGTTGAAGAAATACAGGTTGAGATTAAATCCAAACAAGTGTACTTTTGGAGTTAGATCTGGAAAGCTCCTGGGTTTCATTGTCAGTGGAAAAGGTATTGAAGTGGATCCTGCAAAAGTGAAAGCTATACGAGAGATGCCAGCTCCCCGTACTGAGAAGGAGGTTAGAGGTTTCTTGGGACGATTGAACTACATTGCAAGATTTATTTCCCAATTAACTACCATCTGTGAGCCAATCTTCAAGTTGTTGAAGAAAGATCAGGTGATGGAATGGAATGATGAGTGCCAGACTGCCTTTGATGAAATCAAGAGATATTTGCTAGAACCTCCAATTTTAATGCCACCAGTTGATGGAAGACCCTTGATTATGTATTTAACAGTATTAGACAACTCAATGGGGTGTGTATTGGGGCAACATGACGAGTCTGGTCGAAAAGAGCAGGCAATATACTACCTTAGCAAAAAGTTTACCGACTGTGAAACAAGATACTCACTGCTCGAGAAAACTTGCTGCGCTTTGGCATGGGTTGCTCGCCGACTAAGACAGTATATGTTGACCCATACTACCTTGTTGATTGCGAAGATGGATCCAATCAAGTACATATTTGAGAAACCTGCTCTCTCCGGAAGAATTGCAAGATGGCAAATGATCTTGACGGAATATGATATACAGTATACCACTCAGAAGGCCATTAAGGGGAGTGTTGTTGCTGATCATTTGGCTCATCAAGCAGTAGATGATTACCAGTCAATGAATTTTGAGTTCCCTGATGAAGACATTATGTCTGTTACCAAAGAACCTGGACAATATGACGGACCTGAACAAGGATCCCGATGGACTATGGTTTTTGATGGTGCCTCCAATGCACATGGTAATGGTGTTGGTGTTGCGATTAGTTCCCCTGAAGGTTGTCATACCCCGATTACTGCCAGACTTTGTTTCTATTGTACCAATAACATGGCTGAGTATGAGGCATGTATCATGGGTATGCAAGTTGCTATTGATATGAAGATTCAGTTCCTTGAGGTGTATGGAGATTCAGCTCTGGTAGTAAGTCAGATTAAAGGAGATTGGGATACAAAGCATGATAATCTCATTCCTTACAGAGAACATGTGTTGTCTTTGATCCAACATTTCAAAGAGATTACTTTTGGACATATTCCACGAAGAGAGAATCAGTTGGCAGACGCATTGGCCACCATGGCATCTATGTTTGAGATCAGCTGGGATGATGAAGCTCCCAAGATTACCATTGATAGATTTGAGAAGCCTGCATACTGCAATGAGATTGACACTGAAGGGGCAGAGGAGAAGCCTTGGTTCTATGAAGTGAAAAACTATCTTGAAGCTCAGGAGTTCCCTGAAGGGGCATCTGTCAAAGATAGGAAGTTCCTGAGAAGGTTTTCTGCTAAGTTCTTTCTGAGTAATGGCATTCTGTATAAGCGTAATCATGATTCAACTATGCTTCGTTGTGTGGATAAGAAGGAAGCTACAGAAATTATGGAAGAGATGCATGATGGAACCTTTGGAACTCATTCTAGTGGTCATACCATGGCAAAGAAGATTTTGAGAGCAGGTTACTATTGGTCTACCATGGAAGCTGATTGCTATCAACACTCCAGAACATGTCACAAATGTCAAATCTATGCTGATAAAGTACATGTACCTCCATCTCCATTGAATGTGTTGACTGCTCCTTGGCCCTTTGCCATGTGGGGCATTGATATGATTGGTGAGATCAAGCCTACTGCTTCTAATGGGCATCGTTTCATCCTGGTTGCTATTGATTACTTCACGAAGTGGGTAGAGGCAGTTTCATTTGCATCTGTGACTAAGAATGTTGTGGCTCGGTTCATTAAGAATAATCTCATATGTAGGTATGGTATCCCTGAAAGGATTATCACTGACAATGGCTCTAATCTGAACAACACTATGATTACTGATCTCTGTACGCAGTTCAAGATTAAGCATCACAACTCTTCTCCGTATCGTCCAAAGATGAATGGGGCAGTTGAAGCTGCTAATAAGAACATTAAGAAGATTGTACAGAAGATGACTGTTACTTACAAGGATTGGCACGAGATGTTACCATTTGCTCTGCATGGTTATCGTACTACAATACGTACTTCAACAGGGGCAACCCCATTCTCCTTAGTCTATGGTATGGAAGCAGTTCTGCCTATTGAAGTTCAGATCCCCTCCTTGAGAATTATGAAGGATGCAGGCTTGGATGAAGATGAGTGGATTCAGACTCGACTTGACCAGATAAATTTGATTGATGAGAAAAGGTTAGCAGCAGTTTGTCATGGCCAGATGTACCAGAAACGGATGATCAAAGCTTTTAACAAGAAGGTTAAGCCAAAGGTATATCAGGCTGGTGACTTGGTAATCAAGCGTATCATATTACCACAGGGTGATCCTAGGGGCAAGTGGACTCCAACATATGAGGGACCATTTGTAGTCAAGACAGTGTTCTCAGGAGGTGCCATGATACTGACTACAATGGATGGTGAAGACTTCCCACAACCTGTAAACGCAGACATAGTTAAAAAATACTACGCATAAGAAGAGACCCGCTAGGTTGACAGGCCTAGGCAAAAATAAGGGCATCCCGGCAAACCAAAAGGGTTTGGGCAAAAATTAGGGATATATATATAAAAAGATGTACACCCGGCAAGTCGAAAACCTGAAAAGGCGGCTTGGGCAAAAAAGGGTATCCCGGTGGATTGAAAACCTGAAAGGGCAATCCAGGCAAAAGTTAGGGATTAAAGCGTATGACTATGTCTCGTTTGGATCACTCATGAAACTGCAACCAGTTGTACTACTTACTCAAGCTCAAACAGATAAAGCTCAATCCAATCGTTTCCGTCTCAACAGCAAGAAGATGAGATACTTGAGTGGCAATAGTAGAATTGAAACTCAATAGGATTATTTCCCACATAGCTGATTCTTTTTGTAAAACTTCATGACAAAATTCTCTTACTAAGGTTTATGTCTCCTTGTACAAACTTACCCGTGTATGGGTCACTTTTGATATAAATAAATTCCATCTTTTGAATCCAGATTCACTTTTACCCTATTTACATAAGCGAAACGTCCATTGGTTGTGTTTGAATGTATGTATGCCTTTGAATATGATTGATGTTTACCAGAAACGCATGTATGCTTTTAATATGATTGATGTTTACCAGAAATGCATGAAAATGCAGTAATAGTATTTACTAAGGACGAACGAGGGAAGGATTTCAACGAAGCTTCGCCGGTTCATCTTTACAAGACAGTTACAAACCATCAGTAGGACTAATCCATTTTCACAAAGTCTAATCTCCCCTGGAATTTATATCCATCTCTTTTATCCCCATACAGATATACGGGAAATTACTTTCCAATAAGGGCACGATGAACGAAGACGGGATGTTATACTTATCCTACTATCAAACGAAAACGAAGGTTATCTATACCCTACTATCCCCAACAACGGGAGGTTATCCCCAACAACGGGAGGTTATCTATACCTTGTTATCCCCAGCAGACGGAGGGTTATATATTCTTCAACAACGAATCAGGATTTATTTTCCTTGGCCAGCAGTTGTTATACAAGGATATCCAGACACTTCCAGCAGTGTCATATCATACATACATCATTTACATCATACCATAACATATATGTCTATAGTACATTACCTAAGTGCATCATGTCATACATGCATACATAAAGCATAAACTAATGTTGTTATACAGAATGCTACCTTGTTTTCAGGTTAATTATCCAACAAACAAGCTTATGATCTTTGGGACTGCTTTATTGTAACCTCAGGGTTACTTTATCCTCCTGATGAGCTTCTTATTACTTTGGGACTGCTTTATTGTAACCTCAGGGTTATTTTATCCTCCTGATAGCCTCTCATGACTTCAAGACTGCTTTAGAGCTACTGATTGCTCTATCCTCCTGAAATCATCCTATTACTTCAAGACTGCTTTAGAGCTATTCATTGCTCTATCCTCATGAGGTCATATTACTACTTCAAGACTGCTTTAGAGCTATTCATTGCTCTATCCTCCTGAAGCCATCTAATTATTTCAAGACTGCTTTAGAGCCATCCATTGCTCTATCCTCCTGAAATCATTACTTCAAGACTGCTTTAGAGCTATTGATTGCTCTATCCTCCTGAAGACATATCACATTATTATTTCAAGACTGCTTTAGAGCTACTGATTGCTCTATCCTCCTGAAATCATCCTATTACTTCAAGACTGCTTTAGAGCTATTCATTGCTCTATCCTCATGAGGTCATATTACTACTTCAAGACTGCTTTAGAGCTATTCATTGCTCTATCCTCCTGAAGCCATCTAATTATTTCAAGACTGCTTTAGAGTTATCCATTGCTCTATCCTCCTGAAATTACATTATTATTTCAAGACTGCTTTAGAGCTATCCATTGCTCTATCCTCCTGAAATCATTACTTCAAGACTGCTTTAGAGCTATTGATTGCTCTATCCTCCTGAAGACATATCACATTATTATTTCAAGACTGCTTTAGAGCTGTTGATTGCTCTATCCTACTGAAGCCATTCTATTACTTCAAGACTGCTTTAGAGCTATTGATTGCTCTATCCTCCTGAAGCCATTATTACTTCAAGACTGCTTTAGAGCTATTGATTGCTCTATCCTCCTGAGGTCAGATTTATCACTTCAAGACTGCTTTAGGGTTATCATTATTGATTGCTCTATCCTCATGAAGACATGCTGTTACATCAGTATTACTCCAGACTCCTGACAGTTCTCATTATACTACTGAAGAACTTTCCCCTAGTGGCATCTTTAAGCCCACTCAATCATGTTCAACCAACCATCAATATCACTCCATGCACTGGTGAGTGCAAATTTTTGGGCTTTTGTGTTCAATCCCCTTCAACCTTCCAGGTTACGACTGGCAAATATACCAATCTAACCCCTCAGGTTTCAGAAAATTGAACAGGGGCAGCTGTTGCACCCCAAAATTTGCCCTCACAATACAAGACTTTGTGTTCCAAGAAGGTTCACAAGGTTCACAAAATTCACAATTGGTCAGAAGAGTTGACAATTCCCTCAGACAATGCACCTCCTAAGCAGTGCATCCAAAACTAGGGTTTTGACTTTAATCAGGCTAAATGGACTTCCAAGACTTCAAGTGAGCTTCATAACATCTTATATGTGTATAAGAACCCCCATGTCAAGTTTCAAGACTTTTCTCAAAAGTTTGCTCAGTCAGATGATCAGATAAGTCAAAAGCAGTCAATGCAGTTAAAAGGTCAAACTGAGGTCAACTGTGGTCAAACCAAAGTCAAACTTCATGATTTTTTTTTTGCCAACATCAAAGAGAGGTTGGGTGAGAAATATTATCATAATAACTGTAATACCCCAAATTTTGCCCTAAGATTTGTCGTCGCATTTCATTGCATTTAATCAATTACTAACAAATTTGTGTAGTCGTTTGACTTTTTGCAGGTAAATATCATATGGCATGCATTTTTTTTCTAAAAAGTAAAAATGGCACAATTGGCAGGAGGACATGTGTAAGGAGTTATGAGTGTGAGAGGTTGAGAGTTCGAATCTCACCTTTGTCACTTTTTTTTGTTTTTTATTATTTTTACTCTAAATTTTTCTATCTTTCATTAAAAAAATAACAAAAATAGTTTTTTATTATTATTTAATTATTATTTTCGTATTTTAATTAAATCATTTTTTAAAATATTATTTTTTTCACTTTTTTCTAAATTATTCATAAAAATATCCAAAAAATCATAAAATAAAAAATATTGAAAAAATTTTGTTCTTTTTATAATATTTTTTATTTTAGGAATCAATAGGATTATTAGTTTTTATTTTAAGTTTATTTTAATTATTTTAAATTATTTAAATTTTATTTTTTCTTAACTAATTATTTAGTTTGGGCTTTAAAATGGGCTTTAGGGACATTATTGACAATTTGGTGTTAACCCTAATTTGTTCCCTATATATACATGTGTTGCCTTGTTGGAAAAAAAGGGAGAGAATGAAAAAAACCTAAGAGGAGTGAGTGCCGTTTGCCGTTATTTAGTTTTCTTCTTCATCCATTACTATTGTTTCTTTTTCTTCATCGTTTACCGTTATTTCTTTTCCTTCATCTATTACTGTTGTTTCTTTTTCTTCATCTTTTACCGTTATTTCTTTTTCTTCATCTATTACCGTTATTTCTTTTTCTTTATCTATTACTGTTACGTTTATATATATATATATATTTTTAAATTGTTAGAGTTTATATATATAAGATTTTTGATCGAATTATGTCGATACGATGTTTGCACATTTGTGTGCATGACGCGTGACATTTGTGTTAGTTCGATCTGGTTGCGATGATCGCATTTTTGTGTGAGCAATAATACTATTTTTTGCTTAATTTCTTTTTCTTTGCGATAAATTTTGTTTCGTCCGATTTAGATCTGGTTGCGATGAGCGCATTTCTGCGTTAGCAACATTGTTGGGTTATTTGGCACATTTAAAATTCATTATTGCTTTATTATTATTATTATTATTATTATTATTATTATTATTATTATTATTATTATTATTATTATTATTATCATTATTTATTATTATTATCATTATTATCATTATTATTACCATTATTATTATTATTGTTATCATTAATTTATTAAAATTTGTTATAATATAAAAATCTGTTTTTTAAAATAAATAACATTAACATCTTTTCCAAATTAATATGAAAACCTATTATTTTTAAGAAAAACTTTTTTTTAGATAAATTTAAAATAATAACTAAATTTTTTTTTTTTTAAATAATAACTAGAACCGTTATTTATTTTATTTTATTATTGTTCAATTCAAATTTCATTATCATATTGTATCTGCTCCTCTCATGTAACCTCGCGAACTTAACAATCGCTCTTTAAATTCTGCCTTTAAATTTCTGCTTGCATGGTTTAAATTATGACATTATCTCTCTGTTTGCATGATTCAATTATCTCACGCGTTTACTATTATTTCTGTTACATTACACACATCCGAAGGTTAGGTCTAACCGTTTGGCCGCCGCGCCAATAGTCCTCAACTTCAAACCCTTACAACCTCACAAACCCTAATTTTCACAAATGTCTCGCCGCAGGAAAAATTACAATTTTACCCCTAGCATTAGGTCAAAGAGCCGCCGCGCTCATTTTAGGGTTTCCCGCCGTGGAATCCCTAATTTAACCCTAATTACAACTTAACAATTCAACGTAGAGATTTGGAGTTTCTACACTCCGCGTAAGCGTGTCCTTAAGATGCGTTTATTCCCCTTGAGACCTTGACCACAGTCAAGAAGTCTCTAACCTCCCTTTTGAGGGGAACTACGATTACTCTGATTCCACTCCCGTAAGGATACGTAGGCACAAGATGCGATGTCTTGCCGAGTAAACTTAGAATTAACCCCCTTTATTATTTATTATTGCTTATTTATATTTTATTTAATTATTTTGCTTATTATTTTGTAATTGTTTCTTGGATGTAAAGTTGTTTAATTATTTAATTATTATTATGGTTAGTAATTAGGGAGTGTAACAACATGTATGTAATATTAAAATAAATTTAGATCACTTTTAAGTAAAGATAATTAAAATAAACACGTCACACACGTAAGTCGATTTTAATCGCCGTCTCACTTCCTAAGGATATCCCTCAAGTTGCCTATGAATATTGGTTAAGTGGGGTGTATAAAGCAAGTCCCTCAAAAAGAAAATCATCAAAGTCCCTTATGGTTGCCTTTACGAATCGAGTCCCTTTCGAAAAATGATGATGGCCCCTTATATGTGCTTATTACATCCCACAATGGCCTTCAAAGTCAAATTGTCCCTCACATGTCCCTTAACATCCAAAGTAAGGACTACCTACTCCATTATAGTAGGGATAGTCTTACTAAGGAAAGGATAAAGAATAAGAAAGACCTTTAAACATTAGGGTAGGCTACTCCTAGATACTTGCTCACTTCAAAACTTTTTCACACTTAAACAAATTTCCAACAAAATTTTCAAACAAGTTTTTTTCATATCCATACACGGATTATTATTAAACTATTCTGAAATTTTTTGCTATTCACACACTACACTTTCAAAACAATTCAAAAGTGAGCTTAAGTACCTAAGAGCCCATGGATAACCATGGATGAAAAGGGTGCTAACACCTTCCCTTTTCATAACCTACCCCCCGGACCCAAAATATTCTCTAAGGTCTTTCCTGTTCTTTTATAACCTTTCCTTATGGATAAAATAAAAGTCGGTGGCGACTCTTGCTATCCGCAACATTGTTTAAAGTCAGTTCTCCCACCGTGTTACACAAGGGACCAACTAGCTCAAGATGTTGCCGCATATGAGCAATCCATTCACATCATGAGGAACAACCGAGACGTATACCGCAACAAGCTAAATGGATTAATAGAATTTTGCAATTGGTTGACCAAGGATCTAGTTTGGAAACATAGAGATGCTATGGAGGCCATTGATGACTCCACCGCTCCGGCCATTTGCGAGTTTATATATGTGTGCCAGGAAATGTTGGCAAGGTTCAAAGAAGAGCTCAAGGAGCGAGAAGAAAAAAGAAACGAAATTTGAAGTTTTCTTAGTTTTCTTTTCCTGTTGATTGTTTGGAATGCGAATTTGTTTTCCTTGTTAACTTCTACTCTTGTTATGTTGGAACAATTTGAATGAATGAAGAGTAGTTATTTTGTTTTATTTGTTCTCGTGTTGTTTGAATGTCTGATAAATAACTAATCATTATAAATGCTTCCCTAAAAAGAATAAAAATGCAATCATACCCATAAGCATAACATAAGCATTTTTGCGTCTTCACCCGACAGTACAACTCATTGGACTTTTCCCTTTCCCTCAGAATTTGTAAGCTGACTATTCGACATCGCTACGAGACCAGGCGCAACTTCCAAATGACGCTTGAGCAAATGGAAGAGACTCATAATACCATGAGGGGTGACATCAACGCTCTCAAGTTGAAGATGGATCAGCTGTTGGAGACAATGCTGACGCTAGCCCAGAAAGAAAACAATGCTGAGACTTTTGCTGATGCCAGGAAGGCGGCTGACAACGTAGGAACTTCGGGGATTGTTAAAACCCCTCACGTTGACCTTGTTGACTGTTCCATATCCGCGCGTCAGGGTTCTGAAGCAGACATGGACGAACAGTATGATGCTTTCTACCAACCTCCACAGCCTCCTCCTCAACACAATGTGGGGGCTACTAATGACTTTGCTGCAGATAGATTACGAACTGTTGAAGAGAGGATTAGATCCTTGGAGGTTCATAAGACTCCAGGCTTAGATGCTGTTGATATGTGCTTAGTTCCCGGGCTGGTAATACCAAAGAAGTTCAAAGTCCCAGACTTTGAAAAGTATAAGGGGGTTAGCTGTCCAAAAACCCATCTGAGAGCATACTGTCGCAAGATGGCTGCTCACATCGACAATGATCTGCTATTAATACATTACTTCCAAGATAGTCTCAGTGGGGCATCATTGGAATGGTATATGCAGTTAGAGAAGGGGCAAATCAGTACGTGGAGAGATCTGGCGGACGCGTTTTCACAGCATTATCAGTATAATACTGACTTGGCACCGAATCGCACACAGCTGCAAGATATGACTCAACGTAGCAATGAGTCGTTTAAAGAATATGCCCAAAGGTGGAGGGAGTTGGCTGCCCGTGTTCAACCACCATTGCTGACTAAGGAGTTAACTGACATGTTTATGGGAACTCTACAACCCCAATACTTGGACCGCATGCTCGGATCCAATTTCCCTAACTTTGCTGAGGTGGTGTCAGTAGGAGAGAGAATCGAGAGTACTTTGAAGAAAAACAAGGTTGCGGTCTCGATGAATGGGGGGAGGAAGCCTTTTGTGAAGAAAAGGGAAGATGAAACTAATGCCGTGATAAGAGGACGAGGAGATAGGGCTCCAGTGAACATCCAGTACCCACAGGTAGCTGCAGTAGCCCATGCTCCTTATCAACAACCAGCTCAACAGCAGAATCAACAACAGAATTATCAGAGAGTTCCTCCACCGCAATATCAGAATGCCCCGGCTCAAAGACAACAAAGGTCGATACAGCCAAGAAGACAACTTGACCCACTGCCTATGTCATATGGGCAGATCTTTGCTCAGCTAAATCAGAGTGGACACTTAACGTTGCGAGATTTACATCCAGCAATCTTTCCATACCCCCCCCCCCCCCCGGGTACGATGCGAACGCCCATTGTGAGTTTCATAAGGGAGCTCCTGGACACTCCATAGACAACTGCTATGCGTTTCAAAACAGGGTGCAGGACTTAATAGAATCCAAAGATCTCACTTTTACACCTAGAGGGGCCAACATTACGAAGGATCCGTTGCATAAACATGGAGGTCCTTCCGTCAATGTTGTGGAAGAAAACAGTGGTTTGAGGCTAATTACGAATGTTGAAGATGTTCGTACTCCGATGGCCGTTATCGGAGAACAATTGAAGAAAAGTGGGATGATTCCCCAAGAGGAAGGGGAGAATTTGACTGACGACGTGGTAAAGAAACATCTACAAAGGTTCTTAGAGCAGGGGATAATACAAATAGAACGAAGAGATTCGAACGTGTCTGCTATTGATATTCAGTATGATGAAATAAGTGCTTATCCGACAAGGCGACTTCGACCAGCGCCAGTAGTCTTACAGTATGATCCTTCGGAAGCCTTTCAACAGAGACCCGCCCGACCAGCACCCGTAGTTATGCAGTATGATGAAGATGATGTCAATAGACAAAGAGCAGCGCGACCAGCTCCGGTGGTAATAGAATATTCTGTCAATAAATCTGAGCCCAAAGTTTTTAAACAGAGGCCAGAGAGACTAGTGATTGAGTATGACGCTGCCAAATGCGATGCAGTAGTGGGGCCTAGTGGAATGACCCGTAGCGGTCGTTTATTTGCCGCCAAACCAGTGGAAGTGCCAGCCAGAAATAAAGAAAAAGCTACAATTGAACCACCAAGTGTTGAGCCACATGTTGAGGTGTCATCACCAAAAGCAGCAGTAACACCAAAAGAAGCTGGGGAGTTTTTGAAGATCATCAGAAAAAGTGATTACAAAGTGATTGATCAACTAAACCAGACCCCTGCCAGAATTTCCATGCTCTCGTTGTTACTGAATTCAGAGGCCCACAGGTTATCTTTGATGAAGGTGTTGAGCGCTGCGCATATTGCTAAAGACATCACCGTAGCCCAGTTCGATGATGTGATAGCTAGCGTAACTACCGGAAACTTTCTTGGATTTAATGATGATGACTTGACTGCAGAGAAGAGAAACCATAATAAAGCTCTCCATATTTCTATCAAGTGCCAAGACACATTGATATCCCGAGTCTTAGTGGATACAGGGTCTTCTTTGAATGTGCTTCCCAAGGTCACCCTGGAGAGAATGCCGGTAAAAGGAGTTAGCATGAAGCCAAGTGCTCTAGTGGTCAAAGCTTTTGATGGTTCCAGGCGTGCTGTGATTGGCGATGTAGACTTGCCAATAAAAATCGGGCCAACTATCTTCACTATCACTTTTCAAGTAATGGATATTTATCCAGGGTACAGCTGTCTGTTAGGAAGACCTTGGATACATTATGCAGGAGCTGTTACCTCTACCCTTCACCAGAAGCTAAAATTTGTCAGTAATGACAAAGTAGTTCAGATTGGAGGAGAGGAGGATATCTTGGTTAGCCACTTAACATCCTTCAGGTACATTGAAGTTGAAGGGGAAATGGTGGAAATGCCTTTTCAATCTTTCGAAATGGTGAATACATTAGCGGTGCAACGAATTTCAGAGGGTCAGAGTTCAAGATCAGCAATGGCCTCTTATGAAGAAGCTAAGATGGTTGTAGACAAAGGAAACGCCCAAGGCTGGGGCAAAATGGTGGAAGTGGCTGAAAAGTTCGACAAATTTGGGCTAGGATACCATCCTTCATCCAACATTGTGACGATTGCATATGGCAAGAAGCAGATTCCTCCTGTGGCAGAAGTCTTCAAAAGCGCTGGGCATATCTTCGATCATACCTCCGCCATGGTAATTGAAGATGGGATTGGTGACAAAGAAGCCTCCGCGAGCTGGATCCGACAGGCTGAACCTGGTGAAGAATTGAAGAATTGGAAGACCATCGAAATACCCCAGTTTTTCCCTCTTCAAAAGTAATGTTTTAATTGATTTTCAAAAACCCTACGCTCTGCCCAAGGCGTAGTGGAGCTTTGTATCGGGCCCCCTGATGTTTCGAAACCTGTTTGACATGAATAAAATTTTGATTTGCATTCAATTTTTGCTCATTTTCTTTTCTACTCTTTCATAATTAATGGCATTTCTTTCGCACACTCACTTTCCTAAATAAGCTGCATAAATCATAAACATGCAGAGACACTACCGAGGTCCTTGATATCGACACTGCTTTAGGTCTTTATGATTTTGATTGTCCAATATACTGAGCGGATGAGGAAGACGAGAATGAGCTCCCCAACAAATTGGCTAGGTTGTTGCAGCAAGAAGAGAAGGTCATTATGCCGCATAAAGAGGATGTCGAGGTTATCAATCTAGGTTCAGAAGAAAATAAAAAGGAGATAAAGGTTGGAGCGTCTCTTCAAGATGTTGTCAAGGTAAAGCTGGTAGGGCTCCTCCGAGAGTATGCTGATGTATTCGCATGGTCGTACCAGGACATGTCTGGTCTAGATACGAACATTGTTGTACACAAACTACCACTCAAAGAAGGGTGTCATGCCGTCAAGCAGAAGTTGAGAAGAACTCGCCCTGATATGGCTCTGAAAATCCGTGATGAGGTCCAAAAACAATTTGATGCAGGTTTCTTAGCAGTGGCCAAATACCCACAATGGGTTGCAAATATTGTTCCCGTATCGAAAAAAGATGAAAAGGTCCGTATGTGTGTGGATTACCGCGACTTAAACAGAGCAAGTCCTAAAGACGATTTTCCATTGCCTCACATTGATGTGTTGGTAGATAATACGGCACAGTTCTCTGTTTTTTCCTTCATGGATGGATTCTCTGGTTACAATCAAATTAAGATGGATCCAGATGACATGGAAAAAACCATGTTCATTACACCATGGGACACATTCTGTTACAAGGTAATGCCATTTGGGTTAAAGAACGCTGGGGCAACATACCAACGTGCAATGGTAACGCTCTTTCATGATATGATTCACAAAGAGATCGAAGTGTACGTTGATGACATGATTGCTAAGTCCCAGACTGAGGAGGAGCATGTGGGTAATTTGGAAAAGTTGTTCGCCAGACTGAGGAAGTTCAAGTTGAGACTTAATCCCAACAAATGTACATTTGGGGTGCGGTCTGGAAAGTTGTTGGGCTTTATCGTAAGCCAGAAAGGGATTGAGGTGGATCCTGATAAAGTGAGGGTGATTCAAGACATGCCTGCACCAAAGACTGAAAAGGAGGTCTGTGGATTTCTAGGGAGGTTGAATTATATCGCAAGATTTATTTCACATCTCACAGCCACTTGCAAGCCAAATTTTAAATTACTCAGGAAAGACCAGCCAGTTGTGTGGAATGATGAATGCCAAGGGGCATTTGATGCAATCAAAGAATATTTGCAAGAACCACCGATCTTGATACCACCAGTTCCTGGAAGGCCGCTCATTATGTACTTAACCGTGCTAGAAGAATCCATGGGTTGCGTGTTGGGACAACAAGATGATACGTGCAAGAAAGAGCATGTTATATACTATCTCAGCAAAAAGTTTAACGACTGTGAGACTAGATACTCTTTGCTTGAAAAGACTTGTTGTGCACTTGCATGGGCTGCTAGACGACTCAGACAATATATGCTGATGCACACCACATACTTAATCTCCAAGATGGATCCAATCAAATACATCTTCGAGAAACCTGCTCTTACCGGTAGGATAGCCCGATGGCAAATGCTTCTATCTGAATACGACATCTAATACACCACTCAGAAAGCTATAAAGGGCAGTGTGTTAGCAGATCATTTGGCCCATCAGCCAGTGGAAGAGTACCAACCTTTAAGATTCGACTTTCCGGATGAGGATATCATGATGGCAATAGATTGCGAAGAGCCAGGGCCAGATGAAGGGCCAGAACCAGGGGAGTGATGGACTCTTATGTTCGACGGTGCCTCTAACTCTTATGGACATGGAATTGGGGCAGTGATTACATCTCCCAAAAATTTTCACTTGCCGTTTACAGCCAAGCTCTGTTTCTCGTGCACTAACAATATAGCCGAGTACGAGGCATGTATACTAGGGCTAGAGGAAGCCATTGACTTGAGAATCAAAACTCTCGATGTGTTTGGGGATTCTGCTCTAGTAATTTACCAGATAAGAGGCGATTGGGATACCAAGCATGAAAACTTAATTCCATACCGGGATTATGTGGCCAAATTGCTTCCCCGATTCGATGATATCACCTTTGCTCACATACCTCGAGAAGAGAATCAAATGGCTGACGCTTTGGCAACTCTGGCATTCATGTACAAGTTGATATGGCCAAATCATAGACCATTTATTGATTTGCGACGCTTTGAAGAACCCGCACATTGTCTGACTGCTGACAAAGACGCAGATGAAAAGCCGTGGTTTTATGATATAAAGCGATATCTTGAAAAGCGCGAATATCCTGAAGGAGCCCTGGGTATCGACAAAAGAACTTTGCAAAGATTGGCATCCAACTTCTTCCTCAACGGAAATGTATTGTACAAGCGCAACCATGACACTGTTTTGCTTAGATGTGTGGAGAAACGTGAGGCTGAACAGATTTTAAAGGACATTCATGAGGGCTGCTTTGGAACTCATGCGAATGGACACACCATGGCAAAGAAAATATTAAGGGCGGGCTATTATTGGCTTACCATGGAAGCAGATTGTTACCATCATGCCCGAACTTGTCACAAGTGTCAAATATACTCTGATAAGATTCATGTACCCACCACTCCGTTGAACGTCTTAACCTCACCATGGCCCTTCTCCATGTGGGGAATAGACATGATTGGGATGATTGAACCAAAAGCTTCAAACGGACATTGCTTCATACTTGTGGCTATAGACTATTTCACCAAGTGGGTTGAAGCTGCTTCGTATACCAACGTTACTAAGCAAGTAGTCGCCCGTTTCTTGAAATACAACATCATATGCAGATATGGAGTGCCCAGCCGCATCATCACTGACAATGGGTCGAATCTCAACAACAAAATGATGGACGAGTTGTGTGCCAGCTTTAAGATAGAACACCATAACTCGACACCATATAGACCCAAAATGAATGGAGCCGTAGAAGCAGCCAATAAAAATATCAAGAAAATCATCCAGAAGATGGTGGTCACATACAAAGATTGGCACGAGATGTTACCCTTTGCATTACACGGCTACCGTACTTCCGTACGAACTTCAACAGGGGCAACTCCCTACTCGTTGGTTTATGGCATGGAGGCAGTTCTCCCAATAGAGGTCGAAATCCCTTCTCTGAGGGTTTTAATGGAAGCTCAACTTGACGAAGCCGAATGGGTAAAAACGAGGTTTGAAGAACTTAATCTCATTGAGGAAAAACGCTTGACGGCCATATGCCACGACCAGCTTTACCAGAGAAGAATGAAGAGAGCCTTCGACAAAAAAGTACATCCCAGGACATTCGCGCAAGGAGACTTAGTACTCAAGAGGATCATGGCTATGTATAATGAATCTAGGGGCAAATGGACGCTGAATTATGAAGGCCCATATGTGGTAACAGAGGCATTCTCTGGTGGTGCCCTAAAGCTCGCAACCATGGATGGGGAGGAATTACCTTATCCAGTGAATGCAGATTTGGTCAAACGATACTTTGCCTAAAAAAGTGGAATAATAAAGCCGCTAAGTCAAAAACCCGAAAGGGCGACTTAGGCAAAATTGGCTATCCCGGTGAACCGAAAACCCGAAAGGGCGGTTCAGGCAAAAATTAGGGATAAAATAAGAATAGGCCCGCTGAGTTGAAAACCTGAAAGGGTGGCTCAGGCAAAAAAGGGCGTCCCGGTGGATTGAAAACCCGAAAGGGCGATCCAGGCAAAAGTTAGGGGCAAAATTCCAAGGCAAAGTATCCATTATGCATGATCGCTCGACCCTAGTACATAATCAAGAGACATAGTTGATCCGGCCATCTTTCTACGAAGCAAGGTGTTGAAGACTTCCAAAGTTATAGGGACTACAGCAGTGTCAAGACTCAAAGGGGCTCTAATTTTTTGCCATTATATTTTTCTCGCACTGTGATCACCTCATTAAGGGATTACATCTTTGTATATCTACCCATTCAAGGGTCAAATCAATATAAAGAGAGATTCTCATTAAATTGTGCTCACTCTTTTACTTTATCTGATTGTTTGCAAATTAATTTTATTTTTGATAATTTATGTTCGAAACTTCAGCTAAAAAAAATAATAATAATAAAATATAACTTTTTGACAAGGTATAGAACTTGTTTTGACGTTTGAAGATATTGGGGAAGATAGATGGTCTCCAAGAAACATATCAACAGGTAGAAGCTTTGAGTTAGTTGTCAGCTGCCCCGACTTGTCATCATAAAAAGACTTGTCGCTCTAAAGGGTTTGTATGAGGTGGTTCCCTCCAGCATTGAGATCAAGAGCTAAACTGGGGCAATCAATTCCCCTGGTCGTCATGGAGTATCTAAATTTGGGATGTCGAGTAGTCTAATTCTCTCACTACCCCATAGAAAGTCCAATCTTTTATTGGCTAACTACAAAAAGCCACTTCAATTGGCACCTTCAATTTACCCTAAAAAGTCCAGTCTTCATTGGCAACCACTGAAAGTCCACCCTCGTTGGCATCCTCAATAACCAAAGTCCAAACCATTTGGCAACTACCGAATTCAGTCCCTGGTGACGTCCCCGACAGGATTTCATCCCCAGCATACCTGGTCGCTGCATTATCATAAGCACGACATACAGCTTCATATCATAATCATATCAAGCATTAACATATCCTTCGCATTCGCATCGTGCACTCCCTAGCAGTTGCACCTTAGTTGCATGTTTGGGCATCATAAAACATTACATTGCATAGCAATATGGCAGGATCCAGGATCAGTTCGCGAGTATCTTGGTCAGTCCTCCATTGAAGTTGGTTGTATGACTCTGAAAATATTTAATACCCCACGAGTTCAGGGAATTCTACTCCCCAGCAAGTCAGTCTTCAACCATGCAGTTGATGATGATAATCCCCAGCAATTATTGCTCTGTTGGCTCCCCAAGCAGAGATTATCTTAGAGAGTTCATTGAAGATTTCTCCCCTGCAGAGATTGGACAACGTTGTTCCTTTAAATAGGAATTTTAGCTCAACTATTCCTCAGCAAAATTTTCACTAGAGATACTGCTTTGGTATCATCGAAGAGCCTTAATGGATAAGGTACTGCTTCGATCACCCGAAGAATCTCAAGTTTGGTTCGAGATACTGCTTTGGTATCATCGAAGAGCCTGAATGGATAAGGTACTACTTTGATCACCCGAAGAATCTCAAGTTTTGTTCGAGATACTGCTTTGGTATCATCGAAGAGCCTTAATGGATAAGGTACTGCTTCGATCACCCGAAGAATCTCAGGTTTGGTTCGAGATACTGCTTTGGTATCATCGAAGAGCCTTAATGGATAAGGTACTACTTCGATCACCCGAAGAATCTCAAGTTTTGTTCGAGATACTGCTTTTGTATCATCGAAGAGCCTTAATGGATAAGGTACTGCTTCGACCACCCGAAGAATCTCAGGTTTGGTTCGAGATACTGCTTTGGTATCATCGAAGAGCCTTAATGGATAAGGTACTGCTTCGATCACCCGAAGAATCTCAAGTTTTGTTCTAGATACTGCTTTGGTATCATCGAAGAGCCTTAATGGATAAGGTACTGCTTCGACCACCCGAAGAATCTCAGGTTTGGTTCGAGATACTGCTTTGGTATCATCGAAGAGCCTTAATGGATAAGGTACTGCTTCGACCACCCGAAGAATCTCAAGTTTTGTTCGAGATACTGCTTTGGTATCATCGAAGAGCCTTAATGGATAAGGTACTGCTTCGACCACCCGAAGAATCTCAAGTTTTGTCTGAGATACTGCTTTGGTATCATCGAAGAGCCTTAATGGATAAGGTACTGCTTCGACCACCCGAAGAATCTCAAGTTTGGTTCGAGATACTGCTTTGGTATCATCGAAGAACCTTATTGGATAAGGGACTGCTTCGACCACCCGAAGAATCTCAAGTTTTGATCAGAGATACTGCTTTGGTATCATCGAAGAACCTTATTGGATAAGGGACTGCTTTCGACCACCCGAAGAATCTCAAGTTTTGATCAGAGATACTACTTTGGTATCATCGAAGGACCTTAATGAATAAGGGACTCCTTCGACCACCCAGAGAATGTCGGATTATCTTGCTCATCCCATTCTACCGGACAAATTTTGGGGTCTTCTTGTATCTAATTGACTTCTACCTTAAAATGAATGTCATGCAGCAGTTCATTTTCTCAAGTTCAAGGCAATTAGATAGGGGCATCTGTCATACCCCAAATTTGTCCTACTTCAGTATTTAATGAATGTTTTACAGCTTCATGACTTCTGGCCATGACTCTCTAAGATTTCGTTATGAAAGCCTTGTGTATGTCCATTGTGTTCCCTAGCAAGTTATGTTGAATTTTTGTGGAGATATGTGTTAAAAGAAATGAAAGGGGTTATATGGAGAACAGATGGCGTAGCCGCGATTAGGAGAGAAGTATTACCATTAGAGTTTGAATTCGTTTACACTTGACTCTACTTGGAAAATGATCATTCAAAGTACAATATTGTCATGCTGGACTAGTTTTCATTTTTGAAGGTATTTTCTTTTTGAAACCCCAAACAGAAACAAAAGCTCCACTATCAGCTGTGCGAAAATTCTGTGACCCACCATTTGAAGTCATTCTAGGGTGATGATAAATAAAAAGAGAAACTTAGTTGCAAGGAGAAAATGTGAAATAGAAGTAAAACAAGAGGGATGATAGGGACTTGCTACAAGTGACAATTGTTTCAAACTTAAAGAATGCTTTCTTTAAATTAGGTTACAAGCCAAGGCAAATTTATGCAATGCTCGTGATATTCGTTAAGATATTCAATTTATTTTATCTAAGCCATAGAAGTTATAATAGTGGGCTGCAATAATAAATGGTAGTAGCTATTATACCACACCAAATCCATATTCATGTAAAAAATCCTAAAATTCCAACATAAGTATATTACAAGTTCAATCATGTCAAGTCTGGAATCATGGATACAAGGGAATTTCAATACATTTGGAAACAACTGGGAGGTTCTAAACTACAAGTCACGAAAGGTTCTTGAAGGCTAAGGCTTGAAATGGAACTCCATAGAGAGCAACCATTGATTTCTTCTTCATACCAAGAGCATTTCTCTGTGCTAAGTTTATCATGTTACACCAAGTCATTCAAATGATATATGTGCGACCATCAACTTTGGTAGAAGCTCTATCTGAGAAAAAATGAACATACAAGGTGCTGATCATCTGACTGCAACTGCACCTGTTACAAGAAAACAGAACAATTATAAGCCCAGAGAAAAATCACTAGAACTTCTTAGATCAAAAGAATTGTTGATGTGAGGGTTTGGAGAATGACTCAGGCTGATCTGCTAAACATGTTTGCTAATCACTTTTGTTGGGACAACCATTGTTTCATACTGTCATATTCTTCATCACCACAGCTTGTGTACTCCGTCCCGATCTCGCGACGAACAACCGTCCTACAATTAAATCACTAGCTAGCCACAATATAAATACTTCATCCTACAAAACACACAGAATATGTTACTAGCTTCAACGCCAATACTGCCCCGCACAAAGGCAAAACACAATGGGCATTGCCAATATACAACAAAGAGGCAACACAAATAACATAAAAAGAATCGCACAACAAAATCAGTATGACCTACCAAAACCAATCAATATGACCTCTACTCACAAAGGTTCACCAGTTCACCTGCAGGGTATTCCCAAACCTGGTCCAGCAGAAGCAAATCTTCATCAACTCCAATGCTTAATTCACACCAAGGCTATTGACACTTGTGTTCATCTACAACTTATCACTCCTAAGCCTTTTCGAGACTAATTAAGAATACCCAGGCCATTATGGTGATGTTCGGGTGTATCCGGAGAAAGGAGTCGTTTGTTTTCTCTCTGCTGACCTACATATGACCAAGTCTCACATGAGCAAACAAGAAAGATGATCCTCATGAAACCATGTTACAAAGAAATCTATGAAAGACTTGCGCATATGGGATTGCTTACAATGAAATTGAACCGACGACAAATTCAAAGCTAGCGGTTCAGGCTACATAAGTCTCTTACCAAAGGCAAAGGTGATTTTACTCGTCTGCAGAAATTTTCACCGAGCCTTCATCATACCATGACCAAGCTTCCATTGGGTATCCATCGCACAAATTAAAGCTCCTAGAACTTAATACCTTCGAATAACAAGCAGCACACAAGGAAAAGTTGGTGCAAGCTTGCTGTTGGTTTTTCTCCTTGTCTTATCAAACCCATGTTATGCCAAGCCTCCCATGAGCGCATACATGAAAAAGAAATAAAAGTGGTTAGTACAACAAGATCATATACGATTCAAAGCGAAAAATTGATTTGGAAGCATTCTTAAGCATGTATAAGTCAATAGCAGCAGTAAGTAGCAAAAGCGAAAATAAAACGCGGCAGCATGTATGTCTTGTCTTGAAATGTTGTAAAGCTCGTGAGCGCTCAAACTTGTTGATGGTTCCCTTGGCCAGCTCCTCGACTCAATCAATCATGTCATTGTGAAAATGTCGCCGTATCAAGGAGCACTGCTACTTGGAAAATGTGGATAAGTAATTGTGGAAGTATAAATTGAAATGAGTTATGTGAGCCATGAAAAATTCGTGTCACCTGTAGAATGGAAATTTCAGCAAAAGACAGTATCCACGAGAAATTCACAAGCTCAAATAAATTCATAATTTGTACCTGCAATCTGTCAAATATTGAAGCTTTGACTAGACCGTGACTTGGAATTTACGTGCATCTTATGTTCCATGCTCCATGCGTTTATGCCGTAACAGATACTGCCAGCACTACCCTTTTCCTCTTGGTTCTTCAAAATCTCTGTTAGTCAAATTTCCAACTTGCACTTGTTATCTCCCAACAAGGCCAAGATCAAATTGAAAAGTGTAATCCCTGTCACATGAAGATTAGATCAAAACAAGAAAAAGTCACTTAAATGACTAAGATTTCCATACAAAACCTTCACAGCTAACTGCCTCATCACTATGCAAACACACATAACAAACTTTCCACCATTGTTTTGATACTCTTCAAACTACTAAACAAACATTAAAAGTTACCTGTGAACTTCATGATCCTCTCCTTTCCATACCATAACACTAAAATAATACTTCACAAATTATCAAACAACCACACCACCACCCCTTTACCACTTGAGAACAACTCAATAAACCGCTCCGAAAAAAAACGCTTCATAACTCCTTCCAGGTTAAACACCGAAGCAACAACTTTGCGGTGATTTCGTAAATTTCAAGTTGTACACACCATTTGCACCAAACTCTCATACAAAGACAAGGATGATACTCCAGAAGAAAATTCTTGTGGAACCAGCAAAGCATGACAACTCTGTTGGATAGTATTTTCCTGCAAAAAAACCAGTACGCATGACAGGGTTATATGGTTGAAAACAGAAATTCAAAGTCAGACTTATTTTAACTAAATACTTCCAACATTAGCAGCATATAAAAAGAGCATGACAGTTATAACAGAATATGGCAACAAAAAACAAAATTTTAAAACAAATAAAGACTCCCACATCAGCAAGTTGATAAGCAGTAAAAGAAACATTTTCACACAGTAAAAAACCAGGGTAAAACTAGATATTTTTCTTCCTCACTACAGACAAAAACAAAGGTCACTATCAAGTCTCAGAAAAGCAGAAATCATGGTATAAACCTCTAACAGAATTGTACTACCTCACCTCACACGATACCAAACGTTTCCTTCAGCAAAATTCAAATTCTCACACGTATCAAAACCCTAAAAATCTCCTATAAATACAGTCCTGTTCATTGGCAAAAAAAAAACCCTAGCATTACTCTGCCGAAATCTACCCTTAAACCCTAACCCAAAGCTCCTAACCATAGAGTGATTGAAGCTGCACTCTGAAACTTCAAAATACTTTGAGCCAACCGATTTGCAGCATACAAAAGCAATGATAACTTAAAGCCTAGCGGATTGAGGAAGAAGTGAAGGTTTAAAGAAAGGAAGGACCAGGATAGAAAACGAAGCAGAGGAGAAGCAAGGTACTTACCGAGAACTCATCTGGACGTCGCCGGAGGAAGCATCATCTGAACTATTCTGATTAGGTACTTTCTTCACTTTCTATGTATACTTTTTTACTTCTCTATGCAAACCGTGTTGAACCGAGCATGAATCGGATGTCAGTAGTTCAAAATCCTCATCGCAGTAGGGTTCAAGTTTTGTTCTAGGGTTTGGGGTTTCTCTTAAATTGGTAAAACTGTTGTAAGAAAGGGGTTGAACGTTTTGTTTAGGATAGTGTAAGGCTGTTCGAAGTTTGAAAGTGAGGAGGATAAATCGAGAGAGAGTGAGTTTCAGAAAATGAGGAAATGGAGTTTTTGTTCGTAGATGAGGGAGAAAGAGTGAAGCGGGTGAATGTTCCGAGGGAGAGGATTCGTTTTACTTGGCTGAGTTTAATTTATTTGTTTTTTTTTAATTTTTTTGGGAAAACCGACAGTATATACTCATTGCTGTTTAAAAAACGGAACGTTGTTACGTATATTCCTTTAAGCCATATGAATAGAGCCATTGGACTTACTTGATTAATATTATTTAGTTTTAATTAAAACTTATTAGAATTTAATGGGGTTATTCGAGAAATTAATTTTAAATACTATTAATAATATTATTAGTTATATATATATATATATATATATATATATATATATATATATATATATATATATATATATATATATATATATATATATATATATATATATATATATATATATATATATATATATATATATATATTTATTTATTTATTTTTTTTAAATTCTATTTATAACTATAATTATTATTATTTTCTTTACAATATGACATTTATGTAATTACCTTTTAGAATTTTATCAAAATCTATTCTTATTTACCTTTTATTAAAATCCAAACATTTTATTAGAATAGTAAAAATTCCCTTTTATAATTTATATGAAAGTGGTGGGTCCTTGGAGTCTAGCACTCCTTGGATCCTTGAGCGACCGCTCTCGAGATGCACACCTTGAGTTGTGGTCACTTCGTCTTTCATCCTTAAAATATTCAACCTCGTTTAACCCTTCCAAAAGTCGCAAACCCTAATTCGAGCAGTACGCTCACCCTAGTTTAATCTACACATTAATATTTTCAAATTATTTTCATAGTTAAATCACGAAAGAATCAAGTTCTTGGAGTCGGGCATTCCTTGAATTCGAGAATGATTACTATTGAGGTGTACACCTCGAACAGTATATCATTCGAACTTTCGTTCCTAAAACACTTCCCATAATTATTTGGACAATTATCGCCTTTGTCCATTCAAACATATTTCATAATTAATGGAATGAAAAAGGTATCGTTGGGATCTAGCATTCCAGCGATATCCCGACTAATTGATTACGAGGTCGACGTCTCGCTTATCGAATAGTCGTCATTCCTCCTAAATTTTCAACCCGTCCAATCTCGTTCTTCACCCTCGTGTGATTGAGTCTAAACCCCCGTACATTTATAAACCATTTTTAAATTCAAATTATTTTCTTAATTAAATTACGAAAGAACTGAGTTCTTGGAGTCTCGCACTCCTTGAATTCTTGAGTAACTACTCTTGGGGCGTACACTTTAGGTTGTGGGTTGCTCGACCTTTCGTCTATAAAGCACGTGCCCTAACTGTTTGGACAAATACCGCCATTGTCCATTCAAATACAATTTCCTAATTAATTGAATGAAAAAGGTGTCGTTGGGATCTAGCATTCCAACGATATCCCGACTAATTGGTTACGAGACTGACGTCTCGTTTATCGAGTATTCGTCATTCTCCCTTAAATTATTCAACCCAACTCCCTTTTCTCGCCCCGTGCGATTGAAACTTTCTCAAACCCTAACTTCGAATTTAGTCGAATGAAAAAGGTGTTGTCGGAATCTAGCATTCCAATAATGCTCTGATTAATTGATTGCGAGGCCGACGTCTCGTTTATCAAATAGTCGTCATTCTCCATCAAATTACCTAATCGAACTCATATTTCTTGCCCCCGCGCAATCGAAACCACAAACCTATTCAAATATATCCTCTAACCAAAACAAAATTCTCAACAAACCGAAACTTCTCAAACACTAAATCCTTCGCCCTCGCGCGATTTCCAACTCAAACACCTTACCTAGAACATTGTTTAGTCCCTTCTTCCGCGCATAACAAACTAGTGCTTCAGCCTCCCCTAGCGAGCAGACAAGCCAACGTTTAGCAATTAGAATGCGACCTAAACACTCGTTCATCAAACACAAACCTTTTACCGTAGTAAGCCGAACTACGGCTGCTCTGATCTCTCATATCTGTTGAGAGTACGTAGGCATAGGATTACGATAATCCTAGCGAGCACACTCCCCTCTTATTCCCGTAGTCCCACGAACTACGAATGCTCTGATTTTCCACTTCTTATAAGTGAAGATACGTAGGCACAATGGCCCCAATCCTTGGCGAGCACCCTATCTTAAAACCACCCATTTCCCCCTTATGGGAGAAACTTTAGAAGAAAACAATTAAGCATAGTTAACTTTACTCTCGAATCGATCAAGAGGTTCCCGTTGAGTACAACAGACGTAGAGGGTGCTAATACCTTCCCTCTGCGTAATCGACTCCCGAACCTAGAATATTGGTTGCGATGACCATGTTCTTATCTCCTTAAAGGTTTTATCGATATTTTCCTATTCCATCCTTGGAATGAATAAAGTTCGGTGGCGACTCTGTTTCAAACAGTATTTTCCGCGGCCATCGCGAGGATCGTATTTTTCGAGGTACGACACTAATATCGGTTCTCGTATGTCCCGTGTCTGAGACAGTTGTAAACAGGTAATCGCTGAATAGGTCCTCTGGCGGCAATAGCAACATCTTTGTGTTGGGCATAAGTTGCATTATTAATCGTCCATGTCCGGTTTTATGACCGTGTTGCAGGGTGGTTGACGCAGTTGGAAGGAATGAGGGCTTAGCAGCATCTTTGCCCGAATATAGAAACATGAATACCTCAGTTCAGTGATTTTCTTGGCAAGGAGTTCAACCCGATTCACTGAGTTGCAGGAGATAATTGACTGGTTTATTTGTAGCTTCGAAAAGAGAGTATTTAAACAGTGGACTTTCTGTCTCTCTTCCACAAATGCATAAAATTGTGTAATGCCCTTCAGAGTGAGCTCATCCATAAGGTTAGTGACATATGGTTTGTTAAGAAACCTATCTTTGAAGTCCTTCACAGTAACAGGATAGGTTGCTAAAAGCATCAGGATTTGACGGTTTGTTGGAAGAAAATGAATCAGTTGTTGAATCGCAGGCTGGAACTCTGGGGAGAGAAGCTTATCATCCTCATCCATAACCAGCATTGAGTAATGCTTAAGAATGCAAACACCCTTCTTCGTAAGATCCAATATCCTTCCTGGGGTACCGACAAGCAGGTGAACTGGTTGATATAAGCGCAATATGTCGTCTTTTAGACCGGTACCTCCTGTTGTAATCATAACTTAGATTTTCAAATGCTTTCCAAGCTCTTTACACACTTGAGATGTTTGCAAAGCCAACTCATGTGTTGGTACCGAGATAATAACTTGAATAACATTATTATCCTGATCAATTTTCTTTCAATGCAGGAATGCAAAATGCAGCTGTTTTGCCAGTTAGAGTAATTGGAATGCTTGCTTGTAAATTGTTATTGTGATGTTGTTTGTACTGCTATTTGCAGTTGACATGTTTGTACTTGTTGTGGCCGCTATTTGTTATTCTTCTGCAGGTGTTGCCGTGACTCGCTGTTGAGGCTTGAATGCGATGTTGTTCCAAATGATGGGTTCTGGCTCTGTGAGGCAAATTGCCAAGTTCCTCAACAGTCACGACATGGAGCTGCTTTGATCGTGCTGTAGTGAATAAGGTTCCTCATTGTGCCTTTATATCTCAATACCGTTTTTTTGGGAATGTTAAGGGTGGTGATGTGAACAATTCCTGGATGGTTTTAGCATGAGTTTTTCGGTAACGCAGCTTAATTTGGGAGTTGTTTTGTGATTGTTCAAAGTGAAGATTACGAAGCTGTGACGAGTGAAATTGTAGGTGCAGAACAGGTCAAATAGTGTAAGATGGTTGTTCTATTGTATGTCGGTTTGTTGCTTTTCTTTTACTATTCATAAGGATTAATTGTGTATGCTGGCTTGGCTTGCAGGCTGCTGATGAGAAATTACACGGCTATCTGCATGGCGCAAACAGTCCTCCATTTTCATTCATCATTTCCACCGCCAATCGCCATTCTGAGAAGTCATGCTGGGATGAACTTCAACACAACAATGAGGGTTATTTAATAAATGTCGCTTTTACTTCGACATTCTTGGCTGCTGTGCACTAGTGACTGGTAAGACCTCTTGGAACTGATACTCCTCCTTTTAAGCCTCAAATACTACGTTTCCTTTTGGTTGTTTGAGAACGGCACTTCGGGAATAATGTATGTCGATACCACGGTTATGGGTGTATTAGACAAATCGCTTTTCGTGCTGCACCAAGCAGTTATCTCTGAACTTCTACTAATATGATGTTACCAATGCTATGCAGGTCGAAACTGAGCGGGAATTCTGGGCAAGACAGAGCTGGAGACGGTACATGTGACAGAGCGTCATTTATAAGTCTTCATGAACTTAAGATTTGTATATAGGTTGAATTGAACTTCTTGTAGTTGTATTGTTGTAATGGTAGCTTATAATTCTACGGAACCGCTACATGGCTGAACCGTAGCTATTTAACTCTAGAGTTGTAAGAAGTGGTCATCCACCTGTAATTTTCTTGTGGGAAAGGATAAATGTAACAAATGTGGCCCTCTTCTAGTTTCTATTGTATTGTTGATTAATCAAAACGGCCTTGAGTTCTTAGGCTTTGTAATGTTAAGCCTGAGGGTACAGTATGAATAATTTGAAAAAAATCTTATCTTCCGAAGGCCTCGTTTTCTTACACTTATGCATTTGTAAAAGGAAGCTCTTTTTGGTTTGCAAAAAGAAATTCCCTTTGGCTTGCAATGAAGTGTATTAAATGGGCTTTGAACCCTTGACGAAAGTGAGGGTCAATTATGTATCTTAACTGGACTTACAAAATTTAATCCTTCCTCCCATGTGAATTAAGAAATTTCACCTCACAATCTCATAATCACGTCTTTAATTGGATTCGAATTAAGGAAATGATACTGAGATTCATGGACAAATTGACTAAATCCAACCCCTTTATTCATGAACGACCAGGCACGCAATCCTTTGACTCTGATAAGGTGTCTTGCCTCTCATAATGATCCTTTCCTCAAGGAACTCAACACAGCCCGTGGAGAAAAAAACAATCCACTTACAACTTTCATGACCTCCTACCTTCAGCAATAAACTTAACTTCATGAAACACAGACAAAGTGTTTGGAACGGTCAGTCACATATAAATGATAGCTCGTGAGAATGAATATTACCTCCACTTGAAATTACTGCATCTGCACAAGTTGGTTAGTCGCAAAGGGCATAAATATTAAATTAAAGCCAAGTAACAACACAAAACAAAGGGGAACTTAGGATCAAAAATTAGGATGTGACACTAGGATTATCGCAATCCTATGCCTACGTACTCTCAACAGATATGAGATATCAGAGCAGCCGTAGTTCGGCTAACTACGTAAAGCGGTCTCGATCGCAAGAAAGCGAGAGAAAAGGGAGTCTCGATTGCACGAAGGCAAGAGGGGGAATCTCAATCGCCAAGACGCGAGAGAAAGAGTTTCGATCGCACGGAGGCGAGGGAAAAGAGGAAGCAGGCCTAACACGCCTAAACCGGAAGGAACTCGAGACACACACGCAAGAACCTAAGGCGTAGGAGTGAATGCGTCGTATATCACCCAAAGGGTGCTACACTAAACACTCTAGGCCATTAGGGGAAACCCCTCAATCACCATTTCCTACATATCTATTTCTTAAAACTCACAACGCTCGGCGGTTAATTAAAAGACTTGAATTAGGTAGATGTTACCGAACGGAGTGGTTCCGTTGACCCTTGACATTATGCGCAAGCTCCATTCCAATCTTCTCCTCTTTTGGTCCTTGATGATGCTTTGAATCGGGACCAATGTGACGCTAAACCGACATAGCTCGACTTATAAGGGAAGTCAAACTTTAAGAGGTTGCGTATTAATTTCTGTGATATAGACAAGATAGAGAAACGATATTGAGGATCATTCTCCAATTGAATCGTGTCGCACGGACCAAAAAATAGTGGGATCTCGTCTTACATGAATTCATCGATCACCAAAAGTCAAAATAAAATTGAAAGATGAAAAGAAATGAGGAGAGAAAGAAGTGGTCTCGGATCCAACATTATTCATCAATAATTTGACTGGTAATGAATTACAGAAATGTCTTCATCGACGCAAACGAGGAAAAGTGTCCAATAACAAAAGCGAAATAAAATCTAACTTCTAATAATAAAAGAAAATAAAGTTCTAAAAAGAATTCTTAATATATAAAATATAAATAAAGTATATACAGAAAAGAAAAGTGGAAAATAATATACATAATAATTAATAATAATAATAATAATATATTTACAAAGTTTTTAAAAGAAAAATAAGTTTTTTATAGAAACGTATATACAAAAACAAACATATAATATATTTACATTTCGAAAAAAGATTATATTTACATATTAACAAATTCACTTTTTAAAAAAACAGGGGAGGGGGTCATATGGACCGGTGGCCCACTACCCACAAAACACGTTTAAATGAGACGGAGTGTAAGATGAGAGAACAGGGGCGGTGTGCACAAGGATCAAATGGAAATAAAAATATAAAAAAAAAGAAAAAGAACAGTAAAAGAATAAAAAAGAAAAAAAAAACGAAGACCGTTGTCTTCTCTCACTCAAAATGCTCTCTCATTCTCACGCTTTCTCTCTCGCTCTCATCGATCTTTCTCCGATCACTCATCTTCACTTGACCTGCTTCGAGTTCTCCTTTTGTTTCTGTTTTCAACTCTCTCTCTCTCTCTCTCTCTCTCTCTCTCTCTCTCTCTCTTTGTTCTATTCTGTTTAGGTTAGATTGATTTGGGATTTAATAACGAAGAAGGTTGTTTGGGAAGGTGAAGTTTTGGGAGATTCGAGTGGTTTTCTGGGTGTCAAAAATGGTGGATTGTGAAGATGGTTGAGTGTTGAAGGTTGAAGGTTTAGTTTGCAGTTTAATAGAGGTGATGGTAGTGGAGTTTGTCTGGGTTTGTTTGTTTGATTTTCTGCAGGTCGAAGATGAATGTTGATAGGAAGGTTTGTGTGTTGTTGGTTGTGTCGGTTTGATGAGATTGGGGGTGAGTTACGGAGGGTGCTGCGATGTGAGGATGGTGATGGGATTTTGTTGTAGAGAAAAATGGATTAGCGTAAGCGGAGACGTCGGTGAGTGAAGACAGTGGTGTAGGCGATGAAAAATGGGGGGGGGGGGGGGGGGGGTTTGGTATTTGACGGAAATCTGGGTTTGGTTGAGAGCTTGAAGGTTGTGGTTTGAATGTGTCGCGGTTTCGATTAGAGGTGAGATGGTGTTTCGAAGATGAAACAAGGTCTCAGGGATCAGGTATGCTCGTTTTTGTGCGTGCTCGGTTCCATCTTTTTCTTCTCCTTTCTTCATGTTACTTCTGATATCGTTGTGGTGTTATTGATTTTGTGGAGTCGCTATTCTCGACCCGTTACGATGTGGTCTTGCAGGTGAATGTCTCTCGCTTTGGTTTGTGTTGTCTGCAAGAAGAGTTTCAAAATTGAACTGAAGAAGAGTTTGTAGTGAGTCTAAGACTTATCGTGAATAGGGGATTGAAGAAAACTTCGAGCATCATGGAAGGTGAAGATTGATTGTTGTGTTTTCGAGGTTAGTGAGTGATCTGAAGATTTTGTTTTGGCGAAGATTTTTGTGTTTCTATCTCTTTTGTGGCGGTGCGACAAGGGTAAGGGTGGAGCGGTTGAGTTTTGGAGGTTATGTGGGTGGTCGTTTGATTAAAGTGCTTATGAAAAAGAGTTGGGATTTGTGGTAATGAGTTTGAAGAAGAATGGTTGAAGTGGTTTATTGTTTTTGAAGATGAAGAGGATGAGCTTGGTGAAGGACTTCTGGGCAGAGTTTTTGAAGATGAAGAAAGTCGCGAGATTTTGACAAAAAGGAGTGATTTCTAAGGTCATGGGTTATTTGGTTTTTTTTATTAATAGAGAAGTATGAAGGGGTTGTTACAAATAGAAAAGTGGAGGTAAGGTTGAAAAACTTGAAGAAACGTCAAGTAAGGAAGTAAGTTGACGGTGAGGTAAAATTTAAGGAGTTCGAGAGTGTGGGTTTTGATGGTAGATCCATGAAAATATGTGGTCACAGTGGTAGATTCATGGGGGATTGTGAGTTATTTTAAGTGGAGAAAAGGAGGTGTTGGAAGGTGAGTTGAAAGGTGGATGAAAATGGAAGCAGAAGAGGTTTAACGGTGAATGGCGTTGGGTATTTTGGATGTTTGATGTTCAAGAACGGGAATGGTGATGTTGGAGTGAGGGAAATGGAGATGGTGAATCTGTGAGATGGGTTAGGGATTTTGTGAAGGAAATGAAGGGTTGTTTGAGTTTGTCAATGAAGAACAACAAAAGAGGTTGTAGTTTATGAGGTTGTTATGGAGATGTTAGAGTTTTACGGTTGAAGTTTGAAGTTTGGATGAGGGCTGATGAGGGTGGCTGCTAGGGTTGGGGTCCCCAAAGATTAGGGTTTGGAGGTTGCCCCCCCCCCTTTGGGAGAGACAATGAATAGTAGTATAAATACTACTAGGCTGACACGTGGCATGGATTAAGACCAAATAATTAATTAAAAAACTAACTAATGACACGGTTAAGTCTAAAACTAATGTTAATTAAATGTTGACTCTAAAAAAAAACTTAATTAAATAACCCTATTAACTAAACTAAATAACCAACTAAATTAATAAAATCTAATTAAAGTTAAAATCCTAACTAATAAGACTAAAATAATAACAATTCTAAAATTCTAATTAAAAAAAATATATATCTAAAGAAAAATCTGATAAATAAATAAGTAAAACTATATTAAAAATAAAATCTACTTCTAAAAAATCATACTAAAATCTATTTAAAATTCTAAATAAAATTAATTAAAAATCTATTCTAATAAGATTAATTTCTAAAAACCTATATATTAACCATTTTTTAAAAACAATAAAAATCTATTTAAAAGAAAAATAATTCTAACAACCTAAATCCTATCCTAAAAATAATATCTATTTCTAAAAACAAAATTAAAACAAAACTATTCTAAATAATTAAATAAGACAAAAAAAAGCATAAAAAATGCGAAAATGCCATGGAAAACAGACGGGCACCGAAATGCGCCGATATTATCGACATGGATTGAATTATCAAGAGGAAAGCGAATTTCGCTCGATTTTGACATTGAACTTCTTGTTTGAATTAATTTGAATCACCTGAAACACGAGCAAAGCGGCTAAAATTATGATAAATTCAATCTGACTGATAACACGGGCAAAATGCGACCTAAATGATATGCAGATGAAAAATGAAGCAAAAGCCAGTCAAAGTCGGAAAACCGGTGGGCAAATTTTAGGTTGCAACAGCTGCCCCTATTCAATCGACTTGGACCAGAAGGGATGAAAAGAAGCCGCTTTCAGACGTTCATGGTAGAAGGTGATTGAATACAAAAGAACCCGGAAATTTACCAACTGCAAAAAGAAACCTCTGACATCGCCGTCAGTCATCAATATCAAGTAGAATATTTGGCCTCGCCGTCAGTCATCAACCAAGTAAAACATCTGACTTCGCCGTCAGTCATTAATCGAGTAAAACATCTGACTTCGCCGTCAGTCATCAATATCAAATTTTTAAAACATCTGCCTTCGTCGTCAGAACTCCACATAAAATTGGTGAAACACCTGACCTCGTCGTCAGTCCTTAAAATCATCTGACTTCGTCGTCAATTCCCTACATAATCTGACTTCGCCGTCAATTCCCTACATAATCTGACTTCGCCGTCAATTCTCAATAGTAATCTGACTTCGCCGTCAGCTCTCAAAAATCACCTGACTTCGCCGTCAATTCTCAAAACAATCTGACTTCGCCGTCAACTCTCAACATCGTTTGATGATAGACAAAAAGAACAATATCCAAAGTTACATCGTCTAATGATAGACAGGAAGAATACGCCATATCCAAAGCACTCACATCGTCCAATGATGGACGGAGAGAAACATTATATCCAAAACTCGAATCGTCTAATGATAGACGAGAGGAAAGCCATATCCAAAACACCATATCGCTTAATGATAGACGGGGAGAAACATCATACCCAAATCTCGCATCATTTAATGATAGACGAGAGTGTTGCACCCTAAAATTTGCCCAACCTTATTCACTTGGTTTATGTTTCAATATCATTAGCATTTGCATATAGAGGCATGTACATAGTCTAATCATCTGCATAGCATAGCATAGTAAATCATCCAACAGGGACGAATCATTATTCTCATCTCTAGAGGCCTATCAAGAGGTTATTATCCTGATTCAATCTCATTCAAGTCATCAGAAAAGAATTTGAAAGTTGGAGAAGTCAGTGGATCAAGCCTTGAGTCTATCTCCTAACTGAGGGTATCTGAGGATCAACAAAGTAAGTTGTGAGCTGTGAATTGAGCATGGAGAGTATGTGGGCATCATGGGAGACTTAGAAAGTCATTTGGAGAAGAAGACAAGTCATTGGTGTAGTCACAAGAATTGCAGTTGAAGACAGTCAACTAGGGTTTCATCTGGGGTCAACCCTGGGTCAACTCTAGGTCAATTGATTGATTGAAAGGCATTAAGGGCTATTGGAGAGGTGTGGGGTTCATAATTTGACATGTAGAAGAGGATATGGTGGTATGCCAAGAAGAATTCAAGAGAAATCAAGGAGAAGAGGAGTTTCTAAATTAGGGTTTCTGTGTAAAATCCCCTAATTTAGGTCACCTTTCCAAGCAAGATAAGTCAAAATGCAAGCTTCAAATGTATCCTTGGCCAACATGAAACTTGTAGAGGATCTCAAGACCTTTAATTTGAGTGGTGGAAGACACTAAGGAGATTTATATAACTCAAGTTATGGTCCTTACAAGTTACAGGTCATTTGAGGTATCTGAAATTTTGTCTGTGAAAGTGACTTGACTTCCAAGCAATTTTTACCCCTCAAGGAGATTTCAAATGAATTTCTGGTCAACATAAGAGTTGTTCCTCATTGTCTTAGATTTCTATAATGGTATAGTATGCCTTCATATGATTTGTGGAACTCTACTTATGGTCTTGGCAAGCAAAGGGTATTTTGGTCATTTGAGAATTACAGGTCATTTCAAGCCTATGCCCAAAACTCATACAAGGAAGCTTCAAATGGAAAACTTTACAACATCAAACTTGTTCCAAATGACATTTTGAGTCTAGAAAAGTGACCATGAAAGATTGTAAAGATTCATAGCACAAGGTTTCAAAATTGTTGGATTTAATGAATAAAAATGACCTAAAAAATGAGATTTTTCATATTTTGGCCAAATGAGGTGAAATTATAGGTTATTTTGAATGGAAAAACCATTTTGAGAACATTGGCTGAAGTAGAATTTTGAGCTTGGTTCAAGTTTTGGAAGTTATTCAAGGTTGCTTATAATGGAAGAAACATAAGCCAAATCCAAGGGAAATCACACATGGGAAGTTTCTCCAAGCTTCTAGGAGGTTCTAATGACATGTATATATTGAATGGAGAGGGTTCATGCCATGGTTGGTGATCACATTTACTCAAAGCCACAAGTTTCACTCACTTTCTCTCATTTGCAAAAGATTCTCAAACTCTCTCAAACTATCATCAATTTCCACTATTCTTGATCTGTTCTTCATCATCATCATCCAAGGATCAGAATTCACACAATCATTTGGTAGAATTGAGGAGGATTCATGCTGTTCAAGTTGATCATCCAAGAAGCGAGAATTTTGGAATTGTGAGATTCAAAGCATTGGAGCACGATTTGTTGCATACAGAACTCAAGAGCAAGTTCACTGATTAGTTTTCAATCATTTCAAGCATTGGATCAAGAAGTTTTAGCATCTGTTTTCATCAATTGCACCAGGTATGTTTATCCTTCGAATTGCATGTTTAGGTTAGAATTACAAGGTTTTGTTAGCATAGAAAGGTTAAGGTAGGGTAGATGACTGATTTTGGTGAGTTTGGAGAGGTTTCATGAGGATTGGCCATGGAGTGCATAAACTGTTGAAGCTTGTAACTCATAGGATAATGCATGATAATCTTGGATCCTTAGCTCATATTGATCAGCATAAGGTGTAGATTAGGTTAGGGTAAAGATTGGAGAGAATCGAGATGGTTGATGATAGGTGATATTGATGGATTCAGAATGTTACACTCATCGAGTTTGATTATTGGTTGAGTTTTAGAAAGAATTATGGACATGGCTGTGTAGAGGGAAGAATTTAGAGCAAGTTTGCTCTTGGCATCGTGTGGATTCATGGAGAAACAAGGGAGAACGAAGGTCTGGAAAATTCATGCATGGAGGTGGAATTTCAGAAACCCTAGAAGTTATTTGGGGACGATGATGGATAGCCGTAGGATCTGGTGTTTGACTTGGACCTGAGAGTTAATCCAACGGCCTTGGTTTAAAGATGAAAACGGAGGGAAACCCTGAAGGACTAAACGCATCGTTTCATTAATGTTTTCAGGATGGGCTTTGGATATCCTTGCTAATAGCACCCTCCCAATCAGGCCCAAAGCTAAAATGAACTAAAATCTTTGCTACCTGCACCGTTTTTCGTTTTTTATTTTTTATTATGTTTTCTGACTTGCATTGGGCCCAGACGCGCTTGCTATGCGCGCCCCCCAGTCTGGGCCCATCTCATTCTTTTAACTGATTTCATTGCTTGCTGCACCCCTTTCTCAATTAAATCATTTAATTTTTCTCAATTCATTTTAATTCTTTGAAAATTCATAAAAAAATAGGAAAATTCATGATTTTAATTGGTTCTTTTTGCATATTGTTCATAATTTTGTTAAGAAAAATATCACATAAAAAAATTAATAGGTCATTTTATTTTCTTATTTTTGGCATATTTTCCTTTTAATTAGGTGTAAATATTGTTTTGTTTAGTACATGATTTTGTTAATTTTAGTTTGCATAGTTGCTTTAATATTTGTTGTCCATTCTTTTTAGGTTGATTAATAGATAATCTTAGCTTGTATATAAAATTTAGTTCACATTTTTAGGACTTAATTTTAGGTGTTTAGTTTAGGTGTGAATAACATGAACAAAATTAGGGTTTAAGTGATGACTTAGGTGAATTAGTTCATTTCCCTTAGGACTTAGAGATTGAATATTTTAGATATGGGACTATAGGGACTATGGGTAGTTATTAGATCCCTTAGAACTCACTAGGATTCCCCTACTGCTATTAGTATATTACTATCTATACTTGATTGATTGGTGTGGTATGCCCTCTGGGGATTATTGTTTGTCTGTATGGGTATTGGGATTGCTTAGGGATTGAGAGAGCTGAAGACTTGGGATGATGGAGTCATTGGAGATCCAGAGACTGAAGACCAACTTCCAGAGTTGAAGAGGAGATTCCTGCTAGCAGCTGTTGAGGAGACTAGGGTTTAGGAGCTAGGCAGAGCTCTAGATTAGAAAGCTTGTTTCTCAAACATGGAATGCTTTATCTGCATCCATCCTTTCTCTAGGATTCAAAGTCTCTTTCAAATGTCCACCTCCTTCCTTTGGAAGGATCAGTGAATGTATTTGAAAGATAGAACTTTTGAGAGAAAACTGTTTGTTTAATGTTAACAGTTAATGAACCACCCTTGGTAGGTAATTGACTGTCTAACATTCATTCACTTCATCTTGTTGACTGATATTCCTCCTGGGAGTTTGAGACTGGAAGAAAAGCCATTGTAGATGGAAGATTGATGATCAAGACCTTGCTTGAAGGCTGTGGAGATGGAGATTGATGCTTGCTGAAGCTTGTAGCTGTTTGGAGATGACTTGAAGACAGATGTTGATGCAGAGCTGTTGTGGCTATTTATTTTCATTTCTGATGTATTGATTGGTTTTCTGGACTGTATTGTTTGTTGTTTACCCTGTTGGGTTGAAAGTGAACCCTGTTCACTTTTGCCTATTGTTTTCTAGGTTCGAGGTTGAGTGGGACTCCCTTGCCTCGCTTGTATTGCTGCATCCATGCATTTTACTGCTTTACTGTATATATCTGCTATTGTTTCTGTTTCCGTCTATTCCCTTAGGATCTCTGTTTCTCTCTGTGCAAGAGAGGAGCATGATAGACTCTAGATCTTAACCCATGCATGATAACATTAGGTTAGTCTGATTCCCTTCGCAACCGTAGGTTAGAGTTCTGTCTCTTCTTCCTCAAAACAAACAGAAAAACACAATAAAGATTTCAAACATAATAAAAGACACTTCTTCCGTAAAAGAATGTGAACTCATCAAAACGTCATTTTTTTCCGCTTGGACTGCTAATCAGAAAAACCTTTTTCAGAAGGAATAAAATCAACCAAGACAGACTCGTGTAGTACGTGGCCCGAACTACGTTTGCTCTGATCTTCCATGCAGTGTGGAAGTACGTAGGCATAGGATGCGATATCCTAGCGAGCAACCTTCCCCTCCTTTCCCGTAGGTAGGCGAACTACGTTGACTCTGATTTCTCGTTCCAGACGAGAATACGTAGGCATAAAGTGCGATACTTTGCCGAGTCATTTTATTTTCATTTTATTTTCTTTTAACCCTTGACCTTTAGCTTAGATAGAATAACAATCCATACCCGAAAACAAGCGTGGATCCCGTCGAGTACGACGGACGTGAGGGGTGCTAATACCTTCCCCTTGCGTAACCAACTCCCGAATCCAGGTTTTGGTTGCGACAACCATACCTTTCCCGTGTTGTGCGAGGTTTACTCTGAGCGTTTCCTTTCCCTCCCCTGGGATAAATAACGCACGGTGGCGACTCTTCTGTTCAGCCGGCACCGATTTTCGCAGTAGCGACAGAGAGGAACATCAAATCCAAATCTCGCATCGTCTAATGATAGATGAGAGGAACATCATATCCAAATCTCGCATCATCTAATGATAGACGAGAGGAACACCATATCCAAATCTCGCATCGTCTAATGATAGACTAGAGGAACATCAAAACCAAATCTCGCATCGTCTAATGATAGACGAGAGGAACATCAAATCCAAATCTCGCATCGTCTAATGATAGACGAAAGGAACATCAAATCTAAATCTCGTATCGTCTAATGATAGACGAGAGGAAAATCTGCTGAAGATGTCATCATCAGAGGGTCGATGGACAAAGTACGACTGACGTATGATCTGGAACCCAAAAGTAAGCAAGCGGATGAGCTGTCTGAACAAAGCTGTTGATATACCACTATCTTGATTGAAGAGTGATTCAAGCTGCCACGGAAGGCTGACAAAAACTGGTTTATGCTTCGCATGCATATGTTTGAATTTTTTTTTGTGGCGTAATGCTTCATATGAAATGGAAATGCTATGCATTTGAGGATGAGATGCAAAGAAGATGCAAATATGATAACTATATGCAAATATACATATGCAGGCTCGGGCTGCTGGGAGAAAGTTGGATGTGAAAGAAACACTCCAGCAAAATAAATGTTGAAGAGGTGAAGCCAACTCCGCTTGGAATAACCGGATGTGCCAAGTATGATTGGACTCCCCTAGGGATAGCTTACACATGCCAATGATGATTGGGTTTTTGCTGGGGAAGACAGGTGAAGGGTTACGACTTCCCGACATTCATCTTGAACCTGAAGATTGACTGCACCTGCTTGAATAGCTCTGAGTAGCTCTGAAGATATGGAGAGGAAAAGTTCCTTTATTTCCAAACATGCCCCAACTTGTGGGATATCTGTATAAATCTTCCTCGAAAGGAACATGAAGTTTTTGTACCCTGCTGGTTTGATAGGAACTGCCTCAGCATCATGAACCTCAGAGAGGTGCTTCAGATTAACTGCCTTCTGGATAAGGATAATATTTGCGCTCTTGGGGTGACCTGCCATAGCCTTGAAGTGATTTGCCCCTGATTGGCTGATTTGTAGAGAAGTGCCTCTGGATGACTTCAAGATATTTATCGAATCTCGACCTGATTGCCCTAGATTAACTGATCTTCGGATGGCTGACTCCTTTTTATGATCATTTGATATAGCTTTGCCCCTGCTCAACGGAGTACTCGGGCGCTCCGCATCTTATCTCGATCAATCTTTCCACTGTAGGAAATCTCCTTATATCAAGTGCTTACTCGCAAGTAAAACAAACTGTTTTGCAAAAGATAATATTAATGCAATGTATATGACAGTTTCGAAATCCAAGTTTGTTCACTGGAAAAAAGGTTGTGACATTTAGTGAATGAATCACTTATCAGAATGTCATCATCAATACCAACATGGTAAGAAGAATCCTTTTAGGAGTCAGTTTCGATGCGATCTTTACCGAAGTATGCTTTTGAAACAACCAGGCTTCAATTAGGACTTTCAAAGGTTATAACGTGGTCAGGTTCACGGTTTGAAAGAAAGGATATAAGGTTCAAAGTTCTGTTTAACCCACCCATTCTCCTTGATATTCTCTAATCCTATATTCAGCTAATTCGACACTAGCGCTCACCTCTCAAAGGTTGAATGATAGGAGTGATGGTTCAGGAAACCACAAGTTTTTGAGTGACAGCGACTCGTCTTTCGTCTCTGGTGTCTGGAATCACACGACTTGTTCTTCGTCATTTTTTTTTATTTCCCTATTTTTGCCTGGACTGACTCTTTTGAGTATATCTTCTCTCGAAGTCCAGCGGGATGCCCTTATTTTAGCCTAAGCCACTTGTTTTCAAGTTATCGACTTAGCGGGCTTTTTATTTTATTTTATTTTATTTTCTTTTTTCGGAATAAATCGTGTGACACCGGCTTGTCTGGCCTGTTAAAGGGATTGTGACTGTCTCACTATTCGGTTTTTTAGGCACGACCTCTACGGGTGTGATTGATCCTCAAACGGGTACACTCCTTCTGCAATTTGGATGTTTAGTCGAACTAACTGACACCTACCCTGCCCTAGGTTAAGATTAAGGGTTTTTCGTTTTCAGAAAGAAACTTCTACAACTAGGCTCGAAGGGGTTGACAAGGGATTAACATCCTAATATCTCCGGTGTTTAGGAATTGAAGCAATGCATGTACATCATCAGCAGGTTTTATTCAAAAGCATACAATCGGAAACTTGCACTTCTTTCAATTTCGTCATCCTCCCTCAAGGAATTCCGCTTAAACAAGCGTTTGACATTAATAAAAAGTAATATTGAGTGAACACTAATGGATTTAATCAAAACATGCATATTAATTTCATTATCATTATCAATTGAAAATAAACACGTCTTACAAATGAAATTTGCAAATAAGTTCGCACTTTAACAGAAAAGAAAACTATAAATGTAAAGAAATAACATGATAAAAAAGATTGCCAGCTTCGGGGAACTAGGCTTTCATTCTTGACTTGCTACTGAACCAGCCATATTCAAAATTGCTCGTTGAAGTCAGTCTGATAATCTTCTGAACATCTGCTCTCAGTGAATCCTTCCATAACATTAGCTGCTGAACCCACATGACTGGATGAAGGAAGATCGTTGATCTGAATACCCTAAGGCCTAATTGAAAACCTGTTGGAGTCCAGCAGAGTCTGAACCTGGCTTCTAAGCACCTTACAGTCTTTAGTTGAATGCCCCTGTGCCCCAACATGGTACTCACAGTGGGCGTTGACATCAGAATCTGACGGATGTGGAGAAATCTCTGGATCAGTTTTCTTCGGCACTATCAAACCACCTTTGATCAAGTCTGGCAATATCTGACTGTACGACAACGGCAGCTGAGTGAAATGCTTATCTGGCTTTCTCGGTCTTCGTCGGGCGTGCTGATGCGGCTGATGACGGTATGAATGTTGACTCCGTGGGGAAGAAGATATCTGATACACAGACCTAACAGGTTGCTGACTCTGAATACTCGAAACGTCTGAAAACTGAATCTGGGGTAATGGAGATTCCGGGATAGCATTACTTTCTTTCTCCCATTCCTCTTTAGAGCTGACAACTGATTCACTTTCATAAACTGAGGTATCTGAGATGTCTCGAATCTTTCCACTTTTAATTCCGCTTTCAATACGTTCTCCTGCTTTCACCAAGTCAGAAAAGTCCAATACCTTACTACCAATCATCTTATCAAAGTAGAGACCTTGCAAGGTATCCACAAACAGGTCACCCAATTCTCTGTCCATAAGTGGTGGTTGAACACAAGCAGCTAACTCTCTCCATCTCTGCATATACCCTCTAAAGGATTCATTGTCTGCCTGAGATAGTTCTTGCAATTGCATGCGGCTGGGAGTCATGTCGAGATTGTAATTGTACTGCTTCACAAAGGCATTGGCTAAATCTGACCATGACCGGATGCAACCACTTTCCAACTGCATATACCAACTCAACGATGCTCCACTCAGACTGTCTTGAAAACAGTGAATCATCAGCTTGTCATTGTGGACATGTGAGGTCATTCTTCTGTAGAACATAACCAGATGCTTCTTCGGACAACTATCTCCTTTGTACTTCTCAAAATTTGGCGTCTTGAACTTTGGAGGCATCACAAGACCTGGCACCAAGCACATGCTCAAAGCATTCAGATTAAGAGTATCTCGACTCATCAGGGCGTTAAGTTTTTCATCCAACAGACAATATCTTCTCATAAACTCAACAGTTTGTGGGTCTCTAGCATCAACCTTTGGAATAACCCTCTGAGAATCTGGCACAGGGAAGATGAAATTTTGATGGTCTGTGTCGTGAAGAAAAGATAAATCTCTATCTCTGGCAATAGGATGCTCTCCAACAGGAAACTACGCAGGCTGAGCTTGAGCAACATTGTTCACCGGAGTCCTCTGTGTCGCTACTCGAAAAATGCATCGCGCAACGACGGGGAGGCGAGAAAGATAGACAGAAGAGTCGCCACCGAATTTTATTTATCTCGTGTGGGGAAAGGAAAATATCGAGAAAACCTTAAAAAAATAATGGATAAGATGGTCTCGCAACCAAGAACAGGTTCGGAAGCCGGTTATACGAAGGGAAGGTATTAGCACCCCTCGCATCCATCGTACTCGATGGGAACCTTTTGTTTGTCGATGTGTGAATTTATTTGCTTAAACATTATGCTATAAGAAGTGTTCCACAGGGTAAAAGAAGGGTTAGAAACAGGAAAGTTAGGAGGAAAGAGAGAACAGGGAAAAAGAGAAAGAACAAACTCGATAGGACTTCGCGGTCCTAGGCCTACGTATTCTCAATAGGTATGAGAAAGTCAGAGTCGACGTAGTTCGGGGAACTACAGATATGGGAGGAAGTGTGCTCGCCAAGACATCGTCGTCTTGTGCCTACGTATTCTCATCTGGTATGAGAAATCAGAGCAGCCGTAGTTCGGCCAACTACGGGTGAAAGGTGAAAAAGGGAGCTCGCCAAGACATCGCCGTCTTGTGCCTACGTATTCTCATCTGACATGAGAAATCAGAGCAAACATAGTTCGTGCTAACAGTGTGTTGATGTCTTTACGGATGATGCTATCGTGCGCATTCTAGCAGTTAGGTGTTTTGCTGCTCGCTCGTCGGAGACTTAGGCATTACCTGTTTGCGGTAGAACGGACGTAACATATCCTTTTTGAAAGATTGATTAGTTTTCGCCACGCGAGGCAAGAAGTCACGTTTGATTGATTGGATTGTTTTTTTAGGGGGCGAGACAGGTCCTCGGATAGTAACCCCTACGGGTAGTACCCAATTCGTTATCTCAAAGTTTTTGTTATAAAAAGGTGTGGCGAACGAGGCGTCTTTGTATTGAAAGACGAGCGTCGAAACCACCCTCACTACAGTGGGCATCCCAACACTCGAAGAAGAAGAGGTCTACACCCAATCCTCTCTCTTTAACTCAACATAAAGAGAGCTTCGTTCTCTTATTAAGTGTTTTTTGGTTTTGAATGGTAAGTGCCTTGCGACAGAGAACCCTACGGTAAACGTCAACACTCGGGATAGGAGAAGGCCTACGCCTAACCACTCCACGACCATTCAAGTTTTGTTGTGAAAATGATTTGAAAATGCACTCGGTGCGAGACCGAGGTTTTAGGTGTGAAAGGTTACAGAAGGAAGTTGTGAAAGGAGAGGTGAATAAATAAGTCACGTCTTCGTATTGAAAGACGAGTGTCGAGACCACCCTCACTACAGTGGGCATCCCAACACTCGGAGAAGAAGAGATCTACACCCAATCTTCTCTCTTTAATTCGATAAAGAGAAATCAATTTATTATGGTTTGAAAATGGACTCGGTACGAGACCGAGGTTTTTGAAAATGCACTCGGTGCGGAGCCGAGGTTTTAGGAGAAAAAGGGATGGAAGCGTCTTCGTATTGAAAGACGAGTATCGAGACCACCCTCACTACAGTGGGCATCCCAACACTCGAAGAAGAAGAGGTCTACACCCAATCCTCTCTTTTTAATTCAATACAAAGAATTTGATTTGAAGATGATTTGACAATGTTTTTGAATCGAATCGGGACAGGTGACGAAGAGAGAAAAGAGGTGGTCTCAGATCCAACATTACTCATCAATAATTTGACTGGTAATGAATTACGGAGGTCTCGTCATCGACCAAAACAGATGAAATAAAATAAAATGTCCAATAACAAAAGAAGAATAAAATCCAACTTTTGAGATGATAATAAATATCCTAAACTCTAATATTATAAACTAAAAATAAATATATAATATTTACATAATAAAAAGTTTATAAAAGAAAATAATAATAGTTTACTTATAATAAGAAAATACTATATATACAAAGTTATGAAAAAAAATTGTAAAAGAAAAAATAATATATATATATATATATATATATATATATATATATATATATATATATATATATATATATATATATATATATATATATATATATATATATATATATATATATATATATATATATATATATATATATATATATATATATATATATATATATATATATATATATATATATATATATATATATATATATATATATATAACAAAATAAAGTTGAATAATTATAATAATTTAAAACAAAACAGGGGAGGGGGTATATGAAACGGTGCAATCCAAATTGGAAAGACGGCCCGTAAAGCCCAGCTCAGCAGCACACAGTAACAAAAGAAAATAAGCAAAACGTTGACCCAAAGCAGAAGCAATTTCTCGGCATCCTTTCTCCTCTGCATCCCAGTTTCAGTTTAACAACAACATTCGAAAATCCCAAGGAAATGATACCCAAATCAAGTCTCGTTTGCCAATCTATTTCCACCCTACTTCACTGATTCTTCATCTTTGATTTTAAGTTTTCTTGAATCTCTCTGTCTTTCTTTGATTCAGGGCCGTTTTCGCTTGGTTTTCATTGTTGAATGTTGGTGATGTTTAAGGTGGTTGATTGCTGTGTTGATTCCGTTTTGAGGTTTGAAGGAGATGAGAAATCTGGGTTTGTTTTGGGGGTGAAGAAAGTGGAAGGAGGAAAGTGGGTTTTGGAGTTTGAACGAGTTTGGAAGGTGAGATGGTTCGTGAAAACAAGTTAATGGTGGAGATTTGGAGATGGAAATCTGAATCGCGGTGAGTGTTTTGGAGAAGATGAAGTGGGTTGCTGGGTTCGTGAATGAAAACGGGCCTCAGATGGCTTTCACGCGGTTGTTGAAGGAGGTAAAGGGATGGAGTTTAAGAGGGCGAATCATGTTCTTCTCTTCCTCGATTTGGTGTCGATTTGGAGAGGGTTCATGGATTAGTGGAGAGTAGTTTCAAAACAGAGGTTAGAAGAGTGATTCGTATGGCTGATTGGGTTTTACGGTGATGTTAATGAAGATGAGAAGATGAAAGTTAAATTTAGAACAGGAAATCTGGGTTTATCTGAGAAGGTTCATGGTGGGTTGAGTTTGAAGGGCTTGGTGTTCTGAAGTTGGTTTGTAATTTTGTTGTTCGGAGTTTTAACGGGTTTCGTTTGATGGGTTTGAGTTGGATTTGCGGCGGAAATTTCTGGGCTTTGAAGGTTGAAGGTGAAGGTTTGGTGATGAAGTTTATGGAGGTTTTGTTTGAAGAGATGAAGCGTGAAGGAGATGAAAGGTATTTGAGGTTTTTTTTAAGGAAAGGTGGAGTTATGAGGTTTGTGAGGTTTATGAAGTTGAAAATGTGGACAGAAATCTTGTGTTATGGGTCTGTTTGGGAGTTGTTTATGATGGTTGTTTTGTTATGAACATAGGGGTCAGAAAATGTGGTTGGTGAATTCAAGGTTGTCACAGGGTGTTATGCAGATGATGATGATGTTTGAAAGATCATGAAGAGTAGATGTTTGATGGAGTTCTTCTTGTTGAATCTGAGAATGGTGAGTTTGTTGTGTTCATGAAAATGGAAGTGAGTTGAAGAACATGTTTGTGGAAGAGAAAGATTTGCGGTGAGATCGGTGATTGTTTCAGAAGGAGGGTGTTTCAGACGGAGGGTGTTGAAGTTTTTGGATGAATGTCTTTTTTTTAAGAAAGGTGTTGAAGGGGTGAGTTCTTAAAGCTCAGTTTATTGATGGTTAGTGATTGCTGCTCCTTTTCTGTCTTGTTGTTTTATGGTTTTTTGTGTATCTTTTTTTCAAGGCTTTGTTGTGTGTGTGTTTGTTTTATGATACCATTTGGACAAGGTTCTCATGGTTTGTTCGGTTGTGCAGAGTGGTTGTCTGGCGGTACGGTTTGCAGCTGGCCATTTTGTTTGCTTGTGGCAGGTTGTTTGTCTGGTGTGGGAGGAGTAGTAGCAGTGCTGCTGTTGTGCAAAGGCTGAAGCAGTAATATCAGGTATTTGTACAACTTGTGCAGAACTTGTCTATTCCATTTTGGTGTAAGGTTGGGGCAAGTTGCTTTGTTGATTTTGTGTGTGGGAATTTGTCTGGTGTTGGTTGTGTGCAGGTGCTGCTGTGTTTTAGTGAGCTAGCGCTTTTCCATGTCAACTCTGTCGGACTCATTGATGCATAGGATGTGAGTGGCGAGACGGTTTGCCCTGAATTTTGTCCGTAGCTTCTTGTTGATACTGGTGGATTAGTGTTCATGTTTGGCATATTATCCTTTCTCGTAATAGTACTGCCAGGGCTCAGGTTATCCCTGATATTATTCGTTGTTATAGCAGTGGTGGCCGGACAATTATATTTGCAGAGAAAAAGGAGTCTGCTTCTGAGCTTGCTGGATTGTTGCCTGGAGCAAGAGTTCTCCATGGTGACATTCAGCAGTCACAGCGCGAGATTACATTGAAAGGTTTTAGGTCTGGGAAATTCATGACATTGGTGGCCACCAATGTAGCGGCCAGGGGTCGTGACATCAATGATGTTCAGTTGATTATCCAGTGTGAACCTCTCCGAGATGTAGAAGCATATATACATCGATCTAGACGGACAGGAAGAGCTGGCAACACTGGAGTTGCTGTTATGCTTTACGATCCTAGAAGGTCAAATATATCGAAAATTGAAAGAGAAGCAGGTATTAAATTTGAATATGTGTCTGCTCCTCAGCCTGATGAAATTGCCAAAGCTATTGGTGGGGAAGCGGCTGAATTGATTTCTGACGTGTCTGATAGTGTGATTCCTTCATTCAAAGCTGCTGCCGAGGAACTCTTGAACAACTCTGGTTTATCAGCTGTTGAGTTACTTGCAAAAGCTCTTGCCAAGGCTGTTGGTTATACTGAGGTAAAGAAAAGATCACTGCTGACTTCGATGGAGAATTACGTTACACTACTTCTGTATTGGCATTCTCTTGTGGACTTGGTTCTGCTGTAGAAAGATCCTTCTTGATTTTGCAACTATATTTCAGTAAATTATGAAAAAATAGCTCATGGTAATTGTCTCCTTTTCTTGTAAATTGCTTGTAAATGGACTTTCTTTGCAAACAGTTGATGATGATTTGGTGTCAAATGGTGATTAATGACTAATGAAACATGTTGATAATGATTAATACAAAATGACGCTAAACAAAAGCTAATGACAAAGTTAACTCTAAACAAAACTAATTAAAGTCCTAATTAATTTAATAATAATCTGAACTTAATTTAATTAATTAATAAGTTCTAAATAAAATCACTAATTAATTCTACAATTAATAATTAAAACTAGTTCTAAACAATAAATAAATAACACCTATTTAAAACCTAATTTCTATCTTCTATCTAAGACAAAAATAGCATCCTATATTAAATCCTATTTAATCTAAGTCTAATAAAAATAAAACAAAACAAAACTATATTAAAAATTCTACATAAACTATTTCTATATAAAAATAAAAACTATTTTAAATCATTAAATAAAGCAAAAGTAATAAAAAAAATGCAAAAAAATGCTATGAAAAAAATAGTCGAGTGCCCAAATGCACCGATAATATCAACACGGACTGAATTATCAAGAGGAGACCGACTTTCGCTCGATTTCGACACTGAATTTTGATTTAAACTGTCTGAAACGCGAGAGAAGCGGCTAAAATTCTGATAGATTCAATCCAACCGATAACACGGGCAAAATGCAACCTAAATGATATGCAGATGAAAATACGAAGCAAAAGCCGGTCAAAGTCGGAAATTCGGGTGGCAAATTTTAGGGTGCAACAGCTGCCCCTATTCAATTGACTTGGACCTGAATGGATGAAAAGCGACCGCTTTCAAACATTCAAGGTAGAAGGTGATTGAATACAAAAGAACCCGGAAATTTGCCAACCGTAAAATGAGACTTCTGACATCGCCATCAGGCGTCTATATCAAGTAGAACATCTGACCTCGTCGTCAGTCATAAGTCAAGTACAAACGTCTGACCTCGCCGTCAACTTTTAATAGCGTCTAACCTTGCCGTCAGAACTCAATATCTAAATGGCAAACCACCTGACTTCGCCGCCAGTCCACAAAATAATCTGACTTCGCCGTCAATTCTCAAACAATCTTCTGACCTTACCGTCAAATTTACAATATTTTCTGACTTCGCCGTCAAAATTTTCTTTAAAATCGTCTTCTGACTTCGCCGTCAATCCTCAGAATAATCTGACCTCGCCGTCAATTTTTCCGTTGAATATGAATAACCATTAGATTCAAAGATATAATTACTTTTGACATCGCCGTCAAAACAAATTTCCAACATTGCCGTTGAAAAACTAGATCACTTGACATCGCCGCCAAAAACAAACTTCTCAACATCGCCGTTGAAAAACTAGATCACTTGACATCGCCGTCAAAACAAATTTCCCAACATCGCCGTTGAAAACAAAATTACCTGACATCGCCGCCAGAAAAAATATCCAACCTTACCGCTGGGAAAACAAAATTACCTGACATCGCCGCCAGCTAACTATAACTCTGAGAAACACCCGACATCGCCGTCAAGTACCTGTGGGGATACAGAACTCTGGCATCGCCGCCAGACAACCACGGTGCTAATAAACCTCTGACATCGCCGCCAGACAAACATAAACCTGATAAGCAGCTAACATCACCGTCAACTCTCAACATCGTCCAATGATGGACGGAAAGAAAAATCATATCCAGAACTCACATCGTCTAATGGTAGACAGGAAGAACAATATCCAAAATACTCACATCGTCCAATGATGGACGGAGAGAAACACCATAACCAAATCTCGCATCGTCTAATGATAGACGAGAGGATCATCAAAACCAAATCTCGCATCGTCTAATGATAGACGAGAGGAACATCATATCCAAATCTCGCATCGTCTAATGATAGACGAGAGGAACATCATATCCAAATCTCGCATCGTCTAATGATAGACGAGAGGAACATCATATCCAAATCTCGCATCGTATAATGATAGACGAGAGGAAAATCTGAACCAAATCTCGCATCATCTAATGATAGACGAGAGGAACATCTGCTGGGGATGTCATCATCCGAGGGTTGATGGACAAAGTACGACCGACGTATGATCTGGAACCCAAAAGTAAGTAAGCGGATGAGCTGTCTGAACAAAACTGTTGATATACCACTGTCTTGATTGAAGAGTGATTCAGGTTTCCACAGAAGGCTAACAAAAACTAGCTTATGCTTCGCATGCACATGTTTGAATTTTTATGGCGTAATGCTCCATACGAAATGGAAATGCTACGCATTTGAGGATGAAATGCAAAGATGATGCAAATATGATAACTATATGCAAAAATGCAGATGCAGGCTCGGGCTGCTGGGGAAAGCTGGATGTGAAAGAAACACTCCAGCAAAATAAATGCTGAAGAGGTGAAGCCAACTCTGCTGAGAATAACCGGATGTGCCAAGCATGACTGGACTCTCCTGGGGGTAGCTTACACATGCCAATGATGATTGAGCTTTTGCTGGGGAAGACAAGTGAAGGGTTACGACTTCCCGACATTCACCTTGAACTTGAAGATTGACTGCACCTGCTTGAATAGCTCTGAGTAGCTCTGAAGATATGGAGAGAAAAAAATTCCCTTATTTCCAAACTTGCCCCAGCCTGTGGGATATCTGTATAAGTCTTCCTCGAAAGGAGATCTGAAAGCTCTGTATCCTGCTGGTTTGATATGAACTGCCTTAGCATCATGAACCTTAGAGAGGTGCCTTCAGATTAACTGCCTTCTGGATAAGGATAATATCTGTGCTCTTGGGGTGACCTGTCTCAGCCTTGAAGTGATTTGCCCCTGATTGGATGATTTGCAGAGAAGTGCCCCTGGCTGACTTCGAGAGATTTACCGAATCTCAACCTGATTTCCCCAGATTAACTGTATCTTAGAATGGCTGACTCCCTTTATGATCATTTGATATGGCTTGCCCCTGCTCAACAGAGTATTCAGGCATTCTGCATCTTATCGATCAAACTTTCCACTGTAGAAACTTTCCTGCTGTCAAGTACTTACTCGCGAGTAAAACAAATTGTTTTGCAAATGATAATATCAGTGCAATGCATATGACAGTTTTGAAATCCAAGTCTGTTCACTAGAAAAAGTTGTGATGTATAGTGAATGAATCATTTATCGGGATGTCAATAACAATACCCGTAGGGTAAGAAAATCCTTTTAGGAGTCAGTTTCGACGCGATCTTTACCGAAGTATGCTTTCGAAACAAACTTGCTTCAATTAGGACTTTTGAAGGTTGTAACTTGGTTAGGTTCATGGTTTGAAAGAAAGGATGTAAGGCTCAAAGTTCTGTTTAACCCACCCACTCTCCTTAATGTTCTCCAATCCTACATTCAGCTAATTCGACACTCGCTCGCCTCTCAGAGGTTGACTGACAGGAGTGATGGTTCAAGAAACCATAAGTTTTCGGAGTCACAGTCACTCGCTTTTCGTCTTTGGTGTCTGGCTCACACGACTTGTTCTTCGTCATTTTTTCAATTTCCCTAATTTTGCCTGGACTGACTCGTTCGAGTATATCTTCTGATTTCGAAGTCCAGCGGGATGCCCTAATTTTTGCCTAAGCCACTTGTTTTCAAGTTGTCGACTTAGCGGGCTTCTTATTTTTTCTTTTCTTTTCTTTTTTGGAACAAATCGTGTGACACCGGCTTGTCTGACCTGTTAAAAGGGATTGTGACTGTCTCACTCTTTAGTTTTTTAGGTACGCCTTCTAAAGGTGTGATTGATCCTTGAACGAGTACATTCCTACTGCAATTTGGATGTTTAGTTGAATTAACTGACACCTACCCTGCCCCCAGGTTAAGATTGAGGGTTTTTTCGTTTTTAGAAGGAAACTCCTACGACTAGGCTCGAAGGGGTTTACAAGGGATTAACATCCTTATATCTCCAGTGTTTAGGAATTTGAAACAATGCCTGTACATCATTAGCAGGTTTCATTCAAAAGCATATAATCGGAAGCTTGCCCGTCTTTCAATTTCGTCATCCTCCCTCAAGGAATTCCGCTTAAACAAGCGTTTGACATTAATGAAAAAGCAATATTGAGTGAACACAAATGGATTTAATCAAAACATGCATATTCATTTCATTATCATTGTCAATCGAAAACAAACACGTCTTACAAATGAAATTTGCAAATAAGTTCACACTTAAACAGAAAAGAAACTACAAATGCAAAGGAATAACATGATAGAGAAATTTCCAGCTTCGGGGAACTGGGCTTTCATTCTTGACTTGCTGCTGAACCAGCCATCTTTAGAATTGCTCATCGAAATCCGTCTGATACTCTTCTGAACATATGCTCTCGGTGAATCCCTCCATGACATTAGCTGCCGAACCCATATGACTTGACGAAGGAAGATCGTTGATCTGAATACCCTGAGGCGTGATTGAAAACCTGTTGGAGTCCAGCAGAGTCTGAACCTGGCTTCTAAGCACCTTACAGTATTCAGTTGAATGCCCCTGTGCCCCAACATGGTACTCACAGCGAGCGTTGACATCAGAATCTAACGGATGTGGAGAAGTCTCTAGATCAGTTTGCTTCGGCACAATCAAACCACCTCTGATCAAGTCTGGCAATATCTGACTGTACGACAATGGCAACTGAGTGAAATGTCTCTCTGGCTTCCTCGGTCTTCGTCGGGCGTGCTGACGCGGCTGATGACGGTATGAATGTTGACTATGTAGGGAAGCAGATATCTGGTACGCAAACCTAACAGGTTGCTGACTTGAAACGTCTGAAAACTGAATCTGAGGTAATGGAGATTCTGGGATTGCATTACTTTCTTTCTCCCATTCCTCTTTAGAGCTGACAACTAATTCACTTTCATAAATTGAGGTATCTGAGATGCCTCGGATCTTTCCACTCTTGATTCCGCTCTCAATACGTTCTCCTGCTTTTACCAAGTCAGAAAAGTTCACTACCTTACTACCAATCATTCTATCATAGTATGGACCTTGCAAGGTATCCACAAATAGGTCAACCAATTCTCTTTCCAGAAGTGGTGGTTGAACACGAGCAACTAATTCTCTCCATCGCTGTACATACGCTCTGAAGGATTCATTGTCTGCCTGAGATAATTCTTGCAACTGAATGCGACTCGGAGTCATGTCGAGATTGTAATTGTACTGCTTCACGAAGGCATTGGCTAAATCTGACCATGATCGGATGCAACCACTTTCCAACTGCATATACCAACTCAACGATGCCCCACTCAGACTTTCCTGGAAACAGTGAATCATAAGCTTGTTATTATTGACATGTGAGGTCATTCTTCTGCAATACATTACCAAATGCTGCTTCGGACAACTATCCCCTTCGTACTTCTCAAAATTGGGCGCCTTAAACTTCGGAGGCATCACAAGACCTGGCACCAAACACATGCTCGAAGCATTCAAATTAAGAGTGTTTTGACTCATCAGAGCATCAAGCTTTTCATCCAACAGACGATACCTTCTCATAAACTCAACAGTCTGTGGGTCCTTAGGAGTGATCTTCGGAACAACCCTTTGGGAATCTGGCACAGAGAAGGTGAAGTTCTGATAGTCCGAGTCATGGAGAGAAGATGAATCTCTATCTCTGACAATAGTATGCTCTTGATCTTCGACGGGAATCTGCACATGCTGAGCTTGAGCAACATTGTTCACCGGAGTCCTCTGAACATTGGTATTTCCTCTTGTCATAGCTGTCATGGCTTCCATGAGTTGATCCAACTGATTCTTCATCATCTCAAACTCTGCCCTTGTAACAACCAAATTCTGCTCTCCTGAGTTCATGATCCTTCCAGAAGCTAACTTAAATCCAATGCGAATGTCGGGAAATCAACTGCGGGTTGGACAAAAGACTGGTAAGCTCTCTGCTCCGGTTGAGGATGGATATGCAAAAATGAGATGCAAATGAAATGCAATGCAAAATGCTAATGCAACACACAAAGGATCAAAGTCACAAATTCTGCAAGAAAATACAACGAGATACCTCTCACCTCGGGTGGGTAATATATTGGTTTATAAGAGGGTATTCCAAAGGCTTTTAAACAAAGTCCCATGCACTAACCCTCAAAAGTTTTCCATCAGAACGACTACTCGTAAGACGGTAATCCCTTCAAAGGATGAACACAGAGTTATGTTTTAGGAACCTTCGGAATAAGGTTCTACAAAAGGTCCTCAGAGTCAAGGACTCCCAATTGGAAATAAAGACGTCGTTACGACTACACGTAAGACATCATTGTTCCAACGGGGTCTCATCTGAGCGGTGGAATTCAAACCAATTCAACGAGTCCTACGTCTCGCAAATCAGAAAGAAACCACCTCCTAATCTTAGTGTATACTCAAAAGCTCGGGTAGAAAGCTTTATCCTTACAACCCATCCAATAAACCCAACAGGTTAGTGAACACAACATAAAAAAACAGATAAAAGCAAACAAAATCACACACGCGACAAACAAAATAGGCTTGGCTCGCTAGTAATCCCCAGCAGTCACCAGCTGGCGCTACTCGAAAAAATGCGTCGCGCAACGACGGGAAGGCGAAAAAGAAAGGACAGAAGAGTCGCCACCGAATTTTATTTATCCCGTGTGGGGAAAGGAAAATATCGAGAAAACCTTAAGAAAATAATGGATAAGATGGTCACGCAACCAAGAACAGGTTCGGAAGCCGGTTATGCGAAGGGAAGGTATTAGCACCCCTCGCATCCATCGTACTCGATAAGAACCTTTTGTTTGTCGATGTGTGAATTTATTTGCTTAAACATTATGCTATAAGAAGTGTTCCACAGGGTAAAAGAAGGGTTAGAAACAGGAAAGTTAGGAGGAAAGAGAGAACAGGGAAAAAGAGAAAGAACAGACTCGATAGGACTTCGCGGTCCTAGGCCTACGTATTCTCAATAGGTATGAGAAAGTCAGAGTCGACGTAGTTCGAGGAACTACAGATATGGGGGGAAGTGTGCTCGCCAAGACATCGCCGTCTTGTGCCTACGTATTCTCATCTGGTATGAGAAATCAGAGCAGTCGTAGTTCGGCCAACTACGGGTGAAAGGTGAAAAAGGGAGCTCGCCAAGACATCGTCGTCTTGTGCCTACGTATTCTCATCTGACATGAGAAATCAGAGCAAACGTAGTTCGTGCTAACAGTATGTTGATGTCTTTACGGATGATGCTATCGTGCGCATTCTAGCAGTTAGGTGTTTTGCTGCTCGCTCGTCGGAGACTTAGGCATTACCTGTTTGCGGTAGAACGGACGTAACATATCCTTTTTGAAAGATTGATTAGTTTTCGCCACGCGAGGCAAGAAGTCACGTTTGATTGATTGGATTGTTTTTTTAGGGGGCGAGACAGGTCCTCGGATAGTAACCCCTACGGGTAGTACCCAATTCGTTATCTCAAAGTTTTTGTTATAAAAAGGTGTGGCGAACGAGGCATCTTTGTATTGAAAGACGAGCGTCGAAACTACCCTCACTACAGTGGGCATCCCAACACTCGAAGAAGAAGAGGTCTACACCCAATCCTCTCTCTTTAACTCAACATAAAGAGAGCTTCATTCTCTTATTAAGTGTTTTTTGGTTTTGAATGGTAAGTGCCTTGCGACAGAGAACCCTACGGTAAACGTCAACACTCGGGATAGGAGAAGGCCTACGCCTAACCACTCCACGACCATTCAAGTTTTGTTGTGAAAATGATTTGAAAATGCACTCGGTGCGAGACCGAGGTTTTAGGTGTGAAAGGTTACAGAAGGAAGTTGTGAAAGGAGAGGTGAATAAAGAAGTCACGTCTTCGTATTGAAAGACGAGTGTCGAGACCACCCTCACTACAGTGGGCATCCCAACACTCGGAGAAGAAGAGGTCTACACCCAATCTTCTCTCTTTAATTCGATAAAGAGAAATCAATTTATTATGGTTTGAAAATGGACTCGTTACGAGACCGAGGTTTTTGAAAATGCACTCGGTGCGGAGCCGAGGTTTTAGGAGAAAAAGGGGTGGAAGCGTCTTCGTATTGAAAGATGAGTATCGAGACCACCCTCACTACAGTGGGCATCCCAACACTCGAAGAAGAAGAGGTCTACACCCAATCCTCTCTTTTTAATTCAATACAAAGAATTTGATTTGAAGATGATTTGACAATGTTTTTGAATCGAATCGGGACAGGTGACGAAGAGAGAAAAGAGGTGGTCTCAGATCCAACATTACTCATCAATAATTTGACTGGTAATGAATTACGGAGGTCTCGTCATCGACCAAAACAGATGAAATAAAATAAAATGTCCAATAACAAAAGAAGAATAAAATCCAACTTTTGAGATGATAATAAATATCCTAAACTCTAATATTATAAACTAAAAATAAATATATAATATTTACATAATAAAAAGTTTATAAAAGAAAATAATAATAGTTTACTTATAATAAGAAAATACTATATATACAAAGTTATGAAAAAAAATTGTAAAAGAGAAAATAATATATATATATATATATATATATATATATATATATATATATATATATATATATATATATATATATATATATATATATATATATATATATATATATATATATATATATATATATATATATATATATATATATATATATATATATATATATATATATATATATATATATATATATATATATATATATATATATATATATATATAAAACAAAATAAAGTTGAATAATTATAATAATTTAAAACAAAACAGGGGAGGGGGTATATGAAACGGTGCAATCCAAATTGGAAAGACGGCCCGTAAGGCCCAGCTCAGCAGCACACAGTAACAAAAGAAAATAAGCAAAACATTGACCCAAAGCAGAAGCAATTTCTCAGCATCCTTTCTCCTCTGCATCCCAGTTTCAGTTTAACAACAACATTCAAAAATCCCAAGGAAATGATACCCAAATCAAGTCTCGTTTGCCAATCTATTTCCACCCTACTTCACCGATTCTTCATCTTTAATTTTAAGTTTTCTTGAATCTCTCTGTCTTTCTTTGATTCAGGGTCGTTTCCTCTTGGTTTTCATTGTTGAATGTTGGTGATGTTGAAGGTGGTTGATTGCTGTGTTGATTCCGTTTTGAGGTTTGAAGGAGATGAGAAATCTGGGTTTGTTTTGGGGGTGAAGAAAGTGGAAGGAGGAAAGTGGGTTTTGGAGTTTGAACGAGTTTGGAAGGTGAGATGGTTCGTGAAAACAAGTTAATGGTGGAGATTTGGAGACGGAAATCTGAATCGCGGTGAGTGTTTTGGAGAAGATGAAGTGGGTTGCTGGGTTCGTGAATGAAAACGGGCCTCAGATGGCTTTCACGCGGTTGTTGAAGGAGGTAAAGGGATGGAGTTTAAGAGGGCGAATCATGTTCTTCTCTTCCTCGATTTGGTGTCGATTTGGAGAGGGTTCATGGATTAGTGGAGAGTAGTTTCAAAACAGAGGTTAGAAGAGTGATTCGTATGGCTGATTGGGTTTTACGGCGATGTTAATGAAGATGAGAAGATGAAAGTTAAATTTAGAACAGGAAATCTGGGTTTATCTGAGAAGGTTCATGGTGGGTTGAGTTTGAAGGGGTTGGTGTTCTGAAGTTGGTTTGTAATTTTGTTGTTCGAAGTTTTAACGGGTTTCGTTTGATGGGTTTGAGTTGGATTTGCGGCGGAAATTTCTGGGCTTCGAAGGTTGAAGGTGAAGGTTTGGTGATGAAGTTTATGGAGGTTTTGTTTGAAGAGATGAAGCGTGAAGGAGATGAAAGGGATTTGAGGTTTTTTTTTAAGGAAAGGTGGAGTTATGAGGTTTGTGAGGTTTATGAAGTTGAAAATGTGGACAGAAATCTTGTGTTATGGGTCTGTTTGGGAGTTGTTTATGATGGTTGTTTTGTTATGAACATAGGGGTCAGAAAATGTGGTTTGTGAATTCAAGGTTGTCACAGGGTGTTATGCAGATGATGATGATGTTTGAAAGATCATGAAGAGTAGATGTTTGATGGAGTTCTTCTTGTTGAATCTGAGAATGGTGAGTTTGTTGTGTTCATGAAAATGGAAGTGAGTTGAAGAACATGTTTGTGGAAGAGAAAGATTTGCGGTGAGATCGGTGATTGTTTCAGAAGGAGGGTGTTTCAGACGGAGGGTGTTGAAGTTTTTGGATGAATGTTTTTTTTTTAAGAAAGGTGTTGAAGGGGTGAGTTCTTGAAGCTCAGTTTATTGATGGTTAGTGATTGCTGCTCCTTTTCTGTCTTGTTGTTTTATGGTTTTTTGTGTATCTTTTTTTTCAAGGCTTTGTTGTGTGTGTGTTTGTTTTATGATACCATTTGGACAAGGTTCTCATGGTTTGTTCGGTTGTGCAGAGTGGTTGTCTGGCGGTACGGTTTGCAGCTGGCCATTTTGTTTGCTTGTGGCAGGTTGTTTGTCTGGTGTGGGAGGAGTAGTAGTAGTGCTGCTGTTGTGCAAAGGCTGAAGCAGTAATAGCAGGTATTTGTACAACTTGTGCAGAACTTGTCTATTCCATTTTGGTGTAAGGTTGGGGCAAGTTGCTTTGTTGATTTTGTGTGTGGGAATTTGTCTGGTGTTGGTTGTGTGCAGGTGCTGCTGTGTTTTAGTGAGCTAGCGCTTTTCCATGTCAACTCTGTCGGACTCATTGATGCATAGGATGTGAGTGGCGAGACGGTTTGCCCTGAATTTTGTCCGTAGCTTCTTGTTGATACTGGTGGATTAGTGTTCATGTTTGACATATTATCCTTTCTCGTAATAGTACTACCAGGGCTCAGGTTATCCCTGATATTATTCGCTGTTATAGCAGTGGTGGCCGGACAATTATATTTGCAGAGAAAAAGGAGTCTGCTTCTGAGCTTGCTGGATTGTTGCCTGGAGCAAGAGCTCTCCATGGTGACATTCAGCAGTCACAGCGCGAGATTACATTGAAAGGTTTTAGGTCTGGGAAATTCATGACATTGGTGGCCACCAATGTAGCGGCCAGGGGTCTTGACATCAATGATGTTCAGTTGATTATCCAGTGTGAACCTCCCCGAGATGTAGAAGCATATATACATCGATCTGGACGGACAGGAAGAGCTGGCAACACTGGAGTTGCTGTTATGCTTTACGATCCTAGAAGGTCAAATATATCGAAAATTGAAAGAGAAGCAGGTATTAAATTTGAATATGTGTCTGCTCCTCAGCCTGATGAAATTGCCAAAGCTATTGGTGGGGAAGCGGCTGAATTGATTTCTGACGTGTCTGATAGTGTGATTCCTTCATTCAAAGCTGCTGCCGAGGAACTCTTGAACAACTCTGGTTTATCAGCTGTTGAGTTACTTGCAAAAGCTCTTGCCAAGGCTGTTGGTTATACTGAGGTAAAGAAAAGATCACTGCTGACTTCGATGGAGAATTACGTTACACTACTTCTGTATTGGCATTCTCTTGTGGACTTGGTTCTGCTGTAGAAAGATCCTTCTTGATTTTGCAACTATATTTCAGTAAATTATGAAAAAATAGCTCATGGTAATTGTCTCCTTTTCTTGTAAATTGCTTGTAAATGGACTTTCTTTGCAAACAGTTGATGATGATTTGGTGTCAAATGGTGATTAATGACTAATGAAACATGTTGATAATGATTAATACAAAATGACGCTAAACAAAAGCTAATGACAAAGTTAACTCTAAACAAAACTAATTAAAGTCCTAATTAATTTAATAATAATCTGAACTTAATTTAATTAATTAATAAGTTCTACATAAAATCACTAATTAATTCTACAATTAATAATTAAAACTAGTTCTAAACAATAAATAAATAACACCTATTTAAAACCTAATTTCTGTCTTCTATCTAAGACAAAAATAACATCCTATATTAAATCCTATTTAATCTAAGTCTAATAAAAATAAAACAAAACAAAACTATATTAAAAATTCTACATAAACTATTTCTATATAAAAATAAAAACTATTTTAAATCATTAAATAAAGCAAAAATAATAAAAAAAATGCAAAAAAATGCTATGAAAAAAATAGTCGAGTGCCCAAATGCACCGATAATATCAACACGGACTGAATTATCAAGAGGAGAGTGACTTTCGCTCGATTTCGACACTGAATTTTGATTTAAATTGTCTGAAACGCGAGCAAAGCGGCTAAAATTCTGATAGATTCAATCCGACCGATAACACGGGCAAAATGCAACCTAAATGATATGCAGATGAAAATACGAAGCAAAAGCCGGTCAAAGTCGGAAAATCGGTGGGCAAATTTTAGGGTGCAACACTCTGAATATTGACCTCTCCTCTCGTCATAGTCGTCATGGCTTCCATGAGCTGATCCAACTGATTCTTCATCGTCTCAAACTCTGCTCTTGTAACAACCAAATTCTGCTCTCCTGAGTCCATGATCTTTCTAGAAGCTAATTCAAGTCCGATGCGAATGTCAGGAAATCAACTGTGGGATGGACAAAAGACGGGTAAGCTCTCTGTTCCGGCCAAGGACGAACATGCAAACATGAGATGCACATGAAATGCAATGCAAATGCTGATGCAACAAACAAAGGATCAAAGATCCCACAAAGCATTGAACAACTGCTACGCTGCTGACTGGACAAGTTCAAAAGTCCGCTCTGAAGAGAAAACCAAAATACCGGGTAGGTTGAAGGTCAAGCTTCCTGCATAACCCAATCCCTCTCACAGGTATGGACCTAAACTGATAAGGTTAGGCATCCTATGCGGTCATCAGCGTCATAGACTTTCTAGAAATGATGATACATTCACCATTTCTGGTTTAGCATCATCACTTCCCGAAGAGGCCTCACTTAGCTGAATCCCAAGTGATCAGTTCCCAGAGTCGATAATCCTCAGATCCAAAGTTCCTTCGAGCCCAAAGGGCCAGAAAGAAAATCGTTAAAGAGAATCTCGTCTGAGTGTGAATTTCATGGCTAGCTGGTGCATGCAAAGCATACAGGCTCACCACTAATCTCCACTTCTAATGCTAAGTCTATACTCAAGCCTGGGTCTGGCTTATCTCTCAATGGAACAATCACCCAACAGCACAACGGCAGTAGATAAACATATAGTGAGGAAAATGTAAATACAACAATATACAACACACAAATATATACAGATACACACACCCGCAAACAAGCAAACAAGCGCTAGGATTGACTCGCATAAGGGATGGGAAAAGTCCCCAGCAGAGTCGCCAGTTGTCGCTACTGTAAAAATCAAGGCCGACAATGACAGAAGAGTCGTCACCGCGCGTTATTTATCCCAAGAGAGGGAAAGGAAACGCCCAGAGAAAACCTAACGAAAAGAGGGATAAGATCGGTCATCGCAACCAAATCTCGGGTTCGGGAGTCGGTTACGCGAGGGGAAGGTATTAGCACCCCTCACGTCCGTCGTACTCGACGGGATCCATGCTTGTTGTCTATCTAAACGGGTGATAAACAAACTATCTACGACAGCTAAAGCTAAACGGAAAGAACTGAAAGAAACGGAAAGAACTAACTCGACAGAGCATCGCCACTCTATGCCTACGTATTCCCTCGTGCAATGGGAAAGTCAGAGTCAACGTAGTTCAGGAAACTACAGGGGGGATTGCTCGCCAAGACATCGCGTCTTGTACCTACGTATTCTCGTCTGATACGAGAAATCAGAGCAAAATGTAGTTCAGGCTAACTACGGGTAAACAGGGTGTTCTCATTCACACAAGGGTGAGAGAAAAGGTTGACGATACTAGCACACGCATTCTAGCAGTTAGGTGTATTGTTGCTCGACCATTGGAGACTTAGGCGTTACCTGTTTGCGGTAGAGCGGACGTAGTATGTCATTGGTTAAAAGGTACAGGTTACCTAAGGGGGGAAAGGGAAAGTCTGCTCGCCAGGATTATCGCAATCCTATGCCTACGTACTCTCAACAGATATGAGAGATCAGAGCAGCCGTAGTTCGGCTAACTACGGAAAACGGTCTCGATCACACGGGAGCGAGAGAAAAGGGAGTCTCGATTACACGGAGGCAAGAGGGGGAATCTCAATTGCCAGGACACGAGAGAAAGAGTTTCGATCGCACGGAGGCGAGGGAAAAGAGGAAGCAGGCCTAACACGCCTAAACCGGAAGGAACTCGGGACACACATGCAAGAACCTAAGGCGTAGGAGCGAATGCGTCGTATATCACCCAAAGGGTGCTACACTAAACACTCTAGGCCATTAGGGGGAAACCCCTCAATCACCATTTCCTACGTATCTATTGCTTAAAACTCACAATGCTCGGCGGTTGATTAAAAGACTTGAATTAGGTAGATGTTACCGAACGAAGTGGTTCCGTTGACCCTTACCATTATGCGCAAGCTCCATTCCAATCTTCTCCTCTTTTGGTCCTTGATGATGCTTTGAATCGGGACCAATGTGACGCTAAACCGACATAGCTCGACTTATAAGGGAAGTCAAACTTTAAGAGGTTGCGTATTAATTTTCGTGATATGGACAAGATAGAGAAACGATATTGAGGATCGTTCTCCAATTGAATCGTGTCGCACAGACCAAAAAACAGTGGGATCTCGTCTTACAAGACTTCATCGATCACCAAAAGTCAAAATAAAATCGAAAGATGAAAAGAAATGAGGAGAGAAAGAAGTGGTATCGGATCCAACATTATTCATCAATGATTTGACTGGTAATGAATTACGGAAATGTCTTCATCGACCCAAACGAGGAAAAGTGTCCAATAACAAAAGCGAAATAAAATCTAACTTCTAATAATAAAAAAAAAATAAAGTTCTAAAAAGAATTCTTAATATATAAAATATAAATAAAGTATATATAGAAAAGAAAAGTGGAAAATAATATACATAATAATTAATAATAATAATAATAATAATAATATATATTTACAAAGTTTTTAAAAGAAAAATAAGTTTTTTATAGAAACGTATATACAAAAACAAACATATAATATATTTACATTTTGAAAAAAGATTATATTTACATATTAACAAATTCACTTTTTAAAAAAACAGGGGAGGGGGTCATATGGGCCGGTGGCCCATTACCCACAAAACACGTTTAAATGAGACGGAGTGTAAGATGAGAGAATAGGGGCGGTGTGCACAAGGATCAAATGGAAATAAAAATATAAAAAAAGAAAAAGAACAGTAAAAGAATAAAAAAACGAAGACCGTTGTCTTCTCTCACTCAAAACGCTCTATCATTCTCACGCTTTCTCTCTCGCTCTCACCGATCTTTCTCCGATCACTCATCTTCACTCGACCTACTTCGAGTTCTCCTTTTGTTTCTGTTTTCAACTCTCTCTCTCTCTCTCTCTCTCTCTCTCTCTCTCTCTCTCTCTCTCTGTTCTATTCTTTTTAGGTTAGATTGATTTGGGATTTAATAACGAAGAAGGTTGTTTGGAAAGGTGAAGTTTTGGGAGATTCAAGTGGTTTTCTGGGTGTCAGAAATGGTGGATTGTGAAGATGGTTGAGTGTTGAAGGTTGAAGGTTTAGTTTGCAGTTTAATGGAGGTGATGGTAGTGGAGTTTGTCTGGGTTTGTTTGTTCGATTTTCTGCAGGTCGAAGATGAATGTTGATAGGAAGGTTTGTGTGTTGTTGGCTGTGTCGGTTTGATGAGATTGGGGGTGAGTTACGGAGGGTGCTGCGATGTGAGGATGGTGATGGGATTTTGTTGCAGAGAAAAATGGATTAGCGTAAGCGGAGACGCCGGTGAGTGAAGACAATGGTGTCGGCGATGAAAAATGGGGGGGGGGGGGTTGGTATTTGACGGAAATCTGGGTTTGGTTGAGAGCTTGAAGGTTGTGGTTTGAGTGTGTCGCGGTTTCGATTAGAGGTGAGATGGTGTTTCGAAGATGAAACAAGGTTTCATGGATCAGGTATGCTCGTTTCTGTACGTCTTCGGTTCCATCTTTTTCTTCTCCTTTCTTCATGCTGCTTCTGATATCGTTGTGGTGTTGTTGATTTTGTGGAGTCGCTATTCTCGACCCGTTACGGTGTGGTCTTACAGGTGAATGTCTTTTATGGCGGCGCGACAAGGGTAAGGGTGGAGCGGTTGAGTTTTGGAGGTTATGTGGGTGGTCGTTTGATTAAAGTGCTTCTGAAAAAGAGTTGGGATTTGTGGTAATGAGTTTGAAGAAGAATGGTTGAAGTGTTTATTGTTTTTGAAGATGAAGATGAAGAGGATGAGCTTGGTGAAGGACTTCTAGGCAGAGTTTTTGAAGATGAAGAAAGTCGCGAGATTTTGACAGAAAGGAGTGATTTCTAAGGTCATGGGTTATTTAGTTTTTTTATTAATAGAGAAGTATGAAGGGGTTGTTACAAATAGAAAAGTGGAGGTAAGGTTGAAAAACTTGAAGAAACGTCAAGTAAGGAAGTAAGTTGACGGTGAGGTAATATTTAAGGAGTTTGAGAGTGTGGGTTTTGATGGTAGATCCATGAAAATATGTGGTCACAGTGGTAGATTCATGGGAATTGTGAGTTATTTTGAGTGGAGAAAAGGAGGTGTTGGAAGGTGAGTTGAAAGGTGGATGAAAATGGAAGCAGAAGAGGTTTAACGGTGAATGGCGTTGGGTAGTTTGGATGTTTGATGTTCAAGAACGGGAATTGTGATGTTGGAGTGAGGGAAATGGAGATGGTGAATCTGTGAGATGGGTTAGGGATTTTGTGAAGGAAATGGAGGGTTGTTTGAGTTTGTCAATGAAGAATAACAAAGGAGGTTGTAGTTTATGAGGTTGTTATGGAGATGTTAGAGTTTTACGGTTGAAGTTTGGATAAGGGCTGATGAGGGTGGCTGCTAGGGTTAGGGTCCCCAAAGATTAGGGTTTGGAGGTTGCCCCCCCCCCCCCCTCTCTTTGGGAGAGACAATGAATAGTAGTATAAATACTACTAGGCTAACACGTGACATGGATTAGGACCAAATAATTAATTAAAAAACTGACTAATGACACGGTTAACTCTAACTTAATTAAATAACTCTATTAACTAAACTAAATAACCAACTAAATTAATAAAATCTAATTAAAGTTAAAATCCTAGCTAATAAGACTAAAATAATAACAATTCTAAAATTCTAATTAAAAGAAAAATATATCTAAAGAAAAATCTGATAAATAAATAAGTAAAACTATATTAAAAATAAATTCTACTTCTAAAAAATCATACTAAAATCTATTTAAAATTCTAAATAAAATTAATTAAAAATCTATTCTAATAAGATTAATTTTTAAAAACCTATATATTAACCATTTTTAAAAAGCAATAAAAATCTATTTAAAGGAAAAATAATTCTAACAACCTAAATCCTATCCTAAAAATAATATCTATTTCTAAAAACAAAATTAAAACAAAACTATTCTAAATAATTAAATAAGATAAAAAAAAGCAGTAAAAAATGCGAAAATGCCATGGAAAACAGACGGGCACCGAAATGCGCCGATATTATCGACATGGATTAAATTATCAAGAGGAAAGCGACTTTCGCTCGATTTTGACATTGAACTTCTTGTTGAATTAATTTGAATCGCCTGAAACACGAGTAAAGCGGCTAAAATTATGATAAATTCATTACGGCTGATAACACGAGCAAAATGCGACCTAAATGATATGTAAATAAAAAACGAAGCAAAAGCCAGTCAAACTCGGAAAACCGGTGGAAAAATTTTAGGGTGCAACACATGTTCAACTCTAGTACAATAGCCTATATCATCAAACATACTTATGGATAACAAATTCCGCTTGAGTTTTGGAACATACCTCACATTGTGAATAAGAAGTTCATAATCATTAAACATTTTAAAACTGACCGTACCAATACAATGAACCTTGCATGCCTTATTATTACCAAGGCGAACTACTCCACCTTGCATCATCTTCAAAGTTTCAAAGTATTTTATTCTTGGACACATGTGATAAGAGCAACCTGAGTCAATGACCCAACTATCTTCAGTTTCCAAACTCGATTCTACTAGTGCTTCGACATCATCATAACTTTCCTCACCCAATGCAACTACAAATTGAACAGAATCTTCATTGACCTTTCTTTCAGGACAATCCCTTTTAAAGTGACCGATTTTCTGACAATTAAAACATTTTACCTTTGACTTATCAGACCTCTTTGATTTGGACATCCCTGTACGCTCACCCCCTCCTCTTGACATATTTAAGCCTTTACCACTATCTTCAATCTTCAAATCTTTCGACTTTGAAATTCTTTGGATTTCATCGTCGTATGGACTTCATCCAAAGTAATAGTACCTTCCTTACCATAAAGAAGAGCATCCTTAAAGTGCTCAAAGGATCTGGGTAATAAACTCAATAAGAGCAAAGTCTTATCCTCATCATCGATCTTCACTTCAATATTCTCAAGATCATCGATAATCTTGTGAAATTCTATGAGCTGCTCAACTATAGATTTGTTCTCCACCATTCAGAATGAATAAAGTTGTTGTTTCAGATACAACCTGTGAGCCAAAGACTTTTTTATATACAACGATTCAAGTTTTATCGACATAGCAACCGCAGTTTGCTTCCTGGCGACTTCTCTTAGAACTTTATCCCCGAGGCACAAGATAATGGCACTCCTTGCCTTATCCACCATCTCGGTCTTCTGTACTTATGTAAGCCCTGCAGGCATCAATGTTTCACTCTTCAAAGCATCGATACACTTCTCTTGAATTAGAATTGTTTGCATCTTAATTTTCCACAACCCGAAGTCTTTGTTACCGGAAAATTTCTCCATATGCCATCTACTAACCATGATGCTCACTTATTAACAATATCTCTTTGCTCCATGCTCACCTCACCACTTGTTGTGAATTACGACAAAATTCAATATCAATTTGTGAGGCAAAGAACAATAGCAACCAAAATAAATGGTCTTCATTAATAATAATTTGTACACATATAATATAACAGAATAAAACAAGAAAAATCCGAAGGTTTGTTTACCCAGTTCAATCAAACGATCTACTACGGGGGAGAAAGCAGCTCTCCAATTCACTATACTCAGAAAGTTGTTACAATAGATTACAGATGAGTTACAAGAAAATAGCCTCCGCCTTCAGGTTCCCGAACAATCTTGAAGACGCCCAAGAACAACCCTATTTTCTATCCAAGTGTTTCCCTACCTTTCCAACTCTCAATATATGAATCACTCAAACCCAAGGTGTAATCCAAAGTTTTATTTGTGCATAGCTGAAAACCTATGTTATACATTTAAACCCTTATTCTCCCTTGTTGGTGTAAACTATAAGATTGTCACACACCAAGCATATAAGAGACAAATATTTATAATAGCAAATACCAAACAAACAAAGTTCAAAATCACATGGATCCATATACCGAATCGAAAAAGCCCGAAAACTCAAAAACACTATTTACCATACGAACAATACTATTCACTGTACGGACGTCACTATTCATCCGTACAAATATCACTATTTATCATACGAACGATACTATTCACCGACCGATTTTTTTCCTCGACTTTTTATCCGACTTTCTAAAACTTTTGATTTTTGCGATAAATGCAATCTCCAAAATATGTTTTCTTTCTCTTCATCAACAAAGGTTTTAAGGCACATTTACAACACATATATTTATAAATTCTTTCGATTTATCTTTTTGATAGGGTGAGATTTGGCAGTAGGAAATTGTTATTGTTGTAGAGTTTCCTTCATGAAATCCTTAATTACAATAATCATAATTGATGTTGGATTGAGAGATTTTAAAGAGCTCCTTAGCGCGAGGTTCGAGATGAATTTCTCATTCCTATTACAATCTAAATTTGAATCAAACAAGATCTGTTCGTGAAATTTTGTGAGAATTATTATTCTTTCTCATAGACGGTGCCATTGTTCCATATTAAAATTAAAATTGTGATCAATTCATAATAGTAGACTTTGATATGACATTGTAGAGGTGGAGTTGCAAATGCACAAACAATTGTGAATGATCTAATACGAATAATTGTGATTAGAATTTGATATGTATTTTTGTTCCATTAGGGACCGAATCGTTCCATTTGTCCACCTTTAAACAACAGTACATTACAATACACTTACTTTTAAAAAAAGTATGACATATAATACAGTTTACATAAAATGTCATAAAATCTAATCCCAAGGCAAGACACATGCTCCACACTTTTATTACTTTTCATCGTGCCATACTAGATTTCTTATAATTTTATAGTACTCATACTCAAATTATTATTTATAAATTATAGAAAATGGAGCGGCGAACCACTAACTAAAAGCATACGGAACCAAAAAAAATAGAAACTTATTAAAATTATTTTGAATAAAAGTTAAAGTTATATTTTTCGATGCGCAAAATATATACACACAAAAAAAGTATATTATTTCAGAATTATATCTTACATGCATATTACACCAGTCTCTCAAATGAGTGGTAAGCAAATAATAGTATATATATATATATATATATATATATATATATATATATATATATATATATATATATATATATATATATATATATATATATATATATATATATATATATATATATATATATATATATATATATATATATATATATATATATATATATATATATATATATATATATATATATATATATATATATATATATATATATATATATATATATTAGAATGAAATATAAATATAAACTAAAATTTTTAAGGTATATTTGAGAGAAAAACATTCGAAGGAGAGGTTAGAGGGAGAAAGTAGAATAAATTAAGTTATCCTTTTTTTTATAAATAAAGAAAGTAGAGTAAAACTATTATATATATATATATATATATATATATATATATATATATATATATATATATATATATATATATATATATATATATATATATATATATATATATATATATATATATATATATATATATATATATATATATATTGATATGGTTTTTTAGAAACTCAAATATATAGATTAATATATAGAATTGGTCCTTCAAAATGTTAGTGTGGGAGACACTTTTAGTGAGGGGAGAAAAAAAGAAAATAAAGAAATAAAGATTGATATTATTGAATGCAATGAATAAAACTGAATTACAAAGTGTCTATTTATATAGATCTAAGTGACTTGACTACTAATTAAAATAACAAACCTTAAACTCTAATTAACTATGGGCTTGAGCCACACAATCTAACTTAGATTATATCTAATATTTCAACATACCCCTTATAATCCAAGTTGTCGAAACACACTAATCATTGTCGATCTGAACTATTTCTAATTTCTTTCTCAGCGTTAGCAACATGTCGATCTTCAATCTTTTGGTAAAAATGTTGGTCAATTGTACTTCACTTGAGCAATGTCTTACTTCAAGTTCACCTCTATTCACCTTCTCCCTTAAGAAGTGAAATATAGTTTCGATGTGCTTACTTCTTCCATGCAAAACTAGATTGTTCGCCTGATTTATGATTGACTTGTTATCGATCTGCAATACTAGAGGTTTCTTCACTTCGACCTCAATCTCTTCCAGCACATATCTGATCCAAATTGCTTGACACACAACATAGGATCCTAGTATATAATCAACCTCACATGATGATAATGCCACCACATGCTGCTTTCTCGAGCACCACGAGTTTGGGGCATCAAATACTTAAAAGAAATATACAGTAGTGTTTCTTTGATCTTTCGTATATCCACACAAATCAACATCTGAATAGTAAGTAACCATAGCTTATTTGCTTTTAGAGTCTCGTTGAAATAGAATCTCATAGTTTGTCGATCCTTTTAAGTATTTTAGGATTCTTCTCGTAGCCTTCATGTGTGACACCCTTGGTTTACTCATGTATCTGCTCGCTAATCCGACTAAGAAACATATATCAGGTCGACTGTTGCACACATATCTCAAAAATCCGACAATTTGTTTGAATAAAGTTGCATCGACTTTGTCTTCCTCTTCATGCTTCTCCAACTTCAAATTTGGTTCGATAGCGAAGATGCAGGAGTCAAATCATCCATCCTGAATCTCTTGAGTATCTTCTTGATATACTTTCTTTGACGTAGTATCATACCTTGCTTCAAAATTTGAAATTCCATACCTAGGAAATATGATAACTTTCCAAGATCCGACATTTCAAATTCCTTCTTCATCGGCTCTTTGAACTTTACAAGTTGTTCAAGTTATTTCCAGTTACTAGCAAGTCATCAATAAATAAGCAGATGATTGTTATATCTTGTGCCACAACCTAAACATAGACACCATACTCATATTTGCATTTGACGAATCTCAATTCGACCAAGTATGAGTCGGTCTTTTTGTTCCATGCCCTAGGTGCCTACTTGAGACCATATAGCACTCTGTGCAACTTATATACTTTACTTGCTTCATTCTGAATCACAAACCCAGGAGGTTATGTGACACACTCCTATTCATTTAAAGGTCTATTAAAAATGTCGATTTTACATCTAAGTGAAATGTTGACCAGCCTTGATTGTATGCCAAGGTTACCACAAGTCGAACACTTTTCAATCGTGCGACAGGTACAAATACTTCAGAGTAGTCGAGTCCTGCTCTCTGAAGAAATCCTCGAGCTACCAATCTCTCCTTATGTCTTGCTATCGACCCATCGATATTGTGCTTCAACTTGAACACCCACTTCACTTTGATAGCTTTTGTATGTGTTGGCAATTCGACTAACTCCCATGTGTTGTTTCTTTCAATTGCTTGTAACTCTTTAACCATATCAGACTTCCATTATTTATCTTTGAAGTATTCACTATAGTTGGTTGGTTCAGCACCTGCAAGTAAAGCAAAATGAACTAGTTCTCCATATGTTGTGACTTCATGATCACCAACCACTTTATAGTCTTGAAGTCTTGCTAGACGAGCTCAGGTTCTTTGAGGTCTCTGGCATGTGCCAGCCATATCCTTTTTTATTGTGTCGGGAATGTCAGCAACTGCTTCGACTTCAACTGGAATATTGACAATATCTTCGACTTTGAATCATTACTTGCTTCGTCAAAATCATAACTCACCAATGGCTGGTTAATTGAATCACTAGAATTCCAATCCCATGCAGAGTTTTCATCAATCATAATGTCTCAACTCATCAGAATCTTTTGATTAATTGGATTGAACAACCTTTATGCTACAGTCTTATGATATCTTACCAGAATCATATGTTCATTCTTATCATCAACCTTCTTTCTTCTTGCATCAGGAACATGCTTGTAGCAAATAGAGCCAAACATTTTCAGATGACTCACTGATGGTCGTTTGCCACTCCACACTTCTTCAGGAACCTTGTTCTTCAGCTTCTTGGTAGGGCACCTGTTCAGAATATAAACAACAGTCAAAACAGCTTGACCCTATAAGGACTTTGGCAAATGTTTCTGCTTCAACATGCATCTCGTCATGTCCAATAGGGTCATGTTTCTTCTTTATGCTACTCCATTATGTTGAGGAGTAAAATGAACAATTACTTTATAATCAACACCATGTTCTGCACATAATGCTCAATTATCTTATTCTCACTCTGGTTTTTGACAAGCATCTTGAATCTCTTAAAGATTTCAAATACTTTGTTCTTTCGTTTGATCATATAGATCCATAGATTTCGACTCTACTCATCAAAAAATAAGACGAACTACCTATTTCCAATAATGGTATGCTCTTCAAAAGGACCACATACATTTGAATGTACAACTTCGAGTATGTAAGATGATCTCATTGGCATAGTTGAAACAAAAGAATTCCTAAACTGCTTTTCAACTAGACAACCTTCATAAAGTTTGTCAAGAATATCAAGACTTAGTATATCAGGTACCATATCTTAAGTGATTAGTTGATTGAGCGACATAAAGTTTAGATGACCAAACCTCAGATGCCACAACCAACTATTTTTGTGGTCGACAACTGTTTTTAGACATTGTACCTCAGTCAAATTAATCGTGGTCTTGAATGTCCTATTCTTAGATAGAGGAAATTTCAAGACCAAGTTATTCTGGATGTCGGAAAGTTCTAAGGCTCCATCTTTCATAACCACTGAGAACCTTTTTTCGACTAGTTGTCCTACACTTAGTAGATTGCACTTCATTCCGGAGACATAAAGCACATCTTTGATCAATGCTTTTGCTCTATTCCTCCTTTAAATAACTATGTTGTCAGTACCTTCTGCTTGCAACGAGCTATTACCAGCAAGTTTGACCTTGCTCTTCTTCAACTCCTCAAAATCTACTAACCATACTTTTCGACTAGTCAAGTGATTCGAGCATCCTGAGTCGAGGAACTTGATCTTGGATTAGACATGGTCATCTACAACTGCAGTCATAACCAACATATCATCAGAATCATCTGATCTTGACATGAAAGGTTTGCTCATTCGTCCTTGCCTTTTATCGATCCCCTGTCTTTCCTGTACCAACAATGCTTGGGCAAGCAACCCCACTTTTCCCAGTTGTAGCACTGCACATCTTTGTTCTATACTTTTTCTTTCTGATAGGAATTTCCTTCTCCTTTTTTTGAGGATTTAGAAGTTCTATCATCGATCTTATTCTTGTGAGGATTTGACCAAGACTTCATGCCTTGAATCTTGTCAATTTTGCCTTGAAATTGTTGTAATCACTATTCTTCTTCCACGACTGAGCTTGTAGTGATTGTATCGAGTCTTGAAATCTTTTCCTTTTGACAGTCCTAATCTCATGCGCCTCCAACGAACCAACCAAATCTTCCAATTTTAGGGTTTCAAGATTGTTGGATTCTTAGCTACATAAAGTCATTAAAGTGAGAGGTCAACGTACACATTACCTTCTCAATTATCATCTTATCAGTTAGGGTTTCATCATAACCCTTCATGAGATGAACGAGTTTCTGCATCTTCGACACATAACCTGCGATCTTTTCATCTTCTCCCATCGACAGCAATTCATATTGTCGTCGTAAAGTTTGCAACTTGACAACCTTGACTTTCTCTCCTCCTTATAGTAATTGACAAGAATATCCCATGCCTCCTTCGCCGATTCAGCATGAGTGATTCTGTCGAAATTAGCTACATCAATTGCCGACTGGATGTAAAACGCTGCCTTGCAATCCTTCTTTTTGGAATCCTTGTGAACGGTTCTTTGTGCGTCAGTTGCATTTTCATCAAGTGCAGAAACACCATTAGTAACCACTTCTAGGGTTTCATAAAAACCAAATAGAGATTGCATTTTTTCCTCCATCGAAGCCAATTCTTTCCGTCAAGAATTAGAAGGGAGTTTGGTAAATTTCCGTTACCATTCATCTTTACAGTGATTGATCAACAACAACCATCGATTCCGGAAATACGATATCTGACGTTTGATACTTGAAAGCATAATCAAGAGTCTAACTGGAGCTCTAGATACCAATTTGTTAGTGCATGATGCACCTTTAACGAGGAGAGAAAAAGAGAGAATAAGAAAATAAGGATTGATATTATTGAATGAAATGAATAAAACTAAATTACAAAGTGTCTATTTATATATGCCTAAGTGACTTGACTACTAAGTAAAATAAAAAACTAAATAACAAGTCCTAAACTCTAGTTAGCTTTGGGCTTGAGCCACACAATCCAACTTGGATTATATCTAATATCTCAACACAAAATCATTTCCTCAAAAACTCCTTTTCTAAACATATCATTGTTTAAAATGAATTATATTTTTTATCAACAAAGGCTAGTTCAACAAAATAGATTGAAATTTTATAATATAACAACTCATTGCATTGAAATAAATATTTATATTTAGTGTCCAAATACAATTATTTTTTGTGGAAAATGTTTATGAGAAAAATTTTAAAATTTAAATAGAATTTTATAATAAACAACAATAAAATAAAAAGACGATTTATCTTTAACACAACAACATCTCCTCGTCTTAAATCTAAATTTCTGATGACCATATGTAGCCTCCGACTTTGGTGGTGTGAAGCCTCTCAGTCCGCTCCACCATTCACCCTCTTTAGATTGCACCATTAGTCTGATTTCAATTGCTCTGGCGATTTGGTTTCAACGGTGGTTGGTATGGCTAATTAATGTTCGATGCAGGAAGATCGGAAACCGATTAGGTCAGATTCAAAGTTATGTTTTCGTTTCATCAATGGAATTTTTCTGGCTGAGTACTCATTGGATTATGGTTCTTTGAAGGCAGAGTATTTCGACATCTGATGGTTGTGTGCTGCAACTTGGTTCCTTTCATGGTAGAAGTACGATGGTTGTGGCAGCTACTTCCTTTTCTCTAACGGGTCTCTTAAACGACAATGGTTTAGCCACGGTCACAGGTTTGTGTTTTTGGTGCAGAGCTGGCAGCCCAGGGTTTTGATTATTTGATTGTCTTTAGATATCTTGAGATTTACAAGTTTCAATATTTAAGGATGATCTCCTTTGTGTTGGCGCTGACTCAATATTTGCATCATTCATCGTGATTGTTGTCAGATTGATTTAATATCTGTATCATTATATATGTTTAATGTTGGATTGTTTGGCTCGAAAGAGTCGTCTTGCTTGTTCATTATTTTTCCAGAAGTTGTTGGCTCGTGAATCATTATGTGTTGGCGGTTGGTTCATTCACCCTCTTGAAAAATGAAGGCTTACACAAGTCTCTTTTTTTTGCTATTTGATTTCGCGCCCGTACGCAGGTTCGTTGGATAGTGTTTGTCTCATGTGTGTGTTTGTTTTAGTTTATTTTAAACTGATTTTATTGTATTTGAACTGTTGTATACCCTTTTGTCTGGTTTCGTAATTTGACCAGGTTTTGTTTATGCCCTAGTACTTGTATTTTTTTTATATTTTCGTTATATATATATATATATATATATATATATATATATATATATATATATATATATATATATATATATATATATATATATATATATATATATAATTTATAAAAAAGATATATAAAATATTTGACTTTCTTAATATTAGGATATACCATTTTGATTGTAGTTATTTTATTTCATTTTATTTTATTTTTTTACAAAAAATTTTAGGTGAGTTATGATTCAAAAGCTGCTATAGTGAAATTTAAACCGACGACATTTTAGTGTGTGAGTCAACTCTTCCCTAAGTGATATGCATGATAAAAATCTACTTCCAGTCAAATATATTCGTCCCCGCCTCGAATCTAAAGAGGAACACCTGATTTAACTAGGATTGATGGCTAGTGAGGAAAAAACTTGGTTAGTATCCCCTATTCCGCACCCACCTTTCACCCGACCCGACTTATTAAATTTATTTTTTATCTTTATTTTAATAATTTTAATATATATATATATATATATATATATATATATATATATATATATATATATATATATATATATACTTTTTTTAATATAAAATAATAAGTTTATTAAAATTATTATTTATATTTTAAAAATATAGATTGATTAAAAATGACCAAGTATTATTATTGTTAAAATAAGAAAAAATAGGACATGCACCGATAATGTAAAATAATTTTACATTGTCAATCAATCACCATCATGTATCCCGCTATATCATACTGTAATTTTAAAGTTAGTGGTATGACATGATAGATTGATGAATTCTTATTAAATATATTTTAATTTTAATTTTGATATTTATTGTTATGAAAAAAATGTGTTTTAAAAAATTATAATTTTAGCGGATGGGTACGGAGAAAGGCAAGGAAACCCATACCCGTTGGTGCCGGGAGTAAATGGACATTTGATATCTTTGATCGAAGGCGGGGGAGTCTGGGCAGGACTATATAAAAAAGCGGGATATAGCTGATAAAATTTAAATCCAACACCACCCTATTCCATTGTTATGCATATTGTAATTTTTGCAGTAACTAGACCTTGCACACACTCAATCATTTTTAACCATTTTATTGTAATCTAATGGTTCTAATTAATATTTGAATTTTACTACGAGTGCTTTAGAACACTAATTAAAAATTTTAAATAAAAAATATTATATATTCAATGTATTGAATACACACAATATTTTTTTAAAAAAATTAATTATTTATATTTTTAATGCATTATATATATATATATATATTTAATATTTTTTAATTTCTTAAAAAAATGCTCAAATTACCTTTTTTATCTTTTAAGTAGCTCTTTTTTATTTTTTATTTTATGATTTTAATGAAACATTTTCTTTTAAATAGAAAAAGAAAAGAAAAGAAAAAGAAAACAAAGCATAGAAGCACATAGATCCATTCCAAGTTGTCTGGCACGTGCCAAAAGCACTCTCGCCGCAATCGAGATTCCATTTTCCCTCTATATCCTTTCCTCCTCTCTCACTCAGTCATGATTGACACAACGAAGACTGAAACACAGAAGAAAAAGCTTCCGTTCATTCCCCACACAGTCTACACATCACATCACCGCAATACCCGACCCGAATCCATCGATCCAAACCTGATCTATCCATCAGGTAATGGAGTCGATACTGGGTCGGGCTCTCGAATACACTCTAAAATACTGGCTCAAATCCTTCACCAGAGATCAGTTCAAATTGCAAGGCCACACCGTTCACCTCTCAAATTTAGGTAAATCACCGAATCATAATTCGAGTTTAGTTTCGTTTATTGTTGATTTCACTGGCTATGATGATGAATCTTAATTTCAGATATCGACGGTGATGCTTTGCATTCCAGTGTTGGATTACCGGCGGCGTTGAATGTTGCGTCCGCTAAAGTCGGAAAACTTGAGATAACGGTTGAATTGCCTGTGACTAAGAGCTAGCTTACTTTTTTCAACTTCTTTTTGCTGTTTTGTTGATTGATTATTCTGTTGTTTGTGTAGCTTCCTTCGGTGAGTTATGTGCAAACGGAACCAATCATTGTGCAAATTGATAGACTCGATCTTGTTCTCGAGGAGAATTCTGATTTTGACGCATCTTCAAATCCAAACAGGTAGAAATGAAACGAAACTTGGCTTGGAATAATATTAATTCAAGCTGTGTTTGGATAATAAAAACTTATTTAAGTGTTTATAAATAAGCTATTATGATACTTTTTGGACAAACAACTTAATTTTGCATTTATAACACTCATGCTCATCATATAGTGTTTATGTACTACCTCCGTTTTTATTATAAGCTCTTTTGTCACTTAGAAATATAGTTATTGTTGTACGAAAAAGAGAAATTAAGAAGGATTTTACAAAATTAGCTTTCATTAATATATGAGAAAGATAAATCAAAAGAATGGAAAGAAGGGAGAATAATGAATACTTAAGGATGTAATAGGAAGAGTAGCATTAATGATTCATTGGTATTAGTAAAACAACTTATAATTAAGTACAAAACTATTTTCAAAGTGACATTATAAAAATCAATAGGGAGTATAACTTATGACAGGGTTTGGATAAACAATTTAGTTAAGAGATTATAACATTATTGTTTATCATATAAGTGCTTATACATATTTGATATTTCAATAAAACAATTTCAAATTATTTTCATATAAGTTTAAGCACATAGCTTATAAAAGTAAGCTGTGGACAGTTTATGAAATGTCATTGACTGTTTTTATAAGCTCTCCTAAACAGTTATGTTATGCTAGTAGATAATCTCAAATAAATCAATCCAAACAAGTCAATCCTTTTGCTACTGGTTTATTGATTTTTCTTTGTTGTTTTCTTTTGTTTACGTGCAGTTCCACCTCTTCGGCTGCGCCTGCCAAGGGTAGCGGTTATGGTTTTGCTGACAAGGTTTGAGTTTGAATCTGATGTTTTCTAAGGCATAGTTTGATAGAGAGTGATTTATATTTAATTAGATATTTTAATTAGCAATTTTAATATAAATCACTCTCTATCAGAGTTGATGTGCATGATGAAGTGTGATATTCTAATAACATCGTACCACAGTTGTTTTTATAGTTAGTTGTGGACATGACTTAGGGATTTGAATTTGAACGGTTATGTTCCAAGTGACATAGATAACGATGTAGGCAAAGACAAATTTGTTGACTATCGGGTGAGATAATTGGATCTGTGACAAATATTGAGCGGAACAGGATGATAAGGATTTAGTGCATGCCAACGGGAATCGTAGGATAATTCCTATCTTTTGTTCATTGGTTAAGTCATCAGTTAGTCACAGTCACGAACACCCTGTTACAAACATTGTTATGTGTAGTTAAGTTTGTATCCCTATTCCCTTGTTACCTTGTATATAGGATGTAAAATAGACTTTTGTAAATCAAATCATTCTGTTAATCAGCTCTTTTTACATGTCTCCTTTGCATGCCCCTTTTCACATCCTTCCAGTTAAAGATAAAACCTCACTCAAATTAATGACTAACATAGAGAATGCTGATATTTAATAGGGAAAAGGGAAAACAGGGTAAAGGTTATCTCATTCCCCGTGGAAAGATGGTTTGTTGCAATGCCTTTCAAGCTTCAGTCTAACTCATTCATTCCATTTAGTGTTGATAGTTCCTAGCAAACGCCAATCACTTGTCCACAGACACAAATATCTTATTTGGATGTTATTTGATCATACTGATTGTAGGCATTCATTAGATTGCAGATGGCATGACTATAAACATTCATACAGTTAATCTATTACTTGAAACTCGTGGTAGTTCTCGCCGTCAAGGGGGAGCAACATGGTAAGCTCCAGTTACCAGTTGATAGAGCACTTTGTATTGCTATGTATCATGCATATGCAATAGTACATGATTAGATTTCCACTTAATTGTGCTAGCTGTATGCATTCTGTTAGAGCTGTTTGTAAGTAGTTGATAACTGTTCCTCTTTTCTGTATTCTATAAATAGAGTTCTGAACTATTCTATCTTGTATAATGAATATTTAAATATACTTTTAGTCCCCCAAAATAAGATAACTATTGCTTTTGGTCCCTAAAAACAAAATTCGTCAGCTTTTGGTACCTCTTTTCTGGAAATGATTACAATTGATTCCTCTCTGAACTCTTTTGGTCCCTGTTTTTTTTTGGCTGAGAGGGATAAATTGTGATCATTTTCAGAAAAGAGAAACCAAAAGCTGACAATATTTTTAAAGGCACCAAAAACAATTACAACATTATATGAGGGACTAAAAAATATATAAGCCTGTAATGAATTACATAATTTCTGATTTTATGCAATTCTCTCAAATTCTCGACATCTATCACCAGCTCTCTAAATTTGATTTCTTCAATTTTTTTATTGGTCTACCCAACACTGCTAAGTATTATGAATCTCTTCAAATTGAAATTGATTTTAGTATATGGTTCTCTGCTGGAATTGCAGTATCTAACTACAACATGTAATCGAGTTAAGATACAGTAGGTGATTATGTGGGGTAACTTTAAGCATATTAACGAGGACTGATGAGTTTTACTCTGGTTTTGACTAAAATATATGCTCTAAGTTTTATCTCAAACCTTATATGTAAGCATCCCCATTCATTGTTTCTGGTTGCAGGGCACCACCTATGGCATCTATGACCATACGCAACCTTATGCTGTATACAACAAATGAAAACTGGCAGGTAATTACTTTGAAACTCTGGGTTCTGCAATTTATTAATCTTGTCCAGTGTAGCATATTATTGAATTTTTTTTATCAGGTTGTAAATCTTAAGGAAGCGCGGGAGTTCTCCAGTAACAAAAAGCACATATATGTCTTCAAAGTAATATATCCTACTTTACTAATTTTCATATGTGTGGAAATTGCTCTTATAAGTTTCTTCAATAAAAATTATTTTCTGTTCTCAATGATGAGGATAAAATGTTGCTTTTTGTGCATTATTATCTGTTAGTTCTCACTTTTTTTTCCTGTGCAGAAATTGGAATGGCAATCGTTGTCTATTGATCTTTTACCGCATCCAGACATGTTCACAGATGTTGAAGAGGGGTCAAACCTGAGGGATGATGATGGTGCAAAAAGAGTATTCTTTGGAGGAGAGCGTTTTATAGAAGGAATATCAGGAGAAGCATATGTAATACATACAGTTCCTCCAAGCTATTTTATAAATATTCTGTTTTATTATAGAATGTTATGAGTCATGAAATATAGGTTGGATGTATGATTACCAGATCACAATTCAGAGAACTGAATTGAACAGTCCACTTGGACTTGAGGTTCAACTACACATCAATGAAGCTGTTTGCCCTGCGTTAAGTGAACCAGGTTAGTAAAAGGTCTCTCTTTGTTTCTATTTTATTTATATTCAATTGAATACAATGCATGTATATAGCATGAGGTTGATACAACGTATGTGAGCAGGACTTCGTGCACTTCTTCGCTTCATGACTGGAGTATATGTCTGTCTAAACAGGGGTGATGTTGATTTAAAGGCTCAGCAGGTTTCTTATTGTCTTACCTTTCTATTTCCTTTGAGCACACCAAGTCTCAATAGTTTCTTTCATTTTTGTACAAAATCATGTTTCATTATGGCTTTCTCTGAGTCTATCTGTAATTGAATTCTGACAGCGGTCCACTGAAGCAGCTGGGTGTTCTCTTGTATCAATTGTCGTAGATCATATATTTCTTTGCATTAAAGATGCTGGTTTGTCTTTGGCCTGCGCATAATTCTTTTTATGTTGATCTATGTCTCCTTCAATTGTTATTGAATATCCTATGGTTACTAGTGCTATGTATAATGTCTGTTACAAAATGATCAAACAATTGGTATCAACTTGCAGAATTCCAGCTTGAATTTTTGATGCAGTCCCTCTTTTTCTCTAGGGTAAGTTTATAGATATTTTCTCTGCTTACGCCATAAATTCTTGCACTTATTCTTTTCTTGGATCATTGTTCATATATAAACCCTCTCTTACCTGTGTGTACTTGGCACGTGTTGCTAGCATATAATCCATATGAATGATTCAGAAAAAAGAATGCATTACATTTATGCGATTTGAACTTGAATCTGAATTTCATAATATCCATATGAATGATTCAGAAAAAAGAATAAAAAGATAAGCATTACATTTATGTGATTTGAACTTGAATCTGAATTTCTTATTCTATTATGTAGAGAGAGTACATATATATAGGTCTCCTAACTAATCCCACTAATTAGGGAAATGATATACTAGGTCCAAGTTTCCTAACCAATCCCACTAATTAGGGGAAAGATAATACTAAGAATTAAAAAACAATAAAACAATAAATACTAATAATAAAAACAATATCATATATCAACAATGTGGTCTATGCGATTTTGGCATGATAAGCTTTCTTCTTAAAATAATTAGGTTTTTAGTGGCAGTAGACTCATACTGTTTGATTGACTATCCTTGTAGGCCAGTCTTTCTGAAGTAGACAACGACAAAAACATGACCAAGATTACGATTGGTGGATTATTTTTGAGGTTTGTGTCTTTCAGCTCTGTTTGAACTATAACTATCAAAAAAATTAAGTGATCTGTGTGTGTATGCATGGTTGCTGGTATCTGTGTCAGTGTGTATGGAAACCAGGATATAAGTTTGTGTCAATGTATTTTGTGCTCATAGATTTAAATGGAAACTAGGAGCCAACTTATCTGAACCTATTGGTAAAAGGTTATGAACCACTGCTATTTTGGTTAGATATTCTGGACTGGAATGGGAGAAACTAATGCAATCAAAAAGGGGGAAATAAAAGAACATGAATTGCTTATGTTCTTAAGAAGTGGCAATATCCTTGCGTGATTAATAATTTCGGCAGCTCTTGACAATTGAAATGACGCAATCTTCATATTCCATCACTTAAAACGAAACTAAATTATAGTTTGAGTTTATTGGAATGCAGGGACACCTTTTCTTCCCCTCCATGTACATTAGTGCAACCATCAATGCAAGCTGTCACCGGAGATGCTCTTCATGTGCCAGAATTTGGTATTAAGTTATTAACGCACTTAAGCAACTATTATGTATGTTTTTAACCAGATGTATCATTTGTTAATTATTTGTTTCTATCCTTTCTTTTGACAGCCAAATGCTTTTGCCCTCCGATATATCCTCTAGGAGAACAACAATGGCAGTTGACCGAGGGTAGCCCTCTAATATGCCTCCATGCTCTCCAGATCATACCTTCTCCACTTCCACCATCCTTTGCTTCTCAAACTGTTATTGACTGTCAGCCACTTATGGTATGTGCAGGTTTTCACAATAAATGCTCTGTTATGGACTTAGTGCACTGTATTTATATATTTTTGCCAATCATATTATTTAAAGTATTTTTTTCTTCTTCCAGATTCATCTCCAAGAAGAATCATGCCTGAGGATATCCTCTTTTCTAGCTGATGGTATTGTTGTCAGTTCTGGTGACATTTTACCAGACTTCTCAGTGAAATCTTTTATTTTTACTCTCAAGGGACTGGATCTTACCGTTCCTTTTGACAAGACCAAATTGGATATTTCTCGAAGTGACATGGACGATACAATCCATAACTCCTTTACGGGAGCAAGGCTTCATATTGAAAGCCTTTTATTTTTAGATTCACCTTCACTGAAACTAAGGATGCTGAACCTTGAGAAGGATCCTGCTTGCTTCTGTCTTTGGGAAGGTCAACCAATTGATACTACCCAGAAGAAGTGGACTGTCAGAGCATCCCAGCTTACTTTGTCTCTGGAAGCATACATAGGTACAACTGGACACCAGACCTCAGGATTGTGGAGATGTGTTGATCTGACAGAAGCTTGCATTGAAGTAGCCATGGCAACAGTTGATGGAAGCCCGTTGTTGAAAATTCCTCCTCCAGGGGGTATTGTTAGGGTTGGAGTGGCTTGCGAACAATATTTGTCCAACACTTCTGTTGAGCAATTATTTTTCGTCCTAGATCTCTATGGTTATTTCGGAAAAGTTAGTGAAATGATGGCAATGGCTGGAAAAGGGAAACAACTGGAGGACAGTGGGAACAAATCTTTTAGTGGAAAGCTTATGGACAAGGTTCCTAGCGACACTGCTGTGAGTTTAGCTGTGAAAAACCTCCAACTTCGATTCCTGGAGTCTTCATCAATGAATGTTGAGGGACTGCCATTGGTGCAGTTTGTTGGAGATGATCTGTTTACCAGTGCTACTCATAGAACCCTTGGTGGGGCTATTGTTGTTTCTTCTTCTCTACGCTGGGAGAGTATTGAGATAAGTTGTGTGGATGCTGAGGGGAAATTGGCATGTGAAAGTGTCTCTTCCTTGAGTTCTAGCATAAATGCTCCTTCACTAAGTGATAATAGATATCCTCAACTAAGACCTGTATTCTGGGTGCATAAAAATGAAGGACATCTATCGGATGCAAATGCTCAATCTTTCCCTTTTTTGGACATAAGCACAGTTCATGTCATACCATTATATGAACAAGACTCGGAGTCTCATAGTTTGAATGTCTCAGCTTTTGTATCTGGTGTTCGTCTTGGTGGGGGGATGAACTATACTGAAGCTCTCCTGCATAGATTTGGAATACTTGAGCCTGACGGAGCTCCTGGAAAGGGTCTTTGTAAAGGGTTGGAAAACTTACAAAAGGGACCTTTATCAAAACTTTTTAAGTCAACTCCTATGATTGATGATACAGAAGATGGTATGAAACAAACAATGTCATCTGATTTTCTCTAGTATGAAACATTTTGATTAATACTCCCTCTGTCCCTAATTATTAGCACCTATTGAGAGAAAAAAATGTCTCTAAATATAAGCCCTCTTTCAAGTTACTAGATGCACTTAATATTTTTTTTCAAGATATAACTAATTAATACTTCTGCTTTGCTTTAGAATATAAAAAACAATATTAAATGCATAACAATATTAAATGCATCTATACGCAAAAGGTAGTTTAGTAATAGTTACACAATGCACACATAAATTACAATACCAACTTTTCTTAATATATGTGAAAAATGTCAATGCGTGCTTATGAAAAGGGACAGAGGGAGTACATAATATATTTATTCTAAGTTCATATTCCTTATGTTCATATGTCCACATGTTTAATTTAAATTCAGTTTTCTAAGTTAATAACTTTTTAACAGTTGAGAGCATAGGGGAGGGGAAAGAAACAGGTTTTCCCCACTTGAAGAAGCCAGATGACGTGGATGTAACTATAGAATTGAGAGACTGGTTATTTGCTCTTGAAGGTGCAGAGGATATGGCTGAAAAGTGGTGGTTCTCCAGTCACGAAGACGAAGGAAGAGAAGATAGGTGTTGGCACACATCTTTCCATAGTTTACAAGTAAATGCAAAAGGTAGCCCGAATAATGTTTCTGGTGGGAAAGGTCAAATACGAAAATTACAGCATCATCCAGTAGAAATGGTTACGGTAATTTAATGCTTCTTTCTGATTTTTCAAGATATAATGTTTGGGTTTGTAAATTTATGTTCCATAGTACCGCTGAATCAAAGATTTAGGACGTGTTTGTTATAGATTAAAGTAAAAGTGATTTTTGATATATTACTGTGCATAATGATCAAAATGCATTTGGTATATACTCGGGAAATGTTACATGTAATCTTTTTGGATTGTATCTGATTTATTTGCTTTTGCTTTTGCTTTTGGTTTGAACATGTTAAAACTAAATATCCTTATTATGATGGTATTTTTTGGCTTCTCATTTCTGTCGTCTATCTTTTTTTTAATCAACATTCAACCACTATATTATAAAAAAAAAACCTCCGGAATCAACCCAGTCTTTCTGTTGTTTATCATACAATCTTAAATACTGAGCCTGAACATGCAGGTTGGAGTTCAAGGGCTGCAAATCCTGAAGCCTCATATACAACAAAACATTCCTTCATCAGTGGTAATTGGAAACGGCGTTAAGGAACTTACTGGCATAGTTGGAGGGGTTGGTCTTGAAGTTCGCTTAGTATTATGTGAGGAGAATGTTGACGATGAAACGACTAATTGGGAAGTGGAAAATCTAAAATTCTCTGTTAGACAGCCGGTAATGAGAATTATAGATTTAAGTATGGGTCATTGTCTCTCTTTTATTAGATGGTTGTCTGTAATGTTTATTTTGCCATGCAGGTTGAGGCAGTTGTAACAAAGGATGAGCTTCAGCACCTTACTTTTTTGTGCAAATCTGAAATTGATTCAATTGGCCGAATAACTGCTGGAATTATAAGGTTGCTTAAGCTAGAAGGCTCTGTTGGTCAGTCTGTAATTGATCAACTAGGCAACATAGGTATGTTTTCAAAGTTTCTTATTCATTTAATTATTTTTTACTCATAAAATCAGTAGAACATTTTTCCTTACCTAAAAGTTAGAAATTGATGGGACTATTTTGTCTTTGGATCATTGCGCGGAAGTTGGATTTTGTATGCTGATACACTCTTGTATATTTCTTTTGTCAACTATCATCATCATCTTCATCTAATTAATGGTATGATCACTTGCAGGAAGTGAAGGCATTGACAAATTTTTCTCCGGTGAAAAGGTTAGAGACGGTAGCATTGGTAGTAGAGGACGTTCTCCATTACCAAGCCTGATATATGAAGAACCAAACAAAACTCCGGAACAGACATTAACTTTGCTTGAGGAAGCGGTTATGGATTCACAGACTAAAATCAATGACTTAATCAGTGACATTGGTACTTCTGAGTCTTCTTCCTTTCAACACCTTACCATCGTCAAACTGAGTCAAAAGATTGAGACTATGCAAGGTTTGTTGCTGCAATTGCGGAATCAACTTTAAGGTTCATCTGCCATTTTTGTTGTACAAAATATATATATCATCAATCAATTGATTTCAATTACATAGGTTATATACATATATTATGTATAGAGGAGAAAGTCCTTGTTGAGTGTTTTATGAGCATGGCAGGCCCCAAGGCTCTTCATTGTAACGGAAAATTTTGTTTCCTTGAGCAAAAGTAAAATCTTTTCCGACCATGTAATTAGCACGATAATTGTGACTACAATTCCGGTTACTTGTTTTGGTAAATACTTTAGTAAGGTCGAGAAGATTTGTTTTGTTTTGTTGGTATAATAGAGTTGGGAATGGTTTTGGTTATTGATCAAGAACAGCTACATTGAGCGCATTCGATGTCTTGAATACGAAGAAGGTAATGGTAGAAACATAGATTTGTTAACTATTTTTAACAAAAGTTTATATCAAATAGTTTGTTTAGATAAAATTTTCCTATCTCGAATTCTATTTATAAGAGAAAATTTACTTTTTAAATTTATTAAAAAAATAATGTATCTGAACTTTACACGTTGAACAAGATATATTTATTATTCAATGAATTTAAGAAATCAATTTTTTCTTATAAATCTTATAAAATCAGAGGGAGTAAAAAGTATGTTAAAATGGGATTGAGCTTCTCTCCCATCAAATTGTAAGTGGAGGGGGTCTGGTTAACATCTGTACTTTTCAAATTCCTCACAATTGACTTTGACTATTTGTGGGAAAAAAGATAAATAGATGAGATTCCACTGCAGCAAAATGTCATAAGAATCTGTTCCCACTAAAATGAAAGTTTTTTAGTTAGCACAACGTGTCTTTTCTTACCAATGAGTATGAGAATAGAGTCACACTCTTCGCAGTACAAGTTAGATGTGTAAAGATGAATTATGTTCAACTCAAATTTTAATACTAATATTAGAGTCAATTGATTGGGGTTAGAGACCAACAACCGTATATATTCACGCATTTAATTTAATAGTGTTGCACATTTTATACTCTTCATTTTATACACGTTTTTATAGAAATGAGTTACATTAAATTTTACATGTCTCTGATACAATATTAGAATAAGAGTTTCATATAACTCATCTCTAAAAAAATACTAACTTATTAGATGTGTGATGCCATTCTATTTTTTAAACAATATAAAATGTCAGTAATATAATGGACAATGATATAAGTTAAGAAAAAATAATCTGAATCACACATTGACAAAGATGATTGGGAGGACGATTTTCAAATAATAAGACATCAGCTGGAACTAGATAACAACTAAAATCTGGGAAAAAGTAACGATACCCCTTTTAAGTACGAGAGTAATCAAAAAATCACACTTCAATGACTTCGGGTCTAACTTAGTTATTTGTAAACGAACATCAAACACAAAACAGGTGCATCCAAATATTTTGGGGGTAAAGAAAAAAAGAATAAGAAAGAAAAATGATGGAATATGAGATAACACAATTTAAAACAGATGATGACATACAATTAATTAATTGGGCAATAGTGAGTACCGCATCTGTCCAAAAAAGTATTGGAGCTTTCATCTCAAACAATAAAGATAAGAAATCTTTCATTAAGTGTCTCATCTGTCCAAAAAACTATTGGAGCTTTCATCTCAAACAATAAAGATAAGAAATCTTCCATTAAGTGCTTGTTTTTGCGCTCAACAACTCCATTTTGTTGTGAAGTGACAATGTAAGATGATTGGTGAATCTTACCATATTGATTCATGAACGTATTAAATTGTGTAAAAAAGTATTCTTTAGAATGATCACTTCGGAGAATGAAAATATGACAATTAAACTGAGTACGATTTTCAGCACAAAAATTAAAAAATATAGTAAATAACTCAGGTTTGAATTTCATTAGATATAACCAAGTTGCACGGGAATAATCATCAACAAAAGTAAAAAAAAAAAATACTTATAGCCAAACTTTGAGTTACTAGACAAGGACCCTAAACATCACAATGAATAATGACAAATATTTGAGCCTTTTTATTTTGATGAGGTAAATAAATACTACGATGGTGCTTAGCAAACTAACATGACACACAAGATATACTCGATATTGACTCTAACAGAGGACACAATCTTTTAAGAACTCTTAAAGATGGATGTTCAAGCCGATAACGAAGCTAAAAAGGTGTCATGATGCAAAATTTGAAAGTTGTTGATGCTTGTGAAAGTCCTTATTCAAGCAGATACAACCTATTAGATACTCGTCCTCTGCCAATAGTCCTATGTATCAACAGATTCTGAAATACACAATAGTCGAGAAAAAAAAGTCACAACAATTTAACAAATTAGTTATTCGACTAATTGAAAGAAGATTACAGGAGAGTTGAGGTAAATATAAGACAAATGACAAAGGTAAGCTAGAAATTGGGGTAGAACACTCGCTTCCTTTAACATAGACTTTGGAACCATCAACAAGGGTAATAGAAGAATGATTACTGGAATGACTGAATGAGAAAAACATACCTGTTCTGGACTGGGCTTGTGACTGACCCAACGTCGAGCACAACTCAATCCAAGTCTACGTTGACGGCGACCCAGAGTGCTAGCCAAACCTATTAAGACCAGAGGATAACACGTTCCCCACGTGCCCCTCACCCGAGGACACATCACCAACTGACCCGCACGTCTCGTGGAACCTTTCTACCATTCGTAACGGGAAAGTCCATCCACTAACCAGGGAATGCGAAGCAGTTGACCCAGGACGATGAGCACGGGATTCTCATCCCTGCCTCCACGTAGGAATCTTGGCAGTCATCCGTTGTGGGCATGAACACTTAGCCCATAACGGAGACCATTGGCCAAACTCTGAAGGCTCACTATAGAAACCCTCCTCTGCAAGAGGGTCAGATATTCTATTCTTTACCCTTTGTTTCTCATCTCTTTACTCGAAATGACTTAAGCATTAAAGTGTTTGCAGGTACACACATCACCGTCAACAATTTAAGACCGCGGACATGTTGCTGGCCACTCATTCATTCTGATCGACAGGTTAGATCAATGACGCTGTCTGTGGGAATCATGTTTCCTCTTCTTTTCTTTCATTGAAACCAAAAGATCAAAACAAAAAAACTCCAGAAACTAATCATGGCTGGTTAACACGACGACAACAACAGAGGTCACGAAACCATCCTATCTTTCGTTCATGACGCTGATAACAACAATGGTATGCCTTTTCTAGAGGAAAACACTCCATCACGGAGAGACGGGTGCACCTCCTCCCTTTCCTCCGACAATGCGGCTGATCACGACCTCCAACACGTCGAATCTCAAAAAGTACCAAAGAAGGCGCTAGAGAGATTTCAACCGATTTTGGTGCCACCCAAGACCGACCCAACCACGGGGCCCTATTCGCGACACTGAACCAGACCAACACCCTGATCTACCAGTAGAATGAGAGGATCAGAGCATTGAAGAAGGCCCGCCATTCACGCTCTCCCTTGCGGAGGCACTGACGATATGAGTCCCAAAGCCCGTTGACACGACGATTAGGCCGCCGCCCGCAGTTAGAGAGGTTGCAGCCCCTGAAGCACAACTGCATTCCTCCTCACGAGGATCGACGCTCCCCAATTGCCAATAAAAGCAAGGCCGACAGATGACCAGATAATTGTCGTTCGCCCCTGCGTAAATCGAAGGGACGACCAAAGAACTCGTCACCATTCCGCGACGACAACCCTCGGCGAGAGAAGTAAAATTATTATATGTGAGGACAAAACCTTATGTAACATATGGTATTGAGTTTCGATGATGACAAAACGCAACCATGGATGAATCGGTCTTATCGGCTCTACATCTACAAGACAATTGCAATATTTCACCTCTCATATCCTTCTTATATCCTTCTAACTTGGCATATTCAATTCAATATATGTGGAAGATCATTTGTTATGGTTAAATGTATTAAAATCACAAATATATGCATTTTTACAGATTTTCAGGCTTTGAGTCGACCACAGGTTGGCGCATGAAGCAGTACAAACTCCCACTGGTCAGCACACGCTGACCTATGGTCGACCACAGGTTCATCGCATGAAGCAGTGCAATTTTTCACTGGTCGGCGCACGCCGACCTATGGTCGACGCATGCAGTCAAGACTTTTTAAATTTCCTAAAACTGCAGGCTATGCATCGATGCATAGTCCTGCTATGGTCGACCGTTCGCGCGTTTGTGCAGTTAGTGAAGTCTTTCTACTTTGGTTGAAAAGCTGTTAAGTGTGTTGGTTGGTTGGTTACTATATATAGAAGGTTTGTTCTTTTTTAACAACAACAATTGAGATTTTGAGTCAATTGTGCAAGAAACAAGAAAAGTGAAATAGGTGCTACCAAATCTCTTCATCTTCATCCTCAACAATTCACAACACAACAATTACACACAACAATTCTTGTTGTGGTTTGTGTCTCGTTCAAGGTGATAAGGTCTGAAGCCGTTGATTGGGAATCCGGTTCGGGTTGAGTTTGTAGCAGGTTTTTCTTGAATAAAACCTTTAAGGTTTTACCCTCCAAGATTCGAAGAATTTGGGGGTTTTTGGTACGGAAGGTTGTTCAACAAAGGGGCTGGAATCAGAGGTCTACTCACAATGATCGAAGGACTTGATTCGACTCGAATCAAGGAACAAGGAGAGAAAAGCATCATCAACATCAAGAGAACTTGTTTGTATATTTTGCTTATCTATCCTTGTATAAACACTTCAACTCTACAGGTGATATCTATTATATTGATCTCAATTCTAGATTTAGAATTGAGGCCAGACGTACCCTGAAGCGAGGGCGGCGGGGGAACTGCCTCAACAAATCTTTATCTCCTTTATTTTTCAGCACTTTCATTTTGGCTTTAGAATTTGAGTAATTTTAGTTTAAGCAATTCCATCAAAATTTGCATTGAATTGAGTAAGTGGTTTTCACTGTTTTGAACTCTAGTACAACTATAGATTGTACAAGGAATTTGGAGTTACTTACTTAAGTCAAAATTCACTTGGAGTGTCTCGCACACCAAGTGTTTGATAAATTGCCTAAACCAAAATTCACTTGGATTATTTTCATATTTTGTAGTGATTGTGGAGCATTGGAACTAGTCCTACTTATTAGTGGTAAAATCAATTGATTAGTGTGTTGAATCTATTTTTTTCTCATTATCACTTCCATAAGGCTAGACGCATATCCGATCTTCTAATAACAGTTCGTTTTAGACGGTAATTTTTCCACGGCCGCTTCCGCAAATCAAATATTTTTTAAAACCAATTTTTAATTGGTAAGCGCCTACTGATTTTTAATTGAGATCTATTCAACCCCCCTTCTAGATCCAAGCCATCGTCTAACAAGTGGTATCAAGAGCACCGGTTCACTCTGTGCTTCAAGTATAACTTTGATAGAAAATGGAAAACGAACCTAAAGGGGCTTATAATAGAGCTCCCGTTTTTAATGGAGAAAATTACAGTTATTGGAAGGACTGTATGCGGGTGCACATAAATTCCATAGATAGAAAAGTATGGAATTTTATTATCAATGGTCCAATGGAAATAACCATGATCAATGAAAATGATGAGATTGTGCCTAAGCCCGAAGCACAATGGACTGATGATGATGAAAAGAAATATAACTATGATTGGAAAGCCAAGAATATTTTGATCTTGATGAATATTATCGGGTTTCTCATTGTCTTACGACAAAATCTATGTGGGACTCATTACAAGTCGCCCATGAGGGGACTAATAATGTTAAGCTAGCTAGAATAAACACATTAACACAAGAGTTTGATCTCTTTTACATGGAGCAAGGGAAAACCATTGCGGACATGCAAAATAGATTTACTCATCTCATCAATAGATTGCATTCACTAGGTAGGCTAGTGGCCAATGATGTTGCTACTAACAAAATTTTGAGATGTCTTAACAGGGAATGACAGCCGAAGGTGACCGACATCAAGGAAGCAAACAATCTCACTATTTTGGACCTAACAACATTATTTGGAAATCTGAAAGAGCACGAACACGTGCTCCTAATTCTAGACCAACATGAAAAGAAAGAAAAGAAGGACAAAACAAAGATAGTTGAAAAGAAATCTATTGCTCTTAAGACTTCCTCCTCAAAGTCTAAATCTAAGGAGCAAAGTGATTATTCAACAAGTGACAATGAAGAAGATGACAAGAGTGAGGATATGGGGCTATTCGTAAAGCGCTACAATCGCTACATGAGAAAGAATGGCATCCAACATTCCGAGAAGAACCTTATCAACTTCCGAAAGCAATCTAGGCACTCTAGAAATGACGACACAAAAGGGAATAAAACTAGAGGATCGTGCTACAAATATGGAAAGACCGGTCATTATAAACCAGATTGTGCTTTGAACAAAAAAGGCAAAGAAAAGGAATCTAATAAATCATATAAAAAGCCTTCGAAGCCGAGAAGAGCATATATAGCTTGAGAAAGAGATAGTGACTCCTCCGAAGATGAAATCTCAAGTGATGAAGAAGAATCCGTGAACTTGTGTCTTTCCGCTCATCAAAAGAAAAAGAAGAAACAAGTGTGTCACTCTAAATATGAAAACTCCTCTAGTATGTCTCATTTTGAACTACAAGATGCATTTAATACTTTGCATTATGAAGCTAAAGAAGCCTTTAAAAGGCTTGCCCTGAATAAACAACTTTTTATTCACTTAGAACAAAAGATTCACAAGTCCGAAAGAAAACTCGAGGCACTTAAGACTTCTATAGTGGAAAGTACTAAATCAGGTTGCGAGGACCTTAGAAGTAGAATAATTAACTATGGGTGTGATATGTGTTATGTTTGGCAAAATGAAGTTAGAACTCTAAAGGACAAACTTAACAAGGCTCTTGAGCCCAAAATTACCTTTGCTATCGATAAAGCCGATTTTAGAAAAAGTATGGTGAATCCATATCAAAAATACCAATATGTTATAAGGGATCAAGATAGCAAAGGCAATTCAAAAGTTAATATTTCTTGTCTATATTGTTGCAAGAAAGGCCATTCCATTGCTAAGAGCCGGTTTAGGAGATTTCTAGTTCCTAAAGGCGTTTACCAATGGTTGCCCAAATGCGACTATTTTGTTACTCACAATTTAGGATCCAATAAGCCATTGGGTACCTCCTCTTGTTGACTGGTTTTCATAGGTACAATATGTCGAGACCACCGAGAGAAGATGGGTTCTTGATAGTGGATGCTCAAGACACATGTCAGGAGACATATCCCTCTTCATCGACTTCGTGGTAAAGAAGAAAGAATATGTAACCTATGGTGACAATAATCGCGGTGCAATACTTGGTAAAGGTACTGTAGGTAACCCTTCTTCCACTACTATTTCCGATGTGTTGCTTGTCGAAGGTCTTAAACATAATCTACTTAGCATTATCCAATTATGCAACAAAGGATATGATGTATCATTTTCAAAAGATTGTTGCAAAATTGTGCATAGTGATGACAAGAAGAGTATGTTTAATGGCCTAAGAGTGAACAACGTCTATATGCTAGACTTGAATGAAGTATCATTAACAAGTGACAAATTTCTCATGACAATGAGTGAAGACTCATGGTTGTGGCATAGGCGTTTAGCACATGTTAACTTTGACTTGCTAAATAAAGTAGTCTCAAAAGATCTAGTCCTAGGTCTACCCAAAATAAATTTTACTAAGGATCACCTTTTTGATGCTTGTCAAAAGGGAAAGCAAACGAGGATCTCCTTTAAATCTAAAAATATTGTTTCAATTACGAGACCTCTCGAGCTTCTCCATATGGACTTATTTGGGCCATCTAGAATTAAAAGCCTAGGTGGAAACTATTACGGTTTTGTAGTAGTGGATGACTTCTCTAGATTTTGTTGGACTAACTTTTTGGCTAGCAAGAGCGATACGTTCGCCGCCTTTGAGAGATTTGCCAAGCTTTCCCAAAATAAATCAAGCACAAACATTGTGTCAATTAGAAGTGACTATGGAGGTGAGTTTGAAAACCATATATTTGAAGAATATTGCAGTAACTATGGAATTGATCACAACTTCTCCGCTCCACGCACTCCTCAACAAAATGGGGCTGTGGAGCGCAAAAATCGCATTTTAGAAGAATTGGGGAGAACCATGATGAATGAAAGTGGATTACCGAAATATTTTTGGGCTGACGCCATAAGTACGGCTTGTTATGTTTTCAATAGGGTGCTCATCTGCCCCATTCTAAACAAAACACCGTATGAACTTTTAAAAGGGCGCAAGCCAAACGTGTCTCACCTACATGTGTTTGGTTGCAAATGTTTTGTTTTGAACAATGGAAAGGAAAACTTGGGTAAATTTGACTCTAAGGCTGATGAAGGTATCTTCCTTGGATACTCTCAGTCAAGTAAAGCCTATAGAATCTACAATAAAAGATTACTTACTGTTGAAGAATCGGTACATGTAACATTTGATGAGTCTTATCCGAGAAATGTCGGAAAAGGTAGTGTTGTTCATGGTGTAGGTACATCTTCAGAAGACATACTCAAAGGTGCCAAGTCGGGAATGGATCAGCCCAACCAGGCCAAAGTTGAGGAGGATAAAGATGTCCGCCATGAGGAAACCGAGGAAGTTCATCCGCCCTCAAAAGATGATCTCCCTCCAGCTTGGAAGTCTTCCAAAGACCATCCAATTGACAACATTCTCAGAGATATATCAAAGGATGAATTCGAGATGAGTATGATGGGGGAGCTCACATACTTTCTCAGATTGCAAATTAAACAGCTTGAGGATGGAACGTTCGTGAGTCAAACTAAGTACTGTTTGGAACTTCTCAAGAGATTTGGCATGGAAAACTCCAAAGCCATAGACAATCTTATGCATACATGCGCAAACTTGAATAAAGATGAAAGTGGTAAGGATGTAGAGGTAAAACGGTATCGAGGTATGATCGGTTCACTTTTTTATCTTACCGCATCTAGACCTGACATTATCTTTAGTGTGTGCATGTGTGCTCGATATCAATCGGATCCTAAGGAATCCCATTTGAAAGCTGTTAAGCGCATCCTTCGATACCTTTCTGGTACGCCGAAGTATGGGCTATGGTATTCCAAAGGAAATTATTGCTCATTGGTAGGCTTCTCCGATTCCGATTTTGCCGGGTGCAAATCGGATAGGAAAAGTACTAGTGGTACTTGTCACCTATTTTCAAATTCTTTGGTAAGTTGGCATAGCAAGAAACAAGTTTCTGTTGCTTTGTTAACCGCTGAAGCGGAATATGTTGTCGCCGGAAGTTGTTGCGCTCAAGTCTTGTGGCTTAAGCAACAATTGTTGGATTTTAACCTCAAACTTGAACATATTCCTATCTTTTGTAACAACACAAGTGCCATTAATCTTATCAAAAATCCGGTATTGCACTCACGCACCAAACATACCGAAATTCAACACCATTTTCTTAGGGATCATGTTGAGAAAGGGGATGTTATTTTTGAACATGTTGATACTAAAAATCAACTAGCATACATCTTCACAAAGCCGTTAGCAACTGAACCTTTCTTTCATCTTCGACGAGAACTTGGTATTCTCGATATTTCGGATCGCGTATCATAATATTACTTGTTCATCAGTTTATTCATTTATGATTATATTCTCGTACATCTAACAATTTAAGGTTGTTATAAGTACAATTGTATAAGTCATCAAGCTATCCTTGGTTTTGAGGTGATGTTGTTCCTCTTCTTTCTCTTCTCTCTCTCTCTCTCTCTCTCTCTCTCTCTCTCTCTCTCTCTCTCTCTCTCTCTCTCTCTCTCTAATGTCTCGTGTTTAAAAGTTATATCGTATGATAAATATTCTCAATATGACATTTTTTATGTATTATATTTGTTTGTTTGCTTATTGTTGTGTGGCATTGTATTTATGCATCAAATATCTGCTCATATATGCATAATTTTGAAAATATGCACTTTTTGCCTGTATGAGTCGACCATAACAGGACAAATGGTCGACGCACACTTATTACTTTTAGATTTATCAAAATTCCAACAGTATGCGTCGACGCATGCAGTGGGTATGGTCGACGGCTCGCGTGAAAACTCAGATTTTTTCAAAATCGTTCAAACTTCTTGTGTTTTTAAATTGTCTTCTCATTTGATTATGCATATATCTAGATTCATTGAAAATTGCATCTACCTAATGCCTAATTATTCTTTTTCTCTCTTCTTCCCAAAAACCCTAAATTCCATCCATAAATAGGGCAAACATCACCATCTCAAATCACTTCTCAAATCACTTCAACAATCTTCTACAAACTCTTACTCTCTACAATCACCAAACCTCCAACACTCTATCCATGGCATCATCATCTTGCTGAGTTACCGGTAAAAGATCAAGGGCATCATCATCTGCCTCTATTCCAGTCACAGCTGTATCATTGGTTTCACCATCTCTTGTCGACAATTTCAACAAGGATATTGGTAAAAGAGGGGTCGTTAAGCAACATGCATTCTACCGACTCACGGCAGAGCGCACGCATCTCACCGAAATCATATCTCTGCTAGAGTTTTAAGGAATTGTCAACTTCTTAGAATGAAATTCAAAGTACAGAGAATATTTGGTACGTGTATTCTACACATGCATCCATGACAAGTTCCGGGGTCAGGTATTTCACTCTCAAATTGGCTCAACAAAGGTAACTTTAAATTCTGCTGTGTGGGGCAAATATTTTAACTTGGTACTTGATGCTGGTGAAAATACTCCTTCTAAGGTAACTGATTCTTGCACTATAGCTGGGTATGAGTTCAAGACCGCGTTAAACTCAATGTTGAAGCGACCATATCCTGCGCATCTCGTTGAAAACGATGCGTTCCCAAGAACCGTCACTGCTGGTAAATGGAAGACAGGTGATCGCATTCTCTAATGGATTGTGGCGCGCATTCTGCGGCCCAAGAAAGGAGGCCTTTCCAGAGTCGAACAAGCTGAAGTACACCTTATGTATCTTTTGAAGAATAAAATCAAAATCAACTGGCCCTACTACTTCGCTAGTAGGATGTTTGTGTTAAGAGATTCCGGAAGAGGGACAGCTCTAGCCTATGGGTCTTTTATTCAAGAAGTTCTTATTGCTGCAGAAGTTGCTTTTCCAACATTCCCATGAATATCTCTAACTCCCGACAAAGAATTTGGGACGAAAACCCTTTCAATGATGGGTTACTTTTGGTGTAAAGAGCGAAGAAGTTATAGATTTGTTCGCAAGGCAACCACTCCTGAGACTGTTGAAGAATCTGATGAGAGTGAAGAAAGTGAAGAAGGGGAAGAGGAGGAAGATGGAAAAGAAGAAGAACAACAACCTCATGAGGAGCATGCAAGTCATCACCAAATGGATACAAATGAGTACACAAATAACAATTGGGCTCAATACAACACTCCAACTGAAGTAGAAGAAACGAATAATCAAGGTTGGGTTAGGGGTTGTAGCATTTAAATCTCTATAGTCAATGTAAATCCTCAAAGTGTCATTTTTCTTAATAATTGGTACAATGTAGGAAATCCATTCGACATACCTGGTCGTACGGGTGAATTTGCATTTAAGAAGCCTTTCGACCTCTTCCTTTATCTTTGATAGAACTTTAGGTGCAAAACTCCTTGGAGTCTGCTTGATTGGCTTCTTTCCAGGCTTTATAGGCAACTTCAGTTCGACCAGATCTCTACTTAAACCAGACATCTCATTGTAATCCCACACGAAGTAGTCCTTGAACTCCTTCAGTAGTTAGATTACTTCGACCCTGAGTTGTGGCCTAATGTTGGCACTGATGTATATTGGCCTTTTCATTTCCCCCTCTCCCAAGTTGATCTCCTTTAAAGATTCTTGCACCAGCATCTTCATGTTGTTTGCCATCGGATCTTTTTTGAAACCCAATGACTCATCATCGTAGATGGCGTCAAGCCTTTGGCCTTTCACTTCAAATCGATCCTTATCTAGTGGTTTTGGATCGGAGTCCTTACCAAGATCTTCCAAGTGCTCTTAATTCTTTTTGGATTCGACAACCATGTATTTTACTTCAGCCTATAGGGCCGCTTTTAACTTGTTTTCGGCTATGTAAGCCGAAATCTTTTCTAGTGTCTTTGACTCAGTCATTATCACCAAATTCATTTCCCCGACCAGTTGGTTGGATTCCTTCCGTTCCAAATACAAAATCTTCCTCACCTATTACTTACCTATCCCATTGGAAGCCATGGGTTAAGTGTAGGTAAAGGGAACAAAATGCATCATCAGTGGGCATAAAGTCGAACCCTGTAGGATTGCAAGGTACAATGTGGGCCAGGTTCTTATCGAAATGCCACTAATTTACCTGATTGAATTTATCCATGTAATAGGTTTTTCAGCTTCCATATTCTCCACTATTCCATCGCTTCTCCAGATTGAAATGCGTTGATGTAGTGAAGAAGAAACTTCGCCAATGCCATGAATCCGCTCTCGACCAAGAAGCAGAAGATAGTTGGCCTTCGACGCTATGACCATGAACATAGTTAGGCTTGTAATAGTGCCAACTATGAGGCCCACCTGGATTACCCCCATTGTAGTACGTATGAACCTTTCCTTTATAATTCGACAGAACCATGTTATGGGGCTTAGTGTCAGTATCATCTTTTCCTATTCTTTTCAACATGTAATGCGACATCAAGTTCACCGCTGCTCCGCCATCAATTAAGACCTTATTTACTCCAACATTTTCTATTTCCCCCTAATAAACTGAGGCTTCAAGTGATTCTTTATCGATTCATCTGGCCTTTCAAAGAAAGGCGTTTTGTTCTCTCACACATCCATTATTCAATATGTAATAGAAAACTGGCCTGTGACTGGCCATTTCCAACTCAGTTGCATCCTCAGGTTCCTCTATCTTTGTAACTTGGTCGTATTCCTTAGGGAATATAGACACCATGTTGTAAAAGGTATCCAATGAAGGCTCTAAACCTATGTCAAAATAATTTGTCAGCATGTCATCTTCTGCTGGTTGGTCAGACTTCTCTCCCACATCCTCCTTTTAAGCAGTAGATAATTTCCTTTTGACAGGCTTCCTCTCTTTGTTCATGTCCTGCTTGAGGGGTACATTACTGCTGGATTCAGCTTTTTCCTTTTCTTCAGCCTCTCTATCAACCTTTCTTCTTCTCTGTTGTCTCCTCCATTGAGACCTTGACATTGGGTTTTTACCCTTATAATTTTCAGAGCATCACGCTAACTGTTTTGAGGCTTGTAATTCCTTATGATATGCCAGTGAGGAACCTCTTTCTACTTCAAAGTTTTGCCATTTATTTTGGCCTTACTCCCTTCTTTCGATAGGCTTCACCCACTTACCCCTAGGGACGTCAGCAGTAGGCTTGAATATGGCTAGTTTGTTGCCACTAAGTCCCTGTCCACCTTGCTCATGCTTCTTGGGTCTTCTCCCCTTGTTGAAGGAAAATCAGTTATGAGTATCCCTCTAGTTATTCCTATTTTTGGCTCGTCGAACCCCTCTATATTTCTGCAGCCTTTCTATCAAAGATTGAGCTGCACCTTGGGCACAACATCACTTCAAAGTTTTTCCTTTAACACATGTGAATGAATTCGACCAGGTTCACATCTTGCTTGGGATATGCTACTTTGACATATTCTTCCTTCCCGAGGCTTTGGTCATCAACCTCCATTACAATTTCCTGGTCACTTCAACCATGTTAACCTCTAAGTTGGCACCCTCAGTGATGTCCAAATCCTGTAATTTGACTCTAAGGACCTCAGTGGCCTTTAGTTATTTTGTTAACCTGTAGAGAACCCTCAGTAGTTTCAGTTGTTGTGATCATTTGACTAGAACCCTCAGTGATTCCCTTGTTAAATCCTTCAGTGACTCCTTGAATGAAACTCTCAGTGGTTTCCTTGTCGAAGTCTTTAATAAATGCTTTGGTGAATCCTTAAGTAGCTTTGACCATCACAACTTTGTTGGCAAAATCCTCAAATACTTCCACCATATTAATCATGGATGGCTCAGAGTAATGTCCATCTACCACTGGTAAAGGATTTGAATTAATCCTCATTTGAGACTCAGAATCTAAGCCTTCCTTCTTTGATAGCGTTATAAACAAGATCCTTGAAAAGAAAACATTGGGAAGTTTTATGGCCCAAAAAATTGTGATACTTACAAAAACCTCTCTTTTTCCTTTGTTCTAAAGGAGGTGTTTTAGCGCTAGGAGGCACTTCCATCTGGCCATCTTTAACTAATAAATAAAAAATTTCGTCACACTTGGTGACGTAGAAGGTGTAAGTTTTTTTAGGGAACCTATCACTCTTTTCTAATTCGACTAGATTTTTTCCATTCGAAGGTGTTAGGACTTTATAGGAATAAGGTGGTCCTTGCTTTAGTTCAGTAAGGTTAATATCATTTTCGTAACGATTTAAAGGATCATTATGCGTCTCTTGATCATCTTCATCAAGTTCGACGTAGGCTACCCTTTCCTTTCTGTTATTCTTATTTGCCCTAGATTTTTCAGCCTTCAGGCGTTCGACCTGTCAAACTCTCTCTGCCAATTGGGCCATATCCCTCAAATATTGGGTATCCAGTTTCTTCCTAGTGGAATAATCAAGGCCACCAGTGGCCATTTCGACCAACTCATGCTCAGACACTTGTGTAAAACATCTAGCCTTAAGCAAACAAAATTTATTCAAGTAATCATCTATTGGCTCAGTGAATTTTCGTTTGATACTGGCCAATTCCTTCAAACTGATCTTCGATTGTCCCATGTAGAACTGTTCATGGAACAATCTTTCCAGTTGAGTCCAATTATAAATTGAATTCCTTGAGAGTTGTAAGTAGTAACTGCGCCTAAGAGGGGGGGGGGGGAGGAGGTGAATTAGGATCTTAAAGATTTACTTGCAATCTTGTATGGTTCCTTGGTTCTTTTTCGGTTATTAGTTAATGACGGAAAGTAAAGGCAGGAAAGAAAAAGAGACACAAGAAGATTTATAGTGGTTCCCTTACACTCCGAAGGTACTCCACTCCCCTTTCGAATCGAAAGAGAATTTCACTATAGTTCAGAATAATTGCAAAGCCTAATCACACAACTGTGATGCTTACTATCTAAACCTATAGGTAATTCCAAGTGTTGAAGAACAATCCTCTTCAATACACTTCACTTGTTTCCAACAGTCTTGAACAACAAGGTAATACACAAAAATGTTCTTGAGAAAATATTTGATGGAAAGTTGTTTATCAATCTGCAAAGTTGATCTTCTTCTCAAAACAAATTATACTCAGATAAGATACACAAGTGTTCTTTGTGAAAGACAGCAGTGAGAGTGTAAAAATTTAATCAATGGCTTCTTTCAAAAATTGGTGTTTGAACACTTAGAATGAAAATTCAGATTTTTAGAAAGTGAATAATTTTGGTAATTTTGTTTCAAGAAGGTTGTTTTTGATTTTGAAATAGCAATCAATTTATATGAGTGAAAAACCTTTCCAAAAAGGTGTGATTTTGTAACAGCAAAAATAGCCAGTAAGAAGAATTTTAAACAATGTAATTTTCCATGAACAACTTCCATTTTTGCTTGTTGTTACAGTGTTAATCGGTTAACCAATAGGGTTAGTCGATTAACACCTTTACAACGTTCAAAATATTTGAAATTTATATGTGTTAACCGGTTAACAATGTTGTAAAATCCAAAAACACATAATTTAGAAATGTGTTAATCGGTTAACCATAAGTGTTAATCGATTAACACTGAAGGTTTTTCAGAAAATACTTAATTTTAAATAGAATGAGTATTTTTAAAATGTTTTGAAAGTGTTGGGATAATTGTGCAGTGAAAAGTGATTTTTAAGAACACTTGTATAAATTTTCTAAAGTAAAAATGTTATACCGTTCCTTTGAATCATCGTCACTACTTGTAGCTTGTAGACGAAGCTTTGATCCATAAAGTCATACGCGATGGTACTTTCCTTGATCTTGATGTTCTTTGAATTGCTTGCGTCTTTTGCTTTTTGCGAAGAATTCAGAAGAAAGGTGCTTCTGGTTTAATCTTTAATATATACCCCTACGGGTGTACAATATAAGTATCTTGCGTATATACCCCTACGAGTATATAGTATAAGTATCTTGAGTATCAAGCTTGTACTAGTTTGTCTTCATCAAAACATAAAGGCCTTGAAGCTTGCTTCTACAAGAGTTCTAGTGAGAGTTCTTGGAAAAATAAGAAAAACACTCATAGTGCTTCTCATAGATATCTTGAATTTAGGAAACCTGGTAATGGTCAACACCATAATATAGGAGGTCCCAAGCCTGTTGCTTTTAAAAAATTCTTTTGGTGCTTTTGGTGTAAGGAAAAGGGGCATAAGAAAACTGATTGTCATGCTTATAAAGCTTGGTTAGATAACAAGGACAAATTTGGAGGTAATCATTTAGCTTTTTTTTGTTTTGAGTCTAACTTAGTTGATGTTCCCATTAATTCTTGGTGGCTTAACAATGGTTCTACAACCCATATTATTGTGTCCTTACATGGGTTCAGAAATGATTCTCTTCATAGCATACAAGCTAAGTCGGTCACTCCTCTCCCACTTTGCTAATTTTTCTCTGCAGGTGTACTCTGATAATTGATCACAGGTTTGGTTTCACGTAGTTCCATGTCATGATCGACAATCCTTAATGAAAACGCTAAGTCTTTCTTCCATTTATTAAAGTTAGACCCATTCAAGATCTCAACAATGATCTTCTCTATGAACAATTGTGCTGCTTCTATTGAGATCCTGAACGGGTCTAATTTTAATAAATGGAAAAAAGACTTAGAGTTTTCATTAGGGATTTTCGATCATGACATGGAACTACATGAAACCAAACCTGTGATCAATTATCAGAGTACACTTGAGGAGAAAGAAAAAATAGCAAAGTGGGAGAGGAGTGACCGACTTACCTTGCGTGCTATGAAGAGAATCATATGTAAAGGCATCCTTTGTAAGGGAACTTGGGAAGTATTTCACTCTTAGGTTCTCATTATTGGAAATTTCCCCTGCCTCTATTAGGTATCTAGCCACGTGTTTGACTGTGGACTCACTAGTGTCCCGTTGGGGACTTTCCACCTAGGGGTAATTCTGATTGTAGAACGTACTCAAACAATGGTGATGTGTAATTTACCCTATGAAGGCCAATATTTACCCCATTTCGCACCATAATTCTTTCGACCATGGCTTCTAAGTTATTGTCTGCTGTCATATCATCACGTCGAAACTGACTTATGACTTCGACAACATTTTGGTTCCTATTCACCATCACTACCCTTGGTTCCCTTTCCCTTGGAATTTATTGTTCAATCCTAAGAGGTTCGACCCTAGGTGGTTCTACTCCTACTCCCTGATTTACCACATTCGCATGTGGTATATTTCGTTGGATTTGGTTAATAGTGGGGTCTTCTTCCAAGACTACCCCGGGGTTTTCTATCATCCACTCCCTTTGGGGTTGTCGAGGGGGTTGTGGAACACCAAAGAAATCAGCAATGCGCGTCATTTATGTTGCCATCTGTTGGTTTATTTGGGTAGTGTTTTGGATCAAAGGGTTAAATATTATGCCCATTTGTTAGGCAAGCATTTGGACCATTTCGTGGTTGCTTTCGTCCATTTGTTGCCTTATCACCGCTACAGAATTATTGGTGAGATTCGGCATTTGGATAGGAAATCTCATCCCTAAGGACTGGCTAATTCGACCCATATTGTTAATGCCTGAATCAGATCCTTGTAGTGGCGAAGTCGCACTCACCACTGGGTCTATGAATGTTGATGTTGTATTATAAAAACTTGTCATCATTGATGTTGACATGCCATAAGGTTGTTCACGACTAGTTAGAGGCATTGAAAATCCAGGCATATAAGGCCTGAACAAATTACTCCCCGCTAGAGGGGGGTCACTGGTGGGTCCTGTGTTCTCACATAAGATAAAATAGGTCCAATTTGGGCAATCGACTGCACAAGTGTCGTTATTACCGTAAATGGTACAGTTTTAAATACAGACACAAGGACCGTAGTTCCCCCTGTCGAAGATGAAGGGGTGGTTTTCCATTATTTGGTAGATTTTGATTATTTGATGGATTTTGATTCACCATCCTCTTTACGTATCTTCTCCTTGGTCTTTCCTTGTTGTTTGTGGCTATTTTACCACTCCTTAGTCTCATACAACGAAGTTTAGAGAGACAGTAAAAATGAAGAACTTAATACAAAAAAATTTCAAAACAGAAAAAATGTTTAAACACGAGCATTGTCCCATTGGGTCTGCCAATTTCTTTACCGTGAAAATTGGTAAACAACTGCTGGTCTCCAAAAATGGTTTACTTTACAGAATCAACCAGTGAATCCTAGGATATGTGTTATTGTTTAAACTATATTTAAAAACCTTAAGAACACTTCGACAATATCCATGATTGAAGATGTTTAAATTTTAAAAGGTAAATTTGCAGAATTTGTAAAGAAATTGCAATAAAGAAACTTCAAAGTAAATTGCAATGAAAAAGTAATTGATAAAACTGAGAATAACTTCAATTGAAATGAAAAATATGGTGTTTCAGACATACATTCTCAACGAACTCGTTTCTCAATACACTTAGATACTTTGAGTAATTTATGAGTATTTGTACAATGATTGAACACCCGAAATTCTATACACTAAGACTCATATTTATACTATGTCAAAAATAACCACTATCAACGGTCTTTTCTCTAGAAAATGACACGTTCTTGTTTGCATGTCTCCAATTCGCCACAGCTTTTCACGCGTCGCCTTTAAGAAACAGATAAGGACAAATACAGTTATCATCCTTATTCAAAATTCAAAATCTCTATTGAACGCATCCTTAATATTGGCTCCGTCGAAATTGCAATATAAGCTTAGAAATATTTCTAAGTCTTAACTCAGCATATCCTTCTCATAAAGGACCTATTCGACTAAGGATCTCAATAATGCTCCTTTCGAATTCTAAAACATCTTTAAAACATTTCTTTTATTCATCATACTCAATCAAACCTTGGCGTTGAAATTCTCAGCTAACACATAGACATTCTACATGATAGAATTAGATGTAACTATCAAATTTTGAAACATTTACACTTTCTAATCCCTTTATATTTATTTCCATTAAATATAAATTTCTTTATCTTGCTTTCAAAATTTTAATATACAAATTCTTGCATCTATATAATATATTAAAACAAAAGCACTAAACCATGTGCCAACATCTAATTCGCCACATAATTAAAAAATTTCACACCATTCTTTATCTTGCTTTCAAAATTTTAAAAGACACATTCTTGCATTACAATTCTTGCATAGACATTCTACTTGATAGAATTAGATGTAATTATCCAATTTTGAAACATTGATATTTTCTAATCCCTTTTATGTAGGCTTTAGAAATATTGCATAAACATTCTACTTGAAAGAATAAGACGTAACTATAGACAAATTCTTGCATTACAATTCTTGCATAGACAAAATTAGATGTAACTATACAATTTTAAAACATCGATCCTTTCTAATTCCTTTATATAGTCTTTAGAAATATTTCATAGACATTTTACTTGACAGAATTAGATGTAATCATCCAATTTTAAAACACCTATACTTTTTAATCCCTTTATATAGGATTTTGAAATCTTGCATAGACATTCTACTTGACAAAATTAGATGTAACTATCCAATTTGAAAATTTTATACTTTCTAATTCCTTTATATTTATTTTCATTAAATATATGTTGCTTTATTTTGCCTTCAAAATTTTAATAGACAAAATCATACATTATTCGCTTCTCATTTTTTTATACCTATACAAATTCTTATCAGTAAAATTTGTCACATCATTCATTATCATTAAAAAATCATACATTATTCGCTTCTCATTTTTCTATACTTATACAAATTCTTATCATTAAAATTTGCCACATCACCCATTATCTGATGTGGGAAATTTAGAAATCTTGCATAGACATTCTATTTGATAGAATTAGATGTAACTATCCAATTTTAAAACATTTATATTTTCTAATCCCTTTGTACTTATTTCCATTAAATATATGTTGCTTTATCTTGCCTTCAAAAAATTTATAAACAAGTTTTTACATTTAATTTTTAAAAATAAATTAATCATGACGCTGAAAAGAAATTATAAAAGTATTTTTCATGAAATTATTTTATAATTATAAATTTCTATATTATTTAATTAGATTAGATAGTTTTATTATGCACCATCTATTTCAAGGATCGAACACGTACTAAAAAATTGCACCATCTATTTTTTAACATCCAAGGAATCTTAGAAGGAGAATTATAGGCAAGAATGGCAAACTTTAAGTCAGTTTCAATCCATAAATTGTCCTAACCTTTCTTGACAGTAGTTTCAATAGCGAACATGACACCTAATAACTCAGCATGGAAAGCATTTCTAATACCAAGATTCACCCAAAATCCTCTGAGAAAACAACCACCATTGTCTCTAAAGACCCCAACACAAGCAGATAATCAAAGACAACCAATGGTCGCACCATTCGTGTTGCACTTAATCCAAGAGCCAAGAGGGGGGTCCAAAAGATCTCCTTAGTACACATACCCCTTGGAGGATGAACACTAGTGTGAAAAGCTTTAAGAAGAACAAAGTCCCTTATGGAAGGGGTGGAAGTAAGATTGGTGTGGTTACCCGTAATGTTGGAAATGGACACAATCCATCTTTTGACGACAATAACACTATGCGAGATATTATTGAAGCGAAATTGGTTTCTATGAAGCCAGATAACATTGATAATGTTGATTATGGAAACTTTGACAAGCAGCCATTGCGGACTCTAAGTGGGATCAATATTCGACCAAAGTTCGTTAGGAGAAAGAGGATGGAATGCCATATTTATGAGCCCAGAGAACCAAGTCCATAACTCAGTGGCAAACTGACAAAAGAAAAAGATATGAGTGTAAGAGTCTTCATGTTTATTGCAAAGGTTGCATATGGAAGAGCCATAACAACTAGGGGTTTTAAGATTTTTATCATAAGAGAGCATATTGTGCATAAGCCTCCAAACAAGAAGAGATTTGGAAGGAGGGAAAGAAGGGTTCCAAATGGAATTACACCAAGACAATGAGGCCCTGGATGATTTATGTGAAGATAGGCCTCCTTCAATGATAAAGATCCCGAGGGGGAATGCTTCCAAACTAACTCATCAACCTTATATTCCAAAGGAATGTGGCAGTTGTTGATGGTTATGATTTGAGGGAAATTTTGACACCAAACAGCATGAAAACACCAGTTACCATTGGAAATAAAATGTTGAACCTTAGCAGAAAGATTAATGGAAATGGGAGGGTTAAGATGATCCTCAATGAAATGTTTGCCACACCAATTATCCAACCAAAACTCGATTTTTGAACCATCACCAAGCAGTCAAGAAGAGTTGCCCACGAGCAGGTGAAATTTGTTCTTAAAACTGCTCCAAAAAGAAGAGTATACGTGATGCTTTACAGTACTCCATTTCCTAAGCACCTTATGCCTCAAAAGAGTAGCCCAATCCTCCTGGGAGTGAAGACAATCCTAACCCAACTTCATATCAGTAGCTTCATTGAGTTTAGAGATACTCGTATTGTCAAGCTCACCCTCCTTAATAGGTTTGCAAAGATTCTGCCAAGAAACAATCACAAGCTTCCTCTTAGAGATGTCATCACTCCAAATGAAGTTTCTAGTCCACTTCTCAACTTTCTTAATAAGACCAATAGGCCAAGAGTAAATGAGGATGCTATGAAGAATCATGTTATGAATAACATTTTTTACAAGTTAAACTTTGTCAACTATAGATAAAAGAGAAGCTTTCCAAGCAGTGAGCTTATTCTTGATAATATCAGCTATAGGAGACAAATGCCTAGTCTTTGGTTTGCCCCTAAAAATAGGGACACCAAGATAATTGAAAGAAGAGCCTCTAATTTAAAAACCAAGCTTTTGGGCAATGATCTGTAATCTATTCTAGAGATAGAACCAACATAAACTAAAGACTTGGAGGGCTTTGCAAATTGACCAGAAATACTGGCATAATCATGAAAAGGCTCCAAAAGAGAATCAATGTTGAAATGCTTCCCCTTGCAGAAAATAACAATATCATCATCATAGAGAGAATAAGAAAGAACATTCATAGCTCTATACCCTTGATCAAATCAAGTTTGCCCTGATCAACCAACCAGAAAATGTCTAAGCTGAGGACTTCCTCAGCAATGCAGAAAAGAAGAGGGGACAAGAGATCACCTTGTCTAACCCCCTTTTTTGCAAGAAAAGTGACCATGAAAAGAACCATTAATAGAAATAGATATCTTAGTAGAATGAAGAATTGTGTTTATCCAATCACAAAAGGTGTTGCAGAAGCCAAATTGTCTCAGAATTTTAAGGAGAATTTTCATTGTGAAGTATGTAAAATTGCAAAATATAAAAGGCTATGTTTTTCTTTAAATAATAAAAATGCATAATTCCTTTTCACTTAGTCCATACTATTGTATGAGGTATATCCTCTATTCCAAGTGTGCCTGGGACGGCTTGATGTTTTGTTGCTTTCAAATATGAGTGAACTCGAATTATTTGACTTTTTCTTCTCAAGAATAAATATAAAGTAAGTACTGATCTCATAATTTTTCTCTCAATAATAAAAAATTAATTTGGTGAAAATATCAAGAGAATTAGATCTTATAATGGAAAAAAGTTCTCCAATCATATCATTACTCTTTTTATTTTGAAAAAAATAATAATAATAATTCACAAGTATATTTGTGTCAAAGCACAACAACAAAATAAAATGGTAGAAAAAAGGTCAAAATTAAATAATTTAAAATAAAGAAAATGATTTTTTAATTAAACTAAAATAGAAAATTAATAATGTAATTAAATCTGATCATTTATATAAATTAAATTTATTCAATATGTATTAAACAACTTACACACTGCCTAAAAAAATTGCATCTACTTAAAATGTTTTTTTCTCTTACGTAATATATATATATATATATATATATATATATATATATATATATATATATATATATATATATATATATATATATTATACAACTTTAACTATTATTCAATTTTACTTATTATCTGAAAAGTGATAGAGCTATGCATATACCAAAAATCAACCATAAAATGAAAGAGCCTTATCCTTCATTCCCTTTGTTAACACTAACACTTCAAACTATCACCCATGGCTTCAACATTCCTCTCATATCCTGCACCTCATCTTCTACACAATAATCATTTTCAAGCCAAAAAGCACTTCTCCATAAAATGCACAACTTCATTAAACTCATCTTCTTCTTCACCCGAATTTCCCACACCAGACCCTAAAAACACTACAATGAACAGTCCAGAAACATTTCCACTAGAGAAAAGAAGAAGATCAGAGATAGTAAGACAGAGGAGGCCGAAAACCGACCTAGCGAAATCCGAGCCACCAAACTTTGAAATCGGTTGGAAAAGGACAAAAGAGATTAACCTTGAGAAGCCAATAGGGTATGTGGTAGCTGATTTTCTGGAGAAGTTGGAGGAACTTATGACGAGGAAGGAATTTGGTTCGACAGAACTGTTGGCGAAAGTCGGTGAAATCGTTGCGGAAAGGGCGAGAGAAGAAGCAGAAGTTTTGAGAGATGACGGGAAAGTTGAAGAGAGAATGGTTGTTGAACTTTTTAGAGTTTTGAAGTTGATGGAAATGGATTTGGCTATGGTGAAAGCTGCTGTTAAGGAAGATACTTTGGGTGAGAGGCTTGATCAAGCTAAGGCTAGGTGCAGGCAAGCTATACTTGTTGCTTATTCCTTTTGAATTCAAAATACAATGTTGTGAACTTGTCATAAGAATATGATATTACTAATCAACATTAATTTTGTTTTAGTGACACTTCGACACTATGGTTTCATGAATGTATTGTGCGCAGGGTTCTTAAGAAAATGATTAATTATAGAAACTTAAATGATGAAAGTGATACTATTGTATATTAAAATATCATCATTAAATAGTATGTACATCAGCACCTATTGTTATTAGTATCAAAATTATGAACACTACATATACAATCTTTTATTAAGGAGACTCATTCAGCATTATGAGATTTTTCATTAGCTTTGCACCATGCAGCAAGCAGAGAATCATAACATTTTTGTGAAGGCAAAAGGCCAAGCTTATCCTTCATTTCTGAAATCAACTCCAGGGCAGTTTGCGAATATTTCGACTCCAACTTTTCAATTAGAGAAAATACCTGTAATCATGCACGTCAAAAGTTGTTGTCAAAAGTCAAAACAAGTCAACAATAGTCATGTTTCTCATCAACATAGAATTGAAAGTTGATAAAATTTGCATAAAAAGTGAACCGGAGGAGCTAACCTTATGAAAGAGAACTTTCATAACCAATTCATCAGTTTGCAACTTATCCTTGAGGAGCTTACACAAGTCAATAGCAGACCTGAACGAAAACAAAACCAACAAGTGAATAGAAAATAATATTTTTTAGATGAAATAAATCAATGGAAGTGAAATAAAAAATGAACACAAACCTTAAACGCTTATTCCAAATACAACACAATATGATTCTGCAGCAAGCATCGTTCCAATAGGTTGTACCGTTTAGTTTCTCAAGTAGCAGAAGCAATTGATCGAACTCCTCATCAGAACAAGTGTGCTCCTATATGCAAGGGGAAAGGGAAAGCAGATTCAGATTCAGATTTGTAAACAATTGAGTAATAAACTGAACACTGAACAATTGAGTAATATGTTTCTGGACTGAAAAGTTTTCTTAATATTCATTTCCTTCTGAGTACTAGATTTCCTTTCTTCTTAAAGACGAAGTTCTGAAAGTAACTTAATAATCAAGAAAAAAAAAATAATAATTATACCTTGAGCAATGCACAGCCATGTAAAATGAGCTTGTTATATGATGAGGAAGAAGGTAAAACTTCTAGTTTTTCGTGAAAATCCTTGAACTTTTTTATGACATCCTCAATCTTCAAAAACACAAACAATAAATTAGAATTTAAGAAGCATGGACACCGAAAACACGACACCGACACTAAAACGTCGACACCTGTAAATGAATAAATTAAACGTAATCACAAGTGTCGGTGTTGATTTCGGACACGGACACTGACACACCTTTTTTTCAAAGGTGTCGGTGCTAAAGAGATTAGAATCATGGAAATAAGTTAATCGACAAATCATCACTACAATATGCTTAAAGAAACATGCAAACTGGGTTTCATACAACATCAATCATGACTAAAGTTTGAGGTAACACAATGTGAAACTGGTGATATAGTTCTAGCCTTTTAGGAAGAAGTAAACTGAATAAAGCAAAATACTTAATAGTATCGTTTTCTTAAGAAAGTTTTATCATGCGTGAGGATTTTTTTACCCGTAAGTTTGGAATGCTGATTGCATAACTAGCAATGAAGTTTGTTATACTATCTTCTTCATGATCTGCAAAGTGTAAGAAAATCTCAGTAATTTACAATTACCAAAAAACAATAGTTGCAGTTGTAATTTGTGCCAAATAATGCATATAGTATAAATTTCAAGAGAAACAGAAGCTCATAAGTCGTAAGAAAAATGTATATTCTTTCTAAACCAAAGGTGACGATAAGATAAAAATCATCATCTTACTACTTGTTTTGTAATCAAAAAAGAGCTTCTCCGCAACAGGTTCCAATGATAGTCTTCCCAATGCCTGAAATATCTTTGCTACAGAGTCAACAGATGAAAGCTTTTTTATGTCCATGATTTCCAACACCTCCAAAATATTTTCCTTCCTTTCACTCTCACAAAGAGCCAATAAATAACTTTCTGCAACATAAGTTGAATCAAGTAAATATCTAAGTTACTACATGAAACAAAATATATGTTATTGTTGGACATCAATGTGCATAAAAAGCAGCATCAAGTTAATAGTTCAATTCAAACAATCAAAAAAAAATTAAAAGACATCAATTATGTCTGCGTAATGTGAAAAACACATGAATTTCTTAAAATATGTTACGGTAAAAATTCAAAGATAGAAGTTTGAGCACAGCTTCATAGAAACAGTTTATGACAAAGAAATACAAGTGAAAAAATATAAATAGAAGATCCACGTACCTCGTAAATCAAAAGTGTCCTCGCCATCATTCTCTGCAATATAATCACAAAGACCCTGAATCTTTTCTTCATCATTAACTTTTAACCACATCATCATTTCATAGTAACCCAGTCTTGCAGTTGAGCCAGGATTCTCATCTTTGATAACCTGACAGAAAAACAGAAAGTCTTCGACCATACTCATGTCAATTGTATACATAAGAAGTGGATCATATGTCTGTTCTTCGAGCTCTAAACCTTGTTCCCTCATTAACTCAAAAAGGTGAAAAACCTTCCCCATCTCTTCAATTGCAATGTCTTCATTCTCAGCTTCCCTAGCTTTACCTATGCATATTTTTACCAATGCATTGTATCCTGTCACACCTGGTTTTCGTTCAACTTTATCAAACAACTCAAGGGTCGCCTCAGTTCCTAGTATCTTCCCACAGCTTTCAATTATGCGGCGGAAACGTTGTTCTTGATTAATATTGAATATGCATTTTCTTTTCTTTTCACGAGAAGCCTCTTCTCTTCGCAGTGCTATATTGCTTTGGGGTGTGTTTGGCAACTGCGATATATTCATTATTTTTTCAAACTCACTAGTGGCATCAGTTTCTTCAGAATAAGCTCCCTGGACTGACTGACCACCTGAAATAAGTAACAATACTCTAGTAGTATCTCAAGTTGTTGAGCTGGTTCTGTTGTCAATCGCGGAAAATAGTGACTTGTTCAAATCCTACTATGCTACATTGCTATAGCGGCATTATCTATGAAGCACAAACACCTCTAGGAGTAGTTGTGCAGCGGTGTCCGACACTTATATGACACCAGAGTTATCAATCGCGGCCGCGAACAGTGTGATCCCGGGCAGTCTGGCCGGAGCGGCCAACCACCGAGTGAGAAGACGGGAGCGTTGCGGCGATTCAAAATGCGGGCTACTTTGGCACAATCGCAGGTCGCGGTCGCTCCCTTGGCAGAGCAGTTTTGCCCGCTTTTATTTTTTTTATTCAAAATTACTATTTTGCGCTTACTTTTAAAAATTTTAAAACTCTTTTTTTCCCTCTCGGTTACATTTAAGTTCCAGGCTCCTTTTTCTTTCCTGCCCTAACACGTTATTGCTTCTTTCCTTCTTCACTTCACTGCCTCAACCCTAACACTCACTTCTTCACTTCTTCCGGCAACTAGCACCCCCTTCTCTGGCGCTCCTCCTCCTCCTCTGTTCTTCTTCTTCAAGTAAGTTTTTATTCCTTCTTTTGGGTTTTTTAAGTTCTTATCCCTTTTCATTCATCCTGTTGAGTTTTTTATTTTATTTTTTATGTTGTACTCCTATTTCCTAGACAATATGACAACATCTTCCTCTACAACGAGTTCTAATGTTTTGAATCTTGATTAAGCATTGTTCTTTGACATTGGATTTTATAAATCTTTTGAGTGTTGTGTTATTTGTTTAGTTTTACATTTAAGTATATGACATATGTTTTATAAATTATTATATAAATATTAGTACAAATAGTTGTCTCGCTATCCGCTATCCCACTTTTGGGGTCGGCCACTCTGCTATCCGCTATTAATAACTTTGTATGACACTTGTACAACATGTGTCGGAGAAGTCAAACAAGTGTCCAAAAAAATAGTTTTTTTTCTTTGTCTCCGCACTTTCCGAAACCAAGTATGACAAGTATACGACACTCAAACAACACGTGTCAGACAATTCAGACAAGTGTTTAAAAAATAAGTTATTTTCTTTGCTTATCACACCTTATACATTTTTTGGACAACTCTCACAAACATCTAAAAGGATTGAATAGGTATTGAAACAATGTTATCAATGAGAGATACGAGTCATGTATGAAGCAGTGTCAGTGTCGTAGGGTTTTGAAATTATTAGTGTTTGAGTGTCCGTGTTGTGTCGTATTTTGATGTCCATGCTTCATAGGACATTATAGCTCGCTATATGACAACAAGATGCACAAAATCGCAAATCACAGTACAATAGCGTTTTGTTCAAATTCCGCTAAGCAATAGCGCCATTATAGTCTCTATTTGACAACATAGTCTAGGCCACTTCAAGGGTTGAAGAATCAAGTCCAAGGTTCAATCCCTAACTACTAAGATAACACAAACTATTCATAAGAGATGGAAAAAAGTTGAAACTAGGAGTTAAGCTACAGAACCGAGACCTTCATTGAGTTTTCTTCCATATCCTAAACAAAATAGATACTATATATTTTAACAAACACTTACCGTAAAAAACAGAAGAAATCTGCTGAAAAACCCCTTCAGAATATTCATCTGCAACAACAAAATACCCAAACCAGAAACAAATAAAAATCACATTTTTACACTCAAATATTCCAACAAAATCGAATACAACAATACCCATTAACATAATGAGTCGAAATCTTGAATACCCAGAAACAATTTCTGTGGTTGTTGTCACTAGTGGCATGAAAAGGTACCTGAATCAGAGTTTTGTTGGAGGTGAAGGCTTGAGAGGATAGAATTGACATCTGGTTTGGAGTGGGTGGAAGAAGATGATGTAAAAGAAGAAGAATGAGGGTTGAATTTGGTGGGTGAATGTGAGCGAAAGGGAGCGCGTAGATTTCGAATAATGTGGTAGAAGCGCATTTGAAGTTGAAATAGAATGAATTAGGTTGAAGTGGTGAATGATTCTGTTTCTTGAATGTGGAAATGGAATCACGCAATTACTTCAATGATGATCAATATACCGGTGAAAACTCTTGGAAAGAGGATGAGTAGTATTATTTTAAATTGTGGGTTAAATTTTTAAATAGTTTAAACTTACTGGTTTTTAATATAAACATTTCTCTATTTTTTTTTTTTTTTTTTGAGTGATTTTGAGATGTTTGTTTTATCAAAAGTAGATTTGATTCTACCATCAGAATTGATTTTACTTGAAATTAGAATTTGTAGCTTCTATCTTCAAAATTGATTCTGGGTGATTTTTTACTGAAATTTATTGTTTAACTCACTTTACATAAATGTAACCAAACATAAATCAATTATGATAAATTCAATTCTGTTAAAATCAATTTTACCAAACTCAATTTTGTTCACCGCCAATCCAAACACACCCTTAGTGTATGTTTGGTACAACATCGCGTTTTTTAAAACCACATCAAAAAGTCACGTTTTAGTTAAATCTACAAAAGGTAGCTTCTCACTTTTCACGTTAGAATTGCTTTGGAACATGTCTCTAAACGCAATTCCAAACAACCACTTAAAGCGTGATAGAAACTTTAAGATAAACTAGAGCATTGCAAATAAGACTCATTGTCAACCATGAAAAAAAGGTTTAGAATATCTATGAGATATTGGGTCGAACTCTAGTATGGTCGAAGTCTGTTCGCGAGTAATGCATGTTGTAGTCGAAGTCTGTTCTAACATGCATTAGTCAATATTGCTAGGGTTGTTAGCATGTTGAATTGGGCCTTGCTTGTAAGCCCAATTGTTTAAGTTAGCTTGTACTCTAAGTTAACTTGTAATGGGTAATTGTTAATAAGCCCATTAGGTTAGTGTGCTATTTTATTATAAATAGGATACTAGTTTCTCAATCTTAGCATAAGGAAAAATAGGAAGATAAAATCCTAATTTCAAGGGAGAGAGGTTATTTTGTTATTCTTGTATACTTGTAATCTTGTTCTAAGAGAAAGAAAAGAATAGCAGTTTAATAACCAATCCTTGTTGTTCTTTGTTATTTTACCTTGTCTTCTTTGTTAACCCTAACCCTTGTATGTTTCTTGATCAATAAGAAACTGTTTATACTTTGTTTAAAGGCATCCGATTCACAACAAATTGGTGCGGTGAGCGTGGAGAAGATGCCTTCAACAAAGTATGAGATTGAAAAGTTCACCGGAGTGAACGACTTCAGTCTGTGGCGCTTGAAGATGAAAGCCTTGTTGGTTTAGCAGGGTTGTTTGGAAGCGTCAAAGGGTGAGACGGCCATGAACGCTGCTTTAACGGAAAAAGAAAAGACGTTGCCCAGTTGCAAGTTTTTCCACTGTATGCAGTTAATAAAGCTGCATGAAGAAAGTTAGTTTCTTGATGTTAAAGAGTTAGATCCAAGGTGGAGATTTGTGAGATATTGGGTCGAACTCTAGTATGGTCGAAGTCTGTTCGCGAGTAATGCATGTTGTAGTCGAAGTCTGTTCTAACATGCATTAGTCAATATTGCTAGGGTTGTTAGCATGTTGAATTGGGCCTTGCTTGTAAGCCCAATTGTTTAAGTTAGCTTGTACTCTAAGTTAGTTTGTAATGGGTAATTGTTAATAAGCCCATTAGGTTAGTGTGCTATTTTATTATAAATAGGATACTAGTTTCTCAATCTTGGCATAAGGAAAAATAAGAAGATAAAATCCTAATTTCAAGGGAGAGAGGTTATTTTGTTATTCTTGTATACTTGTAATCTTGTTCTAAGAGAAAGAAAATAATAGCAGTTTAATAACCAATCCTTGTTGTTCTTTGTTATTTTACCTTGTCTTCTTTGTTAACCCTAACCCTTGTGTGTTTCTTGATCAATAAGAAACTGTTTATACTTTGTTTAAAGGCATCTGATTCACAACAATATCTTTGGTAAGTATGCGTAGATGATTTGCAATTATGGGTTGGAGAATGTTGTGGATATTGCTAATATCAATCAAAACATAAACAAAAACTAACAAGGATGAAAATAAGTCACGATAACTAACAGGGGCCTACGATATAGTCAGACCAAATTTTTTAATAAAAAAGTCCTAGACTTTTTTATAAGTCTATTTAGTTAAAAAGTCTAAACCATAAAAAAACCTTTTAAGCCTACTAAATCGACTTATTTAAATAAATATGAATAAATTTATTATTACTATTATATTTTATTTTGTACTTTGAATTAAAAATATGAAAATAAAGTTTACTTATTTTAAAAAACTTATGAAAATAAATTAAAAAAATTATGAAAAATATCATAAGCTGTTTACATAAGTTTTTTAAAATAAATATTATTACAAAACTTATGCTATAGATAAACTTGAATAAGTCGACGCAAACAATTTTTTTGTGTCATTGATCTTTTAATTTGTTAATCTATTTAAACATTAGTTAAATTTCTTGTTTACAAATGCTCAAATTAAATAAACTTTTAAGTAGGCTAATAGGACAACCAGATCTTCGAAAATGTTAGACTCAGAGTTAAAAATAAGTTTATCATACGCTACTCTTAAATTCCCTTTATTAGGCTTTGAGTTATTTATAAGGCCAAACTTAAACTTAGCAAATTGGTCTAACCTATTTCCATCCCTACTCTTAAATTCCCTTTATTAATTTATTTGTGAATGTATGCAATACGGAGTATTTTTTAAGTAAAATTTGTTTTAAAAATATTTTACAAAATGTATTTTTTAAGTAAAATTTTTACTCTTCAAATTTTCTCTCTAATTCTTTTATTTATTTTATTTTAATTTTTAATTTTATAAATAAATATTTTATTTATTTTGTTTTAATTTTTTATTTATAAAAAGTTTATTGATTATGGTAAAGACAAATCCGATAAATAGGTAGGTTTAGATTTGTTGAAGTGAGGTAGATGTTTCAAGTTTAGTTTATGGCTGATTGGAAAAAGGCAATTCCACATCTTGAAAAATAGAGTGAAGACCGTGTTATTACTTATTCTCCTACATCTTTATACCTTCAACAAACTTAAGTGATCCATATACACCATCTTGAAAAATAAAAAATTTCGACACAAAATCTAAACATAGAAACGACTTGTGATTAAATAAAGAATAAAATTACAGAAGAATAAAAAATTCAAGATTTACATTAAAATAAAACACTAATAAAACTACAAATACTACAGTTTATCTATGATAAGTAAACTCAGTCAAAGTCAAGTCAACCCAATCGCAATAAACCCAACCAAAAATATCAGAAGCGCACGATAGCCTCCGTACAGTCCCGATGCGCTGGACTCAATCATCACCGGTGAGTTCCCAAGTCTAACAGCTTTCTTATACACTTTCTCACCGGAATCTCCAATTTCCAAATTTGCCCCTCCCCACAACTGATCCCGTTTCGTACACCACAACAAGATCTTATACTTCACCGCCGTCACAAAATCCACCCGAAAATAAACCTTACCGTTAACCGTTTCCGTTAAATTCCCAACGCCGTTCATCGAGCCGGGCTTCTGACCCTTTTTCTCATGCCCCTGATAGAATCTCTCAACGGTGGCGTTACCGAGTGAGCGAGTAGTGTTGAGATCTAAGAAAATACCGAAACGGAGGTAAACGGCGTCGTATTGGATGCCTTTGTCTTTATTGGGGTTAACGAGTTTTAGAGTGAAGAGGATGGTGGAGTTTGAAGTGGAATTGAGGGTTTTGTTGAGGGCAGGAACGTAAATGTGGTCGATGTAACATTTGGGTTCGTCGACTCGAATGCTTAGCCATATGAAGAGAGCGGTTAGGCCCATGGTTATTATGAAGCCGGAGCAACATGAACAACAGCTGTCGTGTTTCGCCATCATTTTAAGGTGGTCGGAGGAACCTTAGAAAACACGAACTGTTTAGTTTAACTGAGAGAAGAACTAGAAGTGTGTTTCTGTAGGTGTTTGTTTTGGTTCCATGAAGATCTAAGGGTTGGTTAGTTTTATTTGTGGTTTTTGGATGTGAAACAGGAAGTTTCCATGTGTTTGATGCGTTATTTACTTGAATGCGCATTTTAATTTTTTTGTTTTATATTATGATTGAAATTGACAAATGATAAAAAGAAAATTCTGTCGAGATATTAATGCTACTGGTACGTTCAATCAGAGTAATGCAAGCTGAACATGTGTGTAGCCTTTATTGCCGTGTGAATCCCACTTTATTTTTATTTTTGAATTTAATTGATATGTCCTAATAGAATTAAATAATTTTGCATTTTTAACTAACTACTTTTATATATTTTATTATATTATTTTGTAATTAAAATTAAAAATTTTTGTTTTAAATTCTTAAATATCAACTATCAACTTATTCAAAATTAATTATATGCATTTTTTAAATTATTCTTTTATTATAAATTATTTATATTAAAAAATATATTTAAATAATGTTAATCTTTTATATACTCATTAGCATTATATGAAATATTTATTTTTAAATATTCATCAATTAAATCACAATTAGATATTACATCCATTCATTCTTTCTTTTGATTAAAATTTCAAATCTCTTTCACATTTTTTCTCACACTTTCTTACTTTTATTTTAATTTTTTTCTCTATATATTTATTATCATTATAAATTCTAATAATCTATTTTTTAATTTTAATAAAATCAACAATTTATTTTATCTCACGAGTTACTATCAGCACAATATTTATTTATTTTAATCAATCATTACCTTAATTTGAGATATAAAATCCTTATTTCTAAATATTGATTTTTTCTTTAACCATCTAAGAGTTCTTTTTCTTTTTCGTTTTCTTTTTGTATGATTATTTAATACAATTAAATTTATATGATAATTGTTTATTTTACAATTAAATAAATTATTTCAAATTTGACATGTGTATCTAAATACATTCCATATCGTATCAAATAATTATTTGATCTCACGGATCATTATCATCATAATGTCTATTTTATTTTAATCAACAATTTACTTTAATTTGAAAGACAAAATCGTTATTTCAAAATATTAAAATTTCTTTTTTTTTTCTTTCTTCTTCTCACGAGTTATTTTTTCTTCTTTTTGTATAATTATCTAATAGAATTGAGTTTATATAATTATTTTTTATTTTATAATTAAATAACTAATTTCAAATTTATATAGGTAAATAAATGTATTTTATATTGTATCAAATAAAATTATCGTATCACTGTTTATTTTAAAATTGAGTTTATATAATCTGATCTGACCTGATCAGAAGGGGATCATGGGCTGGCCACACTCTGTTGGACTGCTGCTTGCTCGCCGGTGATGAGGAAGAAAAGGGGGGTGTACCTGCAAAACACTCTGATGCCAAAGTGAGAAGTTGGGCAGGGCGATGGGGAAGTACAGAAAGAGGGGTAAGAAGTGTGTTACCTGACCCTCTTGAGGAAGAGGGTATTTATAGAGAGACCCCAGCGCTGGGCCAACGGTCATTTGAGGTGGGCTGGATGACCAGGCCCAACCCTAATGACTGTTAGGGCTTACGTGGCGTAGTGAAGACCAGAACGTGGTCTTCGCCCTAGTCCAACTGTCCCGTGATCTCCGGAAAGTGGGTTTGACCTGCTCTTTCGGAGGTGGGCAGTTGGGAGATGACGTGTTCCCGCGGAGGGGAGCACGTGGAGAACGTGGGTCGGGCACGTTGTTCTCCCCGCGGAGGGGAGCTCGGGAGGCTCCCCGGAGGTGCGTTTGTTCTCCGTGAGGAGAACGCGAGGATGTGGAGGACCCAAAGGTCTCGCTTCGACGTACCGGGGCGTGTCCTGTTCGGCCGATAAGAGAGGACGTGGAGATGCTGTCGGACGCGTCGCCTATCCCTGGGGGCGTGTCCTGCCCGTCCTATGGGACGCGCGTGCCCGGTTGGGCCAGTTCACTTATTGAGCCGTGCGTGGTGTTGGGCTGGACTGAGGTTGGGCCCAGACCAGAACATAATTATTATTTATTTTAAAATTATCGTATCAAATAAATTTATCTATGCGGCCACATGGGTATCTGACTAGTTTATTCAGATAAAGAAATTGTATTTCATAATTTAGTATAGAAAGATAAATTGGTTAAAAGAAGAGTGTAATTTGTAAATTAAAAAAAAAAAGGTAATTTAAACTTTAGTATAAAGATAATTTAAATTCGGTTAAAAGGAGAGTATCTAATATTCAATTTAATCTTTTTACTCTTTTAGTAACTTATGCATTGAAGTGTTAATCTTGCAGATCGATTTCTTCTCCACTGTAGCAGAAGTTCAAGTCCACTGTAATAATTATGGTTTCATCACAAAATATTGGTGTCGTTTGTGGAATTAAAAATATGACTCCCACATAATTCCACGTTCAAATATCCTCAAATCCAAAGATTTAGATCTCCTCTCTTAGAAGTTTAGATCTCAGTTTCTTTATCTTCTTCCACGACTGTCAAATCCCTTTTCAACAGATCCTTCTTCAAGTTTACCAATCATGGAGGCATCAAAAGTCACTTGTTGTATCATTCAACGGTAAACTGCTGCTTCTATGTCATACCCCAAATTTTGCCTTACCCTTCATTCAACTTCATCTGGCTTATGCTTTCAAATTCATCTGCATACATCTATCCCAATCATTCATTTTTTTCACCGTTGGTTTAAAAGGTTCGTGAATTCAACTAGATGTCTCAACACTTGTACTTGGGTGATTTGATCAAATGATTTATTGATTCTCATTGGTTACTTATGGTTAGAGGTGCGAATAGGTCAGACAAACTAATAGGGACCTACAACCTAACTTACATAGGCCAAGGCTATGCCATGCTTTTTTTAAGCATATTTAACTTAGGCTAGGCCACAAGTCATAAAAAAAACCTTTTAAACTTATCAGACCAGTCTATTTTAATAAATATGAATAAATTTATTTATAAGATGAAATTAAGTTTAAAAAGTAAAGTTTAGTTATCTCAAAGAACTTGTGAAATCAAGTTGAACAAACCTTATAACTAATGTCATAAGTTATTTTCATAAGTTCTCCTAAACAAATAATATCATGAAACTTATGCTACTATGTAAGCTCAAATAAGTCAATGTAAACAAACATTTAGTCTCATTGTACTTTTGATTCTCTAGTATATTTAAACATTAGTTGAATTTTTTATTTGCATATGCTTAAATATATAGGCTTTTTAATCAGGCTAATAGGCTAATTAGGCCTTCGAAAAGTCCAGGCTTGGGCCAAAAAATAAGCATATGATAGACTACATGCCAGACTTAGGCTTTGAATTTTTTAGTAGGTCAGGCTCAAGCTTGGCAAAGCCTAACTTGACCCAGCCTATTCCCACCTCTACTTATGGTACAAGATATTCCAGAAAATGCTATGGACTAGGATTACTCTTTGTGGTGATATGGTTCATTAGTTATCATGTATGGAGGGTTGCTTGGAAAAGAACATATTATGGTACAATTGACTTTATGGTCAAAGTCAACTTTGAAAGTTGAATTTTTGACCTAATTCTTGGAAGTCTCTTCATTTCATATCCAAGTTATGACTATTAAATTGGTGCATACCATGAAAGTAAAGGGGGTTGGAAGTCATTCATGGATCAATTGACTTTTGGCCAACTGTTGACTTTTGGTCAAAATAGTTGACCAAGTCTTTTAGATTTTCTTTTTTTTCTTTCAACATTGGATGAGCTATTAGTCTTTTGGTCAAAATGCTTCATTCAAAGAAGTTTCAAATTGAAATTCACAAATGGAGGGAAAAGTATTTTATTACTTGAAAAGCAAGTTACAAAGTCACCAATACATTTCAAAGGTCAAAATCCATTACAATATTCAAATACAAGAGAATTCATTACAAAAGGAGTAAAATTACATAAAATAAACGTAATTTTGACCTATAGTTGACTTTTGATCAACTATTGACTTTTGATTAAACAGTTGGCCAAAGTCAAACCATAACCCTGAGATGACCTTAGATTTATTTCCAAGTTTTCTTCACCCGTCTTCATGTTATCTTCAAGTTGTTGCACCATGTGTACTCCATATCCATTTCTTGTCCAAAATCATTCATGGCCTTGTACCTTGGCATGACAAGAGCCACCAAACTTCATCAATTCCTGCCTGGTATGTTGTTGTACCTGCATCAACTACCAGCTATGCTAACTCTGCATAACCAACATCAAAACAACATCAATGCCTGCACTTATGCATAATGTAGTGCATTCACCTATGCACCAAATAACCTATTCAAGCTGCCATGGTCAAACCTGTATGTCATTTCTCTTTCCCTTAACTTTTTATTTTTTGCATATTTAGTTTTTCGCTATTAATTTCTAAAACAATTTTTATCAAAATATGTTTAAACTCTAATAATGATAAAAAAAAGTTTTTAAATTACCACTTTTCTGAAACCCATAATTCAACTCTCTTTTGTGTGTGAGTCACATGTCTAACATGTGAAGAAAAGATTCTATTTGATACTGTGTTTCGACGAAGACAAATATGTGGAAAGAAGGTCAAAATTGTGTATGTTCAAGTCAAGATAATTATATAGAACTTCAATGGATGTTTATGCTCACAATTATGTTTTTAATCCAAAGAATTGAATGATTATCAAGGTACAAATATGCAATTCGTTATCAATAGACTATAAGTGCTGAAGCATATTCATTTTAAATCATTCATTAAGTTATTGCATTACGCTTTTCAAAATCCATCTTGTAACATATAAAATGTCATCTTTGTGGTTGTGACAATCGATTGTCACTAAAGAGTGACAATTGATTGTAGAGGTATGTAAAATCGATTGCCATAATTCAATTTTAGCATTTTTTTTAGCGTTAAAAAGGGTGCAATTGATTCTCATATGTTTTTCTTTGAAAAATTCGGAATTATTTTCACATCTCTTCCTTGCATACTTTCATCATATCTTTTCCAAAACAATGCCATTTAATCATGAACATTTCTAAGCATTGTCGTGGTTTTCTAAAGGTGTCATGTGCAATATAAATTGCCGAATTTTTTTTTGTAAAATTCATCTTCCTTAAATATTTTCTACACAATTTATTTGTATCAAATATCATATATTTTAAGTACTTTATGCATTATTTTTAAATCATTGAAAGATAAGTCGTTGAGCACTTAAAGTGTATATTATAAATTGTATATTTGAAAGGAAAGAAAATTTGTTGGAATTTTGTTGTGTATCAAAATTCTAATGTACTCATATTAGTGATTACCGGTAGCTTAGTTATATTGCTTATTTTTCAAGTTTGTGGTAACAAGTGTGTTAAAGAGAAAATAGGATTCTTTCTCTTTGTGATGTAAAATCAAAAGGTATAGTGTTTTGTTGATTGTTGTTATAATATTGTATAGAAAAGTCAGGTGTAGACTTGTATAAAAATATAACAATATTAACTAATTTCTCATAGAATGTACCATTTAAAATGATTTGTTTATAGAATAATGAATGCTATTATGATTTGATAATCTCTTTATGTACTATTTAAAATTTCTGTTTATAGAATAACAAATGTTATTATGATTTAAAATATATAGAATTAAATTTTATGAAAATAATTTGAATTTTAATACATAAAAATGTTTATTAAAAATAACATGTTAAATAGTATGCTGCAGTCGTTTATCTTGAATGATTGCATGACATTTTTATTGAGTCCTTTGTAATTTTATAAATTCATAAAATTCTCGCAAATCCTATGAATTTTTATGATACAATTTTTTGAAAATCTTTTAAATCCGCAAGACTTTTCTATATAAAATTTGTAGTAGAGCTTTTCCGTGTGGTCCCCACTTTATATCTATCATATCAAATCAGATTAGAGAATGTATACGAACAATCCATCTCCTTTCCTGGTAAATACTTTGGTTCTAAGAATTTTTTTTATTGGAAATTACAAATTTTTTGGTAAAAACACAAAAAATTGTGATTTTTCACTATATATTTTAACATTGTCTATAAAAAAATATGAAAATTAAAAAAATTCTTACTTTTAATAAAATTGCTGATATGAACTACAAAATTTTGAATATTACCAAATAAATTTTATTAAACACGTGAATTTTGTGCTGAATTAAAAAAATAATTTTAAAGTTGTAAAAACAATATAATCATTTTCCTCTATGTGTAGAGGTGTTTGTCTCGAAATTAAACCCAATGATTAGACTTGGTGTTTGTCTCGAAGATTTTACATGAGATTTAACTTCATATTTTCTAAGGGTGTGTTTGGTTCGGGGTAGATGGAGGGGAGGGGAGGAAAATTTTTTAATTAAATATGTTTGGTTCAAATTTTAGGAGGGGAGGAGAGGAGAGCAAAATCCCTCTAAAACACATTTTTTGATTCCCTCCGAATTGGGAGGATTTGGAGGGGAGGGGAAGAAATATAAGTTTTGATATTTTAAAATTATTATATTTATTAAAATATCATCGGTTTAATTTTATTATTTCAAAATTATTTGTTATCTTTTCTGTTACTGTTTTTTCTCGATTGTTTTCATCAACTTATTATAATTGTTCTCCATCTTCAAATTATTTTATAATTTTTATAATTAATATAAATCATAATCATTGTTTTTTTTTTTATAAAAAAAATTATGTTTCGTTATATTCGTTTTTTTCTTTTTATTTTGTTATGTACTCTATCATATTTTCTTTTATATCAAATTGTAAACCATATCATTTTATTTATTTTTGTTTATTCATTTTGTTAAATATTTTGAACTATTAATATTTAGTAATAAGTTATTTTATATATTTGTTTTCTTATATGATTCATTACAATTTAAACGACGTTATTGGCATGTAGTTTAATTTATGTTGAAAAGTTATAAGTCGAATCGATTGTACTCAATTTTTTTAACTTTATGGGACAAATAAATATTTTTTTAATCACTCAATATTATAAATTTTATTACCAACAAAAATACGCACGATTTTTTCACATTTTAATATCATATGACTTAGATAAGATCATAAGGATAAAAATGTAAATTATTAATAAAACCCCTCCCCTCCCCTTCTGAACCAAACACATTTTTAATTAAAATCCCTCCCCTCCCCTCCTCTCTTTTGAACCAAACACTTATTTGATTAAAAAATTCCTTCACCTCCCCCCTCCCCTCCCACTCATTTGAACCAAACAGACCCTAAGTTACAACATATACCCTCAAATCACACAAACTTTTCAAAATATTTTTCATTTCAAAAAATTAAAACAATTCTCCTCCTCAAGACACATACTCCAAAATAAACATAAACCCTAAAAAAAAAAGTATTTATACATTTTCAAAGGTTTTGTTTTTCAAAACATAAGTAAACTATCTGAGATTAAAAGATACCCTTAAACTTTCTAAATTATTCTTATTGTTTAAATAAAATATATATACAACAATATTTACAATAACTCAATTTTATCTCATCGATTAAATAGATTAACTTTTATAATAATGTTCAATTTATAATCATGATTTTATCTAAATAGTTAATCTCAAAAATTTTCTTAATAATTTATCCCACAATTTTTAGGGGTCTTTCTCTTCCTTTAATTATTTGACTTCTCTCTATCTATCTGATATATCCTTTTTACCACATATAACTTACCGATCTTCTTTCTATATTTACATGCTCAACCCATCAAATATATTTTTCACCATTTTTTTTTTTTACCATAGGTGTTATCTAACACTCTCTCTAATATATTTATTTTTAATTATATCATATAGTCTTATAGAATACTTATGCTATTTTCATTAAATGCTATAAAAATATCTATTTTTTTGTTATAATTTCTGAAATAATGCCGATATTTAACTTTGTCTTCTTAATTCAACTTTCATTTCACATTATCACTGCGGTATATTTGAACTAGGATTATCACGAGGCCTTATGAAAAATTCTGAACAAACTGACCAAAGTTTATTCGAAAAACAAGTTAAATTTGATGTTACTTTATATTTACACTGTCTTGAAAAAGACTTCAAATTAACTCAACTTTGTTCCCACAACAATGTTCATAATAGAACTGTCGTGTACAGTATTTTATTTAATTTTAAATCAACAAACTTTGTTAAGCCTAACATAAAGTACAATGATAGTATTACATATTAGCAAAAGATAGTTGCATAACTGCTACTTTTGAATTTCTAATTTTCAGGTACCAACATATTTTGTTAGGCCTAATTGGAAGAATTTTTTCTTAGTGGATGAATATGTCTGTCTTCATTAAGCATATTTTAAAAAAAATATAAATTAATGAATTTTTGAGTTTGCTGTAAATTTTTTAGTTTGAGTTTTTATATTTCATTTTTTTCACGTGGTTTAGTTTTTAAAGTTAAAATTCGCAAGAAAACCTATAAATTCTTACAAATTTTTCTGTAAATTTTAATTTTAAAACTAAACTACAGGCAAAAAATAAATTACAGAGATTCAGACCAAAAAATATAAATTACAATAATTAAACAAAAAACTCGCAAATATACAAGATTAATTTAAGGCTTTTTTTTCTTGCACAGAACATCATGGTTGTCTTAATTCTTATTAAGGGTATTTTATTGTGGCGGTTTTGGCTAAAGAAGATAGTAAACTATGCTTTGAGTTCAATGAAAAGGGCCCAACAAAATTTGAGTTCTACAATAAGTATTTCTAACTAATTAAGATGGAGCTATAACTAATAATCATTATTATGTTCAATAAGCAAAAACTTTTTTTTTTTAATTGTGAAGAATCGTACATACCAGACATCAAACTTTTTTTTATATGAATGGTTTATTTCTTGTTTAATTGGGCAATGTTGGGCCTTGATTTATATTTTTTTTCTTTCTATAATTTAAGTTTTTATTGAAAAAGATTGAGATAATTTTAATTTCTAAAGTGAAGCATTTTAGTAAATCTAATTTTATGGGGTGGTTTGTGACATTTTAAGTAGGAATAAAGCTCAGTTGGCAAATAATGCATTGTTGTCTCTATCTTGGATTTCTAATCCAATTTTAAAAGAGACAATATTTGGGCAAGTTAAGTGGGAGGGAAATACCTCGCTTGTTGAGTAGATAGAGACACAAGAATGTCAGTCCTAAAAAATTTAGAGTAAAAAATCACATGACCGATCTATATATTTTGCTGGCGAAACCACAAAAGGGATTATAGCAAAGATCAAGCTCAAGAGGAAAATTGTAGCATCCTAAATAATTTCTGCGTAATTTAAATAAATATCAGAGTAAATTTGAATCATTAATATTTAGAATATCACAAAACCACAATCAACGGCTCATATAACATGATATGCAACATATGCAATTTTTAAAAATCATTTATAATAACTATAACAATCTAATATGTTTGAAACATCAACTTTTATTTAAACAGCAGAAGCATCATAATCGTTTAATTATTCATAACATAATTATGTTTTCAAAAATAACATAAGCAACTACAACTCTAGAGATTTTCAAAAATCTCCAACAAAACAGAAAAGACATAAACGTTCCATAACCCCAGTGTTACACATCAGAGCAGACGCCAACACTAAAAATAGACGGAAGACTCCAGCTTCCACTCACATCAACTCATCTACTGCGAGTTATCTGTATGATACCCATGAAAAGGCAACATTCAAACAGAAGGGGCGAGATATCATAGTTATATAAAGGAGAAAATGATAATAAGCAAGCATTAGATTATGACATGCGTAAACACCCATTCTATAACATACATTCACACATTCAACATAACCAATATCCAAACACAACAACAAATACAACCAAGATGTAATATAATGAGACTCACAACTTAAGCTTAATGCATGTGGTACCATTCGATTTCTATTTCAGAATCTGATTCCTATTTCAGAATCACAATTTTTGTCGGAATTTCCATTACGTCGCTCACACCCCATTGGGCACACGACCTCCATGATTGCTCACACCTCACACGGATACACGATCACCTCAACAACAACATTATTCTATAACTAGAATCCGGGTAAGAGACTCACACCTCATCTAGGCACACGACTTATCTCACAACTCATGCAATCATGAAATGCATGACAACAACATACAATGAAATTCATTTAATCAATGTATCGTGCCACTACAGGCCACAACACAACATGCCACAACAGTCTAACAATATCGACATACATCATAACAAGCAACTACAAAGGCATTTACAATTATGTCACACCATAACATAACGATAATAATGCGCTTAACACCATCATACGGAAAAATTATTCAACATCCGGTATATAAATCATTTTAAAAATAAAGTTTGTCGCGTCAGCTTCCTAACTCTTCGAACGACACTTGAATCGGACACCGAAACTAAAGTTATGAATTTTAGAATTTTTTTTTCTTTCAAAAATGGTCCCAATGTAACCGGTTACACAAAATGAGGTAACCGGTTACACCCCTTGTAACCAGCCACCTGTCACTACTGAATTATGGTGTAATAAATTACCACAACCAATGGTAACTGGTTACGCCCTCACATGATTGTCCAAAAATCGCATTTTCAACATAGTATAACCGGTTACTCAAAACCTGGTAACCGATTACACCTGTAGCAGAAGCACTTTTCTGCTGCTTTTCAGTATTAAAATCACTTTTCTACACACCCAAAAACCCTACTTTTCCTACTACTCAAAAAAAACATTATTGACCACAAATTTAGTTTTCAAAAGCACTAAAACTCCAATTCTTTTCATAAAAATTTACTCATACTTTAGTTCCAACTCTGACTCAAAATTAACCATCAACAACACAACAACTACATCATACAATCCATCAATGACATAGTTTCAAAAATAAAAATTGCAACAATGCATCATTCTAACATCAGTTACAACATCAACATACCACACACAAAATTCATCAAAAATTACTCAACCTAACAATTACCAATTCATAAAAAATCATGAATAGAGAAAGGACACACAAATCCTACATGGCATAATCTACCACCATTATCATGTTAACCCTTAGATAATTAGAACCCCACCCTTACCTTAGAGTTTTTGCCAAAAGCTTCACAACAATGAAGTTTCTTCTCTCTTCCTTGTCATAGCCTCTTCTTCTCATTGTCTCTTGTTTTCATGATCAGACAACTCTCTCCCCCAACTTCCCTTATTTTCTCTTTTATTATAATATTATTATTATTACTAACTCCACTAATTGAAATAATAATAATAATAATAATCACTAATTATTTAATTTAATAATATTCAACTAATATTATAATTAACTAAATATTACTACTATAATTTAATTAGTCATACTCATCACACCACTAAGTTCTACACCATTAGTCACACACCCATCAACCCTTAAAGTCTATTCTTAAGACCACTATCCTACACCAAGGTAGCTCAAACACATCAAATCACAATACAACCACAATTATCACATAATTAAAATATGGAAAAACAAATAAAATAAGTCGGGGCATTACAACTCTCCCCCACTTAGAATATTTTCATCCTAAAATATAACCTGATCCAAACAACTCAGGATATGCCTCACGCATCCTGCTCTCCAACTCCCAAGTCATATTTCCACCAGCAACGCCTCCCCACACTACCTTCACAAGAGCAATATCTTTGCCTCTCAACTGCTTCATCCCACGATCTTCAATCCTTACAGACAAAGCCTCAACTGTAAGGTCATCCCTTACCTGAACACCATCCATCATAATCACATATGACCGATTCAGAACATACTTCTGAAGCTGTGAAACATGAAACACATCATGCAAATTTGAAAAATTTGGTGGCAGCGCCACTCTATAAGCAACAAATCCAACTCTTGCTAATATTTGATACAGACCAATAAATCGAGGAGTAAGCTTCCTCGACTTCACAACACGTATGACACCTGTATTTGGAGTGAATCTAAAGAATACAAGGTATACCTCTTGAAACTCAAGATCCTTTCTCCTCTTATCAAAATAACTCTTCTGCCTACTTTGCAAAGCTTTCATCTTCTCTCTAATCAGCTTAACATTCTCAGTAGTCTGCTGGACAATCTCAGGTCCAAGCACCACACTCTCACAAGATTCATACCAATACAGAGGTGCTCTACACCATCAACCATACAAAGCTTCAAAAGGCGTCATTCCAATACTAGAATGATAACTGTTATTATAAGTGAACACAATCAACGCCAAATGACTATTCCAAGCACCTCCTTGTTCAAGAACACAAACCCTCAACAAATCTTCCAAAGAATGAATAGTCCTCTTTGTCTGATCATTTGTCTGCGGATGATAAGCAGAACTTAACCTCAACTTCGAACCTAAAGCCTTTTGAAAACTCTGCCAAAATCTAGAAATGAACCTCAGATCTCTATCCGACACAATACTCAACAAAACTCCATGCAACTTCACAATCATACGGATATAAATATATGCCAACTTCTACAAGGAAAATCTAATATTAAACGAAATAAAGTGTGTCGACTTTGTCAGTCATTCAACAATCACCCAAATAGCATCATGCCCTCTCGAAGTATTTAGCAACCCAGTCATAAAATCCATAGAAATTTTGTCCCCTTTCCACTCTGGAATAGCCAACAATTGCATCAAACCAGCAGGTTTTTGATGTTCCACCTTTGACTTTTGGCAAGTCAAACAAGCATACACAAATTGTGCCACATCACGCTTCAATCCATGCCACCAAAATATCTTCTTCAAATCCTAATACATCTTTGTAGCTCCTGGATGGATACTCAATCTACTTCTATGACTTTATTCCAGAATCATCTTTTTCAGCTCAAAATCATCGGGAATTTAATTTCTGTCACGGAATCTCAACACACCTTGTTCATCCACTCTAAAATCACTATCCTCAGTCTGATTACTTCCAAACATCAAGTCCACCAACTTCACATCCAACTTATGACTCTCTTTAATATTATTAAGAAAATCATTGTTGATCTTCAACATGCCCAACATAACACTCAGCGGTGTCAAATCACAAACCAAACTCAAGCCTCTGAACTACTCAATCAATTCTAACTCTCTAACCATCATAGCAGATATATGCAAAGACTTCCAACTTAAAGCATCAGCCACGACATTAATTTTATCGGGATGATAATTCAAGCTAAAACCATAGTCTTTCAGAAATTCCAACCATCTTCATTGCCTTATACTTAATTCCTTCTGATCAAACAGGTACTTCAAACTTTTATGATCATTGAATACTTCAAATCTGGAACCGTAAAGATAATGCCTCCAAATTTTTAACATAAACACCACTGCAGCCAACTCCAAATCATGAGTAGGATAATTCCTCTCATGAACCCTCAGTTGTTGCGAAGCATAAGCCACAACCTTTCCATCTTGCATAAACACACCACCTAAACCCATCAAAGATGCACACAACACAAACCGTTCATTCTTTTCAGGTAAAATCAAAATTGGAGTTGTAGTCAATCTCTTATTCAGCTCAATGAGACTCTTCTCACAGTGAACATACCACACAAATGATTTACCTTTGTAAGTCAACTAAGTCAACGAAAGTGCTAACTTAGAAAAGCCTTCAATAAACCTGCAATAATAACCAGCCAAACCCAAAAAGCTTCTAATCCCTATAACTGACTTTGAAGCCTCCCATTGTAGAAGTGCATCTACTTTGGATGGATCCACAACAATACCATTACCTGAAATAACATGACCAAGAAAATTTACCTCTTGCGACCAGAATTCACACTTCGACAACTTATCATAAAGCTTATTCTCTTTCAACACTTACAACACAGTTCATAAATGTTCAACATGTTCCTCTTCTGGTTTAGAATAAATCAGGATGTCATGAATGAAAACTACTACAAATCGATCCAAGTAAGTGTTGAAGATACAATTCATGTACTCCATAAACACACCAGGTGCATTAGAAACGCCGAACGACATCACCAAATTCTCATAATGTCCATACCGAGTCCTGAAAGCTATCTTCTGAATATTTTCATCCTTCACTTGAATGTGATGATAACCCGACCTCAAGTCAATTTACTAAACACACGTGCACCCACCAATTGGTCCATCAAATCATTTATTCTTGAAAGTGGATAATTGTTCTTAATTGTTACTTTATTCAACTATCTGTAATTCATACATTACCTCATACTACCGTCTTTCTTCTTTACCAACAACACCAGAGCTCCCCAAGGCGACACACTTGATCTTACAAATTTATTTTCCAACAACTCTTTTAATTGCTTATTCCTCTAGAAATTCATACACCATATGCAATTCATCAATCACAGCTTGACTTTCTACAGATAAGGACGCAAACAACGCAAGCACCTGAGCTTCCTCTTCCAAAAGCTCCTTCAACTCTCTAGTAGACATAAAACTAGTTTCTTCCTCTTCATCATGAGCAAGTAAATGCACCAACTTATTATAACAGTTGATATGAACATGATTAAACGCCAACCAGTTCATTCCTAAGATAACATCAAGATTTCCCAATGGAAAGCAAATAAGGTCAACACCAAAATCTCTATCAAAGATCGACAAAGGAAAATTCAAACAAACCAGAGAAGTAGTCACTGATCCCTTAGCAGGAGTTTCAATAACTATTTCTCCCTTCATAGAAGAAACAATAAGGCATGAGCTTTTCACACAATCAACATCAATAAAAGAATGAGTAACACTAGTATCAATAATAACAATTAAAGGAGTACTATTAATATAACATATATCTCTGATTAACCTGTCATCACTGGAAGTATGGGTTCTTGGTAGAGCAGACACCTTTCCTCCAGTTGAAGCTTTCTTCGGCTTCTGGAAATGAGTACTGATATGTCCAGGTTCCCCACAGTTGAAGCAAGTCACAACATGAACCTTGCAATCAACAATCATATATCCAGACTACCCACACTTGTAAAACTTCTTCACGTCACTCGTACACTCACTGGCACGATGACCCAACTCACACACCTGTAACACTTAAGAGAATCAAGAGCACCTTCCCCAGTTGGACTCTAACCATCAATAACTCTCTATTTACCCTTATCAGCTAGATCACTATAAGACTTCCCATAGTTCACATTCTGCTTTCACCTCTTCTGATTCAGACTCTTAAAATGAGCTGGCCGAGCTTTACTATCCTCCTCAAAAATTCTACAACTACTCATCAACTCTGGAAACCTCCTGATCTATTGGTATCCAATCGCCTGCTTAATCTCAGGACGCAAACCATTCTCAAACTTGATAGACTTTGAGAACTCAACAGCCGCCTCACTGTAATGCGGACATAACTTAGCAAGTTCCACAAACCTGACAGCAGACTCAGTAACAATCAGATTACCCTGCTTTAGCTCCAAAACTCAATCTCTTTCTTCCCACGAACATCCTCAGGAAAGTACTTCTTCAGGAACTCCTTACAGAACATAGCCTAGGTAACAACTTCATCTGAAGTCCCCAACACCTAACGAGTGTTGATCCACTAGTCATCAACCTCCTTAGCTAGCATACAAGTACCAAATTGTACCTTCTGCTCTTCTGAACAGTCCATCACTCAAAAGATTCCTTGAATTTCCTTAAGCCACACCTGCACTCCATCTGAATCATACCTACTTGTTATACCCTAATTTTATCCCTAAGATCCCATCTTCTTTTAACATTTTTGCATACAAACAAGATCACAAACCTGGTTGCTTTCTTACCCTCTCACCTTTGGGTTTGGCTTTGCAGAGATCATCAAGCACCTCTTTGTGTATCTTTTTTATTTATTTTTATATGCTTTTTGTTTCACTAACTACTAATCAAAATGCCAAAAATATGTCTTGTAGCCTTTTGTTTCTTTGCAAGGTAGGGTACTATATCAAGAACACAAGCATGATTCACCAACTAGGGTTTTACTCCCTCAAGGTTAAAATGTGTTCAACCATGGGTTCACAAGGGCTATATCATCAAAACATGGCTTCTAACATGAAATTACAAGGTTTTAAACATCATTAAATCTCATTTTGATCAAAGACATCTCATGGTTTAGTAGTTTGTCTCTCAAGAAATGTCAAAGGTTCATGTGTTTATTTTCATGCCTTCATCAACAAGTTACCTAAATCTTTGGCCAATTTAATCAAAGAACATTCAAAGAAACATTATTTTAAGGTCATATGATTATCTATGTGATTTGAAATGCAAGGAAGGTCCAAGTTTACAAGTTGATTCAAGGAAGTTTGACCTAAAAAGTCAACATTTCAAGTCAAGGTTCCAAAGATCACAACTCCCTTAATTCTAAATATGTTTGAATGATTATTTTTGCATATGACTCTTCTCAACATCCTATTCAACTTATCTTTACATGACAAGAGCCAATTATTCTTGGAGGATCGTCAAAAGTTTGAAGACATTATAGGTCATTTGCGGACTTAGTGAAATTTTGACTATTTTTAAGTGACTTTTTATCAACTTTCAAGAATCACACCTTCTTCAATATTCAACATATGCAGCTCATTCTTTTTACACAATATCATTTGTGATACTCTCTACAAGTTTGCTTCAAGGGCCAAAGTCAAATTATGCTTGGAAGACCATGAAATTCATTGATACGTTATTGGTCATTTTCAGCCATTTGGACTTATAATTTTTCAAGTTTGGTTTGCCATATTTTTGTGCCAACTTCACATGGTCATAAATTTTTGCTCAGATGTTCAAATCAATAATTTCTTCTCACATTGTACTTTTTGTTATGATGTGAGCTAATTGCAAAAGGAATGAGCCATAAAGGTGGCGTGTACAAGATTTCATGATGGTTTAAAGTTGGATATTTGGAACGGCATTTCCATTTTTGGTCAGAATTTTACATCAACCAAAACTTGATTACAAGCCAAATTACCACGATTTATTCACCTAAACATGATTAGTGGAGTTCCTAAAAGCAAAATGACTCATAAAATGCAAGTTTTGGTGGAGTTTTGATGCTTTTTAAGTCACACATTTCTCACCTTCGGTTGCACATGGAATCACATGAATTGAGCATCATTTGGCACGTATGAGATCAACATTACACTCCATATAAATAGAGCAACATATTCCATTTATTTCCCAAGCTTTTGAGAGCTAAAAACATTTCGCTCATATCACACTTAAACCTCCATTTGTGAGATTTTGCTTTCACTTTTAAAAGCTTTTCCAAGCCATTTTCTCTCTTCCATTCGCTTCATCATTCTTCTCTGAAGCTAAAGGATCAAGAATCAAGGCCCGAGGTTCTTTGAATTGCTCACACGACTTGCTCATGTTTGCTCATTTCACATCTCTTCGAACAGGTAGTTAGAAGCATCCATTTGTTTCAAATTTGATACCATAATGTAGTCCTTGGCTTGATGAGGGATTTTGGATCCTCAACTTTGTTTGATTGATGCATTTACATTTCGTATTTTTTAAAATCCATTTTGTACTTTGCTTCTTCTTCTTCAAAATTCTCCTTATGCAGTTATAATAAATTTGTTTTGAGGCCATGACTGCACTCACGCTGATGAAATGGTTCTAATGGTACCAATATTGTGGCCTAGGGTTACCATTTGTGGATTCTCCGGTGGAGGTTGACCGGAGGCATTTCTAGGTGGTCTGAGCTTTCTGAGCGCCACGTGAAATGTTTTTAGTGGTTGATTTCAAATTGAATCCTGTGTGATTTTTCAAAGTAATTTCCATCGTGCGCTTTCATGTGTGAAGCATTTGATCTACCAACATTTTTAATGAAGCTTGATCCAACGCTCTTGTTTTTTTCTCTTTTATTTTATTTTCTGATTTTATTTTAAAATGCATTTTCATTTAAGTATTCATAGTAATTTTATTTTTTATCCAAAATATACCAAAATAATTTCTAAAATTTTCTTTTATTTTTCTCTTTTTGATTTTATATTTTTCATATTTTATTTTTATCATTTGATATTTTTCATGATTTATCTCTTTTTTTAGCATTTTAATTAGTTTAAAAATATTTCTATGCATTAAAAAATTCTCAAAAATTTTATATATCATTCTCATATTATTTCTGATTTGTGTGATTTTTCTTGATCATTTTTTATTTGTTTGATGCATCATTTTTATTTTCATCTTTATTTTCGTTTTAAAATTAATTTTAAAAATCATTTTCATGCATTTTAATTCATACTATTGCATTTTGTATTGGTTTGACTTGTGTTGACTGTTTCTAGCCTTGGAACTTAGTTGATTTGATCATAGGTCTCATCAAACTTAATGGATCTTGGGCGTTGGTGGGGTGAAAACCCTATCCACCAAAATGAATGATTGATTTTGATGATGACTTCATCATCACTTCGATCCAATTTGGTTTTGCCTTCTTGTGTGATCCTATCTTCTTCATCCCTTTCCTTTTTCTTTTTCATCCATTTTTTGATCAATTAGAAGAAGTTGTAGGCCATCTTGTTCATGAGATCTTGAATAGTGCTTGATGAACTTTCATCATTTCAAATCTACCATTTGATTGATTATTTAATCAATTGAGGTACTTTGGATTGATGCATAAGTTTGTCCAAAGTACTATGAGAGGTTGATTGATGTAATGGACTCATCTTTCCTTGACTTAAGTCTTGATCAACCTTACTTTGACTTGTGCTACATGTTTTAGCAGTGTGATCTTTATATCACATCTCTAACATATATGGTACATAAATTATTATTGGCTGGTGTTGCGGTGAGAATCGGATGTCAAGCTATTGATTAAATTGAATCTTAATTCATTAAACTCACAACCGGAATTTGATTTATCCAAAGGAAAGGTTAAAGAAAGAAAGACCTTTTGTGCGATGTAACAACAACGCTAAGAGATTCGGGGATTGGGGGTTCGTTATGCTTAGGGTATGTATTTCACATCCTAAACATTTATAGTACTCTACAAGAACCTTTTGTATGTTTGTATGCTATACTACTTGCTATGGTTTGGGATCAAGGTTGGGGTAAAGGCTCTAGGTAAAGACCTAAGTATAGTCTCTAAGTTTGCTTGCAAAGATATCACATCTTCTACCTACGTATCCTAACTAGGATAGAATCAGAGCAATCATAGTTCACGTCACTGAGGGTGGATGAACACTTGATTATGATCAAGGTTCAAAGGGGAAAAACATAACAATGCTTGTATAGAGTTTAACAAAACTCTCTATTCTAATTTATACACTCAAGGGGATTCACTTTGACAAAAGCCAGGAGGGGGGTAAGTAATCATGACAATGATCCTTACATAGAGTTGAAAAACTCTAACATAGGGTTCTAGTTGAAGAACACTCCTAGTAAAGGTGGGTCTTTTAGACTTAAGCAAATTCTAATGGCTAGTAGGTTCTAACTTAACTAAGCTAGGGTTCAATATGACTTAACAAAGTCAAAGGGAGGGTAATGAGCTATCTATGACTCTAGGGGTCAATAGAGAAACTTTTCTTTGGAATATGAGAAAGATGAGACAACTGGATGAGAACTAACAAGTTCCATCACTTGGGGAAGGCTTAACAAAGTTAAAAAAAATAAGCAAGAACATTTAACAACATATGAACAATACTCAAGATCAAACATAAAGACATAGAGGTAACAACCATCAATGCAAGTAAAGAACATGTGTAACAACAACAAGTTCATCTATAAAATTCAAATGCGGTTGATGCAAACAAGTTATAACTTGAAGCAATCATGTTATAAGGATCAAATGAGATTAAATGTAACAACATAATACCATCTAAACATGTATTGATAACAATCAAACAAGCAAAAACACAAGAAATGTTACAACAATTCAAGTATTTGTTCATGACTTCATGGGGAAAAGTAAGCATGTTTCATGGTAACAACCAAGTCAAAAATCAAACCCTAGCATGTTATGGCTCTAACAAGACACATAAATAAGTATAATGAGACATTAAAAATATATTCAAGAGGTTATAACTTCAAGAATCATGTGATGAATCACAAATGAGTTCAAGGTAATTCATATTCAAGCATTCACAAAGGCAAGAAACAAATCCTAAACATGTTATGGTTATAACAAGACACATAAAAAAGTAGAATGAGACATGATAAACACATTCAAGAGGTTATAACATCAATAATCATGGTATAGGTCACAGATGAAGTTCAACAAGCCATTTTCACATGTATGCATTCACAAAAGCAAGCATGAACATAACAAGGAAATGAATCAAACAAATTTGAAAATTTAAACATGTTAGAAAACATATATGAATCATACAAGACAGTTCTCACAATAAAAAATCAAGTTACATGTTGAAAAAGTTCAAGAACACCATGGAAAAAACCCTAAAAGCACATGCTATTCAAGTGGACCAAAGTATTTCTAGGATAAATATCCTTGAATTATTTCTTCACTCAATGAAAATAGACATGTTAAGGAGTAGTTTTAAAAAAGAATGGCATCAATATCATAAAAAATTAGCAAGTTATGATCATGGGAAGTTGGTGCACAAAAATGGGCAAAACTAGGTCAAGGCAAGGTAAGGAAACCTAAGGCCATTTGCAAGAAGAGTGGATCTCAGTCAAAAATTAACCAAATGAGGTGAAACAAAAGTGAAAATTGTGTGTTTTTGAACAAGGAATTCAATGGTACAATTTGTTTTTCCATGCCATGAACTCACAAGAAAACCCGATAGCATCATTGGAACGACAAGTTTGGTTACAACCAAATGCAAGAACACATGAACAACATTGTGTAGTGGTGTGATTTGTGAAAAAAGTGAACAAACATCACATATGCATCATATATAGAGGTTAGCACAAGATAAAACAAGAAATTCACGAGTGGTTTAGCAGATTGGAATCATTATGCAAAATGTGACAAGTTTGGACCTAGTTTGTGACCTGAAATTTGGCAGTCCCAAAAATACATTTTTTGCTGCAAGAAATGGTTCATGCATGACACATACCATACAAAAAACATGTCTAAAGAATTTTCAACTCAAAATCATAGCTAGAACTCAAATTAGCATGAGAAATACAAGTTGTAGCCTTACCTCTTATAGCCTTATGATGCATGCTTGAGAAATAAGAAAGCCATAGATCTTAAAAGCTCCTTAATGGTCTAAAAATGCTCCAATGATGATGTGTAGATGCTCAAAATAGCCTCCAAGTAAGCTAGAGGCCAGAATGCATTGCTAGTGAAGAAATCACCAAAAAGTCCAAAGATTTCAAAAGCAAACTTGCTCAAATCTTACAGAAGTGTGAATCAATCATGGATTATTTTTATAGGTCATATATGAGGTGTGAGTGGTCTTGGAACTCAAGGAAGTGCAGTGGTTTGATGGATGCTCTCCAAAATGCAAAAAATTCAACAAATTAGGTTTTGATAATTGACTTCTTGCTTGGATGGTTTTCTGGCTAATGTGAGGTCTTGGACAACTCTAGTACCTCATTTGTGATGTGTTTGAAGTATTGTTTGAGTTGTAAAATATTTGGAAATGATTTTGCAAAATAGATTTTGGAGAAGTTTGGAAACTTAGCGCAAACTTGCAAGAACTTGGTGATTGAGTGAGGGAGAGAGTTCTAGCTAGTTTCTAGCATGGAACAGGTGTTGTTTAGATGTGAGAATTATGTTCTATTTATAGCCAAGAGTCTTGAGTGAGAGACATGGACAGATTGATACAAAATGCCAACTTTGGCCTTCTAAACTTGGAAATCTTGTAGAAACCAATGCAAATCTTCATTACTGACCTCAAGCCACCCCAAAAAGATCTTTTCATGCCCTAGAGGTCATTTTCATCATGCTTGAGAGGATAGGAAGTGATGGCTGCAGCATAGTTGGTGATTTGATGAGGGCAACCACCATTTTTCTCTTTCTTCACTATTCACATTTGCAACTTGGATTAAACAATGATTTTCTTCAATTCTTATGCCAAATTCGTGGGAGCTGGTGCTAAACACTTATATTATAAATTTGAAGATCATACATGAGGCTTAAACCTTGATTTGAATTGATTTGAGAAGCTTTGGAATCAAGACATCCATGCTGAACTGGTTTTGCAGCAGTAAGTTTTTGCTAACTTGTGAGCTTTGGTCCTCCCTAGCCATGAGAAGTTACAGAACCCACTTGTACTTTTTATAAAGCCCTAATTAGGTACTACAACATTTATGTTTGAGTTAGGAATCCATTCCACTTGAAACTAGGTCAAAACCCCTTGTGAAAATGCTGAATTCTTAACTTACAAGTCAAGAAACCTTGAAATTTCCAAGTGTTTAAAATCCTTTACAACTTGATGAGCTCATAACTCCAAATCAATTCATTTTTTGCTTATGGGTCAGTAGGAAACTTTTGTAAGATTCTTAAGACCTTTCCAGCAAGCTTTGGACCACTCCATTTGGATGTGTGGTTAGGAAGTTATGACCATTTGAAGTTTGATCAAAATTAGGGTTTTTTCACTTACCCTTGTTTCTTGATTTGCAAGTTATCTATCAATTCTGGACTAAATCTCCACAAAATTTCATAATTATATGTGAAATGATGTTGAAAACAAGGTTGGCTTAAATTTGGGGTAAAAACCCTGTTGGTCAATGAGTTGACTTTCCTAATAGACGAATCGAACAGTTGAAAATCTCTGAATCGACTGTTGATGTTCTGGGTTCCCTAAGGCCTTGAAAATTCTTGGATATACTTCATTGGGTCATATGAGCCTCATTGACCATACTTCCCTCATTGGAAAACCTTCTAGAACAAAAGTCAAACTACAGTTGACTTTTCTAACAAGAAACCTTGATTAGGGTTCTTGCACTGCACTGCTTCCATTCTCTTGGTGACAACCTCAAATTGAACTCATTCTTAATCACACGTGATATCCTTGATGATATAGAGACTTGTTATGTGGAGGATCAATCTAAAACCTTGATTGATCAATCCCTAGAAAGCCTGATTTCTTGACTGTATGAAACCTTAATTCATCTGCATCTTGACAAAGACAAACTTGAAATAGGTTAAGGTTAGATAACATATGATTGATGCACCTATAATGATAATAGAATCTATGGGTCAAAATTTAAGGTATGACAACCAACCTCCCATAGTATGATCTTCCTTATAGATTATGCTACGATTGCTTAACATTGCGCTAAATTTGTCCCTATTTGGAAAGTGATCATATTGGTCCAATTTTAGATATAAGTCATCTTTAGTTTAGATGTAAATCTCCTATCTCCATATTTTATAGATTCTTTTCCACCTAAGAGAGCTAGTGACATACTTGTTGATTTTATTTAAGTTGGAGCCATTCTCAAAGGATGATGCAAAACTCTCACACTTGTTGGGGTCGATTAGCCGAGTAATCTACTTTAAATGACAAAATATAATTGTCCTAAATTTTAATTGTACTAACATTTACTTTATGCCTTTTACTTTTATGCCATTTATTTTTATGCACTTTTACCTTTATGCTCTTTATTTTATGCTCTTTATTTTTATGCTTATCATTATCATATCATATTATCATTTGTTTATGTTTATGCCTTTTTCTCTTTGTCCATTTGTTATTTATTTTTATTTTTTAAGAAATCAATAAAGGCTTAAACATTTAAAAAACTCTTAATATTCTTTGGACTATTTAGTGACTATTCTTTACTCATGGATGATGGACCTAGAATTAGATCCTTGCCCTATGCTTTGGAGTTATATCTCGAGACTTTGGATCTTATTTGGTATTTTGACCTTGAGAGACCTCTTGTGAAGACTTGGCTTGGAGGTTTTTCTTTCATAAGATGTTTGGTTTATTTATTGCCTATCTTTTTGCTTGAGTCCAAAGGATGATAGTTTTGGCTTATTTATGTCAAAGACTTGTATCTTGAATCCAAAGGATGAGAGTTTTGGCTTATTTATGTCAAAGGCTTGTATCTTGAGTCCAAAGGATGAGAGTTTTGGCTTATTTATGTCAAATACTTGTATCTTGGTTAGATATTTCCTTCATTAGATTTTATTTTATGTTTTAGGGTAGTCTCTTCATCTCCTTCCCCTTTTCAAATTTTCAAAATCTTCTCCCTTTTTCAAAACCTTCTTATTTCAAACTAGAACCACTTTCATAATAAACCTTGACTTTGTCAAGTGCATTTTCAAACTAACTTTATTAATAAATTCTAATCAATCTTAAACATACTTAGACCATTTTCAAAAAGACTTAAAAAACACTTAACTCATTCAAACCATTTTTGTGCTTTTTTGTGCACTTTTTGCTTTAAAACTTTTCATAAAGTTTGGACATGAGTCATTTATAGTTGATATGTGATTCTCCTATCCCCATAGTATTGTTTGAAATAAGTTTACTGTTTTCCACCTTAGAGAGTTAGTGGCATACTTGTTGATTTTATCCAAGTTGGAGCCCTTCTCATGGTGATGCAAAGGTCCATTTTCACATACTTGTGGGTGATTAGTTAAAGTTTTGTCCTTAAAATAACAAGTTGTCTTTTCATTTAAAATGAATTATAACACACCATTTTGTTATTTTTACCATGAACTACGAGGTTTTGATCCTCCATTGCACTTTGTGGATACGTCGGCACAAGGCTCAGGAAGTCTGTTCAAACAAAAATATAAAAAAAATACTTCTCTTGTCACCTCACCAATCTTTTTCAAATAACACCTTTTTAAGCCAAACACTAGATTTTCAAAGAGATTCCTATATCGTACTATAAACGTTTTGGATGCTAAAACATTTCCTTTGTGTAACCAACCCCCTTACCTTGTCTCTTTTTTTTTATTAGTTTTATTTTAAAACTTCTTTAGGTTCGGTTCGATCTTTACCCTTTCCTTTAGAAAAATAAAAGTGTAGTGACGACTCTTATTTTATGAGTTAAGTTAATCAATAGCTTAATCTTAAATTTTCCCACTACAGAAAAGTGATGACTCTGCTGGGGAGTAGTTTTTTGTGGGTCGAGCCTATCTTTGTTTATCTGTGTTTATTATTACGTTGTTTGTTTTATTTTGGTGCTTGGTAATCTCTGAGTGGTGAGATAAGTCTATACCGGACTTGAGAGCACTTATGATAGGAGGGTGGTATAGTCTTGTTCAACTTACGTAGAGTAGTCCTTACTAAGCTGACTTGAGATCCCCCGCTCAGTGGAGGCTGTAGCACCTCAAAATTTGTCACATCGTTTCTTGATTTCCTAGATTTTGTTTCTTTGCATTTTACATTTCTGCATATCATAACATTGGTTCTCGAGACATGGGATCAAGGTGTTTCTGTGGCTCAGGGTTCCCTTTTACCGCAAGAGTTTAAACAGCGAGCATCAGAGGCTCTGACATATATTTTGCCTAGCGATCAAGCAGTCAATTTTATTTTATTCAGCAGGTTATTTTCAACTCGGGAGACGGTGTACAGGCTATCTCACGCATTCTCACAGTTATGATATCCAAGGGCAAGTTTCAGAGGCTTAACAGAGCTCAAAACAGGTGGCAGCGTGTGATTATACAGGATTCCCTCCATTTGGCGCCAATTTGGGCATTTTTGAATGTGGTAACTGGTTACCACATATGGGTAATCGGTTACCCTGGGCAAAATTTGTCAAGAAATTTGAATTTTCAGCATTGCAAATTTTCCAATTATTTTCAACCATTGATTTCATAGGATCATCATTAGGAGGATCTAGAATTGTTTCAATTTTCACTATTTCCCTCCAAATTTCAAACACTCCATTCCTACTCCCACTCTTAATTTTCATTCCAAATGCTAATCCATATTCCAAACCATATTTTGATTCCAAACCTAGAGCTTATATAAGTGAATTTTCTCCAAACCTCACTCATTCACACCAACTCACTCTTATTTTTCATCTCAATTTCAGAATTTGCTCCCAAATTTTCTCAACTTTCTCTCAACTTTTTAATTCCCAAAACCTCTATTAAAGCTCTTTCCACTTGATTTCATTGATTCTACATTGGAATCCTTGAACTCTAGGCTAAACCTCCTTCATTCATCTCAATTATCTTCAATTCATCACTTAATTTTCATTTGGATTTGAATCTGATTTTGGAAGCTAGATTTGAAGTGCTTTTGGATCAATCTTGGCTTGATTTTTCTTGTTCTTCACTTTTACTATAAGGAATCTCTTGGATCTTGAAGATTCTCTGGGTTTCTAGCTTGGATCTGTTAGTTTGAAGTAAATCAACACTTACCAAAGCAAATCTCAGCTTTGAAGGTTGGTGAATTCTAGATCCAATTCTGTTTTGAGCTTATTTGTATAATCACAATGTAGATCCATGGCTTTTGATGCATTTTGATCTATTTTGATGATTTTGATCTTTGTGATTTGTGATCTCAATGTTTGATTGTGGTTACATGTTGTTTGATCACTGATTCTTGGTGTTAAATTCGTGCATAATTGATTATATGTTCATGTGAGTGATTAGATAAGTTGTTTGATGTTGAAAACTGATTTTGGAAGTTGTTTTTCTATTTCAGTCTCAGTGGTAATTGGTTACCATTAACAGGTAACCAATCACCCTGCACAAATTTCACGTTTTCGAGCATTTTTCAAACAGGTAACCGGTTACCTGATTTTTGTAACCGATTACCATTGAGACAAAATGTGTGTTTCTTGCATTTTCTTGCTTGTTTGAGTTCCTTTTCATCTATAAACTTCATGGATTGATGTAATGCATTTATGTGTATTGTTTTTGACATGTTTCATCATTCTTGAATGTTTGATTTGGATTCTTTGACGCGTAACTTTCGGTTTCTGTTTGAATGTTAAACTTGTTGATGTTGCTTAATGGATGCAATGATCATTTGACTTGTTTGATTATAGCATGATTAATTTATTGTCATTGTTGATTGTCTTGCTGGATGTTTGCTGCATGTTTGCATTTGTTTTCGGGTCCGCTTTGTTGCGCGCTTGTTTGATCATTCGATCGTTCAATTTGAATTGAAAAGCATGTCGATCTTATTGATTCTTGTTTGTGCAATGTTATTGATCAATTATGTTTTATTGTTGAAGCATGTTCATACTTGCATGATATCTATTCATGATTGGTGTTTGCTTATGATTGATTGCATTCAAGCATGCTCGCTGCCCTACTTTCCACAGTTGTGGTTATCCTGAATTTGCATGCTGTCTTTGCCTTGCTTGCTTGCTTCCTGCCTTTTTACACCTACTTTTATGCTGAAACATGTTCTGTTATAGGTTGTCTTGCTTGTGTGCTAGATTTTACTGCTGTTTTATGCAGGAATCGGTGTTGTAGCTGTTGTTTTTGCCTTGCTTTCTTGCTTTTTCCCTTGCTTTTTGCCTTGCTTTTGCATGTTCCCTTAGGTTTCTTATTCCAATTTAATTTCCAATTAAATTTGGAGCAGGATAGACATTAGGAGTGCAATCCAAGCATGATAACAAGTAAGCTATCCCCTTTTAACCTCAACCTTAGGTCCATCTTTTGCATGCTAACATTAGGATAAAATCTCCTTTTGCATCCCGACTTTAGAACCATTTTGCATGACAATGTTAGGGCCGAGTTTTCCTTAGACCTTCCGTGCATCTCTCTTCTCATCTCAAAACACTTTCTAATTCATCTAATAAATACGATGAACGTTGTACGCTACGAGCCTTAAGCACATGGGAAATAATGAGTGGAGGATTTCTTCTCATTTGTCTAGAGTGTTTGGTGTATGCCCTTTGGGCAATATGCGGTGCATTCGCTCCTATGTCATAGTCTTTAGTCCAACGTGAATCACAAAGCAAACTAATTCACTTCACTAAAACCCACGAACAAAATTCAAACTTTTTATCCTTTGGGATTTGTGTTTCAAACTCATTTTCAGAAAAGAGTACGTTACATTTCTGTTTCAAACTTGTTTTAGCCAAAATTTGCCAAAGGGGGAGATTGTTAGTTCCATGATTCTATGATATAGAATTGTCCATGGTTCTATGATTGGCTAAATTTTGGTAAAACATGATTCTGAACTAATGACAAGTAGGATGATATAACATCTCCATCTGCTATAGTGACATAACTGCTGTGGTGTGTTTGAATGTGAATGTCATGCTGGATGTCATGACATCCATCTGCTGTCATGTGTTTTTAAACAGGATGTCATTACATCGCTGTCTGGTACAGTAGGAGCTAGCAGGAGCTGATGACAGTACTACTGTCATGTGTTGACATCGCTGTCTGGTGCAGCAGTAGATGATGATAGAACTACTGTCATGGATGTCATTACCAATGTCATGACATCACTTTCTGGTGCAGCAGGAGCTGATGACAGAACTTCTGTCATGGATGTCATTACCAATGTCATGATATCACTGTCTGGTACTGCAGGAGCTGCTGTTTTGTATCACTTGACAGAAGTGCTTTGGATATACCTCATCAGTGTGTGCAGGCCAAAGAGATTTAGTAGGAACAAAGTGAAGATTTAATTGGTGTTCGTAAAAAGGATCTTTGAGACTTTTTAGGAAACTATAATATGCTTGTTTCTACTGTTATGAAGAAGATTTTGTAGAAGTGCTCTACAGGGTAGGTTTAGTAAGCTAGCACAAAGAGAATTGGATGTCATGACTGAATGTTATGACATTGATCGTATGACATCAAGCGTGCAGGGTTTGTTTTTCTGTTATGATACCTGATATATTTCAGGCTATATTTCAGGAAACCTGTTAGGGTTCCTTAGTTATCTCAGACGAGATTCTAGGCTTATCGTGACCTAATTTAACAACACCTTGAACTGTGTAAATTAGTTTTACTTTATTAAAACTAATGTTTGTTACTTTGGAGCAGCCCAAGCCCAGTCATTGCTATTTAAGGAGGAGCAGAAGCAGAGGAAATTAAGCACTCACATCAAGAACAACTTCAGTGTAAAATAAAGGTTTAGGGTTTGAGAGTCCCTTGTGTGTAAGTCACCCTTTGTATCATTTGATGCATTGTGGTAGACATATTTGTGAGTGAAGAGGTTTGCTCTTCACGTGTGTCTAGGAGTCTTAGGATTCCTTGTGTGCCAAGCAATTGTATGCTGTATAATTGCTTTGGTCATTGTGTATGAACTGTTGCATTCATAGTTTTACTCAAAGCTTTTAAGCAAGAGTGTATTATCCTTGATTAAAGCTGTTAAGCAAGATCAAGTGTTGTGACTTTGAAGAGTGTCTTCTAAAGTCTGTCCTTTGTAATGAATTGATTATCACTGCGGTGATTGAGGGGGAGTGAGTGGGTATACTCTTGTCTAGTGGATTCTAGGCAGAAATGTCATTGGGTAGAGATTAAGTGAGGGGTTGTAAACGAGGGAGTTTAGCTTTGAATTAATTATGCTAATAGTGAATTTCCTTCCTGGCTTGGTAGCCCCCAGATGTAGGTGAGGTTGCACCATACTGGGTTAACAATTCATTGTGTTATTTATCTTTAAGCATTTACAATTATGCATAATTTAAAGGGTTAGATAAATAGTATGTCAGCCTGCTGATGTTACAACAGACGTCATGACATTGGTCATGACATTGGTACAATTTAAAGAAATTTAAATTGGTCATGGTCTGTCCTTGTCCTTGTTGAGCAGAGATCAATGTTCTTGGGACATATGAGATCTGCATACCAGAATTTCAATTGGTATCAGAGCAGGCATCCTGTTTGTTCTGGATGAGATCTTGGGAGATACTTTCTGGTGGTTTGAACAAGGAGAAGCTACAACTGAGTTGTTGGTATTTCTAAATATTTGAGCTGCTGCTTATGGAGTTTAGGAGGAGGTTGCAAAGGATTCTGTGTATCTGCTACTGTGCCCTCTGATATAGGAGCTTCTATGACCTAGTGAATGTGTTGCTAAAGGAGGAGTGGCTACTTCTGCATGATGACTTGTTGTATGTTCTAACATCTTGTTTAGGGGATGTTGAAGATGTTCTTTTGGTGGTTTCGCTGCATATCTGTCTGATGAAAGAACTCTGGTAGCCCTGAGAGAGTATTGTGCATACTATATACAATGTGATATATGGCTATGGCAGGTTGCTGAAGGCTATGTTAGAGAAGATAATGGGAGGTGATTTATTTTCACCACTTATGACTTGCAAAGGCTCTTTCAACAGAGGAAGTCATAGGCAGGTTGAGTCAAGGGTGTCAGCCTTAATGTTTCAGCCTTGATATTCCTGAAGTTATGTGGATTTAAGATCAATTGCTATTTGTGGACTACACACATATTTAATTGATTATCCATGAAGTTCAGAGAAGGATCTATTACAAGGATTTAAGATTCATTGCTATTTGAGATATTCTCAAATATTTAATGGATTATCCTTAGTTGATGATCAAGTTGTCTCACCAGTTGTTGCTTAAGCATCAGGCCCCAGATCTGCTTTATCTACTTTAAGGATATGATGTTCAACCAGATGTTAAGACATTCCATTAGCAGAGATTGTGCAAAATTCTATTGATTCAAGGAGGTATAATTGGATCTGTATTGGCAAGACACTAAGGCTAGAATGTAGTACTAATGGAAGATAAAGACATGTCTCTTAGATCTGTTGAAGTGCAGTAGGTGTGTTCTAGTCTCTACTAGAAACATCTGATACTTATCTAGAAAGTTTCCTGGCAAGAAACTTCTCTAGAATATGGTGTTGGTGATAGCATTGCTTGGGTCAGTTTATTTCTGATCTAAGTACATAGGAGCATGTGATCTTGCTCATCTTGGAGGTCAAGGATAAGTGGCAGTTATCTCTGATTTTCTGAAGAATTCTCTACTTAAGGAAAGCGGGATTCCTTTTGTAAAGATTTTTTTTTTGATCCCTCATCTCTGAAGAATCAAGCTTTGGCATGTTTGGTTTCACTAAAGAGGAGTTCCTGAAGCAAATGCATTTCAAGGTATTTGTTAAAGCATAATAGAGGGTGTCTAGTCTCTGTGAACATGGAAATCTTGTTCTGATAGAGTGATAAGGTTATTCTAAGTGGCAGAATGAAAGCCTGAACTCATCAGCAGGATGTCTTATCAGATGTTATGACACCAAGAAGTAACTCCAGGGCCTCAATGGATGTTGTGGTACATCATTTGAAGATAATCTTCTTAGGTATGAATGGAATTGATACTATCTCCTGCAGTTTGCAAGAGCTGTAGAAGGAGTAGGTGTTACAGGTCCAAGTCTTGGTGTATCTAAGTTGCCTTGGAGCATGTAGGATATGAAGATCAAGCTTGCTAGAGCTCTGAAAGATGCTGAGTAACCAAACAGTGACATTTGGTTATTTAAGTAGTAAGCCTTTAGAAAACTATTCTTGTGCAGAAGGGTAGTTATTTGAAGACCACAGAAGGTTCTAGGACTGTTCATGCTTGGAGCTAATTACTCTTGTGCAGAAGGGTAGTTGGTTGAAGACCAAAGGAGGATCTGTTTCTGTTCATATATTGGAGCTTGTGGTAGAAGCCCTAAGTTGTGTATGGAAGATTACCCTCTTTTGGAGATGTTTTTGATCAAGCTGGTGGAACTGTGTTCTCTGAAGATCTTCAGTTGGATTACTAGGCAGTAGTAAGTCCAGTTGAGGGCATACCAAGAACCATTGGATGGTGTAAACATCATCTGGAGAAGGACTTGAAGATCTGTTGTGGAACTTGTGATTCACATCTTGGCTAAGAAGTACTTTATCTTGTCATACGGGAGAATGATGAGGTAAAAGGACTGTGTTGGAGTATGATGTGAAGGTATTATAGAAGACTGGAGTGGATCATTGGTTGATTGCATTCTGAGGTGATAAAGTCCCTAGTTGAATCAGAAGTGTTCTAACTTATCATATGGGAGAATGATGAGGAAAGAATGTCTTGGATTATGGGGTGTCTATCTTGTACTCAGCCTAAGGTCAGAATACTTGTGGAGAAGTGGTATCTTCTACTACAAGTAACTCTAGGAAGAGGTGGATCAGTTTGGTGCCTTCTCACTGTATGAGCATGGAGTTGGTCATGAGAGATAATATGGTGATCTTGGAGCATCTTTTATAAAAGATAGGGGGAGAGCTTATGTCTAATGGGTGTACTTGTTACCTATGGTTCAAGCAGTAAGTGAATGCGTTCAGCAGGTGTGTTGAACAAGGAGTGAGCTCTTGAAGACATGAAGATGAGTCTTATGTTTTCCATTCACGTGCTTCTGGAAATAGAGCACTAGTTATCCTTGGTATGGGGAGGTATACTTCTATCTAGGATATGTTGCTGCACTGGTACAGTTGTGTCTCAAGATTGCTTGTGGCTTCAAGCAGTTTATGACTGTATGCCTCTAGGAGGGTGGAATGTCATACCAGGTGTTGTGACATTGTGTTACTGTTCATGATGAACTTAACAGTGGTTCTGCTCTTGGTTCTCTCATTGGGTATCAATTGATCAAACCAGGGTTTTGAGCCTCTCTCCAAGTGTTGTGTCTTAGTTGACAGGTGAAGATGAAGATCAAGACAACATCAACCTTGATCTTGTGTATAAGGAAGCACTTTCACTCTGACATCTTGGAGACTTTTTGTCAAAGCTGAAATATGAGAAATCTTCCAGATAGTAATCCTGCAACTACTTCTGATATTGGTTCCAGCATGGTTTGTGACACAAGGGATGCAGAGTTGCATGTGCTTCCAGTGTGTGAATATGGAGATGTTGAAGTAAGACTTCATGTGTTTGGGTTCTCTATTTCAGGGGGAGTACTGAGTATGCATGACAGGGGGAGCTGTGTACCTGTCTGATGTGTAGCTACATTGCTTGGCATTGTGCTGATATGGAGCTATGTAAAACATTGGTTATTGTTTGGGAGAATTTATTTTTCTCTGCAGAATTTCTTGTGTCTCAATTTGGGGATTTAAAATCAGTTGCTACTTGGCAAGTAATTGATTGATTATCCTTTAATTGGTAAGTGTCACTCCTGAAGGTGCAGCTTCAGACAAAACAAGAACCAAAGATTCAAGACTGATTCAGGGTGTACTCTCAAGGAGCTATGGTTCAGGGCTGATTTTACACTGGCTAAGTGAGTTCAGCAAGGAGGTTAAGTCATTGTCCATGATTGTTGGTGCAGTCTTTAGAGATCAAGAAATGTCAGACTTGAACACCATGTGCAGTATGTACATTTACTCCAATTTTTGTCAATTTTTGACTAAACCAAGGGGGAGTAAAGGGTTGGTATCTACTGTACTTATCTACTGCTGCTAACCTGATGTTGTTTGTTTGTTTTAGCCAAAATTTGCCAAAGGGGGAGATTGTTAGTTCCATGATTCTATGATATAGAATTGTCCATGGTTCTATGATTGGCTAAATTTTGGTAAAACATGATTATGCACTAATGACAAGTAGGATGATATAACATCTCCATCTGCTATAGTGACATAACTGCTGTGGTGTGTTTGAATGTGAATGTCATGCTGGATGTCATGACATCCATCTGCTGTCATGTGTTTTTAAACAGGATGTCATTACATCGCTGTCTGGTACAGTAGGAGCTAGCAGGAGCTGATGACAGTACTACTGTCATGTGTTGACATCGCTGTCTGGTGCAGCAGAAGCTGATGACAGAACTACTGTCATGGATGTCATTACCAATTTCATGACATCACTTTTTGGAGCTAGCAGGAGCTGATGACAGAAATGTTGTCATGGATGTCATTACCAATGTCATGATATCACTGTCTGGTACAGTAGGAGCTGCTGTTTTGTATCACTTGACAGAAGTGCTTTGGATATACCTCATCAGTATGTGCAGGCCAAAGAGATTTAGTAGGAACAAAGTGCAAATTTAATTGGTGTTTGTAAATAGTATCTTTGAGACTTTTTAGGAAACTATAATATGCTTGTTTCTACTGTTATGAAGAAGATTATGTAGAAGTGCTCTACATGGTAAGTTTAGTAAGCTAACACAAAGAGAATTGGATGTCATGACTGATTGTTATGACATTGATCGTATGACATCAGGCGTGCAGGGTTTGTTTTTCTGTTATGATACCTAATATATCTCAGGCTAGATTTCAGGAAACCTATTAGGGTTCCTTAGTTATCTCAGATGAGATTCTAGGCTTATCGTGACCTAATTTGACAACACCTTGAACTGTGGAAATTAGCTTTACTTTATTAAAACTAATGTTTGTTACTTTAGAGCAGCCCAAGCCCAATCTGCATTGTTATTTAAGGAGGAGCAGAAGTAGAGGAAATTAAGCACTCACATCAAGAACAACTTGAGTGTAAAATAAAGGTCTAGGGTTTGAGAGTCCCTTGTGTTTAAGTCACCCTTTGTATCGTTTGATGCATTGTGGTAGACATATTTGTGAGTGAAGAGGTTTGCTCTTCACGTGTGTCTAGGAGTCTTAGGATTCCTTGTGTACTGTCGCTTTCGCGAAAATAAGGTGCCGGCAAAACAGAAGAGTCGCCACCTTTCGTTATTTATCCCTCAGAGCGGGAAAGGGAACGATCGGAAAAACCTGACGGAAAGGTATAAGACAAGGTCATCGCAACCGTTGTCTGGGTTCGGGAGTCGGTTACGCAAGGGGAAGGTATTAGCACCCCTCACGTCCATCGTACTCGATGGGATCCACGCTTGCTTGGTTTGTCTAAAGGGTGCAAAAACAATCTATCTACGGCTGCTAAATCTAAACGGAAAGAAACTGACTCGATAGAGCGTCGCACTCTATGCCTACGTATTCTCATCAGAGAATGAGAAATCAGAGTCTACGTAGTTCGGGAAACTACGGGGGAATTTGCTCGCCAAGACGTCGCGTCTTGTGCCTGAGTATTCTCGTCAGAGAAATCAGAGCATGACGTAGTTCAGGCTAACTACGGTTAAACAAGGGTGTTTTCAGTCACACGGGGGTGAGAGATCAAGTTGGTTTTAGAGGTACGGGAACCTACGGGAACTAGAACTACGGTCTGGTCTCGAATGCACAAGGGCAAGAGAAAGGGATGACATCAGTCGTCAGCGGGAAAGTCTTGATCGCTCAGCAGCGAGAGAGCAGAAAGGTTAGTTGTTAGTGTACTCGCTAGGATATCGCATCCTATGCCCACATATTCTCATCAGAGAAATCAGAGCAGCTGTAGTTCAACCTACTACAGCTAAAACCGGGAAAAAGGGAAAAGGGAGGTAGCTCGCTAGGATATCGCATCCTATGCCTACGTACTCTCGTCTGGTACGAGAGATCAGAGCAAACGTAGTTCGATGGAAAAACGAGTCTCGATTGCACGGGGGCAAGAGAAGGGGTCTCAATCGCCTGAACGCGAGAGAAAAGGGGTTTCGATCGCACGGGAGCGAGAACAAAGAGGAAGCAGGCTTACGCCTAAACGGGAAGGAACTCGGGACACACACGCAAGAACCTAATACGTAGGAGCGAATGCGTCGCATGTCACCCAAAGGGTATCATACTAGACATCCTAGACGATTGAGAAGAAACTCCTCAACTGTCATTTCCTACGTATCTAACGATACAGCTCACAACACTCGACGGTTGCCTGAAGACTTGAAGATGAAAGATAATGTTGAACGAAGCAGCTTCTGGGCTCCTGACATGCGCGCAAGCTCCATTCCAATCTTCTCCTCTCTGGATCCTTGATGAGGACGCTCGAATCAGGAACAATATAACGCTTAGACCGTCATGGTTTGACTTACACGAGAAATCGAACTCTAAGAGGTAGCGTATTGATGTCCGTGTCAAAGACAAGATAGAGAAATGATATCGAAAATCATTCTACAATTGAATCGTGTTACACGGCCAGCCAAAAATAAAATCAAGAATAAAATCAGATGGAAACAAAAATAGGAGAAAAAATAGGAGACAACTCCACTAACAAATGGAAATAAAATGCTACTCCTAAAATACGGCAATTAATCTCTACTAGGAAATAAAACTCTAGAGAAAATACGAGTAAATGCATATAGAAAATAGAATAAAATCATGTGCACAATATTCTATAATTTTCTATAAAGAAAATAGAATGAAAAATTCTATACTAAAATCTCTATAATATTCTATAAGAAAAACTATCTAAAGAAAATAGGAAATTCTATGTAAAATGCATAACAGAAAATACCCTAAAAATTCTATATTATTAAATCTATATGAAAATATGCTAATAATATTCTTCACTATAGTTCCTACAAAGAAAAATAGGAAAATAAAACTAACTATTACAAGTAAATGCCAAATACAAGAGAAATTAAAAATTGAAGGGGAGGGGGGTACAATCTGCAGAACCAGGGTGAATGCAGAAAAAAACAGCCACTGGGCCTTAAGCCCACAATACAAAAAATAAAATAGAAAGAAAAACAAAGCCAAAAAGGGGGGTGCGCTGGAGAATTGGAGGTGTGGCCAGCGAACGTTGTTGCTTGCTACTGAGCCCAGCCCATTCGCAACACAAAAACTGAGGAAAAGGTGTGAAGGAAAAAAAAGGGGTGCGGATCCAAAATGAATTGGGCCAAACCAGGCCCATCACCCACAAGGGCTTCCTCTCCTTCCTCATTTCCAATCAGTTCACCCTGAAACCCTAATCTCTCTTCTCTCCTTCACCGCCGCCGCTTTCCTCATCGTCTCAGCCTCATTTCTTCCTCATGTCTTCCACCGAAAACACAACTCAATCTTTACCCTAATATCAATCTTTAACAAAAAACGAATCCACCTTTCCTTCACCTAAAATTCTTCATTCACTCTCTGTTCCGAATCTTCTTTCAGCTTGCATGTCTCAATGGAGGTGGTAAATCCGGAAATGATACCTTGATGAGCGTTTGCAGATCGGAAGAAGATACGAGCGATGGAGATTCAAAAGTTCGTTGTTTGTGGATCTTGAAGTCCTTGCAGAAGGAGTTATGGAGTTGATGCAAATACGACGAACACGGACATTTGTTCATGGTGAATCCTGACGAAAGTTCTTGCACGTTTTGTTCTTGAGGCGAGTTGGAGAAGTAGGTCCGAGAATGGATGAAGGTTGAATATTATTTGAGGTTCGGATGGACGTTCTAGGGATTTCTTGGAGATGGGACGAGTGAACACCAGATCGATGAAGGTTCTTGGATCGTTTTCTGGGAAAAAGATGAGGGTCTGGAGCTTGATTGAAGAACAGATGATGAATGTTGTTGAAGAACGTTGAGAAAATCTTGAACAGATCTGGAAGTTTGGACAAATCTCGAAGAATATGTTCTTGACGTTTGTTGCGGATCTGGAACGGATGGAGATTGATGAATGGATGATCGGTTTCTGGAGAAAAGATGAACATGCATGAAGTTTCCGGCGTGTACTTTGAAGTTTCCGGCGAGGTTTTTGCAGTTACCGGTGACGGTTGGATGAACATGACGGATGAAGAAGATAAACATTCATCAGTGACTTGCAGGTTTCCGGCGAAAAACGGTTACCGGTGATGGTCAGGGTGGCTCCGGCGACCTTCCGGCGGCGGTTGCATGGCCGACCGGTGAAGGGAGGAAGGGGAAGACGCGTGTCAACACGCATGGGAGAGAGGGAGAGGATGGAGGCCACGTGTGGCATGAGGTGGCGGATGCTGAGGAATGAAGTGGCCATGCATGCAGGGTGAGGTGTCAACTCTGAGAGAGAGAGGGTGAGTGGAAAATGAGGTGTCTCGTGTTGGGGAGTGAAACCTGGAAGAGAGAGAGAGAGAGAGAAAACGTGGGAGCCTTCTTATATGGACAAGTGGCAGTGAGAAACGAGTTGGGCCCCCACAATTGGACAAGTGGCCCACGAGATAAGACAAAAAACCTGACTCAAATTAATGCTGATTAATTGCAACTAAGATGATTAAAAAAGGACAATTAATGCAAGTAAACTCAATTAAGATGCTAATTAAGACTGAACGAAAATGACTTTTGGAGACTTAATTAATGCTGATTAACTACCCTATTAATCCTAATTAAAACTAATCAATGTCCTAATTAAAAAAGGATTAACCTAATGACTTAATTAAAGATATCAATCTAATTAAACCTCCTAAAATGCTAATTAATATCTAGTTAACTCTAAAAAGAAATCAATCTAAAAAGAAATGATTTAAACTCTATTAAATCAATTAATCTCTAAAAATGATTAGAGTAATTCCTAAAAAAGAAATTAAAACTAAAAACTATTTAAAAACATTTAATATCTATTTTAAAATTCGAAAAAACATTTATTCTATTGAAGCTATTAAAAAAATCTATTTAAAATCTAGAAAAATCCATTAAAAAAATTCTAGAAAATAAGGGAAAAAATCTAAAAATACAGTACAGCCAATTAAATGGATCAGAAAAAAATGCGCGAATACAGCGAAATAAACGATAAAAACTAGACACCGAGGTGTCCTCAAAAACAACAGTGAGAGCTGAAAACACAGGGAACGAGCACCGATTCTCAAAATAAATCCTCGTATTGGCCTAAAATTCCTGAAGCGTGATCGGAGGGCTGTAATCCTGATAAAGTCAATCTGACTGGAAAAAATGCAATGTACGTGGTATGCAAATGCAAAATGAAATAAGTCGAAACATGAGTCAAATTGCGATAAATAGTTGGTCAAATTTTGGGGTGCAACAGCTACCCCTATTCAAACGGCTTGGACCTGAAGGGTTGAAGAGCGAACAACTTTCAAGCATTCAAAGGTAGAAGACGGTTGAATACCAAAGAACCTGGAAATTTGCCAACTGCACAAGTACATGGTACTCTGATGGGAACAAATCTTCGGAAGCTGAAATAATAGCTGCACGGCAACTAGCTGGAGAAATACTGATCTGAATCTCCGTCAGGATGATTCTCTGATTTATCTGATATCATTGCGTCCTCAAATCATCGAGGGATCACTGGTTACACGGTAACTGGTGATTTACCGACCGTACGGGTAAACGGTACTTTGATTGGTAGGCACATCTTCAAAAACTGAGCATGACAGTTGCACGACAACTTGCTAGGGAATTGGTCACACGGTAACCGGTGATGAATGGTTGATTATGCCGTCTGGCATTCTGTGTCATAGTAGAAGAATTCCTCGAGACTCATCTGGTCATTGGGAGCTTTTTAACAATCAAGGCATTCAAAGACATTTTCGAGCGTCAGCCGGACTTCGTCAGTAAGTCGGGAATAGGATTCTCGGTCCATCATGAACCAAATAAGGATATACAATCTTTTACCGTCAGGCACTCCGCATCAGCTGAGATAACAGCTTCGGCATTGCAGTTGGACTTCAGCGGTAAGTCTGGAAATTTGGCACTACAGTCGGGCTTCAATCATCAAGTCTTCAAGGGAAACTTCAGCTTCTCTGCTCAACAACCTGCTGGGGATGACACATCTCCGCTGGGGATTCTGGAGAACTATCAAGTAACTCTGCTTCGGGGTTTCAGAAATCATTCTGGGTGAATCAAATCTGCTGAGGACTTCAAGAATCATCTTGGACAAATAAACTTTGCTGGAGATTTCAAGAATCATCTTGGACAAACCAACTCTGCTGAGGAAATCAAAAATCATTTTGAACAACAACTCCATCGGGATCTTCAAGAATCATCCTGAACCAATCAACTCTTCAGATATTTCAGGAATCATCCTGAGCAAATAACTCTGCCGGGGATTTCAAGCATCAACTTAAGCAACCTTCTCTGGCGACTTCACCGGGGATTTTAAGAATCATCTTAAGCACACAACTTCGCTGGGGAATTCAAGAATCATCTTGAGCAAACCATTCTGCGGAGGGACACCTGCAAAACAAGAACGGTAATGACCTAGCTCATGTTTCGTATGCATATGCTTTGACAATGGCGCAATGCTCCACACGGTGGAAATGCTACGCGTTTTTTGGGTAAAGGCTATGCAATCATGCAAAATGCTATGACCCTATCAGCAAAATAAATGCTGAAGGGAAGATCCTCCTGTCAAGGAGAAAGAAACACTCTGGTGGGGGAAGGACTCATCCTGCCAAGGAGAAGAAGTCACACCAATCTCAATTGGACTCCGCCTCGGGAAATGATCTTCAGTTGACTGCTGCAGGGGAATAAAGTTCTATGAGAACCTAAACCCGCTCAATTAGGTATTCCAACCACAAACTGCTGAGGAAACGATATCAGTCGCAGAAATAAACTGCACGACCTTCGCAGCAAAACTTTCCTGGAGATAACGACTCCGGTGGGGAAATACAGCATCAGCTATTCAACACTCTACTGGAGAAAACCAATCATAGCCTGAACGCTTTCCAAGGACTCGGCTCACTTGGGGATCTGCAAACTCGGCTGGGTATAGGCAACCAGACGCTGGAATAAATCCTACTTGCCAGGGAAAATACAACTCTGTGGGGGACTTTCAATTCCGCTGGAGACTTCAGTCTGCGCTATCGAGGGCTGAACACTTGTGAATAGTCTCCTACGAGAAAACTGCACACAAACCCAGTGCTGGAGAAATAAACCCAAATTCGCTTGTCAGGGAGAACTTCGATCCTAAACCGTTGGGAATGCACAATCAATATGCCGAGAATGGCTACACTCTGTCGGGGATATCAACCCTGATCTGCTGGAGGATAATCTTGACCCTACTATGATAAAGGACAAGTGCCATCTCAACTTTCTGCAATCTCAAACAGCTGAGGAGAGTCAATCTTAATTGTACATCTCTGCTGAAGAAAATTCCCTAATTTAACAACATCACCCCCTAAGGGAATATAGAACACCAATCATGGAGAACTGAGATCATTCGAGCCTCGTGTCAGGTAACGTGATAGCACATGTCACCGGGAACATCGTGCCAGGTACGATTAGGCTTTTTCTAGTTTAGGGATAGGTTTATGGTGATACGGATTTATTTCTGGTTACCAACAAAAGTGGATTTGAAAGGGACATACTAGACGAGAACTAGCATTCAAGGTGGACTATCAGACGAGAACTGATAGCAAAATATGTTAGGTTATCAGACGAGAACTGATTTACGGTTTACCAGACGAGAACTAGACTTTAAAACTGTGTTAGCCAGACGGGAACTGGTTGAACAATAGGTTAAAGCAAAGGTGACCAGACAGGGCTGGTTTCTGGTTTGGATTTCAGACGAGAACTGATCCCCGATTTGCCAGACGAGAACTGGACTTTAAAACTGTCTGGTTGCAAGGTTCTGCCAAGTACCAGGTTAGGCTGTCGAATAACAATCCAATGACAGCAAGGCTTCTTCAGAAGGTTCAGGTTTTGGCAGGGTAATGACACGATTCCCCGACACTCAGCTCTTGCTAGGGTGAGCAAACTCGCTTGAACAACTTGCCCCAGTACAACAACTTAGCTTGCCCCAATCCGACTCTTGGGAAAATTCACTCTGAACAGAAAGCAGCTGGCAGCGAGACAATCTTCAGATGGCTTGCCCCAACATCTGTACAACGGAAGGATTCATCCTCAACTAACCAACTCTCAACGTGGCTGGTTTCAATATACTTCTGAAGTAGCTTGCCCCTGAACGAGCGTTGAGCGACTTAACCTGCCCTGATTGAACACTGGAGGGATCTGCCCTCAAATCACAGGAGTTCTGGATAATTGCCCCTGATTGGGTCTCGAGAAGATTCACTTCTGATCAACTGCTTCTCGAACAAACTGTCCCGTAATCAACCGATGCTTCGGGACTTGTCCTCATATTGACTAATTCCAAACTCACTGGAAGTTAATGCCCCAGATTCACAGGGCTTCGCAGTATACCATTCTGATCCAGACTGCTAACGATTCAGTCCTGACTGACTATTCCCTTTTGGAATTCCTTCATATCAACTACTGACCTGCAATTAAAATTGTCTATTCATGAATGGTAATTTTAATGCAATGTTCATGCAGATTTCGAAAAAAATGATGTCACTCATTTACGTGTCATGATAGTGAGTGACGAATGAACCAACAGTTTAAACGTAGTGCTAATTTGATCAGTGAGAAATACAACAAGGATATGATTAGCAAATCATGTAGGAGTCAGGTTACTCAACCTTATCGTAATGCGCTTTCAGAATAAACCCTGCCTCAATTAGCTCTTTTAAGGGTTGTATCGTAGTCGGGTTCACGGTCCGTGAAACAAAGGATATTTGGCTCAAATTATGATTTGTACCCACCCCTTCTGTGTGATGATCTCCGATCCTAAATTTTAGTTAACTTGGCTCGAGCGCTTGCCTCTTCGAGGAATGTTAGGAACAATGGCTAAGGAACTCACAAGGTTTTCGGAGTGACAGTTACTCCTTTTTCGTCTTCGGTGCCTGTATCTACACGACTTTGTCCTTGTTCGAGGATTTTTCTTTTTATATCCTTTCTTTTTCATTCTTTTGATTCCCTAATTTTTGCCTGGACTGACTCCCTTTGAGTTCTTTTCGATTTTTTCTTTTGAAGTCCAGCGGGATGCCCTGATTTTTGCCTAAGTATTAACTTTCCAGCTTTTTTCTTTTACTTAGCGGGCTTTCTTATTCCCTTTTTGTTTCTTTTTCTTTTGCTTGGAACAAGTCGTGTGACACTGGTTGTCTTGATTGCTCCGAAAGGGTTGTAACTGTCTCACTCTTGATTGGTGAGGTTTAACCACTGCGGTTGACGAGGTACGACCTCCGGAGAGGAATAAACTGTGATTGGTCCTCGAAAGGCAACACTCCTCTATAAGACTTGAACGCTCGGTCAAGCTAATTGACGACTACCTTGCCCCGGGTTAAGATGAGAGGGTTTAAAAGTCCAAAAGAAACTCCTACTTCTCGGCTCGAAGTGGCTGACAATGGACTAACTCCTTATATCTCCAGTGTTTAGGGGATTTGAAACAATGCCTGTACATCATAGGCAGGGTTTTATCCGAAAGCATACGATCATCAGTTATAAGTATTCAGTTTCGTCATCCTCCCTCAAATCTTTGCTAATCATAGTGATAAAGTGGAGTGAATAAAATGCAAGTGTTAGTGCAATGCAATAAATGAGTGACAGCGACATGATTAATTCAGAAAAATGCATAGTCACTTCATCAATATTACCATTCGAAACAAACAATGTTTAACAACAAGTAGTAACTAACGGAAAAGAAACTACAAATGCAGATGATATAAAGTCTGAGGACTGCCAATACTTTGGGCGCCTGCCTGTCTGGACCACTGGCCTCTGGAAATAACCCTCTGAATCTGCGAGCTCAGACAACTGAGAGGTTGTCATGCACAACCAAAACTCCTTCTGGAAAGGAAATGCACCCTTTGTCGATCAACTGTTGCACTTTTGCCTAAAAAGCTTTGCAATCTTCAGTTGAATGTCCTGGGATCCACCATGATATCCACACTGAGCATGAGGATTGTACCCAGGAGGGTAAGGCTCTGGCACGAGCTTAAGAGCTTTGGGTTCCACCAAAGAATTCTGAATCAAATGTGGAAGAATCTGGCTATACGGCATAGGCACCGGATGAGAAGGAGCATTCCTTCGTTCCAAGTTGTTACGAGGTCGGTTCTGATTCTAACGCTGATTCTGATAACCTCGGCCATGGGCTCGCTGATTAGCATGAGGAGCGACACAGAGTTTCTGACATGGTGCCCTAGGCACAATTGTCTGTCCAGAATAACGAGACACAGAAGATACTGACTGCTGAGGAGATGAGGAACCAACAGATTTCACTGATTCATCTTGAGAATACCCAACATCTGCCATGACTGCATTGACCACAGTTTCATCTTCAGTTTGAAAGCTACAGAGAGATTCGATTTCACCAGCCTGACTACTCGAAACATTCTGAATTCTTCCAGTCTTTACACCATACTCGATGCGCTCTCCTGCCCTTACCAATTCAGAGAAATTTGGTGTAAATCCAAGCATTCTTTCAAAGTACGGGCTCTGCAGGGAGTTTACGAACATGCCTTTTAACTCTCGGTCTAGAAGCGGTGGTTGCACTCTAGCGGCCAATTCTCTCCATCTTTGAACATACTTCCTGAAAGGTTCATTGTTCTCTTGAGACAATTCTTGCAGCTGCATGCGACTAGGAGCTACATTAAGATTGTAGTCATACTGCTTCAGAAAAGCATTGGCCAAATCCACCCATGATTGGATCTGATTACTCTCTAACTGCATATACCAACTCAGAGATGCCCAGTCAGACTATCTTGAAAGCAGTGAATCATCAACTTGTCGTTTTGCACAAACGAAGTCATTCTTCGGCAGAACATCACCAAATGTTGCTTCGGGCAACTGTCTCCTTTGTACTTTTCAAACCTCGGCGTTCTGAACTTCGGAGGTAACACTAGGCCAGAAACCAGACACATGTCTGCAGCATTGGGGTTAACAACATCTTTAACTTCCAAGGCTTTGAATCTTTCATCCAACGCACGAAACCTTTTAGCATACACGGGAGCTAATGGGTCTTCAGTCTTTGCTATCGGGACCTCTCTTTGGGAATTTGGCACCGGGAAAACAACACCCTGATAGTCTGAGGTATCAATAGAAGGAGAGCGGTCACTTCGGACAACAAACTGCTCATGTAGATCTCGGTCTTCAACAGAAGGCTATACAAGTCGAGTTGCAGTAAGGTTGTTCACTTGCGGAAAGTCTTCATCAGGCATAGAACCATACAAAGGATTGGACGTCACAGTGAAACCTGACAAGGTATCAACAAACTGGAAGCTGCTCTCTAACATAGCTACCAACAACTTTCAACTGACTCCCCTGCTTGATTTTGATCAATTCTGCTTCAGCCCCTTGGTCGTCTTCTAACAATCACCTTCAGAATCAAAACAACGGTTGGATAAGAGCTCTGACTAGCTGGAGAATGACATGCAATATGATGCAAGAACGTTTATGCAAATGCAATGCAAGATGCAACAAGCACGGGATCACAGCCCCCACAAAGCTATGATTACTGCTGCACTGCTGACGGGATAAGTTTGCTCTGACGAGAGAAAACCAAAATATCAGGTAGGCTGGAAGTCAAGTTTCCTGCAAAAACCCTTCCACTCACGGGTATGGACCTAAACTGACACAAGTTCGGCATCCTATGCGGTCGTCGGTGTCACAGACTTTCAAGACTGATGATACGATACCTAGAAGGTGTGGCATCGTCATGTCCTGAAGAGGCCTCACTTAGCCAACTTCCAAATGATCGGTCCCCAGAGTCGACAATCCTCCAAACCAACAACCCCTCAAGCCCAAAGGGCTGGAAAAGAAGTCAACCGGGAGAACCTCGTTTGAGTGTGGATTTCATGAGACACTAGTACCTGCAAAGCAAGCACGCGCCCACTAATTTCCACAACTAATTCTAGGTACACTCAAGCCTGGGTCTGGCTTCTCACTCATCAGAGTTCCCATCCCACAACAGCACAATAGCAACAGGTAATAATATAGTGCGGGATATGTAAACACATCAGTAATATACAACACCCAAAATAAACACCCACAGACACACAAACAAGCGCTAGGATTGACTCTCTCAGGGGACGTTGGATCCCCAAACTGACTCGCATAAGGGACTTTGGATCCCAGGAAACCATCATCTCTCCAGCAGAGTCGCCAGCTGTCGCTTTCGCGAAAATAAGGTGCCGGCAAAATAGAAGAGTCACCATCTTTCGTTATTTATCCCTCAGAGCGGGAAAGGGAATGATCGGAAAAACCTGACGGAAAGGTATAAGACAAGGTCATCGCAACCGTTGTCTGGGTTCAGGAGTCGGTTACGCAAGGGGAAGGTATTAGCACCCCTCACGTCCATCGTACTCGATGGGATCCACGCTTGCTTGGTTTGTCTAAAGGGTGCAAAAACAATCTATCTACGGCTGCTAAATCTAAACGGAAAGAAACTGACTCGATAGAGCTTCGCACTCTATGCCTACGTATTCTCATCAGAGAATGAGAAATCAGAGTCTACGTAGTTCGGAAAACTACGAGGGAATTTGCTCGCCAAGACGTCGCGTCTTGTGCTTACGTATTCTCGTCAGAGAAATCAGAGCATGACGTAGTTCAGGCTAACTACGGTTAAACAAGGGTGTTCTCGGTCACACGGGGGTGAGAGATCAAGTTGGTTTTAGAGGTACGGGAACTAGAACTACGGTCTGGTCTCGAATGCACAAGGGCAAGAGAAAGGGATGACATCAGTCGTCAGCGGGAAAGTCTCGATCACACAGCAGCGAGAGAGCAGAAAGGTTAGTTGTTAGTGTGCTCGCTAGGATATCACATCCTATGCCTACATATTCTCATCAGAGAAATCAGAGCAGCTGTAGTTCAGCCTACTACAGCTAAAACCGGGAAAAAGGGAAAAGGGAGGTAGCTCGCTAGGATATCGCATCCTATGCCTACGTACTCTCGTCTGGTACGAGAGATCAGAGCAAACGTAGTTCGACGGGAAAACGAGTCTTGATTGCACGGGGGCAAGAGAAGGGGTCTCAATCGCCTGAACGCGAGAGAAAAGGGGTTTCGATCGCACAGGGGCGAGAACAAAGAGGAAGCAGGCTTACGCCTAAACGGGAAGGAACTCGGGACACACACGCAAGAACCTAATACGTAGGAGCGAATGCGTCGCATGTCACCCAAAGGGTACCATACTAGACATCCTAGACGATTGAGAAGAAACTCCTCAACTGTCATTTCCTACGTATCTAACGATACAGCTCACAACACTCGACGGTTGCCTGAAGACTTGAAGATGAAAGATGATGTTGAACGAAGCAGCTCCTGGGCTCCTGACATGCGTGCAAGCTCCATTCCAATCTTCTCCTCTCTGGATCCTTGATGAGGACGCTCGAATCAGGAACAATATAACGCTTAGACCGTCATGGTTTAACTTACACGAGAAATCGAACTCTAAGAGGTAGCGTATTGATGTCCGTGTCAAAGACATGATAGAGAAATGATATCGAAAATCATTCTCCAATTGAATCGTGTCACACGGCCAGCCAAAAATAAAATCGAGAATAAAATCAGATGGAAACGAAAATAGGAGAGAAAATAGGAGACAACTCCACTAACAAATGGAAATAAAATGCTACTCCTAAAATACGGCAATTAATCTCTACTAGGAAATAAAACTCTAGAGAAAATACGAGTAAATGCATATAGAAAATAGAATAAAATCATGTGCACAATATTCTATAATTTGCTATAAAGAAAATAGAATGAAAAATTCTATACTAAAATCTCTATAATATTCTATAAGAAAAACTATCTAAAGAAAATAGGAAATTCTATGTAAAATGCATAACAGAAAATACCCTAAAAATTCTATATTATTAAATCTATATGAAAATATGCTAATAATATTCTTCACTATAGTTCCTACAAAGAAAAATAGGAAAATAAAACTAACTATTACAAGTAAATGCCCAATACAAGAGAAATTAAAAATTGAAGGGGAGGGGGGTACAATCTGCAGAACCAGGGTGAATGCAGAAAAAAAACAGCCACTGGGCCTTAAGCCCACAATACAAAAAATAAAATAGAAAGAAAAACAAAGCCAAAAAGGGGGGTGCGCTGGAGAATTGGAGGTGTGGCCAGCGAACGTTGTTGCTTGCTACTGGGCCCAGCCCATTCACAACACAAAAACTGAGGAAAGGGTGTGAAGGAAAAAAAAAGGGTGCGGATCCAAAATGAATTGGGCAAAACCAGGCCCATCACCCACGAGGGCTTCCTCTCCTTCCTCACTTCCAATCAGTTCACCCTGAAACCCTAATCTCTCTTCTCTCCTTCACCGCCGTCGCTTTCCTCATCGTCTCAGCCTCATTTCTTCCTCATGTCTTCCACCGAAAACACAACTCAATCTTTACCCTAATATCAATCTTTAACAAACAACGAATCCACCTTTCCTTCACCTAAAATTCTTCATTCACTCTCTGTTCCGAATCTTCTTTCAGCTTGCATGTCTCAATGGAGGTGGTAAATCCGGAAATGATACCTTGATGAGCGTTTGCAGATCGGAAGAAGATACGAGCGATAGAGATTCAAAAGTTCGTGGTTTGTGGATCTTGAAGTCCTTGAAGAAGGAGTTATGGAGTTGATGCAAATACGACGAACACGGACAATTGTTCATGGTGAATCCTGACGAAAGTTCTTGCACGTTTTGTTCTTGAGGCGAGTTGGAGAAGTAGGTCCGAGAATGGATGAAGGTTGAATATTATTTGAGGTTCGGATGGAGGTTCTGGGGATTTCTTGGAGATGGGACGAGTGAACACCAGATCAATGAAGGTTCTTGGATCGTTTTCTGGGAAAAAGATGAGGGTCTGGAGCTTGATTGAAGAACAGATGATAAATGTTGTTGAAGAACGTTGAGAAAATATTGAACAGATCTGGAAGTTTGGACAAATCTCGAAGAATATGTTCTTGACGTTTGTTGCGAATCTGGAACGGATGGAGATTGATGAATGGATGATCGGTTTCTGGAGAAAAGATGAACATGCATGAAGTTTTCAGCGAGATTTTTGCAGTTACCGGTGACGGTTGGATGAACATGACGGATGAAGAAGATGAACATTCATCAGTGACTTGCAGGTTTCCGGCGAAAAACGGTTACCGGTGATGGTCAGGGTGGCTCCGGCAACCTTCCGGCGGCGGTTGCATGGCCGGCCGGTGAAGGGAGGAAGGGGAAGACGCGTGTCAACACGCATGGGAGAGAGGGAGAGGATGAAGGCCACGTGTGGCATGAGGTGGCGGATGCTGAGGAATGAAGTGGCCATGCATGCAGGGTGAGGTGTCAACTCTGAGAGAGAGAGAGAGAGAGAGGGTGAGTGGAAAATGAGGTGTCTCGTGTTGGGGAGTGAAACCTGGAAGAGAGAGAGAGAGAGAGAGAGAGAGAGAGAGAGAGAGAGAGAGAGAGAGAGAAACGTGGGAGCCTTCTTATATGGACAAGTGGCAGTGAGAAACGAGTTGGGCCCCCACAATTGGACAAGTGGCCCACGAGATAAGACAAAAAACCTGACTCAAATTAATGCTGATTAATTGCAACTAAGATGATTAAAAAAGGACAATTAATGCAAGTAAACTCAATTAAGATGCTAATTAAGACTGAACGAAAATGACTTTTGAAGACTTAATTAATGCTAATTAACTACCCTATTAATCCTAATTAAAACTAATCAATGTCCTAATTAAAAAAGGATTAACCTAATGACTTAATTAAAGATATCAATCTAATTAAACCTCCTAAAATGCTAATTAATATCTAGTTAACTCTAAAAAGAAATTAATCTAAAAAGAAATGATTTAAACTCTATTAAATCAATTAATCTCTAAAAATGATTAGAGTAATTCCTAAAAAAGAAATTAAAACTAAAAACTATTTAAAAACATTTAATATCTATTTTAAAATTCTAAAAAACATTTATTCTATTGAAGCTATTAAAAAAATCTATTTAATATCTAGAAAAATCCATTAAAAAAATTCTAGAAAATAAGGGAAAAAATCTAAAAATACAGTACATCCAATTAAATCGATCAGAAAAAATGCACGAATACAGCGAAATAAACGGTAAAAACTGGACACCGAGGTGTCCTAAAAAACAACAGTGAGAGCTGAAAACACAGGGAACGAGCACCGATTCTCAAAATAAATCCTCGTATTGGCCTGAAATTCCTGAAGCGTGATCGGAGGGTTGTAATCCCGATAAAGTCAATCTGACTGGAAAAAAAATGCAATGTACGTGGTATGCAAATGCAAAATGAAATAAGTCGAAACATGAGCCAAATTGCGATAAATAGTTGGTCAAATTTTGGGGTGCAACATGTACCAAGCAATTGTATGCTGTATAATTGCTTTGGTTATTGTGTATGAACTGTTGTGTTCATAGTTTCACTCAAAGCTTTTAAGCAAGAGTGTATTGTCCTTGATTAAAGCTGTTAACCAAGATCAAGTGTTATGACTTTGAAGAGTGTCTTCTAAAGTCTGTCTTTTGTAATGAATTGATTATCACTACGGTGATTGGGGGGGGGAGTGAGTGGGTATACTCTTGTCTAGTGGATTATAGGCAAAAATGTCATTGGGTATAGATTAAGTGAGGGGTTGTAAACGGGGGAGTTTAGCTTTGAATTAATTCTGCTAATAGTGAATTTACTTCCTGGCTTGGTAGCCCCCAGATGTAGGTGAGGTTGCACCGAACTGGGTTAACAATTCATTGTGTTACTTATCTTTCAGCATTTACAATTTTGCACAATTTAAATGGTTAGATAAATAGTATGTCAGCCTGCTGATGTTACAACAGACGTCATGACATTGGTACAATTTAAAGAAATTTAAATTGATCATGGTCTGTCCTCGACCTTGTTGAGCAGAGATCAATGTTCTTGGGACATATAGATCTGCATACCAGAATTTCATTGTCTTCTCCCGTTCTTCAGGTTTTCTTTTATCGTTTCCTTTCCCTCTCTCCGGGATAAATAACATTCGGTGGCGACTCTCCTGTTTTTCCGCCGGGTGTTTTTCTCAGTTGCGGCAGCTGGTGACTCTGCTGGGGACCCTAGCTCCCTATGCGATTCAATTATAGCGCTTGTCTATTTTGCGTCTTTGGGTGTTTACTTATGTGCAGTTATTTTCTTTATGTACATTATATGTTGTATATTATTGCATTTGCATTTTGTTATCATATTATGCTACTGTTGTTGTGCTGTTGCGTGGGTTGTTCCATGAGAGATAAGCCTAACACCCAGGCTTGAGTATACACGCAGGACTAATGTGGAGAGTAGTATGGACTTATGTGGCATGAGTCACACAATAGTCCGCACGAAATTCACGTCTAGACGAGGTTTTCTTTGGAGACATCATATCTTGCGCATTTAGGGCAGTTGAGGGGGTGTTGAATTAGAAAACTAACGACTCTGGAGACCGTTCATTGGGAAGTCAATTAAGACCTCCTTGATTGATCATGATGCTAAACCAGAAATGATGAACGTATCATCGTCTCTCGACTTGAGAGTCTGTGATCTTGATGACCTACATAGGATGCCATGCCATCCAAGACTAGAACCCGCATGTGAGAGGGGATGGGTTTTGCAGGAAACTTTAACCTCCAACCAACCCGGTTATCTGGTTTTCTTGTCAAAGCGGACTTTTGATCTTGGCTATTCTGGTATTTTGGTTTTCCAGTTTTCTCGGCGAAGTAGAAATACGGCCTACTCAGTCAGCAACACATCAGTTGTTCAAAATTTATGGAAGCTTTGATCCCGTGTCTCTGCATCCATATCATCATAACATGTTTTCATTCTTTCATATATGTTCTTTTATTTCCAAGGATCTTAGCTTTGGGTCTCGTAGCCAAGCTATCTATCTTTTCCTTGTGGTTTTCATGTGAAAAACTTGAATCAAAGCAGAAAGATTCCTCAGAAATAGTTGAGCATGACATTTGCATACCCGCATTCATAACAGGTGCTCAAGGATGAGGATTCTTATTCTGACTTGGTCTTTTCTTCAAAACTGCAGACTTTATTTGTCACCACTACGCAACTTGCAGTAACTAGAGCAGATCATGGATCAGGTACAATCAGAGTTGTTAGAGGTCAGAACCCGTATGAATTAGTTCATGGAACTGATGCAAAATGTGGCCCAAGAGTGTTATACCTCGAAAAATACGATCCTCGCGATGGACGCGGAAAAAACATTCAAACAGAGTCGCCACCGAACTTTATTCATTCCAAGGAAGGAATAAGAAAAGATCGATAAAACCTTTAAAGAGATAAGAACATAGTCATTGCAACCAAATTCTAGGTTCGGGAGTCGATTACGCAAAGGGAAGGTATTAGCACCCTCTACATCCGTTGTACTCAACAGGAACCTCTTGATTCAACTCGAGAGTAAAGTTAGCTACGCTTATTTGGTTTCTTCTAAAGATTTGCTTCTAAGGGGAAATTGGTGGTTTTTATTAGGGTGCTCGCCAAGGATTGGGGCCCTTGTGCCTACGTACTCCCTTGTGCAATGGGAAAGTCAGAGCATCGTAGTTTGTGGGACTACGGGTAAAGGTTTGGATTTATGGAATTATGGTGGATTGTGGAATTTTGGGAATTGTGCTCGCCAAGATCATCACAATCTTGTGCCTATGTATCTTACATTAAAAAGAGAATGAAGAATCAGAACGTCCGTAATTCGGACAACTACGGTAAAAGGTTTGTAAATGAACGAGTGTTTAGGTCACATTCTAACTACTAAACATTGGCTTGTCTGCTCGCTAGGGGAGGCTGAAGCACGAGTTTGTTATGCGCGGAAGAAGGGACTAAACAATGTTCTTGGTAAAAGGTGTATATGAGTCGAACGAGAGTTTAGGTCGCGTTCTAACTGCTTAACATTGGCTTGTCTGCTCACTAGGGAAGGCTGAAGCACGAGTTCATATGCGCGGAAGAATGGACTAAACAATGTTCTTTGAGAAGAGTTGTTTGAGTTGTAGGGATCGCGCGAGGTCAAGGAATTAGGTTTTATCATATTGGATGTTTTGGTTTGGGAAAGAGGATAGATTTGAATAGGTTTAAGGGTTTCGATCACACGGGGGCGAGAAAGAGGAGTTTGGTTAGGTAATTTGATGGAGAATGACGACTATTCGATAAACGAGACGTCGGTCTCGCCATCAATTAATCGGAGCATTATTGGAATGCTAGATCCCAACGACACCTTTTTTATTCGATTTCGAAATTTGTGTTTGATGGACGGTTTAGACGCGTATTAGAGTTTAGATTCGATCGCACGAGGGTAAGAGATAAGGTTAGACGAATTGAATATTTAAGAGGAATGACGACTATTCGATAAGCGAGACGTCGGCCTCATAACCAATTAGTCGGGATATCATTGGAATGTTAGATCCTAATGAGACCTTTTTCATTCCATTAATTATGAAATATGTTTGTTGGACAGTGAAAGTACTTGTCCAAGTAATTAGGGGAAGTGTTTTAGGAACGAAAGTTCGAATGACACGCTGACCAAGGCGTACGTCTCAATAGTTATCACTCAAGAATTCAAGGCGTGTGAGACTCCAAGAACTCAATTCTTTCGCAATTTAGCTAGAAAAATGATTTGAATAGGTTAGCGTACTCAGATTAGGCGCGCTAGGTATTCCATAAATGTAAGATCGGAAGGATCACAATCCAAGGTGTGCACCTTGAGAGCAATCCTTCGAGAACCCAAGAAGTGCTAGACCTCAAGAGAATAGTTTGTTTTGAAAAAAATACTCGAGGTGAGTCGAGGTTTGAATTTGAGTTTTAAACGTGTGCACTAGCAAAGTAGGCTAGTCTTCTAAGTGACCAACTAGAGATAATTGATCAAATAGGTGTCACTGTAAGAAAGCCAAGGATTAAGCTTTAAATGTCGTGTATGGTGATCAAAGGCTGATGGCGAGGCTTTGAAAGCACTCGACTTACATGGGTAGAAAATGACTCGACTAATCGAGAATTCATTTTGAAAATGGTTTTAAAGCATTAAAGCGCAATTAAGGTAAAAGCGATAAAAATTATTACATTTTGTGGGAGTTGGGATACATTTGTTCAAATGGGGATGAAATATAATGAAACAGAATGTATACGAATAAAAGCAACTTGAGTCTTAGGATCCCTTAATCTTGGCCCGATTTTATTCAACAAACTTAAATAGTCAAAGTTTATTAAATCACTTAATTATATTAATCTAAATTAATTATTAAAATTATTCGATTAAATTAAATAATTAAATTAATTAAAATTGATCAATAAAGTTAAATAATTAAAATTAGATTAATCAATTAATTAGGCTAGCTAAATTTAATTATCAAAATTATCCAACTAAACCGAATAGTCAATTTAATTAAAAATAATTAGCAAAATTAATTAATAAAAATTCAAGTTAATCAATCAATCTTCATTAAAACTAATTTCATGACAAAGACCATTTTAAAACACATGCCTACACTTTCAATAAGAACCGAGAATTAGCTCTATGGACAACATGATCTTAATCAGGAACTCGTCATCAGAATGTTACCTCCATTACCTCCATGAGGTACATATGCTCACATCCTCACAGCAACAGTATGCTATAAAGCTACAACCAACTCATTAATAACTTGATACCATGAAAACATCACAAAGAAAACAGCTAAGTACGACGCACTAGAACATTAGTGTTAAATCCGAATAAAAAACCGAAGCTGCTACATGTTCACATGATAATGCTACATAAATACATTCCAGTAGATACAAGCAGGCGACAATCTCCAATAGCATTGAAATTAAAACAAAAATGACAGGTCCAAGATCAATATTGCAACAAGATATTCATAAATCCACAGTGGCATTCATTATACTATAACGAGTTACTCAACTCAAGTGTATGAACATACTAGTAAACCAATTTAACTCAGAAAAAATGACTTGTTTCAACAAAGTTTCTACATCTGCAGCAGAAATGAAATAACAGCAGCTAAAATTACAAACTCACAACAACATCCCAAATGTGAACCAGAAAGAAAACACAGTGACATCACAACATTGAAACGACATAACAACACAACATATAGATCTGCATCAGAAATTTGACCAAAAGATAGAAGAAAAACATTATCAACAATTAATAGGAAACCCAACCAAAAGATAGAAGAAAAATATTATCAACAATTAAGCAGAGCCACAATTGAAGAGAAAATACACCGACCGACATCGAAAACCAAAACGTTGAGTTTGTTCTGCATATTGTTGCTGCAAAAGTTGGTGTTCATTGTGTTGAAAACCAAAGATAGTGGAACATCCTCGTACACATATGATAGAATCTCCGGTATTCTGCTACTTCAGACTGCTACTTCTCGCCTTCGCCAGGATGCGCTTCAAGTACTAACGAGTTCACTGCTGCTCTATACACCTTGACTTCATATTTCTACTGTCGAAATTCGGCGATGTCGCAACCTGTACAAAAACTTGTTATTGAGTAGAAGAGAAACCGAGTTGTTGCTGTTGTGGTTTCCGCCGAGTCAGAGTCACGTGTTCAAAGTGATGAACCAAATCCACCCGCTATCCATTTTGCGACGCCGAAATTGATGTTGTCAAAAACCGCAACCAGTTGCACGCCATGAACCGTTGTTGATGCAAAAATAATTTCTGCTACAAACTCGTTGAACTCGGAAAAGAGAGTGTGAGCTTTTATTCAAAAGTCGTAATACAAGCTTCACCAACTCCGCACATTCGCAACACCTTGAATGGTGGATATGAACATTATGTTTGGTTTTTTGAGCACATTGAGGACCCACTATTTTATGGTTATTCACAGTTTTTAAAAGGGTTTGTGTGAGGGTATAGGCTTTTCAGATTGATGGTAAATTTGAAGAAGAAATGGGGGTTTAGCTCGCGGCGACTGGGAGAAGTGAAGGCGAAGGGCGAGTTCGCGGTGGGTTTCAGAAGGTTGGAAGGAGAAGATTTTTTTGCGGTGAAGGTGAAGGGAAAACAGTGGCGGCTACTTGAAAGGAAGGAGAGAAAGTTTAGGGTTTTGAATTTTGTTAGGAAGAAGGAGGAAGGGGAAAGGCTGGAGGAAAAGGTTGCGGGTGGGGAAAGAAGAAGAAGGCGTCCGGTGGCGGATTCTGGGAAAGTGAGAGAAGTGTGGCTCGCGGCGGCTTTGAAAAGGAAGAAGAAGGGTTTTATGAAATTGGGAGAAGAGAGATTAGGATTTACAATTTGGGACGGCTAGGGTTCTTTTGTGGTTTTTTCGGCGGCGCTGGGTTTGGTTTGAGGTTTTGCGATAGAAGAAGAAGAAATGGCAGTCGGGATGTAGTTATGGTGTTTTTTGGGGTTTTGTGGCGGAGGTACAACGAAGAAGGTTGAGGGAGTTGGTGAGGAAAACGGAGGGTTGAGTGATGATGAAGAGGGAGGTTATGTGGTGGTGCGGCAGAAGTTGTGGTGTGAAGGGGATGAGAAATTTTTTAGGGTATTTTAGATTTGGGGCTGGCGGCTGTCGAAGATGAAGGGGTTAGGAGAAGCTTGCGGCAGCGGCGAGTTGAAGAGGAAATGGTTAGGGTTTCTTCATCCTTTGGGGCGGCTAGGGTTCTGATGGAATTGGAAAGAGGAACAGTGAAATTCTACATTTTATGCCCAATTTCACCCTAATTCTCATATGTGTTTCTCTTTTTTAAAATAATTTTTCTAATTAATTTTTCTGCTAATTAATTCATTTCTATTCTAATTAATAAATCCTAAATTCTAATTAATTAGTTAATTCTAATTCTAACTAATTAACTAATCTTATTTTCTAAATTAATTAATTCCTAAATCTTTTTTCTAAATAAAATTCTAATCTAATTTCTAATCTAAAAAATAATCTAAATTCTAAATTAATTCTGATTATTTCTAAATTAAAATTCTAATCTAATCTAATTAAAATTCTATTCTAAATCTATTAAATTCTAAATTCTAAATTAAAAATCTAACCTAATTAATTAATATAAAAAATATTACATTATCTTAAAATAAAATCATAAAACCAAAATAATGATAAATAATAAGAATGCCACGTGTCACAAATTCATTGGGCAAAAAGGTGAAAAAGTTTATTTTTGCTGAAAAAATATGTTACGTTGTACAAGCAAGGTAAATCAAAAAATTAAATCGGGCGAATGAAAATTTTGAAAAAGGTAGAACAAATTTGGGGTATGACAAAAGGCAGGAACAACTGAGAACTTTGGTTCAGTCTCTTATTAGCTCTCCCAGAGTCGATATCAACGGAGTGGCCCATCCTGGTGGTGCTGTTGTTGTCAATTCTCCTGGTGGAGGGGGTGCTGGCGTTATCATTCCTCCGGGCGGACGTGGCGCAGGTATTGTTATTACTCCCAGTGGAGGTGTGGTTGGTGGAATTCCTGGTGGTATTGGTGGGGGAAGTGTTTGTATTATCCTTGGAGCTGATGGAGCTCACAACCGTCATTGGGAAGAAGACAGACAGGATGACGCATTCTCTATGCGTGTTCTAGATGCTAGTCTCCCATCTGAAGCCGATAAGAAATTTAAGATGATTGAGGAAAGAATGCAGGCTTATGAGAACCAGAACACTTTTGGTCTCGACATGACTGATCTTGGTTTTGCCCCAGGCGTGAAGATCCTGTAACACCCTTCTAACCCCGTAGAATAAATATAAATAGATCATAGTAATTATCATGCCTTTCACAAAAGGGTGTCACATAAATTTTCAAAACATCACACAACACCTGTCATGCTCAATAATATAAAAATAACTTTCTGCTTTTCATACACCTTCACATTAACATGTAGCAGCGGATTTGCTTTAATCATGATAGACATAATAAAAGTCTCATGCTCATCTCATTTTTAATACTTAGGCTTAAAAGCCAATTCTTCATATAATTCAAAATAACAACAACAGAATAAAGTAGAGTACATAAAATATCTCTCCAAATATGAAATCAAAATATTCCCCGGTGTTACATAATCAGAGCATGACTCGACTCAAAATAAATAAAGACACAACTCAAGCTACTCCAACGACTACCTCGTGCTAGAAGCAACTCTACTCCTCAGTACCTGAGCGATGTCGTATAAAACATCATTCCAACAGAAGGGTGAGAATTCACATAATTATTGAAATTATAAGATAATATATAATTTAAGGCATACAAACATAATCACTATTATTCTCACACTTCAAAAGTTTCATCAACACAATATTATCCAAGTAACCATACTATTCACAAGTATATACACACAACTCCATAATTCACCAGTTTATCAGTTCCACATATCACACATAATCTCATAGCACATAAATATACATAATGAGACTCAATGCAAAACTCAATGCAAGACTCAATGCAACTCATGTCATGTGGTACCAACACTTGTTATTATTTTTCGGTTTTTACATTTAAACCGGGTCCGTTCCCTAGACCAATAACACACAAAAGCCCATTCCCTAAGCTTTCAAACCCCGCTCTAGGTTTGGGACAAGTCACTAGCTCCCACGGAACTAACAAACATTGCCTCTTGACATAAATGATGCGTATGCAAATTCAACAACCATATGCAATTAAGATCTTACACAATCTTAATATCCACGCATATCTTCGATAATTCATTACACTTGAATTATCACACATTTGCTCATACACAAGTATCACACAATCCAACCTCAATTCACAAAACACACATCATTATTCAAATATAAAATAATTAACTCATCATCAATAATTAAAATTCAATATTCAATAAGTAATTCAATATTCAATAAATATTTAATATTTAATAAATAATTGAATATTTAATAGATAATTTAATAAACAATTAATATTTTATAATAATCAATATTTTATATAAGTATTCAGTATTTAATAAGTATTTAGTATTTTAATAATCATTTAGTATTTTAATGAATATTTCAATTCATAATTATTTATATATACTACAATAGCATTATGTAGAAAAAGGTCACATTTTCATTTCATAATACTTGTTTTATCGCTACAGTGGTATTGTGAGGTAGGAAAATGTTACATTTCATTTATACCAATCTTCCGCTACAGTAAAAATGGAAAAGGGTTTATGTTTCAATACTTCTAGTTTCCTAAACTGTAAGTTATGGATGATAATTACAAAATTAGTCTTAACCCCATCCAAGGAACATATAGTAGCTAAAAATAAGTATCAATAGTCAAGTAAGATATATTATCAATATTATTATGCTAAGGAAATAGGATATATATTAGTAAACTAAGAGAAATCTTAATTAGACACATAATGATTAAGAACATAATACTATTTTAATTAATAAAGTTCTTAGATGATACCATTAAATACTACCAATATATTTCTATTATTTAATTGTTTGGTTACATGTGGTGTGCACGCTACAGTAAGTGATATGCATATATGATTGCATCACTACTGTTCTTAAAATTTCATAACAGATATCAGTTTTCATTTTGTCCAAATTTTGGTACAGTCACAATTAAATGAGGTATCACTTTTTATTTTACAATGAATCATCACATTCTATAATCATAACAAGAAACATGCTACAATAGCTAAGCCATTGCAATTATCACTTTTTTCGTTTTGTTTAATATAGGCGATGTGCTTCATTAACTCAAGGCATATAAATATTGCATTTTCATTTGGAGATTGCGCTACTGTTCAGCGAATATAAATATATTCCAATTCCAATGGGTACTCTAGATATTAAACGGGTCTCTATACTATACCAATTATCAATTCCAAACACACTATAATTAACACATTTCAAAGATTAATATTAAAACCTAACAATTTTCAATTTCATAAAAAATTTGGGGATTTTAACCTAAACATATTTCTACCCACTAATTATTATCAAACAATCCCAATAAACATGCAAAAACCCACCCTTACCTTGAATTTGTTGAACTTTTGCTCTTTCTCTTGAGTTTCCTCCTCTTCTTCTCCACTCCTCTCTTTGCCTCTTTTCTCCTTTCTATCTTTTCTTTCTTTCTATTCTCTTTTATCCCATTCTCTTATTTTATATAATTCTCACAATTTTAATTAACCTAGTAATTCCAATGGGCTTAATAACTCATGTCTATTCACACCCCCAAATAGGCCCAATCAATTAATCTAACAATTCTATATTATTCTACAAATTAGAATATATCATATAAGTTAAATAATAAAATTAAATCAATTATTTCGAATATGTCCAATAATTCAATTAATCAAAACAACTCAAATAAATCAAATAATTTATATAAATTCAATAAATCAATTAATTTAATTAATAAATAATTACTAAAACTTGGGGTGTTACAACCGCATGTAACACCTGAGGTGAAAGAGGACGGTGGTTACATGTAACACCCGTGGGCGAGGGAGTGGTTGTCGATGTCATGAGGCATGACAATGGGACACTCCTAGCAGCTTCTAGGGGAAAACCGAATTCACATCCGAATGAGAGGGATCCTGAGGCTATGCAGGTATGGGAATGCATGGTTGAATGAAGGCTTATAAGGATTAATTGGTACTACCTATACCAACAAGATGCATCTTCTTTTCGGTAGCCCGTTCATAAGAACTCCACAGTTAAGCGTGCTTGACTTGGAGCAATTCTGGGATGGGTGACCTTCTGGGAAGTTTCCCGGAAAGCATGTGAGTGAGGAAAAAGCATGCTGAAAAGACTCGTGTTGGTTTGTGGGGTCAGTCAGTAATCCTGAAAGCAGTCTGAGGCGTTACAAATGGTATCAGAGCCATACCTCTCCCAGTACGATGTGGTTCGGGGACGAACCAAGCGGAAGCTGGTGGGCATGTAACACCTGAGGTGAAAGAGGACGGTGGTTACATGTAACACCCGTGGGCGAGGGAGTGGTTGTCGATGTCATGAGGCATGACAATGGGACACTCCTAGCAGCTTCTAGGGGAAAACCGAATTCACATCCGAATGAGAGGGATCCTGAGGCTATGCAGGTATGGGAATGCATGGTTGAATGGAGGCTTATAAGGATTAATTGGTACTACCTGTCGCTTGCGCGAAAATAAGGTGCCGGCTGACAGAAGAGTCGCCACCGTGCGTTATTTATCCCTCAGAGCGGGAAAGGAAACGCTCGAAGTAAACCTCGCAAAAAACGGGGAAAAGGTATGATCTAAACGGAAGGGGAATTGACTCGATAGAGCGTCGCACTCTATGCCTACGTATTCTCAAGAGAGAAAGTCAGAGTCAACGTAGTTCGGGACTACGGGGGAAAATTGGCTCGCCAAGACCTCGCGTCTTGTGCCTACGTACTTCCACTGCATGGAAGATCAGAGCTTTACGTAGTTCAGACTAACTACGGCTAAACAAACATTCTCACACAGCAGTGAGAAAAACAACTGGTTTCAAAGGGTCGGGAACCTATGGGCAAAACTACGGTTTGGTCTCAAGTGCACTCGGGCAAGAGAGAAAAAGGGTATCAATTAATCGTCAGCGGGAAAGTCTCGATCGCACAGCTGCGAGAGAACAAAAGTTAGTCGTTAGTGTGCTCGCTAAGATATCGCATCCTATGCCTACATATCTTCGTCTGGTACGAAGAATCAGAGCAGTTGTAGTTCGGCTACTTCGGGACCACAGCTCAAATCTCGTTTTATTAATCTTCTGAAAAATGATTACAATGCTTGAATACTGAAAATAATCTCCTAGGAAATGCTATCCTATTCTATCTTGAAAAATCGGATGAAAAATAGCCCCCTAACAAATGGGCTTCTAAACTATCCTAAAATCGGAAAATAAACTCTATGAAGATATATCCTAAAAAATGTACTTAAAAATATTAAATCGACACTTTAATATTTTTTTCCTTTTTTCTTCTTTTCTTTTCAACATATTTTTCTCTATTTTTCTCTTGTATTTTTTTCTATATTTTTCTCCACAATATTTCTTTTTCTTTTCTTTTTCAAATATTTCTTTTTCACTATTTTTTCATATTCTTTCTATATTTTTCTCCATAATATTTTCTCCTCTTTTTCTTTTCCCTATCTCTTTTTCTTCTTTTTCAAATATGTTCTTCTATTCATTTTTTTTCTTCATATGGAATGATATATATATAAAAAAAACATAAAAGAAAAGAAAAATAAGGGGAGGGGGTACCCAGCCCAGCTGGGGGTATACAAGCCAAACAAATAAAAATAAAAAAAACAATCTGCAGACTGGGCCCAGCCCAGCTGCTATTGTTGCAACACAGGGGGGGGGGGGGGGGGGAGGGGGGGGTGTGAGTAATCTGGGGTGTGCTGGCAATTAGCTTCATTGGGCCCAGCCCACTCTCCTAAAAAAAAAACGTGAGGCGTGTGTATCAAAAAGATGGAATTGGGCCTGGCCCAACCCTTCCTTCTCCTTCCTCTCTTCATTCTCAGTTTCTAAAAACCCTAGACCTCTTCTCATTTCCACCGCCACCGTCAACCAACCGTTCCCTGAACTCTCTTCTTCTCCGTTTGGTTCAACTCATCACAAACCCTCTACCATAAACATCCTTTTAATCTTCCCCAACTGAAACGCCATTGAAAAGGATAAAGATGGAGGCGGAGAGCTTATCTGGAAACGTGGTGAAGTTCTTCACTGACGAAGATTGGAATTCGTGATGATGGTCTTGCGTGAAGATCCACGAGCCTGGATTTATGTTCTTGAAATGATGAACGTCGTTGGATGGGTGCAGATCTGGATGACTCCTGGAGAAGGAAGGTCTTTTGGGAGGTTTGCTGAAGATGAATGTTCTGGAGTCGTTTTGAAGTTTAATCGAACGATGAAGTCGCTTTGATGATGTTCGAGGATATCAACGAAGATCCTTTGGAGACGTTTGGAGAATCTGAAGACGATCAGTGAACTGGACGAAAACCTATGGATCTGGAAAGAAGGTCGCCTGAACATTGATGGAGTTCATGGATCAACTTCTGGAAAACGAAGAACATTCATGGATATTCTTGATGATCTTGAACGGGATCTGGGAATTATATGAATGTGGTTGAAGATGGTTCGAAGATTTCTGGAAAAGGTTGATGTTGAAAGTTTTCTGGGAATGATGAAGGTTTGTGAAGGTTCTTGCTGAAGATCCATGTCTGGATGAAGCTTGTGGAGGATTCTGATCTTGATGATGAAGTTTGAGTTTCTGGGACTTTGGTGATATCGATGGTAGCCGGAATTTGGTAGTGGCGGTGGTTTCTGAGTTTTAGGGTTGTGAAGGATGAAGGTCAGGGGAAGAAGATGAAGATTGTTATCGGAATCTGGGTTGTTTGATGGGTTTCCGGTGAGGGGTGGTGGCCGCCGGCCATGCAGGCCGGCCGGTGGTGGCTTTCAGGCGGGAGGCTTGGTGGTTGCCACGTGGTGGAGAAGTGGAGGGGAGGGACGCATGTGGGACGCGTGTCCCCATGCGTGGCAGAGAGAGACGAATGCATGGGTGATGGCGTGGCGTGCTGGAGTGATGAAGCGTGGGCCAGCCTCTGGCCAACACGTGGCTGAAGCTATTTAAAGCTGAGAAGCTCTGGATGCTTCTAGAATGTTCTAGACGGTGCTGGAAAATGCTGGAAGCTGGTGGATGAATCTGGACAAAAACTGGACTTTGATGGACTGAGACTTGGACAAATTCTGGACGAATTGGGCTTCTGAACTGGGCCCAAAACGAAAATGCTATTAGAACTTTCAAAAAAAACTGAAACAAATCAGCCCAGTTAATTAACTAAACTAATTCTGAATTAAATCTAAAAGAAAAAACTCTATTAATTCTGATTAAACTCTAAACTAATAAAATCCTAATAAAACCTATATTAAATTCTAAAAAAGACTATATTATTTACAAATGATTTAAAATCTATAAAAGAAAATAAAAATGAAAAATCTATTTATTTCTATAAAATGAAAAATCTATTCATTTCTATAAAATGAAAAATCTATTATTTATCTAAAACATTTAATCCCTATTATTTATTATACTAAATCCTAAAAACTATTAAAGCTGTTTAAAAAACTATTTAAAAATTATATTAATATTCTAGAAAATCTATATTATTTATCTAAAATCTATTAAACCCTAAAATGATTAAAATCTATTTAAAAAAGAATTAAAACTATTAAAAAATCCTATTAAACCTAAAAATGATTTAAAAATCTATTTAAGCCCTAAAAAATGCCAATAAAATCCAGAAAAATCACGATAATTCCCGAGGGAACAAAATAAGCACCGAACGACACAAAAATAATCGGTAAAAATAAACGGGCACCGAAATATCCCAAAAATACGATTCTACCTATCTAAACTGATAAAAAACACCTGAGACGCGAGACGAGAGCTGTGATCCCTGATAAAATCAATACAAATGAAAAATGCACTGTATGCAATATGCAGATGCGAATGCGATTATGCGTCGAAACATCGAGCCAGATACGAGACTCGGTTGGTCAAATTTTAGGGTGCAACAGCTGCCCCTATTCAAGCGACTTCGACCTGAATGGGTGAAGAGCGCTCAGCCTTCAAACATTCAAGGTAGATGACGGTTGAATACAAATGGAACCCTGAAATTTGCCAACCGCAAGAATATACTACAAAACTGCTTGAGGAATAGCTTCCAATAAACTGACGTTTGGTTGTCACGGCAACAACTGGTCAATTTCTGATAAAATTTTCTTCTCCTTTTCAACACCTGTGTAACGCCACAAGTATTGAAATAATGCTTCGGAAAAGCAAACGACTTGATTCCCATCTCTCTCATGGGATCAAATCTGGTCAACTCACAGTTCACTGCGAACTTGAGGACAATTCTCCTGGGGAATTCTGAATGGAACTGCCTGGCACCTATTTCGACGAAGGGGGCAGCTTCAGAAGTTCGATATGTCAATCTTCGTTGTTGTTGTTGTTGTTTTTTTTTTCCGATGTTGATGTAACAACCAAATATGAAGAATCACTCCGCTGGGGGAGACGAGAAGCTTAACCACACAACTCTGCAGGTGAACAAATTCGAAATCCAATAGGTAACCATCCTGGTCCATGTTTCGACATGCGTATGCTTGATAATGATGCAATGCCCTTATATGACATGTAAATGCTATGCGTTTTGTTTGAAAATGCGAGGCCCAGACGGCATGGAAATATTATATGTTTGTATGAATGCAAGGACTATATATGCAAATGCCAATGCAGGCTCTAGCTGCCAGAGAACACCAGGTCTGAAAACCGCTTGGCAAAATAAATGCCGAAGGTAACGCCAACTCTATTGGGGATGAACTGAAGTCACAAAATCGTCTCAGCAAAATAAATGCTGGAAACGGGAAATCAAATCCGCTGGGGATAACCGTTCTGCTGGAGAAATGAAAAGCAACCCTGCTTGGCGACTTCACTGGGGAAGGAAAGAACAACTCTGCCCGGGGATGCTTTCTTCAAACCATTGGCAACTGGTTGTACTCTGCGGGGATCGACCCAAACTGAGGATTGATTGCGTGCAGCACATCTGCTGGAAATGCCCCTACTATCAAGGATATCAATCTTAATCTGCTGAAGATACTCCTGATCCTACTCTGATACGGGGTAAAAGACAATCTCGACTCTTCTGGGGATAATAAGCAACTTTCATCTGCTGAAGAGTGGCAATTCTGATTTAACATCCTCAAGGAGTTCAAACATTACTCGGAGCGCTGGCATCCGCCGAGCTTCGTATCGGGGAACATGACAACATGCGGGTCATTGGGAAATACTGTGTCAGATACCTTTAGGTTCTTCTGTTTTTCTGGTTTAGAATAAACACGGATTATGTACACAGTGGAAGATATAGGAAATACTAGACGAGAACTAGCATTCAAAGGTAGACTACCAGGCGAGAACTGATATAACACATAGGTTAAAACACACGATGACCAGGCGAGAACTGGTTACGCAACGACATGTACCAGGCGAGAACTGATACAACTCTTGAAGAAACGGTAACCAGACGAGAACTGGTTACAAATAAACTGCACCAGACGGGAACTGCTGCTTACAATAAACTGCACCAGACGGGAACTGCTGCTTACAATAAACTGCACCAGACGGGAACTGATGCTTACGGAAGGGTGGGCCAGACGAGAACTGGTTACCGATTTGCCAGGCGAGAACTGGACTTTTGAAACGACTGGTTACTGACGCGCAACAGGTTTAAACTGCAGGATAATGATCCAACGACAACAAGACCTTCGAAAGGCTCAGGTTTTTGATAAGGGTACTGACATGATTCCCCAATACTCAACTCCGGCTGGGAATAAACAGGCTGGTTTGAACACCTTGCCCCAGTACACTCAGCTGGGGACAAAAAGACTGGCTTGAATGACTCGCCCCAGTACAATCAACTTGACCCAATCTGACCCTTGGGAGTACTTGCTCTGAACAGCTCGCTACGAGAAGACTTCGAGGATATTTGCCCCGGAATCTATATGACAACAAAATTCAATCTCCAATAGACCTAACAACCCAGTTGATTTCAACACTCTGTGCGGTGACTTGCCCCTGAATGAGCGTTCTAGCGACTTAACCTGATCTGATTATCCACCTGAAGTATCTGCTTTCAAATATCCGCATTCTGTATAACTGCCCCTGATTGGCTCTCGAGAAGACTCACTTCTGGTCAACTACTTCTCCAACAAACTGCTCCTGATCAACTGAAACTTCGGGACTTGTCCTCAGACGGACTGATTCCGAACTTACTGGAAGATAATGCCCCTGATTCATTGGGCTTCACAACATACACCATTCTGGTTCAGACTGCTGGATTACCCAGTCCTGCTCGATTATTCCCTGGTGGAATTTCTTCTATGCCAACTACTAACCTGCAATTAAAATCGTCTGTCTACGAATGGTAATCTTAATGCAGCGGTTATGCAGATTTTGAAAAAAATTTGAGCTGTCACTCATTTACATGCATATGATTGTGAGTGACGAGTGAACCAAAGTTCAAACGCAGTGCTTACGTGGTCAGTGAAAAATATAACAAGGATGTGACTAGCAAGTCAAGAAGGAGTCAGGTTACTCAACCTTATCATAATGCGCTTCAGACTAACCCTACCTCAATTAGGTCTTTTAAGGGTTGTATCGTGGTCGGGTTCACGGTTCGTGAAACAAAGGATATTTGGCTCAAATTCTGATTTGTACCCACCCCTTCTACGTGATGATCTCCGATCCTAAGGTTCAGTTAACTCGGCACAAGTGCTCGCCTCTTCGAGAGGTATGTTGAATGATAAGAACCTACAGTTAAGGAATTCACAAGCTTTTCTTCTAGAGTGATAGTTACTCCTTCTTTGCTTTCGGTGTCTGTGTACACGACTTTGTGATTCGCTGGGGAAAAATTTCTTTTTAATCCCTCTTTTTCGTTCTTTTGATTCCCTAATTTTTGCCTGGACTGACTCATTTTGAGTTCTTTTCGATTCTTCGTTTTCTTTTGATGTCCAGCGGGATGCCCTGATTTTTGCCTAAGTATTAGCTTTCCCAGCTTTTCTTTTTTTACTTAGCGGGCTTTCTTTCTTCTTTCTTTTGGAACAAAGTCGTGTGACACTGGTTGTCTTGATTGCTCCGAAAGGATTGTAACTGTCTCACTCCTGATTGGTGAGGTTTGACCTCTTGAAAGGTATAAACTGATTGGTCCTCGAAAGACAACACTCCTCTGTAAGACTTGAACGCTTGGTCAAGCTAACTGACAACTACCCTGCCCCGGGTTAAGATGTGAGGGTTTATAAGTCCGAAAAAAACTTCTACTTCTCGACTCGAAGTGGTGAACAAGGGACTAACTCCTTATATCTCCAGTGTTTGGGGGGATTTGAAACAATGCCTTGTACGTCATCGGTACGGTCTTATCTGAAAGCCTACGATCATCGGTCATGAGTTTCAGTTTCGTCATCCTCCCTCCTAACTTTGCTAGTCACAGTGGAAAAGTGGAGTGAAAAAATGCAAGCGTCAGTGCAATGCAGTAAATGAGTGACAACGACATAACTAATTCAGAAAAATGCATAGTCACTTTATTATTATCACCATTCGAAACATACAAGGTTTAAAGCAGGTAGTAACTAACAGAAAAAGAAACTACAAATGCAAATGATGTATAAAGATCTGGGAACTGCCAGTGCTGAGGCGCCCGCCTGTCTGAACCACTGGCTTTTGCTGGAGAATACTTCCCGAATCTACGAGCTTAGACAGCTGAGCGATCGGGATGAACAAACAGAAATCCTTCTCGAAAGGAAATGCGATCCTGATCAATCAACTGTTGTACCTTCGCCTGAAATGCTTTACAATCTTCCGTCGAATGCCCCGGAGATCCACCATGATAACCACACTGAGCGTGGGGATTATACCCTGGAGGGTAAGGTTCTGGCACTGGCTTAAGAGCTTTCGGCTCCACCAAAGACTTCTGGATCAAAGATGGTAGCAACTGGCTATACGGCATAGGCACTGGGTGAAAAGGAGCGTTCCTTCGTTCCAAGTTGTTACGAGGTCGGTTCTGATTCTGACGCTGATTCTGATAACTTCGGCCACGAGTTCGCTGCTTTGCAAAGGAAGCAACATAAGATTCCTGATATGGTGCCCCAGGCACGACTGTCTGTTCAGTATAACAAGCCACGGGAGGTACTGATCTCTGATAAGATGATGAACCAACGAAATTCACTGATTCGCTTCGAGGATATTCAACCTTTGGCATGACTGGGTTGATCACAACTTCTTCTTCACTCTGATAGTCACAAGGGTATTCAGTTTCACCAGCTTGATCATATGAAGTAATCTGAATTTTCCCCATTCTTATGGAATACTCAAGGCGTTCTCCTAATGCTACCACGTCAGAGAAACTTGCCGAAATTCCGAGCAATCTTTTGAAGTACGGATATTGTAGGGAATCTACAAACATGCTTGCCAGCTCTTGGTCTAACAGCGGTGGACGCACTCTAGCAGCAAATTCTCTCCATCTCTGAGCATATTTCCTGATAGGTTCATTGTTCTCTTGAGACAGTTCTTGCAAATGCATGCGATAGGGAGCTATGTCTAAATTGTAATCGTACTGCTTCAGAAAAGCTCTGGCCAAATCCATCCATGATTGAATCTGAGTTCTCTCTAACTGCATATACCAACTCAAAGATGCCCCAGTCAGACTATCTTGAAAGCAATGGATCATCAATTCATCATCTCGCGCAAACGCAGTCATTCTTCGACAGAACATCATCAAATGCAGCTTCGGACAGCTATCTCCCGTGTACTTCTCAAACTTCGGCACTTTGAACTTGTAAGGCAACACCAGGTCAGGAACCAAACACATGCCTACAGCATCCAGGTTAACAGCATCTTTGGCTTTCAAAGCTTTCATTTTCTCTTCCAACACTCGGAGTCTTCTACCATCGTCAAGAGCTCTTGGATCTACCATCCCAGCCGTTGGAATATCTCTTCGGTAGTTCATCACAGGGAAAGCAACACCTTGATTGTTAACAGGAGGAGGCCGCTCATTCTGGGCAACAAACTGCTCATGTCGATCTCGGTTCTCAACAGAAGGCTGTACAACTTGGTCTGCAGTAACGTTGTTCACTTGCGGGAAGTCTTCCATGGAATCGTACAGAGGGTTGGACGCCATAGTGAACCCTGTCAGGGTGTTAGGAGACTGGAAATTGCCTTCAGACATGGCTACCAATAGTCTTCAGCTGACTTCGATGCTTGATTCTGCTTAAATCTACTCAACCCCTAGGCAGGTCTTCTGACAATCAACAGCTGCTCAATCCAAGCTCCGGGTAATCACCTTCAGGAAACAAAGGTCGGATCAGAACTCTGGCTAGCTGGAGGATGATATGCAATGCAGCACTGATATGCACATGATATGCAAAATGCAGCAAACAACGGGACCACAACCCCCACACAAAATCTGAATACTGCTGTACTGCTGACGGAGACGTTCTCTGAAAAGAAGACCAGAATAACGGGTAGGTTGGAAGTCAAGTTTCCTGCACAAAAACCCCCCCACTCACAGGTGTGGACCTATATCTGACAAGGTACGACATCCTATGCGGTCGTCAGCGTCACAGACTTTCAAGACTGACGATACGATTCCCAGAAGGAGTGGCATCATCGAGTCCTGAAGAGGCCTCACTTAGCTAACTTCCAAATGATCGGTTCCCAGAGTCGACAATCCACCAAACCAGCAACCGTCTCAACCCAAAGGGTTGAAAGTGAAGCCAACCGGATGAACCTCGTCTGAGTGTAGATTTCGCGGGACACTAGTACAAGCAAAGTCGGTACGCACCCACTAATCTCTACTCTAAGTCTAAGGTGCACTCAAGCCCAGGTCCGGCTTCTCTCTCAATCATAGAACACCCGTAACACCCCAACAGCAACAGATAATATCGATAAATAAGCCCCAAACAAGCGCTAGGATTGACTCTCTCTTAGGGGACGTTGGATCCCACATGCATAAGGACTATCGCAGTCCTTAGCAGCCAGGGGACGTTGGATCCCCAGCAGATACTCGCATAGGGAACTATCGCAGTCCCCAGCAGAGTCGCCAGATGTCGCTTGCGCGAAAATAAGGTGCCGGCTGACAGAAGAGTCGCCACCGTGCGTTATTTATCCCTCAGAGCGGGAAAGGAAACGCTCGAAGTAAACCTCGCAAAAAACGGGGAAAAGGTATGATCATCGCAACCAAAACCTGGGTTCGGGAGTCGGTTACGCAAGGGGAAGGTATTAGCACCCCTCACGTCCGTCGTACTCGACGGGATCCACGCTTGCTTGGGTTGTCTACTGGATGCAAAACAATCTGTCTACGGCTGCTAAATCTAAACGGAAGGGGAATTGACTCGATAGAGCGTCGCACTCTATGCCTACGTATTCTCAAGAGAGAAAGTCAGAGTCAACGTAGTTCGGGACTACGGGGGAAAATTGGCTCGCCAAGACCTCACGTCTTGTGCCTACGTACTTCCACTGCATGGAAGATCAGAGCTTTACGTAGTTCAGACTTACTACGGCTAAACAAACATTCTCACACAGCAGTGAGAAAAACAACTGGTTTCACAGGGTCGGGAACCTATGGGCAAAACTACGGTTTGGTCTCAAGTGCACTCGGGCAAGAGAGAAAAAGGGTATCAATTAATCGTCAGCGGGAAAGTCTCGTCGCACAGCTGCGAGAGAACAAAAGTTAGTCGTTAGTGTGCTCGCTAGGATATCGCATCCTATGCCTACATATCTTCGTCTGGTACGAAGAATCAGAGCATTTGTAGTTCGGCTACTTCGGGACCACAGCTCAAATCTCGTTTTATTAATCTTCTGAAAAATGATTACAATGCTTGAATACTGAAAATAATCTCCTAGGAAATGCTATCCTATTCTATCTTGAAAAATCGGATGAAAAATAGCCCCTTAACAAATGGGCTTCTAAACTATCCTAAAATCGGAAAATAAACTCTATGAAGATATATCCTAAAAAATGTACTTAAAAATATTAAATCGACACTTTAATATTTTTTTCCTTTTTTCTTCTTTTCTTTTCAACATATTTTTCTCTATTTTTCTCTTGTATTTTTTTCTATATTTTTCTCCACAATATTTCTTTTTCTTTTCTTTTTCAAATATTTCTTTTTCACTATTTTTTCATATTCTTTCTATATTTTTCTCCATAATATTTTCTCCTCTTTTTCTTTTCCCTATCTCTTTTTCTTCTTTTTCAAATATGTTCTTCTATTCTTTTTTTTTTTCATATGGAATGATATATATATAAAAAAAACATAAAAGAAAAGAAAAATAAGGGGAGGGGGGTACCCAGCCCAGCTGGGGGTATACAAGCCAAACAAATAAAAATAAAAAAAACAATCTGCAGACTGGGCCCAGCCCAGCTGCTATTGTTGCAACACGGGGGGGGGGGGGGGGGTGAGTAATCTGGGGTGTGCTGGGAATTAGCTTCATTGGGCCCAGCCCACTCTCCTCAAAAAAACGTGAGGCGTGTGTATCAAAAAGATGGAATTGGGCCTGGCCCAACCCTTCCTTCTCCTTCCTCTCTTCATTCTCAGTTTCTGAAAACCCTAGACCTCTTCTCATTTCCACCGCCACCGTCAACCAACCGTTCCCTGAACTCTCTTCTTCTCCGTTTGGTTCAACTCATCACAAACCCTCTACCATAAACATCCTTTTAATCTTCCCCAACTGAAACGCCATTGAAAAGGATAAAGATGGAGGCGGAGAGCTTATCTGGAAACGTGGTGAAGTTCTTCACTGACGAAGATTGGAATTCGTGATGATGGTCTTGCGTGAAGATCCACGAGCCTGGATTTATGTTCTTGAAATGATGAACGTCGTTGGATGGGTGCAGATCTGGATGACTCCTGGAGAAGGAAGGTCTTTTGGGAGGTTTGCGGAAGATGAATGTTCTGGAGTCGTTTTGAAGTTTAATCGAACGATGAAGTCGCTTTGATGATGTTCGAGGATATCAACGAAGATCCTTTGGAGACGTTTGGAGAATCTGAAGACGATCAGTGAACTGGACGAAAACCTATGGATCTGGAAAGAAGGTCGCCTGAACATTGATGGAGTTCATGGATCAACTTCTGGAAAACGAAGAACATTCATGGATATTCTTGATGATCTTGAACGGGATCTGGGAATTATATGAATGTGGTTGAAGATGGTTCGAAGATTTCTGGAAAAGGTTGATGTTGAAAGTTTTCTGGGAATGATGAAGGTTTGTGAAGGTTCTTGCTGAAGATCCATGTCTGGATGAAGCTTGTGGAGGATTCTGATCTTGATGATGAAGTTTGAGTTTCTGGGACTTTGGTGATATCGATGGTAGCCGGAATCTGGTAGTGGCGGTGGTTTCTGAGTTTTAGGGTTGTGAAGGATGAAGGTCAGGGGAAGAAGATGAAGATTGTTATCGGAATCTGGGTTGTTTGATGGGTTTCCGGTGAGGGGTGGTGGCCGCCGGCCATGCAGGCCGGCCGGTGGTGGCTTTCAGGCGGGAGGCTTGGTGGTTGCCACGTGGTGGAGAAGTGGAGGGGAGGGACGCATGTGGGACGCGTGTCCCCATGCGTGGCAGAGAGAGACGAATGCATGGGTGATGGCGTGGCGTGCTGGAGTGATGAAGCGTGGGCCAGCCTCTGGCCAACACGTGGCTGAAGCTATTTAAAGCTGAGAAGCTCTGGATGCTTCTAGAATGTTCTAGACGGTGCAGGAAAATGCTGGAAGCTGGTGGATGAATCTGGACAAAAACTGGACTTTGATGGACTGAGACTTGGACAAATTCTGGACGAATTGGGCTTCTGAACTGGGCCCAAAATGAAAATGCTATTAGAACTTTAAAAAAAAACTGAAACAAATCAGCCCAGTTAATTAACTAAACTAATTCTGAATTAAATCTAAAAGAAAAAACTCTATTAATTCTGATTAAACTCTAAACTAATAAAATCCTAATAAAACCTATATTAAATTCTAAAAAAGACTATATTATTTACAAATGATTTAAAATCTATAAAAGAAAATAAAAATGAAAAATCTATTTATTTCTATAAAATGAAAAATCTATTCATTTCTATAAAATGAAAAATCTATTATTTATCTAAAACATTTAATCCCTATTATTTATTATACTAAATCCTAAAAACTATTAAAGCTGTTTAAAAAACTATTTAAAAATTATATTAATATTCTAGAAAATCTATATTATTTATCTAAAATCTATTAAACCCTAAAATGATTAAAATCTATTTAAAAAAGAATTAAAACTCTTAAAAAATCCTATTAAACCTAAAAATGATTTAAAAATCTATTTAAGCCCTAAAAAATGCCAATAAAATCCAGAAAAATCACGATAATTCCCGAGGGAACAAAATAAGCACCGAACGACACAAAAATAATCGGTAAAAATAAACGGGCACCGAAATATCCCAAAAATACGATTCTACCTATCTAAACTGATAAAAAACACCTGAGACGCGAGACGAGAGCTGTGATCCCTGATAAAATCAATACAAATGAAAAATGCACTGTATGCAATATGCAGATGCGAATGCGATTATGCGTCGAAACATCGAGCCAGATACGAGACCCGGTTGGTCAAATTTTGGGGTGCAACACTACCTATACCAACAAGATGCATCTTCTTTTCGGTAGCCCGTTCATAAGAACTCCACAGTTAAGCGTGCTTGACTTGGAGCAATTCTGGGATGGGTGACCTTCTGGGAAGTTTCCCGGAAAGCATGTGAGTGAGGAAAAAGCATGCTGAAAAGACTCGTGTTGGTTTGTGGGGTCAGTCAGTAATCCTGAAAGCAGTCTGAGGCGTTACAGATCCCACCCAAATTCAAAGTCCCATACTTTGACAAATATAGGGGAACAACCTGTCCCAAGATTCACATTCGAGCCTATTATCGGAAGATGTCTGCCTACTCTGAGGATGAGAAGTTGCTCATGCACTGCTTCCAGAATATCCTGATTAGGGCGTCTTTGGAATGGTATATGGGGTTAGAGAGAACCTACATCAGAACTTGGAAAGATCTTGTTGAAGCTTTTGTCAAGCACTATCAGTATAATAGTGACTTAGCCCCCAATAGAATGCAGTTAAAGAATATGGTTTAGAAGGGGAACAAGAGTTTTAAGGAATATGCCCAGAGATGGCGTGAGTTAGCGGCCAGAGTTCAACCTCCGATGATGGAGAGAAAGCTCGTCGATATGTTCATGGGTACACTTCAAGGGCCTTATTTCGAGAAATTTTCCCTGAATGTCGATCTCTAGAACTGCCAATGTAGTACTAAACGGGAATTTCCCTGAATGTCGATCTCAAGGACTGCTTGACGATATAGAGTTATGGTTTTATTTTAGTTAAACAAAAGCTTTGGGGTTTTGAAATTGTTTGGTTTAATTATAAAAATATTTGTAAGTAAAAGAGGGAAATTGACTAAGTGGTTTTAAAATATATGAGTAACATCCTAGGGGAAGTGTGTGATCTGACTCAGTAACAACTCTGAATTAACACTGCAACAACTTATTGTAACTATTTAATTACCGATTATTTAGAGTGTTTACTCCTAAGTCCTTAGTGAGAAAACCTTTAATCATCTACTCTAATTCCTATGTCCATAAAGAATTACAGATGAAATTAAGCAATCAATTATCAAGAATATTCTGGTTCCTATAGGGTATCCCCAGTCCTAGGTGATATCTACTACAGAATGATCCAAAGCAAAGAATTAACAACGGCGGTCCAGCCTAATAGTTAATCGAAAATCAAACCCTATTGGTCCGACAAGGCAAGCATTAAGAATAGCTAGAGATCAAATCAGTTATGAAAAATAAAGAATTATTATTGCAAGACTAATATTAGAGTCATTACAGATTCAAATCAGGGATACCTCCTAACATTTTGGGGTTTAGCTACTCATAATATTAGAAGAAAATACAAAGTAAAAACTAGACATTACAAGATAATAGGATTCTTTGATCTTCAATTGCTTCTGCGCATGAAAACCTTCAGTTCCCCAATCACCTTGATCTCTCCAATCTTGATCGTGTAATTCTTCTCTGTCCAAAAACTCCCCTTTTCCTTCTCAAAATACGTCTTAAATACTCCCAGGTCCAACACAGTAATAGGAAAATACCCAAAATACTCTTAGGGATCACAAAGGTCACAAAAATAAGAAAATTGAAAGATAAAGCGCTTCAGCCAACACGGGCCGTGTCAGTTAACACGGGCAGCCGTGTTGGCCCCCTAGCTACTTGATTAAAACACTTCCTGTTCAAGACTTACTGACACGGGCCGTGTCAGGTGACACGGGTACCCGTGTCAGCCCACTGTCTAACACTCAAATTTCATTCTCTTGGCATCCTCCTGACACGGGTGGTCGTGTCAGGCCACCGTTTCCCTTACAAAAACTCTTTCAAATTTCTGCTGTTTTTATTGGTTTTTGCTCTGGTTCTTCTTGGTTGCTTACCTAAACCTAAAAACAACAGAAATACCAAACCAACGCATAAAATGCGATAAAAAAAATAAAATGCAACTAAACATATAAGAAGATTCACCAAGTTTAATGGTAAAATAATGTCTAAAAATCACTGATCAAACTCCCCCAAAATTAAACTGTTGCTTGACCTCAAAGAACAAGCTTGGATAGACATTTTTCAGATCAAACGGTACACATCAAATAAAAGATTTGTGAAGGTAAGGTGTGTCGATACTCATACGTGAGCCTTTGTTCCGATCGGCTAAAACTAGTTCTCTTGGTAATCGTCTGTTAACGGAGGTATTACACAAACACATACCACGGTAAAACCATGGGCTCAAATCCCCCTTTCGGTTACCTCTCTAACTATGCTTTTAGCTTAAGTCTTTTCTTTGATTTTCTACCCCTTTCATTCAGATAATCAGATTAAGATACTTTTGACCGCTTTCCCTCACATGTATAAAATTTGATCGAGACTTTTTCGAGGCACCTTTATTCTTTTTTCTTGCGCATTGGCATTTATTAGTCCACTTTGAGACGACTCTAGAGATTCAACAACTGTTAGGCTAAGTAACCGGGTGAGGGTTACCCAACTTAGAAGGACCAGTTGTCTTTACCGTCATTATTCATCATTTTTTTGGTGGCATAAGTAATTCTCTCAATTAACTTTATACATGCAATTCTCTTTAATCATTCTAGATTATCACTATGAACTAATCAGGGAATACTTCTCAAATCCAAGTACTGTGGCACTAATCTACACGTTGGACTTTTTTCCTTACTCTGGGGAATCTAGGGTGTTCAGGTTATACCTCAATCTTTAAACTTTCCCAAATTCCCTAGTTCTAACTTCTCTTCCCTCAAGTCCTATATACTTTCTCAACTACCTTAAAATCACATTATTCGCACAAAAGTTTTACGGTTCTAATTCGGGGAGAATTCAAAGTGGTTTCAATAAAACAACACACAAAAACAAAAATAACAAGTACGGAAAGGAAAAACTAAAAACAGTAAATCCTCCCCCAAACTTGAACTAAACATTGGCCCCAATATGTTAGAATAAGAGCGAGAATGGTTACTCACATAGATCCTTACTAAGGAGGCGGAAGGTAATGCAACACCAACTGCTACATCATAGCTTGCACCTGTAAGGTCTTGTTTATTACCTGCAGACAAAACAAAACAAACAACAAAAAGAAAAGGCTCAGTCAGTAAAAGTGTGGGTTTCCTTCCACGTAGCACTTCGTTTGACGTCGCATGGCTCGATGACTCATTCTCTATTAAGGTGGCATATATGAAATAAAGAACACATAATCTTTTTTCATTCTTTTTTTGGGTAGCAATCCCATGAACTTGAGGTATCGACGATGTTGCTTCTAAATCATTTTTAGTTGGATTTTTATGAACAAGGCATAAATGAAATCCAATACTTTGTCAATTTCTTGTCTTTCATCTGCCTTGTTAAAATAGTTTTTAGGGATACTATTTTCTTGAAGATTTTCTTGTTAGATGTCTACATCTACATAATTTGTTACATCTGTATTTTCATCCAGCACTAGATCATCTTCAAGTTGTCTTCTTTCTTCTTCACCGTATTTCTTGTTTACCTCAAATTCTTCTATTTCTAATGCATCTTCTTCGTTTGACGTCATGCCTTGTTCTTCTTCTTTCACACATTCTTCTTCTAACCTGAACTCTCGCCAAATAAAATTTTCTGAATAAAAGTTAGCTTCCTCACATTCATTCATAAGGATTCTCACCTCCCTCCTATATGCTTTAAAAATTTTAGTCGCCTCTTCCAAAGTGATGCCCAAATCAGGCGACCAACATGTAGGAAATACAGGTGGCAATGTATAAAAAATGTTTATAACTACACAACTCAGACATTTATTAGTCGCATGGTATAGAAGAATTCATGAAGCAACAATAATTTGATTTTTTTATAATAAAATAAAATAAAAATAAAAATAAAATAAAAACTAAATTTTAATTGTGGAGCGATAAATTTTTAACTAAAAGAAAACAATAAAATATATGATCTTTGGCAGTCCCCGACAACGATGCCAACAACTTGATCGAAAAAATAGCAAGTGCACTATTATGCTAATGTAGTAATAAAAAAGGGAATTTCCCCGAATGTCGATCCCAAGGATTGCTTGACGATATAGAGTTATGGTTTTATTTTAGTTAAACAAAAGCTTTGGGGTTTTGAAATTGTTTGGTTTAATTATAAAAATATTTGCAAGTAAAAGAGTGAAATTGACTAAGTGGTTTTAAAATATATGAGTAACATGCTAGGGGAAGTGTGTGATCCGACTCAGTAACAACTCTAAATTAACACTGCAACAACTTATTATAACTAACTAATTACTGATTCTTTAGAGTGTTTACTCCTAAGTCCTTAGTGAGAAAACCTTTAATCATCCACCATAATTCCTATGTCCATAGAGAATTATAAATGAAATTAAGCAATCAATTATCAAGAATATTCCGGTTCCTATAGGGTATCTCAAGTCCTAGGTGATATCTACTACAGAATGATCCAAAGCAAAGAATTAATAACAGCGGTCCAGCCTAATAGTTAATCCAAAATCAAACTTTGTTGGTCCGACAGGGCAAGCATTAAGAATAACTAGAGATCAAATCAGTTATGAAAAACAAGGAATTGTTATTGCAACACTAATATTAGAGTCATTACAGATTCAAATCAGGGACACCCTTAACATTAGGGGGTTTAGCTACTCATAATATTCGGAAAAAAATACAAAGTAAAAAGTAGACATTATAAGATAATAAGATTCTTTGATCTTCAATTGCTTCCGCTCATGAAAACCTTCAAATCCCCAATCACCTTGATCTCTCCATTCGTGATCGTGTAATTCTTCTCTGTCCAAAAAGTCCCTTTTTGCTTCTCAAAATACGTCTTAAATACTCCCAGGTCCAACACAGTAATAGGAAAATACCCAAAATACCCTTAGGGATCACAAAGGTTACAAAAACAAGAAAATTGGAAGATGAAGCGCTTCAGCCAACACGGGCCATGTCAGCTGACATGGGCAGCCGTGTTGGCCCCCTGGCTACCTGATCAAAACACTGTCTGTTCCAGACTTGCTGACACAGGCTGTGTCAGGTGACTTGTGATTATGGATATTAGAAGAAGGAATACTCAGAAGTAGAGTTTTCGAGCTCTTGATCTTAAAGATTTGAAAAGCTAGCATCCTTTATAGTTGATCCAGTGTGAAGAATCCTATCTGTTCTTTCTACCAACATTGAAGACAAAACTCTGAATACTCTTGTGGAATTCTATGATCTTGTCTACCGATGATTTACATTTCCTGATTATCAGCTCTTACCGACCTTGGAGGAGTACGTTTATCTTTTTTGGTATACTAGTTTTTAATGAGGTTCCTTATATTGGTTTCGAGGAAATTCCCAAGTCCCAAGTTATTGTTGCAGGTGTCCATTTGAAGAAATATGATGTAGATGCTAACCTTGTTGTTAAGGGAGACGTTAAAGGGTTGAATTCTAAGTTTTTGGTTGAGAAATCTACTTCATTTGCTAATGTTGGTAGCACATTGGCGTTTGAGGCTATTTTTGCTTTGCTTATCTACAGACTAGCCTTGTTCCCTAATGTTGACAACTTTGTGGATGTTAATGCTATTTGGATATTCTTGATAGGGAGCCCTGTTCCAACTTTACTTGGCGATACCTACTTCTATATCCATCATAAAACTTCTAAGGGAAATGATACTATAGTTTTCTGCACACCTTTGCTGTACAAATGGTTTATTTTGCACTTGTCGCAGTCAATTGCTTTCAAGGAAAACAAGGGTTGTTTAAGATAGTCTCAGAGGATCATGTCCCATACTCATATTGATATTACATAGTTTTCTTCTATGTATGAGAATGTCAAGATCATATATAGTTGTGGGGAATTTTCCAGTGTGCCTCTTCTTGGTACACAAGGTGGAATTAACTACAACCCGAGTTTAGCGATACGTCAGCTTGGTTATATGTTGAAGGATAAGCCTAATGTTCTATTAGAGGGTTTGTTTTTTCAAGAAGGGATGGGCTATCTTGGTTTGAGGAGAAGAATGGCACATTCTTGGCATAACATTAATAGAAAAGGTAAATTAGAGCTTGGAAGACAAGTTTGTATTGCCTTAGAACCTTATACACTTTGGGAGAAGGAGAAAGCTAAGGAGCTCAAAATGCCTTATGCTTTTGAGAAACCCATGTCTATAATGGTTGCTACACCACTCCCCATTCCTTTTGATGATGTGAAAGTACTTCGAGATGCTTTAGTCAAGATGAAGCAAGAAAAAGATCTTTGGGAATCCAGATTTCATGCTTCAAACCTCGAGAAGTTATAGTTGCAAAAGTAGTTGAAGGAGAAAGATGACTTGATAGAGTTTCTTGAGCAGCATTTTGTGAAAAGACATGTAGGTGATTTATTTTCCTCTACTACTTCATCAACTCATGTTAGAGAAGACCACCAAGAAGGACAACTATGAAAGAGAGATCAAGAGACTCCTGTTGCGATGGAAATAGGACATCAAACTATTAATTAGTTTGAATCACAACTCTTGATTCACAACCGCTCTTTGATTTATCCGAAGGAAAAGGTCAAAAGAGGGAAAACCTATTTTTACATTGTAAACACAATACGGGAGAGAGATCTAGGTAAGGGGTTGGTTAAGCTTAGGGAAGGTACTAGCACTCTAAACTTCTGTAGTACTCTACAGGAACCTTTTGTTTATTGTATGCCTTTTTACTTTTATTATTTACTTAAGGTATATATTGCTAAGGGATAGAGTGACCTAAAAGACCTAAGAGTTAGTCCTAAGTTTACTCGGCAAGACGTCACATCTTGTGCCTACATATCCTGACGGTAATGGAATCAGAGTAATTGTAGTTCCCCTTGAAAGGGAGGTTAGAAACTTCTTGAATGTGGTCAAGGCTTCAATGGGGAGTAAGCATTTCTTAAGGAAACACTTACATGGAGTTTTGAAACTCCTATTTCTACGTTGAATTGTTGATTGAAAATTAGGGTTAAATTAGGTGTTCCACGGCGGGAAACCCTAAAACAGAGTACGACGACTCTTTAACCTAATGCTAGGGTAAATGGAATTTTCGTCCACGGCGGGACACCTAGGCTATTAAGGTTTGAAATGGCTAAAGGTTAAGACTATTGACTCGGCGGTCAAACGACTAGACCTAATTCCTTCGGAAGGTTAATAGCGGTATATCATGCAAGATATCAAGTTATTATGCAGCAAAATTATAGTAAGAAAAAAAATAAAGAAAGCGGTAAAGAAAGCGTCGCGACGATCACTCGCGAAAATTACAAATCCCAAAAACAAATACGAAAGTAAAAGGGTAACGATGATCATGGCCTCGCATAAATTACATCCATGCCAACCAAAACAGTACGAATAAATGAAACGACAACAAGCTGAAACAAACAAACTAATGGGGGTTAGATAGAAATTGAACGGCTAAGTCAAAGTGTCTTATTTTTTGATTTTTGTAAAGGGAAAAGTTAGTTTTGCATTTTTAAAGGAGAATTTATTTTAATTTTGAAATAAAATTTGTTTTGATTTAATTAAAGATTTTTTTTTTTAATTTTAAGATTTTTGATGAAAAAAAGTTTGTTTTTAATTTTTGTTGTAATAAAATATGTTTTAATTTTAATGTTAAAAAAATGTTTTAACTTTTTTGAAATTTTGTTTTGATTAAGAAAATTGTGTCTTAAAAAAAAGGGTTCTTAATTTAAAAAAATGGTTTTTTCCAAAAAAAGGTTTTAATTTTGACTTGGGGTTTTAAACATAAAAGAAGTGTTAGTAATAAATTAAAATATAATGTGATTACTAATTACAGTTTAAAAAAAAGAGAAAGAAATAATAAGATAATATAATAATATGATAACATAGAAATAAAGGGAGTGGAGATAGGTGGGTGGTTGTTCTGTGTTGTTCTCAAGGTTTGGGAAAAAATCCTTTCTATTCTTTTTAGGATTTGGGAAAAAAACCTTTTCCTTTCTTCTTCTTCCTAAACGGCGGCGACTCCCACAGCCATTGGCGATTTTCGAAGCCTTTCCCTTCCTTCTTCTTTGCCTGTTATCCCTCCCTCTTTGTCTTGCTGAAACTTGAAAAATGAAACCCAGGAATTCCGTTATTTACAAAATTAAATGCTCACCTTGTTAGCGGTTGGGATTTGTTGATGATGATGCTTAATGAAGGAAGGTGATGATGATTCTTGTTGATAAAAAAATAGAAAAGTTAGACTAAAAATAAAAGAAACAAAACAAAAAGTGAAGAAGGTAGGATCCGAACTCTCGACCTCTCACACTTACAACTCCTTACACACGGTCTCTTGCCAATTGTGCTATTTTATTCATTCAAAATAAAGTGGCACTAGAAACCCTGTAAAGGTAGGACAAAATTTGAGGTACTACAGTTGTCCCTATTTAAATAGCTTCACCGGATGATATGAGTAGCAGAGACTCGAGGAGTCACGGTGGAGGAATTTAAATACAGATAACCGAAAATTTTGCCCTTAGCCGCAGTGATACGCAATGCTATGGACAAAACAAAATGACTAGGATGTTGAAAATGCCATGACTTTAATATGATGCGTATGATGAGAATGATAAATGCAATGATGTAGACGACACGATGACACAGGGGACAGACACGACGAACGAACCACACTGGGGACTATGACGCACTAGAGAATTCTAAAGTGATGGTCAGCTGGTGCAAACACGACCAGTTATAACTTTTAGAAAAAAGAATGGTAAGAACGAGATCCACAATGGAGATGGCACCGATGAGACGGCCTCCACTGGGGAATATATAAGAGTAAATGTTCAACAGGTTCAGGCGTGACCGGCTGATACTCTAGGGTAAAAGTAAAACGACTGTAGGAACGATTAACAAGATGCTGGAGCATTGAGCAAAGAATAACATCCGAGCTTCTGTAAACTTTCCCTCATGACATGATCGAACGAAATTTAGGAATCCGTGGAAAATATATACAGGGTAAAACCGGCTGTATGCCAAAATAAATGGACTTTATTGGGAAACGCTCTGATAAGCTTTCTCAAGAGAGAACTGCCACTTATCGTCGGAAGGGACTTATGTATCGAACTGGATAAGCTCTCAAATAAAGAGACTGTTGCTTATCTGTGGGTAATAGATGAATAATTGATTGATAAGCTCCACTGGAGGGACTGTCGCTCATCGGGTAAAATGAACTTCCTCATACTTCAAGATTTTGTGCTCTCCGGAATACGATTCAACTCCTTTTTTTACTAAAGGATAAAATGAACTTTCTCATACTTCAAGATTTTATGCTCTCTCGAATACGATTCAGCTCCTTCTTTTACTAAAGGATAAAATGAACTTCCTCATACTTCAAGATTTTGTGCTCTCCTGAATATGATTCTGCTCCTTCTTTTACTAAAGGATAAAATGAACTTCCTCATACTTCAATATTTTGTGCTCTCCTGAATACGATTCAGCTCCTTCTTTTACTAAAGGATAAAATGAACTTCCTCATACTTCAAGATTTTGTGCTCTCCTGAATATGATTCTGATCCTTCTTTTACTAAAGGATAAAATGAACTTCTTCATATTTCAAGATTTTGTGCTCTCCTGAATATGATTCAGCTCAAACCTCCCCACTCTTCAAGATGAAAAGGAAATGTAAACCAGTTGCTCGATGGAGATGGCCATTAGCTGTAAGTCATAACGAAGATAGGATAAGCTTCTCGAGCGAGAAATATCGCTTATTTGCAATAGTGGCAATAATAAGCTTCTCGGGTGAGAACTGCTTGTAGAGGTGGTAACATGTAATGTAAATTGTAAAGAAAGTTGTTGTGATGAGCTTCTTGTACGAGAAGATCAATTGTAGAGTGTAATGTAAAGTGTAAGGTAGGTGATAAGCTCCTCGGCTGGGAACTGTTGCTTGTCTGCAAAGGATTGTAAATGCTTTCCTTGAAAGATAGTGCAAAATAAATGCACATCCAGGTAGGTTCAACGATCGACGGGACCGAAGTTTGATCTAAAATTAGAAAGAACTGACAACCAAGACTCCATTGAGGAAACGAACTCGAATGGGGACTACCTTATCCTAGCGCGGAAAAGTAATGGAAATAACCATCGTCCACGAGGGTTGAACTCTGTGGGAAAACTGGAAACAAGTAGGTATTTTTTGCTTAGGGTTGACGATCTACTTGGAGAGAGCGAATAACCAGTTACTCGGCGGTAACGACAAAGGATGACGATAAATAGAAAGCATGTAAATGGTAATGCGTATGCCAAAGTGTACACTAATATGTATGTTAATGTGTATGAAAATGTCATGCACTGAGTATGCATTGCTTAGGCTCATGCCTATGCTGACAAGACAGACGAGAGATAAGACGTGAGATGAAATAAACATCTCGATAGGATACCCAGCGACCTCTGCAACAACACATCCATCGAGGATAGGAAGATTTGATGATAGAACTAAATCTTGCTTCAAAGTTATAACTTCCCCGGGGAGAAGATATCATGACTTCCACAGGGGATATGATACGACTTCCCTGAAGAGTACGATATCGTGACTTTAACTGGAGATCCTTGATCTCTGCATACAGATACGATGTCAGGACTTCACGTGAGGGATTGCTATCATGAACCATAATCAGCCAAAGAACCCTTAGGATCAGAGACTTCCGGGGATAAAATAAATATCCGCTTCGTGGGGAGATGTAGAGCTAGGCAGCTTTATGGAGAAAAGCGTAGCAAATTCCTGGGAATAATACCTCGGCTTACTGAGGCTAAAAGGTACATCTGGATGGGGATAAAAAATCAAATTTCCTTGAGGAGAGTTCGTCAGACTCACTGGGGAGAAATCAATAGACATTCCTGAGGGCAGTATCTTGACTTCTTGGGGAGAATATGGCAATCTCCTGGGGAATATTCTGGACGGAGGCAAGGCAAATTCACCGAGGAACAGATAATTCCACTGCGACTGGGTCTTCCAGAACATATATTACTTGGAGGATATCGGGGACATCCCTGCAGTCTTGAGAGTCACTGGGGAGTTATCTGATGGATCCCAAAAGTGTGGACGACTTAAAGTCTCGCTAGGGACTGTCATTGGGAAGATGCTGGTATGATCTCTGTAGTCTGGGAAATGACCGGCTCAGTCCAAAGGGTGGTCAGCTTATAGTCTCTCTAGGGACTGCTCTGAAGCAATGGTTGGTGAGATTTACTGGAGGATGAAGACCGCTGGGAGTAAAAACTCATCGGGTGCATGAAGAATTGTTGTGAAATAAGCTAGTTTATTCTTAATGGACTTTGTAGTAGCCGCCATTTTGAAAGTCATCTCAAGAGGATTTTACAGAGAAACATGGAGTCAAGATGCCCCACTGTTTTGGAACTGTTGGAGAGATTTGTCAGATCTCGACGTAACTGGCATGGATCAATCGTGTACGACGGAGTCTACAAGAATAGCTCTTAAGAAAGTCAGGCTCGCATTGGTACACGATTTGGAAACTACCTGCCCCTGTTTAGCAGAATCTCCTAGTTCCATTGTAGATGTATGTATGTAGGTTTCTAAGATATCCAGCAACATCAACATGCATGAAATGCCTATTCTGAAATTATCAATGCAACAATATTTTTTTCTTGAAAACTTTAGTCTTGAAAAAGATATCGCAATAACTCGTGACCGAAATCACATAGTTAGAATATGAGTTTAATTTATAATGCCAACGGTAAATTGAGCATAACTCGTAGGAGTCAGGAAACATTATCTCGCCGAGTATGCTTTCAAAAGAAGTCCTACTTCAATTAGGTCTTTTAAAGGTAGTATCGTGGCTTGGTTCACGGTTTAAGAAACAAATGATAAAGGCTCAAGGTTATTTGTACCCACCCCTCTTCGTGATGTTCTCCAATCCTATTCAGTTAACTGGATACGAGCACTCATATCTCAATCAGATTTGACATGGTCGAGAACTCATCAAGGCTTTGGACATGGCAGTCACTCGCCTATTTCTATTGGTGTTTTATCACACGACTTTGTTTTTTGTTGGGGATTCTTTAAGGTAATCCTTTGTTTTTTCATTTTTTATTCCCTAACTTTTGCCTGGACGGTTTCTTTTGTTTTTGACATTGGAGTCCAGCGGGATGCCCCAGTTTTGCCTAAGTCTCCTTCATAGGTTTTGACTTAGCGGGCTTTTTCTTTTTCATTCATTATTTTTTGAACAAGTCGTGTGACTCTTTTGAAAGGATTGTGACTGCTCCACCCTTTTAGTAGTAGAGAGATAGTCATTGACTCTTAACTTCCTAAGATGTTAGGGATAGATTCTCGAAGGTTCGCTCCTCCTTTGTGAGAGTCTGCGCGCTCGATCGGTTTAACTGAAAACTACCCTGCCCCAGGTTAAAGTAAGGGTTTTAATTTGGAAAAGAAGAAAAACTCCTACTTCAAGGCTCAAAGGGGGTAAAGAGGGATTATCTGCCTTATATCTCCATTGTTTGGGATGTGAAACAATGCCTTACATCACAGCAGGTTTTAATCGAAAGCATACGACAAGAGATTTGACGTTTTTGGTTCATCATCCTCCTCCCAATTCTCTATCAAAGCAAGAGATCGGGTAAAGTTGGCATTATAAGTTTATGAAAAATATTTTTGTGAGTGAAACAAATGGATTTATTCAAGACAAACATGCATTGCATTAATTACTCAAAACAAACAAGTTTGTACATGCTAATTATGCTTAATCAAAAGAAACAGAATATAAATAAACAAATGAACTGTCAGACAAGTCCTTCTAAATGTTTATGAAGTCTCTGTATTTAAGGACGACATCATAGTAGTGGTGGTTTCCTCTGGTGGAGCCTCACTGGAATGAGTCGTCTTGCTTGCCCCAGCCATGTTGATCTGAGCTACCTCAAGAAGAAGACCTTTCAATGAACGAGTCGTCAACAGAGCTAACAACCCCATGGTTAAGCAGAGGGTTGCTTTTGATATTAGGCTGCAGATCATTGAAAGACAAAATCTTCTTTTCCATCAGCTCTCTGACAATATCCTTCAGAGCATAACAATCTTCCAAATCATGTCCGGGAGCCCCCTCATGAAATAAACAATGAGCGGCAGCGTTGTAATTGGGAGGCAAAGGATTACGAGGTAGACCCATTGATAGGGTAGTGATCAAACCTCGTTGCACTAAGTAAGGAAACAACTCAGTAAACGTCATTGGAATCAGTGGACACGGCTTGTATTGTCTCCTAGTCGGAGCATTTTGGTGAGGTGCCTAATTCCTCTGTTGTTGATTAGCGGGAGGATTGGTCGCCTGCTGATAGTTAGGCGGAGGTTGTTGATAAACCGGAGGCGGATAAACAGGAGCCTGTTGCATAGGCTGTTAAGCAGGAGCTTGAGGAGCCTGTTGACTAAAAGATGTTGCACCCTAAAATTTGCTCAACCTATTTCACTTGGTTTATGTTTCAATTGCATTGTCATTTGCATACTAAGTCATGTACATAGTCTAATCATTTGCTTAACATAGCATAACAAGGCATCTAACAAGGGATCAAGTGCCATTTTCATCAGAAAGAGGCCCATAAAGGGGTTTTATTCAAGATCAAGACCATCCAAGTAATCAAGAAATGAGTTGAAGCTTTGAGAAGTTTGAAGGTCAACCAGTAGATTTCTCTCCCAATCTGGGGGATATGTTGAAGATCATCGATAAGTGTGTGAGCCATGGAAGGTGTACAAAGATCATGGAAGACCTAGAGGGTCATTTTGAAGATGAGACAAATCATTAATACAAGTACCAGAGCTACAGTTGAATGCAGTCAACTAGGGTTTCATCTGGGTCAACCCTAGGTCAACCCTAGGTCAAATGGTTGATTGGAGGGCATCAAGGCCTACTTGGAGTATGTGTAATTCATGAATTAGTATGTGGATACATGTGTGGTGTCGTGCCAAGGAGAAATCACAGAGAAATCAAGAAGAAGAGGAGTTACTAAATTAGGGTTTCAGTGTAAAAAACCCTAATTTAGGCCTAACTTCCAAGCCAGATAAGTCAAAATGCAAGTTTCAAATGAATTCTTGGTCAACATGAAACTTGTAGAGCTTCTCAATAGCTTTAATTTTAGTACTATAAGTCTTCAATGAGATTTATAGAACTCAAGTTATGGTTCTTGCAAGTTATGGGTCCCCAGAGGATAGTGAAATTTATCTGTGAAAGTCACTTGACTTCCAAGCAACTTTTGCCCATCAAGGAGTTTTCAAATGGATTCTTGTCCAACATAAGAGTTGTAGATATTGATCTTAGCTTTAATTTGAGTACTAGAAGTCCTCAAGAATATTTGTAGAACTCAAGTTATGGTCTTGGCAATCCAGGGGTATTTTGGGAAAGTTGAATTACAGGTCATTTTTGAGTATAGGTCAAAATCTCCATGTTCCACTTCTCAAATGAAAAATTGTTCAACATGGAATGTGCTTAAAATGATGTTTTTAGGTCAAATAAGTCATCATGGTGGATTGATCGGCTTATTTCAAAAAGTCACTTAAAATGGCCTAAAAAAAGGGAATAAGTCAAATAAAGTTTGGTGGAAAAAATCAAATTTTGGGTTAGAGGTCACAAACAAGCCATATGACATACCAATTTGATTGTAAAATGCATTTTAAAGACAATGGCATTGCCATAATTTTGAATTGAGGGTTATTTCAAGGACTTGCTTTGTAAATGAGCTACTTGCATCATAAGGCACATATGCAAAACCACACTTCCAAGCAAATGCAAGGCTCCTTTCCATCCATACACCTCCAATATCTCATTTGGAGAGAATTTAAACTCATAACCAAGTGAATTGCAAGCCAAAAACATGAGATGGTATGTGCATAGCATAAGAAGAGATTTTCATGACATGAGAAGTTGATTTTCTCATTGGATCAATCTAGAACTTTCTAGGGTCTTCAAATACATTCTATATATACTTGTGAAGAGGTTCAGAGGTGGTTGGTGATTCATTTGTGCAAAAACCATAGATTGACATTGGAATTTGGAAGAGAAAAAGTGAGAGATCAAAGTTGGATTCAAGGCATTTTCAAGAGTTATCAAGAATTTAATCTTCTCCAACAAACTTCAACAAAGGTTTTCTGCACTTTTTGGCAAGAAAAAACAAGCTCCAACTACTCCGTTTCGACGCTCCGAAGCCGGTATGTGAAATTCACTTTTTCTATGATTTTAGGACGAATTAGATTAAATTATTCATGTGGTTAGGATCTGGAAAATGTATAGATGAAATTAGGATCAAGAAATTAAGGATTAGAGACTTTTTTGGATGAGTATGTTTTCTTGATGATGATATATCTCTTTTATCGTGGAGTTTTGATGGAATCCAAGAGCATATTTGGAATCCTTGATTTTTTTCCTTCAAGTTTGACTAAAATTTCGTGCGAAACGGTTAAGAATCGATGGAGTTATGTTGCTCGGAAGTTACCGAAAAAATGTCACCGCCGGAACAGCTACAGTACCGCATGGGTACTGTTCCCACCCCCACTCGCGAGGCCCACACGGACATTGCTTTGGAATTCTGTTGTTCGCACCCTTGGCCCAATGCACATTAACTTAGTTTAATTCATTTTCGTTCTTTTTTTTTTCTAGTTTTAATAGCTGTTTGGATTAATTGCGTTAAAAATAGTAAAAATGATCGAAAAATTATGAAATTGTTTTCTGTAGATATTTATTGTCTTAAAAAACTGTAGGAGTTGAGTTTGCATTTTTATGATTTTATTTGAATTAGTTACGAATTTTCTTTTGTGCTAATATCCATTGTTATGCATAATTGATATTACTGTTTGTTTAATTTTGTTCTCTTTGATGCTTTATGCTTTTGAGCTGATTCTTTCGATATGATTTAGAGGACATACATAGGTTTCCCCTGAAATTTTCTTAGATTTTTTAAAATTGATTAGATTCTATTTTAGATGTGTAGTTTAGAGCCTTCCCAAATAATGGTTTCTCATGACCAAATTTCATTTAGTAATTGTTTAGATGACCTAGAAATTGATTTAGGTCCTGATTCTGGAATTATAGAATGTTCAAACATGCATGTTCACGTATAAATTTTATTAGAATTTTACAATTTAGTTTTCAATTTTTTTTGGGTTTTGCAAGTGATTGTTGCTTTCGGTGTTCTCTCTTGAGTGCTTTGCCTTGTTTGGAGCATTTGGTGGACTTGGAGCTTGAAGACTTTGGATTCCTTTTTAGAGGAGCTTCTGGACATGATGAAGATGCTTTGTCTAGAAGAGTGGGGCTTGGAGTGGAGCTTTCTTTCTCTTTTAAGTTTGTTTTAGGAGTTGGTAGAATTAGGCTTTTAGGGAGAGCTTTTGTAGAATTAGTTCATTTCTTCCATCAAACATAGAATGCATTGTTTGCTTCTATTCTATCCTATGATGCAAAGTCCTCTTAGGGAAGTTCCATATCTCCTTAAGAGTGAAGTGGGGCATACCCTAGAGAGTAGAACTTTTGAGGATACACTTCCACTTCGATGTTGGTTCTTGTTGAATTCCTTTGGTTTTCAGCAAGTATGCCAACATTGCAACTTGATCTTGATGACAAATCTCTTCTTGGAGTGTGCTTGCTAAAGCTTGGAGATGAAGATTGAAGAAGCTTGAAGATGGAATCTAGCTCAAAGATAAGACCTTTGTTGTCATTTCAACTTTGCTGTTCAGAGCGTGTTGTTGCTGTTTGTTGTAGGAGTTTGTTGCTGCTGCTTGGGCTGCCTCCTCTGTATCTTTTGTTTTTCTCTGTATTGTCTGTTGGCTTGTGCTGCTTGCCCTTTAGGCTTGAAGTGAAGTTGATTCACTTTTCCTGTTGCTTTCTTAGGTTCGAGGTTGAGTGGGACTCCCTTGCCTTGTTTGTTTTGCTGCATCTCATGCATACTTACTGTTTACTGTATATCTGCTGTTTCTTTTCCGTTTATCCCCTACGATCTCTGATTTTCTCTGCGCAGGAGGGAATTATGACAGACATTAGGTGTTAATCCATTCATGACAACATTAGGGTAGTTTTGATTCCCCTTTCAAACCCTAAGATTTTTTAGACTTCTTTCTCTTCTATCTCATAACAACTCAAAACACAGTAATAAGGACGATCAATATCGTACGCTACGAGCCTTAAGCTATTTGAGAAAGGTTGCTGGAGGGTCACTCTTCAGTAATCTGATTACTTAGTGTGTTACCCTTAGGGTGACATACGACGTAGTCACCCTCAAATCATAGTCTCTAGTGCGTCAGAGATTGCAAACCTCATGAAAAAACAGTTCTTGCGTAAAAGACTGAAAACAAATCAAAGTGTCATTTTTGTCTGCTTGGACTCTTAATCAAGAAAAACCCTTTCATAAGGAGATAAAAAACAGTCAGACAAGCTTGTGTCTTCCGTGTCCCGAACTACGTTTGCTCTGATCTTTCATGCTGTATGAAAGTACGTAGGCACAAGATGCGATATCCTAGCGAGCAACCTTCCCCTCCTTTCCCGTAGGTAGGCGAACTACGTTGACTCTGATTTCTCGTTCCAGACGGGAATACGTAGGCATAAAGTGCGATACTTTGCCGAGTCATGTTATTTTCTTTTAACCCCAGACCTGTAGAATAGATAGAATAAAAATTCGTACTAGAAAACAAGCGTGGATCCCGTCGAGTACGACGAACGTGAGGGGTGCTAATACCTTCCCCTTGCGTAACCGACTCCCGAATCCAGGATTTGGTTGCGATGACCATTCCTTTCCCGTCTTTGCGGTAGGTTTACTTCGAGCGTTTCCTTTCCCTTTGTTGGGATAAATAACGCACGGTGGCGACTCTTCTGTTCAGCGCCGATTTTCGCAGTAGCGACAGCTGGCGACTCTGCTGGGGACAGGAATATCCCCTACGCGAGTCAAACCTAGCGCTTGTTTTCCCGTCATGGGTGTTGTATAGATTTACTTTTCTGTCTTTACTTTCCGCCTTTTATTATCAGCCTTATATTATTATTGCTACTGTGGGAAGGGGGTAATCTATTGAGAGATAAGCCGGACCTGGGCTTGAGGTTACACATAGACTTAGAAGTAGAGAGTAGTGGTTAGCCTGCTTGCTTAGCTCGCACCAGCTAGCCACGAAATTTACGCTCGGACGAGATTCTCTTTAATGCTTCTTGCCTGGCCCTTAGGGCTCGACAAGTTATCTGACCCGAGGATTGTCAACTTTGGGGACCTATCGATTGGGATTCAACTAAGTGAGGCCGCTTCAAGGGATGATGATGCCACACCTTCTGGGTATCGTATCATCACTCTTGAAAGTCTGTAACGTTGAACCCGAATAGGATGCCGTACCTCGTCTGCAAGTTAAGTACATACCTGTGAGGGATAGGTAAGGTCTGTTTGCAGGAAACCTTTGACCTTAGAACACCCGGTTTATATCTGTCAGTGAGATGTGGTTACAAGGTCTATTTGAGTAGTTTGGTTTGAGATAAAGATTGGAGGGTTCTCAGGCTTCAGTACATAGCAACCCAGTCTATCAGCATTGCACTTGGTCCCTTGTTTGCATATGCATGTGCATTTTCATGATTGCATTTCATTAACATGTATTTATGTTGCAGGTGATCATTCCCCTCTGATTCTAGTGTATCTTCTAGCCAGACATGGAGTCCCTGAAGAAGACAGTTGCTTACCGGTTGCATTCACCAGATATCAGTTCATTGCTGGGTTTAGTTGCTCTGGCAGATGAGAGTGTGAGGGCTGAGTTCAAAGTATCTTATGGGAGATTGCTTAGCTTGTTGTACAGACCTTCGGCATTTGAGACGACTGGGGTGTATACTTTGTTGCAGTTTTATGAGCCGCAGCTGAGATGTTTCTTATTTCCCGATTATATTCTAGCACCCACTTTGGAGGAGTATTCTGTGATGTTAGGAGTTCCTGTGCTAGACCAGATGCCCTTTGTTCATGTTGATGCTGAGCCTGAGTTGGCCACGCTCGCCGAGATTGTCAGTTTGGACGCTTCTGAGTTTCCAGGAGGCTTGGTCAAGCTGAATGGAGCTTATGGCTTTCACTTGTCTATCCTAGTTGAGAAGGCTACACAGTGCGCGAAGAGTGGATGTTGGGTTGCCTTCAGTGCTATTCTAGCTGTCTGCATCTATGGGATTGTCTTGTTTCCTAATGTGCCAGACTTTGTTGACTCAGATGCCTTCTTGATTCTTGTCTCGAAGAATCCAGTTCCTACTCTCTTGGGCGATGTTTATCATTCTATTCACTACAAGAATGAGAAACATCGTGGCAAGAACGTTTCCTGCTGTCTTCCTCTCCTGTACAGGTGGTTCCAGGGGCACCTTCCGAAGAAAGGACCTTTTGTGGATGCTGTTGATACTTTGGATTGGTCTTCCCGGTTGATGGGGTTGTCTGCTGAGAATATCATTTGGTTTGATCGGAGTATGCTTGGTATTGACATTATATATAGTTGCAGTGGCTTTCCGAATGTTCCCCTGATTGGACGGAAAGGTTGTATCAACTATAACCCTTCACTGCTGGTATGAAAGTTCGATTATGCTTTGAGGGACGCTCTTATTAAGAAAGAGATACATGAATCTCTGTATCTCACAGGGTCATTCGACACAACTGTTTTGATCAGATTGAGACATGCATGGGCTAACATCCATAGGAGGGGGAAAGCTTTGCTCGGCAAGAGCAACAGCAGAGCTTATGATCCTTATTTGGCTTGGATCCGCGAGAGAGTTAGTACTTCTTTGATGCCTTATCCTGCTGTGGAACCCTTGTATCTTCCGTTGACTGAAGTACCTCCTTCAGAAGAGAGCGAGAAGTATAGCAAATTGTTGGCTGAAAACGAGGAACTGAAGAAATCCAATGAGGAGTTAGAGAAGGAGATCTTCCAGTTACGTCATGAGAAGAAGGAAGCCACCTTTACTGTGAAGGAACAGATTGAGTTGATTAACAGGTTGGGATCGGAGCTGACAGAAGCAACCGACAAGAAAGAAAAAGTGGGAATAGCCTTAAACGGTGTTAGAAAGGTGCTTACTTCCAAGAAGGAACTTCTAAGCAAAGCTTATGCCCGTATCAGCAAGTGGGAAGCTTTATGGAATGCCACGCTTACCAAGCGGAAGGAGCGCGAAGACAAACTGAAGCTGCAAATTGCCATGCTAGAGGCACAGGTTAGAGACCAAGACGCGAAGATTGCTGAAGAGACATCACTTAGGAGCGCTGCTGAGCTCAGAGTAAGTGACATTGACGAGAGGCCGAGAGGTTATGAAGAGAAGGCTGGTTCCAAGAGGCCGAGAGGTTATGAAGAGAAGGCCGGTTCCAGGAGGTACAGATTTGACGAGAGTTCTGGCAAAGGAACCTACCAGGATGATGCCAAAAAGCTGAGATCCACTACCGAGTGGCATGCTTTATTGATACAGGAGCTGATCTCCAGACTAGGGCACTGGGAGACGATGAGTATATTGGAGGACGTCAGGGCATGCCATTTGGCCTGATTTATCTTTGTCTTGCTTTGTTATCTGTACTTGTATGTTGACCATTGCCAGGCTTGTTGGCCGAGGTCTCTTCAGTTGTACTCTTGTACTCAGCCTCTTGGCATTTGTTATATATGAGGATTTTCTGATTCCTTGCTTGCTTGATGGGGACTCCATTGTCGTAATGGCCTTCTCTCCAAAACTAGAATCGGGGGGAATATAACCTGTAGCATATTTACAGAATTGCATCTGCATTCATATTGCATGACCAGGTATTCTTGAATCGGTATCTTATTTCCTTCGTCTGCAGGTTTCCAGGATTGACGAATAAAGAGTTCATCGATACTCTACTCGTACCAACTGCAAGAGAATCATGGATCAAGTCCAGGTGGAGATGCAGGAAATTCGTGAGAAGTTGAACCTGTTCATGCAGGCCATGGAGAGTATTGCTAAAGGCCAGGAGAATCTCCAGACATTGGTGCAGCCGCTGCTGACGTGGGCTAATGGGAACAGCAACAATGACCACAACTCGGTGCACGTCGAAACTCTTCATGAGGATGGGCCCCCTACTCCTGTGGTTCCTCCTATGGTGACCCCACCTGTCGTGGTTGTAAACAATGACGCTGGCGCTGGCAACGGTAACACAGGAAATGGAAATGAAATTGTTATTAACAATGTCGGATTTGGAGACGCCAATCTGGGCGGTGGTAACTTCAATGGCGGTAATGGTTTTGGTAACAATGGATTCGGCTATAATGACCAGGGGTTTGAGTATAACAATCAGGGCAGAAAGTTCGGCTTCAACACTCAGGGTTTCGGCTACGACAGTTTCGGTAACGCTAACCAGGGTTATGGTGGAAATGGTGCTGGATTGATTCCTGTCAACACTGGTTTCGGGCATGCCGGGGTTAATCTAGGCTATGGTAATGGGGGACGAGGTCCCATGACTAATCCGCAAGGGTTTGGTCACAACACTGGTTATAACGGGTACGAAAATGAGAATGTGAACTAGGGCGAAGACTGTCAAGAGGACGCCTTTTCCGGAAGAGGTCTGGGATTTGAAGGACCCGGTGACAATACTCAGAGGATTAAAATGCTTGAAGAACAGGTGAAGGGTATGGCTAATCAGAATTCTACCGGACTAGACATGACTACTATGGGCTTGGTGCCTGGGCTGAGGGTACCGCTGAAATTCAAAGCTCCCACGTTCGACAAATATAAGGAGGACACTTGCCCTAAGGTGCATGTCCGCTCTTATTACAGAAGGATGTCCGCATATTCAGATGACGAAAGGATGCTTATCCATTTCTTTCAAGACAGCCTGTCAGGGCCGTCACTCGAGCGGTACATGGGGTTGGAGCCCGCTCAAATCAAAACCTGGAAGCAATTGGCGGATGCTTTCGTCCTGCATTATAAATATAATAGTGATCTGGCACCGAACCGAGTTCAATTGCAAGGTTTGTCGCAGAAGAAAGAGGAAAGCTTTAAAGAGTATGCGCAGAGATGGCGCGATATGGCAGCGAGAGTACATCCTCCGTTAGCTGAAAGAGAAATGAATAGTATGTTCATTGGAACGTTCACAGGGATATATTACGAAAAGTTATTCAACGTTTCGTTGAGCAGGTTTTCAGATTTGATTCTCATGGGTGAGATGGTCGAAGACAGTATTAAGGTTGAAAGATTCCAAGCAGGTGAGTCTGCCCTCACAGGAGGTACCAGGAAAGCTTTCGGTGGTAGGCATCAAGGTGATTCTAGTGTTGTGTTTGACGGCAGAGGCCGGGGCAGAGGAAGAAGTCAGTATGCTCAGCATCAACAGGTCGCTAGTGTTACCATCCCTTTTCCACAACAACAACAACAACAGCAGCCGCAGCAGCAGCAACAACAAAGGCAACACCCCGCCCAACGCAGAATCCTAGAGGGCAAGCCAAGGAGAATATTTGAAACGCCTCCTTCCACGTACGCCGAGCTGCTTCAAACATTGCTAGGATTAAAGTTGGTCGAGAAAAGGACCATGGCACCGTTAACGGGCAATCCTCCGTTTGGTTATGATGCTGGTAAGCACTATGATTTCCACTCCGGGGCGCCCGGACATGATATTGAAGGCTGTCATGCGTTTAAACATAAAGTCCAAGACTTGTTGGACAGCAAAGCTATCAACTTTGGGCAGGCAGGCCCAAACATAGTACAACAGCCCATGCCCAATCATGGGGCAAACGCCATCCTGACCGAGGAGAGTTTGAATCTAGTGACGGATGTCAATGAGCTGAAGACACCATTGGGTGAGATCAAAAGCAGGTTGTTAAAAGGGGGTGTATTCCCGGGGTGCGACGAATTTTGTTTGGATTGTTGGATACAGCCAGAGGGTTGTAATGAGTTGAAACAGGGTATTCAGGCGTTAATGAACGAAGGAACATTGCAGTTTGATAGAACCACAGTTGAAGAGCCGGTGGAGGCATTGTGTGATGAGCTGAACGATGTTGCTACAGTAACGATTCCAAGGAAAACAATAACGATAACGGCGCCCGCCAGGCGGCCGACAATCACTATTACTAAAACATGACCGATTCCTTTCGAGAATACCAAAGCAGTGTCGTGGAATTACGGGTTGGAGGTGTATTGTGATGGTGAGAAAATTGAAGTAAATAAACAACCAGCGGGGGTTGTAGATAATGTTGTTGGAACAGGAGGTATGACCAGAAGTGGAAGAATCTTCACATCGCCTGAGGTAGAGGCAGAAAGATTGGCAAAGGGGAAAGCCAAGGTAGACGAGAGTGGCCCCTCGCAGATAAAGGAAAACGAAACATCACTTAAGGATGTGGAAGAGTTTATGAGGCTCATCCGTAAAAGTGATTACAAAATTGTAGAGCACCTTCAGCAAACGCCATCAAAGATCTCGATCTTGTCACTGCTATTATGTTCCGAGGCTCATCGGAACGCTTTGCTGAAGATCCTAGACTCATCATTCGTTCCTCAAGATGTTTCGGTTAACCAGTTAGAAGGAGTGATGGCGCATGTTAATGCAGGGCACAGTTTGGGCTTTACAGATTTTGATCTGACTCTAAGAGGGAGAGAGCATAATATGGCGCTGCACGTCTCAGTTGGATGCAGGGGCACGGTCATGTCCCATGTTTTAGTGGATACGGGGTCTTCCTTGAATGTGCTTCCGAAGAAAGCAATGATGAAGTTAGATGTCAGAGGGATTCTCTGCACGCCCAGCGACCTAGTGGTAAGAGCGTTTGATGGAACGAGGAGGTCAGTGTTTGGATCGATAACATTACCATTGCAGGTGGGGCCTGAAGTATTTGAAACTGAATTCTATATAATGGATATCCAGCCAGCGTATAGTTGTCTTCTTGGACGACCATGGATCCATGCCGCCGGGGCAGTCACATCCACGTTGCACCAAAAGTTGAAGTATATGGTGGGGGATAGCGTCGTCACCGTTTGTGGAGAAGAAGATATTCTGGTTATCCATCTGTCTTCATTCAGATATGTGGAGGTCGACGGCGAGATTCATGAGACACCCTGTCAGGCATTTGAAGGGCTAAAGATTAAAGACAAAGCTCCAGTACCCAAGATATCAGATGTAGCAGTGTCGTCGTACAAAGAGGCTCAGGCTCTAGTACAGGCAGGCGAGACCAAGGGCTGGGGTCAGGTGTTGGAGATTCCCGTGAAGAACGATAGGTTCGGGCTCGGATATCATCCTTCGTCATCAGCATCCTCTTTAGAAGCCCTCAGGTCCAGAGGGCCAATAACCATAACACAGAATGGAGTATGCTACGAGACTATCAATGCTGTTTCCGGTTCCGAAGAAGGAGACAACGAATGTGATATGGACGCATGGATCAAGCCAAGCGTGCCAGGACAAAGTCTCTGCAATTGGTCTATCCAGGAAACTGTTCCGGTGACAACTAAACAGTAATGATTTGTTTTTTTAATTGTTGAATAATCCTGTGCCCTACTTGGGGCACAATGATTTTGCTTAGGGCCATTTTGGTTATGTACAGTACATTGTTTTCCTTGTTTTTCCTGTTTTTATTTTTTACAATAAAATGGCAACATGGTTATTTGCTTTGTCTGCGTTTTGAAGCATTTAACCATTCCCTTTGCAGGATTACTATTTCAGATGACATCTATGAACCGCCTATGACTCATTTCGACTTCGAGCACCCGGTATTTTAGGCTGAGGAAGAGATTGTGGAAGATGGCGACGTACCAGAAGAGCTGACCTGGTTATTGAAACAAGAAGAAAGGATCATTCTGCCTCATGAGGAAGTCATTGAGATTATCAATTTGGGGTCGGAAGGGGTTGAAAGGAACATCCGTATAGGGGCTGCGCTGCAAAGCAACGTCAAGCAAAGGTTGATTGACATGCTCAAAGAGTACAGTGATATATTCGCTTGGTCGTACGAGGATATGCCTGGGCTGGATACGGATATGGTTGTTCATCGTCTGCCATTAAAAGAAGAATGCCCGCCGGTTAAGCAGAAGCTCCGAAGAACTAGACCGGACATGGCTGTGAAGATTAAGGAGGAAGTTCAAAAACAGTGAGATGCTGGTTTCCTAGCTGTTACAAAATATCCCTCATGGGTCGCTAATATTGTGCCAGTGCCAAAGAAAGACGGTAAATTGCGAATGTGTGTAGACTACCGTGACTTGAACAAAGCGAGCCCGAAAGATGATTTTCCACTTCCTCACATCGATGTGCTGGTTGATAACACTGCTCAATTCTCCGTATTCTCCTTCATGGATGGCTTCTCGGGCTATAATCAGATCAAAATGGCGCCAGAAGACATGGAGAAGACTACTTTCATTACTCCCTGGGGAACATTTTGTTACAAAGTGATGCCCTTCGGATTGAAGAATGCTGGGGCAACATATCAACGTGCTATGACGACTCTCTTTCATGACATGATGCATAAAGAGATCGAGGTTTATGTTGATGATATGATTGCCAAATCCCAGACGGAGGAAGAACATTTGGTTAATCTGCTGAAATTGTTCAAGAGGCTTAGGAAGTTCAGGCTGAGACTGAACCCTAACAAGTGCACCTTCGGGGTGAGATCGGGTAAACTGCTGGGGTTTATCGTGAGCGAAAAAGGAATAGAGGTTGATCCTGCGAAAATAAAAGCAATACAAGAAATGCCGACGCCTAAAACAGAAAAAGAAGTGCACGGATTTTTAGGGAGGTTGAACTACATCGCCCGGTTCATCTCTCACTTGACAGCGACGTGTGAGCCGTTATTCAAGCTGTTAAAGAAGGACCAGGTCATGGCCTGGAATGAAAACTGTCAAAAGGCATTCCATAAAATAAAAGAATACTTGCAGGAACCTCCTGTTTTGATACCCCTAGTGGCCGGGAGACCGTTGATTATGTATTTGATGGTTCTTGAGGAAAGTATGGGTTGTGTTCTCGGTCAACACGAAGAGACTGGGCGCAAAGAGCATGCGATCTACTATTTGAGTAAGAAGTTTACTGACTGTGAGTCCAGATACTCAATGCTCGAGAAAAAGTGTTGTGCGCTAGCCTGGGCCACCAAACGTTTGAGGCAATACATGCTAAATCATACAACCCTGCTTATTTCAAAGATGGATCCAATCAAATACGTGTTCGAGAAGCAAGCACTCTCCGGAAGAATTGCCCGATGGCAGATGGTGTTAACCGAATACGACATCCAATATGTCTCGCAAAAGGCTATTAAAGGTAGTGTGTTGTCGGAGTACCTTGCAGAGCAGCCTGTTGAGGACTACCAATCGATGAGGTTTGATTTTCCTGACGAGGATATCATGTACCTAAAGATGAAAGATTGTGAAGAAACGTTGCCGGACGAAGGACCAGAATTGGGTTCCAAATGGCAGTTAATATTTGACGGAGCTGTGAATTCCTATGGTAGCGGAATATGTGCGATTATTACCACTCCTCAGGGGTCGCACATCCCCTTTACTTCCCGATTGACCTTTCCGGTTACCAATAATGAAGCTGAATATGAGGCTTGCATCATGGGTCTTGAAGAGGCTATTGATTTGCGAATCAAACATCTGGATGTATACGGAGACTCATCTCTGGTGGTGAATCAGATTAAAGGAGAATGGGAGACAAGGCAACCCAATTTGATACCATACATGAATTATGCAAGGAGATTGTTGCCTTTCTTCGACAAGGTTGAATTGCATCATGTGCCGCGAGCAGAAAATCAAATGGCTGACGCCCTGGCGACATTGTCTTCCATGTATAAAGTTAACTTTTGGAACGAGGCTCCCCGGATTGTTATATCTCGGCTTGACATACCCGCTTTCATATTTGCTATTGACGAAGCATCTGATGATAAACCCTGGTACTTTGACATCCAGAATTTCCTGAAGAACAAGGAGTATCCGGCTGGGGCATCCAGTCGAGATTAGAAGACTCTCAAGAGATTGGCTGGAAATTTCTATCTAAATCCGGACGGTGTACTGTACAAAAGAAACCACGACTTGGTGTTGCTACGCTGTATAGACGAGGAAGAGGCGAAGTTGCTCATGGAAGAGATACATGAGGGTACGTTTGGTACACATGCTGGTGGACATGCTATGACGAGAAAACTGCTGCGGGCAGGTTATTACTAGCTAACTATGGAAACAGACTGTTTCAAGTTTGCAAAGAGGTGTCATAAATGCCAAATTTATGCGGACAAGGTCCATGTACCCCCAAGTTCTCTGAATATGATGTCATCACCGTGGCCGTTCTCGATGTGGGGAATTGATATGATTGGAAAGATCGAGCCTACGGCATCCAATGGACACCGTTTCATTTTGGTGGCAATAGATTACTTCACCAAATGGGTGGAAGCAGCATCATATGCCAATGTCACCAAACAAGTGGTCGCCAGATTTATCAAACGAGATATTATCTGCAGATATGGAATCCCTGAGCGGATTATCACCGATAACGGTTCGAATTTGAATAACAAGATGATGAAAGAGCTGTGCCATAATTTCAAGATTGAACATCACAAATCTTCTCCTTACTGACCCAAGATGAATGGCGCTATCGAAGCGGCCAATAAGAACATAAAGAAGATTGTTCAGAAGATGGTTGTGACGTATAAGGACTGACACGAGATGCTACCTTTCTCTTTGCACGGTTATCGTACGACGGTACGTACATCAACCGGGGCAACCCCTTTTTCATTGGTATACGGAATGGAGGCAGTATTACCGTTGAAGGTTGAGATTCCTTCCCTGAGGGTTTTACAAGATGTCCAACTTGACGAGGCAGAATGGGTAAAAGACAGGCTGAATCAGCTGAGTTTAATGGATGAGAAGAGGCTAGCTTCTCTCGCATACGGTCGGTTGTATCAGAGCCGGATGAAGAAAGCATACAATAAGAAGATATGTCTGCGAAGCTTTCAGACGGGCGACCTTGTGCTGAAGAGGATTCTCCCGCCACAAACAGATCACAGGGGCAAGTGGACCCTTAATTACGAAGGGCCATACGTTGTCAGAAAAGTCTTCTCAGGAGGAGCATTGTTATTGTCCACCATGGACGGTGAAGACTTTACGTCGCCTGTGAATTCGGACGCAGTTAAAAAATACTTTGCTTAAAAGTGACCCGCTGGACAGTAAAAAGAGAGTCCAGGCAAAAATGGGGCATCCTGGCGAACCAAAAAACAGAATAAAAGGTTCGGGAAAAAGTTAGGGATAAAATTGAAAAGATGTACAGCCGCGAAGTCGAAAACCTGCATTGGGCGACTTCGGCAAAAAAGGGTATCCCGGTAAATTGAAAACCCACAAAGGGCGATTCACGCAAAAGTTAGGGATTTGAAAAGCAAATGACTGTGGTCCGAATCTGATACCTGCATTGCTTAGTGGTTTGGGAATACCTGAGGGTTCGTTTATCCAACACAATCTCTTCCGAAAATTGAATACCAGGAAAGCGCCAAAGTCAGACGAGTCATAGGAGGATCAGCTCACGATGTTTTTCTGCACCTTGTTGCCGACATGTGTACAAATTCGAGTTGTATTTATGTTTTTATGCTTCCTGTGCATATATGTATGTGTACGCAACTTCCTCTTTCCAGGAGTTGCATCCGATGTACAAAGCTTTGCCTATTCAGAGGCCTGTTATTAATAAAACATGTTATTCAGTATTTGATGATCGTGCTTTACTGTTTTGTATGTGGAAAACGTCAATGTTTTTGATAAACTTACATGTGCATAACTTTGATGGCCCTTGCCAATAATTGCTAAAACTTCGAATTGACTGAAGTAATGTCACGGACACTAACCCGAATAGATTTGGTTGTATAGATTTGTCTTGTCTCGTTTGTGTTTTGCAGGGTTCTCGCCTTTAAAGCGGACGATCAGAAATTAGGGCCCCAGCCGGAGGTTCGTGGTGAAAGAATTAACTTTGTGCGACGCCAATCCCCATGCAGGTCGCACCTCATCTTCAAAAGATGAGATGATTTTGTCCCTTACCGAAGAGATCAATTTCCCCAGCTAGTCGCAGCTTATCCCCAGAGGATATTCCCCGCCAGTCAAGATCAGTATCCTCTGCAGAGGTTGCACTCCCCAGAGAGTCGAATATGTGAACGATTAATCCCCAGCTTGGAGGATTCCCGCAGTGTTTAACCAAGTCATAGTTGGTTCAGAAGGATTATTCCCATAGAAGATGGTTTTCTTCCCGCAGGTCGTCATGCCTTTGTCAGGATGATTATCCCCAGCGGAGCGGTAACTCCGAGTTTGAAAGCTGTGCCCAGACAGTATCGTTTCCTCCAGAAGGATTTCCTCGTTCCCCAGTTGAGTCGTTTCTTGTTCAGTCAGTTTACTGTCCCCAAGAGAGTCGATTCTTCCCCAGCGGAGTTACTCTCCTCAGCAGGTGTTATCCTTTCCTCCCAGTGGAAATCAAAGTTTAATCTTCTCGGCAGAGTTGGTGGTATATCCGACATTTATTTTGCCGGAGGGCTTTATGATGCTTGTTCGTCCCCAACATGGTGGTATTTGCTCAACGGCCATGACGAAGCAAGCTTGTCAAAGTTTCCCCAGCAGCTTGAGCCTGCATTTGCATTTGCATATAGTGTCATATTTGCATCTACCCAAAAATGCGTAGCATATCCGTGCTGTACGGAGCATTACGCCATTGTCAAACATGTGCATTTTGAAACATAAGCCAGGTTGGTTAACCTTTGGTTTTCAAATGTTGTTTCCCTTGCAGGTGGAGAGGAGCTCTTGCTCAAATCAATTACCAAATATTAAAAATTTCAGCCTAATACATGTGAGGATAATGGCCGTCTTGTCATTATTCCCCACAGAGTTGCTTGCTTAAGTTTCTCTTACCCCTCCCGCGGAGTATTTCTTCAAGATTGTTGTTATGTCAGTATCAAAAAAAATTTCGTGAATCATTTTTTGGGAAATTGCCGCCTATGTCGAAGTAGGTGTCTGGCAGTTTGGGTTCAGAAAATTCCCAGTAGAGTCCTTCTCAGATTTATTACCGTGTCAGCATTAAAGATTGGACCATTATGTGTTACCCATTTGATTGATGGAGTTAGCTACTGCAAAGATAGGCAGAGGAGCTGTATTCAAGAGAGTTATTACCCGTAGCGATGGCGGTGTTATTTTCCTGTAGTGATGGCAGAGTTATTACCCGTAGCGATGGCGGTGTTATTTTCCTGTAGTGGTGACAGAGAGTTATTACCCGTAGCGATGGCGGTGTTATTTTCCTGTAGTGATGGCAGAGTATTACCCGTAGCAATGGCGGTGTTATTTTCCTGTAGTGATGGCAGAGTATTACCCGTAGCGATGGCGGTGTTATTTTCTTGTAGTGGTGACAGAGAGTTATTACCCGTAGCGATGGCGGTGTTATTTTCCTGTAGTGATGGCAGAGTATTACCCGTAGCAATGGCGGTGTTGTTTACCCGTAACGATGGCATTGTTATTTCCCTATAGTGATGGCAGAGTATTACCCGTAGCAATGACGGTGTTGTTTACCCGTAGCGATGGCGGTGTTCTTCTCCTGTAGTGATGACAAGATTATTTCCTGTAGTGGTGGCGGTGGTATTACCCGCAGTGATGACAGTGTTATTTTGCCAGAGTATTTCCCGCAGTGGTGGCGGTAGTATTGCTCGTAGTGATGGTGGAGCTCTTTTCCTGTATCGTTGGCAGAGTTATGTTTGTTGACAGAAGTACTTCCCCAGTGAAGTCGTCTAGGTTTAATGGATGGATGGGGTTCCCTAAGCAGTGGTGCAGTTTATTTCTGCGGTTGGCAAATTTACGGGGCTTGGTATTCAACCGCCTCGTACCTCGAATGTTTGAAGGCCGTTCGCTCTTCACCCAGTCGGGTCCAAGTCGCTTGAATAGGGGCAGCTGTTGCACCCTAAAATTTGCTCAACCTATTTCACTTGGTTTATGTTTCAATTGCATTGTCATTTGCATACTAAGTCATGTACATAGTCTTATCATTTGCTTAACATAGCATAACAAGGCATCTAACAAGGAATCAAGTGCCATTTTCATCAGAAAGAGGCCCATCAAGGGGTTTTATTCAAGATCAAGACCATCCAAGTAATCAAGAAATGAGTTGAAGCTTTGAGAAGTTTGAAGGTCAACCAATAGATTTCTCTCCCAATCTGGGGGATATGATGAAGATCATCGATGAGTGTGTGAGCCATGGAAGGTGTACAAATATCATGGAAGACCTAGAGGGTCATTTTGAAGATGAGACAAATCATTAATACAAGTACCAGAGCTACAGTTGAATGCAGTCAACTAGGGTTTCATCTGGGTCAACCCTAGGTCAAATGGTTGATTGGAGGGCATCAAGGCCTACTTGGAGTATGTGGAATTCATGAATTGGTATGTGGATACATGTGTGGTGTAGTGCCAAGGAGAAATCACAGAGAAATCAAGAAGAAGAGGAGTTACTAAATTAGGGCTTCAGTGTAAAAAACCCTAATTTAGGCCTAACTTCCAAGCCAGATAAGTCAAAATGAAAGTTTCAAATGAATTCTTGGTCAACATGAAACTTGTAGAGCTTCTCAATAGCTTTAATTTGAGTACTAGAAGTCTTCAATGAGATTTATAGAACTCAAGTTATGGTTCTTGCAAGTTATGGGTCCCCAGAGGATACTGAAATTTATCTGTGAAAGTCACTTGACTTCCAAGCAACTTTTGCCCATCAAGGAGTTTTCAAATGGATTCTTGTCCAACATAAGAGTTGTAGATCTTGATCTTAGCTTTAATTTTAGTACTAGAAGTCCTCAAGAGGATTTGTAGAACTCAAGTAATGGTCTTGGCAATCCAGGGGTATTTTGGGAAAGTTGAATTACAGGTCATTTTTGAGCATAGGTCAAAATCTCCATGTTCCACTTCTCAAATGAAAAATTGTTCAACATGGAATGTGCTTAAAATGATGTTTTTAGGTCAAATAAGTCATCATGGTGGATTGATCGGCTTATTTCAAAAAGTCACTTAAAATGGCCTAAAAAAAGGGAATAAGTCAAATAAAGTTTGGTGGAAAAAATCAAATATTGGGTTAGAGGTCACAAACAAGCCATATGACATACCAATTTGATTGTAAAATGCATTTTAAAGACAATGACATTGCCACAATTTTGAATTGAGGGTTATTTCAAGGACTTGCTTTGTAAATGGGCTACTTGCATCATAAGGCACATATGCAAAACCACACTTCCAAGCAAATGCAAGGCTCCTTTCCATCCATACACCTCCAATATCTTATTTGGAGAGAATTTAAACTCATAACCAAGTGAATTGCAAGCCAAAAACATGAGATGGTATGTGCATAGCATAAGAAGAGATTTTCATGACACGAGAAGTTGATTTTCTCATTGGATCAATCTAGAACTTTCTAGGGTCTTCAAATACATTCTATATATACTTGTGAAGAGGTTCAGAGGTGGTTGGTGATTCATTTGTGCAAAAACCATAGATTGACATTGGAGTTTGGAAGAGAAAAAGTGAGAGATCAAAGTTGGATTCAAGGCATTTTCAAGAGTTATCAAGAATTTAATCTTCTCCAACAAACTTCAACAAAGGTTTTCTGCACTTTTTGGCAAGAAAAAACGAGCTCCAACTACTCCGTTTCGACGCTCCGAAGCCGGTATGTGAAATTCACTTTTTCTATAGGACGAACTAGATTAGATTATTCATGTGGTTAGGATCTGGAAAATGTATAGATGAAATTAGGATCAAGAAATTAAGGATTAGAGACTTTTTTGGATGAGTATGTTTTCTTGATGATGATATATCTCTTTGATCATGGAGTTTTGATGGAATACAAGAGCATATTTGGAATCCTTGATTTTTTTCCTTCAAGTTTGACTAAAATTTCGTGCGAAACGGTTAAGAATCGATGGAGTTATGTTGCTCGGAAGTTACCGAAAAAATGTCACCGCCGAAACAGCTACAGTACCGCGCAGGTACTGTTCCCACCCCCACTCGCGAGGACCACACGGACATTGCTTTGGAATTCTGTTGTTCGCACCCCTGGCCCAATGCACATTAACTTAGTTTAATTCATTTTCTTTCTTATTTTTTCTGTTTTAATAGCTGTTTGAATAAATTGCGTTAAAAATAGTAAAAATGATCGAAAAGTTATGAATTTTTTTTCTATAGATCTTGATTGTCTTAAGAAACTTTAGGAGTTGAGTTTTCATTTTTAGGATTTTATTTGAATTAGTTACGAATTTTATTTTGTGCTAATATCCATTGTTATGCATAATTGATATTGCTGTTTGTTTAAATTTGTTCTCTTTGATGCTTTATGCTTTTGAGCTGATTCTTTCGATATGATATAGAGGACATACATAGGTTTCCCCTGGAATTTTCTTAGATATTTTAAAATTGATTAGATTCTGTTTTAGGTGTGTAGTTTAGAGCCTTCCCAAATAATGGTTTCCCATGACCAAATTTCATTTAGTAATTGTTTAGATGACCTAGAAATTGATTTAGGTCCTGATTCTGGAATTCTAGAATGTTCAAACATGCATGTTCACATAGGAATTTTATTAGAATTTTACAATTTAGTTTGCTATTTCTTTTGGGTTTTGCAAATGATTGTTGCTTTCGGTGTTCTCTCTTGAGTGCTTTGCCTTGTTTGGAGCATTTGGTGGACTTGGAGCTTGAAGACTTTGGATTCCTTTTTAGAGGAGCTTCTGGACATGATGAAGATGCTTTGGCTAGAAGAGTGGGGCTTGGAGTGGAGCTTTCTTTCTATTTTAAGTTTGTTTTAGGAGTTGGTAGAATTAGGCTTTTAGGGAGAGCTTTTGTAGAATTAGTTCATTTCTTCCATCAAACATAGAATGCATTGTTTGATTCTATTCTATCCTATGATGCAAAGTCCTCTTAGGGAAGTTCCATCTCTCCTTAGGAGTGAAGTGGGGCATACTCTAGAGAGTAGAACTTTTGAGGATACACTTCCACTTCGATGTTGGTTCTTGTTGAATTCCTTTGGTTTTCAGCAAGTATGCCAACATTGCAACTTGATCTTGATGACAAATCTCTTCTTGGAGTGTGCTTGCTAAAGCTTGGAGATGAAGATTGAATAAGCTTGAAGATGGAATCTAGCTCAAAGATAAGACCTTTTCTGTCATTTCAACTTTGCTGTTCAGAGCGTGTTGTTGCTGTTTGTTGTAGGAGTTTGTTGTTGCTGCTTGGGTTGCCTCCTCTGTATCTTTTGTTTTTCTCTGTATTGTCTGTTGGCTTGTGCTGCTTGCTCTTTAGGCTTGAAGTGAATTTGATTCACTTTGCCTATTGCTTTCTTAGGTTCGAGGTTGAGTGGGACTCCCTTGCCTTGCTTGTTTTGCTGCATCTCATGCATAGTTACTGTTTACTGTATATCTGCTGTTTCTTTTCCGTTTATCCCCTAGGATCTCTGATTTCCTCTGCGCAGGAGGGAATTATGTCAGACATTAGGTGTTAATCCATGCATGACAACATTAGGGTAGTTTTGATTCCCCTTTCAAACCCTAAGATTTTTTAGACTTCTTTCTCTTCTATCTCAGAACAACTCAAAACATAGTAATAAGGACGATCGATGCCGTATGCTACGAGCCTTAAGCTATTTGAGAAAGGTTGCTGGAGGGTCACTCTTCAGTAATCTGATTACTTAGTGTGTTACCCTTAGGGTGACATACGATGTAGTCACCCTCAAATCATAGTCTCTAGTGCGTCAGAGATTGCAAACCTCATGAAAAAACAGTTCTTGCGTAAAAGATTGAAAACAAACATCAAAGTGTCATTTTTGTCCGCTTGGACTCTTAATCAAGAAAAACCCTTTCATAAGGAGATAAAAAACAGTCAGACAAGCTTGTGTCTTCCATGGCCCGAACTACGTTTGCTCTGATCTTTCATGCTGTATGAAAGTACGTAGGCACAGGATGCGATATCCTAGCGAGCAACCTTCCCCTCCTTTCCCGTAGGTAGGCGAACTACGTTGACTCTGATTTCTCGTTCCAGACGGGAATACGTAGGCATAAAGTGTGATACTTTGCCGAGTCATGTTATTTTCTTTTAACCCCAGACCTGTAGAATAGATAGAATAACAATCCGTACTAGAAAACAAGCGTGGATCCCGTCGAGTACGACGGACGTGAGGGGTGCTAATACCTTCCCCTTGCGTAACCGACTCCCGAATCCAGGATTTGGTTGCGATGACCATTCCTTTCCCGTCTTTGCGGTAGGTTTACTTCGAGCGTTTCCTTTCCCTCTATTGGGATAAATAACGCACGGTGGCGACTCTTCTGTTCAGCCGGCGCCGATTTTCGCAGTAGCAACAATGAAGTCTCTGTATTTAAGGACGACATCATAGTAGTGGTGGTTTCCTCTGGCGGAGCCTCACTGGAATGAGTCGTCTTGCTTGCCCTAGCCATGTTTATCTGAGCTACCTCAAGAAGAAGACCTTTCAACGAACGAGTCATTAACAGAGCTAACAACCCCATGGTTAAGCAGAGGGTTGCTTTTGATATTAGGCTGCAGATCGTTGAAAGACAAAATCTTCTTTTCCATCAGCTCTCTGACAATATCCTTCAGAGCATAACAATCTTCCAAATCATTTCTGGGCGCCCCCTCATGAAATAAACAATGAGCAGTAGCGTTGTAATTGGCAGGCAAAGGATTACGAGGTGGACCCATTGATCGGGTAGTGATCAAACCTTGTTGCACTAAGTAAGGAAACAACTCAGTGAACGTCATTAGAATCGACGGACATGGCTTGTATTGTCTCCTAGTCGGAGCATTTTGGTGAGGTGCCTAATTCCTCTGTTGTTGATTAGCGGGAGGATTGGTCGCCTACTGATAGTTAGGCGGAGGTTGTTGATAAACCGGAGGCGGATAAACAGGAGCCTGCTGCATAGGCTGTTAAGCAGGAGCTTGAGGAGCCTGTTGACTAAAAGATGGTGCAACAGCAGCTACATATGGAGGCGGAGCATACTGAACTGGGTAACCCTGTGGTTGAGCATACTGCGGGTACTGATACTGCCTATTCCTTCTCTTACCTGACGATACAACATGGGTCTCTCCTTCCTTCTTTTTCTGAGGATTGAAAGAAGGCTTCTTAGCTTGATCTCTTGAGCTCGAACTACCAGAACCACTTGACATTTTTCCACTTTTCATAGCCAATTCAACCTTTACCCCAATGGCAACAATGTCAGCAAAATTTGTAGTCACACTACCCACCATCCTCTCATAGAATTCGGGACGAACGGTGTCAACAAACCAGTCAACTAGTTCCTTATCAGTCAATGGAGGTTCGACTTGAGAAGCAATTTCCCTCCATCTCTGAGCATATTCTTTAAAGGTCTCGGAATCCTTCTGAGTCATACTCAACAGTTATCTCCTGTCGGGAGCCAAATCCATATTGTACTTATAATGCTTAATAAAAGCATCAGACAAATCCTGAAAAGACTTGATGCGGGATTGGTCCAATGTCAAATACCACTTCAACGAAGCACCTTTCAGACTGTCTTGAAAATAATGGATCATCAACTTGTCATTTTCCACGTGGGCAGCTGATCACACTAAAATTCACCGTATTTCTGACTCCGATTTCGCATGCATTCTTAGCTTTTATTGTTGTTTTGCTTTGTTATTGCTTTGTTTTCTTATGTTTTCAGGTTTTTATAATAATCGGAGCTTGAATCGGAAAAAGGAGCGAAAAAGGAGTGAAAACGGACGAAAACCTAGAAATTCAGCATTTTGCACTTACGGCACCCACTGTGGCGGGCGCCATGGGGTTAGCCATGACGTGGCCACGTCTCAAGACCACTCCTCAACCTCCAAGACCCACGATCCCCACTACATCATCCCCTGTAGGGACCGTGACGGGCGCCATAGGCCTGTGGCGGGCGCCACAAGGCAAAAATCTACAACCTCCACTTTTTAGTGGAGGGGCGTCCCGGTCATTTCGCGCTTTCAGTTTCTCCTATAAATAGGACCTTAGATTTTCGTTTTTCTTCATCCAGAATTAGAATTCTCTAGGCATATATCAGTTATAAAGCAGTTGCCATTCCACATCGGGGTGCCTCTGCAATCGAGTGATCGAGTCTGTAATCTGTCTGTGGTTCGAGTTTTGGAGCACTCTGGAGGAAGTTAATCCTGCCGCCATTTTAATTCCAGTTAGTATTTTATTTTTCCGCATTGCTTTACTTTTATTTATTTTCTCGCACTTTACTTTGTTTATTTCCCGCACTCGCACATTTACTTTGTTTATTTCCCGCACTCGCACATTTACTTTGTTTATTTCCCGCACTCGCACATTTACTTTGTTTATTTCCCGCACTCGCACATTTACTTTGTTTACTTCCCGCACTCGCTTTAAATTACTCATATGAAAAACTATAAAAAGAATATTTACTTTATCATGTCTAACTAATCCCATAAAGGTTAGAATGTAAGGATCGTAATTAAACCAGTAATCAGTATAATTGTTCGTGGAAACACCTAAGGGCTATTTTATCTTTCAATTCAAGTAATTGTTTTTAACTATTTCAAAAACAGCCAAAAGCGCTTTGTATAGTTCATTAGGAGTTTTTAGATTAAAAAGAAAAGAGATTTTAAAACGATTTTCGGACGCGTTATGAGATTTAGAGTCTGGTTCATAAGAACCTCTTTTTGCTAAGAAGTCCAGGTTAAAATACTTTTCAACTTTGTTAAGAAACTATATTTCTTAAAAATAGGTTTACTACTCTAACGCAGTACGCACCTTTTTATCCGTGACAATAGGAGGGGTTGATTAGAGAGTACAACTCGGTTCTGAATACGCGAAAGCGACAGTTCCTGTTAAATTAGTTCTTTTCAAAGGAGAAAACATTGCCCATAAGTAGTTCCATTAACAAGTACTGGATTATCATTGATTACGTGAATTACATTCGAGCCTGTCTTTTATTTATTATTTAAAATTATAATTTTATTTACCATTGCACCCTTACTAAAACCCTTAAAAATAGTTGCCTTAGATAAACACCATAACAACAGGTACGATAGATTGACACTTGGTCTCTGTGGATTCGATAATCTTTTATATTACTTTGACGTGATTCGTACACTTGCGAAAAACACGCATCAAGTTTTTGGCGCCGTTGCCGGGGACCAATATCGTCAAATTTCATTACCCTGTAGTTATACCGTTTAGACTAAGGTTGTTACCCACCGGTCAATGCGAAAGACTCGCAGTGCCGGAAGTTTAGTAGACCCTCTAGCTGAACCTGAACGTTACGCTCGCGCACGTTTATTTTTCCATAGGAATAGGAGAGCTATGGCCAAAGATCAAAATCGAAGACCTCTTAAGGACTTCGCCCAACCATCAAACGAGGAACCTAGTTCCAGTATAGTAAACCCCGCTATCCCAGCCAATAATTTTGAACTTAAACCATCCCTGCTGCAATTAGTGCAACAGAGACAATTCGCAGGTCTCGCTACTGATAACCCAAACCAACATTTAAAAAACTTTCTTCAATTAGCAGACACCTTTAAAACCAATGGAGCTTCTCCTGAGGCAATACGCTTAAGATTATTTCCCTTTTCCCTCAGAGATAAAGCTCTATCATGGTTAGATTCCCTTCCACCCAATTCAATAACAACTTGGGATGACCTTAGAAAAGTTTTCCTTGCTAGATATTTTCCCCCAAGTAAGACCGCTCTTCTTCGAAACCTAATAACTAGATTTACCCAACACCAAGGAGAGTCGTTGTTCGAAGCCTGGGAGAGATATAAAGAACTATTAAGAGCATGCCCACACCATGGCCTAGAGAATTGGCTAATCATCCAAACCTTCTATAATGGACTTCTTTATAACACTAAAATGACCATCGACGCTGCCGTTGTTGGCGCACTGATGAACAAACCTTACCCTGAAGCTAGTGCCCTTATCGAGGATATGGCCCAAAACCATCAATCATGGGGAGTAGAACGAGCGACAGTGGAAAAGAAGGAAGCCCAAGGAGGAATACATGAGCTAAGCTCTATAGACATGATGCAGGCTAAAATGGACGCGTTGGCCCTTAGAGTCGAACATATGTGTACAACTCCGAATACTGTTGCCGCAGTTTCGCCGAATTGTGAGATATGTGGAACGCAAGGACACCAATCCGCCGAATGCAATCTGTTGAATGAAACCAACACTGAGCAAGTGAACTATACCCAAGGGAACCCATTTTCAAACACATATAACCCTGGATGGAGGAATCACCCAAACTTCTCCTACAAAAATAATAACCCTATCCAAAATACCGCACCTCCGAGACAACAAGGTTACCAAGCCCCCAGAACAAATCAACCTATGCAACCTGTACCACCTAGCCCGAGCTTTGAGGAAGTTGTAAAAGATTTTATCGTTGCTCAAAAACAACAAAACAAAGAGTTCATGAACCATAACGTCCATGTTAACGAACTAATTACCAAGTTAGGAACCAAGGTTGATCAAATTATTACTCATAATAAGATGCTTGAAACCCAGATCTCTCAGGTAGCGTTAAACCAAGCCCCACAGACTACACCTGGAGGACAGTTCCCTGGACAACCTCAACAAAACCCGAAAGGGCAAGCTAATGCCATTACTCTATGAAGTGGAACCGCTTATAAGGAACCTTTAAACCCTAGATTAAGTGAGCCCGAAACTTCTGAGAGGAATGAGGAAAAGGAACCAGAGAAGCCTGAAACCCCGGAAAGTCAAGAAAAAGGAGAAGAACCTAAAAATAAAACCTATGTACCGCCACCGCCATACAAACCACCAATACCTTACCCTCAAAGATTAAAGAAAACCCAAATCGATAATCAATATCAAAAATTCGTTAAGGTTATAGAAAAACTTCACGTAGAAATCCCCTTTACAGAAGCCATCACCCAAATACCTTCTTATGCTAAGTTTCTCAAAGACATACTTACAAATAAACGTAGACTCGAAGATCCGAAACCCGTGGAATGTAACTCTATTTCCGAAAATAGGTTAGCAAAGAAAGATAAAGATCCCGGAAATTTTTCCATTCCTTGTGTTTTGGGGAATCATGTCATCGAAAAAGCTTTTCTAGACTTAGGAGCTAGTGTGAGCTTAATGCCTTTAGCAGTTTGTGAGAGATTAAACTTAGGAGAATTACAACCTACTAAGATGTCACTTCAATTAGCCGATAGATCCGTTAAATACCCTATAGGCATACTTGAAGACGTCCCTGTTAGGATAGGTCAGCTGTTTATACCTACTGATTTTGTTGTCATGGACATTAAAGAAGATGACGACATATCAATCCTCCTAGGTAGACCGTTCTTATCGACTGCTGGAGCCGTAATAGATGTTAAAAAGGGAAAACTAACTTTTGAGGTAGGTGGCCAGAAGATAGAATTTATATTGTCAAAATTTCTTATGGCACCTGTGATAGGAGATTCTTGTTATGCCTTAGATATCATCGAAGAATGTATTAGGGAATTAGAACAAGAAGAAGAAACTGAATCTATAAAATTGCCATCAACCCTTATTTTGGAAGATGACAATTATAAAACACCCTACATTGATGATAACCTTCACGAATGTTTATCTCTTACCCCAGATCCTATGCCTTGCCCTATAAAACCGACCGTAAAACTTAAGGAACTGCCTAAAAACCTGAGATATGAATTTCTTGATGAAGATATGAACCGTCCAGTTATAGTCAGTGCTACCTTAAACCAAGAAGAAACCGATCAATTATTAGAAGTTTTACGTAGGTACCCCTCAGCCTTAGGATATAAGATCTCTGATCTAAAAGGAATAAGCCCATCCGTATGCATGCATCGGATTTTGCTTGAAGAAGATTCAAAACCTTCTAGAGAACACCAACGTAGAATAAATCCTATAATGAGTACTGTAGTTAAGACTGAAGTTCTTAAGTTACTAGAGGCAGGTATAATATATCAGATCTCGGACAGTAAATGGGTGAGTCCTGTGCATGTAGTACCTAAAAAGGGAGGCATCACAGTCGTGCAAAACGAGAAGGGCGAACCTGTAGCAAAAAGAACTGATGGAGGTTGGCGTATGTGCATAGATTATAGAAAATTAAATAAAGCAACTAGGAAGGACCATTTCCCATTACCATTCATAGACCAAATGTTGGAGCGCCTAGCCAGACACTCTTACTTTTGTTATTTAGATGGATATTCAGGATTCTTCCAAATACCTATTCACCCCGAAGATCAAGAAAAAACTACCTTTACATGCCCAGTTGGAACCTTTGCCTATAGAAGAATGCCTTTTGGACTTTGTAATGCTCCTGCAACTTTCCAACGCTGCATGATGTCTATCTTTGCTGATTATTTGGATGGAATCATGGAAGTATTTATGGACGATTTCTCAGTTTGTGGGTCAGATTTCAAAAATTGTCTTGTCAACCTTGAGAAAATCCTGGAGAGATGTGTGGAGGTAAACCTTGTGCTAAATTGGGAAAAATGTCATTTCATGGTCACCGAAGGGATTGTTTTAGGACATATAGTTTCCGAAAAAGGTATAGAGGTAGATAAAGCAAAAATAGAAGTCATAGAGAATCTAAAACCGCCGAAGACTATCAGGGAGATAAGAAGCTTTCTTGGACACGCCGGATTTTACCGACGTTTTATCAAGGATTTCTCCAAAATAACAAAGCCCTTAACTGGTCTTTTAATGAAAGATGCTGAGTTCATCTTCGATGAAAAATGTACTGAAGCATTTAATCTTCTGAAGCAAGCTCTGATTTCAGCACCTATAATGAAACCCCCTGATTGGTCGGAACCGTTTGAGATAATATGTGACGCCAGTGATTATGCTGTTGGAGCCGTTCTAGGTCAGAGAAAAGATAAGAAGTTACATGTGATTTATTATGCCAGTAGAACCCTAGACGCTGCACAACTCAACTACGCAACAACCGAAAAAGAGCTCCTAGCTGTAGTTTTTGCAATAGACAAATTTAGATCTTATCTAGTAGGAGCCAAGATTATAGTTTACACCGACCATGCTGCCATTCGTTACTTACTAAGCAAAAAGGATGCCAAGCCTAGGTTACTTCGATGGATTCTATTATTACAAGAGTTTGATTTGGATATCCGTGACAAGAAAGGCACTGATAATGTGGTAGCTGATCACCTATCTAGGCTAGAATACCTGAAACCTGATCCAGTACCCATAAATGACGATTTTGCCTACGATAGACTGATAGCCCAACTAGAAACCATTGAAGATGATAACCCAGACCCTCATGAGCAATTTCATAAATCCTTAGCTATAAGCAATGTACCTTGGTATGCAGATTTTGTTAATTACCTAGCCGCTGACATCATACCCCCTGATCTAAACTACCACCAGAAGAAGAAGTTCTATAGTGATGTGAGAAACTTCTATTGGGACGATCCATTTCTTTTCAAGAGAGGTAAAGATGGCATTTTCCGCCGTTGTGTTCCAGAAGAAGAGGTAAATAATATAATTGAGCATTGTCACTCTGCACCCTATGGTGGACATGCAAGCACATCTAAGACCTACGCCAAGATTCTTCAAGCTGGCCTATTCTGGCCTACTATGTGGCGTGATGTCCATGCTTTCATTGTCAAGTGTGACAGATGCCAACGCACAGGAAATATTTCAAGACGTAATGAAATGCCGTTAAGAAATATCCAAGAAGTAGAACTCTTCGACGTATGGGGTATAGACTTTATGGGACCGTTCCCACCATCTTTTGGAAATCAGTACATATTAGTAGCTGTTGACTACGTGTCTAAATGGATTGAAGCTATCGCCGCACCCACAAACGACACCAGAGTAGTCATCAAATTATTCAAGAATTATATATTTCCCAGGTTTGGAACACCCCGTTTAGTCATAAGTGATGGAGGATCACACTTCATATCGAGAATATTTGATAAACTTTTAAGCAAGTATGGAGTTAAGCATAGAGTAGCAACACCATACCACCCACAGACCAATGGACAAGTGGAAGTATCTAATAGGGAGATAAAACAAATCCTCGAGAAGACTGTCTCTATATCTAGAAAAGATTGGTCGCAGAAACTTCAAGAAGCATTATGGGCCTATAGAACCGCTTTCAAAACTCCTATAGGAACAACCCCTTATCAACTGGTCTATGGAAAATCATGTCACTTACCATTTGAGTTGGAGCATAAGGCCTATTGGGCCATCAAAACTTTGAATTTGGATTACTTGACAGCTGGTGAAAAACGTATCCTTGATATCCACAAATTAGAAGAGCTCAGACAATCTGCCTACGAAAATGCCATCATATACAAAGAAAGAACAAAAGCTTGGCATGACAAAAGAATCATAAGAAGAGACTTCAAAATAGGCGATCCTGTTCTCCTGTTCGATTCTAGGCTACGACTATTTCCAGGTAAACTCCGTTCGAGATGGACTGGCCCTTTCGAAGTATCTAAGATCCTGAGATCCGGTGCTATTGAAATCAAGAACCAAACATGTAAACCGTTCATAGTCAATGGACAGAGGTTGAAGCCCTACGAAGGAGGTGACATTCCAACAACATACACCTGTCATACTCTGAGTGATCCACCATATCCTTCCAATGATGTTTAAATATCGGTCGTCGAGCTAATGACGTTAAACAAGCGCTGCATGGGAGGCAACCCATGGTTTTTTCTTATTTTTGTACTTTTTTTACTTTATTTTAATTTATTTATTTTATTATTATGTCAGGACTCACGATTGAATGTTTTATGTGCTTTCAGGACTTGTTTGCTAACCTTGTACAGAATGCAGAACCCTGATGACATGCACGTGGCCTTTAGAGATGATGCACAGAGAGAGCGTTACTATGTTCACATGAGACGCCCTATGGCTCCTACCAGGTACCCTGACCATGACTGCATGGATGCCTTGGGGATAGAGCCAAGCGTCAGATTTTTATGCCATCAACTCCAGTGGGACCAGTTTGACGACAGGAACGACACTTATAAGAACTTGACTCTTGAGTTCCTCAGCTCGTTTCATCATGACCCTTGGGCTGGACCCGATGGACTCGCTGTTTTCAGGTTGTTCGGGATTGACTACTCATTCTCTCACAAAGAGTTTGGTGATTTACTAGGTTTCCAGACTACTCCTGATGCTATTCCAGAGACTCCGATGGGGTATTTTATGAGCAGAGAAGTGGAAAAGTTTTGGACTAAAATATCAGGCGGAGGGAGCCAAGATCCTTCTACCCAGTTTTCTCAGGTAATCCACAACCCTGCATTGAGGTACTTCCAGATGATTCTAGCACATTCTTTCCTAGGTTTTCCAGATACAGAGACACTGCTAAGTGAAGAGGAGATTTTCCTACTGTTTTGTGCGACTCAGTCTCGCCCTGTTGCTTGTGGCAACTTTCTACTGAAGGGCCTTGCTAGTGTTGCCAGATCATCAGTAGGAATCATCCATGTCGGTGGGATTGTTACACAGATTGCTACTGCATTGGGTTTGTCTCGCAAGCTATTGCACCTCAGGACCTTCTGCTGCTACACCACCCTAGATATTGATTTTTGTCTTGATAGAGGACTGATGAGGAGGGCTTCTTTTGAGCCCAACATGTTTAGATTGCTGATCGACGGTGAAGCGATACACTACTTTACATTACCAGATCCGCTGATGACCAGTGTCCATGATCCTGCCAATTGGAGTTATGCTCTAGAGGGTTATGGAGAGACTGTCGAAGAGCCGAAATCGCCTCCCGCCGCTGAGTACACTTCTACACCTCTTACTCCCCGAATCACTGTTATGTCTAACAATATGTCTCTGCAGCCACCCGACCTACAAACACAGATTTATGAGCTCCGCAAGGAGACTGCCCTGCTCAAGCAGGAAGTGGCAGACTTAGAGTTACAGATGCAGGTTTCTGATCTCACTCATGCCTCAGAGACCGATGCTCTACATCAGGCGATCGACGAGCTTCGGAGGGAGATAGCTGAGATTCGTGGATCAAGCCAGGATAAGAAACCTACCACATGACTCATTCCACCCTGACAGCACTACCCTAGTATTTAACTTCGTTTTATTTATCGCATTTCCAGACATATTTTACTTTATTGCAGCTTTTACATTTTCATGCACCTTGAATTCCTTATATATATATACATATTATGCACTAATTTTTCTTTTTCTTTTTTGATTTTTAAGTATTTTATTTTTTGTCGTGCAAAAGAAAAAAATATAAGACAAAAATATTTTCATTTTTTTTGTCTTTACAAAAAAAAATATGCAAGCCTCAAGCCTTGAAAAGAAGAAGAAAACGCTATTCAGACCCCCCGAAGACCAAGGTGCAAGGAAGGCCCAAAAGGAGGATCCAAAACCACAAGGCCCAGGAATTGGCCTTGTGGCGGGCGCCATAGGCCCTGTGGCGGGCGCCACACCGTTGTCATCACCAAATACGGGATTCAATCCCCATTTCCACCATTTTCATCCCTTTCTTCACCAAAAACCCATTTTTCCAACCTTCCAAATCCTCCTTGAACCCCATTAAAGCTCCCCCATTTCCAAAATACCCTCCATCCATAAAACATATCCAACATCCATTTCCATTTTCATCCATCAAAAACCAAAAAAATCAAAACTTTATCATTCCCCTCATAAACCACTTTTCTACTATTTTCACTACCTAAGGAGCTTTTCAACAATGGAGTTCAACGGATTTATTCTTCGTGATGGAAGACCGGGCGAAAGGCAACGGAAAATTATTCAGAGGCTTCAAAGTCGAGAAATCCTCTCGACTAGGTACGTCGACGATAACTGTCTGTATGCTTTGGGTATTTATCATAGTGTTTTTAATTTATTAGAATTTCTAGGCTTGCATAATATTTTCATTAATCAAGAACCTACCTATGAGAGGCTGACAACTGAGTTTTTGAGTTCTTTGATATACACTGTCAGTCCTAACACTGCTAGCACTGTCGGTACTGTTATTTTTAGACTGTTTGGAATTGAATATGAATTCAGTACCAATGAGCTAGCAGATTTGTTAGGAATCCCTCATAGGGAAGGTTCGATTTGTGAGGCACCTTTGGATGCTGAATGGTCGGCCGAGGTATTTACCTTCTGGCTAAGGCTTTCAAGTACTTCAATTAATTCTTTTGAAGGGATACTTGCGTCGACCATTCACAACCCGGCCATAAGATTTTTTAGACTTCTTTTGGCATGTACTATTTTTGGCCGGGAAAGTCCAAACAAGGTTAATGCTCGTGAACTCCTATTTTTGCAAGGATGCCTCACTAGAACCCACATCAATCCGGTCCCGTTTATGCTTGCCCACATGACTTTATTTACTAATAAAACAGGACCGATTGTTTTTGGAGGGCTTGTTACGTCTATTGCTCGGGCTCTTGGCCTGAATGATGAGATAGCTACACTTGAACCACTACCTCCTCGCACAATTAATTTAAAATTTCTGAAAGACATGAAATTGTGCCGAACAAGGAGAGAAGGTGGTTATGAGTTGATGGTTCATGGGGTAGCTATCCCATCTGTTGCTTTACCATGCAGTAGACGTACTGATGTACGTGATGAAAGGAACTGGACCTATGATCTTAATGCTCCACGTGTTTTGGGTCCACTTCCTCCTAATATTCCCGATGGGGAGGCACATGACACTGATGATGAGTATGATCAGAGAGAGCAGTCTCCCATCCCTCACATGTCCCCCCATCGTCCTTCACAGTCACACACTGCACCATCTTCCTCTAACCCTGTTGCAGGTACTGCTCCTGGATTCTTTGTCACCGAGGAGATGTGGCGTGATATGACAGCTAGAGAAGAAAGGCGTGATGGCCTTCTCTCTACTATTTCACAGCAGCTGACGGACAATATGAGCTTCATGCAACAATCGCGATTGGTTTCGGATCGTTCCTATAGCAACGTTTGCCGTACCTTGAACGCTATTTCATTAGAGCAGAACCGTCAGAGAGAGTTCAACAGCCGACACTACCAGCTTGTAGAGGCTACTCAGGGTTCCATCTTGGGTAACCTTCGAGAGGTCCGGAGTGCTCAGGCTGCTTTATCAGCACGACTCGACCGGAGGGACCAGCATCGTAGTAGATCCCGTCGTTCCAGACCATCACATCAGGACGGCGAAGGCACCAGTGCCCCTCCTCAGTAGTCTTTTTCCAGGTTACCCCCCTTATCTTATTTCGAAACATTGGGGACAATGTTCGATTTAAGTGTGGGAGGGGATTTTATTGCTTTCTGTTATTTCCCTTTTTAGTTAATTTCCTTTCAGTTATTTCCCTTTTCAGTAATTTATTTTTCTTAGATAATGCATGAGTCTGACGAGTCACCAGTATAGTGTTTTTTTAGTTCATCTTCATTTTTTCCCATTTCCTTAGCCTTACCAGAAAATTTTTAAAAAGAAAACAATGTTGTTTCACATGTTTTTTGGGCTTTGAGACAGGTTTAGATTAGGATGTGGTGACTTAGGTCAACTTTTTGAAACATCAGAACCATTTTAGCACCATAGACCTCTTGAATATAGGAATCACTCCTAAACCCCACCACCATGGCCTTTACTATCATTCAAAAAATTGTCCTAAGTAGTTTATTTTAGCAGTCAGCTCCGGCCTAAGCATACTCTACGTAGGGGGCCGATGAATATAAGTGAATGATCCAGTGCTAATAAAAAAGAAAAAAAGGCAAACTCTGGTATAGGTGACCCTCACAAAGTCATTTAAACCGAAAAAAGAGAAGAAAAATTTTTTGCCACAAAAAGAAAAAAAATTGCAAGTCACCTATTGTTAGTTGGTTCAGAGGTATCTGGCACTGAACTTGGTAGGGAGGATTACGATCCGATCCCCCGCAGCTACATTTAGGCGAAATAAAAACAGGTTTACACATGCTTATGTGCCAGAAACCTTATGTTATGGATCAGAATCACTAACCGGTCACTCTACTATGAAGCATGTACGGATAACGGGCTTAATGTGATTGCGCCTGAATGAAAAGGACACAAAAAGATGAGAAGATAGGCCTAGGTATCGTGGGATGACATGGAGTGGTTAATATAGGATTGAAGTTTGTGTTTGTGTTACTATGGTACCCTTGGTTCACTTAGTTAGTATCTGTCACTGCATCCTGACTTGAACTTAGAATCCCTTTAGCCCAAAGACAAGTGTTGACACCATATTTTCTTAAGCTTTAATGTTTGCTTGAGGACAAGCAAAGGTTTAAGTGTGGGAGAATTTGATCACACTAAAATTCACCGTATTTCTGACTCCGATTTCGCATGCATTCTTAGCTTTTATTGTTGTTTTGCTTTGTTATTGCTTTGTTTTCTTATGTTTTCAGGTTTTTATAATAATCGGAGCTTGAATCGGAAAAAGGAGCGAAAAAGGAGTGAAAACGGACGAAAACCTAGAAATTCAGCATTTTGCACTTACGGCACCCACTGTGGCGGGCGCCATGGGGTTAGCCATGACGTGGCCACGTCTCAAGACCACTCCTCAACCTCCAAGACCCACGATCCCCACTACATCATCCCCTGTAGGGACCGTGGCGGGCGCCATAGGCCTGTGGCGGGCGCCACAAGGCAAAAATCTACAACCTCCACTTTTTAGTGGAGGGGCGTCCCGGTCATTTCGCGCTTTCAGTTTCTCCTATAAATAGGACCTTAGATTTTCGTTTTTCTTCATCCAGAATTAGAATTCTCTAGGCATATATCAGTTATAAAGCAGTTGCCATTCCACATCGGGGTGCCTCTGCAATCGAGTGATCGAGTCTGTAATCTGTCTGTGGTTCGAGTTTTGGAGCACTCTGGAGGAAGTTAATCCTGCCGCCATTTTAATTCCAGTTAGTATTTTATTTTTCCGCATTGCTTTACTTTTATTTATTTTCTCGCACTTTACTTTGTTTATTTCCCGCACTCGCACATTTACTTTGTTTATTTCCCGCACTCGCACATTTACTTTGTTTATTTCCCGCACTCGCACATTTACTTTGTTTATTTCCCGCACTCGCACATTTACTTTGTTTACTTCCCGCACTCGCTTTAAATTACTCATATGAAAAACTATAAAAAGAATATTTACTTTATCATGTCTAACTAATCCCATAAAGGTTAGAATGTAAGGATCGTAATTAAACCAGTAATCAGTATAATTGTTCGTGGAAACACCTAAGGGCTATTTTATCTTTCAATTCAAGTAATTGTTTTTAACTATTTCAAAAACAGCCAAAAGCGCTTTGTATAGTTCATTAGGAGTTTTTAGATTAAAAAGAAAAGAGATTTTAAAACGATTTTCGGACGCGTTATGAGATTTAGAGTCTGGTTCATAAGAACCTCTTTTTGCTAAGAAGTCCAGGTTAAAATACTTTTCAACTTTGTTAAGAAACTATATTTCTTAAAAATAGGTTTACTACTCTAACGCAGTACGCACCTTTTTATCCGTGACAATAGGAGGGGTTGATTAGAGAGTACAACTCGGTTCTGAATACGCGAAAGCGACAGTTCCTGTTAAATTAGTTCTTTTCAAAGGAGAAAACATTGCCCATAAGTAGTTCCATTAACAAGTACTGGATTATCATTGATTACGTGAATTACATTCGAGCCTGTCTTTTATTTATTATTTAAAATTATAATTTTATTTACCATTGCACCCTTACTAAAACCCTTAAAAATAGTTGCCTTAGATAAACACCATAACAACAGGTACGATAGATTGACACTTGGTCTCTGTGGATTCGATAATCTTTTATATTACTTTGACGTGATTCGTACACTTGCGAAAAACACGCATCAAGTTTTTGGCGCCGTTGCCGGGGACCAATATCGTCAAATTTCATTACCCTGTAGTTATACCGTTTAGACTAAGGTTGTTACCCACCGGTCAATGCGAAAGACTCGCAGTGCCGGAAGTTTAGTAGACCCTCTAGCTGAACCTGAACGTTACGCTCGCGCACGTTTATTTTCCCATAGGAATAGGAGAGCTATGGCCGAAGATCAAAATCGAAGACCTCTTAAGGACTTCGCCCAACCATCAAACGAGGAACCTAGCGGAATAACTAAACCAGAAACCAAACAGATGTCTCAAGTAGCAGCACCACAGATCTGGTCCCCTTCCATCTTTCTCAATCTTTTATCAATAGTAACAACTTTTTCATGAAGCCTATCACGTGGCTGGTACCCTTCATCATTATCACCCAAAATTTCATAAATAGCCTCATTAAGGTAAGGCTGCACCCGAGTATGGACATTAGCTTGTGTGAAGGTAGGAACCACTTTAGGAGGCTTGGGAACCAAAGGCATAGTCTGTTGAACATTCTGTATAACGAGCATGGCTTGTTGACCACTTTGTACAACAGGCATAGTTTGTTGAACCAACGTAACAAAAGGTGGAGGTATGAAACTCTTCGAAAAACCATAAGGAAATGGGTTCTCAACTGAAACAACCGGAGGATCTACGACGGCGGTAGTGTTGATCTCAGAAACCACAGTAGGCTGAGTATCCATCTTTGCATTGATAACCTGGAGTAATTCCATAATTGTTCCTACATTCCCTCGAAGGTCTGCTAGCTCGTTGTCGACGCAATCAAATTCTCGAGCTTGGTCTTCCATCCTCTTTCGAGCTTGAGCTCTAGTGTGGTATCGATGCAGAGAACTCAGGGTGACGAAACTGGAAGGCAAGAGGACCGAGTATGAGAAACCGAGAGACACATGGGATGCAAAATATGATGATAATGCAAAATGATTTCATGGAATTCACAAATTTACGAATATCGTGGAATACCAAAGAAGTTTTATTTATTAATTTGAAAATGAATTACAAATAAGTATTCTTAAAAGTCCCGACATAATAGCTAAATAAAAGCTAATAATGACCCTAAGGAAGCTTCCTGTTCTGCCCCTTGCTTTGCTCTTCTAGCTGGGCCTTTTTGAGGATGAGCTTATCTTCAAAAAGTAGATCGAGAGTTAGAGGAAAATAAATCCTTCATCAAAACCAAACAAGGGTACGTTGGAAAAGTCTTCACAATTGTTGGTGATCATATTGCCCTTGATATCAGATACCTTCAAGCATATGGCTTTAGCAGCGGTCTTGTTCTTTAGGGTCCTTCTCCAAGAAAGGGAACAGAGTCTTATCCAAAATAGACAGCCCTATAAGTTGAGAATACTCTTCCAAAGTAGGTAGCAGCTGATAATCGGGGAATGTGAAGCAATGATAGTCTAGATCGTAGAACTGTAGCAAAACCGAAAGAAGTCCTTCGTTCACTTTATATTCCAATAGAGATAACAACCTTCCATACTGGTTACAAAATCCTTCTCGATCTTGGACTAAAGATCCTAGCTTCCTTAGGTCATCTAGCTTAGGACTTTTAAAAGTATATTTCAAAGTTTTCCTTCTATTGTAATCCATAGTATCCTGCAATATCCATAAATAATGTTTGAATTCCATGAAATGTAATGTTTCATAGATGCAATGCACATAAACAAAGTCCTAGGTTAAAGGCATGTACAAGAAGTTAGGGTCTACCCATCCAAATAGGGTATGTACTAAGGTTAGTTGTACCTACCAAACAAGGTTCTAAAGAAGTTCCCAAAGTCATCAGCCCTTCCTTCGGATATTATCAACCTTCCGACTGACTCGGGGGTCGATAATATTCTCAAGAGAACCTCTTTTGAGGGTAGTATCGCGTAGCAACTATTGTGGGACTACTCCCACATAGTTCTCGCACTACGTCCTAAATAAGGCTAGGGTGGTGTTAAGGTACTACGGTCCTCAATATCATAAAATCCTTTCCAAAAATAGTAAAAGTTTTCACGACTACTCGTTAAACCGAACTATCTTATGGAAGGGTCTCAATCGAGCAGTGATTCTCAAGTCAACTTGGTCGGGACTCACTCCCTATAAGTCTCATTGAATATATCACCATCCTATAATAAGGTCACTCGAGTCCGGGATAGGACTTATCTCCCAATAACAGGGTACCCCCCAAGCAAGGCACAATAATATATACAGATAATTAATAATATAAAAACATGCAATAAACAAAACAAGGGCAACCCTTAAAAATTAGGAGGATCCCCAGTGAATTCGCCATTTTCTGTTGCGGTGGAAATAGGACATCAAACTATTAATTAGTTTGAATCACAATTCTTGATTCACAACCGCTCTTTGATTTATCCAAAGGAAAAGGTCAAAAGAGGGAAAACCTATTTTTGGATCGTAAGCACAATGCGGGGAGAGATCTAGGTAAGGGGTTGGTTAAGCTTAGGGAAGGTACTAGCACCCTAAACTTCTGTAGTACTCTACAGGAACCTTTTGCTTATTGTATGCCTTTTTACTTTTATTATTTACTTAAGGTATATATTGCTAAGGGATAGAGTGACCTAAAAGACCTAAGGGTTAGTCCTAAGTTTACTCGGCAAGACGTCACATCTTGTGCCTACATATCCTGACGGGAATGAAATCAGAGTAATTGTAGTTCCCCTTGAAAGGGAGGTTAGAAACTTCTTGACTGTGGTCAAAGCTTCAATGGGGAGTAAGCATTTCTTAAGGAAACGCTTACGTAGAGTTTTGAAACTCCTATTTCTATGTTGAATTGTTGATTGAAAATTAGGGTTAAATTAGGTGTTCCACGTCGGGAAACCCTAAAATAGAATACGGCGACTCTTTGACCTAATGCTAGGGTAAATGACATTTTCGTCCACGGCGGCACACCTAGGCTATTAGGGTTTGAAATTGATAAAGGTTAGGACTATTGACTCGGCGGTCAAACGGTTAGACCTAATTCCTTCGGAAGGTTAATAACGGTACATCATGCAAGATATCAAGTTATTATGCAGCAGAATTATAGTAAGAAAAAATAAAGAAAGTGTCGCGACGATCACTCGTGTAAATTATAAATCCCAAAAACAAATACGAAAGTAAAAGGGTAACGGCGATCATGGCCTCGCATAAATTACATCCATGCCAACCAAAGCAGTACGAATAAATGAAACGACAACAAGCTGAAACAAACAAACTAATGGGGGTTAGATAGAAATTGAACGGCTAAGTCAAAGTGTCTTATTTTTGGATTTTTGTAAAGGGAAAAGTTTGTTTTGCATTTTTAAAGGAGAATTTATTTTAATTTTGAAATAAAATTTGTTTTGATTTAATTAAAGAAAAAAAGTTTTAATTTTAAGATTTTTGATGAAAAAGAGTTTGTTTTTAATTTTTGTTGTAATAAAATATGTTTTAATTTTAATGTTAAAAAATGTTTTAACTTTTTTGAAATTTTGTTTTGATTAAGAAAATTGTGTCTTAAAAAAAAGGGTTCTTAATTAAAAAAATATGGTTTTTTCTAAAAAAGGATTTTAATTTTGGCTTGGGATTTTAAAAATAAAAGAAGTGTTAGAAATAAATTAAAATATAATGTGATTACTAATTACAGTTAAAAAAAAAGAGAGAAAGAAATAATAAGATAATATAATAATATGATAACATAGAAATAAAGGGAGTGGGGATAGGTGGATGGTTGTTCTGTGTTGTTCCCAGGGTTTGGGAAAAAAACCCTTTCCCTTCTTTTTAGGGTTTGGGAAAAAAAACCTTTTCCCTTCTTCTTCTTCCTAAACGGCGGGGGCACCCACGACCATTGGCGATTTTTGAAGCCTTTCCCTTCCTTCTTCTTTGCCTGTTATCCCTCCCTCTTTGTCTTGCTGAAACCTGAAAAATGAAACCCATGAATTCCATTATTTACAAAATTAAATGCTCACCTCGTTAGCGGTTGGGATTTGTTGATGATGATGCTTAATGAAGGAAGGTGATGATGATTCTTGTTGATCTTCTGAACCTTCTCTTCTTCAAAACTCCTCCTCATCTCTTTCCCTCCCCTTTTCTCAAATGCACTCATGTTTATATAGGTAACAAATTAGGGTTAACTCTAACCTAATGCCCACTTTAAAGCCCAACTTAAATAATTAGTCAAAACTAAATAAAATTTAAACAAATTAAAATAAACTTAAAACACTATTTATTTATACTAAACATTAAAAATATTATAAAAAGAATAAAATCTTTTCTAATATTTTTAATTTTATGATTTTTGGATGTTTTTATGAATAATATGCAAAAAAGTGAAAAAATAATATTTTTTAAAAAATAATTTAAATAAAATACGAAAATAATAATTAAATAATAAAAAAACTATTTTTGTTATTTTTTTAATGAAAATAGAAAAGTTAGACTAAAAATAAAAGAAACAAAACAAAAAGTGAAGAAGGTGAGATTCGAACTCTCAACCTCTCACACTCACAACTCCTTACACACGATCTCTTGCCAATTGTGCTATTTTATTCATTCAAAATGAAGTGGCACTAGAAACCCTGTAAAGGTAGGACAAAATTTGAGGTACTACAACTCCAAAGGAAGTATCATCTTAGATCATCCTCATATGTGGTTCCTTAGGGTCCTTAGGATCTAGCTTTTTCTTATTGTATTTGGGTCCTTTATAACTTGTGCTTCCAAGTGTAACTCTTTCCAATTATCAATAAAATGGGATTTTTATCAGTATTTCAAGAAAGTGTTATTTCTTTATGACGTTTGCAATTGCTTATCTTAAAAATCCTTGAAAACTAAATGAAACATTTGCATTGCATTCGCATCATTCTGCATTGGGTCTTACTTTGACAGGTGTTTTACTGCTTTCTTCCTGGTTTTCTCAGAAGTCAAGTTGTTGCATCGATACAATACTCGTGCTAATTCTAAGAGAAAGATGGTGGATCATTTGGAACAAGAGAACGATAAACTTCGTGAAGAGGTTTCAACTCTCTTTGCTAGTATGGAGAAGCTTAATACACTGGACGAGTCTCTGGTTTCCTTGCAGAATCATTCTCCTTGTCCTCCTACTCCTCAGGCAACTGTTATATTTGAAGTGATTTTTGTGCCCGTTTACGTGGCTCCTCTCAGTATTCCTTCTCATCACTTGCCTCATGGATTCCCCTGGGGTATGCCATTGAACTTTATTCTTGATGGTAAAGTCTCCAATGTTTCAATATGTTATGAAAATCCCTCCACCTGTGGTACATACTATCCCACAGACTGATGAACTTGTATTCCAAGCTGAAACTAGTGAAAGTAAATGTATGTATGATTATATGGAAGAGTTCCAAGATCAGTTTGAAGAAATGCAAAAGGAGATTAAGGCCTTAATGGGAAAAGAACTCTTTGGAAATAATGTTCACGATCTTTGTCTGGTTCCTAATGTAAAGATCCCTCACAAGTTCAAGGTTTCCGAATTCGAGAAGTATAAAGGTAATTCCTGTCCTTTAAGTTATTTGGTGATGTATGCTCGTAAGATGTCCACTCAGATGAACAATTATCAGATGTTGATTCATTATTTTCAGGATAGTTTGACTGGCGCCGCTTTAAAATGGTTTATGGGTCTAGACAGTTCTCAGATCTGCACCTTTAATAATTTGGGAGAAGCTTTTGTTCGCCAATACAAGTATAATGTTGACATGGAACTGGACAAGAATTAGCTCAGTGCTATGTCCCAGAAGGATAAATAAACCTTTAAGGAGTATGCACAAAGGTGGTGCGAGATTGCCGCACAAATCAGTCCACCACTTGAAGAGAAAGAAATGACAAAGATCCTTTTGAAGACTCTAAGTCCTTTCTATTATGAAAAAATGATTGCAAGTGCTTCCAGTGATTTTGCAAATATGGTAAATACAAGGATGTGATTAAAAGGTGCCCGTGAAGGATAGTTGACTGAAGAAGGAAATTATGATGGAAGTTCTAAAAATTATGGAGAGGGGCTTTCTAAGAAGAAAGAGGGCAAAACTAATGTCATTTCCTGAGATAGACATAGAAGGAATTATGGTAAGAATATTCAGCATCAGCAACACGTTGCGTCAGTTACTCCTGTTATCAGTTTAACTCTCGTTGTTCAGGCATCTCCCGCCGAACAACATACTCACTAACAAAGTAATCAACAAAACCATGTCCAAAAGAAAGTACAATTTGATCCTATTCTGATGTCCTATACGGAATTATATCCAGCTTTGATCCAGAAGAATTTGCTTTAGTCATGGACTCCTCTGACTATTCCTATAGATATTCCATGATGGTATAAGTCAGAAGCTCATTGTGCCTTTCACCAAGGAGCTCCTGGGCATGATATTGAAATTTTTTATCCTTTGAAGTATGAAGTGAAAAAGCTAGTTCGAAGTGGTATTCTGTCGTTTGAAGATTATGGGTCGAATGTGCAATTAAATCTACTGCCTAAGCATGACAATGCTACTCTGAATATGGCAGAGAGGTGTCTCAGAAAGTACAGAATTTTTGATATCAATCTGTGTAGAAAATCTCTTGTTGAAATGCATTCTACTCTGTGCAAATTGAGCTATTATGAACACAATCATGCTGCTAATGCTATATGTTCAAGAAACCCTCGTGGGTGTGCAGTTGTGAAAAGAGATTTGCAAGAAATGCTTGATAAGAATTTGATTCAGATTACTGCAGATAGAGATGAAGATGGTCATGTGAATGTTATTGTTCCACAGTTCAATATTTCGAAACCTGTGGTTATTTCTTATAATGGTCAGAAGTCTTCTACTTCTCCTTTGGTTATTCATTTGGCGGGTCCTACGCCTTATGTTTTTGAAAAAGTTGTTCCATACAAGTATAATGCTACAATGGTAGAATATGGTAAGGAATTCCATATTCCTTCCCTTATGTGGTGAGCATTTCTGATGTAAGCAGGGTGACCAAAAGTGGTCGAGTATTTGCCTCCGAGCCTCCGAAAAGAGTAGAAGATATCTCTGTGAAGAAGCAGGTTCGAATTGATGCTAATGAGGTGTTAAAATTAATCAAGAAGAGTGAGTACAATGTGGTTAATTAGTTGTTGTATACACTGTCCAAGATATGTGTTTTATCCTTGTTATTGAGCTCTGAGGCTCATAGGGAGGCCTTGCAAAAGTTTCTAGAGCAAGTTTTTATTGATCATGATGTGACGGTTGATCAGTTTAATGGCATGCAACAACTTGATTTTTTGTGATGAAGAATTTCCTGAAGAGGGGGAGAAATCATAACTTAGCATTGCACATCTCCATGAATTACCAAGAAAATGCTCTATTTATTGCGTTGGTTGACACTGGCTTGTATTTGAAAGTTATTCCAAAACCTACTCTGTCCAAACTATCCTATCAAGGTGCTCCCATGAGATATAATGGATTGGTTGTTAAAGCTTTTGAAGGTTTAAGGAAGACAGTGATCGGTGAAGTTGATCTCCCAATCAGATAGGTCAGTGCTCATTTCAGATTACTTTTTAAGTGATGGACATTCGTCTTGCCTATAGTTGCCTTCTGGGTCACCCATGGATTCATGAGGCTGGAGCTGTCACTTTGACACTTCACCAAAAGCTGAAATTTGTGAAGAATGGAAAACTAGTTGTGATTGGTGGTGAACAGGCTATGTTGGTCAACCATCTCTCATCCTTTTCATATATTAATGCCGACGAAGTTGTGGGAACTCCGTTCCAAGCTCTTTCTGTTATCGATGATGTTGTTAAGAAGAATTGAGCCTTCATGTCTTCTCTGAAAGATGCTCAACATATTGTGAAGAATGATCCATCTACTGATTATGGTCAAATCATTGAGCTTGCTGAAAACAAGAATATGGCTAGTTTGGATTTCTCACCTGGTTCAACCCGAAGAGATTTGAAACGTATCTAAAAGGTGTTTTACAATGCCGGATTTATTCATGCCAAAGATTAGTATACTGCTGCTATCTTTGAAGATGACTCAGATGAGGATTTATCGAACTTTGTGATGCGGGGAATGGTCTCCCAAAATTGGACTACTGTTGACGCTCCTACTATTGGTCATGCTCAAAGTAATTTGTTTTTGTTATTTTCAAATATCCTTTCACTCTTCCCAAGGTGAAAGTGAATTTATGTGGGCTTTGTTTTAGACTTTATCATCATTAATAAAATGTTATTTTGTCATCTATGTGTATTTTTATCTTTTTGCTTTCTCTGAAAAATGGTAACATAAAAAACCTGAGATAATAATAATTTTATATCTTCATAGTACTTGCATTTTATTTATTTTTTCTAAACTCAAATATAAAATAATTGTGTAGATTGATTGTTAAACGAATTGAAAGTTATGACCCTATGCCCTCTCCCAACTTTGAATTCCCTGTGTTTGAAGCTGAAAAAGAGGATGTTGAAGAGATCCCTAATGAAATTTCTCGGTTTCTTGAGCACGAGGAAAAAGCCATTCAGCCTCATGAAGAGTCAATTGAGGTTGTCAACTTGGGCTCTGAAGATGATAAGAAAGAAGTCAAGATTGGGGCACTGCTCAATACAAATGTTAAGAGGAGGTTGGTAGAGCTTCTAAGAGAATATGTTGATTTATTTTTTTGGTCCTATCAAGATATGATAGGTCTTGATGCTGATATTATGGAGTATTGTTTATCTTTGAAGCTTGAATGTCCGCCAGTAAAATAGAAGTTGAGAAGAACTCACCCTGACATGGCCATTAAAATCAAAGAAGAGGTTCAAAAACAGATAGATGCTGGTTTTCTTGTGAGTGATAAGTATCCTCAATGGGTGGCCAATATTGTGCTTGTTCCTAAGAAAGACGGAAAAGTCTGGATGTTCATTGACTATAGAGATTTGAATAAATTTTGTCTGAAAGATGATTTCCCACTACCACACATTGATATGCTGGTAGATAATACTTCTAAATTCAATATCTTCTCCTTTATGGATGGATTTTCTGCCTATAATCAAATAAATATGGCACCCGAGGACATGGAGAAGATAACATTTAGTACACCCTGGGGAACATTATGTTACAGAGTGATGTCCTTCGGTTTGAAGAGTGCTGGTGCAACGTACCAGAGAGATATAACCACTATTTCCATGACATGATGCACAAGGAAATTGAGGAATATGTTGACGATATGATTGCTAAGTCAAAGACTAAGGAAGATCGTGTTAAGCATTTGCTGAAGCTGTTTCAACATCTGAGAAAGTTCAAGCTCCGTTTGAATCCAAATAAATGTAGTTTCGGTGTGCAATGTAGTTATTGGTCGTAACAGTCCAAGAAATCAAGTAAAGAATCTTTATTCCGTCGATTAGGATACTCAGAAGCCATTATAAAAGAAAATAAAACCTAATTCATTTTCATCAACATCTACTAAAGTCATGGAGTCATCAATTGAGAGCAACAAAAATTATGTAGTGACAAAAATCACACAGAGCTCTACGATTCTGAGTGCTCAGAACCTCAGAAATAAGCAATTTCTGAATCATCTACTATTGAGCCTAAGCCCTCTACAAAGATTACTTCTAACGAAGCTACGTCAGCAGTTCCTCAATAATCTAATGAAGTAGGTTCTTCAGTAGCTGCGAGAAGCCAAGAAAGAAGTCTATGAAGAGGTCAAGAAGAAGAAGGTTCAACAAGATGTTTTACCGTTCTGTTATCCCATAAGCAAATGAGGAAGATATTGATGAGAATGAACCCGAAATTGACTATGGAAACTAATGCTCATACAAGGCAAAGGATGACTTAAATAGAGATCTATTCTAAGAACATACACTTCCTTTTAGAAAAATATTTTTTTATCCTTTAGCCTGATTTAATGAAGAATATTTTGACAATTTATTTATTTATTTAAATTTCATGCAAACAACCACTTAATTTCACCTTTTGATTTTCTTATAAAACATTAGTAAAGTAATACTGAAACCAGAAGCAATAGTTAACCTATTAACTATAGTACTTACTACTGTTAAAAGAATCTTAATAGGTCAGACTACTAGATAACATTTCCAAGAGTCATTGTTAAAACATTGATTTGACTTAATCAATATTAAAATAACGGATACTCGGGACAATTAATGTAACAAGCCTATAAGAACTCATAGCAGACTCACTTTCATAATCACTTAATCTTTAGAACACCAAGATGTATAAACGAAAACAAATCTGGGTTCCAAAGAGAGATTTCAAAAAGATACCCATACTAAATGCAACAACTCAAGCAAGCAAAAATAACGTAGCAACTAAAGGGTCTACTAGAAAGCAGATGACTCTAGAAGCGCACACCTCTTCAGACCCCTTTGTGAAGACACATAGAAGAAGAACAACTTTTGAGTCTAAACACAGAAATCAAATGAGAAAGGAGGCTTTGAAGTTTTCCAAGGAAGAATTGCAAGATTAGTTTGATAATCTAGACATGTTAGATGATCCTAGGGAATACTCTAAGGCAAATCCAATAGACTAGAAAGTCTAAATAATTTGTAATATCTTCCAGTTTATTAATTAGAATTGTTGCACGTTTTGAGTTCTTAATCTCATTTCTTTTATCCTTTTGAACAACAACAATATATATATATATATATATATATATATATATATATATATATATATATATATATATATATATATATATATATATATATATATATATATATATATATATATATATATATATATATATATATATATATATATATATATATATATATATATATATATATATATATACACACACACACACACACACACATATACAATAGTTAAGCTGCACAACATCAAGAACAAACTTGAACTAATAATAAGATTTCTTAATACAAAGGTTCTAACAATTACAAAGCATAACTATGTAGAAATCTAACATCAGAATCTTTCATAGATAACTTCAAACTTGTCTCTCTAGATTTTAGACGTATCAGCCTCTGAACTTATGATAACTCCCCGCTGGAGAAATAGTTATGAAAGAACTCGTCCAAAATGAACGAAGAAAATCTTTCCCTTGTGAAAGGAAGAAATTGTCATCTTCAAATAGTCAAACATAACTTGAAGAAGATCAATCTGCAAGTCTGAATTGAGAAGTAGTAGCATATCCTTTTCAATAGGGTCTACAAGGTCTAAATCCTTATCCTTAGGAAACAATTTTGTGTTCAGAATCTGATTCCAAACAACTGCATCAGGACGAAGATTTGAAACCAATGATGTATTAGATGGATATACAAAGATACATAAAGTAGGAAGATAGTGTTCCCAAATAAGAGTTCCTAGAATTTCTCCAATATTCTCACAATTGATCACATTAGCAATAACTTTAAGAGGTTATTGTTATAGAAATACCAGTCGCCTTAGAAAGAATATCATACTTAGAATTCAGCTCAACAATGGAGGCATTAATCCAAAACTCTTTGACAAGATATGGATAAGTGAAACCACAAAGCATCTCAAAGTATCCATTCCAACTTTGTTCAAACATAGTCTTCCAGAAGTTAAAACTTAACTTAAGAAAATCCTCAAAATTCACAAACTTTTCATTGATGACAACCAGTTGATTCAAAGAAGAATTGACTAGAGAGCTCATCTCAAGTTTGGCTTGATCAGCACACACAACAAAAAATTTAAACAAGATTTTAAATAAATATGAATCTTGTTTGAAAAAGGACACAAAATGATGTTTTAAGAGACAGGGGATAGTGATAACAAATATATAAAAAGAAAGCATCATTACCCAAAGGTTCTTATCCAACAGATATCCTAAATCCACTGGATGATTTTCATCCTTATGAAATTTAAGTAATAATTTTTTTTTGGAAAACCTTTTAATTAAACTGCTTTATCAGAAGTAAGGAATCTTCTTATGAATCTCAAGGTCTGATAATTTTCAAAAGCTATCATCCATCAGAGTCTAGTATATCTAGACTTAGAGAGAGATATCTTCTGTCATTCATCAGTCTCCAAGATTCTATTCAAATCCAACATTTTGTCTTGAAGCAAGAGTCATGAGTGATTAAAGAATATTGAATTATTTCCTTTGACAGCTAACAAGCAACAGTAACATCACAAAAAGTGAGGAAATTGTTTCCATAAATATGATCATCGTCTAGCTAATGAAATATTCAGTATAGATAAATACAACATAGTTTCTTCTTTAAGATTTATGGAGATTCTTTTATCAAAACAACTTCTCTAGAAATCTAAGAGAGACTTTGTATTTACATATACAAAAATATCACATTGACTCAAGAAATAATCTAATTAAGAATATTACCCTTTTATTTTTATTTTCTCGGTTAGACACGTATCAGTATTTAGACTTGACCATAAAGTTTGAACACCGCTTTGAGTGGATTATGATTCAATGGATGTTAAACCATTAACTCTACTTCTTTCACCAAACTCAGTACCTCTAGCACTAGAGTCTGGGGTGTAGGTTCTTCTTCCATCAAATGTTGTAAACAACTTTTGGTAGTATCATGGAAGATGCCTTTGCTCATTTCTTCGATATCTGCAGCAAATACATTTGAATGAAGATACTTATATTCCTATGAAACCATACATGTACGCTCAGACATGCTTTCCTTTGCCTTATACCACATTCTGATAGCAATATCATGATTCATTCCAGAGTATCAATCTAGGATAATTCATGATATGAATAAAATCTTATTCTTAGAAGAATCATTGGTTTTATTGTCTTGGATCAAGGTGTTGAAATCTTTGATAAGCAAAGAACCAGATGATGTTAGCTATATGAGAATTGCATAAAACAAACTAAAGCACTATCATGTAATTGCTACCAGAACATGAAGAAGAATTGAAGGTTTCTCATAGATTTGTCCTTTAATACAAATTCCATGGTGACCCTCAATCAAGGAGTAATGGAGTCTTTTAAGATATCACCTTAAAGAACAGACTCCTTATTATCAAATATTGAAGCAAGATAGATTTGGCATCTCTTTCTCTTCAATCCTTGATTTTTATTTTAGGACTCAGATGCTTCTTCAGAAGCAGTGATGACTGGCAGAGCTAAATTACGCTTTCATCTGAATCCTGCACTAATGTCAGCTTCAAATGAATAAGAAGTGAAGGCCTTCTGACATTAGGTTCTGGTAGTGTTTCTGCTGGGAAATAAGTTGAAATACTAATATTTCAGAAGCTTTTGAAGTTATTCTTCTATCATCAGATGTCACATTTCATTTATCCAGTTAAATAAGTCTTCTTATTAGGAAGGTTAAAGCCTCATCATTAGACATTCTGAAATTCTAGCACGTAGATACTAGATGTCGAGACAAATGTCACAACACTAGGATCAAAAATAACTTGAACACACAAATAAAGATGTTGAGATTTAAATGACAGAAAAGTAAAAATAACATTAGCAATTGTTAACCCAGTTCGGTGCAACTCACCTACATCTGGGGGCTACCAAGCTAGGAAATAAATTCACTATGATAGTATTAGTTCAAAGCTAAACTCTCTTGTTTACAACTTCTCGCCTGATCCCTACCTTGGGCAACTTCTACCTAGACACCCTCTAGATATGAGATCCCCTGTCACTTCCTAATCAGTCACAATCTCAGTGACAATTCAACAACAAACAATAGAAGTAGCTCACTTCCAAGATAATACTTGATTTTTCTTAAAAGCTTCAACCAAGAATAATACACTCTTGATTAAAATATTTAGAGTGGATAATGAACAATTAACAATCAGTCAACCTCAATACATCAGAAGATACATGAGTGACATACAATTAACAAGCACTAAACCCTAAAGACCAGCCAAAACACAACTAATCCTTATTCCCCAAATTCTTCACGTGTTGTTCTCTACATCAATAGGGTTTGATATTCTCTTTAAAAGCCTTCAAACCTAATGGACTTGGGCTCTTGAAGCGCACAAATAAGAACAATCAATTTTAACTCACAACAATTAATCCTGCACAATAATAGGAAGAAAATACAAACTTTCCTAAAAAGGCTCAGGGAACCTTTTATGAAAACTAACAAAATCAGTCATTAAAGAAATTCCCACAATATGCTCCCATGAATAACGCACATGTGTGAATCAAAATACACTCAAAAATCACACTAAGAATACCAAAATAGTCATGCCTTAACTTTCTGGTATAACAAGTCATGAACATATCACAACATCATGCAGAACATGAAGTATGAATGTCATGGTAGAACATCTGGTTTAACATCTTGCTAACAGCATGTTACTTTACCAAAATGTAGCAAATCCAAAAATTACAGAACTTACAATCTCTCCTTTTAGCAAATTTTGGCTAACACAATCTTAGCACACATTAGAGGCAAACACAGCGGAATCAAAACAGAAATAAAGAAACCCAAGCACAATGTTATCAACCCAATAGGGTACACCTGACAACACAATGTCAAGACATCATGTCTGACATCACAAAAACAACACAAGCTACATGAGAATATGTAAGCTGTGTACAAGCTACAACCTTGCAGCTACAGATCAGACAGGTACGCAACTTCCCCTGTCACACATAACCAGTACTCCCCCTGAAGGGGAAAACCAAAATCACAAAAAAACATGAACATGTACATAAACTCATGCAAGTTTATATAATATAACCACACTTCAAAAACACCAAACACAAGCACAAGCACACTCCCCTTAAACACCACAACCAACTACAGAGAATAATGCATTCTCCCAGACACATCAACACATACTCCAACTTACAAACACCCTCAAAATCAAGTATTTTGATCTTGTACACCAACAACAGAGGATCTTACCTTTTAGTACAGACACATAACAATTTATCATGCTCCCCCTAAATGTTGCATACTGTCGCTACGCGAAAAATGACACAGAGTCGCCACCGAATTTTATTTATCCCAAGGAGGGAAAGGTAAATAACGATAAAACCTTTAGGAAAAGAGCATGGTCATCGCAACCAAGTTTTTAGGGTTTGGGAGTCGGTTATGCGAGGGGAAGGTATTAGCACCCCCTCGCATCCATCGTACTCGATGGGAACCTTCTAGGTTGTTTAGCTTGAATGAGTGTTTTAATCTAAAAGTTTGCTTGCTTAAAAGAAAAGAGGGGGTTGTTTTTTATTAGAGTGCTCGCCAAGGATTGTGGCCCTTGTGCCTACGTATCCTCACTTAAAATAAGTGAAGAATCAGAGCTCCGTAGTTCGGAGGCTTGTGAAATGGTTGTTTGTTGGTTGATTTTATACCTTGAAAAAAGGTTTTCGGATTGATGCCCTAAGGCGAAAAGAAGTTTGATGAGTTGATGTTATTTTTAGGTTTCTTTGAGAAGAAATTGTTCTTGATTAGGATTACACAAAAGACTTTAGATAGAGATGAATGTTTCGAATAACCAAGTCGAGCGCCTTGTATTCAAAACATTCGGAACGAGTGTAGGAGGGTTCCATTCTCATTCCTTCTCCACCACTTTAAAGTTTATGGTGTATGACTCCAATTGTATCTTTATTGTTTTTTTTGGATTTTTATGAGAAAAAGGATACCACTTGATGTTGGATCAAGGGTTTTATTGTTTGTAAAAAATATTTGAAGTGATGCGAACAAGGTCGATGGCGAACGCCCAAGGCAGTCGACTTACAAGGGTGAAAATGGGTCGATAAAATCGAGAGTTTATTTTTGAAAATAGTTTTTAGAACCAAAAGTCAAAAATGACCGTAACAACATCCACATACAATGGTCATGCAACCACATCAGGTTAGTCGGCTTGAAACAACACAAAATACGAAAAAAAAAAAGCGAACTCCTTGAAAAAAAACTAGAAAAACTAAGGGAAGTTTGCTAGCGAAGGCAGTAGCGAAGATGCCCAGAAACAGCAAGAAGTTCGCTGTGCGAACTTCCCAGCGAATGCAAACAGAGGCAAAAGGGGACAAAGTTCACTAGGCGAACCTTGCAGCGAAGCTGCCCAGAAAAAAACAATAAGAAGTTCGCTGTGCGAACTTCCCAGCGAATGCAAATAAAGGCGAAATGGGGCAAAGTTCGCTAGGCGAAGGTGCCAGCGAACATGACAACATGATAACACGAAATCGTATATATATATTGATGCATAATTCAACTGATGTTTGACTGTTTTCGATCCGATTTCGGGTTATTTCCGTGATATTTGTCTGATATTTTGAAGGTATTTGGTAATCACGTCTAAACAAGGCAATATGAAGAAAAGAAGCAATCACAGATGAAATATGGACGAAAACCGGATGAAAACAACATGAAAACACAGAATGCATATTTTGCTGCTGTGACGACCGTCACAGCTCCATGACGACCGTCACATGGGTGACGACCGTCATGCAGGCAAAAACGCCCAACTTCAAATGCACGTGCAAGATGCAGTTCCAAGTCCCAAATAGTGGACCACTACTCCCTGGTATTTCTGCCTCAAAGTCCACTTTCTTCAAGTTATAACCGTTAGAATTCTATTTCTATAAAAAGGGAAGAAGGGGAGCTGAGAAAGGGAGCCGCATTCAGACAACGAAGTGCTGCCCAATTTCATTTCCAGAGCAAAAGTTCAGTTTTATTTCTTTCTATTTTTTTGTTGCCTTTCATTTCTTCTGTAATTCCTATTTCCCTTGTACGATCAATTGACACAAAGACCAGAATCCTGCCAACATTTGTGGAGGATCTGCCCAAAGGCCAATTGGAATATTTACAGGTTCTAAATTTTAATCGCAATTTCAGTTTTCATTATGATGCATGTTATTATCTACTGTTTTTATTTATATTTTACCTTTCCCAAATCCATGTCTAGCTAAATCGAAGTAGTCGATATGTAATAATAATTCAGACGGGATTTGATAATAACCGGTTGAAAACTTTCTTTTTCAAAAGTTGTTTATGGTCTGAGTGTTTAAATTTATTTACTGAATAAACTTCGTCGCGAAAGCGAGAACTTATTTAAAAGTAGTTTTGCCACGAAAGTGGGAAATTAATTAAGGTACGAACCAACAAGCGAAATCTGCGGCAAGACCAGATAGTAAACACTAGTCATTTGTTTTAATAACAGCGAAAGCACTTTAAAATGAATTAGAACTTAGAGATTTCCAAAAAATAGTTTTAACCCCGAATGGGACACGAAAGCGTACATTTGGCCCTTAGAATTATGATTAGCGTCAACAACCATCGTGAGACGAGAGTCTTCAGATCACTATTTTCTGCTTAAATGAATTCTGAAAAATATTTCATACACCGGTAACCTGTCAAATCCCCGAAGAACATAATTACTGCATATCGATTCACGTAATTATAATTTAAGTAACATTTTTAGTTCCCTTTAGTGACAATCTTATTCCCTCAAACATTATCTACCTAGCTAAACATAGTAACTCCCAAGAACACTAGTTTGATTACGAGTCCCTGTGGGATCGATATCTTTTATTACTACGCGATAGACTGTGCACTTGCAGTTAAGTTGTATTAGACATAGAAAGTCGGATCAAGTTTTTGGCGCCGTTGCCGGGGACCCGTTTAGTCAATAGTGTAACCTTCTGTTACGTCGTGTAGACTAGTTTAACAATTTCATTTTTCCTTTACTAGTGTTGTCGATTGTATGCCAAGTAATCGCTCACAAGGCGATATCTTAAAACCTTCAGTCGCAGAACTAGAGCGCTTCTTACATTTAAGAAGTCGAATCATTGAGTACCAACTCAAACATAACATTCCCGATCCTCTCACTCCCATTCCCAAATCCGAAGAAGAATCAAAGATGGTTGAAGCACCTCAAAACAAACCGCTGAAGGCATACGCTACACCCTCTCAGATGGAGCCTAGAAGTAGCATTGCTGCCCCAACTATTACTCGAAACGATTTTGAGCTGAAACCATCATTGTTGTCAGCTGTACAACAAAACCAATTCTCAGGAAATGCAACTGAGGATCCAAACGAACATTTAACGAAGTTTGTACAATACGTAGACACAGTGAAAGCAAATGGAGTAACTCCAGACGCGATAAGACTTCGTCTTTTCCCATTCTCTCTTAGAGACAGGGCGTGGACATGGTTACAATACTTACCATCCAACTCCGTTACAACGTGGGAACAGTTGAAGAACGTCTTCTTAGCGAGATATTTTCCGCCAAGCAAAACTGCTATGCTTAGAGCTCAAATCAACGGATTTCGACAAAAAGATACTGAATCTCTTTACGAAGCATGGGAACGATTCAAAGATATGATGAGAACATGTCCTCACCACAGTCTAGAAGACTGGGTGACAATCCATACTTTCTATAATGGGCTTTTATACAATACCAGATTGACAATAGACGCTGCCGCGGGCGGTGCACTTATGGATAAGCCATACGATGAAGCCTATCAACTAATCGAAAACATGTCTCAGAACCACTGCCAATGGGGAGGTGAACGCACTCCAACAGAGAAAACCACAGCGGAAGGTGGGATGTACGAGATCAGTAGCCTTGAAAAGTTCAACGCTAAAGTAGATGCTCTAGCACAGAAGATTGACAGTCTGACCGTTAACCCCACTGCAACCGTCGCTGTCGTAACTCCAAACTGCGAGTTATGCGGAAGCACCACTCATAATGTGCCCGAATGCCCATTGCTAGCCGGAATCCCACCAGACCAAGTAAATTATGCTCAAGGAAATCCTTACGCAAATACTTACAACCCAGGTTGGCGAAATCATCCAAACTTTTCTTACAAAAGCGATAATGCATTGCAAATGCCTACTGCTCCGCCAGGATATCAAAAACCAGCTGCTGCTCAGACTGCACCTAGGAAATCAAACCTCGAGTTGATGATGGAAAAATTCATAGCTACTCAAGCTCAAACAAACAAAGAATTCCTGAATCAAAACATACACACTAGCGAGCAAATTAAACAGTTGACCGGAAAAGTAGACGCTTTAGCCACCCACAACAAAATGTTAGAAACACAGATACCACAAGTGGCTCAACAACAAGCCTCTGCTGCCGCACCCGCTGGCACATTTCTTGGACAACCCGAACAGAATCCAAAAGGTCAAGCAAATGCTGTCATATTAAGAAGTGGAAAAGAATTGGACGAACCGATCGACCCGAGGACCGAAAACTCAGCCATGCAACAAAAACCAACTGAAAAAGCAGAAAAGGAATCTGAGTTAGAGAAGAAGGAAGACAACGAGAAGGAGGATACCGCAAGTGAAAAAACGCAAGCACCTCCTGCGCCATATAAACCACCTATCCCTTATCCTCAAAGACTAATAAACTCTAAAACTTCAGGACAGTTTAAGAAATTTGTAGAGCTCCTAAAACAGTTGAATATCACTATTCCTTTTACAAAAGCAATAACTCAAATGCCATCATACGCTAAATTTCTCAAAGAAATCCTGTCAAATAAGAGAAAGATTGAGGATAACGAAACAGTTACACTCACTGCAGAGTGTAGCGCTATTATTCAAAACCGCATGCCTCCTAAATTAAAAGACCCAGGTAGTTTCTCCATACCCTGCGTCATAGGAAAGTTCGTAATAGACAAAGCTCTATGCGATTTAGGAGCCAGTATCAGTGTTATACCCTTATCTATATGCAAAAAGCTGAATATGGGAGACCTAAGACCAACCAAAATGTCCGTACAATTAGCTGACCGATCAGTAAAATATCCCGTCGGAATACTGGAAAACGTTCCAGTACGCATAGGACAATTCTACATCCCAACCGACTTCATAATCATGGACATCAAACAAGGACTCTGTTACCCCAATTATCCTAGGAAGACCGTTCCTAGCTACAGCGGGAGCTATTATAGACGTGAAGAAAGGAAGGCTAACATTCGAAGTAGGAGAAGAAAAGATAGAGTTCATTCTCACCAAGTTCTTACAAGCACCAGCGATAGACGATACCTGCTATTTAGTGGATGAAATTGACGAATGCATAAGAGAACTTGAAAATGAAAAGACCAGGTATTCAGAAATAATAAAGATTCAAATACCCGATATTTCTGAAGACGAGATTGGCGTAAACCGTATAAAGACGACAGCCTAAGCGAAAGCTTAGCACTGACTCCAAACAATATGCCAGGTCCGAAGAACCCATCTTTAGAACTTAAAACACTACCCAAAAACCTTAGATATGAATTCCTAGACGATGAACTAAAAAGACCAGTGATAGTCAACGCCGACTTAGGACAACCAGAAACCATAAAACTATTAGAAGTCCTAAAGAAGTACCCCACTGCGTTAGGCTATAACATAAGCGATCTAAAAGGTATAAGCCCTTCAATCTGTATGCATCGAATTACAATAGAGGAAGACTCTAAAACCTCTAGAGAGCATCAGAGGAGATTGAACCCCATCCTAAGCACTGTAGTCAGAGATGAAGTAAAGAAATTGCTAGATGCAGGAATCATCTATCCAATCTCCGATAGTGAATGGGTTAGCCCAGTTCATGTCGTACCGAAGAAAGGAGGAGTCACAGTAGTTAAGAACGAAAAAGGCGAATCAATAACAAAAAGAGTCGTGACTGGAAGCAGGATGTGCATTGATTATAGGAAGCTTAACAAGGCCACACGAAAAGATCACTTCCCGTTACCCTTCATAGACCAAATGTTGGAAAGATTAGCCAAACATTCATATTTCTGCTATCTAGATGGCTATTCAGGATTTTTCCAAATTCTCGTTCATCCTGATGACCAAGAAAAGACTACATTCACCTGTCCTTATGGTACTTTTGCTTACCGCCGAATGCCGTTCGGACTCTGTAATGCTCCAGCAACCTTCCAAAGATGCATGATGGCAATCTTCGCAAATTTCATAGATGACATCATGGAAGTATTTATGGACGATTTCTCGGTATGTGGACAAAGTTTCGAAGGATGCCTACAAAACTTAGAAATGGTATTAGAACGTTGTGTAAAAGTGAACCTCGTCCTAAATTGGGAAAAATGCCATTTTATGGTCCGACAAGGAATAGTTCTAGGACATGTCATATCGAATAAAGGAATTGAGGTCGACAAAGCTAAAATAGAGATTATAAAAGATCTCCAACCTCCAAAATCCGTACGAGAAATACGGAGTTTTCTAGGACATGTCGGTTTCTACCGAAGATTTATAAAAGATTTTTCAAAAATCACAAAACCTTTGACCGACCTGTTGATGAAAGATGCTGAGTTCGTCTTTCACGACGACTGTCTCAAAGCATTCGAAACATTAAAATCAGTCCTTATCACCGCACCGATTATGCAACCACCCGATTAGCGACTACCGTTTGAAATCATGTGCGATGCGAGTGATTATGCTGTAGGCGCAGTTCTAGGACAAAGGAAGGACAAGAAACTCCATGCCATCTACTATGCCAGTAGAAATTTAGATCCTGCCCAAATGAACTATGCTACAACAGAAAAGGAACTTCTAGCAGTTATATTTGCGCTTGACAAATTCCGTTCTTACCTAGTAGGAGCAAAAATTATCATATACACAGACCACGCTGCCATTAGGTACCTAATAAGCAAAAAGGATGCCAAACCAAGATTATTGAGATGGATCCTGTTATTACAAGAGTTTGACTTAGAAATCAAAGATAAGAAAGGAACCGAGAACGTTGTTGCAGATCACTTATCTCGAATAGAAGGCATCAAACATGAACCAGTACCGATAAATGACGATTTCCCGTACGAACATCTGATAGCCAAATTAGAAAGTGACATGCCTAACTCAATCTTGGAAGATCCAAAATTCGAAAAAGCCGTAGAAGCCGTCTATGCCCAAGTCACATTACCTTGGTATGCTGACATCGTTAATTACCTAGCTGCAGGCGTGCTTCCACGAGATCTAACTTATCAGCAAAAGAAGAAATTCTTCCACGATCTGAAACACTATTATTGGGATGAACCTCTACTCTTCAAGAGAGGGGTCGACAACATATACCGTCGCTGTGTCCCAGAGGAAGAAATAGAAAATATCATTTCCCAATGCCATTCAGCACCATATGGTGGTCATGCTAGTACATCCAAGACGTGCGCTAAGATTCTCCAAGCCGGCTTATTCTGGCCTAACCTCTGGAAAGACGTTCACATTGCTGTGCTAAAATGTGATCGATGCCAACGAACTGGCAACATCTCACGACGCGATGAAATGCCTCAGAAAGGAATCTTAGAGGTAGAAATCTTCGGCGTATGGGGGATAGATTTCATGGGACCATTCCCACCTTCTTTTGGTAATAACTACATACTCGTCGCTGTAGACTATGTGTCTAAATGGGTAGAAGCCATTGCTGCTTCAACAAATGACGCGCGAGTAGTAATCAAACTCTTCAAAAACACAATCTTTCCTAGATTCGGTGTACCCAGACTCGTCATTAGTGACGGCGGATCTCACTTCATATCACGAATCTTTGATAAACTTCTTTCTAAATATGGAGTCCGACACCGAGTAGCTACACCCTATCATCCGCAAACTAGCGGCCAAGTAGAGGTCTCGAACAGGGAAATAAAACAGATATTGGAAAAGACTGTCGCTACCTCAAGGAAAGATTGGTCGTCAAAGCTAAATGAAGCTTTATGGGCTTATAGAACCGCTTTTAAGACACCAATAGGTACTACACCCTACAAATTAGTTTACGGTAAATCCTGCCATCTCCCTGTAGAATTAGAGCATAAGGCCTTTTGGGCCATTAAGACACTCAATTTCAACTACACTGAGGCAGGAGAGAAACGAATCTTGAACTTACACGAATTAGAAGAACTTCGATTAGACGCTTACGAAAATGCCCGTATCTACAAAGAACGAACAAAAAAGTGGCATGATAAACGTTCAGTCAAGAAACAATTCAGTGTGGGAGACATCGTACTGCTATTTAATTCAAGATTAAAACTCTTCCCAGGTAAACTAAAATCTAGGTGGTCCGGACCTTATGAAGTGACTAAAGTACTTCAGAGTGGAGCTGTTGAAATTACCGATAAGACGAATGCACCGTTTATCGTAAACGGGCAACGTCTAAAACATTATAATAAGAACGAAAACAGCCCTCAAGTCTGCAGTATAGCATTGCTTGAGCTTCCATCTCAAACACCCGAATAGCTTGTCACCAAGCTATCGTCAGGCTTTAGACGTTAAAAACAGCGCTTACTGGGAGGCAACCCAATTTTCCCGCATTTTTCCTCGTTACTGTATTTCATTCTCATTTTTATTCTACTTTGAAACTTTAACAAAAATTCTAAACTAAAAATTGCCACTATTTTTACTTTCTTTTATTTTCATATTTTTATTTTATTTTTCTCTTTTATCTTTTGTTTTTACCGCCTTTAGTTTTTAAAAATCCTGACTTCAAATTTCTATTTTAAACTTTTCAGGATTTTAAAAGTCTTCAAAACCTTCCTCCTGTTTTTCTCCGACTTACCTGTGAGTATGGCCGCGTACGACTTCACCAAGGTTCATTTTCGAGGACTACCTCAAAAGGCAAGATTTGAAGCATTAACTGAGAGAGAACTAGCCTTAACGCTGTATTATGATAAGTCTACCATGGAGAAACTCAGAATCACTGATAGCCTCCAATACCTGTTCAATCAACTGGGTTGGGAGAACACTGCTTTGAAAACCTGTTTTGCTACCTATAAGGACCTCACCTACGAATTTCTTAGTTCCTTCAGGTACCTAACCAACTATGGTTTTGGATCCAACACCAAGCTGATCACCTTTAGGATGTTTGGAATGGACCAAACCCATAGCCGGATGTCATTAGCTAACCTCCTAGGATTTCCTAGCGGACCGCATGTGTTCATCAGCGCAGAAGATGATGATCTTGATTTTGAACTCAACCAATTCTGGGGTAGAATCACAGGCGACTATCACCCTGAACCAGACAGAATGTATAATGATGAGATTCATAACCCAGCTTTCAGATACTTTCATAAGATACTAGCTCACACCCTTTTCGGGAAAGAAGAAAATATTACTACAGTATCTAAAGAAGAGTTATTTATCATGTTCTGTGCTTCTCAGGGCCGTACAGTGAATGCAATACCGTTTATGATGAGATCTTTCAGACGCCTCACTCAGGACCCACAATCACCTATTCTAATAGGAGGCCTCGTGACAATGATTGCCCACGAGCTTGGCCTTAGATTCCACCTAAATGCAAGCACTAGTTTTGGCACCATCCGACCCATGAATATCCAATTCTGCTTTAACAGGCGCATTTTAAGAACTATGGGACCTGGACCTTACGAGTACCTCATCAATGAAAAACTTGTCCAGCTATTCACATTGCTAAATCATCAAATGACAAGTATCCACAACAAGGACAACTGGCTTTATGAATTGGATGAGACTATGGGACCTCCTTCACCTCAATCAACACCACAGAACTACATGTACGACAGTGATCACATCTCTGAAGCACATGATTATATGTACTATAAGGATGTTGTATCAGAAGCTGAAGTAGACCCTACGACTCCTCCGCACTACAACACCTATCCTGAGCCCATTCCTGAGGAGACCACGAACAAAATGCATACTGTTCTGCACCGATTAGACAACGTTGACGCAGCTCTGACTACTGTAAAAGACGACATCACAAGCATACACAGCGAACTCGTAGTCTTCATGGACTTAGTCTGTGACCAGCTCGACTACTACGCACGGAAGTTCGATGAATTGAAGACGCGAAAGGACTAGATACTAGCTTTAGCTTTAGTTTAGTTTTTCTACTTCCGTTTTCCATTATTTTGATTTTTGCATTGTTAATTTCCCTTATGTATTACATTACAAACAACCATTTCAATTACATGATATTTTCGTTTTACTCTTTATTCCTCGATTCTGTTGCTTTTACGTTATTCTTTGTTTATTGGCCGATATAATACATTGACATATCATTTATAGGCCTAAAAATCATTACAAGAACACCCTCAAAGCAAAATTCTGCGTTCTGCAGATTTTGTTGGTGTGACGACCGTCACAGGAGCCTGACGACCGTCACAGATACGTGACGACCGTCACGAGCCCAAAACTGTTATCTGATATAACAGGGGTTGCGTTTTCTCTCCCACTCATCTCCTTTCAACTTCCAATCATCAGAAACTCACACCCCACTCCCAATTTTCGTTTTCCCCACCTTGCACCATATATTCCAACTACCATCTCAACTTCCTACTACACTTCTGTCACACTTTTCCACTCCACAGAACCACCTCAATCCACATTTCCTCAGTATCCTCCAACAATGGCGAGAAACAATGAAACCCCAGACTTCAGCAACATTGTGTTCAGCGACGGCGACTCCAGAGAGAGACAGCGGGCCAACTATATCGCCTTCCATCAGCGGTCGCTACAGCCGACCCACTACCCGCATATCCCATCCCTCACAGAGCTCGGCCTCCTTGAAGGCGTCACTTGGTTGCTTCAAAGAGCCGGCATCTGGCACCTCTACACAAATCCGCTGCCGACGTACGAACAACTCACCCTCGAGTTCCTAAGTTCGTTCACCTACGTCACTTCCAGCGGCGACCTCAGCCAACACTGCGGTGCCGCATGCTTCCGGATGTTCGGCACGAACTATCAAGTGAACCAGAACCAGATTGTCGCCATCTTACAATTCCCTCGTGGCGACAATGCTCACCGCCGCCTCACCGATCAGTTTCAGCACGAAGCCTTCGCGCTCTGGTACCAGTTAACCGGCATCAATGCCGATGGTTGGGATTCTCTGCACGCAACGCATATCCACAACCCGACCATCCGGTATTTCCACCAAGCATTGAGCAACACCATATTCGCCCGGGATAGCAAACATAAGGTGAACTCGAAAGAGCTCTTCTTTCTCCGATGTGTCTTCAACAACGAACCCATCAACGCCGCTCCATTCCTCCTGGCCCACATTCAGGCCAACTGTAACCGTGGCTCTAAGCCATTTTACTTTGGCGGGATTGTCACTGCCATTGCACTTGGGCTGAACCTTGGTGACCGCCTCCAGCACCTCCATGCCATTCCCTCGGTGTTCCTCGACACCGACCACTGCAGAGCCTCTCACCTCATCCGTTCCAGAGCCGGTGGCAAGTACCACCCGGTAGTGCGTGGCAAAATCGTCCGAAGCATCATCCTTCCATCACGCACCCGGATGCACCCAGAGGATCGTACCAACTGGCTATTTGACCTCACCGCCCCTCCTGCTGCCACTGCTCCAACTCAGACTCAAACCCAAGATTCTGATGACGAAATCCAAGCTGAGTTGGACCGACCCGAGCAACAGGAGGCATCGCAACCACTTCCTTCCGAAGGTCCATCCTACCGCTGCCGCCGCCATCGTCCAGAGCCCGACTACTCCGAAGAAGACCTCCGCCGCTCTCTCGACCAGCAGGCCCAGATACTCGCTATGATGCAGCAGCAGAATCAGCGAGCAGAGCAGTTCGAAGCTTGGCATCGGACCCAAATGCAACAACTACAAACCGGCCAAGAAACCATTACTGAGAACTTGGCGAATCTGACCTTGCAGCTCGAAGGACTCCGCGACTATGTCTACCACACCAGAGCAATGAGTTTTGAGGACCGAGCCAACCAAGTCAGAGCCAGAGGACGCGAGCGAGGACGTGACCGAGGCAGAGGCCGTGATTAGTTACCATTTTCCTTCTTTGTTTACTATATTTTCAGTTTCTTTGTATTTTCATTTACTTGTACTTCCCTCTCGCATTCTTTCAAATCAGTGGGGACACTGATTGAGATAGTGTGGGAGCGGAACGTTTATTTCCCATTCCTGTGTACTTTTATTTTCGTAATTTCAATTCGAACATTTTCACGTTTTAGCAAATAAAAGCTCTTTTATATATCTTTTTCCCGTTACGCAAACATCCCCACTCTATTCGACGTAAACAAAAATTTTTTCGTTCGTTCCTCAAAAGCAAAAGCATCACGAGAATGCGCCCAAGTTCAAACCAAGTTTTGAAATGCCGAGGAGACGACAATTCTAACAAAACCAGTACCGTCCTGACACCTTAGATCTCCGGTTTATGCGAGTCGGTTTCACTACCTACGCGTACCAAAGTTTCAAGTGTCTACGAAAACTCAGCCCCAAGTAGTTTATACTAGCAGTTAGCACCATCCTAAAACACTTCTAAGCGAGCGACCGATGCAAATAAGTGTATGATCTCCAAAAAGATGAAAAATCATGAAAAGAAAGCCATTTAGCCCAAAATATAAAGACGCGTTCCCTCTAAGTTAGATCCTCCTCACCCGAGCATTTAGCCCAACGGTACGAAAACTCATTGAAAAATCAATGATATAAGCTTATAAGCAATGAAAAAGATCAAAACAGAAATGAGATCATATTCACTAACAGGTCGACTTGCCATGAAAGTGTATGAACAACGGGCTTAATGTGATTGCGCTAGAATAAACAGGGTGAACTTGACGCGAGAACCTTGACACCAAGCTACAGTAGCATGACTAGGACCGATTTGCATAAGAAGGAGACCTCCGAAGACTTGTAGTCCAGTGTCGTCACCGTACTCGTTTTGTTCCTACTAAGAATCCCGGTTTTTCCCAACTTTGCGAACGAAGAAGTTGCCTCGTGCTTGCCGACTTTTTCCTGTTTTACTTGAGGACAAGCAAAGATTCAAGCTTAGGGGAGTTTGATAACACGAAATCGTATATATATATTGATGCATAATTCAACTGATGTTTGACTATTTTCGATCCGATTTCGGGTTATTTCCGTGTTATTTGTCTGATATTTTGCAGGTATTTGATAATCACGTCTAAACAAGGCAATATGAAGAGAAGAAGCAATCACAGATGAAATATGGACGAAAACCGAATGAAAACAACATGAAAAACGCAGAATGCATATTTTGCTGCTGTGACGACCGTCACAGCTCCATGACGACCGTCACACACCGTGACGACCGTCATGCAGGCAAAAACGCCCAACTTCAAATGCACGTGCAAGATGCAGTTCCAAGTCCCAAATAGTGGACCACTACTCCCTGGTATTTCTGCCTCAAAGTCCACTTTCTTCAAGTTATAACTGTTAGAATTCTATTTCTATAAAAAAGGGAAGAAGGGGAGCTGAGAAAGGGAGCCGCATTCAGACAATGAAGTGCTGCCCAATTTCATTTCCAGAGTAAAAGTTCAGTTTTATTTCTTTCTATTTTATTGTTGTCTTTCATTTCTTCTGTAATTCCTATTTCCCTTGTACGATCAATTGGCACAAAGACCAGAATCCTGCCAACATTTGTGGAGGATCTGCCCAAAGGCCAATTGGAATATTTACAGGTTCTAAATTTTAATCGCAATTTCAGTTTTCATTATGATGCATGTTATTATCTACTGTTTTTATTTATATTTTACCTTTCCCAAATCCATGTCTAGCTAAATCGAAGTAGTCGATATGTAATAATAATTCGGACGGGATTTAATAATAATCGGTTGAAAACTTTCTTTTTCAAAATTTGTTTATGGTCTGAGTGTTTAAATTTATTTACTGAATAAACTTCGTCGCGAAAGCGAGAACTTATTTAAAAGTAGTTTTGCCACGAAAGTGGGAAATTAATTAAGGTACGAACCAACAAGCGAAAGCTGCGGCAAGACTAGATAGTAAACACTAGTCATTTGTTTTAATAACAGCGAAAGCACTTTAAAATGAATTAGAACTTAGAGATTTCCAAAAAATAGTTTTAACCCCGAATGGGACACGAAAGCATACATTTGACCCTTAGAATTATGATTAGCGTCAACAACCATCGTGAGACGAGAGTCTTCAGATCACTATTTTCTGCTTAAATGAATTCTGAAAAATATTTCATACACCGGTAACCTGTCAAATCCCCGAAGAACATAATTACTGCATATCGATTCACGTAATTATAATTTAAGTAACATGTTTAGTTCCCTTTAGTGACAATCTTATTCCCTCAAACATTATCTACCTAGCTAAACATAGTAACTCCCAAGAACACTAGTTTGATTACGAGTCCCTGTGGGATCGATATCTTTTATTACTACGCGATAGACTGTGCACTTGCAGTTAAGTTGTATTAGATATAGAAAGTCGCGATCACAACACACATGAGTATTTTCAACTCATGTCGCTATGAAAACTAACCTATGTTCTTTCTCTTTTCTTTGTTCTTTTACAACAGTTTTTTGGTCATATCAAGACCTTATTACAGTATACAACGCACATGAAAATAAAACATACAAGAATGTAAAAAAGGATAAGGGTTTGAAGGGATACCCAAGAGTTACTATCTTCCTTCACCAATGGCCTCTATTGGATGTGCTTCTATGGTCCACCTCCTTCTTCTGGTTTTCTATCCCTCTCTTGAACTCTCAAGGCTTTCTTTTCAAATCTTTTTTTCTGTTTTTTTCTCTCTATCTCTTGTTCTACATATATCTCTCTTTTGTTTGCAGCTCCCTCTCTTTTTATCTCAGCACATTAGGGTTTTCTCTCCTTTCAAAACTTTAGATTTTCATTGAGAAAGGAATCTTACCACTTTCTTGATGTCACTCTCTTTCTTTCCATTTTCATGTATGTTACTTTGCTGTATTTTTGCTACACTATCCTAGGCCTGTTTTTTCTGCAGCACTTTGTATCTTGTACCCATTTGTTGGCTTATGTTTGGACTGCCCTTGTGGTCAATGTTACTACCTTAGACAGAATTTTGAAATTATGATATTTAATGTGTAGATGCATCACCATGAGTTTATTCCTTTGGTCTTGTGACATGAAATGTTTGGCAAATTGTGACTTCTTGCATGGGACTGTTTTAAATTACATTAAAAATTGCCCACGATTAAACATGCATAGTCTTGATCTTGAAATATTCCAATGTTGAATTGAACCTTAATTATTTTCCTTGGATGTTTGTAGGCATAATGAGGATCGTGTGGACTTGATGGGGGCATGAATGGTACCATAGCATGAATTTGACTAGAAACATGAATGAAGATTAGAAATAGATTAATTTCTAAACATCACTTAGAGTTGGAAATTTTGTAACAAAAGGCATTCTTGTAATGTCATGAAATTTCTCTTTATAATATTCTTGCATCTAATCTTGAAAAAATGGGTCTCCCTTAAGCCATTGAATTTGAAATGAATGAATTCTTGAATTATGAACTTGTGATCTTGACTCATGCTTTGCAAATTTGAGTTCCACTTGAACATAGAATTTGAACCAAAGTTAGATGAAGAAATCTTGAATTAGGCCTTGCACTTCATGTTCATTAGGAATATTGATCTTGAATATCCTAATATTTTTCAAGTAACTTCTCCTTGAAGGAATCTACATGATTAGACTTTCCAACTTGAACCAAACCTTAAATGATGAACCTTTTCTTCCATGTAGCCCATGATAGGAAAATTATCTTATTTAGAATGGAAAACAACGAACCGACCCAATCCTTACTTTGTGAACCCACATGCTCGATATGCAATAGAACAATGTATGATATGACGAATGTAGGGTATGAAAGGTTAAAGGTAAAAATGAGGGTGTGACACATATAACCAAACAACGACAATGAAAAACTACTCTTCCTAAGAGGTAGTATAAACATGACATAAAGTCATGACATCTGATCTGACATCAGAAACAACAAACAAACCATCATTTTAGTGTGGATAATGAACAATTAATAATGAACTCTTTCTTAAAAGCTTTAGAATGGATAATGAATAATTAACAATCAGTCAACCTCAATGCATCAGAAGATACTTGAGTGACATACAATTAACAAGCACTAAACCCTAAAGACCAACCAAAACACGACTAATCCTTATTCCCCAAATTCTTCACGTGTTGTTCTCTACTTCAATAGGGTTTGATCTTCTCTTTAAACAACCTTCAGACCTAATGAACTTGGGATTTTGAAGTGCACAAATAGAAGCAAGTAGTTTTAACTCACTGCAAATCATCCTGTATAATAATAGGAACAAAATGCAAACTTTCCTAAAAAGTCTCTAGGAACCTTTTTATGAAAACTAACAGAATCTGTCATAACAGAAATTCTCACAATATGCTCCCATGAATAACACACATGTGTAAATCAGAATACACTAAAAAATCACACTAAAAGTATAAAAATAGTCATGTCCTAACTTTCTGGTAACATGTCACAATATCATGTAGAACATGATATATGTCTGTCATGGCAGAACATCTGTTTTAACATCTTGCTAACAACATGTTGTTTTACCAAAATGTAGTCAATCCAAAAATAAAAAAACTTACACATTCCATAGGAAGTATCCTTTAATAGGCTTTGCGAAAGATAATCTGTTAGATAGCGTTTCATCATCTAATTCCATTTCTTTTCTTTGAAGATTGCAAGACAAACCAATAGAGCATAGTAAATTCAAGTTATATAACTTCTTGAATAACTATGACCTCAGGTTTGAATCCAGAACAATCTTCTCAGACTTTGCTTGAAAAGATTAGATGAAGTGTAACTAGATAAGCTTCAAAACTGATTTCCACAAATTTGAGCACAAGGATTCGAGGATAGTCCGAGCATCAGACATACCAATGATGTTGACACTCAGAAGTGAGATAGAGCACCTACTAGAATGCAACTACCTCTGAAGATATTCAATAAGCTTCTTTTGAGATGGTGATAGAGATTTTCAAACCTTGATCATCTCTACATCATCAACTTATATAGTAATACCTTTCTCAAGGATATTATATAGACCTTCATCAAAACTCTTTATCAAGACCAATGAGTTAAAAATATATTTTTCTTTTCCATCATTTAAATTCAGTGGAATCACCCTTTGAATATGGTAGGAAAAATAGTATGATATTTTTCATGTGGAACTTGATTCCTTCTTGAGGGAAAGTCTTTAAAAGACATGCTTTTCTTATTGTATCATTATATGTGCCACTGTTAAGTGTTAAGTATAAACCATGCTCTGATACCAATTGAAGGTGAGAAATGTACACAAGAATGAGGTTGAATTGTGTTTTCCGTTTTTTGAATTTGCATATGATCAGAGTTCAGAATCTAAACTGGTGTTGAGGTTCTGATTATACTTAGCAATAGATGTTAACAAAAGAAAATAAATAATAGTAGAAGACACAAAGATTTATAATAGTTCCTCCCAACTGAGATTAGTCCAGTCTCTTTGCTTTACAAGAGATTTTAACTATAACCAAATCATGATTACAATCGCTTATGCATTCTACATAAGTCTTTTACACTGCTCGTACCCTAGGTCTAAGATTTCTTGCTTAAATAATACCGACTCAAGACTTCTGCTCCAGGTTCCATGGAATGAGCCTTCCTGCTCCAAGTTCCACAAACCGAGCCAACCTTGCTTAAGCCACACTGGCCCAAGACTTCTGCTCCAAGTTCCATGAAACGAGCATTCCTGTTCCAAGTTCCACAAATCGAGCTACCTTTCTCAATCAATCTACTTGATTAAGACTTTCATTGCTCAATCATATAGCATAAAGCTTACATGGCTCAAGCATCTTGGCGAGAGACTTCCTTGCATGTATCCCAATGATACAATACTTCTACTTAATCAATCCACTTGATTAAGAATTTCATTGCTCAAGCACATAGCATGAGACTTACACGACTCAAGCATATTGGTGAGAGACTTCCTTACTTGTATTGCAATAATATAAGACTTTTGCTCAATCAATCCACTTGATTAAGACTTTTATGGCTTAAGCACATAGCAAGATACTTACATGGCTAAAGCATCTTGGCAAAAGAATTAATCTAAATTGCTAAACAAGTTCAACATAATAGAGAACAAGGTGTACTTGATACTAATATCAGAGGTACGGGAAATCACCATAACAAAGACCTAAAGCTCATAAGATTTCTAAGATATTCAATGTATAATAAATCTTAAGGCTTTTACAATTACAACCAACAACAGGAAATCTGCATAAAATATAGAGTTGATAATTGTTGATCTTGTTACTCCTTCTTCTGGTTAATCCTTGTTGAAGATTCAGTATGAACCTTCAGCCACTTATATAACAGTTGCAGCAAACTAGCCATTGGAAGAGGTAACTTGATAAAGTGTCTTTGCTTTACTCCATAGTACAAGAGTCATTGAAGATAGATACACCAAAAGATCTTGATCCATTGTATATCATGTTTAACCATTGGGTATTCAAGAAGATCCTGTACTATAGATTCATTGAGAGTAGATATTCGTAATGCATGTCAACCTTTCTTGAGCATCGTGAACTTAGACTCCAGCTACCAAACTGATTTGACAATGCAACTTGCTTAATATAGTACGAACAACTTCAGCTTTATCACCAACTCTAAATGATACAAGAAGCCAATTTACATTTACCAAGTGCAAAGACAATTATGTTGCTTCTTCTGATACCAAAGCCTTCAGCTTCAGAGTCTATGCTAGACATCACTTAGCAATTGTTCTTCAGATTCTACACCACCAAAAGCTAGCAATTCAGTTTCTCTCAAGTGTGCCTTTGTATATCAGATTCTGTATATAAATATTTACACGTATTAGAACCTGCATACAAGAAACACACATCAAATAAAAACCATTGTTCTTTAAATACTTTGTTATCATCAAAATTCAAGGAATATATGTCATGAACAAATCTTGTTCTAACAAGCAGTACTACGTCAACACCGTTAGTCCAATCATCATTTTTTCAAAAAGAAGTGAGATATAAGGACTCAGAAAAAAAAGATATAGGGACTAAATTCAAAAACTCGCTAACTTACATGGACCACAAGACTATTTAAGCCTATTATTATATTTTGTTTATTTTCTGCTTTGACCTATTGTTGACCTTGATCATTTGTGGTTCATTAATGCTGCAACTCATTCAATTAAATTTTGGATTGATGTTTTTATGGGTTGAACTTTCATCATTTTAAACATATCATTAAATGATCATTTGATTATTTTTGGTACTTTGGATTGATGATAAGGTTATCTTAAAGTATCGCGAAGAGGTTTGATTGAAGTTGATGATAGACAATCCTCTTTGTCTTTGTGGTTGATCATGTCCCCCTTCTTCTCCTTTCTTCTTTGTTTTAACAATTGTGTTTCATTGCTTTAGAAGAATGATTTTGTATCATTTATCTATCATGTTTGAGCACATAAATTATTATTGACCGACCTCAGACGGGTGTGACTTATACATAAGTCCACTTACGATTGCTTAACACAGTGCTAAATTGTCCTGACTCGATTAAATTCTCATTAACATTAACATTGATATTTTAATTGTACTAATATCTAACATTTACTTTATGCTCTTTACATTTATGTGATTTACTTTTATGTCATTTACATTCATGGCATTTACATTCTTGTCCTTTTATTTTCTTGCCTTTTATCTTTATGATTTTTATTTTTATGCATTTTATTTTGCTTTCTTATTTAAAAAAGAACAAAAACAAGATAAAATAGATAAAATCCAAAAAAAACTTAATCTCTTGGACTTTGTGTTACTATCCCTTCCTTGAGAAGTATTTTAGACTATGGACTTTGGACCTAGTTCCTTCCCTTTGCTTGGAGTAGTATTTGAGACTTTGGAGTTTATTTGAGACTTTGAAGTTCATCTGAGACTTTGAAGTTCATCTGAGACTTAGTGTTATACCTGAGACTTTATGATTCTCAATTCATGACTGGGATGCTTTCTCTGTGACTCTATGAACTTTTTACTCATCTGGTTTTCCTTGATACTCAAATGCACCTGTTGCTTGCTCATCTTGTGGCTCAATCTAAAAGGAAAAGAATGGTGGTTTCGACCAATGTCAAATGCTTGCCTCTTCTTGTGGTTAGTACACTTGCACACACAAAGACTTTCTCTTGGACTACCTGATAATGATACCATTTACTTTATGCTTTAGGATAGTCTCTTAATCTCCTTTCCACTTCTTAAATTTTCAAAACTTTTCTCTATTTCAAAAACTTATGGTTTTCAAACTTCACACCTCTTTCTTAATAAACCTTAACTTTGTCAAATGATCCAATTTTTTTCTTCTCAATAAATGCTAAAAAAGACAAATCTCATCAAACTTCTTTTTTGTGCCTTTGTGCACATTTTTCTTCTTCTTTAAAAGTCTTTTTCAAAAGATTAGATATTAATTTATTCATGCAGTGATACAAACCACTATACTTCTAGAAGATGCTTAGAAATGACTGACATTTTTCACTTGAATATTGAGATGTACTTGTGAGAAAGTACAAGTAAAAGTTCTCCACATCAAAATGATGCAAATGCTCATTTTTCCATACTTGTGGATAGTAAGTTGAGTTTTTCCACTAGAATACTACAAAATATCTTTTCACTTAAAATCAATCAACAAACAACTCAACTTTTTATAAACACATATTTTCAAGTAGTTCTCGTTGCGTACAATGGATGTGAGAGGTGCTAATACCTTCTGTAATACCCCAAATTTTTCCCTGAGATTAGTCGTTTCATCTTGCATCCCATTTCATTGTGCATTGTGTTTAAACTAACCACTAACGGGTGGTGCAGTTGTTTGATTGTTGCAAGAAAATATCATGTGGCGCACTCTTTTAGTTTACAGGGTTTCTAGTGCCACTTTATTTTGAATGAATAAAATAGCACAATTGGCAAGAGACCCTGTGTAAGGAGTTGTGGGTGTGAGAGGTTGAGAGTTCGAATCCCACCTTCTTCACTTTTTGTTTCTTTTATTTTTATTCTAACTTTTCTATTTTCATAAAAAAAAAAAACAAAAATAGTTTTTTTATTATTTAATTATTATTTTCGTATTTAAGTGGGCATTAGGTTAGAGTTAACCCAAATTTGTTACCTATATAAACATGAGTTGCATTTGATAAAAGGGAAAGGAGACAAAAGAGAAAAACGGCGGCCGTTCTCACGATTTATCAGAAGAGGGAAGATAGCTTCATCATCGCCAGAGGACGAGCATTAATACCTCCATCAAATTTCATCACCGCCAATCGGCCGAAAGGTATGGGTTTATGAAATCTCATGGTTTTTGTTTAGTAATTATAATAAAAATATAAAAACTGTAAATAATAATTTTTCCTTTTCTTAATATTTCCTTAAAGATAAATAATAATAATAACCATCTTTTATTCATTTAACTATTTTTATAAATTAATATAATCCTTTTTAAAAATAAAATAACAAAAATATTTTTTAAATGAAACTAAAACACTTTTTAAACTAAAGAGATTTCTTTTAAATTTAAAAACCAAAACATTTTTTTTTTGAATATAAAACTAAATCCCTTTTTAAATTTAAGAATAAAATTCTTTTTTTTGCAAAATTAAAACTATAAAGCTTTTAAAGTTAAAATCCAACTTCTTTTTCTTATTTTTATTTTATTTATTACTATTATGTTTGTTATCCTAACTTTTTAATTAAAACTCTGCTTTCTTTAAATATAATTTAAAATTTTTTTTTCTTAAAAAATATAACTTAAATTTTTTTAAAAATATATATATAATTTAAAACCTTTTAAAATACGAATTAAATTATTTTTTTTTAATATGGATTAGAACTCTCTTTAAAATAGAAAAAACTAAAGATTTCTTTTAAAAATGAAAAACCAAAAAAACCTTTAACATTATTGGCCACAATTAACTTTTTTTAATTAAAATTAAAAGAATTTCTTTTTATAATTAACACTAATTATTTTTTTTAAATATAATGAAAACTAAAAACCTTTTGATATTAACATTAAAATTCGTTTTTTTTTTCTTTTTTTTCAAAAATTAAAATTAAGATCTTTTTTCAAAAAGTATTAAGAACAATAACAATGTCCAAATTCGTAATTTTTTCTTTTTCACTATTTTGTTATTTGCCATTGAATCCCGTCTAACTTTTCACTAATGTTCTCTGTTTCTCTCCTCAGATTATCCTTAAATTCCGATTAATATTTATTCAGTTTATTTTGTTCCATGGATGTAATTTACGCGAGGCCATAGTCGCGGTTTATTTTATTTTGCATTTTTTGGGGATTTGTAATTTACGCGAGTGATCGTCGCGGCGCTTTCTTTACCGTTTTATTTACTTTCCGCACTTTAATCTTGTCGTATAATAATTTGTCGTATTTTGCACGTTTAGCCGTTAGAATCCCTCCGAAGGAATTAGGTCTAGCTGTTTGACCGCCGAGTCAATAACCCTAATTTTTTACCGTTTCAAAAACCCTAATAGCCCAGGTGTCTCGCCGTGGACGAAAATGCCCTTTACCCTAGCATTAGGTCAAAGAGTCGCCGTACTCTGTTTAGGGTTTCCGGCCGTGGAATCCCTAATTTCAATCCTAAATTTTCAATTAACAAATTCAACATAGAAATAGGAGTTTCGAAGACTCCACGTAAGCGTGTCCTTAAGATACGTTTACTCCCCATTGACACCTTGACCATAGTCAAGAAGTTTCTAACCTCCCTTTCGAAGGGAACTACGATTACTCTGATTCCATTCCCTATCCAGGATACGTAGGCACAAGATGCGATGTTTGCCGAGTAAACTTAGGAATAACTCTTAGGTCTTTTAGGTCACTCTATCCCTTAGCTCAATATATATTAAAACAAATAATAAAGAAAAAACATACAATAAACCAAAGGTTCCTGTAGAGTACTACAGAAGTTTAGGTGCTAGTACCTTCCCTAAGCTTAACCAACCCCTTACCTAGGTCTCTCCCCGCATTGTGTTTATGATGCAAAAATAGGTTTTCCCTCTTTTGACCTTTTCCTTCGAATAAATCAAAGAGCGGTTGTGAATCAAGAATTGTGATTCAAACTAATTAATAGTTTGACATCCTATTTCCACCGCAACAGAAAATGGTGACTTCACTGGGGAGTATAATTTTAAGGGTTATCCTTACCTTGTTTATTGCATGCTATCCACTTTATTATTTGTTTGCTTGTATATAATATATTCATATTGTACCTTGCTTGGAGGGTATCTTTGTTGTGAGATAAGTTCTACACTCGGACTTGAGTAACATTATTATAGGAAGGTGATATATTCGACGAGGCTTATAGGGAGTGGAATCCCGACCAAGCTGACTTGAGAATCACCGCTCGGTTGAACGAGTAATCGTGAAAACTTTTACTATTGTCGATTGGAGTCTGTGATACTGGGGACCTTAGTACCTTAACACCACTTTGGCCTTATCTAGGACGTAGTGCGGGAACTATGAGGGAGTAATCCCAAAATAGTTGCTACGCGATACTACACTCAAAAGAGATTCTCTTGAGAATATTATTAACCACCGAGTTAATCGGGAAATTGATAATATCCGAAAGATGGATTGATAACTTTGGGCACCGCTTTAGAACCCTTGTTCTGCAGGTACAACTAACCTTAGTACATACCTATTGGGATGGGTAGACCCTAACTCCTTGCATATACCTTTAACCTAGGAATTTGTATATATGCATTTCATCCATAAGACATCACATTGCATCAGATGTCATGGAATTCAAATTTTATTTATGAATATTGCAGGATACCATGGATTACAAAAAAAAAACAAAAAGAAACTTTGAGATATTCTTTTAAAGGACTTAAGTTAGATGACCTAAGGAAGCTAGGAGCTTTGGTTCAAGATCAATAAAGGATCCAGAAACAAGTATGGAAGGCCGTTATTTTTGTTGAAACCTCAAGTAGACGAAGGTTTCCTTTCGACTTTGTTACCGTTCTAGGATCCAGATTATCTTTTCCTTACATCCCTCGAGTACCAGCTCTTGCCTACCCTAGAAGAGTACTCTCAATTGGTGGGGTTACCTATTCTGAAGGAGTCTTTGTTCCCTTTCTTGGAGAAAGACCCTAAAGGACAAGACCGTTGCTAAAGCCATATGCTCGAAGTCATCCGACATCAAGTACACTAATCACCAACAATTGTGAAGACTTTTCCAACGTACCCTTGCTTGGTTTTGATGAAGGATTTATTTTCCTCTAACTCTCTATTTATCTCTTGAAGATAGGCTCATCCTCAAAAAGGCCTATCCCGAAGAGCAGAGCAAGGGGCAGAACAGGAAGCTTCCTTAGGATCATTATTAGCTTTTATTTAGTTATTATGCCAAGACTTTTCTAAGAATGTTATTTGTAATCCGTTTTCAAATTAATAAATAAAGTTTTGGTATTCTGCGATATTCGTAAATATTTGAATTCCATGAAATCATTTCATTCGCATTTTGCATTTTTGACATCATATTTTTGCATCACATGTGTCTCCCGGTTTCTTATTCTCGGGTTCTCTCACCGTCTAGTTTCGTCACCCTGGGTCCTCCGCATCAGTATAATACTAGAGCCCAAGCTCAAAAAAGGATGGAAGAACAAGCTCAAGAGATCGACCATGTCAGCCATGAACTCAAAGATCTTCGAGGAAGTGTGAGGAAGATTATGGAGATGTTGCAAGCCCTTAAGGTGAAGATGGATAATCAGCCTACCGTTGTTTCTGAAATTACCGATACTATTGTGGATCCTCAACCAGCTGTTACTATCGAGAACATACCTCCTCAGAATCGTCAATCCAGTTCAGTGAATCCTACTGTTGCTCAAACAGTTCAACGAGTTACTCCTCCGAAGTGCAAAGCTCCGAGCGTTGACCACCATAAAGGACCTACACGTCCGAGGAATCGCTCGATGGCTACTCATCAACCTTGGCAACCTTAGTAGAATTATGTTCAAGGTTATCCAATTCAGTATGCTCAACAACCCTATGTAGCTAATGTTGCACCTCCCTTCAGTCCTCAATTTCCTACATATCAGCCTGTGCAACCGGCTCCGGTCTATCAGCATCCGGTTTATCAGCCTGCACAAGCTCCTGTCAACTGTCAACGAGTGCCCAACGCTCCTGTGTGCCAACCATCAAAGGAGACGATACCTCGTCAAAATAGGAGACCATACAAGCCTTGTCCTCTGATCCCAATGACGCTCACTGAGTTGTATCCTTTCTTAGTGCAACAAGGTCTGGTTGTTACCCGAACTTTGGGTCCACTTCCCAATCCGATACTTGTCAATTACAATGCCGCCTCTCATTGTTTATTTCATGATGGTGCGCCTGGTCACGATTTGGAAGGATGTTACGCGCTTAAGAATATTGTCAGAGATTTGCTAGAAAAGAAGGTCCTGTCTTTTGACGATCCTCAGCCGAAAGTCAAGACTCCTCTCAGGGCGTCCCAGGGGCCAGAATCAAGCTCTGCAAAGCCTATTTTTAACAGATCTCATCTAGTGACGCATACGGTGAATCAGCCGAAGCCGGTAGTTCTTCAGATGCCTAGTCCTTTTCATTTCAGCAATCCTCAAGATGATGTGACCCCGATCAACAGAGAATCTGGGAGAGTTATTCTGAGTGACGATTTGAAGTCCGATAATGAAGTAATGACAGATGTAGCTGGGGCAAGCAAGACGACTCCTTCCAGTGAGGCTCCGCCAGAGGAAACCACTACCATGCCGATCTCAGACGCGAAGACTTCATAAACACATCTTGAAGGACTTTGAGACATTACATTTTGATTATTTATATGTTTATTTTCTTTGATTAAGTATAATTATCATGTACGAACTTGTTTATTTTGGAATAATTAATGCAATACATATTTGTCTTGAATAAATCCATTCGTTTCACTCATTAAAATATTTTTTTCATAAACTTATAATGCCAACTTTACCCGATCTCTTGCTTCGATAGAGAATTAGGAGGAGGAGGATGAACCAAAAAAAATCAAATCTCTTGTCGTATGCTTTCGATTGAAACCTGTTGATGATGTAAGACATTGTTTCAAATCCCAAACACTGGAGACATAAGGATGATAATCCCTCTTTAACCCCTTTGAGCCTTGAAGTAGGAGTTTTCTTCTCTTCCAAAAAAAACCCTCATCTTAACCTGGGGCAGGGTAGTTTTTCAGTTAAATTGATCGAGCGCTCAGACTCTCAAAAAGGAGGAGTGAACCTTCGAGAACCTATCCCTAACATCTTAGGAAGTTTAGAAGTCAATGAATATCCTTATACTACCTACAGAGTGGGGAAGTCACAAACCGTCAAAAGAGTCACATGACTTAGTCGACAAATATATATATATATATATATATATATATATATATATATATATATATATATATATATATATATATATATATATATATATATATATATATATATATATATATATATATATATATATATATATATAGCCCGCTAAGTCAGAACCTGTGAAGGAGACTTAGACAAAACTGGGGCATTCCGCTGGACTCTAAAGTCAAATCCAAAAGACGTCGTCCAGGCAAAAGTTAGGGAATGAAAAAATATAATAAAAACAAAGGATTACCATAAAGAATTCCCAATAAATAACAAAGTCGTGTGATCAAACACAAAAGACAATAGGTGAGTGACTGCCATGTCCAAAGCCTTAATGAGTTCTCGACCATATCAAATCCGATTGAGACATGAGTGCTCGTATCCCGTTAACTGAATAGGATTGGAGAGCATCACGAAGAATGGGTGGGTGCAAATAACATTTTGAGTCTTTATCTTTTGTTTCTTAAACCATGAACCGAGCCGCGATACAACCTTTAAAAGACCTAATTGAAGTAGGAATTCTTTTGGAAGCATACTCGACGAGATAACGTTTCCTGACTCTTACGAGCTATGCTCGATTTACCGTTGGCATTACAAGTTAAATTCATATCCTAGCTACACGACTCCGGTCGCGAGTTATAGCGATATCTTTTTTCAAAATGAAAACAAAAAAAATTTCAAGACAAATATTGTTGCATTGATAGTTTCAGGATATCATTTCGTGCATGTTGATTGTGCTTGATATCATAGAAACTTACATACATACATCCACAATGGAACTTGAAGATTCTGCTAAACAGGGGAAGGTGATTTCCAATTCACTTACTGATGCAAGCCTGACGTACTTAAGAGCTATTCTTGTAGACTCAGTCGTAACACGGTTGATCTGTTCCAGTTACGTCGAGATTTAACAAATCTCTCCAAGAGTTTGAAAACAGTGGGGCATCTGGACTCCATGTTTCTCTATAAAATCCTCTCGAGAGATGAGTTTCTCACAAAGCAGGTACTCTGAGGCATGATATTTTCAAAATGGTGACTACTACAAAGCCCATTGAGATCAAAGTTAGCTTTACCACATTCTTCCTGCACCTGATGAATTTTACTCCCGGCGGTCTTCATTCCCCCAGTAAATCTTATCGTTGCATAATCTACGCCTCAACACAGTCCCCAGCGAGACTATAAGCTGACAACACTTTGGACCGAGCCGGTAATCTCCAAGACTACAGAGATCATACCAGCATCTTCCTAGTGATAGTCCCCAGCGAGACTTTAAGCTGACAACACTTTTGGGATCTACCCGATAAAGCCCCATTGACTCTCAAGACTGCAGAGACATCTCTGGTATCCTCTAAGTGATATACAGTCTTGAAGACCCATTCTCGGTAGGATCATCTGTTCCTCAGTGGAATTGCCTTACTTTCCTCAAGAATATTCCCCAGGAGTGCCAGGTTTTCCCCAAGAAGTCAAGATATTGTCCTCACAAATGTTTGTTGATTTCTCCCTAGTAAGTCCGATGAACTCTCTAGGGAAGTTTGATATACTTTATCCCCAGTTGGACGTACCTTTTCCCCAGGTAGCCGAAGTATTATTCCCAGGAAGTTGCTACGCTATCTCCATGAAGTTTCCTAATTCCACATCTTCCCCACAAAGCGGATATTTATTTTATCCTCGAAAAATCTCTAATCCCAAGAGTTCTTTGGCTGATTACGGTTCATGATAGCAATCCCTCCCGTGAAGTCATGACATCATATCCTCGTGCAGAGGTCATGGATCCCCAGTCGAAGTCGTGACATCGTACTCTCCAGTGAAGACGTATCCCCGTGTGGAAGTCATGATCTTTTCTCCCTAGGGAAATTTTAACTTTGAAGCCAGATTCGGTCTTACCATCAACTATTCCTATCCTCTAATAGATGTACTGTTGCAGAGGTCACTGGGTATTCCTGTCGAGATGTTTATTTCATCTCATGTCTCCTCTCTCATCTGTTTTGTCAGCATAAGCATAAGCATGAACATTACACACTCATTTTCATTTCATTGTCATACACATGAACATACACATTCGTATACACTTTGGCATACGCATTAGCATTTGCATGCTTGCTATCCGTGTCATCCCTTGTCGTTACCGCCGAGTAACTGGGTTTGTCCGTTCTCTCCAAGTAGATCATCATCCCTAAGCATAAAATACCTACTTGTTTCCAGTTTCCCCATAGAGTTCAACCCTCATGGATGATGGTTATTTCCGTTACCTTTCTGCATTAGGATAAGGTAGTTCCCATTCGAGTTCGTTTCCTCAATAGAATTTTGGGTGTCCGTTCTTTCTAGCCCAATTCTAGATTGAACTTCCGTCCCGTCTGTCACCGAACCTACCTGGACGTGCATTTATTTTGCACTATCTTTCAAGACAAGCCTTCACAATCCTTTGCAGATATGCGACAGTTCTCGCCCGAGAAGCTTATCACTACATTGCACAACAGACAAGCAACAGTTCCCAGCCGAGGAGCTTATCACCTACATTACACTTTACATTACACTCTACAATTGACCTTCTCGTACAAGAAGCTCATCATAACAACTTTCTTTACAATTTACATTACCTGTTACCGCCTCTACAAACAGTTCTCACTCGAGAAGCTTATCCGTGACGTTCGTACAAATAAGCGGTAGTTCTCATCTGAGAAGTTTATCCTATCTTCATTATGACTCGCAGTAAATGGCCATCTCCATTGAGCAGCTGGGATTCCATTTTCCTTTTCATTTTGAAGTGCGGGGAGGTTTTGAACTAAATCACATTCAGGAGAGCACAGATCTTGAAGAATGAAGAAGTTTGTTTACCCTTTAGTAAAAGAAGGAGCTAGATCATATTCAGGAGAGCACAAAATCTTGAAGTATGAGGAAGTTCGTTTTATCCTTTAGTAAAAGAAGAATCTGAATCGTATTCAGGAGAGCACAAAATCTTGAAGTATGAGGAAGTTCATTTTATCCTTTAGTAAAAGAAGGAGCAGAATCATATTCAGGAGAGCACAAAATCTTGAAGTATGAGGAAGTTCATTTTATCCTTTAGTAAAAGAAGGAGCAGAATCATATTCAGGAGAGCACAAAACCTTGAAGTATGAGGAAGTTCATTTTATTCTTTAGTAAAAGAAGGAGCCGAATCATATTCAGGAGAGCACAAAATCTTTAAGTATGAGAAAGTTCATTTTATCCTTTAGTAAAAGAAGGAGCTGAATCGTATTCCGGAGAGCACAAAATCTTGAAGTATGAGGAAGTTCATTTTACCCGATGAGTGACAGTCCCTCCAGTGGAGATTATCAATCAATTATTCATCTATTATCCACAGATAAGCAACAATCTCTTTATTTGAGAGATTATCCAGTTAGACATATAAGTCCTTTCCGACGATAAGTGGCCGTTCTCTCTCGAGAAAGCTTATTAGGGCGTTTCCCATTTAAGACCATTTATTTTGGCATAGAGTCGGTTTTTACCCTGTATATTTTCTACGGATTCCTAAATTCCGTTTGATCCTGTCACGAGGGAGAGTTTCTAGAAGCTCGGATGTTATTCTTTGCTCAATACTCCAGCATCTTGATAATCGATCCTACAGTCGTGCAGATCCAGTTTTATTTTTACCCTAGAGTATCAGCCGGTCACGCCTGAACCCGTTGAATAATCACTCTTAGATATTTCCCAGTGGAGGCCGTCTCACCGGTGCCATCTCCATTGAGGATCCCGTTCTTACTATTCCCTTTCTAAAAGTGACAATTGGTTGTGTTCGCACCAGTTGACCATCACTTTAGAATTCCCCAGTGCGTCATGTTCCCCAGTGTGGTTCGTCGCGTCTGTCCCCGGTGTCGTCGTGTCGTCTGCATCTCTGCATTTACCATTCCATCATACGCACCATACTAAATTCATGGCATTGTCAGCATTATAGTTATTTCCGTTTTGTCCATAGCATTGCATATCACTGCATCTAAGGGCAAAATTTTCGGTTATCTATATTTAAATCCCTCCACCACGATTTCTCGAGCCTTCGTCGCTCAAATCATCTGATGAAGCTATTTAAATAGGGGCAACTATAATACCCTAAATTTTGCCCTAAGATTAGTCGTTTCATCTTGCATCCCATTTCATTGTGCATTGCGTTTAAACTAACCACTAACGGGTGGTGCAGTTGTTTGATTGTTGCAAGAAAATATCATGTGGCGCGCTCTTTTAGTTTACAAGGTTTCTAGTGCCACTTTATTTTGAATGAATAAAATAGCACAATTGGCAAAAGACCCTGCGTAAGGAGTTGTGAGTGTGAGAGGTTGAGAGTTCGAACCCCACCTTTTTCACTTTTTTTTTTTTTTTTTTTTTAGCTTTGACTAATTATTTAAGTTGGGTTTTAAAGTGGGCATTAGGTTAGAGTTAACCCTAATTTGCTACCTATATAAACATGAGTTGCATTTGATAAAAGGGAAAGGAGACAAAAGAGAAAAACGGCGGCTTTTTTTTTTTTTTTAGCTTTGACTAATTATTTAAGTTGGGTTTTAAAGTGGGCATTAGGTTAGAGTTAACCCTAATTTGCTACCTATATAAACATGAGTTGCATTTGATAAAAGGGAAAGGAGACAAAAGAGAAAAACGGCGGCCGTTCTCACGATTTATCAGAAGAAGGAAGATAGCTTCATCATCGCCAGAGGAAGAGCATTAATACCTCCATCAAATTTCATCACCGCCAATCGGCCGAAAGGTATGTGTTTATGAAATCTCATGGTTTTTGTTTGATAATTATAATAAAAATATAAAAACTGTAAATAATAATTTTTCATTTTCTTAATATTTCCTTAAAAATAAATAATAATAATAACCTTCTTTTATTCATTTAACTCTTTTTATAAATTAATATAACCCTTTTTAAAAATAAAATAACAAAAACATTTTTTAAATTAAACTAAAACACTTTTTAAACTAAAGAGATTTCTTTTAAATTTAAAAACCAAAACATTTTTTTTTAATATAAAACTAAATCCCTTTTTAAATTTAAGAATAAAATTCTTTTTTTTGCAAAATTAAAACTAAAAAGCTTTTAAAGTTAAAATCCAACTTCTTTTTCTTATTTTTATTTTATTTATTACTATTATGTTTGTTATCCTAACTTTTTAATTAAAACTTTGCTTTCTTTAAATATAATTCAAAATTTGTTTCTTTTCTTAAAAAATATAACTTAAAACTTTTAAAATATATATATATATATATATATATATATATATATATATATATATATATATATATATATATATATATATATATATATATATATATATATATATATATATATATATATATATATATATATATATATATATATATATATATATATATATATATATATATATATATATATATATATATATATATATATATATATATATATATATATATATATATATATATATATATATATATATATATATATATATATATATATATATATATATATAATTTAAAACCTTTTAAAATACGAATTAAATTATTATTTTTCAATATGGATTAAAACTCTCTTTAAAATAGAAAAAAACTAAAGATTTCTTTTAAAAATGAAAAATCAAAAAAACCTTTAACATTATTGGCCACAATTACCTTTTTTTAATTAAAATTAAAAGAATTTCTTTTTTATAATTAACACTAACTATTTTTTTTTATAAATATAATGAAAACTAAAAACCTTTTGATATTAACATTAAAATTCGTCTTTTTTTCTTTTTTTTCAAAAATTAAAATTAAGATCTTTTTACAAAAAGTATTAAGAACAATAACAATGTCCAAATTCGTAATTTTTTCTTTTTCACTATTTTGTTATTTGCCATTGAATTCCGTCTAACTTTTCACTAATGTTCTTTGTTTCTCTACTCAGATTATCCTTAAATTCTGATTAATAGTTATTCAGTTTATTTTGTTCCATGGATGTAATTTACGAGAGGCCATGGTCGCGGTTTATTTTATTTTGCATTTTTTTGGGATTTGTAATTTACGCGAGTGATCGTCGCGACGCTTTCTTTACCGTTTTATTTACTTTCCGCACTTTAATCTTGCCGTATAATAATTTGCCGTATTTTGCACGTTTAGCCGTTAGAATCCCTCCGAAGGAATTAGGTCTAACTGTTTGACCGCCGAGTCAATAACCCTAATTTTTTACCGTTTCAAAAACCCTAATAGCCTAGGTGTCCCGCCGTGGACGAAAATGCCATTTACCATAGCATTAGGTCAAAGAGTCGCCGTACTCTGTTTAGGGTTTCCGGCCGTGGAATCCCTAATTTCAACCCTAAATTTTCAATTAACAAATTCAACATAGAAATAGGAGTTTCAAAGACTCCACGTAAGCGTGTCCTTAAGATACATTTACTCCCCATTGACACCTTGACCATAGTCAAGAAATTTCTAACCTTCCTTTCGAGGGGAACTACGATTACTCTGATTCCATTCCCTATCCAGGATACATAGGCACAAGATGCGATGTCTTGCCGAGTAAACTTATGAATAACCCTTAGGTCTTTTAGGTCACTCTATCCCTTAGCTCAATATATATTAAAGCAAATAATAAAGAAAAAAACATACAATAAACGAAAGGTTCATGTAGAGTACTACAGAAGTTTAGGGTGCTAGTACCTTCCCTAAGCTTAACCAACCCCTTACCTAGGTCTCTCCCCGCATTGTGTTTATGATGCAAAAATAGGTTTTCCCTCTTTTGACCTTTTCCTTCGGATAAATCAAAGAGCGGTTGTGAATCAAGAATTGTGATTCAAACTAATTAATAGTTTGACATCCTATTTCCACCGCAACACCTTCCATTTTCATAACCAACCCTCGTATTCATATCTCTTCTTCTTTTAGCTTTTTAGCTTTTTTTGGATTTTGTTCGACCTTTTTCCTTTTTCCTTTTGAAAACAATAAAGTTCGGTAGTGACTCGTGATTTTCGAGTTAAGTTAATCAATAGCTTAATCTTAATAATTTTTCCCGCCACGACAAAAACCATCTAAATCACAAGAGAAAAAATATGTAGTTCAACTTGATTCGATTGGTGTTTAGAAATAAAAACAAATCAAACCAATACGATTTGGGTTTGTTCAGTTGATTCAGTTTTTAAAATTATTTTTTATTGAATCTTACATAATTTTATGTTTAGTCATTTATAAATTAATAGTTTGACATCCTATTTCTACCGCAACACCTTCCATTTTCATAACCAATCCCCCGTATTCATATCTCTTCTTCTTTTAGCTTTTTAGCTTTTTTTGAATTTTGTTCGACCTTTTTCCTTTTTCCTTTGGAAACAATAAAGTTCGGTAGTGACTCGTGATTTTCGAGTTAAGTTAATCAATAGCTTAATCTTAATAATTTTTCCCGCCACGACAAAAACCATCTAAATCACAAGAGAAAAAAATATGTAGTTCAACTTGATTCGATTGGTGTTTAGAAATAAAAACAAATCAAACCAATACGATTTGGGTTTGTTCAGTTGATTCAGTTTTTAAAGTTATTTTTTATTGAATCTTACATAATTTTATGTTTAGTCATTTATAAATTACAACAAAATAAATTTATAATTTTATGCATAAATATAAATTACGTCTTAAAATTTTATCTTATTTTTAAATGACAATATATATGAGAAATTACATTATTAATTAAGTGCATGCACTAGACTAAACTAGTCTTAACACTATAATTTTTATTTTTATTATTCAAATTTTATATATAGAAGGATATAAAATAATTTAAATTAATTTCTTTAATCTTATCTTTATCAACGTTAATAAATTTTTAATGAAAACAAAGATAAATATATAATAATTTAATTTTAAATAAAAATAATATTTTATTTTTATATACATTAAAATAAATATTTAAAAAGAATACAATTATATATATATATATATATATATATATATATATATATATATATATATATATATATATATATATATATATATATATATATATATATATATATATATATATATATATATATATATATATATATATATATATATATATATATATATATATATATAAAAGGAACGTATTATATGAAAATGCCATTTTTATGTGAGAACATGAGAATGAGTCTGAACTATTGGATTTTAAAATATATGGGGGAGATTATTTGTGGTTTTTGTTTTTCTCTCTCCTCCATTATTAAAATAAATGATTGAGGAGAGAGAAAAAAATCGACACATAATCTGCACCTTTTATTTTAAAATCCAATGATTCAGATTCATTCTCATGTTATCACGTAAAAATGACACTCTCGTATTTTATATATATATATATATATATATATATATATATATATATATATATATATATATGACGTATCTTATGAGAATGTTATTTTTATGTGAAAACATGAGAATGAATCAGAACCCATAGATTTTAGAATAAATGGTGGAGATTGTGCTTGATTTTTTTTTCTCTCATCTATTATTAAAATAAATGATGGAGAAGAGAGAAAAAATGACACATAATCTCCACCATTTATTTTAAAATCTAACGGTTCAGATTCATTTTCATGTTCTCACATATATATATATTGCATATCTAGTGAGAAATTGATAAGTTATATGAGAATCTAAGAATGAATAAGAGCCATTAGATTTAAAAAGAAAATGTTGAGATTAAATCGTGGTTGTGTCATTTAGAAGAAAGAGAAATCATTAAAAATATCTATTAATCTTAACCTTTACTTTTTAAATTTGATGGTTCTTATATATTCTCAGATTTTCATATAACTTATCCATTCTCATTTTATATATATATATATATATATATATATATATATATATATATATATATATATATATATATATATATATATATATATATATATATATATATATATATATATATATATATATATATATATATATATATATATATATATATATATATATATATATGTTTCTTTAAAGAATTAAAAACATATAATGGTCGGTAAGAGTTTATAATATAATGCGATTAGTGTAAACCGCAAACTGAATTGAATCGTGTGGTTTTGTATGAAAGTGATTCAAACACATTTGAATTGTTTATAATTTTTGATGTAGTTCACTTTGATTAGTAATTTTTTGTTGGACCAATTTGATTAGTAATTTTTTTATTATAAAAATGATATTATCAATCAAGTATTCATAGCACATTATCAATCAAGTATTCATAGGACACAAACCCCCCCAACTAATCAGGGCTTATTGCATCAAGAAGACTAAATAGCAATAAGCAATTACTATGTTTATAAATTAATTTACTACTAATGATGCTAATTAATTATTGGAATTTGAAAATTAAACAACTCTTTTTGAATAATTACTTATCTAGATAAGTGATTAAGTGACTACCATTTTAAGTTGCTGGCACTAAGCAATGGAGTGTACACAAGTGTTAGACATCGAGTGGTAGCTAGTCAGAAAGTGGGAAGGTTTTTGGTGGCATTTTTCTATGGACCTTCTGTAATGCAGTGATAGAGAGCTATGCTACGTTGCCAATTTATAGAAAATTTATTTTGGAGAGTACAAAGAACAAACATGAAAGATCTTAAGGAAGCTGGTGATAAAGTGGGGCTATCTAGGTTTCTCTTATAGAAACATTGATAGATGTAAGAGAATAAAATGAGCCAAAGTAATAACAATGAGGTCACATTTGATTATTAATATTTTGGATTCAAGTTGGCATCTACCACACATATTTTGACAAGTTTTTTTTCTTATCAATGAGATTTTTCTTCATGATTAATTATCACATTTAAGTTTAAAGTTTTATTTGATTGTTAAGTTAAGGTTATTGAGTGATGAGTGAGTCATTTTGATTTGAAGTTGTTCTCTATAATTTGTATTATAAAGTCAATTTTATCTTCAAACTTTTGAGTATAAATGGCAGTTTAGTGGGGAGATCCAGAAACTACATTCCAACAAAAATGAAATGTTTTTAGTCAAAATCGAATCGATGATAGACTAATCACATTTCTTATATTAAAAGAATGAGTTATCAATCACGTTTTTTAATAGGTTAAGACCAGACTCCATGTGGCCAGATCTGTAGATAAAATAAGTGACATCCTTTATTCAGAGATCAAAGTTATAAATACTTAAATCAATAATTAGATCGAGGTATCACATATCATGATCCTAAAGGTTATTGTTTAATAAGTTGCAAGAAGAGTCCCCCTATATTGTACTTGTTGTAAGTACAATTGGTGTCTAACATACCTCTATATTATATTTGTGGTATTTAAAATTCGTGATTAATTTTATACTTTTTTCTATTAAGACCGTGTTGGTAGTTTATTTCGAGTGAATTTCAGCAGAAATAAGTAATAAAATGTAAATAGCAGAAATTAAAAGGATATGGTTAGAAAGATTGAACCTTAGAGTTATCTAGGATTGGCCGAACGTTGGGCTAATCATGTCCCCAAGAGATCTTCTTGAGATTTTGACTGTAAACTTGTGCGCTTTTATCAGTTATGTCCACAAACCTTTATACAAGTTGATCTTGAGATTTTTATAGGCTTATTTGCAACCACAAATAGCTTTTATCACATGTTACGATAGAACCTTCTTAGAGATTTTCAGACTAATCTCAATAACAAAAACAAAATTTTTCCCAATAAAGCTCAATAAACCACAACAGAGATTTTATAACTGGTTTATCTCACAAACCAAACTTGATCTTCTCAAGAGTATCACGCTCCCAAGAATTAAAACAAACAACACAACCACTTATGAAACTTTTACTCATAAATAAAGTTTCACTCGCAAACACTAAGGCAGTTTTAAGTGAAAGAAATATTTTCTAGAGAGAGAGATAAATTCCCAAGATTATGTAAAACGTTGGAAAGTGGTGTGTAAACAAGTGGAGGCGAGCTTCCTTTATGTAAGAGTTGGAAACACCAAAAAAGGAATTGATCCATGAGTTGATTTAATAAGCCAATCGGTCGGCACAAACCTTCAATCAATTTTCCAGCTCATTTTTAATCAATTAGAAAACCCAAATAGGAAATATTAGATATAGATCCATTTAAGTCATTAATGTGTTGTCATAATTTCTTTGTTAACCGATTAAATCTTCTTCAATCAATTGGCTCAAAGCTCCAATCAATTAGCTGACTCATAAAAGTTTTGCCAATCGATTGGCATAACTTACCAACCATTGGTTAATTCGAAAATAGTTTTGAAGAGGTTTTGACATATTTTTTAATCACTTGGCTTAGATTAGGTGATAATTTTCAAAAAAAAAATGAAAATATTTTTTAGGTGTGTGTGAGTTGCTTTATTACTTCTAAGCTACTTCCTTACTTATACAATACTCTGGTCACTCAGATAGATAGACATACATGATCTGGCGAGATTTCACACTTTATTTGAGTCTTCAAGATTCTTTGTTAGATTTCTTTTGATCATATAAGTATTTTGATTTTGAGTCTCCTTTTGTTGATGAGGCATGAGATGTTTCTTTGGTTAGATCACCATCATCGAGGTTGAAAGTTATTATCACCGACTTTGATCATCATTTCCGTCATTAAAACTTCATATGGATCTTCTATGGGATTTTCAAATTTATACTTGCAAGCACATAAATCCACATTCTCTCCCTTTTTAATGATAGCAACACCTCTCTCAAGGAGGTGGTAAAAGAAATAACATATGTGTTTGGAGTGATTAAAATTCCCCTTAATTAAGTAGTGGGTATATTCTACTCTCCCTGAAAGCATACTTCTCCCCCTTTGTCGAAATCAAATAGGTATATAAAATTGTGCAATGTATGGAATAATATATGCAAACATAAGCACATAGATGCCTATATATCGCATGTAAGCATTTCAGTCCATGCATGATTTGTTTAATATTCCTAATTCAGTTATTATGAAAAATAATTTTTCTTTAGGTGGGGTTTAGTAAAAATGTCTCTGAATTGCTTAGATGAAGTTACCAAGTCAAGTACACATTACCCTTTTTTAACATGATATATATAATAAAGTGGTCTCTACCATCAATGTGTTTAGCCTGAGAGTGAAGTATCATGTTTTTATAAGGTTTATGGCACTAGTGTTGCCACATCTTATTGGGGTAACTCATAGGTTTAAATAGTAATCATTGAGTTGTTGTTCCATCTAAATGAGTTAAGTGCAACAATTATCGCAACAACGTATTCTGCCTCAGTTGTGGGTAACGTAACACTTGCTTGTTTCTTGCTATTTCATGAGACATTCGAGTTCCCATGTAGGGTACACATACCGCTTATACTTTTCCTATCTAATCTGCACCCAATAAAATTGGATTCGGAGTACCCAACTAAGTCATAATTCGCTTCCTTAGGGTACCGTAAACCCATTTGTTGTTTTAAAGCATGCACACATACATATAAAAAACATCGTATTAGTATGGGATGCAATTAGATAGAGAAGAAAGCCTATCATACCACAATACTTGCTTTCTTCAACCGGCATTCCATCTTCGTCTTTGTCGAGGTTGCATGAGGTTGATACTGGGGTTACTATTACTTTGGACTTTTCCATATCAAATATTTTTAGCAACTCTTTACAATATTAATCTTGATTTATGAATGTTTTGTTTTTAGTTTGATGGATTTAAAGTCCTAGAAAGTACTTTGGCTCTCCCATGATTGACATTTCAAACTCATTCTTCATAATATTAGAAACTTCCTTTCACAAGGATTTGTTAGTAACAGCGAAGATAATGTCATCGACATGATTTTAACTAATATAGTTTCATGCTCATTTTTCTTGATGAAATGATTTTTATCATCTTGTCCTCTCCAGAACTACTTTTCAAGCAAGAACTTCCTTAGACAGACATACCATACTCTAGGAGTTTGTTTCAGCCCATATAATGTCTTTTTAAGCTTAAAAACATGATCTGGAAAAGTCTGGTTGATAAAACCTAGAGCCGGGTCAACAAATAGCCCTTCTTGGATGTAACCATTTAAAAAATTAATTTTTAAATCCATTTGAAATAGTTTGAAATTCATGATGCAAAAGAAGGCTAATAACATCCTTATGACTTCTAATTTAACTACAAAAGTATAGGTTTCATTGAAATATATTCCTTCCTATTGGTTGTATCCTTTTGCAATGAGTGTGGCTTTATTTATTAAGAGATTTCTATCTTTGTTCATCTTGTTGCAAAAGACCCATCGAGTACTAATTACTATATTATCTAAATCTTCGGGAACTAGTTCCTAAATGTTGTTTTGCTCAAATTAATTTAAATATTTTTGCATAGCAAGAGACCAATGTTCGTTGACTATATCTTTTTTTATTTCTATTGGCTCAATTTGTGAAACAAAAGCCACAAAGTTACACACCTTATTAAGAGACCTTCGAGTAGTGACTCTATTGGATTGGATGATCTTTTGTCAGTTTCCATTCCTTTGAGAGATATGGATATTCTTACATGGCGTCTGGGATTTTATCCTAAACTAGTTCCTCCATTGTTACTTGGTTTTCATTTTTGCTCTTGGTTCGGTTCTTGATTATCCTCCAGACTTGTCTTTTCCATGATACATGTATAATTAACAACTTATACTTCTATCGGTTTGGGTTTAGATTCATTAAAGTTAACCTGAATTAACTCTTAAGTTGTCTTGGTTATTTTGTTAAAGATTCTAGAGGCCTTTCTCGAAGTGGAATATCTTATGAATATGCCTCCATAAGCTTTTACGCAAATTTTTCAAGGTTATATTTCTCATTGTTAAGGATAAAGCATTTACAACCAAAGACATGTAGGTAAGAGATATTCAGATTTCTTCTTTTGTATAGTTTATAGGGTGTCCTATTTACAACTGGTTGTATTAGGACATGTTTCATGGTATAACAAGCAGTGTTTACAACATCAGCCCATAAATGTTTAAGAAAATTGGTCTCATTGAGCAACGTCCTCATAAGCCCTGCTAGAGATCTCTTTTTCCTCTATACTACCCTACTTTGTTGGGGAGTTCGTGGAGTGGAAAAGGTTTGACGAATACCATTCTCGCTATAAAAGTTTTCAAATTCCTCATTTTGGAATTCTCCTATACGGCCAATTTTTATAGATGCAATGCTTACACCTTTTTTTTTTCATTCTGAATAACCTTATTTAGTTTTTGAAATGCAAGAAACATGTCTTTTTTTTAGATAAGAATAATGTCCAGGTATATCGAGAGTAGTCATCCACAATTGCAAGGGAATAGACGTTTCCACCTAGATTTACAATTCTAAATGGGCCAAAAATGTCCATGTGAAGCAGTTGCAAGAGTTGATCAGTGGAAACTATATTTTTAGATTTAAAGGAGGCCCTCACTTCTTCCCTTTTAGAATGCATCACATGATTTTTTCTTTTCAAAATGTTAGTCTAGAAGTCCGTCTACAAGATCCTTACGAACAAATTTGTTTAAGTGATCCATGTGGATATGAGCTATTCTTCTATGCCATAGCCAAGATTCATCCTCGTTACTTAGGAGACATACATCACTTGAAGGTTTTATTTTTAGATTCACCGCGTAAGTATTTTCACTTCTTGAGTTAGTAAATAGAGTTTCATTTGTTTTTTATTTTGTGATCCTGCAACCAAAAATATCAAATATTACATTATTACCTTTATCACATAATTGACTTTACTGAGAAAATTATACTTAAGTCCTCGCATAGCCCTGAGGGACAGAATCGATATTCCCATGGAAGTCCAACTATGCAATCGCCTCAACGGGAGGCAAGGATCTTCCTATGGATGTTCAACTATGTAATCGCATACAGGGGTGACAAGGATCTTCCTGAGGAAGTCCAGCTATGTAATCACCTAGAGAGACGGCAAGGATCTTCCTGTGGAAGTTAAGCAAATACAATCTCCTCGAGGGGCAGCAAGGATATTCATGTGGAGTCTAGAAAATGCAATCTCCTCGAGGGGGAGCAAGGATCTTCCTATGAAAGTTTAGCATGTGCAATTTCCTAGAGGGGTAGCAAGGATCTTTTTGTGGAAGTCCAGCAAATGGAATTGCCTCGACGGGTGACAAGTATGTTCATTTGGAAGTCTAGCAGTGTAAATGCCTCATGGAGCAACAAGGATCTTCCTATGAAATTCCAAATATGTAATCTCCTCGAGGGGTGGCAAGGATCTTCTTGTGGAAGTTCAGAAAATGCAATCACCTCGAGGGGCGATAAGGATCTTCATGTGTAAGTCCAACATAAAAAGTATTTTAAAGAGGGGGTATCGCTAGTAGAAACAAAATAGTTGAATAATTGTTCAGAGTTACATGGGCCTAATGTTTATTGGAGAGTTACAAATAATTCTAACTATAATACTATCAAAGATGAAGAGCATTCCAAGTCCTGGGTACAGGTGGTCCTTCAAGCTTCTGCAACTTGTATGCCCTATGATGGACTTTCTGATATATGTGATATGGTCATTCCTAATTAGGTTGCAACTTCCCCTGTTGTACATATATGTCAACTTCCTTTAGTACTAGTTCACTCTCCTACATCTCCCTCGGCTTTACCTTGGTGTTATACCTCCTTGCATCCCTGTGTTTGGTAGAAAAATCTCGGACATCGTAGGCTTCTCGTAATTTGTTGATCATATCCTTCATGCATTTTAGACCTATCTTGTTCACCTCTTTCTTGAAATAGGTTTGTCATTGTGATAGTGTCTCGATCTTGACGGATAACATTGTGTATGCCTTGTAGACCATGTAATACGAGGTTTCCTTGGTAGTGGACTATGGAGTTGTGTGGTATGACCATAATATCTCATGGAGTATTTACACCTACAAGCCTTTGGCATTGTTAAGTTTCTTCTTGTGTCCTTTGAGGATTACTTTATTTGCCGACTTGGATTGATTGTTAGCTTAAGGGTGTACCACGTGCATGAATTTTGTCCACACGCCCAAGTCTTTACAAAAGTTAATGACCATGGTGCTAGAAAATTGGTTTCTATTTTCAGAGGCAATGGCATCAGGAGTCTGTATCGGCACATAATCCTCTTCCAATATAAGGGTCGTACTCTTTCCGTCGTGATCTTGGCCAGTGCCTATGCTTCTACCCATTTGGTGAAGTAATTCATTCCCACTATCAGGAATTTCAATTAACTTGGGGCCAAGGTGAACGAGTCTAGGATGTCCATGCTTCACTGGTAGAAAGGCCATAGCAAGGTCATTGATTGAAGAATCTCTACTGAGGCGCGATGGAGTGCAACATGTCTCTAGAATTGATCACACTTCTTGACAAAGGCAATGTTTTTTTTCATTAGTGTGGGCCAATAATATATTGCTCTTAATAACTTGTGAGCAAGGGATTTCTCGCCAATGTGACTGTTGCAGGCTCCCTTGTGAACTTCTGCAAGTAATAGGGTGATATCGTTCTCACCCAATCACCTTAGCATGGGAGTAGCTTTCCCCATTCTGTAAAGTTTTACGAGATTAGGGTATACATGGAAGCTTTTCTTCTGATCTTTCTTGCTTCTCCCTTATCTAGTGGGAGTTCGTTTGTATGTAGATAAAACAATATGGGAAACATCCAACTGAATTTAGGGACAAGTTCCAAGGAGTATGCTTCCTCTGCCTCAATGCTAGGGGGGATAAAGTCTCCTGTATGATTGTCCTATTAAACCCCATGATCTTCGAGGTGGATGATTTGGACAAAAGATTTTCCCTGAGGTTATGTTTACGAGGGGCGTGTTCTACCTCAAAAGAGAGGAAATTTGAGGATACATTTCATACCTTATATAAGTATTTTATCAGTAGTAGTTCATTGGCCTAATATTGTCCTGAGACCTGATTGACAAACAACTGGGAGTAACTTTTAGCCTTCATTCTTGCAGCTTCCATTTCTAAGGCGAGGATCATATCGGTGATAAGAGCCTCTTATTCTGTGTGGTTATTGCTGACGGTGAACCCGAACATCAGTGCTTGGTCGATAACTATATCATCAGGTCCTTCAAGAATTATTCCTACACTAATTCCCTTGATGTTGCAGGCGCCATCGACAGATAACGCCTAATCTAAAAGGGGGATCCTTGTCTCTGGGTGAACTAAGTTCATCTATGAAGTCAACTAGGGCTTGAGATTTGATGCTTCACCTAGGGACGTACTGGACGTTGTATCCTGAGAGATCTAACGCCCATGCAACCATTCTTCCTTCCAAGTTGGGTTTTTTCAGAACTTGTCGGAGGGGATAATTGTTTTTTTCCAGGATGGTGTGTCCCTGGTGTTGCACCCAAAATTTTGACCCCTTAGATAATCATCATCATTCTAGGATCATCTTCATTTTTTTTATCTAACCTTAATCTATTTCAAGTTTGTCTTTGTTAAGATATAGGTGAACCAGGGTTCCGTACAATCGGAAATTGAAGTTTCGATGGTTTAATCAATCAAGGTGTTGGATTGTTTCTCCATGAAACAAGTCGCAACTTCATCAAAGATTAAAAACAGTGCAGTTCAGGATCCTCGATTAGGGTTTCTGATCAGGAAAAGTCAACTGTGGTTTGAATTTTAATTTAAAGGTGTTACAATGATGGAATTATGGTCCATGAAGCTCATATGACTTATTCAAGTCCCCTCAAGAAGTTTCAAGGCCTCAGAAGACCCAGAACAACAACAGTCGATCCGATCGTCATCGATCGATCGTTTCGTTGACCAAAACGTCAACTCTCCAACTATAAGGAATTTGACCTCAAAGTGTGAATAAAAAATGTTCCTAATGTCATATTACACCTATCCATGAAGTTTCATGACCATTGGATCAAGTATTGGGGAGTAATCGGAAATATCAGGAATTAGGGTTTTGAAAGGGGCAAGACCATAACTCCCTAACCACACATCCAATTGAGGTGGTTCAAAGCTTGTTGGAAAGGTCTTGACCAGTCCTACAAATGTGTCACAGTGGTCCATGAGCAGAAAATGCATATATTTGGAGTTATGGCCAAAATCATCACAAGAGGGAGAAAACACTTAGAGAAATTCTAAGTTGCTGGCCTTTTTAGGCATATTTTCAGCCAACTTTGAGGGGATTTTTGACCTAGTTACACTTGGAATATGAAGATCATGAAAGCATGAAAGTTGTAGAGCTCCATGAGGGCTTTCCATAGAGTACTAGAACTCTTCCATAGCCCTTGTGAGCTGAGAGTTATGAAGTGAGAAAGTTAGGCCTGTGCACTAGTTTGTCAACTTGCCAAAACCCAACATGAACTTGATTTCCAACTATGAACTTCATCTCTAACCATGGATTGACCTCTTCTGAGATGTATTAGATTGCAATTTGGACTAAATCAGACAAGAATCCAAGCAAATCTCAAATACTAGACAAGACACATTAGTTTAAAGGAAGAAATACAAAAAGTACACCATGAGAGAGAAAATTGGTGGCTGCAGCATGGGAGAGTGTCCTTGTACACTATTTGGTCACTTGTTACAACTGATTGTAGCTGGATTTAGGGGACTAATCTCTTTGAAAGCAAGCAAGTCCAGCAGAACAAAAACCATCATGTGGATTCATGAGATTTTCATTAAAAACCACCTTGAATGCCACAAATCCAAATCTGTTCAAACTCTTCTCTAGCCTATAAATAGAGCCTTCATCCCATTGTATACAACACACCTGATCCATCCAAGAGAACAAGGAACACACGACTCTCTTTCTTTCCCTCTTTGCTTGAAAGTGAAGAAATTCACAAAATCACCAAAAATGGCCACTTTGCATTTTTGACACCAGCATCATTTCCAGCCATGAAACCATCATAAAAACCATATACACACCCTTAAAATCACCATTTAAAGCTATTCCAATAGTTAGTTTCATCAAAAGAATCATGGATCAAAAAGTCAACTGTCCACACACCATAGTTTGACTTTTATGCACATTTCAAGCCAAATCACTACACAAACCATTTTTCATCATGGTGACACTTTGAACACCTTCCCTTTATGATATTTTAACTGTCCAAAATCTCAAACCACAGATGGAAGTTTATTTGTGAGATCTGTCCACAAGATTGCCTCTTTTTCTTCAAGAAGAAGCAACAATCTCGCAGCTTGCATATAAGGAAGGAGTTCTTGCTTTTATTTAGCATTAAGTGTGGGAAGACTACAAAAGGTATGTAGTTTTGAACTTGCTCATCATTATACATCATGTATGTGTGGATTGTGTTTTGACATTGTCATGCTAGAGTTTGTTAATTATTTTGTCCCAAGTTATGTGAGGTTTGGTTTTGTCAAAGCCATGTGTGTTTGCTGCTAGATTGTCATTAGGATAAGAAGTATATTTGTTACTTTGGTGGAAGTATGTTTTTTAAGTACATGGTAGGTTTAGGCTGTGACATTGTGATACTTAGTTTATGTACATTAACACCAAGAATGTTATGAATCTTAAAATCTGTCAATTATTGTCGCTTGCGCGAAAATAAGGTGTCGGCATGACAGAAGAGTCGCCACCTTTCGTTATTTATCCCTCAGAGCGGGAAAGGAAACGATTGGAAAAAACCTGACGAAAAAAGGGTAAGACAAGGTCGTCGCAACCATTGTCTGGGTTCGGGAGTCGGTTACGCAAGGGGAAGGTATTAGCACCCCTCACGTCCGTCGTACTCGACGGGATCCTCGCTTGTTTGCTTACTTGGACGGGTTGGTTATAATCTATCTACCTATCAAGGCTGGCTGAAAAAGAAAAGAAAAATGACTCGGCAAAGCGTCGCACTTTATGCCTACGTATTCTCATCAGAGAATGAGAAATCAGAGTCAACGTAGTTCGACTAACTACGGGGGAAGGTGGGTGAAGGTTGCTCGCTAGGATATCGCATCCTATGCCTACGTACTTCCACACTGCATGGAAGATCAGAGCAAACGTAGTTCGGGAAACTACGGGTTATTTCCTGAAAGAAGTGTTTTTTATTGTGTTTGCGATTTCAACCGCACTAGAGACTATGACCTGAGAGTGAATGCATCGCATGTCACCCAAAGGGTACCATACTAAACATCCATTCTCAGATAGCTTAAGGCTCGTAACGTACGAAAGAAATCATTCATGATTACTGTATCTTAAACTGCTTCGAGATGAGAAGAGAACAGGCCCAACTAGGAGGGAGACTATCAAGTCCTACTGTTGTCATACCATGGATTCATCCTATGGTTGAGGTTTGACCAGGGAACTCCTAGATGTTGTCATGCATAGGTTTCAACCTAAAAGTCTATCATCAAATCCTTATCAAAGGAAATGAGAGTCCTAAGGGATCATGTCAATGATACACCAAAACAGACAAAAGCATCAGCTTTAACAGTAAAATGCATGCAATGCAAGTGAGGGAGGAAATGTGTGTGGGGCTTCAGCCTACACAAGCTCGTCTCGACCTCAAGCCAGTCATGAAATAACAGTAATCATACTGAAAAATAAACAACATGCTATCAAGCAGCAAACAGATAAAAGAAATGAAGTGCCATCAGGCAAACAAAACACATGCTTGAGAAAGAATCATCTACTCGCTAATCCTAACAAAATCCTGATCAAATATAAGCAAAGCCCTAAAGCAAAACCCTAATCAGAAGAAGGCAATCCCAGTCTCCAAGTTTCAGAACAAGCTTACCAAAGAAAGGGAGCTAAGTAAACAGACTCATAGTGTCTTCCTCAGGAAAGCACTAGGAGGCTTATACTCAGGAGTCATATCCTATGTGGCTCAACCACTGTGATCAGTTTATATTCCTCCTCAGGAGAAACTAAACTCACAAGTAGGCTCCAACATCACTGGATATTTAGGAAATCCTATCTGAACTAATGGCACTAAGTGAATAGACCCATAAGACCTTCCTCAGGAAAGTACTAGGAGGCTTCCACTTAGGAATTGTATCCCATGTGGCTCAACAACATGTGATCAGTTTACATTCCTCCTCAGGAGAAATTAAACTCACAAGTTGGCTCCAACATCATTGGATACTTAAGAAATCCTAGATAAACTAATGGAACTAAGTGAATAGACCCATAGGACCTTCCTCAGGAAAGTACTAGGAGGCTTCCACTTAGGAATTGTACCCCATGTGGCTCAACAACATGTGATCAGTTTACATTCCTCCTCAGGAGAAATTAAACTCACAAGTTGGCTCCAACATCCTTGGATACTTAAGAAAGAGGTGAGAAGAAAGAATGAAAGTCATTCATAGTGTCTTCCTCAGGAAAGTACCATGAACTTCCTTCAAACTTCAGGATCTCAAACCTCACAGACAGGGAATAAGCTTCAAGCTCTGGGTCTCTGAGTCTTGATCTACAATCTTCTCTTCATCATGCTCTTCAACAAGATCTTTAAAACAAACTAAGCCCCACAACAAATTCCCCACAATAAACCCCAGAGATGAACAGGTAACCACAGAACAGACAAAGTCAGTAGTCAACTTCAGAAAATACCTAAAAATACTAAACCAAGGGGGAAAAATCTATTAATTATTCACAAGGGTCTACAACATATACCCATAACATCCACATATGCCCCTACCCAAAAATCAAAACAAAACTCTCTAAAGAAAATGAATTTCCTCACCTATGCACAACCTAAACCCTAATTAGGATACCCTAATGCTAACCTAATTAAACTAATCAAATTTTAATCTAAAAATCAAGAATTAAATCCTATGGGGAACTATGATTCAATATCTAATCACACCAAAAAGAACGAATTAAAAATCCTAAGGGAAAGTCTTAAAAGAAATTCTACAAAATTGGATATCAAACTAAACCTATTTAAAAGCTATTAAAATGAAAAATATACTAAAAATATGAAAAGAAAATAAAATGGAAATTTTATTTATTTATATTTTTCTAGACAAATTCACTAACCTATAGAAAAAACAAGAATTAAAAAATATTTAATTTTGGATTTTTTAGGAATTTTATAAAATGCAAGAAAATATTAATGGAATTAAAAAGAAAATAAAAGATAAAAGAAGTCAAATAAAGGGAGGGGGCGCGAATAGAAAGGCGCCTCAGTTCAATTCCTGGTGGGCCAGAATCAGGGGGGTGTTAATAGCATTATGGATAAGCCCATACGCGTTTCATTTAGCAAAACGGTGCGTTTGGCTTCTTTGAATTTCCCTCCGTTTTCTTTAATTAATCTGGACCGTTGGATTAGAGTAATAGGTCAAGAATTTCAGAAAGATCCAACGGACGCCAGTCATCGTCCCAAAACACCTAGGGTTTTCAGAAATCGTGCCTCCATGCATAAGACTTCTCCTCCCTCGTTCTCTCTCCATACTTGATGAAATTCAAAAATTCCAAAAAGGAAAATGATCTACAGATTAAGAGGAACAAGGCTATACGAGTAGTTTTCTCTAGTTCTCCTTGAATCATTCAAACAGAAAGCTTCAAAGCTTGGGTACCACCTATTTTTCCTGAGATCAACTCTTCTAAAACCCAAATCCAATGATGCATTCATGTTCTTTATGCTACCCTGACCATTCTAATCCACAGTATGACCATTAATACTCCATACACGAACCGTTCTTGAAACTGAAAGAAGATGGGGTCTGTTGTGGAACTTCATACAGAGCTCTATAATTCTCAGGGAATGGTCTACTATCCTAACATATTCATCCTACACCTAAAAATCTAACAGAAACCACATAAATAAGGAGAAAGGGAGAAGAATCCCAACCTGTCAAGCAGTGATGGTGGAGGTATGTAGAGAAGGTTGCTAGCCTTGTAGTTGCTTCAGGATGATCCTCCAATGGTGGATTTGCTTCTGTTTGCACTGGTTTTGAAGGAGAGGTCTTGTGATGGAAGAAATCTCAAGTTGCTTGATCTTGAAGGAAGCTCTTCAATGGCAATTTCTCTCTCTCTTTCTCCTCTGAATTCTTCAACCTTGACCAACCCCTTACTCATCATGATTCACTCTTTTTATAATGCTCATTGGAAACTTCTAAATTCATCTAGAAAGTGCTAGAAAATGCTTGGAATCTCATGTGATGGTAAATTGAAAATCTCATGTATCATGCCTTATGCCTTGCAAATTGGCTTTAAAATCTCATCATAAGAGATATTGAGAAGATATGAGCAATTACAAGCCTTTTTCTTGCCTTGTGTTAAGATTTCCAAAGGTGCCTTAATATGCAAGTTTCAATATTACAAAGCATGTCCCATTTTAAAGCCTAAACTCAAAAATGTGGCTAAACCATTGTTTTTAAAATGATGTTTGGAGTCAAAATGACATATTGGATGACCCATTTTGAATTTGTAGATCTCTCAAACCAAAATTCCATTTCAACTTTTTCAACTTATAAGCCATTTACAAGCCATTTGAACCACTTTTAAAAATCCATGCTCTAGGCCTTTTCAATAACTCATGACCACTTTTCTAGGCTTAAAATGCCATTTTGAACAACTTTCATTTTTTGAGTTTTTCCATTTGAGGCTTGAAAATAGGAGATATGGCCTTTGCTTAAAAATGACCTATAACTGCCAAATGACCAAAATACCCCTGTCTTGTTCAAACCATAAGTTGAGTTCTACAAATCCTATCAAGGACTTATACCACTCAAATTAAATCTAAGAAGATGCTCTTCAACATTCATGTTGACCAAGAGATCATAGGAATCATCCTACTAGGGCAAAAGTTGTCTGCAAGTTGGGTGACTTTCAAGGACCCAGATTCACATACCTCTGCTGACCTGTAATTTGTCAAAACCATAACTTGAGCTCTGCAACTCCTATCAAGGACTTCCACCACTCAAATTAAAGCTAAGAACAAGATCTACAACATTCATGTTATGGGGAAGATGAGATATCAATCACATCTAGAGCTAAAGCTGCCTGGAAGATAGGGATCAAATTAGGGTTTTTTCACTGACAATCCTTGGAAACCCTGACTTGAAACTTCTCAAACTCCTCAATCATGATGAGTTGGTCTAGGAATCATCTTTATAACATCTCTATGCATCATTCCATGATCTCATGGCCCTTGGATTAGGTCTCAACCTTCTCCAAATTTTCAGTTATCCTAGGGTTGACCCAGTCAAAACCCTAATTCTACCATTCATGGTTGAATCTTCTGAACTCTTGCACAATGACTTCCCTGGACTTCATGATGGCTATCAAGACATCTCATAGGCTTTCTCAAAACATCAAGTTCATTCTCAAAGTCACAGAATCATCTGAGGAGCACCCACAACTCTCAAGCTATGAAGCACACAACCCTGGTTTCAACCAATTCCTCTGAGGACCTCTTGAACTTTCTGACGAAGGTATCAACTTTCAAACACTCAATGAATAAATAATTGTTGGTCAAATTTTGGGGTGCAACAGCTGCCCCTATTCAAACGGCTTGGACCTGACTGGGTGAGAAGCGAAACGGCTCTCAACCAATCAAGGTGCGAGACGATTGAATACCGGTAAACCCGAAAATTTGCCAACTGCGCGAGCACACGGTACTCTGCGGGGAACAAATCTTTGAATACTGCAACACTAGCTGCACGGCAACTATCTGGAGAAATATCGATCTGACATCGCCGTCAGAAACACACAACATACATCCAACATCGCCGCTGGAGAACGAACCATCCAACATCGCCGCTGGGAAACTGAATCTGACATCGCCGTCGGAAACAAACACCACTCGGAGAGACACTCGACATCGCCGTCGTACATCATCTCTGCTGGGGATTTAAAGAGTCTGACCTCGCCGTCAAACATTCAACCTCGCCGTCGAACAAACATCCAACCTCGCCGTCGGACAACATGATCTGACCTCGCTGTCAAATCCAAACGTTCAACCTCGCCATCGAACAACATCCAACCTCGCCGTCGGACAACATGATCTGACCTCGCAGTCAAATCCAAATGTTCAACCTCGCCGTCGAACAAACATCCAACCTCGCCGTCGGACAACAAGCATGATCTGACCTGGGGTTCACCCCTGGTAAACGGAACAAAAAGATACACTTGCGTATTTGAAACCACTCCGCTGGTAACGAGAGAGCTAACCGAGCACATTCTGATCTGGGGTTCACCCTCAGCACCATAACGAACATCAGAATACTGTTGCACATTGCCCACCGTAGAACTTCAGCATTCAAGATATATGAAACCCTGGCCCCTGGCCACTTCCAGCTTCAGCTAGAAAAAATCTCCAAGTACTTCTGAAGATAAACATCCTTGACCTTCAAGGATAGATGAAACCCTGGCCCCTGGCCGCTCCAGATCCGCTGGAGAATCTTCAAGTTCTTCTGAAGATGGATGAAACCCTTCTCGTCGGCGATTCCAGCTTCAGCTAGAAAAGATCTTCAAGTACTTCTGAAAATGAATGAAACCCTGGCCCCTGGCCGCTCCAGATCCGCTGGAGAATCTTCAAGTTCTTCTGAAGATAGATGAAACCCTGCCCGTCGGCGATTCCAGCTTCAGCTAGAAAAGATCTTCAAGTACTTCTGAAGATAAACATCCTTGGCCTCCAAGGATGTAAACTTTGCCCATCGGCAACTCTGCAGGAGGTATCTTCGACTTCAGCCTGAAGAAATGGTCCTTGGCCTTCAAGGATACATGGATCTGCCTTCAGGCAACTCCACCTCTGCTATAGAGCATCCGTGACCTCAGTCAGGGATATACTTCGGCCTTCAGTCCGAAAAAATGAATCCTAGGTCATTCATGACCTTGGGGATAACCTTGCCCTCAGGCACCTTCGCTTCAGCTTGGGAAATCTATGACTTCAGTCAGAGAAATGGTATCCTGAGCCATTCATGACTCTACAGGGATTCAAACACTTTGCCTTCAGGCAAAACTCCGCTTCAGCTGGAGAGACATCTTCGACTTCAGTCAAAAGAAACACTACTCACTTGATCGCAATCAATCATCCCCTCAGGACAACCGACTTGGTCTTCAGGCTAACATGGATCATCTCGCAAACAAAAAACTAAACTTTGTCTTCAGCCACCCGTTGATTCATCAACTCACGGGAACCTTCTGATATCGCCCTCAGGCGTTTACGAAGTCAATCTTCAGATTAGACATCACTGTTGGAGCAGACATTTCACGCTGCTAAGGACTTCAAGAATCATCTTGAACAAACAACCCCGTCGGGCACCTTCAAGAATCATCTTGAACCGATAACCATTCTGGAGACTTTATTCTGCTGGGTATTCCAGGCAACTCTTGCTGGGTATGCTACTGGGGAACTCAAGAATCATCCTGAGCAAACCATTCGGGAAGCTGTACTGAGGTCTTAAGAATCATCTTAGGCAAACGGCTCTGCTGAGGAATTCAAGAATCGTCTTGAACTGAAGACTTCGCTGGGGATCCCAAAAATCATCTTGAGCGAGCGACTGTGAGGATTACACCGGGGTCTTAAGAATCACCTTAGGAAAGCGACCTTGTTGGAGAGAACATCAGGAATCGTCCTGATCAACTGGTCTCTTGGTGGAACACCTGCAAGACAAGAATGATAATAACCTAGATCATGTTTATGATGCATATGCTTCGGCGCCATGCCCCACACGGTGGGATGCTATGCGTTTATGCTAGATGCTATGCAATCATGCACAGTGCTATGCAGTGTTAAATGCTATGCGGTCATGCACCATGATGCGATCCCGTCAGCAAAAATAAATGCCGAGGGGAGAGTCCTCCTGTCAAGGTGAAAGAACTACTCAGATGAAGAATCATCCTGCTGAGGAGATCGTGGACACGCCAATATCAATCGGACTCTGTCTGGGGAATTGATTTTCCGCGGACTGTTGCAGGGGAAACAACTTCAGTCGATTACTGCAGTGGACGAAACTGTACGAGACCCTGGACCTGCTGATAGCAATCACGAGAATGAACCGCGCGGCCGTCTCAGCTACTCTTCTGGGGATAACCGCTCTGTGGGAAAACAACTTCAGCTGCTCAACACTCCACTGGGGAAAACCAATCGTGATCTGATCAACTTCCAAGGACTCGGCTCTCTTGGACATCTGCAAACTCGGCTGAGGAAGGAGAAACCATTCTGCTTCTCTGGAAAGAGGGTGCGACTCTAGGGAAATACAGCATCAGCTGTTCAACTCTCTGCTAGGGAAACCACTCACGGCCTCAACTGCTTCCAAGGATTCTGCTTTTCTGCGGACTCAGCCGGGGAGAGAAATCATTCTACTTCACTGGAGAGTACGACCCTGGTGAGGAATCTCAATTTCGCTAGGGAAGAAAGAATCATCTGACTTCGAAGGAAAATAGAACTCAGCAAGGGAATACAACATCAGCTATTCCAACACCCTACTTGGGAAGAGGGAATCATCCAACTTTAGGAGAGAATATAACTCTGGTGGGGAATCTCAATTCCGCTGGAGACTTCAGTCTGGCACCATCAGTTACTGCATACTTCGGTGTACGAACAACTTCCTACAAGACTTGGACTTGTGACCCGGTGCTGGGGGAGACACCTGTTTCGACGACTTTACTGGGGAAAACACGAGCTTCGGCACCCGAACATTTCTACGAAATCTGCACTTGTGACCCGGTGCTGGGGGAGACACCATTCTTCGGTGCTTGACTCAGCTGATGAGGTGACACTCCTTCAGGACGCGTCTGCTTGGGGAAGAGAATCATCCCTGCCAGGGGAGACGTATCAATGCTCATTATTCTGCGTTCAGACTCTGCGGAGGAGAGACTACTGAACTCTGCTGGAGAAGGAGGGCTCGCCCTGCTTCGGGGATGCGCACGGCACATCTTCTGGAAGGTGTTACACCTGCAACAACACAAACAAACAGACAAGATACCCTCCTCAAAGGGGCCTATCCAGGTTATTATCTCGTGACAATATTCAGTTAATTAATTGTTTCAACAATCAATGGGCCTAGGCCCGTAAGTTTATGTATGCGCATTTTATTAAAAACACCGGCGTTTTCATTCGCAAACAAAACAGATAAATGCTAAACAGACAAGCAGAATTGCTGAATAATGTGCATTTTATTGATGATGAACCCCTGAATGGGCAAAAAATGTTTTACAACAGAGGCAAGTTCCTGGAATGAGGAAGCCGCGCAAAATGAAAACATAAATATACATCAGTATATACAAATGTCGGCAACGAGGCGTAGACGAACACCATGAGTTGATCCCTCTAAGACCCACTCGACTTCGGTACTTCTCCGACGTTTCAGCTTCGGAAGAGATTGATTCAGATAAACGGCCCTCAGGTCTTCCAAACCACAAAACAATGAAAGTCCACACGTGGAACGCAGTCATTTGCTTATTCAAATCCCTAACTTTTGCGTGAACCGCCCTTTGCGGGTTTTCAGTTCACCGGGATACCCTTTTTTGCCGAAGCCGCCCAGTGTAGGTTTTCGACTTCGCGGGTGTACATTTTTTCAATATATCCCTAGTTTTTGCCCGAACCTTTTATTCTGTTTTTGGTTCGCCGGGATGCCCTTTTTTGCCTGGACTCTTTCTTTTTTGTCCAGCGGGTCTCTTTCAAGCAAAGTATTTTTTAACTGCGTCCGCGTTCACCGGGGATGCAAAATCTTCACCATCCATCGTGGATAACAACAAAGCTCCTCCCGAGAAGACTTTGCTGACGACATACGGCCCTTCGTAATTCGGAGTCCACTTGCCCCGGTGATCGGAGTGTGGCGGAAGAATTTTCTTCAGGACGAGATCACCCGTCTGAAAGCTTCTAGGACGCACCTTCTTATCATAAGCTTTCTTCATTCGGCTTTGGTACAGGCGACCAAATGCAATCGATGCTAACCTCTTCTCGTCCATCAGGCTGAGTTGGTTCAAACGATTCGTAATCCATTCTGCCTCGTCGAGTTTCACATCAACCAAAACTCGCAAAGAAGGAATCTCCACTTCTAACGGTAGGACAACTTCCATACCGTACACCAAGGAGAAAGGAGTTGCCCCGGTCGACGTACGCACTGTCGTACGATAACCGTGCAAGGCAAACGGCAACATCTCGTGCCAATCTTTGTACGTCACAACCATCTTCTGAACGATCTTCTTGATGTTCTTGTTGGCGGCTTCAACAGTGCCATTCATCTTCGGCCGGTAAGGAGATGAGTTGTGGTGTTCAATCTTGAAGCTCTGGCACAACTCCTTCATCATCTTGTTGTTCAAATTCGAACCATTATCAGTAATGATCCGCTCGGGAATTCCATAGAGACAGATGATGTCCCTCTTTATGAATTTAGCTACCACCTGCTTGGTCACATTAGCGTACGAGGCTGCCTCCACCCATTTGGTGAAGTAGTCGATAGCTACCAGAATAAAACGATGACCATTAGACGCAGTGGGCTCGATCTTGCCTATCATGTCGATGCCCCACATGGAGAACGGCCAAGGGGAGGACATGACATTCAATGGGCACGGCGACACATGAACTTTATCAGCATAAATCTGGCATTTGTGGCATTTCTTCGCGAATCTGAAGCAATCCGGCTCCATCGTCAGCCAGTAATACCCTGCTCTCAGGATCTTTCTCGTCATGGCATGCCCGCCGGCGTGTGTACCAAATGTGCCCTCATGGACTTCTTCCATGGGCATACTCGCCTCTTTCTCATCTACACATCTGAGCAGCACGAGATCGTGGTTTCTCTTATACAACACTCCATCAGGATTGAGGTAAAAGTTTCCAGATAGCCTCCTTAGAGTCTTCTTATCCTGGGTTGACGCACCCACAGGATACTCCTTAGTCATGAGGAAGGTCTGGATGTCGTGGAACCATGGCTTGCCGTCATTGGCATCCTCTATTGCAAAGACAAATGCTGGTCTGTCAAGACGCGAAAGAACAATGCTTGGAGCTTCATTCCAAAGATTGACCTTATACATCGAATCCAACGTGGCCAAGGCATCAGCCATCTGATTTTCAGCCCTGGGTACATGATGAAGTTCCACTCGATCGAAGAAAGGAAGCAGCCTCCTGGCGTAATTCATGTACGACACTAAATTCGCCTGACGGGTTTCCCACTCCCCTTTAATCTGATTGATTACAAGCGCTGAGTCACCATATATGTCTAGATTCTTGATTCTCAAATCAATTGCCTCTTCTAGACCCATAATACATGCTTCATATTCTGCTTCATTATTGGTAACTGGAAACGTCAGTCTCGCAGTAAACGGGATGTGGGATCCGTGAGGAGTCGTGATGATAGCCCCGATACCGCTTCCATAGGAATTAACCGCTCCGTCGAATATCAACTTCCACTGAGACTTCCCATCTGGCCCCTCCTCGGGCAATGGCTCATCGCAATCTTTCGCTTTGAGAAACATAATATCCTCGTCAGGGAATTCGAACTTCATCGGCTGGTAGTCTTCGATTGGCTGCTCGGCAAGGTAATCAGACAATACGCTTCCCTTAATGGCTTTCTGAGAGACGTACTGAATATCATATTCCATTAACACCATTTGCCATCTGGAAATCCTGCCCGAAAGAGCCTGCTTCTCGAAGACGTACTTGATCGGATCCATCTTCGAAATTAGCATAGTGGTGTGGTTGAGCATATACTGTCGCAGACGTTTGGCGGCCCAAGCTAATGCACAACACGTCTTCTCCAGCATCGAGTATCGAGATTCATACTCAGTGAACTTTTTACTCAAATAATAAATGGCATGCTCTTTTCTGTCCGTCTCGTCGTGCTGACCGAGAACACACCCCATACTATTCTCCAGAACTGTCAGGTACATGATTAATAGCCGTCCAGCCACTGGGGGTATCAAGATTGGAGGTTCTTAAAGATACTGCTTTATTTTGTCGAATGCCTTCTGGCAATCCTCATTCCAAGTAATCGTCTGATCTTTCTTTAAAAGCTTGAACATTGGTTCACAAGTGGCCGTGAGCTGAGAGATAAACCTTGCAATGTAGTTTATTCGGCCCAAGAAACCACGAACTTCTTTTTCTGTTTTCGGCGCTGGCATTTCTTGAATAGCTTTTATTTTCGCAGGATCAACTTCAATACCTCGTTCGCTAACGATAAACCCCAATAACTTTCCGGACCGCACTCCGAAAGTGCACTTGTTAGGATTCAGCCTCAGCCTGAACTTCCTAAGCCTCTCAAAAAGCTTCAATAAGTTGACCAGATGCTCTTCCTCCGTTTGGGACTTTGCAATCATGTCATCAACATAGACCTCGACCTCATGATGAATCATATCATGAAACAAAGTTACCATCGCTCGCTGGTAAGTGGCCCCTGCGTTCTTCAGACCGAAGGGCATTACCTTATAGCAAAATGTTCCCCAGGGGGTAATGAACGTCGTTTTCTCCATGTCCTCCGGTGCCATCTTGATCTGATTGTAACCGGAGAAGCCATCCATGAACGAAAACACGGAAAACTGGGCTGTATTGTCGACCAACACATCGATATGAGGCAACGGGAAATCATCCTTAGGGCTCGCCCTATTCAAATCCCGATAATCGACGCACATGCGTACCTTACCGTCCTTCTTCGATACAGGCACTATGTTGGCGACCCACGGAGGGTAAGTGGTAACGGCTAGAAATCCTGCGTCCAACTGCTTCTGGACCTCTTCTTTGATTTTTACAGCCATGTCTGGTCTCGTCCTCCTAAGCTTCTGCTTGACTGGAGGGCAATCTTCTCGCAACAGCAAGCGATAAACCACGATGTCTGTGTCAAGTCTGGGCATATCTTCGTATGACCAAGCAAAGACGTCACTATACTCTCGAAGCATCTCGACCAGTCTATGCTTGACATCATTCTGCAGCGCAACCCCTACTCTGACATTTCTGACGAGCTCCTCAGAACCCAAATTTACAATCTCAATATCCTCCTCGTGAGGCAGAATAACCTTTTCTTCTTGTCTCAACAAGCGGGCCAACTCTTCCGGAAGGTCCTCGTCTTCATCAATCTCATCCTCGGCTTGATAGATCGGGCAATCAAAGTCGTAGTGAGCCGTAGAGGGTCCAGAGTCGATGTCATCTGTCATGTGGATCCTGCAATAGCAAGGGTTAAGTTTAAAGCAAGAATATGCAGGTTAGCACAAACCTCGTTGCCATTTTGCTGTTTTTCAAAATAAACATAAAACAGGAATAACAGAGAACACAATATTTGAGTACGAAGAAAACGCCTTTTATTTATTAACAAAATGCATACACATAATCCAACAAGGCCCTGACAGTAAAACCACTATGCCCCGGGCAGGACATAGGGTTGTACAAAGATTGTAAAAAGCAAATCATTACTCTTCACTTGTCAGCTTGATAATCTCCTTGATGGTCCAATTGTGAAGGCGCTCGCCCGGCTTGCTCGGTTGAATCCAGGCGTCAAGATCACAATCACTATCACCGCTGTCCTCAGACGCAGCGTTGATGCTCTCGAAAATTACTCCCCCCTTGGTGAATAGGATCGGCCCTTTCCCACGAGACGAGCTGCTAGAAGAAGATGAAGCTTCAGCTTCAGGAGAATACCCCAATCCAAACTTATCCTGCTTGATTGGTATATCCAAAACATGCCCCCAGCCTGGGGTGGAACCGGCTTCGACAACGGCCAGAGCTTCCTTAAACGAGGAGAGATTCATCTCTTGCTTCTCTGCGACGACAGGGGCTACCTCTTTTACCCTGACAGTTTCAAATGCTTGGCAGAGCGTTTCATGGATCTCTCCATCCATTTCAACGTATTTAAAGGACGACAGGTGGCTCACCATAATGTCCTCCTCACCACAGACGGTTACTATGCTGCCCCCGACAGCATATTTAAGCTTTTGATGCAGCGTGGACGTCACGGCACCAGCAGAATGGATCCATGGCCGACCTAAGAGGCAACTATAGGCGGGCATGCTGTCCATGATATAGAAAACCGTATTGAACGTCTCTGGACCAACTTGAATTGGCAGGGTCAATTCTCCGAAGACGTGGCGCTTGGTCCCATCAAAGGCTTTTACCACCAGGTCACTGGGCGTGCAAAGCAACCCACGGGTGTCCAACTTCATCAGTGCTTTCTTTGGAAGCACATTAAGGGATGAGCCCGTGTCCACCAGGACATGCGACATGACGGTACCTCTGCACTCTATCGAGACGTGCAAGGCGTTATTGTGCTCTCTTCCTTTAGAAGTTAGCTCTAGGTCTGTGAATCCCAGCCCATTACCAGCATTAACATGGGCTACCACCTCCTCGAGTTGATTTACTGATATCTCCTGCGGCACGTATGCAGCATTCAATACCTTCAGTAACGCGTTGTGGTGCGCCTCAGAGCACAGCAGCAAGTTAAGAATAGAGATCTTTGACGGAGTCTGATGAAGGTGATCTACAATTTTGTAGTCACTTTTCTTGATTAATCGCATGAACTCTTCAGCATCTTTAACCAGCAAATCTTTTTCTGCCCCAGAAGGGACCTCCTCGAAACCTTTACCTTTACCCTTATCCACAGCGTCAGCCCGGACCACTTTCTCTGCCGCAACCTCTGCTGGCGCAAACACTCTACCGCTTCTAGTGATACCACTGATTCCGGTAAGATTCTGCACAGTTGATCCGAATGGCTCTAGCTCTATCTTCTGACCATTACAATAAACTTCGGCGCCATAATGCCATGGAACGACATTAGTGCTTTCGAATGGGATTGGCCCGTCCCTGGTGATAGTGATAGTAGGCGGACGGGGTGCCGAAATAGTGATAGGGTGACGAGGAATGGTAATGGTAGCAACTTCGTCTGCCTGCTTTAGCACGACCTCCCCTGATGCACTCTCAACGCTCCGGCTGAACTGTAAAATACCCTCAGAGATCAGACTTTGGATACCTTCGATCAGCTGCTCACACCCATCAGGAAGTGTAGCACAAGCCATACATAACTCTCCACATCCAGGAAAGAAGCCCTTCTTCAGCAACTTAGCCTTGACAAAACTCAACGGCGTCTTCAAATCTTTGACATCAGTCAGCAAGTCCGCACTCTCCTCAGTGATAACAGCATTCACTCCGCCCCCCTTATGATGAGGCATGGGGTTTTTGGTAACGTTGGGCACGTTGTCAGAAAAATTGATGACCTTGGTGTCCACCAAGTCCTGGACTTTGTGCTTAAAAGCTTTACAATTCTCAATCGTATGGCCAGGTGCCCCAGTATGGAACTCACAAGTAGCATTGGCGTCATACCCCGGTGGTGGTGCCCCTGTTAAGGGAGCCAACGTCCTCTTTTGAACTAATTGGAGCTGAAGCAACGTTTGCAGAAGCTGTGCATACGACATAGGAGGAGTTTCAAAATGACGATTTGTCAGAGGAGCCCGATTCTGATATCTTCTATACCCCTGCTGATTCTGCTGCTGAGGTTGCTGCTGCTGCTGCTGCTGCGGTGGAGCAGCTGGGATATTTATGCTAGCAATCTGAGGCTGAGGGCCCTTGCCCTTTCTCCTAGCATTAGTGACAGCACTGGCATCTCCCTCTCGACGCTTGCCAGTATAGGGTTTCTTGCTACTTCCTCCAGCTGAGGATGATTCGCCCTGAATTTTTCCAATCTTTATACCGTTCTCAACATGCTCGCCCAGAGTGATGAGAGCCGAGAATGTTCCAGACATGCCACTGACCAGCTTTTCATAATAGATTCCAGGAAGGGTAGCCACGAACATTTGCACTAGCTCACGCTCAACCATCGGCGGTTGAACCTGAGCAGCCAATTCACGCCACCGCTGGGCGTATTCTTTAAAGCTTTCATTGTTCCGCTGTGAGAGATTCTGAAGCTGAACTCGGTTGGGAGCCAAGTCGCTATTGTATTGATAGTGGAGGACGAACGCTTCTGCCAGATCTCTCCAGGTGCGCACAGTAGCGGGCTCCAGGCCCATATACCATTCGAGTGATGGACCAGAAAGACTATCCTGAAAGAAGTGCATCAACAACTTCTCATCGTCAGAATAGGCGGACATCTTTCTATAATAAGACCGGAGGTGGACCCGGGGGCAAGTAGTACCCTTATACTTCTCAAAGGTAGGCACCTTGAACTTGTGAGGTACTTTAAAGTCAGCAATCAACCCGAGCTTGGACATATCGACGCCCAATGTGTTCTGATTTTTAATGTCTCTCATCTTGTCTTCCAGCGCTTTGAACCTGAGTCGAGCTTCAGCATTCAACTCTGCTTCTACACCTCTCTGAGAGAATATGTCATCCTGATGGTCCTCCAGCCACGGTTGAGGCACCAGCAGATTTCCTGCACCAGCATTGCCGTTGACCGGCCCTATGTTAACATTGGCTCCCAGACTGCCATTGCCGACGCCTGCTGCATTGAGTCCGAAATTAGTCATCAGATTGCTGTTAGCACTGCCGTTGCCCCCGGCAACAGGAACAACATTCTGTGGAGCATCCACGGGAGGAGGAGTAGGCACGGCCCCGCCGTGAAGTATGCCATTACTGTCAACCCTGGAGATCAGAGGTTGAACCAAAGTACGAAGCTGGTCTTAACCATTCGCGACTACTTGCATCAGTTCCATAAAACGATCCATCTGTTCACGGAGCTCTTGAACATCTGACTGCACCTGGTCCATTATCCTTGTCTGATTGGCGCGAGTTGAGTAGCGGTGGATGAGTCTTTGATCAATCCTGGAGACCGGAGATAACTCGGAACCTGAAAAACCTGTCAACATTAAAGGTTAGGAAAAGCAATAAAATGTATGTCATGCAAAATGCTTTATGCAGGTGTATGCGTGTGTCTGTGTGCTTGAGAGATTTCCCCCGATCCTGGCACCTTAGTACCAATGCTGACAATAATAAGGAGGGGAATCTGGGCCCAATCATGGAAACAACAATCTCACATATACATAGTACCAGTGATAGCCTAACTTCGACACATCAGGGATCGAGAACTCGTACGCAATAGTCTTTCTGAGAGAGGCTGCAGTAATACAATAAGAGGCGAGAGATCCTGGATCGGGGAAACGGTACCTGTCACAGACACACGTCAATGGAATGCTAATGAACATGCAAACTAATGCAGAATGCAGGCATGCAATAATATATCCAGGTGGCTGCTGTGGAGATTCGGTATCAACAGTCGCTGAAGAGAAGGAAACCCCGGTGTAAAACCACTGATCTGATCTGCTAAGAATAACCATCTGATAGGATCGAGATCAAAATTCCGCCCTGACAAGAATAGGTGCCTGATAATAAGGATCCCGGGTGCAATATCAAGGAATATCTGTTGATGAAGTCTTCAGACCCCAAATCAAAAATCTGCCCTATCAAGAACAACCACACAGTTGTTGATGAGATCTTCAGACCCCACTCAAAATCTGCCCTATCAAGAACAAACCTCTGATGACAACACTCTGATCGAAACCTGCTCCATCAGGAACAGACATGCACCCGATGATAAAATCCTTTGATCAAAAACTCGCTCTGTCAAGAACAGTCAAATCTGCCACCGAGAACCCTGATACCAACATAACTGATTCGCTGTTAAGAAAACCAGGTAATCTGGAGGTCAAAGTTTCCTGCAATATCCCAACCCCACTCACAGGTATGAACCTAATCCACGGACAAAGGTACGGCATCCTATGCGGTCATCAGCGTCACAGACTTTCATGAGTGACGATACGATTCCCAGAAGGAGTGGCATCATCAAGTCATGAAGAGGCCTCACTTAGCTGACTTCTAAATGATCGGTCCCCAGAGTCGACAATCCTCACGTCTGGACTCCCCTCAGATCCTCAGGACCGGAAAGGAGCACCTCTGTAAGAATCTCGTCTGAGCGCAGATTTTCGTAGGGAACTGTGCCTGCTCAGCAGACAGGTTCGTCTACTACTTCTCCGCAACTATATCTAGGTGTGTACTCAAGCCCAGGTCCGGCTTCTCACTCATAGTAACATCCCTCTCCCACAGCAGCACAGATAATCATATCAAACTGGAAATAAAATGCGGGAAGTAAAAATGCGATAAATAAACGCAACCCAACAAGCAAACACACAAACGATAGGATTGACTCTCATAGGGAACCGGAGAACCAGAGACTCTGGGTTCGGTTCCCCAACAGAGTCGCCAGTTGTTGCTTGCGCGAAAATAAGGTGCCGGCATGACAGAAGAGTCGCCACCTTTCGTTATTTATCCCTCAGAGCGGGAAAGGAAACGATTGGAAAAAACCTGACGAAAAAAGGGTAAGACAAGGTCGCCGCAACCATTGTCTGGGTTCGGGAGTCGGTTACGCAAGGGGAAGGTATTAGCACCCCTCACGTCCGTTGTACTCGACGGGATCCTCGCTTGTTTGCTTACTTGGACGGGTTGGTTATAATCTATCTACCTATCAAGGCTGGCTGAAAAAGAAAAGAAAAATGACTCGGCAAAGCGTCACACTTTATGCCTACGTATTCTCATCAGAGAATGAGAAATCAGAGTCAACGTAGTTCGACTAACTACGGGGGAAGGTGGGTGAAGGTTGCTCGCTAGGATATCGCATCCTATGCCTACGTACTTCCACACTGCATGGAAGATCAGAGCAAACGTAGTTCGGGAAACTACGGGTTATTTCCTGAAAGAAGTGTTTTTTATTGTGTTTGCAATTTCAACCGCACTAGAGACTATGACCTGAGAGTGAATGCATCGCATGTCACCCAAAGGGTACCATACTAAACATCCATCCTCAGATAGCTTAAGGCTCGTAACGTACGAAAGAAATCATTCATGATTACTGTATCTTAAACTGCTTCGAGATGAGAAGAGAACAGGCCCAACTAGGAGGGAGACTATCAAGTCCTACTGTTGTCATACCATGGATTCATCCTATGGTTGAGGTTTGACCAGGGAACTCCTAGATGTTGTCATGCATAGGTTTCAACCTAAAAGTCTATCATCAAATCCTTATCAAAGGAAATGAGAGTCCTAAGGGATCATGTCAATGATACACCAAAACAGACAAAAGCATCAGCTTTAACAGTAAAATGCATGCAATGCAAGTGAGGGAGGAAATGTATGTGGGGCTTCAGCCTCCACAAGCTCGTCTCGACCTCAAGCCAGTCATGAAATAACAGTAATCATACTGAAAAATAAACAACATGCTATCAAGCAGCAAACAGATAAAAGAAATGAAGTGCCATCAGGCAAACAAAACACATGCTTGAGAAAGAATCATCTACTCTCTAATCCTAACAAAATCCTGATCAAATCTAAGCAAAGCCCTAAAGCAAAACCCTAATCAGAAGAAGGCAATCCCAGTCTCCAAGTTTCAGAACAAGCTTACCAAAGAAAGGGAGCTAAGTAAACAGACTCATAGTGTCTTCCTCAGGAAAGCACTAGGAGGCTTATACTCAGGAGTCATATCCTATGTGGCTCAACCACTGTGATCAGTTTATATTCCTCCTCAGGAGAAACTAAACTCACAAGCAGGCTCCAACATCACTGGATATTTAGGAAATCCTATCTGAACTAATGGCACTAAGTGAATAGACCCATAGGACCTTCCTCAGGAAAGTACTAGGAGGCTTCCACTTAGGAATTGTATCCCATGTGGCTCAACAACATGTGATCAGTTTACATTCCTCCTCAGGAGAAATTAAACTCACAAGTTGGCTCCAACATCATTGGATACTTAAGAAATCCTAGATAAACTAATGGAACTAAGTGAATAGACCCATAGGACCTTCCTCAGGAAAGTACTAGGAGGCTTCCACTTAGGAATTGTACCCCATGTGGCTCAACAACATGTGATCAGTTTACATTCCTCCTCAGGAGAAATTAAACTCACAAGTTGGCTCCAACATCCTTGGATACTTAAGAAAGAGGTGAGAAGAAAGAATGAAAGTCATTCATAGTGCCTTCCTCAGGAAAGTACCATGAACTTCCTTCAAACTTCAGGATCTCAAACCTCACAGACAGGGAATAAGCTCCAAGCTCTGGGTCTCTGAGTCTTGATCTACAATCTTCTCTTCATCATGCTCTTCAACAAGATCTTCAAAACAAACTAAGCCCCACAACAAATTCCCCACAATAAACCCCAGAGATGAACAGGTAACCACAGAACAGACAAAGTCAGTAGTCAACTTCAGAAAATACCTAAAAATACTAAACCAAGGGGGAAAAATCTATCAATTATTCACAAGGGTCTACAACATATACCCATAACATCCACATATGCCCCTACCCAAAAATCAAAACAAAACTCTCTAAAGAAAATGAATTTCCTCACCTATGCACAACCTAAATCCTAATTAGGATACCCTAATGCTAACCTAATTAAACTAATCAAATTTTAATCTAAAAATCAAGAATTAAATCCTATGGGAAACTATGATTCAATATCTAATCACACCAAAAAGAACGAATTAAAAATCCTAAGGGAAAGTCTTAAAAGAAATTCTACAAAATTGGATATCAAACTAAACCTATTTAAAAGCTATTAAAATGAAAAATATACTAAAAATATGAAAAGAAAATAAAATGGAAATTTTATTTATTTATATTTTTCTAGACAAATTCACTAACCTATAGAAAAAGCAAGAATTAAAAAATATTTAATTTTGGATTTTTTAGGAATTTTATAAAATGCAAGAAAATATTAATGGAATTAAAAAGAAAATAAAAGATAAAAGAAGTCAAATAAAGGGAGGGGGCGCGAATAGAAAGGCGCCTCAGTTCAATTCCTGGTGGGCCAGAATCAGGGGGGTGTTAATAGCATTCTGGATAAGCCCATACACGCTTCATTTAGCAAAACGGCGCGTTTGGCTTCTTTGAATTTCCCTCCGTTTTCTTTAATTAATCTGGACCGTTGGATTAGAGTAATAGGTCAAGAATTTCAGAAAGATTCAACGGACGCCAGTCATCGTCCCAAAACACCTAGGGTTTTCAGAAATCGTGCCTCCATGCATAAGACTTCTCCTCCCTCTTTCTCTCTCCATACTTGATGAAATTCAAAAATTCCAAAAAGGAAAATGATCTACAGATTAAGAGGAACAAGGCTATACGAGTAGTTTTCTCTAGTTCTCCTTGAATCATTCAAACAGAAAGCTTCAAAGCTTGGGTACCACCTATTTTTCCTGAGATCAACTCTTCTAAAACCCAAATCCAATGATGCATTCATGTTCTTTATGCTACCCTGACCATTCTAATCCACAGTATGACCATTAATACTCCATACACGAACCGTTCTTGAAACTGAAAGAAGATGGGGTCTGTTGTGGAACTTCATACAGAGCTCTATAATTCTCAGGGAATGGTCTACTATCCTAACATATTCATCCTACACCTAAAAATCTAACAGAAACCACATAAATAAGGAGAAAGGGAGAAGAATCCCAACCTGTCAAGCAGTGATGGTGGAGGTATGTAGAGAAGGTTGCAAGCCTTGTAGTTGCTTCAGGATGATCCTCCAATGGTGGATTTGCTTCTGTTTGCACTGGTTTTGAAGGAGAGGTCTTGTGATGGAAGAAATCTCAAGTTGCTTGATCTTGAAGGAAGCTCTTCAATGGCAATTTCTCTCTCTCTCTTTCTCCTTTGAATTCTTCAACCTTGACCAACCCCTTACTCATCATGATTCACTCTTTTTATAATGCTCATTGGAAACTTCTAAATTCATCTAGAAAGTGCTAGAAAATGCTTGGAATCTCATGTGATGGTAAATTGAAAATCTCATGTATCATGCCTTATGCCTTGCAAATTGGCTTTAAAATCTCATCATAAGAGATATTGAGAAGATATGAGCAATTACAAGCCTTTTTCTTGCCTTGTGTTAAGATTTCCAAAGGTGCCTTAATATGCAAGTTTCAATATTACAAAGCATGTCCCATTTTAAAGCCTAAACTCAAAAATGTGGCTAAACCATTGTTTTTAAAATGATGTTTGGAGTCAAAATGACATATTGGATGACCCATTTTGGATTTGTAGATCTCTCAAACCAAAATTTCATTTCAACTTTTTCAACTTATAAGCCATTTGAACCACTTTTAAAAATCCATGCTCTAGGCCTTTTCAATAACTCATGACCACTTTTCTAGGCTTAAAATGCCATTTTGAACAACTTTCATGTTTTGAGTTTTTCCATTTGAGGCTTGAAAATAGGAGATATGGCCTTTGCTTAAAAATGACCTATAACTGCCAAATGACCAAAATACCCCTGTCTTGTTCAAACCATAAGTTGAGTTCTACAAATCCTATCAAGGACTTCTACCACTCAAATTAAAGCTAAGAAGATTATCTTCAACATTCATGTTGACCAAGAGATCATAGGAATCATCCTACTAGGGCAAAAGTTGTCTGCAAGTTGGGTGACTTTCAAGGACCCAGATTCACATACCTCTGCTGACCTGTAATTTGTCAAAACCATAACTTGAGCTATGCAACTCCTATCAAGGACTTCCACCACTCAAATTAAATCTAAGAACAAGCTATACAACATTCATGTTGTGGGGAAGATGATATATCAATCACATCTAGAGCAAAAGCTGCCTGGAAGATAGGGAACAAATTAGGGTTTTTTCACTGACAATCCTTGGAAACCCTGACTTGAAACTTCTCAAACTCCTCAATCATGATGAGTTGGTCTAGGAATCATCTTTATAACATCTCTATGCATCATTCCATGATCTCATGGCCCTTGGATTAGGTCTCAACCTTCTCCAAATTTTCAGTTATCCTAGGGTTGACCCAGTTAAAACCCTAATTCTACCATTCATGGTTGAATCTTCTGAACTCTTGCACAATGACTTCCCTGGACTTCATGATGGCTATCAATACATCTCATAGGCTTTCTCAAAACATCAAGTTCATTCTCAAAGTCTCAGAATCATCTGAGGAGCACCCACAGCTCTCAAGCTATGAAGCACACAACCCTGGTTTCAACCAATTCCTCTGAGGACCTCTTGAACTTTCTGATGAAGGTATCAACTTTCAAACACTCCATGAATAAATAATTGTTGGTCAAATTTTGGGGTGCAACAATTATCAACATAAAGAGGCCTAGAGTTAGTGACTTGAACTTAACATTGTCATGTCTGTTGCTTATGAACCTCCATTTTGGTGCATACTTGTTTTTAAGATAGTCATCCGAATGTCCAGAACAATCCCTTGCCAGTACATCAAAGGTGAAGATTCAGACTGACTTCAGCAGGCTGTCTTCCTAAACACTAGTGTTTCAGACAAAACGGCTCATCCTTGTCCTAATTTAGTCACTAGGCCTTTTGTTTCTCGTTGTTTGTACTTTCCTTAATTTTGTTTAAGCTGTTTGCCTTCAAACTATGTTTGTACTTTTGTGTCAATGAAATGAGCATTGAAACTTTTGATTTAATTCATTTTGTCTAGTATTTGCATCTTTATGATTTATCTTTTAAAAATATACACCTTTTGTTTAAACTTTTGGTATGAAAATATTTGATGGAGGATGATGAAAACGTTAAACCCATAACTGCTGTCAGTATGCTTTCAACCAAACTTTGTTGACGATGTAAGGCATTGTTTCAACTCCTAAACACTGGAGAAATAAGGAAGATAATCCCTCGTTAACTCCTTTGAGCCTAGAAGTAGGAGTTTCTTTCTTTACAAAAAACCATAATTTTAACCTTGGGAGGGTAGTTCTCAGGTAACTCGGTTGTATGTTCATGCGAGACACTTTTCATATAAAGGTTGAACTCACAAGTTTTCCTTCGCACACAACAAACAAGTGTCGAAGATGTTTTTTTAGCCAAAAAGCCGATAATGGTTCACCGTAATCATTAAGCCAGACAGTCACTTTCTTTTAATATATATATATATATATATATATATATATATATATATATATATATATATATATATATATATATATATATATATATATATATATATATATATATATATATATATATATATATATATATATATATATATATATATATATATATATATATATATATATATATATATATATATATATATATATATATATATATATATATATATATATATATATATATATCAAAACCTATGAAGGAGACTTATGCAAAACTGGGGCATCTTGCTGACTGTAAGCTTTAAAAGAAACAGTTCAGGCAAAAGTTAGGGACAATAAAAGAGGAGATCTTCAAATCCTTTACCCTGAAAATCCTCAATGTAGGATGTTAGGAGGAGGCAGTGACTGCCTTTTCAAAAAGTCTGTTGACTTCTGAACCATCATCATGGCTATTATTAGTGCAATTTCCCACCTTTTGGGAACCTGAGTGCATATTTTGAGTTAGCTGAGCATAGGACTGAAGATCATCACGTAGATTGGGTGGGCACAAATAAACTTTGAGCTTTTATCCTTTGTTTCTTAAACCGTGAACCAGGCCACATTACAAACCTCAAAAGACCTAACTGAAACAAGGTTATTTTGCAAGCATACTATAGCAAGGTTGTGTAAACTGACTCCAAAAGATCTTTGCAGATCATTTGTTTCGGCATCATACCTTTTTGCTTTACCTTTAAACTTTGAGTGTCTTGAACCACCGTGTTCTGACCAATGACTCATTTATTTTGCATCTTTCAAAAATGATTTTGATTTCAAAAGTTGCATGAACTTTGCATTACCGTGTTGGTATGAACACTTTTGTTTGCAAACTGGCTTTCCTCTCAAGGAATTTTCAAACAGTTGAGAAACTTGGTCGGTGATCCTATCAGGGGCAAGTTCTTTTCACATCGTGTCGAAGAATCAGTTCAACATTTGTTCAAGGAAAGGTCTTCTCAAATGTGGTTTATCTAGAAGATATTTCAAGACTCAGATTGGGGCAAGCCTTCCAAGCAACCAGCAAATCAGTCATCTTCAACAAGCTGAAGCGATTATCAGTTTTACCTACAATAGACAGCTAAACTGGGGCAGTTTACTTGAAGAATCCCCAGGTAGCTCTTCATCCTTCCTACAAGGATCATCAATTTGACACAGTTTACCAGTGTGGCAGAGATATGTTCAGCGGTAGCATCTTTAGTCCCCAAGAAGAATGGCAGTGACCTCAGTATTGAGGAATCAGTCTTCCAGTCTTGTCTTCTCACCAAAAGAGTCGAGCCTTGTCGTCGGCGTCTGCATTTGCATTTTGATTATATACCACCTGCATAATTCACATACATATGCATAACATGGGTGTTTCATCCTTATTTGCATTTCTCCCGAGGTCGTGTTTTATCCACGTCTTACCTTGTGGTCAAAGTCCAACTCACTTGGCACCTACCAAACAGATTTTTGTGTCGTGTCTATCTGATGTTCTTCCAGATATGACATTTCTTATCCGATTGTTCTTCCGGATATGTTTGTTCCTATATACATCCAATACTATTCTCAGATACTATGTTTATACCTTTCATTCAAATCCATTATTGGATGTCTGGTTTCCTTTTATCCAACTCTATTCTTGAATGTTACCTTTGTTTGTCTCTCTCTGATGTTTTTCCAGATTGAGTTTTTGTTCTGATGTTCTTCCAGAGCTTATCTGATGGTTTTCCAGATATTTACCTTGATTCTGATGTTTTTCCAGAATCTATCCGATGTTTTTTCGGATATGTTTCTCTCTCTGATGTTTTTCCAGATTGAGCCTTTGTTCTGATGTTTTTCCAGATATTTACCTTGATTATGATGTTTTTCTAGAATTTATCCGATATTTTTCCGGAGATGTTTCTCTCTTTGATGTTTTTCCAGTTTGAGTCTTTGTTCTGATGCTTTTCCAGAATCTATCCGATGTTTTTCCGAATATGTTTCTCTCTCTGATATTTTTCCAGATTGAGCCTTTGTTCTGATGTTTTTCCAGAACTTATCTGATGGTTTTCCAGATATTTACCTTGATTCTGATGTTTTTCCAGAATCTATCCGATATTTTTCCGGATATGTTTCTCTCTCTGATGTTTTTCCAGTTTGAGTCTTTGTTATGATGTTTTTCCAGATACTCCCCTTAAATTCTGATGTTTTTCCAGAATCTTTCCGATGTTTTTCCGGATATATATAAATACCTTTTGTTCTGATGTTCTTCCAGAACTCCTTTGTTGCTTACCTGATATTCTCCCAGATATGTCTTCAAATACCCTTCTAAAATGTTTCAGATATACCTTCAAAATATATGTCTTCAATGTGCTTCTTTGGATATGTTCCGGAGTTTATTCGATGTTTTTCCGAGAATCTCTGGTATATTTCAGAGTTCACTCGATGTTCTTCCGAATGTCTCTGATGTTTGTTTTTGTGTCCCTGTTATATTTCTCAGGTTTCTCCTCACCTCATTCATTGATATTTTGAATGTTGTGGCTCTTTTCCATCCAGTTCCGTTCATGGATGATGTTGTTTGTTTCCCCGGTGTTGTTGTCTTTCCCCTGTGAGTAATTACTCGTCGTATTGTCGTTCTTTAATTTTTGCTCATGTGTCTGCATTTGTCTTGCATCCAAGCATCATAAAGCATCACTTAGTTGTCATTTCATTTCAGCATTTGTCTTTTTGCATACCATAGGATCTAAGGGACAAATTTTTTTGGTTTGCTATATTTAAATACCTTTCACTATTATTCTATAAGGATTATCATCTCTCATTGCCATCTGGTGAATATATTTAATAGGGGCATTTGTTGCACCCTAAATTTTTACCCCTTAGATATTCATCATCATTCTAGGATCATCTTCATTTTTTTATCTAACCTTAATCTATTTCAAGTTTGTCTTTGTTAAGATACAGGTGAACCAGGGTTTTGTACAATCGGAAATTGAAGTTTCGACGGTTTAATCAGTCAATGTGTTGGATTGTTTCTCCATGAAACAAGTCTCAACTTCATCAAAGATACTCCATTGGGTCAATCATGAGTCCAATTTGAGATTGTCACCCGAAGATTAAAAACAATGCAGTTCAGGAACCCCGATTAGGGTTTCTGATCAGGAAAAGTCAACTGTGGATTGACTTTTGATTAAAAGGTGTTCCAATGATGTAATTATGGTCCATGAAGCTCATATGACTTATTCAAGTCCCCTCAAGAAGTTTCAAGGCCTCAGAAGACCCAGAACAACAACAGTCAATCTGATCGTCTTCGATCGATCGTTTCGCTGACCAAAAGGCCAACTCTCCAAATATAAGGAATTTGACATCAAAGTGTGAATAAAAAATGTTCCTAATGTCATATCACCTATCCATGAAGTTTCATGACCATTGGATCAAGTATTGGGGAGTAATCGCAAAAATCGAGAATTAGGGTTTTGAAAGGGGCAAGACCATAACTCCCTAACCACACATCCAATTGAGGTGGTTCAAATCTTGTTGGAAAGGTTTTGACCAGTCCTACAAAAGTGTCACAGTGGTCCATGGGCAGAAAATGTATAGATTTGGAGTTATGGTCAAAATCATCACAAGAGGGAGAAAACACTTGGAGAAATTCCAAGTTGCTGGCCTTTTTAGGCATGTTTTCAGCCAACTTTGAGGGGATTTTTGACCTAGTTCCACTTGGCATCTGAAGATCATGAAAACATGAAAGTTATAGATCTCCATGAGGGCTTTCCAAAGAGTACTAGAATTCTTCCATAGCCCTTGTGAACTGAGAGTTATGAAGTGAGAAAGTTAGGCCTGTGCACTAGTTTGTCAACTTGCCAAAACCCAACATGAACTTGATTTCCAACTATGAACTTCATCTCTAACCATGGATTGACCTCTGATTATATGTATTAGATTGCAATTTGGACTAAATCAGACAAGAATCCAAGCAAATCTCAAATACTAGACAAGACACATTAGTTTAATGGAAAAAAATACAAAAAGTACACCATAAGAGAGAAGATCGATGGCTGCAGCATGGGAGGGTATCCTTGTACACTCTTTGGTCACTTGTTACAGCTGATTGTATCTGGTTTTAGGGGGCTAATCTCTTTGAAAGCAAGCAAGGCCAGCAGAACAAAAACCATCATGTGGATTCATGAGATTTTCATTAAAAACCACCTTGAATGCCACAAATCCAAATCTGCCCAAACTCTTCTCTAGCCTATAAATAGAGCCTTCATCCCATTGTATACAACACACCAGAGCCATCAAAGAGAACAAGGAACACACAACTCTCTTTCTTTCCCTCTTTGCTTGAAAGTGAAGAAATTCACAAAATCACCAAAAATGGCCACTTTGCATTTTTCACACCAGCATCATTTCCAGCCATGAAACCATCATAAAAACCATATACACACCCTTAATTTGAAGATATTCCAATAGTTAGTTTCATCAAAAGAATCATGGATCAAAAAGCCAACTGTCCACACACCATAGTTTGACTTTTATGCACATTTCAGGCCAAATCACTACACAAACAATTTTTCATCATTGTCACACTTTGAACACCTTCCCTTTATGATATTTTAACTGTCCAAAAACTCAAACCACAGCTGGAAGTTTATTTGTGAGATCTGTCCACAAGATTGCCTCTTTTTCTTCAAGAAGAAACAACAATCTCGCAGCTTGCATATAAGGAAGGAGTTCTTGCTTTTATTTAGCATTAAGTGTGGAAGACTACAAAAGGTATATAGTTTTGAACTTGCTCATCATTATACATCATGTATGTGTGGATTATGTTTTGACATTGTCATGCTAGAGTTTGTTAATTATGCTGTCCCAAGTTATGTGAGGTTTGGTTTTGTCAAAGCCATGTGTGTTTGCTGCTAGACTGTCATTAGGATAAGAAGTACATTTGTTACTTTGGTGGATGTATGTTTTTGAAGTGCATGGTAGGTTTAGGTTGTGACATTGTGATACTGAGTTTATGTACATTAACACCAAGAATGTTGTGAATCTTAAAATCTGTCAATTATCAACATAAAGAAGGCTAGAGTTAGTGACTTGAACTTAACATTCTCATGTCTATTGCTTATGAACCTCCATTTTGGTGCATACTTATTTTAGTCTAGTATTTGCTAATGTGTATAGGACTACCATTAGGTATAGGCTGTTCTAGAGCTTGTGGTAGGACTGGCTCTGTTGAATTTATAATGTGCATTATAAACTGTCATTTAGGATCCTTTACTTAAGGGAGCTGTTACTAGAGAGGAGTTGATCAACTCATGGCTGTTGCTAAAGGTAGTTCTCATGATAAGGGAGTTGGTTATTGGTTGTGGTTTCCATCTGAGGATCATGGTTTGAATTAAAATGAGCTGAAAAGGAAGGGTTTATCTTTAAAGTCTTACATTAGGGTGGCTATTTGGTTTGATTAGCTGCATCAAGTTTATTGCACTTATGCTGCTGTAATAAGCCATTGGTTTGTGATTGATTGGTTATGTACTGTTCAAGTTCATCCTTGGTTTTTAACCTTTGTGTTTGTTTAAATCTAGTTGGTTTATGTTGTTATCACCAGAGCATTAGGTTGGGGAGGCTGCTGACAGAATTTTTATGAAGTTGAATCTATCAATCCATGGTGAGATAATTGAATTGTGAGACTGCTGCTTCTACTGTTTTGTGGTTGTAAAGCCAATATTGATTAGATTGGTGCATTGACACACTGCCAGTCCTTAGTCTTAAGTTTTAACTAACCTCTATTGCCATTAGGGTTTCATTTTAACTATTGCATTTGGTGAGATGCATAACGTTGTCCTTAGAGTGAAGGTTATCATGAGAGTTTTTAAGACTGTTGTGTGCCTCAGCTTTGGTTAAGCCTATGAGGGCAATTGGCTTTGGTTGTGTGAACTGAGTTTAATATAGTGTTGTTTGTTTTCTTTAAGGGTTTATTTTTGTTTAAGACTAATGCTGCCTTTAAAGCCTTGTTTAAGGCTGCTGCCAGATTTGGTGGAAAAAGACTGTCATAGGCCTGTTTTTGGATTCTCTTTTAAATTTCAAACCTTGTTGACATACTAAACTGTTGGCCATAGTTTCTGTTGGGGGGGAAGGTTTATCAGTTGGGATTCAGATTTACAACTCATTTAGAGATAGTTCAGGTCTAGGCTGGGGTGTTTTGGTTGTAGAGCTTTTGTTTTTGCCTTGAGAGCTGTAAAACCATTTTGAGTAGGTTGATTGTTTGATTTGTTTCCAGCTCTTTATCTTGGGGCATGGTTAATCTCTGTTGGGGTCTCATTGCTCAACTATTACACTTTTTGAGTGCTTTAGCTTGTGGAGTTCTGGTCTAGAGTTGGTTTGCTGCCTTTAAGCTTTGCTTTGGGCATTGTAAGGATTCTTTTCTTTTTCATTTCACTAGGCTATTGATCAGCTCATTATTTTAAGGGATTGGTTCAATCTCTGTTGGCATGAAAGGTTGTTTTTTTTATATGTATTAAGTGTATGGCTGTTGGCATTTTAGATTGGAAATTGTTTGCTACCTTTATGTATTGATTTAACATTGTAATGGTACTGCACAATTAGTTCACTAGGTTGACATTTGGATAATTACATTGGGATCTATGATAGAAAATCAATTCTCCTCCTAAAATTTATCCATGAGGATTGTGTTTATAACTTGCACAACCCCTTGTTTGATCTTGCGGAATTTGTTTTGATCATCTGGTGTTGTTCATAGGCAACTCATACTCATTAATGCAACTCATATACCAATTTTGTGTTCTATTATCTTTGAACAAATATTTCTGTTGGAACTCATCCCATACTACATTTGAAAATTGCTCAGGCCCTCACTTGCTTTAAAGTGCATCTGTTTTAATCTCTAAATTTGAAAATGCATCTCAAAAGCTTCAACTGCATTTTCATTCTAATTTTTATTTGTGTGTGTTATTTGAAAATTTTGTTGACACCACCTTTTTCTTCATAAAAATCCATTCATTTTTTACTCAAATTTCATTAATTTTGGTTGACAATTGAAGGTTTTAGATTCAAACCGTTTTTGAGTTTTCAACTTGAACTTGCCTTGCAGATGCCCAGAAAATCATGTCCCTTTGGTATATATCCAAATGGGGTGGCTTGATACATTAGATGTATCGCCACCCCAGTGGTTGTCACCTTGCCCTTAAGTATTCTATCATGTGCAGTGTCCTTGGTTCTATCCTCATTGAGGACACTTTTTTAGCATTTTATTGTTTTTTAGCACTATTAATATTTAAGCTATCTTTTCCATTAAATGTCATGTGCGCGCTTTGGTTGATGTGGTAAGAGTTTTGACTAGAAACCACCAGACGTGGGTTCAATCCTTAGTGTGAGCATTTCTTTATTTTTTAGCACTTGGTTTATTTATTTCACTTTAATTTCATTTAACTTTCAATTTTACATTACTCCTCCATTTATAATCATTTTAAATTGATTCTTTTTTCCAAATTCTTGTTTTAATGTGTATTTTCATATGATGATTAAAGAATTCTAAAATTATTATTTTAGAAACACTTTTCATTATGGGAAAATTGTAATTTATTTTAGGGTTTTGTACCCTCCTATTTTCCATTCTCTCATTTTCAAACTTTGATTTTATTCCTCTTTGAGTTTAATTTAAAGATGACATGAACTTGGCTTGTTGTCTTCCTTGTGCATTTAAGTTTGAATTTCAACTTTGCTTGTACGCATTTAAGTGGCTCACCTTTAAAACTGTTGATTATCCCCATGAGGTTTTGAACCTTTTGTCTACATTATTGTGACATTATTTGATGATATCCTTTTCCTTTCCCTTTTATCCTAACCTTAGGATTTGAGTCGCCGTACTCACTTTTAGCATCCCGCCGTGGACATCCTTTATCCTTTATCCTAACCTTAGGATCCGAGTCTCCGTACTCACTTTTAGCGTCCCTCCATGGACATCCTTTATCCTTTATCCTAACCTTAGGATTTGAGTCTCCGTACTCACTTTTAGCGTCCTGCCGTGGACATCCTTTATCCTTTATCCTAACCTTAGGATTTGAGTCGTCGTACTCATGTTTAGCGTCCCGCCATGGACACCCTCTACCATAACAATCTCAACATAGATTCAGGAGTCGCCGTACTCCGTGTAAGTACTTCTCTATGAATGCTTACATCCCCTTGGAACCTTGACCACAGTCAAGAGCTCCTTACCCCTAACCAGGGGAACTACGAATGCTCTGATTTCTCGATGAGAATACGTAGGCATAAGATGCAACGTGTTAGCGAGCCAACTAACAACCAACCTTTTCTTTCTCCCTCACTAACAACTAACTTCTTGTTAACCTTTTACAACTTAGGATTGGAGTCTCCGTGCTCCATGTAGTCGTCCAGCCGTGGACATTCCCCCTGTTTTACCTTAACCACAAGACTTGGAGTCGCCGTGCTCTATTTAGTCGTCCCGCCGTGGACATTTCTTTTCCCGTTTAACATAACCTTAGTTTAGAGTTTCCGCACTCTATGTAGGTGTCTCTCCGCAGACATTTACTTTCCCTTTGGAACCTTGACCATAGTCAAGAGTTCTTCACCCCTAGTTAGGGGAACTACGGTTGCTCTGATTCCATTCCCGTCAGGATACGTAGGCACGAGATGCGATGTCTTCGCGAGCATACTTTACCAAAATTTGTACACACTTTATACTTTATATCTTTACCCCTAGAACATTTCCCTTAGAGAGCAAACTTTAGCAAACACAAATATTAACAAGAGGTTCCTGTAGAATACTACAGATGTTTAGGATGTGAAATACCTTCCCTAGGCATAACCAACCTCGAACCTTTAGATCTCTCTTTGCTCAGCTTTAGGCCTTGCTTTTTGCTTTATATTTTTATAGGTTTTTCTTTCTTTAAACCTTTCCTATTTGGATAAATTAAAGTCCGGTTGTGAACTTAAGAATTAAAGATTCAAGTTAATTCAATAGCTTGGTATCACGATTCTCACCGCAACACCTGGAAGTATAGCCTAAGCTTTCTTTCCACAGAGACGAAGGCCAACACCAATTTCTCAATCTTTTGGTAGCGTGTCTCATCTCCTTTGAACATTTTGCTTATGTAATACACATGTATTTCTGGCCTGTCTACTTTTTGGACAGGGACAAAACTCATCGCCCGCCCGATGAGCGAGAGATAAAGGTGAATAGGTGAGTCCTCCTTTGGGAGAGTGAGGATCGAGTACGACATGAGGAAATCTTTGACCTTTGTGAAAGCCTCCCCACACTCAACGGTCCATTCAAAATTTACTTTTCACCTCGCAGAAAAAAAGAAAAGGAAAGCTTTGTCGCCTGCACATGAGATGAAGCGAGATAGGGCGACAAGGCGTCCATTAAGTTGTTGTACTTCCCACATGATCATGGGACTCCTAATGTCGATCACCTCTCGGCACTTGTCATGATTAACCTCCATGCCTTTCCTTGCCAGGATGAAACCTAGAAATTTCCCTACTTGAACACCGAAGGAGCACTTGGCAGGGTTTAGGTGCATATCTTACCTCCTTACTAATTGTAGGATGTCCTCTAGGTTGTCGGCGTGGCTATGCTCCTCCAATATTTTAATAATCATGTCGTTGACATATACCTCTAGATTTTTTCCTGTTTGATGGGTGAAAATCGCGTCCGCAAGTCACTGATATGTTGAGAAAGCATTCTTAAGGCTAAATGGCATGGCATTGTTATAGTAGTTGCCATGGTTCGACATAATGGCGATCTTGGGTGCATCAAGGGGATCCATTCAGATCTAATTGTATCACCAGTAGGATTTGATCAGACAGTTGATGTCTGACAGCGAATATGTATCCTTGTGGCAGAAGATGTTCGAATCCCTAAAGTCTATGCACATGCACCATTTATTATTGGCCTTTCGTACCTGAACCATGTTAGGCAGCCAGGTGGGGTATTTCATTTCAGTGATGAATTCAGCGTTGGATAGTTTTTCCACCTCTTCATCAATGGAGGTGCTCTTTTCCTTGCCTACTTTCCGTTTTCACTACGCCACTGGTTTGGCAGAGGGGTGGAGGTCAAGGTGATGGCTTACGGCTTTTATGTCAATACTTGGCATGTCTGAGGGGCCCCAGGAAAATAGGTCAACATTATTTTTGAGTCGGTCGACTAGCTCCCGCTCCTCCCTTGTAGACAAGGAAATGCCTATATTTGTAACTTGATGGGCGCTAGGACCTGTCGCTACTGCGAAAATCGGCGCCGGCTGAACAGAAGAGTCGTCACCGTGCGTTATTTATCCCAACGGAGGGAAAGGAAACGCTCGAAGTAAACCTACCGCAAAGACGGGGAAAGGAATGGTCATCGCAACCAAATCCTGGATTCGGGAGTCGGTTACGCAAGGGGAAGGTATTAGCACCCCTCACGTCCGTCGTACTCGACGGGATCCACGCTTGCTTGGTTTGTCTAAAGGATGCAAAAACAATCTATCTACGACTGCTAAATCTAAACGGAAGGGAATTGACTCGATAGAGCGTCGCACTCTATGCCTACGTATTCTCAAGAGAGAAAGTCAGAGTCAACGTAGTTCGGGAAACTACAGGGAAATGGCTCGCCAAGACTTCGCGTCTTGTGCCTACGTACTTCCACACAGCATGGAAGATCAGAGCTTTCGTAGTTCAGACTAACTACGGCTAAGCAAGGTGTTCTCGATCACACAGGAAGTGAGAGATTAAGCTGGTTTTAAAGGTACGAGAACCTATAAGAACTAAAACTACGGTCTGGTCTCAAATGCGCTCGGGCAAGAGAAAGGGAAAACGATCAGTCGTCAGCGGGAAAGTCTCGATCGCACAACAGCAAGAGAACAAAAGGTTAGTTGTTAGTGTGCTCGCTAGGATATCGCATCCTATGCCTACATATTCTCGTTCAGTACGAGAAATCAGAGCAGCTGTAGTTCAGCTACTTTCGGGACCACAGCTCAAATCTCGTTTTATTAACATTCTGAAAATGGGTTACAATGATTGAATACGGGAAATAAATTCCTAGAAAATACTATCCTATCCATCTATAATGGAAAATCAAATGGAAAATAGTCCCCTAACAAATGGACTTCTAAAACTACCTCTAAAAAGGTAAAATAAACTCCTATGAAGAAAATATCTATTCTAAAGAAAATATTAAATCTACAAACTAATATTTTTATACTCTTTTTTACTATTTTTTCTTTTATTATTTTCATATTTCTTTTCTATATTCTTTTCTCAAATATTCTTTTTTTCAATATTCTTTTCTCAATATTCCTTTTTTTTTATATATTCTCTTTTTTTAATATTCTTCTCAAATATTCCTTTCTCTCTTTTTTAAAATCTCTAAAAGACAATAAGAGAAAAATAAAGAAAAACACAAGGGGGGTACGCTGCAGCAGAAGGGGTGTGAGGCAGCAAAAACCTAAAACATAATTAAGAGCCTAGCCCATCACTTCAGCCAAACAAAAAAAAGGGGGAAGGGGGGGTGTGATCAGTGAAACGAGGTGTGTAATCAGCAAAAGGCTTCCCAGGGCCCAGCCCAAAGGAGGGAAAGACACACCAAAACGGCAAGGGGTGTAAGAGTAAAACAAGGGTGCATGGCTGAAAGTGCAGATAACGGGCCCAGCCCAATTACACACACACGCGGGAAGGGGGAAGAAAGAAAAACGGGGATGCCAAAAAAACAACAACTGGGCCTTTGAGCCCAGTCCCTAGCCACGTAGCCCAACCTTCTGAAAACCCTAATTCTCAATTTCCTCTTCACTGTTTACTCTCTTCCAAACGGCGCCCTCACTCTCTTCTCTCAGATCCCCTCTCTCCGATTCAAACTTCACCTCTCTGCTTCCAATCCCTGCCTCACCTCAGCTTCAAACTCCATTTCGTGTTACCGACTTCAAACGCATGGATGATCCACGCAAACAGACAACAGACAAACTGACTGACGCTTGCGAAGTCTGGAGGGTGACGAAGCTGTTTGCTGAAAATTGGTGAAGGTTTATGATATTATTCGAAGATTTACGAACGCATGAATCCAGATCTTGAAAGATCTCTTGACGCATGGAGCTTACCTGATGAATCTAAGAAGATCTTGGATCTGGAGACGGTTGATGATGAACGCGCGATGAGATTCTTCGTGGACATTGACGAATAATTGCAGATCGGTGTTGTTTTGAAGTTTCAATCCAAACTCGTTTCTTATGAATCGAAGCTCAGTTTAGCGTTGGTTGTTTGTGGATCGGAGGTGTACATGGAATTCTTATGAACGATGAACAAATCTGGAGCAACACATGAAGCTTATGAACGTTCTTGGTGCTTCTGAAGAAATCTGGAAATCGCGAGGAACACATTCTTGAACAAGCTTTGATGTATGCGCTTCTGGAGGATCTGGCGAACGAAGATGGAGATCCAAAGAGATCGCTCAAAGATGAGGATGATTGATTAACATTGATGATCGAACGATGATGTTGATGAAACTAATTGAAGGTTTTGGGACGATGAATATTCTTGAAATCCTGGAAAACGCATGGAGGATGTTGATGATTATTGGATCGGAGAAAGATGAAGGCGAGAGGAGAAAGATGAATTTCTGGAATTTTTAGTGTTTCCGGCGGTTTTTTGTGGTTCCGGCGAGGTGGTTAGGGCGGAGGAGGAACAGTTACGGTGGCCGAAATAATTGGTTAGAGGTGCCGGCGAGTTGGTTGCGGTGGTTGCATGGCCGGCGGCCATGCAACCGGTGAAGCTCCGGTGAGGACAAGTGTCACGGGGGAGTTAGAGGGAGGAACTGCATGTGAAACACGTGGTGGTGGAGACTGATAGTGGAGTGCCACGCGTGAGATGGGGGAGAGAGAGAAAGGTGATGTGTCTTGCATGCAGTGAATGGCAAAATGAGGTGGCCCCCTCTAGAATGCACGCGTGGACGCCTTTAAATAGTGACACATGGCATGGACAAAACGGACTGGGAGAACTTGGAATTGAGAATGGGCCTCCAAACTCTGAACTAGGCCCAACAAAAATTAACAATGGGATTGCACTAACAGCTGATTAACATTGAATTAAAACTAATTAAGACTGAATTAAAACTAAACACACACTTAAGGCTTAAACGAGAATTAAAACTACAATTAAATGCTAAATGAAAACTAAACTAATCTAATCCTAATTAAATCTAACAAACTCTAATTAAAATCTAAACAAAAGATTAAAATCCTAATTAATCTCTATTAAGTCCTAATTAACTCTAATAAGGAGAATTAACATCTAATTAAATTCTAAAAAAAAAACTATTAACTAATAAAAATGAAAAACTCTAATCATTTCTATTTAAAATTCTATTAAATTTCTATAGAAAAAAGACTATATTAATTTCTACTTAAAACCTATTAAAAGAATGTTCTATTAAACTATTATCTAAAAAATGACTTAATATAAAAAAAAAGAAAGTTTATTCTAAAATCTATTTAAAAACAATTTATAAATTCTAAAAAAGATTTAAAACTATTAAAAATGTTAAAAGAACTCTATTTAAATTCTAGAAAATCTATAAAACTTATTTAAAATTTACAAAAGGCTATTAAATCCTAAAAAAATGCAAACAAAGGCAAATAACCAACATAAAAAAAGAGCGCAAGACCAGATCGAAGCGAGCAGTAAACCCGGACACCAAGAATCTCCAAAATTACTGCGTACTGAAAACACCCAGGAAGCGCGCGACTTCTCAAAATAACCTCCGATTGTCCGAACCGGTCTGAAACACCTGAAATGCGACAGCAGGGCTGTAATCCCGATAAAATCACTATGATTGAGAAAATGCACTATATGCAGTATGCGAATGCGAATGCAAAACGCGTCGAAATATCGAGCCAGATACGGGACCCGGTTGGTCAAGTTTTAGGGTGCAACAGCTGCCCCTATTCAAGCGGCTTGGACCTGAATGGTTGAAGAGCGCCCAACCTTTAATCATTCAAAGGTAGAAGATGGTTGAATACAAATGAAACCCTAGAATTTGCCAACCGCAAAATAAACTGCAAAACTGCTTGAGAAATAGCGTCTAATAAACTGAGGTCTGGTTGTCACGACAACAACTGGTCAATTATCTGATAAATTTTCTGCTGTTTTTTTTTGCTTCAACATCAATCACCTGCGTGACGCCACAGGCACTGATTCTTCGGAATAATGCTTCAAAAAAGCAAACACCTTCCCATCTACTATGGGATCTTTTCTGTCGACTCATGGTTCCAGCGAACCTGAGGAAACTCTCCTGGGGAATTCTGAATTGAACTGCCTGGCACCTATTTCGACGAAGGCGGCAGCTTCAGAAGTTTGATATATGTCAATCTTTCTTTTTTTCCGTTGTTGACGTAACAACCAAATATGAAGAAGTACTCCGCTGAGGGGAGTAGAGAAGCTTAAGCAAACAACTCTGCAGGTGAACATATTCGAAAGCCAATAGGTAACCACCCTGGTCTATGTTTCGACATGCGGATGTCTGAAATGATGCAATGCCCTATATGACATGTAAATGTTATGCGTTTGTAACTGCAATACCCTATACGGCATGAATATGCCATGTAATTGTAAATGCAATGCCCCATACGGCATGAATATGCTATGCAAATCTGACGATATATGCAAATGCTAATGTAAGCTCTAGCTGCCAGAGAACACCAGGTCTACAAACCGTCTGGCAAAATAAATGCCAGAGGCAAAGTCAATTCCACTGAAGGTGATCGGTTATCACATAATCATCTCGACGATATTCTTTCTAACCACTGTCAAACTGTATTCCGTGGGGATTAACCCAATAGGGGTTGATTGTGAACGGCTCACTGCAGGAGAATGCCCCTTCTGTCAAGGATATCAATCTTATTCGGCTGGGGATACTCCTGATCCTACTCTGATGCAGGGTAAAATACAATCTTAATTCCTCCGGGAACAATACACAACTTTCATCTGCTGAAGAGGAGTAATTCTGATTTAACAACGTCCATAAGGCATTCAACATTAATCGGGGAACTAGCATCCATTATGCTTCGTATCGGGAAACATGACAATATTATTGTATCGGGTATTTACACATTTTTTTTGGTTTTTTATAGTTTAAAAGATAAAAACGGATTATGAACAAGATGGAAAATGCTAGACGAGAACTAGCATTCAAAGGTAGACTACCAGGTGAGAACTGATAGCAAAATAGATTAGGCAAATTGAACGAAAATTGGTTTTTTATGTTTTGAACGTCAGACGGGGCTGACTGGATAATAGGTAAAGAAAAATACAACCAGGCGAGAACTGGCTGAAAGCTGACATGTACCAGACGAGAACTGATACAACAATAGGTTAAAGAAACGGTGACCAGACGAGAACTGGTACCAATAACATACACCAGATGAGAACTGATGTAACAAACAGGTTAGAGAATTGATGACCAGACAGGGACTGGTTAAAAGGTAACATGCACCAGACGAGAACTGATGCCACAATAAACCACACCAGACGAGAACTGATGTTTACGGAAGCATGGGCCAGACGAGAACTGGTTACCGGTTTGCCAGGCGAGACCTGGGCTTTGGAAACGACTTGGTTACGGAGTTCTGACAGGTAACAGATTTAAACTGTAGGATAATAATCCACCGACAACACGACTCTTCTTATTTAGAAGGCTCAGGTTTTTGATAAGGGTATTGACACGATTCCCCGATACTCAACTCCGGCCGGGGATAAACAGGCTTGCTTGAACAACTTGCCCCAGTACAATTCAATTTGCCCCAATCCCACTCTTGGGAATATTGCTCTGAACAGCTCTCTACGAGACGACCTCGAGATTATTTGCCCCGGTATCTGTACGACAAAAGGATTCAACCTCAATCAAACAATTGTCAACCCAGTTGGTCTTCACTATCTCTGAAGTGACTTTGCCCCTGAATGAGCGTATAAGCGACTTAACCTGATCTGATTACCCACTGGAAGGTTCTGCTTTCAAATCATAACATTCTAGATGATTGCCCCTGATTGGGTCTCGAGAAGACTCACTTCTGATCAGCTGCTTCTCAAACAAACTGCCCCTGATCAATTGTTGTTTCGGGACTTTTCCTCAGACTAACCGATACTGGACTTACTGGAAATTAATGCCCCTGATTCACAGGGTTTCACACCATACTATTCTGGTTCAGACTACTGTATTATTCAGTTTCGTTTGATTATTCCCTGATGGAATTTCCTTCATGTCAAATACTGGCCTGCAAGTAAAAATCGTCTGTTCACGAATGGTAATCTTAATGCAATGTTTATGCAGATTTTGAAAATTTTTGTCTCGTCACTCATTTATATGTCATGATTGTGAATGACAAATGAACCAAAGTTCGAACGCAGTGCTGATTTGATCAGGGAAAAATACAACAAGGATGTGATTAGCAAATCAAGAAAGAGTCAGGTTACTCAACCTTATCGTAATGCGCTTTCAGGATAAACCCTACCTCAATTAGGTCTTTTAAGGGTTGTATCGTGGTCGGGTCCACGGTTCGTGAAACAAAGGATATTTGGCTCAAATTTTGATTTGTACCCACCCCTTCTACGTGATGATCTCCGATCCTAAAGTTCAGTTAACTTGGCTTAAGCGCTCGCCTCTTCGAGAAGTATGTTGAATGGTAAGGACCATGGCTAAGGAACTCACAAGGTTTCTTTTCGGAGTGACCGTTACTCCTTCTTCATTTTCGGTGTCTGTATACACGACTTTGTCCTTCACTGGGGATCTATTTTTTTTCTAACCCTTCTTTTCCATTCTTTTTGATTCCCTAATTTTAGCCTGGACTGACTCCTTTTGAGTTCTTTTCGATTTTTTTCGATTTTTGAAGTCCAGCGGGATGCCCTGATTTTTTTGCCTAAGTATTAGCTTTCCAGCTTTTTCATTTCCTTTTTTTTTTACTTAGCGGGCTTTATTATTTCTTTTTTTTTCTTGGAACAAAGTCGTGTGACACTGGTTGTCTTGATTGCTCCGAAAGGTTTATAACTATTTCACTCCTGATTGGTGAGTTTTAACCATTGTGGTTGACGAAGTACGACCTCTTGAGAGGCATAACTGTTATTAGTCCTCGAATGGAAACATTCCTCTGTAAGACTTGAACGCTCGATCAAGCTAACTGACAACTACCCTGCCCCGGGTTAAGATGTGAGGGTTAAAAAGTCCGAAAAAACTTCTACTTCTTGGCTCGAAGTGGTTAACAAGGGACTAACTCCTTATATCTCCAGTGTTTAGGGGATTTGAAACAATGCCTTGTACGTCATCGGTAAGGTCTTATCTGAAAGCATACGATCATCGGTCATGAGTTTATTTCGTCATCCTCCCTCCAATCTTTGCTAATCATGTGACAAAGTGGAGTGAATAAAATGCGAGTGTCAGTGCAATGCAATAAATGAGCGACAGCGACATGATTAATTCAGAAAATGCATAGTCACCTTATTAATATCACCATTCGAAACATACAATATTTACAGCAAACAGTAACTGACAGAAAGAAAACTACAAATGCAAATGATATAAAAGTCTGAGGACTGCCAATGTCGAGGCGCCTGCCTGTCTGAATCACTGGCTCCTTTGAAAACAACCTTATGAATCTACGAGCTTAGACAGCTGAGAGGTTGGTATGAACAAACAGAAATCCTTCTCGAAATGAAATGCGATCTTGGTCGATCAACTGTTGTACTTTCACCTGAAATGCTTTACAATCTTCCGTCGAATGTCCTGGGGATCCGCCATGGTAACCACACTGAACGTGGGGATTGTACCCAGGAGGGTAAGGTTCTGGAACTGGCTTAAGAGCTTTAGGTTCCACCAAAGAACTCTGGATCAAAGATGGTAGCAGCTGGCTATACGGCATAGGCACTGGGTGAGAAGGAGCCTTCCTTCGTTCCAAATTGTTGCGAGGTCGATTCTGATTCTGACGCTGATTCTGATAACCTCGACCACGAGTTCGCTGATTTGCAAGGGAAGCGACATAAGATTCCTGATATGGTGCCCTAGGCACAGTTGTTCGTCCAGCATAACAAGCCATAGGAGGTACTGATCTCTGATAAGATGAAGACCCAACAAAATTCACCGATTCGTCTCGAGGATATTCGACATTTGGCATGGCTGCATTGATTACACCTTCTTCTTCGTTCTGATAGTCATAAGGATATTCAATTTCACCAGCTTGATCGTTTGAAATAATCTGAATTTTCCCAATTCTTATGGCATACTCAAGGCGTTCTCCCAATATTACCACGTCAGAGAAACTTAACGGAAGTCCAAGCAATCTTTCGAAGTACGGATCTTGTAGGGAATCTACAAACATGCTCGTTAACTCTCGGTCCAAAAGCGGTGGGTGCACTCTAGCAGCAAATTCTCTCCATCTCTGAGAATACTTCCTGATAGGTTCATTGTTCTCTTGAGACAATTCTTGCAACTGCATGCGATGGGGAGCTATGTCTAAGTTATAATCGTACTGCTTCAGAAAAGCTCTGGCTAAATCCACCCATGATTGGATCTGATTTTTCTCTAACTACATATACCACCTCAAAGATGCCCCAGTCAGACTATCTTGAAAGCAATGGATCATCAATTCGTCATCTTGCACAAACGAAGTCATTCTTCGACAGAACATCATCAAATGTTTCTTCGGACAGCTATCTCCTGTGTACTTCTCAAATTTCGGCACTTTGAACTTATAAGGCAACACCAGGCCAGGAACCAAACACATGTCTGCAGCATTCAGGTTAACAACATCTTTCATTTTCAAAGCTTTAACTCCTTCTTCCAACGCTCGGAGTTTTCTATCCATCTCAAGAGCTCTTGGATCTACGGTCCTGGCTATTGGAATATATCTTCAGTAATTCATCACAGGGAAAACAACACCTTGATTGTTAATAGGAGGAGGACGTTCATTTCGGGCAACAAACTGCTCATGTCGATCTCGGTTCTCAACAGAAGGCTGTACAACTTGGTCTGCAGTAACGTTGTTCGCTTGCGGGAAGTCTTCCATAGAATCATACAAAGGGTTGGACGTCATAGTGAACCCTGCCAAGGTGTTAGGAGACTGGAAATTGCCTTCAGACATAGCTACCAATAATCTTCAGCTGACTTCAATGCTCGATTATGCTCAAATCTACTCAACCCCTAGGTCGTCTTCTGACAATCAACAGTTGCTCAATCCAAACTCCGGGTAATCACCTTCAGGAAACAAAGGCTGGATCAGAACTCGGGCTAGCTGGAGTATGACATGCAATATGATGCAACACGTTTATGCAAATGATATGCAAGATGCAGCAAACAACGGGATCACAACCCCCACACAATCTGAATACTGCTGCGCTGCTGACGGAGTACGTTCGCTCTGAAGAGAGATGCCAAGATAACGGGTAGGTTGGAAGTCAAGGTTCCTGCAAAAAAAACCTCCCACTCCCGGGTAATGGACCTAGATCTGTCAATGTACGGCATCCTATGCGGTCGTCAGCGTCACAGACTTTCAAAACTGACGATACGATTCCCAGAAGGAGTGGCATCATCAAGTCTTGAAGAGGCCTCACTTAGCTAACTTCCAATTGATCGGCTCCCGGAGTCGACAATTCAACTAACCAACAACCCCTTCGACCCAAAGGGTAGAAAAAGAAGTCAACCAGAAGAACCTCGTCCGAGTGTGGATTTCGCGGGACACTAGTACAAGCAAAGCCGGTACGCGCCCACTACTTTCCACTCTAATTCTAAGTGCACTCAAGCCCAGGTCCGGCTTATCTCTCAAAGGAACATCCCTACCCAACAACACAACAGCAACAGATAACATCAAAGGTGCGGAAATCGTAAATACAATAAAATACAACATACGACGTACGAAAGTAAACACTCAAAAGACAAGCAAACAAGCGCTAGGATTGACTCTCTTAGGGGACGTTGGATCCCACATGCATAAGGAACCATCGCAGTCCTTAGCAGCCAGGGGACGTTGGGTCCCCAGCAGAGTCGCCAGCTGTCGCTACTGCGAAAATCGGCGCCGGCTGAACAGAAGAGTCGCCACCGTGCGTTATTTATCCCAACGGAGGGAAAGGAAACGCTCGAAGTAAACCTACCGCAAAGACGGGGAAAGGAATGGTCATCGCAACCAAATCCTGGATTCGGGAGTCGGTTACGCAAGGGGAAGGTATTAGCACCCCTCACGTCCGTCGTACTCGACGGGATCCACGCTTGCTTGGTTTGTCTAAAGGATGCAAAAACAATCTATCTACGGCTGCTAAATCTAAACGGAAGGGAATTGACTCGATAGAGCGTCGCACTCTATGCCTACGTATTCTCAAGAGAGAAAGTCAGAGTCAACGTAGTTCGGGAAACTACAGGGAAATGGCTCACCAAGACTTCGCGTCTTGTGCCTACGTACTTCCACACAGCATGGAAGATCAGAGCTTTTGTAGTTCAGGCTAACTACGGCTAAGCAAGGTGTTCTCGATCACACAGGAAGTCAGAGATTAAGCTGGTTTTAAAGGTACGGGAACCTATGAGAACTAAAACTACGGTCTGGTCTCAAATGCGCTCGGGCAAGAGAAAGGGAAAACGATCAGTCGTCAGCGGGAAAGTCTCGATCGCACAACAGCGAGAGAATAAAAGGTTAGTTGTTAGTGTGCTCGCTAGGATATCGCATCCTATGCCTACATATTCTCGTTCAGTACGAGAAATCAGAGCAGCTGTAGTTCAGGTACTTTTGGGACCACAACTCAAATCTCGTTTTATTAACATTCTGAAAATGGGTTACAATGATTGAATACGGGAAATAAATTCCTAGAAAATACTATCCTATCCATCTATAATGGAAAATCAAATGGAAAATAGTCCCCTAACAAATGGACTTCTAAAACTACCTCTAAAAAGGTAAAATAAACTCCTATGAAAAAAAATATCTATTCTAAAGAAAATATTAAATCTACAAACTAATATTTTTATACTCTTTTTTACTATTTTTTCTTTTATTATTTTCATATTTCTTTTCTATATTCTTTTCTCAAATATTCTTTTTTTCAATATTCTTTTCTCAATATTCCTTTTTTTTTATATATTCTCTTTTTTTAATATTCTTCTCAAATATTCCTTTCTCTCTTTTTTAAAAGCTCTAAAAGACAATAAGAGAAAAATAAAGAAAAACACAAGGGGGGTACGCTGCAGCAGAAGGGGTGTGAGGCAACAAAAACCTAAAACATAATTAAGGGCCCAGCCCATCACTTCAGCCAAACAAAAAAAATGGGGAAGGGGGTGTGATCAGTGAAACGAGGTGTGTAATCAGCAAAAGGCTTCCCAGGGCCCAACCCAAAGGAGGGAAAGACACAACAAAAACGGCGAGGGGTGTAAGAGTAAAACAAGGGTGCATGGCTGAAAGTGCAGATAACGGGCCCAGCCCAATTACACACACACACGCGGGGAGGGGGAAGAAAGAAAAACGGGGATGCCAAAAAAACAACAACTGGGCCTTTGAGCCCAGTCCCTAGCCACGTAGCCCAACCTTCAGAAAACCCTAATTCTCAATTTCCTCTTCACTGTTTACTCTCTCCCAAACGGCGCCCTCACTCTCTTCTCTCAGATCCCCTCTCTCCGATTCAAACTTCACCTCTCTGCTTCCAATCCCTGCCTCACCTCAGCTTCAAACTCCATTTCGTGTTACCGACTTCAAACGCATGGATGATCCATACAAACAGACAACAGACAAACTGACGGACGCTTGCGAAGTCTGGAGGGTGACGAAGCTGTTCGCTGAAAATTGGTGAAGGTTTATGATATTATTCGAAGATTTACGAACGCATGAATCCAGATCTTGAAAGATCTCTTGACGCATGGAGCTTACCTGATGAATCTAAGAAGATCTTGGATCTGGAGACGGTTGATGATGAACGCGCGATGAGATTCTTCGTGGACATTGATGAATAATTGCAGATCGGTGCTGTTTTGAAGTTTCAATCCAAACTCGTTTCTTATGAATCGAAGCTCAGTTTAGCGTTGGTTGTTTGTGGATCGGAGGTGTACATGGAATTCTTATGAACGATGAACAAATCTGGAGCAACACATGAAGCTTATGAACGTTCTTGGTGCTTCTGAAGAAATCTGGAAATCGCGAGGAACACATTCTTGAACAAGCTTTGATGCATGCACGTCTGGAGGATCTGGCGAACGAAGATGGAGATCCAAAGAGATCGCTCAAAGATGAGGATGATTGATTAACATTGATGATCGAACGATGATGTTGATGAAACTCATTGAAGGTTTTGGGACGATGAATATTCTTGAAATCCTGGAAAACGCATGGAGGATATTGATGATTATTGGATCGGAGAAAGATGAAGGCGAGAGGAGAAAGATGAATTTCTGGATTTTTTAGTGTTTCCGGCGGTTTTTTGTGGTTCCGACGAGGTGGTTAGGGCGGAGGAGGAACAGTTACAGTGGCCGGAATAATTGGTTAGAGGTGTCGGCGAGTTGGTTGCGGTGGTTGAATGGCCGGCGGCCATGCAACCTGTGAAGCTCCGATGAGGACAAGTGTCACGGGGGAGTCAGAGGGAGGAACTGCATGTGAAACACGTGGTGGTGGAGACTGATAGTGGAGTGCCACGCGTGAGATGGGGGAGAGAGAGAAAGGTGATGTGTCTTGCATGCAGTGAATGGCAAAATGAGGTGGCCCCCTCTGGAATGCACGCGTGGACGCCTTTAAATAGTGACAAATGGCATGGACAAAACGGACTGGGAGAACTTGGACTGGAGAATGGGCCTCCAAACTCTGAACTGGGCCCAACAAAAATTAACAATGGGACTGCACTAACATCTGATTAACATTGAATTAAAACTAATTAAGACTGAATTAAAACTAAACACACACTTAAGGCTTAAACGAGAATTAAAACTACAATTAAATGCTAAATGAAAACTAAACTAATCTAATCCTAATTAAATCTAACAAACTCTAATTAAAATCTAAACAAAAGATTAAAATCCTAATTAATCTCTATTAAGTCCTAATTAACTCTAATAAGGAGAATTAACATCTAATTAAATTCTAAAAAAAAAAACTATTAACTAATAAAAATGAAAAACTCTAATCATTTCTATTTAAAATTCTATTAAATTTCTATAGAAAAAAGACTATATTAATTTCTACTTAAAACCTATTAAAAGAATGTTCTATTAAACTATTATCTAAAAAATGACTTAATATCTAAAAAAATAAAGTTTATTCTAAAATCTATTTAAAAACAATTTATAAATTCTAAAAAAGATTTAAAACTATTAAAAATGTTAAAAGAACTCTATTTAAATTCTAGAAAATCTATAAAACCTATTTAAAATTTACAAAAGGCTATTAAATCCTAAAAAAATGCAAACAAAGGCAAATAACCAACATAAAAAAAGAGCGCAAGACCAGATCGAAGCGAGCAGTAAACCCGGACACCAAGAATCTCCAAAATTACTGCGTACTGAAAACACCCAGGAAGCGCGTGACTTCTCAAAATAACCTCCGATTGTCCGAACCGGTCTGAAACACCTGAAATGCGACAGCAGGGCTGTAATCCCGATAAAATCACTATGATTGAGAAAATGCACTATATGCAGTATGCGAATGTGAATGCAAAACGCGTCGAAATATCGAGCCAGATACGGGACCCGGTTGGTCAAATTTTAGGGTGCAATAGGACCTACCTGGACCTCCTTCAAGTTTTCCATGGGCATGAGCCTTTTTGCATTTTCTCCCTATCTAGGGTCCTATCCCTCAAATTCGGTATTCGGAACTTCGAAAGGATGGGATTCAACCAATGCGAGCTCTTTTTTGGCTGTCTTCGGGATGCTTAGATAGCATTTATACGCGACTTATTGATCTCCTTCGATGGTGCCCACTCTTCCATATAGGGCAGATATTTAAAGGTTAAATATCAAGTGGATATAAACGCTCTTAGGGAGTTAATGGTCGGGCATCCTAGGATGATGTTGTAAGTTAACAAGGTGTCTACGATGAGGTAGATGATGTCATTGATCTTGGAGTTCACTCCCTCGCCGTAGGTGGTTTTTAGGGTCACATAGCCCATTATTTGTACATGTTTGCCTGATAATCCTATTAGAGATTCGTTGATTCATTATAAGTCGTCTAGGATCTATAATGATCCGCATGATATCCTAGATGTCGTGTTAAATGGTGATGAGCAAGGAATCATTGTCATGAAGGTTGTGCCCAAGGAATCCTCTTCGGAGAAAACAACGTTGACTTTTGCCATTCCTATGGTGTTTCCAAGAAACTCTAGGGATATGGCGTTTTTTGCAAACACCTACTTCGCGTATCTTCTTCGTGCGACTCTGGAAAGGCCCCTCCCAGAGATACTATAACGCCCCAAATTCGATTGATTTATTTAATTTAAATTGTGTTTCCTTTTATTTAATTATTTGGGCGATTAAAATGCTTTATATGATTTGTGTGAATTATGTGATATTTTGTTGGGTTTTATTGGATGTTAGTAGATTTTATTTAATTAAAAATAATAAAATAAGAGAAATGGTGAATTATAATTTTAGTGAAATTAATGTGGTCAAGAGTAAGAACCATAAGTTGAGGGAAAGTTGAGAATTATGAAAAATATAATTAGGTCATTTGTATATATAATGTGAGTGACTTTAACTTTTATTTGATATGTAGAATTTGAGAAAAATGGAGAAAGAGGCATGGAACCCTAACGAGAGTTCTAGGACAGAGAAGTCATAACCAAAGTTGGAAACTTGGTGTTGGAAATTAAGGTAAGGGAGATACTCTAATATTGGTATTCAATGTATGAAGAGTAGAGAGGGATCCTCTCCATCCTTTAGGTTTTTCTCCTATTTTCACCATTTTATGTGTTCTTCTGGAAAGGTTTGTGCAAAACATATTGTAATTTATGTGAATAATTTGTAATTTGTGCATTATTTTACTACTGATTTTCGCATGCCTTTGTATGTGCTAATTGATTGAGTTGTTGTTCATGTGTATGTTTTTTGTATTATGAACATAACCTTAGATTCATCGTAAGATATGGATTAAGTGTTTAATCATTTAATATATGATGTATTAATAATGGTATTATATGTAAATGTTGTCTTGTGTCTGAATTGGGCAATTAGGGGTTAAAATCAGAGCTTTGATAGGGCTCCAAATGGTGAATCACTTGTCTGATTTTTGCAGTTCTGGGCAACTTCGCTTAGCAAGGATGAACGTCACTTAGCGAGGAAGATGTTCGCCTATGACAGAATGTGATTTTTTCTGGTTTTTGGTTCTCGCTTAATGAGCCAAATCTCACTTAGCGAGTGTGACAATGCAGAGTTGCTATTTTTTACTCAAATTGTCGGTCTATCTTTGATTCCAATGAATATTGGTTGTTGTTTTGTCGTGTTTAATAAGTTGAATTGATATGATTAAGTGTTGTGTGAACGCTTTGTTCGATGTGCGAATATATGTTGTGAAATGTGTGTGTAATTATATGATGAGTTATAATTATATATTGTTGATGTTGAGAGGTGTAGATTAGAGTGAGAACTACGGTGATTACATTATGTGTTGGCGTGTATGTGTCGCGGCCAGTAAAACGACAGAGTCACCATCATCCTTTATTTGTTCCTAAGGAACATGGAAACAATGATAAAACCTAAAGATTAAGGATGAGATGCTAGGTTTGGGAGTCGGTTAAGTGAGAGGAAGGTATTATGCACCCCTTACCTCTATTGTATCCAATGAGATTCTCCTCTAAATCTAGGATTAGTGTGCTCTTAAGGTGTTTGCTTATTATTACCCATTATTGATTATTTATTTATTAACAACAATTATTTTAATATTTACAAAAGAGGAATCCTAAAAAAGTTTTTATTATTGTACTCGCTAGAGTTTACAACTCTGTCTACGTACCCTAATGTTAGATGAAGGATCAGAGCACCGCAGTTCTTTTTGAAAATGTTGGTTGATTGGTTGTTTTTATCCGTTGAAAGATTCTCACGCATCGGGGCAGAGAAATATTCGATTTTTGAAAAAAAAGCCTCAATGCACAAGGACAGTGGACTTACCGTTTGGGTGAGTGAAGTTGACTTTATCCCATTTATTTAATTACAAAAATATCCCATAAATTTTATTATAGGAAACAAGTTGATAATGATAATATATTAAATTATTTTAAAATATAATTATATAATCCCATATTTTATCCCTTAATCCCTTATCTTGATTTTATACCCTTTTAACACTAAAAGTTTAACCCTTTTATCCCATGAATTATCCCTTAGAATTATCTCATTATCCCGTAGAATTATTCTATAATTATCCCTTTATATTATAAACCATATATTTTATTCTTTATCATTTATTTTGTCTCTAATTTTTATCCCTTAAAACCCTAATAGTTTATCCCATATTCCCTAAGTTATCCCATGAATTATCCCTAATTATCCAATATTTTTCAATTTAATTAATATCCCTATATATTTGATCTCTTATATTATTTATATTAATCAACTTTTAAGAATTAACCCATAATTTTAATATGCCTAATTGTTTTAAAATTGGTCCCTAATACTTAATATAAATCCCTAGTTTTTGTATTTTAATTCTGTTCTGGACTGGGCCGACGCTTAGCCCACAATCGAGCAGGGCCAAATCCCACCGGGTTGGAAAGCCCAACGAGACTTCATCGTCGGGCAGAGTCCTGTCGGACAGAACACCTTCTCCCGCCGGGCAAGGATTGACGAACGTCGGACAAGGTCGTTGCATCTGTCCGATTTGCCTCCCCTCTGCCCCACGTCGGGCATAACTTGTCCAGCTCGGGAAGCTCCTCTGACCTCCCCCACATTCTCTACGTGTCCCCTACGCGGAGACATGTCATCAAGTAACCATTTGTGTCCTAATGATTCGGTCCTCCACCTCCCGGATAGCACGAAACAGTTACACTAGGGTGAAGACCACGTGCTGGTCTTCACGATGCCACGTCAGTCCTAGCAGTTGCCAACGTTGGGCTTGGCAGCCCAGCCCAATGCATGGTAACCTTTGGCCTTGTGTTGGGGGCTCATTATAAATACCCTCTTCCACTAGAGGGTCAGGTAACCTAATTTTCTCACTCTTTTCTCTGTACTTGTTATTACTCTGCTCGTCACTTACTTTGGCATCGGAGTGTGTTTCAGATACACCTCCCCTCTGTCCATCAAGTCAATAGTTCGACAGCTCAGATGCATGGCAGCCCAGCGATCTCTCTGATCAGGCACAATTAGTGGCGCCGTCTGTGGGAAACTAATCTTCCCCGTTCCTTCGAGCAAAAGAACCAAAAGCTTCTTATTTCAAATTCCGAGATCATGACTAGCCCACGTCACGATGACGTTGTCCATAATTCCACCTTTGCCCCAATCACCAACAGCAACGACCAGGCAGGGACATCTCAAGTCTGCGAGATCGACACCAAAGACGGCCAGACTGCCTCGCCTTCGTCCGAGGACGTGGCACATCACGTCGCACCTCGGGCGAGGAGCCCTATAGTCTTCCATCCTGTTCACACGTCAGCTGGGGCGAACCCAACGATGACCACCCTCTTCGTGGCTATCAACCAGACGAATCTGATGTTGTTCCAACAGAATGAGCGTATCGGCGCACTAGAGCAGGATACCTCGTCTCTCTCTCTCTCCCCCGCAGAGAAATTAACACGGAGACTCCCGGAGCCCCTCTCCCCGTCCACGGGGGTGCTAGCCACAACTGGAGAGGCCCCAACCCGTGGCCTCCAAGAAACGCGCTAGGTCGCCTCCACGGAAGGAGAGGCGTTCCCCGGAGCCAAGAGCAAACAGATCTGAAGCCCCGACCAGAAGACCGTGGGACGTAATCAACCCCATCGACACAACTCGTCGCCTTCGTGCTCCCCTGTTCGCAGTGATGAAGACGACTATAGGACACCCCTGTCACGGGAAATCATGGCAACCCCCATCCCCCACGGGATGGAGAAATCGCGCGTACTCTCAACGTACAACGATAACTCGGACCCTCACGACCATCTAGAAGACATCAAGTTTATGCTCGACTACAGGAACGTCCGAGGAGCCATAAAGTGCAGGCTCTTTCCGACGACATTGAGGAAAGGGTCCATGGCTTGGTACAAAAGCCTGGAGCCTGAATCTGTCACGACATGGAGGGTCCTGAAGGATTTCTTTTCGCAGCATTTCACGGCATCGCGACGACATCCAAAGACAGAGGCCGCCCTGGGCGCGATCATCCAGGCCCCGGATGAACCCCTCAGAAACTGCATTGAGAGGTTCACGAGGGAAGCATTCCAGGTGATGACCTCAGGCGACATGAAACGCTACCTTATGGAGAAAGGCCTACGTTGCGGCTCCAAGTTCTACGAGGCCGTGACAATCCACCGGCTAAACACCCTGCAAGGCTTCCTCGAGAAAGCCCGCCATTACATCCGGTACGAGGAAACCGAGGCCGCCAATGTTGCCCGAGAATCCCGCAACCGCAAAACCCCCCACGGGTCCCGAGAGGAAGGAGCACCAGCCCCCCGGCGTGGGGGAGCCCGACGATGGGACGACCGTCCCCGAGAGCTCCGGGAGCAGAGGGGCCCTGCTGGCCGCTTCACCGAGTACACTGCCCTGGTCGCTTCCCACGAGCGTATATTGACCGAGTGCGCCAACTCGGAGTTCGTCCAAAAAGGTGTCCATTTTCCCAAACCGGCACCCCTTAAAGCCAACATGGACAAGTCCAAATACTTCCGCTTCCACCAAGAACATGGGCACGTTACGGAGGACTGCATCCACCTGAAGGACGCAATCGAAATAATCATCAAGGATGAACACTTGAAAAGGTACACCAGGGGAGGAGATGCCCCCCGACAAGAGGCCCCGAAAGCCAAGAGAGTCGAGGACATCCCTTCTCCTACCCACAAATTCGGGCTACAAGTGGCCCTCTGTGTTGATCGCCCTGAAGACTAGTTCTCACTGAGAGAACACGACCTACCTGACAGACATGATCTACACGAGGAACTAGTACGTCCAATCAGCCTGTGGGAATACTTTCCCAAGGCGATGGTCATCTCGGGCGGGACCCCGAGCAAGCTCTCGATCGGGTCGGCAAAAAGGAAGTTTGACGAACTAATGAACAACAGCTCCGGAAAAATGAGCACGCTCGACAAATTCTACGGCTGATCCAACCCGATCACATACTATCTCGAAGAGCTCCCCTGGGGAGCCCCTAACTCGGCCATCCCCCTACTGATACGGGCACACATGGCTAATATCGATGTCCTCCGCATCCTGGTCGACGGAGGAAGCTCGGTGGATATCATGTATGCCCACCTCTTCTCAATGCTACAGCTCGACGAGACCAACCTAACTCCCTACCTGGGCTCCGACCTCCAGGACTTCAACAGGACGACAACAAGACCTTGGGGATACGTGGAGCTTAAGGTCACCTTTGAGGCACAGGAAACGGCCAGGGAAATCAACATCTGCTTCCTGGTCGTCGAGTGCCCATCCCTATACAACTGCATCCTAGGCAGGACAACGCTGGCCGAGCTCACCATAGTGCCATCAACCGTCCACCTCAAGATAAAGTACTATACCAGACTGGGAGTCGTCGTCACCCTCAACGGGGACATAGAAGTAGCCCGTCGATGTTTTGACGCAGCAATGAAGGGCCTTAGTGCGATTGGTCCCCCGACCAAACCCATCAAGCCTCCGCCCGTCCAGGAGGACAGGCCGAAGGACCACGTCGACGCTGTAGGCCTCGACTGCCGCTTCATCGGTGATCCAGATCACGAAGACAAGGCCGAGGATGTTCCTCCAACCACCAACGGGCAATCCATCCAATGTGCCCCATTCCAGATGGGGACTTCGAGATAGTAATCCTTGGTACAGACACAACGAGGACCGTGAAGATTGGAGCGGGGCTGCCCGACCTGGCGAGGAAGCAGCTAAGGCCTGCCTCCATGAGAATGTCGACCTCTTCGCTTGGAGCGCCGCGGAGATGCCCGAACTTGACCCTGAGGTCGCCTACCACCAACTCTCCATCAACCCATCTGCGAAGGCCGTAGTACAACGTAGACGTAGGCAGTCCCACGAAAAGTCGGTGGCGGCTGAGAAAGCTGTAAAAGACCTCCTAGAGGTAAATTTTATTTCGGAATCCCGATATTCAACCTGGCTGTCCAATGTTGTACTCGTAAAGAAAACTAATGGAAAATGGAGGATGCACGTTGATTACATCGATCTCAACCGAGCATGTCCAAAGGATGCCTATCCCCTCTCCAACATTGAAAAACTTGTCGACAACTCGACAGGTTTCAAACTACTGTCCTTCATGGATGCTTACTCGGGATACAACCAAATCCCCATGGCTGAGGTTGACAAATAGAGCACGGAGTTCATGACCGAGTCGGGCAACTATTACTACAACGTAATGCCCTTCGGCCTAAAGAATGCTGACGCCACCTACCAACTGATGATGAACAAAGTCTTTCGGGGAAAGATAGACGACATACTTGAAGTCTACATGGACGACATGATTGTCAAATCTCGCGCCGAGGTTGACCACATGGCACATCTCAAAAAAGTTTTCGAGACGATGATGAAGTGTCAAGTGCGGTTCAACCCGGAGAAATGCACCTTTGGGGTACGCGCGGGGAAGTTCCTCGGATTTTACCTGACAGAACAGGGGATCAAAGCGAACCCGGACAAATGTTGGGCCTTCTCCGAGATTGGGACGCCGAGCACGAATAAGTCGATACAGTCCCTCAACGGGATGCTCGTGTCCTTATCCCGATTTGTCGCCAAACCTGCAACACACGCCCTCCCATTCTTCAAACTATTAAGAAAGGAAGCCGCATTCGAATGGACAGAGGAGTGCGAGCAAGCCCTCCTCCACCTCAAACATGTCTTGTCAGAACCTCTTGTCCTGAAGAGATCTGACGTCGGGGAAACCCTCTACCTGTACCTGGTCATCTCAACCGAGGTCGTGAGTATTGTGCTAATCCGGGAAACCCCTGACGGGAAAAAGCTGATATACTTCATGAGTAAGGCCTTCCACAGCCCAGAAGTGAGATATCAACAGATCGAGAGAGTTGCTCTAGCCCTTATCAACGCGGCCCAGAGACTCTGATACTATTTCCTGGCCCATACCGTCGTGGTCAGAACTGAGTAGCCGATCAAACAGTTGCTCGGCAGGCCCGACATGGCCGGACGCATGCTGAAGTGGTCACTAGAGCTCTCCGAATTGGACATTATCTACGAAGGCAGGAAATAACTCAAGGCCCAAGTGCTGGCCGACTTTCCTCGCCGAGATGACCCCCGCCACAGAACCAACTCCCGGAGCCCACAAGTGGACCATCTTTGTAGATGGCACTTCAAGCCCCTCAGGAAGAGGCGCGGGTATCATCCTGGAAAACGAGGAAGGCACGGTCGTGGAGGTATCCCTGACCCTAGCATTCCCGACGATGAATAATCAAGCAGAATACGAAGCCTTCTTGGCCGGACTCCTCCTAGCAGAAGACCTCAGAGCCAAAGAGATAAAAATCTTCACGGACTCCTAGTTGGTTGCATCCCAAGTCCGAGGCGAATACCAAGAGAAGAATGACAATCTAGCCGAATACTTGGCTCTCGTAAGGGAACATATGAAAAGTTTCAAATCCGCTGAGATACAACATGTTCCCCGAGAGCAGAACATGCAGGCAGGCGTCCTATCAAAGTTGGCAAGCACCAAGAAGAAAGGCGGGAACAAATCTGTCGTCTAGGAGATCCTCGCACAACCGAGTACGGAGAGGGCAATATCACTGCTCGATGTTAACACCATCGGGGACGCCGACTGTTGGATGACCCTGATACACGCTTACCTTAGCACGGGGCACCTCCCCGAAGATGCTAAGGAGGCTATTACGGTCAAACATCGAGCCTGCTTGTACGTGCTGCTCGAGAGCAGACTATACCGAAGAGGCTTATCGATCCCTCTCCTCAATTGCATCGACAAAACCCAAGCTTCGACCATCCTGTAGGAGGTTCACGAGGGCATCAATGCGCAGCACCTCGAAGGATGGTCCTTGGCGAGGAAAGCCTTACGGGCTAGATACTACTGGCCGACGATGCAAGAAGACGCGAAGGAGAACGTAAAGAGGTTTGACAGGTGCCAGTGGCATGGGGACATGCACCTCGCCCCCCCCCCCCCCCCCCCCGAGCGAACTCACACCCCTTTCCTCCCTCTGGCTGTTCGCCTCGTGGGGGATGCATATTCTCGGCCCGTTCAACCTAGGCTCCTATCAGAACAAGTATCTGATAGTCGGCGTTGACTACTTCACCAAATGGATCGAGGCCGAGGCCCTCGCCAAAATCACGGCACACAACATACTCCTCTTCTACAAGAGGAACATCCTCGCCAGGTTCGGCATCCCCATGGCCATCGTGACCGACAATGGTATGCAATTCACTGATAAAAACTTTCAAGACTTTGTGACCAAGCTCGGGACAAAGCAACACTTCACGTTAGTCGAACACCCGCAAACAAACAGCCAGACAAAGGCCGCAAACTGAGTCATTCTGCGAGGCCTCAAACACCGACTCGGGGACGCTAAGAAGAGATGGGTCGAGGAGATCCACAGCATGCTCTGGGAGTACAAAATGACACCCCACTCAACCACTGGGGAAATGCCCTTCCGGCTAACATACGAGACCGAGGCAGTGATCCCGGTCGAAATAAGGTAACCGTCCAGAAGAACAGAATCCCCCCTCGAAGAAATACGTTCAGGGGCATCTCTCCGAGAAGCCTCACTGAAACAGAAAATTTCCCTCCGCCACGATTGCAGGGTCATAAAGCGCGAATTCCAGATCGACGATCTGGTCTTACGGAGAAACCAGAAGGACTCGTGCGAGGGCAAGCTTGCCGCCAACTGGGAAGGCCCCTACCATGTCCGAGACAAGACAGCACACAGGGCCTACTACCTTGAGAACTTACACGGGGACGAGATAGCTCGGCCATGAAATGCTGAGAAGCTAAAAAAATACTACAGTTAAACACTGCCCACGACGACACGCTTCGCGACCACGGGAACGCGACATGGTACAATCGTGTCTCCCAAAACTCAACGAGATAACAAGCACCTGCCCTTTGTATGCGAGGACAAAACGCTTTGTTTGACGGAGACCCCTTGACCGAGAGTTATCGCTTTAGTATCGAGGTTCGCAGAACACCCAGCTCACGATGGGACGTTCACGCCGCGGGGATAGGTCCTCGACCATGGTCCATCTCTGTAACCGACCAGGTAACTGCAGCGGTCAACTGGCCAGTTCCCTACACTACCAAGCACAATAAGAAATGTAGAGCTATCACTCCCAATGACATAATAAACATGCAAACAAGATAAACATGCAAACAAGCATGGTAAACGTGCGAACAAGCATATAAAACATGCGTACATGAATAAATAGTCGAGCACACACCAACACTTAAGAAGAAATAAATTCCATAAACAGGCACGAGCCCGACAATCAAATATTACAAGAAGGGCCCATGGCCCGAATAAAAGTCAAAATAACAAAACTAGGCGCGCAGGCTGAAAATGTTTGGCACGCAGGCCACCATCTCCTAGTCTAGATGATCGTCCTCGACATGGTCCTCCTCCCCGTCCATTGAGCAACAGGTCACAATGATACGACCATCCTGTATCTGATGGTAAGAGTCGGGGAGCTTGGGGTCCGGGGAGCCCAACGGTTGATGGGATCTGAAGAGTGGAGATGCCACATATGCCTCGAGCTGTGTGCTGCATTACATGCATGATGATGGCTAGGCTAGGGTCATGATGATGCCCTACCCGTGGGTGCTTGTGCACGTGCCTGGAGTTCGCCTATAAATAGTGAGAGAGTCTGTTTATTCATAACTTTTGCTTTCCTCTCCTATTGTGCTCATTTCTTCAACCGCCGTCTGCTGTCATCAAGCTTGTTCCGACCACCGTACGACGTCCGACCAGAACCGTATTCGTTCTAGAACCTCTTCCTCGACCACGTAAGTGCATCAACTCTCTACTTGTTCCTTATTTTTCTATTTTGATCCTTTAGATCGCATGTGGTTAGGATTGAAACGACTTAGTTAGAGTGTGTTTAGGAATGGTAAGTAAGCAACCCCTAGGTTGATTCAATCCCGGAGTAGGGGAGACACGGTGGTGTCACTGTTAAAGTACCACAAATTCTGGTGGTTTACCCATGAGACCACTGGCTTCTGTGACCGGGGACTATCCCCGAATGTGTTAGGGAGAATTGTCGGGCACCTTCCCCGTTGTCTAGTTGCGCCATTTGAGTAGGGTTTAGGTCGAGGATTCTATCTTCGGCCTTTTACGCGCTCTTTCACTTGACTATTAATGGAAGGGTGGATTTGATTTTGCCATTGAATTTACTGTTTTCCTCTAATTTTCAGGTAAAAGAGATGTCACGCAGAGAAGAAGAAGAGCATCTTAGGGATTTTTCCGAGGACAACTCCTCGGAGGATACAGAGACAGATGAGGGTTCCTCGTCTCCCGAGGTTGTGGGGACGTCTACTGCACTGTCGCTGGTGGATGAGTGGACAATGGTCGAGGCCCATGGAGCACACATCTATCTTCGCTTTTTATACCAGGGACGCCTTCACCACGATGGGACCGGAGGGAGAATGGAAGGTCCACTTTCCTTCAGAAGAAGACCGGATTATCTTGGCGTATGGGGAACGGTTTTCTATGTATGAGTATGTTTTTAAGGAGATAGGGCTGAGATTGCCCTTTACAAATTTTCAGCGCGTTGTCTTCGTGCACCTTGACCTGGCGCCTTCTCAACTGCACCCAAATTCTATTGCCTCCATGCGGGCATACGAGCTGGTGTGCGAGCATCTGCAGATCGGGGCCACCTTCGTCTTTTATTTACCATTTTCCATCTCCAACGGCAGGTGTCGGGGAAAAGGTTTGGATGGGTTTCTTTAAAGCAATGGAGGAAGTTGTTTAAACCCTTTTCCGAATCTATCTGGACGTTTAAGGAGAGATTTTATGTGATAAAACCGGTGTTAGAGAAGGCCACCAATTCAACTCTCGTATGGGAGGTCTCCACAGATGAGAATGGAAAGGACCTGATAGATGAGGAGGGAAAGATAGTTTCCCGGAGGCTATTTACCTTTCCCTTTTGCTGGAGCAGGGCTCACTTTACCCGCTCAACCGGCGAGTACATAGTTACCCCTCATCAGCTGGTGGAGGATGATCATGCCAGCTACGCCAAGCTGGTGGCTTATATAGACGGGTTCCTTCCTGCCTAAGGCGTGACCCGTGCCTGGTAACGTTTGTACGAGGAGGACGATGGGCTGCAGGTGGAAGCCCGATATATCAACACCAAAGAGCTCCTTGAGTGCAGCACTCTCGAGGAGGCTCTTAAGCTCTTGGATAGTTCACGCTTTTTCTTATTCTGCTCGAAATTTTTTCTTTCTCCATGCTTACGTGTTTTTTATTTTTGCAGGTAAGATGCCTTCAGCGTAGGAATGGATGATGAAGCATGCCCAAGGAAAAATGAAGAGCAGCGTTGCTCTGGGTAAGAGTCGTCTTGGTCAGCGAACGGTCCCCCTTCCATTAGTGTCGGGGACATCATCCTCAATCCCTCCGTCCACCCAAACGTCGCCTCTGCCAGTGAGCTCGAGGGCCAAGCGTTCCCATCCAAACGAGGTTGTGGACCTCAACCGAGAGTCCACCAAAAGCAAGTATGAAATGCCCCTACTTTCACAACAACAAATTCTTCGAGGGGTCCTCTCTGTCCATTCCTTGGGCGGAGTCTCTAAAGCTCAAGGAAATGGACCGTCCCACTAAACGGGTCATTCTTGCCCAGGATGCATCTGCTTTAATGAGGGTCTTGGAGATGGTTGTGGTTTATACCGAGGAGGGCTCTCCGTTGGAGTTAGAGCTGAAGAAATCCCAGGCTGCGGTGACGGATCTGGAAGAAAAGGTCAAGATACTCCAGGAGGAGAGGGAGGAGGAGCTTGAGGATGTTGTCCGTAAAGTCCGCGAGGAGGTGGCTTAGGAGAGGGATGTTGTGGCTGCTAAGCTGAAATCCGCCGAGGACCTGGTGGAGAAACTACAGACTACTCATACTTCTGGTGAGGACGAGCCTGAAGAGACGAAGCAGCTGACGACTCGCTTGGAGTTGGTTGCCCAGTTTGTCCAGGCTGCCGACGACGTAGTGGCTATTGGCGAAGAGGCCTTCTAGAATGCGGTGGACCAGATAAAGATGGTGAACCCGGGCATCAAGCTGAATACTAAGGGAACATGGTTCCTCTACACGTCAAGGACGGCCAGATAGTCGTCCCAAAATTCCTCCGGTTCACCGAGGGCAGGGGCAACCAGGGGTAGGCCCCGCACGAGGAAATCCAGCAAGAGGAGTAGTTTTACCCTTTGGCCTGCGTGCCATCTATATATTTTTTTGTTGTGGTTTGGTCCTCTTTCCATTGCATTATGTACAATTGTGGTCCTTTGTGGCCGTGTTAAATTATATATATGTAAGTGTGTTGTATGTTTATGCATTTGTATGTTTGTATTTTCCTGAATATCTTCTAAGTGTCCTGCACCGTCCAACGTAGTCGTCAGAAACACTTATTTATTTGTTATGTTCCGGGAATGCTCGATGGATGATGCTCGACAGTGAGGGGAACTGATTGAAAGTCCTGGGTTGTTTCCGGGCAGGGCGAAGCTCTGGTCACGGTTGTGGCCTGAATCTGCGGCATGAACTTGCCATCGCGAGCTGGGGTTCTGTTGTTCATGGTACTGTGATGACGGAGGGCACGGTCGAGAAACCACCGTCGAGCATGGGTAGGTATCTTCTCCAGACCCATGCTTAGATCCCTTTGGTGGTGCGTCGTCTGTACCTGGGCATGCAACCTTTAGTCGCTCATCGTGCCCGCCCTTTGGACGAGGCACGTTGACGGTGGGGGCCTTAGCTGTAATACTATTTTAGTTTTTCGGCGTTCCATGGTCGAGCTAATTCTTCCTCGGTTAGGTATTCTAGGTAGTAGGCCTCGTTCCCCGTTTTCGCTCTAACGCGGTAGGTCCTTCCTAGTTTGCGGCGAGCTTGCCCTCTCGGGAATCTTTGTGATTCATTATTAGGACGAGGCTTCCTACTTGAAATTCTCATCGGATGACCTTGGTGTTGTGCCTAATTGTTATTTTCTGCTTGAGTGAGGCTTCGTGGAGGTTGCTCTTATTCGAACCTCTTCGATGAGGTCGAATTCTTCCCTCAGGGCCTCGCTGTTTGTTTCTTCGTCCAAAGGTGCTTTAGTTTGTCTGATCGGCATGTGTGTTTCGATGAGGATTACCGCCTCTATCCGATATGCTAGATGAAAAAGGGATTCCCTGGTTGACGAATGAGGTGTAGTGCGATAGGCCCAGAGCACGTTCTGCAGCTCCTCGATTCATTGCCTCTTTGTTTTGTCCAGTCTCCATTTGAGACCTCGTAAGATTACTCTATTCGCTGCTTTGGCTTGCCTGTTAGTCTGAGGGTGCTCAACGGATGCAAAGTGTTGTTTAGTGCCTAGTTAAACAACGAACTCCTAGAGTTTTTTGTCTGTGAACTATGTCCCGTTGTCTGTGACGATTGCTTAAGGAATGCCAAAATGGGAAAGGATGTTTCTCTTATAGAAACGAAGTATGTTGTGGGTTGTTATCTTGGCCAGGGCTTCAGCTTCTATCAACTTGGTGAAGTAGTCCACGCCCACTATTAAGTATTTATTCTGGTTGGATCCTATGAAGAAGGGTCCCAGGATGTCCAGGCCCCACCAGGCGAAGGGCCACGGAAAGGACATCGCCTTGAGCTCGTTGGGTGGCGCCAGGAGTATGTTCTCGTGTCATTGGCATTTGTCGCATTTCTTCACATGTTATTTCGCGTCGTTTTACATGATCGACCAGTAGTAACCTGCTCACAGAGCTTTCCTCACGAGGGACTTCCCACCTAGGTGCTGGGCGTTTATCCCTTCGTGGATCTCGCGTAGGACATGGGCGACCATCTCTTCTCCGACGCATTTGAGGAAAGATATGGAGAATCCTCGTCTGTACATTTTGTTCTTGACCATAACGTAGGAACACGACCTACACCTTACTATGCTGGGCTCCTTTGGATCAGATGGTAGCTCATTTTTAGTGAGGTAGTTGTATATTGGGAACATCTAGCAGTGGTCGTTGCCGACGATGTGTACGTCAAGTGTCGTGGACACTTTCTCGATGTTGGGTCATGGGAGTATCTCCTGGATGACAGATTTGTTTCCTCCTTTCTTCTTCGTGCTGGCTAGTTTCGACAGGATGTCTGCTCGGACGTTGTATTCGTGGGGAACGTGTCTTACTTCCACAGAGGTGAACTTTTCTATAACACGGTGGGAGAACTGAATTGGTGTTTTTGTTGGAGAAAAACATGTGTGGATAGCAAGAGTCGCCACCGACTTTTATTTTATCCAATAGGAAAGGCTATAAAAGAACAGGAAAGACCTTTTTGAAAAGATTTTGAGTTCGGGGGGTAGGTTATATAAAGGGAAGGTGTTAGCACCCTTTATATCCATGGTTATCCATGGGCTCTTAGTTACTTAGCTCACTTGTTTGTTTGAAAAGTAATGTGAAATGTATGTTTAGAAAAGATTTTCATAAGTTCTTTGTAGTGATCCTTGTATGGATGTATACAAAGCCTTGAGTTTGGAAATATTTTGAAAGTGGGGTGTAAAGAATGTTTTTTTGAAAAAAGTGAGCAAGTATTTAAGTGCTACATACCTTAAGTTTGTAAGGTCTTTCTTGTTATTTATTTCCTTTAAGGGTGTTGTCCTTACTATTAGTGAGTAAGTAGTCTTTACCTTGGATGTTAAGGGATGGGCGTAGGGTCATCGTATGGTCAAAGAAGGCAACATGTAGGGGTGTCTTAGTAATTCGAAGGGACTATCATCATTTTTGTAGGGTCATCGAGGGACAAGATCATTTATTCCGTAGGAAACTTCGAAGGGACTATGATCCTTTTAACTTTAAAGGGACTTGATGATTTATCTGTTTGCAGGGACATTGCTTAAGACACCCCTACAGTCGAGGGACTTGACCATATTAAGGCAACTAAGAGGGGTAACCCTAGGAGGTGTAGATGGCGATCATAGAACGATCGACTTACGTGTGTGAGTGATTATTTTTAGATATTTCTTTTATTATTGATTCTCTAAGTCCAATTTATTCAAATAGATCTTTTCACGCCCTAGATTACTAACCAAGCAATTAAATATTTACGGAAATAATAAAAAAAAACAAGAAATAAAGTCCTAAACTATTACACGACTTCGGGGCAATTACAAAATAACCGGTGCGAAAAAATAAATTACATAAGGAAAATCCAAGACAATCCTCTAAATAATATAAATAAAGCAATGAAAATAAATTATATTAGGAAATTAATTGTTTTAAAAAAAAAAAGATCAAGTTTAGAAAATGTGGGTCTAATTAGGGTTAGTGAAAAATTAGGGTTTTTAAATTAATCTAAACCTAGTTATATTCATTTACAATTTTAATTAATAAATTTAAAAAAAAAAGTTATATGAGAAAAAAATTATATTATAAATAGCAACAAGAATGAAATGATGTCCATTGGAAGCTGTAGGTTTGATCTCACCAATCATATCAATGCCCCACATTGCAAAAGGCCAAGGAGCAGTCAGAACATTCAATGGAACTGGAGGTACATGTACTTTATCAACATATATCTGGCATTTATGACAAGTCTTGGAATGTAGATGACAATCAACTTCCATGGAAGACCACTAGTAACCTGCTCTCAGAATCTTCTTTGCCATCATATGCCCACTAGAATGAGTACCAAATATCCCATCATGCATGTCTTCCATAATCTCCCTTGCTTCCTTCTTGTCCACACAACGGAGCAAAGTCGAATCGTGATTGCGCTTGTACAAAATCCCATTACTCAGGAAGAACATGGCAGAGAACCTCCTTATAAATTTCTTATCATTGATAGATGCCCCATCAGGATATTCCTGAGCTTCGAGATATCTTTTTACTTCGTGGACCTAAGGCTTTTCTTCTACTCCCTCAATATCAACCTCATAACAATATGCAGGTTCAGAAAATTGACCAATAGTAACTCTAGGAGCTTCATCATCCCCCCTGATCTCAAACATGGATGCCATGGTAGCTAATGCATATGCCAATTGATTCTCGTCTCGTGGAATATGTTCAAAAGTAATCTCTTCAAAATATGGAATCAAAGACAACACATGTTCTCTGTAAGGAATGAGATTTTGATGTTTTGTGTCCCATTCTCCTTTAACCTGACTAATTACCAGGGCTGAATCCCCATATACACTTAAGAAATAGATCTTCGTCTCAATGGCAGCCTTGATACCCATGATGCACACTTCATACTCAGCCATATTATTTGTACAACGAAAACAAAGTCTAGCAGTAAACGGTGTATAACAACCTTCAGGAGAGATAATCACAACACCAACGCCATTACCAAGTGCATTAGAAGCTCCGTCAAAAACCATAGTCCATCGGGATTCATGTTCGGGTCCGTCATACTGTCTAGGTTCTTTAGCAACAAGCATAATATCTTCGTCTGGAAACTTAAAATTCATAGTCTGATAGTCATCCACTGGTTAATGAGCCAAATGATCAGCTACCACACTTCCTTTAATTGCTTTCTGAGTGGTATACTGGATGTCGTATTCTGTCAAAATCATTTGCCATCTTGCTATTCATCCGGAGAGGGCAGGTTTCTCAAATATCTACTTGATAGGATCCATCTTTGAAATCAATAAAGTGGTACGAGTCAACATATACTGCCTTAGTCGGCGAGCAGCCCATGCCAAAGCACAACAAGTTTTCTCGAGCGATGAGTATCTTGTTTCACAGTCGGTAAACTTTTTGCTAAGGTAGTATATTGCTTGCTCTTTTCGACCAGACTCGTCATGCTGGCCCAAAACACACCCCATTGAATTGTCTAGCACTGTTAAGTATATAATCAAGGGTCTTTCTGCAATTGGTGACATTAGAATTGAAGGTTCTTGGAGATACTTCTTAATCTCATCAAAAGCTATCTGGCATTCGTCGTTCCATTCCATTACTTGATCTTTCTTCAGCAACTTGAAGATTGGTTCACAAGTAGCAATTAATTGGAAAATAAATCTTGCAATGTAGTTCAGGCGTCCCAAGAAACCTCTAACTTCCTTCTCAGTACGGGGAGTGGGCATATCTTGTATAGCTTTTACCTTCGCGGGGTCAACTTCAATACCTTTACCACTGACAATGAAACCCAAGAGCTTACCAGATCTAACTCCAAAGGTACATTTGTTTGGATTTAATCTCAACTTGTATTTCTTCAACCTCTCAAATAACTTGTGCAGGTGGTCAAGATGTTCTTCTTCAGTCTGGGACCTGGCTATCATGTCATTAACATATACCTCTATTTCATGATGAATCATATCATGGAAAAGGCTACCATAGCACGCTGATAAGTTGCCCCAACATTCTTCAAACCAAATGACATTACCTTGTAATAAAAGGTGCCCCATTGTGTGACGAATGTAGTCTTCTCCATATCTTCGGGTGCCATCTTAATTTGATTGTAACCAGAGAAACCATCCATAAAAGAAAATACCTTATTTTGAGCAGTGTTGTCTACCAGAACATCAATGTGTGGAAGCGGAAAATCATCTTTAGGGTTGGCTTTGTTCAGATCCCTGTAATCCACGCACATACGAACTTTTCCATCCTTCTTTGGTACCGGTACCACATTAGCAAACCATTGGGGATAAGAAGTGACAACTAGGAATCCTGGCTCGAATTGTTTCATTACTTCAGCTTTAATCTTTTCTGACATATCTGGGTGCATACGACGAACTTTCTGCTTTATTGGGTGACAATCTTCCTTCATCGGTAGACGGTGAACCACAATATCTGTATCCAGCCCTGGCATATCTTCATAAGACCAAGCAAAGATCTCCACATAATCGCGTAACATTTGAACTAACCTGTTCTTAGCATTGTCTTCTAATTCAGATCCTATCTTGACCTCTTTTATGTCTTCCTCAGTTCCTAGATTCACAACTTCGATTGGTTCTTCATGCGGCTGTATAACTTTCTCTTCTTGTCGTAGCAGCCTAGCAAGTTTAGCAGGCACTTCACAATCTTCCTCATTTCCATCCTCAGCATGGTAGATCGAATTTTCAAAGTCATAATTAGCAATAGCAGAACTGTTATCAATAGGATCCGGAGTGGATGAGGATCTGCATTTTAGTTACGTGGGTGTGTGTAAGAACACATAGTTTTTTTATAAAAAAAAGAAAAAAAAAGAAAGACAGGGAGCGCAATATTTACGAAAGCAAAACGTCCAACGATTTTATCAATGAAGATATGCAAATGAAATAACAACCCTTAACGAGCATACCATTGTGCCATGGGCAAGGCACACGACTTAAAAGTTTTTAAATTATTCAAAGTTACAAGGCCAAAATAAAGAAAGACAAAAAAACAGCAATTACTCCTGACTAAAGGAGATAGGAATGAAATCTCCAGCCTTCCAATTGTTAAGTCCATTTCCAACAGTGGGAAATATCCAATCGTCCAGGTTTCAGTCTTCATTAGAGTCTTCCACAACATTGACATTATCTCTCTGGATTCCTTGATTGATAATACGAACAACACGAGCACGACGAACAGCCTTCTGAGCCTCTGTAGTAAAACCCAAACCAAACTTGTCAGACTTGTAAGGGATGTCTGGAAGCTAACCCCAGATAGTAATACCACCTTCTTCAACTACAGCTCTAGCATCCTTCAGAGAGGCCATGGTAGGAGGTTTTTGGGTAACAACAGGAACTTTCTTAACAGCAGGAACATTCTGAAGAACCACTTCAAAGGTCTGGCAAGGAGTTTCAACAAATTCACCCTCCATTTCTACATACCTGAAATTATTCATGTGAATGGCCATATACTCCTCTTCACCATAGACAGTGACAATCTTACCCTTCAACGGATATTTTAACTTCTGGTGTAAAGTAGAGGTCACAGCACCTGCCCCATGTATCCAGGGACGCCCAAGCAAGCAAGAATAAGCAGGGCGGATATCCATCACAGTGGAATCAAAAACTTGAGATCCTACTTTGATATGGAGGTCGACTTCTCCATGTACCATTCTTCTTGAACCATCAAAGGCCCTCACCACCACATTTCTAGGTCTTAGTACAACATCTTTAGAGTTAAGCTTATCGAGAATAGCCTTTGGTAACACATTCAACAAGGAACCATTATCCACAAACACATGAGACAAAGTAGTGCCCCTACACTCAATAGAGATATGCAGAGCTCTGTTATCGTTTCTTTTAGCGGGAGTTAAATCAGCATCAGAAAAGCCTAAGCCATTATCAGTCGTCAGATTAGCAACACAATTCTCAAACTGGTCCATAGAGATCTCATATGGTACATGAGCAGACTTTAGAAACTTCACCAAAGCCTTAGCATGGGCTTCAGAGTACAGTAGTAGAGACAACATAGAAATTTTGGAGGGAGTATGCCCCAATTGTTCAAGAATATCATAATCACTCTTGCGGATGATCTTCAGAACTTCCTCCATCGGCTTAGAGAGATCTTCAATAGATGGTGGTTCAACTTGGCCAAGCTTAATCACAGGTGCTTTGCCTTGAGCTTCAGTACTTGGCCCAGAGGAGGAGATATGAACTGGAGTTGAAGCATTCTTTGAGATATTCTCAAGAGAGAAAATCCTTCCACTTCTAGTCACCTTACTAGTCCCAACAATATTGTCGATGTCCGGATTAATATCTTCAGTAAGTATATCAGTCAAAGGTTCTTGTTTAACACCATGGATATAAACATCAGCACCATAGTTTCAGGGAATAGCTTTGTCGGAAGAATATGGAATTGGACCAGGAGTAGTAATAATCAGGGGAGCCACCGTTGGCTCAGCAGTAATCTTCACAGGACCTTCAGCAGTAGTCTTTACAAGACCCTTAGCAGTAATCCTCGCAAGAATTTTAGTAACCATGGAAACATCTTCAATCTTCAGATCTTGAGAAAAACCTTCACACAAGCTTTCTACAGAGGGATTCTTCTCAAACAATATTGTACGACTGCCCATCAAACGCTGAATACCTTCTTTCAGCTGCCAGCAACCTTTTGATTGGCAGATACAGTAACAACAGTCTTCATTGCAACCTAGAAATAAACCAGCTTGCAACAGCTTCTTCTTAACAATCATCAGAGTAATAGTCAGATCAGTCACCATAGAAACATAAGAACTATCATCAACAATATTAACAGTCTTCTCATGCTTAGGAATAGGAGCAGTAATCACATTAGGAGTCTCAGGAGGGTCAAACTCAATTTCTCCAGCATCAATCATATCCTGAATCTTATTCTTCAACGCCCAACAATTATTAGTATCATGCCCGAGGCAGTTCGAGTGATATGCACACCTTACATTGGGATTGTAACGAGGAGAGGAAGTATTGAGGTTAGTAGGAGGATCCCTCACAGTAATCAGCTCCCTTTTCAGCATGTGTTGCAATGCCTGAGCCAATGACATGTTGAGCTTTGTAAACACTCTCTTGGGTGCACCTTGCTTAGGTTGATTATTCGGTTGCTGATTCTGTTGTGTAGGTGCAGGGTTGGAGATCAGAACTACCCCCACAGATTGATTCTAGTTGTTCTTATTACAACCCTGTTGACCATAAACAACATTAGATTCTTTTTTCCCACTAGAAGTCTTCTTAGCAGTACTTGAAGAGGCATCTATCTGTATCTTAACACTTCTATACCATTTTCCACATGTTCTCCAGTCATTATCAACTCGGTGAAAGCTGATGACGAGCTTCCAATCAGATGACTATAAAAAGGACCAGTCAGCATACTCATAAACATATCAACCAATTCCCTGTCAGTCAAGGGAGGTTGAACTCTGCTTGCAAGATCTCTCCATTTCTGTGCATACTCCTTGAAACTTTCTTTGGTACCCATGGACATGCTCTGAAGTTGAATGCGATTTGGCGCCAAATCAGAATTATATTGATATTGCCTGTAGAAAGCTTCAGCAAGATCACTCCAGGTTCGGACGTTAATGCTCTCAAGTTGGTAATACCACTCTAGTTGGGATCCTATTAAGCTTTCCTGGAAGAAATGAATCCATAGCTTCTTATCAGCAGTATGGGGTTGGATTCTTCGAACATAAGACCTCAAATGTAGCTTCGGGCATGAGACACCATCATATATCCCAAAAACAGGAAGTTTGAGGCCAGTAGGAATGACAATTCCAGGAATCAAACTCAAATCTTCAAAGTCAAAACCATACTTCTTCTGCAGAGCCATAGCATTCAATCGGTCTTCCAGCAGCTTAATCTTCTCACTGCCAATCAGATCATGATAATAATTTTCCTCCCGATCAGAATCACTAATAGCATCATGCAAACTGTCTTCTTTCTTCACCAAGTATTCCTCTTCAGAATTCTCACTTTCATCATCAGTCTTGGCTGGACCCTTGAACCTCCTACCGAGGTTGATAAGGCCAACTGATTTCTTGGTCTTCTTCTTTTCCTTCTTGAGCAGAAGTACCTTCAATTCTTCTTGTCCCTTGGTCAAGTTCAGGATTATCTCTTGAAACTGAGCATGCTGAGCTTGAAGTTCTTGGATAGTTTGATCGGGAGCCATTTCTGTTGAAATAAACAACGAGAAGATGAGAAACCTGTAACGGGTACCTGTTATGCAATGATATGGTATGAAGATGCATATATAATGTTTTCAAAGACCGCAGGATTTAAATTTGTTGAAAACAGGCAGAAATAAATTTTTTATTAGTAAACATAAAATAGTATTGCCCCTTGGGATTACAGATGAAGGAACATAGAAATTATAAAGAAAATAAAGCATATGAGATTTAAGTCTCCCATAGACGCTTTCTCTTTGGGTTGAGATAGGTATTGAGATTCCGTTCCTCGTGAAGTTGCTTTGTTAGATCCAACACCTTGTCTTTGTAAGCATGAAACTGAGTCTTAAAGGTATCTCTTTCCTCCTTCAGTTGAATCCAAGACTTCTGCAACTCTTCCAGATCTCTAGGCATGTCCGGATGAAGAATAGTATAAGAAATATCTCCTTTAACAACAGGCTCCACAGTTATTGGTAGGACAGCAGGGTATGGCATCATAAGAGTCTGAGCACGAGACCGCACCCATATGAGATAAGGTTCCATAGGAATGGAGTGCTTTGGTTCAAAAGTATTGTTGTTGATCTTATTCACCATGCTCCAAGCTCGTATAAACCTTTGATGGTAATCTTGAAGATCGTTGTCGTAATCAAACACAATACCCTGAATAAGCATGTCATGAGGACCATTACTCCGAGCGTAACCAAACTGACGTAGTGCTAGAGAAGGATTGTAGGTAATTCCTCCTCTTATGCCAAGGAGTGGCACATTAGGGAATTCTTCGCAACGGTCAATAATAGTGACATTCTCCATAGATTTGGAACACCAATGAATGTATGAATGAGAAAGTGACATTATTCTTTTAGACCACCTCCAACCTTGCACATTCTTCATCACAGATTGAGGAAGGTGTGAAATAAACCACCTTGATAGTAGAGGTATGCAACACGTCAGAGTTCCTCTCGCCTTCGTAGTACGAATATGAAGAGAGTGTAATATATCTCCAAGCAAAGTAGGCACCAGAATGTGAATCAGAAATATGTTGATAGCGTGTACATCTATGAACTGGTCTGGATTAGGGAACAACACTAAACCATAAATCAATAAGGCTAATATATCCTCAAAGGCATCATAACTCATAGCATCCAGGAATATCTGTGCTTTCTCCATCAATACCTTAGCAAGAATACCCTTAGTTCCACTTCTCGTTTCCAATACAATGTCTGACTTCCTTAGATGTAGGGTTGCGGCAATGACTTCAGGTTTAGGCTCTTTCTCTAAGCCTGTGAAAGGTTTCTGATCAAGGATAGGCACACCAAGTAATTTGGAGAATTCTTCCATTGTGGGCACCAGCTGATAATCGGGAAATGTGAAGCAATGATGTTTAGGATCAAAGAACTGGAACAGAACACTCATCATATCTTCATCAAACCCTGAAGTAACCAAGTCAAGTAGGTGACCATGCTTCTTGATGAATTGAGAGCTTTCAGAAACTTTAGAGACCAATTCCTTAAGCTTGGGAGGTATCCTTACAAAGTTGACTCGGATAGTGTTCCTACGAGCGGAAGCCATAACCTACAACAAAGAACAAAGATAAATCCTTTGGTCCTTGAAATGGTTAGTGAGAATGTTATGCTTATGATGTCATGATGTTATGATGTTATGATGTTATGTCCAAACACGAACATGTGGCACACACAAGCAATTCACACAACAACCCCAGGTTTAGAGGCTTGCATGAGGTTTAAAGGTAAGTACCTTCCCACTGAAGTTTAGTTGGTTCATCCTGTCCTAGAAATAGTAACCGGGTTCTACGGGATCTCAATATCAATGATTCTTCTCAAAGGTTGTTGTTCAGTAGGCAACTGACTTGCCAACTAAAACTCCCTTAGATTAGAATCTCAATGAGTGTAGTATCAAGTATTAACCAACTTCAGTCTCCACCAAAGCCGGTTATCTCACTACTTTCTAAAGGCCAAGATGGGTCAATTAGGGTTCTAAAAGTTAGTTAGTGTTAATGACAACGTATGGCAGCCTTATATTATCCTCAACTGACTTAAGGAACATAAGTACCCACCAAGAAGTCAAACTAACTGTAGCCACCAGATCAACCATATCGGTATATGCCGTACAGTTTCCTTGGTCTATTGCTACTTACCTAAGATACACTAGATTCGGGTTAGGATATTTCACACAAAAGCCCAACAAGTAAGTAAAGCAAGTACACGGGGTTTCCCCAGCAGAGTCGCCAGTTCTGTAACATGGTGGGAAAACTGACTTGGTGTTTTTGTTTGACAAAAACATGTGCGGATAGCAAGAGTCGCCACCGACTTTTATTTTATCCAATAGGAATGGCTATAAAAGAATAGGAAAGACCTTTTTGAAAATATTTTGAGTCCGGAGGGTAGGTTATATAAAGGTAATATGTTAGCACCCTTTATATCCATGGTTATCCATGGGCTCTTAGTTACTTAGCTCACTTGTTTGTTTGAAAAGTAATGTGAAATGTATGTTTAGAAAAGATTTTCAGAAGTTCTTTGTAGTGATCCTCGTATGGATGTATACAAAGCCTTGAGTTTGAAAATATTTTGAAAGTGGGGTGTAAAGAATGTTTTTTTGAAAAAAGTGAGCAAGTATTTAAGTGCTACCTACCCTAAGTTTGTAAGGTCTTTCTTATTATTTATGTCCTTTAAGGGTAAGACTGTCCTTACTATTAATGAGTAAGTAGTCTTTACCTTGGATGTTAAGGGACGGGCGTAGGGTCATCGTATGGTCAAAGAAGGCAACATGTAGGGTGTCTTAGTAATTCGAAGGGACTATCATCATTTTTGTAGGGTCATCGAGGGACAAGATCATTTATTCTGTAGGCAACTTCGAAGGCACTATGATCCTTTTAACTTTAAAAGGACTTGATGATTTATCTGTTTGCAGGGACATTGCTTAAGACACCCCTACGTTCGAGGAACTTGACCATATTAAGGCAACTAAGAGGGGTAACCCTAGGAGGTGCAGATGGCGATCGTAGAACGATCGACTTACGTGTGTGAGTGATTATTTTCAGATATTTCTTTTATTATTGATTCTCTAAGTCCAATTTATTCAATTAGATCTTTACACGCCCTAGATTACTAACCAAGCAATTAAATATTTATGGAAATAATAAAAAAACAAGAAATAAAGTCCTAAACTATTACACGGCTTCGGGGCAATTATAGAATAATCGGTGCGAAAAAATAAATTACATAAGGAAAATCCTATACAATCCTCTAAATAATATAAATAAAGCAATGAAAATAAGTTTAATTAGGAAATTAATTATTTTTAAAAAAATAGATCAAGTTTAGAAAATGAAGGTCTAATTAAGGTTTGTGAAAAATTAGGGTTTTTAAATTAATCTAAACCTAGTTATATTCATTTACAATTTTAATTAATAAATTAAAAAAAAGTTATGTGAGAAAAAAAATTATATTATAAAATTTATTTTAAGAAAAATAATTAGTGAGCAGTTAGTAAAGATTAATGGTTAATTAAATTAATAATAATATTTTAATAATAATAACTATAAAACATAAAAAAAAAAGGAAGAAATTCACTGAAATAAATGGGGGAAGACCTGAAAATTTCCGTACGAAGAGTTTCGACTCTTGAAAAGCTTATGCCTTAACCATGGCACTTCTTGAAACCTGCATCATATCTTGCAAACAAATAATCAAAACAAACCTAAACATGATTATGAAAATCATTATGAACAGAAAATATGATAAAGTGCAATGAAATCAAAGATTAGAAAGCAAAAAAAAGAAGAATGAGAGGCGTCATGTTCATGGGATGCACTTCGTGAGGTCCCAACCTTCAAGTCTTTGTGGGATAGGTTCCTAGGATCTTGAGGAATGTGAATGGACTTGTAGAGGTGATTGAATCTTATTGCAAAGATGTTTTAAGATTTTTCTAAGGTTCTTATGGCTTCCAAAAAAAATTTTCTCTCCTCCTTTTTTTCATTCTGACTTTGTTGTGTATATAAAGTAGTGTAAATTAGGGTAAACAATTGGGCCTTGGTTGGAGTTTTATGGGTTGCTTGAAGATGAAAGAGCCAATTATCATAATTGTAAAAAAAATCAAATTAAATCATACCGTATATTTGATCCCAAAATAAATATGAATCAAATCTTTGATTTTTTATAATTTATTTTAATTAAAAATAATCTTAAATGATAAAAATAAAAAATAATATAAAATAAATGATAAAAATCAGAAAATATGGTTATTGGGTCGTGAATGACTTTATGTTCAAGTTTGGGTTTCAATTTTATGGGTCCATTTGGAAAGAATTGGAGTTATGGCCCTTTTTACTTCATACACCCCTTGAAAAATTACCAACTTTGACAATGCATAACTTCCTCAATTTTAATGCTACGGAGATGTTCTAAGACTTTTTAAAAATCTTCGGGTATCCACTAATCAACCCTTTTGGTCCCATGTCCATATTTTTTTACCGTTTTCAAATTATGAGCTTTGAAAAAGTTGACTTTTTGTTGACTTTCAAAAGGACCTATAATGTCTTGGCTCATATCTTTCAAATGAATCATTTTTAGGCTTGGCTTGTGAGACACAAAGTTGTATAGAATTAAACTTTCTTCAAAATGATCTTTAGATGGGAAACTTTTGATGAAACATGTGAAAGTTATGGCTGGTCAAAGTTTAGTTGACTTTTCCTACACAAAACCTTAATTTAGCAACTTCCGATTCTTGATGATCTGAGGTTTCCCTGATGAATCATGATCGACCCTTGAGAAAATTATGAATTTCACCTCATAATCTTGATGTTGACCAAAAATCTTGAAGTTTGACTTTGAGTTGACCACAATTGTCCTCAGTTGACTTAACTAATTTTCAGGTATCTGAGCATCTAATTGGCCAAACTTGTGAGGAAAGCTCTGAAACTTGACATGGGGATTCTTTGAAGTATGTGGGATGTTATGAAGTCCATTTTAAGTTTTAGAAGTCCATTTTTCTCGGGGAGACTCAAAACCCTAGTTCTAAGATCCACTGTTCAGGAGGAGGCTTTGATGAAACCTTCAATCCCTTTGACCAATTGCGAATCTTGTGACTTTTAAGTAACCTCTTGTGACACATTGTCTTGAATATGGGAGGGTAAATTTTGGGGTACAACATTTGCCATCTTCTCTTTGACCAGGGTTAGGTATTCAGACAATTTATCATTTTTGACATGGTACTCTCCCTGGACTTGGAGGGCCACTAGCTGAGAGTCGGTGCAGATGACGACTTCGCCTGCTCCTAAGTCTTCGGCAAGGCGTAGATCGGCCAGAAAGGCTTCGTATTCAACTTGGTTGTTGGAGGTTGGGAATGACAACGTGAGTGAGACTTCGATGAGGATTCCCTCCTTGTCCTCTAGGATGGAACCTGCTCTGCTACCCGCCGAGCTGGAGGCCCTGTCAACAAATATGACCCACCTGTGGGTACCCTCGTTAGGCTGGATGGGCAAAGCCATTTCTACTACGAATTCAGCTAGTGCTTGAGCCTTCAGGTCCTTTCTGCTCTCGTACTAGATGTCAAATTCGGACAGCTCTAGCGACCATCTGAGCATCCTTCCGGCCATGTCTGGTCGGCCCGATAGTTGTTTTATAGGCTGGTCCGTGCGTACCACAATAGTGTGGGCCAGAAAATAGTGCCTTAGCCTCCTTGTGGTGTTGATAAGGGCGAGGGCCATCTTCTCTATATGTTGATACCGTAATTCTGGCCCTTGCAGCGACTTGCTTGTGAAATAGATGGGCTTCTGCCCCTCCTGGGTTTCACGGATGAGGGTGGCGCTCATAGCCTCGGTTGCAATGGCGAGATAGAGAAAGAGGGTTTCCCATTTTTCTGTTCGGGAGAGGAATAGAGGTGTATATAGGGCTTTCTTTAAGTGGAGGAGAGCTTTGTCACATTCTTCTGTCTATTCGAATGTGGCTTCCTTGCGGAGGAGTTTGAAAAAGGGGAGGGCCAAATTTTGCTACGAAGCGAAAATGTGATGCGAGCATCCCGTTGAGGGACTGGATAGACTTTTTTGAGCTCGACATGGGGAACTCAGAGAAGGTCCTACATTTGTCGGGGTTAGCTTCAATTCCTCGTTCGGTTAGATAGAAACCGAGGAACTTGCCCGCTCATACCCCGAACGTGCACTTCTCCGGGTTAAAGCGCATCCTATACCTCCTGGCCTGCTCAAAAACCTTCCTCAAGTGGGTCGTGTGATCGAATTCGTCATGGGACTTCACGATCATGTCGTCCATATAGACTTCGAGCATGTCCTCGATTTCTAATCGGAATACCTTGTTCATCATTCTTTTGTAGGTGGCGCCGATATTCTTCAGGCTGAAAGGCATTACGTTGTAGTAATAGTTTCCCGATTCGGTCATGAAGGTCGTGTACCTTTTGTCGCTTTTTGCCATGGGTATTTGTATGTAGCCTGAATAGGCGTCCATGAAAGATAGCAATTTAAAACTGGCAGAATTATCAACTAGTTTATCTATATTAGGGAAGGGGTGTGTGTATTTAGGGCATGCCCTATTAAGATCGGTATAATCAACACACATGCGCCATTTTACATTATTCTTTTTAACGAGTACAACATTTGACAGTCAAGTGGAGTACTTGGCCTCTGATATAAAATTTTCCTCTAAAAGGTCTTTTACAGCTTGCTCGGCAGCCACCATTTTCTTCAGGACTGTCGTCGTCTATGTTGGGCAACAGCTCTAACGGCAGGGTCGATGGTGAGATGGTGACAGGCTACCTCAGGGTCCAGTTCGGGCATCTCCGTGGCACTCCACACAAACAGGTCTACATTCTCCTGGAGGCATGCTCTCAGTTCTTTCCTTGCTAGCTCGGGGAGACTGACTCCAATCTTCACTCCTCACCGGGGTTCTTCGCCGAGTGGGACAAGCTCTAATTTTCCATCTGGGATGGGGCGCATTGGATGGGCGACTTCGCTGCTACCAGAGGGGGTGCTAGATGGTGATTGAACCTCCTTTCCTTTTGCCTTTGAGTTTTCTAGTTGTCTTCAGAGAAGCGGCTATCGAGGTCGATGGAATCGACGCGAGGGAGTGAATTTGTTTCGTTGGAGCTACTGGGCAGAGGTGATTGGGCAAGGAGTCTTTGGTCTATCAATGATAGCGTTTAGTCCTATTGAAGCTGCTTCAAAACATATCCTCGCGGCTTCTATGTTCCCGTGTAGAGTTGCGACAAAGCCTCTAGAGGTGTAATATTTCATCTTTAGGTGTACCGTTGAAGGTACGACCACCAGCTCGGCTAGAGTTGGTCGACCGAAAATGCACTGGTACAGTGACGAGAAATCTATTACGAGGAATTGTACTTTGATCGATCTGGCCATTTTTGCGGTTCCGAAGGTAACGATTAGCTTAACATAACCCCAAGGCTTTGTCACTGATCCATTGAAACCTTGGAGGTCAGAGCCCACTTAGGGAGTTGTAATACCCCAAATTTTACCCTCAGATTAGTCGATTCATGTTGCATGACGTCTCAGGTTTGCATCCGCTAACCAATGATGGGTTACGTAGTCTGTTTGTTTTGCAGGAGAATCACTTCCGGTATACTTTAGCTGTCAAGGGGCGAAATGGTCATTTATACGTTGTTTGCTGACAGTTCATGGGGCTGAATCGTCGCCAGGAATCCATTGAGTATTTATAACTTCCATTTCCGAGTTTCTTACCTTTTGTGAAGATAAAGAGAAATTCACGGTAATTTTGGTGGCAGGAGTTTAAGATACAGTAATTAATTCAGCGGACCGAGGCTCTATCATCAGCAGATTTCTGAGACATTTATTTTGTCATATGGGTTTGATCATGTCGAGATATACATTTGGTTTGGTTCAAGTCAGGGCAAGAATCAGTTATGCAGAATTTGGTTTCAACAGGCATTTATTTTTCCGTTTCCTCTGCGATCTGCCATTTAAATTCTTAAAAGGAAAGCAGTGTAAATTTCGACTCAAGTCTGGATTTATTACAATCTTTGGCCGAATAAGTGCAGGATATTGGATTTCGACACAAATTGAATTAAATACGGAGTATATATCTGTCTTCCCTGTTCATCAAAGTCCTCTGTTTCTTTTCCGTTCGTTCAGGGCTATTACCGATCCTATCATCAGGCATGACTTAATTTAGGAATGTTTGACTGAAGTGGGATATCATGTCACTTTTAAGTGGAGCAGCATGTCCAGAACTACAAAATTGATTTGGATAATTATTGGGGGGAATTTATGCATGCGAGTTTATCTAGGGAAGTCAATCCGTTTGTTTAAGTTCATTGGTACGAATCTTTAATCGGTGGAATTTGTTCAGAGACACTCTATCATTTGGAATTAATCAGATTTTTCTTTAAGGGATTCATTCAAGTTTGATAAATTAATTGAAGGGAGTAATCAGAAGAATTTTATTTGGATAAAAAATATATTGAATTTTATTCATAATTATTTTTTATTACAAATTACAAAGAATTACAAATTACAAAGAATAAAGTTTCCTAAAGTTCTATTGTCGGTCTTCATGCTCGATCGTCCCGATTAATTCTTCATGGCTCGATTCTTCGTACCTTCACACAAGCAAAATCAGAAACAAAGCAAACAGAGGTTAATGTTAGAAATTAATTTTCGACACCCTCAAAGCAATTTCATCATCGAGTGTCGGGAGGGCAACGACAAATGCCGAAGCCAACTCCCAAACTGATTCCCGATCTCGGTACCGATAGGCAACATCTGTTCTATTTTTCGGGACGGCCAGAAGAAGAGAAAAAGAAGTGTTTTATGCCGAAAGGTGATTTCTTGCAGCCAAACAAATCAAAATCCAGAATCAGAATCCATTTTCATCAAGTAAATTATGGATATCCATTTCAGATCCACAATATGAACCAAAATCCATATCCAGTTTCTATTAGGTAAATCCCTAGATATTTGATCAAGAAAATCGGGATTAACTGCCAAATCCAAATCAGGTCTGAAAATGAATCTATCAGAAAACAAAATCCGAATCCAATCAAATCTGCATGAAACAAATCACAAAATCAAATCTCAGATTTTTCAATCAAATAAAACGTAACAAATAATCCAAGCCCAACAGAGAGGTATAAAATTTGAAGAAGAATAGATGACAAAGGGGATGAAACCCTAATCACAAAAGGCGGCCGTAAAACAAACAAGAACAAACTCACCAAAACGGAAAACGAGAACCATAGATCACAAAACGGAATCAAAACCCTCGTCACGAACAGTGGCGACGGCGTTTGAAAAGGGTTCAGGGAACTTTAACAGTTCTTCATCATCACCCCGCGCGGAAAAAAGAAGAGGAACAGAACCCAGAAATGGCAAACAGAATCAAAACAGAATAAACTCGAAAAAACGTCGGCCGGCGAAGAACGAACATAAGCGGCGCTATCAACGGCGGCAACGGCGAGGAAAAGCCAACGAACCGGATCGGTGGCGGCGGAACCTACAAGGGTTCAAACACCGGCCCAGCTTCACCGGCGGGAAATTGACCTCTTAGGCCTCAGTCTCGCGAGTGACATCACCGGCCGACAACGGACTCAACATCGTCTGTCCCAATCCAAAGCGTAAGCTAACGTTGCATTTCTCTGTTTTGTATGGTTTTCGTTTTTTCCAGAGAAAAGTGGTACACGGAGAAGAAGCATGGACATGCATCAGGGAAAAGAGAAACATTGTGAAGCAAGCTCCAAGGCGGATCAATGGCCGCCGCCGGTGGTACCACCAAAGGAGAAGAAGATGAAAGTTTATCACAAACTTAAAATGAGCCAAACGCATGCAATCTCCCATTTTGACCGTGGCTGTTTGTTTTATCTGCTTTTTATTTTCTTTTTTTGTTTCATTAAGTTTAAGATTTGTGAATAAACATAGTCTTGTAATTTATTAGGGTTTTAGTCTTAAGAAACAAAAAATCAAATTTTAAATAACATTTTCTTTAATCAAGTTTAAAACAAAAATTTCTTTAATAAAAAATTAAGACATTTTTCTCAATCAAAATTAAACTTTTTTAATTAAAATTAAAACTTTTTCTTAATTAAAATTAAAAAAAATTTCTTAATCAAAATTAAAACTTTTTCATAAATAAAATTAAAACATTTTCTTTTAATAAAATTAAAACAAAATTTTTGAGTAAAAGAAGCAGAATCATAGCCACTCCCCCTTTAAACGCGAAAGTTAACTTTTCCCTTTTTAAAGATTTAAAAAAAAATAAAAAGCCTTGATGTAGGCATCCCAATTTCTGCCTACCCTCGCCGTCATTTTATCGTTCGCTTCAGCTTATTAATTTGTCATTTGCTTGTGTTATCATTTTCCAATTGTAATTATTCGAGTCATGGTCGCAAGTTATTTATTTCCCGCATTCTTTTTGGGGATTTGTAATTTACGCGAGTGATCGTCGCGACGCTTTCTTTTGATGTTTTCATTATTTTCCATACTTTAAGTTTGTCGTATGATAATATTTGTCGTTGGCATGTTTTACTGTTAGAGTCATTCTGAAGGATTAGGTCTAAATCATTTGACCGTCGAGTCAATAGCCTTCCTTTGACCTTTTCAAAACCCTAATAGCCTAGGCGTCCCGCCGTGGACGAAAATGCCCTTTACCCTAGCATTAGGTCAAGGAGTCTCCACACTCCATTTTAGGGTTTCCCGCCATGGAATCCCTAATTTAACCCTAATTTCAACATAGATATTGGAGTCTCCGCACTCCATGTAAGCTTATCCTTAAGGTACGTTTATTCCCATTGAAACCTTGACCACAGTCAAGACATTTCTAACCTCCCTTCCGATGGGAACTACGATTACTCTGATTCCATTCCCTATTCGGATACGTAGGCACAAGATACAAATCTTGCCGAGTAAACTTAGGACTAACTCTTAGGTTTTTTTAGGTCACTCTATCCCTTAGCCAATAATAAAGCAAAAATAGTAAAAAATAAACAAAAGATTCCTGTAGAGTACTACAGAAGTTTAGGATGCTAATACCTTCCCTAAGCTTAACCAACCCCCGAACCCTAGATCTTTCCCCGCGTTGTGTTTACAATGCAAAAATAGGTTTTCCCTCTTTTGACCTTTTCCTTCGGATAAATCAAAGAGCGGTTGTGAATTGAATTGTGATTCAAAATAATTAATAGTTTGATGTTCTATTTCCACCGTAACAGGAGTCAAATGTGATTCGTCCAACTGGAGAGTGGAGAACAACTGGGAGTACATAATGTCAATGAAATTTCCTTCATCGACGAGGATTTGTCAGAAATCAAAGTTTGCCATCTGAGCCCTGACGAGCAGAGGGATGCTGACGTTGGGTGCTTTGCCTAGGAGCTCCTCGCGGTAGAAGCAAATGGGGATGGACTCTCCCCTGATCTTGTCAAGGGTGGAGTTCCGATTAGAAATGCTGCTTATGAGGTACTTGAATTTCCTCTTGACGGATCCTACTGTTACTCTGTTGAAACCTCCTTCAGAGATGACCATGGAGGAGGGGAATGTCTTCCACGGGCTGTGTGCGGCAAAATAAGAAAGGGCAGCGAGTCTTTCGGGGATGCAGAAATCTTCAGGTCGTGAGACGCTCATGGCAACATGCAGGCTGGTTTCTCCGGAGAAAAGTGTTTCTTCCTCGACCTTCTGGGCCTCTTGGGCGTCTGGTCGAGGAGCTTCCTTTTGCTTGGCGAACTGCTTTAGGTGCTCGTCCCTAATGAGTATTTCGATGGCATCCTTCAGGTGGATGCAGTCTTCCGTCGTATGACCATGACTCTTATGGAACCAGCAGTATTTGGACTTGTTGGTATTAGGTTTGGTCAGTATCTGCTTTGGGAACCAAACCCCTACCTAGAGAAATTCAGAGTTGGTGCACTCAGTGAAAATCTTTTCCCTCGATACTGTCAGGGGGTGTATTCGTGGAACCTTTTTGAGGGCCCCTTGTTGTCCCAGGTCTCGCGGGGATGATCTTCTCATTTTTTATCTCCTCGACGAGATGTCAAGGACTCGTCGGTCCTGTTTGGTCGGGCATTCTTCCGGTGTTTGGACTTACGGGCAGAGCTGGAAGCCTTCTTCTCCTCGTAGAGAATGTGCAACTAAGCTATCAGGAGGAAAGCATCTAGTGTTGCCGAGGGCCAAAGGCCTATAGCTTTAGCAAAGTCTGTGCAGGGATGGAGCCCACGTTTCAGCAGGAATCTCTTCATGTCATCTTGGTGGAGACTTGGACAGACTCTTTATTGAACCTTTCAATGTAGGCTTGCAGAGGTTCGTCCTTTCCTTGAATGATGGCCTCGAGGGAGGCTTCGGTCTTCGAATGTCGGCGAGAGGCCGTGAAATGTCTGGAGAAAAGTCTCCCTAGTTGCCTTCATGAGGCGATGGAGTCGTCTGGGAGTCCTTTGTACCAGGTCATGGCCCCTTTCCTGAGTGTGGTCGGGAATAACCTGCATTTGATGGTGCCCTGGACGCTGCAATAGTTGAGCAGCGCATTGATGTTTTCGATGTGCTCGTCAGAGTCGGTTGTTCCGTCGTATGTGCCTATAGAAGGGGGTTTCTCTAGTCCCTTTGGGAGGCGCATGTCTATGATTTCCTGGGACAACGGGCTGCGAGGCTCGTCGTCACTGTTGATGTTGGTCGAGGAGGGGGAGCGGGTGTCACGTCTATAGGTGGGACGGTGACCATGTCACATAGACGGGGTTTGTGCTCGACCCTTAGACATGGGTGGCGAATGTGTAGACCTTGCCTGGTGCCCTCTTCGGATCCTCTTGGGTTGCAGAGATTGCTGGTTTCTGGGAGAAATCTGGCCACGTTTGCGGACGGCCAAGGTCTCTGGTTCTAGAGGCATTAGACGGTTCCTCTCTCGCCGGGGAGGGGGACTCCGTCGTTGTTGGCTCTATTTCCTTGGTGGAGGGGATCTAGGACGACATGACTCTCCCAATTCTTGCAATTTGGTTGAGGATGAGAAGGTTGGTTTTGTTGAGAACCTCGAGGAGGGCCACCATGGCCGAGTCGCTGTTGGGCGGAACTAGAACCAACAGGTGCTGCGAGACAAGTGGGGCTTCGCCGTTGTCATATCCCAAATTTGTCCTACCTGTTTATAGTTTTCTTTCTATACATCCTTCCACTAATCATTATTAAGAAAATAAAAAAAATATATGTGTTATTTGAGGTTTGTCAAGACAAATGTGCATGCAGTGACGTTTTCAGCTCAAGAGGCCTTGACCTAATCTTGATCAGGAAAGAGTATGTTTCAAGATCAAAGCCAGGATGTGTACAGTTCAAGAAGTGTATGTGCAAGGGCTCAATTAGGGTTTTGGGCTTCACAATAAGGTTCTGGCATTAGCCTAAATGTGCAAATTATGAGTTGGTTTAGATGATTTCAATTTGGTTCTAAGGTTCAGAGATTCATTTGAAAGGTCATGTCCCAGATGAAAGGAGATCCATTCAATTCATTCTTTTCATCATCTTTTCTTTCATGCCATCCATTTTTACCCATTAGATATCCACATTTTTTGTTTATCCAACCAATATTCTTTCTAGATTAAACTGATCCATATTTCAAATCCTAATTTTCAAGGACTTGGTGCAAGATGGTCCATAGTAAGGATTGTAGTTCCTCGGTATGTAGATGAAAAAAATTCAAGATTGATTTGGGGATTAATTTATGTGTATGAGTTCATGGTTTAAGTTTAAAAATTCAAGATGAGTTTGAGATAGTTTCATGATCATTTCTACTTCTCAAAGAAGCAAGAGTTCAAGTTCTCATGGATTATTGTTCCTTTGTCAACATGATTCAATAATTGAATTAGAAAAAATCAAATGCAAAATTAGACGATAATATTTCTTGTTCTTATTACAAAAGACCCATTTGGAATTCTTGAATCCACCACAATCCAAAAAGGTACAAAGAGAAAGATCTATAAGCCCATGTTCTTTTTCTTAAAATCCTATTCAACTATTGAGAAAATTACAAAAAAAAATAGCATCCTTTACAAGCCCATCATGTTCTTTTTCTTAAAATCCTATTCCACTATTGAGAAAATTACAAAAAAATAGCATCCTTTATAAGCCTAGCATGATGAGCCGCAAGTTGCAACACATAGTACAACAATTTGCTAAATCAATTGACCTATTGCAAAAGAAAAGGGAAAAAGGGTGATTCAAACTTGCCATAACACATATCATAAAAATGCAACAAAATGCCATAACTTTGATTAAGTTTTTTTAAAAGATATTTTGAGTGATATTATCTTTTCATTTTCGATTTTTTTCTTTTTTATTATTTTTTTTTAGATGAAGAGACCTCAAAGTTGTTGTTCGTCAAATTATTGATGAACAACAACAACAAATCCGAGACCAAATTTATTTTTACATTTTTATTTTCAATTTTTATTCATTTCTTATACTTTTTTTTTATCATTTTTCGGTCAATGACGAAACTTCATGAATTATTATCGGTCAAATTGTTGATAGATAACAATTTATCCGAGACGAGCTTCTTTTCTCTTTCAATTTCATCTTCATTTTCGATTTTATTTAATTTTCCTCGATCTATGAAGTCCTTCGATTTGTAAACGCCGATTTATCGAAGTCGATAACCTTCACAATTTCAAATCTATGGAAAATGACCATTTGGGTCATTTTCTTTACTTTGGGATCGTGAGAGGCTACCTTCGATTAATCGACATGATGTTTATGATTAAGACGATATCCCCCTCTTTTGTCCGTGCAACACGATTAAATTAGAGAATGGTCCTTAATACCATTTCTCTATCTTTTTTTAGCACGGATATCAATTTTACGCGACCTCCTATAATTCGACTTTCATCATAAGTCGAGTTATGACAGTTTAACGTTATATTTCGCCCCGATTCAATTCATAATAAACTAACCACTAACTTTACTTTCCGTCAATATACAATTGTTTTACTTTTTGTCAAATATCAACTGCTTTATTTTCAGTCAAATATTATTGTGGATTATATCTTGATTATATTATATTGTTATATTATCTTGTATATTATTCATAACTTATTCATAATTGCCATATTCATATTCATTCTATTCACCCATATTTGAAAACACCTAATAAATGATCGAAACGCTAAAAGCCTAAATTGGTGGACTATTAGATCTCTGGATTTTCAGGAACCCTAGCATGGAATTTTGCCCGAATTTTACTCAAGGCTTAGTTTAGGACACATTGCACACACACGGCTTCCTCTTGGGCTACCTGACAACGAGACCTTTTATTTCATGCAATCCAGTGTAATTTGCATGTACCCCTCTCCCATTCCGATGTATGCTTCGTATCTCTTTGATTATTGTTTTATCTTCTAGGAGCATCCATAGGGACTAACGTAGATTAACCTATTTTCAAACTAATTCTCGACTCGTCATCGAGCCATTTTCAAACACCCTTTGTTAAATTGATCAACCTATTGCACACATTTCACCGTGGTTTCGATATTGGGAGCACCCTCAGGGACTAGTATCGTTTCTCACAACCTAACCCTTGATTCGTCGTCAAGCTGGTTCCATTTTCAATCCAAATCCTTGACTCGTCGTCGAGCCATTTCTCAACCATTTTCAATCCAAGATGTATTGCACGCAAATATAAGTCAAACCCTTGATCCAACGTCAAGCAGATTTTCTCAATCAAACTATTAATCAATTTAACGACTATTCAATTCTTTCCGAGGTGTAAAGAGGGGGATTGAGCCTTTGATCTCTCTTTCGGTTGTTTGTATGCGAGTTATCTTACTCGTGTGTGAGCAATTGGCGCCTCAATAACATTAACAACTCGGCAACTTTCAAACATCGTCCAACCACTCGTTATTCAAACACCATTCAATCACAACTTCTTTTGGGATGAAAAAGAGAGATAGTCAAGTTCTTGACTCTTTCTCCCAATTACTTGGGCCCGAGGAGCCTTTCTTACACTTCGAGTAATCATCACCCGATCAAACTCACCTTTCAAACACAACTTTCTTTCAAGATGAAAAAGAGAGATAGTCAAGTCTTTGACTCTTTCTCTTGATTACTTGGGCTCGAGGAGCCTTTATTACGCTTCAAGTAATCGTCATCCGTACCCCCTTCAAACTCATTTTAACCTCGTCTTTTTGTGGTCGTTACCATGAACTACGGACACTCTGATTCTTCATTCTCTTCTGAATATAAGATACGTAGGCACAAGATTGCGATGATCTTGGCGAGCACACTTCTATCTTTTTCCGTTATTCTGTCCACAATTCCCTCCATCTTCCGTTTCCTTCCATCCTTTTCCATAGTCGAACTACGATGCTCTGATTTCTCATTCTCGTCCGAATAAGCATACGTAGGCACAAGGGCCCCAATCCTTGGCAAGCACCATATCCTATAACCACCCATTTCCCCTTATTATCTTTGTCCTTTTATTGTATCGTTTTGCATTTAGTATTGAGAAGAGAACAACTAAGCTTAGCTAACGTCTATCGTAATTCAAATTAAGAGGTTCCCATTGAGTACAACGGACGTGAGGGGTGCTAATACCTTCCCCATGCGTAACCGACTCCCGAACCCGGAACATCAGGTTGCGACGGCCGCGTTCCTTTTATTTTTAAGAGGTTTTCTCGATATTTTCCTATCCCGCTTATTCGGGATAAATAAAGTTCAGTGGCGACTCTGTCGAATCGCATTTCTGCGCCTTTTGCGCGAGGGTCGTTTCTCCGAAATGTCTTCGTAATTTTTTGAGGTGCGACAGTCGTGATCTACGCGAATAGGGGATGGAGAGGTTGTGGTTCCGTCCCTTCGTCGAAGGGCATCGCCGTCACGAGAGGCGGAAGCCTCTTCAGCATCAGTCTTGTTGATCGGGAGGAAAGCGGAGTTAAGAGCATCAATATTGTCGTCATGGGAAGCCATGATCAGAAAGTTGAAGAGTTGTTTTGGTCCTGTGTTCTTATGAAGAGAGAAAAGACGGGGATAAAAGTTCCCACAGACGGCGCCACTGATCTTACCAAACGATCATAAACTGAGATGGGCCAATGACAAACGTCTTAGATGCTGGGTGTGAAAGAGGAGGAGGGGGTGTACCTGTAAGGCACTCTGATGCTAAAGTTAAATAACGAGCAAGAGAGCGAGCAAGTACTAAATATATGTGTTTCAAGGTCAGAAATTGGATACCCGACCCTCTCAAATGAGAGGATTTTCATAATGCCCCGAGCGCTTGGCCATTGGTCCCTATTTTCGGGGCGAGATAACCGTTTCTCGAAGAATATGTAACAACCAAAACTAGCCGTTGGGACGAGAAAACGTGCCCATAACTAGCCGTTGGCGCGGACAGAGGCGTAGTTACGGGCACAAGCGTCTTGACTGTTTCTAGATGGTGGAACCGTGCGTGACGCGCATAGACTGACGGGGTGGAGTGTTGTGACCAAGGATAAAGTGATCAGCCTTCCCCATTTGAGGGGCAGAAAGGTAAATTCTCCCCCCCAAAGTGGTTGGACTTAGGAAATTAGACCGTTCTGGGAGCATAAGTGGATTGGGTCATGTCCAGTCATTTGGCCAGTCTGAAACATAACCCTAAAAGTTTATCCCTTTTATCCCATGAATTATCCCTTTATATTATAAACCATATATTTTATCCCTTATCCTTTATTTTATCCCTAATTTTGATCCTTAAAACCCTAATAATTTATCCCATATTCCCTAAATTATCTCATGAGTATCCCATAAATTATCCCTAATTATCCCATATTTCTCAATTTGATTAATATCCCTATATATTTAATCCCTTATATTATTTATATTAACCCAGTTTTAAGAATTAACCTCTAATTTCAATATGCATAATTGTTTTAAAATTGGTCCGTACTTAATATAAATCCCTAGTTTTGGTATTTTAATTCCATGTTAATAGTAATTATTTAATTTTTTTTTTGTATTAATCTCATTATTATATTAAACCTTAAATTTATTTAATTATTTTTAAATTATAACCCTAATTAATAATTATTCTAAAAATATTAATTATCCTAATTATCCTAATTATCCTAATTTAATATTATTAACCCTAAGTTTATGATTAAAACATTCAGTAATTAATTCTTATTCTTTTTAATTAATTATAAGTGGAAATATTATAACTAGTTATTAATTTAAGTAAACTAAATTAAATTTAAATATGCCTAAATATTCCAATAAGATTAGTCCTAACCCCATCATAAAAGCTTAATTGAATACTTAATTACATTCTTTGTATTTTTATATTATATTGATTATAATAAACTGATTAATCCTAATATTGTGTTATTATTATTATTATTATTATTATTATTAATCCTGATTAAATAATTATTCTAACTAATCCCTAAAGCTACCCTAATTAAAACCCTAATATTATCCTAATTAAAACCTTAATATAATTATAAATTACAAAATATTAAGTCTTTATGGCCTTTGGAGATTTTAATTATAAAAAAAATTGTTTGTGATATTTTTTAATTAGGATAAAAAATTAACTTATTAAAATAGAATAATAATTTTAAATTCATCAAACATCACTCAAAAGTATACAACAATTCATACAATAATCATGACAGTAAAAGAAAACAAACATACGGGATAAAGGTTTATCCCGGTGAGCAAAATTATCGAGCTTTTGAACTCTCTTTCTTTTAATGTGATTGATTTGATATTTTCTTTTTTTCTCTTTTGTCTTTGAACCAATCCTTTTATTTTTCCCTTGATAAAATAGATATCGGTAGGAGTTTTTTGGGGTTTAATGTTGAAAAGGTAAAAAAAAAATGGTGAGAATGTTGGATTGCTTTGAAAAATATGTCTATAATGACAAACTTAAAAAATATAATAACATCATGATTATAGTTTGACTAGTACTACATAATACAAAGAGTTATGTGCCCCATCAAGTATCAACATATCAAAATTCTATTGCATGCTCTTCCTATTTTATCCTTTCACTCAAATTTAATTACATTGTATTTTGGACAAATTAGTAATCAACTATCAACATATCAAAATTCTATTGCATGCTCTTCCTATTTTACCATTTCACTCAAATTTAATTACACTGTATTTTGGACAAATCAACTATTAACATATCAAAATTCTGTTCCATGCTCTTCCTATTTTACCATTTCACTCAAATTTAATTACACTGTATTTTGGACAAATTAGTAATGAACAAATGTTATAATTAAAACCTTCTCAAACTTTTCTTTGGATGGCACGTGTTACACAACCATTAAGTCTCATACCCTTTTTTCAAACTCCCCCTTCCCTCTTTTCAGATATGTTTTTCCTCTTTCTCTCTCACCAAATCTCCCAGATCCACTTTTGCCATGCATATACACTGTCTCGCCTACCAACAGTGACAATGAAAATGGAAATTGCATAAAATAAACTCTAAAGTAAAAACATTATTGTTCATGTACTTTTGTGTGATTGCCGATTGCGAGGGTGGAAGTTAAGAGTTCTATGTGATTGTCGATTGCGAGGATGGAAGTTGAGAAAGATGTTGGTTCCGAGCACCATTGTTTTGACCTGTCCGTAGTTGTTCAGAACAATGTTGTTGCAAGCATGGTTGTGCGACTTAGAAGTTGTTCTAAGTTCTGTTGTTGCGAGCGTGGCTCCGGATGTCATCTCTTATGTTTAACTTTGTTTAGATCCTGGTAAGTTTCATTTAGTTTGAGTTCCGATTAAGTTTTTGCACGGTGAGTTCTGAATATGAAGTTTATTTGTCGTTAAATTCAATTTCATATAAGTTTCGTTTCAAATAAGTTCAGGGCATGATGTTAGCATAGTTAGCATCCTACAAATGTTACTATACTGTTAGCATCCTGCAAATATTACAATACGACGAAACAAACAACCTAGGTATGTTTTTATGCTGAATCCATTTTTGCATAATCGTGTGGAGAAAAAAGTATAATGCACTGCATTTCCATATCCATATTCATTAAATTTGGAAATGACTCGACATATATCATTAAGTATCATAGTAATTGTTATGGAAACTATATACTATTTTTACAATAGTTTGATTAATTATATCAAAGTTTATTCGATTAAGTATGACTTATGGCTTGATATAGTTTGAATTAGTACATAATAGTTTGAAAAACTAATATCTACAACAGTTTGAATGAGATGGTTAAATCAGTATCATATAACAATTTAGAACAGTTTGCGTGACAATGTTAATTCAGGAGCTACCAAAACCGTTTATGCACCCGAACCTTTTGATGTCAGACGCATATTGCAAATTGATATTATCTCAGAAAACCAGCATGTCACACTTGCAACCACTGGTCCAATAGATCCTGGTAGGGTTTCATTGAATCATCCACATTTGATTTAGATGAATATATATTTGTTTCTATCGAAACTACAGAGGTGTTGTCTTAAGAGTGTAAGAAACCGAGACCTGTTTCATTGCAAAATCAAGTTGAGCTTAAATTGTGTTTATGCTCTTTATGCAGCTGCTGGTTTGGGAACCTATGTAGAGGCACTTGTGCGAAAACACGACACCGAATTCAATGTATGTTGTTACAATTCTTTTAATTTTCATTTTCACCCTTTTAGTACCATGTGAGTGAGCATCGATATCAAATACTGAGAAGTGATTATTTTCTAACAATAATATTGTAGTTGAATTTACTATTTTGCAGGTAATCGTAACTTAGACGAGTGGTTTACATCATCCAACTGAGTTTATCCATATACTTCATGTTGGAAAGATGAGGATCAACCATAAGTTAATGGTTTGTATATGTGCCACATTCTCTATTTTTATCAGTTATGGTTTGTTGTTGTTTGTTTGATTTTGTGAAGTTCATTGAGGATGATGATGTTAGTTTGTCACATGCTTGCATATCTATGGAATGATAATGAGTATGAAGAGAAAGGAAGAGAGGAAATTGTTGACAAAGAGAGCCTGAGATCTGTTGGGACATGGACAATGGAGTTCCCTAGATCTAAACCTATCTCTAAAGTTCTAAGATGTGAGTCTCACTTTTGTTTATAAGCTTAACTTACTGATTTTTTTCTTTTTTCCGAATAGAGTACTTGAATATGTCGAAGACAAATGGGTTTGTGAGGGTTCTGGTCGAGCTTGTAGCTTAGGTGAAGAGACTGCTAGGAGATACTTGCGTGACATCGTTTCTGGATTAATGTATCTCCATGATCATGTAATGTTGACTAAGTTTCTCTCTCACACTCATGCACACGTATACAAATGTATCATCATGCAGTAATAAAAAAACTCACAAAACATCATACTGTTTATGTTTAATGCTCATACTTAGTCTTAAAATGCTTTGAATTATTTTTGATCATGTTACTGAAATGTTTAACAATAGTTTTATTTGAAAAAAAGAATGTAGTTCACGGGGATATCAAGCCTGATAATCTGTTGATTACTCGTCATGGTACAGTAAAGATAAGGGATTTTAGTGTCAGCCAGGCTTTTAAGGTAATATGCAACTACTGAGCCTGAATGTTAATTTGAATACATTAAATAAAACCAAACTTTCACTTTACTTAGACAATAGTGTATCTTCACCTAACATTGTTTTCTTCGTGATACTGCAATATGATTTTTACCCCGCGTTCAAAAAATAAGAAATATGATTACTCGGATGATATGGAACTATACAAGCTGATTGGTGCACTCTGATAGTACCTGAAATGAAACATCTTGCAGTGTTTCTAATACATTGTGACTTGAACCCAGAGAATATTTTGGTTAAAAGCTATAGCCGATGTGAGTTGAAGGTCATTGATCTTGGAAGTAGTTGCTCATAATTTAATTGAACTTATTACATTTATTGCACAGATTGAAAAGAATAGAGGTGATAAAGGAGGGTTTGGTCTGTTATCATCAATGGGTTCTGGAAGAATTGAAAATAGCTTCAGTGGTTTAAGCATATCTAGCACTGGATCTGGTTTTGGATTGAGTACTGATGTTGATTCCTTTTCTACCAAATCTAAAGGTTGGTTTCCCTAGATTCTCACAAATTCATCTAGAATGTTTGTAAATGTAACTACTTAGAATGGCCACAAATCATGCAGTCTCCAAGGTTGTGCTTTATCCTATGTCCAAATTATCATGTTTCGAAATTAAGAGTTATCTTTCATTAATGTACCCTCATTTTCTCTTTCTTAGGTCGGCCAACTGCGTCTGCTGCTGCTCCGCCAAAGGGTCTTGGTATGAAGCTTGGTAAATCTCAAAAGACAAATCAGTTTTTGGAATCATTGAAAGCAGAAGGGGAGGTCATTCTTGAAGATGTTCAGCCAAGACTTAGCCAGTCTCTGACAGCTGCCCCACCCCTTACCGATCCTGTCACTTTAACTGTTGAGGATAAATTAAATGTGACTCTAAAAAGAGATGTCAGAGTTGGTAGTTTTGATGTTTAAGGCACATTGTCTCTGCAAATTCTTAACCAAGAAGATGGACATATTCAAGTTCAGGTATTGTATACTTACTATCTTTCTCAAGTTGTGTCCTGTGGCTTGCATAACCAGGAATTTATTGACATGCAAAAGTTATAGTTGTGTTCCAGTTCTTTGATATTGAAAATTATTCAATTGTGGTATGATACTAACATTCTTTTGGATGTCTCACTAGGATTTTTGATATGTGGCAGTTGTTTCAACAAGTTCCTTTGGGTTAATCCTATTTATATATTCTCTTCAATAACACTGTAATAAGATTCTGTGAGGGAAGAGATTTGTGCTGCTGTGAGTGGTATTTTCACTATAGATTAGTGCGGCTCCGGCGATGTTTGTATGTTCTGGGATACTTCTCTTTTACATTCTTTGTTCTACATTTTTCAAAATAAATATAATTGTTGAAATGGGAATGAAATAAATATGTCACAGATACAGTAAGCGATACGATAGCGTTGATGAGATGAAGCTTCGGTTTAAGATCTTTTCGGAGAATCTTGAACTTATCAGGTCTACTAATAAGAGACGACTCAGTTAAAAGCTTGGTGTTAATCGTATGTGTTATTATTTTTTCTTCGACTTTCATTTTTTTTGTTAGTTAGGTTTTGTTTGGATTTGACTGAGATTTTTGAGTTGCAGATTTTGCTGATTGGACTTGGGAGGAGTTTAAAAGTCATAGACTTGGTGCTGCTCAAAATTGCTCTGCGACTCTGAAGGGTAACCATAAGATTACTGATGCTAATCTTCCTGACGAGGTATATCAGCAACAACTACTATCAATTTTATGAATTGCTATGAATGAATTTAATAAATATGGAAACTGAATTGATATAAGTTTCAATTATTGTATTTTATCGAATTATTATCGGGATAGATGTGTCAAAGAAGTATATGTGTATCAATTAGTGTATGTGTTGGTGCTACTTATTTATAGTTTGGACGCATGACGTACCTTCAATATGAAGTTGATGTTGATGTATATAAACTCTATTATGTCTATTGTAGTTGTTGCTGGTATTTGATATTAATATAAAATTCTTATTAGGTTAGTTTCAATCCTAACACCAATTAATTTAAATTTTGGTTATTTTGCGATTGGCTACTGATAGTCTTCCTTTTTTTAGGTAATGACAACATTCATGTCACCACCTCTTGCCTCTACCTTCCTAGCATTCCATCCCCAAGATAACAACATTATATCCATTGGGATGGAGGATTCAACCATTCATACCTGTAATGTTATTGAATTTGACAAGTCTGGTGATCATCTTGCTACCGTTGACCGCGGTGGTCGAGTAGTTCTCTTTAAACGGACATATTCAAAAGATGTAAGTCTGATTTTTTCATTTCTAAGAAAAACATATCAACTTAGTTTTGAATGATTCCTTGTAACCAACTTGGTATTGCTAATATTTGTGTATTTACAATGTAATTTAGCAGCATGGATCAAGAAAGGATTTGGAGAGTACCGACTATTCTAATAGACGGCATCCTGAGTTCCGCTACAAACCCGTTAACGATGCTCACCCACTCGCATTCTTCAGCTCACTGGATTCAGTGATCATGTTTATGCTGAAGCATATGTCACAGTTCATCATTATGACATTGTCCTAGATGTTACTGTCATTATGATATCATGGACTATATTGCTCCTGCATCTTGTGCTGATGTGGCCTTTAGAACTATGTGGGCTGAGCTTGAGTGGGAAAACAAGGTAAATCAATCTCACTCCTCTTTCTCTCATTTGGTGTTTTTTAAAAATCAATGGTTTAAAATAATTATGGTTTTACCTTTTATTGCTCATCCCTCTTTTCATTTTTAAAAACAGTGTGATAAACAACTTCTAGGTAGTTAGGATTCATGATTCGTAATCTCTATTATTGGGTTGCTGCCCCTTGTGTTATTATTAAATTTTAAATATCTGCTCTTATAGTTATGTTGTTTGATTTTATGACTGACATCATTATGTCTGCAATATATGTTTTGATGATCATTGATATAATTTTATTTTCACATTGAAGTTGGTGTATCTATTACCCTGTCAATGAACCTGAAAAGTAACATGCTGAGTCTATATATTTTTGTCTGTGTTGAGTAAATTGACATCTGTGATGTGTGCTTCAGGTGCTCCTTCTGTTTATTTGCAGCTGAACTTGTGGAAAGAGTTGTCCTTCTTGGAGCACCCATTGCAATAAAGGATGTGAATCGGGAAGCTGCTAGAAAGGTAGAAAAGAATTCAAATTTTCTCTTGATAGTTAGTGCATTCTCAATCTCACATGTATGACAAAACTATGTAATTTTTATTAGTTTCAATGGTACCCTGGTCTTCTGTAGATGGTAGCAGGAAGATTTATAAATGCTTTTTCAAGGACTGAATGGATGCTTGGAGTTGCTTTCCGTGCCAGGTACGTGAAAATGTAGTATTGAATTTGTGTTGGGCCGTGGATTCTTCCAATTGGTTCACAGTACATAGGGACAATTCTTATAGGAACTCGGTACAAAACAAATTTTTTCCAGTAGTACAACATTTTTCATGTTTTTGAACTCAGTCGGTTATGTTTCTAATTTGAATAACTATTATGGTGCATCACGAGTCATGATTGTACACGATGCCAAAGATGTTATTGCTACTGCCCTAGCTGATCCAAAAATGAAGTTCACTTCAAAGTTTTCTAATAAGTTTATCCTCTTCAATTTATTATTGAATTTTTTTTAGATTAGAACAGAAGAAATGGATTTGATAGCTGATAGGCGTATTGCAACTCATTATAGTGGGAAAGAATTTGTTCACTTGTGAAGGTATTTACTTACCTTTTTAATCTTACATTTGATTTTAAGTAATTGCTCTTGATTGATCATATATCACATTGTTGAGATAGGTTGTTTATTGGTTGATTGCTTTAGCCTGTTGACTGTTGGAGGTATTATAAATGAATTCTACCTTGTATTTAACCTTATCTTATCCATAAGAATAAATTCATGTTTTCAAATTTTATGAATTCTATAGTGTTTCAAACAGGATGTTTAACTGTATCACATAGTTAAAGATGTAGATTTTATAGACACAATCTTAGTGTTTCAAAGTTGGAGGTATTTTATAGACACATTATATTTAACTATTGGAGGTATTTTATAGACACAGGATATATTAGTGGATACTATTCACTGTACTATAGGTAAGATATTTAACTGGATCACATACTACCGATCTTAGTGTTTCAAAGTTGTTTCTGATGGTCTCCCGTGTTGTATTTACTTCTCCATTGGTAGTGGTTTTTAACAAGAAAGTAGTGATTCTGTTGCAAGAATTTACCACTTTCTATTAGATTTATTGCTCAATATGCGGTGAAAAGTTTTGTCGCAATAGCACCGTAGCTTAGTGAAAATTGAACAAACCATTGTTTTTTGGAAATTGCAATTGACAACACTGACCTGAATTTGAATTAATGACAATTTAATTTGTAAAAATTTGACAGGTTGTTCTTACAGGTTGGAAATTTTCAGGGGCTAGCAACTTAAAAAACATTATTCAGAACGAATTTTCTTATGGTTTTCACTTGGTCCTTGCAGACACAGCCAAAGAAGGTATGCTCCCAAATTGGACTGTGCACGTTTGATGGGACTCATGGTGTTAGGTAAGCCACAAAGATTCTGCTATTAACTTAAAGACCTTACTGTATCTAATGTTATGAAGCATTGACATAAACAACACTAATTTGAAAGAGTAAAAGTGATTGAATGAAACTACATGGTTATCGTGTCGGTGTCGAACACTAAGACTTGTTAAACACTAGACGTGAATTTAAGTCGAAGTGTCAGTGCTACATAATTCTAATGTACTACTGTTAATGCTCTTTTATTGAAATCTTTCAATTTTTCTTTCAGTATGGGTATCCAGAGTGTGGTGCCACAGACTGATAGAATATCATCGGCCGGTCATCAAGATGCTACATGTTCTGTATGTGAAATGGCTATCGTTTGGATGCAAAGCCAGCTGAAGCAGAATCAAATAGAAGAGCAGATAATAAACTACGCTGATGCGGTAATTTAGTTTTAATTTTGTTATGAGTTCTAAAATCCTACTTTCCCCTCTAAATTATAATCTCATGAATGATATTGCAGCTTTGTGATAAAATACCTAACCCAGTGGGACAATCATCTGTTGATTGTGTAAAGATCCCTTCCATGCCTAATGTTTCCTTCACCATTGGTGGAAAAACGTTTGTCCTTGCCCCACAAGAGGTATAATATCAAATTTAAATATTTTCTTTTGCAAGTGTTAATAATCCCTTGGATTTGTTGTTTTATGAATTGAGTTAGATTTTATCCACAAAATGGTTCCATGTTTTCTGTTTTCCTTATCCAATTTTCCATTTGCTTTCTTCAGTACATACTGAAGGTGGGTGAAGGTCCTCAAGCTCAATGCATTAGTGGCTTTACTGCTTTGGATGTTCCTCCGCCACGTGGCCCACTCTGGTATATTAATATGCTATGACATTTACCTTTTGATTTTGATAAATTTGATTTGATAATAATCACTTAATGGAATTTGCATAAATGCACCGTCCTTGGAGATATCTTCATGGGGCGCTATCACACGTCTTTGATTATGGTAAACTCAGAGTTGGATTTGCCGAAGCAGCATAGAGAATCTGCTCATGCCTTACAGAATGGCATCCTTTGCTGGCCAGTCCTTTTTTTATCTTCAAAAAAATATCAAGGGAAGATCAGCCTCAGTATTATTTGGCAACAATTATTTGATAATATTTTGTATAACTTTGCAATCAAAATAAGCCTAAAATTGTGGTTGTGTATATATTGATTTAATATTCTTGTAGTTCTGCTATTATGTATGCATGCTAAGTTGAAGAGTGTAATATGGCTCATTGGTTTCTTAATTTAACAGTATTCTTTAAGTTGTTCCCCAAATATGCATCAAATTGCATGTAAAGTAAAGAACTAAACCTATAACAAAATGAATTAAAGAAAGGGAAGGGCATCTAAAATGGTTTAAACTAGGACTGTAAGAAAAATATGAACCGAACCGCCGTTGAGCCGAATTGAGGTTAAAATAACTAAATTGTTATCTTAGGTAAGTGAGTTGAACTCGAATTGAGATTAAATAACTAAATTGTTAATTGAGGTTAATATAACTATCAAATTGAGGTTAAAATAATTAAATTGTTATGTTAATTCATTTAAAATAACTAAATTATAAATTGAGGTTAGAATAACTAAATTGTTATGTTTGGTTAGTGAGTCAAACTATATGGCACAACAAAGCTAGCAACACATTTGTGAACCTTAAGAAAGAGTACAAGGAATATACTAGAAGAAAGAACTGATACCATTTTTTTCAATTTGTTTCTCTTCCAAAGGAATGCACAAGTCCTCAGAAATGCTAAATTGAACTCTCCAAAAAAGTTAAGGCAAAACTAGGATTGGTTGATGACTATTTTAACAAGCTTGCTGATGCTATGGTTACTTGGATTGAAGTTTGGGATGAGCTTAACTCTTCTGATGAAAAAATTGTTGCATTGCCTAATGGTTCAGAGTAGCAGATTCTTGATTTGAGACTCTAGGAATAAGTTGTTATGCAGGAAAAAGGATATGGTTATAGTTTTCAATTTACTTTCTTTATTTTGTTAGAACTGTAATGAAGTTTGAATGTGTCTTTTATTTGAATTGTTTTATATCATTTCTTCAAATTATTGTATTGAAGCATAAACTTTATTTAAATGGACTTGAATAGTTGTTTTCAAATGGATGAGTTATTCTAGAAATTGAACATCTTATTACAACTACCTATAACTGAGTTTTAGTTTAACTTACTAGATTCAAATTCCTAGACACATTATTCCAGCTGTATTATGAACTAGGCAATATGGATTTGATAGTAATTCTGCACCGAGACTTACAAAGAATATAATGCATTGACTCATATTTATTTTATTTTTGTAGATATTATGTACTGTCTTTTATATTTTCTTGTGTATAAAGTGGATATAGTATTTGATAGATTAACAACTCATATGGACAAAATTAAAATATACCTTCCTTATATTTTTTTCTCTCAAAATTCTACTATAATTAGATCTTAACCATGTGTGACTAATAACTAATTTAGTTTGACCTTAACTAAAACAAATCCATTTTATAATAATTTTTACAAAGTCATATCTGTAAAATATTTAGTTTGACCTTAATTTTACGATATTCATAAAATATTTGTAATTATCAATCATATCGGTAAATATTTGCAGTTATTAGTCGTATTGGATTTTTTCTGTTGGTGATATACTACATACTTGTAAATGTTAGTGATTTCATAATAAAAATTATACATCAACAACATTAAAGTCTCATTGAATTATCTAAAATATGAATGGACTTACCCGTGCGGATGCACGGGTCTTCTACTAGTGAATATTTAAAAAATTTATTAAATAATTTTATGGAATCATTTGAAGAACAACACGTCATAGAAATCATTCTGGTGCATTTTATCAAATATCGAGAATCCGTTTAATATATCTATATAATGCACTCAAACAAAGCATTAGATAACTGAAATAATTTGAATTGCATATAAATAATTTGAACTGCAATCTTTGTAGAAATCATAATAATTTGGAAATTTTTGTATCATAGATTAGTAGAATTTGTGTAGTGCTTGTGTGAATTTTTCTATAAAAAAGTGTACTATATCAATGTAAGCATTTATACGTATAGTTAGAAATTGACTCTACATTCTAAGATACGAATATAATTTAAACGTGATAAAAAACATTTTGGATACAGTGGATAGAAAGACTTATGTATAAAAAGTGTTAGAAATTATAAAGAGCACCATGAGATAATCCATCATATGGTTTAAAAAATTAAATAAAAATGTAAAAAATAAAGTTCAGAATTTTGTGGAAAAACAGGTGGCATTCGGGACTCTGTGAAACTCCGTGTAAAACTCTTTGTAATCGTGTCTTCTTTTTCTCAAAATTAGTGTAGGAAATGACCCTATTTAAACTAATAACTAGATTAACAAAATAGGAAAAAAAATTAAATTGTGTTAAATTAAAAATCAAATCAAAATTTTTTCATAATGAATATCACAAAAAAATTATTAGCAATCTTGTTAATCTTGTTAAGGTTCATTGGTTCTTTTTCTTGGTTGTTAAGTTATTGACGAAAAGTAAAGGTAGAAAGAAAAAGACACAGGAAATTATAGTGCTTCTCTTCACACTCCGAAGTTACTCCACTTCCCTTTTGACTCGAAAGAGTATTTCACTATAGTTCAGAATTTTTGTAAAGCCTAATCACATCCAAAGTGATGCTTACTATCTAAACCTATAGGTAATTCTAAGTGTTGAAGAACAATCCTCTTCAATACACTTCACTTGTTTCCAATAGTCCTGGACAACAAGGTAATACAAAACAAATATTCTTGATAAAATAATTGATGGAAAGTTGTTTATCAATCTTCAAGGTTGATCTTCTTCTCGAAACAAATTATACTTAGATAAGATATACAAGTGTTCTTTGTGAAAGAAGACTGTGAGAATGTGAAAGTTATTTCAATGGCTTCTTTCAAAATATAATTTGAACACTTAGTGAAAATTCAAAAGGTTGAAGACAAAGAGTAATTTGATTAATTTGTTTCTTGAAGGTTGTTTTTTATTTTGAAAAAGAAATCAATTTATATTGGTAAGAAACCTTTCCAAAAAGGTGTGATTTTGGGACAGTAAAAAATAGCCAGTAAGAAAATATAGAAGAATGCAATTCTCCATGAAAAACTGCTATTTTTGGATGTTGTTACAGTGTTAATCGGTTAACCAAATAGGTTAATTGGTTAACACATTTCCAACGTTTAAAAATATTTGAAATTTTCATGTGTTAATCGGTTAACCCATATGGTTAATCGGTTAACACTGTTAAAAAGTCCCAAAAACATAATTTTAGATTGTGTTAATCAGTTAACCCATATGGTTAATCGGTTAACACTGAAGTTTTTTGTAAAAATACTTAATTTAAAATAGAATAAGTATTTTTAAAAAGTTTTGAAAGATTAGTGTAAGTGGTGTAGTGTAATGTGTTTTTTAAAGAACACTTGTATAAATTTTCTAAAGTAAAAATGTTTATACCGTTCTTTGAAACACCATTTTCACTTGTAGCTTGTAGACGAAGCTTTGATCGATAAATTCGTATGCGATGATACTCTCTTGATCTTTGTTGATCTTGTTTGCTTGCTTGCGTCTCTTGCTTTTTACGAAGACTTCAGAAGAATGATGATTCTGGTCTTATCTTCAATATATACCCCTACGGGTGTATAGTATAAGCATCTTCAATATATATACTCCCACGGGTATATAGCATAAGTATCTTGCGTACCAAGCTTGTATGAGTTGTCTTCATCAAAACGCAAAGGCTTTGAAGCTTCCTTCTACAATCTCCCCCTTTTTGATGATGACAACTGATCCTTTGAAAAATCTGCTTTGATACTTGGTTCTCTTCATTTCTCCCCCTAAGTTAGAGAGCTCCCCCTAAATACAAGAGAGATACAATCCTTCTCCCCCTTAGACATAAGAGAGATACAATATTTCTGCACAGGGAAATGTTAGAGACCAATCTTTCTCCCCCTTTGTCATTAGAAAAAAGGAAGAAGAGCAAGAATAGTGAAATTTAAACAAACATACACAATAAACACATAAACACTTATCACATAAAAACATATCTTGATTGAACAAAAACGAAACAAACATTGTACGATTACAAAGACAAATACGAATACGAAACTTAAAGCTTGAACTAAAACATAAACTAGAATGCAATAAAAATAAGAAAAACAGAAGCAAGTGTTTTTTAAATATCATCATCCGCCATTTCCTCATCGTCATCTTCTTCCTCTTCACTACCATCCTCATCTTCATTCTCATCTTCATTGTAACTGGTGTTGGAGTTTTGAGAGTTGAGCACAAGGTTACAGAGGGAATTAATGGCCCGAGAGGTTTCTCGATGGAGGTTCGTGGTTTCTCGATGTTGATTCATCATGGTGATGTAGAGAAACTCATTGGTGATGCCTCCTTTCAGAATGGTATTGGAAATGTTTGAAGCGGAAGATCCTTCGTCTGCGTATTTGAAAGTTCCGTTGGTATCTTTGACAATGCCGGTATTCTTCACAATTGTAATTTCATTGATCTCATTGGAAGTTGGTTTCAAGGTGATTGCAGGTTCACGATTTAAGTCCAAATCTGTTAACTCGAGGATTCTTGAAATTAACCGGGCATATGGAAGCCGAGTTGACAAAGTTAGTTGTTGCTGGAGATGGTACATCATAGTGAGAATCCAATTGACTTTAATCTTGTTTTTGATTTCAAACATCAGCTGCATTTCCAAGTCATTTATCTAAGGATGGTTGGAGTCCTTCGGAAACAACACGTAGCAGATAATGTAGTGCAACATGCGGTCATTGACAGTGAGATTCTTCACATAGCACAACGTGCGAGCAGTCCGTTGACCCACAATAACAGTTTCTTTTGGGAATCTGCAGATACAATAATAGTATTCCATCTTATCATAGTTCGCCCATGGACCATCCACATGGTTGACCCCTTTTCTGAGAAAAGCTCCTTTGAATGGAATTTTTAAGGTTGCAACAATGTCTGCGAGATTTTCTTTCAACTCACAGTCCCGAACAGAAGTTTCTAACATATGTTTATCATCAACATTCAGATAAATTGACAGCTTATTCATAAATGATTTGACTAAATCAGGGCAGCATTTTCCGTTATCAGAAACAAAACTATCAATCCTTTGATATTTCAACAATGCCGGAAAATCAAAGGAGGGTTCTGGAAAAGCTCTGAGATTAACGTATTTTATCGGAAAAAGTTGATGAACCTGGACTTTGAAGTCCATTTTGCGCTTCTTTGTTGATTCCATTGGAACAGAGTCTTCATCAATGGCAGAACGACTCCCAGATAGCTTTCCTTTTCCTTTGTTGGTTGGAGCCATGAAAAAGAAATTGAGCTTCTGATGGTTGAAGGTGCCTCTGAATGGTTGAGAGTTTCTGATGGTTGGAGATTCTTCTGGAGTTTTAGGGTTTGTGTTTGAGATGAAGAGCGTAAATTGGGAGAGGTTTATATAGAGAGAGGTTTTAGTGGGTATTTAAGTTAGGGTTATGATAAGGTAGAAGATGGAAGAGTGTAATTACTTTGAGTTATCAAGAAGAAGATGTTTCCAAGGATAGTGGTTGAGATATTTAAAATACACATGCATCACACATGAATAGACACTTAATACTCATTTAACTAAATTTTGACCAATTTTTCGTTTCTGATTTTTTGAAAAATTAACAGTGTTAATCGGTTAACCCCATAGGTTAGTCGGTTAACATATTAAAAATTTAATTTTCAAAAATAAAAAGTAACAGTGTTAATCGGTTAACCCTGGGGTTAATTGGTTAACACATTAAAAAACTAAATCAGAATTGAAAAACTAACAGTGTTAATCGGTTAACCCATATGGTTAATCGGTTAACACATGCGAAATTTCAGAAAAATGCTTAAAACAGAGAGTAAACAGGTTGGAAAACATATATTCTACACACACTAATATATGAAAAGTTTAGATGTCACCTTCATCGAGAATTTCGAGTTCTCGTCGAATCTTGAAGAAAGGTTCTTTTGCGAGAGGTTTTGTGAATATGTCGGCGAGTTGGTTATGTGTATCCACAAAGGTCACTTCAACATCTCCTTTAAGCACATGATCACGGAGGAAATGATGCTGAATGTCGATGTGTTTGGTTCTTGAGTGCATGACCAGATTTTTGTGATGTTAATCGCACTTGTGTTGTTGCATCGGAGAGGAATGCATCCAAGATTAATTCCATAGTCGTTTAATTGTTGCTTCAGCCAAAGGTTTTGTGCACAACAACTTCCCGCCGCTATGTATTATGCTTTAGTCGTACTAAGCGCAACACATGCTTGTTTCTTACATGACCATGAAACCAATGCATTTCCAAGGATGTGACAGGTTCCACTTGTACTTTTTCGATCAGTTTTACATCCTGCATAATCCGCGTCAGAATAACCAATTAATGTACAAACACTACCTTTAGGATACCATAGGCCGACGTTCGATGTTCCCTTGAGATGTTTCATGATCCTTTTGACAGCCGTGAGATGTGACTCCTTTGAATTTGCTTAGAAGCGAGCACATAAACAAACACTAAACATTATATCAGGACGACTTGTCGTCAAATATAATAAAGAACCAATCATACCTCGATACTTTGTAATATCAATTGATTTTCCCGGTTCATCTTGATCGACGTAGGTTCCGGATCCCATTGGTGTTGACATAGCTTTGCATTCATCCATATTAAATCTCTTTAACAACTCTTTGCAATACTTTGATTGGTTGATAAATATTCCGTCCTTTAATTGCTTAATTTGTAATCTGAGGAAATAGTTCATCTTTCCCATCATAGACATTTCGAACTCGCCTTGCATCATTTAAGCAAATTCTTCACATAGTTCATTGTTTGTTGAACCGAAGATGATGTCGTCCACATATACTTGAACAAGTAAGGTATTATCCTTTATATTTTTGATGAATAAAGTCTTGTCTACCTTGCCTCTTTCAAATCCTTTTTCGCATAAGAAACTACTTAGACGATCATACCATGCCCTTGGTGCTTGCTTTAAATCATATAGAGCTTTCTTCAATTTGTATACATGTGAAGGATGCTTGAAGTCTTCAAAGCCCGGAGGTTGTTTGACATAGACTTCTTCGTTGATGAATCCGTTTAAAAAGGCGCTTTTGACGTCCATTTGAAAAAGTTGAAAATTCATTGAGCATGCATAAGCAAGTAAGAGACGAATGGCTTCTAACCTTGCAACCGGAGCGAAATTTTCCTCAAAGTCAGTTCCTTCCTCTTGATTGTACCCTTGAGCCACCAATCTTGCTTTGTTTTGAACAATTATTCCATTTTCATCAAGTTTGTTCTTAAACACCTGTCTTGTTCCGATGATATGTTTATCTTTCGGTTTAGGAACAAGTTCCCAGACTTGATTCCTCTCGAATTGGTTTAATTCCTCTTTCATAGCAATAATCCATTGATCATCTTCAAGAGCTTCACCAACTTTGGAAGGTTCTATTTGAGATACGAACGCCATGTTCAAGCATACATCTTTGAGATTTAACCTTGTAGCAACACCTTGACTTATGTCTCCGATCACTTTCTCGATAGGATGATCTCTATGAGTCCTCCATTATTTTGGTAGATCGTTGACATTGGAATCTTGTTGAACGGGTCTATTTTGTTCTTTAATGATATTTTCAGAAGTATCTTCTTCGGGAGTTTCTACAAATTCATCATCATTATCACAAAACACAATATCCTCCTTGGAGGGGTTAGATTCATCAAATTTGACATGCATTTGTGAGAGAGTTTCCTCAGATTAACTGATCTTCAAGAGATTTATCTAATCTCGACCTAAATACTCCTGATTAACTGGTCTTCGAGAGATTTATCCAATCTCGAACTGATTTTCCTTAATTATCTAAATCTTGGAGTGGCTCGCCTTTAAAGGAGCTAGGAAATAACTTGTTATAAGATGACCTCAAGACTGTGTGCCCCAATATTCTAAACTTTGAAGAGTTCTGCCCCTGATTCTTCAACTCCCGGGGATGGTTAACTAACAAATCCTCCCAATTGGTTGCCCCAGACTGAGCTCCCTTTATTGAGTCAAATTCCCTAGTTGGCTGCACTTGTCGGGATTCTTTTGATATCGGATCGTCTTGCAAACAATATTGTTCATTTAAAAATTGGCAATTTTAATGTAACATTCATGCAAGCTTTTGAAATCAAAACTTGTTGATAAAACAAACACAATGGAGTGATTCAAAGATTAAAAAAACAAAGTGGATCCTATCATTTACAAAATAACAAGTAAAATGACCAACAAAAAGCAAAGATCATTAGGAGTCAGGTTATCCAACCTTACTGTAGTATGCTTTCAAAACAACCTTACCTCAATTAGGTCTTTAAAGGGTTGTAACATGGCTTGGTTCACGGCTCATGAAACAAAGGATAAAGGCTCAAAGTTTGTTTTTTCCTACCCAATCTTCATAATGAACTTCAATCCTACATTCGATTAACTTAGGTTATGCATTCAGGTTCCTATAGGCTAGGAACTGAACTGATGATAGTTAGTGATGGTTCAGAAACCTAAGGCAGTCACTACTCCCTTACAACATTTGGTTGTTTTTGATATTGAGGAATTTTCAGATTAAAGCTTTAAAGAATTCTCTTTATTTTATCCCTAACTTTTGTCTAAACTGTTTCTTTTGGGTATACAGTCAGTGGGATGCCCCAATTTTTCCTAAGTTTCCTTCATAGGTTTTGACTTAGCGGACTTTTCTTTTTTAGTTTTCTTTTTGAGAAAGAAGGTGACTACCTAGTTTAATGGCTATGGCAAACCATCATCGGCTCTTAGGCTTGGAAAACATCTTCGACACTTGCTTGTTGTGTGCGAAGAAAAAAAATTGGGAGCACAACCTTTGTATGAAAGGTTTCTTGTATGCACACATCGCCAAATTAACTGAGAACTACCCATCCCATGTTTGAGATTACGGGTTTTTGTAAGGAAAGAAACCTCCTACTTTTACGCTCGAAGGGGTTAACGAGGGATTATCTTCCTTATTTCTCCAGTGTTTGGGGATTGAAATAATGCCTTACATCATCGACAAAGTTTTAATTGAAAGCATACCAACATCAATTATGGGTATAATGTTCTCGTCATCCTCCCCAATCTTTTCTTAAACAACAGTTCGATAAAGATAAGTGGATGGAAAAAGATAAACATTTTTTATTTTTATGATAATAAATAAAATGGGTGGATACGAATGGATTGATTCAAAAAATGCATAAAAATTTCATTAATCTTGCCAATTCAACAAACAACAAAGCTTACAAGCATACACGAAATTAAAAAGCAAGGAAAATACAACTGAAACAAACAAAATACAGCCAGCTTCGGAGCAATGACTTCAGCAACTTCAATTTCCAGGTCCAAACAGGGGAACGCCTCCATCACTGATTACTTGCTCCTTGTGGTACAAAATCTTGAGAGGCCTCATAGGTCCTTTGTCTTTTGCTTCAGGAGTTGAGACACTAGAACTTGGCTTCTCTTCTTGAGGTTTTAGCAACTCCAACAAGCTTTGCAACTTCAACCAAAACCCTTTGCTCTCTTCCACCAAATGCTCGATTATCCCAGTATGGTACTTGCATTCAACTTCTGGGTGATCTTCTTTGAGGATCAGATCTTTGTCATAGATCAGCACTTGCACAACATATCCTAATGCCAAGCAAGCATCCAGGTCATGCCCTTCAGCCTCTTTATGAAACTCACAAGTCAAGTTCACGTTGTGCCATGGTCCTAGCACATGATAAGAGCTCGCGGAGTCACTAACGAGTTCTGAATTAATAGCGGATAAAGCTTTTTGACCATATTCTTCCTATTCATGTTCTTCCTTTGAGCACCTCAAGGGGAAACAACCAATGAATGTTGAGACACTCTTTTGGTAACCACCTGATGAGGATGACATCTTGGCGCAATCCCAAATGCTGGTTGACACAAAGCTTCCTCGTGTGCGTGTCCTTGATATGGAAAAGGCACATGAAGTGGTGAAGGATTGTTGACTTGAATTCCTTGAGGCATGAATGAGATCATCTCGTAGTCAAGCAAATTCTGAACCTAGCTTCTCAGCACATTACAGTTTTCAGTTTAATGCCCCTGTACCCCAGCATGGTAGCCACATCGGGCATTAGCGTCAAAGCTTGATGGGTATAGAGAAATCATTGGATATATCTCCTTTGGCACTACTAATCCACCTTTGATCAAATATGGCAACATCTGACTGTATGACATTGGTAATTGTCGCTACGCGAAAAATGACACAAAGTCGCCACCATATTTTATTTATCCCAATGAGGGAAAGGGAAATAGCGATAAATTGGGAGGAGAGCGTGGTCATTGCAACCAAGTCTTAGGGTTCGGGAGTCGGTTATGCGAGGGGAAGGTATTAGCACCCCCTCGCATCCATCGTACTCGATGGGAACCTCCTAGGTTATTTAGCGTGAATGGGTGTTTTGTTCTAAAAGTTTGCTTGCTTAAGGAAGAGAGGGGTTGGTTTATTTATTTTAATGCTCGCCAAGGATTGTGGCCCTTGTGCCTACGTATCCTCACTTAAAAGAAGTGAAGAATCAGAGCTCCGTAGTTCGGAGGCTTATGAAATAGTTGTTTGTTGGTTGATTTTATACCTTGAAAAAAAGGTTTTTGATTGAAGCTCTAAGGCGAAAAATAGTTTGATGAGTTGATGTTATTTTTAGTTTTTTCTTAGAGAAGAATCTATTATTGGCTAGGATTATACAAAAGACTTTGGATAGAGATGAATGTCTCGAATAACTAAGTCGAGCGCCTTGTATTCAAAATATTCGGAACGAGTGTAGGAGGATTCCATTCTCATTCCTTCTCTACCACTTTAAAGCTCATGGTTCATAACTCTAATTGTATATTTTATTGTGTTTTGGATTTTTATAAGAAAAGAGGACCACTTGACGTTGGATCAAGGTTTATTGTTTGTAAAAATTATTTGAGGTGATACGAACAAGGTCGATGGCGGTGCACAATGTTGCACCCCAAAATTTGACCAACTCTTCTTTACCTAGCTTATGTTTCATTTCATTCACATTAGCATTATCATTTGCATTTCATTGACATGTATGCAGGAGATCAAGAGGTATGATTACCAATCAAGGGCTACGCAAGACTTTGAAGCTAGCCAAGAAGGTTATTCAAGTGTTCAAGGGTAGATATCCTTGTCAGAGAAGTTAAAAGATCCTCAGAGAGAGTGGTTGAAACCAAGGTGGTGTGCCTCCTAACTTGAGAGTTGTGGGGAACTCCTCAGATGATTCTGAAGCCAAGAATGTGAACTTGAAGCCTTGAGAGAGCTTATGAGATTTCTTGAAAGCCATCATGAGGCCTAGATAGGTCATTGTGCAAGATTAAGAAGACTCAGCCATGATTGGTGCAGTTAGGGTTTGACTGGGTCAACCCTAGGTCAACTGATGATTTGAACAAGGTTGAGACATAATTCAAGAGCCATGTGATCATGGATTGATGCATTGAGATGCTATAAGGATGATTCCAAGGTCAACTCATCATGATTGAAGAGTTTGAGAAGTTTCAAGCTAGGGTTTCTAAGGCTTGACAGTGTAAAATCCCCTAGTTTGACCCCTATCTTCAATGCAGTTTAGCTCAAGATGTGATTGTCATCTCATCTTACCCCCAACATAAATGTTGTAGAGCTTGCTCTTAGCTTTAATTTGAGTACTAGAAGTCCTTGATAGGATTTGTAGAACTCAAGTTATGACTTTGACAAGTTACAGGTCATCTGAGGTATGTGAATCTGGGGCCTTGAAAGTCACCCAACTTGCATCAAACTTTTTCCCAAGAAGGATGATTCCTATGAACTCTTGGTCAACATGAATGTTGTTCCTTATCTTCTTAGCTTTCTAGAGAGTACTAGAAGTCCTTGATAGGATTTGTAGAACTCAAGTTATGGCTTTGACAAGTCAAGGGTATTTTGGTCATTTGGAGATTACAGGTCATTTCAACCATAATGCCCTAACTCCTATTTTCAAGCTTCAAATGGAAAAATCTTCAACATCAAACTTGTTCAAAATGATGTTTTAAGGCTAGTAAGGAGGTCATGAGATGGTGTAAATGCTTGTAGCTCAAAGTTGCAAAAATGACCTAAAATAAGGGCATAAGTTAAATAAGTCAAAGTTGGAAATTGATATTTTCAACCTACACATCCAAACCATGGCATGTAATATATCATTTTGACTCTAGAAAACATTTTAAAGACAATGGTTTAGCCACATTTTTGATTTGAGGTCTAAATCATGGACTTGTTTTGAAAAACACTTGCTTGCATATTAAGTAACATAAGCATAACTCAAAATTAAGGCATGAACAAGGAACTTGGCAAGCTAAACACCTCTAATATCTCACTAGGGGAGAAATTAAGAGTGAATGGGATGAATTCCAAGCTGTTTGCAAGGGTTGTACATGTCATGATAAGTGATTCAAAATCTCATGACATGAGATGTGGAAAATCTCATTGGAAGGATCTAGAGGGTTCTAGATCATCCAAACTCCATCTATATATTGAGTAGAATGAATCCATGGCAGAGGTTGGTGATCATTGAAGGATTGAGCATAGTTTAGAATTGAGTTTTCATAGCTTGCAAGTGCAATCGGTTTCATCAAATTCCTCCATTTCCTTCCATTTTCTTGATTGATTCTTCTTCCATGAGTATCAAGGATTGATTCCAGATCATTTCCAACAAGAATTGGTGGCTAGATCGTGTGGGAGCAAGTGATTTTCAGCACCTGCAACTCTTCATCGTGTTTCAAGATTGAAGCACTTTCCATTGAATCTTTTGCATACAGAAGCAAGGAGGAAGTTCAGTGATTGTGTATAGAAGATTTGAGAGCTTGAAGTGAAGATTTCATGCATCTGTTATTCAAGAATTTCCAGGTTGGTGATCTTCTTCTTATAGCATGATTTAGGTAGAATAAGGTTGAATTAAGGTGCTAGATTAGTTGTAGAATGGCCTAAGATGGATTTCAGATGGTTAATTGATTAATTAGAGACAAAATAGGAAGATCACCATTTTCGGTTGAGATTGGGAGATGATGATTCTTGGGGTTTCAGAAGAAACTAATGGTATGGTTGAGTTCGTGGCAAGATTTGAAATGAGTTTCATGTTTTGACCTCTTGGATTGGAGGCCTCTAGGAAGAACTAGGGTTGAAGGGGACGATCGGAGCTCCATCGACGGTGGCCAGAGCTGGGCGCGAAGCTCAGAGCTTTGAAATGGAGAAGATGAAGTTCTCACCATTGGATGATGGATTGACCATTGACTGAGAGAAGATCCAAGGGCCACGTTGTAATTCTGAGTTGTGAAGGGTTTCTGAAGGAAACGCTGCGTTTCATTAATTCAGGCGTTTGGGCTTAGTGAATTAGTGTTATCCACACCCCCCAGCAAGCCCAACCCATGTTTTGAACTGAATCTGACTGCTATCCACACCGTGTGTTTGGTTATTTTTATGTGATTTTCATTTAATTTCCATTTAATTCATGGTTTTTGTAAAATTCATAATAAATTGAATATTAATCCAATCAAATCCATTCTTTTTGCATATTACTCATGATTGAGTCTATTATTTTTTAGAGAAAAAATATTTTCATTTCATGTAATTTCTGATTTAATTGGAATTTTATATTTTAATTGATATTAAAATGTTTATGTTTGATGCATATTGTTGTAGAATTTTGTTTGATCTCATGGTGATGATTCTTGGCCTATTTTTTTGTTTGTGATTAGGTTAGACATGTATGATCCCATAGTAATTTTCTCACATTTTTGTGATGAAAATATGTATGCCTTCTAGATTGATATTTAGATGCTTCCTTTTTAGGGTTTTAGGTTGATACCTTGGAATGTAGAATTTAGTTCTAGGTCCAAATTGATGGTTTGATCTTTGAAACTAATGTGATAGAGTCATGATTGACCTAGGTTCCCATAGTAATTTTTGTAGGATTTTACAATTGATTCTAGTATTTTAGTTAGGACTAACTTTAGTGCTAGGTTTTAGGTGATCCTAATTTACTAATTCAACTAGTTTAACTTCTCTAGTTCCCTTAGATTAGGGTTTGTGCTTGGTTTGCCTTTGGTTGAGATTGAAGACTAGAGGAGGATGCTTGAAGTTGCTTGAAGTTGCTTGGAGCTTTGGATTTTTTGGTGCCTGAAGGTGTCTGATGAAGATTAGGAGATAGGACATAGGGAGAGCCTTATAGTTAGATTGATTTCTTTCACAAACATGGAAAGCATCTTGTGCTTCCATTCCTCCCAATGACTAAAGGTCCTTCTCAGATATTCACATCCCTCCTTTGGAAGGATGAGTGGCTTTATCTGGGAAGTAGAACTTTGAGGGAACCAGTCTCTCACAATGATGAACCCTTACAGGCTTCCTTTGGTTGTCAGTAAGCTGTTTATCATTTCTCCTCATCTTGTTAAATCAATGTCTTCTGGTTTGAGTATCTTGAAAGATGTTGGACTTGAGTTTGAAGGTGAGGATTTCACTGAAGAGTGAGGAAGAGGGTGATTCCTTGAGCATTTCCATTGTGGCTAAAGCTTGAAGAGCAAGAAGAACAGGTTGATACTTGAAGATCCAATGGAGATTGAATGAAGGGTGTAGAGCTGAGGGTTGAGAAAGAATTGAAGGATGGAGTTGACACTGCCAAATGATTGAAGACTACTCTGAGAAGCTGAAGCTTGTAGGAGAAGAAGACCAAGTTGAGACTGGTAAAGCAAAAAGAGCTGAAGCTTGAAGACTAAGTTGGTACTTATGAAGAAGACTCAATTGAGATTGAGTGTAGAGCTGAGGCTTGAGGAATAAAGGATGAGTTGATATTGGCGCTGCATTGAGAGCCTGAAGGAATCAAATTGATACTTGTAGTTAAGAGTGAAGCCTGAAGGTGGAATTGAATAAGGAGCTGAAGCTTGAAGAAGGATGATAAGTTGAAACTTATGTTGATGGGCTGAAACCTGGAGAAGCAAGTTGATACTTGCCAGTGAAGCTGATATCCTTGAAGGGTGGTTGAAGTCTGAAGATTGGATTGCTACTAGAAGAGCTGAAGCTTAGAATGAGATTGAAAGTAGGAAGCTGTTGATCTGTTTCTTTCTTGTCTGTTTTCTTTTCTGTATTGCTGATGTGCCTTGTTTGACTTGCTTGATGCATTAGAATAAGTCCATGATTAGACTGACTTTAATCTAGGAGCATGATTGAACTAGGGGTTGAGTTGCTCCCTCTGCTTGTATTTTTACCATATGGCTTTGCTTGCGGGTATTCGGTAGAGCCCAACTCCCTTGCCCATGTGGTTTGTGTTTGCTTGATAGCCTTTCATTTCTTTTGTATGATTGCAGTTGCTTATTATTTTGCTTGATGGCATTTTATTTTTTCTGTATGATTGCAGTTATTCATATCTGGCTTGAGGTTGAGATGAGCTTGTGGAGGCTGATGCCCCACACACATTTCCTCCCTCACTTGCATTGCATGCATTTTACTGTATTACTGTTTACCGTTTGAGCTGATGCTTTATCTGCTTCTGTTTATCGTGGACATGATCCCTTAGGACTCTCACATCCTTTGATAAGGAAGTGATGATAGAACTTTAGGTTGAAACCTATGCATGATGACTTCTAGGAGTTCCCTGTTTCAAACTTCAACTATAGGATGAATCCTTGGCATGACAACAATAGGACTTGATAGTCTCCCGTAGTTGAGCCTGTTCTCTTCTCATCTCAAAACAGCTTAAAATACAGTAATCATGAATGATTTCTTTCGTATGTTACGAGCCTTAAGCTATCTGGGAAAGGATTGTTGGAGAGCTTCTTTTCAACAGTCTGGATGTTTAGTATGGCACCCTTTGGGTGACATGCGACGCATTCACTCTCAGGTCATAGTCTCTAGTGCAATTGAAATTGCAAACACAATAAAAAACACTTCTTTCGTAAAAGACAGAAAACAAACTTCAAACCTTTTTGCCCTGTGGGCCCATAATTCCAAGGAAAGCTTTTCTGAAGAAAAGAGTGTCGTTAAACTTCAGCGCCACCGCAAACAAGCTTTGTCCCTAACTGCTGGAACTGCTGTTTAACCCTACTCGATAAAACAGATGAATCTGAATTCCCGTAATTCGTATTATCCTGAACTACGTAAGCTCTGATCTCTCATACCTGTTGAGAGTACGTAGGCAAGATACTGATGTATTGGCGAGCCACCTTCCCCGTAACCCGTCGTAGGGCGAACTACGTTGACTCTGATTTCTCATTCTCTGATGAGGATACGTAGGCATAAAGCGCGACGCTTTGCCGAGTCATTTTATTTTCTTTTCAGACCAGCCTTGATAGGTAGATAGATAAACCAACTCGTCCAGTAAACACAACAAACGTGGATCCCGTCGAGTACGACGGACGTGAGGGGTGCTAATACCTTCCCCTTGTGTAACCGACTCCCGAACCCAGACAACGGTTGCGATGACCTTGTCTTACCCTTTTCGTCAGGTTTTTTCCGATCGTTTCCTTTCCCACTCCGAGGGATAAATAACGAAAGGTGGCAACTCTTCTGTTTTGCCGGCACCTTATTTTTGCGGAAGCGACAGCTGGCAACTCTGCTGGGGAGACTTGATAGTTTCCTGGGATCCAACGTCCTATATGCGAGTCAGTTTGGGGATCCGACGTCCCCTGTGAGAGTCAATCCTAGCGCTTGTATGATTACTTGTTGGGTTGTGTTTATTTATCACATTTTATTTCCCGCACTTTATTTTTCAGTATGATATGATTATTTATGCTATTGTGGGAGGGGCATTCTGATGAGTGAGAAGCCAGACCCAGGCTTGAGTGAACATAGCATTAGTTGTGGAAATTAGTGGGCGCGTGCTTGCTTGGCAGGCACTAGTGTCTCATGAAATCCACGCTCAGACAAGGTTCTCCCGATTGGCTTCTTTTTCAACCCTTTGGGCTGAGGGGGTTGTTGGTTTGGAGGATTGTCGACTCTGGGGACCGATCATTTGTGATTCAGCCGAGTGAGGCCGCTTCATGAGCTGGTGATGCCACACCTTCTGGGTATCGTATCACCCCTCTTGAATGTCTGTGACGCTGATGAACGCATAGGATGCCGAACTTGAGTCAGTTTAGGTCCATACCTGTGAGCAGGGTTGGGTTTATTGCAGGAAACTTTGACCTTCAGACTACCTGGTTTTCTTGATAGTGAATCAGTTTTGTTGGTACCAGAGGTTCTCATCATCAGATATGATTGTTCTTGACAAAGCAGAGCTTTGGTCCGGTATCAGAGGACCTTATATTCAGATGAGTATTTATTCTTGATAGAGCAGGTTTATGATTAGGGTCTGAGGATCTCATCAGCATATGTATGATTGTTCTTGACAGGGCAGAGTTTTATCAGATGCTTGTTCTTGACAGAGCAGAATTTTGGTCCTGTATCAGAGGTCCTTATTATCAGATGTTTGTTCTCGACAGAGCTGAATTTTGGTCCTGTATCAGAGGTCCTTATTATCAGATGTTTGTTCTTGACAGAGCAGATTTATGGTTCTATGTGTGTGTGTTCTTGATATAGCAGATTTATGGTCCGATACCAGGGTTTTCTTCTTATCAGTGATAGTGGTTGGTCTTGACAGAGCAGCATCATGGTTTTGTTGATACAGAATCTCCACAGCACAGTTGCCTTGATCTCCTGCTGCATGATTGCATTTTACATTGCTTTGCATACCCATTTGCATTTCATTAACGTGTGTCTGTGTTGCAGGTACCGTTTTCCCCGATCCAGGATTTCTTGCCTCCTATTGTATTGTTATGGGTTCTCTGAGGAAGGCCGTGGCTTACAAGCTCCCTGCCCCTGATGTGGTTCAGCTGACTGATTTGATCGCTTTAGCAGATGATTCTGTGATAGATGAGTTCAGAAAGTCTTACGGCAAATTGCTCAGTTTGGTTCGTAAACCCTCTGCGTTTGAGTTGAATGGGTTGCACACTCTGCTGCAGTTCTACGATCCTCCACTGAGATGCTTCACTTTCCAGGATTTTGTTCTCGCACCCACGTTGGAGGAATATGCTGATTTGCTAGGTGTGCCTATCAAGAGGCAGATGCCTTTTGTTCATATGGATGTTGAGCCTGATCTGGCTAGTCTACCCCCTTCACTTCATCTGGATGCCTCCGAGTTGGTATTGTCTAGTTGGAACAAGGTTCCTGGTTTCTCCCTGCAGTTCTTAGTGGGTAAGGCTCAGCAGTGCGCCAAAGACGGATGTTGGGTCGTATTCAACGCCATTCTCGCTCTGTGCATATATGGCATCATTCTGTTCCCCAATATGCCCGATTTTGTAGACTTCGACGCCTTTCGCATCTTTGCTTCCGGGAATCCAGTCCCTACCCTGATAGGAGATGTCTACCATTCTATCCACTACAAAAACGAGAACAGAAGGGGCAAGAATGTCTCGTGCTGTGTGCCCCTGCTGTACAAGTGGCTTGATAGTCATCTACCCAAGAGGGGTCCCTTTGTTTCGTCTGCAGCCACAACTTAGTGGTCCGAGCGTTTGATGAGTCTATCTGCGGAGGATGTTGACTGGTTTGATAGAGATAGGTTGGGTACCGAGATTATCTTCAGCTGCAGCGAGTTTCCAAACGTGTCTTTGATAGGTAGGAAGGGCTGTATAAACTATAATCCATTTTTGCTGGTCCGACAATTTGCTTACGCTTTGAGAGCTCCGCCGAAGGATGAAGAGGTGCAGGAATCTCTGTACCTCACTGGTCTTCTAGAAGGGGATGTGTTATCTAAGCTTCAGTGTGCTTGGAATGGTATCAGTAAGAGGGGAAAACCATTGCTGGGGAAGAGCAATAGTCAAGCCTACCCTCCATATGTGACTTGGATTAGAGCCAGAGCAGATGCTATAGGGATGCCATTTCTTCCTGCCAAGCTAGAAAGCCATCCAGAGATTGAAGAGCCTACTACCGTGCCCATTCAGCAGCATAATCAGGTGCTAGCTGAGCGAGATGAATTGAAGAGGGCAAATGAAGAACTGGAGAAAGAATTGGCTCAGCTCCGAAGCGAGAGAAACGAAGTCGTTCATTCCTTCAAGAGGCAGACAGAGCTGGTGAACCAGTTGGGGACAGATCTGACTAAGCAGATAGCCGAGCGTGAGCGCATGGGTCAAGACTTCAAAGCTGTCAACGACGTACTGGCTATGAAGAAGCATCACTTGGACGAAGCGTATCGGAGGATATCCAAGTTCAACCAGCACTGGAGGGCCTCCCTAGCCACCAGGAAAGAGCGGGAGGATAAGCTGATGCAACAGATCTCTAAGCTGGAAGCCCAGGTGAAGGCCAGTGAGAAGAGGTTTGATGAAGAAATCGCTCGCAGATACGCCACCGAAGGCTAGCTCAACAGAGCTCTCGCTAACCTGAAGAAGCGCAAACTGACGTTTGAATCCAAGAAAAGGAAATTAGAAGATTGTTTCGGCGAAGGAGCATGGGAAGATTCGGTCGAAGGTCTCTAGTACACCATTGTGCAGAGGGAATTACTCGTCGAAGGGTTGTTCACTCGGCCGGATCATCCAGAAACGAAGGAGTTGTTAGAAGAGTTCCGCGCCCGTGGCCGTACTTGACTATATTTGTAATCCTTTTGATCATTGTTGTATGCAGACCATCACCAAGCTTGTTGGTCGAGGTCATGCTAGCGGTTCTGCTTGTACTCGCTGATGTTGTGTACTGCCTTGATAGGCTTTCTATATATGAGATTGTTATTTCCATGACTGGACTCAGACTTCTTATTATCAGCACTGGCACTCAGGCACTAGGATCGGGGGAGATCTCCCTAACGCACAGACACACGTTTGCATTTGCATGAAGCATCTGCATGACGAGCACTTTGTCGTTTTTTCCTAACCCTTTTGTGTTTTCAGGTTGTTTCAGGTTGTTTCAGGATTTATCAAAGACCTATTCACCGCTATCCGACCAGAGCTAATCAAACCAGAATCATGGAGCAAGTGCAAACTGATGTTCAGGAACTCCGCGAAAGAATGGATCACTTCATGGAGCTCATGCAAGCGGTCGCCAATGGCCAGGATCATCTCAGAACCTTGGTCCAGCCTCTGATTTCAAGGGTCGATAGCAATGGTGTACTCCATGGGGGGACTGTGCCTACCCCTCCACCTGTTGAAACTCCTCAGAATGGCGTCCCCGTGACCGGGGGAAATGGCAGTGCCAATGGCAATGTGATAGCTAACATGGGACTCAATGGTAATACGACGGGCGTCGGTAATGGAAATTTTGAAGCTAACGTCAATGTTGGGCTGGGCAACGGCAATGCAGGTGTTGGGAATCTGTTCGGGCCTCAGCCATGGCTAGAAGATCGTCAGGACGATGTGTTCTCTCAGAGAGGTGCTGAAGGGGAGCTGAATGTTGAAGCATGTCTAAGGTTCAAGGCACTTGAGGATAAGATGAGAAACATCGAGAACCAGAACACCCTGGGCGTTGATATGTCCAAGTTGGGATTGATTGTTGATTTTAAGGTGCCTCCCAAGTTCAAGGTACCTAACTTTGAAAAGTACAAGGGCACCACTTGCCCTCGCGTCCACCTGAGATCGTACTACAGGAAAATGTCCGCTCATTCTGAGGACGAGAAGTTGCTGATGCACTTCTTTCAAGACAGTCTGTCCAGGCCCTCCCTCGAATGGTACATGAGTCTGGAGCCTACCAGTGTGCGCACGTGGAAAGACCTTGCTGAAGCATTTGTGCACCACTACCAATACAATAGCGACTTGGCCCCGAACCGAGTCCAACTGCAGAACCTGTCGCAAAGGAACAATGAAGGGTTCAAGGAATACGCCCAGCGGTGGCGTGAATTGGCAGCCAGGGCTCAGCCGCCGATGGTTGAACGTGAGCTTGTGCAGATGTTCGTAGCTACCCTCCCAGGGGTTTACTATGAGAAATTGGTCAGCGGTATGTCTGGAACCTTCTCAGATCTCATTATCACGGGTGAACACATCGAAAATGGGATCAAACTCGAGAAAATTCAAGGTGAGTCATCCTCAACTGGAGGAGGCGGAAAGAAACCTTATAGTGGCAAAAGGCGGGAAGGAGAAGCGAGCACTATGACCAATGCTCGAAGGAAGGGTAAAGGCCCTCACCAACAGGTGGCCAACATAACTATCCCGGCAGTTCAACAGCCACAACAGCAGCAGCAGCCGAATCAACAAGGGTACAGAAGGTATCAAAATAGGGCACCTCTGTCGAGCCGTCACCTCGAGACACCGCCCATGTCGTACGCGCATTGAGAGCTTGAAGGAATCAAATTGATACTTGTAGTTAAGAGTGAAGCCTGAAGGTGGAATTGAATAAGGAGCTGAAGCTTGAAGAATGAGGATAAGTTGAAACTTATGTTGATGGGCTGAAACCTAGAGAAGAAAGTTGATACTTGCCAGTGAAGCTGATATCCTTGAAGGGTGGTTGAAGTCTGAAGACTGGATTGCTGCTAGAAGAGCTGAAGCTTAGAATGAGATTGAAAGTAGGAAGCTGTTGATCTGTTTCTTTCTTGTCTATTTTCTTTTCTGTATTGCTGATGTGCCTTGTTTGACTCGCTTGATGCATTAGAATAAGTCCATGATTAGACTGACTTTAATCTAGGAGCATGATTGCACTAGGGGTTGAGTTGCTCCCTCTGCTTGTATTTTTACCGTATGACTTCTTGCGGGTATTCGGTAGAGCCCAGCTCCCTTGCCCATGTGGTTTGTGTTTGCTTGATAGCCTTTCATTTCTTCTGTATGATTGCAGTTGCTTATTATTTTGCTTGATGGCATTTTATTTTTTCTGTATGATTGCAGTTATTCATATCTGGCTTGAGGTTGAGATGAGCTTGTGGAGGCCGATGCCCCACACACATTTCCTCCCTCACTTGCATTGCATGCATTTTACTGTATTACTGTTTACAGTTTGAGCTGATGCTTTATCTGCTTCTGTTTATCGTTGACATGATCCCTTAGGACTCTCACATCCTTTGATAAGGAAGTGATGATAGAACTTTAGGTTGAAACCTATGCATGATAACTTCTAGGAGTTCCCTGTTTCAAACTTCAACTATAGGATGAATCCTTGGCATGACAACAGTAGGACTTGATAGTCTCTCATAGTTGAGCCTGTTCTCTTCTCATCTCAAAACAGCTTAAAATACAGTAATCATGAATGATTTCTTTCGTACGTTACGAGCCTTAAGCTATCTGGGAAAGGATTGTTGTAGAGCTTCTTTTCAACAATCTGGATGTTTAGTATGGCACCCTTTCGGTGACATGCGACGCATTCACTCTCAGGTCATAGTCTCTAGTGCAATTGAAATTGCAAACACAATAAAAAAAACACTTCTTTCGAAAAAGACAGAAAACAAACTTCAAACCTTTTTGCCCCGCGGGCCCATAATTCCAAGGAAAGCTTTTCTGAAGAAAAGAGTGTCATTAAACTTCAGCGCCACCGCAAATAGGCTTTGTCCCTAACTGCTGGAACTGATGTTTAACCCTACTCGATAAAACAGATGAATCTGAATTCCCGTAATCCGTATTATCCTGAACTACGTAAGCTCTGATCTCTCATACCTGTTGAGAGTACGTAGGCACAATACTGATGTATTGGCGAGCCACCTTCCCCGTAACCCGTTGTAGGGCGAACTACGTTGACTCTGATTTCTCATTCTCTGATGAGGATACGTAGGCATAAAGCGCGACGCTTTGCCGAGTCATTTTCTTTTATTTTCAGACCAGCCTTGATAGGTAGATAGATAAACCAACTCGTCCAGTAAACACAACAAGCGTGGATCCCGTCGAGTACGACGGACGTGAGGGGTGCTAATACCTTCCCCTTGCGTAACCGACTCCCGAACCCAGACAACGGTTGCGATGACCTTGTGTTACCCTTTTCGTCAGGTTTTTTCCGATCGTTTCCTTTCCCGCTCCGAGGGATAAATAACGAAAGGTGGCGACTCTTTTGTTTTTCCGGCACCTTATTTTCGCGGAAGCGACACACAAGGCAACCGACTTACAAGGTTAAAAATGGCTCGACAAAATCGAGAGTTTATTTTTTTTGAAAATGGTTTTTGGAATCAAAAGTCAACAAGAACAATAGCAATATTCACACTAAAATCATGCAAATATATGGGGTTAGTCGGCTAAAAAAATCGAGACATGCAAAAAAAAAACGGCACGAAGTGCCATCAAGGAGTTCGCCGTGCGAACTCCTTGTAAAAAAATTTTTTGGAGGTAAAATGTCGAAAAAAGTAGCAAAACAGTGGTGTGACACGGGTGGCCGTGTTGTGTGACACGGCCCGTGTCATAGGGTACCTGCAATGTGGGTTTTTAGGGCGTGACAGAGGTGCAACACGGGTGGCCGTATTGTGTAACACGGCCCGTGTCATGAAGTCTGGGAGAAAAATGTTTTTTGAGGCCAAACAGAGATGCAACACGGGTGGCCGTGTTGTGTGACACGGCCCATGTTGTGAGGCCTAGGGTTTTTGGACGTTGAAACCTCAAACAGAGGTGCAACACGGGTGGCCGTGTTGTATGACACGGCCCGTGTTGTGATGCCTGGGGTTTTTGGACGTAGAAAAGGCTATCAGAAGCGCAACACGGCCGGCCGTGTCGTGTGACGCGGCCCGTGTCAGGCTACCAGGTGAAAAAACCTAATTTTTTTCTACATTTTTCTTTCGTTTTTGTGGTTTCTTGAGAATGGTTTCTTGGTCCCTTTGGAACCTTACATGATACATACAATACAACAACACATAAAAGAGTAAACAAAATGAATGTAAGAGCAAAAAAATAAAGAGAGAAAGGTTGGAGGAAATGGATACCCAAGAGCTTTCTATCCTTCTTGCAAGTCCTCCTTGGTCTTGGTTGAATGTACCTCACTCCTCTTCACTCTATGTTGTGAAGGTTTTGTTTCTCAATGATCCTCTTGGTTCTATATCACTCTTCTTTTTTTTCTGGTTTGCAAAGTTTCCTATTTTTCTGGTTTTTAGGGTTTTGTTTGCTCTCTCTATTTTCTGATTTTGCAAATGTGTGTAGAATGAATGTTGAATGAATGAACTCTCTTGTTTACAGCCCCCTCATCTTATCTCAGCTCCTAGGGTTTTCTCTTCCCCCCAAACATCAGATTTTTTCATGGGGCAATGTCTCCTGCCACCTTTTCTCATGTCACTCTCTTTCTTTCCATTTCCATGAAACTTGCTATGCTGCATTTTCTGCACTATTTTCCTATGCTATTTGCTGCAGCACCTTGTGCCTTGCACCCATTTTGTTGGTTTGTGTTTGGACAGCTCCTCTTGGTCAATTCCACCAACTCTTGACAGCATTTTGAAAATTCTGATATGTAGAAGCATTGTCACATGTTATTCCCTTGGTCTTGTGACATGTAGATTTTGTGACATGAGGTAATTTGCCTCCTCTTGCATGGGGATGTTTTGCACATGATTAAACATGCATATTCTTGGTCTCAAAACATTCCAATGTTGATTTAATTCTTGCATATTTCTTGGATGTTTGTAAACATATTGTGGACTTTGTGTGGCACTACCATAACATGAATTTGATTAGAGACTTGAATGAAGATTATAAATAAATTAATTTCTAAACATCACTTAGAGTTGGAAATCTTGCAACAAATGACATTCTTGTAATGTCATAAAATTCCTCTTTGTAATATTCTTGCCTCTAATTCATGAATTCATGATGAATTTCCCTAGAGCCATTAAACTTGTAATGGATGAAGTCTTGAATTATGGACTTGTGATCTTGACTCATGCTTTGCAAATTTGAACTCCATTTGATCAAGAATTTAAAACAAAATTGGATGAAGCAATCTTGAATTATGCCTTGCATTTCATGGTCATTAGGAATATATCTTGAATATCCTAATATTTTGTCAAGTAACTTCTCTCTGAAGAAATCTACAAGAGTAGACTTTCCAATTTAGATCAAACCTTAAATGATGAACCTTTCCTTCCATGTAGTCCAAGATAGACAAGTTATCTCATTTGAAATGGAAAATGACAAATCGACCCAATCCGTACCCACATGCTCGATATGCAATAAAATGATGTATGATTTAGCGAATGTAGGGTATAAAGGCTAAAGGCGAAAATGAGGGTGTGACAGTAATAGAATGAAATGCCTCTCTGGCTTCCTTGGTCTTTGTAAGGTGTGCTGACGCGGCTGACGGTGGTCTGATCGTTGATACTGAGGAGGTCCTTGAGTTGGAGGAACCACAAGAGATGACGAAGTCATAACTTCTCTGGGTGCAACAGGGTGAGAGTTCCCCTCCTTCTTCATCAAGTTCTACAAAGTATCCAAAACCCAGCTCATCTGACTTTTGAGGATCCTAATCTCCTCCCTTAAGGTTTCATGGCCTTTCATAAGCTCATTCATCATCGCCATTTGTCCAGAATGTATGCTAGGTATCCCTCTAGTGATAAGAGGAAGAAGATGAGACCAAAGGTTGAGAAATGCGAATGCAAATGCAAATGTAACAACATGCTCATGCAATGCAAATGCAAACCAAATGGTTTCAAAGAACTCAAAAGCAAAGTTGCAAACATTTTCGGAAAAAAACTGAAGAGTTTCATTTCAAAATCCATGATCTCTATGATTTTTTGCAAGGGAAAGAACAACTGAATTCCTTGAAACCAAAGGGCTACTCATGAATGCTAGAATGTTTGGAGGAATGTATGCATAAACACTCGTATACAAATATTCACATATATATACACATGTATAGGCATATAAACAAGGGCCTAGGTTAGAAGAGCACGAGTGTGGAGCCATGGTCTACCCATCCAAAAAGGTGTGTGCTATGGGTTCTTGATCTGTGAAACAGGGTTCTAAAAAATTCCCAGAGTCATCGATAAATCTTTCGGATATTATCAGCTTACACGGCTACTGTAACACCCCACTCTAAACTATCGCGGAAAAATAAGATAAACAATAGAAATAATTCAGAGTGCAGCAAATAAAGTCTCATGACGACCGTCATGGATGTCACGATCGTCACAGTCATGACGAGTGTCAAGGAGCTGTGACGACCGTCACACTCCCAAATTCTCAGACGCATCAGGGTGTCACATTCTACACTTAACCAAAACACATACACCTGCAAAAGATCATTTACTAACATACGTAGCACAAAATTCGGGTGAACAAACAACAATAATTTGTTTAACATTTTAATCATAAAACGACATGTTATAATAAACTTCCAACAATTCGTAATAACTAAATTCCATTAAAATTCAGCAAGAAATCATCTTGCATTAATTCACTAAAACAACTATGCATCCAAGCAACATTTGGCATATCAAGAACAACCAATCTATTTGCCATAGTACTTAATAAAATTCAGCAACAAGGAATTCAATTAAAACAATAACATTAATCGTTCATCCCCCCCAAAGTGCTACGTATCAGAGCGAACATAGACCTTAAATATAAAGCAACACTTTCTTCCGAGTTACCTGCAAATTACCACCAATGGAGGTAACATACAACGTAAAGGGGTGAGATATCAACAACATAACATAAGGCATGATAAAAGTCATGTCAGAATATTATCACAACATTATAATCCCAGCAGTTCGCATAAATATTAGTAATAATAAACTACAACAACTCTTTATACATAACCACAACAATTATCATCATAACTCAGCAACTCATCAGAACAACTCAATAAAGCAACTCAACAATGTGACTCAACTGTGCATATGTATGTGGTACCAGATTGCCATTACGGCTGCCAATACAGGCTAACAATTTGCCACTAAGGGCCGCCAATACAGGCCAACAATTTACCACTAAGGGCCGCCAATACAGGCCGACAATTATGATATGCTATGGGACGCAACTATTATGGACTATAACACAACAACAACAACTGTGCAACAACCGTGCAACAAGGCATCAAACCTACAACCAATTATCCATAACAGAAACATCACATTTCGCATACATCATGTACTCACCACTTCAACCTGTTCATGTCAGAGAACAAGTAACAATATCGTTCCTACGAATGAGAGTCCAACACATTTTCGCAGAAAACAATTAGAAACAACATCGTCTCTACAATTGAGAACTCAACAGAATTTTCATGTCAGAGAACAACTAACAACATCATTACTATCATTACTACAAATAAGAACTCAACACATTTTCATATACTTTCATATGGGTAATATAACTACAACTTCTAATTTAATTAAATAGGGACATAATAACAACATCTTCTTAATAAATGGGAAAATAACGCGTGTCGGCACCGTTTCCCAATTTCCCCCAAAACTAATGGCATAACACACTCATTCATACACAGACAGGCATTAACCCTTAGAAATGCACAGGTAAACATTAACCCTTAATATTTTTTCAACCTACGGGACATTTACTACGGGAACATTACTACGGTAACGTTACTACGGGAACGTCACTACGGGAACGTCACTACGGGAACGTCACTACGGGAACATTAATCCTTATTATTTATCAATCTACAGGAACATTAATCCTTAATATTTATCGACCTACAGGAACATTAATCCTTAATATTTATCGAACTACAGGAACATTAACCCTATGATTCAATTCCCTACATGAAATTGATCATACCCACGGTTATAGAATTGAACCCCACCCTTACCTTTGGAATTGAGGTCAACTCTACGCTTCTGGTTCCCGTTAGCTCTCCGGCGACTCTTCTGCAACTACCGTGAATTCTCTCCGGTGGTTACTTCTTCTCTTCTCTCGGTCACGATCTCTTTTTCCTTTGATTTTGGTTCTAAGCAGTTTTAACGTGTTTCCTCTTTCTCCCAAAATCCCTCTTTTATATTTACTCCAATAATAATAATAATAATAATAATAATAATAATAATAATAATAATAATAATAATAATAATAATAATAATAATAACAATAATAATAGTAATAATAATAATAATAATAATAACATTACTATTAATTATTAAATTATCACCAATTATTAATTATATTATATTAATATTAAACTCCAGTCGTTATTAATAATTCTTACAGTCTAAGGGCATCCACCAACGCCACTCAGACACACCTCTGTAAGGACACACCAACATAAAAATAACGCCAAGGAGACTAAATAGTTAAAAAGAGGTGTTACAACTCTCCCCCACTTTAAGTATTTTCGTCCTCGAAAATCACCTGATGGAAACAATTTCGGATACGCTTCCCGCATCCTGCTTTCCAATTCTCAAATCCGAGTATAACACTCTTGCTCGACTCATTCCAACACAAGGGAGTCCTACACCTCCTATCACAAGAGCCTCATACAACGCCGTTCTGATACTAGAATGGTAACTGTTATTGTAGGTAACTCAATCAACGATAATTAACTATCCCACGATCCACCTTGATCCAACACACAAGCTCTCCACAAATCCTTTAAAGACTGGATAGTTCTCTCTGTCCGTCCATCCGTCCATGGATGATAGGCAGAGTTCAACTTCAACATGGTACTCAAGCGTCTGCAAACTCTTCCAAAATCTCGATGAAAACTCAGATACCCATCAGACCCAACAGTCTCTAACGTCTATTCTTCGACTTCTCACAAGTCTAACCAGCGTATACAAACTCAACCACTTCTCTCTCCATCTATAGCCTTCAAAATAGCTTCCTCAAATCCGGTTACATCTTCATAGCACCGGGATGGATACTCCATCTACCTCAATACTCTTATTCCATTCAATAATATCTAGAACACAAACTCTATCACGACATCTCATGATACCATTTCCATTACTCTGAAAATCAGCCCTTCGACTTGAATTCATCAAATTCAACCAATCTGCCAACTCAATTCAGATTTATGACCTTCTTGGACCTCGTCAAGAATACCGCTAGTAAGGTCCAACATACTAAGCTTAACTCCATAAGAAGTCCCTTCACAACCCAAACTCATATCACAGAAATTTCTTAATCAGTCCTGACTCTTTTCACCACCATCATCGGTATATGCAGAGATTCCCAAATCAATGCATAAGCTATCACGTTCGCTTCACCCGAATGGTAATTCAATACAAAACCATAATCCTTCAGGAGTCCCAATTATTCTCTGCCTCATATTCAAATCTTCCAACTCACACAAATACCTCAAGCTCTTGAGATCACCAAACATTTCAAGTCTCACCCTAACTAATTGAAGCCTCCAACTCGGGTACAACCACAACAACAACCAAGTCTAAATCACTTGTCAGGTGATTCCTCTTATGTACTTCAAGTTACCTTAAAGTATAACCAAAACTCGCTGAAGTTTCACTTAGCATATCTCCCAATCATATCAACAAGGCATCACAAAATACAACAAATGGTCCTGTCGGGTTCGGCAAAAATCAGCACACGATATGTTTTCCAATTTTCTTCTATAATTGAACCAAGCACAGGCCTCAAAACAATTTTCCCTAGAAAGAGCATCTCGTTAGCTTTCCAATGCTTCAAACGGGGGTCAAAACTGACACACGGTTCAGGAGTTATGAATTTTCGAAGTTTCTCCAAAACATAATTTTTCTGCATAAAGACTGCTACGGGTTTGAGCATTTTCGCCCGAAAATCCGACCGATTCAATTATTTCCTTCAAAACAAACACATACTCATTCATACCAAACATATATTATTGATTTAGAACCATCAAACGTGAAATCTACGACTTCCGATTCCAATCCGAATCTTAAACCCTCAAATCTCCAAAATGCAAAAACTTACAAAAATCAATCAAATTCGATAAAATAAGCATACTCGATCACGACCTAACATTATCCGAAACAACTGCGTAATCTATTCCGACTTTCGTCCGTAAAAACATCAATTATGTAAAAAGCTGCGATCTCAGAATTCGACGTACGACAACAATTTCACACTTAGAAGTTCATTCGACACAACTTCAACTCTTGGAATATTTAAAGGTCTAATTATACCAATATTGCATTCCACTTCTGACTTTCTCTATAATCACTAGAAGTCACTGTCCACCTTTAATCTACTTGACCTCATAATCTGCTGCCTTAACATACATACCAGACACAAGTCTCAAAGCTACTCAATCACTTTGGTTCTTTGACCATCCAAACGGACATATAATATGGAGCTCTCAATATCGAATTAGTTTCCGTAACTAAGTCGATCACAACTCCACTTCACTTCTTGGCTGTATATCCCTATCTCGCCAGGAAGGTTTCCAGGCAATCCCAATTAAGTGGTGAACCACCAACTTCTCACTTTCATTATAACTCAAAAATTCCCATCAAATTAAGCACTTCAACACCGTCCTGCGCCGACTCGTCAAAACAATTCTGAAGCACTTAGCTTAACTCAAGACAAATCTCTGCTCACGCCATCTAAGCTTGCAAGACACGTCCATCCCATCCAACACAATCCCAACTACTATCAACAAGAGATTAAGGGTGATCAGTTCCTCAATTTGTCAATAGACAGCTGAAGATCATGATGGGGTACAAACCATCCATACTGAACTATAAGAGCGTTCAACCACACACCGAGCTACAATTCCACACTTGCAACATCCTGGAGAAGTACAAGCTTCTCCCCCACTTGAATCATTCTCACTCCTGCAGACAAAGGTTCTACAACAAAACATGTACCGACAGTGTTTTCACACACATGTCGCATACCAGGGAATACACAACATTAGACAACTTGGCCGGACGGACCAACCTGCTCTGATACCAATTGTAACACCCCACTCTAAACTATCGCGGAAAAATAAGATAAACAATAGAAACAATTCAGAGTGCAGCAAATAAAGTCTCATGATGACCGTCATGGATGTCACGATCGTCACGGTCATGACGAGCGTCAAGGAGCTGTGACGACCGTCACACTCCCAAATTCTCAGACGCATCAGGGTGTCACATTCTACACTTAACCAAAACACATATGTAACGCCCGTTTTATTCCGATTAAATCCAATTATGACTTTTCCAGGTCTCGTTGCGTCGTAGTCGTATTTGAGTATGAGTTCGTCTCGAAGAAAGGAATTGAATCGGTCGAATTGTCGGAAAAATTCTGGTTTTGTCGGAAAACTTTGAAAATTCATATCTCTTGATCCGTAACTCGGATTTGACCCCTGTTCGAAGCGTTGGAAAGCTAAAGAGATGTTCTATCTAGAAAAAAATTGAAAAAAAAATTTAATTTTGCTGCTATGACGACCGTCACAGGAGTGTGACGACCGTCACACGAGCAAAAACTGCAGTTATGCAGAATTTGAACGTGTTCTGGTGGAATGAGATTTTGTAGCAAAAATATATTCCCGTAGACTCTTTTACCCTCAATTACATCATTTTTTTTGGGAAAGGAAAGACGGAAAAGAGAAGTTACGCATTGAGAGAAGTGGAGAGCGAAGAATCATCCATCGGCGAATTCGGGAGATTTCTGCAGAAAAATCACCGTAGAGCAGAAGCGGAATCGGAAAGCGTGGAATTAGCCTCAATTATAAGGTAAGGGTGGGGTTCAATTCTATAACTGGGAGTATGATCGAATTCATGTGGGGATCGAGTCATAGGTATAGTTTTCGTTAATCGATATATGTTAAGGAAAAGGTTTCCCTACTGGGACCAGTTTTCTATGTAGGAATGAATGTGTTATGTGGTTATTAGTGCGATGCTCTAAGGTTTTCCTTATGGGTAAATACGTAGAACGAATATGCTATACGGTTATTCGTACAACGCTTTAATGTTTTTCCCTAATGGGCGTCGAAATGGCCGAGTTGGTCTAAGGCGCCAGTTTCAGGTACTGGTCCAAAAAGGATAGTTACCTGGTTGTGATGGATTTGTAATTAATTATGTGAGAAGATGCCGTAATGTTGTTATTACGATAAAATGTTAAAGATTAATTGTAGAACTGATGTTGATGTTATACCTGTATAGGAATAGCCGTTTTGTGTGAACACTTTGAGTTCCTATTTGTTGATACGATGTTGCAATGTTCCTTTACATGAACAATCGTAAATGTTGAAATTATGTTGTTATTGTTCCCATATGTGAACGAGTAGAAAGTGATGGTTGTATGAGTGGTATGATGTTATGATGCTCTGTTATGGACATTCTGGTTGTAGGCATAATGCCTTGTTATATGGTTGCTATGGTTGTGTTGTATTCCATAATAGATGCATTTCATGGCATAGCATTTGGCCTGGATTGGCGACGGTTGTGCCTGTATTGGCGTTATTTGGAGTGTTGGCTCCTAGATGGGTTCGGGGTGTTGGCCCTGTCCCGAGTTTTGGAGTGTTGGCTCCTAGATGGGTTCGGGGTGTTGGCCCTGTCCCGAGTTGTGGAGAGTTGTCTCCCAAAATGGTACCACATGCATATGCACAGTTGAGTCGCATTGTGAGTCGCATAAAGTCGCATAATTACGCTAGTTGTATGTTAATGTTGTTTATGTGAGATATGGATTACTCACAGTTGTTGTCGAAGATGTTTATGATTTTGAAACGTATAATGTTGTGATGAGCTCCGGCATGTTTTCTATCATGCTTTATGTTATATTATTGATATCTCACCCTTTTCCGTTGTATGTTACCTCCTCTGGCGGTAATTTGCAGGTAGTCAGGGATAGAGCGTAGTTCTCGTTAAGGTGTCGTTGGTCGCTCTGATACGTAGCACTCTTGGGGGGATGAACGATTGTTTATGTTGTTTATTTGATGCTTTCTTGTTGCTGAATTTTACAAAGTATTTTAGTTGAATTGGTTGTTTTTTTGTTAATGCACCGAATGCTGGTTGTACGCACTGGACCGGTGGCTCGGTAGTGCTGAAATTTATGACTGAACTAATTGTTTTGTTGAATCTATGCAAGATGATTGCTTGCTGAATTTTAATCGAGTTGGTTGCAAGTTTTATGATTTTACTTTAATCATTAAGAATGTTGGAAGTGTTTTATGTTCCGCTGCAAATTAATAAAATGTTGAGAACTCGATATGTTAAGCAAGCTGTCGTATGTTCATCCAAGTTCATGTGCTATGTATCATTACTGAATGCATGTTGCCTAGTTAACTTAAATGGTAAAATGCATGCTTCTGCTAGCTGAAAAATGTCACGCCCAGGTTTTTGTCTGTGTGACGACCGTCACAAGTCCATGACGACCGTCATGCGTACAAATTTCGTGCACTCTGATTTTGATTTATTTTAAATATGCCTTGGGTAGAAATGGGGTGTTACATTAGTGGTATTAGAGCAGGTCGGCCCGTCCGGCCAAGTTGTCTAATGTTGTTGTTTAATCCCTGGTATGCGGCATGTGTGTGAAAACACTGCCGGTACATGTTTGTCGTCTAGCCTTTGTCTGCAGAAGTGGGAAGGATTCAAGTGGGGGAGAGGCATGTGTTTCTCCGGAATGCTGCAAGTGCAGAGTGAAGGCTCAGTGTGTGGTTGAATGCTCTCATAGTTTGGCAAAGATGGTTTGTACCACATTATGATTTTCGGCTGCCTATTGACAAATTGAGGAACTGATCACCCTTAATCTCTTGTTAATAGTAGACGGGATTGTGTTGGATGAGATAGACGTGTCTTGCAAGCTTGGATGGCGTGAGCAGTGAATTGTTTGGAGTGGAGCTAAGTGCTCAAGAATTATTTTGATGAGTCGGTCGATGTAAGAAGGTGCAGAGATGTGCATTTTGATTGGAATTTTCGAGAGAGTTGTCGACGACTCGTGTGTTGATTGTTGCCAAACACGACGGGACTAGTGGTGGTGTTTGGAGATGCTTTGTTGATATGATTTGGAGATGTGTTAGAAGTAACTTCAGCGAGTTAGTTATGCTTTAAGGCAACTTGAAGTACGTAAGAAGAATTATCTGACCAGTGTTCAAGAGTTGGTCATTGTTGTAGTGGTGCCGGAGTTGGGGGTTGAAATTGCTTAATCTGAGATTTTGTGAGGAAGCGATGTTTTACAGACGAAAGTCGGAGTAGATTGCATAGTTGTGTCGGGTAACGTTAAGTCGTGATTGAGTATGCTTGTTTTATAAAATGTGGTTGATTTGGCAAGTTTTGGCATTTTGGAGATTTGAGGATCTAAGATTCGGATTGAAATCGGACGTCGTAGAAATCGCGTTTGATGGTTCTAATTCAATGCCATATGTTAGGGGAGTATGAGTATGTGTTTGTTTCGAAGAAATAAATTGAATCAGTCGAATTTTCGGGCAAAAATGCAGAATTCCCGCAGCAGATTTTGGGCAAAATTCTGGTTTTTCGGAAAACTTCGAAAATTCATAACTCTTGAACCGTATGTCGGTTTTGACTCCCGTTCGAAGTGACGGGAAGCTAATGAGATGATCTTTCTAGGAAAAATGGTTTTGGAGTCAGTGAATGAGCCAATTATAGCAGAATATTTGAAACGTGTCATTTTGGCAATTTTACCGTCGTGAACGGGTGCGGTTGATGTGTTATCATACTGTGTGTTTTTGATATATAATATGGTAGCTGATGCTTTGATTTGAAAACCTTAAAGGTAACGATGATGATGGTGAAGAGAGTTAGAACCGATTGAGCAGTTTGGCGATACAAGTTTGGTCTGTGAAGAGACTTGTTATGGAGTTAAGTCGTGTGTGTTAGAACTTACTAGTAGTATTCTTGAGGAGATTCGAGAAGGTCAGAAAATTTGGTTTAAGTTGGTAGATTGGTTGAAGTCGATGAATCAAAGTCGAAGAGTTGATTTTCGGATTTGTGGAAGTGGTATCGCGATATGTCGTGATGGAGTTTGTGGTCGACTTAGTTACGGAAACTAGTCTGATATTGAGAACTCCACATTGTATGTCTGTTTGAATGGTCGAGGAATTAATTTGATTGAGTGGTTTTGAGACTTGTGTCTAGGGTGTATTCTAAGGCAGCAGATTGTGAAGTCGAATAGAGGGTGGACAGTGATTTCTGGTGATTGTGAGAAGAGGTTGGGCGTGGAAAGCAATATTGGTGTACTTGAGGTTTAAAATATTTCAAGTTGAAACTGTGTTGAATGGTTTCCTAATTGTGAAATTGTTGTTGTGCGTCGAATTCTAAGATCGTAGCTTTTTACGGAATCGAAATCGGACATACAGAAGTCGTTTAACAGTCGAAAATAGAAATCCGGATTGTCATGTTCGCCGAGAGATTCGCCTAGCGAAGTGTCCTGGGCAGAAAAACGTTGTTGAGTGGAGTAAGAATACTCTTGAAGAAGTGCCTTGAGATAGATGGAGTATCCATCCAAGTGCCATGAGGATGCGACCGAATTTAAGGAAATTGTTTTGGTGGCCATGGATAGAGAGTCACAGGAGTAAGTTGAGTATTCATCCGGGAGCGACGAATATGTATAGTGATTTGAAGAATCTGTTTTGGTGGCCTGGTATGAAGCGTGATGTAACACGATTTGTGTATGTATGTTTGACTTGTCAGAAGTAGAAAGTTGAGCATCAGAAACCTGTTGGATTGATGCAACCGTGAGAAACTCTAGAATGGATATTGGATAGTGTTTCCATGGATTTTGTGACGGGTTTTCCAAAGAATTTGAAGGAATATGATTCGATTTGGTTGGTTATGAATGAATTGACAAGATTAACCCATTTCCTACCAATGAGGGAGAACCAGTCTATGCTGAAGCTAGCTGAGATGTGTATCGATGAAGTTGTGAAGTTGTATGAGGTGCCGTCGAATTTTGTGTCAGATGGGAACCTGAGTTCTTCATTGAGATTTTAGGAGAGTTTTGCAGACGTTTGAATGTCATGTCGAAGTTGGATTCTTTCTAGCATCCGTGGACGGATGGGCAGACAGAGAGAACTATTCAGTATGTAGAGAATATGCTGAGTTATGTTGATGTATGTCCGGCGAGAGTGTTGTGCTCGGACATGAGATTGTGTAAGAGACGATTGAAAAGATTAAAAGGATCCAAGATAGGAGGTGTTTTGAGAGTTACGATAGTAACTGGTATTGGTCAAGCTTCAGGTATCGGCAACACCCACTATGTTTTGTCTATCTGTATCAGAGTGGCGCAGCGGAAGCATGGAGAAAGTAGCATGCTAGGCTGTTTTACCGTTGTCGCTTGTGGGAATTGCATGATGTGTTCATGTGTCCAAGCTGAGGAAGTACATTGATTCAGATGGATAGTGTACAAGTGAAGGATGATTTGATTGTTGAGGCATTGCTAGTTCAAGTTGATGGACGAGAAGAAACTTCGAGGTAAAAGGACTCTTTGGTAGAGGTAATTTGGAATATTGGGATGCGAGAGTCGTATCCGGAGTTGGTTGAATCGAGGTAATTTCGAGGACGAAATTCTTTTAAGTGGGGGAGAGTTGTAACGCCTGTTTTATTTCGATTAAATCCAATTATTACTTTTCCAGGTCTCGTTGCGTCGTAGTGTATTTGAGTATGAGTTCGTCTCGAAGAAAGGAATTGAATCGGTCGAATTGTTGGAAAAATTCTGGTTTTGTCGAAAAACTTTGAAAATTCATATCTCTTGATCCGTAAGTCGGATTTGACCCCCTTTCGAAGCGTTGGAAAGATAAAGAGATGTTCTATCTAGAAAAAAATTGAAAAAAATTTAATTTTGCTGCTATGACGACCGTCACAGGAGTGTGACGACCGTCACAGGAGTGTGACGACCGTCACACGAGCAAAAACTGCAGTTATGCAGAATTTGAACGTGTTCTGGTGGAATGAGATTTTGTAGCAAAAATATATTCCCGTAGACTCTTTTACCCTCAATTACATCATTTTTTTTGGGAAAGGAAAGACAGAAAAGAGAAGTTACGCATTGAGAGAAGTGGAGAGCGAAGAATCATCCATCGGTGAATTCGGGAGATTTCTGCAGAAAAATCACCGTAGAGCAGAAGCGGAATCGGAAAGCGTGGAATTGGCCTCAATTATAAGGTAAGGGTGGGGTTCAATTCTATAACTGGGAGTATGATCGAATTCACGTGGGGATCGAGTCATAGGTATAGTTTTCGTTAATCGATATATGTTAAGGAAAAGGTTTCCCTAATGGGACCGGTTTTCTATGTAGGAATGAATGTGTTATGTGGTTATTAGTGCGATGCTCTAAGGTTTTTCTTATGGGAAAATACGTAGAACGAATATGCTATACGGTTATTCGTACAACGCTTTAATGTTTTTCCCTAATGGGCGTCAAAATGGCCGAGTTGGTCTAAGGCGCCAGTTTCACGTACTGGTCCAAAAAGGATAGTTACCTGGTTGTGATGGATTTGTAATTAATTGTGAGAAGATGCCGTAATGTTGTTATTACGATAAAATGTTAAAGATTAATTGTAGAACTGATGTTGATGTTATACATGTATAGGAATAACCGTTTTTTGTGAACACTTTGAGTTCCTATTTGTTGATACGATGTTGCAATGTTCCTTTACATGAACAGTCGTAAATGTTGAAATTATGTTGTTATTGTTCCCATATGTGAACGAGTAGAAAGTGATGGTTGTATGAGTGGTTTGATGTTATGATGCTCTGTTATGGACATTATGGTTGTAGGCATAATGCCTTGTTATATGGTTGCTATGGTTGTGTTGTAGTCCATAATAGATGCATTTCATGGCATAGCATTTGGCCTGCATTGGTGACGGTTGTGCCTGTATTGGCGTTATTTGGAGTGTTGGCTCCTAGATGGGTTCGGGGTGTTGGCCCTGTCCCGAGTTTTGGAGTGTTGGCTCCTAGATGGGTTCGGGGTGTTGGCCCTGTCCCGAGTTGTCGAGAGTTGTCTCCAAAAATGGTACCACATGCATATGCACAGTTGAGTCGCATTGTGAGTCGCATAAAGTCGCATAATTACGCTAGTTGTATGTTAATGTTGTTTATGTGAGATATGGATTACTCGCAGTTGTTGTCCATGATGTTTATGATTTCGAAACTTATAATGCTGTGATGAGTTCCAGCATGTTTTCTATCATGCTTTATGTTATATTATTGATATCTCGCCCTTTTCCGTTGTATGTTACCTCCTCTGACGGTAATTTGCAGGTAGTCAAGGATAGAGCGTAGTTCTCGTTAAGGTGTCGTTGGTCGCTCTGATACGTAGCACTCTTGGGGGGATGAACGATTGTTTATGTTGTTTATTTGATGCTTTCTTGTTGCTGAATTTTACTAAGTAATTTAATTGAATTGGTTGTTTTTTTGTTAATGCACCGAATGCTGGTTGTACGCACTGGACCGGTGGGTCGGTAGTGCTGAAATTTATGACTGAACTAATTGTTTTGTTGAATCTATGCAAGATGATTGCTTGCTGAATTTTAATCGAGTTGGTTGCAAGTTTTATGATTTTACTTTAATGATTAAGAATGTTGGAAGTGTTTTATGTTCCGCTGCAAATTAATAAAATGTTGAGAACTCGATATGTTAAGCAAGTTGTCGTATGTTCATCCAAGTTCATGTGCTATGTATCATTACTGAATGCATGTTGCCTAGTTAACTTAAATGGTAAAATGCATGCTTCTGCTAGCTGAAAAATGTGACGCCCAGGTTTTTGTCTGTGTGACGACCGTCACAAGTCCATGACGACCGTCATGCGTACAAATTTCGTGCACTCTGATTTTGATTTATTTTAAATATGCCTTGGGTAGAAATGGGGTGTTACATTAGTGGTATCAGAGCAGGTCGGTCCGTCCGGCCAAGTTGTCTAATGTTGTTGTTTAATCCCTTGTATGCGGCATGTGTGTGAAAACACTGCCGGTAAATGTTTTTCGTCTAGCCTTTGTCTGCAGAAGTGGGAAGGATTCAAGTTGGGGAGAAGCATGTGTTTCTCCGGAATGCTGCAAGTGCAGAGTGAAGGCTCAGTGTGTGGTTGAATGCTCTCATAGTTTGGCAAAGATGGTTTGTACCCCATTATGATTTTCGGCTGCCTATTGACAAATTGAGGAACTGATCACCCTTAATCTCTTGTTAATAGTAGACGGGATTGTGTTGGATGGGATAGACGTGTCTTGCAAGCTTGGATGGCGTGAGCAGTGAATTTTTTGGAGTGGAGCTAAGTGCTCAAGAATTATTTTGATGAGTCGGTCGATGTAAGAAGGTGCAGAGATGTGCATTTTGATTGGAATTTTCGAGAGAGTTGTCGACGACTCGTGTGTTGATTGTTGCCAAACATGACGGGACTAGTGGTGGTGTTTGGAGATGCTTTGTTGATATGATTTGAAGATATGTTAGAAGTAACTCCAGCGAGTTAGTTATGCTTTAAGGCAACTTGAAGTACGTAAGAAGAATTATCTGACCAGTGTTCAAGAGTTGGTCATTGTTGTAGTGGTGACGGAGTTGGGGGCTGAAATTGCTTAATCTGAGATTTTGTGAGGAAGCGATGTTTTACAGACGAAAGTCGGAGTAGATTGCGTAGTTGTGTCGGGTAATGTTAAGCCGTGATTGAGTATGCTTGTTTTATAAAATGTGGTTGATTTGGCAAGTTTTGGCATTTTGGAGATTTGAGGATCTAAGATTCGGATTGAAATCGGACGTCGTAGAAATCGCGTTTGATGGTTCTAATTCAATGCCATATGTTAGGGGAGTATGAGTATGTGTTTGTTTCGAAGAAATAAATTGAATCAGTCGAATTTTCGGGCAAAAATGCAGAATTCCCGCAGCAGATTTTGGGCAAAATTCTGGTTTTTCGGAAAACCTCGAAAATTCATAACTCTTGAACCGTATGTCGGTTTTGACTCCCGTTCGAAGTGACGGGAAGCTAATGAGATGATATTTCTAGGAAAAATGGTTTTGGAGTCAGTGAATGAGCCAATTATAGCAGAATATTTGAAACGTGTCATTTTAGCAATTTTACCGTCGTGAACGGGTGCGGTTGATGTGTTATCATACTGTGTGTTTTCGGTATATAACATGGTAGCTGATGCTTTGATTTGAAAACCTTAAAGGTAACGATGATGATGGTGAAGAGAGTTAGAACCGATTGAGCAGTTTGGCGATACAAGTTTGGTCTGTGAAGAGACTTGTTATGGAGTTAAGCCGTGTGTGTTTGAACTTACTAGTAGTATTCTTGAGGAGATTCGAGAAGGTCAGAAAATCTGGTTTGAGTTGGTAGATTGGTTGAAGTCGATGAATCAAAGTCGAAGAGTTAATTTTCGGATTTGTGGAAGTGGTATCGCGATATGTCGCGATGGAGTTTGTGGTCGACTTAGTTACGAAAACTAGTCCGATATTGAGAACTCCACATTGTATGTCTGTTTGAATGGTCGAGGAATTAATTTGATTGAGTGGTTTTGAGACTTGTGTCTGGGGTGTATTCTAAGGCAGCAGATTGTGAAGTCGAATAGAGGGTGGACACTGATTTCTGGTGATTGTGAGAAGAGGTTGGGCGTGGAAAGCAATATTGGTGTACTTGAGGTTTAAAATATTTCAAGTTGAAACTGTGTCTAATGGTTTCCTAAATGTGAAATTGTTGTTGTGCGTCGAATTCTAAGATCGCAGCTTTTTACGGAATCGAAATCGGACATACGGAAGTCATTTAACGGTCGAAAATAGAAATCCGGACTGTCATGTTCGCCGAGAGATTCGCCTAGCGAAGTGTCCTGGGCAGAAAAACGTTGTTGAGTGGAGTAAGAATACTCTTGAAGAAGTGCCTTGAGATAGATGGAGTATCCATCCAAGTGCCATGAGGATGCGACCGAATTTAAGGAAATTGTTTTGGTGGCCATGGATAGAGAGTCACAGGAGTAAGTTGAGTATTCATCCGGGAGCGACGAATATGTATAGTGATTTGAAGAATCTGTTTTGGTGGCCTGGTATGAAGCGTGATGTAACACGATTTGTGTATGTATGTTTGACTTGTCAGAAGTAGAAAGTTGAGCATCAGAAACCTGTTGGATTGATGCAACCGTGAGAAACTCTAGAATGGATATTGGATAGTGTTTCCATGGATTTTGTGACGGGTTTTCCAAAGAATTTGAAGGAATATGATTCGATTTGGTTGGTTATGAATGAATTGACAAGATTAACCCATTTCCTACCAATGAGGGAGAACCAGTCTATGCTGAAGCTAGCTGAGATGTGTATCGATGAAGTTGTGAAGTTGTATGAGGTGCCGTCGAATTTTGTGTCAGATGGGAACCTGAGTTCTTCATTGAGATTTTAGGAGAGTTTTGCAGACGTTTGAATGTCATGTCGAAGTTGGATTCTTTCTAGCATCCGTGGACGGATGGGCAGACAGAGAGAACTATTCAGTATGTAGAGAATTTGCTGAGTTATGTTGATGTATGTTCGGCGAGAGTGTTGTGCTCGGACATGAGATTGTGTAAGAGACGATTGAAAAGATTAAAAGGATCCAAGATACGAGGTGTTTTGAGAGTTACGATAGTAACTGGTAATTGTCAAGCTTCAGGTATCGGCAACACCCACTATGTTTTGTCTATCTGTATCAGAGTAGCGCAGCGGAAGCATGGAGAAAGTAGTATGCTAGGCTGTTTTACCGTTGTCGCTTGTGGGAATTGCATGATGTGTTCATGTGTCCAAGCTGAGGAAGTACATTGATTCAGATGGATAGTGTACAAGTGAAGGATGATTTGATTGTTGAGGCATTGCTAGTTCAAGTTGATGGACGAGAAGAAACTTCGAGGTAAAAGGACTCTTTGGTAGAGGTAATTTGGAAGATTGGGATGCGAGAGTCGTATCCGGAGTTGGTTGAATCGAGGTAACTTCGAGGACGAAATTCTTTTAAGTGGGGGAGAGTTGTAACGCCTGTTTTATTTCGATTAAATCCAATTATTACTTTTCCAGTTCTCGTTGCATCGTAGTCGTATTTGAGTATGAGTTCGTCTCGAAGAAAGGAATTGAATCGGTCGAATTGTCGGAAAAATTCTGGTTTTGTCGGAAAACTTTGAAAATTCATATCTCTTGATCCGTAAGTCGGATTTGACCCCCGTTCGAAGCGTTGGAAAGATAAAGAGATGTTCTATCTAGAAAAAAATTGAAAAAAATTTAATTTTGCTGCTATGATGACCGTCACAGGAGTGTGACGACCGTCACACGAGCAAAAACTACAGTTATGCAGAATTTTAACGTGTTCTGGTGGAATGAGATTTTGTAGCAAAAATATATTCCCGTAGACTCTTTTACCCTCAATTACATCATTTTTTTGGGAAAGGAAATACGGAAAAGAGAAGTTACGCATTGAGAGAAGTGGAGAGCGAAGAATCATCCATCGGCGAATTCGGGAGATTTCTGCAGAAAAATCACCGTAGAGCAGAAGCGGAATCGGAAAGCGTGGAATTGGCCTCAATTATAAGGTAAGGGTGGGGTTCAATTCTATAACTGGGAGTATGATCGAATTCATGTGGGGATCGAGTCATAGATATAGTTTTCGTTAATCGATATATGTTAAGGAAAAGGTTTCCCTAATGGGACCAGTTTTCTATGTAGGAATGAATGTGTTATGTGGTTATTAGTGCGATGCTCTAAGGTTTTTCTTATGGGCAAATACGTAGAACGAATATGCTATATGGTTATTCGTACAACGCTTTAATGGTTTTCCCTAATGGGCGTCAAGATGGCCGAGTTGGTCTAAGGCGCCAGTTTCAGGTACTGGTCCAAAAAGGATAGTTACCTGGTTGTGATGGATTTGTAATTAATTATGTGAGAAGATGCCGTAATGTTGTTATTACGATAAAATGTTAAATATTAATTGTAGAACTGATGTTGATGTTATACCTGTATAGGAATAGCCATTTTTTGTGAACACTTTGAGTTCCTATTTGTTGATACGATGTTGCAATGTTCCTTTACATGAACAGTCGTAAATGTTGAAATTATGTTGTTATTGTTCCCATATGTGAACGAGTAGAAAGTGATGGTTGTATGAGTGGTATGATGTTATGATGCTCTGTTATGGACATTCTGGTTGTAGGCATAATGCCTTGTTATATGGTTGCTATGGTTGTGTTGTAGTCCATAATAGATGCATTTCCTAGCATAGCATTTGGCCTGGATTGGCGACGGTTGTGCCTGTATTGGCGTTATTTGGAGTGTTGGCTCCTAGATGGGTTCGGGGTGTTGGCCCTGTCCCGAGTTTTGGAGTGTTGGCTCCTAGATGGGTTCGGGGTGTTGGCCCTGTCCCGAGTTTTGGAGTGTTGGCTCCTAGATGGGTTCGGGGTGTTGGCCCTGTCCCGAGTTGTGGAGAGTTGTCTCCCAAAATGGTACCACATGCATATGCATAGTTGAGTCGCATTGTGAGTCGCATAATTACGCTAGTTGTATGTTAATGTTGTTTATGTGAGATATGGATTACTCGCAGTTGTTGTCGATGATGTTTATGTTTTCGAAACTTATAATGCTGTGATGAGTTCCGGCATGTTTTCTATCATGCTTTATGTTATATTATTGATATCTCACCCTTTTCCGTTGTATGTTACCTCCTCTGGCGGTAATTTGTAGGTATTCAAGGATAGAGCGTAGTTCTCGTTAAGGTGTCGTTGGTCGCTCTGATACGTAGCGCTCTTGGGGGGATGAACGATTGTTTATGTTGTTTATTTGATGCTTTCTTGTTGCTGAATTTTACTAAGTATTTTAGTTGAATTGGTTGTTTTTTTGTTAATGCACCGAATGCTGGTTGTACGCACTGGACCGGTGGGTCGGTAGTGCTGAAATTTATGACTGAACTAATTGTTTTGTTGAATCTATGCAAGATGATTGCTTGCTGAATTTTAATCGAGTTGGTTGCAAGTTTTATGATTTTACTTTAATGATTAAGAATGTTGGAAGTGTTTTATGTTTCGCTGCAAATTAATAAAATGTTGAGAACTCGATATGTTAAGCAAGTTGTCGTATGTTCATCCAAGTTCATGTGCTATGTATCATTACTGAATGCATGTTGCCTAGTTAACTTAAATGGTAAAATGCATGCTTCTACTAGCTGAAAAATGTGACGCCCAGGTTTTTGTCTGTGTGACGACCGTCACAAATCCATGACGACCGTCATGCGTACAAATTTCGTGCACTCTGATTTTGATTTATTTTAAATATGCCTTGGGTAGAAATGGGGTGTTACATTAGTGGTATCAGAGCAGGTCGGTCCGTCCGGCCAAGTTGTCTAATGTTGTTGTTTAATCCCTTGTATGCGGCATGTGTGTGAAAACACTGCCGATACATGTTTTTCGTCTAGCCTTTGTCTGCAGAAGTGGGAAGGATTCAAGTGGGGGAGAAGCATGTGTTTCTCCGGAATGCTGCAAGTGCAGAGTGAAGGCTCAGTGTGTGGTTGAATGCTCTCATAGTTTGGCAAAGATGGTTTGTACCCCATTATGATTTTCGGCTGCCTATTGACAAATTGAGGAACTGATCACCCTTAATCTCTTGTTAATAGTAGACGGGATTGTGTTGGATGGGATAGACGTGTCTTACAAGCTTGGATGGCGTGAGCAGTGAATTGTTTGGAGTGGAGCTAAGTGCTCAAGAATTATTTTGATGAGTCGGTCGATGTAAGAAGGTGCAGAGATGTGCATTTTGATTGGAATTTTCGAGAGAGTTGTCGACGACTCGTGTGTTGATTGTTGCCAAACCCGACGGGACTAGTGGTGGTGTTTGGAGATGCTTTGTTGCTATGATTTGGAGATATGTTAGAAGTAACTTCAGCGAGTTAGTTATGCTTTAAGGCAACTTGAAGTACGTAAGAAGAATTATCTGACCAGTGTTCAAGAGTTGGTCATTGTTGTAGTGGTGCCGGAGTTGGGGGCTGAAATTGCTTAATCTGAGATTTTGTGAGGAAGCGATGTTTTACAGACGAAAGTCGGAGTAGATTGCGTAGTTGTGTCGGGTAATGTTAAGCCGTGATTGAGTATGCTTGTTTTATAAAATGTGGTTGATTTGGCAAGTTTTGGCATTTTGGAGATTTGAGGATCTAAGATTCGGATTGAAATCGGACGTCGTAGAAATCGCGTTTGATGGTTCTAATTCAATGCCATATGTTAGGGGAGTATGAGTATGTGTTTGTTTCGAAGAAATAAATTGAATCAGTCGAATTTTCGGGCAAAAATGCAGAATTCCCGCAACAGATTTTGGGCAAAATTCTGGTTTTTCGGAAAACTTCGAAAATCCATAACTCTTGAACTGTATGTCGGTTTTGACTCCCGTTCGAAGTGACGGGAAGCTAATGAGATGATCTTTCTAGGAAAAATGGTTTTGGAGTCAGTGAATGAGCCAATTATAGCAAAATATTTGAAACGTGTCATTTTGGCAATTTTACCGTCGTGAACGGGTGCGGTTGATGTGTTATCATACTGTGTGTTTTTGGTATATAACGTGGTAGCTGATGCTTTGATTTGAAAACCTTAAAGGTAACGATGATGATGGTGAAGAGAGTTAGAACCGATTGAGCAGTTTGGCGATACAAGTTTGGTCTGTGAAGAGACTTGTTATGGAGTTAAGCCGTGTGTGTTTGAACTTACTAGTAGTATTCTTGAGGAGATTCGAGAAGGTCAGAAAATCTGGTTTGAGTTGGTAGATTGGTTGAAGTCGATGAATCAAAGTCGAAGAGTTGATTTTCGGATTTGTGGAAGTGGTATCGCGATATGTCGTGATGGAGTTTGTGGTCGACTTAGTTACGGAAACTAGTCCGATATTGAGAACTCCACATTGTATGTCTGTTTGAATGGTCGAGGAATTAATTTGATTGAGTGGTTTTGAGACTTGTGTCTGGGGTGTATTCTAAGGCAGCAGATTGTGAAGTCGAATAGAGGGTGGACACTGATTTCTGGTGATTGTGAGAAGAGGTTGGGCGTGGAAAGCAATATTGGTGTACTTGAGGTTTAAAATATTTCAAGTTGAAACTGTGTCGAATGGTTTCCTAAATGTGAAATTGTTGTTGTGCGTCGAATTCTAAGATCGCAGCTTTTTACGGAATCGAAATCGGACATACGAAAGTCATTTAACGGTCGAAAATAGAAATCCGGACTGTCATGTTCGCCGAGAGATTCGCCTAGCGAAGTGTCCTGGGCAGAAAAACGTTGTTGAGTGGAGTAAGAATACTCTTGAAGAAGTGCCTTGAGATAGATGGAGTATCCATCCAAGTGCCATGAGGATGCGACCGAATTTAAGGAAATTGTTTTGGTGGCCATGGATAGAGAGTCACAGGAGTAAGTTGAGTATTCATCCGGGAGCGACGAATATGTATAGTGATTTGAAGAATCTGTTTTGGTGGCCTGGTATGAAGCGTGATGTAACACGATTTGTGTATGTATGTTTGACTTGTCAGAAGTAGAAAGTTGAGCATCAGAAACCTGTTGGATTGATGCAACCGTGAGAAACTCTAGAATGGATATTGGATAGTGTTTCCATGGATTTTGTGACGGGTTTTCCAAAGAATTTGAAGGAATATGATTCGATTTGGTTGGTTATGAATGAATTGACAAGATTAACCCATTTCCTACCAATGAGGGAGAACCAGTCTATGCTGAAGCTAGCTGAGATGTGTATCGATGAAGTTGTGAAGTTGTATGAGGTGCCGTCGAATTTTGTGTTAGATGGGAACCTGAGTTCTTCATTGAGATTTTAGGAGAGTTTTGCAGACGTTTGAATGTCATGTCGAAGTTGGATTCTTTCTAGCATCCGTGGACGGATGGACAGACAGAGAGAACTATTCAGTATGTAGAGAATTTGCTGAGTTATGTTGATGTATGTTCGGCGAGAGTGTTGTGCTCGGACATGAGATTGTGTAAGAGACGATTGAAAAGATTAAAAGGATCCAAGATAAGAGGTGTTTTGAGAGTTACGATAGTAACTGGTATTGGTCAAGCTTCAGGTATCGGCAACACCCACTATGTTTTGTCTATCTGTATCAGAGTGGCGCAGCGGAAGCATGGAGTAAGTAGCATGCTAGGCTGTTTTACCGTTGTCGCTTGTGGGAATTGCATGATGTGTTCATGTGTCCAAGTTGAGGAAGTACATTGATTCAGATGGATAGTGTACAAGTGAAGGATGATTTGATTGTTGAGGCATTGCTAGTTCAAGTTGATGGACGAGAAGAAACTTCGAGGTAAAAGGACTCTTTGGTAGAGGTAATTTGGAAGATTGGGATGCGAGAGTCGTATCCGGAGTTGGTTGAATCGAGGTAATTTCGAGGACGAAATTCTTTTAAGTGGGGGAGAGTTGTAACGCCTGTTTTATTTCGATTAAATCCAATTATTACTTTTCCAGGTCTCGTTGCATCGTAGTCGTATTTGAGTAAGAGTTCGTCTCGAAGAAAGGAATTGAATCGGTCGAATTGTCGGAAAAATTCTGGTTTTGTCGGAAAACTTTGAAAATTCATATCTCTTGATCCGTAAGTCGGATTTGACCCCCGTTCGAAGCGTTGGAAAGCTAAAGACATGTTCTATCTAGAAAAAAATTGAAAAAAAATTTAATTTTGCTGCTATGATGACCGTCACAGGAGTGTGACTACCGTCACACGAGCAAAAACTGCAGTTATGCAGAATTTGAACGTGTTCTGGTGTAATGAGATTTTGTAGCAAAAATATATTCCCGTAGACTCTTTTACCCTAAATTACATCATTTTTTTGGGAAAGGAAAGACGGAAAAGAGAAGTTACGCATTGAGAGAAGTGGAGAGCGAAGAATCATCCATCGGCGAATTCGGGAGATTTCTGCAGAAAAATCACCGTAGAGCAGAAGCGGAATCGGAAAGCGTGGAATTGGCCTCAATTATAAGGTAAGGGTGGGGTTCAATTCTATAACTGGGAGTATGATCGAATTCATGTGGGGATCGAGTCATAGGTATAGTTTTCGTTAATCGATATATGTTAAGGAAATGGTTTCCCTAATGGGACCAGTTTTCTATGTAGGAATGAATGTGTTATGTGGTTATTAGTGCGATGCTCTAAGGTTTTTCTTATGGGCAAATACGTAGAACGAATATGCTATACGGTTATTCGTACAACGCTTTAATGGTTTTCCCTAATGGGCGTCAAGATGGCCGAGTTGGTCTAAGGCGCCAGTTTCAGGTACTGGTCCAAAAAGGATAGTTACCTGGTTGTGATGGATTTGTAATTAATTATGTGAGAAGATGCCGTAATGTTGTTATTACGATAAAATGTTAAATATTAATTGTAGAACTGATGTTGATGTTATACCTGTATAGGAATAGCCATTTTTTGTGAACACTTTGAGTTCCTATTTGTTGATACGATGTTGCAATGTTCCTTTACATGAACAGTCGTAAATGTTGAAATTATGTTGTTATTGTTCCCATATGTGAACGAGTAGAAAGTGATGGTTGTATGAGTGGTATGATGTTATGATGCTCTGTTATGGACATTCTGGTTGTAGGCATAATGCCTTGTTATATGGTTGCTATGGTTGTGTTGTAGTACATAATAGATGCATTTCCTGGCATAGCATTTGGCCTGGATTGGCGACGGTTGTGCCTGTATTGGCGTTATTTGGAGTGTTGGCTCCTAGATGGGTTCGGGGTGTTGGCCCTGTCCCGAGTTTTGGAGTGTTGGCTCCTAGATGGGTTCGGGGTGTTGGCCCTGTCCCGAGTTTTGGAGTGTTGGCTCCTAGATGGGTTCGGGGTGTTGGCCCTGTCCCGAGTTGTGGAGAGTTGTCTCCCAAAATGGTACCACATGCATATGCATAGTTGAGTCGCATAATTACGCTAGTTGTATGTTAAAGTTGTTTATGTGAGATATGGATTACTCGCAGTTGTTGTCGATGATGTTTATGTTTTCGAAACTTATAATGCTGTGATGAGTTCCGGCATGTTTTCTATCATGCTTTATGTTATATTATTGATATCTCACCCTTTTCCGTTGTATGTTACCTCCTCTGGCGGTAATTTGCAGGTATTCAAGGATAGAGCGTAGTTCTCGTTAAGGTGTCGTTGGTCGCTCTGATACGTAGCACTCTTGGGGGGATGAACGATTGTTTATGTTGTTTATTTGATGCTTTCTTGTTGCTGAATTTTACTAAGTATTTTAGTTGAATTGGTTGTTTTTTTGTTAATGCACCGAATGCTGGTTGTACGCACTGGACCGGTGGGTCGGTAGTGCTGAAATTTATGACTGAACTAATTGTTTTGTTGAATCTATGCAAGATGATTGCTTGCTGAATTTTAATCGAGTTGGTTGCAAGTTTTATGATTTTACTTTAATGATTAAGAATGTTGGAAGTGTTTTATGTTCCGCTGCAAATTAATAAAATGTTGAGAACTCGATATGTTAAGCAAGTTGTCGTATGTTCATCCAAGTTCATGTGCTATGTATCATTACTGAATGCATGTTGCCTAGTTAACTTAAATGGTAAAATGCATGCTTCTGCTAGCTGAAAAATGTGACGCCCAGGTTTTTGTCTGTGTGACGACCGTCACAAGTCCATGACGACCGTCATGCGTACAAATTTCGTGCACTCTGATTTTGATTTATTTTAAATATGCCTTGGGTAGAAATGGGGTGTTACATTAGTGGTATCAGAGCAGGTCGGTCCGTCCGGCCAAGTTGTCTAATGTTGTTGTTTAATCCCTTGTATGCGGCATGTGTGTGAAAACACTGCCGGTACATGTTTTTCGTCTAGCCTTTGTCTGCAGAAGTGGGAAGGATTCAAGTGGGGGAGAAGCATGTGTTTCTCCGGAATGCTGCAAGTGCAGAGTGAAGGCTCAGTGTGTGGTTGAATGCTCTCATAGTTTGGCAAAGATGGTTTGTACCCCATTATGATTTTCGGCTGCCTATTGACAAATTGAGGAACTGATCACCCTTAATCTCTTGTTAATAGTAGACGGGATTGTGTTGGATGGGATAGACGTGTCTTACAAGCTTGGATGGCGTGAGCAGTGAATTGTTTGGAGTGGAGCTAAGTGCTCAAGAATTATTTTGATGAGTCGGTCGATGTAAGAAGGTGCAGAGATGTGCATTTTGATTGGAATTTTCGAGAGAGTTGTCGACGACTCGTGTGTTGATTGTTGCCAAACCCGACGGGACTAGTGGTGGTGTTTGGAGATGCTTTATTGCTATGATTTGGAGATATGTTAGAAGTAACTTCAGCGAGTTAGTTATGCTTTAAGGCAACTTGAAGTACGTAAGAAGAATTATCTGACCAGTGTTCAAGAGTTGGTCATTGTTGTAGTGGTGCCGGAGTTGGGGGCTGAAATTGCTTAATCTGAGATTTTGTGAGGAAGCGATGTTTTACAGACGAAAGTCGGAGTAGATTGCGTAGTTGTGTCGGGTAATGTTAAGCCGTGATTGAGTATGCTTGTTTTATAAAATGTGGTTGATTTGGCAAGTTTTGGCATTTTGGAGATTTGAGGATCTAAGATTCGGATTGAAATCGGACGTCGTAGAAATCGGGTTTGATGGTTCTAATTCAATGCCATATGTTAGGGGAGTATGAGTATGTGTTTGTTTCGAAGAAATAAATTGAATCAGTCGAATTTTCGGGCAAAAATGCAGAATTCCCGCAGCAGATTTTGGGCAAAATTCTGGTTTTTCGGAAAACTTCGAAAATTCATAACTCTTGAACTGTATGTCGGTTTTGACTCCCGTTCGAAGTGACGGGAAGCTAATGAGATGATCTTTCTAGGAAAAAGGGTTTTGGAGTCAGTGAATGAGCCAATTATAGCAGAATATTTGAAACGTGTCATTTTGGCAATTTTACCGTCGTGAACGGGTGCGGTTGATGTGTTATCATACTGTGTGTTTTTGGTATATAACGTGGTAGCTGATGCTTTGATTTGAAAACCTTAAAGGTAACAATGATGATGGTGAAGAGAGTTAGAACCGATTGAGCAGTTTGGCGATACAAGTTTGGTCTGTGAAGAGACTTGTTATGGAGTTAAGCCGTGTGTGTTTGAACTTACTAGTAGTATTCTTGAGGAGATTCGAGAAGGTCAGAAAATCTGGTTTGAGTTGGTAGATTGGTTGAAGTCGATGAATCAAAGTCGAAGAGTTGATTTTCGGATTTGTGGAAGTGGTATCGCGATATGTCGTGATGGAGTTTGTGGTCGACTTAGTTACGGAAACTAGTCTGATATTGAGAACTCCACATTGTATGTCTGTTTGAATGGTCGAGGAATTAATTTGATTGAGTGGTTTTGAGACTTGTGTCTGGGGTGTATTCTAAGGCAGCAGATTGTGAAGTCGAATAGAGGGTGGACAGTGATTTCTGGTGATTGTGAGAAGAGGTTGGGCGTGGAAAGCAATATTGGTGTACTTGAGGTTTAAAATATTTCAAGTTGAAACTGTGTCGAATGGTTTCCTAAATGTGAAATTGTTGTTGTGCGTCGAATTCTAAGATCGCAGCTTTTTACGGAATCGAAATCGGACATACGGAAGTCATTTAACGGTCGAAAATAGAAATCCGGATTGTCATGTTCGCCGAGAGATTCACCTAGCGAAGTGTCCTGGGCAGAAAAACGTTGTTGAGTGGAGTAAGAATACTCTTGAAGAAGTGCCTTGAGATAGATGGAGTATCCATCCAAGTTCCATGAGGATGCGACCGAATTTAAGGAAATTGTTTTGGTGGCCATGGATAGAGAGTCACAGGAGTAAGTTGAGTATTCATCCGGGAGCGACGAATATGTATAGTGATTTGAAGAATATGTTTTGGTGGCCTGGTATGAAGTGTGATGTAACACGATTTGTGTATGTATGTTTGACTTGTCAGAAGTAGAAAGTTGAGCATCAGAAACCTGTTGGATTGATGCAACCGTGAGAAACTCTAGAATGGATATTGGATAGTGTTTCCATGGATTTTGTGACGAGTTTTCCAAAGAATTTGAAGGAATATGATTCGATTTGGTTGGTTATGAATGAATTGACAAGATTAACCCATTTCCTACCAATGAGGGAGAACCAGTCTATGCTGAAGCTAGCTGAGATGTGTATCGATGAAGTTGTGAAGTTGTATGAGGTGCCGTCGAATTTTGTGTCAGATGGGAACCTGAGTTCTTCATTGAGATTTTAGGAGAGTTTTGCAGACATTTGAATGTCATGTCGAAGTTGGATTCTTTCTAGCATCCGTGGATGGATGGGCAGACAGAGAGAACTATTCAGTATGTAGAGAATTATCTGAGTTATGTTGATGTATGTCCGGCGAGAGTGTTGTGCTCGGACATGAGATTGTGTAAGAGACGATTGAAAAGATTAAAAGGATCCAAGATAAGAGGTGTTTTGAGAGTTACGATAGTAACTGGTGTTGGTCAAGCTTCAGGTATCGGCAACACCCACTATGTTTTGTCTATCTGTATCAGAGTGGCGCAGCGGAAGCGTGGAGAAAGTAGCATGCTAGGCTGTTTTACCGTTGTCGCTTGTGGGAATTGCATGATGTGTTCATGTGTCCAATCTGAGGAAGTACATTGATTAATATGGATAGTGTACAAGTGAAGGATGATTTGATTGTTGAGGCATTGCTAGTTCAAGTTGATGGACGAGAAGAAACTTCGAGGTAAAAGGACTCTTTGGTAGAGGTAATTTGGAAGATTGGGATGCGAGAGTCGTATCCGGAGTTGGTTGAATCGAGGTAATTTCGAGGACGAAATTCTTTTAAGTGGGGGACAATTGTAACGCCTGTTTTATTTCGATTAAATCCAATTATTACTTTTCCAGTTCTCGTTGCGTCGTAGTCGTATTTGAGTATGAGTTCGTCTCGAAGAAAGGAATTGAATAGGTCGAATTGTCGGAAAAATTCTGGTTTTGTCGAAAAACTTTAAAAATTCATATCTCTTGATCCGTAAGTCGGATTTGACCCCCGTTCGAAGCGTTGGAAAGCTAAAGAGATGTTCTATCTATAAACAAATTGAGAAAAATTTAATTTTGCTGCTATGACGACCGTCACAGGAGTGTGACGACCGTCACACGAGCAAAAACTGCAGTTATGCAGAATTTGAACGTGTTCTGGTGGAATGAGATTTTGTAGCAAAAATATATTCCCGTAGACTCTTTTACCCTCAATTACATCATTTTTTTTGGAAAGGAAAGACGGAAAAGAGAAGTTACGCATTGAGAGAAGTGGAGAGAGAAGAATCATCCATCGGCGAATTCGGGAGATTTCTGCAGAAAAATCACCGTAGAGCAGAAGCGGAATCAGAAAGCGTGGAATTGGCCTCAATTATAAGGTAAGGGTGGGGTTCAATTCTATAACTGGGAGTATGATCGAATTCATGTGGGGATCGAGTCATAGGTATAGTTTTCGTTAATCGATATATGTTAAAGAAAAGGTTTCCCTAATGGGACCAGTTTTCTATGTAGGAATGAATGTGTTATGTGGTTATTAGTGCGATGCTCTAAGGTTTTTCTTATGGGCAAATACGTAGAACGAATATGCTATACGGTTATTCGTACAACGCTTTAATGGTTTTCCCTAATGGGCGTCAAGATGGCCGAGTTGGTCTAAGGCACCAGTTTCAGGTACTGGTCCAAAAAGGATAGTTACCTGGTTGTGATGGATTTGTAATTAATTATGTGAGAAGACGCTGTAATGTTGTTATTAGGATAAAATGTTAAAGATTAATTGTAGAACTGATGTTGATGTTATACCTGTATAGGAATAGCCGTTTTTTGTGAACACTTTGAGTTCCTATTTGTTGATACGATGTTGCAATGTTCCTTTACATGAACAGTCGTAAATGTTGAAATTATGTTGTTATTGTTCCCATATGTGAACGAGTAGAAAGTGATGGTTGTATGAGTGGTATGATGTTATGATGCTCTGTTATGGACATTCTGGTTGTAGGCATAATGCCTTGTTATATGGTTGTTATGGTAGTGTTGTAGTCCATAATAGATGCATTTCATGGCATAGCATTTGGCCTGGATTAGCGACGGTTGTGCCTGTATTGGCGTTATTTGGAGTGTTGGCTCCTAGATGGGTTCGGGGTGTTGGCCCTGTCCCGAGTTTTGGAGTGTTGGCTCCTAGATGGGTTCGGGGTGTTGGCCCTGTCCCGAGTTTTGGAGAGTTGGCTCCTAGATGGGTTCGAGGTGTTGGCCCTGTCCCGAGTTGTGGAGAGTTGTCTCCCAAAATGGTACCACATGCATATGCACAGTTGAGTCGCATAAAGTCGCATAATTACGCTAGTTGTATGTTAATGTTGTTTATGTGAGATATGGATTACTCGCAGTTATTGTCGATGATGTTTATGATTTTGAAACGTATAATGTTGTGATGAGCTCTGGCATGTTTTCTATCATGCTTTATGTTATATTATTGATATCTCACCCTTTTCCGTTGTATGTTACCTCCTCTGGCGGTAATTTGCAGGTAGTCAGGGATAGAGCGTAGTTCTCGTTAAGGTGTCGTTGGTCGCTCTGATACGTAGCACTCTTGGGGGGATGAACGATTGTTTATGTTGTTTATTTGATGCTTTCTTGTTGCTGAATTTTACAAAGTATTTTAGTTGAATTGGTTGTTTTTTTGTTAATGCACCGAATGCTGGTTGTACGCACTGGACCGGTGGGTCGGTAGTGCTGAAATTTATGACTGAACTAATTGTTTTGTTGAATCTATGCAAGATGATTGCTTGCTGAATTTTAATCGAGTTGGTTGCAAGTTTTATGATTTTACTTTAATCATTAAGAATGTTGGAAGTGTTTTATGTTCCGCTGCAAATTAATAAAATGTTGAGAACTCGATATGTTAAGCAAGTTGTCGTATGTTCATCCAAGTTCATGTGCTATGTATCATTACTGAATGCATGTTGCCTAGTTAACTTAAATGGTAAAATGCATGCTTCTGCTAGCTGAAAAATGTGACGCCCAGGTTTTTGTCTGTGTGACGACCGTCACAAGTCCATGACGACCGTCATGCGTACAAATTTCGTGCACTCTGATTTTGATTTATTTTAAATATGCCTTGGGTAGAAATGGGGTGTTACAACATACACCTGCAAAAGATCATTTACTAACATACGTAGCACAAAATTCGGATGAGCAAACAACGATAATTTGTTTAACATTTTAATCATAAAACAACATGTTATAATATACTTCCAACGATTCATAATAATTAAATTCCATTAAAATTCAGCAAGAAATCATCTTGCATCAATTCACTAAAACAACTATGCATCCAAGCAACATTTGGCATTATCAGGAACAACCAATCTATTTGCCATAGTACTTAATAAAATTCAGCAACAAGGAATTCAATTAAAACAGTAACATTAATCGTTCATCCCCCCCCCCCCCCCCCCCAAGTGTTACGTATCAGAGCGACCAACGACCTTAAACATAAAGCGACACTTTCTTCCGAGTTACCTGGAAATTACCACCAACGGAGGTAACATACAACGTAAAGGGGTGAGATATCAACAACATAACATAAGGCATGATAAAAGTCATGTCAGAATATTATCACAACATTATAATCCCAGCAGTTCGCATAAATATTAGTAATAATAAACTACAACAACTCTTTATTTATAACCACAACAATTATCATCATAACTCAGCAACTCATCAGAACAACTCAACAACGCAACTCAACAATGCGACTCAACAATGCGACTCAACTGTGCATATGCATGTGGTACCAGATTGCCATTACGGCCGCCAATACAGACCAACAATTTGCCACTAAGTAGGGATGCTCAAATAAACCGATTATTTAAATAATCCACATTCATATCCAAATCCGGTTATTAAAAACCGGTTAATTATTAGTATGGTTTTAACCAAATCCACATTTTGGATATAATTTTAAAATGGTTTTTACCAAATCCATAATTTGGACATCCATATCCAAAATAAAAATCAAATTAGTCAAAATTTTAATAAAAAAAAAACTTTGAAAATTTTTTTCAAAAGAAAAATATTTTTATTTTGAAAAAAAAAATATTGTTTTAATTTTTCAGTAAATAAATTATTTTCAAAAAAAATTTTAAAATAACTACTGTTTTTTTTACATCAATATTTTTTTAAAAAAAATATTATGTTTTTGAAAAAATAATTATAAGGTTTAATTTAATTTTTAAAAATTATTAAAACAGCTTTAGTTATTGAAAAAATATAGAAGAGTGAAAAAAAAATATTAAAATATAAGTAAGTTGTCAAGTAGTTTTAAAAAAATCATTATTAGTTTATAAATATCAACAATTACTCATATTAATACAAAAATAAATATAAAATATCATCACTAAAGATCAAAATCTAAATCAATCATTCACACTCATTTAACTCAAAACAATTGAGTTATATCACTCACTTTAATTATTTAATTTGATACATGAGAAAATAAAATTAATTATAATAGATAAAAAAAAAGTGAAATTATAAAATGACATATGTCTTTTAAACAAAAATTATATATGATAAAAAATAATAAAATATATATTTCATTACGATCAATGAAAAATTACAAAATATAAAAGTTAGTATAAATTTATTAACTAACGATAAATAATTAAAAACTAACATTCTTTTTATAAATTTACATACTACCTAGGATAAAGATTAAAAGAAAAAAAATGTTAGTAGATAACATGTGATTGTTTTTACTAGTTAATAAATTGCTATGTTTAAAAACAACCTTAATTATTTTTTAATAGATAATTAGAACTGACGTTATTATGAAAAATGCAGGTGTAGACAAAAACAAAGTTTAAAGCATTAGTCACAGAACGAGTAAAAACGCACAAGGGCCAATGATGCAATGGATATTATATTTTTGAAAAAATCAATTTTAAAATAAAATTCAATCAAAATTAATTATAAAATTGGTTATGGATATAACCGGTTAATAACCGGTTTATAACCATTTTAAAAAATAAAAACCGGTTATGAGAATTGGTTTTAATAACCGGTTATAACATATGGATTATTTATGGTTATGGATTGGTTATAGAAATTCACCATCCATGAGCATCCCTACCACTAAGGACCGCCAATACAGGCCAACAATTATGATATGCTATGGGACGCAACTATTATGGACTATAACACAACAACAACAACTGTGCAACAACTGTGCAACAAGGCATCAAGCCTACAACTAATTATCCATAACAGAAACATCACATTTTGCATACATTATGTACTCACCACTTCAACCTGTTCATGTCAGAGAGCAAGTAACAATATCGTTCCTACGAATAAGAGTCCAACACATTTTCGCAGAAAACAATTAAAAACAACATCGTCTCTACAATTGAGAACTCAACAGTATTTTCATGTCAGAGAACAACTAACAACATCATTACTATCATTAATACAAATAAGAACTCAACACATTTTCATATACTTTCATACGGGTAATATAACTACAACTTCTAATTTAATTAAATAGGGACATAATAACAACACTTTCTTAATAAATGGGAAAATAGCGCGTGTCGGCACCGTTTCCCAATTTCCCCCAAAACTAATGGCATAACACACTCATTCATACACAGGCATTAACCCTTAGAAATGCACAGGTAAACATTAACCTTTAATATTTCTTCAACCTACGGGACATTTACTACGGGAACTTTACTACGGTAACTTTACTACGGTAACGTTATTACGGGAACGTCACTACAGGAACGTTACTACGGGAACGTCACTACAGGAACGTCACTACGGGAACATTAATCCTTAATATTTATCGATCTACAGGAACATTAATCCTTAATATTTATCGATCTACAGGAACATTAATCCTTAATATTTATCGATCTACAGGAATATTAACCCTATGATTCAATTCCCTACATGAAATTGATCATACCCACGGTTATAGAATTGAACCCCACCCTTACCTTTGGAATTGAGGTCAACTCTACGCTTCCGGTTCCCGTTAGCTCTCCGGCGGCCCTTCTGCAACTACCGTGAATTCTCTCCGGTGGTTACTTCTTCTCTTCTCAACTTATCTCGGTCACGATCTCTTTTTCCTTTGATTTTGGTTCTGAGCAGTTTTAACGTGTTTCCTCTTTCTCCCAAAATCCCTCTTTTATATTTACTTCAATAATAATAATAATAATAATAATAATAATAATAATAATAATAATAATAATAATAATAATAATAATAATAATAATAATAAAAATAATAATAGTAATAACAATAATAATAGTAGTAGTAATAATAATAATAATAATAATAATAATAATAATAACATTACTATTAATTATTAAATTATCACCAATTATGAATTATATTATATAAATATTAAACTCCAATCGTTATTAATAATTCTTACAGTCTAAGGGCATCCACCAACGCCACTCAGACACACCTCCGTAAGGACACACCAACATAAAAATAATGCCAAGGAGACTAAATAGTTAAAAAGGGGTGTTACAACTACTCGTGCGAGCCAATAATATTCTCAAGATAAACTCGTCTGAGTGTAGTATCGTATGACAACCATAAAAAATCTACACCTAGGTAATCACTGCACTACGTCCTAAAAAGGCATAGAGGGGTGAAGGGTAACTAAAGGTCCTCAGCTTCACGGACTCCCAAGTCAGAAAAAGTAATGCCAATACGACTACTTGTATCAGACATCAGTAATCCCAAAGGGGCCTCCACTGAGTATGGTTATCATATGTTAGACATGTTAAGACTACTCCTAACAGCTAACTATTGATTATACCACAATCCTATCATAGGTGTACTCTCAAGTCCGGGTTAGGACTTATCTCACCACTCAAGGTAACAAACCTACATACAACAAAACTCAGGCACAACAGACATATATACAAATATTTACAAATATACAAGTATACACGCAAGCAAACATATAAAACAAACACAAATACAAACAAGGTGGGTTTAACCCTCTTAAGGGAATATCCCTAGTAAAGTCGTCATTTCTGTTGCGGTGAGAATCAGATATCAAGCTATTAATTAACTTGAACCACAAATCAATTAAATTTCACCACCGAACTTTAATTTATCCAAAGGAAAGGTTAAAGATCGAAGAAAACCCTAAGTGCACTACGTCACAACGAAGCTAAGAGATTGTGGGGTTCCGGGGTTAGTTATACCTAGGAAAGGTGTTAGCATCCTAAGAATCTGTAGTACTCTATAGGAGCCTCTTGTTTGGTATTTGTGTTATTGCTAATGTTTGCTTGCTAATGGTTATCTGCTAAGGTAAAGGTGCTAAAGGTAAAGACCTATGGGTATATACAAAGTATGCTCGCTAAGACGTTGCATCTCATGCCTATGTATCCTAACAAGGATGGAATCAGAGAAATTGTAGTTCACCTAACTAGGGTGAAGTAAATTTTGACTATGATCAAGGTTCCAAGTGGAATAAGTATTCATAACAATGATACTTACATAGAATTAACAAAATCTCTAAGTCTAAGTTGAAAAAATAAACTGGGGGATGACTTTAACAAAATTCAAAAGGGGGAGGTGAGTACACATAACAATGTTACACACATAGAGTTAACAAACTCTAGACCTAAGCTCTAAGTTATAGGACTCCTAACAAGGTATGCTAAGGTCTTGACTTAACAAAGCCAAAGGGATATATGTTCTAACTTAAGGCTAAGTTGAAGGACCTAATGACTATAACAAGGTCAAGGGAAGGCTAAAAAAGATCTATCTTTGACATTAAGTCAATAGAGAGACTTTCCTTTGTACTAAGGAACAAAAAGGAAACTCTTTAGGGTGAGATCTAGCAAGCTATATAACTTGGGGAAAACTTAACAAAGTTAAGAGGTATCAAAAACAAGGTGATATTCAAGTACACTTTTCAAGCATATATTCATTCAAGTATAATGAAAAAATGTGATCATGGTAACAACCAAGAAGATAATGGCAAGTATGTGACAACATCAAGCAAAGATTGATAAAGTTAGCAGATGACAAGGTAACAACCAAACATTCATTCAAAGAAGTTTAGAATCAAATCAAATGGTTACAACCAAAGGTAATTTCAAACATGGATGTTACAACATCTAAATAATCATGAAACAAGGTTCTCACAATACTAAACATCATAGATGACAATTTGAAGTACAAGCAATCATGCATAAGTCAAAATATTACTTATCATGGAAAATTTCAAAACTCAAGATCAATATGCATAACTCATGACAATGTTTAAAGGATGTATACAAGGCAAATAAAGTAAAGGTAACAACTAAATATTCTTGAACAAGAATGAGACATGTATGACAACAACATGTGAGTAGAGATATAAATATTCAAGGGATAACATGTGAACATACAAATCAAGATTATATCACATAATTCAAGTGGAAATAATACTTGAAAACATCATGGATGTGAGGTGAACATGTTTAAACAAGTAGGTAACAACCAACATGTAAATTGGGGTTCAGTCATGGCTTTGAGGAAGGAGATAGCATCACAAGGTTCTCTCATACAAACATGTATCCTAAGATTACAATCTAAGGCACAAAAGCATTTAAGAAACATTTCAACATGATATGAGAAGCATAAACCATATGCATACATCAATATTTACACAAATATGGAGGAATATTAAATATTTAGAGCAAGGTAACAAACAAAGCTTCAATGGCATGAACAAGAGAAGATTCCAACACACATTTACATGTAAACAATATTTAAACAAGCATGAAATCAAGGTGAATCAAAGAGGTACAATGTTACAACATTATACAAGGTTTACACAAGATTCAATGAGGCTTAAACCAAAAAAACATGCAAGGAAACCATAGGGAAGAATCAAAGAAAACAACAAGGTTCTTAAGAGAAACCCTAAAAAGTATCAAACTTTGAATACACACAAAGGTAAGAAAAATAAATCTTTTTGAACATTTCTTGATATACATGAAAAATAGACATCATCATGAACACAATGCAAAAAGAGTGGGGTCAAAATGATAAAAAAAACAAGGAAGTTATGATCAAATCAAATTGCTTAAGAAACCATAAAAAACAAGTATTTACAAAAAAAATGGTAATGCACACCATAGGGTTTGAACCCACGCCAAGGAGGTTACAACCCAAAAGCAAGACCATCTGAGTTGCGCGTGCATTATGAATAAGGAAAGAAGGCATGTAATAAGATAGAAAGCACAATAAAGAAGTCAGAAAAAACAAAATACCAAAAGGGTTGATCAGCAGGATCAAACCCAAGCAAGGCAAGGCGAATAGGGAAAGGCAAGACAAGGTTCTACCACTAGGGGGATATTACATCCAGTTAACATACACTTCTAATTTTTTTTATATTTTAAAACAACCTCACACGGCCAAATCAGCACTCAGTCAGTGCCATGTCACGTTGACTGGATTCCCACTCAGATTAATCTCCTTCCTCGCTCTCTCATTTTCTTTCTTTCTTGTGCTCTAGAAAAAACACACCATGACCAGACCTTCCATATTATATATCTCTCTCATTTTTCCACCAAACCAAAAGATGTAAAAAATGAAATCACAGAATTTTTCACAAGGAACAATAATATAACACTAGTTTGAGATAACACTCAACGTATAAAGCACAATACCCTCCACAACAGTGCAACACCAAAAACTTCAATATGTTACAACATGAAGTATTCAAACCAAACAAAGCAAGCATTCATTCAGAATCACAAAATACCAAGCATACTACATTTTTCTATTTAAATAGCATCAAATTAGTGCATGCATATGAGAGTTTCGAAGGTCAGAATTTCTTACCTCTTGGAGAAAGTTCAAGGCTTCTTTTCAGCTATTGCAGATACAAGATAACAATCTCATCAGCTTCCTTAAGTCCTTTAGAACTTGTTAGAATGGCCGCATCAGTTGGAAATAAACTTGAGCATAGGTCACGATCCTTCTTACAATAATGGAGGTTGAAGATGGCACAATGTGTTTGGCGTGTTACAAAGCCACTTCAACAGATTGAACGAAGTATATGGATGGTTTAATAATGGTTTATGGTGTTTATTTGGGAAATGCATGAGTAGAATATGTTTAGCCAGAGGTTTTGCAAAGCTGGGGTATTTTTGCAAGAACTCTTAGCTACGAGAATGCAAGAGTTTTTTGTGAGGTTTCTGGGATTTATTGATGATATTTTGCAATGAGGAGTGACATTCTATTTATAGAGGAAGTGGGAAGTTTGAGAAGTTTTCATAATCCACCTTTTTGCATACCATTCACTTGTACTTTCAAAAAGCTCGTGATGATTATATTTGTTTGGTTCAAGGGATCAAGTACAAAGCAAATGAGCTTGGAGCATGCCTATGAATACTAGCTTATACTTGTGAGGGCTGAGGGAGTGACTTAATGCATAATTTATGGAAGAGCCATGCTTTACAAAAATGGCAATTAACACTTTATGCCATAAGTGGAATAATCTTTTGGTTTAAGCCTTAAAACTTTGTGTAATCCTTTGTAGTTTTGTGTGATACACTAATTAAAAATGATATTGCAAGTAGATACTACAAAACATCAAGATTTGCAGTAAAAACTTGGTCTTGAATCATGTCATGCCAAGTTGAAACCTTGGAATTCAAGTTTATGGACCCCAACTTCAAGTCTTCGAAACTCTTATGTCACTTAATAGATTTGGGAGTTCTTATTCTTTTTAGAAAGCACCAAGTGTGCTCTACAACTTTCATGTTTTGGGTTTTTCTTGATTCTCAAAGGATCTTGATGAAAGCTCACCTTAAAGTGGATTGAAAATTGAAGGAACAAACTTTCCTTGAAAAATTCTAAGTGTCGTAAGATTCTTTCAAAGTTTGAAGCCTTATAACTCAAAACCTAGGAATTTTTGGATATGAACTTAGAGAGACGAAGTTTTATCATTTTTTGAGATATTTAATTTAATACTTGGAACTCAAGAAACGAATGTGTGGTTTAAAAGTTATGGCTCCTCAAAATGGACCTCAAAATTAGGGGTTTTTCCATACAGAAAGTTTTCAAATACCCAAGTTTACCCCTTTTGCAAGAAACCTCAAAAATATTGATTTTCCATGATCAAACTCAATGATCAAGCATGTCTTGGTGGAAATTAACTTGAGAGCTTCAATTTGGACCAAGAAACCTAAAAGTTAAAGTGTTGACTTTTGTCAGATAAAACTTGTATCAAATGAATTCAATTGCATAATCTTCAATGAACTTGCATCTTTGAACTTTTCGAACATCATGACTAGGATCCAAGGATGTATATGAACATTTTAACCACTGCCTGTCAGTTAACATGACAACTGCCCATTTTCTCGGTCAATCACAGTCCTCCTGTTAACATACCAAGTCTCTTTTTAGGTTAATCAGCTTTTGGTTAAAACACTATGTTTCATTGGTTAACCACTGCCTGTCAGATAAAAGACTAACCACTTATTTTCCCTCGATCAATCATAGTCCATCTGTTAACATACCGAGTCTCTTTTTAGGTTAACACCTCTTCTTGGTTCAACACCTTTTTTTTTGTTAACCATCGTCCGTCGATTAAAAGACCAACTCCTCTCTTTCCTTCGGTTAACCATAATCCATCTATTAAAATACTGAGGTCCCCAGTGAGTCAAACACTTTATTTTGGGTTACAACACCTATTTTCCTTGGTCATACACCATCTGTCAGTTAGAAGCCCAATTGCTTTCTTTCCTCCTCCCCACCGGAGTCAAACCCTTTTTTTCTTGGTTAATCACTGTCTGTCAGTTAAAAGACCAGTTTTCCTGTTCCCCAGCAAGGCCACTTCCTTTTCTTTTCCCCAGCTAAGGTCCGCCTCCTTTCTTCCCCAGTGGAATAACTTATTTTTTTTCCCTAGCAGAGTTCAAACTTCAATCTTTTTCCTTGGGTTAACCACCAAGTCTCGGTTAAAACACCCTTACCCTTACTCTTTCCCCTTTATCCTTTGCCCCCTCTTTTACGTCATTTCTTTGCTTTTCGCTCTTGGTTTTGACACCATTCACTTCATTTTCCCGTCTTTGTTTATCAAACTATGTAGGCTCTGAATTCCTCATTACACTATGAGGATACGTAGGCACAAGTTTGCAAAATCTTGGGGAGCCACCTTCACCCTTCTTTTCCTTGGTTCTATGAACTATTGAGCTCTGAATTCCTTATTACACTATAAGGATACGTAGAAATGAGGATCTTAATCCTCTGCGAGTAGCCTTTAGATAGATAACCCATCTGAGCCTAGAAGCTTTCAGAATGATTCCCGTTGAGTACGACAGATGCGTGAGTTGCTAGTACCCTTGGGTTTTATCCAAATGTTCCCTGTATTTTGGGGCTAAATAAAGTTCGGTGGTGACTCTGTTGTATCTTTGAGCGTACGATGTGCTCAGGTATGATTTCTGCTAGCTTATGGTTTGATGAAAAAGGTGGTGGGGTTATGTTCTTTTACAAGTTTCAGAGTTAATAGTATGGTAGAGTACAATGTCTTACAATTTGCAGATGATACATTTCTGGTGGGAAGTGAATCTTTGAACAACCTCTGGGGAATCAAAGCTTTTTTTAGGAACTTTGAGTTAGTTTCTAGGTTAAATGTGAATTTGTTTCCTTAGTAAACTATATGCAGTGTGCTTCTTAATTCCTTTTTTATGGAGTATATTCGACCCCATTCAATATCTTTGGCATAATAGTAGGTTCCAAACATAAGAGAGTGTCAACTTGGAGGCTGATGGTGGATACTTTCAAGAAGAAGTTATCATTGTGGAACGGTTGTTTCTTGTATTTAGGTGGTAGGATCACTCTCATTAATTTTGTTCTCAGTAATATGCGTGTATACTTTTTTTTCTCCTTTTTTAAAGTTCCAAAGAAAGTGGTTCATTCATTATTTAAAATTCAAAGGAATTTCTTGTGGAAAGGCTATTCAGAGAAGAGAGAGATTTGTTTGGTGAATTTGAAGGATGTTTGTAGGCCGAAGAAGGAGGGAAGTTTAGATATTATATGTTTTGAAGATTTTAATTTGGCTCTGACCAATAAATAGAGATGGAGGTGTTTAAGAGACAATCAAGCCATTTGGTTTGGAATTCTCCATCATAAGTACGACAATATCGAATATCAAGTCTTTGGTTGTGATAACGTGAGATCTAACTCAATGGACTCCCTTTGGTGTAGGGATATTATACCCCTTAGGAAACATCAATATGAGGATTCAGATTGGTTTATTAACAATATATCGTATAAGATTGGCTCGGATAGTAACATTCGATCTTGGAGGCACCATTAGCTAGGATATGAAACATTAAAGATATCATTTTCTTTATCTTTTGATATTTCCCCATTGAAATAGGCCAAAAATAGAGTTTTGAGATTGTTTGAAGATGATATACATGGAGGTGGAATTTGCAGATCCACTATGACATTATCACTCTACAGGCCAAATTTGAAGATCAGACCTCGCTGCAAATTATGAATGAAATAGTGCTTCACAATACTACTATGGACAAATTTGTGTGAAAATTCTATACTTATGGGATTTATTCTGTCTAATTAGGTTATGTATTATTGATAGGTAATAAATTCGGTCTGATTCTAGATCAAACATCAAACTATGGATCGACTGGATAGGATAAGGTTTTTTGTGATGATCATAGCAAGGCTTGTGTGTTCTATTTTACAAAGTATGAAGATCTTAACCACCTACTATTCTGGTGCCCGTTTTCTATCAAAAATTGGGAGATCATCGTGAGATGGATTCGTAAGGATCTCAATCATCACGTGGATGGGTGTATCATCTATTTTGATTATTTAAACTTTTAAAGGGGTGTTTGCCTCCAAATAAGATTCTTGTTATTTGGCTTGTATCGTGTTGGAACATTTGCTCCATGAGGAATAATATATTTTTAAAGGAGATGTGGGAGTTATGATTTTCAAGGCCAAACTTGTAGCTTGGTCTTGACATGTTGTAAGTTTTAATAGTATAGGTTGTTAAAAAATTTTATAATTGGAGTAAAGCTCATTTGTTGTACATAAACTTATATTAACACTTGTCCTTTTGGGTTGAGTGTCCCTAGTGCCCTTTTAACACGATCAAATCAAAAAACCTTTGAGTTTGGTTAGCATACCAAATGACTTTGTTTATGCATGGTCTGATATGTTTATTGCTATGTAGAATGGATATCAGCTTCACACGTTGTTCTTGCAGAGAATCACTTGGTGTGATGCCTAGAAATTAAAGGACCAATACCATTTATTACCATTCCATCTTCCTAAATCAGTGACATAATTGTTGTGAAGCTGAGATTGCATAAACAAATTGGGAACTAATTTTTGTAAAGTATTATTCTCAATCCATTTATCCTTCAAAAATCTAATCTTTCTTCCATCCCCAAGCTAAATTTCCATGTATTTTGCGAATCAACATATTTCCAACTCAGAGTTTCCAACACATAACAAGTCTTTCCACTATAGTGAATTTTTTGGTATGATTCTTGGAATATCACTATCAAGAATTTTAAAATTTAAAAGGACATATATATAAGATAGTATATAGACCATATCGTATCTATCTTATTTAAGACTCACTAGTTCCATTTATCTAACCGTGCAATATTGAATAATTCCACATTTTTAATGTTGAGGAATCCCTCATCTTTTGGTCTACAAACATATTCCCGACTAATCAAGTGCATTTCTATGGATTCTTTGATTTCTTTCCGAAAAAAAGCTCGTTGAATTTTTGAATTTCAAATAGAATCTTCTTTGGAGACTTATCGAAAGACAAAAAGAATATGACAGGTGTGTACGTCTCCATATTTGATCCACTTTGTCTATATTTTTCTTTGAGCATGCTCTCTTTGTTCTTAAGTTATTGCTTGACAGAGTTGCTTGCTTCTGTGCACAGATCCGTATTGATAGATATTCCAAATATTTTATCATATGCCACCAACTAATAAATGTCATTGATGTGGACCTACGTGATTGCACGTATGATGTATGTAGCTACTTTTTTTGTTTTTGATGTTCACAATGCTCTTAAGTGAAGTCTTCTCCATAAGTGTTGATCAAGTCCATATGGTGTTAATCATTGCCACACTATTCACTAAAGTCACCATTTGATGTGGTAATCAAGTTGTGGTGATTGAAGATCAAGATATCAAAAAATATCATCTATATGGTGATTAAGTTGTGTTTCTTAAATATTAATATATCAAAGCCTTTCTCTAAAGGACGTCGCCTTATGTCAAGCAGCGTTCGATGAAGACAATGACGATCTCTTATTAAGTAGTGTGTCTGATGGTGGTGTCTATCTTGAAGAGTTATCTCAATCCTCATCACAGAAGATTTAAGTTTTTAGTAAAATGCTAAAGTCAAAGATAATGTAGCAAGGAGCCTGAAACTCAAGAGTTGTGAAAGAGAGGAAGTGTTAAAGCTTGTAAAATCTGTGTTGAGTGATTTGCGTCTATAAAGGTATAAGACTGGATCTCAAATTTAATAAGGAAAACCACACACACAATTTTGAATGATTGGAAAGCCTATCTAATTTTATAAAAACAACCAAAAAAATTTGTGTGCCTAGCTAGTTGACTACTAGCTCAAAAATTTTGTTATGCGTGTAATCTACATTGTATGATTGATTATTCCTTAGGCCTAATTGATTATCTCTATTTTAAAACACATAAAAAACTATTAGGGTTTATAGTGATTAGATACAAATAGTTATACAAATCTTCCCTTTTTGTACTTGATACGTGATTCGCTTAATTGATTATCAGCATTAAAAAGGCTCATGGATGTTTTCCTTTTTAAACCATATTTTTTCCTATAAATAGCAAGCTCTAATTATATTCATTTCACACTAGAAATGTATTTTAAATACCTCTCTCTCTCTCTCTCTCTCTCTCTCTCTCTCTCTCTCTCTCTCTCTCTCTCTCTCAGGGATGGAAATGGATCGGGTTTGGGCAGTGTACTATAGTACTCATCCCTAGACTCTTCATTTGAGAAAGTCCTTGTATCCGAGCTCATACCTGCTTGGACGCCAAAGTTAGCACCCGTACACGTGCCCTATGAGTATGCAAGTACTCATACCCGTACCCATTACCCGCATTTGTCTTAAAAGTAAATAGATTGATTATAAAATGTCATAGCATTTTAAATTTTTTAAAAAATTAAAAAGTTTTCAAAAAAGGTATTGTTGAAATAAGCAAACAATTATATTAAGTACCTAATGGTTTAACATTGATATACTTTTTAAAATTGATGGACATACATTTTTATATAATAATATAAATAAAATATATAAATATAAATTAAAATACATAAATATATATTGTGCGGGTATGGGGCGGGTTGAGTACCCAGGTGTCCATACCCGCTTATTTTTGTTAGTAATTACCCGAGCTCGTGCTCGTACCCTTTTTTGTGGATTTTTACCCTACCCATTACGAGTAATTTTGAGGGTTCCCATTGAGGATGGGTCAAATTTCCATCTATATTCTCTCTCTCTCTCTCTCTCTCTCTCTCTCTCTCTCTCTCTCCACTTTTGTCTTTGAGAGAGAATTCTTTATTTGTGAGGTGTTTAGTCTCGTGTTAGGGAAATATTGTATAATTTCATTGTGAGAAATTTTATTTTGGATGTGACATAATCTGATTTAAAAGCTCTTGTTTAGGTTGTTGAGGTGAACTGGTTAAAACCTTTGTTTGGTTTGAGAGTTCTTTGTAATTAAAACTCTTAGTTAGTTCGTAAGCTTATCCTAGTGTAAAAAAGATCTCAGTTGGTTTGAGATTGTTTTGGTGATAAAATCTTTGGGTTTAGAGGTCTCCATAGTTAAAATTGTGTGTTTGGTTGGGAAGTCAGCTATTGTAAAATGCAAATTCTTTCATAAGGTAGTTCGCGAGAAATGCATGTCAAAAGCTCACGCCATAGTTGAAACTCTTAAGAAGGAATTCATATGAAGAGGAGTAGATCATATTATTAGACTGAAACTCTATAAATTTGTGGTGCTTTTCTCTCTTCCCTTAACACTTTAATTTTAAATTATTTATTTTCACTGCATTTCTATTTATCTGATTTTCTTTTTTTCCGCTGCTTTTATCTTATTTGTTTTACAAACGACTTTAAACTATGAATTTGTAAAATATTTTTATTTGGAAATGGTTTTCCATACCCACCATTTCACCCTCTTCTTATATTTTTATTTGGAAATGGTTTTCCATACCCACCACTTCACCTACTTCTTATGTTTGGAGTCACTTAACCAACAATTGAGTTCTTTAATGACTTTTTCAATCTTTATCCACCTGAAAACCTCCCACCATTTTATAGCATATCCTTTAATAACTTAAATCTTACTTTTATAACATATACATATTTGCCTTGAACATCAAAATATTTTCAGGATTCATCTAAAAATGCTTTAAATTCCTTATACTAAAACCAACAGTTGTTTACTTTGAATGGCTTCAAATCCCAACTAGTCTTGTTTTCTTTGAGTCAAATGGGACAATGGTCGAATATGTCTCTATCTCTTACATATGGACCAACCACTACTACAAAAACGTTTTTTAATAGCGCTTTTTTTGTTTTTTAATAGCGCTTTAAAGCGCTATTAATCAAGGCGCTATTGTAAAACAAAATTTTTAATAGCGCTTTAAAAGCGCTATTATAGTTCTGGTTATTAATAGCGCTTTTTCAAAAGCGCTATTATAGGACCTGTATTTAATAGCGCTTTTACAAAAACGCTATTATAAGTCACATATTTGATAGCGCTTTCAAACAAAGCGCTATTATAGCACCGGTAATTTGCTTTAATTTTGATAGCACTTTCAAACAAAGCGTTATTATAGGACACATATTTAATAGCGCTTTCCAATAAAGCGTTATTATAGGACACATATTTAATAGCACTTTTAAACAAAGCGCTATTATAATCCACATATTCGATAGCACTTCCAAACAAAGCGCTATTGAAATACCGGTAAATTGCTTTAATTTTGATAGCACTTTCTAACAAAGCGCTATTATAGCACGCTCTCTTCAGACCACTATATATTATAATACACTTTTTTTTACACCAAATTATTTTATATATATATATATATATATATATATATATATATATATATATATATATATATATATATATATATATATATATATATATATATATATATATATATATATATATATATATATATTGATGCATACAATATATTGATGCATAGTATTGATGCATACATATAATATTGATACAATATATTGATGCACAGTATTGATGCATACATATAATATTGATGCAAATCATTTCCATAAAGTCAAGCTAAGAACAGATGCATAATACAAGTCATTAGTGATACAACTATATCTATTATAATTTGTTGAGATCTCGAACAAGCTAAAAGTAATTTAAGAATCTTTTGTCATAACATTCTCATTGAGGGAACATTTTCTGTTTCCTTAGGAATGATTGATACATGGAAAAACATTTATTGAATACAGTATCACTACAAACAAAATTTAATAATTTTTCCAGAAAAACTCAATGAACTTACTGAGTTTTCATGATCAATAATAAGTCTTCTCAGTTTCTTGGCTCTAATTGGACTTCTTCTATTGAAGATTTTTTCTTCATATGTACCAACCATGATTACAAATTTTTCAACTATTGATAGCTTCACAAAAGCACTATGCTTCTCCCCCATCTGATTTCAAATCAATGTCACATAAAATAATTTAAACTTTGAGATAATAATGAGATATACTACAAACAATAAACCAGAATGTAACATTGTTAGTGTTACCTTAGTTATGTCAACAAGATACCCTCCAAGTTTATGAAACTCTTTCTTGTAAACAGTCATTAGTAAATAGCACCCTAAACAAAATGGAGCAAAACAAATAAACATAGGTAACTAGATTCAAATTCATTCAACTCTTAAGTTCGGGAGAAAGTTAATAACAACCTCATAAATATCCAAAGAGGGCAACTGGGGAAGAAAATCATTTCCAGCAAAGAAACAAATAAAGATAAAATCGTCAACTATCCGCTCAAAATCAACGATGCAATTTTTGGGAGGATCTTGTATCTTCATGTCTAGTTCAAGATATTCCCTCAACAACCAAATATGCAAAAGCTGCAACCAAGTATATATACTGAAAATTATAATCTACTCATCAACTTCAAAGTTATAGATTTAAATCACATATTATTTTACCTTGAACCTCTTAACAGCATTTTGTTCCACCTTATCATAAAAATTAGGAACATCCTGTACAAGATAGGAATTTCTTACGCACATACCACATCAGCAAAATGTATTCAAACTATACAAAATCGACTTGTAAGTTTTATGTCTAGTGTGTGTAACGCGTTAATGTTTTATAAATTGCAATGAAATGCATTTCTCGTATTGTTAAGCTATAGAAGATTTAATGTATAGTCTATTGATAACCTCTCGTATAATTAAAAAGTGAGGCTCATGGCTTGACAATCCAAGCATTATCAAATCAGCATCCTGCATTCAAAACTCAACAAAATTAGCTCAACTATTTCAACACTCTTAACAAATAGACCTGCTAAGAAAAGAAAAAAAAACTTTGATTTCGTACCGAGCCATATAAGCAGTGGACAGTGTTTGGATTATAATCAGGAAGGCCACGTTGTTTTCTTATGAATGACATAATCTTATGTTCCCCTTCTCCAGGAACATTGGCATTAGATAAAATTACCTAAGTATAAAATATTAAAAAATGTAGATTAATACTATTAAAGAAGATAGAGTGTGAATTAGTATTGCATTATATATGCAAAAGATAGTAATATTATATTACAATAATATCTTTGAGAGTTGATGCATGAACTCAGTTCCTGGTGTTATTATATTAGAATCTGACACTTCACATTCTTGTTTAGGAACAACTTGTTTTTCTTCCATTTCAAATAGCTTCCTCAGTCTCTCCTCCTCAACTTCCTATAAAAATAAACACCAAAGCTCTATCATTCAACCATGTACAAAAGCTTGCGAGGTTTAACAATGGTAACAAGGTGATCAATGTAATCAAACATATTTGCAAACACTTCCATAAATGTTGTTGGAGGACAACTCTGAAAGACATTAATATATTAATAAGTTGAAGAAAGAGAGAAGTAGTAAAAGAGAGAGTGAGAGTAACGAACATTGATGTTATCATTGTTGGGATGAAAACATGGGTGGATAATAGAGTTCATATCAAGATAAATAATTTCTCAAATCAGCATGAACCACGCGAAAGAGAATTCAAAGAAACACTGAAATCTTATTCAAAATATTACCGCCACGTCGAATTATTGACAACAACAACAACAGAGCAGTAAATCATTGTATCCTGCAAGAAATATATCACATTGGCATTACCTGTTTTAAACAGCAAAACTGAACGGTGAAAAAGGGAAATCTGTGATACCTTTATTGCAGCTGTTAGAGCATGACCTATATGGAGAGCTCCTGTCACGTTTGGTGGAGGAAAAACCTAATATTATAGAACAGTGAGGTTCTAAATACATAAAAACAGCAAAAAAAAACATAACTTTTCAATATCATTTGAGTTTGTACAGCCATTTTACATGTACATAGGAAGCGGAGACAAGATTATAGCCTAATCTTCTCAAGATTACAGCAAGAGCAATCAAATACAATGAAGATAGCCATTGACTAAGAGCATAAAGTTTGAGAATCTATTTACGGCATTTCATCCGACACCATCAAACACCAACAGATATACAATTGATTTCCGAAACTTCTTAAAGTTGATCAAATAATAACAGATTATTAAATAATAACACATTATTCAATTCTCTATGACAAAAAGCACTTCAAAATTAAGTTAATGGTGCACGTTACAAATAATGCATTCACTTTTTAAAAGATTCATGCTGCAAATCTAGTTAGGCAAACAAAAAGCTACTTTCCACTCTAACAAAATAAAAGCTACTTTGTACTCTACTATGTATGTAACAGAATCTAGTTAAGAACTGTTAGTGAAAATGGGCTAGTAAATGAAAGAAAAATATACCAGTTCTGATATGTTCCAAACAATCCTCGTTTAAAAACGACGCCGAGGGTGTTGATCTCGGCCTCGACGAGAACAACATTCATGACCCAAACATGATCCAAAGTAAGCATTCATATCAAGCAGATTACGGAACCTCCCAGGCTCTGCTAGCTGATAATCTAGTGTCTTGTAGTGTGCACATGACTCATGGCTGCTTTCATCATGTTAAAGCAGCTTCAGAGCATTCATGGCTGCTTCACAAGAAAGTGTGAAAAATTAAAGCAACTGCTAATAACTATTCTTCATGCTAACATTCCTATCACCATATCAACTACTTAACACAGTGGGAAAGTATGCAACTAGTAGAATCTTCTCACGAACTGACTTACTCCCAGTTTCCTGTCTTCGAAACTGTCAGCTACTGCTTTGATTGGATATGCCATTACCATCACCATTAGAATCTAACATGTTTAGAATAAAAATCATTAACTAAAACACCCTTTAAGTTTTCAGTTATAAAAGCACATGACTCAAACAAAATATTATGCATGCAATTTCAAGTCATGCGACAAGAAAGTAAAATTATCATATCAAAGTTAGGAAATATATGATCAAATCAAGAACTTCGCTATTCCAAAACAATTAAATGGGGGTCATGGTATTCTGAGAATCATAGCCCTTTCAGTGATATTGACAGGCTTCTCAAATGTTAATATTGATTAAGCTAACTGAAGCAATTAAAGGAGTTGGCAAAAGTTGTTAAAGCAAGAAACGATAATAAAATCTAGTGCAAAATTCTAACAAAGTTCCATTGGCTAGCAACAATACCTGCTCATCTCTAGTTATGGAATGCTGATCTACACAGAGTTCTGCGCAAACTCCCATGCCGAAATCATTATAGAAATCATTCTAAGTAAAATCTAGTGCATTTACTTTGTTAGTTTTATTTTTACTATATTGGGTTAGTACAATTTTCTGCAGTGGCTCAATGAAATAACTCAGCCAAAAAAGCCTTGTAAACCATCCGATAGTAACATGATTGTGTGTAAGTCAAGAAAAAAGTGAGTGATTTATTCCATTAAAGTCTGGAGATATTGGTATTTGTCTGTGTACTGTATGGTTTATTCTTGAATTTGGTCAATATGAGATATTGATATATCCACAATGCAATGAGATTTGTTTTTCACCCTATTTAGCAAAGTGGAATATTTTGTTTAGTTATAAATATAATTTATCTTCTATAATGGTTTATTCTTGAATTGTTGTAAATATGAGCAAACAAATTGAACATATGAATATTAATGAGTGTGCTTGGCACAGAGAGAAAGAGAGAGGGAACAAACCATGAAACCAACACATGAATAACTTAGAACCAAAATCGTGAAAGCAAAATTACTGAACACCAAGATATTCTTAATTGTTGAAGGCGCGGCTTGCTGCCATCTATAAATGACTGTTTGAAAAGAAAACAGCAACGCATGTTAATTAACTGAAGAAAGAACTAAAAATAAGCATAAGTAAATATTTATACCTCTGGAACCGGCAATCATCAATGCTGACTGAACAAAGAATATAATGTATCCCGCATAGAGTCCCTGAAATAACAAGGTCAAAATGTTAATTGCGGATAGCAGAAAATAGCATATTGTTAAATTTTCACTATGCAATAATGCTAGTGTCACTATAGCGGCTATTTGTCAACATAATATACTAAATAGAGTATCACAGAACAGTCGTGGCCCAAATTCCGCAGCGGCTATTTAACAACATCGCCGTAAAGCATGGATTCAATTTAACTGTACAAGATAGCAGCACAACAAATTTGTTTCATGGCAAACCTTCTTCATTAGCTTGCTAAATCATGCACTCACGCCACCGCATTGTACCGTGTCGGAAAGCTCACAACTGCAATCTTAAATCCAAGACACTCACAAGCAAATCAAGCAAATGACAGTAAGTGAATAGATCTTAACTTATTATGAACCACGAGACAAACATCACCAAATCGTAACCGAAACATCTTAAACATAATGCACACACAATTCAAAGGCCAACGTAAAGTAAGCACAAACTAGAGCACCATACAAAATGCTGCAAAAAGTAATTTTGAAATGTTACTACCGGTAGAGCAGCCGCTGAAAATCGTTGGCTATGCGACATGGGTTAAACAAAACAGCCACGTAGCAACCAAACTCACAATGGCATCACATTATTAAAATATAAGCAGTAGGAAAAACACAGTTTTAAGATGAAATCAACTCGAAATGAACAGAAAATGTATACGAAATGAAATAATATGAAAACAAATATGAAGCACGTCGTTACCGTAAAACGTCTAAGTAATGTTGGTATGATATTGTGATGTGCTGACACGCTGAAATTGTTGCAAGGTTGTCGTTGTGTTTAAGCAACAAAATGCAGCGGTTTCGTCATGGCTGTGCGATTACAGTCAGTATGTTGCATATTGTTCAGGTGGTCATGGTGGTGTTTATGTAAGAAGTTAATAACAACCAAGTACTAAGTTCATATAGCTACACGAATTGGACTGCTGCAACATTGCTTTACGAATTGGAGCATTGCGACATGTTTTCCAGCCATAAAGCCTATCAACCTGCAATGTTGCAAGAATAGTGTGACAGTACTGAGAAACCTGTCAAGAACATTTATATTAGAAGCAGTAGATCATACTGTCAGAGTTTCAGGTTTGACACCAATTGCTGCAGCCAGTAGCTACCATCTCAAAATAATACTACTAATACTTAAAGTATAAGCACTTATTTGATAAACCTTGTCAACACATAATGAAACACCAAAATCATAAGCAATTCAGATTATGATTATATATTTACCTCACATGAAGCAGGCAAATTATTCTTAATGAAATGAATCTCATCTTCAGATATCTTGTAATCAAAAATGAACCTCACACATTCTTCCAAACCAGCGAATGAACAGCCCCAATGCGGGCACAATTTACTGTACTTCTGCATACTGTACTTCTGCATAATAATCACAATTTACTTAGGAACTCTTTACAATGAGGGAATATATGATTGAACAATAGCGTAAAATTGACAACCCATCTTTTGCATTCGGAAGAAAAAAGTACATGGAGAATTGACGCTTATCTTCGCCTAGCTTATAAGGAAGACCAAGAACTTTAAAATCATTGAATTCTCTAATAAACTGCTTCTTCTTGCTGGTCATGAAGGGAACCTTGACTGTGCTACCATTCAAAAGGTGAAAATCGTTATCTTTCGTTATGAAGCATCAAACTTGTCATTCCATGCTCCTTTAAAGTACAGTGCATTAGCAAAGATGAACCTGGTTGAGCTGTTGACTGATCCTATAGGAAGAAGTTCTTTAATAAGTCCATTAGTCTCTTTTTCAGCCCATAAATTCACTTCATTGGTCACTTCAACAACCTTCAAAACCATATCAAATTTAAAAATCAATGGTATAAATAAATAAGTTGAATTGCAATTGCTTTCACAAGTATATCAGGGAAAATTGTATAAATAGATAAGTTAAATTCATTTTATCTTAAATATCCATATGCTAAAGGACGGGGAAAGTTGTTCTCCATAGTACTAGAACTAGAACATGCTTGACATATAACAGGTCTATAGGCTAAAGCTAAATGCATTTGAACAATGATAAAGCAATTCAGGTGTAAAATTGATTTTGCAATGTTAGTTTTTTCAAAAGCAAAATTGCTTCCGGTTGAAGCTAGAATTTGTAGTTTCTTTTAATCAAAATCAATTCTCCAAAATCCATTCCCAATCAAATATTGTCACCTAAAAACCAAACACACAATCAATTTAAAATTGGTAATGACCAAAAGATGTGAACTATGAAACCCTAACACAAAATCGTTCGAGAAGTTATATTAATACATTAACAGAAAATAGAAACAGAGCATAGATTAATTCCAGCAATAAGAGGGAGATAATAGATATAAATACCTTGTTCTGGAAATCGACGGAAGACAAACTGGCTTTGAATTCAGTAGAGACGATTTGTTTGAAGGAAGGTTGAAGAGATAGGGTTTGTTCAATCCACACACCGTCGACGAAAGAGAGAAGAGGTCCTCCGGCGGGAGCAGCATTGGATAGGACAACAGAAACGAGCTGAGAGGCAAAGGAGTTGAGATGATCGATGGATTTGGATTGGAGGAATTCAAGAAGCTGTTGTTGTGTGGGACCCTCAGAGCCAGCAGCGATGATGCTAAGAACGAGTTGTAGCGAAAGTGGAGATAACACGATGTTCTTATCTTGATGAGATACTTTTGAGAACAAATGGTTAGCGATGGTGAAGGAAACATTGGTTTGGCGGGTTATTGATTCACCTCCGACCGTTAATCCATCCCTCACTTCAAACTGGCTTCAAACCCATTTCATTCGTAAATCCAACTTCAAAACACCCCCAAAACCAGAACCGAAAGTGGAAGAGAGATTCAAAGTTAAACAACCGAACACCCAATCATAAACCCTAACCCCTCTTTCAGTAATCCAAATCTCCATTCCTTCCGCCGTAAACCTCAAACTTCAATCGATTTCCATCATCAAAACCAAACCGTTCAGAATAATCATCATCAACAAACTTAAACCAGATTCAGAAATAGAATAAGAGGAGATTGAGAGAGTTTGAAAGAGAGAGCCAATGAAACGAGATTGAGAGAGGGGAATCTGAGTAATGATACGAAGAAGAAGGAATTTTGTGCCACAACGAAAAACATTTGGGCCAGGAAAGGTTTTCATATTTTAATTAATTTAATTTAGTGGAATATTTTAATAGCGCTTTTTAAAAAAGCGCTATCTTAAAACACAATTATAGAAACGATAGCGGTTCCATAAAAAGCGCTATTGTAGTTACATATTTTAATAGCGATTTTTAAAAAGCGCTATCGTAGTGCTTTTAATAATAGCGCTTTTATAAAAGTGCTATTGTAATACAACATTTTAATAGCGCTTTTTAGAAAAGCGCTATCTTAGTGAATACCTATAATAGCGTTTTTTTACAAAGTGCTATCAAAATCATATTCTCTGTACTCTTTAATAGCGCTTTACTATAAAGCGCTATTATAAATATGTTTGTTTCTTTTTTAATAGCGCTTATTTAAAAAGCGCTATTAAAGTAGGCGATACAAAAAACCAATTTTGGCGTAGTGAACAATGTTACATTCATCAAGTATATCATATGAAATAAGAAAATGGCCAAGTCATCTCGTATATTTCCTGCCAATATTGAATCATGTGAATTTGTTTTATTAATACTACAAAAATCCTCTAAATCAATATTTTCAACAAAGAGTTTGAATTATGATAGTTCAAATCCCTCTCTTGCTTGTTTGCACCTTTCCCCTCTTTTTTATGTGTTTCTGCATTGAAGTCTCCTCTAACACACAAGTTGCCTTGACCAAATCTACTTTTGAATCTAGTCAGCTCCTTCTAAATAATTCTTTTTTTGCATAGATGAGAGGAAGAGTAAACATTTAATATGTATTGTTCTTCTGTTATGTATATGAAAGGAAGAGTAAACATTTACTATGTATATTATTCTAGATATTCTACTCCCTCAAAGACCGATTAGATTAAGAACAAGTTTTACCATGCAATGTTATATTTGTAAGCGTCCTAAATAAGGGTGCCCTCGCTAAAGAATGGTATCTCCTAGGAGATTACCCAAGGACTCGCCCTTGACAACCATGACGTGTAAATCTGTTAGTCAAGAAAGGGGAAGTTCACCAATACTCCCAAAAGGTTAGGTGGTCAATAACTCCTCATAATCAGGAGGGAGAGATTATCACCACTAAGGGTTACCCAAACCCTAGGCCTAAAAGGTCTCTATAAATACCTCTCCCCTAACGGAAGAAATGACAATTCATTACATCTTAATCATAGTGCTAATCCAGATAGCAACACATATTGATCATACCCTTGTATGCTTACTACAAGCCCATCATCCATCAACAGAGCCTCCAACCTCACGTGATAAGGACCTCTAAAACCACAATAAAACACCATCGTACATGACATCTCGGTGTCGTGGATAAGCCCTAAAAACCCCCAAATTATTATAAACCTACTAAGCCTTCTGAGTCCCTTGCCATTGTAAGAGGAACATGCACACCTGTATTTTTTACTGGTACATTCCACATAGTTACCTAACCCCCAAATAATCTCTTCAATTCTTTTACTATTCTACGTTAGTGTCACCCCATAAGTCGTTGACCATTCTATCATCTAATGATTATAACTTATTTTCTTTCCACATACGCACATCAAACGCACCTAACTTAACAATGCATTGCAATATTTTCCTTTTGACTGACTTTCAGCACCAAGTAATGTTGAACAACATTACATTTATTAGACTTTTTGTTTGGTAACCAAAGGCGATTGTACTTGAAACTTTAGTGCATTTATATTTCTAGTTTTATTCTAATTTTCTCTTATTTACAATTTCGTTTAAGAGGTACTAATGAAGGTATCAGTTTGTTTATTTTTATGTGTAGTCAAGTATAAAAGGTTTGAACTGATCCACAAATAAAGAGAACCGCAAGGGAAATTTGATAAGCTACTCGAGTTGCTAAACAACGAGAATAAAATATGGCTAAAACATATAATTGTATTCTAGCCACGTCCATGCATTCCTTTTTTGAGGTATTTCTGAAATGTTAATTGTTTGCCTCAAACTTATTTTGAGTTTATAGTGCACCCATAAAATATTTTAAGCTTATATTACAATATGCTTCTCATATAAATATATTACAAATTTTGTTTACAATTATTCCTTAAACATAACCACTCACATAATAGAAACTTGTACAAGTGCTTACTTACATTATTTTCCATTTCACATATTACTACAAATTTATGACTCAATCCTCCCACACACACACTTTTATAGAACAAATCTTGAGAGGCCAACTTTATCACCTCTTTGATTGACATCTTGCTGAGTCTGTTGCCTATACTCCCTCAAAGTGAATTTCTTATAGAGAGCTGGCTTGTTTTCACTTTGTATAACTGCATCATTGAAGGGGCAATAGAAAAAGGCAGTAGAAAACCTCTCTTCCTCTTCAGCAACTACAACTCTGTGTTTAATGCTTTTGTAAACATTATTACTTAGTGCCTGCAAATATTTTTTTCAACATAATTAAGTTCTTTACCTACTTGTGTGCTTATTATAGGAAGATAAAACTTTGGGATCATTTGATGATAAGATAAGAGATACATGATAGAATAAGCTATTATGTCTTCTCTCAATGAAGTGTTTGATGAACTTGTAAAATATAATAAGCTATCATCTTAGCTAACTTGATATCATTTTATGCAGTATATAAAATTTTTTAAAATCAATTGAAATAACACAGTAGTACTCATTTACCCTTATAAATAATAAATAAAATTTTAAAAACATGAATTTAGGAAAATCTAAATTAAAAATATTATATTATATTAAATAATTATATAAACAAAAACTTAATAAATAAATTAAAAAAATATGCATCTGATTTTAACACAAGAATAACTTAATCATTATATATAATATACAAATTTTTTTACATAAATTGAAATCAGAACAATTTAAAAACACATTTATTCTAAAAATTATAATAATATTAATATTTCTTTTATTTTTTTAACAAATTAAAATATATATATATATATATATATATATATATATATATATATATATATATATATATATATATATATATATATATATATATATATATATATATATATATATATATATATATATATATATATATATATATATATATATATATATATATATATATATATATATTCATTTAGTTTGTCAATCATATTAATAGAATTATTTAATTAGACATATGGTCTTTTAGAAATTAATAAATTATTAAATAATGGTAATGATTTTTTCAAACTTTTATATATATATATATATATATATATATATATATATATATATATATATATATATATATATATATATATATATATATATCAAATTCAATGGTACATTTAATATGGTATGCAGAACAATTATAAGGAGGGGAGCCCCCCCACCTCCCAACAAGCTCATGTTTGCTTTTCTATGAGTTTCTAAATTGGACTATTATGATAATAATTTGGAGAGCTTTGAAAATGGGAGCATATACATGTACATTATATTGGACATTGTTATAAGACTTGCCACCTCATTAATCATGTCATTATTATTTTATTCATTTTAAGAGTCTAGTACAAAAATGCACACACTAGTAAAAAAAAATGTATTTTAGCTCTTTACTACCTGAATTCTAGTTAATCTAAGAATATAAAATTATATACCAATATGCATCCAAACTATTAAAAAAAATTCAAAGCAGACCAAATTCTCGAATTGAATCAAGTTGAATTGAAGATAAAATAATTGACTATCATATTTAATCAGTGTATCGAATCATGTTTTATAGAATTCGAACAAAATAGTTAATAAGTCTAACCGAATCGAAATTAAAAATTAAAAATATTAAAAATAAGTTAAAAATTTTATAAAAATATATTTCTAAAAAATATAACAGTTCGATTCTTTAATATATTAAAGAATCAAACTGTTATATTTTTTGAACTAATAATTTGGTATGGTTTAGAATTTTGAACTAATACATTAAACAAATAATTTTAATTCAATTCAATTCTAAATAATCTAAAATATTTTTATTCAATTTGAATGATCTTTTTATATATATAATTCAGTTCACTTTTCTAACTGAATTGTAATTAAACTTTAACATGAATAATCATAAACAAGCATTTTTGTTTTAATTGAAAATAGCAAAATTTAGACAATGTAATGAGGGGGAAAATATAAAATCACCTGAAATAAATCACCAATATTAACAACTAGTGCACTTGGATTAGGTTGGACATCAACCCATTTTCCATCTTTCATCAATTGCAAGCCCCCAATTTGGTCTTGATAGAGGATGGTAATGAAACTAGTGTCACTATGAGGCAAGAGGCCATACACCTTTGAAGATATAGGGCATGGAGGATATCTATTGAGTCGAATGAAAGAACTTTTTGGCAAGTAATTCTCTTGGAAATGGTTGGAATTCATATTCACTTTGATGGCAAGAATCTCTACTAAATTTTCAGCAAGAGTCGCCATTCTTGTTGCAAAAGCTTCAAGCCTTGATCTATACTTACAAAAGGGTACTTGTATTAAGGCATAGTAGAATTAAATATTTCTAACTACGTGTTATCTTTTCAGAATCACGGTAAAAAAACTTTAAACGGGCAACAACAATGACCCACCACATATATATATATATATATATATATATATATATATATATATATATATATATATATATATATATATATATATATATATATATATATATATATATATATATATATATATATATATATATATATATATATATATATATATATATATATATATATAATATTTTCGAACAGATTAATCATACCTTAATCACCCTTTTTCAATCTAAGTAAATATGAATAAAATATTACATCTTTTATTTTTTAAAACAATCTAAATCTAACATATTAATCTAAAATTATCATCTTATAAATCAAATTTTTGTAGGGTTAATTTCAAAAGTATTTATTTGAAAAAACATTTCCTTGTCCATAAAACTCAATTTCTTTTGTCTTTGAAAGTACACTTTTGAAATATTGTGCATGTGGGGGAGAAAATTTTCTCTAATTATTTTTCCATTTAAGTACCTCTTTAGAATGAATTATTTTTGCTATAAGAAAAAAGTGACCGGAAAGATGTAGAAAACAAAAAATGAAAACTTTCCATTATTGCCTTCCATAAGGGCCATACCTAATTTTGGCAATAGCATGATTTGAATTTTGAAGCTTTTGTTTTGGCTCTAAATTCATGCACCTATTTTATAATAGTACTTTCTTTCCAGTTTCTTCCTTCAAGATATTTCAACCAAAAGACTCCACAGAAAATCAAGTATTTTACAGTTTTACTTAAATTACAATTAAAAAGTAAATTTGTCTAAAAAATTTACTATTAAAAAAATATATATTGTCAATCAATCATATCAGTTAAATTATTAATCATTTTTAAATTCTGAACACAGTTATTTATAAATCAAAAAAGAATATATATATATATATATATATATATATATATATATATATATATATATATATATATATATATATATATATATATATATATATATATATATATAACAAAGAAAGCATACCTTAGAGTTATGTGTTGTTCCATATTTGGTATATCTGAGAGAGAAAAATGAAAGGCTTCTAACCAAGAAAGTTGTCTTAGATTGGTTGCACATGGATTTCCCCATCTGTATGAATTTGGAGACAAATTAAAGACAGTTTCTGCAGACAACTTTTTCACAAAAGGTTCATGGAACAATTTCTTTTGCTCAGATATCATGTTCTCTATAATCTCATTTGAAATTCCATGATTAATAACCTGAAAGAAACCCCATTCACTAGCAGCTTCACTTATTTCTTTCATGCATTCATCTCTTTCCTCTTCATTTTTTAGCCTCTCAAGATCAATTAAAGGTAGTTGCTGATCATCACTTCTATCTACCATATAGTACAAAGCATCCTCTTTTTTTGAACCCTCTCCAAGGCTTTTTTCTAAAAGGGTCTTGTAAGTATTGAGAAATGGTGGTTCAAAATCCATTTGAGAGAAAAATCTGTTGAAATTAAATGACCAAAAAACAAAAAAATTAGAATAATTGTTTACATCTTCCAATTAATTTAATTTGAAACAAAATTAGTGAGAAAAAACCCTAATTCGAGATTTAAAAAAAACTACAAATATTATAAAAACAAGTATGTAGATGAAGTGATTTTCATTTATGCTTTATTCTTAATATGAAATTTCAAAGCTTAATTTGAAAAACAAGATAATCGTTTGCAGTATATATGCATTCAGTGATAGCTACTACTGTGTTGCCCTAATTTCTTTTATACTCACACACACCTACTAGTATAAATAGAGAATATATAAATGTTATAAAAAAAATTCACCTAGTAGTTTGTTAAAATTTCAGCTATATCTATATAAACTTGTATTAGGTAAGTGATATATGAGATTATGGGAGGAATAAGATGATAAGAAAAACAAGTATATACACTAAGATCGATCACCTGTAAGTTGTTGGCTTTGAAATGAAAGATTATGGAATTTAAAGAAAACTTATATGAAAGAACTTAGTATATAGTTTGTATGAATATTGGTTAATGAAATTGTGATTAGAGTAGAGATATTTATATGCATTCATTCATGAAGGGAGGAATTAATCGCACTGAAATTGAGTATATGGTTGAAGCAGAGAACACGCGGCAAAACATAACATCATAGAAAGAGTGGACACATACACTCATGCAATTACAATATATTTATATATATTTATAAGAAAACCATAAATATACCATACATGTATGAATGATGATTTAATTAACTCAAATGATTGGAACTGAAATATTACGGGATAAAATTGCATATCAGATTTAACTTTTATATATATATATATATATATATATATATATATATATATATATATATATATATATATATATATATATATATATATATATATATATATATATATATATATATATATATTCAATACTACAATCAGGTATTCACAATGAATTTAATTTATTTTATAATAAATAAAAAAGTATATTTAAAATATGTATAGTGTAATTTTGATGCAATGATGGTGTTTTATGATGGTTTTTTAAATTTATGAATATATTATTTTTAATTAAAATAAATAAATTTACCATTAATATTTTTTTACCATTAAAAAATATTTATTATATGACATATAATTGTGAATTTTTGTGTTTGTAAAATTTTCACATTGAAAATTTACATATTAGTTATTAACTCTAGACAAACATTTAAAAGGAACGATTATTCAAAGTAAAGTTAAATTATAGTTGGGAGATGTACTATATGCATAGAATATTAAAGAGTTATATTAATACTAGGACTTTAAATATAGAAAAGTGCTTTTGTTGGTTTTGCTCTTCTTGGATCCATTGGGGTCAGAGTGTGTGTCTATTTTAGTAATGAAAAGTTCTTTTATAAAAAAAAAAAAAGAAAATGTATATTCATTTTGCCAAATGTTAAGGATTTTCTTTTAAATTATTTTTAAAGGTTGAAATTAAATTTAGGCTTACTATATATTGTAATTCTTTAACTTAATTTAATATTTCGTTTTAGTTTTTTAATTAAAAAATATTATAAGTTAATCTTTTAATTTCACTTCGGTTACTCTATTTAATCTCTTTCGTTAATTTATAACAAAAAAAATTTCTTTCGTTAATTTATAACAAAAAAGATAACGTTAAGTTATAGTGATTAGTGTGACAGTAAAACTATTAATATAAATTTGAATCAATATATATAATTAACAACTGATACACGGTTTAAAATGCGAAATTCTTAAAAACAAAACTCTTACCACTGTGAATGAGTTTTTAACTAGATTTGTATCAATGGCATTGTTATTACATTACTTCACTATGATTTAATATTTTTTTATTAAATAAAAGTAAAATTAAAGAAATAATTTGTAACATTTTTTAATTAAAAAATTAAAGCGGAAATTAAAAAATTTGATGACTAATTATACCTTAAAGTTATTATTAAAATTAATATTAAATTACTTCTTCTATCAAAAACAAATCCATAAATAATAGAAAATATTTTTTTAATAAGTAAAAATACATTGATTCAACACGGGATTCTGAAAATATCCCAACCCTCGTACACAGCAGCAGATACCTAGCAAGTGAAGCTAGGACAGCATGCTGCTAAAGATACAAACAAAGGAATCTAGAAGAAATAAATATCTTGCATTTTATTTACACAAAATATCTTACATTTATAATTAAAATTTTTCTTCATGGTGTAAATAAGAATTTTTTTTTTAATTTACAAGTTATATTAAAAAAACACAAAATATACTCTAACACATTCAACAAAATTTTATATCAGAGGGTGCAAGGGCTTATCTCACCTGATTCAAAAAATTTTTATATATATATATATATATATATATATATATATATATATATATATATATATATATATATATATATATATATATATATATATATATATATAAAATTACTTTTACTAGTTTAGAGTTAATTCTTAAATAGGTAAAAATAACTGTGCGTTTGACGGCAACAAGGTTTTTTCTCATAGTGATGATACAGAATTTGATGTCAAACAGATATCATCAGAACATTTTTTTTAATATCCGTTCTAAAAGCTCATAAAATTTGACAGAATATTGTCTCCCGTAGTATTGTTTCCGCACTAAGGCTTTGATTTGGTTGTCATATCAATAGGTCCACAATTTTCTTTTGTTTATTCAAATATTTTTTGTTTTTTTCTTGACGGCAAAATACTGTTCACACTTCCAGTTTTTTCCAACTATATAATATGATTTTATACAATTTTTTTTTGATTGTCATGTTACAGTTGAACTAATAAACTTAAGTCAAATTAATCATAATGGAGAAACATATGAAAATGGATTTTATTAGTTTCTTTTTATATGCAACAAATTCACTAACTAGGTGTACACCAAACCAATATAAGGATAAGATCACTCCAAATTATAAATGGAGATAAAAATCAATACAATAAGAGATCTTAAGTCAAAAAATTGAAAGGCGATTTATAACAATAGTAAAAGTTACACCTACGAGATGGATTGGATCTATACTCCAACCAAAACTATGAGGTTTGAAAAATTTTAGATGTGATATCCTCAAGATTACCAATCATACTGTTGAAGATAATTTGGTTCCTTGTCCACCATATTTACCAACAAGTAATAATTCAAATGTAACTCGCCGACGTTTTGGAAGTTTTCTGCATCGATTTCAGGAATCATTCTAAGAACTGATCTTGGACGTTTAACTCCTCCATCCAAGAAATACCTACCCAATCAGCCACCTTACGCCACATCTTTGTAATGGATGGGCACGTATACATTAAGTGGTTCGAATCTTCCACGCACTGAAACAAAAGACACATACGATATCGTGCGGATCAGAGATTATTCTCCTGGCTAGAAGATTAGCCCTTGTAGGAATTCTGTCACAAACAAAACGCTATTCGAAGAGACACGCTTTGAGCGGAATAATAGTAATCCATAGCACATCTAAGACAATCTTGAGATTAATCTCTATCTCAGTACCACGCGCAGAATGTCGCAATGCTTGGTAGTATGGTCGAACCGTAAATGAACTTGAATGACCTGATTTCCAAACAAAAGCATCCTCCACATCTATTTGTGGGCAAGCAAACATAATCAAAGCCTGCAGTTCAGAAAAATCCTACAACAGCTCCACAGGTATGTGATTCCTTATGGCCATAAAATGCCATTACCAACCATTATCCTGCCACTCACCCATATTCGTAATAGCAACATATTTCAGAGATGGCAGATCAAGTAAAGAAGAAAAAGATTACATAGAGGTACCTGGTCAGCCTAACAATTAAGCCAAAAGGAGATCCTCTTGTAGTTGCCTAGCACGCACGGGATCTGGTCCAAAAATCTGCCACTCAAATTGGAATCAGCAATGCCCAAAAGATCCCTCCACCATAGAGATTCCTCCTTAGAAACCGACGACAAAACCTTGCGCAAGATTTTCAAGTACAGATAACCATATTTGCTTTCAAGAATACCCCACCAAATGGAAAACGGATCAGAGATACAACACCAAATCCACTTTGAAAGTAATGCGATGTTGAATATTTTGAGATCCTGGATCCCTAGGCCGCCACGATCTTTCAGCATACAAACTATATCCCAACTTATCCACGCAATGCCCTTCTTATCCAAAGAGCCATTCCACAAGAAATTCCTTTGGATAACTACCAAAACTTTTAACACTTTAGACGAAACCTTGAAAAACGCCAGATGATGGATGAGAATATTAGACATGATAAAATTAAACAAGGTAACTCTGCCTCCTATGGATAAAAGTCTCCCGTGCCAAGAGGATAGTTTGGATTTAAAACAATTAACAACAGGATTCCAAAAAGCAATGCTCCTGTGATTACCTCTAACGTCCAAGCTAATAAATCTAAAGGGGAAGGAACCAATTCTACATGCTAGGAAATGTGCAGTAACGTGTAAAAAATATGTCTCATAACTAATGCCAAGCAAGCTACTTTTCCAGAAGTTAATACGCAGGCCAGAAAGAAGTTTAAATCCATGCAATAAAGCTTTGATAGCCCATATGTCCTCCCAAGAACCTTCACATAGAATTATGGTATCATTCGCAAATTGAACCAAATTAACAAATTGATTATCCGCAACCGAGAAACCTCTCAATAAACTGTTTGAGTTATCTTGCCTCATCATCTCAGCTAGTACCTCTGTTACCAAAGAGAATGGAAATGGGGATAAAGGATCCCTCTGACGTAGTCCACGAGAAGCTTTGAAATCCTTTGTCAAACCTCCATTAACAACAACAGAGAGATAACAGTTCAATGGTCCTCCTTTTATCCAGCTAATCCACTTCAGGAAGAAGTTCATATCAGTAAGAATCTCTTCAAGAAACAGCCAGTTAACACAATCGTATACTTGTTGAAAATCTACTTTGAAAGTCAAACACTTCCTCTTCCTTATTTTTGCAAAATCAAGAGTTTTGTTCACAAGTAAGACACCGTCTAGCAATTGCCTCCCTGGTATGAAAGCAGATTGTGATTTTGACACAAGCTTTTCCATGACTGCACTTAACCTTAAGGTCATTATCTTGGAAATGATCTTGTATATACAACCAATTAATCCAATTGGCCTGAATTCCTCCAACTTCGGATGATTGTCAACCTTAGGAATGAATGTTATAAGAGAAGAAGCCAATTCCTTGGGGAGATTAGCAAATTTATGGAAATGGTGGATGACACTTGAAATTTCACCACCTACAGATTTCCAACATCTTTTCAAGAATTCCATATTAAAGCCATCAGGACCAGGGCTTTTAGAGTCATATTTTCCTGAAATGGCTTCCCCTATCTTAGCTTGTGAAAATGGTTCCACAAGTTTGATGTTGTCTTCAGTTGAAAGTTTTTTCAGGCTTGACATATTCAGGTGAACTCTCACACCATCTGAAATGGGTTCTATTAGATGAAATCGACAAGACAACAAGATAAACAATTAGTAGATAAACAAATTCTTCAATAATAAGTTAAACGCTTATCAACATATTTGAATGAGTCAATTGAATTTTTCTCTTCTCAAATTTAATTGGAACTATCATGATCTAAAATACTTTATATTTAGTCAAAATAAAAAAATAAAAAAACAAAATTAACAATTGGATTTTACGGTCATATACATGTTATTAGCGACACCAACCTAAGAGAGCATAAATTGTGTAACTATGATCTAAAGAGAGGTATACATGTATGAATAAAGTATCAGAACATGTCTTGAATAAGAAGATATAAAGTCAATAATTGAGCCCCAAAACCACTTACATAGGATATTGATGTATTACATGTCAAAATAGTCGAACAAGACTAATCTTTATAAGCTGCCATGATCTGGATAATAATACTAGTGCTTGGTTATAATATTTGAATCTATAATCATTTTGTGATGGACAATAAATCAAAATCAAGTTATTTACGTATTTTTTGAAGGTGTGAAAAGTACATAAAATGGGGGGTTGAATTGTGTTTTCCATTTTCTTTTAATTTAACTTCTGATCGGAGTTTCAGAATTAGAACTGGTGTTTAGATTCTGTTTAATTCATTGGCAGTGGATGTAACAAAAGTAAATAAAATAACAGCAGAAGACTCAAGATTTATCCTGGTTCCTCCCTTAACTGAGAGTACTCCAATCCCCTTGCATCACAAGAAATTTTTATTATAACCACTTCATGATTACAATCGCCTATGCTTCTGCATAAGTCTTTTATACTTGCTCAGACCAATTGTCTGAGACTTGCCTTGCTTAGAGCACATGTCTAAGACTTCCCTTGCTCACATCTTGTGACCGAGCCACCTGCTCTTTTGGTCTTCTGGTTGAGACTTCCCCTTTCTTAGAGCACGTTTATAACACTTCTTGCTCACATCCTATGACCGAGCCACCTGCTCTTCTGGCTATCTAAACTGAGACTTCCTTGCTCAAGCAGCACTTGAGACTTCTTACTCACGCCCCTCAGACGTGTAAGTTCAGAGTATGCCTAAGAGGGGGGGTGAATTAGGCTTTAGAAACTTTTTCCGGTTTTTCGATATTCTTGAATTTTACTTGGTTATGATCTTGATGATGAAAGCAGTAAAAGCAGAATGAAAATGGACACAGAGATTTATAGTGGTTCCCTTCACAATCCGAAGGTACTCCACTCCCGTTTCCACATGAAAGAGAGTTTTCACTATAGTTTTAGAATGTACAACCTATCACACCATCAACCGGTGAGGCCTACTATCTAACAACTATTTCAACAACTTAGTGAGCAAGAACAATCCTCTTGCAAGCACTAACCCTTGTGTCCAACAATCCTGGATCACAAGTCACAAAGAAATAATTCTTGTAATTTTGTAATTTGAGAGTGATACCATAATAATATCAATACAAAGATTGATCTTCTCCTTTTGATCAAAATTCACTTTTCAATATCAATACAAGTGTTCAAAAATTCTGGATATGAAATGGTATGAACAATATGAACACTTTTTGAAATATTTGAAAATATTTGAAAAGTAGTGAATTTGATTTAATGATTACTTTGAAAATTATTGAAGGTGTTTTTCAATTTGAAATTTTCAGAATTTATATGAGCAAAACACCATTTCAAAAAGGTATAATTGAGTATGAATCAAATAATGAAAAGGTATAACATTCAAACAAGATTTGAATTTTAAAAGAAACAATTTTTCAAAATACGTTCAGTGTTAATCGGTTAACCATATAGGTTAATCGGTTAACACTTGAACGTTAGCCTTGAGAATTCAAAATTTGAGGTTGTTAACCGATTAACCCATATGGTTAATCGGTTAACACTGTTAAAACTCAGAAAAATACTTGATTTAAAAGTGTTATACCAATCCAAATGATTTTTAAAACATGCAAATGCAAAATGTTGATATGATAAATTATTTGAATACTTGTATATCAATTAAAGGAGTGAATATTGATATACCAAAGCTTTGAGTCCAAATCTTGAAAGTGTAGGATCATTTGCACATGATGCTTGATTTGCTTGACAATATTCCATATTCTTGATCTTGATCAGTTTTTGAAAGCTTGACTTTTTGCAATCGTGGAATGAGCTTAAGTCTTCGTTGACATCATCAAAACCTTGAGATTGAAGTGTGCTTCTACAAGACGGAGAATTTCCCTTTCTCAATCATACTAGATGAATAAGACTTTCACAATTCAAGTACTTAAGCAATAAGACTTACGTGGCTTAAGCATCTTGACTCAAGACTTGTTGCTTGAATCCCAATGAGACAAGACTTCTGCTCAAGCACATAGCAAGAAACTCGATCTAAACTACCAAAGGCTCAGCAGAATAGAGAACAAGGTGTACATGATACATGTATCAGAGGTACGGGAAATCACCATAACAAAGACCTAAAGCTCTTAAGATTTATAAGATATTCAATGGTAATAAATCTTAAGGCTTTTACAATTACAACCTACAATAGAAAATCTACATATTACTATAGAGTTGATAATTGCATTATCTTGCTACTCCTTCATCTAAAGAATCCTTGTTATGATTCAAACTTGAATGGTCACCCATATTTGTAGCCTTTGTAGAAACTAGCCGTTAAAGAGATAACTTGATCAAGTGTTTTTTTCCTTTACTCCATAGTACAAGAGACCTTGAAGGTGGATGCACAACATGTTCTAAATTTAGTGTGTAACTCGTTTGACATTTGAGTTTTCAAGAGGTTCTGTACTGATAAATCCGTTGAGAGTAGATATCCGTAGAGAATGCTAACCCTTCTTGAGCCTTACAATCTTGTAGACTCTAGCTGACAAGCTGATAAGACAATACAACTTGCTTTATGCAGTACAAATAACTACAACTTTATCACCAACTCTAAATGGTACCAGATGCTGATATATAACTACCAAGTGTAGTAACTCGTCTAAATGATGAGGCCTTCAGCTCAGAGTCTGCGCCAAGCCACACTAGCAATTGTTCTTCTGACTCTGCCACCAGAGGCTAGCAATGAAGCAACTCTCAAGTATGTTCATGTAATAAAGATTTTGATTATTTATGTACAATGATGTAGAACATGCATAAATAAAACACACATAAAATAAACCATTGTTCTTTCAATACTTTGTTATCATCAAAACTAAAAGAGAATATTTCATGAACAAATCTTATTAACAATCTCCCCCTTTTTTATGACAATGTTGAGCATTTAATTTTCTCTGCAACAACAAGGTATGAGATTTGTAAGCTCCCCCTGAGTCTGATAGTCCACAATTGAGTTCTATTGACTCTAACACCAAGAACTATTTTTAAAAATAAATAAATAAATCAGTCTTCTTAGTAACATTAGGGTCTGAGGTTTGCAAGCTCCCCCTGAGTTAAAGAGTTCCAAGGTTGAGGTTTGTAAGCTTCCCCTTAGTTCCATATTTAAGGAAACCAAAATAACAACATATTAACTTCCTTTGGCAACATCATAGTACGAGGTTTTTAATATCCTTCTAAGTATAAATAGGCTAAGTTAGAGGTTGGTAAGTGTTGTACCCCAAAATTTGAGCAACCCTTTTTCCTGTATTTGGCTTATGTCTCATTGCATTTTAGCATTCTTGCATTTGCATGGAATTGTTCTTACAGGGGATCAAGTGATTGCGTGTGTGTGCCATCCAAAAAGAGAGTCTTGTTGGCTTCAAGCTCAAGCAAAAGCAGTGGTAGAGGTCATTTAAGTGTGTGGTATCATTATGAAGTTGCCCAAAGCTCCTTGAGAGGAAAGATGTGCTATAGCTCTTTGTCTGAGAACCACCAGAGGGTTTTGTCAAGATTTCATAAGGTTTTATCATTGGTGTAAGCATGGGATAGAGGTTTCTTGAGTACCTTAGAGGCTATTGTGGAATCGGAATGGTCACTTAGTTCATCTGCAAAGAGCTTAGACAAAAAGACATGAAATTAGGGTTTCACATACAATCAGTCTAGACTTGTTTCTTTGATCAAAACTTGTTTCCATGATCCTTCATATGTCTCAAGGTGTCTAGAAATAGAAGATTGATCTTCAATTTCAACCAGAAGGACTTCAATTGGTCAGTCAATTGCAAATCAAGAGATTTGGGGGGAAAAGTCAATTATGCAGTGAAAAAGTCAACTCCTGACTTTTTAAGGTCAAGATCATGTTCCTCAAGTTCAATATGACTAATAGGTGAGATTTGACCAAGAAATCTCAAGGGAATCATGAAAAATCAAGAAGTGTGAAACTTGCCACTTTTGGAAAATTAGGGTTTTAGAAACTTTCCATTTATGGAATGTTTCATGTGTAAACCAGCCACTTTCCAAGTCATCTTTCCTCATGATCAAGGTTCCAAATGAACTTTTGTCCAACATCAAATTTGTTCCTCATATTCTAAGCTTTCTTTTGAGTATCAATTCATCATCCTGTGATGCTTGAAGCTCAAGTTATGATGATTCAAAGTTAGGGTTTTCAATGATCTCAAAATTAGCAAGTTCGGACAAATTTTTGGACCAAATTTCCAAGCCAATTTGCATCAAGTTCTTGTTGTCAAATGGAATTTTGTCCCACATGAGAGCTATAGATCTTGTTCCAAGCTTTCCATCCATTACTAGAAGTCTCTCATGTGATGTTTGAAGCTCAAGATATGAAGGTTCAAAGTTGGGGTTTCAAGTGGATCAAACTCATAACTTAGAAATTTTTCTAAGTTATTGCAAGACATATTTCATGACATGGTCTTTATGCTCAATTTTCATGATCTTCTAAGCTCCATTTTGACTTCCTTCAAACATAAGAATTGTAGACCCTCTTTCAAGCTTTCCATTCATGGCTAGAACACATCATTTATTTCATTACAGTGCAAGTTATGGTTGATGAAAGTAAGGTACTTCAAGCTTGTTAGATCCAATAACTTAGTGTTTTTCAAGTCTCCCACGAATCATTTTCATATGCCAATGTTCAGCCTCATTTTTTAGTTATCTCCAAGCCTCAAATGAAGACATTATCTACATGGAAATTGTTCATTGTAATATCATGTTTCTAACAAGCCTAGGTTATGTTCACTTGGACGAGTATCCCATGAGTTATGGTGGAGGGAAGGTGGCTGTTTGGACATGTCTTTGAGACAGTTTGAATTTGAATTCCATAAACTCTTTCTCTTTTGCTTTCTTTTCACGCGTGTACTCTCTCCTTTCCTTTGCTCAAAATGGCCAAACCGTGGTTGTACCATGCAGGTGCCTTACCACTTCAAGCTTACCAAAAGCATTTTTCTTGCAGCTGGCCAAAAGAAGTGGCTGCACCTCTCCACATCATGGCCTGACAAGCTTACTAAAATGAACAAACCCTTGGCTGCAACAAAAAGAGAAACAACACAAGCTTGCACTAAAAAATCGTGAACTCTCTAATATGCCCTTCCAACGGACTTTTATTCATTCCTTTTTCCCTAGCTTCACTCGAAGTATATATATGTAAGTATCATACTCCTCTTTTAGGGTTAGAGGCGGCCGGAATGCATGCTCATTTATGTCCCTTGCTTTGCGTATTTTCTTCGAAGTATATATATGTGAGTATCATGCTCCTCTTTTAGGGTTAGAGGCGGCCGGAATGCATGCTCATTTCTGTTCCTTGCTTTGCGTATTTTCTTGGAGGGCTGTGAGTACATCTTGCTTCTTTCTCAACTCTGTTGGTTCATCTTTCTTCCTTGGAGCTTAAAGAGGGAGTTCTTGGGCTTTGTCTTGCTTTGGACGGGGAAGAAGGCAGTGGACCATTCTCCACTAGGTAAGAGCCTTTAAACCTTTTCCAATTCTCCTACCTGTTTTTGAAATGATTTAAGATGTGAAATCATGTCTATATTTGGTGTTTGAGGTTCTTGGGGATAATATCTTGTTTCTGTTTGACTTTGGTTTCAGTTGCATGGTGAGAGTTCACATTGAACTCATGATCTTTAAACCCATTTTTTTTCCATACCCTAAAGCACTCTATATTGGATGTAGTTGGCATGAGAGTGATCCTTGTATTTTGGAGATCATTTATGGTCTTTATATTTTTGTGAATCATTGAGGCAGTAGAGAGATATTAGGTTAGGAGTTTGAGGTTTCCATGTGCGAATTCAGTTTGCATGGCCTGGTTTTTGGGCACGATAACATGAAGATGATGAGGTGGCTGGATGTTTGCTCGCGTGGCTGTTTCATGCTGAGTTGGCAGATGACGCGTTTCATCCATGAGTTTATTTTGTTTTGTTTTGTTGATTTGCTTAAATGATGGGCCTTGCGTTTTTATTATCCACACCCTCCAGTTCCTAGGCCCAGAGCGCGTTTCATTTGTTTTAGTTCATAGCCAATATTGCTATTACACCCTTCCTTATGTTTATTTTATTTTTATTTTATTTTCTTACTTGTTTGCTTTTATTTATTTAAAAATAGCTCTGATTATATAAAAATTCCAGAAAAATATTTTTCTAACAGTTTCACATGTTATTTATTTTTTACTTATTTTATTTTATTTTTATTTTATTTTGAATTTACAAATCAATGTGTTTAATGATGTGCACCTTAGTTGATCATGTTCATTTTGGACTCTAAATTTTATCCCCTATGACCATGATTTCTCATTCACTTAGGTGAGGGATTGAAGCTTCTTTGAGGGTGGATTTGGTCCATGTTTGACTATTTTGAAATAAACTTTGAATTGGTTTTTCATGTCCCTCGACAAACCCTCGATAAGGTGGAACACCATACCTTCTTGGAATTATTTGGTAGTGCCTTGAGTGGAATTTGACCATGAGTTTTTGCTTGTTATTTTATGCTTAATCAGGCTTGCTTTGAAATTTTATTTGAGATTTATTGATCTTGTTTTCTATTTTTCATAGTTTCTTCAAGTTCAAGTTATCTTTTGACATGCTTTACAAACTAGTTTGACCTAAACTTTGGGATATGATCATGAGTGATCCCATATGCACCTTTTGAGTTTTGTTGATTCATTTTAACATACTTGAGGTGTTGTTTCATCTTGTTATAGGTCACTTGAGTTTGTAACTTGCATCACAAGTAACCTTTGAATCATGTGTCTCCACTTGTTCTAAGTGTTGAGTTTGTGCTTGAACTTTGGTTCATCATTTGTACATGATCATGCTTGTGTTTCCTTCTTGTTATAACCTTGAGTTTGAGGCTTTCTTCTTATTGTTCTACTTCTACCCCGTGTGGTTTAGACACTTGTTCATGATAATTTGGTGCTTATCTTTTCATTTTGAGTTTGTCATGAACATTGGTGTTGGTTTTGCATTGTTTGTTTGCCTTACTTTGTTTGAGTCTTAAGAATTGTATGGTTGAGATGTGCTTGTGGTGGTGGCTGCCCACACTTTTTCCTCCCTCTTTTCTTTGTGTGTGCATCTTAGGTTAACATCCTTATCTCTTGATGATTGATGGTATATGGTTGTAGGAGTTTACTTCTCCCATTTTATCTCACTCTTTTGGACTTGTTTAAGTCCTTTTGTTTGAACCTTTTGCTTCATCTTTGTTGCATCTTTTGAGTCTTGCATTTCTTCTTTGCATCTTACATCTCATGTTTGCATTGCCTTTGACTTGTTTAAGTCAACATCCTTTGATTTTTCATTTCATTTGTGAGTGAATTATCTGTTGTTTACTTGGCCTCTTGCCATGATCCCCTTATGATTCCTAGTCCTTCTGTTTAAGATGGGAGTATGAGAGATATTAGTTGTTCAATCCTTTGTATGATAACATTATGATAGTTTCTCCCCTTCTTAATCCCAACTTTAGGAGCATTGTGCATGATAACATTAAGGTTCAGTTTCCCCTTAGTCTATGTCTTTGTCTCCTCATCTCCTAAACACTTCAAAATATCTAATAAAGGATAACAAGTGTTGTATGCTACGAGCCTTAAGTATTTGAGGAATGATGGTTGGGGGGTTTCCTCTCAACTGTTTAGAATGATTAGCGTATGCCCTTTGGGCGGTATACGACGCATTCGCTCTCAAGTCATAGTCTTTAGTGCAACATGAGTTATAAATTTAACTCAATTCACTTCTTGTTTAAAAAACACAAAAACTAAAACATCAAACCTTTTAATCCTTTGGGATTAATTGAAAACCATTTTCAGGAAGAGTGTGTTAACTCTTGGTTCTACCGCAAACAGGTAACGCCTAAGTCTCCAATCGTCGAGCAGTAATACACCTAACTGCTAGAACGAAGCTTTAACCCTACTAAGTTAAAACACTTGAACCAATATATGGTCGTGTCATCCCGAACTATGTTTGCTCTAATTTCTCGTACTAGACGAGAATATATAGGCACAAGACGCGATGTCTTGGCGAGCAACCTCCCCCCGTAGTTTCCTGAACTACATTGACTCTGACTTTCCCATTGCACGAGAGAATACGTAGGCATAGATCGGCGATGCTCTATCGAGTCTCTTTTATTTTCTTTTGTCCCTGTAAACCAGTTCTTTGATAGTGTAACACCCCCATAGACTTAGACAACAAGCGTGGATCCCATTGAGTACAACGGACGTGAGGGGTGCTCATACCTTCCCCTTGCGTAACCGACTCCCGAACCCAAGATTTGGTTGCGATGATATGTCTTTTCCCTTTTTCATAAGTTTTCTCTAATCGTTTCCTTTCCCTCTCTTTGGGATAAATAACGAGCGGTGGCGACTCTTATGTCCTTGCCGGCCCCTCTTCACAGTGATGCGACAATAAGCTCTTACTTAACACTATGTATAAGAGAGTTAAAATATATTTCTCTTTTAACCTTCTTTGGCAACACTAGATTACGGGTTTGCAAGCTCCTTCTGGGTCTGATAGGCTAAGTTTGAAGTTTGTAAGTTTTTCCTTAGACCTATGTACAAGAAATTTAAAATACACTCTGGGCAAGGTAACCATAAAAACAGAAAATAAATGACCAATATGTACAACTGAATAGGTACTCAATGGATTCAGTTTTCACTTAAATACTTACTATTATTTCTCCCCCTTTTGTCACATTAAAAAGAATAAAAAGTAAAGAAAAGAAGAAGAAAAATATCACTAATAAATGTATCTCAGATCATCATTACAGGATCAGTTTCCAAAGAGGAAAAGTAAACAAGTATTAAGAATCATTAAGGTTTGTATAGTGCATACTTTAAAGTCTTAGTGTTCGTTACTATTCCAAGAATTAAGCAAGGATTAATTTTAGACTTTTGGTATACACAGAAGCCATTATAAAAGCACTCGGCTCCTAAGTAATTTTCATCAACATCTTCCTAGAGATATGGAGTCATCAAATTAGAGTCATAACACATCCATCATAATAGATGTTACAGAGAGCTCTACGATTTTATAAGTCCAATCCCCTCAGAGGTGAGCTGCTTCTGAATCTTCTATGACTGGGCATTTGCCATCAGCAATACTTACTTCTGAAGAGGCAACTTCAGCAGTACTTGAATGACCTTCAAAAGTAGGCTCTTCAATAGCTGCTCTGAAGGCAAAAAGAAGAAGTATGAAGAGGTCAAATAAGTAAAGAAGGATCAACTAGCAGTTTTACCGCTCACTCCCAGTCATAGATGAGGAAGAATAAGTTGATTCTAAAAATGAGGAAGTGGATTACGGAAATAGTGGATATCGTTGGGCACCAGATGCTCTAGCTAAAAATCTTGTCCCCTTTTTATTTAAAAATATTTTGTAATCTTATTTCTTAATATTAATGAAATAGCTTATTTTGACTAAGAACTCTTCAGCATGCAAGTACATTCCAGTAATTTTTCTTTAGATTTTCTGAAAGTATATTAACAAAGTGAAACTGACACAGAAAAAACTGTTAAAACAAATCAAACATAAACTCATAGCTATTCAGAGAATCTTAAATAGGTTAGACTGCTAGATAACATTTCCAAGAGTAACTATTAGATTATTGATAAGATTTAACCAATACTTAAATAATTTTAAACTCAAGACAATGTATATAACATGTCTATAAAAAGGACTCTAGTAAGATTTCTTCCATCATCACTTAATCCCTAAAACACCAAGATGTACAAGAAAAAGAAAATCTGAGTTCCAAAGAGAGATTTTAGAAAGGCAACACTACTGAATGCAGCAACTCAAGAAAACCAAGGTAAAGCAACAACTGAAGGATCTGCAAGCAAGCAGACAACTTCAAAAGTGCTTTCCTCTTCAGCATAATTTGTAATGACACATAGAAGAAGAAGATTTTCTAGATCCAGATGCAGAAACCAACTAAAGGAGGAGGTTTTGGTGTTTGCTAAGGAAGAATGGAAATATTTCTTAGATAATCTGGACATGTCAGATGATCCTAGGAAATTCCTTAAGGCCAATCCAACAGACTAGGAAATCCAATTGTCTTGTAATAGCTTTTTTTTATTAATGAAATAAGTTGCATACATTGAGTTATTTCTCCTACTAAGAGAATTCTATTGAGCAAGACAGGATTAATATTCAATAGTTTAAACTAAACACAAACATAAACAAACTCTAAATTTAATAATAAGCAGCTTAATAGAAATAATTCAACAAAATACAAAGCATAACTATGCAGAAATCTAACATCAGAATCTTTCATAGATAGCTTCAAACTTCTCTCTCCAAAACATAGAAGAACTAGCCTTAGAACTTAAATTAACCCCTTTCTAAACAAGTATCTCAGAAATAACTTGTCCAAAAGGAATGAAGAATGTCTTTCCCTTTTGAAAAGAAGAAAGAGACCTCTTCAGATGGTCAAACATAACTTGAGGAAGATCAACCTTCAAATATGAGTTGAGAAATAGAAGAGGATCTTTTTCAATAGGGTCCACTTGGTCTAAATCCTTATCCTTAGGAAGTAAGTTTGAAATCAGAATCTGATTCCAAACAACAGTATCGGGAAGAAGATTTGAGACCTCTGATGTATTAGATGGATCTACAAAGATACGCCAAGTAGGAATATAATGTTCCCAAACAAGAGTTCTTAGGATTTTAGATCTAGGAAATCAGATGAAATACAAATATTTTAGAAGCTTCTGAAGTTACTCTTCTATCAACAAATATCACAATCCATTCAGCCAGTATGGAAGTTCTTCTGACAAGAAACCTAAGTTTCTTATCATTAGTCATTCCAAAGAACTTGAGCTAAAAAGAGAAGGTGATATGTTGAGTAGTTTTTCATCATCTAAATTCATTTCTTTCCTTTGAACACTACAAGACAAACCTTCAAAACATAGCAAATTCAAGATGTAAACATCCTGAATAACTGTGATCTTAGATTTAAGTCTCAGAGCAATCTCGTCAAAATTTGCTTGAAAAGATTAGATGAAGCGTAATTGTGCAAGCTTCAAAAAATGATCCCCATAAATCCAAGCATAAGAATTCAAATATTATCCAAGCATCAAACACATCAATAATGTTGATATACTCAGAAGTGAGATAGAGCATCTACCAGAATGCAACTACCTATGAAGATATTCAATATGCATCTTATAAGCTGGTGAAAGAGATTTCCAGGAAGATCATCTTTACACCATAAACTTCTATAGTAATACCTCTTTCAAGGATATTCTATAGACCTTCAGCAACCCTTTATCAAGACCAATAAGTTAAAAATATGTTTAGTTTTTCCACCATTTCAATTCAGTGGAATCATCCATTAAATATGGTAGGAAAAGCCGTATGATATTTTTCATGTGCAACTTGATTCCTTCTTGAAGAAGAAATATACTTTTCTTATTGGATCATTATTTGCGCTACTGTTAAATGATAAGCACAAACCATGCTCCGGTAGTAATTGAAGGTGTGAAAAGTACACAAGAAATGAGGGTTGAATTGTGTTTTGCATTTTCTTTTAATTTAAGTTCTGATCAGAGTTTTAGAATCAGAACTGGTGTTTAGATTCTGTTTAATTCATTGGCAGCTGATATAACAGAAGTAAACAAAATAATAGCAGAAGACACAAACTATTTATTTTGGTTCCTCCCTTAACTGAGAGTACTCCAGTCCCCTTTCCTCATAAGAGATTTTCATTATAACCACTTCATGACTACAATTGTTTATGCTTCTACATAAGTCTTTTACACTTGCTCATACCAATTGTCTGAGATGTCCCTTGCTTATAGCACATATCCAAGACTTCCCTTGCTCAGACCTTTTAACCGAGCCACCTGCTCTTCTAGTCTTCTGGTTGAGACTTCCCCTAGCTTAGAGCATATTTATAAGACTTCTTGCTCACATCCTTTGATCGAGCCACCTGCTCTTCTGTCCATCTAGACTGAGACTTTCCCTTGCTCAATCAGACTAGTTGGATAAGACTTTCACAGCTCAAGCCCTTAAGAAATGAGACTTACGTGGCCTAAGAATCTTGGCTCAAGATTTTTTGCTTGAATCCCAAAGAGACAAGACTTCCGCTTAAGAAAATAGCAAAAGACTTGATCTAAACTACTGAAGGCTCATCAAAATAGAGAACAAGGTATACATGATAGACGTATTAGAGGTACGAGAAATTACCATAACAAATAACTAAAGCTCTTAAGATTTCTAAGATATTTCATGTAAGAAATCTTAAGGCTTTTCTAATTACAATCTACAACAGAAAATCTGCATATTACAATAGAGTTGATAATTGCTTGATCTTGCTACTCCTTCATCTGAAGAATCCTTGTTAAGATTCAAACTTGAATCTTCAGCCATATTTATAGCCTTTGCATGAAACTAACTGTTGAAGAGATAACTTGATCAAGTGTCTTTGCCTTTACTTTATAGTACAAGAGACGTTGAAGATGGATGCATAACATTTTTTGAATTCAATATGTAACACGTTTAACCTTTGAGTCTTCAAGAGGTTTTGTACTGATAGAGCCGTTGAGAGCAGATATTCGTAGAGCATGCCAACCTTTCTTGAGCGTTGCTATCTTGTAGACTCTAGCTGACAAGCTGATAAGACAATTTAACTTGTTTTCTGCATGATGGACAACCACAACATTATCACCAACTCTGAATGGTACCAGATGCTGATATACAATTACCAAGTGTAGTAAATTGTCTGAATGCTGATGCCTTCAGCTCAGAATGTGCGGCAAGCCACACTAGCAATTGTTCTTCAAACTCTGCCACCAAAAGCTAGCAATGAAGCAAATCCCAAGTGTGTTCATGTATCACAGATTCTAATTATTTATGTACAATGATGTAGAACCGACATAACTAAAAAACACATCAAATAAACCATAGTTATTTTAATACTCTGTTATCATCAAAACTATAAGATAATATGTCATGAACAAATCTTATTCTAAAATTTTTAACTCATCTACTTTATTTTTGTTTATGTATTTTCACAGTTTAGTAGTTTAATTACCCCTCACATTATACTTAACGCTCTTTGGAGTAGTTTAGTAACCAATAACTCAGGGGTTGAGTTCTTGTCTCATCACAATCGCTTAAAGAAAAGAAAATTGTTGTTTGGAGCTATTAGTTTATCCTTGACTAACTTTCAAGTTCGACAACAAATTTGATGCATCTAGTTAAACACTATGGTCGCAACCACTCAAAAAACTCATTCATTGAGTGAAGACTATGTTTAATGTAAGAAAATATCGTCTTAAAAGAGTTTAGGAAGCATGGAGCAACCTTCACTATCATCAAACAAGATTTCATACCAACAATAGTCTCATGGACCTCTATAAACCATGGTATTGGAAACATGTGTGCCTTCTCCCACCGGTAATAGAGGTGTGCCAATTGATCCACATGTGAGTCATATGGTAATGAAAACCTCTTTAATTAGAAAACAACTGGACATGGGGATATTTCATATAATGTATCAGGTCTCTTAATAACTTGCTAATATTGTAATACATGTAGTTCATAACGAGATTCAACAAGTCAGGGAGTTCGGTACCAAGAAAACTAATTTTGTAGTCAATTTTGTCACGTTTACCATACAAAGAGTTCAAGAGATTCAAGGCCGCATGATTGCTACTCAAATCAAGTCTATATATGTAACAATAATATCTTCCCAAGTCTAGATGATTTGCATACAATATGTATCTTTTACTCTTTGTAACTCTATCCTAGTATTTTTTACCACAGCTAATCCTTGAAGGCGCCCAGTGAAAATTGATACATACAATTAGGCTAATATTCAATTTGGGTAGGAGCATATGACATGGAGGCAACCTAAAATAGATAGACAAATTGGTATGTAGTAAGTATCTTCTTATGGAAACACTATGTATGGGAACAACATGTCTTACGTTGAAAGATAAGCCTTAAGTCTAGTAGTCAAAATACAAAGACTAATTGTTGATTGTTTAATTTAGAATCTATGAGGATTTTACCTACCTATAGCAGATAATCTCACAACATACCTTCCACGTTCTTATGTACTAGTTTCATCTTCATGGAGTTTAACTATATTTAGATCATTTGTTGGTTAGGTTGGTTAATGATGACAATTTTACTAGCAAGAGATAAGTTTTACTAGTTCCAAGGGATTACAAATTTAGAACAAGGTATGTTGTGTGATGTAAGTAAAAACAGTAAACAATGGGTTTTTCAGGTCGTTTTGATCGAAAACATAAGAGATAAGTTTTTATAACAATGATGATAAAAGCGGTCATGTTTTATTATTAGAATCTCCTATTTCTACTTGATTGATGAAACACGCGTTAACAAACATGCAATAACTACAGAGTTACACGAGATACTAATTCTACCACTACACTTAATCCTTTGGCGTGTAGCTCACTAATCTAGGCGTCAACTCCCCAATCCCTCAGGCCAATTATCTCGTTAGATTAGGCAACAAAACACATTAATCCCTAAGTCACAATTCCTAATTATATTATCCCTATTCAATTAGCGAATTCAACAACTAAAGTATGTCACATAAATAGCCCTAGGATCAGTAGTCACTACTTATAAAACTCAAATCGAATGTTGTAACAAATAATAGGCAATGAGCACAATCATTAACTAAATAATAACAAAGAGTCAAAGCAATCACGTTCACATCATCGATCATTTGTTCCAATCAAATAAAAATAAGTTCATCATCAAATAAGACCTAGCCTAAGAGAAATATAGATACTCATGTTGAGTACAAGTAGTGGTGTGCCTTTTCTTCATTAGTTATCACTCAGCTCTAGTACTTCAATCTTGATCACTTTATGCACTTTTCTTTCTATGTGACTGCTTTTCTATTCAATGGTAAGGTAGTAACTCAACTGAAAAAGAAACATGTACAAACAAACTCATTAATCAGGGAGAACGAAACATTACACAATTTGGGATAAGCAATTATTAGCCAACTCTCTCTTTTGTAAACTAGTACAAAAAATAAAGAAAAATAAACAAATTATTTGTAACCAATGGGTTGCATCCCATTTAGCGCTTCTTTAAGCTCATTAGCTTCACTCCAATGCCTAAGGTTATTCGAGCACCGTAGATACCCTTTATGGTGCAATCTCACGTCCTGAATATATGTTCAGTCTATGTCTATTTACCATAAAAGTATGTGTATCCCTAGGATCATAAACTCCTACGGCCCCATTTGTAAATACCTTTAGCACAATATATGGTCCTGACCATTTGGATTTAGATTTCTCGAGAAACAACTTTGCTCGAAAGTTATATAACAATACGTTCTGTCTGACCTCAAAATTTCTTTGCACAATGTGTTTGTCATGATACATCTTAGTTCTCTCATTGTAGATCACCACATTGTTATAGGCTCTCAATTTTATTTTTTCTAACTGATGAAGCTTCATTAATTTTTTCCTACCTGTTTCTTTTTCATCAAAATAAAATAAAAAAAACTTAATTTCCCAATATGCTTTATGTTCCAACTTGATAGGTAAATGACAAGCTTTTCCATAAACCAACATGCATGGTGACAATCCCAGATGAGTTTTGAAAGTTGTTATACATGCCCACAGAGTGTCATCTAATTTCTTTGATCAATCATTCCTTGATGTAGCAACGGTTATTTTTAGTATCTGCTTTAGTTTTCTATTGGACACTTCTACTTGCCCACAAGTCAGAGAGTGATAAGGTGCGGATGTTTTTTGTTTCACATTGTATTTGGCCAGCACATTTTCCAAGTATTTGTTGCAAAAGTGCGCCCCTCCATCATTGATCAAGATTTTAGGTACTCCGAACCTAGAAAAAGCATTCTTTCTCAAAAAGTTAGGAATAGTTTGGGCATCATTAGTTGCACAAACGATTACTTCAACCCATTTGGTGACATAATCTACACATACCAGAATATAGACATGCGAATTAGACAGGGAAAATGACCCATGAAGTCTATTCCTCAATAATCAAAAGATTCAACTTCTAATATGCAATTATGCGACATTTTGTCTCGCTTAGAGACATTACATGCTTTCTGACATTCATGGCATATTTTGCATGTATGCCTTACAATCTTTGAATATTGTTGGCCACCATAAGCCACTTTGATGATTTTTGCTAATGTTCTCTCACCACTATGGTGGCCTTCATAGGATGAGCTATGCCAGTTCCACATGATGTCCTCTGCTTCTTTGCCTGCAACACACATTTGGATCAGTCCATCTAAACTCACTCTAAACAAATAAGGCTCATCCCACAAGTAGTATTTAGCCTCTTTGTAAAACAACTATTTCTGCTGCCAAGTAAAATAGTGTGGAACACTTATTTATTGCCTTATAATTAGTGATACCAACAAACCAAGGTCGTTCCCTAATTTCCATCAAATTTTCTCTGAAAATTTCTTATTGATGTATTTTTTTCTTTGTTATTTCATGTTTCTCCAACCTGGACAAATGACCCGCTACCATATTTTCAACACCCTTTATATCTCTTATATCTAAATTAAACTATTGGAGCAACAAGATCCACCAGAGAAAACTTAGCTTAGAATTTCATTTGTTGAACCGGTATTTCAATGTTGCATGATCTGTAATAATTAAAAACTTTAGATCCAATTAGAAACGGCCAAAAATTTTCCAAGGCAAATATTACGGCTACTAACTCTTTTTCAGTCGTCGTATAGTTGACTTGATTATCGTTTAAAAGTTTATTAGTGACCTGATTATTGTTTAAAAGTTTATTAGCATAGTAAATAGTATGGAAAATTTTATCATGGTGTTGACCAAGAACTGTGCCTACCGTGTAATCGCTAGCATCACACATTAATTCAAAGGAAAGGTCCCAATTTGGTGATATGATTACAAGTGCGGTCATAAGTTTTTTCTTAATAATAGAAAACAAATTTTAACCATTCATCATAAAAAAACAAAGTTATTTTCCTTCACTAGAAAATTACAGTGTGGTTTGACAATCTTGGAGAAGTCCTTGATAAATTGTCGGTAGAAACTAGCATACCCAAGGAAACGTCACACTCTTTTTACATTCACAAGTTGGGGTAGTTTTTCAATTACCGCACGTTTAGCATGATCCACTTCGATACTTTTAGAAGAGATTTTATGCCCCAAAACAAAAACTTTAGTAACCTTAAAATATCATTTTCCCCACTTTAAAATTAGGTTTTTTTCAGCACATCTCTCAAGGACAACATTCAAGTGCACAAGACAATCATTAAAGTCATTACCAAAAACTGAAAAATCATCCATAAATACCTCTATTGATGACTCAATCATTTCTGAAAAGATGGAAAGCATGCACCTTTGGAAGGTTGTGGGGGCATTGCAAAGGCCAAAAGCAATTTGGCAGTACGTGAACACTTCAAAAGGGCAAGTGAATTTTGTCTTTTCTAGGTCTATTGGGTCTACTGCAATCTAGTTGTACCCTGAATAATCATCCAAGAAAAAATGGTAAGTTCTTCCTACCAACCTCTCCAACATTTAATCCATGAAGGATAGTGAAAATGACTTTTTTTTAGTTGCTAGATTCAACCTCATGTAATTCATGCATATCTGCCATCCAGTAATAGTTCGAGATGGGATCAACTTGTTCTTTTCATTACGAATGATGGTCATACCTCATTTCTTGGGCATTATATGCACTTATCTCACCATTCACTTTCAGAAATAGGGTAGATCATTCTGGCTTCTAGTAACTTTAAAACCTATTTCCTTATCACCTCCTTCATAGTGGGGTTTAGTCTCCTTTGTGGTTGTACCATATGCTTGAACTCTTCTTCCGCTTAATTTTGTGCATGAAGTAGGTTGGACTAATACCTTTCAAATATTTTATCATTCATCCCTGTGTTGTTTTGTTCTTCCTCAAAACCATCAATAATTTTTATTCTTTGAGTTTTGATTAAAAAAAACTACTAATTAGGACTAGTTATAATGGTTTTTTAAAAACCAAAAATACATATTTCATGTGTTTCAATAACTCTTTCATCTCTGAATCTTATGGCTTTGGAGTTTGGCATTGTTGTTCATTGTTGCTTGAAAATGAAGCAAGCATTCTTCTATATCTACTCCAGATTCATCTTCAACTTATTCTATTGAGTTCACAATGACCCAATCCATTGGAAGAGATAGTGTCTAGTTGTTTAAGATTTTCTACACACTTTCTTCCTAAACATCAATTTGATAACATTATGGATTTTCCTCGTGATGTCGCATGGCTCCAAAGACATTGAAGACGACTTTTTCTTTATTGAATCACAATATCAACTCTCCAAGTTCTATATCAGTAAGTGCTCTATTTGTTTCTAAAAATGGCTTCCCTAGGATGAGTGGTGTCTCAACATCTTTAGGCATGTCAAGGATCACAAAATCAATAGGAAATTATAAACCTTCCACCCTAACTATCACATCTTCTAACACACCATACGAGTAAGCCACAAACCTATCAGCATGTGTTAGAGTCATACGAGTTGGTTTCAGTTCACCATAATTTTAATTTTTCATCATAGATAGTGGCATCAAATTGATGTTGGCTCCCAAGTCACATAAGGCTTGACATATAGTTAGTGATTCAATAGTGCAAGGGATGTTGAACTGACCAGGATCAATTAATTTTGGAGGTAACTTCCTTTAGACGATAGCACTGCATTCATCAGCTAAATCTATGTTCTCAACCTTTTTAAATCTCCTCTTTCCCAACAAAAGCTCTTTCATGAAATTTGCATAGGTCGGGATTTGTTCAAGAGCTTCCCATAATGGAATGTTGACTTGTATCTTTCTTAACATTTCCATGAATTTCTTATACTCCCATATTTCAAGTTCTTGCTTTTGCTTCTTCTTTAAAAATAAGTAGGGTGGTTTAATATAGTTTAGAAGTTTTGGATTAGGATCATTCATGATTTTCTTTTTTAGCCCTCCTCCATGGCGAGTTTTTGTCTATAAACTGATCAAGGGTGTACCCTCTCACGTCCTTTTCTGCAGTCTCCTCACTTTTTTTTTCACTCAGATTTTTCCTAAACTTTTGACTCTTTTTCAACCTCGTTTTTTAACTACCACTTCTTTCTTTTTTTCTAGATTCCTCATTCTCTTCAACTCCCTTAGGAGTAGTTGGCAGGACACAGTTTCTCAATTCGAGGTTTTTCTAGGTTTCACTCTTTTGGAAATCATGTTATTACTACTTTAAACCCCATTGGACCCATTTTGGAATGCCATTTATTGAGATAGATGACCCACTTACGTCTCTAAACTTTTGATTAATGTTGCATTACTTGGTTTATGGATATCTGGCTCTGGTTTTTCTCTCTCAGACTCTTAATCATTTGACCAAAATTTGATTTAGTTGATTGCATGAACTCTATTAGTTCTTCTTCTAGAGGTGATATTCTTTGACTACCCTTAAAAGTAGGATTATTATCCAGCTGAAGGCATTATTGGTCTTTCCAACTTGGTGTGCAAGGGTTGAATGCCCTTGAAAGTAGGATTATTATCCACCCTAGAGGCCAATACTTTTGGTACTTGTATCGAATTATTTATTAATAAAAGACATTTATTTATTATGTTTGTTTTTCCAGAATAATAAAATTCCTAGAATAGCTAGTCCGTTTAATGAAATATTAAGTGTGAATTAATCATGATATCTCATTAAATATAAGGACAATATTCTCAAAGTTTTTGTAGTCGAGCTTTACTGTGAAGTGAGATAATCTTAAAGCATTAAGACTATTATGTAGATAGACTGATGATCACATCTCATGGATCGTGCATAAGGAGTTATCAAGTCTTAACATATGTATGAATATTAAGAGTAATATTTATACTGGATTGACCCGCTATGAGAGTACTACATAGAATGTTATGCAAAGTGTCATAAGTTATTCTCATGGTGATAGTGGTGTATACCACCCTTCAACCTGAAACTATTATGAACCCTAGATATAAAGTAAAGTACTTTATTGCTGATTTAATATTATCCATAACCGGATGACCATAAATACAATTGATGGGTACTCCACAAAGCATGTTGATGGACATGAGTGATCTATATGGAATTTGATCATCCTGCCTAACAGGATAAATGTCTAAGGGCCCAATATTGAACTAGAAAAGTATGACACAGTATATGCCTTGTGTTCAGTATAGACATAAGAGTAAAAGCATAATTGTACATACAAGTATTATCACAAAAGGTTTAGTTAGATCACATAGCATTTTTGTGACTTGGGTATCAGTGATATGTTGCTAGATACCGCTCACTATTTATTATGTTAAATGTGTGATTTAATATAATTTCCAACATCGTGAAAACCTACATGGTCACACACATAAGGACAAATTGATAAGCGGTAAGGTAAATAAAGAACATTGTAACGTACATTGCGCTTAAGTAAATGCAGAAAACTATAAGATACGGTGCACTTAAGTAAAATACAAAATGTGGAAAGGTACCACGCGTTTAGGTGATATACAATACACCATAAGATATGGTACGTGTGCACTTAAGTGAGCTTTTTAGCTTGCAGCACACAAAAGTGGTTCTATAAATAGAACCATTATGCAGAAGCATTCACTCTTGATGAAAATTCAGACTGTGAAACCCTAATTGTATTTTCTCTCTCTCTCTCTCTCATACACACACACACATACACACACACACATACATACACATACACACACACACACACACACAAACACACACACACACACTAAAAGCCTTCAATCGCAGTAGCTAGCATTGAGTATGAATAAATTTGTTTGTGTGGACTGAGTAGAGGCGTTATTCATCATTCAACGCTCGTGATCACTCCTTCAATTTAGCACCAAAGATTTTATCGTCACAAGAGGTAACCGTTTATAAATAAACACATAGGTGAGACAACTACTTGTTGTTACTATCTTCATTTCCAGTTATGGATTTTACTTTTGAAGTCCTTGTGAGGAAATAACTTCCTTGGATATCCTTCTGAATGGCAAGAGAGTTTTTTAAAAGATATTATGAGGATGGCGTTCATAAATCCTTCATCGAGTGTAGATTGAACGTTTGTATCTTCCTCTTCCACTAAGTGATCACACCTTAATTTTCCTCGAAAGACATGGACCTTCGTCTTGAAAAGGATTGTTGAGTTCATATGATAATGGATCCTGTCAACATTTTCTTCTACAAGATCTAATTGAAGGTGCGAAAAACACAAGAAAGCGAGGGGTTTGAATTGGGTTTTAAAAAACAAAAGCTTTTTACCAACTTAAAAACTAACACAATCAAAAGATTAAAAAGAGAAAGACACAAATATTTTTATCATGGTTCACTTGAAATCAATGTTACTCGAGTCTACCCGCCAAGGTGATTTCGCCTTATACACAAGGACTTAATCCACTATAACCAAACTGATTACAAAACCACAAAGACAATCTTCCTTGTCTTCTTGAGTATACAAACTAAACCCTAGTAACTCAAGGTACTCACTCAAACAAATGAGATTTACAAAATATATGAATACAAAGTGATTCTTAATAAAGCAGATTACATACAATGTGAAATTCTGGTATCAGATATGAGATGTCAAAGGAGATGTCACAACACTAATATCTGAACAATCACCAATATACGAACAAGATAAACAGTTGTTAACAATAGTAAATAGACACAAGCAATTGTTAACCCAGTTCGGTGCAAACACACCTACGTCTGGGGACTACCAAGCCAGGAAGGAAATTCACGAAATAGAATTAGTTTGAAGATTCACAGCAAACTCTCTCTAGTTTACAATCTTCGCACCTAATCTCTACCCTTGCAATTTCTATCTAAAACACCTTTAAATATGAGACACCTCTCACTCCCCCTCAATCACAGCAGTGATAACAATAAATTAATAAAACGTAGAAGACACTCTTCAAAGGCAATACTTGCTTTTTCTTAAAAGCTTTAATCAAGAACAATGCACTCTTGCTTAAAAGCTTAGAGTTTACAACTTACAACTCAAAAATTTAGCCCAATTCACACATCAAGGTGATGGGTGAATGGCTCACAATTAACAATAAGACATGAAACGTATTCCTTACGCAATGCACAAACTTAACCCTAGCTTCTCTAATCTTCAAAATAGGATTTTGAGGTCTTTATATAGTAACACTTTGAACGGGCTTGGACTTAAAAAAAACTACCTCTAATTTGATAAAATCAAATCAGATAATTCTTTAAATCTTTTCATAATTAACATCAAGGAAATAAAATCAAAACAGATTTGATCAAATCAATTCAAATCACACTCCAAATCTTCTCAAGATCTTCTAGCAAATAGAACAAAAGATTTCACAATTACTCCACGAATTATGCATCATAAACTCTTTTGTATAAGGAAGATTTCCAGGCCGATTTGAACCACCCAAATCTCTTAACACAACATTGCAAAAGGTTGCACAAAAACACAACAGTCAAAACATAACATTCACACTGAATGTTTTGTTCACAAATGTCAGGACATCGTACTTGATATCATGAACTAAACCCTGCAACATTAAGAAAAACCACCTGCAGAATGTTAAGAACATATGTCAAGACATCCTATAAGACATCTTGTGATATCACCAAGTTTTTCCAAAATTATTATCAATCAAGAACTAACACAGTGTTTAGATCAAAATATATTAACACAAATAATGAACAAAATTTATTTGTGTTTTGAGGTGCTTTTCTCTCACAATATTCTTTCAGGACAATTGTACCTGTTGAAAATATCCAATGGATTAACGTAGCACGTAGAGAAGAATATTCAAGAAAAAGTAGTCTAGCATCGGCAACCTTTCCATTTCTCCAAGTGTCCTTTAAATAGGCAATGATTAGACCATTGGAGAGTAAATCAGGGATACCAAAAGAGCAATTGTCCACTAACGGCTTAGTGACAGGTGTGATGAATAATAATTTCCTTCGCCCACGTCTTCAAGTAGTGGAAATAATATTTTAATTTGTACTATGTACTATTTGATCATGTATGAAGTGGAGATAACATTGTAGCAATAACGTAGCATATTTCTATAACTTCTCAGGAGTGAATCAGTGCATAATCAAAATTTTCAGAATAGATGTTTAGAAACTGATGATGATGTACGTCATAAACTCAGAATCAGAACTACCTATTAAAGTTACAGAATAACAAACCATTAGGGTGACAAAATTATTCTCACACAAATACTACGTTGTTATCATCAAAACTCAAAGATATAGATGCAGAACCAAATCTTGTTCTAACAATCTCCCATTTTTTTATGATGACAAAACCATGTATTTTGATGAAAAAATTATAAATAAAGAAGCACAAAGTTCCCCCTGAGATGTACAATCCTAATAAGATAAAATAAGAATGAAAGATTAATTTCTTGATTAACCTTTTTGTAGAACCAGAATGATCTTCTATCAGAATCTGGTTTGTCTTTAGATGTTGCTTGAACTTATCCAAAACAGTAGTTGTTAATGCCAACACTCTGATGAAATTCACTTCAAAAGCTTGGTTAAAATATTTCTGGAAGAGCTTCAGAGCCTAGTTAAAACCCAGTTGAATCATATTTGTTTAACGTGGAATTCACAATTCCTCAGAACTTGATGCTTGGTTGGAAGTCTTTCTCAAACATTGAAGTTAAAACTTCAAAATCAGAGAGTAAACCATTTCTACAAAAACTGGTAACTTAAGTTATTATCTAAAAAACTTCAAGAGCTTCTGATTTTCTTGACTTTTCTTGAAAAACAAATAACAAAATATTCTTCGAAGTAGTTGTTAGCATAAACATTTTAAAATGTTTGGGTTCTGATTCACAAACATATGTATATCAAAATCAATTACATTTCTCCCCCTCTGTCATTGATTAAAAAGACATAGACAAAAATATAATAAAAAGGAACACATATTTTATTGATAATAAACCATAAAGTATAACAAGACAGAAACAAACATCAAAATATAAACACTTAGTCAAAATATAACACAAAAGTGCTTAAACTATTTTTAAAAACTAAGGGTTTTAGTTCAAAGGCGGAGGAGGAGGCGGAATTCTGGATAAAATCATTTCAAACAGAAGATCTTGCCTATCCAAGCGTTGTCTGACAAGAGCCCTTTCTTCCTTCATTTCAACAAGTTTCTTCAGAATCGATTCAGGAACCATCCTAGAAGGAGTTCCATCAGCATTTTAATTCTCAGAAACAACAATTTATTATTTTGGCTCACTATCTTGAGCTTGATGTTAATCTTCTTGGACAATCTGAGCAGAAGTTTCTTCCATCACAACCTCTGGATGCTCAGAAGCTTCCTCAGTTTCCTTCGTTATTTCCATGATTTCAAGAGCATGAAGACAAAACGAAGCACGTTGTAACTATAAGGCTTCTAGTGCAGGTACAAAACTTGAATGGAAATCCCTTTCAGAAATTTTGTATCCAAAATTCTTCTGCTTCAAAATTTTCGAATTAACCCATCTCCTATAAGCTTCCCAAGCAACATCATTTTTTGCTGGATTAATGGAGAAAACACTCGTTCATATAGTAGGGTGAAGGCACCTTTGTGAATATGATTCCACCTTCTTCAAAATCTTACCAAAATTAGGTTGTTTAGGCTTTGGTTGGCTAGGATTCCTAAAATAAGTATCAGTGATTTTAGGGTGATGATCAAGGCCATAAACACTAGGAATAACAATAGAGGAAAGGTATTCGTATCTTTAAGAATCAGAAATAAGGTAGGGACCAAAAATGGGTTTTGGTTTAGCATGGTCTATTTCTTTTTCTAGTTTGGAAACAAAAATGTTATGGTCAGGTTCATAGTTGAATATACCTTTGGGTGAACCTTCAAACATATGGTCATCAAAACCTCTCGAAGATGAGTTTCTGGGTGGTGTTTCCTTTGGATTTTTTTGGTTGGGGAGCATTAGTTTAGGGTGATGAAATGGTTAATGGATGGGGTTCTAGAATGGTTATATAACCTAATTTTAGTTGTTGTTGTTATTGTGATGACTGTTTCTCACAAACTATACGAGTTTTCGTGACTAGTTTTAAAATTGTTGGCTTTGGAATTGAGAAGGTTTTATGAGATGGAGGTGGAGGTGGTGGTGTTGGTAAGACACTTCTAGAAATATTAGTATCAGAAATAAAAAGAGTTCTATCCATAAGAAACTTACCAGTAATAGGTGCGTCGGAGGCCTTAGATGACTGTTAGGCAACACCAAAAGTATCCTTCAGAATCCTAGATTTCTGGCGCTCACTAAGAGTCACGTCATCTTTATCCAGAACCATTTCCACCTTCTTCATCTTCGTCAGTTTAGAATTTCCTTCTCCTTGAGCATCTTTCTTCTTATTGATTTTCTTTCTCTTCCTATAAACATATGGGTGAGTGACTGGAAGGTTGGATGGATCAACTAATAAGTCAATTCCTTCTTCAATACAACCAGAAATGTAGTATGCCAGAATATCTAAAGGATCAAACTTAGTGAAGATTTGGAAATCATCAACGAGAATCCTTGTTCCACAAATATCTTCCTTGGTAGGAAAGTGATATGGCTTAGTAACTTTGGAAATGAGACCCATGATCTTCATTTTCTTCCCCTAGAATACTTTCCTAGCATCCTTGACTAGTTCAGCAGTTAATCCATTCATCAAAAGGTCTTTAACAAACCCATTCTCCACCAGAACATCTGAGATTTATCTTCCATTAGAAATAAACTTCCCCTTTTAGGAAGAACTTCCAGCTCTAGTTTCTCTTATCGAATCCTTGAGAAACCTAAACAAATTGGCTTAAAGCACTAGCTTGATGCCTTTCTCTAAAAAGAATAGCATAAACTTCTGGTCGATGTTGATATAATTAGAAGAGTTGGTGATGGGTCTATGATGAATGCAGCCCAGGATGACTTTGAACCATACCCTCAAAGTATCAGTCAAATCTTTGGCACTTGGACCTTTTCCATCATCAAAATTTGTTCCTTCCTTGAAGACGGTTGATGCTGCCTTGGATTTTTTATGTGAAGTAGGTTTAATGTTAAACAGTTTTTCCCATAACCTTTGTGAGAAATCAGATCTGCGGTAGACTTTTCGATAATCACAATCTTCATGTTCATGATGTAGGAAGTGATTGTGTCTTTTTCAGCAACTGCGTAAATCCAAAATTGTTTAACAAAAACTAGATAGACTATACCCGTCAATCTCTCAAAGATAAAAACCTTAGAATTCTAGAGTTCTCATTAGATAAAAACCATTATCCTTTATATTCTTGAAATCTGATATGGTTTCACTAAGAACCATTAGTTCTTCGACCGGAGTGTTGAGAGTGATTTCAAGAATCCCTTCCATTTGCGTGTTTTCTTCCATAATTGGGTGGTTTTCATGGGCAACAGAGTGAAGAGGAGATTGTTGTCGTTAATTCTCAGGCATTGAAGAAAGTTGAAGGAGATGAACAGTTGCATAGAGAGTTTGGAGGTTTGAAAGAGAGAAAGTGTGGGAATAATGTGAGTGTAGTGTGAAATGTGAGTGGAGTGGGTTTATATAAATATTTTAGCAATGATTAAAATAATAAATACGAAGTCATAGGGGGGAGGCATAAAATTTTAACTTAGTTCCAAGAATACGAAACCCAATATGTCACGCCATCATAACGCATGCTCAGAAAGTGGGACAATTGTCACCACTAAGAACCATATGATATCAAACAAAATTAAAACCATTAAATGTAGTAACTATTCAAAATCAAGAAGAGAAATATATAATATTGCTTCTGATCAGAACCTTTCTGATTCATGAAACTTCCTCACTTCAGAAAGCTCGTGTCTCAAAATGAAACAATCAAATAACAATAAATTCTCAGAACTTAATCAAGAGTTTTGGAATCTTAACATTATGATAACATATTTTCATTCTGAACAGGAGTCCATGTATAAAATATTTAGAATAAAAATGAATTTATCCTCAGCAAGGGGTTTTATAAAGATATCAGCCCATTGATGGTTGTATCGTCAAATTTTAAATGGAAAATACCCTTCTAAACATAGTCACGTAAAAGAAAAGATGTTTAATCTCAATATGTTTAGCCCTAGAATACAAGATAAGATTCTTGGATAAACAAATAGAAGAAGTATTATCACAGAGAATAAGAATATTACTCTCAAAAATCTAATAATCTTCCAGCTGACTCTTCATCCAGTGTATCTGAGTGTTGTATCCAGAAGTTGTGATATGCTCAGCTTTGGTTGTTGAAAGCACAATTGTTGATTGTTTCTTGTTATACCATGAGATCAGATTGTCTCCTAGAAATTGTCAACTTCCAGGAGTACTTTTCCTCTCTATTTTGTCTCTAGCACAGTCAGCGTCATAATAACCTACTAACTTGTATTCACTTGATTTTGTATAAAACAAACCAAGATTAGTATTACCTTGATACCTAAAGATTCTCTTAACAGTAGTTAAGTGAGTATCCCTAGGGTCTGATTGGAAGAAAGCATTCAAATAAATACTAAATAAAATATCAAGTCTAGAAGCAGTTAGATAAAGGAGAGAACCTATAATACCTCTGAATAGCTTCTGATCTACCTTACTACTTACCTCTTCCTTCTCTAGAATGCATGTAGAATGCATTGGAGTTTTTTCTTGCTTGCATTATGACAAGTTAAACTTCTTCAGAAGTTCTCTTGTATACTTGCTTTGATGGATGTACATTCCATCTGAATGTTGATCAATTTGAATCTCCATAAAGAACTTAAGTTCTCCCATTAGACTCATTTCAAATTCTGTCTGCATTAACTTAGCAAAATCCTTTTACAATGAAGCATTAGCAGAACGAAATATATCATCAACATAAATTCACACAACCAGAATGTCATTCTTAAAGATTTTGCAAAAGAGCGTTGTGTCCACTTCCCCTTTGGTAAAATCATTTTCCAAAAGGAAGTTACTTAGTCTTTCATAACAAGCTCTGGGAGCTTGTTTCATACCATATAACAACTTTTTAAGTTTGAAAAATAAAATATGCGTTTTGAGAACTTTAAAAACCAGGGGGTTGGTGCACGTACACTTCTTCAAAAATGTACCATTCTAGAATGCACTCTTAACATCCATTTGATACAAAATGATGTTATAATTTACTACAAACAAAACTAAAAGACGAATAGACTATAACCTGGAAACTGGCACAAAGTTTTCTGTATAGTCTATCCCCTATTGTTGACTATAAGCTTATGCTGCTAGTCGAGCCTTATTTCTGAAGACTTCACCTTTCTCATTGAGCTTGTTTTTGAATACCCATCTGGTTCCAATGATATGGACACCTTTTGGTTTCTGAATAAGATCCCAAACATCGTTTTTGGTAAATTGATTAAGTCCTTCTTGCATAGCCAGAATCCATTCATTATCTAGAAGAGCTTCATCAATAGATGTGGGCTCTATCATGGATACCAAATCTAGAAGAGCTTCTTCAGAAGGTTTGAATGAAGATCGAGTTCTGACTGGTGCGTCTTTATCTCTCATAATCATTTCTTCAGAATGAGAAGTTGGTCTACTCTTCTTCTGATGAGTTGGACCAACGATAGCTTGTGGTTGATTTGTTTGAGTTTTTTGCTTCAGTGTCATTAGCTTTGACTTCTGAGTCTTTATCTCCGAAATCTTTATCCTTTGTTTCTAAGAAATTTATCTTCATATCTGTCAATTTCTCAAATAGCTTTGACTTTTCTAGTTCAAGCTTATCATTGAATCTAACATGAATTGACTCCTCGATAATTTGTGTCTCAGTGTTAAATACTTCATAGCTTTTTAGTGTTCAGAATATCCTAACAATAAGCACTTTTGTGCCATAGAATCAAACTTGCCAAGATTCTTCTTAGTGTTCAACATAAAGAAATCACAGCCAAAAGGATGGAAATACGAAATGTTGGCCTTTCTGTTCTTCCATAATTCATAAGGAGTCTTGCCCATAATAGGTCTAATAGAAATCATGTTCTGAATATAACATGTCGTGTTAACTGCCTCTTCCCAGTATTGCTTAGCCATATCAGTCTTTTGGATTATGGTGCGGGCCATCTCTTGCAAAGTCTTATTCTTCCTCTCTACAACCCCATGTGGAGTTCTAAGGAAAGAGAAATCATGGGAAATGCCATTTACATCAAAAAAGATTTTCAAAGTGCTTATTTTCAAATTCACCACCATGATCACTTTTGACTCAGACTATTTTTCAATCCATCTCTATTTGCACTTGTGAGAAGAAGTTAGAGAACACAAAATGTGACTCATCCTTTTTATTTCAAGAACTTTACCCGTGTCTGTCGCTACTGCAAAAATCAGGTCGACAAAACAGAAGAGTCGCCACCTTTCGTTATTTATCCCTCAGAACGGGAAAGGAAACGATCGGAAAAACCTGACGAAAAGGGTAAGGAATGGTCATCGCAACCATTGTCTGGATTCGGGAGTCGGTTACGCAAGGGGAAGGTATTAGCACCCCTCACGTCCATCGTACTCGATGGGATCCATGCTTATTGTGTTTGTCTAGAGGTGAAAAACAATCTACCTACGGCTGCTAAAGCTAAACGGAAAGAAATTGACTTGATAGAGCATCGCGCTCTATGCTTACGTATTCCATCGTGCAATGGGAAAGTCAGAGTCAACGTAGTTCGAGAAATTACGGGGGATTTTGCTCGCCGAGATATCGCATCTCGTGCCTACGTACTTTCACATAGCGTGAAAGATCAGAGCTAACGTAGTTTGGGCTAACTACGGGAAACCGGGATGTTCTCGATCACACGGGGTGAGAGAAAGGGTTGACGATACTAGCGTACGCATTCTAGCAGTTAGGTGTATGCTGCTCGCTCGACGGAGACTTAGGCGTTACCTGTTTGCGATAGAACGGACGTAGTATGTCGGGTTTGAAAGGTATGGGAACCTACATGTTCTAGAACTACGGTCTGTTCTCGATTGCGCTCGGGCAAGAGAAAGGGAACATCAGTCGTTAGCGGGAAAGTCTCGATCGCATGGCAGCGAGAGAACATAGAGGTTAGTTGTTAGTGTGCTCGCTAGGATATCGCATCCTATGCCTACATATTCTCGTCTGGTACGAGAAATCAGAGCAGCTGTAGTTCAGCTAACTACAGCAAAATAGGGGAAAGGAAAAAGGTAGCTCGCTAGGATATCATATCCTATGCCTACATACTCTCGTCTGGCACGAGAGATCAGACCAAACGTAGTTCGACGGGAAAACGAGTCTCGATTGCACAGGGGCAAGAGAAGGGATCTCAATCGCCTGAACGCGAGAGAGAGAAAGGGTTTCGATCGCCAGGGGGCGAGAACAAAGAGGAAGCAGGCTTACGCCTAAACGGGAAGGAACTCGGGACACACACGTAAGAACTTAGGACATAGGAGCGAATGTGTCGTATGTCACCCAAAGGGTACCATACTAGACATCCTAGACGATTGAGAGGAAACCCCTCAACTGTCATTTCCTACATATCTAACGATACAACTCCCAACACTTTACGGTTGCACGAAGACGTGAATAAGAAAGATGATGTTTAACGAAGCGGCTCCGTTGGCTCCTGACATGCGCGCAAGCTCCATTCCAATCTTCTCCTCTCTGGATCCTTGATGAGGACGCTCGAATCAGGACCAATGTAGCGCTTAGACCGTCATGGTTCGACTTATACGAGAAATCAAACTCTCAGAGGTAGCGTATTGATGTCCGTGTCAAAGACAAGATAGAGAAATGATATCGAAAATCATTCTCCAATTGAATCATGTCACACGGCCAGCCAAAAATAAAATCAGATAAGAAACGAAAATAGGAGAGAAATCCAACGATAAAATGGAAATAAAAGTCTACTCCTAAAATACGGCAATTAAATTCCAATAGAAAATATTCTGAAGAAATATTAAAATGAAATGCATATAAGAAAAATAGCATAAAAAAACAATTCTATCTCAATATATAATATCCTAAAAAAATAGAATGAAATTCTATATTAAATCTATAATATTCTATAAAGAAAACTAGAATGAAAATTTTTATATTATTCTAAAAATAATAGAATATAAATCCTATATTAAAACCCTATAGTAAACAATATGCTATAATATTCTAAACTATGAACCATAATCCTAAGAGAAAAATAGGAAAATAAAATCTACACTTATTACAATCACACCTCCAATACAAGAGAAAAATTAAATTGCACAGGGGATGGGGGTACAATCTGCAAAACTAGGGTAAAGCAGAAAAAAAAACAGAACTGGGCTTTGAGCCAACAATAAAAAAAACATACAAAAAAACTAAGGGGCCAGTGGGGTGCGTTCAGGAAAACAGGGTGCAGGCAGAAAAAACCAAACGTTTGGGCCCAACCCAGTAACCACACAAAAAATTCTAGCAGGGGGGGGGGGGGTTCGCTCAGGAATTGAATGGTGTAGGCCAGAGAATCAGTTGGACCTAGCCCATCAGCAAACCAAATGAATCAAACAAAAAAACGGAGGGTGTAACGATGCATTGGGGGCGTAATCCAAAAATCTCGTTGGGCTTGAGGCCCAGCGTCCCAATCCATTTCCCTTCTCCCACTCCACACTCAGAAACCCTAATTCCCTTCTACCTTTTTCACCTGCCGCCATCAACCACTCTCAACCTCTCTCTGTCTCCGTTTTCCTCCATCGCCCCTATCTGTTCTTCAATCTCAACCTGCAACTAACAATCCACATCAAAACTAAACACAAAAATTCATCTCAAATCTCTCGGTGAAGTTCGATCGCATTTGCTTATGAAGATTTGGGGGTGACGGTGTCGCTTATCAACTCGTGACGATGGAGATCTTGAGAGAACCCTTGAAGTTTGATGAACGATTGGAGGTGCACGTTGATGGTGATCTTGAAGAAAGTAGAGCTCTGGGAAATCGAAAGCGGAAGGCTGTTGGATCTTGAGATTTATTGAATATCTGGAACGAAAATGTGATGAAGCATTCTGGAAAAAATGGAGGTTGAAGATTTGTGGTGAAGATTCCGGCGAGATCTTCGGAGGCAGGTTGAAGATCGTTGATGATTTCTGGAAAACTCGTGATGAACACAGATCCAGATTAAATTGAAGTTGCATATGAAGATCCAGGGAGATCGTGGAAGATTTCTGGCGAATGTTCTTAATGAACATCTTGAAATCTGGCAAAATCTGAGGTTCGTATGAAGTGGGAAGGAAGAATCTGGAAATCATGATGATGAGTGGTGAGGAACACATGCAGATCTCATGGATTTTCTAGAAAAACTTAGACGGATGGAGGTGTTTGAAGAAAAACTGGAGAATCAGTGATGAACATGTTGCCTACTAGACGGATTCTGGAAAAGTTGTAGGATGAAAGTGACCGGAGACGATGAAGATTCAAACAAATCTGAGAAATCCACCATGAATATCTTGGAAGAGTGTGGATTATGCAGTTTCCAGCGAGAAGATCCATTTTCCGGCGAACAGTTGGACTTCTGGCGGGTGGTTACGGTGGCTGCATGGCTGGCTGGCGAAGGGTGAAGGGTTAAGGAGGATGAAACGCGTGGCTCTGTGCATGGAAGGGGAGGAGGAGGTGAAGCCACGTGTGAGGACGGGTGGCAAGCTGTGTGTGCATGCAGTGAATGAGGTGGTGTATGGAGAGAGTGAATGCAGAATGAGTTGGCGGAAAGAGAATGAGACGTGTGGGCATCTCTTTATACGACTAGTGTCACAGACTGGGACTGGGCCCCCAAAACGCCACCTGGCCCATAGAATTCAATTAATCTTAAATTAAAACTAATGATCATTAAGAAACTCCATTAAATTCTGATAGTAAAACCAAAGACTCAATTAATGTTGCTAATCAACTTCAAATTAATTCTAATTAACAAAAGTGATTAATATCTAATGACCATCTAATTAATACCTATTAATTCTAAACCATATTCAAATAATATCTAAAAGCTATTAACCCCATTAATTTCTAAAACTCTATTAAAAATAGAAAAAGAGTTAACTAAACCTATTAAAACTATTTGAATCTATTTAATATCTAGAAACAAATATCTATTTAAAACTATTTAAAAAGAATCATCTATATAAAATTCTAGAAAAACTATTAAATCTATAAGAATATATTTAAGAATTCCTATTTAATATCTAGAAAAATCAATTAAATCTATTAAAATCTATTTTAAAAAAATCCAAAAAATAAGGGAAAAATCTAAAATGTAATAAAGCCGATTAAATTGAATAGAACACAAATGCGCGACTATAGCAAAATAAGCAGTAAAAACCGGACACCGAAATGTCCTCAAAAATAACAGCGAGAGCCGAAAACACCGGGACGGGCACAAATTCTCAAAATAAAACCCGCTTATCTGTGGCTTGGAATGCCTGAAGCGTCAGGAGAGGCTGTAATCCCGATAAAATCAATCTGACTGCAAAAATGCAATGGATGCGGTATGTAAGTGCAGAATGCAAAATGAGTCGAAATATAAGCCAAATACAATAATTGGTTGGTCAAATTTTGGGGTGCAACAGTGTCCAACGACTATAGCCATCAACGGTAACTAATCCATACTTCTTACAATTGATAGAGGCAGTTTTCAGTAGACCAAATAAATCAATATGCAGGTAGAAATAACAATTTTTTTCTTTGAAAGAAGTTTTAGAAAACTTTCCTTTCTGACATGCTTCACAAAGAGCATTTGAAGTGAACTTCAGGTTGGGTAAGCCTTTGATTAATCTAAGCTTATTTAGCTGAAAGATCCTTCTCATTCTAACATGGCCCAAACTTCTATTCCATACTCATTGCTTCTTATTAACATACATTAAGCATTTTAGATTTTGATCCTTAAGATAAAAAAGTATGATCTTATAATTGTTGACCTTCCTTTTTTTTGTCAAAAAGTATTGTGCTATCTTTCTGACTAATTGCCTTACATGACTTTTGATTAAAAATGATATCATAACCATTATGTAATACCCTAATTTTTACCCCTAAGATCCCACATACCATTTGCATCCTGCATCATAAGCAAGATCATTAAGCACCTGTTTTTTTTCTTTGTTTGCTTTTATTTGATTGCTCATGTTTACTAACCCTAATAAAAATACCAAAAATATGTTTGTTTTGTTTTCTTTACTAACTCATTTTTCAGGAGGAGGTTTGGAATCAAGAATACCAATCAATAGTCCCTCAGCTCGAATGAAATTCATCTGAAAAAGTCAAAGTTGATCTACAAACTATTCAAAGTCATTTAATCAAGAGTTTCCCAAGATTTGATTGTTTATTGCTCAAGAAACTCAAAGGTTCGTGTATTTATTTTCGGGCCTTCTTTGACAAGTCAAAATAATCGAGCCAGAGCCAAGACAGCATAGCAAAAAGGCAAAATTTCCATTTGTTCACTGTGTTAATCGATTAATACTATATGGTTAACCGATTAACCAATTTGTTTTTGTGAAAATGAGCCAAATTCAAATTTTGCAGCATTTTGGCACCAAAATTCACTTATTTCATCTTGAGAACATTCAAGATCACCTTATTTTAATTCCCCTACCTTATCATAATTAATTCCCATCATACACCCTCATTAATAACCACTTGATCTTGATTTTTCCTCCAATTTCATATTCCAAGCCTAGATCAAATTCCAAACCACCAAAATTTCCAAGCCTAAATTCTATAAAAGAGGTCTCATTTCATCTATTCTTCAAACTTTTGAGAGCCAAATTTACCTTATTAAAATTCCTTCCCATTCTCTCAATTCCCTCAACCACCAAATTTACTAAAGCTCTTTCTTCCATTAAAAGTTAGTTAGATTTTCATTGAAGTTTACTAACCTTTGAGCTAAGACCTTCATCCAAACACTTCTTCATCATTAAATTATGTAGGCTTAAGCCATTAGGTGTAGGCGCCTTTCAGAGGTGGAATCTTCTAGTTCTTCCTATTTGACCCGAAACCGATTGATCTAGCCATGAGCAGGTTGAAGAGAGCTTTAACAGGCCTTGGAGGACCGAACCCACGTATGTGGAAAAATACGGGGATGACTTGTGGCTAGGATCAAGGCTTTGGTGTGTGGTTCTTGAAGTTGATTTGAAGCAATTTCAGATTTTGAATTGGTAAACCCTTTTTCCACTATTATTGTGCTTGATCCATCTTCCACAATGTGATATATGGTTGGTTCGTGTTGCTTGATCTTTGGATCTTGAAAATTGTGTTTTATTGGTGTTATTTGTTGTTGTTTTACTTGAACTTTCATGCAAAATTGTATCCTTGATCATGATGTGTTTGAAAAAATGATTGATCAAGGATTTTGCAATTTTTCAAACTATTTATCACTTGTGAAAAGTGTTAATCGATTAACCACCTGCTGTTAATCGATTAACCAGTTAAAATTGAGCGCAGGATCTACATTTTTGTTATATTAATCGATTAACACAATTAGGTTAATTGATTAACACATTAGAAGTTGTTTTTTTTGTCCTTGTTTTGGGATTGTTTTGGTTTCTTTTCTTCCATCATCTATCTCCTTTTGTTTTGCCTTGAATTTTGATGTTTGTTGATCAAATTTTTCTTTAAATTCCATGAACTTTGGGTGTTGATGAAGGTTAATTCCTTTAATCCACCAAGAAGAGTGATGAAACTTAAATATGGAATGATCCAAATGTTGTAATTCAATTTGGTTTCTCTCCTCCCTTCTTCTCTTTTTTTTTTATTTTGATCAATGAAAATCTTCAATATCATTGGAACTTGTTTCAAGTTCTTGATGAAGATGAGATCATTACCTGTTTTCTTTTCGTACGGTATTGCTTTCAAAGGATGATCTTTATATCATCTCTATAGCATACATTAGCACAAACATTATTATTGACCAGCCTCAGATAGTCGTGGCTTCTACATAAGTTCGATTACAATTGCTTAATATAGCGCTAAATTGTTCCTCAATCGGAACTAGGTCAATTTTGTAAGCGAGATGTTATTCTCCTAATCTCCATAGTGTAGTTTGAAATAACTGGATCTTTTGTAAATAACTGGATCTTTTGTTACCCGTGGGGGTTAGTTGGCATACTCGTTGAGTTCATCCGAGTTAGAGCCCTCTCCATGGTAATGTTTGAGACCATGTTTTCATTCTTATGGATGATTAGTCGAGTATTCTCCGTAATTTGACAATTTGTGCTTCATGAAGATTGATAATACTATTATGTATATTATACTCACCATATTATTGAACTAATTTTGTTTATGTTTTCATTTTGCTCCCTATCTCTTTACTTTTACGCTTTTATATTTATCATATCATATCATGTTATTGTTTATGCTTTCACTCTTCTTCCTTTGTCCATTTGGACCATATTTTGTTCAAAAACATTAATAAAGGATTAAATCTCTAAAACTTGGTTCTCTTAAATCTTATGGTTATGTTTGAGAGTGGACCTAGACCTTGGACTTCTTGGATTATTCTTGGACTTGGACTTAGAATTAGGTCTCCTTCCCTATGCTTGGATTATTATGGATTTGAGATTTTGGCCTTTATTTGACTTTTGCTTATTGGCTTATGCTCAAGATCGAAGAAATTCTTATTTGGCTTCCTATGGAGTTTTCTATCTTTTGGTTAGATCCTTCTTATCTCTATGTCTTATTTTGCTTTCTAGGGTAGTTACTTCTTCTCCACCCCTTCTTTAATTTTCAAAATCCTCTCCCTTTTCAAAACCTTCTTGTTTTCAAAATTAAACCTCTTTCATAATAAACCTTGACTTTGGTCAAGTGAATTTCAAAATTTATTTTCTTTAATAATTTTCAATCAATGTTAATCATACTTTAACTAAGTTCAAAAATACGTAAAAAAAATACAAAAACTCATTTAAACTTTTTGTGCCTTTGTGCACTTTTTCATTTAAAACTTTTCAAAAAATTTATACATGAGTCATTTTCATAGTTGAGATGTAATTCTCCTTTTCTCCATAGTATTTAAGATGTTGACACTTTCCACTTAACTTGTTGATTTTGATCCAAGCAAAATTCTCTATCTTTAGGTGATGCAAATGTTGTCTTATACTTGTGGGCGACTAGTCGTAGTTTTCTCCTTAAAATGACGACTTGTCTTTACATTTAAAATCAATCAAAACAAAAAAAAAATTGTTATTTGTACCACAGACTACGAAGTTTTGATCCTATATTGCATTTTGTGGGTACGTAGGCATGAGGCGGTAAGTCTCTCCAGACACAAAAATATTAAAAAAATAATTCTCTTCTCATCTCCCAAATCTCTTTTCAAACAAACATTTTTCAAATAAAAAAGCATAGATATTTCAAAGGGTTCCTATAGAGAACTATAGATGTTTTGGGTGCTAACACCTTCCCTTGGCGTAACCAACCCCCTTACCCATTTTCTGTTTGTTCTTGTTTTAGAATTTGTTTATGTTTTATTCGCTCTTTTTCCTTTCTTTTTGGATAAAATAAAAGTGCGGTGGCAAATCTTGCATTTTTTAAGATAATTTAATCAATAGCTTACTCTCACAAATTTCCCCGGTACACATTGTCACTAAGCTGACTGATAAACAATAAGTTATGCATCAAATCATCGACCAAAAGAACATTAGTAACAGAAGGAAGCTTACCATTACCAATAATTCCAGATCCAATAATTCTCCCTTTCTGGTTTCCATCGAAAGCAACAAAGCCTCCAGGCTTAAGTTCCAAATCTTGGAACATATGCCTTTTTCCCGTCATATGTTGCGAGCATCCACTCTCTAGATACCATGATTGGTGTCTCACTTGAGCTGTTAAAGATGTCTCTTTAGAATTGGGGTCTGATTCTAACTCTGACAACACCTTGTCATTTGGTTCTTCAAAACCTTCAAGATCAGTTATAGTTGCCTTCAATGCAACGTTGGCATGTTCCTCTTCAGAATCTTCTTCTTCTGATTTTGAGTCGTCCCATGTAGACATAAGCCCCTTCTTTCCTTTAGAAAACTTTTACTTAGGCCTTTTATCCTTCTTCGACTTAAGACACTCATACTTATAGTAGCCTGGCTCCTTTAATTCATAACAAATAACCTCTTTACCAGAACCTTGCTTCTTTGGTCCATACGAAGAATCAGAATGACCAACAATCCTCCTAACTCCTCTGAGCTTTCCTTGTCCATTCTGTTTGTGCCTTCATATTCTGTTGACCCTTTTAGAAATCAAAGATAACTCATCATCATCTTCTGAGTCTTCATCAAAATCTTCTGATTCTTCTTCAGCTTGATAAGCCATTATCTTTTCAGGCTTGGACTTAAAGGCAATGGATTTACCTCGCTTCTGAGATTCATCTTCCTCGAGTTATATCTCAAAATAACTAACAATTTCTTTAAGACTAATATTGTTCAGGTCCTTTGCCAACTTCAAGGAAATTACCATATGTTTCCATTTTTTAGGGAGACTTCTGATGATTTTCTTGACATGGTCAACCGTAGAACACTCTTTGTCCAGAACCTTGAGTCATGCGACAAGCATATGAAATATTGAGAACATAGTTTCAACGGTTTCATCTTCTTCCATTTTGAATGCCTCATATTTTTGGATTAAGTCCAAAAGCCTTTGTCTCCTTAACTTGAGCATTCCCTTCATGAGTCATCCTCAGAGAATCAAAGATAGACTTAGTGGAATTTCTGTTTGTTATCTTCTCATACTCAGTATAAGAGATAACATTAAGCAATATCATTCTAGCCTTATGATGATTCTTGTAATTTTTCTTTGTTGATCTGTCATAGCACTTCTTGCAACTTTGTTTCCTTCAGCATCTACTGGGTGAACATAGCCATAGACTGCAAGATCCTAAAGATCAACATCATATCCTAGAAAGAAACTTTTGATTTTTTCTTTCTTATAATTAACTATTTCACCATTAAAGACTGGTGGTTTAGCGTTGAAGTGATCTTTCTCGTTCTTATTAGCAGCGGTCATTGTTTCTCACACACAGACTGGATCAATACTGAATAAGGTGAAGTGTTGATAAAAATTTATCAGAATTAGAATTGGAGCTCTGAGGCCAATTGAAGGTGCAAAAAACACAAGAAAAAAGGGGTTTGAATTAGGTTTTAAAAAAAAAAGCTTTTTAAAACTTAACACATTCAAAAGATTAAGAAGAGAAAGACACAAGTATTTTTATCCTTGTTCGCTTGAAATCAAAGCTACTCTAGTACACCGGCCAAGGTGATTTCGCCTTATAGACAAGGAATTAATCCACTATAACCAAACTGGTTACAGATGCCACAAAGACAATCGTCCTTGTCTTCTTGAGTATACAGACTAAACCCTAGTCACTCAAGGTACTCACTCAAATAAATGAGAGTTACAAAATATGTGAGTACAAAGTGCTTCTTAATAAAGCAGATTACACACAATGTTTAGATCAAAAGATATTAACACAAATAATGAACAAAATTTCTTTGTGTTTTGAGGTGCTTTTCTCTCACAATATTCTTTCAGAATAATTGTTCACGTAGAAAAATATTCAATGGATTAGCATAGCACGTAGAGACGAATTTTCATTAAAAAGTAGTCTAGCACTGGCAACCTTTCAATTTCTCCAAGTATCCTTTTAATAGGAAATGATTAGACCGTTGGAGGGAAAATCGGGGATACCAAAAGAGCAGTTGTCCATTAACAAATTAGTGATAGGTGTGATGAATATTATTGTCCTTCGACCACGTCTTCAGGTAGTGGAAGGAATATTTTGATTTGTACTATGAACTATTTGATCATGTATCCACTTTTGATCTTATCTTCAAATTCATTGGATTTTGATAAAAAGTTAATGAAGCTTGAAAAGAAGAAACACATAGATGAGATCAAAATCTTCAGTCAAAACCTTGACAGTGTCAGTGTCTAGCTTGATATCTTTAGAGTCTTCAGCTAAGTAACCAAACTTAATAAGCTTCCATTCTTCAGATGCTTGATGATCAGAGTCACGTCCAAAAGCATAAGTGGAGAGAACATTGCAGCAGTAACATATCGTCTTTACATAACTTCTCAGGAGTGAATCAGCACAGAAGCAATTTTTTTAGAATAAATGTTTAGAAACTGATGATGTTGCACGTCATAAACTCAGAATCAGAAATGGTTGTTAAAGTTACACAATAACAAACGATTAGGGTACCAAAATTGTTCTCTCACAAATACTACGTTATTATCATCAAAACTCAAAGGTATAGATGTAGAACTAAATCTTGTTCTAACACTAATCCTTCTCTAGCTTGAATCTTGGTGATCAAACTTCCATAAGGTATTCTAGTTGAGTGATTCTGCTTGAAAGAGGATATGCGGTTGAACATTCCCTTTACCAATTTATTTAGATGATGTTATGTTAACAACCACGAGGGAACTATGTCCTCTTTTACCAGAGCTTCTAAATTTCCTTGTGTGGGAAAAGGATTTAAGTAAGCATATAATGCGCAAGTCGACACTTAGCTCAAAAGTGAAAACAACTTATAGGATTTTTAATGCTTATAATTTATTATGCATGTCCAATAATCAATTATGAAGTTCAAAAATGGAAATTTTTCAATTGTGATATTTCTAATCGACTACAAACCCTAATAGTCTATTATAAGGTGAGATAATTAATTAAGCATAAAGGAAAATCAATTATCTAATATTGTTTTCACACATTATTTATTATTTGGCCTTGTAACCAATTAGTTATATGTGAGAAAAACATTTTTCGTAACTTATTACTTACTCTGCCATTTTACAATACTATGGCCACTCAACAATATTTTAAGCGTATGATCGACTAGACAAGCTTTCACACTTCCTTTATTTCACTAATTTGAAGCATAAAGATCCTTGTTACATTTTATTGGATTAGAACTTCATGGAATCTTGAATCTTTTCTTTCATTAGACTTAAGATATTTCAAGATGAGCAACATCTTCAAAGACAGTTGCAAGCCCATAGATCCATATTTTTATTTTCCAACACCATCACTTAATCAATACATCAAGCATTATTACTTGATCAAGATACTAAGCATCATCACTTGATATCCTTATCAAGTACCATCACTTGATGCACATATTAGATGATATCATATGAACCAATAAGCCTTGAATAACAATACTGGTGAATAATTATCTTAGGAGCGTTGTCAACATCAAAACTAACTTAACAGGTTGTCGTAGACTTCATACCTACTAGAAAATATATCCACAATGTCTTGATTCAGGTGGGAATAGTTTCCCCTCAAGCCTAGTCAGACATAGTCAAAAGGTTTATTTTGATGTTGATCGTCTTTGCCTACCTTATGTGAGTCTTTGCGCCTTTAAACAATGTAGACCTTCAGGTTTATCCATTTGATTTAATACTTATTTTTCTATGAGGGAGTTTGAAGACACCACCTCTTAATGCTCTATCATGGGGTGTAGATTTATTCCATAATGATATGTCTAAGACATGTTTGTCATAACTCAATTTTGACCTTCAAGGTAGACCTATATGGACTATTCTTTGAGTCATTTATTTGTCTTATTGAGTCCTAATTTATTGTGAATTGTGATAGGGGAATCCCCCCAATGATTTGAAGACTATTTTGGACTATTCTCTTTTCTTGGCTTTTATTGTTTAGTATGATGTAATGTACCTTCAGACATGCCATTAGGGTTCTATGCATGGGGGGATTTAATGAGTGCCCCTTATCTATTTTGCGAGTGTAATCATTGTGGCATCGAAAAATGCAGTTGTTCATTTTTATTTTCCTATAGTGTTATTCTTATACTTTTGTTTTATGTATGGAGTTCTTCTATAAATAAATATTTCTTTATTCATTTGAACTTTTTTATCTCTTAGCTTTTTGAAGTTTTGTTTCCTTTTCTACTTTGTTGGTTTATCTTTCAATCCCAACCATGTTTAGTGTATTAGTTTGGTGACTTTCTTTATTTTTTCTCTATATCTTGAAGGTTTATGGTAGTTTTTATTTCTCACACATTTTAATGCTTTATTATCTTTATACGATGCTGGTAATTTTTTTTGTTTCCCTTGTTGTGGGGTTTTTTCGGGATCTGAAGTCTGTAGGATTTTTTTGGGGAAATGAAGAAAAATATAGAATTTGTAGGGTTGTTTTGGGAAACATTGTTCAGATACATCCTTTTCCATGAACAGGTGATCATTAGGGACTATTTATGGTCGGCTCCTTGTTTACATAAATTGGGGGCATTTAGGGGCCTGTTTACATAAATTTTATCTAGTTTGTCGATCTCTTTACTCGGGTTCATAGACTTTGAAATATTTTGATACTCTAAATTCCTTCAAAAAACTGAGGAACGAGCCAGGATTTTTCTCGATCCAAATGATAGAGCCTTTGAGCATTACCTTTTATGTTAGTCTCCCATGTATGATATTACCATTGAAAACGGTGGCTTCTGGTTGCCCTTTACTCCCTTCAAACATCATGGGTTGTCGAGTTTGATTTTGATTTCATATATAATATTTCCTCGGTCTTTGAATCATATATGAGCTTTTCAACATTTATGTGATTTTCTTCATATAAGACCTCAAGCATTAGTATTTTGTGCTATATACCAAGTGACTTGAAAGTTCAACGATAATAAGAATGGATTGGTAAATTTTACACAATACTTTCTTGACTTTAAACTATTGCCTCCGATCATTAAAGAATATTTTTCTATTTCATGGTTCTTTAGCACTTGTCAACAGCTGCCCGCAAGTCGATCTGCTTTGCCGATAAATCTTGACTATTGTTTACACCAAAAATTGGTAAATAACTACTAGTCTCTTAACAAAGTTTATTTGCAGGATCAACTAGGGAATCTTAGGACATAGTTCCAAAACCTTATTTTATAGTTTTCAATTGAGAAAAACTTGATTTCGACTTGGTTGAAACAGTGATAGGAAAAGGTTGTAACAATGCAGATTTCGAGAGTATTGAAAGTAAAAAAACAATTGCAAGAACCAAACTAAAAAAGGTAATGCAATTAAGTAAATATGAAAGTAAATGCTCAAGAATAGTAAATTGAATTTAAAGAGTTTACATTGAAATGAAAGTGGGGTTTTAAGGTTCATACATTCTCTCAGTAGTAACTCTTTTCTCTAAACGTTGATACTTCGAGTGTAAGTGAGATTTTGTAATGAAATAAACACCCCTAATTCTAAAAATGAAATTCCTATTTATACTAGTACGAAATAAATGCTTCCAACATTCAAATCTTCATCTTTCGCAACGTAGAAGTTTGCATGCACTCCACTCTTGCATTCTCTCCATGTGTCCTCTAGAATGGAACTCAAAAGTAATTATTTATCGAGAACATTGTTGTCAAGAAAATTGTTGTCAAAATGTTTCCAAACATTCCCAAAAAAAATACTAAGTCTCAGGTTCCTTCAATCTAAGACTCCAATCATGTACATGTCATTAATGGTTCATGTACCTTTAGCCTTGTTCTATGCTGAGGTTTTTTCCCTTATTGAAAAATACCAGCTAACAACTGCCACATTTCTTTTATTGTTAGTTAAGTGATCATTTCATAGTGCATCTAAAGGAATTTCACTCCAACTGTGAAAAACTAGAGAATGGATAATATGTTCCGTATAAGAAGATAAAGGATTATGTTAATTGTTTGAGTGGGTGAATTCTGTCATATCTCATAGATTCTCTTGCTTTACTCTCTGCCCTAAGAAATGACATTTTAGTGGACTAAGGTGTGTTTTAGGGTCTTCATTCATAATGCTTTTCTTTTTTAAATTACTTATTACTTATTTTCATGCATTTTGAAGTAGGTACAACATGTGGAAATATTTTTCAAGGATTGATGGTGTGTGAATCTATTGAAGTTGTTTTGCCCTTCAGGGCTTTGGTTTTTAAGCTTGTCTAAATTAGTAATTGAGTCACTTTTGTAATTGAGTTGTTTTGCCCTTCAGGGCTTTGGTACGTGAAATATTTTTATTATCATTTATCACTTTTGTAATTGAGTCTCCTCTAAATTAGACTTTTGCAAATATCTTTAAATTGAGCGCAGTGCTTTTTAAATGGTATTTTGCATTAAATCATAATTTTGCATGCATAAATCAAACCATTAGATAAAAGTCAATACAATATGGTTTAAGTCAAATTAGTTGATTATTTGGGTGAAAAAACACATAAATGAATGGTTCCTAACATACTAACTTTAGATTCAATATTACAGTTCAATTTACTTTAAAAATCAAATTTTAAAAGTCTTATTTAAAAATCAAGGTTAGGCATGATTTGAATTAAACATGAATGTGAAAATTCAAAATTTTCTTCTGTCTTATATGATTTGGATCACAAATTATACTTGATTTGGTTCATGACACATTTTGATTCGAATCACAGGTTATACTTGATTCAAATCATGACTCTTTTTTATTCAAACCATAGAAAGTTTGATTCAAATCATGGTTGAGTTATCTTTTTATTTTGTCTAGGCTGATTCAAATCATGGATTTCCTAAATCGAATTACAGGTGCATAATTTAAGATTTTAGTTATTGGTCCAAACCATTTCTGTCATTTTAACTCAAATCATACCTATTGTTTTTGACTCGAAACAAAAGGCTACTTTTACTCATTTTAGTGCATAATCTCAAGCACCTAAATAAATCATTTTCTCTCTCCATCGCCATTAAAATTTAATGATTATTATGATAATAATCATAAATTTGATTATGTCACCAAAGTCATAAATTTGAAAGCTTTTCTAAAAAAAGGAAACCCACATTCAAATAACAGATTTTCACATCTATCTTCTGCATCTAAACTCATCTTCAACCTCTAGAAAGATTAACTTGTTTTAGTTTCTTTTCAATTCTTAGAGAATGTGAGGTCTATATTAGAGAGGAGGTTCATTATTTATTGATGTTTGTGAAGTTCTTGATTGTAGGTCAAGATTCATATTGTGTGGTGTTGCTAGAGTTTTGCAATCCAGCATGAAAAATAAGAAATACTTTCTCCAGGTTGCTTTGGTAGTGATGTATGGAATCCTACAGACAAATTAAAAGTTTTTCGTGTTCTTCAAACATATCAAGGGTTAAGAAATCGGTAGGTATGAGTAAAGGTTGTTGCAGAGTAGAGGCTTGACAAAATGCTTGAATCTGGAAGAGTTAAGTCGAGATCGGGTGGATCTTGCAAGATTGGTGAAGTAGACGACATAAACTATGAGTGTACTTTTGGATTTTGAAAGATGTAAAAACTAGGATAGTGTAGTGTTAATGTCTATTGGATGGTATCCTCCCTTTCTAGATGAGCATCATAGTATAAGGAAGCATTAAAATGGTTTGGAAAAGGATTTTACACCACACATGCATTGAAAATAAGGTTTTGTGAAAAATGAATTGAAAAACAAGTTTTTAGGTGATCAACACATCTTAGGTCGACACACACATGGACAGGTCGATCTATAGAAGTTTGAACTTTAGTATAGGTCGACACATAGTTGTCTTAGGTCGGCTCCCACACATCAATATTAAAGCATATAGCTACTACGTTCAGGTCGCCTAACTTAGGTTGGCACAAGACCGTCATAGGCCAACGTGAGACCTTCATAGACTGACCTGAATACCTTCATAGGCCAACCTATTGCTTTAATAGGCTGACACACACGATGCCCGTCTCAAAAAAAATTAATTTTTGCTCCATCCATTTGCATTCCTTTTGTCTATTTTATCTCATATATATATATATATATATATATATATATATATATATATATATATATATATATATATATATATATATATATATATATATATATATATATATATATATATATATATATATATATATATATATATATATATATATATATATATATTCATGCATGCATCATATTCTTGCAAGGTACTATTGTAAAACCTAAACAAAACTAGAATTACAAAGTTAACCCAACATCTTCAACCTCTCTTCTATGCATACACACAATCTCATATATATATATATATATATATATATATATATATATATATATATATATATATATATATATATATATATATATATATATATATATATATATATATATATATATATATATATATATATATATATATATATATATATATATATATATATATATATATATATATATATATATATATATATATATATATATATATATATATATATATATATATATATATATATATATATATATATATTCATGCATGCATCATATTCTTGCAAGGTACTATTGTAAAACCTAAACAAAACTAGAATTACAAAGTTAACCCAACATCTTCAACCTCTCTTCTATGCATACACACAATCTCATATATATATATATATATATATACATATATATATATATATATATATATATATATATATATATATATATATATATATATATATATATATATATATATATATATATATATATATATATATATTCTTGCAAGGTACTATTGTAAAACCTAAACAAAACTAGAATTACAAAGTTAACCCAACATCTTCAACCTCTCTTCTATGCATACACACAATCAAAATAGACATAATCATTTTTTGATTGGGTGACCAATTAGATTAGGGTTGTTAACGTCCAATTAGGTTGGTGTAACTGAGAAATTGGGTTGGATTCTTTGTGTGTTTCAAATAAGAAAATCAAACTGGATTTTTTCTTCAAGATCATTGGGATTTGATGGTTTTAGACAAGATCACACAAATACATATTTGATCGAGTGAAGAGGAATTGGGACAAGGTAGGGTGCACCTTGCAAGGGCGTAGCATGGAACGGTGAATCATGTTCGTGAATCTTGGGTTCAACAAGTGTGTGCTAGGGATTAATCCGACCAAGTGAAAGCCTTGAAGACGAGAAGGTCTTGCAAGCTAGTAACAAGAAGTAGTGGATTGTAGTAATATTGTTGGTTATTTGATCAATCATTGATCAAGGTTTTTGGAGGTGGTATAATCAACAACAGACCATAGGGTTTGTTGGGTTAGAGTTCTTTATCTCTTGTATATAAATTGTTTGCAAAGTAAGGTTAAATTGCAATTATCTCAACTCGAATTTGAATTGAGGGTAAACGTGCCCATAGCTAGGCCGATTGGGGAACTTCCTGAACAAATCCTTGTGGTTTTTTTTTCTTTTATTTATTTCTAACATTATTTTCATTTTTTATTCATATATATATATATATATATATATATATATATATATATATATATATATATATATATATATATATATATATATATATATATATATATATATATATATATATATATATATATATATATATATATATATATATATATATATATATATATATATATATATATATATATAAAATTGTCGAACTTGCAAATTATCGAATCCTTGTTGTTTGGATCAATTCGTTTGGAAATTAAATTTTTGATTATGTTTTGAATTACGATTTTTTGATATAATCATAATCACTTTGGTTGTGAATGGTTTTTGTTAGTTCCATGGTTCTATGATATAGAATTGTCCATGGTTCTATGATTGGCTAAATTGTGGTAAAACAAGATTCTGCACAAATGTTAAGCAGGATGTCATTACCATAGTTATGACATCGCTAAAGAAGCAAGCAGGAGCTGGTGAAAGAACTGTTGTGGAGTGTTTTAATGTGAATGTCATGCTGAATGTCGTGACATACATCAAGACATCTATCTGCTGTCATGACAAAACTACTGTCATGTGTGAGAAACAGTAGGAGCTAGCAGGAGCTGATGACAGAAGTGCTGTCATGTGTTTACATCTGGTGTAGCAGGAGCTATGTGCAACATGAGCTACTGATGACAGAACTGCTGTCATGTCATTACATCTGGTGCAGCAGGAGCTATGTGCAACAGGAGCTAGAAGAGGCTGACATTAAGGTCGAGTGCAGCAAGAGCAAGCAGGAGCTAGCAGAGGCTGACAACAAGGTCAAGTGCAGCAAGAGCAAGCAGGAGCTAGCAGAGGTTGAAGAAAGGAATGTTGTCATGGATGTCATTACCAAAGTAATGACATAGCTGTCTGGCACAACAGGCACTGCTATAGGTTAGTAGTAGCCTAGTTCCTCACAGGCAGTATGAGGTGTGCAGCCACAACAGGTTAAGTTGTGATGAAGTTCCTCACAGGAAGTGTGAGGTGTGCAGCCACAACAATGTGAGTTGTGGTGAGTGAGGTGTGTTGTCATGTGTTTTAAACAAGACATAACTGCATGACAACAGAAGGATCTGCTAGTGTATATCTCTTGACAGAATTGGTTTGGATTGATGAGACCATGTTAAAAGTACCTCATCAGTAAATATGTCAAGGAGATGGATTAGGAACAAGAATAGATTGTATTGGTATTCATAAAAGGATCTTGGAGACCTTTTAGGAAACTTGAGTATAATTATTTCTAATATTATTCTGCAGAAGATTGGGTGAAGCCAGGTATGGTGTACAGAAAATTCTGCAGAAGAGTGGATGTCATACTGAGTGTCATGACATTGATCGTATGACATCAGTCGTGCAGGCATGTTGGTTTTCTGTTATCTCAGGCTAGATTTCAGGAAGACTTGTTATGACCCCTGAGTTATATCAGGAGAGATTCAAGGCAATGCTGACCATGCCATGACCTAATTGGACAACACCTTGAATTGTGGAATTTAGTTTTATTTTGTTAAAACTAATATTTGTTACTTCTGCGCAGCCCAAGCCCAACCTGCAGTGCTATAAAAGGAGGCGCAGAAGCAAGGGAAAAGCAAGCACTCACACCAAGAAAAACCAGAGTGTAAAATAGAGGTCAAGGGTTGAGAGTCCCTTGTGTGTAAGTCACCCTTTGTATATTTTGATACATTGTAGTAGACATATTGGTAAGTGAAGAAGGCTAGTCTTCACGTGTAAAGTCTGTTTAGGAATACTTGTAATCCAAGCAATTGTCTGGTGGATGATTGTTTTGGTTAGATAGATTCTAGGTTGTGTCTCACTCAAAGCTGTGGAGGAAGAGTTTGTGAGTTCCTTGATCAAAGTTGTGAAGCAAGATCAGGGTGTGTATGAAGTGTCTCTTCATATTTTTTTTGTAATTGTTTGATATCACTGTTGTGTGATAGTGGGGGAGTGAGTGGGTATACTCAGGTACTAGAGTGTCTCTAGGCTGAAGTGTCATCGGGTAGAGATTAAGTGAGAAGTGCAAACTGGAGGTTTGACTTTGAATTGATTCTACTAATAGTGAATTTCCTCCCTGGCTTGGTAGCCCCCAGATGTAGGTGTTGTTGATACCGAATTGGGTGAACAATTACTGTGTTATTTATCTTTTTGCATTTACAATTCTGTACTTTAAATGGTTAGATAAATAGTATGACAGATTGCAGATGTCACAACAGAGATCGTGACATTGGTCATAACATTGGAACAATTTAAAGAAATTTAAATTGGCCATGGTATGTCCTCATCCTTGTTTAGCAGAGATCAATGTTCTTGGAACACATGTGATATGCATACCAGAATTTCAGTTTTAACATCAATAATTAAATTTCCAAGCGTTATTGATTACACTCAAGGTTTCGATAAATTGTTTCAATTGCTTTTGATTGAATTTTTTACAATTGAAAATAAGCTCTACGTGTAGCTTAGCATTTAATTGATTTTTGAATTAATGATTGTTGAATAATTTGTGTTCATTATCATCCAATTGGGTTAAGTTACTCATATCCGATATTTTTTATAGTAGGTTCGGTTAGACAATTCGATTCGGGTTGTTTCTGTTGTGCCATAAAACTTTTGAAAATCATTTTTGCCAAAAGTTAAATTTTTAATTTGTGAGTATTATCGCGTTTCTCATTATGAGACTGCCAAAGCTATGTGGGAGGCATTGAGGTTGCCTGTGAGGGTACTAATGATGTCAAACAAGCTAGGCTCAACATATTAAATCAAGAGTTTGAACTGTTTCATATTGAGTATGGTGAAACCATTGCGGACATGTGAAAACGGTTCACACATCTTATAAATTGATTAATTATGCTAGGTATGCCTATTTCTAATGATATTGCTACTAAATATTTTTTATTCGTTGACACTGATGTGTTTCGTGTGTACTCTTCTCTTGCTGATATATAACTTTTTTTTAGTCTTTAATCTTTACTAGTTTTTCTGTCAAAATTTTTAATTTGCATTATCTTTTTATTTCTGATAAAGGGGGAGAAAGTGAAATGATTTTAATATACCTATTCCAAGATTCTTAATCCCAAACACATATTTCAATATGCCTTTACCACTAACCTTTATTTAATAATTGATCACGAACTTTGTAAAAGTTCACTATGTGTTAGAACAGGTTATCAGAAGATGTGTTCAAGAAATAAGAAGTAAGCTCTAAATGAGTTTGCTCTGATACATTTGCTCTGATAAAATACATTGTTCAACGAAATATTGGTTTTGACCACTTATTAATTAGAAGCAAAAGAACAATCTGAAAGAATGTTCGTGAGTGCTTTGATACCTCAGGCTTGTTATAAGTTGTGAACTTTCTGAAAGTATGGTAGTTAGACTCTAGTACTTCAATGATTGTAGACCTTATGGATAATCTAAATGGTCGCTCAGAAAATGTTCAAGTTATGAACTTTCTAATGACATATTAATTTTTGCACCTTTTGGTAATATGTTTAAGATATTAAAAGAACCTAGCTCTGGTACATGATGCGAAGCATCAAGAAAACTATAATCAAAGTTCTGATTACATCAATCGTGTTCTAATAGCAAGCCAGGTTCTGAGATGAAGACCAGACAGTTCTAGTCAGTCTCTGATGAGATGTCTCTAAGAAGTATTCTTTCTCTGTTCGTATGCTCTGTACTTCAAAATTATTTTGTAAGTCTTGGGATCAAGGGGAGACTCTGAACAAGCATAAATGAATTTTCAAAGTAATAGATTTCGGGGGAGCTGGTTAGCTTAAATCTGATTCTGTAGTTTTATGGTGACTACCCAGTACAAATTTCTCTATCAAAATACATTATTTGTCATCATCAAATAGGGGGAGATTGTTAGAACAAAAGTGGTTATGCATCTAGCCTTAAGTTTTGATGATAACTGCACATGTTATCTTAGAGAATAATTCAATACTTTATGGTTTATGTCTAGTGTGTAGTTGTAGCTAAATTGGTTCTGAATTTGATAGAAAGACGTGTGACGTGATCAGACTCTGATCTAAACACTCTGGAAGAAAACATATGTTGTGTACAAGTTAAAGTCAATATTTAGGAAGGCTCTTAGTGAAATAGTTCTAAAGAACGTTTGTACTAAAACTCTGATTGAGACTTTGTTACTAAGCCTTGGAGGCTTTCTAAAGGATGTGCTTCTATTGCTACAAGCTTTAAAGTTTATGAAGACAAGGTTCTGTTGAACGAAGTTCTGAAGATTCTAAAGACATCATTTGTGAGGATCAAGTTTTGAAAACTCTGGAGACAAATATGCGTTGAACAGGTTTTGAAGATTCTGAAGACGAGTTTCTGTTGAACGAAGTTCTGAAGACTTTGAAGACATCACTTCTAAAAGACCAGGTGTTGAAGACTCTTAAGTTAGTTTTGCTAAATGAAGATCTTAGATTCTAAAGACTTAGGTTCTGAAGTTACAAGTATTGATCTCTCTACATGCTTCATCAAATCTACATCTGAAGCCTATGAAGACTTAGAAGTTAGAAGATAAAAGATTAAGAATGGTTAGATAAAGCGTTGAATATAGAAGTACAGAACAGTCTATGACCTCTACCTAGACTAGGTGGCGCAAGGACAACTTTTTATATTATGATGTGACCATTCCTTCAATGAATGTTGGGTTATTACAATTGGAATATGTTTCCTATTATACCCTACAACAGATCTATTCTCAAGTCCTATTTATTGAAGATCTGAAGACTTGAAGAAAAGGTCGCTTGTGTTACATACAAGCTGCCGAAGCTAGTTAGCGGAAGAACGCAGAACAAATGATGTTATGGCTGTTGCTGCAAGCCAAGTGAGAATACTAAATGCTGGAGTGCAAGAGTAGAAAAGAAAATCAAGAGAGAGTAACTAGAACAAGAAGTTAAAGAGCTGAAGAAAACACGAGGTATGTGTGCAAGGTAGAAGCAAGCACCAAGTTGTAAGCTCAAGAAGAAGATGTTCAATGCTCAACAAATTAGAGCCTTCTCTACATAAAATAAGAGAAGCATTAAAAGAAGCTTTTAAGCTCACAAAACTTATGCTGATACAATGTGAATCTATAGGAGATTATTCTTAAGATGGTTTTGTAATTTAGCAAGGAGTTGTTGCGCATATCTTGCTAGAAATACTTTTGTGTTATTATACTTCAATTGTGTCATCTGCTTGTTTAGAAGCAATTCATGTACACACCTTTGCAAACACTTTTCAAAGTGTAGATTCCTCAAGTGGCTAAGTCGTTAGTTTGGATGCTTAAGAGGGATAAGTTGTTTTCTAACACTTAGAGGTTATAATATGTTGAGATTATTGGATTAAGTCCTTGTCTAAGGCGAAATCACATTGGTGGGTGGACTGAAGTAACTTTTCTAACAGTGGACTAGGATAAAATAATTGTGTCAATTTAGTTTTATTTCTCTCGATTAGCATTGTTTTTAATTCCGCATAAAAGTTCATAGCTGGTGAAACCAACTATGAACTTTTGTGTGTAACACCGCACTCTACCCCGTATGCGTATTATAGGAATATTAAAAAAAATGCATCAGATTTTTCAAAACACGTAAGATGTCACATAGACATTTTTCTCATTCAATGAAGCATCAAGTCACTTCATTCTTTCCAAAATATTTCAACAAGGTCATTCAATAAAACAGCGGAATAAAATCAATGTTTAAACATAATCCTCACAACCGGTGGTTATACATCATTAATCCAACAGATAAAAGATACGTAACAATTAATCAAGAAAATAAGCAAAATATAACATAATCCCGTCATCCCATGTTACGTATCAGAGCGACTCCTAGGACTCGATCAAATAGCAACACACTCCAAGCACCACTCAGGTACCTGGTCATCTGCACTCCCCAAGGAGCACAGGCGCAACAAACATAAAAAGGGTGAGAACTACATTCAATAAATAAGCGGTGAAATACACATGCTAAGGAGTAGTTACACACCACACATACAATCATAAACATGCAACGCACATACACGTGCCATCTCAATCACTCGGCATTAATAGCCCAAAATCAAATACAAATATGTAATGTGACTCACTGACTCGACACAATGCATGTGGTACCAACACAAATACATACGGTTAACCCTAGAACCCGATTCCCGTCGGAATCTAGATAAGTCATATACGTTCCTCTGAACTACAACTTATCTCCACAACGACTTCCACATGAAGTTTGGATGAACTAGGCACCCATCATGGATTCCCACCTAGTCATCTCCACAAGACACATGACATGAAATGCATGACAACACCATTATGCAAATATAATAATAATTTCAAGCATAATTCACGATCATCAAGGATCCACTCGAGCCATCCGCTCACTGTAATCCTCTCGGGAATTACCATCATCACACCAGATCGTCCACACTGGGCTGTCCTGGCCCACACATATCAATCATACCCCTAAGGCCAAAAACATAATTTTCCACATTCTCTCTAATTAAATTCATTAATAATCGTCCTTAGGTTCATTTTAGTCATATTAATCCTACTGATTAAATGGAATTGCGTTGCAAGCGAAATCTGGGCAGAAATCGCGAAAATGGGAAAAAGTCATCCCAGGCCTGCCCATACACGTATTGCCCTGCCTGTTACGTGTAATGCCCTGCTGGCCACCATACGTGTATTGCCATACCTGTTACACATAATGCCCTGTCCCATACGCGTATCATATGCAAATGACTAGAACTGCTGTCAAAACTCAGATTTCCTCCCTTTTTCCACGAATTTTCACTTGAGATTCATCATTCCACTTTTCTACTCATTAGATTCAGTTTCGGCTACAGTTAAACTCTTAGTATTCAGATCTGTTATCTATCAAAATTTTATTACCGCATTAATGGATTTTTACACGAATGTCATGATAGTTCCAGATTCATACACATGGGTATCAAACAGCAAACATTCAACAGTAACAGTAATTTCAAGGAATTTATCAGGTTACAAAAATTAGATCAAGAAATCAAAAACAGACATAAATCCTATGAGAGAAAGGACCTCTCACTACCCTATCATGTTAATTCACCCATATTGAAATTCGTCCCCCCCCCCCTTATCTTGGATTGAAGCTTTTTCCTTGACAACAACGGAGAATTGGTTCCTCTGCCCTAGTTCTCCTTTCTCTGTCTTTTTCCTCTTTTACGTGTTAACTGTCTAACTCTTCCACTAACCCTCTCTTAACCCCTTAATCAGGTTTTTAACTCATTTAATCCAATTAATATTATTAATAATAATAATAATAGTAGCTACCACCCGATTAATATTATTATCAATAATAATTAAATAATAATATCAATAACCATAGTATTCTCATTATTGTTATTAAATGGTTAGTATTATTATTATAGGTCCACCTTACCCCAACTAAGGTCACCTCTCACTCTTGCCCTTAACTTTATACCCCTAACTAAGGACATCACAACCAATACTCGCACAACAAATTATAAAATGACTAAATAATTTAAATAGGGTGTTATAACTCTCCCCCACTCAAAATATTTTCGTCCTAAAAAATGTACCTAATTAGAACAATTTTGGATACGACTCTCGCATCTAGTATCCAATTCTCAGGTCACACTTCCTCCAACAGCTCCTCCCCAAGCTACTCTCACCAACGGAATATCTTTCCCTCTTAGTTGTTTCATCTTGCGGTCTTTGATTCTCAATGGCATCGCCTCCACTGTCAGGTTATCTCAAACTTGTACTTCATCTCTCTGAAGCACATGAGATGGATCAACAACATACTTCCGAAGTTGCGATACATGAAACACGTCATGTAAATTTGAAAGTTCGGGTGGCAACACCACTCTATAGACAACAACTCCAACCCTCTGCAGAATCTGATATGGTCCAATGAACTTAGGATCCAATTTCTTTGATTTTAGCGCACGACCAACACCGGTCACCAGATTGACTCTAAGAAATACATGGTCACCCTCGCTAAATTCCAAGTCTTTCCTCCTATTATCATGGTAGCTTTTCTGCCTACTCTGGGTCGTCTTCATTTTCTTTCTAATCATCTGGATTATCTCCGTGGTTTGTTGCACAATCCCGGGTCCGAGTACCGTACTCTCGCCCGACTCATACCAATATAGAGGTGTCCTACACCTTCTACCATACAATGCTTCAAAAGGTGCCATTCCAATACTAGAATGATAATTGTTGTTGTAAGTAAATTCAATCAGCGGTAAATGAGTATCCCAAGCGCATCCTCGCTCGAGTATACAAGCTCTCAACAAATCTTCCAATGACTGAATAGTCCTCTTAGATTGACCATTAGTCTGCGGGTGATAAGCAGAACCCAATTTCAAACTGGAACCCAAAGCTTCTTGTAACCTTTTCCAAAATCCATAAGTAAACCTCGGGTCTCTGTCAGATACAATGCTCGAAGGAACCCCGTGTAACTTCACTATCACTCTGATATAAATTTCTGCTAACTTCGTCAAAGGAAAACTGGTGTTAATCGGTATAAAATGCGCCAACTTTGTCAATCTATCCACAAGTACCCAAATTGCGTCAAAACCTCTCGTCGTATTCGGCAATCCAATCACAAAATCCATTGCAATACTAGCCCATTTCCACTCCGGTATTTCCATCGGTTACATCAAATCGGATGGTTTCTGGTGTTCCACCTTTGACTTCTGACAAGTCAAACAAGCATACACAAATCGAACTATGTCTTTCTTCATAGCCGGCCACCAAAATATTTTCTTCAGGTCTTGATACATTTTCATAGCTCCTGGATGAATATTCACGCTACTCTTGTGGCTTTCTTGCAAAATGAACTTTTTCAATCAGGATTATCTGGCACACAAATTCTGTCTCTGAACATCAACACACTAGAATCATCTACTTTAAAGCCTTCTTCCTTATCCATTCCGCATACGCTCATCAAGTCTACCAATTTCAAATCCAGTTTCTGATCTTCTCTTATTTCATGAAGGAACTCATTATTCACTTTCAGCATCCCCAACATTACACTTTCGGAAGTTAACTCACAAACCATACTCAAGTCTCTAAACTGCTCAACCAAATCCAATTCTCTAATCATCAATGTCGACATATGTATCGTCTTCCGACTCAAAGAATCTGTCATGACGTTAGCTTTACCAAGATGGTAACTCAAGCTAAAGTCATAGTCTTTCAGAAATTCCATCCATCTTTGCTGCCTCATATTTAATTCTTTCTGGTCAAACTGATATTTCAAACTCTTATGGTCACTGAACACTTCGAATCTCGACCCGTACAAATAATGCCTCCAAACCTTTAGTATGAAAACCACTGCAGCTAACTCTAGAACATGAGTAGGATAATTCCTTTCATGAATCCTCAATTGTCGTGAAGCGTAAGCCACAACCTTGCCATCTTGCACTAAAACACCGCCTAATCCCATTTTAGATGCATCGCAATATACCACAAAAGGATCATTCGGATTTGGTAACGTTAACACTGGTGTGATAGTCAACCTTTTCTTCAGTTCTCAGAAACTTTCTTCACACAAAACATCTCATACAAATGTCTGGCCTTTTCTAGTCAACTGGGTCCACAAAAGAAAACCCTTCGATGAACTTACGGTAATAGCCTGCCAAGCCTAAGAAACTTCTAATCTCTGTCACTGACTTCGGAGCCTCCCACTGAAGCACAACACTCACTTTCGATGGATCCACTGTTATGCCTCCTCTAGAAATAACATGTCCAAGAAAACTTACTTCGCTCAACCAAAACTCACACTTCAAAAGTTTTGCAAATAATTTATTATCCTTCAGCACTTGCAACGTAACCCTTAAATGCTCTACATGATCTGCTTTTGACTTGGAGTAAATCAAAATGTCATCAATGAAAACTACTACAAACTGGTCCAAATAAGCATGGAAGATATGATTCATGTACTCCATGAACACACCCGGTGCATTGGACACACCAAACGACATCACTGCATATTCATAATGTCCATACCGAGTTCTGAAAGTTATTTTCTGGATATCATCTTCTTTCACATGGATCTGATGATAGCCTGACCTTAAATCAATTTTACTTAACACACAAGCTCCCACGAGTTGATCCATCATATCGTTGATTCTTGGAAGTGGATACTTATTCTTGATGGTTACTTTATTCAACTGGCGATATTCGATGCACAAGCGCATACTGCCATCTTTCTTCTTTACTAACAACACTGGCGCTCCCCATGGCGACACACTGGGTCTGATAAACTTTTTGTCCAATAATTCTCCCAACTGAGATTTCAACTCTGCCAATTCTGACGCTGACATTCTGTATGGTGCCATAGATATAGGTCTGGTACCAGGGACAAGATCAATCGTAAACTCTACTTCCCTCTTTGGAGGTAACTTTGCAACATCCTTTGGGAACACTTTAGGAAATTCTCTCATAACAGGTAATTCCACAATTGACGACTTACCCTCCATAGATAACGAAGCGAACACTGCAAATACTTTAGCTCCATCTTCTACCAAGATTCTCAACTCCTTAGTAGATATAAGACTAGTCATATCTTCTTCTTCTTCAAGAGTCAGGAATAACCGCCTCTTCCTATAACAATCAATATAAACATAGTTGCTCTCGAGCCAATTCATCCCTAAAATAACATCCAGCTTGCTGAGTGGTAGACAAATCAAGTCCACTCCAAAATCTTTACCAAAGATCGACACAGGGCAATTCAAACACACTAAAGATGTAATGATCGATCCAATAGATAGAGTATCAATCACCATCTCTATAGTCAAAGTAGACGGCACAAACCCCAGTCTCTTCACACAATCCATAAAAATAAACGAGTGAGTTGCACCTGTATCAATAATAGCAATCAAAGGAGTGTTACAAATGTAACACGTACCTTTGACCAAACGATCCTCACTGGTAGGCTGAGCTCCCACCAAGGCAAACACCTTCCCATTTTTCTAAGACTTCTTTGGTTTTTGACAATGGGTGCTGATATGACCCTGCTCACCACAGTTGTAACAGGTTGGTATTTTGGTTCTACAATCCGCGACCACATGACCTGGCTTTCCACACTTAAAACACTTTTTCACCTCATTCTGACATTCATTCGCACGGTGACCTACACCGCCACATTTGAAATACTTGGGAGGATTGGAAGGATTTCCTCCCCTACTTGGTTTCTTCTCAGCAACATCTTTCTGCTTTCCTTTATCAGTCGGAGCATGGTAAGGTGTATTCCCATCCCTCTATTTTCCTCTTATGTCACTTAGATTCTTATAGTGAGCGATTCTAGCTCTGTTGTCTTCATCATAGATTCTACACCTATTCACCAGCTCAGGAAAGTACATGATCTTCTGATAACCGACACCCAGTTTGATCTCAGGATGCAGCCCATTCTCAAACTTGATGCACTTCAAACTCATAGCTGCATCAGTATTGTAATGAGGACAATACTTTACCAGTTCGTCGAACTTAACCGTATACTCTGCCATTGTCATGTTCCCCTGTTTCAAATCAATGAATTCAATCTCTTTCTTTCCGTGAACATCTTTCAGAAAATACCGTTCTAGAAACTCTGCCCTGAACACTGTCCAATTAATGGGACCCTCACCAGCTTCCAATCTATGGCGGGTGTTGCCCCACCAGTCCTCAGCCTCACTTTCCAGCATATGGGTACCAAACTGTACCTTCTGATCCTCTGAGTATCCCATGAATCTGAATATCTTCTCAATATCCTTCATCCATTTTTGTGCTACATCTGGATCATGTCCGCCTTCGTACTTAGGTGGCTTATTGTTCTGGAACTTCTCCAAATTACGGAACTCCCCGTTTCCAGCATTCCGATTGATATTCTGACCAATGTTTTCTACCGCCTACACAACAAATTGTAACGCAACAGTCATCACATCATCATCTCTATGAGTCATACTGCTCAACATCCACGAAAACACAGGTTAGAAAAACAAATGACTATAAACATCCTATAGTCAGACTCTACTACAACACTGGCCGGATGGACCAACCTGCTCTGATACCAATTGTAACACCCCACTCTACCCCGTACGCGTATTATAGGAATATTAAGGAAAATGCATCAGAGTTTTCAAAACACGTAGGATGTCACATAGACATTTTTCTCATTCAATGAAGCATCAAGTCACTTCATTCTTTCCAAAATATTTCAACAAGGTCATTCAATAAAACAGCGGAATAAAATCAATGTTTAAACATAATCCTCACAACCGGTGGTTATACATCATTAATCCAACAGATAAAAGATACGTAACAATTAATCAAGAAAATAAGCAAAATATAACATAATCCCGTCATCCTATGTTACGTATCAGAGCGACTCCTAGGACTCGATCAAATAGCAACACACTCCAAGCACTACTCAGGTACCTGGTCATCTGCACTCCCCAAGGAGCACAGGCGCAAAAAACATAAAAAGGGTGAGAACTACATTCAATAAATAAGCGGTGAAATACACATGCTAAGGAGTAGTTACACACCACACATACAATCATACACATGCAACGCACATACACGTGCCATCTCAATCACTCGGCATTAATAGCCCAAAATCAAATACAAATATGTAATGTGACTCACTGACTCGACACAATGCATGTGGTACCAACACAAATACATACGGTTCACCCTAGAACCCGGTTCCCGTCGGAATCCGGATAAGTCATATACGTTCCTCTGAACTACAACTTATCTCCACAACGACTTCCACATGAAGTTCGGATGAACTAGGCACCCATCATGGATTCCCACCTAGTCATCTCCATAAGACACATGACATGAAATGCATGACAACACCATTATGCAAATATAATAATAACTTCAAGCATAAGTCACGATCATTAATGATTCACACGAGCCATCCGCTCACCGTAATCCTCTCAAGAATTACCATCATCACACCAGATCGTCCACATTATACGGTCCTGGCCCACACATATCAATCACACCCCTAAAGGAAAAAACATAATTTTCCACATTCTCTCTAATTAAATTCACTACTAATTGTTCTTAGCTTCATTTTAGTCATATTAATCCTACCGATTAAATGGAATTGCGTTCCAAGCAAAATCTGGGCAGAAATCACGAAAATGGGAAAAAGTCATCCCAGGCCTGCCCATACGCGTATTGCCCTGCCTGTTACGCGTAATGCTCTGCTGTCAGGCCCATCATATGTGTATTGCCCTATTCGTTACGCGTAATGCCCTGTCTCATACGCGTATCATACGCAAATAACCAGAATTACTGTCAAAACTCAGATTTCCTCTCTTTTTCCATGAATTTTCACTCGAGATTCATCATTCCACCTTCCCGTTCATCCAAAGGCTCAGTTTTAGATCAATTCCCTTATTCCTATCCTCTATTCTACTAAGATTCTACTCATTAGATTCAGTTTCACCTACGGTTAAACTCTTAGTATTTAGATTTGTTATCTATCAGAATGTTATTACCGCATCAATGGATTTTTACACGAATGTCATGACAGTTCCAGATTCATACACATGGGTATCAAACAAAAAACATTCAACAGTAACAGTAATTTCAAGGAATTTATCAGGTTACGAAAATTAGATCAAGAAGCCAAAAACAAACATAAATCCTATGAGAGAAATAACCTCTCACTACCCTATCATGTTGATTCACCCATATTGAAATTCGTTTTCCCCCCCTTACCTTGGATTGAAGCTTTTTCCTTGACAACAATGGAGAATTGGTTCCTCTTCCCTAGTTCTCCTTTCTCTGTCTTTTTCCTCTTTTACGTGTTAACTGTCTAACTCTTCCCCTAACCCTCTCTTAACCCCTTAATCAGGTTTTTAACTCATTTAACCCAATTAATAATAATAATAATAGTTACTACCATCCGATTAATATTATTATCAATAATACTTAAATAATAATATCAATAACCATAGTTATTCTCATCATTATTATTAAATGGTTAGTATTATTACTATAGGTCCACCTTACCCTAACTAAGGTCACCTCTCACTCTTGCCCTTAACTTTATACCCCTAACTAAGGACATCACAACCAATACACGTACAACAAAGTATAAAATCACTAAATAATTTAAATTGGGTGTTACATTTTGCGGAATTAAAAAATGGTGTGCAACGTCTATTAGTCCACCCACAAAGCAGAGTTATCTCCTATTGTTTTTCGGTTCTAGGTTGGGTGTTGTTCACGTCAAAAGGCTTCCAATGCATACAATCAACGCTTAAAAGAAAAACACAAAGTCAACAAAAAGACAAACTTTGCGCCCCACCAGAAGTGTCCTATAGCAAAGGAATTCACCAAAGTATGAAACAAAGAGAACTAAAACTCATAAATCTCATTTATATAAACCCAAAAAAAGCAAGTGTGAAAAGAAAGAAAGTTCAGACTCAAGCAATACCTTAAGAAGATGATTTCAACAATCCATATGAAGTATGTTCTACTAAAGAGGTGGAGTAAGCACGAGGTGAGAGGTGATATTGAAGAAGAATGCAGAAGTAAGAAAGGAACTTTCAAAGAGTCACAAATGGCTAAAAGAAGAATATAATAACCCTTGAAACTGCTTACATATTCCCCCAAGAAAGGTGAACTATGTGATCCTCGGTGTTAGGAAGTGTGAACCGCATAACCAATAATTGAGATTTCATTATACAGTGTTGAAGAGCACTCAAAAGCCTTAGTACTAGAAGAAATCATTACCATCACACATAAAGACATGTGCGGAACTATATCTACAAAATGTTGCTAGTTACGAGGAAGACATTTAATGAACCTTTCTCGTCCAAAGAATGTTGGACAAGTGACTTCAAGTACAATAAGGGGTGAGTTATGGTATTTAAAATTCATGATTAATTTTAAACCTTTCTCAATTTAGATCGTATTATTAATTTTTAGGTGAGTAATTTGCAGCAAAAATAAAATACTAAAAGTAAGTTACAGAAAATAAAAGGATAAGGTTAGAAAGACGACACCAGAGAATTATACGGGTTTGGTCGGACGTTGGATAGTCTCATCCCCAAGAGATCTTCTTGAGAGTTTGACTATAAACTTTGAGCTTTATAAGGTTATGTCCACTAACTTTAATACAATCTAATCTTGAGATTTACATGCTTATGCCTAACCAATGGCAACTTTTATCCTTGGCTAAGCTAACAAACCACTTAGAGATTTTTGGTTGTTCTCAATAACCAAAACTAAGCTTTTACTAGCAAAGCTTAATAAACCAAGAACGAAGGTTCTATGACAAGTTTATCTCAAGAACCAAACTCAATCTCTTAAAGGTATCGCACCTTTAAGAATATAAATGAGCAGTACAACCACTTACAAAAAATTCTTTCTCACAAGTAAAACTTCACTTACTAGCACTAAGGCAATCAGAAGTGAATAAAATATTCTCGAGAGAGAGAGAGAGAGAGAGAGAGAGAGAGAGAGAGAGAGAGAGAGAGAGAGAGAGAGAGAGAGAGAGAGAGATTCCAAAGTAATATGAAAACTTGAGAAAATGGTGTGATTTGAAGTGAGGGTGTGCCTCTCTTATATAGTAGTCTGAAAAATCAAGACTGAAAATAATCCATGGGTTGAATTTATTATCTAATCAATTGGAAAAAAGCTCCAATCGATTAGACAACTCATTTACAATCGATTGGCAAACCAATATAGGGAGGTTTAGATATAGAGTAATTACAAGTTATTAATATGATGTCCTTATTGATTTTGTAACTGATTGACACTCTTCTAATTGATTAGAATAATGTTCTAATCAATCGCTGATTAAAAAGTTTTGTCAATCGATTGCCACATCTTTTCAATCGATTAGATAGTTAAAATAATTTGAAAAACAGTTTTGGACAACTTTCTAATCACTTTTTAAGGATAGAAGCATTTTGAAAGATGTTTTAGGTGTGTGTGTGTGTGTGTGTGTGTGTGTGTGTGTGTGTGTGTGTGTGTGTGTGTGAGAGAGAGAGAGAGAGAGAGAGAGAGTTGCCTTAGTACTCTTAAGCTACTACCTTTCTTATACAATACCCAGTTCACTCAGACTGACTGGCAGACATAACCTGGTGAGATATCGCATCTTTCTCCAAAGAGCTTCAAGACTTTTGCTAGATAGTTTCTGATTGTACAAATACTTTGATCTTGAGTATTTTTTTGTTGATGAGTCATAAGATGCTTTGGTTATACTATCATTATTAAAGTTGAAGGCTATTGCCATGCGTTGTCATCATCAAAATTTTAGACGAGGAACTTCATAACATGCAAGCACATATATCCACAAAGACATGAATGACTTCAAGACTCTTCTACTTTCTTCCACCAGAGGATGGACTAAAGATCAACCCGACAAAGTCATCGCTATACGACATAGGAACAAAGGTTTGGGGGGAAATTGTTATGGGTCATCCACAAAACCCTACGAAGAAGGTCCAATAACGCGCGTTGAATCGGAAGACACCTCGAACAGGTGGACCTACACCTTTGTCCAGGGCACACGATAAACCCCTATCACATCTCTCATTGTTGATATCTAATCGAACAGTCATCTGCTCAAGGCGTTGAATCACATGCAAGCGGGTTTAACCACTCATACTATATAAAGATTCGATCACATCATTTTAAATATTCAATTCATTTTCAATCTCATCTACTCTTCAGTTAATAAATGACTAATTTAGAGTGTTAATCTTACACATTTATTTTTTCTCCGATGTACCACAAACTTGATCCATTTTACAAAAATTAATTTCATCACTTATTACATATTTATGCTCCTTGCCGAATACTACCTAACTTTCAAAATCTCACAAACAAATAAAATGTTTGGTTGTTGATGATTTTAGCAAAAAAAAAAGAAAACATTTTTGTCAAAATCAAATATCAACGTTAACAATATCCAACTCTCTAGAAACAACAAACAACTTTTCCCATTTATTTTTCATTAATTAGACCGTACATGAAATGACCGCTTTTAAAACATGAACAATAACAAATCAAAACATACGGATAAATCTCTGATCTCACATTTTTCTTCAAAAAACATAACCACGCGAAAAGCAGCATGTACCACGTGACAGAGTTACATATTGTTAATATTTCTCACGCTGCATCACGTGACAATACCATTTGTGTTGTCGCTTCCGACAGAAAAGACTAATAAATCTAATGTGGGTTAGTCCCTTTTAAGTTTTGACCACAAGATTGTGCAACCAATTTATGATTAGTACCTTCAAAATATCTTCATTCTTTTTTTGGAAATAAATTTGAGATTTCCCACAATAAAAACGCATTGTTTATTAAATTTCAGATATATAATTATTATTTTTAATAATTGATATTTTTTTATAAGTCAGAGACTTCATTAAAATTAAATATTATGGGTACTCAACTCAAATACAACAAGTAAAATAAGGATACAAACCAAAACATTCAATTACATGAACACCGAGTGGTATTAAGATAAGAATTTTTTATCCTACTAATTAGGCTTTTGTTTTTAAAGATGTATCACCAAACGCATTTTTTTCTAGCTTTTTTTTAATTAATTTTGTAGATGTATCTACATAATATTTTTGTATGCATATTTACAGAAGAAATCTAGAATCCTAAAAAATCAACATTGCAACGATAAAATCAAAATTCATAAAATAAAATCGACGTTACATTGATGATTTTGACAGAAATTTAAATACTACATTACATTGATAAAAGCATACTTCATACCACACAAATAAAATTAAAATTGACTAATTCTTGCATATATTTTAATAGGTTATCTAAACTCTCAACACAAGAGTGTGATATGGCAGACATCCTGTGATGATAATTTTAAAATATTTATCAAAACGCATGGTGGCCACATGTTCTGTACCCAAAAGCTGACTAGTAGCTCTAACCCATATTTAAACAAAATAACGGCCATCCACCCATGGTGGCAAACATGACCTGTAACCAAAAGTTGTCTAGTAGTTCTAACCCGTATTCAAACAAAATAAAGTTCAACCAAAAAAACAGAAGGCAACATAAGTTATATATCTAAAAAAGGGCATGGTGAATATCCAAACTCTCAAATCTATCCTCGAAGCTTGTAGCACAAATCAAGATCAACAATTATACAAGATAGACGGCAGCAGAGTCGACACAAAGTTGGTGGTACTTCTATTACCACTTGTAGAACCAAAATCAGAATTTTTGACTTCACTTATGTAGTATCGAGCGCGGAAAGCTAGCAAGTGTGCATAATAAATAGGAGGAACTGCATACAAGATGACATTTTAGTTAAAATAAAGTTGTATACAAGACTAAAAAGACAAATGATATTATTACGTGTAACATAAGTTATTAGTCAAACTCTATAGCTCATTTGCAGTGAGTTTATTTTCATCATAAAGCACACGATAGTGCGTTGGTCGACTAGTCCCCTGCAAAAAGAAGACATTTAAATGCAAATAACACAAAACTGTCAAAAGGCGATTGAGTTACAAGCCTAATAAAAAAAAATTAAAATTAAACACAGATAATTTAGTGGTATATATTTTTGAACAACAAAGCAACAAGAAATCAACTTTGAGAAGTCCTAAATTTTGTCTACAATATAGGGTTGCAAAGTTGATGCAAGAAAAAAATAGCAATAAGTGTTTGTGTTCACTAGATGAATTATTTTCTCAAATGCATCATTCAACACCGTGTTACGGCCTTCAGACTATATACAATCAAGAATAACATGTTTAAAACTTGAAGAAATAAAATCAAGCAGCAAAACAAGCAGACATTTATTGAATAACTTGAACCTTAACATTGATCTTTAACGCCAAATTTTCAAGATATTGCATATCCCAAGTCAGTCTCACATATACACTTTATTCTATCTGCAAAATAAAATAATTTAATTCAACATAATATAACAAAACCTTATGATTTAATTTAGACTAGACAAAAAACTTACTATATGATTTACCCTTAAAATCAGGCAAAATTATGATCAACAATTGCAGTCTTCCCTCCTGATTTGTCCTATCGAGTGTTGTCTTTCACTTCTTTTGAAGTTTAACAAGCTCTCTTTCGATTTGATTTGGATTCGCAAGGTTCGATTCGATTTGATTTGGATTCGCAACGTTACGTTTTTTTTCTCTAAAAGTTTGATGATTAATATGAGCAATGTAGTGGACAAAGTGCTCATGCAGGTTTCAAATATAGCAGAAAATTCCAGAGCTGTATCTACGAAACAATTTGGCGCTTAGACGTTTCAGATGTGCATCTACGAAATTTTTTCTGAACTGAATTATTTTGAAGTTTTTCCCAGCGTTAAGCAGTTTAAAATTATTCTGTAGATGTAACTCCGGAAAAAACCAAATTTTGGTAAAAAAAAAAAGTGGTGCGTCTGGATATGTACCTCTGAAAGCAGGGGGCATAAAATAAAATTCACTAGGTGCCTAAGAGTATCAAGGGGTGGATTAAGAAATTCTCTATCAAGATATCACACCTCTACATTAAGGCCTAACAGCCCAAACGCTTTGCTCTAGGTCAATTTTCTGCCAGGTTCTTAGCAACAATAGAAATCTCTACAAACCTATATGACCCCCTAAAAACAATGTATTTTCACTAAAGTTACCATAGTGCAAAGAAATTGAAAATTTTCTTCTAAGATTTCTTGTACTAGTGTTATGCAGAAATCATATATTTAAGAGTGTTGTTCTACTGTGATATATTTGTATTGAATTTTAAGGTTGCAAACTAAACTTAAAATAATCTTGAATGAAGGTTATTGATTTGAGTCTTTATAAAAGCTCTAGCTGTTGATGTAAGGTTTTTGGGTTGATCAGGTAAAAAATCTCAAGTTGTTGTGAAAGGTTCTTTGGGCTATTTCTGTGAATAACTCAACATCATTCTAGTGAAAATCTCACGGGAAAACTCTTAGGGACTGGAGTAAGCTTAGTGGTTTGGACTGAATTAGGATAATTATATGGTGTGATATTTTTATCCATCATCTCATTCATTTTTCAATTATTTATTTTATTTTTTTGCTCCGTCTCCACTCTCTTTTATCTTCTAACATAATGCATTTTAAAATCAAAGTTTTTTAGATGTTTCTTTTACAAATTCTAATATCATAATTCACCATCTCTATTATGTTTGGAGTCTCTTGGTCAACATTAATGAATCCAAGTTCTTGTCAAGCTCGTGATCCATAATGAATTTTAAGATCTTTTGAAATCAAACAAGCTCTTACTGAGTCATGAGAAAACATATTGACTTCATGACCTTTTGGGACTTTTCCCAAAGTTCCGGTTAGCAAAGAGGACCACTGTTGCACCCCAAAATTTGACCAACATTTATTTACCTATAAAGAGTTATATGAGACTTTGAATCTATCCAAGAAGGTTATACAAGTGTTCAAAGGTTGATACCTTTGTCAGAGAACTCAAGAGATCCTCAGAGAGATTGGTTGAAACCAAGGTTGTGTGCCTCATAACTTGAGAGTTGTGGGGGCTCCTCAGATGATTCTGAGACTATGAGGATGGACTTGAAGCTTTGAGAAATCTTGTGAGATGTCTTGAAAGCCATCATGAAGCCTAGAGAGGTCATTGTACAAGAATTCAGAAGATTCAGCCATGAGTGGTGGAATTAGGGTTTGACTAGGTCAACCCAGGTCAACTGATGATTTGGAGAGGGTTGAGACCTAATACAAGAGCCATGTGATCATGGAATTATGCATTTAGATGCTATAAGGATGATTCCTAGACCAACTCATCATGATTTAGGAGTTTGAGAAGTTTTAAGCTAGGGTTTCTAAGGATTGACAGTGTAAAATCCCCTAGTTTGATCCCTATCTTCAAGGCAGTTTAGCTCAAGATATGATTGTCATCTCATCTTCCCCACAACATGAATGTTGTAGAGCTTGGTCTTAGATTTAATTTTAGTACTAGAAGTCCTTGATAGGATTTGTAGAGCTCAAGTTATGGCTTTGACAAATTACAGGTCATCTGAGGTATGTGAATCTGGGTCCTTGAAAGTCACCCAACTTGCATCCAACTTTTTCCCTAGTAGGATGATTCCTATGGATTCTTGGTCAACATGAATGTTGTAGAGCATCTTTTTAGCTTTCTAGAGAGTACTAGAAGTCCTTGATAGGATTTGTAGAACTCAACTTATGGTTTTGACAAGTCAAGGGCATTTTGGTCATTTGGAGGTTATAGGTCATTTCAAGCATGAGGCCATATCTCCTATTTCCAAGCTTAAAATGGAAAAATCTTCAACATCAAACTTGCTTAAAATGATGTTTTAAGGCTATTAGGGAGGTCATGAGATGTTGAAAAGGCTTGTATCAAAAAGTGATAAAAATGGCCTAAAATGGAGGCATAAGTTAAATAAGGTGAAATTGAAAATTGAAAATCACAAGTTGTACATCCAAACCATGTCATATAATAGGTCATTTTGACTCCAAAGGACATTCTAAGAACAATGGTTCAGCCACAATTTTGATTTGAGACTTAGATCTTAGGGATGCTTTGGAAATGGCTTACTTGCATCTTAAGGCACCAAAGCAAAACTCAACAAAACTCAATAAACAAGTTGGTTATGCATTGTAACACATCCTAAATCTCATATGGGGAGAATTTCAAGTCAGAATCAAAGGTTACAAGGACCATGGCATGAGATAGCATATGGTGAGAAGTGAAATCAAATATCATGAGGTGAGATATTCATTTTATCATTGGAGTGTTCCAGAAGGTTCTGGACAGTTCCTACAAGTTCTATAAGATGATTAGAACTTGCTCAAAGCAAGGGTTGGTGAGAGTTGGTGCAGAGAAGAGAGAGTGCTATCTTGTTGCTTCCATTGCAAGTCAAGTTTCATTTCTTCATTCTTCTTCATTTCCATCCCTTTTTTCTACACAAACACATTCCATAGATCATAGTGAGGGTGTGCAGATCAAATTGAGGGCAATTCCATTGATGAATCGTGCATGAGCTTTTGGATTTTCACCTCTGCAATTCAAGATTGGTTTCCAAGAATCAAGCAGTTTCAACCCTTCTTTTTGCATACAGAAGCTAGAATACTACTCAGTGAAGGAATTGGGAAAGATTGAAGGTCTGAATTGAGGGATTTCTTCATCTGTTCACTCGATTTTACCAGGTTTGTAACTTTCTCTCTACACTCTAATTTAAGTAGAATTAGATATAATTAATAGGTTAGAATGGTTAAGGATGACTAGGAGATCATTTCTGGAAAGTTTGAAGAGAATTGGTGGTGATTTTGCTGTTGACACCATTTTTTTATGGACCAAGAACTCACTGAATATTGGGGGATAATCTTAGTTTAATAGCAAGAAATGTTCAGGGAAGCATGAGGATGAGATTAGGACCTTTAATTTTGAGAATTGTTAAGATTGGTTCTTGATCAATTATTGGAAGTTGCCATCGGGTTCTAGGTTTGAAAGGGTTTCAATAAATTCTGATGCCATGGCTAGATTCCTGATGAAATTTGGAGTAATCTAGGGTTTTTAATTGCTGCATTTGGTGAGGTATTGATGGAGTTCGTGTGTGAGGAAGATGAAGCTTAGTGTCCTGCATTTCCATGGAGGTTACAAGAACCCTAACTGGAGGTTGAAGACGGGTTCAGGGCCGTTGGATGAGGAGCTGACCGGTTGACTGAGAAACGATCCATTGGCCACGATTTAATTTAGTCTTGGAGGGAAATTCTGAGAGGCAAAACGCAGCGTATCACTTAAGTCCTGGCTTGGGCTTAAGTGATCTTTTGATGTCCACACCCCTTTCACGAGGACCATTAGATTTTAAACTGAAAACCATTTCTATTTGCACCGTTTATTTTTCATTTTCTTTATGTTTTTTCTAATTGATTTTCTGATTGAACTGGGCCCAGCGCGCGTTACTATCTGAACCCTCCATTCTGGGCCCATGCGCGTATTGAACTGCATCTGTTTGCTAGCTGCACCACACCTCTTCATATTTCATTTTATTTGCTTCCATTTTATTTCAAACTTTGGAAAATCATAATAGATGGAAAATTAAATATTTTTTAATGGGAATTTTTGCTCCTATTTCATATTAATGTCTAGAAAATTATCAAATAAAAATATTTTCCCTTCATGCATTTTTAATATTTTTTGTATATTTTATACTTTTATTGCATTTTATTTCTTTTATGTTGATACATGAATTTGTAGAATTTGGTTAGGGTAGTTCCCTTAACATTTTTAGGTCATTCTTTTTAGGATAGTTAGATATAAGCTTTAGCTTCCCCCTGGATTTATTCCATGATTTTGTGATGAATTTTAGGATAGTTTTGATTAGATGACATTAGGTTGTGTAGAATTAGGTTAATCCTTAACATAGGTCCATCATAACATTAGAATTTTGGGTTTCTAGGTCAAGATAGGTATTGGGGCATATAAGGGTATTAAGGGTAGGTATGTAGGATCCCTTAGAAATTATATTAGGTTTTAGTATAGTAGTATACTATTTTTAGATGATTTTTGTAGTTGATGATTGTTTGTGTTGCCCTTGTGGGCTTGTATTTTTGTTTGCTTTGCTTTGTGGGCTTGGAGAGCTGGGTATTGCTTGGAGTAGCATTGAGGAGCATTGAGGAGCATTGAAGATTGATTAAGGAGATTGAGAGCTTGATCTTATTTGTTTTGTTGATTGTTTTAGGGTTAGGGATTAGGAAGAGTTTAGACCTAGTTAACTTCTTTCTTAAACATGGATGGTATCTTTCACCTCCATTCCTCCCTATGATTCAAAGTCCTTCCATGGTATACACCTCTCTCCTTTGGAGGGATAAGTGATTGTACCTAGGAAGTAGAACTTTTGAGGGAACCATTCCTTTGATGTTGAACCCTTATAGGTCACCTTTGGTGGTCAATAAGCAGTTCAATATCCCCCAGCTTATCCTGTAAGTGATTTCCTCTGGTTTGATTGTCTTGAGAGATGTTGAGCTTGAGTTTGAAGATGAAGACTTCAATGAAGAGTGTAGAAGAAGATGAATCCTTGAGTATTGCCATTCCAGCTGAAGCTTGAAGAGCAACAAGAGCAAGTTGATACTTGAAGACCCCTGAAGATTAGGTGAAACCTGAAGGTGGAGCTGATTAAGAAGTTGAAGCTTAAAGGAGAAGATAAGTTGAAACTTATGTTGAAAAGTTGAGACCTGGAAAAGCAAATTGATATTTGTCAAGAGTGATTGAAGTCTGAAGATTGAATTGCTGTTGGAAGAGCTGAAGCTTGAAGTTGAGAGAGGAGTTGATCTGCTTTCTTCTTTTTCTTTTACTGTATTGATGTGTTTTGTTTGACTTGTTTAATGCATTAGAATAAGTCCATATCTAGAATAGATAGAATCTAGGAGCATGATTGCACTAGAGGTTGAGTTGCTCCCTCTGCTTGTATTGTTACTGTGTGGCTTTGCTTGCGGGTATTCGGTAGAGCCCAGCTCCCTTGCCCATGTGGTTTGTTTGCCTGATGGCACTTTCATTTCATTTCTTCTGTATGATTGCAGTTTACTGTTCTTGCTTGGTAGCATGTTTTATCTTTCAGTATGATTACTGTTATCCATTCTGGCTTGAGGTTGAGATGAGCTTGTGGAGGCTGAAGCCCCACACACATTTCCTCCCTCACTTGCATTGCATGCATTTTACTGTTAAGCTGATGCTTTGTCTGTTTTGGTGTATCATTGACATGATCCCTTAGGACTCTCATTTCCTTTGATAAGGAATTGATGATAGAACTTTAGGTTGACACCTATGCATGACAATTTCTAGGAGTTCTCTGTTCAAACCTCAACCATAGGATGAATCCATGGCATGACAACAGTAGGACTTGATAGTCTCCCTCCTAGTTGGGCCTGTTCTCTTCTCATCTCAAAACAGTTTAAGATACAGTAATCATGAATGATTTCTTTCGTACGTTACGAGCCTTAAGCTATCTGAGAAAGGATTGTGGGAGAGTTTCTTTTCCACAGTCTAAATGTTTAGTATGGTACCCTTTGGGTGACATGCGACGCATTCACTCTCAAGTCATAGTCTCTAGTGCGATTGAAATCGCAAACACCATAAAAAACACTTCTTTCGTAAAAGACAGGAAATAAATCGTAGTGTCCCGAACTACGTGAGCTCTGATCTCTCATACCTGTTGAGAGTACGTAGGCACAATACTGACATATTGGCGAGCTACCTTCCCCCATAACCCGTCGTAGGCCGAACTACGTTGACTCTGATTTCTCGTTCTCTGATGAGAATACGTAGGCATAAAGCGCGACGCTTTGCCGAGTCATTTTCTTTTCTGTGTTAAGCCAGCCTTGATAGGTAGATAGAATAAAACCAACCCGTCCAAGTAAACACAACAAGCGAGGATCCCGTCTAGTACGACGAACGTGAGGGGTGCTAATACCTTCCCCTTACGTAACCGACTCCCGAATCCAGACAACGGTTGCGATGACCTTGTCTTACCCTTTTTCGTTAGGTTTTTCCGATCGTTTCCTTTCCCGCTCTGAGGGATAAATAACGAAAGGTGGCGACTCTTCTGTTGTGCCGGCACCTTATTTTCGCGCAAGCGACAGCTGGCGACTCTGCTGGGGACTCCAACGGTTCCCTGCGAGAGTCAATCCTAACGCTTGTATGTTTACTTGATGGGTTGCGTTTATTTATCGCATTTTACTTCTCGCACTTTATTTCTCGCATTTTATATTCAGTATAATATGATTATCTGTGCTGCTGTGGGATGGGAGTTCTGATGAGTGAGGAGTCAGACCCAGGCTTGAGTGCACCATAGACTTAGAGTGGAAATTAGTGGACGCGTGCTTGCTTTGCAGGCACTAGTGTCTCATGAAATCCACGCTCAGACGAGGTTCATCTGGTTGGCTTCTCTTTCAACCCTTTGGGTTAAGACGGTTGCTGGTTTGGTGGATTGTCGACTCTGGGGACCGATCATTTGTGATTCAGCCGAGTGAGGCCGCTTCATGAGCTGGTGATGCCACACCTTCTGGGTATCGTATCACCCCTCTTAAATGTCTGTGATGCTGATGAACGCATAGGATGCCGAACTTGAGTCAGTTTAGGTCCATACCTGTGAGCAGGGTTGGGTTTATTGCAGGAAACCTTGACTTTCAGACTACCTGGTTTTCTTGATAGTGAATCAGTTTTGTTGGTACCAGGGTTTCTCAGTTGCAGATTTGTCTGTTCTTGATAGAGCAGGTTTTGATCAGAGGATCTTATCATCGGATGCGTGTCTGTTCTTGATCGAGCATAGTTTTGTCATCAGTTGTTTGTTCTTGATAGAGCAGATTTTTGATTGGGGTCTGAAGATCTCATCAGCAGATGTTGTTTGTTCTTGATAGAGCATATGTTTTATTGGGGTCTGAAGACCTCATCAGAAGATGTTGTTTGTTCTTGATAGAGCAGATTTTTGATTGGGGTCTGAAGATCTCGTCAGCAGCTGTATGTTTGTTCTTGATAGGGCAGATTTTTGATTTCTGGGGTCTGAAGACCTCATCAGCAGATATTTCTTGATTCTACATCCGAGGTCCTTATTATCAGACATTTGTTCTTGACAGAGCAGAATTATGATCCTATGTATATGGTCCTATCAGATGTTGGTTCTTGGCAGATCAGATTTGTGGTCCTACACCGGGGTTCTCTTATTATCAAATGCAGTGGTTGTTTTTGATAGAGCAAGATTACGGTTTTGTTGATACAGAATCTCCACAGCACCAGCTACCCGGATCTCCTATTGCATGATTGCATTTTGCATTAGTTTGCATACTCATTTGCATTTCATTAACGTGTATCTGTGTTGCAGGTACCATTTTCCCCGATCCAGGATTTCTTGCCTCCTATTGTATTGTTATGGGTTCTCTGAGGAAGACCGTGGCTTACAAGTTCCCTGTCCCCGATGTGGTTAAGTTGACTGGTTTGATAGCTCTAGCAGATGAGTCTGTGAGGGATGAGTTCAGAAAATCTTACGGCAGGTTGCTCAGTTTGGTTCATAAGCCTTCTGTGTTCGAATTGAATGGGTTGCATGCTCTGCTGCAGTTCTACGACCCTCCGCTGAGATGTTTTACTTTTCAAGACTTTGTTCTCGCACCCACGCTGGAAGAATATGCTGATTTGCTAGGTGTGCCTATCAAGAGGCAGATGCCTTTTGTTCACATGGATGCTGAGCCTGATCTGGCTGGTTTAGCTCCTTCACTTCACATGGACGCCTCCGAGTTAGTATTGACTAGTTGGAACAAGATTCCTGGGTTCTCCTTGCAGTTTCTAGTGGGTAAGGCTCAGCAGTGTGCCCATGACGAGTGTTGGGTCGCGTTTAATGCCATCCTCGCTCTGTGCATATATGGCATCATTCTGTTCCCTAATATGCCCGATTTTGTAGACTTTGATGCGTTTCACATCTTTGCTTCAGGGAATCCAGTCCCTACCCTGATAGGAGATGTCTATCACTCAGTTCACTACAAAAACGAGAACAGGAGAGGGAAGAATGTCTCGTGCTGCGTGCCCTTGCTGTACAAATGGCTTGATAGTCATCTGCCCAAGAGGGGTCCTTTTGTCTTGTCTGCAGCCACAGCTGAGTGGCCTGAGCGTCTGATGAGTTTATCTGCGGAGGATGTTGACTGGTTCGACAAAGATAGGTTGGGTACTGAGGTGATCTTCAGTTGCAGCGGGTTTCCAAATGTGCCTTTGATAGGTAGGAAGGGTTGTATAAACTACAATCCGTCGTTGCTGGTTCGACAGTTCGCGTATGCTTTGAGAACTCCACCGAAGGATGAAGAGGTACAAGAATCTATGTACCTCACTGGTATCCTAGAGGGGGATCTATTGTCCAAACTTCAGCGCGCGTGGAATGGTATTAGTAAGCGAGGAAAGCCTTTACTGGGAAAAAGCAACAATCAAGCCTACCCTCCGTATTTGACTTGGATCAGAGCCAGGGTCGATGCTATAGGGATGTCGTTTCCTCGTGCCAAGCCAGAAAGCCCTCCAACGATCGAAGAGCCTACTACTGTGCCCATTCAGCAGCATAATCAGGTGTTAGCCGAACGGGATGAATTGAAGCGGGCAAACGAAGAACTAGAGAAGGAATTGGCTCAGTTTCGAAGTGAGAGGAACGAAGTCGTGCATTCTTTCAAAAGGCAGACAGAGTTGGTGAACCAGCTAGGTAAAGACCTGACTAAGTAGATAGCCGAGCGGGAACGCATGGGTCGAGACTTCAAAGCTGTCAACGACGTACTGGCTACGAAGAAGCAGCACTTGGACGAGGCATATCGGAGGATATCCAAGTTCAACCAGCACTGGAAGGCTTCCCTGGCCACCAGGAAAGAGTGGGAGGACAAGCTGATGCTACAGATCTCCAAGCTGGAAGCCCAGGTGAAGGACAGTGAAAAGAGGTTTGATGAAGAAACCGCCCGCAAATACGCCGCCGAAGGCCAGCTCAACAAAGCTCTCGCTAACCTGAAGGAGCGCAAGCTGACGTTTGAGTCCAAGAAGCGGAAATTAGAAGATTGCTTCGGCGAAGGAGCATGGGATGGTTCGGTTGAGGGACTTCAGTATACCATTGTGCAGAGGGAATTACTCGTCGAGGGGTTGCTCACTCTGCCAGATCATCCAGAGACGAAGGAGTTGTTAGAAGAGTATCGCGCCCGTGGCCGTACTTGACTATTTGTATTCCTTTTGTTTTGATCATTGTTGTATGCTGACCATCACCAGGCTTGTTGGTTGAGGTCACGCTGTTGATTCATCTTGTACTCACTGATGCTATGTACTGCCTTGACAGGCCTTCTTTATATATGAGATTGTTGTTTCCATGATTGGACTCGGACTTCTTCTTATTATTATTATCAGCACTGGCACTCAGGCACTAGGATCGGGGGAAATCTCCCAAACACACAGACACACGCATGCATTTGCATGAAGCATTTGCATGACGAGCATTTTGTTGTTTTTCCTAATCCTTTAGTGTTTACAGGTTTTTCAGGTTTACAGGTTGTCCCAGGCTGTTTCCAGTGATTCCAGGATTGATCAGAGACTAGTTCACCGCTACCCTACTAGAGCTAATCAGACCAGGATCATGGATCAAGTGCAAACAGATGTTCAGGAGCTCCGCGAGAGGATGGATCGCTTCATGGAACTCATGCAAGTGGTCGCCAACGGTCAAGATCAACTCAGGACTTTGGTTCAGCCTTTGATCTCCAGGGTTGATAGCAACGACATACTCCACGGTGGGACCGTGCCTACTCCTCCACCAGTTGATACTCCACAGAATGGTGTTCCCGTGGCCGGGGGCAACGGCAGTGCTAATGGCAATATGATGGCCAACATCAGACTCAATACGACGGGCGTCGGTAATGGGAGTCTGGGGGCTAATGTCAATATCGGGCCGGGCAACGGCAATGCAGGCGTCAGGAATCTGTTGGTGCCTCAGCCATGGCTTGAGGATCATCAGGATGATGTGTTCTCTCAAAGAGGTGTTGAAGGGGAGTTGAATGCTGAAGCACGACTCAGGTTCAAAGCACTTGAAGATAAAATGAGGGATATCAAGAATCAGAATACTTTGGGCGTTGATATGTCAAAACTGGGATTAATTGCTGATTTCAAGGTACCTCCTAAATTCAGGGTACCTGAATTTGAAAAATATAAGGGCACCACCTGCCCTCGTGTCCACCTAAGATCGTACTACAGGAAGATGTCTGCTTATTCCGAAGACGAGAAGTTGCTGATGCACTTCTTCCAAGATAGTCTTTCCGGGCCAGCCCTCGAGTGGTACATGGGTCTAGAGCCCACTAGCGTGCGCACATGGAAGGATCTCGCTGAAGCGTTTGTGCACCATTACCAGTACAATAGCGACTTGGCCCCGAACCGAGTCCAGCTCCAGAAGCTGTCACAGAGGAATAATGAAGGATTTAAGGAGTACGCCCAGCGGTTGCGTGAGTTGGCAGCCCGGGTTCAGCCGCCGATGGTTGAACGAGAGCTTGTGCAGATGTTTGTTGCCACCCTCCTGGGGGTCTAATATGAAAAGTTAGTCAGCGGCATGTCTGGGACGTTCTCAGCTCTCATTATCATGGGCGAGCACGTCGAGAATGGTATCAAGATCGGGAAAATTCAAGGTGAGTCATCCTCAGCTGGAGGAGGTGGAAAGAAACCTTATGCTGGTAAAAGGCGAGAAGGAGATGCGAGCGCTGTGACCAACGCTCGAAGAAAGGGCAAAGGCCCTCAGCAGCAAATAGCCAGCATAAATATCCCAGCAGCTCCGCAGCAGCAGCAGCAGCAGCAACCGAATCAACAGGGGTATAGAAAGTACCAGAATCGGGCATCTTTGGCAAACCGTCACTTCGAAGCACCACCCATGTCGTACGCGCAACTCTTGCAGACTCTGCTTCAGCTTCAGTTGGTTCAGAAGAGGACGATGGCTCCCTTGACAGGGGCACCTCCACCAGGGTACGACGCGAATGCCACCTGCGATTTCCACTCAGGGGCACCAGGCCACACAATCGAGAGCTGCAAAGCCTTTAAGCACAAGGTGCAGGACTTGGTGGATGCCAAGATCATTAACTTCTCCGATAATGTGCCCAATGTCACGAAGAATCCTATGCCAAATCATAGGGGAGGCGGAGTGAACGCCATTATCGAAGAAGAGAATGCAGATCTGTTGACTGACGTCAAAGATCTAAAGACGCCGCTTAGCTTCGTTAAAGCTAAGTTGCTGAAAAGAGGATTCTTTCCAGGATGCGGAGAACTATGCATGGACTGTGCCACACATTCTGATGGATGTGAGCAATTGGTAGAAGGAATTCAAAGTCTGATGACTGAGGGGATTCTGCAGTTCAGCTGGAAGGCTGAAGGTGTATCAGGAGAGGTAGTGTTGAAGCAGGCCGATGAAGTCGCCACCGTCACCATCCCTCGCCAGCCAATAACCATTTCTGCGCCAAGACCGCCTATCATCACTATTACTAAAGCTGGGCCGATACCATTCGATAGCACTAACGCTGTTCTGTGGCATTACGGGGCTGAAGTCTATTGCAACGGATAGAAGTTGGAGCTGGAACCGTATGGGTCGACCGTGGATAATCTCGCGGGAATCAGTGGTATTACTCGTAGCGGAAGAGTGTTTGCACCGCTGGAGGTCGTGGCAGAGAAAGTGGTCAGAGCTGATGCTGATCTGGTGGTGAAGGTGTTCGACGGAACTAAACGCCACATTTTCGGAGAGGTGACCCTGCCAATCCAAGTCGGTCCGGAAACGTTCGACACGGTCTTTTATATCATGGACATCATGCCTGCCTACAGTTGTCTCTTGGGCCGGCCATGAATCCATGCTGCTGGTGCCGTAACCTCCACGTTGCAGCAAAAGCTCAAATATGCTGTCGGGGGAAGCATAGTAACCGTGTGTGGCGAGGAAGACATAATGGTGAGCCATTTGTCATCCTTCAAGTATGTGGAAATGGATGGCGAAATCCATGAGACTCTTTGCCAAGCGTTCGAAGCTGTCAAGGTGAAAGACGTAGCTCCTGTAGTCACAGAGAAGCCAGAGATGAATCTCTCCTCATTCAAAGAAACTCGGGCCGTCGTCGAAGCTGGGTCCACCCTAGGCTGGGGGCGTATTTTGGAGATACCCAACAAGCAGGATAAGTTTGGATTGGGGTATTCTCCCAGAGCTGAAGCTTCTTCTTCTTTGTCTAGCAGCGCGTCTCGAGGTAAAGGGCCGATACTATTTACCAGTGGCAGAGTGATCTTCGAAAGCATCAACGCGGCGTCTGAAGACAGCGGGGATAGCGATTGTGATCTCGACTCCTGGATTCAGCCAAGCAAGCCAGGCGAGAGACTCAACAATTGGACCATCAAGGATATCATCCAGCTGACAAGTGAAGAGTAATGATTTACTTTTTCCAATCATTGTACAACCCTATGTCCTACCCGGGGCATAGTGGTTTTATTGTCAGGGCCTTGTTGGATTATGTACATGCATTTTGTTAATAAATCAAAGGCGTTTTCTTCGTGTTCAAATATTGTGATCTCTGTTATTCTTGTTTTTATATTTGTTTTGAAAAACAGTAAAATGGCAATGGGGTTTGTGCTAACCTGCACATCCTTGTTTTAAACTTAACCTTGTTATTGTAGGATCCACATAACAGATGACCTCGACTCTGGACCTTCTACGGTCCACTTCGACTTCGATTGCCCGATCTATCAAGCCGAAGAAGATATTGATGAAGACGAAGACCTTCCTGAGGAGTTGGCCCGCTTGTTGAAACAAGAGGAAAAAGTTATTCTGCCTCATGAGGAGGAGATTGAGATTGTGAATTTGGGTTCTGAAGAGCTCGTCAGAAACGTCAGGATAGGGGCCGCATTGCAGAGTGACGTCAAGCAGAGATTGGTCGAGATGCTTCGAGAGTATAGTGACGTCTTTGCTTGGTCATACGAAGATATGCCCGGACTTGACACGGACATCGTGGTCCACCACTTGCCGCTGCGAGAAGACTGCCCTCCCGTTAAGCAGAAGCTTAGGAGGACAAGACCAAATATGGCCGTTAAGATCAAAGAAGAAGTGCAGAAACAGCTTGATGCTGGCTTCTTAGCGGTCACCACTTACCCTCCATGGGTCGCCAACATAGTGCCTGTACCGAAGAAGGACGGTAAGGTACGCATGTGCGTCGATTATCGGGATTTGAATAGGGCGAGCCCTAAAGATGATTTCCCGTTGCCTCATATCGATGTGTTGGTCGACAACACAGCCCAGTTCTCCGTGTTTTCGTTCATGGATGGCTTCTCCGGTTACAATCAGATCAAGATGGCGCCGGAGGACATGGAGAAAACTACGTTTATCACTCCCTGGGGAACATTTTGCTACAAGGTAATGCCTTTCGGTCTGAAGAACGCAGGGGCCACTTACCAGCGAGCAATGGTTACTTTGTTTCATGACATGATTCATCATGAGATTGAAGTCTATGTTGATGACATGATTGCAAAGTCCCAAACGGAGGAAGAGCATCTGGTCAACTTATTGAAGCTTTTTGAGAGGCTTAGGAAGTTCAGGTTGAGGCTGAATCCTAACAAGTGTACTTTCGGAGTACGGTCCGGAAAGTTACTGGGGTTTATCGTGAGTGAAAGAGGCATCGAGGTTGATCCTGCGAAGATAAAAGCGATACAAGAAATGCCAGTGCCAAAAACAGAAAAAGAAGTTCGTGGTTTCTTGGGCCGAATAAACTACATTGCAAGGTTTATCTCTCAGCTCACGGCCACTTGTGAACCGATGTTCAAGCTTTTAAAGAAAGATCAGGCGATTACTTGGAATGAGGATTGCCATAAGGCATTCGACAAGATAAAGAAGTATCTTCAAGAACCTCCAATCTTGATACCCCCAGTGGCTGGACGGCCTTTAATCATGTACTTGACAGTTCTTGAGAATAGTATGGGGTGTGTTCTCGGTCAGCACGATGAGACGGGCAGAAAGGAGCATGCCATTTACTACTTGAGTAAAAAGTTCACGAACTGTGAATCTCGCTACTCGATGCTGGAGAAAACGTGTTGTGCACTAGCTTGGGCTGCCAAACGTTTACGACAGTACATGCTCAATCACACCACTATGCTAATTTCAAAGATGGATCCGATCAAGTACGTCTTCGAGAAGCAGGCTCTTTCGGGCAGGATTGCCAGATGGCAAATGGTGTTAACGGAATATGATATTCAGTACGTATCCCAGAAGGCCATCAAGGGAAGCGTATTGTCTGATTACCTTGCCGAATAGCCGATCGAGGATTACCAGCTGATGAAATTTGAATTCCCTGATGAGGATATTATGTTTCTCAAAGCAAAGGATTGTGATGAGTCGTTGCCCGACGAGGGGCCAGATAGGAAATCCCAGTGGAAATTGATATTCGATGGGGCGGTTAATTCCTATGGAAGTGGCATCGGGGCTATCATCACGACTCCCCACGGATCCCATATCCCGTTTACTGCGAGACTGACGTTTCCAGTCACCAATAATGAGGCGGAGTACGAAGCATGCATCATGGGTCTAGAAGAGGCAATTGATTTGAGAATCAAAAATCTAGACGTATATGGTGACTCAGCGCTTGTGATTAACCAAATTAAAGGGGAGTGGGAGACTCGTCAATCGAATTTGGTGTCGTACATGAATTACGCCAGAAGGCTACTTCCGTTCTTTGATCGAGTGGAACTCCATCATGTTCCCAGAGCGGAAAATCAAATGGCTGATGCCTTAGCCACGTTGGCTTCAATGTATAAAGTCAATTTTTGGAATGAGGCTCCGAGAATTGTACTATCCCGTCTTGATAGACCTGCATTTGTCTTTGCAATCGAGGAAGCCGCCGACGGCAAGCCATGGTTCCATGACATCCAGACTTTCCTTATGACTAAGGAGTATCCTGCGGGTGTGTCAACCCAGGATAAGAAGACTCTGAGGAGGCTATCTGGAAATTTTTATCTCAGTCCTGATGGAGTGTTGTATAAAAGAAACCATGATCTCGTGCTACTCAGATGTGTAGATGAGAAAGAGGCGAGTATGCTCATGGAAGAAGTCCATGAAGGCACATTTGGTACGCACGCCGGCGGGCATGCTATGACGAGGAAGATCCTGAGAGCAGGATACTACTGGCTGACGATGGAATCGGATTGCTTCAAATTCGCGAAGAGATGTCATAAATGCCAGATTTATGCTGATAAAGTTCATGTGCCGCCGTGCCCGTTGAATGTCATGTCCTCCCCGTGGCCGTTCTCCTTGTGGGGCATCGACATGATAGGCAAGATCGAGCCCACTGCATCTAACGGTCATCGCTTCATTCTGGTAGCTATCGACTACTTCACCAAGTGGGTGGAGGCAGCCTCGTACACTAATGTGACCAAGCAGGTAGTGGCTAAATTCATAAAGAGGGACATCATCTGTCGTTACGGAATCCCCGAGCGGATCATTACTGATAATGGTTCGAATCTGAATAACAAGATGATGAAGGAGCTGTGCCAGAGCTTCAAGATTGAACATCACAACTCATCTCCTTACCGGCCGAAGATGAATGGCGCCGTTGAAGCGGCCAACAAGAACATAAAGAAGATTGTTCAGAAGATGGTTGTGACCTACAAAGATTGGCACGAGATGCTGCCGTTTGCATTGCACGGTTATCGTACGACGGTACGTACATCAACCGGGGCAACCCCTTTCTCCTTAGTGTACGGTATAGAAGCTGCCTACCGTTAGAAGTGGAGATCCCTTCTTTGCGAGTTTTGGTTGATGTGAAACTCGACGAGGCAGAATGGATTACGAACCGACTGAACCAACTCAGCCTGATGGACGAGAAGAGGTTAGCATCATTTGCGTTTGGTCGTCTGTACCAAAGCCGAATGAAGAAAGCTTATGATAAGAAGGTGCGTCCTAGAAGCTTTCAGACGGGTGATCTCGTCCTGAAGAAGATTCTTCCTCCACACTCCGATCACCGGGGCAAGTGGACTCCGAATTACGAAGGTCCGTACGTCGTCAGCAAGGTCTTCTCGGGAGGAGCTTTGTTGTTATCCACGATGGATGGTGAAGATTTTGCATCCCCGGTGAACGCGGATGCAGTTAAAAAATACTTTGCTTAAAAGCGACCCACTGGACAAAAAAAGAGAGTCCAGGCAAAAAAGGGCATCCCGGCGAACCAAAAACAGAATAAAAGGTTCGGGCAAAAATTAGGGATATAAATTGAAAAAATGTACACCCGCGAAGTCAAAAACCTACACTGGGCGGCTTCGGCAAAAAGGGTATCCCGGTGAACTGAAAACCCGCAAAGGGCGGTTCACGCAAAAGTTAGGGATTTGAAAAGCAAATGACTGCGTTCCGCGTGTGGACTTTCATTGCTTAGTGGTTTGGAGGACCTGAGGGCCGTTCATCTGAATCAATCTCTTCCGAAGCTGAAGCGTCGGAGAAGTATCGAAGCCGAGTGGGTCATAGAGGGATCAACTCATGGTGTTCGTCTATGCCTCGTTGCCGACATTTGTATATACTGATGTATATTTATGTTTTATTTTTGTGCGGCTTCCTCATTCCAGGAGCTTGCATCTGTTGTAAAACATTTTTACCCATTCAGGGGTTCGTCATCAATAAAATGCATATTATTCAGCAATTCTGTTTGTCTGTTTAGCATTTATCTGTTTTGTTTGCGAAAAAGAACGCCGATGTTTTTGATAAAATGCGCACACATAAACTTACTGGCCTAGGCCACGGATTGTTGAAACAATTAATTACTTGAATATTGTCACGAGATAATAACCTCGATAGGTCCCTTTGAAAAGGGTATCTTGTCTGTTTGTTTGTGTTGTTACAGGTGTAGCATATTCCAAACAATGCGCCGTGCGCATCCCGAAGAAGGATGATTCCTCTTTCTCCAGCAGAGTTCAGTAACCTCTCCCCGCAGAGTATGAGCGCGAGATCGTGAGCATTGATATGTCTCCCCAAGCAGAGAAGATTCTCTCCCCAATCAGATGTATCCTAAATGATCATCACCTCCTCAGCGGAGTCAGGCGCCGAGGCGCATGTTCATCCCCTAGCACCGGGTCACAAGTGCAGGTCTCGTAGGAAACTGTTCGGTCACTGAAGTATGCAGCAACTGATAGTCCAGACTGAAGTCTCCCGCGGAATTGAAGTTCCCCACCAGAGTCGTGCTCTCTCCTGAAGTCGGATGATTCCTTCTTCCCCAGCGGAATTGAGAGTCCCCCGCAGAGTCATACTCTCTCCAGCAAAGCAAAATGATTTCTCCTTCCTCAGCCGAGTCTGCAGATCCCCAAGAGAGCCGAATCCTTGGAAGCTGCTCAAGCCATGAGTGGTTTTCCCCAGTGGAAGGTTGAACAACTGAAATTGTTTCCCCACATAGCCGTTATCTCCAGAGAAGTAGCCATGAAGGCCACGCAGTTTACTCCTGCGATTGACATCGCTTTCCCTCAGCATGTCCTAGTTCTCGCAGAGCTTCGTTCCCCTGCAGCAATCAACTGAATTTGTTTCCCCCGCAGCAGCCAACTGAAGTTGTGCCCCCCGCGGAGTCCAATTGATATTGGCGTAACCTTGTTCTCCTCAGCAGGATGATTCCTCTATCTGAGTAGTTCTTTCTCCTTGACAGGAGGATTCCCCCTCGGCATTTATTTTGCTAACGGGATCGCATCATTGTGCATGATTGCATAGCATTTATCATAAACGCATAGCATTTCCACCGTGTGGAGCATTGCCGAAGCATATGCATAATAAACATGAGCTAGGTTGTTACCGTCCTTTTTTTGCAAGTGTTCCGCCGCAGAATTGATTGCTCAGGATGATTCCTGACATTTTCCCCAACGAAGTCGCTTGCTCCAGAGGATTCTTGAGATCCCCAGCGAAGTCTTCGGTTCAAGATGATTCTTGAATTCCTCAGCAGGGTCGTTCGCTTAAGATGATTCTTAAGTACCCAGTGCAGTATCCAGAGTTAGTTGCTCAAGCTGATGCTTAGAGTCCCCAGTAAAGGTTGCCTAGGATGATTCCTGAAATCCCCAACAGAGTGCTCGCTCAGGATGATTCCTGAAAGCTCCAGCATGGTTATCGGTTCAAGATGATTCTTGAAGGTCCCCGGAGGAGTTATTTGTTCAAGATGATTCTTGAAGTCCTCAGCAGGGTTGATTCATCCAGAATGATTTCTGGATCCCCGGAGCGGAGTTACTTGATAGTTCTCCAGAATCCCCAGCGGCGAAGCGGTATCCCCAGCAGGTTTCTAACGGCGAAGTTGAAACCTCCCTTGAAGACTCCATGATTGAAGTCTGACCGTGTTAATGAAGCAGTTCTCTCAGCTGATGCAGAATGCCTGATGGCATGATCAACCTGATGGTTGAAGTCCGACTGATGCCCAACAGATGTCTTTGAATGCCTGATGGCATGATCAACCTGATGGTTGAAGTCCGGCTGATGCCCGACAGTGTTCTTTGAATGCCTGATGGCATGATCGACTATGTATTATCGGTTACCGTGTGACCAATTCCCCAGTAGGGTTGTCGTGCAACTGTTATGCTCAGTGTCGAAGATGTTCCTACCGACCAGAGTATCATTCACCTGTGTGTGGTATCCAGACCGCCAGCAAGATCATTGACACGTGTTCATCTTATTATTCTCTCCCACAGAGTCTATTATTCAAGTTCATATTTCCCTAATGGATTTTCTTCACCCTGACGGCGAGGTCAGACGATGTTGAGAGTTGACGGCGAAGTCAGATTATTCTGAGTACTTGACAGCGATGTCGGGTGTTTCCCAGAGTTATAGTGGGCTGGCGGCGATGTCAGATAGTTTGGTTTCCCAGCGGCGAGGTGGGATGTTAGTCTGATGGCGATGTCAGATAGTTTGGTTTCCCAGCGGCGAGGTTGGATGTTAGTCTGATGGCGATGTCAGATAGTTTAGTTCTCCAGCGGCGATGTTGGATATTAGTCTGGCGGCGATGTCAGGTGATTTAGTTCTCCAGCGGCGATGTTGGATGTTTGTTTCTGGCGGCGATGTCAGATGGTTTGATTCTCCAGCAGCGATGTTGGATGTTTGCTTCTGGTGGCGATGTCAGATGATTTAGTTCTCCAGCGGCGATGATGGATGTTTGTTTCTGGCGGCGATGTCAGGTGATTTAGTTTTCCAGCGGCGATGTTGGGTGTTGGTTGTCCGACGGCGATGTCAGACGCTTTATTTTCATGAATGCCTGACGGCAAGGTCCAGTGTCTGATGACAATGTCAGAGGAATTTAATGGGGATAACTGACGACAAGGTCCAGATCAGTATATCTCCAGCTAGTTGTCGTGCAACTATTATTTCAGTGTTCGAATATCTGTTCCCACCAGAGTAACATGTGCTTGTGCAGTTGGCAAATTTCCGGGTTTATCGGTATTCAACCGTCTCGCACCTTGATTGGCTGAGAGTCGTTCGCTCCTCACCCAGTCAGGTTCAAGCCGTTTGAATAGGGGCAGCTGTTGCATCCCAAAATTTGACCAACATTTATTTACCCATCAAGAGTTATATGAGACTTTGAAGCTATCCAAGAAGGTTATACAAGTGTTCAAAGGTTCATACCTTTGTCAGAGAACTCAAGAGATCCTCAGAGAGATTGGTTGAAACCAAGGTTGTGTGCCTCATAACTTGAGAGTTGTGGGGGATCCTCAGATGATTCTGAGACTATGAGGATGGACTTGAAGCTTTTAGAAAGCTTGTGAGATGTCTTGAAATCCATCATGAATCCTAGAGAGGTCATTGTACAAGAATTCAGAAGATTCAGCCATGAGTGGTGGAATTAGGGTTTGACTAGGTCAACCCTAGGTCAACTGAGGATTTGGAGAGGGTTGAGACCTAATCCAAGAGCCATGTGATCATGGAATGATGCATTTAGATGCTATAAGGATGATTCCTAGACAAACTCATCATGATTGAGGAGTTTGAGAAGTTTTAAGCTAGGGTTTCTAAGGATTGACAGTGTAAAATCCCCTAGTTTGATCCCTATCTTCAAGGCAGTTTAGCTCAAGATGTGATTGTCATCTCATCTTCCCCACAACATGAATGTTGTAGAGCTTGGTCTTAGCTTTAATTTTAGTACTAGAAGTCCTTGATAGGATTTGTATAGCTCAAGTTATGGCTTTGACAAATTACAGGTCATCTGAGGTATGTGAATCTGGGTCCTTGAAAGTCACCCAACTTACATCCAACTTTTTCCCTAGTAGGATGATTCCTATGGATTCTTGGTCAACATGAATGTTGTAGAGAATCTTCTTAGATTTCTAGAGAGTACTAGAAGTCCTTGATAGGATTTTTAGAACTCAACTTATGGTTTTGACAAGTCAAGGGCATTTTGGTCATTTGGAGGTTATAGGTCATTTCAAGCATGAGGCCATATCTCCTATTTCCAAGCTTCAAATGGAAAAATCTTCAACATCAAACTTTCTTAGAATGATGTTTTAAGGCTATTAGGGAGGTCATGATATGTTGAAAAGGCTTGTATCAAAAAGTGATAAAAATGGCCTAAAATGGAGGCATAAGTTAAATAAGGTGAAATTGAAAATTGGAAATCACAAGTTGTACATCCAAACCATGTCATATAATAGGTCATTTTGACTCCAAAGGACATTCTAAGAACAATGGTTCAGCCACAATTTTGATTTGAGATTTAGATCTTAGGGCTGCTTTGGAAATGGCTTACTTGCATCTTAAGGCACCAAAGCAAAACTCAACAAAACTCAATAAACAAGTTGATTATGCATTGTAACACATCCTAAATCTCATATGGGGAGAATTTCAAGTCAGAATCAAAGGTTACAAGGACCATGGCATGAGATAGCATATGGTGAGAAGTGAAATCAAATATCATGAGGTGAAATATTCATTTTATCATTGGAGTGTTCCAGAAGGTTCTGGACAGTTCCTACAAGTTCTATAAGATGGTTAGAACTTTCTCAAAGCAAGGGTTGGTGAGAGTTGGTGCAGAGAAGAGAGAGTGTTATCTTGTTGCTTCCATTGCAAGTCAAGTTTCATTTCTTCATTCTTCTTCATTTCCATCCCTTTTTTCTACACAAACACATTCCATAGATCATAGTGAGGGTGTGCAGATCAAATTGAGGGCAATTCCATTGATGAATCGTGCATGAGCTTTTGGATTTTCACCTCTGCAATTCAAGATTGGTTTCCAAGAATCAAGCAGTTTCAACCCTTCTTTTTGCATACAGAAGCTAGAATACTACTCAGTGAAGGAATTGGGAAAGATTGAAGGTCTGAATTGGGGGATTTCTTCATTTGTTCACTCGATTTTACCAGGTTTGTAACTTTCTCTCTACACTCTAATTTAAGTAGAATTAGATAGAATTAATAGGTTAGAATGGTTAAGGATGACTAGGAGATCATTTCTGGAAAGTTTGAAGAGAATTGGTGGTGATTTTGCTGTTGACACCATTTCTTTATGGACCAAGAACTCACTGAATATTGGGGGATAATCTTAGTTTAATAGCAAGAAATGTTCAGGGAAGCATGAGGATGAGATTAGGACCTTTAATTTTGAGAATTGTTAAGATTGGTTCTTGATCAATTATTGGAAGTTGCCATCGGGTTCTAGGTTTGAGAGGGTTTCAATAAATTCTGATACCATGGCTAGATTCCTGATGAAATTTGGAGTAATCTAGGGTTTTTAATTGCTGCATTTGGTAAGATATTGATGGAGTTCGTGTGTGAGGAAGATGAAGCTTAGTGTCCTGCATTTCCATGGAGGTTACAAGAACCCTAGCTGGAGGTTGAAGACGGGTTCAGGGCCGTTGGATGAGGAGCTGACCGGTTGACTGAGAAACAATCCATTGGCCACGATTTAATTTCATCTTGGAGGGAAATTCTGAGAGGCAAAACGCAGCGTATCACTTAAGTTCTGGCTTGGGCTTAAGTGATCTTTTGATGTCCACACCCCCTTCACGAGGACCATTAGATTTTAAACTGAAAACCATTTCTATTTGCACCGTTTATTTTTCATTTTATTTATGTTTTTTCTAATTGATTTTCTGATTGAATTGGGCCCAGTGCGCGTTACTATCTGAACCCCCCATTCTGGGCCCATGCGCGTATTGAACTGCATATGTTTGCTAGCTGCACCACACCTCTTCATATTTCATTTTATTTGCTTCCATTTTATTTCAAACTTTGGAAAATCATAATAAATGGAAAATTAAAGATTTTTTAATGGGAATTTTTGCTCCTATTTCATATTAATGTCTAGAAAATTATCAAATAAATATATTTTCCCTTCATGCATTTTTAATATTTTTTGTATATTTTCTACTTTTATTGCATTTTATTTCTTTTATGTTGATACATGAATTTGTAGAATTTGGTTAGGGTAGTTCCCTTAACATTTTTAGGTCATTCTTTTTAGGATAGTTAAATATAAGCTTTAGCTTCCCCCTGTATTTATTCCATGATTTTGTGATGAATTTTAGGATAGTTTTGATTAGATGACATTAGGTTGTGTAGAATTAGGTTAATCCTTAACATAGGTCCATCATAACATTAGAATTTTGGGTTTCTAGGTCAAGATAGGTATTGGGGCATATAAGGGTATTAAGGGTAGGTATGTAGGATCCCTTAGAAATTATATTAGGTTTTAATATAGTAGTATACTATTTTTAGATGATTTTTGTAGTTGATGATTGTTTGTGTTGCCCTTGTGGGCTTGTATTTTTGTTTGCTTTGCTTTGTGGGCTTGGAGAGCTGGGTATTGCTTGGAGTAGCATTGAGGAGCATTGAGGAGCATTGAAGATTGATTAAGAAGATTGAGAGCTTGATCTTATTTGTTTTGTTGATTGTTTTAGGGTTAGGGATTAGGAAGAGTTTAGACCTAGTTAACTTCTTTCTTAAACATGGATGGTATCTTTCACCTGAAGATTAGGTGAAGCCTGAAGGTGGAGCTGATCAAGAAGTTGAAGCTTAAAGGAGAAGATAAGTTGAAACTTATGTTGAAAGGTTGAAACCTGGAAAAGCAAATTGATATTTGTCAAGAGTGATTGAAGTCTGAAGATTGAATTGCTGTTGGAAGAGCTGAAGCTTGAAGTTGAGGGAGGAGTTGATCTGCTTTCTTCTTTTTCTTTTACTGTATTGATGTGTTTTGTTTGACTTGTTTGATGCATTAGAATAAGTCCATATCTAGAATAGATAGAATCTAGGAGCATGATTGCACTAGAGGTTGAGTTGCTCCCTCTGCTTGTATTGTTACTGTGTGGCTTTGCTTGCGGGTATTCGGTAGAGCCCAGCTCCCTTGCCCATGTGGTTTGTTTGCCTGATGGCACTTTCATTTCATTTCTTCTGTATGATTGCAGTTTACTGTTCTTGCTTGATAACATGTTTTATCTTTCAGTATGATTACTGTTATCCATTCTGGCTTGAGGTTGAGATGAGCTTGTGGAGGCTGAAGCCCCACACACATTTCCTCCCTCACTTGCATTGCATGCATTTTACTGTTAAGCTGATGCTTTGTCTGTTTTGGTGTATCATTGACATGATCCCTTAGGACTCTCATTTCCTTTGATAAGGAATTGATGATAGAACTTTAGGTTGACACCTATGCATGACAATTTCTAGGAGTTCCCTGTTCAAACCTCAACCATAGGATGAATCCATGGCATGACAATAGTAAGACTTGATAGTCTCCCTCCTAGTTGGGCCTGTTCTCTTCTCATCTCAAAACAGTTTAAGATACAGTAATCATGAATGATTTCTTTCGTACGTTACGAGCCTTAAGCTATCTGAGAAAGGATTGTGGGAGAGTTTCTTTTCCACAGTCTGGATGTTTAGTATGGTACCCTTTGGGTGACATGCGACGCATTCACTCTCAGGTCATAGTCTCTAGTGCGATTGAAATCGCAAACACCATAAAAAACACTTCTTTCGTAAAAGACAGGAAATAAACCGTAGTGTCCCGAACTACGTGAGCTCTGATCTCTCATACCTGTTGAGAGTACGTAGGCACAATACTGACGTATTGGCGAGCTACCTTCCCCCATAACCCGTCGTAGGCCGAACTACGTTGACTCTGATTTCTCGTTCTCTGATGAGAATACGTAGGCATAAAGCGCGACGCTTTGCCGAGTCATTTTATTTTCTGTTTTAAGCCAGCCTTGATAGGTAGATAGAATAAAACCAACCCGTCCAAGTAAATACAACAAGCGAGGATCCCGTCGAGTACGACGGACGTAAGGGGTGCTAATACCTTCCCCTTGCGTAACCGACTCCCGAATCCAGACAACGGTTGCGATGACCTTGTCTTACCCTTTTTCGTTAGGTTTTTCCGATCGTTTCCTTTCCCGCTCTGAGGGATAAATAACGAAAGGTGGCGACTCTTCTGTTGTGTCGGCACCTTATTTTCGCGCAAGCGACAACCACCTCCACTTTTTCATTTTTAGGTTTCATCCATGATAGTGTGTTAATCTCACTAACCCATATAGGGAATTTTACTAAATTAAATTTGTAGACATGAAATTATCCTTCAGCACTTGTAGTATTATGCATCGAACATAAACTACATGAACCCTAATCCTCGACACGAGTGACGACACTTATTTCTCTCTAATAAAATTCCTTTAGAAGGTTTCTTATAGATAGAATTAGATTTTTTTAGTGTGAATAGGAAAAAGGAGACATTTTTAAGTTCGAGAAATTCAAGATAGAACTCAGGCACTGTTAATTTGGAGAACTTAATGATCTCGTGTTACATGGTAAGATCGAGCATTTGAGGGAGGTTTCCTTTGATTAGGTTCGACTTGGACACAATAATTGTGTTCCTTTTTGGTTGCATAGCTTTTGATAAATTTTAATACAAGGGTAGTGAAAATGGTGATTTACTTTTAGTAGTTGATATTCTTCGTTATAGACAACTGAAAGGATTATGGCGTAGTGATTGTTGATGTCGCATGCGGTGGTTGTAACGCCCCAACTTATTTTATTTATTTTTCTTTATTTAATTATGTGAATATTTTGATTGTGTTGTGTTATTGGTGCATTTGATCTATCCTTGGTGTGGGATAGTGACCTTAAGAATTGACTTTGAGGTGTTGAGGGTGTGTGAGCAATAGAGTAGAGATTAGTGGTGTGGTGCGTAAAACTAATTAGATTATATTAGTTAGTAATTATTTATTTAAATAATATAAGGTAAATATTATTTAGATTAAATATTTAGTATTATTTTTATGTTTGACATTTTAATTAGTTGGGATTAATAATAATAATATAATATAATATAAAAACAGAAGTTGAGGGAGAGAAGTTGTCAGAACGTGAAACAAGAGAAAAGAGAAAGAAGTGAACAAGGGCACGGAGGAAGAAACATCATTGTTAGAAGTAGAAGAAGCTTTTGCAAGAAATCTAAGGTAAGGGTGAGGTTCTAATTATCCAAGGGTTTGTATGACGATAGTGGGTAGATCATGTCTATGCTTGAATTGTTGTTTTCTTCTCTTTATGTTATAATCATGGTTGTAGTTGTATGTTGTGTGATTGAATCTTTGAATTGTGAACTATGAGTGGTATGATGATGTTGTAGATGATGTTTGATTGGTGTAATTGTTGTGTTATTTCTGTTGGAATCATGAGTTCAAAGAAATTGTATGATGGTAGGTGTTGTTGTTGATGGTTGTTAGGATTCAAAGTCGGAACTTAAGTTTTGAATGATTTTATGAAAAGAGTTGAAGTTTTAATGTCTTAGAAAAGTGAATTTTAGGGTAAAATCATGTGTTAAACGAATGGTATGAAAAGTGGAATTTTGGGGTGTGTCAAAAAGTGATTTTCGTACTGATAAGCAGCACAAAAGTGCTTCTATTGCAGATGTAATCGATTACTAGAAAAGGGGTAATCGGTTACACTATTGTGAAAACGTGTTTTTTGGGCAAATTGGGAGGGTGCAATTGGTTACCAAGAATTGGGTTACCGGTTACGCTGTGTGTATTTTGAGTGTCTGGACTGGTTACAATGGGTGTAACCAGTTACCTCATTTGGTGTAACCGGTTACACTAGGATCAATTTTTAGAAAACTTATAAAAATCATATCTTGAGTTCTGGGTGTCTGATTCGGGTGACGTTCGAAGCGCCGGGAAGCTGACGTGACGAACTTTATTTCTAAAAATGGTTTATGTACCAAGAATTGAATAATTTTTTGTGTGATGGTGTTAAATGCATTGTAACACTTATGTTGTGGTGTGACATAATTGTGAATGCATTGTTGTTTGTTGCTATATTGCTTTTTTATTATTGTTGAATTGTTGTAGCATGTTTTGGTGCATGGTGGCCAGTATTGACAGAGTATATTGACTATGGAGGTGTTGGTCATTGTGATAGGTGTTGTTGTTACATGTACAATATGTTGCATACATTCATGTTATTGGACAATGTCCGTTGTTGGTGAGCCTCAATCCCAAGAGGTAGGGATCAAGTGTGAATAGCTGATTTCAAATATGATGGAATTAGTGAAGCGTTATCGGTAGTGATGGTATAAAATTGGTGAGCTATGATCCTAGGAGGTGAGGATTGGAGTGGTGAACATGATTGTTCATGTAATGGTACCATATGCATTGAGTCAAGTTTATGTTGAATGGTTTTTATGTTGATTGTGTGGAAGTGTATTGTGGAATGGCTGATGTGAATGTAATAATTAGTTGCTTACTTATTACCATGCTTTCCTTTATATAATTATGATATCTCACCCCTTTTCTTTGAATATTGCCTTTAGCTAGGCATCGTGCAGATAACCCGTAACATAGGTGTTGATGTGAGTGGAAAATGGAGTCTTCCTTCATTTTTAGAGTCGGCGTCTGCTCTGATGTATAACACCAGAGATTGGAAAGCTTTTATGTCATTTATGTTTGTTGGAGATTTTTTTGTATGAATATTTCCTAAGTTTTTGTTGAATATGTTTACTTTAAAACACGTTGATGCTTTGAATCATTATTATTGTTGATTTTTCCGCTGCAGTAAAGTTGATTTTTTAGACATGATTTATTATTTTATTATTATTGTTAGTAATTTTTAAAGGTGGAATGTGTTACATATCATAATGTATGAGCTGGTTTTGTTGAAATGTACCATCCTAAATGTTTATTTGTTGAATTTTACTCTGATAATTTATTTAAGTTACGCATGGGTTATTTAGGGTGTTACATTAGTGTTATCAGAGCAGAACGGTCTGTCCGACCAAGTTGTTAAGTCGGTGTCGTGTGACAATTGAATAATGTAGATGTTGCCTTCTAACCATTGTTGTTGTTATTGGTGGAAAAAAGAAATGGCTGGAGGAAACGATGATGTGATTGCGGCTGATTTGCAGGATGTTAGTCAGGCTGTTCAGAATCAGCCTAATGCTTGTAGGAATGATGAGTTTCATCATTTAGTAAAGTTCCAGAGGAACAATTCACCTATTTTCAAGGGTAGTTATGATCTTAATAGAGTGCATGTTTGGCTCAAAGAGATTGAGAGGATCTTCTGTGTGATGGATTGCTCCGAGGCGACAAAGATACGATTTGGTACTCATATGCTAGCTGAGGTAGATGATGTTTGGTGGATCAATAGTCGTCAGGTGTTGGAGACTTCAGGTGAAGTTGTTACCTAGGCTGTGTTCCTTAGGGAGTTTCTGAGGAAGTATTTTTCAGATGATGTTCGCGGGAAGAAAGAGATTGACTTTCTGCAGTTGAGGTAGGTAATTTAACTGTTACATAGTATGCTTCCAGATTCGAGGAACTTGCTAAGTTCTATCCTCATTATAGTGAGGCGACTGCTGAGTTGTCAAAGTGTATCAAGTTTGAGAATGGTTTGTGTCTTGAGATAAAGAAGACGATTGGATACCAACAGAGTCAGAGGTTTCCAGAGTTGGTGAACAGTTGTAGAATTTTTGAAAAAGATAGTAAAGCTCAATCAGCTCATTATAAGAGTCTGAGTGAGAATAGGGGAAAGCATAATCTGAAGCGTAGGAAGTTGTATAATGCTCCAGCTGAGAAGGGTAAGCATACGGTTGTTGATGGTAAAAGGCCAAGTGGAGGAGGTGCTCCCACTCCTCTTAAGTGTTATAGATGTGGTGAGTTGGGTCATCGTGTCAGTGAATGCATGAGTGATGTGAAGAAATGTTAATGGTGTAGGAAGACATGACATCTCGTTGCTGATTGCAAGATCAATGTAGTGAATTGCTACAATTATGGTGAACCAGGACATATCAGTACTCATTGCTGGAAGCCAAAGCAAGCTTCGACTGGAGGAAAGGTGTTTGCTCTGTCGGGGACTCAAATTTCCAGTGATGACAGGTTGATCAGAGGTATATGTTACATTAATAATACGCCTTTGATTGTTATTATTGATAATGGTGCTACTTGTCATGGTGAGAATTGGATGTCAAATTATTAATTTATTTGAACCTAAATTCATTGGTTCACCACCGGTCTTTTATTTGTCCAAAGGAAGGGAAAAAGATCGAATTACCCACAATGCAATGCAAATGCAAAAGCTAGAGAGTTTAGGTTCCGGGGTTGGTTAAACTTAGGGAAGGTAATAGCATCCTAAGTTTCTGTAGTACTCTACAAGAACCTCTTATTTTATGTATGTTTATTGCTAAAGGTTATCTGCTTAAGGGTGAAAAGACCTAGTGGTTTATTTCTAAGTATACTCTCCAAGACATTGCATCTTGTGCCTACATATCCTGACGGGAATGGAATCAGAGTATTTGTAGTTCCCCTAAAGGATTTGAGGAGTCATTAACTGTTAGTCAAAGTTCCAAAGGGATAAGGTTTGTTGATTGATTGATTCTAGGAGAAAAAATAAGTCATCATCTTAAGGGAGAACACTCGACTTAACCACCACAACTTGTAGGAGATGGTCTTTGCATCGTCTTGATAGAAGGGTTTAGAAACTCGGATTTCATGGACGAGTATGCCACTATCACTCTCAAGCGGAAAAGATCTTATATCTTGATTGTATTGTTATGGGGCAGCAGATTTATTTCTCGACTGTCAAGATGACTAACATCTTATTCTCTAATAGGAGAATAGTTAATTGAGTTGAATATGGTTTTATATATGTTGTAAAGATAAATAAAAAGGTCCTCCTTATGGGGTAGGATTTAAACTTAAACTGATCAACTTGAAAAGGAGCAAGGATCAAGTGGGGAAAATGGTGCAAGATGAGATGCAATACGCACAAGTGTTAAGTTATGCGTAGGTTCTTCCTTTGGACATGCGATGCGATAAAATAAAATAACGGATAAAATAAAAGCATATAAATAAATCCATACAAACGGATGAACGTGCTAAAAGACAGACAAGCGCGGGACGCGAAAGTTAAATCGGTGCTAAGAACGCGAAGGTGTCGTGAGTACGTGATGGTTTAGTGGCGAATTGATTATCGAGGAAATATATTAAATTATCAAAATAATTTTAGTGAAATTGGATTACTTAAGATGAATTATACTTTTAGTGATTTTAAATGGGTTATAAATTAATTAGATATTGATAGAAAAAGTTAAAATGATAAATGATTTATTAAGCAAAAAGCTTTCTTAGATATAAATAATTTATTAGTTATTGTTATATAAAAAAAGTTATTATTAAAAATTCAAGTTATTTAGGAAAAATAGGTTTTTTCTGGGAGAAATTATATTATTTTTTATAGTAAAAAAAGGCTATTAAATTGAATTAAATTAAGTAAAAAAATATTAAGGGGGGGGGGTGTGGTGAGGTGAGAGTGCGTGGTGAGGGATTACAGTGGGGATGCGAATGAGAGGCGTACGATGGGGTCTGATGGATGAATGGAAGGCGATGATGCGAGGGTCCACCACAACATGTGTGTGTGCACATGCACGTGATTATAACATATAATAAAATAAAATAAAACCAAGAACTAACTCCCCCTCCCCTATTCAGTCTGCCGCTCACTTTTCATTTCCTCTCTCCCTCTTCATCCTGATACGACTTCCTCTTCTTCTCTTTGCTTTGCATGTCACGACTTTCTTCGTCTCTTGATTCATCTTGCTCTTTCTTCATCCTGTCAAAGAAGAAGAAAAAACAAGCAGAAAAAAACGATGTTAGCACCAATCCTCACCCTAAAACAAAAGACGGTGGTGACGTTGATGGTGTTTTCGTGACGATGATAATGTCGAGGACTCCTCTTCGTCTCTGAGTCTGTGGGTGTGGCGATGGTTTTCGTGATGGTTTCAGACGGTTTCGAATGTTGTGGGTTTGGGGAAAATGACGAGAACAAGTTAGGTTCTCCGAGCCTCGTCCCGAATTTGTGATTCTTGGGTGATTTTCGAACCTTTCGATGAAACTGTTATGGTGATTTTGGGGTTCTTTGCGATGATGATTTGGAAAACGTCTGAGCTTTTGCGATGATGATGTTTTCCAATCTGAGCTCTTGGAAATGATGGCTTTTTTTCATCCCTTTTGTTGTGACTCTTCTTCTTATTTTATAGTCCGGATTTGAGAATGTGCATTAAATTTTTTTTTTAAAACTTTCCTCTTTCTGGTGATATTGTCCACTGATATTTTTGGAACGATTTTGGAAAATCTTTAAACCTTTTCCTCTTCCGTATTGATCTGATGTTGTTATGTTTCCGGATTTGTTTGACGGATTTGGGAACTTTTTATTATCTCTTTAAAACTTGCTCCCTCCGGTTTTGGATCTTTGTTGTGTTGGAACGGATTTGGAAGGATTTTCTTCCGGAAATCTTTAATCTTCTTCTCGTTTTGGTCTATTGTGCTGGACTTCCTTCTGTCACGGTGAAATTTGGATATCAAACTATTGACTAGTTTGAATCGTTAGTTCAATTTGCAACCGATCTTTGATTTGTCCAAAGGAAGGGATAAATATCGAAATTCCCACAATGCAATGCAAATGCAAGGTTTAGATTATTTAGGTTCGGGGGTTGGTTAAACTTAGGGAAGGTGCTAGCATCCTAAGTTTCTGTAGTACTCTATAGGAACCTCTTGTTTTATGTTTGTTTATTGCTATGGTTTATCTGCTTAAAGGATTAGAGACCCTAGTGGTTTATTTCTAGGTATACTCGATAAGATGTCGCATCTTATGCCTACATATCCTTACGGGAGTGGAATCAGAGTATGTTGTAGTTCACCTAAAGGGTTTGAGGAGTTCTTTGACTGTGGTCAAAGTTCCTACGGGTTTAGGGTAGTTGTTTTGATTGGGTTTAGGAGAAGAGATGAGTCTTCATGTTAAGGGAGATGTAACCACCACAAGTATAAAGGGGGTTGTAGGAAAATAGTCTTTGCATTGTCTTAAGAAAAGGGCTTAAGTACTCGGATTGTTTGACGAGTATGCCTTTATCACTCTTAAGGCAAAGTTCCTACATGTTTGATTGTATTATTGTGGGGGTGGAGATTATATCTCACTTAAGATGATTAACATCTATTCTCTATTGTGTTTGAAAAAGTTGTATGGTGTTTGTTTGTTTGTCTAAGTTGTAGAGATAATGGCCCTTCCTAAGGGGTAGTGTCGCTACTCGAAAAATACGCGCAACGACGGGGAAGGCGAAAAGGAAAAGGACAAAAGAGTCGCCACCGAACTTTATTTATCCCATGAGGGGAAAGGAAAATATCGAGAAAACCTCAAGAAAATAATTGGACAAGATGGTCTCGCAACCAAGATTGGGTTCGGAAGCCGGTTATGCAAGGGGAAGGTATTAGCACCCCTCACATCCATCGTACTCGATGGGAACCATTTGTTTGTCGTGTGTGAATTATTTGCTTAAATATTATGTTATAAAAAAGAGTGTTTCAAAGGGGTAAAGGGAAAGGTTAGAAACGGGGAACAAAGGGGTGACAAAGGAAAGAAAGGACTCGATAGGACTTCGCGGTCCTAGGCCTACGTATCCTCAACAAATATGAGAAAGTCAGAGTCGACGTAGTTCGGGAAACTACGGGTATAAGGGGGGAATATGCTCGACAAGGATTGTGGCCCTTGTGCCTACGTATCTTTACTTGAACGAGGTAAAGAATCAGAGCAGCCGTAGTTCGGCCTACGATTTGTTGATGTTTTTATGGATGATGCTATCGTACGCATTCTAGCAGTTAGGTGTATTGTTGCTCGCTCATTGGAGACTTAGGCATTACCTGTTTGCGGTAGAACGGACGTATCATATCCTTTTCGAAAGATAAGTTTTCGCCATGCGAGGCAAGATGTCACATTTGATTTGTTGGATTATTTTTTTAGGGGCGAGAGAGGTCCTCGGATAGTAACCCCTACGGGTAGTACCCAATTCCTTATCTCAAAGTTTTTGTTATGAAAGGGTGTGGCGAACATAGCGTCTTCGTATTGAAAGACGAGTATCAAAACCACACACACTACAGTGAGCGTCTCGACACTCGGAGAGGAAGAAGTCTACACTTAATCCTCTCTCTTTAGTTCAATATAAAGAGAACTTCATTCTCTTATTAAAGTGTTTTTGGTTTTGAATGGTAAGTGCTTTTGCGACAGAGAACCCTACGGTAAACGTCAGCACTCAGGATAGGAGAAGGCCTACGCCTAACCACTCCACGACCATTCAAGTTTTTGTTACGAAAAGAGTTTAAAAATGCGCTCGGTACGGGACCGAGGTTTTTAGGTGACAAAGGTTACGGAAAGAAGTTTTAGAGGGAGATAGGTGGCGGATAAAGTCACGTCTTCGTATTGAAAGACGAGTATCGAGACCACCCACACTACAGTGAGTATCCAAACACTCAAAGAGGAAGAAGTCTACACTCAATCCTCTCTCTTTAATTCAATACAAAGAGAATTGATTTATTTATTGTAGGTGTTTTGAAAATGCGCTCGGTACGTGGCCGAGGGTTTTTTAGGAGAAAAAGGTGTGGATGAAAACATCTTTGTATTGAAAGACGAGTGTCAAAACCACCCACACTACAGTGAGCATCTCAACACTCGGAGAGGAAGAAGTCTACACTCAATCCCCTCTCTTTAGTTCAATACAAAGTGAACTTTATCGTTTTGTTAAATATGGTGAGTTAGCTTAACCGTTATTTGAGAAAATTCGCTTGACGTTGGGTCAAGGATTTAATTTTAAAAAAAAGTTTGAGGTGAAGCGAGCAAGGTCGATGGCAGACGCACAAGGCGACCGACTTACAAGGGTTAAAAATGGCTCGATAAAATCGAGAGTTTGCTTTTGAAAATGGTTTTTGGAATCAAAAGTCACCAAGGACAATAGCAACATTTCTACTAAAATCATACAACACATGGGATTAGTCGGCTAAAAAAAAAACGAGACATGCGATAAACAGTGGGGTAACACGGGTGGCCGTGATGTATGACACGACCCGTGTCACAGTTCCAGGAAAAAAATGAGTTTTGGGTCAAAAGTGGTGTGACACGGGTGGCCGTGTTGTGTGACACGGCCCGTGTCACAAGGTCTGGGGCCAAAAACAAGTTAGAATCTCAAACAGAAGTACAACACGGGTGCCCGTGTTGTGTGACACGGCCCGTGTTGTGAGTCCAGGGCATTTTTCACTTTGAAAAGCCACTCAGAGATGTAACACGGCCGGCCGTGTCGTGTAACACGGCCGGCCGTGTCGTGTGACACGGCCCGTGTTGGGCTGCCAGATGAAAAAATCCCAAACTTTCTCTTGTTTTTTGCTTCTTTTTGTGGTTCTTTCAAAAGGGTTTCTTGGTCCCTTTGGGATCTTGCATGTTATACTCAACACAACAACACTTAAACCAAGAGAACAAAAGATAAATGCACAATGTAAAAGAAGAGAAAAGTTTGAAGAAACGGATACCCAAAAGTTGTTTCCCTCCTTGCAAAGCCTCCACTGATTTTGGCTAGGTGTTCACTTATCTTCACTCTATGCTTTGATGGCTCTCCTTCTCAATGGCTCCCTTGTACTTTTCTTTCACTCACTAAATCTTTTGCTGGTTTTTTGCTCTCTCTATTTTTCTGGTTTTCTCTCTTACTCTTTGCTCTCAATATCTCTCTCAATGCTTGCTTGTGTGTTGTATTTTTTGATAGTAAGGAATACTATGTTTTCTATGCTTGCTTGCAGCCCATTTTCCACCTTTTCTGTCAACTTTTTCTGCTGTCCTAAAGCCACACACTTTGCACACCTTTTCATCACCAACTTTCCATTTTTGGCAATGCCTTTTTCTTCCTTTTGTGCAGCCCCACTTTTCCCTTCTATTTCTAGTATGACTTGCTGCATTTTTCTGCTGTAGCATACTATACTACTATCCCTATTTTTGCCCATTAGTCTCTTGGATGGTATTGCTTTGTATCTTGCCATGTAGCCAATTGTTACCACTCTTTGACAGCATTTGCAAACTGATATTTAGCAAGTAAATATATCATTTGCATGCTATTTCCTTGACTTTGTGACATAAAAAATGATCTTGTAACATAGTACATGTTGTCCTCTTGATTTTGTGACATGTAGTAATTCTTCAACTCTTGCATGGGGTTGTTTTGCCCATGATTGAACATGCATAATCTTGGCCCATAAACATTTCAATATTGATTTAATTCTTGCATATTTCTTTGCATGTTTGTAAGCACAAGGAGGGTCATGTGGACTTGATGGAGCATGGGGGATACCATGGCATGAAGTTATTTAGAATCTTGAATTAAGACTAGAAATAGCTTAATTTCCTAAGCATTATCAAGAGTTCGAAATTTGGTAACCAATGTAACATTCTTGACAATGTCAAGAGATTTCTCTTTGTAAAAAACTCTTGAATCTAGCCTTGGATTCATGAACCTTGAATTTGAAATGATGGGCCTCCCTTATGCCATTGAATTTGAAAGAAATGAAAAAATGAGTCAAGCCTTGAAAGAGGGCAAATTTTGGGGTGCAACAGGTAGGATCTATCTTAAGTGATCAACTTGAATGGAATCAAGGATCGTGGGGAAATGATGCAAATGACGTGCACTACACACAAGTGTTGACTCATGTGTAGGTTTTTCCTTTGGACGGATGCAATGCGATGAAATAAATTACGATAAATGCGAAAAAAATAAATTGCGGAAATGATAAAGCCATACACATACGCATGAAAGCGCTGAAGTGTGTGAGAGTGAGTGTGTCGTGAAGTGCACAATTAGATTAATTCACAAACATTCAACAAATTCACAACAAACCACAAACATCCACAAACTCAAATCCTAAATCAAAAAAACCTAAAAATCGTGAAGACTTATCTCTTTCTGTGAGTCTCGCCGGAAAACCGCCATCGCCGCAAAACGTCCGTTCGCCGTGAATCATCCATCGCACATCCATTGGCTATCACCGTTGAAACTCGTGTCACCAGAAGTCTCCACCGTGAAACCCCTCCGTTCATCTCCGTCAAACTCCTTGCGAGTGTGAGCCCCCTGTTCTCGCTAACTTTGCTATTTCGTTTGTTCTTTGTTTGCTTTTTTAGGAATTGAAGAAAGGGAGAAAACAAGATGAAGAGAGAGGGAAAGATTGGATAATAAAAAAGGAGCTTGAGGAGAAGGGAAGCGGCGATCGAGAGATGGAAGACGAAGAGAAGCTTGGATGGGGAGAATCGATTTAGGATTAGGGTTCCCAGTGTATTTTTTTCTGGTTCTTTTTTGTTGTAACATTAATCTAATGCAGCACACATCACAGCACACCACATACACCCTCGCATCAAAACCGTTAACCCCAGCACACGCCAAATCATACGACCTACCAGTTAACCCCTCCATTAACTTGGTTCTTTTCATTAACTAATAATCAACCTTTTCATTAATCAGTTGTAAATAAATAATAACCCACTAATTAACCCTTTATCCTGCTATTTAATTAGTTTTTTTCATTTAAAATGAATTAACCTTTTTATAATTAACTAAAACAACCTTAATCAACCTTTTCATCTTAAAATTAAAATTTCTATTAATCTCTTAATATAGTTGTCTCTTAATTAATTTAATAATTTCAAATAGACTTCTTTACAAATAAAACAAAACTAGTAACTTTTTTAATTAATCCCTCTAATTAACTTTAATTAACCTATTTAATTTTTATATACAACTTAATAACTTTTAAAATAAACCTACAACTTGTTTAAAATAATTTTTTTTTTATAATAACTTGTATTCGTTTAATAAAAACTATTTTATAATAAAACTTATTTTATAATAACCTTTAATACTTCAATAACTTTTTTTCTTATTAAGAGAAATTAATTAATTTGTCCTTTTATAATATAACCTTTTAATAATAAAATTTCTCTTTAAAAACTAATAATTAATCTATTTAATAAATAATTTATTAGAAACTATTTTTGTCCAACTTAAGTAATCCAATATAATTTAACATTTTAAAAAAAACAATCTCACCGAAAATAATACAATTTATTTTTCTTAAAATCAATTCAACACTTCTCACAAAATTATCTCTCCCTTTAAAATAACACTTTTTTTTTCTTAAAATCAAACCAACATTTTCTTATAACGTAGTCAACCTCACTAATAAATTCACCTAAATCAATTTCAACCTCTCCCTGATCAATCACCGTAAAATCAATCAACATCGCAAATTAATCTAATCGTGCACTTCACGACACACTCACTCTCACACACTTCAGCGCTTTCATGCGTATGTGTATGGCTTTATCATTTCCGCAATTTATTTTTTCGCATTTATCGTAATTTATTTCATCGCATTGCATCCGTCCAAAGGAAAAACCTACACATGAGTAAACACTTGTGTGTAGTGCACGTCATTTGCATCATTTCCCCACGATCCTTGATTCCATTCAAGTTGATCACTTAAGATAGATCCTATCCCATAGGAAGGGCCATTATCTCTACAACCTAGACAAACAAACAAACACCATACAACTTTTTCAAACACAATAGAGAATAGATGTTAATCATCTTAAGTGAGATATAATCTCCACCCCTACAATAATACAATCAAACATGTAGGAACTTTGCCTTAAGAGTGATAAAGGCATACTCGTCAAACAATCCGAGTACTTAAGCCCTTTTCTTAAGACAATGCAAAGACTATTTTCCTACAACCCCCTTTATACTTGTGGTGGTTACATCTCCCTTAACATGAAGACTCATCTCTTCTCCTAAACCCAATCAAAACAACTACCCTAAACCCGTAGGAACTTTGACCACAGTCAAAGAACTCCTCAAACCCTTTAGGTGAACTACAACATACTCTGATTCCACTCCCGTAAGGATATGTAGGCATAAGATGCGACATCTTATCGAGTATACCTAGAAATAAGCCACTAGGGTCTCTAATCCTTTAAGCAGATAAACCATAGCAATAAACAAACATAAAACAAGAGGTTCCTGTAGAGTACTACAGAAACTTAGGATGCTAGCACCTTCCCTAAGTTTAACCAACCCCCGAACCTAAATAATCTAAACCTTGCATTTGCATTGCATTGTGGGAAATTCGATATTTATCCCTTCCTTTGGACAAATCAAAGATCGGTTGCAAATTGAACTAACGATTCAAACTAGTCAATAGTTTGATATCCAAATTTCACCGCGACAGAAATGGCGACTTCACTGGGGAAAACTCAGTGGGTTTCCCTAACTTGTTTTGTTTTATATATTTGCTTATATTTGCTTAATTGTTTACTTGTATACTTGTTTGTTTATTGCCTTTGGGTTGATACTTTTGAGTGGTGAGACAAAGTCCTACACCCGGACTTGAGTGAACTTAAGATAGGATAGTGATATGTTCAAAGAGGCTTATAGGGGGTAGAATCCCGACCAAGCTGACTTGAAAATCACGCTCAATTGAGGCCCTCTCGAAAGATGTATTGTTGAACGAGTATTTAATCGTGAAAACATGCAATACATTCGATGTTAGAGCCTATGATATTGAGGACCGTAGTTACCTTAACCCCACTTTGACCTTTATTAGGATGTAGTGCGGGACTATGAGGGGGTACCCTCGAAATAGTGCTACGCGATACTACACTCAAAAGAAGTTCTCTTGAGAATATTATTAACCCTCGAGTACTTGGGAAGTTGATAATATCCGAAAGATGGGCTAATGACTTTCGGAACCTTATTAGAACCTTTTTCTGCAGGGACAATCAACCTTTAGTCCACAACCTTTGGGAATGGGTATACCCTTTGGCTCCATGCTCGTTGCAAACCTAGGGTCTCCCTTGTTTGTTTACCTTTGTGTCCTTATGTGCTTACTTGTGTTTGTTGCATTCATAAGCATCATATTGCATTGGTTACATGGAATCCCGAGTTTATTTATAAACATTATAGAACCAATAGGGATTACAAAAAAAAAATATTTTTGAGATATTCTTCTAAGAGTCCTAACTTGGATGTCCTAAGGAAGTAGGAGCTCAGATTGAAAAGAACTCGAAAGACAAATATAAGAGGGTTTTCCTTAAGGATCAAATGAGGTTTCAAAAAAAATCATCAACATTGAAGATCTAAGTAAGCAAGAGCCTCCTTCTGTATTTTCCAACAAGGGATAGAGGATTTATTTTCCTCTATCACATTACTCCTTAAAAGATTATTACGGACCGTTTATTTTCAAGAAGATCCAAGTGGAGGAACAAACCAACAAGCACGATGAAGGACTTCCTTAGGGCCTTATTCAGCTTTTATTTAGCCATTATGTTGGGACTCTTATGAGAATATTCACTTGTAATCTAATAAAAATAAATTTTCTTTGGATACTCCGTGACGTTTATAAATACTTGAGTTCCAGGAAACATTTCATTTTGCATTCGTGCATTTCTTTGCATTTCGCATTTTGCATCAGCATAGCATCCTTCGCATTCTGGGGGGTCTCACTCTTGCTTCATCTTCACAGTACAAGCTGAATCACAAGTACAACACTCGAGCCAGTCGACGCCAAAAGATGGATCAATTGGAACAAGAGAACATAGTGCTCCGTGACGAAGTTGCAACTCTGAAAGAGAGATTGGAAAGGTTGAATGGTATAGTTGAAGCTCTGTCTAACCAATCTGCACTCAACAATCAAGAAGTTCAAAGGACCGTTATCTCCAAAATAATATCAACACAGATCCTAGTGGTGTCTACTTTTGCTGAAGTAACCTACAGCATGCCGCCAGGTTTCCCGTGGGGAATGCCTCCTTATTTCACTCCGGCCGGTTATCGTCCACCTGTTCCCGAGGTCCCTGCCATGACCAATATTCAAGCCATCCCTACCATTACTGCTGTAATGACTAGTGCACCTCCGCGTGTGAATATTACTCCACATATCCTAGACGAACCAATTTTCCATAGGGTACCCAGCGAAACTGTGGGTTTGGAAGAAAGGATGGATGGGTTTCAAGGCCAATTTTCCGAAATACAAAAAGAATCGAGAGCCCTTCGTGGGAAGGATCTGTTTGGAAAGAATGCTTCTGACCTGTGCTTGGTTCCAAATGTTAAGGTTCCGCCAAAGTTTAAGGTCCCTGATTTTGAGAAGTACAAAGGAAATACTTGTCCTCAGAGTCATCTTATTATGTATGCCAGGAAGATTTCTGCCCAAACTGATAATGATAAATTGCTCATTCATTATTTCCAAGACAGCTTAACAGGCGCTACGCTCAGGTGGTATATGGGATTGGATAATGCAAAGATTAGAACTTTCAACGATCTAGGAGGAGCCTTCATCAAGCAATACAAGTATAATGTGGACATGGCTCCAGACCGTGACCAATTGAGGGCCATGGCTCAAAAGGACAAAGAAAATTTCAAGGAATATGCTCAGCGTTGGCGCGAGTTAGCTGTGCAAGTCATACCACCGTTAGAAGAAAAGAAAATGACCAAAATTTTTCTGAAGACTCTAGGTCCATTCTTTTATAAGAAAATGGTAGCAAGCGCACCCAGTGACTTCACCGAAATGGTCAACATGGGCATGCGTTTGGAAGAGGGGGTCCGTGAAGGAAGACTAGTCAAGGAAGGGAGTACCTCTAATAATGCTCGAAAGTATGGGGGTGGTTTTGTGAAAAAGAGAGAACATGAGGCAAGTGTTGTGCAGCAGGGACGACCCAAGAGAGGATATCTGCCATCACATCAGGTTGCTGCAGTTCATCAGCCACCACATCAACAAAATCAACAAAATCAGAATCGTATACACAAAAGACCGGACTTCGATCCCATCCCGATGACATACACTAACTTGTTCCCATCTTTGATTCAAAAAGGTCACATCCAGACGAGAGCTCCGTCTAAGGTACCCAAGAAACTTCCGTATTGATACAAAGCTGACAAATTTTGCTTATACCATCAAGGTGCTCCAGGCCACGATACTGAGAACTGTTACGGTTGAAGGCAGACGTTCAAAGGTTGGTTAAAAATGGAATTTTATCCTTTAAGGGTTCCGTTCCTTATGTGCAAGGTAATCCTCCACCTCAGCATGGTTCGTCCTCCGCAAACATGATCCAGGGTTACTCGGGAAGCTCATATCAATATAGCGCCTGAAAATGGATCCGAAGGCGACGCACCAGACAATTCTGCAAGCTTTTCCATTCCATGCAAAGGCTGAATAAAATCCTGAGAAAGGGTCATCAAGATGTTTTTCTTTCCGTATTTCATTTCTTTGATTAAAAGCACGTTTGGCTTGTATGGCTTGTTTATTTCGAATAATTAATGCGATAAAATGTTTGTCTTGAAGAAATCCATTCGTTTCACTCGTAAAACATTTCTCACAATTTATAATGCCGACTACACCCAATTCTCTCACTTTGGTGAAAAATTGGAAGGAGGATGATGAAGTAAAACGCAGGATCTCTCGTTGTATGCTTTTGAATAAAAAACCTACTAAGGATGTAAGGCGTTCCTGTTTCAAAACTCCTAAAACACCAGAAATAGTCAACCTTTCTTTTAAGCCTTGAGAAAGAACATTTTCTCTCCCAAACCAAAACCCTGTTTTAACCTGGGGCAGGGCACCAAAACATGAACATCTCTCAAAAAACTTGGGTGGGCACCAAGATACTTTGACCCTTACCCTTTGTTTTACAATTCATAAACTAAACCCATAAATATAACCCATAAAGTCCTAATTGAAGTAAGGTTTAGTCCGAAAGCATACTCGATAAGATAACGTTTCCTGACTCCTATGAGCTATGCTCAATTTGGCGTCGGCATTATAAATTTAAATTAATATCCTAACTAGTGATTTTGTCACAAGTTATCGTGACATCTATTTTCAAAACTTCAAGACAAAATATGTGTTGCATTAACAGTTTCATAATTGACATTTCCGACTTGCTAGATTTTCCTGATGTCTTAGAAAGATTACGGGAGGAAATCACCGATTTAAATTTGAAGACTTTGCTAACCTGGAGCAAGTCATTCTCCAAGAGGTTTGGATCCATACAAGTTTGACTTTACTTAGAACACAAGTTTGAAGACTCAGTTATACCGCCAATCAGGGGCAGTTACGTCGAGATTCGACGAATCTCTAGGGAGTTTGAAAACAGTGGGGCATTTGGACGTCCTGTTTTCTATAAAATCCTCTCAAGATGTTTTGTCTACACCACGCGACTTGGGGCATTTGAAGCTTTGAGGCAAAGAGGATGTTTATTTCATCCCCAGGAAGCTCAACTCCAACATGTTCAACAACTATGATGATCCAGGATATTTATCTTATCCCCTACCTCCGTCTACATTTTCCATACAACCTTTCAGACTTATCAAGATGCTACATCCCAAATGGATTGATCTCCGTTCCTCAAGAGGTTTCCTTTTGAAGCAAGATTGAGATCCCGTATCTAGTTCTCCGTCTATCCCCAGTGATGCTTCTATCTTCAAAGATTGGTCGAGATGTTTATTTTGTCTCCGTCACCTCTTTCTGTCTGTTTTGTCAGCATAGGCATACGCATAGCATATAAGTAGACAGCATGGCATGTGCATTTTCGCATTCTTTGTTTTTGTTTCTATCGCCTCGGCTGTAGTTATCCCTAGGCGTCTGGGTGTGTCTTATCCTTCCAATTAGATTCATCCCTAGGCAAGAAGAGCACAATGTTTCATTTTCCCCATGAAGTTCAACCCTCATGGAAGATGGTTATTTCAGTACAATTCCATCTGAGTTCATACCTCAATGGTCGAGTCTTGTTTGACAGTTTCTCTTCAGTTATTCCCTGAATTGAATTTCGGTCTTTGACAATCGCATTATGGACATCTCCAATTTTCAAGCGTGGATGCATTTATTTTGCACCCTCTCCTCAGAAAGGATATTCCTAAAGACAGACATCTCTTCAACAATGGAATCACAAGATTTTACCGAACGTCAATCTCTTTATTTGAGCAACTCGTTTGATTAGGATCTTATTCAAAACGACAAAACGACAATTTTCACAAGACAAATCATTTACCATCATTGGATCCTTCAACATTAGACAGTTACAGACATTTCTCTCAGGAATAACTTCCCCAACGAGTTCATCACACAAGTTTACTTCCGTCAAGTGGCATCTCCCCAGAGAAGTCAAAGAAGTCTACCACAATAGTCTCCGTACTTGAGAAGACATACGTTACAATTCAACCGGCTCACATCTCTTTCGAAGATCCCCGGTGAAGCTACATCTACATTTACAATCACATTTACAAACTTACAACTACAGCTATAGATCACGTCAAATTACAACCTACAAGGTTCTACAACGAACTACATCTACAGGGTTCTACAACGAACTACATCTACAGGGTTCTACAACGAACTACATCTACAGGGTTCTACAATGAACTACATCTACAGGGTTCTACAACGAACTACATCTACAGGGTTCCACAACGAACTACATCTACAGGGTTCCACAACGAACTACATCTACAAGATTCTACAACGAACTACATTTACAGTCTACAACGACATCTATAATCTACAAAATTACAACCCCCTATGAAGGTGCTCTCACGAGTTTTCATCATTTCGGGAAGGGACTGAGACCAACTCATAGCATCCAGACTATGAGGCTCGGGGAAGTTCTACATCAGAAACTGAGACCAGCTCATGGTTCCCATACCATGATGCAAGGGGAAGTTCGACAACAGAGACTGAGACTAGCTCATGGTTCCCATACCATGATGCAAGGGGAAGTTCAACATCTACAACAACATCAACATCTACAAACTACCGTGATTCTACCGTCTACAAAATTTTTGACACTTCAGGAAGAGATTGAGACAGGCTCATGGTATCCTTATCATGACGCTCGGGGAAGTTATACGTTTCACCATCTCAAGTTGAGTTCCAAAAGAAAGATATGCAAAAACAAAAGAAAGAAAAATGCCAAAATGAAACTGAACTGTTGACTCAATTCATTTGGGTCATCACCAACCACTACATTATGATAATAAGCTTCTCGCCTATCGCCTAAGTCACCATATCCTGGGAGTTCGAGTTGCTGCTGTACTTTCAGAGATGTCTCTCTGGCAGTCGTTTTCCTATTCCCGTGGAGTTTCCTTTTGTCGAGCCTATTTTTTTCCGTGTGTCGTTTCTCCATGTGGCGTCATTTCACCACAGGACTCGCCGCCTTGCATTCTCATATCATTGCATATCATTTGCATCTGGTGGCCTCTTAGGGCCAAAAATTCGTGCAATGTTTGTATTTAAGTCCCTCCTATCTCGTCGAGACGAAGATTTCAATCTCCATATCTCCGGATAGAAGTAACTTAAATAGGGGCATCTGTCGCACCCTAACTTTTGACCTTAAGATCCCACCTCTTTGGGCTTTTATTGCATGTTATCGTTTATTTTTCTGTGTGCGACTAACCGGTCTTATACATACAACAAATCCAAGTGTATATCATATCATTGCTGCCCATGGGTGGTGAACATGACTTTTATCATGAAAAGATCATCGTGAGCAGGAAGAATATATTTGAAGGCCACGTGTTTAAAATTTCATCATTATGTTCCAAAGTTCTTCCTCCTCAAAGGTTCCCCCAGAGTTTGAATTAGAGTCGCCAGAGGATTGTGTTGGGGGGGGGGGGCACGAGTTCAATTCCACCAGGGCTGTCAAGGTTTAGTTGGAGGATGCATTAAATTGGATTTTCTTGGCAAGGGTACTTAAAAAACGGTTCTTAAGTCATATTTCCATTGGGTTCTAAGTGATTGTTGGTCAGGCCCTACAGTATTTTGGAGAAAGGTTGCAAATTCATTTGTGTCGTGAATGTAATTTTATAATATGAAGGCATGCTCCAAATTCCATGACAAGATTACGAGGTCATCAAGTTCAAGGATAACAACAATACAAGTTATGACTCAAGAGACAATTTACATGTCATCATGGAAATTTCAAAATTCAGAAGCAAGGAGTTATCTTCATAGTTCAATGATACAAGGTTAAGATATCTTTATTTAATTTAAATACAAGACAAAAGTCCATTGCAAGTTTTAAAAAGGAGATCATTACAAGAATGTAATCATCCAAAAACTCCATTCAGGTTCCTCTAAGTACAACCGTACCTCATGCCATGTCGGCGTTACCCATTGAGGCCTTACAAGAATTGCAAAATGCCCTTTAATCTTGTTGCTACTACCTTGGACTTAAACCAAAAGCTACATGGAAAGCAGCGCATTCATCCAAACACCAAGTGAACAACTTCAGACTACATATTCAATCATACATCAGATTTCTTTCGAACCAGGAATTACTTTAATATCCTCAAGGCCCTGAACTTGGAAAAATATGCATACAGTTCGCTATCAATCAAAGGAGACATCTGAGGAGCTTCTGCAAGGGAAAACCTTCCAACCAAAACTAAGACTTTCGGTTCACGTTTACTACGAGTTCACTTCTCAATCTGGTTTAATTTCCAATATCATGTTGATCCTTCAAACCTTAGGCTCTCAAGTTCAATTCTTCGAAAATCCCGTCTCCATCACCCAAGGTCTCAGCACAGCGCTGCGAAAAATAACCGACCTCACTCAAATCCTGTTGGCCATAATATCGTGATGTTAGACTGATACGAATGTCCCGCGCCACAAAGGAAGTTAAAAACCTGCAATACACAACTAGAAGATCAGAGGTGTCAATGACAGAAATCAAAGTGAAGAAATTAAGAATACTTAAGAAGCTGCTAGCTCGGTCCCAGCCGCCGGCTTTACAAGCACCAACAGCGACCGCGTTCGCCGATAATTAAACACAACCTCAATGTAGTTGCTTACCTGGTAGAAGACAAAAGGAACTTACACAAGTTGTCCGTTGTTTAGCCCACCTTCTGTAGATGTCTTACCTTGCTACAATAAGGTACTCCGCACTAATCCTTGGCAGCTGTTGGTCCTGCAAACAGAAACAATACACATAAGGAGATTGGAAGAGTTAATGATGCCATATACGCGCAACACCGTCAGGCCTACCATGGTTGAATTTCATGCTAGTGGACATATAGAGAAAACCTGTTGTGCTTTGAGTCCAAACAACGGTACTGTACGGAGGAAACATATTCAATCTGGAGCAGAGCATTTTGTGGATGTATTTGTCGTGACGTCAGATATAATAACCACCTGCAACAGTGAAGAGAGACAATGACGAGTATGAGCTTTGTGACTAAAGGAAAAAACACATAGCTTAAAAGTAACAAATCACTTCAAAACATTGAATCCTACCCATTGTTGAACCAAGTCGTCAGCTCATTCCTAGTTGATATGAAGACCCTGCGAACCATCCGCTAGAAGGAAAGTGGGGTTCATCTGTAAAAGCAAAGCAGAGTTTATAAGGTGCCTTAAAAGCGGTTATAATTTGCCGTAGCAACAGAAGATTTATTCAACGAATATGAAGATCGCGTTTTACAAATCTTACCCATGGCAGCCATTACAAACCGTGATTCCAAAGTGATGAGAGGGCAGGTGGGAAGCAGATAAAACCTCCTCTGGTGTATCGAGTGGATATGCTTTTTGATGCTACTGGCGCACAAATGGGCGGTTCACCAAACTCAATGTGTACGAAAATGAACCTGGAATGAAAACAGTTGATGTTTAGAAGTGGTTATGTTAAATTATGACAAAGAATAACACCATAAACTGGTTTAGTCTCTTTGCAAATACACCCAAACATGTTAAACCAAAAAAGGCAATAAGTTGGTATTGACTAAAATCATCAAGTCACACGACAAAAAAAGAAAGTTTATCAGGGGATGCCAATCACAGCCGACTCATTTTCTCAATTATGTTCAAACAAAAATAGAAGTTCATTCATCACACTTCAACAACAATTCCTAACATAATCACAACCAAAGTTTAGGAAGGTTTGTGAGATTATCTACAAGAGGAAGAAGAGCTCCGTACCTTGCCAATTCTGCGAGCTTCGCCGTAGGGGGAGGGTCTCTAATCTCATGAAGGCATTAAGATCAAACAACTTCGTAAACGTCAGCAAAGTTGTCCTCGTACACCTATCAGCTTCTGTTAGAAAGACATCAGCCTCAACGAGTATACCGATCCACCGTTAACACCAGCATGACGTCAGTATATCATTTCAACATCTGCAATAACATTGGCATTTGCAAACAAACACAATATCAGATGACCTCGACCGGCATTGTGGAAACTTCATATATATACACACATTCATACACATTCACAAAGTAGAATACTCCGAGCAGCGAATGCATACATATCCCTCAGTAGAGGACAGAATGCAAGAAAAGAAATCCAAGCATAAAATACAATTTGGATAGAAGCATAAAAAGGTATCACACACGGTAGCAATCATAATCACATCGCTAGCAAACGTACATTGAAGAATTGAAAGAGCAGAGTAACAAAAATCTGGGATTTACCAATGATGAACTGCCGCGTCGAAATCTTTGAAGTTTGCAAAATTTGTTCTTGAGGAACATACAATTCCACGGTATCCAAAAGAGCCACCTTCTGTTGCTCATACGGATTGGAAGGGTTTGAATCAACATAGACAAAAGCACTTATTTAAATCATATACAAACTGGAGCCAGCGAGCTTCCTACTGATTTAACGCTTGTAACTCCTCGTGAGAAAGCCGTAAAGAAACTTTCAGAGGGTGGAAATTGCTCTGGGCTGCTCATTTCCCTTGGCCCAAACCAAATTGCTATTTACCCCTACCAACAATAAACCCAAAGTTAGAAGCCCATCAAACCAAATCTTCAGAGCAATGAATCTGGACAGAAAAGGGCATTAAACACGTTTAATTCAAGATATCCCAAGTTGAAATTTTCATTAACAGATATCATTGCAAATCAGACGAAAAAGGAAGAATTTCAAATCTCAGCCAAACTAAAAAGGAAATCCCAATCCACAATCAATCAAGCATTCAAGACCTTTAATCATATTTTAAAACGGAAATCTCAAGTGAAGCCTATAAAAGGGAGATTTTCAACAACACAAAAAACGAATTGGTGAATCCCTAACCGAAAAAACCTTAAGCTCAGAAGAAAAAACTTATCCTTTGTCTCTTGCCGCCGGCGCCGCCTCCACGAAGCTCAATCATGCCGCAACCATCGCAAATCGCTGTCGTTCACCAGCCTTCGGTAACTTCTTGTTTCGAACTAAATTTGTTGAACTATTACCGTCTTGGATGTTGTTTCAGGTACAGAAAATCGAGTGAGAAGGAGGTGCGATCAGAGATGGGAGATGAGGGAAAAGTGCGATCAGAGATGGGAGATGAGGGAAAAGTGCGATCGGAGGCAGAGAGAAGGATGAACAAGGGCGCCGATTTGGGGGGGGGGGGGGGGGGGGGAGGGACTTTAGGGTTCCGTTTGTGTTTTTTTATTTTTTGCTTATTATTTTTCTACTGCTGCATAATCACTCACCACGCACACACCATTAACCTGCCTAATCTCCATTAACCATTTTAATTAACCTAAAATTAACTCTAATCAACTTCTCAATTAACTATTTTTTTAATTAATTAATGAAATATTTAAATTATTTTCTAAATAAGTTTTTATCTAAATCAATTTTCTGCCTTTTATTTTTAATAATAAAAAATAAATAACTTTTATTTAATTGAATTCTTTTGATTTAAAATAAATAATTTAGGTTTATAAGTGGTTAAAATCTTTTAATAAAACATCTTTGATAATTGGAAACCAACCTATTTAATAAGCACCCCTTCTATTATTTGCAAAACCTATTGTAACCTTAATTTACAAAGAAATATAATTCAATCCATTTTCACAACTAATATGACTTCTAAGTAACTTTCTTAAAATCAACTTGCTCAAAACAGTATTTTATTCAAAATGAAATCAATTTTCTCATAAGCCCATTCAATCGACAACAGTAATTTTCTCATAAATTAAATCAAACCCATTCACCCAAATCAACATTTTCTCATAATCTATCTAAACCAAATCAGCATTTCTTCAAACTAAAAATTAAGTAATTCAACTTAAATCAACATTTCTCTTAAAATCAAGCAAACATCGTAAAACTCGTGCACCCCACGACACACTCACTCTCACACACTTCAGCGCTTTCATGCGTACGTGTATGACTTTATCATTTCCGCAATTTATTTTACAGTAATTTACATTACCGTCATTTACATTTCCGCATCGCATTCGTCCAAAGGCAAAACCTACACATGAGTCAACACTTGCGTGTAGTGCACGTCATTTGCATCATTTCCCCACGATCCTTGATTCCATTCAAGTTGATCGCTTAAGATAGATCCTACCCCATAGGAAGGACCATTATCTCTACAACTTAGACAAACAAACAACACTATACAACTTTTTCAAACACAATAGAGAATAGATGTTAATCATCTTAAGTGAGATATAATCTCCACCCCCACAATAATACAATCAAACATGTAGGAACTTCGCCTTAAGAGTGATAAAGGCATACTCGTCAAACAATCCGAGTACTTAAGCCCTTTTCTTAAGACGATGCAAAGACTATTTTCCTACAACCCCCTTTACACTTGTGGTGGTTACATCTCCCTTAACATGAAGACTCATCTCTTCTCCTAAACCCAATCAAAACAACTACCCTAAACCCGTAGGAACTCTGACCACAGTCAAAGAGCTCCTCTAACCCTTTAGGGGAACTACAAATACTCTGATTCCACTCCCATAAGGATATGTAGGCATAAGATGCGACATCTTATCGAGTATACTTAGAAATAAACCACTAGGGTCTCTAATCCTTTAAGCAGATAACACTTAGAAATAAACAAACATAAAACAAGAGGTTCCTGTAGAGTACTACAGAAACTTAGGATGCTAGCACCTTCCCTAAGTTTAACCAACCCCCGAACCTAAAACAATCTAAACCTTGCATTTGCATTGCATTGTGGGAATTTCGATCTTTATCCCTTCCTTTGGACAAATCAAAGTTCGGTTGCAAAATGAATTAAAGATTCAAACTAATCAATAGTTTGGTATCCAAATTTCACCGCGACACCTTCCATTTTCGAATTCTGGTGGCTTGATGAAAATTTTACAATTTTGGCCTTGCTGCTAACGTGGCACTCGCTGTATTCATTATTTGATTTTTATTAGTTTTATGATGATGACCAAATATTTTAGCTTGCTGTTAGATTTGCCATCACGTTGTCGTTGAGACCTCTCTCTCACGAGGGCGCCACCGTGGGCCTGCTGTTGGGATTTTTGTTTTGGTCAATGCTCTCCTTTTGGGCTTGCGTTGACTTTTGACAATGCTTAAATTGGAAATTGGACTTCTTTAACCCGCAGAATTGACTTTAAATTGATAAGAACAAAAGTATTTCCTTGATGTTGCTGAGCCATAAAAATAACTGTCCCTGATTTTTAGGAAGCTGGCGGCGACTCCGGTTGTTGCGCTTCTGTCCCGGCCCGATGATGACACTTTTCTGAGGGCTAAGGAAAAGTAACAAAAAAACCTTTAATCCTAAACAAACTTGTATTAACCGTTGTGCACTGTGCAGGTTCAGCGTTTGATGAAGATGAAGGCCCAAAGCTTGAAGATCCAAGAAGTTAGAAATCCTAGGATTTAGTCTTAGAATCCATGTAATCCAAAAATCTTGTAAATTGTAATCCAAAAGTAGCTTGTAGTTCAATCTTGAAATAAAATGCGAACCATTTTGATTTAATGAACAAAATGTTTCTGATCCAAAAGTCTTGATTACGAATTTTTACTTCCGATGTGCATGTTCGACTTAAAAGCAAATGAATATCCATAACCAAACTTTCACTTTCCATTTTAAGAGATACTTTAATAAAATCAACTGGTCGAATATTGAAACGTCCAAAAATACGTCCAAAATGCCGCGAATCCAACTGTGGTCCTAATTTGCGAAACATAACGACTTGCCAATGGTACTCGGAGAGCTTCAAACAAAGAGAACTCGTCGCACGGACCAAAACATCATCGTAATGTCTCGGAGGATCATAAAATCCAAAGTATGACAATTCGGCTCTCCTTTAAAACATAGTTCTATGACTTGGTGGCACTATTGGTAAAGACACCGTGCCTTTGGAAACGACCCAAAGAGAGCTTGAGGTGCTTAAGTTGGGAGAGACAACATTATCTATTTGATATTCCTGCACAAACTCGTTATTCGCAATAAACATAAATATGAAACATAAAGTCAAATAACACAGGAAAAATGCACAAAAGAGGTGGGATCTTAGAGTCAAAAATTAGGGTGTGACAGATGCCCCTATTTTAGTTTCTTCTATCTAGAGATATGAAGATTGAAATCTTCGTCTCAACGCGATAGGAGGGACTTAAATATTTTTTGGCCCTAAGATATCACCGAATGCAGATGATATGCAATGATATGAAGATGCAAGATAAAGGGTCATGTGGAGACAAGATGCCACAGGGGAAAAACTAGACGCAGCACGAGAGAAACACAGGAGCAACAAAGAAAACAGGTCCGACGAAGCGAGACTCCACGGGGAAAGGAAACAACCAGCATTGGGGAATCTCCAAAAATAAAGATATAATATAATACCACCAAAAGTACAGTAGCTTAAGCAGATGGGCGAGAAACTTGAAAGTGAAGGATAAATTACTACGAGTGTGGAAGTCCAAACAACAGTAATAACCAAAATGAACTCTTTTGATCGAATCAATAATTCAGTGTTTTTCTTAATTGAGTAATCCACTTGAAAATAGTAAAATGTGAACCTCCCCACGCTTCAAGGTTTGTATGCCATTGAACGGGTCTCCGTTTCTTCTTCGAACTTGAAAAAAAGTAGAAATAAACCTCTCCACGCTTCAAGGTTTGTGTGCCAAGAACGGGTCTCAGTTTCTTCTTCGAACTTGAAAAAAGTAGAAATAAACCTCCCCACGCTTCAAGGTTTGTGTGCAAAGAACGGGTCTTAGTTTCTTAAAATAAACCTCCCTACGCCTCAAGGTTGTCTACCATGAACGGGTCTCAGTTTCTTAAAATAAACCTCCCCACGCCTCAAGGTTGTCTACCATGAACGGGTCTTAGTTTCTTAAAATAAACCTCCCTACGCCTCAAGGTTGTCTACCATGAACGGGTCTCAGTTTCTTAAAATAAACCTCCCCACGCCTCAAGGTTGTCTACCATGAAAGGGTCTTAGTTTCTTAAAATAAACCTCCCCACGCCTCAAGGTTGTCTACCATGAACGGGTCTGAGTTTATTCTTGAAATGACAAATACTCGGGAGAGTGTCTTCATAGGGCGATTGGAATTTTGCTGGAGATAAAAGATTTCAGTGGTAATCCATAATGTATTGGAGATTGTAAAACTTCACCGGGGATCTTTAAAAGAGATGTAAGCGGTTGATTTGTAAAGTATGTATTCTCGAATAAAGAGAGATCAAATGTAATAATCTTCACCAAACTTCTCGGGAGAGATGCCATTTGATGGAATTAAACTTGTGTGATGGACTCACTGTGGAATACATTCCTGAGGAGTATTCCTTGTTGTAGAAGTAAAAATTTATGAAACTTTTGTAGTGAAAATTCTCAAATAAAGAGAAAATATCTATAAATTCTTCGACAAACTTCTCTGATGGATTTCCGAAAAGATGTCATTTGACGAGCTGATAATCTTGATAAGTCATTGGGGATGGACAAACTGTCTCGAGGAGACTTCCATTTGTCATCTTAATAGAAAACCTGGTTAAAACACGTTGCACAAATAAAGAGGTCGCTTGTGATCCAAATATAAATTGTTGAGAAAGTCTTGTAATATTGCTGGAAAAGTATCCGTCTTTAATGATAATCTTCAAATAAAGATTCTCTTGGGGAGTAAAGTGCAAAATAAATGCACTCCTATTCCGGGTTCAACGGTTGGAGATATCCATAATGTGATTGTCGGGGACCGAAGTTCAATCCAGGAAATAACTGAAGAGAAACTGTCAAGCAAGGCTCGACCATTGAGGTATGAACTCAAATGTGAATGTACTAGAACAACCGTTTTCCACGAGGGTTGAACTTCGTGGGGAAATAGAAATATTGTGCTCTTTCTGCCTAGGACCAACAACTCTACTTGGAAGGAGAAGACACAACCCAGCCACTTGGGGATAAACACGACCAAAGTGACAGAACAAACAAACACAAGGAAAATTCACATGCCATGTTATGTTATCTACTTATATGCTATGCGTATGCTAACAACAGAGATGAAATAAACAACTCGGGTGAAGAGGCACTCAAACCAAATCTTCACAAACCAAACATCGCCTGGAGAATGTAAGCTTGCTTAGAATTCCTTCTGGAGGACAAAATATCGGAATTCGTCATAGGATAAAATAAATATCTGCTGTCTCGGGATGATATTCATCTGTTTTGTACAGGTATCAGAATTTGGTATTTCCATGGATGAAATAAACATCCATGGACGTCCAATCATTATTCAAATATCAAGTAAAACAACAAATATTTGAAAAAGGTTTTAAACTTGTTCTAGAATTTTGTTATCAAGACAAAACATTTATCGCACTAGAAAAATAAGAAAAAGCAGTTTTATTTATTGAATGATAGTCAGCAAAAAGGCATGACTCCAATATTACAATGTTGGAAAATAATAATAGTGATTACATCAAGGGAATAATAACCCGTTTTTCCCTAGGTCCACTTGAACTTCCTAGGTTCTAAGACAAATATTTCTTGACAGCATCCACATTCATTGGGCGAGTAATCTCCTCTCCATCCATAGTTGCTAACATCAAAGCACCTCTTGAGAAGACTTTCTTCACCATATACGGACCATCGTAATTCGGATCCCACTTTCCCCTGGTATCGATGAGGAACGACTGAATCTTCTTAAGCACAAAGTCACCTTCCTTGAATTCACGGGGTCGAACTTTCTTGTCGAATACCTTCTTCATTCTCTGTTGATATAACTGACCGTGGCACAATGCTGTCATTCTCTTTTCTTCAATCAGGTTCAGTTGATCATATCTGTTTTGTCACCATTCAACCTCTGATAACTTAGCTTCCATCAAAATCCTCATAGAGGGAATCTCAACTTCTATCGGGAGTACAACTTCCATACTGTAAACAAGTGAAAATGGAGTTGCCCCAATTGACATGCGTACCGGAGTACGATATCCATGTAGAGCAAACGGGAGCATCTCATGCCAGTCCTTGTACGTAACAACCATCTTCTGAACTATATTCTTAATATTCTTGTTGACAGCTTCGACGACCCCATTCATCTTCGGTCTATAAGGAGAAGAGTTGTGATGCTCAATCTTGAATTCTTCGCACAGTTCTTTCATCATTCTATTGTTTAAATTGAACCCATTATCCGTAATAATCTTGCTGGGTACACCATATCTGCAGATGAGATGATTCTTAATAAACTTAACAACCACATGCCTAGTCACATTAGCGTAGGAAGCTGCTTCGATCCACATAGTGAAATAGTCAATTGCCACTAAGATGAATCGGTGTCCATTATATGCTTTTGGTTCTATCATACCAATCATATCGAGGCCCCACATGGATAATGGCCAAGGAGACGAGATAACATTCAGCAAAGTTGGAGGCACATGAATCTTGTCTGCGTAGATCTGATACTTGTGACACTTCTTAGAAAACTTGTAACAGTTGGATTCTATCGTAATCCAATAATAACCAGCTCTTAGGAGTTTCTTAGCCATAGCATGTCCGTTGGCGTGAGTGCCAAAAGTTCCTTCATGAATTTCCATCATTAACATGTTCGCTTCCTGCTTGTCAACTCATCTTAGCAAGACCATGTCAAAGTTTCGCTTGTACATCACATTACTACTCAGGAGAAAATTACCAGCCAATCTTCTCAAAGTCTTCTTATCTTTGTTAGAGGCTCCCAATGGATATTCTTGTTTTCTGAGAAACACTTCAATATCGTGATACCAGGGTTTATCGTCTTCAACGTCTTCAATGGCAAAGATGTATGTAAGTCGGTCTAGACGTCTTACATCAATCTGAGGACAATTATTCCAAAAGTTTACCATAATCATGGAGGCCAAAGTTGCCAATGCATCTGCCATCTTATTCTCATCACGAGGGACATGGTGAAAGTCGACTCTATCAAAGAAAGGTAACAGTCTTCTTGCATAATCTCTATATGGGATCAAATTGTCCTGCCAAGTTACCCACTCTCCCGTGATCTGATAGATTACCACAACAGAATCACCAAACACATTCAAATTTTTTATCCTTAAATCCACTGCCTCCTCAAGGCCCATGATACATGCCTCATACTTGGCTTCATTATTGGTACACTTGAATGTTAATCTGGAAGTAAACGGGATATGAGACCCATGAGGAGTCAAAATAATTGCAACTATTCCTTTTCCATGAGCATTAACAACTCCATCAAAAATTAGACCCCATTGAGAACCAGGCTCAGGTCGTTCGTCTGGTAAAGGTTCTTCACAATCCTTCATTTTCAAATACATCACATCTTCGTCGGGGAAATCATCATTAGTGGGTTGATGGTCCAAAATAAGCTGATGCACCAAGTGATCGGCCAAAACACTCCCTTTAACAGCTTTTTGGGTGTGGTATTCAATGTCATACTCTGATAACAACATTTGTCATCTAGCGATTCTCCCAGTCAATGCAGGCTTCTCAAAGATATACTTGATAGGATCCATCTTTGAAACTAACCAAGTGGTATGACTCAACATATATTGTCGCAGACGTCTAGCGGCCCATGCTAAAGCACAACAAGTCTTCTCAAGCATAGTGTATCTGGACTCACAATTAGTGAACTTCTTGCTTAAATAATAAGTGACATGCTCTTGCTTTCATGTTTCATCCCGCTGACCGAGTACACAGCCCATCAAGTCTTCTAACACAGTCAAATACATGATTAGAGGTCGTCCTTCAACCGGAGGAACTAGAATAGGAGGTTCAAGCAAATACTCCTTGATACTATCAAAAGCCTTTTGAAAATCTTCAGTCCAAACATAACCCTGTTCTTTCCTCAAAAGCTTGAAGATAGGTTTACATGTAGCAGTCATATTAGATATAAACCGGGAGATGTAGTTCAAGCGTCCCAAAAATCCTCTGACATGTTTCTCTGTAGTAGGAGCTGACATTTCCTGAATAGCCTTAACTTTATCAGGATCCACTTCAAATGCCCTTCTGGCTAACAATGAAGCCTAAGAGTTTCGCTGATCGCACACCAAACGTACACTTGTTGGGGTTCAAACGAAGCTTGTACTCTCTTAGTCGACCAAACAACTTCAACAAATGTTTAACATGATCATCCTCGGTCTTGGACTTGGCTATCATATTGTTGCACCCTAAAATTTGACCAACCGGGTCCCCTATCTGGCTCGATGTTTCGACACATTTCGCATCCGCATTTACATACTGCATATAGTGCATTTCTCCAATCATGGTGATTTTATCGGGATTACAGCCCTGCTGTCGCATTTTGGGTATTTCAGGTTATTTTGGGAAGTCGCGCGCTTCCTGGGTGTTTTCAGTTTATGCAGTGATTTTTGAGATTTTGGGTATCTGGTTATCGTTTTGCTTCGATCTGGTCTCGCGCTCTCTTTTATGCTGGTTATTTGCATTTGTCTGCATTTTTTAAGGATTTAATAGCCTTTTGTGGATTTTAAATAGGCTTTATAGATTTTTTTTAGAATTTAAATAGATTTTTAATATTTTTAATAGTTTTAAATCTTTTTTAGAATTTTCTAAATTGTTTTTAATAGATTTTTAGAATATAATAGTTTTCCTTTTAATAGTTAAATAGAATTCCTTTTAATAAATAGTTTAGTTTTTAATATGGAAATAGAATAGATTTCTTTTAAAATAGCTTTAATAGAAATATATAGATTTTTCTTTTATATAAATAATATAGATTTTATTAGAGAAATTTAATAGTTTTTTTAATAGAAGTTTAATGGAATTAATGGGTTTTTTAGAATTTGATAGATAGTATAAAATAGATTTAATAGATTTTTCTTTTATAGAAATTGGTATAGATTTTATTTCTAGAATTTAATAGATTTTATGTTTTAATATAGGATTTTTTAGATTTAAATAGATGTTAGTTAGATATTAAGTGTTTAGTTTAATGGTTTTCTTTTAATAAGATTCATTAGACTAGTTTAATCAATAGTATTAATTAGGGTTAGTTGTTTTAATTAGTCTTTAACTCATTTTCGTTTTCTTTAATCAGCCTTAATTTTGGTTTTAGTCCATGCATTAATGTTCATTATCATCTCCTTAATCATGTTTCCATTTCATTAATCCAGTTTAGTTGATATTAATCATTGGGCCTCATTATCCAGTTAATCATCCAAAGCCCAGAGTCTAAGGTCCAAAAGGCACATGTCATATATAAAGTCAGCTACACGTGTAAACAGGAGGAGACACTACGCCAGAATTGATTTTTAGCAGCGCACAAAAGACAGCGCTTTTAAAAAAAGCGCTGCTAAATAGTCAGTAAAAAAAAAAGAAAAAAATTACCTACCAAAGACAGCGCTTTTTTAAAAAGCGCTGCTAAAAGGGGACCCTTAGAAAGCGCTTTTTAAAAGCGCTGCTAAAAGGGGACCCTTAGAAAGCGCTTTTTAAAAGCGCTGCTAAAAGGGGACCCTACGAGAGCGCTTTTTTTATAAAGCGCTGCTATATGTCATTGCTAATGCACCCTATGAAAGCGCTTTTAAAAGCGCTGCTAAAGGCCTTTAAAAAGCGCTGCTAAAGGTATTAGTATAATAATTTTTATATACCCTCCAGAATTGTAAACGAAACAGAACACGCGTTTTTTCGTTTTCTTCTTCGTTTCTTCATTTCTCCATTGCCCTATCTTCCATTTTCGCCCTCCGTTGAAGCTTTCGTCGCCGTCCGTTTGCGCCGCCGTCTTCCATTTGTTTTCGCCGTTCCCTTTCGCCGCCGTTCACCGTTCGTTCTCCTCCACCGTTACGGTAAATCCGCGACTGTTACGGCATTTTTATGGATTATTGTCTTAGTATTGCATTTTTCTGGATTAGATGATGTTAGTGCTACTTCTTTCTGAGTTATTGACTTGTTTTTGTTGATACCATTGATGAGCATTACTCTTTTGATATTGGCTTGAGTTTTGTATGGAAGGTGTTTGTTGAAATGCCACAATGAATTTTGAGCTTTATAAATTAGTTTAGAATAATTTAGTCCATTACCAAAATTTTTGAGAGTATGCTTTAATAATTTTGAATAGTTTAAAATCATATTAATGCAATAGTTTAGAATAGTTTAGAATAATTTAGTCCATTTCCACCATTTTTGAGAGTATGATTTAATAGTTTAGAATAGTTTAAAATCATATTAATGAAATAGTTTAGAATAATTTAGTCCATTTCCACCATTTATGAGAGTATGCTTTAATTTAGTCCATGTCATTTTGAGCATTATAAAATAGTTTAGAATAGTTTAAAATCATATTAATGAAAGTATGCTTTAATAGTAGAATAGTTTATTATAGTATATCTACTTTTTTTTAATATGATTTGTTTTGTTGGATTATCTAGTTTTTTTTGTTTTGGTTAATTATTAATATGATTTTAATAAAATGTATATATTGTCTGTTATAGGGGTTACCTGAGAAGAGCAAGGTTGTGATTGTTTCCAAGCATCCTACTGTACAACTTTCTTAGAAGTTAGTGATTTCTTTACAGGTATTCTCTGTTTTTGCCTAACTTTCATAGTATGGATAAAAATTGGATGTCTGTTAATCGATTGTCAAAAGAGTACGAGAATGGGGTATCGAACTTCGTTAAGTTTGCTGTTGAACACGCCAAAGACCCCAGTAGGATCACATGTCCTTGCTTAGGTTGCTGTTATGGGCGTCGAATTGACGCGGTTCAGTTGGAATCTCATTTAATGAGACATGGAATTGATCGAAGTTACACATGTTGGACATTACACGGTGAGATAAGTAACGAGAATGTTGAACCCCAGAACAATACGACCTCTACTTCAAAGGACAATGGTAGGGATACATACGATTGTGATCGAGTCGAAGATATTGCAGAAGCACTTGAAGAAGATCTTAAAGATTGTCCAAAGATGTTTGAGAGGTTGGTAAGCGATGCAGAGAAGCCGTTGTATAAAGGTTGCACTACTTTCACAAGATTGTCTGCGGTATTAAAGTTGTACAGCTTAAAGGCGGGTAATGGATGGTCGGATAAAAGTTTCACAGAATTGTTAGCCCTACTTCAAGAGATGCTTCCGGAGGATAATGTTCTTCCCAATCGAACCTATGAAGCTAAAAAAATGTTATGCTCTATTGGTATGAGCTATGATAAGATACATGCTTGTCCAAATGATTGCATTTTGTTTCGAAATGAGTATGCATCATTAAACGAGTGTCCTAAATGCGGTGTATCTCGGTATAAGAAGAAGTTGTCACCAGCAAAAGTCTTATGGTATTTTCCTATAATTCCGAGATTCAGACGCATGTTTCGTAGTGAAACAGATGCGAAACACCTTACTTGGCATGCAGATGATAGAATTATAGATGGGAAGTATCGACATCCGGCAGATTCACCACAGTGGATGAAAATTGATAATGATTATCCTGATTTTGGAGAAGAAGCTAGAAACCTTCGCTTGGCATTATCGACTGATGGAATGAATCCGCACGGTCTGCAAAGTATCTCCCATTCCACCTGGCCTGTAATTCTTATGATTTATAACCTACCTCCATGGCTATGTATGAAGCGTAAGTACATGATGTTATCTATGTTAATTTCTGGCCCTAAGCAACCAGGAAACGACATAGACGTATACCTGACACCTTTAATCGAAGACTTAAAAAGTTTGTGGGAGAACGGTGTGGAGGTTTATAATGGATATAGGAAAGAAAGTTTTAATTTGAGGGCCATGTTGTTTGGCACAATTAATGATTTCCCAGCATACGGAAATCTATCGGGGTATAGCATTAAAGGTCAATGTGCGTGTCCTATCTGTGAAGAAAACACAGATTGGACGCGGTTGGAATTTGGTCAGAAGAATGTCTTTCTTGGTCATCGTAGATTCTTAAGTTCTAATCATCAGTACCGTGGGTGGAGACAAGAATTCAATGGAAATTCAGAACAACTTAGAGCACCACCTACATTGACCGGCGATCAAATTTTTGCAAAGGTGAAAGATGTGAGTACTCAGTTTGGCAAGCCTTTTGCTCATACGCTTACCACGCGTGGGTGGAAGAAGAGGTCAATTTTGTTTGAGTTGTCGTATTGGAAGTCGTTGTATGTACGACATTTTCTTGATGTTATGCATATTGGAAAAAATGTATTTGAAAGTGTTATTGGTACGTTACTCAATATACAAGGAAAGTCTAAGGATGACCTTAAAGCAAGAAAAGACTTGGTAGCAATGGGAATAAGAAATGAATTAGGACCCCAGAAGAAAGGAAATCGCACTTATCTACCACCTGCTGCATATACTTTGTCTAGAAAGGAGAAAAAGATAATGTGTAAGTTTCTTAGTGAAGTTAAAGTTCCAAAAGGATACTCTTCAGATATTAGAAGACTTGTTTCTATGAAAGACCTAAAGTTAAAGAGTTTAAAGACACATGATTGCCATGTTCTTATGGAACACTTTCTACCAATAGGTATACGTTCTATTTTGCCAGAAAAAGTGAGAGGCGCAATAACAAAATTGTGTTTCTTTTTCAGATCTATTTGTAGTAAGGTGATCGATCCTGCGATCTTACCAACATTGCAAAAAGATATAATTATTACTTTGTGTGAGCTTGAAATGTATTTTCCTCCGTCATTCTTTGACATAATGGTACATCTAGTTGTGCATCTCGTGAAAGAGACACAACTGTGTGGACCTGCATATATGAGATGGATGTATCCAGTTGAACGTTATATGAAAATATTGAAAGGGTATGTGAAAAACCGAAGTCGACCAGAGGGATGTATTGTTGAACGATACATTGTTGAAGAAGCTATTGAGTTTTGTACTGAATATTTGTCCAACGTTCAATCCATTGGCCTCCCAAAATCTGATGTTGTTGAAAAAGTAGTAGGTAAACAGTTAATTGGAAATAAAGTTGTGACAGTTTCAAGGGATGAACGGGAGCAAGTGCATTTATATGTTCTGCACAATGACATTGAGGTTGAGCAGTACGTTAAATTGCACAAGGACGTTCTCCGAGGTTTAAATCTGAATAGAAATGAAAATTGGATAGTACGTGAGCACAATCGAAGTTTTATAACATGGTTCAAAGAGCATATTTATTCAAAGTTTTATTCTGATCCCGCTTCAATAACAGAAAGGTTGAGATGTTTAGCATATGGTCCAACTTTGCATGTGTTTTCTTATAGCGCATACGCAATTAATGGATACACATTTTATACCAAGGAGCAAGATGATAAAAGTACAATGCAAAATAGTGGTGTCACTGTGCTTGCCGAATCAATGCACATTTCCTCGTATTTTGGGGTAATCGAGCGCATTTGGGTGTTTGATTATGAGAAGTTTCAGATTCCTATCTTTGGATGCAAGTGGGTTGAAAGTAATAGTGGCATACGTATGGATAAGTCAGGTTTTTTGCAAGTGGATCTTAATAAGGTGGGGTACAAAGATGAGCCTTTTATTCTAGCCACGCAAGCTAAACAAGTGTTCTATGTCACTGATCCGAAAAGTACGAAATGGTCTATAGTTCTTTTTTCCAACAAAGTAATCAACGATAACATTGGAGAAAAGGGGGAGGTTAATGTTGAGAATGAATCTTATGTTAGGGATGATCCAGATGAGAATATTATAGCAGACGAATCATATATTAGAAATGATCATAGCGAGGGAATTTGGATCAATCCATCCGTCCGTGTTGTTAAGAGACAAGTAAAGCACCTTCGAACTAAAAAAAGAAAAAGATGTTAAAGGTACTTGTAAAATTACATATTGTCTCATTCAATAAAATAACATATTATTTCTTATTTATACGTTTCTTATGTGTGTGTGTGTATATATATATATATATATATATATATATATATATATATATATATATATATATATTCTTATTTACATATTTGAATGTCATTCATTTGATACTTTAGTTTTCCTGAATTACAGGTATATTATGGCCAGCAATGAAGATTGGAATAAATTAAAGTAGAATTGTATAATTTGTGATGTTGAATTTCGAGTTGAGAATTGTATATAATTTATGATGTTGAATTGTGAAGCTTTTGAATTATATATATTAAAGTGGAATTGTATACAATTTGTGATGTTGAATTGTGAAGCTTTTGAATTATATATATTAAAGTGGAATTGTATATAATTTGTGATGTTGAATTGTGCATATAATGCCAAAGTGTTGAATTGTGCACATAATGCCAAAGTTTTGAATTGTGTATATAAAGCCAAAGTGCTGAAATAAAGGGCTAAATTATATAAGCAGGTATTGTAATATAAGCAGGTTTATTGAAAAATATATAAAAAATGCCATTAATCAGGAAATTTTTTTTTTCAAAACGTGCACATTAGACAGCGCTTTTATGTATAAGCGCTGCTAAAGGGGACAGAGAAACTGCTAAAAAAGCGCTGCTATAGGTGGGGAAAGAGGGGTCTAAGACAGCGCTTCCATAAAGCGCTGCTATAGGGGGGGTCTAAGACAGCGCTTTAATAAAGCGCTGCTAAAGGGGGGGAGGGGGGGGGGGGGGAGATTACGCAGCGGTTTAAAAAGCGCTGCTAAAGGTGATGTCTTTAGCAGCGCTTTTTCCACAAAAAAGCGCTGCCTTTACCTTTAGCAGCGCCACTTTAGGCAGCGCTTTAAAGCGCTGCTAAAGGTCAAAAAAAGCGCTGCTAAAGGTCTGTTTTGGCATAGTGAGAGGCCACCACACTCAGAATTCACACACGTGGATTCCACTATCTCTCTCCACTCACTCTCCCCTCCACGCGTCATCCATGCGCTCACCCCTCCAGCCACTTGGCGTCACCTGAGCCATACCGGTTGCATGGCCGGCGGCCATGCAACCACCACACTAGAACATCGCCGGCATCCCTAACAATCTTCCAACCAACTCCGGCCAACCTCCAACTTCTTCCGACCACCGCCCTCCGCCGCAACCACCTTCGCCGAAGATTGTTTTGCCCAGAAAACCCTCAATCTTCATCGTTTCTTCGTCTTCATCTTCCTTCTCCGATCATCATCAGAATCATCCACAATCAACAAACACCATGATTTTTCCAGGATTTGACTGAATCTTCATCACGCGTTCTTCACCTCCTTCGCCGTTCTTCAAACAATTGCCAGAAGATCATCACAGTGTATCCATCATCTTCAAGATCTTCAAAGATCTTTGAAGATCTTCATCAGAACGTTTCCAGAATCAAAGCCTCCAACGATCATCATCCAGAATGTTGAAGAACATTCGTCAACACAAATATCCAGAAAACTCAAAGATCCTTCAGGTTCTTCATCGATCTTCAGCAACGCCTTCATCACAAGTTCAAGAAATTCCAGAAGCTTCAAGAACCTCCCCCAACGAACTTCATCATCCATCACCGATCGTCAACCTATTTCCAGATTCGGTAAGCTTCAAACGCACATCACCAAGATCTTCAACTCCGTCATGAGTTTCGTCCAGATTTTCACCAGATATGTAATAATCTTCAATACTTCAAGTTCATGGAACATTTTCTTCCGGAGAAACTTCAAACGGAATCATCAGAAGCTTCTCGGTTTAGATTGTATGATGTTTGATGTTTCTCTCTTTTGTTGTGAGGATTTGTAAATAAAAGTGGAGTTTGAGGATGTAAGAAGGATTGTGCAAGAATCAGAGTTGGAGAGTGAAAGAGTTTGAGAAGAGGGAGTTCGGAGGTAGGTGAGCGGCGCCGTTAGGGTTTTCAAAAGAGGAAGATGAACAGTGTTTTCGTTTGGAGACTAACATTGAAGGAAGACTTGGGGACTTTCTGATAGTGAGTGGGAGGAGGGATGGACCACATGGCTATGGGATTGGGCTCCGAGGCCCATTAGATTAGTTGTTTTTGGCCCCCTCCGTTTTCTCCATTTTCCCCCCCTCCATTTGGTGTCTGATTGGGCTAAGCCCAAGGTGTTTTGGCAACGCACCCCCAGTTTCTGTATTGCGCCCCTCTCTGTTTTCCTGCAGCCACAGCTGTTGGGCTGGGCTTTTCTTTTTTTGTTTGTTTTATTTTTCTGCCTGTACTCACCCCTGTAACAGTCACACCCCCTCCCTTCATTTTTTCTTTTCTATTTTCTTATATGTTTTTTTGTTGCTTTATTATAGTATAAAAAAATGTAATAGAAAAGAAATATATGAAAAAAAGGATATGAGAAAAAATATTGAATATGAAAAATAGTAAAAAAAAAATATATAAAAGAATGTGGAAAAAATAGTGAGAAAAGAATAGAAAATATTTTGAAAAAAGAGATGAATAAAAAAATAGAGGAAAAAGAACATTTGGGAGAAAAATAAAAGAAAAGAACAAAAGAATAGAGGAGAGAAATATTGAGAGGAAATATTTGTGAAAAAAGAAAATAGTGAAATATGAGTATAGAAAAATAGTAAAAAATATTAGTGTAGATTTAATATTTTTAGAATACATTTTTTCATAAAGTTTATTTACAATTTTAGGGATAGTTTAGAAGTCCACTTGTTAGGGGACTATTTTCCATTTGATTTTTCAGGATAGGATAGGATAGTATTTCCTAGGGGTTTATTTTCAGTATTCAATCATTGTAACTTTTTTCAGAAGATTAATAAAATGAGATTTGAGTTGTGGTCCCGAAAGTAGCTGAACTACAGCTGCTCTGATTTCTCGTACCAGACGGGAATATGTAGGCATAGGATGCGATATCCTAGCGAGCACACTAACAACTAACCTTTTGCTCTCTCGCTGCTGTGCGATCGAGACTTTCCCGCTGACGACTAATTGTTATCCCTTTTCTCTTGCCCAAGTGCATTTGAGACCAGACCGTAGTTTTTCCCATAGGTTCCCGTACCTTTAAAACCAGTTTGATTTCTCACTGCTGTGTGAGAATACCCTGTTTAGCCGTAGTTAGCCTGAACTACGTAAGCTCTGATCTTCCATGCAGTGTGGAAGTACGTAGGCACAAGACGCGAGGTCTTGGCGAGCCAATTTCCCCGTAGTCCCGAACTACGTTGACTCTGACTTTCTCTCTTGAGAATACGTAGGCATAGAGTGCGACGCTCTATCGAGTCAGTTCCCTTCCGTTTAGATTTAGCAGCCGTAGATAGATTGTTTTGCATCCTTTAGAAAACCCAAGCAAGCGTGGATCCCGTCGAGTACGACGGACGTGAGGGGTGCTAATACCTTCCCCTTGCGTAACCGACTCCCGAATCCAGGATTTGGTTGCGATGACCATTCCTTTCCCGTCTTTGCGGTAGGTTTACTCTGAGCGTTTCCTTTCCCTCCGTTGGGATAAATAACGCACGGTGGCGATTCTTCTGTCAGCCGGCGCCGATTTTACACTTCTATTTCCTTATGCATCATATCATGGAACAAAGTAGTCATAGACCTTTGATATATTGCCCCGACATTCTTCAATCCAAACGCCATAACTCTATAACAGAAAGTGCCCCAGGGTATGATAAACGATGTCTTTTCTCTATCTTTGGGAGCCATTCCGATCTGATTGTATCCTGAAAATCCATCCATAAAAGAGAAGATCTCATACCTTGCGGTGCTGTCTACCAATATGTCAATGTGAGGCAGCGGGAAATCATCCTTCAGATTGGTCTTGTTCAAATCTCTATAGTTCACACACATACAAACCTTCCCATCCTTCTTCGGAACAGGGACAATGTTGGCTAACCAAAGTGGATACTCGGCATTGACAAGAAAACCTGCATCGATCTGTTTCTGTAGCTCTTCCTTGATCTTCAGAGCCATATCAGGTCGAGTTCTTCTGAGCTTCTGCTTAATCGGCGGGCATTCTGGCTTCAAAGGCAAGTGGCGTTCAACTATAGTAGTGTCAATACCAGGCATGTCTTGATATGACCAAGAAAACACGTCGACAAATTCTTTAAGCAACTTGATCAACAGTTCTTTTATGTTAGAATCGAGCAAAGCTCCAATTTTCACTTCCTTACGGATTTCCTTTGTATCTAGATTAATCACTTCTACATGCTCTTTGTGAGGTTGAATAACTTTATCTTCATTCTCAAGCAGTCTAGAGATTTCTTCTAGAATATCATCTTCTTCGTCTTCAACCTCAAACACAGGAAATTCGAAGTTCGACGAAGGAAGTGGGTCATTATTCCCGAGATGTGGTTTGTGTTGCAATCTGCGCATGTGATATAGTTTTATTCAGTTTTATAAAGTGGAAAGTGTGTGTACGCAAGATGCTATTTATTATTATTTTCCAACAGAATAATAAATAAAAGATAAAAGAAACACAAAATGGAATAAAACGACATTTTATAAATGATAGCAAAATCTGAACAACATGCCCCACAAGATCACCTTTGCCTTGGGCAGAGCAAAGGGAATTATTAAAAAAGTAAGCCCTAACAACAAATTTTCGCCTTGGGTAGAGCGAAAACTTAAAAACAAATGTTTTACTTTGATATATGAACGACAACAGGGACTTCAACCACACTCCAATTCTTGACCACCACTCTTGAAGTCACAAAATCAGGAACGTCTTCATCGGAATCCTCTTCAATGACAGCATATACTCCAAAACTGTAATCAAAGTCGTCTAAGACGTACCCTGGATCTTCCATATAGGGCTCATAATCTTCAAATGGAATGGAGAGGCTTGTAGAACCATCTGATATGTAGCCTTCATACTCACCTTCAGACACTGCATTGATGTGAGGAGGATGGATGATCCCTCCGCTGTGGAATACCTCTTTGATCGGTGGAAACTCTTGATTTCTAATGACATGTTGAGCAAAACCGGTAGAGAAGCCGAGACCTTCTTTGTTCTTGTTCTCTGGTAGAAATAACATCTTGTCCCAACCTGCCTGAGAACCACTATTCACGACCTGATGCGCGTCCTTAAAGGATGACATAGGTACTCTAGACTTCTGAGCACCGTTGTCTACAATAGATAAAGCTTGAAACTGTGTACCAACTTCTTCTTCAGCTTCGACATAAGAAAATGAGGACAAGTGGCTCACCACTAAAGCTCGTTCTCCACAAACTGTAACCGTCTAGCCTTTGAAAGTATACTTCAACTTCTGATGTAGAGTGGAGGTAACTGGCCTAGCCTCATGTATCCACGGCCTCCCTAACAGACAGTTATAGGCGACGCGAATGTCCATGACCTGAAACGTGATTATAAAGATTTATAAGCCGGTGGTCATTGGTAGACCCACTTCACCAATTACTGTTTTTTGAGATCCATCAAAAGCTTTGACAATGACATAACTGGGCCTCATCGGCGGTCCCTGATACAACAGCTTAGACATAGTAGTTCTGGGCATCACATTCAAAGAAGATCTAGTGTAAACCAATACACTAGACAAAGAGTCATTTCCACAATTCATAGAAATATGCAACGCCATATTATGTTTTCTTCCCTCTTCCGAAAGATCTTCTTCATTAAATCTAAGATTTTTGCATGAAGTAATATTACCGATAATGTTATCGAACTGATCCATGGTCATGTCCTGTTCAACATATGCTTGTTCCAACACCTTCTGGAACGCTTCTCTGTGGGCTTCAGAACTCATGAGTAACTATAACACAGAAATCTTAGATGGAGTTTGTAGTAGCTGATCTACAACCTTGTATTCACTTCTCTTGATTCTCTTTAAAAATTCATCCGGCTTGGACAAGTCAGACCCACCAGATTGCTCTACACTTGGAACCTTTGGAATTGGTTGCTCGGATGAGATCCGTTTATCTTTTGAGGGTACTGAAGGATAAACTCGACTGCTCCTTGTCACTCTGCTAACATCCGTGATATTAACAACTGAAGGCAAAGTAGGCAAAAGCACCTCCTTTCTGTTTTCCATCATCGTGGCGTTATATCTGTAAGGGACCGCCTTACTAGAAGTGTAAGGGGTGGGTCCGGGCACATTGATCACCAAAGGAGTAACATCTGGTCTTCTACTGTCATACGTTATTTCGATACACTCCACTTCTTTAAAGTGAGGCCCTATAACAAACACTTCCTCAGTCTTCTCACCTGAAAACTTCTAATCATTTCCTTCCAAATAACCTTGGATCATGTTCACGGAGGACGAGTCACGCTGGGGTAACAAATTATCTTGCACATTAGGATTGGAATCTTTAAAGGATAAGATCCCGCACTTAATTAGCCTCTGAACATCAGCCTTCAAACCAAAACAACTTTCAATATCATGACCTGGATTCCCTTGATGATAAGGACAAAACCTGTCAGCTCTATATGAAGGAGGGGGATTCTTGGGAACCTCAGACGGTGCCTTCATCTGAATATGTCCCTTGTGGATCAAAGTCGGGAATAGCTTTGTGTATGACATAGGGATGGGATCAAAGCTTATTCTTCTGTACATACGACCCTGATTATTGAATTATGGCCAGTTTTGCTGAGGAGATTGCTGATTTTGTTGATGTTGCGGCTGTGGAGCCCTGGGAGATTACTGATGCTAATACGACTGAGCGTATTGTGGTTGGTAAGTTGGAGCGTTGAGCACTGGTGTTATTGTGGCAACTTGTTGTGATGGTGAATACCTTCTTCTGAATCTTCCCTGTTGTACAACACTTACATCCTGTTCCTTCTTCTTTACGAACTACTCCCATACTCTTTAGCATTGCTGAGGGTACTTCCTTCTTTGGCTAACCTTCCTTCACGGACCCCCTCTTCCAAACACATACCCATGATTACCATTTCGGTGAAATCACTGGGCACACTTGCTACCATCTTCTCATAAAAGAATGGACCAAGAGTCTTTAGAAAGATCTTAGTCATCTCCTTTTCTTCTAGTGGCGGTGTGACTTTGGCGGCTAACTCGCGCCAATGGTGAGCATACTCTTTAAAATTCTCCTTGTTTTTCTGAGTCATGGCCCTCAAGTGATCACGGTCAGAAGCCATGTCCATATTATACTTGTATTTTTTGACGAAGGCTTCACCTAGATCATTGAAAGTTTGAATCTTTGCACTGTCTAACCCCATATACCGCTTGAGTGCGGCACCGGTTAGACTGTCTTGGAAGTAATGAATAAGAAATTGATCATCGTCGATTTGCACGGACATTTTCCGAGCATACATAATAAGATGACTTTGTGGACAATTAATTCCCTTGTACTTCTCAAAATCAGGGACATTAAACTTCAGAGGAACCTCAACATTCGGAACCAAGCACAAATCAGAAGCACTCTTACTAAACAATTCTTTCCACAGAGAGCTTTCAATTCCTTCTAAATCTCAGAGAACTTATCTTGAAACCCATTCATTCTTTCTTCGAATCCAACGGTTTCACTTGGTGACTCATGAAATAATGACTCCTCTAGAAAATACGGAGTAACATTCACATGTGAAGATGGCACAATCATCACAACAGTAGTTGTAGGGATGGCATGAACAGTGATCACAACGGGAAATTCAGAAACAGGCGGACGATAACTGATTGGAGTGAAGTACGGAGGCACCCCCCATGGGAAACCTGGTGGCATGTTGTAAGTAGGTTCAGCAGTAGTGGGCACCATTGGGATTGGTGCTGATACAACTTCAGAAATAATAGACCTTTGAATGTTGTCTTGATTGTTGAGTGCAGACTGAGTAGACAGAGCTTCAACCAGACCATTCAATCTTTCCAAACTTTCTTTCAGAGTGGTAACTTCGTCATGGAGCATTCTGTTTTCGTGTTCCAGTTGATCCATTCTTCGGTGTTGGCTGGCTCGAGTGTTGTACTGGTGATTCAGCTTGTCTGTGAAGATGGAGCAAGAGTGAGACCCTGGAATGCAAAGGATGCTATGCTAATGCAAAATGAAAATGCAAGAATGAGACTTCAAGAAACTCAAAATGTTTTTACTAGTATTATAACATAGGATAACTGAAAACTTATTTTATTATTGAAATTTGAGAAACATTACAAAACAAAATACTCCTTCAAGAGTTTTATTACATCGAAACAAAAGTAAAAGAAACTTAGAAGTCTACTCCACAGATTACTTCTTCGCGTGAAGCTCTTCCCAGAGTTGATTGATACGCTCCTACAATTTTGCTTTTTCCTTGATGAGTTGGTCCACATATTGCTTCCAAGCTATAGTAGTTAGAGGAATGTCAGCACTGGTGATAGGCCTTGATGAGGTGCGAGGGTAAAATACATCCTCTTGCGCCTTTCTCTTCTTTGCAGATTCTCCTTCTTTAAGCTGCAGCTTCTGAAGTTTCTCCTTTTCCAACTCGAGGATGAAGTATTTGTTCTTCCAAGCATTCTTCAATTTCTCGGTTTCATCCAAAGCAGTTTTCAATGTCCCTATTTCACTTATATTGAGCCAAGCAGGATCTTTAAGGGTCAGCACCATGGGTTCATGAAAGGGAAAAGGCATCCCGAGTTCGAGAGCCCTTTCTCGCACCCAGTGTAGATACTCTTCTGAAACAGTACAGTCGGTATCCTAGAGTAGTCATTCCTTTCATGTTGATGTGATCCCAAGCTTGTAGTATTTTAACTTTCAGGTCTGGGTTCTCTCCTTCTTTGAGAAAGATTCCTTCTAGCAGAGTTTGGTCTGGTACCTCATTCATAGGGTGCCCCAATTTTCGACGGGCCAAGACAGGGTTATAACTGATACATCCCTTGGTCCCAATAAGAGGTACATTCGGGAAATCTCCACAAGCGTTGATCATTCTAACGCCTTCATATGCAGGGTCATATCATACGATGTCAGAATGGGTAAGAGCCATAACTATTTCCGGCCAACAGGGTGCCTCCTTCAATTCCCAGATAGTTGGATACCAGGTCAGACGAAAAATGAACCATGAATAAAGTAGATCAGTACAGCTGACTATATGCCCTCCTCCTTCAGCATTTTGCAAATGGTTAGAATGATAAGTATCGACTAGCAAGGTGGGAACATGGTTCTTGAGAATGAAAAGCTTGATTTCATCCATGTCAACAAAATCATCGATCTTCGGGAACAGGAAAATCCCATAGGCTAGTAAGGCATAGGTAGCTTCAAGTATTGGGACCTCTTTCCTTTGAGCATGGTAACGGATCTTCTCTATCAAGAAGTTGGCTGGAAATCCAAGGACTCCTTCCTTGGTGGTTAGGTGGGCTTGAACATCAGCCAAACTGAGGCGTGTAACATTCGCAATCTCTTAGTCATTGGGCGTGTCTTCTAATCCAGAAAACAGAGGTCGAGTAGTTACAGTCATCCTCATAAATTGAGAATATTCCTCCAAAGTCGGCATCAGCTGATAATCAGAAAAAATGAAAAAATGGTAGAGGGGATCGTAGAATTGAACGAGTGTATCCAACAACCCATCTATCATCTTGAGTTTGAGGAGCGAGAAGATTCCTCCATATTCATCAGAGAAAGTGCAGCGGTTGTTAATTAGACTGACTAATTCTTTTAAGCTTTCGATGTTGGGACTCTGGAAGGTGTATTTCAATGTTTCCCTTCTAAAATCCATCGTTACAATACCTGCAAAACAAAATTGAGTTTCTTGAAGTGATAGAGAAAAAAAAATGCAATGCAAAGATGCAAAGACTTCATGGAATTCCAATATTTATAAACATTGTGGTGAAAAGAAAAATGTTTATTATTTTAATAACGAATTACAAATAAATATCCCTTAAAGAGTCTCAAATAAATAGCTAAATAAAAGTTAATAAAGTCCTAAGGAAGCTTCGTATTCTGTTGCTTGATCTGCCTTTCCAACTGAGTCTTCTCGAGGATGAGCTGGTCCACAATCAACTTCCAAGAGGTAGATTGAGGGTTGGAGGAAAATAAATCCTCCTGAGCTTTTCTGTTCTTGTAAGAAAGTGATTCTTCATTCCTCAACTGTAGTTGCTTCTAAAGCTCAATATTCTCCTTGACAACCACCTGATACTTGTTCTTCCATGCTTCTGACTCATGATGTGCTTTTCTCAAAGAGATCTTCAACTCTTCAGCTTCAGACATAAAAATCAGAACAAGTTCTCTTCTTGGAGGTATAGGATCTTGATGAAGATAGGGCGTCTTCAGCTTGATTGCTCTCTCTCTCTCTCTGACCCAATGAAGATATGGTTCCAAAGACACACAATTATGTTTTCCCAGACTTTCCTTTCCCTTCTTATTCAAGTGACGCCAAGTAGCCACAATCTTCTCTTGAAGTTCTTTATCATCCTTGAAGAAAATACTCTCCACCTGAACACTCTTGGGTGGTTCTTTCAACGGATATCCTAACTGCCGGCGAGCTAGAACAGGATTGTAACTGATTCCTCCATTAAAGCCAAGTTAGGGTACGTTAGCAAAGTCTCCACAACTATCAATAATCAATATCCCATCATACACACGACTAAACCAATCAATGTTCGAGTGTGTTAGCGCCATAACTCTTAGAGACCAAAATCCTTTGTCAAGACTCAAAAAAGAAGTAGACTTGGGCAAGTGCGAAATAAACCACTTGTATAATAAAGGTACACAACAGGTGATCATCCCTCCACCATGAAAGTTTCAGAGATGCACAGAATGGTAAGCGTTGACCAATAAAGTTGGTACCAGATTATTCTTCATGAAGATTTTGATGGTGTTAAGATCGACGAAACCTTCAAAACTTGGAAGAGTGACACTCCATAAATAAGTAAGGCGAAAATTGCCTCAAATGTAACCATGCTCATATGATCAGCGTAATATTGAGCTTTCTTGATTAAGAAGCCTGTAGGCAACCCAAAATTCCCACCTTTGGTAATCATGTTGTCCTTGATGTCGGATGACTTTAGATAGATTTCCCTATCTATGTCTTGTTCTTTAGGGTTTCCCTCCAAGAAAGGGAAATGAGACTCCTCCTGAATAGGTAAACCAACCAAATAAGAGTACTCTTCTAAAGTAGGCAATAGCTATTAGTCTGGGAAGGTAAAACAGTGATAAACCGGATCATAGAACTGTAACAAGGTAGAAAGCAGTCCCTCGTCCACATGGAGTCTCAACAAAGATAACAACTTTCCATACTTGTTCTTGAATCCCTCCTGATCTTCAACCAAAGCTCCCAATTTCCTTAGATCACTTAACTTAAGACTCTTAAAAGAATATTTCAAAGTATTTCTCCTGTTGTAATCCACAGTGTCCTACAATGTTCATAAACAAAGGTGAATTCCACGAAGTCTAATGCAATATGATGCTTTATGGATGCAACAAACACAGGCAAGCACATAGAGACACAAAGACAAACAGGAAAGCGTAGGTTTGCAACGAGCATGGAGCAAAGGGTATACCCATCCCTAAAGGGTGTGGACTAAAGGGTTAATTGTACCTGTAGAACAAGGTTCTAAAGAGGTGCCCAAAATCATTAGTCCATCTTTCAGATATTATCAATTTCCTGACTAACTCGGTGGTTAATAATATTCTCAAGAGAACCATTTTTGAGTGTAGCATCGTGTATCAACTATTTTGGGAATACTCCCTCATAGTCTTCACACTACGTCCTAATAAAGGCCAAAGTGGGGTTAAAGGTAACTACGGTCCCCAGTATCACAAGCTCTAAGGTCGGAAAAAAAGTGAATATTTTAACGATTAACTCGTTCAACAATACTGTTTTCGAGAGGGCCTCAACTGAGCGGTGATTCTCAAGTCAGTTTGGTCGGGATTCAACTCCCCATAAGCCTCGTCAAATATATCACCTTCCTATAATAAGTTCACTCAAGTCCGGGTGTAGGACTTTGTCTCACCACTCAAGAATATCAACCCAAAAGCAAGCAAATAAGCAAATATATAACAACAAACAAGTATAGTAAAACAAGTTAGGGAAACCCACAATAATAAAATATTAAGTCGTCCCAAGTGAAGTCGCAATTTCTGTCGCGGTGAGAATTTGATGTCAAATTATTAATTAATTTGAATCTTAATTCATTGGTTCACCACCGGTCTTTTATTTGTCCAAAGGAAGGGGAAAAGATTGAATTATCCACAATGCAATGCAAATGTAAAAGCTAGAGAGTTTAGGTTCTGGGGTTGGTTATGAAGGAAAATTGCGATCTAAACGCAGCGGAAAACAAAAATTTCCTTTAGTGATCCTTACGAATGAGCATGGTCAGTGATAGAATCGTTACCTCTTTGTGGCGATTCAGATCTTTGATGCAGCGATCACAAGCGTTGATGAAGTGCAACGCCTCTACTCAGTCCAAACGAACAGTTTCCGGTCACAGTGCTAGCTGCTTACGAACGGAATTATTTGAGTGAGAAAAGAGAATCAAAAACGAAATTGCATCAAGTGAAAGCTTCATCACAAGGGTTCCTTTTATAGACTCTCTTGTGGGCTGCGGGCTAAAAACCCAATTCACATGATCCATAATAATATTATATATTATTATAATAACTATTATTATAATAAATATATTTATTTTATTATTATTTTATAACCATTATAAAATAACAATAATTATTATTATATTATCCGAATTTCTATTTTTCACTTAAGTGCACCGTACCTTACGGTGTTCCTTTGATTTCTCTATCTCTCATCAAACTGTCCTTATGTGTGTGACCCTGTAGGATTTCGTAACGTTGGTAATTATATTAAATTATATATTTAACATAATAAACAGTAAGCGGTATCTAGCAACACATCACTGCTACCCAAGTCACGAAAATGTCATGTGATCTGACAAAACCTTTTTCGTGATAATATATGTTTGTACAATTACCCTTTTGCCCCTATGTCTATATTGAACACAAGGCATACACTGTGTCATCCTTGTCCAGTTCAATATTGGGCCCTTAGACATTTCTCCTGTTATGCAGGATTGGCAAATTCCATCTAGGACACTCATGTCCCTCAGCATGCTTCGTGGAGTGCCCATCAACTGTCTTTATGATCATCCAGTTACGGATAATGTTTGATCAGCAATAAAGCACCCGACTCTACATCTAGGGTCCATAGTGGTTTCAGGTCGAAGGGTGGTAATACACCATTATCACCATGAGAATAACTTATGACACTTTGCATAACATACTATGTAGTATTCTCATAGCGGGTCAATCCGGTATAAATATTACTCCTAATATTTATACCTATGTCAAGACTTGATAACTCTTTATCCATGATCCATGAGATGTGATCATCAGTCTATCTTCATAATAGTCTCAATGCTTTTAATGTTATCCCACTTTGCAATAAAGCTTGACTACGGATATTTTAAGAATAATGTCTTTATGTTTAATGGGATCTCATGATTAAGTCACACTTAACATTTCATTAAACAAACTAACTATTCTAGGGACTTTATTATTCTGAAAGACAAACATAATAAAGAAATGCCTTTTATTATTAAACGAATAATCCGATACAAGTACCAAAAAGTATTGGCCTCTAGGGCTTACACCAACAGGTTAAACTTAGGGAAGGTACTAGCATCCTAAGTTTCTGTAGTACTCTACAGGAACCTCTTGTTTTATGTGTGCTTATTACTAAGGGTTATCTGTTTAAGGGTGAAAAGACCTAGTGGTTTATTTCTAAGTATACTCGCCAAAACGTCGCATCTTTTGCCTACATATCCTGACGGGAATGGAATCAGAGTATTTGTAGTTCCCCTAAAGGGTTTGATGAGTCATTGACTGTTAGTCAAAGTTCCCAAGGGATAAGATTTGTTGATTGATTGATTCTAGGAGAAAAGACGAGTCATCATCTTAAGGGAGAACAATCGACTTAACCACCACAACTTGTAGGAGATGGTCTTTGCATCGTCTTGAGAGAAGGGTTTAGAAACTCGGATTTCATCGAAGAGTCATTGACTGTTATATCTTGATTGTATTGTTATGGGGCAGGAGATTTATTTCTCGACTGTCAAGATGACTAACATATTATTCTCTAATAAGAGAATAGTTATGTGTTGAATATGGTTTTATCTATGTTGTAAAGATAAAGAAAAAGGTCCTCCTTATGGGGTAGGATCTAAACTTAAACTTGTCAACTTGAAAAGGATCAAGGATCAAGTGGGGAAAATGGTGCAAGATGGGATGCAATACGCACAAGTGTTAGTGAGCTCTTACACACATAATCATTACACAAGCTAACTTAAATAATTGAGCTTATAACTAATGTTCAATTTGACATGCTAACACTTGTAGCATATTTCGACTACAGTATGTAAACAAATTTCAACGACATATTAAAATTCTTTCTAATTATCAAACTAAAATACTATTTTTCGACTATAATAAAGTTCGATGAAATATCTCACATATAATAAATAACATTTTACACTTTTTAAACGCAAAGAATTGAGTGCAAAGACTTAAGTTTTGAATTGCTCGACTAAAAATCAAGTTGTTGTTAAAATCTAACTTTACAAAAACCTATTTTCATTCCTATCCGAGGTAGTTACTTCCTGAGATAAAAAAAAAAAAGCTTTTGCCGTACTTTGTTGGCACCTCCGAATAAGGAAAGCATGATTGTCAACCTCATAAGCTCCCACAATCATGACTTTTTGGCTGTCGGCAAGAAAAAATTTAACGTCGTTTGAGAGTGCCTCAGTGTCATTATAAAAATAAGACAGTCTAATTATGTCAACTTGTACGGTTAGATGCGACAATTTGAGTGCTGTTTTGTTACCCTTTTTTCAATAATGAGTTGCAAACCTTTCTTGAATTGTTTATATATATATATATATATATATATATATATATATATATATATATATATATATATATATATATATATATATATATATATATATATATATAATAGTTCCTCTACCGGCAACTATTGTTTATCATCATTATTACACATCTTATTACTTTTAAATTGGTAGGACTAGGTTAAGCGGCAAACCCTATTGTCTAATGAGACTGACAATATATATATATATATATATATATATATATATATATATATATATATATATATATATATATATATATATATATATATATATATATATATATATATATATATATATATATATATATATATATATATATATATATATATATATATATATATATATATATATATATATATATATATATATATATATATATATATATATAATTCGTGTTTTCTTTTTCTTTCTGAAACATTTTTTTATAATGGCTTTGTTTTTATTTACACGAAAGATTCAATTTTTTCGTTTTAAAATTTGTCTTATATAGAATATTGTATATGTTTGAATTAATATCTAGTTATATTTGAATTAAATGAATTTAGTATGAATATTTTTGTCGAAACAATCATTGACATAAAATATTATGTGAGTTTGTGATGCTAATATAAAAGATTTTTGTTTATAGTTGACTATTATAAGTCTCACCTGCAATAATCTGTAATCATCAAAGAAAATGTCATTAATATTTTTATCTCACTTGCAATCAAACATTGATGCATAAAGTGATAGGTATTCTAACTCTCATATACATTCTATTGTTGACAACATACATATGCATAGATTGTGCTACAACTGTGACTCTGTAATTTTGCATAGTAATATGATTAGGGGTGTCAAAATAGGAGATCCATCTCGTTTAGACTCGTTTAAAAGTAGAGTGAATCATGTCAACTTAGGTGTTCGAGTTCGAAAGTCAAGTTCGCACCATTTACTAACGAGTTGGTGGACCAGAATGCCAAACTTTTTATTACAGTTTGATTTACTACATAATTTACAAAAATTTCAATAATTACCAAAGAGGTCGACAAAAAATATTTTTAACAACGCATAATAGAACTTCATCAAGTCTTAATGTCAATGTTGTATTCTTCAACATAACTGTTAGTTCTTGATTGGCAGGTTGGTAAAACTAGGTGTAATCACAAGATGTCCTACAGGATGTCGTGACATCTGTCTTTAAGGTTCTGCAGGTTGTTGTGTATGTTGCAGCAGGACTTATCTCATGATGTCAAACATAATGTCCTGACACTTATGGACAAAACATTCTATATGAATGTGTTTGTGTGCCTATTCCTTTTTGTGCAAACTTGCTGCACTGAGCAGGTGTAAAATTTGCGAGGATTTTGGTGTTTTACAAAGGCGTTTCTGATGCACATATTATGAATCATATTTGATTTGATATGAAGCTTTTCTCCGAAGATTTTATTGAAGATTGGAAGAAAGATTTGATTTGATTTGATCTGCTTGACCAAATCAAATCTGTTTCATTGTTGCAAATTATGAAGATTGATTTTTTCTCAAATTTGCTGTTACTCTTGCCACAACCCAACCCCGTTCAGTATTGCTATTTAAGGAGGTGAAAACCCTAGCTTTAAGATCAGAGAAGCTAGGATTAAAAAGTGTGTGCATTGGTGTAAGGTGAAGTCCTTGTGTGTTTTAGTATTTTGTGAGTCATTCACTCATTATCTTAATGTGTGAATTGGACTAAGTTATGAATTGTAAATTGTTCAGTCAAAGCTTGTAAGCAAGAGTGTATTGTACTTGATTGAAGCTTTTAAGCAAGATCAAGTTGTGTCCTTGAAGAGTGTCTTCTAAAGTCTTTTAATTGTTGGTATTATCACTTCTGTGATTGAGGGGGAGTGAGAGGTTTCTCTTATCTAGGTGTGTCCTAGATAGAAATTGCAAGGGTAGAGATTAGGTGAGAAGATGGTAAACTAGAGAGAGTATTGTGTATCTTCAAACTAATTCTACTTAGTGGATTTCCTTCCTGGCTTAGTAGCCCCCAGATGTAGGTGTGCTTTCACCGAACTGGGTTAACAATTACTGTGTCTCTTTACAATTGTTATTTGTTTATCTTTGTTCTTATTATTGATTAGAAAGATATTTGTATCGTAAACATCACCTTCGACATCTAATATCTAATACCAGAATTTCAATTAGTATCAGAGTAGGCATCCTGCTCTGGTTCTGGGTGAGATCTAGGGAAGATACTTTCGGGTACCATGGATAAAGAAGGAGGATTTGTGAATAGACCACCTATTCTTGATGAGAATAATTATGACTATTGGAAACCACGTATGGTTGCTTTCTTGAAATCTCTGGACAGTAAGGCATGGAAAGTTGTCATAAAGGGATGAGAACATCCTGTGATTATTGACAAAGATGGAAAGGCTACATCTGACTTGAAACCTGAGGAAGAATGGACAAAGGAAGAAGATGAATTCGCTCTGGGCGACTCCAAAGCTTTGAATGCCTTGTTCAATGGAATTGATAGGAACATATTCAGATTGGTTAATAACTGTGAAGTAGCTAAAGAAGCCTGGGAGATACTGAGAACTACTCATGAAGGCACATCCAAGCTAAAGATGTCTAGACTTCAACTGATGACTACTAAGTTTGAAAACCTGAGGATGAAAGATGATGAAAGCATACATGACTTTCATACGAATATTCTTGAAATAGCTAATGCTTCTAGTGCCCTAAGAGAAAAGATGACAGAAGAAAAGCTGGTAAGAAAAATTCGCAGGTCTCTTCCCAAGACATTTGACATGAAAGTAACTGCTATAGAGGAAGCACAAGACATCTGCAAGATGAGAATTGATGAACTCATTGGGTCTCTTTTAACCTTTGAAGTAGGAATAAGTGACAAATCTGACAAGAAGAAAAACATAGCCTTTGTCTCAAATGCTGAAAGTAGAGAGGATGAATCATATGAAGATACAAATGAAAGCTTATCCAATGCCATAACACTTCTTGGAAGACAATTCAACAAGGTCATAAAAAGAATGAATATGAAGATAAGACCTAATATCAAGAACATCTCACTAGACATCAATAGGTCCAATGATGTAGGAAGAAGAATCAGAACTGAAGAAAAACCCACAAATAGCAAAGGGATACAATGCCATGGGTGTGAAGGTTTTGGTCACATCAGATCTGAATGTCCAACCTATCTCAAGAAACAAAAGAAGGGTCTAGCTGTTTCTTGGACTAATGAAGATTCTGAAAGTGATATTGAAGAAGAATCAGCCAAACATGTAACTACTTTAACTGGAAGATACTACTCTGATGAAGACTCCAGTGAAGATGAATTAACTTTTGTAGAACTTGCAGCTTCCTACAAAGAGTTGTGCCTGAGAAGTGAAGAGGTATGCCAACAAGGTGAAAAACAAAAAAAAACTCATCATCAAACTGGAGACTGAAAAGAAGGAATATCTTAAAGTTATGAAGGAGTTGAATGCTGAAGTTTCTAAACAGTTTAAAACTATCACTAAGTTAAATGAGGAAGTTGATCAACTGACTTCCCAACTTGATCAAATGGGAAAGTCTGTTAGAATGATAAACAGTGGTACCAAAACCTTGGAAGAGATTCTTCAATCTGGAAGAAGGATGGGAGACAAAACAGGGTTAGGATTTAATGAAGAGAAGAAAGCTCATACAGACAATAATCCCACTCCTCAGCACAAGCCTTCTGGATCCAAGCAGAAGATGTTCCATCAAATGTCTCAACATCACGACAGAAAACAACCCAGCCAACCAAGAAGATTCCAGAGATGGAGATGCCATCATTGTGGTCACTTTGGTCATATAAAGCCTTTCTGTTTAAGACTGCATGGATATCCAAATTCTATACCTCAAGCTAGACTTGATCACAACATTCAGTTCTCTAGAAAACAATGGGTTCAAAAGGAATCTGCTGCTAATTAATGGGTTCCTAAAAATGCTACTGCTTGCTTCATAGCTCATACGTCCCTGAAAGTCTCTACTAAGGAAGACTGGTACTTTGATAGTGGGTGCTCAAGACACATGACAGGGATCATAAATCTGCTAGTTGACATCAAACGTCACTCAACCAGCTATGTGACCTTTGGAGATGGAGCCAAAGGTGAAATTAAGGGAGTTGGAAAACTAAACTTCTCAAGAACACCTGATCTTCCCAATGTTCTTTTTGTCAAAGGATTAACTACTAACTTGATCATCATTAGTCAACTGTGTGATCAAGGTTTCAATGTCAACTTCACTAAACTTGAATGCTTGGTGACTAATGAAAAGGGAGAGATAATCATAAAGGGAGTCAGATCCAAGGACAACTGCTACCTATGGGCCTCTCAGGACTCCAAATGTGTTCTTGCCAAAGAAGATGAAGTGAAACTATGGCACCAGAAACTTGGTCATCTACATCTGAAAGGAATGAAGAAAATCATATATATGGAAGCTGTCAGAGGAATTCCTAAGTTGATGATTGAAAAAGGGAAAATATGTGGTGAATGTCAAATAGGAAAACAGACAAGGATGTCACACCAGAAGATCTAACATCTCACTACCTCTAAAGTATTGGAACTTCTTCACATGGACTTAATGAGACCTATGCAGGTGGAGAGTCTTGGTGGAAAGAAGTATGCTTATGTTGTAGTGGATGAATTTTCTAGATACACCTGGGTGAACTTTGTAAGAGAAAAATCTGAGGTGTTTGATGTGTTTCAAGACTTGTATCAGAAAATTCAAAGAGAAAAGGAAAGCAAAGTTGTCAGAATCAGGAGTGATCATGGGAAGGGATTTGAAAATCAAAAGTTTGCTGAATTTTGTTCTTCTGAAGGAATTAGCCAGGAATTCTCTTCTCCTATTACTCCTCAACAAAATGGAGTTGTAGAAAGGAAGAATAGAACCATCTAAGAATCTGCCAGAGCAATGATCCATGCTAAGAAACTGCCTTACCATTTTTGGGCTGAAGCCATGAACACTGTCTGCTATGTTCATAACAAAGTTACCTTAAGAACAAGAACAATGACCACTCTTTATGAAATTTGGAAAGGAAGAAAGCCTACTGTCAAATACTTCCATGCGTTTGGGAGCAAGTGCTACATACTTTCAGATCGTGATTATAGAAGAAAGATGGACCCTAAGAGTGATGAAGGTATATTCTTGGGCTACTCTATCAACAACAGAGCCTATAGAGTGTTCAACTCCAGAACTAAGACCATGATGGAATCTATCAATGTTGTTATAGATGATGTGCATAAAGAGATTGATGTCCTAGAAGATGTTGTAACATCCTTTGATATCTCAGCTGAGTCTGAAGACAGAAACAATGATTTTAACCCTACCATTACTGAATCTGAACCTGTTAACAAAGGACCATCCACCAGAGTCCAGAAAGACCATCCTATGGATCTCATCATAGGTGATCCAAATAAAGGGCTAACCACTAGATTTAGAGAAACTGTCTCAAGCTCTTGCTTTGTGTCCAAGATTGAACCTAAAAACATCAAGGAGGCTTTAACTGATGAATTCTGGATAAATGTCATGCAAGAGGAGATGGGTGAATTCAAGAAGAATAAAGTTTGGGACCTTGTGCCAAGGCCTGAAGGAACAAATGTGATTGGAACAAAATGGGCTTACAAGAATAAATCTGATGAAAAAGGAGTGGTCACTAGGAACAAAGCCAGGTTGGTTGCTCAAGGATACACACAGATTGAAGGGATTGATTTTAATGAATCTTTTTCTCCTGTATCTAGACTTGAATCCATCAGACTTCTTCTGGGAGTTGCCTGCATTTTGAAAATCAAACTATTTCAAATGGATGTCAAAAGTGCCATTTTGAATGGTTACCTAAATGAAGAAATTTATGTGGAACAACCCAAAGGATTTATTGATCCAACCTTTCCTAACCATGTTTTTAAGTTGAAGAAAGCTCTGTATGGCCTGAAGTAAGCTCCTAAAGTATGGTATGAAAGACTAACAGAGTTTCTTGTTGATAATGGATATAGAAAAGGTGGTATAGATAAGACCTTGTTTATCAAGGAAGAAGAGGGAAAACTCATGATTGCTCAAATCTATGTTGATGACATTGTCTTTGGTGGGATGTCAGATAAGATGGTTCAACATTTTGTGCAGCAAATGCAATATGAATTTGAAATGAGCCTTGTTGGGGAATTAACTTACTTTCTTGGACTATAAGTCAAACAAATGGAAGAATCCATATTCCTATCTTAGATTAAGTATGCCAAGAATATTGTTAAGAAGTTCAAAATGGAAAATGCCAGCCACAAAAGAACTCCTGCTCCTACCCATCTAAAATTATCAAAGGATAAAAAAGGAGTTGATGTGGATCAAAGTCTGTATAGAAGCATGATAGGGAGCTTGTTATATCTTATAGCAAGCAGACCTGGCATTGCTTTTGCTGTGGAAGTCTGTGCCAGATATCAAGCTGAACCCAAGATTAGTCACATTAATCAAGTCAAGAGAATTTTGAAGTATATCAATGGGACAAGTGAATATGGGATGTTGTATAATCATGGATCTGGGTGTGTGCTGACTGGATATTGTGATGCTGATTGGGCTGGAAGTACTGATGATAGGAATAGCACATCTGGAGGCTGCTTCTTTTTGGGAAACAACCTCATCTCGTGGTTTAGAAAGAAACAAAATTGTGTATCCCTGTTTACTGCGGAAGCAAAATACATAGTTGTTGGGAGTAGTTGCTCTCAACTTGTGTGGATGAAGCAGATGCTTATAGAGTATAATGTCACACAAGATGTCATGACATTATACTGTGATGATATGAGTGCTACAAATATCTCCAAGAATCCTATTCAACATAGCAGAACTAAGCATATTGATATTAGACATCATTTTATTAGGGAGCTTGTTGAGAGCAAAATAGTTACTCTTGAGCATGTCACTACAGAAAATCAACTGGATGATCTTTTTACCAAGCCTTGGATGCAAATCAATTTGAGATTTTGAGAGGAAAATTAGGGATTTGTATTTATGAGGATTTATAGCAATTACCGCTAAGAGGGATTCTTGTGCTTAAAAGATGTTTGTTTCCTGAGATAGAGATGTTCCAACATCCCTCTTTAATGGTTAGCATGCCCTTGACTATTCAAACACGCTATCCCACTCAAACTTTTCCCTCCAACTGCCCCTTCAACTCCCACACCTCCACTACGTGTCAGATTACCTCCCACTCTCTGCATATTCTCTACATTGTAACCTATCTCCATTTTCCTCTAAACTTTTCTTCTCTCAGAAATACCAAGATGTCTCCCAAACGTGATGCTGCTTCCTCAAAAACTTTCCAAACTGATGCTCACCCCATGAACATCTCATTGGAAGATGTTCTTGACGTGACCCCTATCTCGATGGTTCCTGGTGAAGTAAGTGAAGCCTTCAAGACCACACCACCATATACAAAAGAGTCCCAACAACCTTCCAAAGTTAAATCTCATGGAACATCTACTGACAATATTACTAGAATGAAAAACAAGGAAGGTACTACTTATGTCGATAGATCAATTAGGGAACTTGTCACTAAGATTCTCTGTAGGGGTCATAATGTGCAAGGTATTTCCACCCCTCTCTCTCACATAGATCCATCTCCTGGTTTGGATGATGAGGCTAGTGAAGAAGATGGTGAGGCTGGGTCTGGAAAGGAATCTGAGGATGGTAGTGAGGATGTTCCAACTGATACTGAAGATGTTATCTCTAGTTCTGCATCTGAAGATGAAGATTAAGTTGTCTGCTTTAGTATTGGGTTGTTGTTTTTTTTGTTATTTATTTTGTCTACCTTGGCAGAATGAACTGAGTTGTTGCACTTCATGTGCCTTTGGGTTATAATATTTTGGGTCTCCATGCCCTTATCTTGTCATTGACTTTATGATCTATGCTATCTCTTAGATTTTGTTCTTAAATTTGTGGCTAAAAAGGGGGAGAAGACTGTGTACTACTAGTCTGTATGGCAGGTGTGTAGCTGGTTGGAAGAAGATGGAAGATGGTGTCTGTTGCTATTGTCAGGATGTTGATCCTGCTGGATGATTGTTTTGTTTGGGGCTATTGCTGAATTTGTGATTACAGGTTACTGAAGGCTGGTGAGATTGTGGGCTGCTTTATGTGATTGCTTGGGCTGTTGTGTTTTTTGTGTTTGCATCTGTTGAGGGGGAGTTTTGCATTTACTCTCTTTACTGATCAGTTTTTCTGCTGTGTTGTGCTCTATGCTAGTTTTTATTCTCTTGTGATATGTTTTATGTTTTAGCTAAAATTTGCCAAAGGGGGAGTTTGTTAGTTCTTGATTGACAGACATTTTGGTAAAACTAGGTGTAATCACAAGATGTCCTACAGGATGTCGTGACATCTGTCTTTAAGGTTCTGCAGGTTGCTGTGTATGTTACAACAGAACTTAACGCATGACGTCAAACATAATGTCCTGACACTTATGGACAAAACATTCTGTATGAATGTGTTTGTGTGTCTATTTCTTTTTGTGCAAACTTGCTGCACTGAGCAGGTGTAAAATCTGCGAGGATTTTGGTGTTTTACAAAGTCGTTTCTGATGCACATATTATGGATCATATTTGATTTGATATGAAGCTTTTCTCAGAATATTTTATTGAAAATTGGAAGAAAGATTTGATTAGATCTGATTGATCAAATCAAATATGTTTCATTGTTGCAAATTATGAAGATTGATTTCTTCTCAAATTTGTTGTTACTCTTGCCATAGCCCAAGCCCGTTCAGTATTGCTATTTAAGGAGGTGAAAACCCTAGCTTTAAGATCAGAGAAGCTAGGATTAAAAAGTGTGTGCATTGGTGTAAGGTGAAGTCCTTGTGTGTTTTAGTATTTTGTGAGCCATTCACTCATTATCTTAATGTTTGAATTGGACTAAGTTGTGAATTGTAAATTGTTCACTCAAAGCTTGTAAGCAAGAGTGTATTGTACTTGATTGAAGCTTTTAAGTAAGATCAAGTTGTGTACTTGAAGAGTGTTTTCTAAAGTCTTTTAATTGTTGGTATTATCACTGCTGTGATTGAGGGGGAGTGAGAGGTGTCTCTTATCTAGGTGTGTCTTAGATAGAAATTGCAAGGGTAGAGATTAGGCGAGAAGATGGTAAACTAGAGAGAGTCTACTGTGTATCTTCAAACTAATTTTACTTAGTGGATTTCCTTCCTGGCTTGGTAGCCCCTAGACGTAGGTGTGCTTTCAGCGATCTGGGTTAACAATTGCTATGTCTCTTTACAATTGTTATTTGTTTATCTTTGTTCTTATTATTGATTAGACATATATTTGTGTCGTAAACATCACCTTCGGCATCTAATATCTGATACCAGAATTTCAATAACTATTACACCAACATCAGTATATTTGATTTTTATGCATCTATTGTTAGATAAGTGACTTCAAGCACAAGAAGGGGGGGGGGGGTGAATTGTGGTATTTAAAATTCGTATGAGCAAATTGTAATGGAAATAAACAATAAAGGTAAATATTAGAAATTAAAAGGACGGGGTTAGAGAGATTCCACCAAATGTTGAAATAGGTTTTACCGAACATTGGCCTAGTATCGTCCTCAAGTGGTCTCCTTGAGAGTTTGACTATAAACTTTGAGCTTTTGAAGGTTATGCCCACAAACCTTTATACAAGCTGATCTTCAGATTTTTCCAAGCTTATCCCCTACCAAAGATAGTTTTTACCACAAGCTAAGCTAGCAAACCTTCTTAAAGATTTTCAGACTAATCTCAATAACCAAAGACATAACTTTTCCCCGACAAAGCTCAATAAACCAAAGTGGAGATTTTATGACTCTTCCTAAACGCCACTTATAAAGAATCACACTCCAAACAATTAAACAAACTACATGTCCGCTCACAAAACTCTTCCTCACAAGCAAAAATTCACTCACAAACACTAAGAAAATTTAAGTGAAATAAATAGTTTGAGAGAGAGAGAGAGATTAGGGAGATAAATTCCAAAGAAAATCTAAATCGTTGGAAAGTGGTGTGAAATGAAGTGGAGGTGAGCCTCCTTTATATATGAGTTGGGAAATCAGAAAAGAAAATAATCCATGGGCAGAATCGATTGGCACAATGCTCCAATCAATTACCATGCCCAAAAAGAAAATATTGGATATAGATTTATTACAAGTCATTAAGTTGTTGTCCTAATCATTTGAATAATCTTTTAGGCTCTCTCCAATCGATTACCTTAATGCTTCATTCGATTTCCAACTTCAAAAAATCCCAATCGATTAGCCAAGTCTCCAATTGATTTGTTGGTTAAAAATTCTTTTAAACCGTTATGGATAACCTCTAAATCACTTGGCTTGGTTTCGAAATAAAATTTACCATGTAAAACAACTTGAAAATTTATTTTAAGTGTCTGTGTGATTTTCCTTAGAATTTAAGAGCTACTTCCTTAATTTTAAATACTCGGGTCACCTCAACAGATAGAAAAACACGATCTGGACAACTTCTACACTTTATTTGAGGTTTCAAGATTCTTTGCTGAACTCTTATGATCATATAATCAATTTAATATTGATAGGTCTTTATGTTGACTAGGTATGAGATGTTTATATGGTTAGGTCATCATCATCAAGTAGTTGAAAGCTATTACTACTGACTTAATCATCATTGTCATCATCAAAAGTTTAGATGTATCATCTGCAAGATTTTCAACTTTATACTAGCAATCACGTAGATCCAGATTCTCCCTGTTTTTCATGATAACAACGACTCTCTCTATGGAGGTGATAAATGTTGGACATGTGACTTTACACACAAGAGGGGGTGAATTGTGAAGTTTAGAAAAACATGGTTTTGAAAAAAAATGGATTAAAAGTCATAGTTTAAAAACATTTTGAAAGATGTTGTAATATTTAGTAGCAGTAAATAACAATTTGAATGTAAAGTGCAAAAATTAAAGATTTTAAGAGAAAAGAGAACACACCGGAAATTATAGAGGTTCGGTGAAAAAAAAACTTACTCCTCCCCCTAATAGTTGACCTTGAGAGTATCCAATAAAATTGAGATTTTTTAGTAGGTTATACTAATGAACCCCCTTATACAAAGAGAGGTGAATTTTAACGGTAAGTTCCAACCAAACATCAAACTATGGAGTGAAGTGGTGAGTCTTCCTTCCAAAAAGTAAATCAAAACGGTTAGTATCCTTTCCACAAGAATCTTGGAGCGGTTAGTCTTCAAGCTTCTAAACAAACCTTGGGATCTTTTAACACCGAGTTGATCTCTCGAACCTTAAACCTTGGTTTTATTCCGGGCTAACCAATAACCTTTGAGATTTTAATACCGGGCTAATCTCGAACCTAATCAAGCTTTTAAAACCGGGCTAAACTTTAACCATCACTTGGTTTTACCACGGGCTAACTGAGAACCTATGAAAGCTTTTAACATGGGTTGAGCCTTCGAACCTAAACAAAGTTTGATCACACAATTCCAAAAGCGAAGATTTTTACGGGTTTAACCTCTAAACCAAACAAAAATTCTCTAATAGGATAAAATGTTTGTCGCATCGCTGCAAAGAGTCTCCGGCAAGGACAGAAGAGTCGCCATCGTTCGTTATTTATCCCAAAATAGGGAAAGGAAACAATCATAGAAAACCTACGAGAAAGGGAAAGACAGGTCATCGCAACCAAATCTTGGGTTCAGGAGTCAGTTACGCAAGGGGAAGGTATGAGCACCCCTCACGTACGTTGTACTCAACGAGATCCACGCTTGTTGTCTAAGTCTAAAAGGGTATTAATCTATAAGGCTGGCCACAGGGACAAAAAAAAGGAAAGAGACTCGATAGAGAATCGCCGTTCTATGCCTACGTACTCTCTCGTGCAATGGGAAAGTCAGAGTCAACGTAGTTCGGAAAACTACGGGTGAAGGTGGGGATGGTTGCTCGCCAAGACATCATTGTTTTGTACCTATGTATCCTCGTCTGGTACGAGAAATCAGAGCAAACGTAGTTCGGGATAACAAGACCACAGATTGGTTCAAGTGTTTTAACTGAGTAGGGTTAAACCTTCGTTCTAGCAGTTAGGTGTATTGCTGCTCGACCATTGGAGACTTAGGCGTTACCTGTTTGCAGTAGAACCAAGAGTTAACACACTCTTTCTGAAAATGATTTTCAATTAATCCTAAAGGATAAAAAGATTTGATATTTTGTTTTGTGTTTTTTATGAAGAAGTGAATTGAATTAAATTTGTAATTCATGATGCACTAAAGACTATGACTTGAGAGAGAATGCGTCGCATATCGCCCAAAGGGAATATGCTAAACACTCTAGACAGTTGAGAGGAAGCCCCCTAACTATCATTCCCCAAGTAGTTAAGGCTCGTAGCATACAAAACTTATTATCCTTTATTAGATGTCTTGAAGAAATTTTGAGATGAGAAGAGAAGACGCAAACTCTAAGGGGAAACTAATCAACCCTAATGTTATCATGCAATGTGCTCCTAAGATTGAGATTAAGAGGGGGAAAGACTATCCTAATGTTATCATTCTTGGATTGAACACTTAATGTCTCTCCTACTCCCATCCTAAATGGAGGGACTAGAAATCCTAAGGAATCATGGCAAAAGACCAAGAAAACACAAGATAAATCAATCACAAAGGAGATGCAAGAAAGAGATGAAATTGACTTAAACAAGTCAAGAAACAATGCAAACATTATATGCAAGACTCAAAGATGCAACATAAATAAATGATAAAGGAAAAGTGACTTGAACAAGTCAAAGAAGAAGTGAGATGAAATGGGAGAAGTTACAACTCCTACCACCATTCATGCATCAATCACTTACACCAAAAGATTAACAACAAAGCCAAAGGGAGAAGCCATGATCAAAATGGAGGTGGGAGAATAGGCACGGGCAGCAAGAAACATGCAAGATATCTCAACCAAGAACAAAATATTGATCATGCAAAAGAAAGGAGCAACCAAGTGCTCAAAGTGATCCCTCATTCAAAGCAAACTCAAAGTATGAACAAAGGATACCAAATTTCCTTGAATGAGTATCAAAATCCAAAGGACAAAAGAATAAACACAAGAAGAAGATGATAAAACCAAATGGAAACCAAAGCACAAGCAAGTTACAAGTCAAGGCAAGATAAAGAACCAAAGTTCAAACCACATTCAACACTTATAACCAAGTGGAACGCCCTAATTCAAAGTGACTTGTAACACAAACTAAACAAGTGTGTGACCTATAAATGCAAAACCAGCACCTTAATCATGTCAAGAATGAGAATCAAGAGTCATATGGTGCATATGGGATCAATCAAAGTCATTTCCCAAATAAACTAGGTCAACTAGTTTGTATGAACTTCATCTAGGGTAACTTGACTTGCAAGGTTCACCAAAAATAGAAGAAATGTTCAATAAATCTCACATAAAATAAAAAAAGTAACCAAGTATGTTGGTAAACAGAGGCTAAAGTTTCAAAACCAAATTCAATTCAAGGCATTACGAAATGATTTGATCAACTAGGGTGCTCCACCTTATTGAATTATAATCGAGGGTCAAACAAAATCAAAGCAAAGTCAAACAAAAAGTGATCAAACCAAGACCAAAATCAGCCTCAAAGGCACCTCAATCCATCCTTTAAATGGAGAAGAAACCTCATCCATTGGTGATATCAAATGGCAGCTCAAGCAAGGATGACCAAACAAGAACAATATTAAAAACACATCGCTTTGCAAAATTAAAATAAAATTGCAAAATAACATAAAATCAGAAACAAAAATTATGAAAAATTATATAAGGTTTTGAAATGTTTGAAAACAATTTTTATTTAATTTTTGGACAATCGGAGGTATTTTTAATAATTGAAAATCAAAACAGAAAATAAAATAAAATAAAAAACAATTGGAAATGAAGCAGGGGTGCAAAAGTAAAAACAAACATAACTGGAAACACGTTGGAAATGAAAATGGGCTCCAAAATGAGGGGGTGAACATGCCGAAGCTCAGGGGAAAAGCCTTAACCAACAAGCATGAAAATAGTACCATTCAAAAGATCTTCCCACAAGGGTTCCAAATCCAACATTCAAACATCAAAAGGATCCATGGATCAAGAGAATCGAAGATAAAAAGTTTGAGATGCACGTTCTGAAACTCAGTGGAACAGCTACCAAATCATACCAAACATGGCCTACTTCACGTAGGGCTTCAGATGCAACCCAAAATGCCCTAAATATGTGCCTAGAATGAGAGGAAATGGAAGTGAAAACTTACTGAACAGAGTAACTCCGTTGGTTCTTCACAAGCACGCAAACTCCAAGTCCTTGCTTCCAAATCACTCCTTATGCTCGCAGGAAGAGAATGTAAGCTTCAATTGCCGTTGATTTTAAGAGAAAACTCAGATTCAAAAATGGAAAGTGTTTGGAAAATTTGAATTCTCTTTGCTCTCCTTTCACGCAAGCAAGTTATTCTAATGGTTTAGGGCAAACAAAAAGCTTATATATGATGGGTATTGACACTCCATGCAGGCCCATGTTGGTTGTTTAGAGCGATTTTAAGAAATGTCCAAAATGAAAATTCTTCTTCATGCATACGCGCATTGCCCTTTTTGCACCACATGAGATCATCAATTGGAATTTATAGAATGTACAATTGATCTGAATTGAATTGGGCCTTACATTTTATCCATATCTCAAGTTTGAAGTGAAAACTGTCTAATGAAAAAACTTGAAAAAGTGGCATCTCAATATATTTGGTGTTGGTCCAATTGTGGTAATCTTGATTATGACCATACATTGGTGTAGAAAAGTTCAAAAATGGTGCAAAATAAAACCTATAATGCACCAATTCCATGCCATGACCAAAAGTCAAAATTTCCCTTAAAAATCCTCCCACATGGCCATATAATTCCATAATCTCCATGAATCTTGAGTCCAATTATGCAAATGAGGTCTTTATGAACAACTTTCATGTTGGTTGGAATTTCATTTTGGGTAGATAAGTTCATGAAAATGACTTATGAAGCAAATGACCTATAATGAAACTTTCCCAAAATACCCTTGCCTTGCCAAGACCATAACTTGAGCTCCATAAATAATATCAAGGACTTGTAGGACTTTTTGGAAAGATAAAATCACTAGGAACAACTTTCATGTTCACCTAAAGTTAAGGGGAAACTTGATTCTAGGTCAAAAGTGCCTTGGAAGTGAGTTGACTTTTAGTTGACCAAAAATAAGTTCATCTGAGACCTCTAACTTGTTGGCATGATAACTTGAGTTCTACACACTCAATGGATGAGTTATAGTATTAAAAAGAAAGCTAATAACATGCCTTACAAGTTTCATGTTTTCATGAAAATGAGATTGAACATGTATCATATGGTAAATTATCCTGGAAGTTAGGCACTAAAGAAGGGGATCTTACACTGAGATCCTCTGAAACCCTAATTTAGTAACTCCTTGAACTCTTGATTCTTCTTGATTTAAACTTGACATGACATCCTAAATGTCTCAAGATAACTTCCCATGGCCTCAATGACTTAAAACCAAGTCTTGAACTCTTACAAGTCCACAGTTGACCTTGAGTTGACCAGATGAAACCCTAGATTCACATTCTTTGATTGTGACCTCTTGTAGATGAAATAAAAGCCTAGACAAGCTCCAAAATGACTTCCAAAGCACTCAATGAGCTTCTCAAACATATTCTATCCAAAACAAAGATCTTATGAATCCCTGATGATCCTCTGTTGACCCCCAAGGTAAGAGACAAACAACACACATCAATCCTTCCTTTCAAGGAGCCTTGACAACCTCATGGTGATGATAAACACTTGACGATCTGAATAAACACTCTTGCTTGAGCTTGAAACCAAAAGAGACTCTTCTCTTGAATGTCACACCTCTCTTGATCCCTTGTTAAGAACAATGCTATGCAGATGCAAATGCTAAAATGAAATGAAACATAAGCCAATAAAAGGTTGGTCAAATTTTAGGGTACAACAACTGCCCCTATTCAAACGACTTGGACCTGAATGGGTGAAAAACGAACGACTTTCAAAAAAATCAAGGTAAAAGATGGTTGAATACCAAAGAACCCAGAATTTTGCCAACCGCAAAAATAGAACTGCAAACTTGTTATTGGGACAAAATCTCTGGAAATAACTGTATCTGATAGTTGCAACAACAATAAGCTAACTGATAACCAACCAAAAAACCTCAACTGCGTAGTAAAAAAGTCAACTCTTGACTTTTTGAGTTCAAGATCATGTTCCTCAAGTTAAATATTACCAATGGATGTAATTTGATCAAGAAAAGCCAAGGGAATCATAAAAAATCAAGAAATGTTGAAAGTTGCTATTTTGAGAAATTAGGGTTTTAGAAACTTTCTATTTTTGGAAAGTTTTATAGTTGAACAAGCCCTCTTCAAGGCCATTTTTCTTGATGATCAAGGTTCCAAATGGACTTGGGCTAAACATCAAAGTTGTTCCTTGTATTTCAAGCTTTCTTTTGAGTACTAATTAATCACCATATGATACTTGGAGCGCAAGTTATGATCATTCAAAGATGGGGATTTCAATAACTTCAAAATTGTCAAGTTTAGGCAGATTTTTGGACCAACTTTGCAAGCCAATTTCCATCTAGTTCTTGTTGTCAAATGAACTTTGGTCCCAAATGAAATTTGTAGAGCTTGTTCCAAGATTTCCAAAAAATCCTAGAAGTCCTCCATATGATTTGTGTAGCTCAAGTTATGAAGACTCAAAGTTGGAGAAAATGGTTCAAAATCCATAACTTAGACATTTTTCTAAGTTCTTTTCTAGGCAGATTTTGTGCCATGATTTTCAATATCATTTTTCATGGTCTTCCAAGTTGCAAATCAAGATGAGTTCAACATGAGAATTGTTGAATGTCATGCCCTCTTTCATTTGAGCATAAGTTTTGGCCAAAATGAGTTTTGTGCACCAAGTTACATTGCATTAAAGTTGATGTTTTGAACATTTTATAAGGCATAGTTTTTGGTTCTTTTGGCCATGCAGCATACTTGCTCAAGCCATACGCATTGAATTGCAATTTTGCACACTCAAAACATTGCCAAAGTGAGACCAACCAAGCTTGTACCAACCCATGCACCATTTTGAATCTTTTTCCAAAATTAGAAAGGGACAAGTTGCTTTGTTCTATTGCATGCAGCCACACTATTCTGCTCATTCCACTCAAATAAAACAACTCCATGTGCAAGCTGGCTTGTGTACTATCTCTCCCGTCCACCATTGATTCAAAAATTCATGAAAATGCAACATCTACACCATTGATCTTTTACCATGGTAAAACTCTCCAAAGCTTGATTTCACTCCATATATAAGTCTAAAGAGAAACCCTAGACAGCCCTAGCCACCACTTTGCATTGAAAGTCAGAAGTTGAACATTTGCACTCTTGGATTCAAGCTTTCGAAACTCACTCATTTTTTAGCCTTCCTCCAAGTTTCTTTCCATTCCATCATCACCATAACAACACCTTCATTTTGCAAGAAAAAGGATACCCATTGGAACTAAAACACCATAGTTGCCATTTTTCACACTTTCTGAAAATCTCTTCGAATCTCTCTCAATATTGAACCATTCCATAAAATTTTCATAACAACATCATCACCTCAACTTCTTCTTGCTACTATTTTCAAAAAGAGTCACTTTGAGCACATTGCATCTCAACTGCTCAAAATCGTTTTTGGAGTTTGGAGAAGATTAAAAACTTTTGAGCGTTAGCAAAAGCATCTACAAAGTTCAAGTGTCTATTCTGCTTGATTTGGTGAAGTTTCATTGCATATTGAAGGTGTAGTGGATCACTCTCCACTAGGTAAGCAAATTCAAACTCACTTCCATTTCTGCTCATATTTACATTGTTTCAAAACATAATATGCATGTTCATGCTTGGTTGGCGATGCCTTAAAGTTATGGCCATTGCTTCTGCTTGTTTGTACTTGAGTTTTATTTTGAGTTTTTCAGTTTGTACCCATACCTTTAAGCCAACTTTTCATGGCCTTAGAGTGTTTATTTTAGGATATTATTGGGTTGAGCTTAATCCTTGTTTTGAGTAGACCATTTTTGGTCTTTGTATCGTGGCATTTGGTTGAGTCATTGCAGAGATATGTTGGCTGGAAGGAATGGGTTCTGTATGAAGCAATCACGATGCATGCTGGTTTAGGGTTTGGATTTGTTGGGGACGATGATGACGTTGCAGGGGGCTTGGATGAAACGCCTCGTTTCATTTAAGTTTCTTTTTGTTTTGTTTTGGTTGCTGAGACATTGAACCATGGGCTTAACATTTTCAATTTCCACACCCCCCACATTTAGGCCCATGTGCACATTTAACTGAACCTCAGTTCAAGCCCTTTTTACTAACACACCCCCACTTCTATTTGTTTCTTTATTTGTTTTTTATTCATTTCTGTTTTCATTTTATTTATTTTAAAAAAGTTTCTAACATCACAAAAATACCAAAAAAATATATATTATGTTATTTTAATGTCTTATTCAATTTTTCACATTTTTTATTTTAATTTTCACTTTATTTTATTATTTTATTTTAATTTTAGAAAATCATGTGTATTTTGGTGAGTACCTTGTGTTTTCTTTTTCATTTGAATTCCATTTTTCACCTCCAATGACTATGGCCTCTCCCTCACCTAGGTAAGGAATTGAGGCACTCTTGAGGAGGATTTTGATCCATGTTTGATCAATTTATGGTTAGCTTTGAGTGAACTTTAGTTGCCCCTTGATTCATGCTCGATAAAGTGGAGCACCGTGAATCTTTGATTTGTTTGGTGATGCTTTGAGTGAAATTATATCATGAGGTTTTGGATTCTGTTTCTCATTTAGCTTGGGTACCTTGTGCATTTTTATTGGAATTTATTGAGCCTTTTTCCTATTTTTAGTGATTCTTGCAAGACAAGTCATTTTTTAGGGTTGTTTTTGCTTGCTAGTTTTGACCTAATTCTTGGGATATGATCATGAGTGATCCCTTAAACACCTTTTGAGCTTTGTTACATCTTTCTAAGATGCTTGAGGTGCTGCCTTGCTTGATTATAGGTCTATGGCATGTTTAACTTGCATCACAAGTCACTTATGAATCATGTTTCTCCACTTGTTTAAGTGTTGAGATTATGTTAGGACTTTGCTTCCTTCACTCCATTTGATTGTGATTGTGCTTTGCTTATTGTTTGTGGTTTGATTTTGGATCATTTACTTTGAGTTTCACTTCTGCCCCATGTGGTTTACCACTTGTCCATGTTGATTTGGTGTTATCATTGGTGTTTTGATCTTGCCATGGACATTTACATTGTTGTTTGCATTGTTTGGTTTGCATCATTTTGTGTGGATCTTTAAGAATTGATGGTTGAGATGTGCTTGTGGTGGTGGCTGACCCACACTTTTTCCTCCCTCTATTATTTATTTGTTGCATCTTTTCTTTGCATCTCATTTGTTTGCATTGCATGTTGACTTGTTCAAGTCAACTTCTTTTCTTTCTTATTTCATCTGCGAGTGAATTATTTAGTGTTTACTTGGCCTTGTGCCATGATCCCCCTAGGATTCCTAGTCCCTCCATTTAGGATGGGAGTAGGAGAGACATTAGGTGTTCAATCCTATGTATGACAACACTAGGATAGTTCTTCCCTTTCATCCCAACTTTAGGAGCATTGTGTATGACAACATTAGGGTCCAGTTTCCCCTTAGTCTGTGTCTTTCTCTTCTCATCTCCTAACAATTCAAAACACCTAATAAAGGATAACATGTGTTGTATGTTACGAGCCTTAAGTACATGGGAAATGATGGTTGGGTGGACTCCACTCAACTGTCTAGAGTGTTTAGCGTATGCCCTTTGGGCGATATGCAACACATTCGCTCTCAAGTCATAGTCTTTAGTGCAACATGAGTTACAAACTTAACTCAATTCACTTCTTATTTAAAAAACACAAAGCAAAGAATCAAACCTTTTTTATCCTTCGGGATTAATGAAAAATCATTTTCATAAAAAGAGTGTTGTTAACTCTTGGTTCTACCGCAAACAGGTAACGCCTAAGTCTCAAATGGTCGAGCAACAATACACCTAACTGCTAGAATGAAGGTTTAACCCTACTCAGCTAAAACACTTGAACCAACCTGTGGTCGTTGTTGCACCCCAAATTTTGACCCCTTAGATCCTCATCATCATTTTAGGAGCATAATCATTTGACTAATTAACCTTAACCCATTTCAAGTTTATCTTTGTCAAGATGCAGATGAATCAGGGTTCCGTACCGTCAAAAATCGAGGCTTCAATGGTTTGATCAATCAATGTATTAGATTGGTTCAACTATAAACAAGATCAAGAATAATACATTGGGTCAAGTATGAATTCAATTTGAGGTGGTCAACCGGGAATTGAGAACAGTGTAATTCAAGACACCCGATTAGGGTTTTCGATCAGGAAAAGTCAACTGTAGTTTGACTTTTGATTTAAAAAGTGTTTCAATGGTGGGATTATGGTCCATTAAGTTCCTATGGCTTAGTAAAGTCTATCCAAAGAGTTTCAAGTCCTCAGAATACCCACAACCCCAACAGTCGACTTGGTAATCACTGATTGATTAAACGGTTGACCGAAAAGTCATCTCTTCAACAATAAGGAATTTGACTTCAAGATGTGAATCAAAAATGTTCCTTATGTCACATTACACCTTCCCATAAAATTTCATGACCATTGGATCAAGGGTTAAGAAGTAGTTGCAAAAATCGGGAATTAGGGGTTCGAAAGTGGCAAGACCATAACTCCTCAACCACACATCCAAATGAAGTGGTTCAAAGCTCATTGGAAAGCTCTTGAAAATTCCTACAAAAGCCTCAAAATGGCCCATGATCAAAAAATGCATAGATTTGGAGTTATAACAAAATTCATTTCAAGAAGGGAAAATAACTTAGAAAACATGAAGGGTTTTTCAACCTAGTTCCATCTATAATTTGGAAATCTCAAAAACATGAAAGTTATAGAGCTACTTGAGGGCTTACTAAATTGTGGTAGAACTCCTCAATAGCATGTGTGAGCAGAAAGTTATGGGTCATGGAAGTTGGGGCTGCCACACTTGAGATTACCAATCCAACACTTTTCAAAATTCAGAATTCATCGACTTGGGCTACCCTCAGCCATTGGATCATGTTCTATGCTGATATTGTGAAGCTTGGATGATACAAAAACCAGAAAAAATGAAGAATTGGAAGGCTTGTGCAACTTGGAGCAAGTAGTCAATATAATATTCATTTTAAGCCATGAAAGAGAAAATTTTCAAAGAGAGTGGGCAACTACAGTCCCCTAGCCTCCTAGCCTTATTTCAGCCATCCCATCTCTCCTATATCACTTGATTTTTGTTCAGCATTGGCCCATGGAGTTGATATGAAGAGCTGCCACAAAGATCTTGGCAAGATTTCTTCACAATATCCCTCCAAAAATGGTAAAATCCAAATCTGCCCTCACCTTCATTTTCACTATAAATAGAGGCATTATCTATGATGTTAGACACACCAGAGCACTCTTAAAAACCAAGAGAAATCACAGCTCTCAACTCTCATTCATTTTCTCAAAAAGCTTCATTCTTCAAAAACTTCAAGCTTTCACTAAAAAATTGTCCCAAGCAAAATTCTGCCCAAACTCATTTCCACCACTTCCAAGCCACTCAAAACCATTTACACAATCTATAAACATTGTGTAGAAGGTGTTCATACACTCAAACCACCCAAACACATCATTTTCCTAAAAGTCAAACTTCATACCTTAATATGTTGACTTTCATGCACTTTGGAAGCCAAGTCTTTACTTAAAGCATTTCCTACCACCTCAACACTCATAAAACCTCATATATATATATATATATATATATATATATATATATATATATATATATATATATATATATATATATATATATATATATATATATATATATATATATATATATATATATATATATATATATATATATATATATATATATATATATATATATATATATATATATATATATATATATATATATATATATATATATATATATATATATATATATATATATATATATATATATATATATATATATATATATATATATATATATATATATATATATATATATATATATATATATATATATATATATATATATATATATATATATATATATATATATATATATATATATATATATATATATATATATATATATATATATATATATATATATATATATATATATATATATATATATATATATATATATATATATATATATATATATATATATATATATATATATATATATATATATATATATATATATATATATATATATATATATATATATATATATATATATATATATATATATATATATATATATATATATATATATATATATATATATATATATATATATATATATATATATATATATATATATATATATATATATATATATATATATATATATATATCATATTTCAACTGTCCAAAGTCTCAAAAACCAGCTGGAAAGTTCATAACTCAAACTGTCTTGAAAGATAGTTTGTTGCTTCAAGAGGAAGAAAGCTTCAAATCTTTGCCAAAGAAGAAGATCTCTGGGTTTCTTAGCCTTTTAGCTTGCTCAAGATTTGTCTTCAAGAGGTATGTAATGATCAACCTCTTTATTATTCATACATTGTCATGTTTTACAATTTTGAAGTGCTTGTGGTGAAATATAGTCATTCCTGTCCCATAAGGGTTCTTTGTCAAGAACTCATGTTTTGTGGTTATGATATTTGCTTTTGTTAAAGTATTTCATTCATGAATGATGTGCTGATAATATGTTGCCAATATTGAACTTTGATGTTTTTTACAACTTGTTTTTGAAGATTTTATCCAAGATTAGCCTTAAGGATCCAAAACATTGAAATATTGATATGCATGCCCTAGATCTGTTAGTCCTAGTTTATTGATGATATTTGGATAACTTGTAAGTTGTTTTATGAGATCCCCCTGCCCCTAGGTTATGTTTGAACCTAGTTTGGATTTTGTCTTACATTTGTGATATTTTGTGTCATTCACTTTACCATTATCATGAGTTTTGTATTGGACTGCTTGTGCTTGCCATGTTGTGTCTCAAATGTTCTAAACTATTGGTTTGTGTTTACATGGTCTTGTTTGCCTAGTTGAGCTTGTTGAAATAATAAGAAACTTGAGATTTGTTCATTGAGGCCTGTTATGAGAGTTTGTTTGTTTTGCTGTCAAGTTTGGATCAGCATCTTAGTTCTGGTGTGGAGTAGTTTGTGTTTGATTTTAAGCTGTAGAATCACTTGTTAGCATGATTAAAGGATGTATGTTGTACTTGTATGTTCAAACTGGCATCATTTGCTCAAAACTATTTTTCTTTCTCAATCTTGCATTTTCAAAACTGCATAATACCAATCACATGTCATATTCTGCCTCAACCTGTGTTTACTTGAACCATGTGTATAGAATCAATGTTATACATATTTTAAGTTTGCATGTGGTGCCAAATCATCCCAACTTCCATAAACTTGCCTGCTGCCTGAATGGGTTGCTTTTTTGCATTTCATGAGTTTCAATATGCCATATTCTGTTTGGTGTGGATTTGATTTGATTTTGAAGCATGACCTCATCGTTTAGCATATATATGGTATATGTATGTCATTTGTTTCATCATAGAACATCACTACTTGCCAAATGCTCTGCTGTACCACCAAGTTATCTCAACAGTTTTTGCATTTTTAACCATCAACAGGCCAAGTTCTTTTCTATTTGCATCAGCCTGATTTTCTAACCATGAAAGTATCCTTTAACATGTTTATGATGTGTATGTGTCATTGGTTTAGCATAGAGCTCATTACTTGAAAAACATCTTGCTATACCATCTTTCTGTTTCAAGACAGTTTTGTGTATCAACCAACATACCAACTTCTAATCTGTTTGCAATATGTTTGAATTTTTGGTATGACCTCATTCATTGTCATGTTTGAGATGTGTATTTGCTAATTTCATGATAAGAAACCTTTCATTGTTGACTGAACTAGCTTGCCCCTCACCCTGCTGTCAAAACTTCTTTTTTTTTTTTGAAAATCACAACTGCACACACCATACAATTGGCCTGTTTGAAGCATTTTCATTAAGTCATGAACTTGAAATCACTTGTCAGCATAATTACAACTTGTATGTGGTGTGTATGTTAACTGAGTTTGCTCATTCTTGAATTTAGCATTCCATCTGTAGCCTGCTACCATGTATGATACCATTGCAACTTGATAACTAGTTTGTGTTATGTGCATTGTTTGGTCATTCTTGAGGTATAATATCATCCATAGATATATTTGAGACTTGTGTGTGGTATCTTTTTGATCTCAACCTATTCCAATCATGTTTGGTTTCAAATTATGCATTTTTCATGCTTAAGTGAGCAGTTGGCATGTGACTTTCATTTCTATGTTGTTTGTGGCTAATTTGGAAGTGTAGACACACTTAATATATTCTTTTAGGTATGTATGCAAGGTCTGTCCAACCTGGTTGAGTTTGTTTCATGACTTGGCTTCTAATTTGCATCCTTCAATTTCATTTTACATGGCATGATAGTTTTTGTTTGGTGTTTGTCTTGGTATTTGATTGTTATCCTCATGTTTCCCCTTTGCATTCTATTTGGTTTGGTTGAGATTACATGACTTTTGATGGTTCTGTTCTAATCAAGTTTGATCTTCCTCCATGTTTGGTTAAATTCTGGACAGCAAGGCCACCTTGGCCCAGGCTTGTTGCTCACCTACTATTTTCATCATCCTTGTTTCCCCTTATATCACATTTTGAATTAGCCATATATGTACATGATTTGTAACTGTTTGCCTGTTTAGTTTTAACAACTTGGTTTTGTTTGAAACCATTTATTATTGTTTGAACGCAAGCTCACCACTTTACCAAGTTTCATGACCAGTATGCTGTCATTACTGCATCCTACTTCTTTCTTCTGCCTGAGCATTGGTGTTTGATTTGTAAGCATTTGAGAGCATCATCAATAACATGCTTAGAACTCATAGGCCATATGTCTGAATTGAACATCTTCCATCTGTTTTGACTGTTTGCCTTCATTATCATGTCTATCATTACAATTCATGTGCCCTTCTTTGATTCAACACTGTTTTGATTGATATCATTGCTAGAACTCACTCATAATCATGTTTGAAACTTGCTCACATCTTTCATTGATCCTAATTGCATCTGGTTTGATCCATGTTCATCAAATTGAATCTCAAAATGCCAATATGCATCTTCAATCGTGTTTTTTGTTAGAAGCATCATTTCACAATTTTGTTAATACCATCATAATCCTCATCAAAAAACAGTCATCTTTGACTAAAATTTCACAAAAAAAGATTGAGTTTTGACCAAGTTTGGATTCTTCACGTTTTTGGTTTGGTTGGTTTGTTTGTTGCCCAGAATATCCATCATATCTAGTGTTATCTGTTTATGGGGGTGGCTTAATACATGGATGTATAGCCACCCCAGTGGTAAGACACTTGCGCGCTTTGTACCTTTCACATGCCTGGCCTGAGTTCGATCCTTGGTGATCAACTCTTTTGGCATTTTTATTTTCATTTTGTCATTGATTTGTTTTGTTACTTTCTTTCCATTTCCTCATGTGCGCGTGCATTGTGGCTGAGTGGTTTGTGTGTTGTGTTTGTGAATGCAAGGGCGTGGGTTCAATCCCTACCCATGCCACTTATTTTTATGTGCTTGTCTCACTTGTGTTTGTTTATTTTATTTTCATAAAAACTTTGAAACTTCAATAATTCATAACTTGTTCATTCTTCATTGTTTTTAACCCGTTCCTTTTGCAAATGATTCATTGTAATGTTTATTTTCACTTAATGGATTAAAATCTCATTTTGTTTTTTTTACAATGTCGTTTTCCTAGTTGTTAGTTGGTTCTTTCTTAGGTCGTTACCTCGAGTCGTGATCGATTTTCTTTCATACCGTGCTTATTTTATCTTGTGAGATTTATTGATATTTGATTTCTTTGTGCTTGTTAACATGTTGAGACTTCATTTCTTGTTGGTGGTTACCATAAAATTGTTGTTCTCTTCTTGAGTCTTAAGATTTAACTGTTATGATTAGTCTTTGCGTATTTGATTGTCATCAATGCCTAATTGTTGTTACATTTGAGCTTATAACATGATTATCTTAAGTTGTGACTTATTTGCATGATTGTTGTTTTCATATTTGTTAATATGTCTCTGGGTTGTTACCTTCATCTTTTTGTTAAGATATATGATTCTAGGTTGTAACCATTTGTATCTATTTAATCCTTGCTTATTGTGATATGCATGCTTGTTTGGTTGTAACCATATCCCTTATATTCATCATGTGTGAATGATTATATTTTGTTAAGTTTATTTCCCCAAAGTGATAGAACTCTTTAGTTCTCATCCAAGATCTCCTCCTTTCTTTCCTTCCAAAGGAAAAGTCTCTCTATTGACCCTTGGGTCATAGATAGCTCATTACATCATAGGTCTGGATAGAACCTTCTCTCCCCTTTTGGTCTGGATAGAACCAATAGGATATTACCTCATAGGTCTGGATAGAACCTTCCCCTCCTTTTGGTCTGGATAGAACCAATAAGATTTAAACTCATAGGTCTGGATAGAACCTTCTCCCCCTTTTGGTCTGAATAGAACCAATAGGACTATAACTCATTAGGTCTGGATAGAACCTTCCCCTCCTTTTGGTCTGGATAGAACCAATAGGATTTTCACTCATAGGTCTGGATAGAACCTTCTTCCCTCTTTTGGTCTGGAAAGAACCAATTGATCCTTATTCTGTAGTTCGTGCCCGAACTACGACCACTCTGATTTCTCATTGGATAATGAGAATACGTAGGCACAAGATGCGATATCTTGAGGAGAAACCTTCCCCCTTCTCCCACCTTTTTCTCTGGATAGAACCAATTGGTCTTACAACGTAGAACTTTAGGATAAAGTTCGGTTAACTCTATGTAAGAATCATGGATATGATTACTTACTTCCCTTTCTTGAGAGTTCAACATAGATCTAGAGAGTTTCGTAAAACTCTACACAAGCATGGATATGTTTGTTCCCCTTTGAACCTTGATCATAATCAAGTGTTCTTCATCCCTAGTGAGCTGAACTACGATTGCTCTGATTCTATCCTAGTAAGGATACGTAGGCAGAGGACGTGATGTCTTTGCGAGAAAACTTAGAAACTATCTTTAGGTTTTAAACTACACCTTTTATCCAATCCCTAATCCTTAGCAAACATTTACCAACTTAGCATGCAAACAAACAAAAGGTTCCTGTAGAGTACTACAGATGTTTAGGATGTGAAATACGTACCCTATGCATAACCAACCCCCGATCCCCAAATCTCTTAGCGTTGTTGTTACATCGTGAAAAAGGTTTTTCTTTCTTTAGAACTTTCCTTTGGATAAATTAAAGTCCGGTTGTGAATTTAAGAATTAAGATTCAAGTTAATCAATAGCTTGGTATCACAATTCTCATCGCAACAGAAATGGCGACTTCACTGGGGACGATTAACTTGAGGGTTTAGTCTATTTTGTTTGATTGCATGCTATATTTGTGAATATTTGCTTAACATGTATATTTGTCAATATATTTGTTTGTATGTTGGGTATTGGGTGCTTTGAGTGGTGAGACGGTCCTATACCCGGACTTGATTCCCGACCAAGCTAACTTGAGAAACCACCGCTCAGTGTAGGCCCTCTTGAGAGTTTAGTATTGTTGATCGAGTATTCGTGAAAACAATGCTACTTTCGACGAAGGAGCCCATGACACTGTGAACTTTTAGAATACATTCTACCCCACTTTGGCCTTATTAGGACGTAGTGCGATGGCTATAAGGAAGTATTTCCGAAGTAGTTGATACGCGATACTACACTCAGGCGAGACTCTCTGGAGAATATTATCGATTACCGAGTGATTTGGGAAATTGATAATATCCGAAAGATGGGTTGTTGACCCTGGGAACTTTGTTAAGAACCCGTTCGGCAGGTACAAATTAACCCATAGTACAAATCCTTAGGGATGGGTAGACCTTTGACTCCTTGCTTTGATCTTGAGCCTAGGAGGTCTTTGTGTATGCATTGTATTTGTGAATACTTGCCTTTGTGTTATGTGTGCATCATCTCATCATATCACCACGAGCATATCATATCGCAACTAGTTTTGTAAAACTCAGTCGATCTCTGATATTTTTAAAAAGTTGTAACTTTTTCCAATGATTGATGAAATGAGGGTTTTGACCTAGTCAATCTTATGAGTTTTATAAAACAAGTTTGCTCTTTGCATTGCATTTGCATTTTGCATTTACTCTTCTCCGCCTTGCATCTCTTTGTCTCCCACTTGTTCAGAGAGATACCTAGAACATATCCGAGACAAATGGCAACAATGGAGGAACTTTTGAAAGCCCAGGAAATGCTGAAAGAGGACATCAGAATTCTCAAATGTCAGATGAATTGGGTTCTATAGACATTGCAGAACATGATGAAAAAGGAAGGTCACCTTGACCATGTGACGTCCAGAGAAACTAGGGATGCATTATCTCCGATGATTCCTCCAACTCAAGGACATTCTCGGTATCAACCACCAGATAACCGTCAATCGCGTCAGCACGCCCAATAAAAACCAAGGAAACCAAAAAGTCTGTTTCCAATGTCACACAATCAGATATTGCCAGACTTGATCCAAGGCGAATTGATAATACCAAAGGATCTGAAACCAGTAATTCCTCCCTACCCTCTAAACTGTGGTACCAACGCTAAATGGGACTATCATGCTGGGGCATTAGGGCGTTCAACTAAAGTCTCTCACCAGTAGGTGTTTGTTCCTCCTCAAGGTTCTCAAAGCCGGAGATTGAACAAGAAAAATCATGTCAGGAAAAATAAGACTTGCGGTAGACCAACTCCAGTACCGTTAAGAAAACTTTACCCGCTACTGATTCAGAACTCACTAGTGACTCCACGATTATCCAATCCTGTGCCAGGACCATGGCATAATGCGAACCTGAACTGTGAATTTCACAAAGGAGCTGAAGGACACAACTTAGATGCATGTATAACATTGAGTTATCTTGTACAAGAGTTAATCATTGAAAAACGCATGATCCTTGAGGAAGACCACCCAGAAGTAGAATGTGGATATCATACTGGGACAGCAGGGCACCTAGTTGAAGAGTGTGAAGGTTTTAAACTGAGACTGCAAGAGTTGCTGAAAACTCAGGAGGATGAATCAAATGACAGTGCTGTGATTCCTAAATCCAAAGGCAAAGGACCCGTGAGACCCCTCATAATTCTATATCACAAGGAGCAAGTGGTGGTTGAAGGTGTTTCCGCACATGGGCCTAAAATTTGAATTTTGTTCCCTAAGACTGGCAGCTGTAGACTGTTTCAGCATTTTGTTGTGTTTTCTTTGCATTTGAATTGCTTGTAAGCTGTTGTTCATTTTGAATTGGCAAGATTAATGAAATGTTTGTGCATCTTTTGATTAATTCCATTCGTTTCACTCTTTCTCTTTCCTTTCATTGTTATGAAATAACGAAAAATGCAAAAATTTCTTTTGTTTACTAAACTGTTGTTTAAAAGCAAAGATTAGGGAGGATGATGAAAATTATATCCATAATTGTTGTTGATATGCTTTCAATTTAACTTTTCCGATGATGTAAGGCATTGTTTCAATCCCTAAACACTGGAGAAATAAGGAAGATAATCCCTCGTTAACCCCTTCGAGCCTAAAAGTAGGAGTTTTCTTTCTTTACAAAAACAAAACCTTAAATCTCAAACCCGGGGCGGGTAGTTCTCGGTTAACTCGAAGATACGTGCATACAAGACACTTTTCATATAAAGATGGTGCACTCAGGTTTTCCTTCGTACACAACAAGAAAGTGTCGAAGAATGTTTTCAGCATAAAAGACGATGATGGTTCACCGTATCCATTAATTTAGGTAGTCACCTCCTTTCTCAAAAAAAAAAAGAAAAAAAAGGACAAATGAAGGAAAATCGAAAAGCCCGCTAAGTCAAAACCTATGAAGGAGACTCAGGCAAAAATGGGGCATCTCGTTGATTGCATATTTGAACAAAACAGTTCAGACAAAAGTCAGGGATACCAAAAGAGAGGAATGCTGTAAGAGTTATCACTCTTAAAAATCCTCAAATGGCAAAAAACTATCAAATACTGTAAGGGAGTTGTGACTACCCTAGGTTTGTAAGTCATCACCAACTATCATCAGTTCAATTCTTAAGTCTGTAAGAACCTGAATGTGTAGTTTGAGTTAACTGAGCGTAGGATTGAAGTTCATCATGGTGAGTGGGTGGGACAAATAACTTTGAGCCTTTATCCTTTGTTTCATGAACCGTGAAGCAGACCACGTTACAACCCTTAAAAGACCTAATTGAGGTAAGGTTGTTTTGAAAGCATATTACAGCAAGGTTGGATAACATGACTCCTAATGATCTTTGATGTTTGTGTGTGTTAATCACTTTATCCATCATTTGTAAAATGATTGGATCACTTTCACTTTGATCACTTAATCACTCCGCCGTGTGTGTTTCATCAAAAAATGTTTTCAAAAGATTGCATGAATTTTACATTGAAAATTGCCAATTTTTAATGAACAGCATTGCGTGCAAAACAATCCAATATCAAAGGAATCCCAACAAGTGCTGTCAGCTAGGGAATTTGACTTTATAAAGGAAGCTTAGCCTGAGGCAACCAATTTGAAGGATTTGTTAATCATTTTCCATAAAGTTCAGCTAATCAGAGCCGACCATGCCAAGATCAGATGAAACTCTCAATGAACAGTTTAGTCTGGGGCAAATCTTTTGCAGTTACCAGCTAGCAGGGGCAAGTTTGTTACCCAGTCATTACTTCCACAGTCCGAGACTTTGTTGGGCAAGCACCGTTAAACTGGGGCAATCACGTCGAGATTTGTAAATATCTCTCTATAAGAGTTTGAAGACATTGAAGCATCTTTGTGCCAACTCTTTTGTAGAAGCATCCTTGTAACTTCTTCTTGTAGACCATGTAATCTGGGGTAGAAAAGGTTTGAAGACTATTCGTCGCAAGAGCCGTTGCTCACTCGAGGAGGATTATTATCATAATGGGGCATATATGTTTTGTTCTCATGGTACCTTTTGCCAGCTCTCCAGTTAAGTTGTTACTTCGGTTGATCTGGGAATCTCTCGATATGGTTTTCCTTCAGCAAAGAATTCAAACTCGTGATGGCAATCTAAGTGAAGTCATGATGTTGTGTCCTAAGTGGATTACTCTCTCCCAGAGAAGGTGGTAACCTTGAAGTGGAATTGTTGCTCTTCATGATCATCCCTCTGATGTCCAATCTTGGTGAAGTTGGTTGGGTCTCCGTGTCGAGATGTTTATTTCATCTCCATTTTTGTTTTGTCTGTTTCGTCAACATAAACATAAGCATGGCATAAGCATATGCATAATATCTGTGCATTTTTGCTATCTCTGGTTGTTACCTGTTCCTGTTTCACTTTGGTTCCCCCCTCAGTGATTGGGTGTGTTGTCTCTCTCCAATAGAGTGTCAGCCCTTAAGCATAACATGTCCATCCTTTCTTAATTCCTCACAGAGTTTAATCCTCGTGGATGATGGTTGCTTCAATTATCTTTTTCCATGATTGGATAAGGTAAGTCACCATTCGAGTTCATTTCTCAATGGTTGGAGTCTTGTTTGACAGTTTCTTTCTGGCTATATTCTAGATTGAATTTTGGTCCCTGTCGGTCGCTGAACCTACCTGGATGTGCATTTATTTTGCACTATCTATCAAGAAGGAAATTTTTGCACCTTCATCAACGATAAATGGCAGTCTCTTCAAAGAAGTTTAATCGTCTTCAGCAATAAATGGCAGTCTCTTTGAAGAAGTTTAACCGTCTTCAACGGTAAGTGGCAATCTCTTGGGAGAAGCTTAACCTTCATCAGCGATAAATGGCAGTCTCTTTGGAGAAGCTTAATCGTCTTCAGCGGTGAGTGGCAATCTCTTGGGAGAAGCTTAACCTTCATCAGCGATAAATGGCAGTCTCTTCGAAGAAGTTTAATCGTCTTCAACAAATAAGTGGCAATCTCTTTAGAGAAGCTTATCATTCTTCAACGATAAATGGCAGTCTCTTAGGAGAAGTTTAATCGTCCTCAGCGATAAATGGCAGTCTCTTCGGAGAAGTTTAATCGCCTTCAGTGGTGAGTGGCAATCTCTTTAGATAAGCTTATCCTTCATCAACAATAAGTGGCAGTCTTTGTAGAAAAGCTTATCATCTTCAACGATAAATGGCAGTCTCTTCGGAGAAGTTTAATCGTCGTCTATAGATAAGTGGCAGTCTTTGTAGAGAAGCTTATCATCTTCAACGATAAATGGCAGTCTCTTCGGAGAAGTTTAATCGTCTACAGATAAGTGGCAGTCTCTGTAGAGAAACTTATCATCTTCAACAAATAGATGGCAGTCTCTTTAGAGAAGCTTATCATTCTTCGATAAATAGCAGTCCCATTTGAGAAGTTTATGCACGGTTGTGACTAGCATTGTTTAAAATCCAGTGGATACTGGTATAAGTAATTTGGTGGTGACCAATCATATTTCAGGAAAGGCCCATTGGTAACTGGCATTATGAAAATCCATGGACGACGAATACTGACAATTTGGTTGTGTATCATTCCAAACTAAGTCACAATGGTTTCCATCCCAAGCTCAGGTTTCGTACCTTTAGAGATGTATTGTTTGATCCCAAGCACAGGTTTCGTACCTTTGGAAAAGGTTTGTTTCTATCCAAGCACAGGTTTTGTACCTTTGGAAGATGTTTGTTGCCACCCCGAGCACAGGTTGTGTACCTTTAGAGATGTATACTTTGAATCCCGAGTTCAGAAATTCCCAGAGACTAAAGTGGTTGCATTTGCATGAAGTATTCTATATCCTAATATTTTGAGGGTATTAGTTTTTGATCCTAAGGTTTTGAGGGTCTCCGTCCAATCCTAATGTGTTAAGGGTTGTGTCTCTTCTATATCCTAATGTATTGAAGCTTTTGTTCCTAAGGTATCGAGGGATGTATTTGTGCTCCCTGGTTGAAGACCTGGTAGTCACCAAACTCTTTGAAAACCCAATAGTTATTGGTCTCCTTGGACTCGGTCGTTACCAATTTATCCAGTTAAATCTAGTGGTTACTAGCATTATCCAGGATCAATTGTTATTGGTATATCCTGATTTGGTCATCACCAGTCCCCTCTAAGTCCAGTAGTTATTGGCATTGCTTGAAAACTAATCGCTATTAGCCGGTTGTTACCAATTCCCCAGCCGAAGTCCTGTTGTTTTAACAACATTTTATGGAAATTCCCAATTGTAATTGGAACTTTAATTGGGTCGTCACCATATCCCCAAGAAGTCTAGTGGTATTTAGAATTTCTTGGAAACCGTTGTTGATTTGGTCATCACCATCCTCCCCAGTAAGTCTATTGGAGGTTAACAATAGTTGAAACTATTTGTTGTTCTGGTCGTCACCGATCTCCCCATTTGAAGCTTTTGCTTTCCCAGTCGAGTCTCGGAGAACTAGTGGATACTAGTTTCCCCGGCGCGTCCGGTCTTGTTTCTAACCTTTTCCTGAAGATCCCGTTTGAACTCTTCGTTATAGGAAATTTCTCATCTGGTTATCCCCAGTGAGGTTCGTGTCTCCGTTCTGTCTTTTCCCCCGGTGAAGTTGTGCTTCCCTAGTGGAATTGTTCCCCAGCAAAGTTCTCCCCAGTGGGTCCCTTCCCCAGTGAGGTTTGCGTTTCTTTTCTTTCGTTTCCCCAGTGAAGAATTGCCTTCTTTCTCGGTGGGCTTCCTCATCTGATTATCCCTAGTGAGGTTTGTGTCTCCTTTCCCCATTGAAGTTGTGTCTTCCCTAGTGGAATTTTTATCCCCTGTGTGAAAGATTCCCTTGAACAACATCTTTAGTCATGTTTGAACTATCTTGCTTAATTTGCCTTGAATCTTTCCCCAGTGTGTTGGGCCCCCGTGAGTGGTTACTCGTTGTATTGCCGTTCTTTTATATTTGCTCGTGTGTCTGCTTTGGTCTTGCATTCAAGCATCATAAGGCACCATTTAGAGCTCATTGCATTTCTCACTTGTCTTTTGCATACCATCAGATCTAAGGGACAAAATTTCTGGTTTGCTATATTTAAATACCTTTCACTACGATTCTATGAGGATTGTCATCTCTCATTGCCATCTAGCGAAGATATTTAAATAGGGGCATCTGTTGCACCCCAAATTTTGACCCCTTAGATCCTCATCATCATTTTAGGATCATAATCATTTGATTAACTAACCTTAACCCATTTCAAGTTTATCTTTGTCAAGATGCAGATGAATCAGGGTTCCGTACCGTCAAAAATCGAGGATTCGATGGTTTGATCAATCAATGTATTGGATTGGTTCAACTATAAACAAGATCAAGAATACTACATTGGGTCAAGTATGAATTCAATTTGAGGTGGTCACCCGGGAATTGAGAACAGTGCAGTTCAAGACACCTGATTAGGGTTTTCGATCAGGAAAAGTTAACTGTAGTTTGACTTTTGATTTAAAAAGTGTTTCAATGGTGGGATCATGGTCCATTAAGTTTCTATGGCTTAGTAAATTCTATCCAAAGAGTTTCAAGTCCTCAGAATACCCAGAGCCCCAACAGTCGACTCGGTAATCACCGATTGATCGAACGGTTGACCGAAAAGTCAACTCTTCAACAATAAGGAATTTGACTTCAATATGTGAATCAAAAATTTTCCTTATGTCACATTACACCTTCCCATAAAATTTCACGACCATTGGATCAAGGGTTAAGAAGTAATTGCAAAAATCAGAAATTAGGGTTTCGAAAGGGGCAAGACCATAACTCCTCAACCACACATCCAAATGAAGTGGTTCAAATCTCATTGGAAAAGCTCTTGACAATTCCTACAAAAGCCTCAAAGTGGTCCATGATAAAAAAATGCATAGATTTGGAGTTATGACAAAATTCATTTCAAGAAGGGAAAATAACTTAGAAAATTTTCATTTTTAGGCTTGTTTTTAACAACTTTGAAGGGTTTTTCAACCTAGTTCCATCTATAATTTGGAAATCTAAAAAACATGAAAGTTATAGAGCTACTTGAGGGATTTCTAAATTGTGGTAGAACTCCTCAATAGTATGTGTGAGCAGAAAGTTATGGGTCATGGAAGTTGGGGCTGCCACACTTGAGATTACCAATCCAACACTTTTCAAAATTCAGAATTCATCAACTTAGGCTACCCTCAGCCATTGGATCATGTTCTATTCTGATATTGTGAAGCTTGGATGATGCAAAAACCAGAAAAAATGAAGAATTGGAAGGCTTGTGCAACTTGGAGCAAGTGGTCATTATAATATTCATTTTAAGCCATGAAAGAGAAAATTTTCAAAGAGAGTGGGAAGCTGCAATCCCCTAGCCTCCTAACATCATTTCAGCCATCCCATCTCTCCCATCTCACTTGATTTTTGTTCAGCATTGGCCCATGGAGTTGATATGAAGAGCTGCCACAAAGATCTTGGCAAGATTTCATCACAATCTCCCTCCAAAAATGGTAAAATCCAAATCTTCCCTCACCTTCATTTTCAATATAAATAGAGGCATTCTCTATGATGTTAGACACACCCGAGCACTCTTAAAAAACAATAGAAATCACAGCTCTCAACTCTCATTCATTTTCTCAAAAAGCTTCATTCTTCAAAAACTTCAAGTTTTCACTAAAAAACTGTCCCAAGCAAAATTCTGCCCAAACTCATTTCCACCACTTCCAAGCCACTCAAAACCATTTACACAATCTATAAACATTATGTAGAAGGTGTTCATACACTCAAACCACCCAAACACATCATTTTCCTAAAAGTCAAACTTCATACCTTAATATGTTGACTTTCATGCACTTTGGAAGCCAAGTCTTTACTTAAAGCATTTCCTACCACCTCAACACTCCTAACACCTCATATATATCATATTTCAACTGTCCAAAGTCTCAAAAACCAGCTGGAAAGTTCATAACTCAAACTGTCTTGAAAGATAGTTTGTTGCTTCAAGAGGAAGAAAGCTCCAAATCTTTGCCAAAGAAGAAGATCTCTGGGTTTCTTAGCCTTTTAGCTTGATCAAGAGTTGTCTACAAGAGGTATGTAATGCTAACCTCTTTATTATTCATACATTGTCATGTTTTACAATTTTGAAGTGCTTGTGGTGAAATATAGTCATTGCTGTCCCATAAGGGTTCTTTGTCAAGAACTCATGTTTTGTGGTTATGATATTTGCTTTTGTTAAAGTATTTCATTCATGAATGATGTGCTGATAATATGTTGCCAATATTGAACTTTGATGTTGTGTACAACTTTTTTTTAAAGATTTTATCCAAGATTAGCCTTAAGGATCCAAAACATTGAAATGTTGATATGCGTGCCCTAGATCTGTTAGCCCTAGTTTATTGATGATATTTGAATAACTTGTAAGTTATTTTATGAGATCCCCCTGCCCCTAGGTCATGTTTGAACCTAGTTTGGATTTTGTCTTACACTTGTGATATTTTGTGTCATTCACTTTACCATTATCATGAGTTTTGTATTGGACTGCTTGTGCTTACAATGTTGTGTCTCAAATGTTCTAAACTATTGGTTTGTGTTTACATGATCTTATTTGCCTAGTTGAGCTTGTTGAAATGATAAGAAACTTGAGATTTGTTCATTGAGGCCTGTTATGAGAGTTTGTTTGTTTTGCTGTCAAGTTTGGATCAGAATCTCAGTTCTGGTGTGAAGTAGTTTGTGTTTGATTTTAAGCTGTAGAATCACTTGTTAGCATGATTAAAGGATGTATGTTGTACTTGTATGTTCAAACTGGCATCATTTGCTCAAACTGTTTTTCATTCTCAATCTTGCATTTTCAAAACTCCATAATACCAATCACATGTCATATTCTGCCTCAACCTGCTTTTACTTGAACCATGTGTATAGAATCAATGTTCTATATATTTTGAGTTTGCATGTGGTGCCAAATCATCCCAACTGCCATAAACTTGCCTGCTGCCTGAATGAGTTGCTTTTTTGCATTTCATGAGTTTCAATATGCCATATTCTGTTTGGTGTGGATTTGATTTGATTTTGAAGCATGACCTCATCTTTTAGCATGTATATGGTATGTGTATGTCATTTGTTTCATCATAGAACATCACTACTTGCCAAATGCTCTGCTATACCACCAAGTTATCTCAACAGTTTTTGCATTTTTAACCATCAACAGGCCAAGTTCTTTTCTGTTTGCATAAGCCTGATTTTCTAAGCATGAAAGTATCCTTTAGCATGTTTCTGATGTGTATGTGTCATTGGTTTAGCATTAGAGCTCATTACTTGAAAAACATCTTGCTATACCATCTTTCTGTTTCAAGACAGTTTTGTGTATCAACCAACATACCAACTTCTAATCTGTTTGTAATATGTTTGAATTTTGGGAATGACCTCATTCATTGTCATGTTTGAGATGTGTATTTGCTAATTTCATGATAAGAAACCTTTCATTGTTGACTGAACTAGCTTGCCCCTCACCCTGCTGTCAAAACTTCTTCTTTTTTTTTGAAAATCACAACTGCACACACCATACAATTGGCCTGTTTGAAGCATTTTCATTAAGTCATGAACTTGAAATCACTTGTCAGCATAATTACAACTTGTATGTGGTGTGTATGTTAACTGAGTTTGCTCATTCTTGAATTTAGCATTCCATCTGTAGCCTGCTACCATGTATGATACCATTGCAACTTGATAACTAGTTTGTGTTGTGTGCATTGTTTGATCATTCTTGAGGTATAATATCATCCATAGACATATTTGAGACTTGTGTGTGGTATCTTTTTTATCTCAACCTATTCCAATCATGTTTGGTTTCAAATTATGCATTTTTCATGCTTAAGTGAGCAGTTGGCATGTGACTTTCATTTCTATGTTGTTTGTGGCTAATTTGGAAGTGTAGACACACTTAATATATTGTTTTGGGTATGTATGCAAGGTCTGTCCAACCTGGTTGAGTTTGTTTCATGACTTGGATTCCAATTTGCATCCTTCAATTTCATTTTACATGGCATGGCAATTTTTGTTTGGTGTTTGTCTTGGTATTTGATTGTTATCCTCATGTTTCCCCTTTGCATTCTATTTGGTTTGGTTGAGATTACATGACTTTTGATGGTTCTGTTCTGATCAAGTTTGATCTTCCTCCATGTTTGGTTAAATTCTGGACAGCAGGGCCACCTTGGCCCTGGCCTGTTGCTCACCTACTGTTTTCATCATCCTTGTTTCCCCTCATATCACATTTTGAATTAGCCATATATGTACATGATTTGTAACTGTTTGCCTGTTTAGTTTTAACAACTTGGTTTTGTTTGAAAGCATTTATTGTTGTTTGAAAGCAAGTTCACCACTTTACCAAGTTTCATAACCAGTATGTTGTCATTACTGCATCCTACTTCTTTCTTCTGCCTGAGCATTGGTGTTTGATTTGTAAGCATTTGAGAGCATCATCAATAACATGCTTAGAACTCATAGACCATATGTCTGAATTGAACATCTTCCATCTATTTTGACAGCTTGCCATCATTATCATGTCTATCATTACAATTCATGTGCCCTTCTTTGATTCAACACTGTTTTGATTGATATCATTGCTAGAACTCACTCATAATCATGTTTGAAACTTGCTCACATTTGTCATTGATCCTAATTGCATCTGGTTTGATCCATGTTCATCAAATTGCATCTCAAAATGCCAATATGCATCTTCAATCGTGTTTTTTTTAGAAGCATCATTTCACAATTTTGTTAATACCATCATAATCCTCATCAAAAAACAGTCATGTTTGACTAAAATTTCACAAAAAAAGATTGAGTTTTGACCAAGTTTGGATTCTTCACGTTTTTGGTTTGGTTGGTTTGTTTGTTGCTCAGAATATCCATCATATCTAGTGTTATCTATTTATGGGGGTGGCTTAATACATGGATGTATAGCCACCCCAGTGGTAAGACACTTGCGCGCTTTGTACCTTTCACATGCCTGGCCTGAGTTCGATCCTTGGTGATCAACTCTTTTGGCATTTTTATTTTCATTTTGTCATTGATTTGTTTTGTTACTTTCTTTCCATTTCCTCATGTGCGCGTGCATTGTGGCTGAGTGGTTTGTGTGTTGTGTTTGTGAATGCAAGGGCGTGGGTTCAATCCCTACCCATGCCACTTATTTTTATGTGCTTGTCTCACTTGTGTTTGTTTATTTTATTTTCATAAAAACTTTGAAACTTCAATAATTCATAACTTGTTCATTCTTCATTGTTTTTAACCCGTTCCTTTTGCAAATGATTCATTGTAATGTTTATTTTCACTTAATAGATTAAAATCTCAATTTATTTGTTTTTACAATGCCGTTTGCCTACTTGTTAGTTGGTTTTTTCTTAGGTCTTTACCTCGAGTCGTGATCGATTTTCTTTCATACCATGCTTATTTTATCTTGTGAGATTTATTGATATTTGATTTCTTTGTGCTTGTTAACATGTTGAGACTTCATTTCTTGTTGGTGGTTACCATAAAATTGTTGTTCTCTTCTTGAGTCTTAAGATTTAACTGTTATGATTAGTCTTTGCGTATTTGATTGTCATCAATGCCTAATTGTTGTTACATTTGAGCTTATAACATGATTATCTTAAGTTGTGACTTATTTGCATGATTGTTGTTTTCATATTTGTTAATATGTCTCTGGGTTGTTACCTTCATTTTTGTTAAGATATATGATTCTAGGTTGTAACCATTTGTATCTATTTAATCCTTGCTTATTGTGATATGCATGCTTGTTTGGTTGTAACCATATCCCTTATATTCATCATGTGTGAATGATTATGCTTTGTTAAGTTTATTTCCCCAAAGTGATAGAACTCTTTAGTTCTCATCCAAGATTGCCTCCTCTCTCTCCTTCCAAAGGAAAAGTCTCTCTATTGACCCTTGGGTCATAGATAGCTCATTATATCATAGGTCTGGATAGAACCTTCTCTCCCCTTTTGGTCTGGATAGAACCAATAGGATATTACCTCATAGGTCTGGATTGAACCTTCCCCTCCTTTTGATCTGGATAGAACCGATAAGATTTAAACTCATAGGTCTGGATAGAACCTTCTCCCCCTTTTGGTCTGAATAGAACCAATAGGACTATAACTCATTAGGTCTGGATAGAACCTTCCCCTCCTTTTGGTATGGATAGAACCAATAGGATTTTCACTCATAGGTCTGGACAGAACCTTCTTCCCTCTTTTGGTCTGGAAAGAACCAATTGATCCTTATTCTGTAGTTCACGCCCGAACTACGACTGCTCTGATTTCTCATTGGATAATGAGAATACGTAGGCACAAGATGCGATATCTTGACGAGCAACCTTCCCCCTTTTCCCACCTTTTGGTCTGGATAGAACCAATTGGTCTTACAACGTAGAACTTTAGGATAGAGTTCGTTTAACTCTATGTAAGAATCATGGATATGATTACTTACTTCCCTTTCTTAAGAGTTCAACATAGATCTAGAGAGTTTCGTAAAACTCTAGACAAGCATGGATATGTTTGTTCACCTTTGAACCTTGATCATAATCAAGTGTTCTTCATCCCTAGTGAGGTGAACTACGATTGCTCTGATTCTATCCTAGTAAGGATACGTAGGCAGAGGACGCGATGTCTTTGCGAGCAAACTTAGAAACTATCTTTAGGTTTTAACCTACACCTTTTACCCAATCCCTAATCGTTAGCAAACATTTACCAACTTAGCATGCAAACAAACAAAAGGTTCCTGTAGAGTACTACAAGTATTTAGGATGTGAAATACCTACCCTATGCATAACCAACCCCCGATCCCCAAATCTCTTAGCGTTGTTGTTACATCGCGAAAAGGGTTTTTCTTTCTTTAGACCTTTCCTTTGGATAAATTAAAGTCCGGTTGTGAATTTAAGAATTAAGATTCAAGTTAATTAATAGCTTGGTATCACGATTCTCACTGCAACAGTTGTCTCATCCCGAACTACGCTTGCTCTGATTTCTCGTACCAGACGAGGATACGTAGGCACAAGACGACGATGTCTTGGCGAGCAACCTTCCCCACCTTCACCCGTAGTTTTCCGAACTACGTTGACTCTGACTTTCCCATTGCACGAGGGAATACGTAGGCATAGAGCAACGATGCTCTATCGAGTCTCTTTTCTTTTCTTTTTCCCTTGTGAGCCAACCTTATAGATTAACACCCTTTTAGATAGACAACAAGTGTGGATCCCGTTGAGTACAACGGACGTGAGGGGTGCTCATACCTTCCCCTTGCGTAACCGACTCCTAAGCCCGAGATATGGTTGCGATGACCTGTCTTTCCCTTTTTCGTAGGTTTTCTATAATCGTTTCCTTTCCCTCTTTGGGGATAAATAACGAACAGTGGCGACTCTTTTGTCCTTGTTGGCCCCTTCTTCGCAGCAATGCGACAAAATTAGCCCTGGATGGCCTCCTAGAACGTTGAAATTCTTCTAGGGTACGAAATAAACTGTTGGGGAATACCTCTACTCTGCCTTAGATTCCAACATGTTGGAGATTAAATCCAAACCGCCAGGGGTAACCGGATAAGATTTATTGGGAATCCGTCCCAAACTCTCTCTGTTGAGGATGAGAAGACAACCCACTCCAGCAACTCCGCTGGGGACTGCTCATTGAGGGGATCAATATCGACCTCTGCTTGGGGAATGAGTCAACGACCTAGACTCTAAAGGGACAGGAGTCAAAGACTTGGACTCTGCGGGGAACCGAAACTCTGAATCCGCCCTACTGTTGGGGATAATCCCAAATTTGTCGGGTGAAGAGAACTTCAATATCAACTTGTTGAGGGATAAGCGCATACATTCGATCTGCTGGGGATAGGTGTACACGTTCAACCTGCAAATGAACAAACAAACAAGATATCCTGCATAACAGAAACTATCTCGGTCATCATCTGTGACGTCGTTCAAGCATATCAAAGTTTTGATGACTATCAACGAAGCCCACAAGTTTATGTATGTAAAGTTTTATCAAAAACATCACACATTTTTTGCAAACAAAACAGTAAAAACTAAAACGAGACAACGATTTACTGAATAATATGTACTTCATTGATAAGTGGCATGTAAATAGGCGGATTTACAACAGATGCAACTCCTGAAAAGAGAAAGTTACGCAAAAAATATTTACAGGAATGCACAGAGATATACAAAATGTCAGCAATGTGGTACAGACAACCACCATGTGTCAATTCATCTATGACTCGCATGAATTCGATGCTTTTCCAATGCTTCATCCTCTAAAGAGACTGATTTGAACAGATGGCCCTCGGGTCCTCCCCTAATCCACTATGCTCTGAAGATCAACATGCAGACCGCAGTCATTTGCTTTTCAAACCCCTAACTTTTGCCTGAATCGCCCTCGCGGGTTTTCGATTCACCGGGATACCCATTTTTGCCAAAGTTGCCTTTTCAGGTTTTCAACTTTGCGGGTTTACATCTTTTATTTTTATCCCTAACTTTGCCCAAACCCATTCTTTTTATGGTTCGCCGGGATGCCCCATTTTTGCCTGGATATTCTTTTTCTTTCCAGCGGGTCTCTTTAAGAAAAGTATTTTTTAACTGCGTCTGCATTCACAGGGGATGTGAAATCTTCACCATCCATGGTTGACAATATTAAGGCTCCTCCTGAGAAGATCTTTTGTACGACATATGGACCTTCGTAATTAGGAGTCCATTTGCCCCTGTGATCTGTCTGTAGAGGGAGAATCTTCTTCAACACTAACTCGCCTGCCTGAAAGCTCCGAGGACGCACCTTCTTATCAAAAGCTTTCTTCATCCTGCTTTGGTACAAACGACCATACGCGACGGACGCTAATCTTTTCGCATCCATCAAGCTAAGTTGATTCAATCTGTTCCTCACCCATTCTTCCTCGTCAAGCTTGACGTCAACCAGAACTCTCAAAGAAGGAATTTCGACTTCGAATGGTAGGACAAATTTCATACCATACACTAGCGAGAAAGGGGTTGCCCCAGTTGAAGTACGTACTGAGGTACGATATCTGTGCAGCGCAAAGGGCAACATCTCGTGCCAATCTATGTAGGTCACAACCATCTACTGCATAATCTTCTTTATATTATTATTGGCTGCTTCGACAGCGCCATTCATCTTCGGACGATAGGGAGAAGATTTGTGATGCTCAATCTTGAAACTCTGGCACAGTTCCTTCATCATCTTGTTATTCAAATTTGAACCATTATCGGTAATGATTCTCTTGGGCACTCTGTAACGACAGATGATGTCCTTCTTGATAAACCGGGCTACCACTTGTTTGGTGACATTGGCATAGGGAGCTGCTTCAACCCATTTAGTGAAATAATCAACTGCCACCAAGATGAAGCGATGTCCATTGGATGCGGTTGGCTCAATCTTGCCAATCATATCAATGCCCCACATGGAAAAGGGCCAAGGAGACGCCATGACATTCAAAGGACTTGGCAGCACATGAATCTTATCGGTATAAATTTGTCATTTATGGCATTTCTTCGCATACTTGAAGCAATTAGACTCCATAGTCAACCAATAATAACCTGCCCTCAATAATTTTCGAGACATGGCATGCCCGCCTGCATGTGTACTAAAGGCACCTTCGTGAACCTCTTCCATAAGCAAACCTGCTTCTTTTTCTTCCACACATCTTAACAGAACTAAGTCAAAATTTCTTTGGTAGAGTACACCATCTTGGTTCAGATAGAAATTTCCAGATAACCTCCTCAAGGTCTTCTTATCCCGGACCGAAGCCCTAGGCGGATATTCTTGGTTCTTGAGAAAATTCTGGATATCATGATACCACGGCTTCCCATCTGAAGCTTCCTCTATTGCAAATACGAATGCCAGCCTATCAAGGCGCGAGATGATGATTCTCGGAGCATCGTTCCAATAGTTCACTTTATACATTAAGGATAATGTAGCCAAGGCATCTACCATCTGATTCTCTGCTCTTGGCACATGGTGAAACTCTACCCTATCAAAGAAAGGTAACAACCTCCTTGCATAGTTCATATAAGGAATTAGATTAGGCTGCCGAGTCTCCCACTATCTTTTGATCTGATTGACCACCAAGGCTGAATCACTATAGATATCAAGGTTTTTGATTCTCAAATCAATCGCTTCTTCAATACCCATGATACATGCTTTATATTCGGCTTCGTTATTGGTGCAGGGGAATGTTAACCTGGCAGTGAATGGGATATGAGAACCATGGGGAGTTGTAATGATTGCCCCAATTCCGCTACCGTATGAGTTAACAGCACCGTCAAAAATCATCTGCCATTGGGAGCCCGACTCAGGACCTTCATCAGGTAACGACTCATCACAATCCTTCATCTTTAAGAACATGATATCCTCATCAGGAAATTCAAACTTCATTGGTTGATAGTCGTCAATCAGTTTCTCTGCAAGATATTCAGACAAAACACTCCCCTTAATAGCCTTTTGGGAGACGTATTGAATGTCGTATTCTGTCAAAACCATCTGCCACCTAGCAATCCTTCCCGAAAGTGCTTGCTTTTCGAACACATACTTAATCGGATCCATCTTTGAAATCAGCATGGTTGTATGGTTTAGCATGTATTGCCTTGGGCATTTGGCAGCCCAAGCGAGTGCACAACACGTCTTTTCCAACATTGAGTATCTGGACTCACAATCTGTGAACTTTTTACTCAAGTAATAAATGGCATGCTCTTTTCTTCCCGTCTCGTCGTGTTGACCGAGAACACAACCCATGGAATTCTCAAGAACCGTTAAATACATTATCAATAGTCTTCCAGCCACTGGAGGCATCAGTATCGGAGGCTCCTGCAAATACTCTTATTTTTTCAAACACCCTTTAGCAATTTTCATTCCAGACCACCGCTTGATCTTTCTTTAGCAATTTGAACATTGGTTCACACGTGGCTGTGAGGTGAGATATGGACCTTGCGATGTAGTTCAATCTACCCAAGAAACCACGAGCCTCTTTCTCAGTCTTCGGTGCTGGCATTTCCTGTATAGCTTTTATTTTTGCGGGATCGACCTCGATTCCTTTTTCACTGACTATGAACCCCAGTAACTTTCTTGACCGTACACCAAAAGCGCACTTGTTCGGATTCAACCTCAACCTGAATTTCCTTAGCCTCTCAAACAGCATCAAAAGATTCACCAGATGCTCTTCCTCCGTTTATGACTTTGCGATCATGTCATCAACATAGACCTCAATCTCATGATGAATCATATCATGAAACAAAGTCACCATTGCCCGCTGATAGGTGTCCCCTACACTCTTCAATCCAAAGGGCATTACCTTATAGCAAAAAGTCCCCCACAGCATGATAAAAGTTGTTTTCTCCATGTCTTCCAAGGCCATCTTAATCTGGTTATATCCGTAAAAACCGTCCATGAAGGAAAACACTAAATACTGAGCAGTATTATCAACAAGCACATTAATGTGGGGGAGCGAGAAATCATCTTTCAGGCTCGCTCGATTGAGATCACGGTAATCTACACACATTCTTACCTTACCATCCTTCTTTGGTACAGGTACAATGTTAGCGACCCACGAAGGGTAATTCGTCACGGCGAGAAATCCTGCGTACAACTGCTTCTGGACCTCTTCTTTGATCTTTACCACCATGTTCGGTCTGGTTCGTCTCAGCTTTTGTTTCATAGGTGGACACTCTTGTTGAAGAGGTAAGCGATGAACCACAATATATGTATCAAGACCGGACATATCTTCGTATGACCAAGCAAAGACATCTTTATACTCCCGGAGCATTTCAACCAGTCTTTGTTTGACGTCACTCTACAATGCAGCCCCTATCCTGACTTCCTTTCTGGCTTCCTTGGTGCCCAAGTTGATGACCTCAATTTCCTCCTGATGAGGCAGAATAACTTTCTCTTCTTGTTTCAGTAGCCTGATCAGCTCTTCAGGAAGGTCTTCGTCTTCTTCAATCTATTCTTCAGCTTGAAATATTGGATTATCAAAGTCATACCGAGTCATAGACGAGTCTGAGTCGGTGGCATCTGCAATGTGAAACCTGCAATGATGATGATTTAATGCTTAACATGATATGCAAACAAGAAAACACAAACCACATTGCCATTTTATTGTTAAAGTAAAACAAGAAAAACATAGATCACAATATTTGAATGCAAGAAAATGCCCTTTAATTAATGATAAAACGAATGTTCAAACATAAAAGATAAGGCCCTTCAGACAAAGACCACTATGTTTCCAGTAGAACATAGGGCTACACATAATTAAGAAAACAGGAAAATTACTCTTCGTGAGTCACTTGGATAACTTCCTTGACGGTCCAGTTGTTCAGGCCCTGACTAGGAATACATGGCCAGATCCATGCATCCATGTCGTAGTCACTATCACCTTCTTCGTCAGACACAGTGTTGATCTAATCAAAAATCACCCCATCACTAGTGAATTGGACTGGTCCCCTATAGCGCAGAGCGTTATGTGAAGAAGAAAAAGGTGGACTGTACCCCAGTCCAAACTTGCCCCCAACCCTGAGATGCTCCAGACTTCACCACTGCATATGCTTCCTTAAAAGATGAGATAACAACCTCAGGCACACTGCCCACAACTGGCGCCTTTTCTTTAATCTAGACAGTTTCGAAAGCTTGACACAGCGTTTCGTGAATCTCACCGTCAACCTCCACATATTTGAATGAAGACAAATGGCTTATCATAATATCCTCCTCACCGCAAACAGTAACACTATTACCACCCACCATATATTTCAGCTTTTAATGTAGAGTTGACGTCACAGCTCCCGGTGAATGGATCCAAGGTCGTCCCAACAAACAGCTATATGCCGGCTGAATATCCATAATATAAAACACAGCATTGAAAACCTCTGGTCCAACCTGGATTGGAAGAGTCACTTCTCCGAAAACGAACCGTCTTGTCCCATCAAATGCTCGTACAACCAAATCACTTGGGGTGCACATTACTCCCCGGGTGTCCAACTTCATCAAAGCTTTCTTGGATAGCACATTAAGTGATGACCCAGTGTGCACCAGCACATGCGACAATACATCCCCTCTGCATTCAATGGAGATATGCAGCACATGATTATGGTCTCTTCCTTTGGGCGTCAAATCAAGATCTGTAAATCCCAGCCTATTCCTAGTGTTGACGTGTGCCACCACTCCCTCTAGTTGATTCATAGAAATTTCTTGTGGCACGTACGCGGTATTCAGAATCCTTAACAAGGCATACCGATGTGCCTCAGAGCACAGAAGTAGAGATAAGATTGAAATCTTCGACGGAGTTTGTTGCAAGTGGTCTACAATCTTATAATCACTTTTCCTGATCAAGCGCATAAAGTCTTCCGCATCTTTCAACAAAGTTTCTTTCTCACCACTCTGAGAACTCTCTTCAACCATAAATTTTCCTTTTCCCTTATCGGACCTTTCAGCATTCGCCTTCGGAGGTGAAAATATTCTTCCGCTTCTGGTTATCCCCCTGGTTCCTACCAAATTATCAATAGAATCCAATGGCGAACTCTTCACTCTTGCTTCTGACCATTGCAATAGACCTCAGCCCCATAATTCCATAGAATCGCTTTGGTGCTCTCGTATGGCACCGACCTTGCTTTAGTGATTATAATGGTGGGTGGCCTTGGCGGTGCAGAAATAGTGATTGTTTTGTAAGGAATGGAAATTGTAGCCACTTCATCCTTCTCTTCAGCAATTACTTTTTCTCTTTTCTCTTTCGAAACTCTGTCAAATTGCAGAACACCGTCATCCATCAACCTTTGAACATGACTCTTCAATTTCTCACACCCCTCAGGATGGGTTAAACAACTTATGCAGTCTCTGTCACAACCGGGAAATACTCCTCCACTCAACAACTTATCCTTCACAAAACTCAACGGAAATTTTCAATTCTTCAACATCGGTCACCAGATTCAAACCTTCTTCCTCAACAATGGCGTTTACCCCAGCCGCTCCATGATTTGGCATAGGATTTTGCACAATGTTAGGCGCGTCATGTGAAAAATTGATAGCTTTACTGTCGATAAGGTCTTGCACCTTATGCTTGAAGGCTTTACAATTATCAATGTTATGGCCGGGAGAACTAGAATGAAAGTCGCACCTGGCATTGGAATCATACCCTGGGGGTGGTGCGCCAGTTAAATAAGCTAGCGTCCTTTTCTGGATCAACTGTAATTGCATCAAATGTTGTAGTAACTGCGAGTAAGGCATCGGTGGTGCGTCAAATTTTCTGTTCACTGCTCTTCCCCGATCTTGGAATCGTCGTGGAGCGTAATTTTGTTGTTGTTGTGGTGCAGCTGGGATTGTAGCACTTGCGACCTGAGGTTGCTGCTGACGATATTGCTGATTTCTGTTCTTATTTTTGCTTCGGAAACCTGATACTGCATTTGTTTCCCCCTCTCTCTTCTTATTGCCAAAACTTTTCCTACCTCCTCCAGCTGAGGATCCTTCTCCGGCTTGTATCTTTCCCAATTTAGTTCCATTTTCAACTCGCTCGCCTGTAATGATCAAGTCTGAAAAACTACCCGACATATTGCCTATTAATTTCTCATAATACACTCCCGGCAGTGTAGCAACAAACATGTCAATCAACTCTCTCTCCACCATAGGAGGTTGAACTCTTGCTGCCAGCTCGCGCCATCTATGGGCGTATTCCTTGAAACCTTCATTACTTCTTTGTGATAGGTTCTACAACTGTACCTTGTTTGGTGCCAAATCACTGTTATACTGATAATGCTTGACAAAAGCTTCAGCCAAATCTCTCTAACTCCTGATGTGGGCTGGCTCTAGACCCATATACCATTCCAGGGATGGACCAGAAAGACTATCCTGGAAGAAATGCATGAGCGGCTTCTCATCATCGGAGTATGCAAACATCTTTCGGTAATAAGAGAGGAGATGCACTCTAGGACAAGTCGTCCCCTTATACTTATCGAAGTATGGAACCTTAAACTTCGGAGGAATCTTCAGGCCTGGGATCAGCCCCAAATTTGACATATCCAACCCCAAGGAGTTCTGATTTTCAAAATTCTTCATCTTTAACTCTATCGGCTTAAACCTTCTATCTGCGTTAGATTGCAGACCAACACCAAGCTCTCTCATAGAGAAAACATCATCTTGGTCATCCTCATCCCACTGAGGGCCAGTATTCCCATGCACAACACATGTTGGTCTTGGAATGTGAACTCCCGTCTGATTACCTCCGCCCGGAGGGATAAGAACTATTGGAATTGCAGTGGCATGAGTGGTGACATTGTCAGCTGTAGGAGGTATAACAGCAGTTCCTCCATGTAGACCCCACTCCCGTCAACCCTTGCAATCAGAGGTTATACCAGTGTTCTCAATTGCTCCTGGCCATTGGCGACCCCTTGCATCATATCCATAAACTGGGACATACGGTCACAGAACTCCTGCAACTCGAGCTGAATCTGGTCCATAGCTTTGCGTTGATTTCCCCTGGTAGAGTAGCGATGAATTGCTTGGTTTTCAATCCTGAAACAAGCTGAACAAACCACAAAAAGGATAAGGTTAACGGAACCTGGAACACCTGCGATGCAAAATGAGAAATGATGCGGTATGTAGACGTGTAAATATGCTTTAGGGAAAATTTTCCCTTGATTCTAGTTTCACGAGAACAGCAAGACAATGGAGAACCAACAGATAAGGTCATACAATCCTCTCATAAATAAAATGAGAACCATAGTCAATACACATCATGCTACTGAGGAAAGACAACAGAATCAAACACGAACCTATCCAACAATCCTGGTGATGGTTGAGATACAACATAACAACAAATACTAAAGGAGAAAATACATTAAGTATGACAGCGAGTCTGGAACTCCTCTAATAACTCCTTCGTATTAGGATGGTCTGGCCTAGCAATCAACCCTTGGATGAGCAACTCCCTCTGACCAATGGTAGCTTGCAAGCCCTGAGCATAATCTTCCCAGATGCCTTCCCCAAATGCTTCTTCAAGCTTAGGCCTCTTCAGATCTGCTTTTAATTTGTACTCTTCCAACATTGCAAGAGCTTCATTCAACTTGCGGTCACTTTCGCATCGGCGTGAGGATTCGACTATATCTCTCTCTTCCTTCACCTGGAGTTGAGCTTTTAACCTGACAATTGTTGCCGCAGTCCATCTTCCCATTCTTTGTTGTTAGTCAGAATAGCGTTCCATTGAGCATTGAATTTAGATATCTCTAGATGTGCTCTTTCTAGCTCCTTCTTCTTATCTTTGAGGATACCACTAGCACTCTTCAAGTCTCGGCCCAATCGCTCTTGGACGTGAATCTCCTCTATCAGTTCTCTACCCATCTTATTCACCAATTTTGTCTGCTTCTTAGATGAGTAGGTAGCTTGATTTTTTTCCACTTCTAAGCTGCATAATTTCCTTTTCCAACTCCTCGTTTACCTTGCGTAATTCCTCCTTTTCAGCCCACAGTTGATTGTATCTCTGAATATCAACTATTGCTGGTTCTTCAATCATTCAGGGATACAAAGGTTGTCGAGCTGGAAATAGTAACGACAATCTCTCAACTCTCTCCTGAATCCAAACCACATAAGGCTCATAGGCTCTGCTATTGCTATTTCCCAAAAAAGATTTACCCCTACAGTGAATTTTACTCCAAGCCTTCTCTAATCTGATCAGGGTCTCACTGTCAATCAAGCCGGTGAAATACAGAGATTCCTATGTTTCTTCTTCCTTCGGAGGTTCCCTTAGAGCATAACCAAACTGCCTCGCTGCAAGAGCTGGATTGTAGTTAATACCACCCTTCCTTTCAATCAAAGGGACATTAGGGAAATTACCACAGCTAAAGATTATCTCCATACCCAGGAAGTCTCGGTTAAACCATACAATGTCCTCAGAAGTTAACCCCATAAGCCTCTCTGTCCAATCAGCGGTGTCAGAGATGTCTACAAATGGACCAGACTTAGGAAGATGACTCATAAACCATCTATACAAAAGAGGTACACAACAAGAGACATTCGTTCCCTTCCTATTTTCATTCTTGTAATGCACATAATGATACACATCTCCAAAGAGCGTAGGCACAGGATTCTTCGAGACAAAGATATGGAACGCATCCAAGTCCACAAAGTCTAGAATATTTGGGAACAAAATTATGTCGTATATGCACAGAGCCAAGATAACATTAAAGGCAATCCAGCATCCTTCTTTCGCAAAATGTTGAGCTCTACCAACCAAGAAAGGCAATGAGAAACCAGACATTCCATTCCTTTGAACAAACTTTCCTTCTAACTTAGAAGCATTTAGATGAAGAGCATTAGCAAGCTTAGTCATATTAGGCTCAGCTTCAGAATGATAGAAAGGAATCTGATCCAAAATAAGAACTCCTAACAACATGGCAAACTCCTCCAGGGTAGGCATCAATACATAACCAGGGAAAATGAAACATCTCCGCTGAGGGTTATAGAACTGAAGCAAGGTGGGAAGACCTCCTAACTCAAACACTGAAGCCTTACAGACACAACCCAGAAGCTTCCCATACTCTTTCTTGAAATCCTCCATCATATTGTGATCAGCAGTAGAAATCAAACTGAGTAGAGACCTTATATCTGGTGTTGGAAACTTATACACAACTGTCTTCTTCAAACAACTCTCCATGTCAGTAGGGAATTGGTTTACTAGAATCAAGAGGAGAATATGCACCTGAAACATAAATACATGTAAATGTTAATATGCAAATGCAACAGGGGATCAAGATTGATGTAACGTTGACTGAGATGAACCAGCGTTTCGCTTTGGCTAGAACACAACATTGACATAAGAAACCCACAGTATCAAGGATCAAAAGTTCACACTGACGAGAAAACCAGGTAGGTTGAAGGTCAAGGTTTCCTGTATAACCCTCCCCACTCACAGGTATGAACCTATCTCTGATAAGGTCTGGCATCCTATGCGGTCATCAGTGTCACAGACTTTCGACAAACAATGATACGTTCACCATTTCTGGTTTGACATCATAGTCTAACGAAGTGGCCTCACTTAACTGACTTCCAAATAATCGGTCCCCAGAGTCGACAATCCTCAGATCCAACATCCTCTCAACTGTCCGAAACAGACTGGAAAAGTAATCATCAAAGAGAATCTCGTCTGAGCGCGAATTTTGTGAGAACTAGTGCATGCCAAACATACAGGTTCATCACTACTTTCCACTTCTAGTTTTAGGGTTATACTCAAGCCTGGGTTTTGGCTTATCATACAATGGAACATTCCCACCCAACAGCACAACAATATGATAATATAAAATGCTGAAAGTAAAATGCAAATGCGATAAAATACAGATACACCACAAATGCACATACATACACACCCAAAAATAAACACACAAGTGCTAGGATTGACTCGCATAGGGGATGGGAAGTATCCCCAACAGAGCCGCCAGCTGTCGCATCGCTGCAAAGAGGAGCCAGCAAGGATAGAAGAGTCGCCACCGTTCGTTATTTATCCCAAAAGAGGGAAAGAAAAAAATTAGAGAAAACCTACAAAAAAGGGAAAGACAGGTTATCGCAACCAAATCTTGGGTTCGGGAGTCGGTTGCACAAGGGGAAGGTATGAGCACCCCTCAGGTCCGTTGTACTCAACGGGATCCACACTTGTTGTCTAAGTCTAAAAGAGTGTTAATCTATAAGGCTGGCCACAAGAACAAAAGAAAAGTAAAGAGACTCGATAGAGCATCGCCGCTCTATGCCTACGTACTTCCTCGTGCAATGGGAAAGTCAGAGTCAACGTAGTTCGAAAAACTACGGGTGAAGGTGGGGAAGGTTACTCGCCAAGACATCGCCGACTTGTGCCTATATATCCTTGTCTGGTACGAGAAATCAGAGCAAACGTAGTTCGGGCTAACACGACCACAGATTGGTTCAAGTGTTTTAACTGAGTAGGGTTAAACCTTCATTCTAGCAGTTAGGTGTATTGCTGCTCGACCACTGGAGACTTAGGCGTTACCTGTTTGCGGTAGAACCAAGAGTTAACACACTCTTTCTAAAAATGATTTTCAATTAATCCCAAAGGATAAAAATATTTAATATTTTGTTTTGTGTTTTTTATGAAGAAGTGAATTGAATTAAATTTGTAATTCATGTTGCACTAAAGACTATGACTTGAGAGCGAATGCGTCGTGTATCGCCTAAAGGGCATACACTAAACACTCTAGACAGTTGAGAGGAAGCCCCCCAACTATCATTCCCCAAGTACTTAAGGCTCGTAGCGTACACCACTTATTATCCTTTATTAGATGTCTTGAAGAAATTTTGAGATGAGAAAAGAAGACACAAACTCAAAGGGGAAACTAATCAACCCTAATTTTATCATGAAATGTGCTCCTATGATTGAGATTAAGAGGGGAAAATACTATCCTAATGTTATCATGCTTGGATTGAACACTTAATATCTCTCCTACTCCCATCCTAAACGGAGGGACTAGGAATCCTAAGGGATCATGGCAAAAGACCAAGAAAACACAAGATAAATCAATCACAAAGGAGATGCAAGAAAGAGATGAAATTGACTTAAACAAGTAAAGAAACAATGCAAGCATGATATGCAAGACTCAAATATGCAACATAAACAAATGATAAAGCAAAAGTGACTTGAACAAGTCAAAGAAGAAGTGAGATGAAATGGGAGAAGTTACAACTCCTACAACCATTCATGCATCAATCACTTACACCAAAAGATAAACAACAAAGCCAAAGGGAGAAGCCATGATCAAAATGGAGGTGGGAGAATAGGCTTGGGCAGCAATCAACATGCAAGATATCTCAACCAAGAACAACATATTGATCATGCAAAAGAAAGGAGCAAACAAGTGCTCAAAGTGATCCCTCATTCAAAACAAACTCAAAGTATGAACAAAGGATACCAAATTACCTCGAATGAGTATCAAAAGCCGAAGGACAGAAGCATAAACACAATAATAAGATTCTAAAACCAAATGGAAACCAAAGCACAAGCAAGTTACAAGTCAAGGCACGAGAAAGAACCAAAGTTCAAACCACATTCAACACTTATAACCAAGTGGAATGCCCTAATTCAAAGTGACTTGTAAAATAAACTACACAAGTGTGTGACCTATAAATGCAAATCCAACACCTTAATCATGTCAAGAATGAGAATCAAGAGTTATAGGGTGCATATGGGATCAATCAAAGTCATTTCCCAAAGAAACTAGGTCAACTAGTTTGTATGAACTTCATCTAGGGTGACTTGACTTGCAAGGTTCACCAAAAATAGAAGAAATGTTCAATAAATCTCAAATAAAATAAAAAAAGCAACCAAGTATGTTGGAAAACAGAGGCCAAAGTTTCAAAACCAAATTTAATTCAAGGCATCACGAAATGATTTGATCAACTAGGGTGCTCCACCTTATTGAATTATAATCGAGGGTCAAACAAAATCAAAGCAAAGTCAAACAAAAAATGATCAAACCAAGACCAAAATCAGCCTCAAAGGTACCTCAATACATCCTTTAAATGGAGAGGAAACCTCATTCATTGGTGATATCAAGTTGTAGCTCAAGCAAGGATGATCAAACAAGAGCAATATTAAAAACACCTCACTTTGCAAAATTAAAATAAAATTTCAAAATAAAATAAAATCAGAAACAAAAATTATGAAATATTAAATAAGGTTTTGAAATGTTTGAAAACAATTTTTATTTAATTTTTGGACAGTTGGAGGTATTTTTAATAATTGAAAATCAAAATAGAAAATAAAATAAAATAAAAAACAATTGGAAATGAAGCAGGGGTGCAAAAGTAAAAACAAACATAACTGGAAACACGTTGGAAATGAAAATGGGCTCCAAAATGAGGGGGTAAGGATAGCACATCAGCTAAGCCCAAACCAAAGCTGAGCCAAATTAATGAAACACACTGCTTCATTAATCTGAGGTAGAGTCAGCGCGCCACACAAGCTCAGGCAAGCCAATCAAGAAAAAACACGCAAGCCAGGTCAAAAGGTCAGCCAAGCCAACTCAGCTTAGACCTGAAAACAAACCAGATGCCAGAGCTAGGGCTCCAGTTGTCTTATCCGGTGAGCACGCCGGAACTCAGGGGAAAAACCTCAACCAACAGGCATGAAAATGGTACCATTCAAAAGATCTTCCCACAAGGGTTCCAAATCCAACATTCAAACATCAAAAGGATCCATGGATCAAGAGAATCGAAGATAAAACGTTTAAGATGCACATTCTGAAATTCAGTGGAACAGCTACCAAATCATACCAAACATGGCCTACTTCACATAGGGCTTCAGATGCAACCCAAAATGCCCTAAATATGTGCCTAGAATGAGAGGAAATGGAAGTGAAAACTTACTGAACAGAGTAACTCCATTGGTTCTTCACAAGCATGCAAACTCCAAGTCCTTGCTTCCAAATCACTCATTATGCTCCCAGGAAGAGAATGCAAGCTTCAATTGCCATTGATTTTGATAGAAAACTCATATTCAAAAATGGAAAGTGTTTGGAAAATTTTAATTCTCTCTGCTCTCCTTTCATGCAAACAAGTTGTTCTGATGGTTTAGGGCAAACAAAAAGCTTATATATGATGGGTATTGACACTCCATGCAGGCCCATGTTGGCTGTTTAGAGTGATTTTAAGAAATGTCCAAAATGAAAATTCTTCATGCATACCCATATTGCCCTTTTTGCACCACATGAGATCATCAATTGGAAGTGTATAGAATGTACAATTGATCTGAATTGAATTGGGCCTTACATTTTATCCATATCTCATGTTTGAAGTGAAAACTTTCTAATGAAGAAACTTGAAAAAGTGGCATCTCAATGTATTTGGTGTTGGTCCAATTGTGGTAATATTGATTATGACCATACATTGGTGTAGAAAAGTTCAAAAATGGTGCAAAATAAGACCTATAATGCACCAATTCCATGCCATGACCAAAAGTCAAAATTTCCCTTAAAAATCCTCCCACGTGACCATATAATTCTGTAATCTCCATGAATCTTGAGTCCAATGATGCAAATGAGGTCTTTATTAACAAATTTCATGTTGGTTGGAATTGCATTTGGGGTAGATAAGTTCATGAAAATGACTTATGAAGCAAATGACCTATAATGAAACTTTTCCAAAATACCCTTGCCTTGCCAAGACCATAACTTGAGCTCCACAAATGATATCAAGGACTTCTAAGACTTTTTGGAAATCTAAGATCATGAGGAATAACTTTCATGTTTACCTAAAGTTGAGGGGAAACTTGATTCTAGGTCAAAAGTGCCTTAGAAGTGAGTTGACTTTTAGTTGACCAAAAATAAGTTCATCTGAGACCTCTAACTTGTTGGCATCATAACTTGAGTTCTACACACTCAATGGATGAGTTCTAGTACTCAAAAGAAAGCTAAGAACATACCCTACAAGTTTCATGTTTGCATGAAAATGATATTGAACTTGTATCATATGGTAAATTGTCCTTGAAGTTAGGCACTAAAGAAGGGGATTTTACATTGAGATCCTCGGAAACCCTAATTTAGTAACTCCTTGAACTCTTGATTCTTCTTGATTTAAACTGACATGACATCCTAAATGTCTCAAGATAACTTCCCATGGACTCAATGACTTAAAACCAAGTCTTGAACTCTCACAAGTCCACAGTTGACCTTGAGTTGACCAGATGAAACCCTAGATTCACATTCTTTGACTGTGACCTCTTGTAGATGAAATAAAAGCCTAGACAAGCTCCACAATGACTTCCAAATCCCTTAATGAGCTTCTCAAACATATTCTATCCAAAACAAAGATCTTATGAACCCCTGATGATCCTCTGTTGACCCCCAAGGTAGGAGACAAACAACACACACCAATCTTTCCTTTCAAGGAGCCTTGACAACCTCATGGTGATGATAAACACTTGATGATCTGAATAAACACTCTTGCTTGAGCTTGAAACCAAAAGAGACTATTCTCTTGAATGGCACACATCTATTAATCCCTTGTTAAGAACAATGCTATGCAGATGCAAATGCTAAAATGAAATGAAACATAAGCCAAGAAAAGGTTGGTCAAACTTTATAAATCTACCTTTTCAAGAATAACAGAATCCTCACTTACAAACAGACTTTCTTGAAAAGAACTTGGGCTAATTTCTTAGTGAGAGAAAGTATACAAAAGATAAGTTTAGATAAGTTTTGGATGATTTGAAATGATGTAAGGGGCTTCTATTTATAGATTAGAGGTTGGCTAAAAAAGGAAATAGTCTTAAAGATATTTTATGACTTGCCAATCGATTGTATCATAAGCCAATTGATTGGTTCCTTTCAAAATAATCATTTACTAAGTTAAAAAAGGAAATTAAATATTTCTAGCCATTACCACTCATTAAGGCATTTTCCTAATTAAATAGGACACATTTTTCAATTGACCCAATCAATTGGTTCAAAGCGCCAATCAATTGGCAAAAACAAAAATTTACGCAAAGTTGTTTTGATAACTCCTAAATTGTCTGGCATGACTTCAAGACATTTTTGAAAATATTTTCTTGAAATAAATTAGTCTGAAAATTATTTTGTGTGGGAGTGATTTAGCCATGCACTTTTACAAAAACGTCCTTATGTGTTACAAAGTTTTCACACAAACTAAACAAGGTAGGGACTTCATGACTTTGTTGGATGCTTTATTTTTTGTATATACTTGCTTGAGTTTACTCGAGATGAGTCTTGAGTTAAATTTCATTTGATTGTCATATTTAGATTGTCAAGTCCAACAAACCCTAATATTTTAGTTTGCATCTTTAACCGCTTAATCGTTTATACTTGATGTTGTGTTTCGCTAGTGCACAAATATCGTCAGAGTAATATAAAAGATTATCGATCCCACAGAGACCAAACGTCAATCTATCAGTTACTATTGTTACGGTGTTTATCTAAGGCAAGCCAATAAAGGGTTAAGTTGTGTGAAATAAAGGTAAAGTGCAAAAATAAATTCAATAATAAAATAACAGGCTTAGATGCAATTCACATAGCTAGGTAGTATTCCAAATGCATATAAATAGGATGCCTTATGGGGTAATGTTTTCCACTCATGAAAAGAACTAATTTAACGGGAATTGTCACTTTCGCGTATTCAAAATTGAGTTTATCCCCTAATCGATCCCTCTTATTGTCACTTATAGAAAGGCACGCATTGCGTTAGAGTTGATTAAACCTATTTTTAAGAAATATAGTTTCTTAACTTAGTTGAAAAGTATTTTGACCTGGAATTTCTAACAAAAAGAGGTTCTTGCGAACCGAACTTTAAATCCATAAACGCGTCCGAAAACAGTTTTAAAATCGATTTTCTAAAACATTAAAGATTCATAATTAACTGGACCAAGCGCTTTCTTTTCCTTTGAACAGTTAAGAATAGCCAAATTTATCTAAAGATTGGACGGCTTTCGATCTTATCCAACAGATTTTAAGTGCAGAAAATAAGTGTTAAAAGTCAGAATATCCCCTAAGTAATTCTATCGACAGCCGTATGGAATACTATTTTAACTACGATCATCGCATCCTAGCCTTTAAGATTTAGCCGGACATGGTAAAGTAAATAGACATGGTAAATAAATGCAAGTAAATAAAGTGCGGTAAAGGGTGCAATAAATTAACAGTGCGATAAATAAATAGCGCGGGAAATAAAAGCGGATAAATAAAAAACGATAAATAAACAGAAACCTGCTCCAAACGGGATGCTTTAAATCTTGGTACAACTTGAAGTAAATGACGAAAATAAAATGGCGGCAGGATTAACTTTTACCAAAGTGCTCCAAACCCGATTACAAACTCGATTAGACAATGTGATAACCCCTCGATGTGAGAAGTTTATCACTTTACAATAGATGAAATTTATGGCTTGAGTTCTGTAACTAAGCTTGGATGATTAGAAATGAGACAAGTAAGGACAACAATGCCCTCCAACTCCTTTTAGGAGGGAAACGAGATTGCAAAGGTGGCGCCTGCCACCTCCCTATGGCGCTCGCCACATGAACTAGGGTGGAAAGGAGTGGGAGACGTGGCAGTTGTCAGCAGTTGGTCTTCTATCCAATGTGTGTCTTCCCCTATGGCGCCCGCCATGGTGGAAGCCATGTGTACAATTCTAGAGAATGTTGGTCTTTTAACTCATTTTTCTTCATTTCTTCTCGAGTAGCTTTGAAAATACAAAAACCTGAAAAAGAAACAAAACAGAGGCATAATACAAGAAAACAGAAATAAAATCCTAAATAACATGCACAAATCGAGTCGAATAAACAGTATATTTTAGGTCTATCAAATCCTCCCACACTAAAACCTTTGCTTGTCCTCAAGCAAAACATCATGACATCAAAGGGTGATATCCATAAATGATCTGGGCAAGAAGGGCTTCTAAGTTCAAGCTGGGATGAAGTGATAGGTATTAACTCAGTGAACCACGGGTATCAGAATGACACTTCTCCGTAAATACAGACATAGGCTTCGTTCTTACAAAAATCAATCTGTACTACCCTATCGTACCTAGGCCTACTTTTAAATCTCCTTTTGGGTCCTTTTCATTTAGGTGCAATCACATTAAGCCCATTATCCATATATGCTCATGGTGAAGTGACCAGTTAGTGATTCTGATCTCAAGCATGGGGATTTGGTACAAAAATTGGTGTAACCCCTTTTATTGACCCTATTGTAGTTGTGGGGGATCAGATCGTAACCCGCCCTACCGAGTTCAGCACCAGACACCTTTGAACCAACTATTAATGGAAAGATTTTTATTTTGTTTTGCTTTTATTATTATTATTTATTTTTTCTGAATTTTTTACAACTTTTTGGTTTAAATGACCTTGTGAGGGTTACCTATACCCGAGTTGCAATTATTATTTTTGAACATGCAGATCATTCACTTATATTCATCGGTCCTTCACTTAGATCATGCTTTGGCCGGAGTTGACTGCTAAGATAAACTACTAAGGACTTACTATGAACATTTTTATTAAGGCCATGGTACGTAGGGTATCGGGGTTGATTTTTACATTCGCGAAGTCTAAGGTGTTATAATGGTACCGATGTTTCAAAAATATTTTTCCAAATCATCTGCATCCTAACTAGAACTTGCCTCAAAGCCTAAAAATTTTCAGGATAATACACTTTTTGTCAATACAATTTTTGGTGGGGCAAAGTGGGGCAAAGTAATGAGGGAATAAGGGTATACTGCAGAATGACTCGTTAAGCACATGTGTGTTCTAAAAAACGAAAAGAAAATAAGAAGGGCAATAAACTAAAAGCGATAAAAGAAATGAAAAATGCAAGAAGAAAAGAGAGAAAATAAATAAAGTCTCCTCCCAAACTTAAATTGAACATTGTCCCCAATGTTTCAAAATAAGAAAGGGACGAGGTACCTGAAGGGCCTAAGGCATGCTGTTGGTGCTGTCGCCAGCATGCGGTGAGTACCTAGGGCGGCGAGATCTGCTGCGACGATGATCGCTCTGAGAAGCGTCGAACTCATCGAATCTGGTGGTCAAAGCAGCTTGAGATTGCATGATGCTTTACATGGATTGGCTCATCTGCTGCTGAGACTCTTGCATGAATCTCATATTTTCAGTTAATTGCTATTGTATTGTGGTGAGCAGGTTATCGCGTCTCTTCTCTCTTGCTAATTGGTCTCGCCACATCTGCTCAGATATATAAAAATCGGGAGCGGTACCTACAGAATGGTAAGAGGAAGACGATGCAGTGTGTGTCTATGGTACATGGTGAGGCAGAATGGGATGATCGAGAGACTCCTCTCGCCGGTCATACTCGTCATCGGTATCATCGTCGTCAGCAATAGGAATATTCGGAGGTATTGGACCTGTAATGGGTAGAGCATCTAAATTGTAGGTCCAATTCCTCTCGATAGTCACATATATGCGTCTAGTGCAAGGCAGAACGATAGATTGGATAGCCTTTCCATGGACCATAAGCTAAAAGCCCCATTCCTTCCTGACCTTGCACAATTTCACATCTTTTAAGAATTTTAAATTAATTGTGCGAGGAGGAAGAGATGCTAAAGTGGCTATCTCAACATCTAGGTTCAGAGCCTTTGCAATAGACATAATAAGTCCTCTGAAGGCAATGGTCCACGTGCTCTTTATTGCGGCATTCACATGGGCAATCATGAACGGAACCATATTAAATCTCTTATTTGTGAGGCACCCCTTCAAAAATAGTAACTCTTTTGCATTCACCTTGTTTGGATTTTCCCGGCCAAAGATAGTACAGGCTAACATGTAGCAAAATACGCGGATGGCCGGGTTATGGATCCTGGAGGCAAGTATTCCTTCGAAAGATGTAATCGTAAAATTTGACAACCTGTTCCAGAAGGAAAATGCCTTCACTGACCATTTGGAATCCAGAGGTGCTTCACAAATAGCACCTTCACCAAAAGGCAGTCCCAGCCTCTCTGCGAGTTCGTCGGTATTAAATGCGTATTCCACATTAAACATTCAAAACTGCACCGTGCCAATGGTACTAGCAGTGTCGAGTCTGACAACATAAATCAGGGAACTCAAGAATTACCTGGCCAGCCTCTCAAAAGTATGATCACGCCTAGCAAATATTTCGTGTAATCCTAAAGTGTCTAACAAGTGATAAACGCTATGGTAAATACCCAAAGAATACAGACAGTTGTCATCCACGTACCGTGTCGAAGTGATTTCCTGGCTTTGTATATTGTCAAAAATTTTCTGTTGTCTTTCTTCGAGCTTTCCTTGATGCAAAATGTAACCTTCGTGTTCCATGAATGTACTCTTGAGATGGAAGATGAGTGAAAATGGGTATTTTTTTGGAGTTTTGTAAAAATGGGTTTTTGATGGATTTTGGTGAGGGAAGGTGAAAATGGAACTTGGAATGGTTAATGGGTTGGTGAGTGGATGATGAAATTGGAAACTTTTGGTGCTTTGGGGAAGATTTTCGGATGGCCAAAAATTGACTTTTGGAGGTTTTAGATGTGAAAATGGCGGTTTTGCAACTTCTGCCCCGCATATAGTCCAGACCCCGTGGCGGGCGCCATGGAGTATATAAATGCAAATGGGTTTGGTACATGCTCATGAGGGTACGATTCGAGTACTATTCCAAAAGCTGTTAAAAACCATAAGTGGGTTGAAGAGATTCTTTTTTCATCTCCAGCGGATATTTTTTCACTGTATTGTTTTTTTTCCAGTAGATAGTACCTTAGGTTTCTCGTGCCAAGCTTTCAGAACAAAAGGGAATAAGACCCTTATCTGAAGACCGGTGTCGACCCAGTTTTATGGCAATGCGTTGTTATATACTGGAGTTCCCCGATAGGTGCAGTTAATATGGCATCATCCTTGCTGAAGGTGATTGGGCCAGATTTTGGTGCTTTGTTTGGGCTTTGGTGCTCCTTCTTGATTTTTGGGGTGTGCTGGCAGTAAAAGTCACATGTCCTGGCACACTTATTTTTTTTCCTTCTATATATATATTTTTTCATTTTCCTCATTTTGACATAAAAAATCAGGAAACATAATTAAAAATAAATTACATAAAATATGGAAATAGAAATCGTCACAAACATGTATATATATAAACGGTAAAACGAATGTCATAAAATAAAAACGTAAGCAAATGAAATAAGTCTGTAAATGAAGATGAAAATAAAGAAAACGATAAAGAGTAATGAAATAGTGTCATCACGGAGCTGGCTACTTGTCTGTCTGGTCAGGATGACGGAGAGTGTGTAGCTCTCCGTGTAGGTCTGAGATCTCGTGGTACAGTGTGTCGGCTTCCGTAGCATGAGTCATGTCTGATATCTGCACCTGTAAAGTGAGGTCAGCGACTGTCTGCTGGAGTCTAACTATCTCTATATGCAGCTCTGCTATCTGAGTGTACAAGTTATTCCTTCGCAGTGAGTGATTATTGGATAATACAGTTGTCCTCGGAGAGGGCGATGAAGGATGGTACTCTGCCGAAGGAGGTGTGTGTGGTTCATCAATCGTCTCTCTATAAACTTCCATGGCGTAACTCTAGTTGAAAGGGTTGTGGATATTGGTCATAGCAGGATCAGACAATGTGAAATAATGGATGGTCTGGTAGTCGATCAGGAGTCTGAAATAATCAGGCTGAAATGATGCTCTCCTCATCAATCCTCTATCCAAACAGAAATCAATGTCCAACAAGGTGTGTCCATAATACGGAGTCAGGTGCAGCAGCTGGCTGGTAAGTCCTAATGATGTGGCTATCTGAGTGACGATGCCTCCCACGTGAATAATCCCTTTTGAGGATCTAGTTGTGCCCTCGAGATTATTCAGCAAAACGTTCCCACATGCCACTGGACGTAGTCGATTTGCACATAACAAGAAGAAGATCTCTTCCTCACTAACATGCATGTCAGAGTCAGCCTTTCCGAGGAAAGTGTAAGCCAGGATCATCTGAAAGTACCTCATAGTCGGGTTGTGGATGACCGGAGATAGCTGAGTGGATGAGACGAGGCTCCCTCCTCCTGTGATGTCTCTCCAGAATTGGTCGATGTCTCGACTCATAAAATTATCCATCAGTAGGTCAGATATAGCATCAGGGGTGGTCTGAAATCTGAGCAGGTCACCGAACTCCTTCGTGGTAAAGGCATACTCTGTGCCAAATAGTCTGAATATGGTAGTGTCGTCTTGACCAACGTATGGTTCATGGCGGAAAGAGCTAAGGAACTCCATAGTGAGGTAAATAAATAGTGCGGGAAATAAAAACGGATAAATAAAAAGCGATAAATAAACAGAAACCTGCTCCAAACGGGAGGCTTTAAATCTTGGTACAACTTGAAGTAAATAACGAAAATAAAATGGCAGCAGGATTAACTTCTACCGAAGTACTCCAAACCCGATTATAGACTCGATTAGACAATGTGATAACCCCTCGATGCAAGAAGTTTATCACTTTACAATAGATAAAATTTATGGCTTGAGCTCTGTAACTAAGCTTGGATGATTAGAAATGAGATAGAACTCCTTTATTTATAGTGGTAGGAAAGTACAGGTAAGGACAAGAATACCCTCCAACTCCTTTTGGGATGGAAACGAGATTGCAAATATGGCGCCCACCACCTCCCTATAGCGCTCGCCACATGATTTAGGGTGGAAAGGAGTGGGAGACGTGGCAGTTGTCAGCAATTGGTCTTCCATCCAATGTGTGGCATCCCCTATGGCACTCGCCATGGTGGAAGCCATGTGTACAATTCCAAAGAATGTTGGTCTTTTAGCTCGTTTTTCTTCATTTCTTCTCGAGTAGCTTTGAAAATACAAAAACCTGAAAAAGAAACAAAACAAAGGCATAATACAAGAAAACGGAAATAAAATTCTAAATAACATACGCAAATCGAGTTGAATAAACAGTATATTTTAGGTCTATCAATACTTGACTTGTCATTAAGGACCAATTGTTATCATTAGAAATTAGTTACCACCATCAAAAGTTATTGTCCTTGTTCAAATCATATCACTTGAAAACCAAGGTTCAACATTCTCCCCTCTTTTGATGATGACAACACATCTCTTAGGGGAGGTGGTAAAAGAAAATAACACATATGTGTTTGGAGTAATTAAGGTCCCCCTGAGTTAAATAGAGAGTATACTCTACTATACCCCTTTATAGCATATGCAACTAAATATTTAGAAAAGGGAAACACATTGTTTTATTAATACTAGAATTTTAAACTACAAGAAAGGAAAATTGAAAATTTTTAAATGTTGCGGGAAAATAGGTAACAAATTAATCAAATAAATATTTTTTTAAAAAAATGCATGTGAGATCATTCTAATCCATAAGAATCATCATTCCTTTCCATTAATTTTGTCATATCCTTGGCCAAGCTTTGACATATTTTCAACACCTTGTCTATCATGGTGTCGTCTCCTTCTTCTAACTCTTTTCTTCTTATTCCTTGAATGTAGAGTCCTCTTGGATTTCTCCATGCTTAACCACAACTTTAATATTCCTAAGAGAAGTATAGGTGACCCTATGGTTGGTTGAGTCTTCTTTTTTATCAATTGTGTCAATGTTGAATATGGATAAAAGTCGTGTGATGATTGGTCCATAGGGAAGCCTTGTTGATGGGATATTTTTACACCAGATTATGTGGTTGAAAATTACATATACCAAGTTAGTTTGAATTTCTTAGGTCAATAGCCACCGGGGTACTGCATCTTTCCTAATGACATAAGTATGGTTTATGTTCCTCGAAAATAGGATCCTAGTCAAAAGGTGGTGAATGACCCTAACCTTTGGTTTCAGGTGGCTAGAATTGAAAGGGACTTTCTTCTTTTCCATATGGTTAATGACAAATGTATAGAGGTAGAGTGTTTAAATTTTCTAATACCTATGGTTCTATCAAGGGTAAAGGATATTCCTATAGTAGGTAGCTCGAAGATTCTCCTAAAGTTGTCCTTGTAAAGATCAATTTCCACTCCCCTTACAAATGTTTTCATAGATGTTCCTACAAGTCTCAACTTTAGAAAGAACTATCTTACTAGGTTTGGGAAGGACATATCCTATATTTTGGTCAAGAAGTATTTGAGTGAAGCTTGGAAATTTTGGTGATAAGTGTAATACCCCAAATTTTACCCATAGATTAGTCGATTCATGTCGCAGTACATCTCATTTTTGCATTACATTAACTAACCACTAACAGATTGCATAGTCTGTTGTTTTTGCAGGAGAATCCCATCAGGCGCGCTTTAACTGTGGAAGGGCGAAATGGTCATCTATAGGAAGCAGGGTTGTTGTCAGGAACCCATCGAGCAATTAGGGTTTCCATTTCCAAGATCATGGTTTTGGTTGAGGATGAATTGAATTTTTAGGGCTGATTGTATTGAGATGTCAGTGGTTTGGTTCAAAGCCGTGGATGATATCTGTTTAGCGGTAATTTTTAACCGAGTTAGTTCAGGGCATTAGATTTAACCATTGAGATACGAGTTGAATTTTTCAGTACGGAGGACATTTGGTTTTGCGGTTAATTGGTTTTCTCTGCTTTATTCGTGGGCCAATTGTCGTTTCCATCATCAGGCACGAGTTAATTTGGAAAAGGTTCTTGTCCGGATTTAAAGCCATATGTGTTGGAATGACAAGGTTGATTCAGATGATTTCTTTGGATTTATTCGTACGAATTTATTGGGTAAAGTTAATCCGTTTTTTTAAGTTTAGTCAATTAAATTTTAATCGGTTGATTTCTATTGGAGGTACTTAATCATTTGGATTTAATCGAATGTTTTTATTTAAGTGTTTCATTCGGGTGTGGCAAGATAGTTGAAGAGTAATCGAAAGAAGATTAATTGGATAAAAATATTGTGAATTTTATTCATAATTATTTTTACAAATTACAAAGAAAAGTAAATACATTTTCATTCCTAAAGTCCTATTTTTTGGTCTTCATTTTCATTTCTTCATGCCCAATTCCTCATACCTGGCTCGAATTTTTTTCTTCTGTACCTGCACGTAAGACAGACAAAAAAATAGAGAAAGCAGTTGTAATGTTAAAGTTAGGAAGAAGCGGTTTTTATTGATCTGATACCCTCAGTTATCCATCATCGGGTACGTCAAGAGGGCAACGACAAGGTCGAAGCCGACTCCCGACTCATATTCCCGACCTCGGACTAAAACCGGAAGATTCTGTTCTTGTTTTTTAGGGCGGCCAGAGGAAGAGAAAAAGAAGTGTTTTTTTGACAAAAAGTGATTATTTGGATAAACGTTTCTGATAAAAATGGAGATTTGAAAAAGTGATTTCCCAACCAAACAACAGTATCCAATTTCTTCAAGTAAATCACGTGGACATACAAAACAAAATCACCAGCACATCAGAAATATCACAGAACCCGTATCCAGTCTATCAGGTAAATCCATGGATATCCAACAAATCAAATCTGGATTTATATGTTAAACCGAAAAATCAATCCTCCAGAAAAAAATCAAATACGAATCCAAGTCCAATCTGTTGAAACAAATCCAAACCGTAATCAAATCACCATCCAAAATCCGGACAAATCCAAATCATATCAGAGGAATAAACCAAATCAAATCTCATATGCATAAATCAAATCCATCAAAATAAAAAAGTAAGAATCAAATGGTCCAAGCCCAGTGAGAATGAAAAGAAAGATATAAAACAAAATGAAGGAACGAACTCACAGGGGACGGCGAAACGGAAACCCTAAGGGCAAACATAACACGAACAGTGCCGCGGCTCAGAGTCGAAGATCAAAGGAGATCTTCGTCAGCATCATCGCCGAAGGAATTCAGAAGCTTCCGGCTTCATCATCATCCACAGAAAAAGAAGAAGGGAACCGAAGCGAACCGGAAAACCCAGACGGCGGCGGCGGAACCCCGAACGGTTCGAACACCAGCTACAATCGCAAAAGCCTCAGCTCTTTGAATATCATCATCGAAATGTGAAATGGAGTTCATCAGCCGTCAAAGTGTCAGACTCACATCCGTTACAAACAACAAACGACTCAAAATTTCTTCACCATCTCCGGCCGTAAAACAGTCAAACCCAAGATCCGCCATCCACAAACCTCAAAATTTCCGTAAGAATTTTTATCATGATGGGTTTTGTGTGTTTTATTACAGGAAATAGAAGAAAATGAGAGCCATGGCAAATAAAGAAAAACATACATGCAAGAAGACGATAGAACGAAGGGAGTTGGAAGAGATAAGAAAAGCAACGCAGCCAAGACCCCTTTGGGTCTTCCGCCGCAGTTGTGATGAAGGGTTTTCAAACCCTATTCTTTGCTCCAAACCTTTTATTGTATGGCAGACCGGGTCGAGTCTGGGGTTAATGACCCAGCCCGACCCGCTTTGAGTTTTTATTATTCAGTATTTAACCCTTTTCTTTTTTATATATTTTTACTCTGTTTAAAATTTAATCTAATTCCTTTTTTTTTAAAATTAATTGTTAACTTTTTATAACAAAAATTCTAACGTTTTGTTTTTTTAAAAATTAATACCAACTCTTTTTAAAGTCAAATTCAAAAGTTTTTTTAAATAAATAAATCTAACCATTCTTTTGTTTTAACTAGAAATTATATTTTTTTAATAATAAAAAGTAACCTTCTTTTTTAATAAAATCCAACACATTTTTTTAGAAAATTAACCTTAACTCTTTTTCTTTCAAAATTAAATAATTAAAAATCTTTCTTTTTCTAAAATTTTAAATTAATCTTTCTTAATTAAATTCTAGTTTTTTAAAATAAATTGCTAACATTTTGGTCAAATAAAATTAACCCATGGTTCTGACACTTTTTATTTTCTGACGTCCCATTCAATTGAATCAAGAAGCAAACCGTTGTTCTCATTACAATTAACCGTCTAACGTTCGCTCTCGTTTATCCATGGCTTGTTAACGTTCTTTATTTTGTACATTTTATTCACGCTATTCATTCCACTATCACTTGTACATTATTTCAATCATCTTCATTACTTATTAATTTTTCATTGTTTATTACATTGCAACATTATCCCCTCCGAAGGATTAGGTCTAACAGTTTGACCACCGCGTCAGTAATCCTTAACCCTTATATCTTTCATCTTTCAAACTTTAAAACATTGAGTCGTCATACTCATATTTTTAGGCGTCCCACCGCGGACAGTTTTACCCTTTACCCTAGCATTAGGTCAAAGAGTCGTTGTGCTCTGTTTTAGGGTTTCCCGTCGTGGAGTATTTAGTCAATCCTAATTTCAACTAACTATTTCAACATAGAAATTGGACTTTCCTTACTCAGCGTAAGTGTGTCCTTAAGATACGTTTATTCCCCATTTGAAACCTTGACCATAGTCAAGACGTTTCTAACCTCCCTTTTGAGGGGAACTACGATTACTCTGATTCCATTCCCTATCCAGGATACGTAGGCACAAGATGCGAATCTTGCCGATTAAACTTAGGACTAACCCTTAGGTCTTTCTATCACTTTTAACCCTTAGCAATATACCCTCAAGCAAATAATAAAGCAAAATAGTAAATTTAAACAAAAGGTTCTTGTAGAGTACTACAGAAGTTTAGGGTGCTAATACCTTCCCTAAGCTTAACCAACCCCTTACCTAGATCTCTCCCCGCATTGTGCTTACGATGCAAAAATAGGTTTTCCCTCTTTTGACCTTTTCCTTCAGATAAATCAAAGAGCGGTTGTAATTTGAATTGTGATTCAAACTAATTAATAGTTTGATATCCTATTTCCACCGCAACAATAAGGCTTGTGAATTTTCAATAGGCTTACCAAGTTTGAATTACCTTTTTTTTCTAGAATCATCATCTTTTCTTCTTTCTTGTGATTTATTAATCCCACATTGAACATATTACTTCTTGGTGTTTCATTGTGATTTTGGATTGAGGAGGCCATGATGATACTTATGGAAAAAGAACTCACAATAAAAGAAGCTAGACGGTATAAGTTTTGAGATGCAACAAATAGTGAAAGGGTGTACCTATTTATAGTTTTTATACCCTAAAATTTGACCCTAAGATTCCACATAATTTTCATATCATATGATGTACTTTCATGCATCACTAACCCATTACAAGTACAAGATATGTGTGCTTACTTGCTTCACAAGTTAGGTGATCCCCCTAAAGCCCGAGCAGATGAATTATCAAGGAATAAACATCATATTCAACACCACAAATCTCTATATCATCCATAAATATCAAGAAATTCTGCTCATCAATATTCAAGTGCAAAATTGTATCATGACAAGCTCATCAAGACTCAAGACCCTTAGTGCACCAAAATTAGGGTTCTGGCCTAATTCAATCCTTGGGATGACTTGTGGAGCAAGGCATGATCCAAGACCTCAATATATGTTTAAAGGATCTCAAATACATCATATTATTCCATTCATATGATTGGATTGATCCAAAGAACTTGATTCATAAACAATGCAAGATTTCAAATCCATCTGAGCCACAAACTAGGGTTTTGATGAAAAGTCAACCATATCTTTAACTTTTAACTAAGACATGATCTCCAACATTGGGATATGATTCAAGAAACAAAAATATACCCTTGAAATCCATTCATAAGTTTAAAATCACCTTGGGATATTTATTCATTGAAAATCAAGAATTAGGGTTTCTCTGCACAAAATTCATTTGATACACAAAGTCAAAGTTTGACTTTTTGAGCAAAATTGATTAGCAAGGGATATTATTTAAGAAAATGTGATTCATAGTTGCATTTAATCAAGGATTGATCAAGAAATCAAGGTAACTTGCAAAAGAAGCAAAATTGGAAGAATTGAAAATTTCACTAAGGCATGGAAATTCATGTTCAAGTACCTAACTTTACAAGGCCGTAACTTGTGATCCAAACAACCATTTTTTGCACTCAAATCTCAAATGATAGATCTTATTCAATATAACAAGATTTTTGGGCTGAACCATCCCAAAATAATGCATTGATTTTGAGATATAAGGCCATGAAGTTCGGGTTTCAAGATATTTTGAACCTTGACACTTAGAAATTTTTAGGTAGAATCTGTTTTGTGTTTTAGCCAACTTTTAGGGGATTTTTCACAATGATCCAAATTGAATTAAGACCAATTAGGAACATCAAAGTTAAATTAGGATATCTCACCTTTTCAACAAGTACAAGAACATCCATTGGTCACACTTGAGTAAGAAGTTATGGATTTAACAACATGCCTTGATCAAACTGGTTTTTCAAGACAGTTTTCATGTTTACTTGCATCACACTATTTCCAAAAGAGATTTGGTGACTTTGTAAGCCCTGTCATCCTCTAAGATTAGAAGGAATCTTGTTGAATCACATGATATCTTCAACTTTGGACCATAAGTCAAGGATCCCATCTCTTAGCATGTGAAAAACCATCATTACATAGCCTTGAATTCAAGTTTGTCATTTGGAATTTAAGTGAAATATTGAATTTGCATGAAATGAGCCACACCAATTCAGATCAATTCAAAAACAATGAATATTCAAACTTGCAAAATGCCAGTTGAGTCAAGATTCTAGTCATGTTATGGAAGACTTTGGTACCTTAGCCTTTAAGTAAGAGCTACATGACAATATCCATTGGATAATAACATGCTCCCTCATCCAACACTACTCATCCAAGAAAAATCAGTTCTCCTATAAATAGAGATCATTTTGCATTCGTTCAAATACACCAAAACAATACCAAAGACTTGTTTTCTCATTCTCCCTCTTTACTTCAAGTTTTCAAAGTTCCAAAGAGCAAACTTGGAATTTTCAAAACCAGAGTCTAAACCACTCAAATAATCATCCAAACACATCATAAATCATCCATTGGAGGTGTCCAAACCCTTATCTTCATCTTCAATCACCAAAATTAGAAATTCAACCATCAAAACCTCATATTTTGACTTTTCTGCATTTTTCAAGCCATGTCTTGATCCTGTCCATTTCAAAACCAATCAACGCTCCAAACACTCTCTACATAACATCCCTAAACTGTTCCAAGAAGAGTTTCTCAACTGTAACACCATTTGAAGGAGTTCCAATTTTGACACTTTTTACAAAAAGGAGTCAGATTCTATTCTAGAGGTTTCCTTTTGATTCCAAGCATCCAAGGAGCTTCTATAAGGTGTATTGGTGGTGTCCAAAGCATGGGTTTACTTCTGCAACGAGTTTCTTGCAAATTGACAAGGGAGCTTCAAGAGGTAAGCTTCCTAAAACCTTGAAATTTGAGAAATATACTTTTCTTTGATGTACATTGATCATGATCATATCATATATGTTTTATTTGTTGTGTTTGAACAGTTTTATCATGCTATTATTGATTATATAGAGTTGTAACATAGAACATGCGAATTTGAAGCCTTTTTGAAACCACTATCGGGTTTTAAAATGTAGGCATTTTTATAAAAATCTAAAAAGACAATTGACTTCCTCATGAAATTCTAGGCAAGTTTCATCTTTATTTCGCCTGATTTCATTAAGAAATGAATGAGTTATGGTAGGTTTTGTAAATGGACCAAACTTGAAAAACCTTGGGCAAACCAGCCATGGCGCCCTTGTTCTGGCCACTAGGACACCTCCATCCTTATCCGTTAATGGCTGGGATTTGATACACGGATGTATCACCACCCCAGTGGTTTAACCTGTACGCCCTATGTACCTTGTCACTGCTAGAACTGGGGTTCGAATCCCCCTCGCCCCAGTTCTTTTTATTTTTCTGATTTGTCAAGTATTTAACATATATAATATATTGCTTGCCATATATAATCACTATGCATGTGTAGTAGAATTGGTTGTTGTTTTAAGCTATCAGCGTGGTAACCTGGGTCCAACAACCATGGGGATCATTTCCCTTATTTTTAATCACTTATTTTCTTCACTTTTCTTCACATTTTCAAACTATCATAACTTTCTCATTTTAATCATTTTGAACCCATTCTTTTTGAAAATTTTTCATAATAATGTATATTTTCTAATTATTAAAATAAAACCAAAAATAATTATTTTCCTCATAGTTATGAGTGTTCAAAGTATGTGATGTTTTTAGGGTTTCTTAAAGAACTTCTTGATTCTTTTGAATAATTCCTTGCCTTTCCATGCTCACAGTGACTTGTTTGACCCATATACATCTTTTGTGAACCTTAAATTTTGTTGGGAATTTGTACATCCTTATCCTCACTTGATTTTAATCCATTTTTTAAGTGTATGTTTACATGTGAATGAATGATGAACTTTCAATCATGCCATTGAACTTTTGCTTAATCCTATGCATTAACATGTTGATTTTATTCCATGATTACATGATTTTAATATGTTTATGTTCCCTTGTGTGGATAATACCATGTCTATATGCTCCTAAATCATTTGAACTTTGCTTTGAAAATATTTTCATACACATGTTCATTTGTATGAACTTTGTGGTGTTTTCCTTTTACCTAAACCCATGTTTAAACCCTAACATGAATGCTTGATTATTATCAACTTGTCTTAACATGTTTAATTGATGTCCTTGCTTCAATGCTCAAGTATCTCTTCCATAAACTTTCACCATGACAAATACATCTCTTTAAAATACACATCATCTTTCAAAATCATCTTTTGATTTCAAAACTCTTGGGCCTCTGCTTAGAGTGTAAGTCTCAACCCATTTTATTCTTCAAATTATCAAAATCTTTGGGCCACTATTAGAGTGTAAAACCCATCACTTTTCACCTTTTTAAAATCAATCATTTTTAAAACCTCTTTGGGCCTCTACTAGAGTGTAAGTCCCTTCCCCTCTTCCCCAAAACTATCTTTAATTTCTCAAAATATTCAATATTTCAAAACTCAATCTTCAACTTTAATCAAATACAACATTGGTGACATTCAAATGCTTAAGACATGGGCATCTTCTTAAAGTGTAAGACCAAAAACCTTTGTACATAGAATAAATCTTGGGCCTCTGATATAGTGTAAGACCCACCACCTTTTATTTTCTTTTCAATAAATCTTGGGCCTCTGCTTAGAGTATAAGACCCAACACCTTTGTACATAGAATAAATCTTGGGCCTCTGTCAAGAGTGTAAGACCCACCACCTTTAACTTTATTTTCAATAAATCTTGGGCCTCTGCTTAGAGTGTAAGACCCAACACCTTTGTGACTAATTATACAAATAAAGCATTCAACACATCAAACCCTTACAGATGCAAAAAGCTTCCATGAACTCAAGCATGTCATATCCATGTCTATACTTGTTAATCTTCAATCATGTTTGTTCATACTTTGTTAAGTTTCCCTTGACATTTACATCATCCTTAGTTTAGACATAGGTCAAATGATAGGATTCCTTCAATCACAACTTAGTTCAAACAACTAGTTCCCTGGTCTCCTTTTGGGCCTTATACAAGCATCATTGCCTCCTCTTGGGCATCATACAAAGAATCTCCCCAGAAAGATTAGCCTTCTCTTGGGCTTCATACAAGGAGACTTCGGAAGTTTCATTCAATTACCCACAACATCCTCTTGGGTTTCATACAAGGGGGTTAAGCCTTGCATTTCATATATTTTATTGCTTTATTTGCTTATTTACTTTCTCATTTGATATCATCTGATGTTTTCCATCATATTATCTGCTTATTTTCCATACCTGTTAAAATTGCTTTTATCTAGGAATGTGATTAATACACATGTGGTGAGTCAAAAAGTCCTTAGCGGGCTTGAGAGCATATTTTAAGATAGAAGGTGGAAAAATCAAGAATTTTTATAGGAGTGATTCCCGACCAAGCTAACTTGAAAGTCCACCAAATCAGTAGAGGTACCCTTTTGGAATTACTAATGTTGAGCGGGCAAGTCGTGAATACATTACTTTTTTCAAAGGGAACCCTTGAAACTGAGGATTAATAAGCATTTAACCATTCAACCATTTTAGGACTAGTGTGGTGACTATCGAGAATAATTGATACGTGATACTAAACTCAAATGAGATCCATCTCGGGGATATTACATCTCTCATGAGTCAATTGGTTTGCTGGTAATATCCTAAATATGGGTCAATGATTTTGAGAACCTTTATTAGAACCCGTTCTACAGGTATAAAAATATTTTGAACCCCTAGTACATACCTTGGGATGGGTAGATCCATAGCTCCATGCTCGTGAAGATAAACCCTTAAATCCATGTTTTCATATACTTGTGTTTGTTGCATTCATCAAATTTTTCTATAAAAAAAATCCTTTTCAAACTTTTCAAAAGAACTAAAAAATATGGTTGTTGCAAATATCAGAGAGAGAAATTATGCTATGGATTTTGGTAGAAGAAAAACTCAGAAGTACATCTTCAAAAGTTCAAAATTGGAAGACCTAAGAAGATTGGAAAGGTAGATTACTAATCCTGGAGCTTTCAAAGCTAAGTACGGAGGGCTTTTGTCCCTTTTAAAAATCAACATGGTGGAAGGAGTCCTATCTACATTGGTTCAATTCTATAATCCAGTATACGACTGCTTCATGTTTCCAGATTATCAACTCACACCAACATTGGAAGAATACTCTCAGCTGATTGATTTACCTACCACTGATCAAGATCCTTTCTCCGGTTTGGAAGATATTCCCAAAGATCAAACTGTTGCAAGATCTACCTCTTTGGAAGTGCCAGATATCAAAGCTCACATGACCACCAAGGGAGGAATTCAAGGTCTACCAGCTAAATTCTTGATGGAGAAAGCCCTATGCTTTGCCAATATAGAAAACATATTTGCTTTCGAGGATATCTTTATTTTACTCATCTATGGGTTATTCCTTTTTCTAAACATTGACAACTTCGTCGGCATCAACGCTATCAAGATATTCTTAATCGAGAATTCAATCCCAACTTTGCTTGCAGACACTTACCACTCAATACATCTAAGGAATTTTTATAGTGGAGGGATGATTACATGCTATGCACCATTACTTTAAAAATGGTTTATTTTTCACTTACCTAAATTTGCTGCTTTTTAGGATCTCAAAAGTGGTATGCGATGGTCGCAAAAGATTATGCCCTTCACTCATTCTGACATAGATTGGTACAATCGGGTCTATGACGAAACAAAGATCATTGACATCGGTGGAAGTTTCCCCAATGTACCCTTCATTGGTACTAAAGGAGGAATTAACTACCACCCAGTTTTACCCCGTCGTCATCTTGGTTACCCGATGAAGGACATACCATATAACATTCATTTGGAAGGTCTTTTCTTTAAGGAGGGAGAAAATGATAAAGCACTTAAAGAAGAAGTTTTACATGCCTGGCATCATATTTATAGGAAAGGAAGAGAATCTCTGGGAAAATGAAACAGCATCTCTGCAGAGTCGTATCTCCAATGGGTACAAGCCAGGGCCATCAAGTTAAAGATTATTTACCCTTGTCAAGAAGTATTTCCCCTAAAGGAATCTATCCTCTACTTCATGAATGACACAGAAACTTCAGGTCGCTTTTAATAAAACTCAACGTGAAAGGAACTCTTGGAGGAACAAGTATCAAATTGTCAGCTTAGAGTGCACAAAGATTCAAGAGCTACTGAAGGAAAAATATGCTCTGATTGTGATACTGGAGCATCATGTTGTAGAAAGTCAAAAGGAACGAAAAAGTTTACTCTCTCCTTTCACCTGGAAAAAGATCATTGACCCGCCAACGGTTGAAGAAGCCCGATCAAAGAGACAAAAAGGGAATCTGCAACGAGCATTTAGACCTTCGTCAATAATTCCTTAGGATTCATAAGCCTAGTCTTCCTTCCTGCATTTTGTAAAATAATGTAATTTTCTCTGTAAGATATTGTAATTCTTTGAATTCAATAAAATTTTCTGTCTTTGTATGATATTTGCAACATAATCATTAAAATTTCTTTAAATAAAAAAAAAAATGAACATTTGCATTTTCTTTGCACGTCATGCATCATTCTAGCATTTCACACTTTTTTAGAGTCAAACTGCCTCATTCGTACAATACTCTGGTCAATCGTCAAAAGAAAATAGACAATCTTGAGGAAGAAAGTAGAGAGCTAAGAAGGGAGGTCACTACTCTAAAGGAGGGTATGAAAAGACTCAATGTCATGATTGAATCAATGGAAGCAGCTCAGGATCAACCAGATCAAAGGACTGTAATCTCAGAAGTTGTGCTTGCACCAATATTTGAGATACCAGTCAGCCTTCCTTAGTACAACATGCCTAAAGGTTTTCCCTGGGGCATGCCTTTCAATTTTGTACCTGAAGGATATATACCTCTGGTCACTGAAGGCCCAAAAGCTACGACTAGAATCTCCAGACCTGAAGGTTACAAACTTTAAGTAAACGAAGATGCGAGAGCTACGACAGAGATTCCCATACTTGAAGGTTACAAACTTCAGATCACAGAAGCGTCAAGAACCGCAACAATAATGACTATGTCACAACATGTGGTACATACCATTCTAGAAGAACAAATATTTCATGTTACTCCAAGCAAGGATATAGAGGTATATGAAAGACTGAATGAATTCTAGGAACAGTTCTTAGAAATGCAGAAAGAACTCCATGCCATCCGCGGACAAGACTTGTTTGGAAAAGATGTTGCTGATCTCATCTTAGTCCCAAACGTCAAAATACCGCACAAATTCAAGGTGCCCGACTTTGAAAAGTACAAAGGCAACTCTTTCCCTCAAAGTCACTAGGTAATGTATGCTTGGAAGATGTCTACCCAAATGGAAAATCAACAATTACTTATCCATTACTTTCAAGACAGCTTAATTGGTGGCACACTCAAATGGTACATGAGGTTAAACTGTATGAAGATCAGTACCTTCAGAGATCTTGGAGCAGCTTTTGTTCAATAGTACAAGTACAATTTAGATATGGCGCCTGACAGAGATCAACTCAGAGCTATGTCTCAAAAAGATAAAGAAACCTTCAAGGAGTTCACTCAGAGATGGCGTGAAATTGCCGCCCAGATTTTTCCTCCTCTCGAGGAAAAGGAAATGACAAAAATCTTCTTAAAAACTTTGAGTTCGTTCTATTATGATCGAATGGTCTCCAGTGTGCCTAGTGACTTCACCGAGATGGTGAGCATGGGAGTACGCCTTGAGGAGGCAATCCGAGAGGGTCGATTGGTCAAAGATACAGAACCAACCAGCAGTAACAAGAGATATGGAAGCGCTTTCCAAAAGAAGAAAGAGCAAGAAATCAACACTATTTCATAGGGTAAATAAAGACGAAGATACCAACCTCGACAGGTAGCAACGATATCTCCTATTATCAACTCAGTGCCAATTCCGATATATCAACCACAAATTTCTCAGAATGAAAATCAACAATCACAGTATCAACAAAGGCAGCAACAACCTCTTTAGCAGGCTCGCCTGCAATCCAATAACAACAACCGCATCACAAGGTCACTAGGTTTTATTCCTATCCTAATACCATATGCGAAACTATTCACAGTATTTTAAGCAAAAGGACACATTCAAACCAGGACTCCTCCTGCCATTCCTAAAAATCCCCCTTACTGGTTAAAGGCTGATCAATTATGTGTTTATCATCAAAGAGCACCAGGGCATAGCATCGAGAATTATTTTAGTTTTAAATTCGATGTACAAAAACTTATCAAGAATGAAGTTTTGTCTTTCAAGGACACTAATCCAAATGTTCAAAGCAATTCGTTACCTCTGCATGAGAAAGCTTCTGTCAAATTCATTGACAAGGGTCCTGGAAATAGTTATCAGATTCATGATGTGCGCTTACTAGGAACAAATCTGGTTAAGATGCATTGTAGACAAAGTTGGTACAACCATGTAACACCTCACAACTATCATCAATGCGACATTTGTTCCATAAACAACCAAGGGCGCGACATTGTACAAGCATCCCTTCAAGAACAAATGGACTTGGGCTGGACCCAAGGACATAGAATCCAGGGAGTAAACCTAGTTTATAGATGTCCCAACATTGTTCAAAATTTTGACATTCGCGTAATGAATGTAAACTTTGTGGAGATGCACTTTAGACAAAGTCAATCATAATCTACCATCGCACGACTACAACACTTGCTCAATTTGTTCAAAAGATAATCAAGGATGTCCTTTTGTGCAAGAAGCTCTCGAACGTCAAAGGGATCTAGGTTGGACTTGGCTTCTTAGCATCGCACAAGTCTGATAGAATTACATGTCAAACAGGTTTGACTTGGCTTCTTAGCATCGCACAACTATCAGGATTGTAAAGTTGCTTCGAGAATGATCAAGGTTGAGCGCTCGCACAAATAACTCTTCAACACTTATTAGATCACTAGTGGTTTCCAATATACTAGAACACAGAAACTCATCAAGTCAACATAGATGATGAAGGCCCAAGTAGACACGAAAGTTGTGACATTCTCTTATTGGCAAAAAACTTGGTGAAAATAGATTGCATACATAATGGATATGGTCGAGAACCTCCTCACAGTTATGAACGCTACAGGATATGTTCAGAAAATGACCAAGGATGCTATTTCGTACGAGCAGCTCTCCAGAATCAGGTAGACCGAGGAGAGATCCTACCAAACAGAATGAGGGATTATCAATCAATCAATATGGTACAAGATTTCATTGGCCAGTATGCAGTTAATGATATCAAACACATTGAAATACCATTAGTCAAATTTCACAAATGTTTGTGTGAACTTAACTACTTTGGTCCAAATCACCATGATCACTCAGCTTGCAGAAAATGTCGCAGAAGCCAATATGGTTGCCTCTGCATCTGAAATGAGATTCAAGAGCTATTAGAACAAAGGACTATTACGGTCTTCAATGAAAGAGAATCCCTTAACTACAGAATTGATGAAGATATCTTCACCATAATTTCTCTGCTCAGTGTAGCACCCCAAAAGTTGCCAATCTTTTCTCCTGGATCTTGGCTTATGTTTCATTGCATTTTCATATTCATTTTGCATAGTATTTTTCTAGACAAGGATCAAGGCATCATGGCTTGTTTCTCAAGATATGAGGAGCATGTTTCTTCAACCTCAAGCAAGGTTTATTTTTGACTTTATGCTATCCTAAAGCTCCTAAAGGTCCCTCACCCTCAAGTATGATTCAAGGCAACATCATTGTTGTACCCCCAAATTTGACCAACCTTTTCTTTTAACTTGGCTTATGTTTCTTTTCATTTAGCATTTGCATTTGCATAGCATTGGTTCTATCAGGGGATCAAGAGGTGTTGTGTTTTCCATTCAAGAGGAGAGCTTCTTTGTTCAAGTTCAAGAAAGGGTATCATTTGTAATCTATCAAGGGTTCGTTGCCATCAGGGTGGAATTTCAAAGCTCCTTGAGAGGAGAAGTTTGTGTATGGGTGTCACCTCCTATCTTGAGGATCATCAGAGGGTCATCAGAGATTCATGAGGTCACTTAATTGGATAAAGCATGGTTAAAAAGCTCAATGTGTGTCTTGAAAGGTCTTTATGAAGTTTTTATGGTCATACATTTCATCTACAAGAGCCTCAGTCAAAGGATGTGGAGCTAGGGTTTCATCTGGTCAATCCAAATTCAACTGTGGATTTCAGAGGGTTAAAGACTTGGTTCTAGGTTATTGAGGCCATGGGAAGTCATCCCAAAGCAACTAGGATCTCATTTTAAGATCAAATCAAAGAGATTCAAGAGTTCAAGGAGTTACTAAATTAGGGTTTCAGATGATTTCAGTGTAAAATCCCCTTCTTTGGTGCCTAACTTCAAGGACAATTTTCTCTATGATGCAAGCTCAATCTTATTTCCAACAAACATTGGACTTGTTCACAATCTCTCAAGCTTTATTTTGAGTACAATAACTCATCCATTGAGTTTTTACATCTCAAGTTATGATGCCAACAAGTTGGTGTCCTCAGATGAAGGAAATTTTGGTCAATTCAAAGTCAACTCACTTCAAAGGCATTTTTGACTTGGAATCAAGCTTCTACTCACTTTCAAGTGAACATGAAAGTTGTTCCTCATGATCTTATCTTTCCAAAAAGTCCTAGAATTCCTCATTATCATGTGTGCAGCTCAAGTTGTTGCCTTCACAAGGCAAGGGTAGTTTGGGAAAGTTCATTATAGGTCATTTTCTTCAATGGTCAATTCCATGAACTTTGAGACCCCAAATCCAATTTTTTTCGACATGAATGTTGTGTCACATTGATTCAACTTCATCATGAACTTAAAATCCATGGCATTTGGTGGATGGTATGATCATTTGAACCATTTTGAAAGTGTAAATTGAACTTTTTAGTCATGATTTGGTTTTCTTCATTTACAAGGCATCAAGTGACTTTGTTTTGGATTTTTTAACACCATAATGTCATAAAACTTTGGTATTATTATTTTTTACCATATTTGGACCAACATGGAATGATCTTATGTACCACGTTTTCACATTTTTACACCATAAAAGTCATGACATAAGAACCTTACACAAAGGCATTTTACATGAACCAAATCATCCCATTCATTCTTACACCCTCAACTATGCTAATTGCTGACCACAAGAGGAGTGTATAGTGCCTAACCCGTGTGTATGTGAAAGTGTAATTTTTTGGCAAAAAAATTGAAATCACACAATGCAGCCAACATGGACCTGCATGGTTGCTGAAAAGCCCTCATATAAGAACTCAGAATTTTCCCTAGATGCTCATAACTAGTGTAACTGCGTGAGAGAGAAGGGAAAGCTTCAAAAATTTCATCAAACTTCCATTCTTCGAATCTTGGATTTCCTTGGATTATTCTTCAAGTTGGTACTCAAGTCTTCTTCACAGAAGCTCAGGGAAGAGATTGGGAGGCTGAAACAGAAGCTTAATTGAGTTTTGAAGGGTCAACGGAACCTCTCTGTTAGGTATTTTATTCAACTTATTTCTCTCATTCTAGACTTGCATTAGGTCCATTATGGCTTGCATCTGGAGCCCTACCCTTGGTAGGCCATGTTTGAATTGATTGCTTGCTTGTTTGATGCATTTCCAGTTCATGTGTTCAAAAATCGTGGCCCAATTTCATGATTGTTTAAGAACCTTTTTAAAAAACTAAATTATGGATTTGGATTCCTTGTTGAGAGAGCTTTCGAACGATACCAGCTTTTCCCATTTTTATTGAGAATTTTTTACTAGTCTCCGGCGAGCTGGCCGGAGAAGACGATCGGAGCCCTAGCTCTGGCGTCTGGTCACTTCTCTGTTCAATGTTGAGCTGGTCTATTTGACTCTTGGACCGTGTTAATTTGTCACGTTTTGATTTGCTTGACCTGACCACGTTTGCGTTTGACTCCACACCAGTTTAATGAAACACAGAGCTTCATTAAACTCTTACTTCATGTGCATTTGGCCTTGGTCTCTTTGCTATACGCACCCTTCAATTTTAGGGCCCAAATGTGTTTACAAATGATTCAGTTCTTTTGAACTTTACTGGCCACACCCCTCCTTGCCATGTTATTCATTTTCTTTTATTTTATTTATAGTTTAGCTTTTAATTATTCTAAATTAGTTCTTTAATTCACAAAAATCCAAAAAAATATTTTCCTGGCAGTTTGAGATTTTATTTAATTTTTCATATATTTTATTTTTATTTTCCTTTTATTTTAGTATTTTAATTGGAATTTAAAAGTCAATGTGTTTTATGGTTTACCCTAGTTTTGAACTTGATCATTTGAACCTTGATCCTATATCCCCTATGAACAATTCTTCTCCATCATTTAGGTGATGAATTGAAGCATCTTTGAGGGTTTATTTGGTTCATTTATGTTCATTTTTGATGTGGTTTTGCTTTGACTTTTGTTGACCCTCGACAAACCCTCGATAAGGTGGAACACCATACCTTCTTGGAATTATTTGGTGATTCCTTGAGTTGAATTTGATCTTGAAATTTGGCATTCTGTTTTATGATTGATCAAGCTTTCTTTGACATTTTATTTGGAATTTATTAGACTTGTCTTCTATTTTTCATAATTGCTTCAAAGTCAAGTTATTTTAGGGTTGCTTACACATACTAGTTTGACCTAGTTCTTTGGGATATGATCACAAGTGATCCCCTATGTTTCTTTTGAGTTTTATTGATTCATTTTAACATATTTGAGATGTTGTTTCATCTTGTCATGGGTTATTTGAATGTGTAACTTGCTTCACAAGTCATCTTTGAATCATGCTTCTCCACTTGTTCTAAGTGTTGAGTTTGTGCTTGAACTTTGGTTCATCACTTGTACATGATCATGATTGTGATTCCCTCTTATTTTAAGCTTGAACTTGAACCTTTCCTCTTATTGTTTCACTTCCGCCCCTTGTGGTTTAACCTTTGTTCATGATGATTTGGTGACATTGTGTACATTTTGAGTTTGTCATGAACATTGGTGTTTATTTTGCATTGTTTTGTTTGCATTGTTATACTTGTGTTTCAAGAATTATATGGTTGAGATGTGCTTGTGGTGGTGGCTGCCCCACATTTTTCCTCCCTCTTTTCTTTGTGTGTTCTTCTTAGGATATCACCATTCTTTTTTGTTGATTGATGGTTGATGGTTGTAGGAGTTTACTTCTCCCATTTCATCTCATCCTTCTTGACTTGTTTAAGTCATTTCCTTGTGTTTGAGTCTTTTGTTGTTGAGTCTTCTTGCATTTATGTTTTCATTCCATGTTTGCATCTCTTATTGCATTGACTTGTTTAAGTCCCTTTCATCCCTCATCTCTTTTCATCCGTGATTGAATTTCTATGTGTTTACTTGTGCTTTTTGCCATGATCCCTTAGGATTCCTAGTCCATCTGTTTAAGATGGGAGTAGGAGAGACATTAGGATTTCAATCCTTTGCATGATAACATTAGGTAGTATTCCTTTCAATCCCAACTCTAGGATTACATTGCATGATAACAATAGGGTTGATCAGTTCCCCTTAGAGTTTGTGTCTTCTCTTCTCATCTCATAACTTCATAAGACACTTAATAAAGGTTAACACTTTTTGTACGCTACGAGCCTTAAGTACTCGAGGAATAATGAGTGAGGGGCCTCCTCTCACCTTGTCTAGAGTGTTTAGCGTATGCTCTTTGGGCGATATGTGACGCATTCGATCTCAAGTCATAGTCTTTAGTGCAGCTTGAGTTTCAAACCTAACTCAATTCACTTCTCATAAAAAACACAAAAACAAAATCAAACCTTTTTATCCTTTGGGATTGTTCAAAATCATTTTCAGAAAGAGTGTGCTATGTTTTGGTTCTACCGCAAACAGGCGTTGTCCCTAACTGCTAGAACGAGGATTTAACCCTACTCAGTAAAACACTTGAACCATCCAGTGGTCGTATCTTCCCGAACTACATTTGCTCTGATTTCTCATACCAGATGAGGATACGTAGGCACAAGACGGTGATGTCTTGGTGAGCAACCTTTCCCCCCATCACCCGTAGTTTCTCGAACTACGTTGACTCTTACTTTCCCATTGCACGAGGGAATACGTAGGCATAGCGACGATGTCCTATCGAGTCAGTTTTTCCGTTCACCCTCGTTTAGCAGTAGCATTAGATAGTTTTTCACCCGTAGATTAGACAACAAGTGTGGATCCCGTTGAGTACAACGGACGTGAGGGGTGCTCATACCTTCCCCTTGCGTAACCGACTCCCGAACCTAAGATTTGGTTTCTTTGACCTTGTCTTTTCCCTTTTCATTAGGTTTTCTTTGATCGTTTCCTCTCCCTCTCGTTGGGATAAATAACGAACGATGGCGACTCTTCTGTCTCAGTTGAATCCCTTTTTTGCAGTGATGCGACAATCATTTCAAGATCATATGTGATTCACCATGGCTTATCTTGCAAGAAATCATCAAGAGATTCAAATTTGGTTCAAGGTGGCTTACCTAATTTAACAATTTGTGAATGCTTTGATCAAATGGGCATAAATCCTTCATTTTTCAACATCTTGAGGTGCTTCTTTTTCTAATGAACTCTTCTCATCATCCCCAACAAGTTATATTTGCAAGAAAAGATCCAGTTATGCTTGGAAAGTCATCAAATGTTTGAAGATATTATATGTCATTTTGAGTTTTGGAAGGATTTTCTAGTCAACTTCAAAAGGTCATAACTTGATCAATTTTCATCATTTGGAGCGCATTCCTTTGATAGAATGAACTTGAAGATGTCCCCTACAACTTTGATTCAAGGTGAAAGTGGTAAAAACCTATGGAAGGTCTTGGTTTTTGTCAAAACATTATAGGTCATTTTTGGTCCCTAAAAAGATTTGAAATTTTTCTAAGTGTTTTTCAATTTTGAACCTTTTCATGGAAGCTACTTTGAAGGATCATATCTCTCAACTCATATTGCCAAATCAATACTTTGTTTTCACATTGCAAAGATTGCATTATCCTCTATCCAATGTAAGAAGAATCATCTCAAAAAGCCTCCTACATTCTGAGAACCATGGTGGAAAAAATTGAATCTCGAAGTTGAAAATCAACTTCAAGTTAGAATTGAAATTGTTTGAATTGGCCTCTAATCACCAAATTAAGCCACAAATTCAATTTAAACATGATTAACCAACTTGTCTAGGTTTATTAGAGCCTTGAAACTCAAGATTTGAGTGAGTTTTGACAACTTTCAAGTCACACTTTGCTCATGATGCAGGTGTGCACGAATTTGTTGAAATTGGTATCATTCATCTTCCCTCAACATTCAAAAAGCTTCTCCTATAAATAAGGGACTCATTCCACTCATTTCCACAAGCTTTGATATCCAGAATCACCCTGCTGAGATCATATTTGAACTCTTAAGCTTGAACTTTGAATTTTCATTTCCACACCCTAAACACTCAAATTCTCCATTCAGTTAGCTTCACCAACATTCAGTGAAGCTAACCAGCTCAAGAACTTGAAGGACCATGGCCTGAATCAAGCTAGAGGACTCCATTTTCATAGCTCTGAAGTTGAACTTCAACAGGTACAATTCTTAATCATTTCAACTCAAATTTGTTGCTAAGATGTAGTCTTTGGTGTGCTGATGTTGTTAGGATTATTAGATTTTAGTTTTGGTTGAGTTTTGATATTTAATATTCAAATCTGTGCGGTATCCAGACCCCGACTGACACCAGTATACTTCATTAGCCTGTGCGGTATTCAGACCCCGGCTGACACCGGTATATTTTATTAGCCTGTACGGTATCCAGACCCCGGCTGATAACGCTATGTTTCATGAGCCTGTGTGGTATTCAAACCCCAGCGAATATTGATGTTTTTCTTGAGCTTGTGGTATCCAGACCCCAGTAAGAATCCTTGGTAGATGTATTCATCTTGTCACATTCTCCCTAACAGATTTTTCTTATTCAAGTTTCCCCCAGCGGAATTCTTCTTTCAGATTGTGAATCGACGGATTCTCTTCTCAACTTCATGTTGAGTCGACCTTCGGGTTCGATGCCTACTTTAATTAATGGATGCCTGCATGTTAGCAGATGTTTCTTCTAACTGCGTGTCGTGGCTCTTTAATTGATGACGAGTTAGCTCATTTTCCCACGACTGTCAGATACAGTTTCTCTAGTGTTTATTTTCCACTCCGGTGGACTTTTCTGCAGGTTACTATTTTGCGATTGGAAAATTTTCAGGTTCTTTTATACTCAACCACCTTTTACCCTAAATGTTTGAAAGTCGTTCGCTTTTCATCCCTTCAGGTCCAAGTCGTTTGAATAGGGGCAGCTGTTGTACCCCAAAATTTGACCAACCTTTTCTCTAGACTTGGCTTGTGTTTCATTTTCATTTAGCATTTGCATTTGCAAAGCATTGGTTCTAAGCAGGGGATCAAGAGTTATTGTGCCATTCAAGAGGAGAGATTCATGCTCAAGTTCAAGAAAATATATCATATGCAAGCCATTAGAGTTTCATTACTATCAAGATTGGGTTTTAAATCTCTTTGAGAGGAGAGGTTTGTGTATGGGTGTCACTTCCTATCTTGAGGACCATCAGAGGGTCATCAGAGGTTCATGAGGTCACTCACTTGGATAAGACATGGTTCAAGATCTCAATGTGTGTCTTAAGAGGTCTTCATGAAGTTTATGTGGTCATACAATTCATCTACAAGAGCCTGAATCAATGAATGTGGAGCTAGGGTTTCATCTGGTCAACCACAAGTCAACTGTAGACTTGAGGGGGTTCAGTACTTGGTCCTAAGTCATTGAGCCATAGGAGGCCATCCTAAAGCATCTAAGATGTCATGATAGAATCAAATCAAGGAGATTCAAGAGTTCAAGAAGTTACTAAATTAGGGATTCAGTTGATTTCAGTGTAAAAACCCCTTCTTTAGTGCCTAATTTCAAAGATACTTTTCCCTATGATGCAAACTCAATATCATTTTCATGAAAACATGGGACTTGTTAATCATCCTTTAAGCTTTCTTTTGAGTACAAGAACTCATCCGTTGAGTTTGTACATCTCAAGTTATGATGTCAACAAGTTGGTGTCCTCGATGAAGAGAATTTTGGTCAACTCAAAGTCAACTCACTTCCAAGGAATTTCGTACATGGAATCAAATTTCTCCTCAACTTCAAATGAACATGAAAGTTGTTTCTTTTGATCTTTGCTTTCCAAAAAGTACTAGTAGTCCTCATTCTCATGTGTACATCTCAAGTTATGGCCTTCACAAGACAAGGGTATTTTGGGAAAGTTCATTATAGGTCATTTTCTTCAATGATCAATTTCATGAACTTTGAGACCTGAAATGCAATTTTTTGCCACATGAAAGTTGTGTCACATTGGTTCAAATTCCTCATGAGCTTGATTTCTATGAAGTTTGGTGCATTATGTGATCATATGGACCAATATAAAGATGAAATTTTGACTTTTGGTCATGGTTTAAGTATCTTACATTACAAGTCACCTTTTGGCCTCATTTTTTATCCTTTCCACACAAGTACATGACCATAAAGAGTTTTACCTCATTTGTGCCAACATGAAGAGGCATTATGGGTCACTTTTTTCAAATTTATACCATAAGAAGTCATGATATGAAACTTGATACAACTTTATTCTCTATGACCCCAAGCCATTTCATTCATTCTTACACCCTCCAAATATACATTTGTTGACCCAAAATAAGAGGGAGATTGCTAAATCCGTGTGTGTGTGCAAGTGGAAGTTTGGAAAGCAAAATTTGAAATTACACAATGCAGCCAACATGGGCCTGCATGGTCATAAAAAAACTCACCATATAAAAGATATTTGGTTGCCCTAAATGCTCAGAGATGGATGCAGCTGCTTGAGAGAGAGGAGAGAACTTGAAATTTCCATTAAACTTCACTTCTTCGAATCTGGTTGCACACTGAAAATCAACTTAAGTTGCTGCTCATTTCTTCTTCCCAAGAACTTAAGGAGCAGATTGGAAGCATTGGATCAAAGCTTGCGTGCGTTTGAAGGTTCAACAGAATCTCTCTGTTAGGTAATTTTCAGCAACTCAAAACCTTCATTCTAGGCATCTATTTAGCTTCATATTGGGTGCATCTGAAGCCATACCTATGGTATGCAATGTTTGAACCATCCATTTGCATGTATGCTGCAATTTTAGTGTGTGCTCTTAGATTTCCGTGCCATGATTTCTCTTTATTTAAGGACCTTTTTAAGTTTTGAATGTTGATTTGAACTCCTTATAACTTCAGCTTTCGATTGGTATAGCATGCTGACATTTTTATTGAGGTTTCAGACCTGATCTCAGGCGAGTTGGCCGGAGAAGACGACCGGAGCCCTAGCTCCGGTGTATGGTCTTATTTCAGATGAGGCTGACTCACCCCTCATTTGAATTGTTGACCAGCTGGTTTGTCATGTTTCCATTGGCTTGACTAATGACACGCAGGCGTTGAAATCCACCTAGGATTAATGAAACACTGCATTCCATTTTTGATCTGAGCTTATGTTGGATTGGGCTCAGATTGCTATCCACACACCCCTTATTTCTGGCCCAGTGCACAGTTTGCCTTGAATCAGTTCAAATTGTTTTTACTGGATGCACCCCTTGGGTTTTTGCTTCATTTTTATTTTCATTTTGATTTATGTTTTCATTTTATTTATTTAAAAATACTTCCAATCATCCTAAAATTCTACAAAAATATTTTTCTAATATTTTTTATTTTACTTATTTCCTTTTTTTCATTTATTTTGGTATTTTATTTGGAATTAAACATTTGATGTGTTTTGTGGATCCTATGTTATTTGATCTTGCTCATTTGAACCTCAATTGCAATTCCCATATGATCAATTCTTCTCCACCATTTAGATGATGGATTGAAGTACCTTTGAGGGTTAATTTGAGTTGTATTTGTCCATGAAATTTTGCTTGCTGGTTTGTGATTGATCAAACTTTGTTGAGCATTTTATTTGTGATTTATTGGACATTCTTTCTATTTTTGGTGAATCTTGCAAGTCAAGTCACCTTTGAAGATGTTCATATAAGCTAGTTTGACCTAGTTCCTTTGGGAAATGATCTCTATTGATCCTATATACATCTTGTGAGCGTTGTTTCTTGACTCTAACATGCTTAAGGTGCTGTTTCACTTATCTTGGGTCATATACCTATTGTTGCTAGCATTGTAAGTCACTTTGGAGTCATGCATTTCCACTTGTTCTAAGTGTTGAAATTGTGCTAGAACCTTGGTTCTTTCACTTGCCATGACCTTGTTTGTGCTTGTGTCTTATTTCTAACTTGGTTTAAGGCTTTTTCATTGTTGTGTTGCTTCTGCCCCGTGGGGTTTGTCCATTGTTCAAGATGATTTGGTGTTCATAATTGCACTTTGAGTTTGTCTTGAATAATTGGCCACTTTCTTGCACTTGTTTGCGTGTGTCTTTTGCTTGATCAATGTTGAATGTTTGGTTGATATTACCTATATGTGGTTGCTGCCCTATCCTTTCTCCCATCATTTCTTTGATCATAGCTATTTGCTTTTGCTTTGTGTTTGGTTTTTGTTTAGGTGATTGATGTTTGATGGTTGTAGGAGTTTCACTTCTCCCATTTCATCTCACCCTTCTTGACTTGTTTAAGTCATTCACTTGTGTTTGAGTCTCCTTTGCTTTTGAGTCTTGTTGCATCATTTCATGCTTGCATTCATGTTTGCATCTCATCTTCCATTGACTTGTTTAAGTCTCTCATCTCTTCTTTCATTTCATCTTCATTTGTGATTGAATTGTTATGTGTTTACTTGTGCTCTTTTGCCATGATCCCTTAGGATTCCTAGTCCCTCTGTTTAAGATGGGAGTAGGAGAGAAATTAGGCTTTGAATCCTTTGCATGCTAACATTAGGGTAGCTTTTCCCTTTTCAATCCCAACTTTAGGAGCATATTGCATGATAACATTAGAGTTGATCAGTTCCCCTTAGAGTGTTGTGTCTTCTCTTCTCATCTCATAACTTCTTAAGGCACTTAATAAAGGTTAACATTTGTTGTATGCTACGAGCCTTAAGTACTTAAGGAATGATAGGTGGGGGGCCTCCTCTCACACTGTCTAGAGTGTTTAGCGTATGCCCTTTGGGCGATATGTGACGCATTCGCTCTCAATTCATAGTCTCTAGTGCAACATGAGTTACAAACTAACTCAATTCACTTCTTCTCTAAAAAACACAAAACAAAACATCAAACCTTTTTATCATTCAGGATTGGTTGTAAATCATTTTTAGAAAGAGTGTGTTAAGTCTTGGTTCTACCGCAAACAGACATCGTCCCTAACTGCTAGAACGAGGATTTAACCCTACTTAGTTAAAACACTTTAACTAACCAGTGGTCGTGTCAGCCCGAACTACGTTTGCTCTGATTTCTCATACCAGATGAGGATACGTAGGCACAAGACGGAGATGTCTTGGCGAGAAACCTTCCCCCCATCACCCGTAGTTTCCTGAACTACATTGACTCTGACTTTCCCATTGCACGAGGGAATACGTAGGCATAGGGCGGCGATGTCCTATCGAGCATGTTCTTTCCTTTTTCCTCCATTTAGCAATAGCATTAGATAGTTTTCACCCATAGTTTAGACAACAAGCGTGGATCCCATTGAGTACAATGGACGTGAGGGGTGCTCATACCTTCCCCTTGCGTAACCAACTCCCGAACCCTAGATTTGGTTACGATGACCTTGTCTTTTCCCCTTTTCGTCAGGTTTTCTTCGATCGTTTCCTTTCTCTCTCTTTGGGATAAATAACGAATGGTGGCGACTCTTCTGTCTTTGTCGGCCCTTTTTCGCAGCGATGCGACACTAGCCAATAAGGGAGGTACTCAGGGATTTCCTTTAAAGTTTCTACTTGAAAAAGCTGTCCAGTACAAGACTAATGAGGATTGGGAAAAATTTGGTTCGTTGTTACTTTAATGATCTATGGGATTGTTCTCTTTCCAAATATCGACAATTTCATAGATATCACTGCCATCACTCTCTTTATGTAGAAGAATCCTATTCCTACCCTCCTTGCCGAAACTTACCACTCCATTCATTGGAGGAGTGAGAAGAAGACAGGGATGGTCCAAGGCTGCTCTCACCTTTTGTTCAAATGGTATGCCTCCCATCTGCCGAAGGAAGGGCCGTTTGTGGAGAACAAAGAGAAGTTGAAATGGTATAGACACATCATGTCTCTGGTGGTCGATGATATTGCTTGATATTCCCATGAATACTATGATGTGGAGATCATTTTTAGCTGTGGAGAATTTGGAAATGTGCCTCTGATTGGGAGAGCTGGTTGCATTAACTACAACCCGGTCATGGCATTGCGTCAATTGGGCTATGCTATGGAAGACGAGCCCGAAGCGGAGAAAATCCAAAGTTTCTTCTTGCTCACTAAAACAGAAGATCCTGGGTTTTTCAGGAAAATTTCTAGGGCATGGACCAAGATCCATAGAAAGGGAAGGAAAGAGCTAAAAGCAAAGAACTGTGTGGCTAAAGAGCCATACAACAGATGGTTGCTAGCTAGAGTGGCTGAAAAGTTGTTACCATTCCCTCCAGAACCCTCCATGCAAGAGAAACCGCCTGTTCCCACTCACGTGTCCATAGAAGAGTATGAGAAGCTAAATCTAGCCGTGGAAAGGTTGACCAAAGAAAACCAAGACCTTCAAGCTAAAATCCAACAAGCAGGTGTGGAGAATGGCCAATACAAGAGGAAAATGGAGGTTGAACAAGACCAAGTGGCTGAAAGCAGCAAAAAGCTGAAGCTGGAGATGGATCTGAGGGTCATGTATCAAAATGGCTTTGAAGGGGTTGACGCATCAGTGGAAACTCTCAGACAACGCTTGAAGATAGCTAAGGATTCTTGCGATAGAGCATGGCATTTTTGTGAGCTAGCTTCTGCTGAAAAGAAGAAGACAAGGGAAAACTTGAGGTTGGCATTGATGATCTCAAAGAGAAATTGAGAAGTGCCTTGACCCTAGCTGAAGATGAACGACAACTCAAGGAAGAAGTGTTAAGAGCTTCATATGTTACTCCTAGCATGTGGAACAACAAATGCTTAGAGTTGGAGACCGTTCAGGAAATAACCACTCTATGGAAGGATCGCTTCGATGATCTAAAGAGGGATAGTTCACAATGGCTCAAGAAAAATCTCAGCTCAACAAGTTATTGGACACCTATGTGGATTCCCTCCGGTATTATCAGCCGACTCTAGACATGTACCGTGCTAAATACAATGATCTAGTGGAGCATTGTAACCTCATGATCCGTGATATCCCATGGAGTTTGGAAAGTAAAATTCAAGACTTGGAAGGGAACGACGCCCCTCCTTCAGTCCATCGCTTTATCCAGCTTTGTGATCAGATGTTTAGCAGATTCATGTTCGAGTCGAAGAAGCTTAAAGAGCGTCTCTGAAATAAGGCCTTTTAGTTGTTCAGTTCTCTCTCTTGTTGCATAAATTATTGTATTCAGCTTATTGAGCAATCATTTGTATCAAATTTTTCTTTGGAAAAATAATGAAAAGTTGCTTTTTGGTCTCAATTATGCATCTTTACTATTCATTTGCAGTTCTCTAATACCGTTGATAATCACAAGTCTCGAAAGTCTCTTGAACATCATTTGAGCATTGCATATACCTGTGCATTATTTTTCCATTCCCTGAAACCCGACCTCACACACCGCTTTCTCTTTCTGCAGTAGATCAAGCTGACTTCTCGGCATCTGTACAACACAAGAAGTAATCAGAAGAGGATCATGGATCAGCTAGAACAAAACGAAGATGCTATGAGGGAAGAAATGCAAAGCATGAAGACGCAGATGAACCAGCTCATGGAGGTGATCCAGAACAAGGCTAGAAGTCAGGAAGAGATAAGACTAGCAGTAGAGAGGAATGCTAATCATACCCTTGCTGGCACGGTTCCAAACGCAAATGGCACAATTCTGACCCCTGTTGGCGCAATTCTAACCCATGTTGGTGCAATTCCTACTCCCATGGGTGCAGTACCTATCCCTGTTAGCATAGTTCACCCACCAGCTGGTGCAGTCCATCCTCCCGGTGGCATGATTCCACCGCCAGTCCATTACGACGATTACGAGGGTTTCTAAGAAGATTCAACGGTTGATGCATGTGCACCATAAAATGTAGAATTGGAAAAGAAATTTAATTCCCTACGAGAAGTAGTGAGAGCAATGCAAGGCCCTGACGTTCTGGGATTAGATGCTGCAGAAATATGCCTTGTACCGGGAGTTAAGATACCTCCCAAATTCACTATTTGAACCTTCGAGAAATACAAGGGTAGCAACTGTCCCAAGACCCACATAAGGTCTTATTGTAGGAAGATGGTCGCTTATTCCGACGATGAAAAGCTCTTAATCAATTTCTTCCAGGATAGTCTAACCGAGGCCTCTCTGGAATGGTACATGCAGCTCGAGCGCTCTAATGTGAAAAGATGGAAAGAGTTAGAAGACGCTTTCATAAAGCATTATCAGTATAACACTGATATGGCTCCGAATCAAATGCAACTCTAGAGTTTGACCCAGAAGCCAAACGAGTCTTTCAAAGACTTTGCACAGAGATGGAGAGGACTAGCTGCGAGAGTACAACCCCCGTTGTTAGAAAAAGAGTTGACGGATATCTTCATGGGGACGCTGCAAGGTCTGATTCTTGAACACCTGGCATCTACTACTTCCATAGTGTTTTCCGAAGTTGTCATGGCTGGAGAGAGGCTAGAGAGCTTAATGAAGGCTGGATAGATTCAGAATGCTGGCGGGTCCTCGAGTGGGGTCAAGAAGCCATATCAAGGATTCATTAGGAAGAAAGAAGGCGAAGCTAGTGTCGTGTCCACAGAAAGAGGGAAAGCCCATCAGGGTTATCATCATGTTGTTGTTGTTGCTCTGTAACAACCACTTTCCATTCCAGCAAGCCATCCAGTGGCTCAACCACAAAATCGACAAGAACAATCGTACCAATCGAGGCAAAACCAATATCAGGGTCAGCAAAGACCGAGGAGGCCAGAAAGAATATTTGAACCAATCCCATCAACATACGCCAGACTACTTTCATTCTTGTTGAAAGGAGGTCTTGTGCAACTGAGGGAAATGAGGGACCCTCCAGCTGTGCTTCCCCCGGGTTATGATGTCAATGCAAGATGTGAATTTCATTCTGGCGCCCCAAGCCACAACATTGAGAATTGCAAGACCTTGAAATACGTTGTTCAAGATCTCATTGATTCAAAAGTAATAAATTTCACCCGAAATACCCCAAATATCAAGACCAACCCAATGTCGCCTCATCATCATTCCACAAATATGATCGAGAGCTCTAGAGGGATTCAATTAATTTTGGATATTGATAAACTGAAGACACCCCTCTCCATTGTTAAAGAGAAACTCCTGCTAAAAAATATTTATCCTAGCTGTCCAGTTGATTGTCACGTTTATGTGAGAAAATCTCAAGAATGCGCTGAAATGAAGAAAGGCATTCAACGCCTGATTGATCAAGGCGTATTGGTAGCAGGACAACTTTTGAAGACTGAAGAAGTTGCTACTCTTAATATCTCGTTTGAGACGTTTGAAATACCATATGATGATGAAAGTGGATTATGGAATCCTTCCAGTAGTTTGAATCGTATTTGTCGCTTGCGCGAAAAATAAGGTGCCGGCATGACAGAAGAGTCGCCACCTTTCGTTATTTATCCCTCAGAGCGGGAAAGGAAACGATCGGAAAAACCTGACGAATAAGGGAAAGACAAGGTCATCGCAACCATTGTCTGGGTTCGGGAGTCGGTTACGCAAGGGGAAGGTATTAGCACCCCTCACGTCCGTCGTACTCGACGGGATCCTCGCTTGTTTGTTTACTTGGACGGGTTGGTTTTAATCTATCTACCTATCAAGGCTGGCTGAAAAAGAAAAGAAAAATGACTCGGCAAAGCGTCGCGCTTTATGCCTACGTATTCCCATCAGAGAATGAGAAATCAGAGTCAACGTAGTTCGGCCAACTACGGGGAAAGGTTGGGGAAGGTTGCTCGCTAGGATGTCGCATCCTATGCCTACGTACTTTCATCTGGTATGAAAGATCAGAGCAAACGTAGTTCGGGAAACTACGAGAAAAGTGGCTCAACTAGGAGGGAGACTATCAAGTCCTATTTGTTATCATGCCATGGATTCATCCTATGGTTGAGGTTTGAACAGGGAGCTCCTAGATGTTGTCATGCATAGGTTTCAACCTAAAAGTCTATCATCAAATCCTTATCAAAGGAAATGAGAGTCCTAAGGGATCATGTCAATGATACACAGAATACAGACAAAAACATCAGCTTTAACAGTAAAATGCATGCAATGCGAGTGAGGGAGGAAATGTGTGTGGGGTTTCAGCCTCCACAAGCTCATCTCGACCTCAAGCCAGTCATGAAATAACAGTAATCATACTGAAAATAAACCACATGCTATCAAGCAGATAACCAGATAAAAGAAATGAAGTGCTATCAAGCAAACAAAACACTCATGCTTGAGAAAGAATCACCTACTCTCTAACCCTAACCCTAATCACAGAGTCTAAACAAATCTAAGCAAAGCTCTCAAGCACAACCCTAATCACAGGAGAAATCATTCCCAGTCTTCAAGCTTCAGAATAAGCTTACCAAAGAAAGGGAGCTAAGCAAGCAAGCTCATAGTGTCTTCCTCAGGAGAACACTAGGAGGTGTATACTCAGGAATCATACCCTATGTGGCTCAACCACTGTGATCGGTTTACATCCCTCCTCAGGAGTGATTAAACTCACAAGCAGGCTCCAACATCACTGGATATTTAGGAAATCCTATCTGAACTAGTGGAACTAAATGAATAGACTCATAGGACCTTCCTCAGGAAAGTACTAGGAGGCTTCCACTTAGGAGTTGCATCCCATGTGGCTCAACAACAAGTGATCAGTTTACATTCCTCCTCAGGAGAAATTAAACTCACAAGTTGGCTCCGACATCATTGGATACTTAAGAAATCCTAGATCAACTAGTGGAACTAAATGAATAAACTCCTAGGATCTTCCTCAGGAAAGTACTAGGAGGCTTCCACTTAGGAGCTGTATCCCATGTGGCTCAACAACATGTGATCAGTTTACATTCCTCCTCAGGAGAAATTAAACTCACAAGTTGGCTCCAACATCATTGGATACTTAAGAAAGAGGTGAGAAGGAAGGATGAAAGTCATTCATAGTGCCTTCCTCAGGAAAGTACCATGAACTTCCTTCAAACTTCAGGCTCTCAAACCTCACCAACAGGGCATCAGCCAAGCTCTGGGTCTCTGCATCTTGATCTACAAGCTCCTCTCATGATGCTCTCCACCAATATCCTCAAGGCAACCCAAGCCCTTCATCAAATTCCTCAGAAAGAACCCCACAGATGAACAGATAACCCACTGAACAAATCACATTATCAGGCAATCTTCAGATAATACCTAAAAATATTAAACTAATGGGGAAAAATTTAACAAATATTCATAAGGGTCCTCAACACCTTCTCATAACATCTACAAAGGTTTCTACCTAAAAATCAAGATACAACTCAATCCAAGAAAATGATCATCACCTATGCACAATTCTAAACCCTAATTAGACTATCCTAAGTCAACCCTAATTAAACTAATCAAGATCAATTCTAAAAAATCTAGAAAAAATCCTATGGGGAAGTATGACTAATCATCTAATTGCACCAAAAAGAATGGGTAAAAAAGATTAATGGAAAGTACTAAAATAATTCCTACAAAATCAAATACCAAAATGAAACAATTAAAAAGCTACTTAATTGGAAAATCTAATAAAAATATTAAACCTAAAAATAAAATCTCAATTTTATTTTTATAATTTTCTACTCATTTTAATCTACTCATAGAAAAAAGAAGAAATTAAAAATCATTTTTTAACTATTTTTAATGAATTATTCAAATCAGAAATATTAAAAAAGAAAATTAAAACAAATTAAATGAATAAAAGGAGGGGGGGGTCAGAATAGCACTCCAAACTAGTTAGAAATGAATGGGCCAACAAATAGGGGGGTGGGAATAGAAGACTGGGCCCAGCGCCCTCTAAATGAAACGCAGCGTTTCAACTTATTTGAACTTTCCCTCTCACTCTCAGATGCAACCACAGCCACACGATTGGGATAAAATGTCAACTCTGGGACTTGATCCAACGGCCTCCCCTTCGTCTTCTCCAAACGACTTAGGGTTTTCAGAACCCCCACCCCCATGCGCAAACCTTCGAGCTCTCCTATCTCTCTCCACACGCCACGGCTGGACTCGATTCCAACATGAAAAACGATCTACTAAATGCCTAGATTACAACCATACGTTCACTTTTTCTTAACTCCTCGTGGATAATCCAAACAGAGCCCTTGAATATCTTGGTACAAACACGGTTCACAAACTTAACCTGATACCAATCCTCACTAAACTTCATCATAATGATCCACAGATATTCTTGATGCTATCCTGGTGATTCTAAACCCATTCATGCTAACTAGAACTCATCAAACAGTCAGTTCTTGCAAATTAAAGTTTTAAGGTTCTGCCATGGAACCTCATGGAATGAGCTATAACTTCTAGGACTTAGTCATCTACCCTAACACCATCATTCTATACCTATAAAATGATCTATCTAAGCATAAATAAAGAGAAAGAGGGGAGTTCACCAACCTGTCAAGAAGCTATGGTGAGTGATGCTATGGCTCGAACCAAGGCTTGTAAATCCTTCAGGATGATCCTTTGATGATGGTTAGCCTTCTGTTTGCACAATTCTTGAAGAAGAAGACTTGTAATGGAAGAATTCTTGAGTTGCTTCAAGTTGAAGGAATGGCTTCAATGGCTATCTCTTCCTCTCTCTCCTCTGACTTGGCTTCACTTTCACCAACCATCAACACTCCTTGATGCACTCTTTTTATAACAATCCATGGAAGTCTCTAGATTCATCTAGAATGATGTGGAAGTTTCATGAAAGTTCCATGATATTCCATAATGGTCATCTCATCTCATATGCCATGCCTTGTTATTTTGGTCTCAAATTCTCCTTACATGAGTTATTGAATGAGGATAAGTGAAAAACAAGTGCATTTGTTGCTTATGTAGGGTTTTTTAACATTGCCTTCTTTTCAAGTAACTAATTTCCAAAGGAAGCTCATTTTTTAAGCCTCAAATGAAAATTCTACTTAAACCAATCTTCTCAAAATGTTTTTTCCAATCAAAATGATATATTGGATGACCTATTTTGGATTTGTAGATCTCCCAAAACACTTTTCAATTTCAACTTTTCAAAGTTATAAGTCATTTTTAGTTCATTTTTGACCAATCATGGAATCTTGTGCTATGAGCTTTTTCAACAATTTGTGACCTTCTTTCTAGACTTAAAATCACATTTTGAGCAACTTTCATGTTTTGAGTTTTTCCATTTGAGGCTTGGAAATAGGAGTTTTAGGCATTGGCTAAAATGACCTATAACTGACAAATGACCAAAATACCCCTGCCTTGCTCAAATCATAACTTGAGTTCCACAAATCCAATCAAGGACTTCTACCACTCAAATTAAAGCTAAGAAGATCCTCTTCAACATTCATGTTGACCAAGAAACCATAGGAATCAACCTTCTAGGGCAAAAGTTGTCTGGAAGTTGGGTGACTTTCAAGGACCCAGATTCACACACATCAACTGACCTGTAATTTGTCAAAACCATAACTTGAGCTCTGCAAATCCTATCAAGGACTTCTACCACTCAAATTAAAGCTAAGAACAAGCTCTACAACATTCATGTTGTGGGGAAGATGAGATCTCAATCACATCTAGTGCTAAAGCTGCCTGGAAGATAGGGATCAAATTAGGGTTTTTCCACTGACAATCCTCAGAAACCCTAACTCAAAACTTCTCAAAACTCCTCAATCATGATGAGTTGGTCTAGGAATCATCTTTATAACATCTCTATGCATCATTCCATGATCTCATGGCCCTTGGATTAAGTCTCAACCTTCTCCAAATCTTCAGCTGATCTAGGGTTGACCCAGTCAAAACCCTAATTCTACCATTCATGGTTGAATCTTCTGAATTCTTACATAATGACTTCTCTGGGCTTCATGAAGGCTATCAAGGCATCTCATAAGCTTTCTCAAGACATCAAGTTCATTCTCAAAGTCTCAGAATCATCTGAGGAGCACCCACAACTCTCAAGCTATGAAGCACACAACCCTGGTTTCAGACCAACTCCTCTGAGGACCTCTTGAACTTTTTGATGAAGGTATCAACTTTCAAACACTTGATGGGTAAATAATTGTTGGTCAAATTTTGGGGTGCAACAGCTGCCCCTATTCAAACGGCTTGGACCTGACTGGGTGAGAAGCGAACGGCTCTCAACCAATCAAGGTACGAGACGGTTGAATATCGGTAAACCCGAAAATTTGCCAACTGCACGAGCGCACGGTACTCTGCGGGGAACAAATCTTCGAACACTGCAACACTAGCTGCTCAACCACTAGCTGGAGAGATACTGATCTGACATCGCCGCCGGAAACAAACATAATCTGACCTGGGGTTCACCCCTGGTGAATGGAACAAAAAAGTACACTTACATACCTGAAGCTACTCCGCTGGGAAGGAGAGACTTAGCCGAGCACACTCTGATCTGGGGTTCACCCTCAGAACCATGACGAACATCGAAATACTGCTGCACACTGCCCGCTGTAGAACTTCAACATTAAAGATATATGAAACCCTGGCCCCTGGCCACTTCCAGCTTCAGCTAGAAAAGATCTTCAAGTACTTATGAAGATAGATGAAACCCTGGCCCCTGGCCACTTCCAGCTTCAGCTAGAAAAGATCTTCAAGTACTTATGAAGATAGATGAAACCCTGGCCCCTGGCCACTTCCAGCTTCAGCTAGAAAAGATCTTCAAGTACTTCTGAAGATAAGCATCCTTGGCTTCCAAGGATGGCAACTCTGCAGGAGGTATCCTTCGACTTCAGTCTGAAGAAAGTGATTCTTGCCCTTCAAGGATACAAGGATCTGTCTTCAGGCAACTCCACCTCTGCTATAGAGCATCCGAGACTTCAGTCAGGGGTATACTTCGGCCTTCAGCCCGAATACTGAATCCTAGGTCCTTCACGACCTTGGGGGATAACCTTGCCTTCAGGCACCTTTGCTTCAGCATAAGAAATCTGTGACTTTAGTCAGAGAAATGGTATCCTGAGCCACTCATGACTCCACGGGGATTCAAACACTTTGCCTACAGGCAAAACTCCGCTTCAGCTGGAGAAACATCTTCGACTTCAATCAGAAGACGTATCATTCACTTGATCGCGATCAATCATCACCTCAGGATAACTGACCTGGTCTTCAGACTCACACGGATCACTCTGTTGTATCTACAACCCTGGAACCTTGTCTTCAGCCACCCGTTGCTTCATCCACACGGAAATCTGGCTTCACAGGAACCTTCTGATATCGCCTTCTGGCGCTTATGAAATCCATCTTCAGATTAGACATCATTGCTGGAGGAACATCTTCGACTTCAATCGGAAGACGTATCATTCCCTTGATCGCGCTCAATCATCGCCTCAGGATAACTGACTTGGTCTTCAGACTCACACGAATTACTCTGTTGTATCTACAACTCTGGAACCTTATCTTCAGCTACCGGTTGATTCATCAATCTGGAAATCTGAACTCACAGGAACCTTCTGATATCGCCTTCGGGCGCTTTACGACATCCATCTTCAGATTAGACATCGTTGCTGGGGCAGACATATCATGCTGCTACTCACTTGACATCCTGTCAAGTCGTTGCTAATTAAAAGCAAACATGTCGGGTCACCGGACATAATCATCACGTTAACAACTCTGTTGAGGAGAGAGGAATGAGGGTTCACCCAAATAATCCTGACGACTCACTGGGGAAAAGGAAGAAGGGTTCACCCGAACAACCTTGTAGACTCTGCTGCAGAAAGACGAGAGAGTTCACCCAAACGACTTCAACAACTGCTGGAGAAAAACGAAAGAGCACACTCAGACGATTCCTACCAACTTTACTAGGGAGCAAGTACTTCTGCACGGGGAAAGCGATAAATGCCCTGAACGACTTTTTGGGAAATGACCCTTCTGGGGAACATAGCCGTCAGGCTACAAGACACTCATGTCATTAAGTTCTCAAACTTGCGGGATAAACAAACTTCAGCTTGCTGGACAATCCTTCGGGATCTGTTTGGGGAAACTTTCCATCTGCCAATCATGACTGTGCTCGGCTGGGGATATCAATCTACCTGCTTGCTGCTGGGGAAGTGCCAACCACCTGCTGGGGAAAAGCCCTCCACTCCGTTGGGGGTTCCAGAAATCTTCCTGGGCAACTCTTGCTGCGGACGCTACTGGGGAGCTCAAGAATCATCTTAAGCAAACAGCTCGGGAAACTGTACTGAGGTCTTAAGAGTCATCTTAAGCAAACGGCTCTGCTGAGGGATTTGAGAATCATCTCGAACTGAAGGCTCCGCTGGGGGTCTCAAAAATCATCTTGAGTGAGCGACTGCGGGGATCACACCGGGGTCTTTTAGAATCATCTTAAGAGAGCGACCTTGTTGGAGAGAATATCAGGAATCGTCCTGGGCAACCGGTCTTTCGGTAGTACACCTGTACAATAAGGATGATAATGACCTAGGTCATGCTTATGATGCGTATGCTTCTGCGCTATGCCCCACACGGTGGGAATGATATGCGAAAATGCTAAATGCCATGCAATCATGCACAACGTTGTTGCAACATCAGATGCTATGTAGTGTTAAATGCCATGCAGTCATGCACAATGCTATGCAATCATGCACAATGATGCGATCCCATCGGCAAAATAAATGCCGAAGGGGGGAAATCTTCCTGTCAAGGAGAAAGAACCACTCAGGTAGAGGAATCATCCTGCCGAGGAGATGGTGAACACGTCAATATCAATCGGGCTCTGTCTGGGGAATTGATCTTCCGCGAATTGCTGCATGGCAAACAACTTCAGCTGACTGCTGCAGGGGAACGAAGCTCTACGAGCACTTGGATCTGCTGATATCAATCGCGAGAATGAACTGTGCGGCCGTCTCGGCTACTCTTCTGGGGATGACCGCTCTGTGGGGAGCCAACTTCAGCTGCTCAACACTCCACCGGGGAGAAACCAATCATGATCCGATCAACTTCCAAGGACTCGGCTCTCTTGGGCATCTGCAAACTCGGCTGAGGAAGGAGAAATCGTTCTGCTTCGCTGGATAGAGTACGACTCTGGGGGAATACAACATCAGCTGCTCTACGCTCTGCTGAGGAAAATTGATCATGACCTGATCAACTTCCGAGGATTCTGCTTTTCTGCGGACTCGGCCGGGGATAGAAATCATTCTACTTCGCTGGAGAGGGCAACTCTGATGGGGAACTTCAATTCCGCTGGGGAGGAAAGGATCACCTGACTTCGGGGAGAGTACAACTCTGCCGGGGAATACAACATCAGCTGTCCCAACACTCTACTGGGGAAGAAGGAATCGTCCATCTTCAGGAGAGAGCCTGATTCTGGTGAGGAATCTCAATTCCACTGGAGACTTCAGTCTGGCACTATCAGTTACTGCATACTTCGGTATACGGCTAGCTTCTTGCGAATCCTGCACTTGTGACCCGGTGCTGGGGGAAAATCAATCATGCTTCAGTGCTGGACTCAGCTGATGAGGTGACGTTCCTTCTGGATGCGTCTGCTTGGGGGAAGAGAATCATCTCTACCTGGGGAAGACATATCAATGCTCACTATCTGATTCTGATTCCGCGGAGGAGAGATCACTGAACTCTGCTGAAGAAGGAGGACTCGCTCCGCTTCGAGGATACGCACGGCACATCTGCTGGCGAGGTGCTATACCTGCAACAACACAAACAAACAGACAAGATACCCTCCTCAAAGGGGCCTATCAGGGTTATTATCTCGCGACAACGTTCAATTAATTAATTGTTTCAACAATCAATGGGCTTAGGCCCGCAGGTTTATGTATGCGCATTTTATCAAAAAAACACATCGGCGTTATCATTCGCAAACAAAACAGATAAATGCAAAACAGACAAGTAGAATTGCTGAATAATGTGCATTTTATTGATGGTGAACCCCTGAATGGGCAAAAATGTTTTACAATAGAGGCAAGCTCCTGGAATGAGGAAGCCGCGCAAAAAGAAAACATAAATATACATCAGTATATACAAATGTCGGCAATCGAGGCGTAGACGAACACCATGAGTTGATCCCTCTAAGACCCACTCGACTTCGATACTTCTCCGATGCTTCAGCTTTGGAAGAGATTGATTCAGATAAACGGCCCTCAGGTCTTCCGAACCACTAAACAATGAAAGTCCATACGCGGAACGCAGTCATTTGCTTATTTAAATCCCTAACTTTTGCGTGAACCGCCCTTTCGGGTTTTCAGTTCACCGGGATACCCCTTTTTGCCGAAGCCGCCCAGTGTAGGTTTTCGACTTCGCGGGTGTACATTTTTTCAATATATCCCTAATTTTTGCCCGAACCTTTTATTCTGTTTTTGGTTCGCCGGGATGCCCCTTTTTTGCCTGGACTCTCTTTTTTTGTCCAGCGGGTCGCTTTCAAGCAAAGTATTTTTTAACTGCGTCCGCGTTCACCGGGGATGCAAAATCTTCACCGTCCATCGTGGATAACAACAAAGCTCCTCCCGAGAAGACCTTGCTGACGATATACGGCCCTTCGTAATTCGGAGTCCACTTGCCCCGGTGATCGGAGTGTGGCGGAAGAATCTTCTTCAGGACGAGATCACCCGTCTGAAAGCTTCGAGGACGCACCTTCTTATCATAAGCTTTCTTCATTCGGCTTTGGTACAGGCGACCAAATGCAATCGATGCTAACCTCTTCTCGTCCATCAGGCTGAGTTGGTTCAGGCGATTCGTCACCCATTCTGCCTCATCAAGTTTCACATCAACCAAAACCCGCAAAGAGGGAATCTCCACTTCTAGCGGTAGGACAGCTTCCATACCGTACACCAAGGAGAAAGGAGTTGCCCCGGTCGACGTACGCACCGTCGTACGGTAACCATGCAAGGCAAACGGCAGCATCTCGTGCCAATCTTTATACGTCACAACCATCTTCTGAACAATCTTCTTGATGTTCTTGTTGGCCGCTTCAACGGCGCCATTCATCTTTGGCCGATAAGGGGATGAGTTGTGGTGTTCAATCTTGAAGCTCTGGCACAGCTCCTTCATCATCTTGTTATTCAAATTCGAACCATTATCAGTAATGATCCGCTCGGGAATTCCATAGCGACAGATGATGTCCCTCTTAATGAATTTAGCAACCACCTGCTTGGTCACATTAGCGTACGAGGCTGCCTCCACCCACTTGGTGAAGTAGTCGATAGCTACCAGAATGAAACGATGACCATTGGATGCGGTGGGCTCGATCTTGCCTATCATGTCAATGCCCCACATGGAGAACGGCCAAGGGGAGGACATGACATTCAAGGGGCACGGCGGCACATGAACTCTATCAGCATAAATCTGGCATTTATGACATTTCCTCGCGAATCTGAAGCAATCCGACTCCATAGTCAACCAGTAATATCCTGCTCTCAGGATCTTTCTCGTCATGGCATGCCCGCCGGCGTGCGTACCAAATGTGCCCTCATGGACTTCCTCCATGAGCATACTGGCCTCTTTCTCATCTACACATCTGAGTAGCACGAGATCGTGGTTTCTTCTATACAGCACTCCATCAGGGTTGAGATAAAAGTTTCCAGACAGCCTCCTCAGAGTCTTCTTATCCTGGGTTGACGCACCCGCCGGATACTCCTTAGTCATAAGGAAGGTCTGGATGTCGTGGAACCATGGCTTGCCGTCAGTGGCATCCTCGATTGCGAACACATATGCTGGTCTGTCAAGACGCGAAAGAACAATGCTTGGAGCCTCATTCCAAAGATTGACCTTATACATAGAAGCCAACGTGGCTAAAGCATCAGCCATTTGATTTTCAGCCCGTGGTACATGATGAAGTTCTACTCGGTCGAAGAACGGAAGCAGCCTTCTGGCGTAATTCATGTACGGCACTAGATTCGGTTGACGAGTTTCCCACTCCCCTTTGATCTGATTGATTACAAGCGCTGAGTCACCATATATGTCTAGATTCTTGATTCTCAAATCAATTGCCTCTTCTAGACCCATAATACACGCTTCATACTCGGCTTCGTTGTTGGTAACTGGAAACGTCAGTCTCGCAGTAAACGGGATGTGGGATCCGTGAGGAGTCGTGATGATAGCCCCGATACCACTTCCATAGGAATTGACTGCTCCGTCGAATATCAACTTCCACTGAGACTTCCTATCTGGCCCCTCGTCGGGCAATGGCTCATCGCAATCCTTCGCTTTGAGAAACATAATGTCCTCGTCAGGGAACTCGAACTTCATCGGCTGATAGTCTTCGATTGGCTGTTCGGCAAGGTAATCAGACAATACGCTTCCCTTGATGGCCTTCTGAGAGACGTACTGAATATCATATTCTGTTAACACCATTTGCCATCTGGCAATCCTACCCGAAAGAGCCTGCTTCTCGAAGACATACTTGATCGGATCCATCTTCGAAATCAGCATAGTGGTGTGATTGAGCATATACTGTCGTAGACGTTTGGCAGCCCAAGCTAATGCACAACACGTCTTCTCCAGCATCGAGTATCGAGATTCACACTCAGTGAACTTTTTACTCAAATAATAAATGGCATGCTCCTTTCTGCCCGTCTCGTCGTGCTGACCGAGAACACACCCCATACTGTTCTCCAGAACTGTCAAGTACATGATTAATGGCCGTCCAGCCACTGGGGGTATCAAGATCGGAGGTTCTTGAAGATACTGCTTTATCTTATCGAATGCCTTCTGGCAATCTTCATTCCAAGTAATCGCCTGATTTTTCTTTAACAACTTGAACATCGGTTCACAAGTGGCCGTGAGCTGGGAGATAAACCTCGCAATGTAGTTTATTCGGCCCAAGAAACCACGAACTTCTTTTTCCGTTCTCGGCGCTGGCATTTCTTGGATAGCTTTTATTTTTGCAGGATCAACTTCGATACCTCGTTCACTAACGATAAACCCCAATAACTTTCCGGATCGCACTCCGAAAGTGCACTTGTTAGGATTCAGCCTCAGCCTGAACTTCCTAAGCCTTTCAAACAGCTTCAGCAAATTGACCAGATGCCCCTCCTCCGTTTGGGACTTTGCAATCATGTCATCAACATAGACCTCGATCTCATGATGAATCATATCATGAAACAAAGTTACCATTGCTCGCTGGTAAGTGGCCCCTGCGTTCTTCAGACCGAAGGGCATTACCTTGTAGCAAAACGTGCCCCAGGGGGTAATAAACGTCGTTTTCTCCATGTCCTCCGGCGCCATCTTAATCTGATTGTAACCGGAGAAGCCATCCATGAATGAAAACACGGAAAACTGGGCTGTATTGTCGACCAACACATCGATATGAGGCAACGGGAAATCATCCTTAGGGCTCGCCCTATTCAAGTCCCGATAATCGACGCACATACGTACCTTACCGTCCTTCTTCGGTACAGGCACTATGTTGGCGACCCACGGAGGGTAGGTGGTAACGGCTAAAAATCCTGCGTCCAACTGCTTCTGGACTTCTTCTTTGATCTTCACAGCCATGTCTGGTCTCGTCCTCCTGAGCTTCTGCTTGACTGGAGGGCAATCTTCTCGCAACGGCAAGCGATGAACCACGATATCGGTGTCAAGTCCAGGCATATCCTCATATGACCAAGCAAAGACGTCACTATACTCTCGAAGCATCTCGACCAGTCTATGCTTGACATCGCTCTGCAGCGCAGCCCCGACTCTGACATTCCTGATAAGCTCCTCAGAACCCAGATTTATGATCTCAATCTCCTCTTCATGAGGCAGAATAACCTTCTCCTCTTGTTTCAACAAGCGGGCCAATTCCTCCGGAAGGTCTTCGTCTTCATCAATCTCATCCTCGGCTTGATAGATCGGGCAATCAAAGTCGTAGTGAGCCGTAGAGGGTCCAGAGTCGATGTCGTCTGTTACGTGGATCCTGCAATAACAAGGGTTAAGTTTAAAGCAGGAATATGCAGGTTAGCACGAACCTCGTTGCCATTTTGCTGTTTTCCAAAACAAACATAAAATATGAATAACAGAGAACACAATATTTGATTACGAAGAAAACGCCTTTTTATTTATTGATAAAATGTATACACATAATCCAACAAGGCCCTGACAGTAAAACCACTATGCCCCGGGCAGGACATAGGGTTGTACAAAAGATTGTAAAAAGCAAATCATTACTCTTCACTTGTCAGCTCGATAATCTCCTTGGTGGTCCAGTTGTGAAGGCGCTCGCCTGGCTTGCTCGGTTGAATCCAGGCATCGAGATCACAGTCACTGTCCCCGCTGTCCTCCGACGCTGCGTTGACACTTTCGAATATTACTCCTCCTTTGGTGAATAGGATCGGCCCCTTTCCACGAGATGAGCTACCAGAAGAAGTTGAAGCTTCAGCTTCAGGAGAATATCCCAATCCAAACTTATCCTGTTTGAATGGTATATCCAAGACGTGCCCCCAGCCTGGGGTAGAACCAGCTTCGACAACTGCTCTAGCTTCCTTAAACGAAGAGAGGTTCACCTCCTGCTTCTCTGCAACAATGGGAGCTACCTCCTTCACCTTGACGGTCTCAAACGCCTGGCAAAGAGTCTCATGGATCTCGCCATCCATTTCGACATACTTGAAGGACGACAGGTGGCTTACCATGATGTCCTCCTCTCCGCAAACTGTCACTATGCTGCCCCCAACAGCATATTTAAGTTTCTGATGCAACGTAGACGTTACGGCACCAGCGGAATGAATCCACGGCCGACCTAAGAGGCAACTGTAGGCGGGCATGATATCCATAATATAGAACACTGCATTAAACGTCTCTGGTCCGACTTGAATTGGCAGGGTCAATTCTCCAAAGACGTGGCGTTTGGTTCCGTCAAAAGCCTTTACGACCAGATCACTGGGCGTGCACAGCAGTCCCCGGGTATCCAACTTCATTAGTGCTTTCTTCGGAAGCACGTTCAGCGAGGAGCCCGTATCTACTAGGACATGTGACATAATCGTGCCCCTGCACTCTATCGAGATGTGCAAGGCATGGTTGTGATCTCTTCCCTTGGGCGTCAGCTCCAAATCTGTAAAACCCAGCCCATTACCAGCGTTGACATGGGCTACCACTTCCTCAAGTTGGTTAACTGATATCTCCTGCGGCACGTAAGCAGCATTCAATACTTTCAGCAACGCGTTGCGGTGTGCTTCAGAACACAGCAACAGGTTGAGAATTGAGATCTTTGACGGAGTTTGGTGAAGATGATCTACAATCTTGTAGTCACTTTTCCTGATCAGCCGCATGAACTCTTCGGCGTCTTTAACCAACAAGTCTTTTTCTGCCCCTGCAGGAACCTCTTCAACGGCTTTACCTTTGCCCTTATCAGCAGCATCAGCCCTGACTACCTTCTCCGCCGCACCTTCTGCCGGCGCGAACACTCTGCCACTTCTGGTGATACCACTGGCCTCAGCAAGACTCTGCGCAGTCGATCTGGGCGGCTCAATCTCTACCTTCTGGCCATTACAATACACTTCAGCGCCGTAATGCCATGGCACGGCATTGGTACTCTCGAAAGGGATTGGTCCAGCCCTGGTGATGGTAATAGTAGGAGGACGAGGTGCAGAAATGGTGATAGGGTGGCGAGGAATGGTGATAGTAGCAACTTCGTCCGCCTGCTTCAGCACGACTTCTCCCGACGCATTCTCAACGCTTCGACTAAACTGCAAAATACCCTCGGTCATCAGACTCTGGATACCTTCACTCAACTGCTCACACCCGTCAGGAAGTGCAGCACATTCCATACAAAATTCCCCACACCCGGGAAAGAAGCCTTTCTTCAGCAGTTTAGCTTTAACAAAACTCAGTGGCGTTTTCAAATCTCTGACATCAGTCAGCAAGTCTGAATTCTCTTCAGTGATGACAGCATTTACTCCGCCCCCCCTGTGATGAGGCATCGGATTCTTGGTGACGTTGGGCACGTTGTCAGAAAAATTTATTATCTTGGCGTCAATCATGTCCTGGACCTTATGCTTAAAAGCTTTGCAGTTCTCAACTGTATGGCCAGGTGCCCCAGAATGAAATTCACATGTAGCATTAGCATCGTACCCGGGTGGTGGTGCCCCTGTCAAGGGAGCTAGCGTCCTTTTCTGAACCAGTTGGAGCTGAAGCAACGTCTGCAGAAGCTGGGCATACGACATAGGAGGAGTTTCCAAATGACGGTTTGCCAGGGGACCCCGATGCTGATATTTCTTATATCCCGGATTATTCTGTTGCTGAGGCTGCTGCTGCGGCTGAGGGGGAGCAACTGGGATGTTTATGCTAGCGATCTGAGACTGAGGGCCCTTGCCCTTTCTCCTAGCATTAGAGACAGCACTGGCATCGCCCTCCCGACGCTTGCCAGTATAAGGTTTCTTGCTGGCTCCTCCGGATGAGGATGATTCGCCTTGAATCTTGCCGATCTTTATACCATTTTCAACATGCTCGCCCAAAGTGATGAGGGCCGAGAATGTCCCGGACATGCCACTAACCAACTTCTCATAATAGACTCCGGGAAGAGTAGCCACGAACATCTGTACCAACTCACGCTCAACCATCGGCGGTTGAACCCGAGCAGCCAATTCACGCCACCGCTGGGCGTACTCCTTGAAGCTTTCATTGCTCCGCTGCGAGAGATTCTGAAGCTGAACTCGGTTGGGAGCCAAGTCGCTATTATACTGATAGTGGAGAACAAATGCTTCAGCGAGATCTTTCCACGTTCGCACAGCAGCGGGTTCCAAACCCATATACCATTCAAGCGATGGGCCAGAAAGACTATCCTGAAAGAAGTGCATCAGCAACTTCTCATCATCAGAGTAAGCAGACATCTTCCTGTAATACGATCGGAGATGAACACGGGGACAAGTAGTGCCTCTATACTTCTCAAAGATAGGCACCTTAAACTTGGGAGGTACTTTAAAGTCAGCAATCAGCCCAAGTTTGGACATGTCAACGCCCAATGTGTTCTGATTTTCTATATCTCTCATTTTATCTTCCAGTGCCTTGAACCTGAGTCTAGCTTCAGCAGTTAACTCAGCCTCTACACCTCTCTGAGAGAAAATGTCGTCCTGATGGTCCTCCAGCCACGGTTGAGGCACCACCATATTTCCTGCACCAACATTAACATTGGCTCCCAAACCACCATTGACGGCGCCCGCCGCGTTAAGTCCGAGATTATTCATAAGATTGCCGTTAGCACTACCGTTGCCCCCGGCAGCAGGAACAACGTTCTGAGGAGTATCCACTTGAGGAGGAGGAGTGGGTACGGCCCCGCCGTGAAGAATTCCATTGCTGTCAACCCTGGAGATGAGAGGTTGAACCAAAGTACGAAGTTGCTCTTGCCCGTTCGCAACTACTTGCATCAACTCCATAAAACGATCCATCCTTTCACGAAGCTCCTGAACATCTGATTGTACTTGGTCCATGATTCTCGTTTGATTGGCGCGAGTCGAGTAGCGGTGGATGAATCTTTGATCAATCCTGAAAGCAGCTCGGAACCTGAGTACCTGAAAAACCTGTCAAGATTAAAGGTTAGGAAAAGCAACAGAATGTATGTCATGCAAGAATGCTTCATGCAAATGCATGCGTGTGTCTGTGTGCTTGAGAGATTTCCCCGGTCCTGGCATCTGCTGATAATAATAAGGAGAAGAATCTAGGCCCAATCATGGAGACAGCAACCTCACAGACACACGCTAATGGAATGATTATGCAAGCTAATGCAAAATGCAGGCATGCAACAATATATCCAAGGCTGCTGTGGAGATTCGATGTCAACAGTCACTGCTGAGAAGGAAACCCCGGTGTAAACCCACTGATCTGATCTGTTGTGAATAACCATCTGGTAGGATCGAGATCAAAATTCTGCTCTGACAAGAACGAAGGCCTGATGATGAAAACCCTGGATGCAAGATCAAGGAATATCTGTTGGAGAAGTCTTCAGACCCCAAATCACAAATCTGCCCTCTCAAGAACAAATACACAGCTGCTGATGAGATCTTCAAACCTCACTCAAAACCTGCCCTGTCAAGAACAAAATAACAACTGCTGACGAGATCCTCAGACCTCACTCAAAAATCTGCTCCATCCAGAACAAACCTCTGATAATAATACACTGATCACAGCCTGCTCTATCAAGAACAGACAAATACCCGATGATAAGATACTCTGATCAAACCCTTGCTCTATCAAGAACATATCTGCAACTGAGAACTCAACATACTGATCCACTGTCAAGAAAACCAGGTAGTCTGGAGGTCAAAGTTTCCTGCAATATCCCAACCCCGCTCACAGGTATGATGGACCTAATCCACGGACAAAGGTACGGCATCCTATGCGGTCGTCAGCGTCACAGACATTCATGAGTGACAATACGATTCCCAGAAGGAGTGGCATCGTCAAGTCATGAAGAGGCCTCTCTTAGCTGACTTCCAAATGATCGGTCCCCAGAGTCGACAATCCTTACGTCTGGACTCCCCTCAGATCCTCAGGACCGGAAAGGAGCACCTCTGCAAGAATCTCGTCTGAGCGCAGATTTTCGTAGGGAACTGTGCCTGCTCAACAGACAGGTTCGTCTACTACTTCTCCACAACTATATCTAGGTGTGTACTCAAGCCCAGGTCCGGCTTTTCACTCACAGTAACATCCCTCTCCCACAGCAGCACAGATAATCATATCAAACTGGAAATAAATGCGGGAAATAAAATGCGGGAAGTAAAATGCGAGAAGCAAAGATGCGATAAATAAACGCAACCCAACAAGCAAACACACAAACGATAGGATTGACTCGCGTAGGGGATGGGAAACGGTCCCAGCATAAGGGATGGGAAAAGTCCCTAGATGCTTGAATTCCCCAGCAGAGTCGCCAGCTGTCGCTTGCGCGAAAAATAAGGTGCCGGCATGACAGAAGAGTCGCCACCTTTCGTTATTTATCCCTCAGAGCGGGAAAGGAAACGATCGGAAAAACCTGACGAATAAGGGAAAGACAAGGTCATCGCAACCATTGTCTGGGTTCGGGAGTCGGTTACGCAAGGGGAAGGTATTAGCACCCCTCACGTCCGTCGTACTCGACGGGATCCTCGCTTGTTTGTTTACTTGGACGGGTTGGTTTTAATCTATCTACCTATCAAGGCTGGCTGAAAAAGAAAAGAAAAATGACTCGGCAAAGCGTCGCGCTTTATGCCTACGTATTCCCATCAGAGAATGAGAAATCAGAGTCAACGTAGTTCGGCCAACTACGGGGAAAGGTTGGGGAAGGTTGCTCGCTAGGATGTCGCATCCTATGCCTACGTACTTTCATCTGGTATGAAAGATCAGAGCAAACGTAGTTCGGGAAACTACGAGAAAAGTGGCTCAACTAGGAGGGAGACTATCAAGTCCTATTTGTTATCATGCCATGGATTCATCCTATGGTTGAGGTTTGAACAGGGAGCTCCTAGATGTTGTCATGCATAGGTTTCAACCTAAAAGTCTATCATCAAATCCTTATCAAAGGAAATGAGAGTCCTAAGGGATCATGTCAATGATACACAGAATACAGACAAAAACATCAGCTTTAACAGTAAAATGCATGCAATGCGAGTGAGGGAGGAAATGTGTGTGGGGTTTCAGCCTCCACAAGCTCATCTCGACCTCAAGCCAGTCATGAAATAACAGTAATCATACTGAAAATAAACCACATGCTATCAAGCAGATAACCAGATAAAAGAAATGAAGTGCTATCAAGCAAACAAAACACTCATGCTTGAGAAAGAATCACCTACTCTCTAACCCTAACCCTAATCACAGAGTCTAAACAAATCTAAGCAAAGCTCTCAAGCACAACCCTAATCACAGGAGAAATCATTCCCAGTCTTCAAGCTTCAGAATAAGCTTACCAAAGAAAGGGAGCTAAGCAAGCAAGCTCATAGTGTCTTCCTCAGGAGAACACTAGGAGGTGTATACTCAGGAATCATACCCTATGTGGCTCAACCACTGTGATCGGTTTACATCCCTCCTCAGGAGTGATTAAACTCACAAGCAGGCTCCAACATCACTGGATATTTAGGAAATCCTATCTGAACTAGTGGAACTAAATGAATAGACTCATAGGACCTTCCTCAGGAAAGTACTAGGAGGCTTCCACTTAGGAGTTGCATCCCATGTGGCTCAACAACAAGTGATCAGTTTACATTCCTCCTCAGGAGAAATTAAACTCACAAGTTGGCTCCGACATCATTGGATACTTAAGAAATCCTAGATCAACTAGTGGAACTAAATGAATAAACTCCTAGGATCTTCCTCAGGAAAGTACTAGGAGGCTTCCACTTAGGAGCTGTATCCCATGTGGCTCAACAACATGTGATCAGTTTACATTCCTCCTCAGGAGAAATTAAACTCACAAGTTGGCTCCAACATCATTGGATACTTAAGAAAGAGGTGAGAAGGAAGGATGAAAGTCATTCATAGTGCCTTCCTCAGGAAAGTACCATGAACTTCCTTCAAACTTCAGGCTCTCAAACCTCACCAACAGGGCATCAGCCAAGCTCTGGGTCTCTGCATCTTGATCTACAAGCTCCTCTCATGATGCTCTCCACCAATATCCTCAAGGCAACCCAAGCCCTTCATCAAATTCCTCAGAAAGAACCCCACAGATGAACAGATAACCCACTGAACAAATCACATTATCAGGCAATCTTCAGATAATACCTAAAAATATTAAACTAATGGGGAAAAATTTAACAAATATTCATAAGGGTCCTCAACACCTTCTCATAACATCTACAAAGGTTTCTACCTAAAAATCAAGATACAACTCAATCCAAGAAAATGATCATCACCTATGCACAATTCTAAACCCTAATTAGACTATCCTAAGTCAACCCTAATTAAACTAATCAAGATCAATTCTAAAAAATCTAGAAAAAATCCTATGGGGAAGTATGACTAATCATCTAATTGCACCAAAAAGAATGGGTAAAAAAGATTAATGGAAAGTACTAAAATAATTCCTACAAAATCAAATACCAAAATGAAACAATTAAAAAGCTACTTAATTGGAAAATCTAATAAAAATATTAAACCTAAAAATAAAATCTCAATTTTATTTTTATAATTTTCTACTCATTTTAATCTACTCATAGAAAAAAGAAGAAATTAAAAATCATTTTTTAACTATTTTTAATGAATTATTCAAATCAGAAATATTAAAAAAGAAAATTAAAACAAATTAAATGAATAAAAGGAGGGGGGGGGTCAGAATAGCACTCCAAACTAGTTAGAAATGAATGGGCCAACAAATAGGGGGGTGGGAATAGAAGACTGGGCCCAGCGCCCTCTAAATGAAACGCAGCGTTTCAACTTATTTGAACTTTCCCTCTCACTCTCAGATGCAACCACAGCCACACGATTGGGATAAAATGTCAACTCTGGGACTTGATCCAACGGCCTCCCCTTCGTCTTCTCCAAACGACTTAGGGTTTTCAGAACCCCCACCCCCATGCGCAAACCTTCGAGCTCTCCTATCTCTCTCCACACGCCACGGCTGGACTCGATTCCAACATGAAAAACGATCTACTAAATGCCTAGATTACAACCATACGTTCACTTTTTCTTAACTCCTCGTGGATAATCCAAACAGAGCCCTTGAATATCTTGGTACAAACACGGTTCACAAACTTAACCTGATACCAATCCTCACTAAACTTCATCATAATGATCCACAGATATTCTTGATGCTATCCTGGTGATTCTAAACCCATTCATGCTAACTAGAACTCATCAAACAGTCAGTTCTTGCAAATTAAAGTTTTAAGGTTCTGCCATGGAACCTCATGGAATGAGCTATAACTTCTAGGACTTAGTCATCTACCCTAACACCATCATTCTATACCTATAAAATGATCTATCTAAGCATAAATAAAGAGAAAGAGGGGAGTTCACCAACCTGTCAAGAAGCTATGGTGAGTGATGCTATGGCTCGAACCAAGGCTTGTAAATCCTTCAGGATGATCCTTTGATGATGGTTAGCCTTCTGTTTGCACAATTCTTGAAGAAGAAGACTTGTAATGGAAGAATTCTTGAGTTGCTTCAAGTTGAAGGAATGGCTTCAATGGCTATCTCTTCCTCTCTCTCCTCTGACTTGGCTTCACTTTCACCAACCATCAACACTCCTTGATGCACTCTTTTTATAACAATCCATGGAAGTCTCTAGATTCATCTAGAATGATGTGGAAGTTTCATGAAAGTTCCATGATATTCCATAATGGTCATCTCATCTCATATGCCATGCCTTGTTATTTTGGTCTCAAATTCTCCTTACATGAGTTATTGAATGAGGATAAGTGAAAAACAAGTGCATTTGTTGCTTATGTAGGGTTTTTTAACATTGCCTTCTTTTCAAGTAACTAATTTCCAAAGGAAGCTCATTTTTTAAGCCTCAAATGAAAATTCTACTTAAACCAATCTTCTCAAAATGTTTTTTCCAATCAAAATGATATATTGGATGACCTATTTTGGATTTGTAGATCTCCCAAAACACTTTTCAATTTCAACTTTTCAAAGTTATAAGTCATTTTTAGTTCATTTTTGACCAATCATGGAATCTTGTGCTATGAGCTTTTTCAACAATTTGTGACCTTCTTTCTAGACTTAAAATCACATTTTGAGCAACTTTCATGTTTTGAGTTTTTCCATTTGAGGCTTGGAAATAGGAGTTTTAGGCATTGGCTAAAATGACCTATAACTGACAAATGACCAAAATACCCCTGCCTTGCTCAAATCATAACTTGAGTTCCACAAATCCAATCAAGGACTTCTACCACTCAAATTAAAGCTAAGAAGATCCTCTTCAACATTCATGTTGACCAAGAAACCATAGGAATCAACCTTCTAGGGCAAAAGTTGTCTGGAAGTTGGGTGACTTTCAAGGACCCAGATTCACACACATCAACTGACCTGTAATTTGTCAAAACCATAACTTGAGCTCTGCAAATCCTATCAAGGACTTCTACCACTCAAATTAAAGCTAAGAACAAGCTCTACAACATTCATGTTGTGGGGAAGATGAGATCTCAATCACATCTAGTGCTAAAGCTGCCTGGAAGATAGGGATCAAATTAGGGTTTTTCCACTGACAATCCTCAGAAACCCTAACTCAAAACTTCTCAAAACTCCTCAATCATGATGAGTTGGTCTAGGAATCATCTTTATAACATCTCTATGCATCATTCCATGATCTCATGGCCCTTGGATTAAGTCTCAACCTTCTCCAAATCTTCAGCTGATCTAGGGTTGACCCAGTCAAAACCCTAATTCTACCATTCATGGTTGAATCTTCTGAATTCTTACATAATGACTTCTCTGGGCTTCATGAAGGCTATCAAGGCATCTCATAAGCTTTCTCAAGACATCAAGTTCATTCTCAAAGTCTCAGAATCATCTGAGGAGCACCCACAACTCTCAAGCTATGAAGCACACAACCCTGGTTTCAGACCAACTCCTCTGAGGACCTCTTGAACTTTTTGATGAAGGTATCAACTTTCAAACACTTGATGGGTAAATAATTGTTGGTCAAATTTTGGGGTGCAACAGTATTTCGTTAACAATACTGTGCGATGAAGAAGAGTGGGACAATGTGTATGGACAGGCTCATATCCCTCTGCAGATCCCTTATGATGAAACATATATGATTTCGTATGGTCAAGATGGAAGATCTTTAAGTATACCTTATAATCTAGTTGAGATACCTATGTCTCCACCCTCAATGAATCAACTCGTCATCTCAATGCCAGCTCTGTTTCCTTACGAGAGCACGAATGTTGTACCTTGGTTGTATAACGAGGTTGTTTCCCTCAATGGACAGAAGGTGAGAGAAGAGGACATCTTAGAGGAAAAGAAGACTGTAGAGATTATTGTGGGAATTGGTGGCGTCACCAGGAGCGACAGGATCTTTTCACCAAAAACATCACCCATCAACAACAGTGGCAATGAAAACAAAGATACTGTTAAGCAAGGCACCATTGAACAGGGGCAGTCCTCCAAACAAAAGGATGTCCCTAATAATGAAGCAGAGGAATTTTTAAGAATCATCCAGAAAAGCGATTACAAATTGATTGACCAGCTCAATCAGACTCCTTCAAAAATATCCATGATGTCATTATTGATGTGTTCAAAGGCTCATTAGGAGGCGCTATTAAAATTCTTGAAGGCCGCTCACGTGCCTCAAGAGATATCGGTGGTGCAGTTTGAAGAGGTGGTTAGGAACATAGCGCCAGGTCATATTCTGAGCTTCAACGATGGTAAATTACCCCCCAAAGGTAAAAATCATAACAAGGCCTTGTGCATTACCATCGAATGTGTAGATGTTGTGTTCTCTCGAGTGCTAGTCGATATTGGGTCGTTGTTGAATGTACTACCAAAAAGCTCGTTATGTAAACTGCCAATTGAAGGGCTTGTCATGAAGCCGAGTCAAACCATTGTGAAAGCTTTTGATGGAGCTAGGAGAAATGTGATTGGCGAGGTTGATCTCCCGGTCAAGATTGGGCCTCATACTTTTATCATTACATTTTATGTAATGGACATATATCCCGCCTACAGTTGTCTTCTTGGATGCTCGTGGATCCATTCAGCTGGTGCCGTAACATCAACTCTTCATCAGAGACTCAAGTTTATGATTACCAATCAGATGGTTATCATTGAAGGCGAAGAAGATGTTCTTGTGAGCCATCTTGCTTCTTTCCGCTATGTTGAGGTAGGAGAAAAAATGCATGAGACTCTGTTTCAAGCCTTTGAAGTGATCAATGTTGAAATGATTCAAGAGGAGCCGTTGTCTTCAATTGTAACTGTCGCTACTGCGAAAATCGGCGCCGGCTAAACAGAAGAGTCACAACTGTGCGTTATTTATCCCAAAGGAGGGAAAGGAAACGCTCAGAGTAAACCTCACGCAAAGACGGGAAAGGAATGGTCATCGCAACCAAATCCTGGATTCGGGAGTCGGTTACGCAAGGGGAAGGTATTAGCACCCCTCACGTCCGTCGTACTCGACGGGATCCACGCTTGTTTTCTAGTACGGATTGTTATTCTATCTAAACTAAGGGTTAAGGGTTCAAAAGAAAGAAAAAATGACTCGGCAAAGTATCGCACTTTATGCCTACGTATTCCCGTCTGGAACGAGAAATCAGAGTCAACGTAGTTCGCCTACCTACGGGAAAGGAAGGGAGGGTTGCTCGCTAGGATATCACATCCTATGCCTACGTACTTTCACACAGCATGAAAGATCAGAGCAAACGTAGTTCGGGCCACGGAAGACACAAGCTTGTCTGAATGTTTTTTATCTCCTTATGAAAGGGTTTTTCCTGATTAAGAGTCCAAGCGGACAAAAATGACATTTTTGATGTTTGTTTTCAGTCTTTTACGCAAGAACTGTCTTGTATGATGTTTGCAATCTCTGACGCACTAGAGACTATGATTTGAGAGTGACTACATCGTATGTCACCCTAAGGGTAACACACTAAGCAATCAGATTACTGAAGAGTGACCCTCCAGCAACCTTTCTCAAATAGCTTAAGGCTCATAGCGTACGACATCGATTATCCTTATTACTGTGTTTTGAATTGTTCTGAGATAGAAGAGAAAGAAGTTCTAAAACCTAGGGTTTGAAAGGGGAATCAAAACTACCCTAATGTTATCATGCATGGATTGCAACCTAATGTCTATCATATTTCTCTCTTGCACAGAGAGAAACAGAGATCCTAGGGGATAAACGAAAAAGAAACAGCAGATATACAGTAAACTGTAAAATGCATGAGATGCAGCAGAACAAGCGAGGCAAGGGAGTCCCACTCAACCTCGAACCTGGGAAAACAATAGGTAAAGTGAAACATATTCACTTCAAACCTAAGGGTAAATCAACAAACAATACAGAAAAAGAACTAAAATCCAACACCAGCGCAGACAGCAACAACAACTCCTACAGTAAGCAGTTCAAACAGCACCAGCTCTGGCAGCTATAGTTGATTAACAGCAAAAGATTGATAGTAACAACTTCAAGCAAGATCCCATCTTTACTTTCCAATGACATTCAAGCTTCAGATAAGCTCTTGTCTCATTAATCTTCAGCTTTAGCAAGCACTGAACCCCAATAAGCAGACAACTTCAGCCAGCAGCAAAACCCTAATTTCACAGTTAACCAGCTTTGACAGGTACAAGCTTCATCTTCACCAGTCTTCAATGAACTTCATCTTCAATAGGCTTCCATCTTAAATGCAGACACTCACAGGAGAGAATCAACTTAATAGAGGAAATTGGAATGTTAAGAGGCTTAATGATAACCCAGGGAAATCATTAAGATCTTATCATAGCAAGTGAGAGGTATCCTCAAGGTTCTACCCAATCAAAGCATGCTCTACATTCCTCCTAAGGAGAGATGGAACTTCTTTGGGGGACCTTATGTCATAGGATGGAATATAGGCACAAGAAGCTCTCTATGTTTGACAGAAGAAATCAGTCTACTCTAGAGCTCTCCCTATATCTCCTATCTCCTAAGTCTTCATCAAGCATCTTCAGGCACAAGCAACCTCAAGCTCCAAGCATCATCATTTGTCTTTAATCATCCTCCAAGTCTTCACTAGCTCCCTCAAGCAAAACTCAAGCCCAATCACCCAATGGAAATGCCCAAAACCCAACATACCAAGCATCTTCCCCAGGGGGAAACACACCAATAACCACCAATTCGGAAAAATCAAATAAAATGGAAATACTCATCATAAAATCCTAGATTAATTTCTAAGGGATCCTAAATATGTACCCTATACCCCATATAAACCCCAAGGCCTAAATCAAAATAAAAAATCCAAAAACTATGTGTTGAAATGCACCTATGTCCAGTTGAAACCCTAATTCTAGCACCCTAAAGTTCCTTATTCAAAACTAACTAAAATTAAATCAAAAAAATGTGATAAAATTCCAGGGGGAACCTAATACTATATACTAACTATAGCAAAAAGAACCAAGTCAAAATTCTAAGTCACATGATCATACTAAATTCAGCAAGTTGCAATATCAAGTGAAAATGAAATAAAAGCAATTAAAAGTAAAAAATAAACCAAAAAATGAGAAATGAATGAAATGACATTTTTATTGTTTTAATATTTTCTTGAAGTCTTGGTGAAAATTAGGGAAAAAATCCCATGCAAAAATGTTAATGTTTGAATTTATTATGAATTTTCAAAGAACTTAAAATAAATGTGTGAAAATAAAAGAAAATATGAGAAAAATGAAAATTGCGCGTGTCCAATAGCAATTAAAAACAGTTCATTCACCAACTGGGCCCAGAGAGGGGGTGTCAAGAGAAAGCGCGCTAGACCCCATTCTACTTCAGAAAATTAAAATGAAAATGTAAAGAAAAATGGAAAAAGTTATGTGACAAATAGCAATAAAACTACGTGTATTTTCTAATGGGCTTCCAGATAGGGGTGCAGTTATCAAATTCTCACTTAAGCCCATACTACAACTTAAGTGAAACGCTGCGCTTCAGACTCCTTCATAACTTTCAGTTAATCCTGGCCGTGAGATGTTCAATTGGTCAAAGGTCTTCTAATGATCCTATGGTTTAAAACTCATCTTCAACCTTTGAATTGTTCAGTGGAGGGAAAAAGCCATGGAAGAACAGAGCTTGTAACTTCACCTTCTCCAATTCGTGCTCCCTCAATTCTTCATCAAAAATCAAAACTAAACACCCTAATTCGCTTGATTTTCCACAAGGAATTCAACCATGGTAATCAAAATCACTGAAACATCTTCCTCCTCAAAACACGATTGAATAATCAGAAATTGATCAAGAACCAAATCTCACCAAACATAAAATTGAGTGGCCTAAACTCTTCACCACTTCACCCTAATCAATTCTAACTATCAAACTAAGATTCTACCATCAAGAACACGAAGATAATTGCATGAACAGAATTTATGTCATTCAACTAATTGTCTTTAAATCAACCCTAATGCTACCAGAAAGCTCCCTATGATCATCTACATTGGATCTAACCATTCAAAGCCTATTGAAACTGCCTAAATCAAGCCATGGAGTGAAGTTTACATACCTGCAATTTTGAGATGAACAGTGTGATCAAAGCTTTAAGATAAGCTTCAATAAGTTCCAGACACCTTCACCAACACCAAAGGATGCTTCTGTATGCAAAGAAAGAGATTGAAATGGCTTGGATTCTTGAATTCGATCTTGAGTTGCAGGCTGAGAATTCCAAATGAAAACACACGATTCTTCAGGGTTCTTGCTCAATAATCCATCTGGAATCACTCACATATGCTTGATCAAGGTTCTGAGATCAAAAGAATGCGCTGAAAGTGGTTGAAACTTGTAACTGAATTCTGTTTTGCAAATAGAAGGTTGAAAATGCAATCTCTCAAATCTCTCTCAATTCTCTCCAACTCTAGCTCTGAATCACTTCATATGTATATATAGAATGTGAATGAAGACTCTAGAATCTTCTGGATCAATCCAATGAGAAATTCACCATCTCATGTCATGAAATCTCATGTCATGCTATGTTCACACCAGCTCATGATAACGGCTTTGTATTCACCTTGTTCTGAGTTTAAAATGTCTTTAGATGAGATTTTGGAGGTGTTAGGATGAAAGGGAGCCTTGCATTTACCTTGAAAAAGAGGTTTTGCATTTGTGCCTTAGGATGTAAATAACTAATTTTCAAAGCAAGTCATAAAAATATCCCTCAAATCAAAATTGTGGCAATGTCAATGTTCTCAAAATGCATTTTACAATAAAATTGGTATGTCATATGGCTTGGTTTGGATTTGTAGATCAAAAACCCCAATTTCCAACCTTGGTTCATTTAAAATTTACCCTCATTTTAGGCCATTTTTGTGACTTTGTGAAGAAAGCCATTCCAAACTCTCATGACCTCTTATCTATCCTAAAAACATCATTTTTAACACATCTCATGTTGAACATTTTTTCATTTGAGGAGTGAAAGATGGAGATTTGGACCTATGTTGAAAAATGACCTGTAATTCAACTTTCCCAAAATACCCCTGGGTTACCAAGACCATAACTTGAGTTCCACAAATCCTCTTGAGGACTTATAGTACTCAAATTAAAGATAATATCAAGATCTACAACTCTTATGTTGGGCAAGAATCCATTTGAAAACTCCTTGATGGGAAAAAGTTGCTTGGAAGTCAAGTAACTTTCACAGATAAATTTCAGTGTCCTCTGATGACCCATAACTTGCAAGAATCATAACTTGAGTTCTACAAATCTTCTTGAAGACTTCTAGTACTCAAATTAAAGCCATTGGGAAGCTATACAAGTTTCATGTTGACCAAGAATCCATTTGAAACTTGCATTTTGACTTATCTGGCTTGGAAGTGAGGCCTAAATCAGGGGATTTTACACTGAACCCCTAATTTAGTAACTCCTCCTCCTCTTGATTCTTTTTGATTTATCCTTGGCACAACACCACACATGTATCAACATATCAATTCATGAATCCCACATCCTCCAATTAATCCTTGATGCTCTTCAATCACTCATTTGACCTAGGGTTGACCCAGAAGAAACCCTAGTTGATTGTACTTCAACTCTAGCTTTTGTACTTGTATCAATGACTTGTCTCATCTTCAAAATGACCCTCTAGGTCTTCCATGATCTTTTCCATACCTTTAGTCATGGCTCACATACTCATTGATGATCTTCAACCCCCCAAGATTAGGAAAGAAATCCACTGGTTGACCCTCAAACTTTTCAAAGCTTCAACTCATTCTTTGATGACTTGGATGGCCTTGAGCTTGAATAAAAATCCCTTGATGTGCCTCTTTTGATAAGAATGGCACTTGATCCCTTGTTAGATGACTTGTTATGCTATGCTATGCAAATGATTAGACTATGTACATGACTTATTATGCAAATGACAATGCAATTGAAACATAAACCAGGTGAAATAGGTTGAGCAAATTTTAAGGTGCAACAGATGCCCCTATTCAAACGGCTTGGACCCGACTGGGTGAAGAGCGAACGGCCTTCAAACATTCTAGGTACGAGACGGTTGAATACTAAGAACCCGGAAATTTGCCAACCACAGAAATAAACTGCACCATTGCTTCGGGAACCCCCCATCCATCAATTGAACCTGATTGTTACAGTAACAACTGATCAACCACCTAATACAGATCTGATTTCAACACTAACCGCCTGTGCAGCACCAAACTTGTCAATATAGGAATAATCTGGACGACTTCACTGGGGAAGCACTTCTGTCAACAAAACATGACTCTGCCCACGATACAGGAAAATAACTCCACCATCACTACGGGAAATAACACCGCCATTGCTATGGGTAATACTCTGTCACCACTACAGGAAGATAACACCGCCATCGCTACGGGTAATACTCTGTCATCACTACAGGAAAATAACACCGCCATCGCTACGGGTAATACTCTGTCCGCACTACAGGAAAATAACACTGCCATCGCTACAGGTAATACTCTGTCATCACTACAGGAAAATAACACCGCCATCGCTACGGGAAAATAACTCTGATTACAGCTTCTCTGCCTATCTTTGCAGTAGCTGACTCCATCAATCAAATGGGCAACACAATACGAGTCCAGTCTTCCAACTTTTAGCGCCGACACGGCAGCAAATCTGAAAAGGACTCTACCGGGGATTTTCTGAAATCACACTGCCAGACACTTACTGCGACATAAGCGGCAACTTTCAAAAATCGACTCACGAAGTCTTTTGATACTGTCATAACAACAATCTTAAAGAAATGCTCCGCTGGAGGGGTAAGAGAAACTTAAACAAGCAACTCTTTTGGGGAATAATGACAAGGCGAGCATTATCATCACATGTCTCATGCTGAGATTTTTAATATTTGGTAATTGATCTGAGCAAGAGCTCTCTCCACCTGCAAGGGAAATAGCACTTGAAAACCAAAGGTTAACCAACCTGACTTATGTTTCAAAATGTGCATGTTTGAGAATGGCGTAATGCTCCGTACAACACGGATATGCTACACGTTTTCGGGTAGATGCAAATATGACACTATATGCAAATGCAAATGCAGGCTCAAGCTGCTGGGGAAACTCTGACAAGCTTGCTTCAACACGACCGTTGAGAGCAAATACCACCATGTTGGGGTGGAACGGGTGTCATAAAGTCCTTCGGGAAAATAAATGTCAGACATACAACCAACTCCGCCGGGGAGAGATTAAACTTCGATTTCCATTGGGAGGAACGAACACCCTTTGCTAGGGAGAATAACCCATCTGGGGAAGAAGCGACTTGGCCGGGGAAACACGAACCTTCCGGGGAAACGTACTGTCTGGGCACAACTTACAAACTCGGAACTACCACTCCGCTGAGGATAATCCTTCTGAACCAACTATGACTTGGTTAAACACTGCGGGAATTCTCCCAGCTGGGGATTCACATACTCGACTCTCTGGGGAGTGCAACCTCTGCAGGGGATACTAATTTTGACTGGATGGGGATATCCTCTGGGGACAAGCTGCGACTAGCTGGGGAAATTGATCTCTTCGGTAAGGGACAAAACCATCTCCACTTTTGAAGATGATGTGCGACCTGCATGGGGCTTGGCGTCGCACAAAGTCAAGTCTTTCACCACGAACCTCTGACTGGGGCCACAATTTCTGATTGTCCACTTTCAAGGCGAGAACCCTGCAAAACACAAACGAGACAACACAAATTTATACAACCAAATCTATTCGGATTAGTGTCCGTGACATTACTTCAGTCAATTCGAAGTTTTAGCAATTATTGGCAAGGGCCAGCAAAGTTATGCAAGTGCAAGTTTATCAAAAACATCGGCGTTTTCCACATACAAAACAGTAAAGCACAATCATCAGATACTGAATAACATGTTTTATTAATAACAGGCCTTTGAATAGGCAAAGTTTTGTACATCGGATGCAACTCCTGAAAAGAGGAAGTTACGCACACACACATACATATATGCACAGGAAGCATAAAAATACAAATACAACTCGAATTTGTACACATGTCGGCAATGTGGTGCAGACAAACATCGTGGGCTGATCCTCCTATGACTCGCCTGACTTTGGTGCTTTCCCGGTATTCAGTTTTCGGAAGAGATTGTGTTGGATAAACGAACCCTCGGGCGCTCCCAAACCACTAAGCAATGCTGGTATCGACTTCGGACCGCAGTCATTTGCTTTTTGGATCCCTAACTTTTGCGTGAATCGCCCTTTGCGGGTTTTCAACTCACCGGGATACCCTTTTTTGCCGAAGTCGCCCAATGCAGGTTTTCGACTTCGCGGGTGTACATCTTTTCAATTTTATCCCTAACTTTTGCCCGAACCTTTTATTCTGTTTTTGGTTCGCCGGGATGCCCCATTTTTGCCTGGACTCTCTTTTTACTGTCCAGCGGGTCACTTTCAAGCAAAGTATTTTTTAACTGCGTCCGAATTTGCAGGAGACGTAAAGTCTTCACCATCCATGGTAGATAGTAGCAAGGCTCCTCCAGAGAAGACCTTTCTGATAACGTAGGGCCCTTCGTAATTCGGCGTCCATTTGCCCCTATGATCTGTTTATGGCGGGAGAATCCTTTTCAGCACAAGGTCGCCCGTCTGAAAGCTTTGCGGACATATCTTCTTATCGTACGCTTTCTTCATCCGGCTCTGATACAACCGACCGTATGCGAGAGAAGCTAGTCTCTTCTCATCCATTAAACTCAACTGATTCAACCTGTCTTTTACCCATTCCGCCTCGTCAAGTTGGACATCTCGTAAAACCCTCAAGGAAGGGATCTCAACTTCCAACTGTAACACTGCCTTCATTCCGTATACCAAAGAAAAAGGGGTTGCCCCGGTTGATGTGCGTACCGTCGTACGATAACCGTGCAAAGCGAAAGGTAGCATCTCGTACCAGTCCTTATACGTCACGACCATCTTTTGAACAATATTCTTTATGTTCTTATTGGCCGCTTCGACAACGCCATTCATATTGGGTCGGTAAGGAGAAGAGTTGTGATGCTCAATCTTAAAGTTCTGACACAACTCTTTCATCATTTTGTTATTCAAATTCGAACCGTTGTCGGTGATGATCCGCTCAGGGATTCCATATCTGCAGATAATATCTCGTTTGATAAATCTGGCGACCACTTATTTGGTGACATTGGCATATGATGCTGCTTCCACCCACTTGGTGAAGTAATCAATTTCCACCAAGATGAATCGGTGTCCGTTTGATGCCGTAGGCTCAATCTTGCCAATCATATCAATTCCCCACATCGAGAACGACCACGGTGATGACATCACATTCAGAGGACTCGGAGGCACATGGACTTTATCCGCATAAATCTGGCATTTATGACACCTCTTTGCAAACTTGAAACAGTCTGTTTCCATAGTTAGCCAGTAATAACCTGCCCACAGTAGCTTCCTCGTCATAGCATGCCCACCCGCATGTGTACCAAATGTACCCTCATGTATCTCTTCCATGAGCAACTTTACTTCTTTCTCGTCTACACAACGTAGCAACACCAAGTCGTGGTTTCTTTTGTAGGACACCGTCAGGATTCAAATAGAAACTGCCAGCCAATCTCCTGAGAGTCTTATGATCTCGACTAGATGCCCCAGCCAGATACTCCTTGTTCTTCAGGAAATTCTGGATGTCATAGTACCAGGGTTTATCATCAGATGCTTCGTCAATAGCAAATATGAAAGCGGGTTTGTCAAGCCGAGAGATAATAATCCGGGGAGCCTCGTTCCAGAAATTAACTTTATACATTGAGGACAATGTCGCCAGGGCGTTAGCCATTTGATTTTCTGCTCGCGGCACATGATGTAATTCCACCTTGTCAAAGAAAGGCAACAATCTCCTTGCATAATTCATATATGGTATCAAATTGGGCTGACGTGTCTCCCATTCTCCCTTAATCTGATTCACCACCAGAGCTGAGTCTCCGTATACATCCAGATGTTTGATTCGCAAATCAATAGCTTCTTCCAGACCCATGATGCAAGCCTCATATTCAGCTTCATTATTGGTAACCAGAAAGGTCAATCGAGCAGTAAATGGGATGTGCGACCCATGAGGAGTAGTAATAATTGCACCTATTCCGCTACCATAGGAATTCACAGCTCCATCAAATATTAACTGCCATTTGGAACCCAACTCTGGTCCTTCGTTCGGCAACGGTTCTTCACAATCTTTCGACTTTAGGTACATGATATCCTCGTCAGGAAAATCAAACTTCATCGATTGGTAGTCCTCAACAGGCTGCTCCGCAAGGTACTCTGACAAAACGCTACCTTTAATAGCCTTTTGCGAGACATACTGAATATCATACACGGTTAACACCATCTGCCATCGGGCAATTCTACCGAAGAGTGCTTGCTTCTCAAACACGTATTTGATTGGATCCATCTTTGAAATTAGCAAGGTTGTATGATTTAGCATGTATTGCCTCAAACGTTTGGCGGCCCAGGCTAGCGCGCAACACGTCTTCTCGAGCATTGAGTATCTGGACTCACAGTCGGTAAATTTCTTACTCAAATAGTAGATCACATGCTCTTTACGTCCTGTCTCATCGTGTTGACTGAGAACACAACCCATACTTTCCTCAAGAACCGTCAAATACATAATTAAAGGTCTCCTGGCCACTGGGGGTATCAAAACAGGAGGTTCCTGCAAGTATTCTTTTATCTTGTCGAACGCCTTTTGACAAGTTTCATTCCAGGTCAACACCTGATCCTTTTTCAACAACTTGAATAACGGCTCGCATGTCGCAGTTAGGTGAGATATGAACCGAGCAATGTAGTTCAACCTCCCTAAAAACCCACGCACTTCTTTTTCTGTTTTAGGTGTCGGCATTTCTTGTATTGCTTTTATTTTTGCATGATCAACCTCTATTCCCTTTTCGCTCACAATAAACCCCAACAGTTTACCCGATCTCACCCCAAAGGTGCACTTGTTAGGGTTCAGTCTCAACCTGAACTTCCTAAGCCTCTTGAACAATTTCAGCAGATTAACCAAATGCTCCTCCTCCGTCTGGGATTTGGCAATCATATCATCAACATAAACCTCGATCTCTTTATGCATCATGTCATGAAAGAGAGTCGTCATAGCACGTTGATATGTTGCCCCAACATTCTTCAATCCGAAGGGCATCACTTTGTAACAAAATGTTCCCCAAGGCGTAATGAAGGTGGTCTTCTCCATGTCTTCTGGCGCCATTTTGATCTGATTATAGCCCGAGAAGCCATCCATGAAGGAGAATACGGAGAATTGAGTAGTATTATCCACCAGCACATCAATGTGAGGAAGTGGAAAATCGTCTTTCGGGCTCGCTTTGTTCAAGTCACGGTAGTCTACACACATTCTCACTTTACCGTCTTTCTTTGGTACTGGCACAATATTAGCGACCCATGAGGGATATTTTGTAACAGTTAGGAAACCAGCATCCCACTGTTTTTGCGCTTCCTCCTTAATCTTCACAACCATGTCCGGTCTAGTTCTTCGGAGTTTCTGCTTAACCGGCGGGCATTCTTCTTTTAGCGGCAGACGGTGCACAACCATATTCGTATCCAGCCCAGACATGTCTTTGTACGACCAAGCAAATACATCACTATACTCCCTGAGCATCTCAATCAACCTTTGCTTGACGTCGCTTTGCAGCGCAGCCCCTATACGGATGTTCCTTTCAACCCCTTCCGACCCCAAATTGACGGTCTCAATGACTTCCTCGTGAGGCAGAATGATTCTTTCTTCTTGTTTTAATAACCAGGTCAGCTCTTCTGGTACGTCGCCATCTTCAACAATCTCTTCCTCAACCTGAAATACCGGGTGCTCGAAGTCGAAGTGAGTCATAGGCGGTTCATAGATGTCATCTGAAATAATAGTCCTGCAAAGGAAATGGTTAAATGCTTCAAACGCGTACAAAGCAAGTAACCACGTTGCCATCTTATTGTAAAAGATAAAAACAGGAAAAACAAGGATCACAATATTTGTATACAAAAAAAGCCTTTATTCATGATTAAACAATGTAATGTACATAACCAAATGGCCCTAAGCAAAATCATTGTGCCCCGGATAGGACACAGGATTATTCAACAATTAAGAAAACAAATCATTACTGTTTAGTTGTCACAGGAACAGTTTCCCAGATAGACCAATTGCAGAGACTTTGTCCTGGCACGCTTGGCTTGATCCATGTGTCCATGTCACAGTCGCTATCCCCTTCTTCAGAATCGGAAACAACATTGATAGTCTCGAAGCTCACCCCGCTTGGTGTAATGGTTATTGGTCCTCTGAACTTGGGCATTCCTGAAGAGGATGATGATGACGAAGGATGATATCCAAGTCCGAACCTGTCATTCTTCACGGGAATCTCAACCACCTGACCCTAGCCCTTGGTTTGGCCTACCTGCACTAGAGCTTGAGCCTCTTTGTACGATGACATTGCCACATCTGATACCTGGGGTACTGGAGCTTTGTCTTTAATCTTTAGCCCTTCAAATGCTTGACAGGGTGTTTCATGTATTTCGCCGTCGACTTCCACATATCTGAATGAAGATAGATGACTAACCAGAATATCTTCTTCTCCACAAACAGTAACGACACTATCCCCCACCATATACTTCAACTTTTGGTGCAACGTGGATGTAACGGCCCCAGCAGCATGGATCCATGGGCGTCCAAGGAGACAACAATACGCTGGCTGGATGTCCATTATATAGAATTCAGTTTCAAAAATTTCCGACCTCACCTGCAATGGTAATGTCATTGATCCGAAAACTGACCTCCTCGTACCATCAAATGCCCTGACCACCAAGTCACTAGGCGTACAAATGATCCCCCTGACATCCAATTTCATCATTGCTTTCTTCGGAAGCACATTCAAGGAAGACCCTGTATCCACCAACACATGGGACATGACCGTGCCCCTGCATTCAACTGAGACGTGCAGCGCCATATTATGCTCTCTCCCTCTTGGAGTCAAATCAAAATCGGTAAAGCCCAAACTGTGCCCTGCATTAACATGCGCCATCACCCCTTCTAATTGATTAACCGAAACGTCTTGAGGAACGAACGACGTGTCTAGGATCTTCAACAAAGCGTTTCGATGGGCCTCGGAACATAATAGCAGTGACAAGATCGAGATCTTTGATGGCGTTTGCTGGAGGTGCTCCACGATTTTGTAATCACTTTTACAGATGAGCCTTATAAACTCTTCCACATCCTTAAGCGATGTTTCCTTTTCCTTTATCTGTGAGGGGCCACTCTCGTCTACCTTGGCTTTCCCCTTTGCCAATCTTTCTGCCTCTACCTCAGGCGATGTGAAGATTCTCCCACTTCTGGTCATACCTCTGTTCCAACAACATTATCTACAACCCCAGCTGGTTGTTTATTTACTTCAATTTTCTCACCGTCACAATAAACCTTCAACCCGTAAGTTCATGGCACTGCTTTGGTACTTTCAAAAGGAATCGGTCCTGTTTTAGTAATAGTGATCATCGGCCGCCTGGCGGGCGCCGTTATTGTTATTGTTTTTCTCGGAGTCGTTACCGTCGCAACATCGTTCCACTCATCACACAATGCCTCTACAGGCTTTTCAACCGCGGTTCTATCAAACTGCAATGTTCCTTCATCCATCATAACCTGAATGCCTTGTTTCAAATCATTACAACCCTCTGGCTGTATCCAACAATCCAAGCAAAATTCGTCACACCCCGGGAATACACCCCCTTTTAATAACCTGCTTTTGATCTCACCCAACGGTGTCTTCAGCTCATTGACATCCGTCACTAGATTCAAATTCTCCTCGGTCAGGATGGCGTTTGCCCCGTGATTGGGCATAGGCTGTTGTACTATATTTGGACCCGCCTGCCCAAAGTTAATGGCTTTGCTGTCCAACATGTCTTGGACTTTATGTTTAAACGCGTGACAGCCTTCAATATCATGTCCGGGCGCCCCGAAGTGAAACTCACAGTGTTTACCAGCATCATAGCCAAATGGAGGAGTGCCCGTTAATGGCGCCATGGTTCTTTTCTCGACCAACTTCAATCCTAGCAGGGTTTGAAGCAGTCCGGCGTATGTTAAAGGAGGCGTTTCAAATACTCTCATTGGCTTGCCCTCTAGGATTCTGCATTGGGCGGGGTGTTGCCTTTGTTGTTGCTGCTGCTGCGGCTGTTGTTGCTGCTGTTGTTGTTGTGGAAACGAGATGGTAACACTAGCGACCTGTTGAGATTGAGCATACTGACTTCGTCCTTTGCCCCGGCCCCTGCCACCAAACACGGCACTAGAATCACCTTGTCGTCTACCACCGAATGCTTTTCTTGTACCTCCTGCGGGGGCAGACTCACCTGCGTGGAATCTTCCAACCTTAATACCGTCTTCGACCATCTCACCCATAAGAATCAAATCTAAAAAACTGCTCAATGAAACATTAAACAATTTTTCGTAATATATCCCCGTAAATGTCCCAATGAACATACTATTCATTTCTCTTCCAGCTAACGGAGGATGTACTCTTGCTGCCATATCGCGCCATCTCTGTGCATACTCTTTAAAGCTTTCCCCGTTCTTCTGCGACAAACCTTGCAATTGAACTCGGTTCGGTGCCAGATCACTATTATATTCATAATGCAGGACAAAAGCATCCGCTAATTGCTTCCAGGTTTTGATTTGAGCGGGCTCCAACCCCATGTACCACTCGAGTGACGGTCCTGATAGACTGTCTTGAAAGAAATGCATAAGTATCCTTTCGTCATATGAATACACAGACATCCTTCTGTAATAAGCGCGAACATGCACCTTAGGGCAAGTGTCCCCCTTATATTTGTCGAACGTGGGAGCTTTGAATTTCAGCGGTACCCTCAGCCCAGGCACCAAGCCCATAGTAGTCATGTCTAATCCGGTAGAATTCTGATTAGCCATACCCTTCACCTGTTCTTCAAGCATCTTAATCCTCTGAGTATTGTCAACGGGTCCCTCAAATCCCATGCCTCTTCCTGAAAAGGCGTCCTCTTGACAGTCTTCGCCCCAGTTCACATTTTCATTTCCGTACCCGTTATAACCAGTGTTGCGACCAAACCCTTGCTGATTATTCATGGGACCTCGTCCCCCATTACCATAACCCTGATTGACCCCAACATGCCCGAAACCAGTGTTGACAGGAATCAATCCAGCACCATTTCCACCATAACCCTGGTTAGCGTTACCAAAACCGTCGTAGCCGAAACCCTGAGTGCTGAAGCCGAACTTTCCGCCCTGATTGCCGTACTCAAACCCTTGGTCATATAGCCGAATCCATTGTTACCAAAACCATTACCGCCATTGTAGTTACCACCGCCCAGATTGGCGTCTCCAAATCTAACATTGTTAACAACCGTCTCATTTCCATTCCCTGTGTTACCATTGCCAGCGCCAGCGTCATTGTTTACAACCACAACAGGTGGGGTCACCACAGGAGGAACCACTGGTGTAGGGGGCCCATCCTCCGGAATAGTCTCAACGTGCGCAGTGTTGTGGTCATTGTTGCCATTCCCATTAGCCCGCGTCAGCAGCGACTGCACCAAAGTCTGGAGATTCTCCTGGCCTTTAGCAATACTCTCCATGTCCTGTATGAACAGGTTCTAATTCTCGCGAATTTCCTGCATCTCCACTTGGACTTGATCCATGATTCTCTTGCAGTTGTTTCGGGTTGGGTAGCGGTGAACTCTTTGTTCGTCAATCCTGGAAACCTGGAGACGCAGGAAATAAGATACATATTCGAGAATACCGGTCATGCAATATGAATGCAGATGCAAATGTGTAAATATGCTACAGGTTATATTCCCCCCGATTATAGTTTCGGAGAAAATGCCATCATGACAATGGAGTCCCCATCTAGCAAGCAAGGAATCAGAAGATCCTCATATATAAACACATGCCAAGAGGCTGAGTACAAAAGTACAACTGAATACAATTGAAGAGACCTCGGCCAACAAGTCTGGCGATGGTCCAAATGCAAGTACAAATAACAAAGGCAAGGCAAAGATAAACCAGGCCAAATGGCGTGCTCTGACGTCTTCCAATATCCTCATCGTCTCCGAGTGCCCTAGTCGGGAGATCAGCTCCTGTATTAGTAAAGCATGCCGCTCAGTAGTGGATCTCAGCTTCTTGGTGTCGTCCTGGTAGGTTCCTTTGCCAGAACTCTCATCAAATCTGTACCTCTTGGAATCGGCCTTCTCTTCATAACCTCTCGGCTTCTCGTCAATGTCACTTACTCTGGGCTCAGCAGCGCTCCTAAGTGATGTCTCTTCAGCAATCTTTGCGTCTTGGGCTCTAATCTGTGCCTCTAGCGTAGCAATCTGCAGCTTCAGTTCGTCTTCGCGCTCCTTCCGCTTGGTAAGCGTGGCCTTCCACAAAACTTCCCACTTGCTGAGACGGGCATAAGCCTTGCTTAAAAGTTCCTTCTTTGAAGTAAGCACTTTGCTACACCGTTCAAGGCTATCCCCACTTTTTCTTTCTTGGTGGTCTCTTCCGTTAGCTCTGATCCCAACCTGTTAATCAATTCAGTCTGCTCCTTCACAGTGAATGCGGCTGCATTCTTCTCACGACGTAACTGGAAGATCTCATTCTCTAACTCCTCATTGGCTTTCTTCAGTTCCTCGTTTTCAGCCAACAATTTGTTATACTTCTCACTATCTTCCGAAGGAGGTACCTCAATCAATGGAAGATACAGGGGTTCCACAGCAGGATATGGCATCAAGGAAGTACTAGCTCTCTCGCGGATCCACGCTAAATAAGGATCATAAGCTCTGTTGTTGCTCTTATCAAGCAAAGTTTTCCCTCTCCTATGGATGTTAGCCCATGCATGTCTCAATCTGATCAAAACAGCTGTGTCCAATAAGCCTGTGAGATACAGAGATTCTTGTATCTCCTTCTCAATAGGAGCTTCCCTTAAAGCATAACCGAACTGTCGTACCAGCAATGAAGGGTTATAGTTAATACAGCCTTTCCGTCCAATCAGGGGAACATTCGGAAAGCCACTGCAACTATATATAATATCAGTACCAAGCATGCTCCGATCAAACCAAATGACGTTCTCAGCAGACAGTCCCATCAACCGGGAAGACCAATCCAAAGTATCAACAGCGTCAACAAAAGGCTCTGTCTTAGGAAGATGCCCCTGGAACCACCTGTACAAGAGAGGAAGACAGCAGGAAACATTCTTGCCACGACGTTTCTCATTCTTGAAGTGAATAGAATGATAAACATCGCCCAAGAGGGTAGGAACTGGATTCTTCGAGGCAAGAATCAGGAAGGCGTCTAAGTCGACAAAATCTGGCACATTAGGAAACAAGACAATCCCATAGATGCAGACAGCTAGAATGGCACTGAAAGCAACCCAACATCCACTCTTCGCGCACTGCGTAGCCTTCTCAACCAGGACATACAGGTGAAAACCATAAGCTCCGTTCAGCTTGACCAAGCCTCCCGGGAACTCAGAAGCGTCTAAATTGACGATCTCAGCGAGTGTAGCCAAATCAGGCTCAGCATCCATATTTATGAAAGGCTGGTCTAACACAGGAACTCCCAACATCGCAGAATACTCCTCCAAAGTGGGTGCCAGAACGTAGTCGGGAAATAAGAAACATCTCAGCTGCGGCTCATAAAACTGCATCAAAGTATACACACCAGTCGTCTCAAATGCTGAAGGTCTATACAACAGACTGAGTAATCTCTCATAAGATACTCTGAACTCAACCCTCACTCTCTCATCTGCTAGAGCAACTAGACCCAGCAAGGGACTGACATCTGGCGAATGCAACCGGTAAGCAACTTTCTTCTTCAGGGACTCCATGTTTGGCTAGAAGATATACTAGAATAAGAGGGGAATGATCACCTGCAACATAAATACATGTTAATGAAATGCAATCATGGAAATGCACATGCATATGCAAACAAGGGATCAAGTGCAATGTTGATAGACTGGGTTGCTCTATACTGAAGCCTTAGAACCATCCAATCTTCATCTCAAACCAAACCAACCACTCAAATGAACCTTGTAACCACATCTCCCTGACAGAGATAAACCAGGTGTTCTGAGGTCAAAGGTTTCCTGCAAACAGACCCACCTACCCCTCACAGGTGTGTACATAACTCGCAGACGAGGTACGACATCCTATGCGGGTTCAACGTCACAGACTTTCAAGAGCGATGATACGATACCCAGAAGGTGTGGCATCATCATCCCTTGAAGCGGCCTCACTTAGTTGAATCCTAATTGATAGGTCCCCAAAGTCGACAATCCTCGGGTCAGACAACTTGTCGAGCCCTAAGGGCCAGGCAAGAAGCATCAAAGAGAATCTCGTCCGAGTGTAAATTCTGCAGCTAGCTGGTGCGAGCTAAGCAAGCAGGCTAACCACTACTCTCTACTTCTAAGTCTATGTGTAACCTCAAGCCCAGGTCCGGCTTATCTCTCAACAGATTACCCCCTTCCCACAGCAGCAATAACAGTATAAAGCTGATAATAAAATGCGGAAAGTAAAGACAGAAAAGTAAATCTATACAACCCCCATGACGGGAAAACAAGCGCTAGGATTGACTCGCATAGGGGATATTCCTGTCCCCAGCAGAGTCGCCAGCTGTCGCTACTGCGAAAATCGGCGTCGGCTGAACAGAAGAGTCGCCACCGTGCGTTATTTATCCCAAAGGAGGGAAAGGAAACGCTTAGAGTAAACCTCACGCAAAGACGGGAAAGGAATGGTCATCGCAACCAAATCCTGGATTCGGGAGTCGGTTACGCAAGGGGAAGGTATTAGCACCCCTCACGTCCGTCGTACTCGACGGGATCCACGCTTGTTTTCTAGTACGGATTGTTATTCTATCTAAACTAAGGGTTAAGGGTTCAAAAGAAAGAAAAAAGTGACTCAGCAAAGTATCGCACTTTATGCCTACGTATTCCCGTCTGGAATGAGAAATCAGAGTCAACGTAGTTCGCCTACCGACGGGAAAGGAAGGGAGGGTTGCTCGCTAGGATATCGCATCCTATGCCTACGTACTTTCACACAGCATGAAAGATCAGAGCAAACATAGTTCGGGCCACGGAAGACACAAGCTTGTCTGAATGTTTTTTATCTCCTTATGAAAGGGTTTTTCCTGATTAAGAGTCCAAGCGGACAAAAATGACATTTTTGATGTTTGTTTTCAGTCTTTTACGCAAGAACTGTCTTGTATGATGTTTGCAATCTCTGACGCACTAGAGACTATGATTTGAGAGTGACTATGTCGTATGTCACCCTAAGGGTAACACACTAAGCAATTAGATTACTGAAGAGTGACCCTCCAGCAACCTTTCTCAAATAGCTTAAGGCTCGTAGCGTACGACATCGATTATCCTTATTACTGTGTTTTGAATTGTTCTGAGATAGAAGAGAAAGAAGTTTTAAAACCTAGGGTTTGAAAGGGGAATCAAAACTACCCTAATGTTATCATGCATGGATTACAACCTAATGTCTATCATATTTCTCTCTTGCACAGAGAGAAACAGAGATCCTAAGGGATAAACGGAAAAGAAACAGCAGATATACAGTAAACAGTAAAATGCATGAGATGCAGCAGAACAAGCGAGGCAAGGGAGTCCCACTCAACCTCGAACCTGGGAAAACAATAGGTAAAGTGAAACAGCTTCACTTCAAACCTAAGGTCAAATCAACAAACAATACAGAAAAAGAACTAAAATCCAACACCAGCGCAGACAGCAACAACAGCTCCTACAGTAAGTAGTTCAAACAGCACCAGCTCTGGCAGCTACAATTGATTAACAACAAAAGAATGATAGTAACAACTTCAAGCAAGATCCCATCTTTACTTTCCAATGACATTCAAGTTTCAGATAAGCTCTTGTCTCAGTAATCTTCAGCATTAGCAAGCACTGAACCCCAATAAGCAGACAGCTTCAGCCAGCAGCAAAACCCTAATTTCACAGTTAACCAGCTTTGACAGGTACAAGCTTCATCTTCACCAGTATTCAATGAACTTCATCTTCAATAGGCTTCCATCTTCAATGCAGACACTCACAGGAGAGAATCAACTTAATAGAGGAAATTGGAATGTTAAGAGGCTTAATGATAACCCAGGGAAATCATTAAGATCTTATCATAGCAAGTGAGAGGTATCCTCAAGGTTCTACCCAATCAAAGAATGCTCTACATCCCTCCTAAGGAGAGATGGAACTTCTTTGGGGGACCTTATGTCATAGGATGGAATAGAGGCACAAGAAGCTCTCTATGTTTGACAGAAGAAATCAGTCTACTCTAGAGCTCTCCCTATATCTCATATCTCCTAAGTCTTCATCAAGCATCTTCAGGCACAAGCAACCTCAAGCTCCAAGCATCATCATTTGTCTTTAATCATCCTCCAAGTCTTCACTACCTCCATCAAGCAAAACTCAAGCCCAATAACCCAATGGAAAGGCCCAAAACCCAACATACCAAGCATCTTCCCCAGGGGGAAACACACCAATAACCACCAATTTGCAAAAATCAAATAAAATGGAAATACTCATCATAAAATCCTAGATTAATTTCTAAGGGATCCTAACTATGTACCCTATACCCCATATAAACCCCAAGGCCTAAATCAAACTAAAAAACCCAAAAGCTATGTGTTGAAATGCACCTATGTCCAGATGAAACCCTAATTCTAGCACCCTAAAGTTCCTTATTCAAAACTAACTAAAATTAAATCACAAAAATGTGATAAAATTCCAGGGGGAACCTAATACTATATACTAACTATATCAAAAAGAACCAAGTCAAAATTTAATTCACATGATCATACTAAATTCAGCAAGTTGCAATATCAAGTGAAAATGAAATAAAAGCAATTAAAAGTAAAAAATAAACCAAAAATGAGAAATGTATGAAATGATATTTTTATTGTTTTAATATTTTCTTGAAGTATTGGTGAAAATGAAGGGAAAAATCCCATGCAAAAATGTTAATTTTTGAATTTATTATGAATTTTTAAAGAACTTAAAATAAATGTGTGAAAATAAAAGAAAATATGAGAAAAATGAAAATTGCGCGTGTCCAATAGCAATTGAAAACAGTTCATTCACCAACTGGGCCCAGAGAGGGGGTGTCAAGAGAAAGCGTGCTAGGCCCCATTCTACTTCAGAAAATTAAAATGAAAATGTAAAGAGAAATAGAAAAGTTATGTGACAAATAGCAATAAAACTACGTGTATTTTCTAATGGGCTTCCAGATAGGGGTGCGGTTATCAAATTCTCACTTAAGCCCATTCTACAACTTAAGTGAAACGCTGCGCTTCAGACTCCTTCATAACTTTCAGTTAATCCTGGCCGTGAGATGTTCAATTGGTCAAAGGTCTTCTAATGATCCTATGGTTTAAAACTCATCTTCAACCTTTGAATTGTTCAGTGGAGGGAAAAAGCCAAGGAAGAACAGAGCTTGTAACTTCATCTTCTCCAATCCGTGCTCCCTCAATTCTTCATCAAAAATCAAAACTAAACACCCTAATTCGCTTGATTTTCCACAAGGAATTCAACCACGGTAATCAAAATCACTGAAACATCTTCCTCCTCAAAACACGATTGAATCATCAGAAATTGATCAAGAACCAAATCTCACCAAACATAAAATTGAGTGGCCTAAACTCTTCACCACTTCACCCTGATCAATTCTAACTATCAAACTAAGATTCTACCATCAAGAACATGAAGATAATTGCATGAACAGAATTTATGTCATTCAACTAATCGTCTTTAAATCAACCCTAATGCTAGCAGAAAGCTCCCTATGATCATCTACATTGGATCTAACCATTCAAAGCCTATTGAAACTGCCTAAATCAAGCCATGGAGTGAAGTTTACATACCTGCAATTTTGAGATGAACAGAGTGATCAAAGCTTCAAGATAAGCTTCAATAAGTTCCAGACACCTTCACCAACACCAAAGGATGCTTCTATATGCAAAGAAAGAGATTGAAATGGCTTGGATTCTTGAATTCGATCTTGAGTTGCAGGCTGAGAATTCCAAATGCAAACACACGATTCTTTAGGGTTCTTGCTCAATAATCCATCTGGAATCACTCACATATGCTTGATCAAGGTTCTGAGATCAAAAGAATGGGCTGAAAGTGGTTAAAACTTGTAACTGAATTCTGTTTTGCAAATGGAAGGTTGAAAATGCAATCTCTCAAATCTCTCTCAATTCTCTCCAACTCTAGCTCTGAATCACTTCATATGTATATATAGAATGTGAATGAATACTCTAGAATCTTCTGGATCAATCCAATGAGAAATTCACCATCTCATGTCATGAAATCTCATGTCATGCTATGTTCACACCAGCTCATGATAGCAGCTTGTATTCACCTTGTTCTGAGTTTAAAATGTCCTTAGATGAGATTTTGGAGGTGTTAGGATGAAAGGGAGCCTTGCATTTGCCTTGAAAAAGAGGTTTTGCATTTGTGCCTTAGGATGTAAGTAACCAATTTTCAAAGCAAGTCATAAAAACATCCCTCAACTCAAAATTGTGGCAATTTCAATGTTCTCAAAATGCATTTTACAATCAAATTGGTATGTCATATAGCTTGGTTTGGATTTGTAGATCAAAAACCCCAATTTCCAACCTTGGTTCATTTAAAATTTACCCTCATTTTAGGCCATTTTTGTGACATTGTGAAGCAAGCCATTCCAAACTCTCATGACCTCTTATCTAGCCTAAACACATCATTTTGAACACATCTCATGTTGGACATTTTTTCATTTGAGGAGTGGAAGATGGAGATTTGGACCTATGTTGAAAAATGACCTGTAATTTAACTTTCCCAAAATACCCCTGGGTTGCCAAGACCATAACTTGAGTTCCACAAATCCTCTTGAGGACTTATAGTACTCAAATTAAAGCTAAGATCAAGAGCTACAACTCTTATGTTGGCAAATAATCCATTTGAAAACTCCTTGATGGGCAAAAGTTGCTTGGAAGTCAAGTGACTTTCACAGATAAATTTCAGTGTCCTCTGATGACCCATAACTTGCAAGAATCATAACTTGAGTTCTACAAATCTTATTGAAGACTTCTAGTACTCAAATTAAAGATATTAGGAAGCTTTACAGGTTTAATGTTGACCAAGAATCCATTTTAAATTTGCATTTTGACTTATCTGGCTTGGAAGTGAGGCCTAAATCAGGGGATTTTATACTGAAACCCTAATTTAGTAACTCCTCCTCCTCTTGATTCTTTTTGATTTATCCTTTGCACAACACCACACATGTATCAACATATTAATTCATGAATCCCACATCCTCCAATTAAGCCTTGATGCTCTTCAATCACTCAGTTGACCAAGGGTTGACCTAGGGTTGACCCAGATGAAACCATAGTTGACTGTACTTCAACTCTAGCTTTTGTACTTGTATCAATGACTTGTCTCATATTCAAAATGACCCTCTATGTCTTCCATGATCTTTTCCATACCTTTAGTCATGGCTCACACACTCATTGATGATCTTCAACCCCCCAAGATTAGGAAAGAAATCCACTGGTTGACCCTCAAACTTTTCAAAGCTTCAACTCATTCTTTGATGACTTGGATGGCCTTGAGCTTGAATAAAAATCCCTTGATGTGCCCCTTTTGATAAGAATGGAACTTGATCCCTTGTTATATGACTTGTTATGCTATGCTATGAAAATGATTAGACTATGTACATGACTTATTATGCAAATGACAATGCAATTGAAACATAAACCAAGTGAAATAGGTTGAGCAAATTTTAGGGTGCGACAGCTGCCCCTATTCAAACGGCTTGAACCCGACTGGGTGAAGAGCGAACGACCTTCAAACATTCGAGGTATGAGACAGTTGAATACTAAGAACCCGGAAATTTGCCAACCGCAGAAATAAACTGCACCACTGCTTGGGGAACCCCCCATCCATCAATTGAACCTGATTATTACGGTAACAACTGATCAACCACCTGATACAGATCTGATTTCAACACTAACCGCCTGTGCAGCACCAAACTTGTCAATATAGGAATAATCTGGACGACTTCACTGGGGAAGCACTTCTGTCAACAAAACATGACTCTGCCCACGATACAGGAAAATAACTCCGCCATCATTACGGGAAATAACACTGCCATCGCTACGGGTAATACTCTGTCACCACTACAGGAAGATAACACCGCCATCGCTACGGGTAATACTCTGCCATCACTACAAGAAAATAACACTGCCATCGCTACGAGTAATACTCTGTCATCACTACAAGAAAATAACACCGCCATCGCTACGGGTAATACTCTGCCATCACTACAGGAAAATAACACCGCCATCGCTACGGGAAAATAACTCTGATTACAGCTTCTCTGCCTATCTTTGCAGTAGCTGACTCCATCAATCAAATGGGCAACACAATACGAGTCTAGTCTTCCAATTTTTAGCGCCGACACGGCAGCAAATATGAAAAGGACTCTACCGGGGATTTTCTGAAATCACACTGCCAGACACTTACTGCGACATAAGCGGCAACTTTCAAAAATCGACTCACGAAGTCTTTTGATACTGTCATAACAACAATCTTAAAGAAATGCTCCGCTGGAGGGGTAAGAGAAACTTAAACAAGCAACTCTTGTGGGGAATAATGACAAGGCGAGCATTATCATCACATGTCTCATGCTGAGATTTTTAATATTTGGTAATTGATCTGAGCAAGAGCTCTTTCCACCTGCAAGGGAAACAGCACTTGAAAACCAAAGGTTAACCAACCTGACTTATGTTTCAAAATGCGCATGTTTGAGAATGGCGTAATGCTCCGTACAGCACGGATATGCTACGCGTTTTCGGGTAGATGCAAATATGACACTATATGCAAATGCAAATGCAGGCTCAAGCTGCTGGGGAAACTCTGACAAGCTTGCTTCAACACGACCGTTGAGAGCAAATACCACCATGTTGGGGAGGAACGGGTGTCATAAAGTCCTCCGGCAAAATAAATGCCGGACATACAACCAACTCCGTCGGGGAGAGATTAAACTTCGATTTCCATTGGGAGGAACGAACACCCTTTGCTGGGTAGAATAACCCATCTGGGGAAGAAGCGACTTGGCCGGGGAAACACGAACCTTCCGGGGAAACGTACTGTCTGGGCACAGCTTACAAACTCGGAACTACCACTCCGCTGAGGATAATCCTTCTGAACCAACTATGACTTGGTTAAACACTGCGGGAATTCTCCCAGCTGGGGATTCACATACTCGACTCTCTGGGGAGTGCAACCTCTGCAGGGGATACTAATTTTGACTGGCTGGGGATATCCTCTGGGGACAAGCTGCGACTAGCTGGGGAAATTGATCTCTTCGGTAAGGGACAAAACCATCTCCACTTTTGAAGATGATGTGCGACCTGCATGGGGCTTGGCGTCGCACAAAGTCAAGTCTTTCACCACGAACCTCCGGCTGGGGCCACAATTTCTGATTGTCCACTTTCAAGGCAAGAACCCTGCAAAACACAAACGAGACAACACAAATATGTACAACCAAATCTATTCGGATTAGTGTCCGTGACATTACTTCAGTCAATTCAAAGTTTTAGCAATTATTGGCAAGGTCCAGCAAAGTTATGCAAGTGCAAGTTTATCAAAAACATCGGCGTTTCCACATACAAAACAGTAAAGCACAATCATCAGATACTGAATAACATGTTTTATTAATAACAGGCCTTTGAATAGGAAAAGTTTTGTACATCGGATGCAACTCCTGAAAAGAGGAAGTTACGCACATACACATACATATATGCACAAGAAGCATAAAAATACAAATACAACTCGAATTTGTACACATGTCGGCAATGTGGTGCAGAAAAACATCGTGGGCTGATCCTTCTATGACTCGCCTGACTTTGGTGCTTTCCCTGTATTCAGTTTTCGGAAGAGATTGTGTTGGATAAACGAACCCTCGGGCGCTCCCAAACCACTAAGCAGTGCTGGTATCGACTTCGAACCGCAGTCATTTGCTTTTTCGATCCCTAACTTTTGCGTGAATCGCCCTTTGCGGGTTTTCAACTCACCGGGATACCCTTTTTTGCCAAAGTCGCCCAATGCAGGTTTTCGACTTCGCGGGGTACATCTTTTCAATTTTATCCCTAACTTTTGCCCGAACCTTTTATTCTGTTTTTGGTTCGCCGGGATGCCCCATTTCTGCCTGGACTCTCTTTTTACTGTCCAGCGGGTCACTTTCAAGCAAAGTATTTTTTAACTGCGTCCGAATTCACAGGAGACGTAAAGTCTTCACCATCCATGGTAGATAGTAGCAAGGCTCCTCCAGAGAAGACCTTTCTGACAATGTAGGGCCCTTCGTGATTCGGCGTCCATTTGCCCCTATGATCTGTTTGTGGCGGGAGAATCCTTTTCAGCACAAGGTCGCCCGTCTAAAAGCTTCGCGGACATATCTTCTTCTCGTACGCTTCCTTCACCCGGCTCTGATACAACCGACCGTATGCGAGAGAAGCTAGTCTCTTCTCATCCATTAAACTCAACTGATTCAACCTGTCTTTTACCCATTCCGCCTCGTCAAGTTGGACATCTCGTAAAACCCTCAAGGAAGGGATCTCAACTTCCAACGGTAACACTGCCTCCATTCCGTATACCAAAGAAAAAGGGGTTGCCCCGGTTGATGTGCGTACCGTCGTACGATAACCGTGCAAAGCGAAAGGTAGCATCTCGTGCCAGTCCTTATACGTCACGACCATCTTCTGAATAATTTTCTTTATGTTCTTATTGGCCGCTTCGACAACGCCATTCATCTTGGGTCGGTAAGGAGAAGAGTTGTGATGCTCAATCTTAAAGTTCTGACACAACTCTTTCATCATTTTGTTATTCAAATTCGAACCATTGTCGGTGATGATCCGCTCAAGGATTCCATATCTGCAGATAATATCTCGTTTGATAAATCTGGCGACCACTTGTTTGGTGACATTGGCATATGATGCTGCTTCCACCCACTTGGTGAAGTAATCAATTGCCACCAAGATGAATCGGTGTCCGTTTGATGTCGTAGGCTCGATCTTGCCAATCATATCAATTCCCCACATCGAGAACGGCCACGGTGATGACATCACATTTAGAGGACTCGGAGGCACATGGACTTTATCCGCATAAATCTGGCATTTATGACACCTCTTTGCAAACTTGAAACAGTCAGTTTCCATAGTTAGCCAGTAATAACCTGCCCGCAGCAGCTTCCTCGTCATAGCATGCCCACACGCATGTGTACCAAATGTACCCTCATGTATCTCTTCCATGAGCAACTTTGCTTCTTTCTCGTCTACACAACGTAGCAACACCAAGTCGTGGTTTCTTTTGTATAGGACACCGTCAGGATTCAAATAGAAACTGCCAGCCAATCTCCTGAGAGTCTTCTGATCTCGACTAGATGCCCCAGCCGGATACTCCTTGTTCTTCAGGAAATTCTAGATGTCATAGTACCAGGGTTTATCATCATATGCTTCGTCAATAGCAAATATGAAAGCGGGTCTGTCAAGCCGAGAGATAATAATCCGGGGAGCCTCGTTCGAGAAATTAACTTTATACATTGAGGACAATGTCGCCAGGGCGTCAGCCATTTGATTTTCTGCTCGCGGCACATGATGCAATTCCACCTTGTCAAAGAAAGGCAACAATCTCCTTGTATAATTCATATATGGTATCAAATTGGGCTGACGTGTCTCCCATTCTCCCTTAATCTGATTCACCACCAGAGCTGAGTCTCCATATACATCCAGATGTTTGATTCGCAAATCAATAGCTTCTTCCAGACCCATGATGCAAGCCTCATATTCAGCTTCATTATTGGTAACCGGAAAGGTCAATCGAGCAGTAAATGGGATGTGTGACCCATGAGGAGTAGTAATAATTGCACCTATTCCACTACCATAGGAATTCACAGCTCCATCAAATATTAACTGCCATTTGGAACCCAACTCTGGTCCTTCGTTCGGCAACGGTTCTTCACAATCTTTCGACTTTAGGTACATGATATCCTTGTCAGGAAAATCAAACCTCATCGATTGGTAGTCCTCAACAGGCTGCTCCGCAAGGTACTCTGACAAAACGCTACCTTTAATAGCCTTTTGCGAGACATACTGAATATCATACTCGGTTAACACCATCTGCCATCGGGCAATTCTACCGGAGAGTGCTTGCTTCTCAAACACGTATTTGATTGAATCCATCTTTGAAATTAGCAGGGTTGTATGATTTAGCAAGTATTGCCTCGAACGTTTGGCGGCCCAGGCTAGCGCGCAACACGTCTTCTCGAGCATTGAGTATCTGGACTCACAGTCGGTAAATTTCTTACTCAAATAGTAGATCGCATGCTCTTTACGTCCGGTCTCGTCGTGTTGACCGAGAACACAACCCATACTTTCCTCAAGAACCGTCAAATACATAATTAAAGGTCTCCTGGCCACTGGGGGTATCAAAACAGGAGGTTCCTGCAAGTATTCTTTTATCTTGTCGAACGCCTTTTGACAAGTTTCATTCCAGGTCAACACCTGATCCCTTTTCAACAACTTGAATAACGGCTCGCATGTCGCAGTTAGGTGAGATATGAACCGAGCAATGTAGTTCAACCTCCCTAAAAACCCACGCACTTCTTTTTCTGTTTTAGGTGTCGGCATTTCTTGTATTGCTTTTATTTTTGCATGATCAACCTCTATTCCCTTTTCGCTCACAATAAACCCCAGCAGTTTACCCGATCTCACCCCAAAGGTGCACTTGTTAGGGTTCAGTCTCAACCTGAACTTCCTAAGCCTCTTGAACAATTTCAGCAGATTAACCAAATGCTCCTCCTCCGTCTGGGATTTGGCAATCATATCATCAACATAAACCTCGATCTCTTTATGCATCATGTCATGAAAGAGAGTCGTCATAGCACGTTGATATGTTGCCCCAGCATTCTTCAATCCGAAGGGCATCACTTTGTAACAAAATGTTCCCCAAGGTGTAATGAAGGTGGTCTTCTCCATGTCTTCTGGCGCCATTTTGATCTGATTATAGCCCGAGAAGCCATCCATGAAGGAGAATACGGAGAATTGAGCAGTATTATCCACCAGCACATCAATGTGAGGAAGTGGAAAATCTTCTTTCGGGCTCGCTTTGTTCAAGTCACGGTAGTCTACACACATTCTCACTTTACTGTCTTTCTTTGGTACTGGCACAATATTAGCGACCCATGAGGGATATTTTGTAACAGCTAGGAAACCAGCATCCCACTGTTTTTGCACTTCCTCCTTAATCTTCATAGTCATGTCCGGTCTAGTTCTTCGGAGTTTCTGCTTAACCGGCGGGCATTCTTCTTTTAGCGGCAGACGGTGCACAACCATATCCGTATCCAGCCCAGGCATGTCTTCGTACGACCAAGCAAATACATCACTATACTCTCTGAGCATCTCAATCAACCTTTGCTTGACGTCGCTTTGCAGCGCAGCCCCTATACGGATGTTCCTTTCAACCCCTTCCGACCCCAAATTGACGGTCTCAATGACTTCCTCGTGAGGCAGAATGATTCTTTCTTCTTGTTTCAATAACCAGGTCAGCTCTTCTGGTACGTCACCATCTTCAACAATCTCTTCCTCAGCCTGAAATACCGGGTGCTCGAAGTCGAAGTGAGTCATAGGCGGTTCATAGATGTCATCTGAAATAGTAATCCTGAAAAGGAAATGGTTAAATGCTTCAAACGCGTACAAAGCAAGTAACCACGTTGCCATCTTATTATAAAAGATAAAAACAGGAAAAACAAGGATCACAATATTTGTATACAAAAAACGCCTTTATTCATGATTAAACAATGTAATGTACATAACCAAATGGCCCTAAGCAAAATCATTGTGCCCCGGGTAGGAAACAGGATTATTCAACAATTAAGAAAACAAATCATTACTATTTAGTTGTCACATGAACAGTTTCCCAGATAGACCAATTGCAGGGACTTTGTCCTGGCACGCTTGGCTTGATCCATGCGTCCATGTCACAGTCGCTATCCCCTTCTTCAGAATCGGAAACAGCATTGATAGTCTCGAAGCTCACCCCGCTTGGTGTAATGGTTATTGGTCCTCTGAACTTGGGCATTCCTGAAGAGGATGATGATGACGAAGGATGATATCCAAGTCCGAACCTATCATTCTTCACGGGAATCTCCAACACCTGACACCAGCCCTTGGTTTGGCCTGCCTGCACTAGAGCTTGAGCCTCTTTGTACGATGACATTGCCACATCTGATACCTGGGGTACTGGAGCTTTGTCTTTAATCTTTATCCCTTCAAATGCTTGACAGGGTGTTTCATGTATTTCGCCGTCGACTTCCACATATCTGAATGAAGACAGATGGCTAACCAGAATATCTTCTTCTCCACAAACAGTAACGACACTATCCCCCACCATATACTTCAACTTTTGGTGCAACATGGATGTGACGGCCCCAGCAACATGGATCCATGGGCGTCCAAGGAGATAACTATACGCTGGCTGGATGTCCATGATATAGAATTCAGTTTCAAAAATTTCCGGCCTCACCTGCAATGGTAATGTCATTGATCCGAAAACTGACCTCCCCGTACCATCAAATGCCCTGACCACCAAGTCACTAGGCATACAAATGATCCCCCTGACATCCAATTTCATTATTGCTTTCTTCGGAAGCACATTCAAGGAAGACCTTGTATCCACCAACACATGGGATATGACCGTGCCCCTGCATTCAACTGAGACGTGCAGCGCCATATTATGCTCTCTCCCTCTTGGAGTCAAATCAAAATCGGTAAAGCCCAAACTGTGCCCTGCATTAGCATGCGCCATCACCCCTTCTAATTGATTAACCGAAACGTCTTGAGGAACGAACGACGTGTCTAGGATCTTCAGCAAAGCGTTCCGATGGGCCTTGGAACATAATAGCAGTGACAAGATCGAGATCTTTGATGGCGTTTGCTGGAGGTGCTCCACGATTTTGTAATCACTTTTACGGATGAGCCTCATAAACTCTTCCACATCCTTAAGCGATGTTTCCTTTTCCTTTATCTGCGAGGGGCCACTCTCGTCTACCTTGGCTTTCCCCTTTGCCAATCTTTCTGCCTCTACCTCAGGCGATGTGAGGATTCTCCCACTTCTGGTCATACCTCCTGTTCTAACAACATTATCTACAACCCCAGCTGGTTGTTTATTTACTTCAATTTTCTCACCGTCACAATAAACCTCCAACCCGTAAGTCCATGGCACTGCTTTGGTACTTTCAAAAGGAATCGGTCCTGCTTTAGTAATAGTGATCGTCGGCCGCCTGGCGGGTGCCGTTATTGTTATTGTTTTTCTCTTAATTGTTACAGTCACAACATCGTTCCTCTCATCACACAATGCCTCTACAGGCTTTTCAACCGCGGTTCTATCAAACTGCAATGTTCCTTCATCCATCATAACTTGAATGCCTTGTTTCAAATCATTACAACCCTCTGGCTATATCCAACAATCTAAGCAAAATTCGTCACACCCCGGGAATACACCCCCTTTTTACAACCTGCTTTTGATCTCACCCAACGGTGTCTTCAGCTCATTGACATCCGTCACTAGATTCAAATTCTCCTCGGTCAGGATAGCGTTTGCCCCGTGATTGGGCATAGGTTGTGGTACTATATTTGGACCCGCCTGCCCAAAGTTAATGGCTTTGCTGCCCAACAGGTCTTGGACTTTATGTTTAAACGCGTGACAGCCTTCAATATCATGTCCGGGCGCCCCGGAGTGAAACTCACAATGTTTACCAGCATCATAGCAAAACGGAGGAGTGCCCGTTAATGGCACCATGGTTCTTTTCTCGACCAACTTCAATCCTAGCAGTGTTTGAAGTAGTTCGGCGTATGTTGAAGGAGGCATTTCAAATACTCTCCTTGGCTTGCCCTCTAGGATTCTGCGTTGGGCGGGGTGTTGCCTTTGTTGTTGCTGCTGCCGCGGCTGCTGTTGCTGCTGTTGTTGTTGTGGAAACGGGATGGTAACACTAGCGACCTGTTGAGACTGAGCATACTGACTTCGTCCTCTGCCTCGGCCCCTGCCACCAAACACGACACTAGAATCACCTTGTCGTCTACCACCGAATGCTTTTCTTGTACCTCCTGCGGGGGCAGACTCACCTGCGTGGAATCTTCCAACCTTAATACCGTCTTCGACCATCTCACCCATAAGAATCAAATCTGAAAAACTGCTCAACGAAACATTAAACAATTTTTCGTAATATATCCCCGTAAATGTCCCAATGAACATATTATTCATTTCTCTTTCAGCTAACAGAGGATGTACTCTTGCTGCCATATCGCGCCATCTCTGCGCATACTCTTTAAAGCTTTCCCCGTTCTTCTGCGACAAACCTTGCAATTGAACTCGGTTCGGTGCCAGATCACTATTATATTTATAATGCAGGACAAAAGCATCCGCTAATTGCTTCCAGGTTTTGATTTGAGCAGGCTCCAACCCCATGTACCACTCGAGTGACGGTCCTGATAGACTGTCTTGAAAGAAATGCATAAGCATCCTTTCGTCATCTGAATACGCGGACATCCTTCTGTAATAAGCGCGGACATGCACCTTAGGGCAAGTGTCCCCCTTATATTTGTCGAACGTGGGAGCTTTGAATTTCAGCGGTATCCTCAGCCCAGGCACCAAGCCCATAGTAGTCATGTCTAATCTGGTAGAATTCTGATTAGCCATACCCTTCACCTGTTCTTCAAGCATCTTAATCCTCTGAGTATTGTCAACGGGTCCCTCAAATCCCATGCCTCTTCTTGAAAAGGCGTCCTCTTAACAGTCTTCTCCCCAGTTCATATTTTCATTTCCGTACCCGTTATAACCAGTGTTACGACCAAACCCTTGCTGATTAGTCATGGGACCTCGTCCCCCATTACCATAACCCTGATTGACCCCAACATGCCCGAAACCAGTGTTGACAGGAATCAATCCAGCACCATTTCCACCATAACCCTGGTTAGCGTTACCAAAACCGTCGTAGCCGAAACCCTGAGTGTTGAAGCCGAACTTTCCGCCCTAATTGTCGTACTCAAACCCCTGGTCATTATAGCCGAATCCATTGTTACCAAAACCATTACCGCCATTGTAGTTACCACCGCCCAGATTGGCGTCTCCAAATCCAACATTATTAACAACCGTCTCATTTCCATTCCTTGTGTTACCATTGCCAGCGCCAACATCATTGTTTACAACCACAACAGGTGGGGTCACCACAGGAGGAACCACCGGTGTAGGGGGCCCATCCTCCGGAATAGTCTCAACGTGCGCAGCGTTGTGGTCATTGTTGCCATTCCCATTAGCCCACGTCAACAGCGGCTGCACCAAAGTCTGGAGATTCTCCTGGCCTTTAGCAATACTCTCCATGGCCTGCATGAACAGGTTCAACTTCTCGCAAATTTCCTGCATCTCCACTTGGACTTGATCCATGATTCTCTTGCAGTTGTTTCGGGTTGGGTAGCGGTGAACTCTTTGTTCGTCAATCCTGGAAACCTGGAGACGCAGGAAATAAGATACAGATTCGAGAATACCGGTCATGCAATATGAATGCAGATGCAAATGTGTAAATATGCTACATGTTATATTCCCCCCAATTATAGTTTCGGAGAAAATGCCATCATGACAATGGAGTCCCCATCTAGCAAGCAAGGAATCAGAAGATCCTCATATATAAACACATGCCAAGAGTCTGAGTACAAGAGTACAACTGAATACAACTGAAGAGACCTCGGCCACCAAGTCTGGCGATGGTCCAAATGCAAGTACAAATAACAAAGGCAAGGCAAAGATAAATCAGGCCAAATGGCATGCTCTGACGTCTTCCAATATCCTCATCGTCTCCGAGTGCCCTAGTCGGGAGATCAGCTCCTGTATTAGTAAAGCATGCCGCTCGATAGTGGATCTCAGCTTCTTGGTGTCGTCCTGGTAGGTTCCTTTGCCAAAACTCTCATCAAATATGTACCTCTTGGAACCGGCCTTCTCTTCATAACCTCTCGGCTTCTCGTCAATGTCACTTACTCTGGGCTCAGCAGCGCTCCTAAGTGATGTCTCTTCAACAATCTTTGCGTCTTGGGCTCTAATCTGTGCCTCTAGCGTGGCAATCTGCAGCTTCAGTTCGTCTTCGTGCTCCTTCCGCTTAGTAAGCGTGGCCTTCCACAAAACTTCCCACTTGCTGAGACGGGCATAAGCCTTGCTTAAAAGTTCCTTCTTTGAAGTAAGCACTTTGCTAACACCGTTCAAGGCTATCCCCACTTTTTCTTTCTTGGTGGTCTCTTCCGTTAGCTCCAATCCCAACCTGTTAATCAATTCAGTCTGCTCCTTCACAGTGAATGCGGCTGCATTCTTCTCACGACGTAACTGGAAGATCTCCTTCTCTAACTCCTCATTGGCTTTCTTCAGTTCCTCGTTTTCAGCCAATAATTTGTTATACTTCTCACTCTCTTCCGAAGGAGGTACCTCAATCAATGGAATATACAGGGGTTCCAATCCAGGATAGGGCATCAAGGAAGTACTAGCTCTCTCGCAGATCCACGCCAAATAAGGATCATAAGCTCTGTTGTTGCTCTTACCAAGCAAAGCTTTCCCTCTCCTATGGATGTTAGCCCATGCATGTCTCAATCTGATCAAAACAGTTGTGTCCAATAAGTCTGTGAGATACAGAGATTCCTGTATCTCCTTCTCAATAGGAGCGTCCCTTAAAGCATAACTGAACTGTCGTACCAGCAATGAAGGGTTATAGTTAATACAACCTTTCTGTCCAATCAGGGGAACATTCGGAAAGCCACTGCAACTATATATAATATCAGTACCAAGCATGCTCCGATCAAACCAAATGACGTTCTCAGCAGACAGTCCCATCAACCGGGAAGACCAATCCAAAGTATCAACAGCGTCAACAAAAGGCCCTGTCTTAGGAAGATTCCCCTGGAACCACCTGTACAAGAGAGGAAGACAGCAGGAAACATTTTTGCCACGACGTTTCTCATTCTTGTAGTGAATAGAATGATAAACATCGCCCAAGAGGGTAGGAACTGGATTCTTCGAGGCAAGAATCAGGAAGGCGTCTGAGTCGACAAAATCTGGCACATTAGGAAACAAGACAATCCCATAGATGCAGACAGCTAGAATGGCACTGAAAGCAACCCAACATCCACTCTTCACGCACTGCGTAGCCTTCTCAACCAGGAAAGACAGGTGAAAACCATAAGCTCCGTTCAGCTTGACCAAGCCTCCCGGGAACTCAGAAGTGTCTAAACTGACGATCTCAGCGAGTGTAGCCAAATCAGGCTCAGCATCCATATGTATGAAGGGCTGGTCTAACACAGGAACTCCCAACATCGCAAAATACTGATAACGAGAAAACGCATCGATTATATCGCTAGATTTCATTGACGTTTTATCGCGCATTCACCGTTTTAACACTCGATTTCTCGAGTTTTTCTTACTATTTTGCAGGTACATCGTTATGTGAAGCCGAATCATGAATTAAGAGAAAAGGAACAAAAGAGACCACAAGGAGATGAAGAAAGGCAGAAGCCTACAAAAAGACTGCATAATTTGTTGCAGCCACGGTCGTTACAAGGGTGTCACGACCGTGACACCCAAAATTGGGCCATCACGACCGTAAGGAAGTAGTCACGACCGTGACACTTAAAATCCTCAATTTACGAACGTGAAGACCTTGTCACGCCCGTGACAAGGATAAAACTTGGTTTTGACCCAGACTACGTCAAGGCACCACTGAAGACCACTTCTCCTCTTGTTTCTCCTCAAGGCAGCACGTGAAGACGACTTCTCCCATTTTTGCTGCCACGTTCCAGCATTTCCTCAACAACTTCAGCAAGGCCCATGCAACAAAGGACCAAGAATCCAACCCATTAAAGACTCTATAAATAGTACAAGCTCTGTGAACTCAGGGACAGACTTCATTATCCAAAATTCCTGCGGAAGCTCTGCCGAATTACCTTACGAACCAGCAATTTTCATTCCAGCATTATTTTATTTTCTGTCTTGTTTTATTTGTATCCAAACCAACCGTATAACAATTTCCAACATTAGGGAATTGTTATACATTTATTTGTTTCCAACCTTCAGCATTCGTTCATTTTTAATTTCCGCCTACTCCGAGCTTTCCGGTCTGTGGAAGAAGGAGTCCGCTCAAATAATTGTTAATCAGGTTTTTTTTTCAATTTATTGCAGTTTAATTTAATTATAATGTCTATTTACTTTTCTGCCATGAGGAAGTTATTATTTAATTCTGTGTCTGGTTCAACCTCGATGAGCAGCTAAACACCTTAGGGCGGTATGTAGTTATAACAACTTAACCGGTAAAATATAACCATAGGCTGAAAATAATTAATCACTTAACATTCTGGCTGATACTTTTTAATTGAAATAGACCTTTTCGTTACGAGAGTAAGAAAAGGGTATTAGGTTGGGTCAAGACCACGAGAGTGTGAGATTTTAACCAGATAGCTAAAGTTAGGCATTTAAATTAAACACAGCGAGAGCGCTTTAAGATAAATTAGAATTATTCAGTTTCCAAAAATTACCTCTAAACACTTATGGGCTAGCGAGAGCAGGCATAGGGCTTTAGGGATAAGATCTGATATAAGACCACGAGAGTGTGAGTTGAGGGTATTTAAACTAGTAATCTCTACCGAATAGATTAAGTGAACACCTTTATAAGCCTAGGTTAGATTGACCCACCTAAGTTAGTATAATTACATACCGACCGCCTTAGTATTATTTTATTAAAAACTTAAATCAAATTCCTCCTTTAATAGTCTTCAAAACCAACAACAATCGTGACAACCATTCGCCTTAGCTAAACTAGAAGTTCATCTAGCACTAAGTAACAATAGAATCCCTGTGGATCAATAATCTTAAATATTACTTCGATAGGCTGTGCACTTGCAGTAAGATACCGCTAGACGCATAAGTAGACACGTCTTTAGCCCATCAAATACTCCTCCAAAGTGGGTTCCAAAACGTAGTCGGGAAATAAGAAACATCTCAGTTGCGGCTCATAAAACTGCATCAAAGTATACACACCAGTCGTCTCAAATGCTGAAGGTCTGTACAACAGACTGAGTAATCTCCCATAAGATACTCTGAACTCAGCCCTCACTCTCTCATCTGCTAGAGCAACTAGACACAGCAAGGGACTGACATCTGGCGAATGCAACCGGTAAGCAACTGTCTTCTTCAGGGACTCCATGTCTGGCTAGAAGATATACTAAACTCAGAGGGGAATGATCACCTGCAACATAAATATATGTTAATGAAATGCAATCATGGAAATGCACATGCATATGCAAACAAGAGATCAAGTGCAATGCTGATAGACTGGGTTGCTCTGTACTGAAGCCTTAGAACCATCCAATCTTCATCTCAAACCAAATCAACCACTCAAATGAACCTTGTAACCACATCTCCCTGACAGAGATAAACCAGGTGTTCTGAGGTCAAAGGTTTCCTGTAAACAGACCCACCTACCCCTCACAGGTGTGTACTTAACTCGCAGACGAGGTACGACATCCTATGCGGGTTCAACGTCACAGACTTTCAAGAGCGATGATACGATACCCAGAAGGTGTGGCATCATCATCCCTTGAAGCGGCCTCACTTAGTTGAATCCCAATTGATAGGTCCCCAGAGTCGACAATCCTCGGGTCAGACAACTTGTCGAGCCCTAAGAGCCAGGCAAGAAGCATCAAAGAGAATCTCGTCCGAGCGTAAATATCGCGGCTAGCTGGTGCGAGCTAAGCAAGCAGACTAACCATTACTCTCTACTTCTAAGTCTATGTGTAACCTCAAGCCCAAGTCCGGCTTATCTCTCAACAGATTACCCCCTTCCCACAACAGTAATAACAGTATAAAGCTGATAATAAAATGCGGAAAGTAAAGACAGAAAAGTAAATCTATACAACCCCCATGACGGGAAAACAAGCGCTAGGATTGACTCGCATAGGGGATATTCCTGTCCCCAGCAGAGTCGCCAGCTGTCGCTACTGCGAAAATCGGCGTCGGCTGAACAGAAGAGTCGCCACCGTGCGTTATTTATCCCAAAGGATGGAAAGAAAACGCTCAGAGTAAACCTCACGCAAAGACGGGAAAGGAATGGTCATCGCAACCAAATCCTGGATTCGGGAGTCGGTTACGCAAGGGGAAGGTATTAGCACCCCTCACGTCCGTCGTACTCGACGGGATCCACGCTTGTTTTCTAGTACGGATTGTTATTCTATCTAAACTAAGGGTTAAAGGTTCAAAAGAAAGAAAAAAGTGACTCGGCAAAGTATCGCACTTTATGCCTATGTATTCCCGTCTGGAACGAGAAATCAGAGTCAACGTAGTTCGCCTACCTACGGGAAAGAAAGAGAGGGTTGCTCGCTAGGATATCACATCCTATGCCTACGTACTTTCACACAGCATGAAAGATCAAAGCAAACGTAGTTCGGGCCACGGAAGACACAAGCTTGTCTGAATGTTTTTTATCTCCTTATGAAAGGGTTTTTCCTGATTAAGAGTCCAAGCGGACAAAAATGACATTTTTGATGTTTGTTTTCTGTCTTTTACGCAAGAACTGTCTTGTATGATGTTTGCAATCTCTGACGCACTAGAGACTATGATTTGAGAGTGACTACGTCGTATGCCACCCTAAGGGTAACACACTAAGCAATCAGATTACTGAAGAGTGACCCTCCAGCAACCTTTCTCAAATAGCTTAAGGCTCGTAGCATACGACATCGATTATCCTTATTACTGTGTTTTGAATTGTTCTGAGATAGAAGAGAAAGAAGTTCTAAAACCTAGGGTTTGAAAGGGGAATCAAAACTACCCTAATATTATCATGCATGGATTACAACCTAATGTCTATCATATTTCTCTCTTGCACAGAGAGAAACAGAGATCCTAGGGGATAAACGAAAAAGAAACAGCAGATATACAGTAAACAGTAAAATGCATGAGATGCAGCAGAACAAGCGAGGCAAGGGAGTCCCACTCAACCTCGAACCTGGGAAAACAATAGGTAAAGTGAAACAGATTCACTTCAAACCTAAGGGCAAATCAACAAACAATACAGAAAAAGAACTAAAATCCAACACCAGCGCAGACAGCAACAACAGCTCCTACAGTAAGCAGTTCAAACAGCACCAGCTCTGGCAGCTACAGTTGATTAACAGCAAAAGATTGATAGTAACAACTTCAAGAAAGATCCCATCTTTACTTTCCAATGACATTCAAGCTTCAGATAAGCTCTTGTCTCAGTAATCTTCAGCTTTAGCAAGCACTGAACCCCAATAAGCAGACAGCTTCAGCCAGCAGCAAAACCCTAATTTCACAGTTAACCAGCTTTGACAGGTACAAGCTTCATCTTCACCAGTCTTCAATGAACTTCATCTTCAATAGGCTTCCATCTTCAATGAAGACACTCACAGGAGAGAATCAACTTAATAGAGGAAATTGGAATGTTAAGAGGCTTAATGATAACCCAGGGAAATCATTAAGATCTTATCATAGCAAGTGAGAGGTATCCTCAAGGTTCTACCCAATCAAAGCATGCTCTACATCCCTCCTAAGGAGAGATGGAACTTCTTTGGGGGACCTTATGTCATAGGATGGAATAGAGGCACAAGAAGCTCTCTATGTTTGACAGAAGAAATCAGTCTACTCTAGAGCTCTCCCTATATCTCCTATCTCCTAAGTCTTCATCAAGCATCTTCAGGCACAAGCAACCTCAAGCTCCAAGCATCATCATTTGTCTTTAATCATCCTCCAAGTCTTCACTAGCTCCCTCAAGCAAAACTCAAGCCCAATCACCCAATGGAAATGCCCAAAACCCAACATACCAAGCATCTTCCCCAGGGGGAAACACACCAATAACCACCAATTTGCAAAAATCAAATAAAATGGAAATACTCATCATAAAATCCTAGATTAATTTCTAAGGGATCCTAACTATGTACCCTATACCCCATATAAACCCCAAGGCCTAAATAAAACTAAAAAACCCAAAAACTATGTGTTAAAATGCACCTATGTCCAGTTGAAACCCTAATTCTAGCACCCTAAAGTTCCTTATTCAAAACTAACTAAAATTAAATCACAAAAATGTGATACAATTCCAGGGGGAACCTAATACTATATACTAACTATATCAAAAAGAACCAAGTCAAAATTCTAAGTCACATGATCATACTAAATTCAGCAAGTTGCAATATCAAGTGAAAATGAAATAAAAGCAATTAAAAGTAAAAAATAAACCAAAAATGAGAAATGTATGAAATGATATTTTTATTGTTTTAATATTTTCTTGAAGTATTGTTGAAAATGAGGGGAAAAATCCCATGCAAAAATGTTAATTTTTGAATTTATTATGAATTTTCAAAGAACTTAAAATAAATGTGTGAAAATAAAAGAAAATATGAGAAAAATGAAAATTGCGCGTGTCCAATAGCAATTGAAAACAGTTCATTCACCAACTGGGCCCAGAGAGGGGGTGTAAAGAGAAAGCGTGCTAGGCCCCATTCTACTTCAGAAAATTAAAATGAAAATGTAAAGAGAAATGGAAAAGTTATGTGACAAATAGCAATAAAACTACGTGTATTTTCTAATGGGCTTCCAGATAGGGGTGCGGTTATCAAATTCTCACTTAAGCCCATTCTACAACTTAAGTGAAACGCTGCGCTTCAGACTCCTTCATAACTTTCAGTTAATCCTGGCCGTGAGATGTTCAATTGGTCAAAGGTCTTCTAATGATCCTATGGTTTAAAACTCATCTTCAACCTTTGAATTGTTCAGTGGAGGGAAAAAGCCAAGGAAGAACAGAGCTTGTAACTTCATCTTCTCCAATCCGTGCTCCCTCAGTTCTTCATCAAAAATCAAAACTAAACACCCTAATTCGCTTGATTTTCCACAAGGAATTCAACCATGGTAATCAAAATCACTGAAACATCTTCCTCCTCAAAACACGATTGAATCATCAGAAATTGATCAAGAACCAAATCTCACCAAACATAAAATTGAGTGGCCTAAACTCTTCACCACTTCACCCTGATCAATTCTAACTATCAAACTAAGATTCTACCATCAAGAACATGAAGATAATTGCATGAACAGAATTTATGTCATTCAACTAATTGTCTTTAAATCAACCCTAATGCTAGCAGAAAGCTCCCTATGATCATCTACATTGGATCTAACCATTCAAAGCCTATTGAAACTGCCTAAATCAAGCCATGGAGTGAAGTTTACATACCTGCAATTTTGAGATGAACAGTGTGATCAAAGCTTCAAGATAAGCTTCAATAAGTTCCAGACACCTTCACCAACACCAAAGGATGCTTCTGTATGCAAAGAAAGAGATTGAAATGGCTTGGATTCTTGAATTCGATCTTGAGTTGCAGGCTGAGAATTCCAAATGCAAACACACGATTCTTCAGGGTTCTTGCTCAATAATCCATCTGGAAGCACTCACATATGCTTGATCAAGGTTCTGAGATCAAAAGAATGGGCTAAAAGTGGTTGAAACTTGTAACTGAATTCTGTTTTGCAAATGGAAGGTTGAAAATGCAATCTCTCAAATCTCTCTCAATTCTCTCCAACTCTAGCTATGAATCACTTCATATGTATATATAGAATGTGAATGAAGACTCTAGAATCTTCTAGATCAATCCAATGAGAAATTCACCATCTCATGTCATGAAATCTCATGTCATGCTATGTTCACACCAGCTCATGATAGCAGCTTGTATTCACCTTGTTCTGAGTTTAAAATGTCCTTAGATGAGATTTTGGAGGTGTTAGGATGAAAGTGAGCCTTGCATTTGCCTTGAAAAAGAGGTTTTGCATTTGTGCCTTAGGATGTAAGTAACCAATTTTCAAAGCAAGTCATAATAATATCCCTCAACTCAAAATTGTGGCAATGTCAATGTTCTCAAAATGAATTTTACAATCAAATTGGTATGTCATATGGATTGGTTTGGATTTGTAGATCAAAAACCCCAATTTCCAACCTTGGTTCATTTAAAATTTACCCTCATTTTAGGCCATTTTTGTGACTTTGTGAAGAAAGCCATTCCAAACTCTCATGATCTCTTATATAGCCTAAAAACATCATTTTGAACACATCTCATGTTGATCATTTTTTCATTTGAGGAGTGGAAGATGGAGATTTGGACCTATGTTGAAAAATGACCTGTAATTCAACTTTCCCAAAATTCCCCTGGGTTGCCAAGACCATAACTTGAGTTCCACAAATCCTCTTGAGGACTTCTAGTACTAAAATTAAAGCTAAGATCAAGATATACAACTATTATGTTGGACAAGAATCTATTTGAAAACTCCTTGATGGGAAAAAGTTGCTTGGAAGTCAAGTGACTTTCACAGATAAATTTCAATGTCCTCTGATGACCCATAACTTGCAAGAATCATAACTTGAGTTCTACAAATCTTCTTGAAGACTTCTAGTACTCAAATTAAAGCTATTGGGAATATCTACAAGTTTCATGTTGACCAAGAATCCATTTGAAACTTGCATTTTAACTTATCTGGCTTGGAAGTGAGGCCTAAATCAGGGGATTTTACACTGAAACCCTAATTTAGTAACTCCTCCTCCTCTTGATTCTTTTTGATTTATCCTTGGCACAACACCACAAATGTATCAACATATCAATTCATGAATCCCACATCCTCCAATTAAGCCTTGATGCTCTTCAATCACTCAGTTGACCTAGGGTTGACCCAGATGAAACCCTAGTTGACTGTACTTCAACTCTAGCTTTTGTACTTGTATCAATGACTTGTCTCATCTTCAAAATGACCCTCTAGGTCTTCCATGATATTTTCCATACCTTTAGTCATGGCTCACACACTCATTGATGATCTTCAACCCCCCAAGATTAGGAAAGAAATCCACTAGTTGACCCTCAAACTTTTCAAAGCTTCAACTCATTCTTTGATGACTTGGATGGCCTTGAGCTTGAATAAAAATCCCTTGATGTGCCTCTTTTGATAAGAATGGAACTTGATCCCTTGTTAGATGATTTGTTATGCTATGCTATGCAAATGATTAGACTATGTACATGACTTATTATGCAAATGACAATGCAATTGAAACATAAACCAGGTGAAATAGGTTGAGCAAATTTTAGGGTGCAACAGTAACCTGGAAAGATGCAAAGATAGTGATAGAAGAAGGTCACCCTCGAGGATGGTGTAGGGTGTTGGAACTTCCTGTTAACAAGAATGGAGCCGGTCTGGGTTATAACCAGAAGAACGCATTTGATGGGGGTAAAGGACTTGTAACTCCGTTAGTTTTTACTAGTGAGGGTCATCTCGTCGATGGTCAAGTCACATTTCTGGAAGTTGAAGACGGTGGTCATGAAGAACTGTGCATGGTGTATCCTAGAGCACCTAACCATACTTTGAACAACTGGATAATCGTTGAAATTCTCGAAGTTACTCTACTAGACGAGTAATTCCCTGTTTTTCGTTTTACCTAAAAAAATCCTATGCTCTGCCCAAGGCATGCGGATCATATTGTAGGGACTTGTTTGCTTTTAAAGCACAAATTTATCATCAATGAATAAACTTTTGCATCCAATTGCGCTCTCTTTCTTTCATTTTTTACTTTTTGCACATAAAAATATTTTTTAAAAAAGGGCAATGTTTTATTTTCTTCTTTTTCATTTTTCTTAAAATAAAAGCATGAAATCATTGATCGTGTAGATCTTCACCTGTTCCTGTTGATAACGATCCTGCTATGGTCCAATGTAACTTTGATAACCCAATTTACCATGGTGATGAAGACTGTGAGGAAGATTGTGATCTCCTAGAAGAGTTGGCTAGGCTGTTAAAGCAAGAGTCAAAGGTCATTCAACCGTACTAAAAAGATATTGAAGTCATCAACATGGAAACTGAAGAGGATGCCAAGGAGATCAAGATAGGTGCCGCCTTGGAAGCAGAGATTAAGACAAAGTTGGTCCTATTGCTATGAGAGTATGTAGACGTGTTTGCTTGGTCCTACAAGGATATGCCAGGTCTGGACGAAGACATTGTGGTGCACAAGCTACCCCTCAAAGAAGATTGCTTGCCAGTGAAGCAAAAGTTGAGGAGGACGAAGCCAGAGATGTCCTTCAAGATCAAAGAAGAAATTCAGAAACAATTAGACGATGGTTTCTTGGCAGTATCAAGTTATTCATAATGGGTAGAAAATATTGTCCCAATACCGGAGAAGGATGGGAAGGTGCGAATGTGTGTCGATTACAGAGACCTCAACAGATCAAGCCCAAAAGATGATTTTCCCTTACCACACATTGACGTGTTAGTGGACAACACAACCCAGTTCTCTGTCATCTCGTTCATGGATGGGTTTTCTGGCTATAATCAGATCAAGATGGCGCTAGAAGATATGGAAAAGACGACTTTCATCACCCCATGGGGAACTTTCTGTTACAAGGTCATGCCGTTTGGACTCAAGAATGCAGGCGCGACATATCAGTAGGTTATGGCCACTCTCTTTCATGATATGATACATAAAGAGATTGAATGCTATGTAGACGATATGATTGCAAAATACCATACTAAGGAAGAACACCTCATTCATTTGGAAAAGCTTTTTGCTAGATTGAGAAAATTCAAACTGAGGTTAAATCCCAACAAATAAACCTTTGGTGTAAGATCTGGTAAACTGCTAGGTTTTGTTGTAAGCAAAAAAGGGATTGAAGTCGACCCAGATAAAAGGAAGTCTGAGGTTTCCTTGGGAGATTGAATTACACTTCCCGATTCATATCTCATCTAACGGCCACTTGTGAACCCACCTTTAAACTGCTTAGAAAAGATCAAGTTGTTGTGTGGAACGACAATTGTTAGAAAGCCTTTGAGAAAATAAAGGACTATCTACAAGAACCACCGATCTTGATGCCTCCAGTACCAAGATGACCTCTGATCATATACCTTATTGTGCTAGAAGGATCCATGGGATGTGTGTTGGGTCAACATGATGAAACCCGTAGGAAGGAGCACGCAATCTACTACCTCAGCAAGAAATTTAATGACTGTGAAAAGAGGTACTCAATGCTCGAGAAAACATGTTGTGCATTAGCTTGGGCTGCAAAACGCCTAAGGCAATATATGCTAATCCATACAACTCTGCTGATTTCCAAGATGGATCCTATCAAATACATATTCGAAAAGCCTGCTCTCACTACACGAGTGGCTCGTCAGCAGATGTACTGACAGAGTACGACATCCAATATGTTACACAGAAGGCTATCAAAGGGAGTGTGCTCTCTAACTATCTTTCCCACCAACCTGTGGACGACTACCAAGCTATGCGCTTTGATTTTCCTGACGACGATGTCATGTTTGCCAGAAATTATACCATGCTAGGCCCAAATGATGGACCCAAACTAGGATCGCGATGGACGCTTGTGTTCGATGGTATCGCAAATGCTAAAGGCTGTGGAATTGGGGAAGTTATTGCTTATCCAACTGGATTTCATCTACCATTCACCGCCAGACTATGTTTCAAGTGTACTAATAATATGGCCAAGTACGAAGCCTGCATCTTCGGAATTGAAGCTGCCATTGATAATAGGATCAAGATTCTAGAAGTCTATGGAGATTATGTGTTTGTCGTATGCCAGATAAAAGGGGAATACGAAATGATTGATGTCAAGTTAATCCCTTATATAGATCATGTCTTGAAGCTAATCCCATACTTTGATGAGATCACTTTTCATCACATTCCCCCAGCAGAAAACCAACTGGAAGATGCTCTAGCAACACTGGCATCCATGTTCCAATTCAAGTGGAAGAACGAGGCATTATCCATTCGTTTAGAATACCTTGACGAACCTTTTTATAGCCTGGCAACCAATGCTGAAGAGCCTAAAGTTGATTATCATCCCTGGTTCTACGATATCAAGCGGTATCTAGAAACACAGGAATATCCAGAGGGCATAACTATCACTGACAAGAAATATCTCAGGAAACTCTCGTCAAAGTTCTTCCTCAGTAATGATGTGTTATACAAACGAAATTATGATTCCGTTCTGCTCAGATGTGTGGATAGACACGAAGTAGAACGCATCATAAACGAAGTGCACAAAGGGTATTTTGGAACACACGTCAGTGGTCACACTATGGTTAAGAAGATCTTGAGGGCAGGATATTACTGGATCACAATGGGAACAGACTGTTATCGCCATGTCTAGACATGTCACAAGTTCCAAATTTACACAGACAAAGTTCATGCTTCGCCGCAGTTGCGGTGAGAATCGTGATACCAAGCTATTGGTTAACTTGAATCTTAATTCTTAAAATTCACAACCAGACTTTGATTTATCCAAAGGAAAGTTTAAAGAAAGAAAAACCCTTTTGCGCGATGTAACAACAACGCTAAGAGATTCGGGGATCGGGGGTTGGTTATGTCTAGGGTAGGTATTTCACATCCTAAACATCTGTAGTACTCTACAGGAACCTTTTGTTTGTTTGCATGCTAATACTTGCTAAATGTTTGCTATGGATTGGGATAGGGTACAAGGTTAAGGTAAAGACCTAAGGATAGTTTCTAAGTTTGCTTGCAAAGACGTCACGTCCTCTGCCTACGTATTCTAACTAGGATAGAATCAGAGCAATCGTAGTTCACCTCACTAGGGATAAAGAACACTTGATTATGATCAAGGTTCAAAGGGGAACAAACATAATATACATACCATAAAATTCGAATGGAAAATGCAAAGAGAAGTTTGAGATGCTTTTTGAAACTATGGATCACAACTCAATGCCACTGCATGCAGGTGAGGGTCTGTTTTCATCCAAAATTCAATATGGAACAAGTTTTGACAGAAAGATTTAATCAACAGATATCAAACAAAATGCTAGCAAGTGAACTGCTATCAAGAACATGGATAAACCAAGACAAGGTGATCACAAAAAAAAAGGTGAGTTCAAAAACCAAACATAGGCCTACTTCAGTTCTAAACCTGATGCTTATGATGATTTTCAAGCAAAAGATAAAAAAAAAACATACTGAGGCAAGATATGATCTTTGTGAATAACAATCCAAACTCATGTTTTTGTAAAAAGAAGCCTTAACAACAGCAGTGGCTTCAACAACATTTTAGTGTTGGAATTCAAGCAGACAAATTTAGACATCCAAGATTCCTTTTGAAGGGATTTCAAACATGAAAAATGAGGGCAGATAACAAGTTGATGAATCTAATAGCAAACAACATGAACCAGTCTGATGCACTACTCAAACGTCAGAATTCTAACTAGTGAAAGCCAAACAGACCAAAAACAATCTCATGAATCCCAACTGCATAGCTTCAAAATCAAATTGTAAAAACAAAATAAAAGCACCAGTCAAGTAAAAATCTTTTGAAAGTTAACAAACTCAATGATTAAAATCTGAACAGAAGCAGTAAAATCTTGATGCTTATCCATGTCAACACTTACATTGATTCAAACATTGTTTTAAAAAAAAGTCAAATACCAAGTTGTCAAACACACCAACATAGTTCCAACAGGAAGATCATGATTTCAAAACATTGCCAAGTCCTAAATATCCCCACAACATATCTTATTATCCCAGAGGACAAATCCAAACAAAATTATGTTATGAAAATAGTCTTGACAGTAACAAACACCAACTTGCTTAGACAAACATGCCATGAGTCTATATGATCTCTAAAAGACCAAATGGAATTCTGATAAGAATTCTAGGCTGGAAAACCTCTCAATCCATATAGGCAGCAAGCACACGTGGAAGGACAACAATCAAACTTCAAAAACAAACAAAGCAGACCAAGTTCAAACTGAGTTAGAAAACTAGGATGCCAAGCCAAGAACTTGGAACTATGCAGATCCACACTTGGCATGCATTCAAGACAGTGTTGCTTCATAACATGCTTAGTTATGAGAAGCAAACCTTAAAAACAAAAATGGACCATGAGTTGACAAATTCATTTTTTCAAAATAAATCAACAGCAAAGTATACCAACAAGGCAGTGTTGATCATGCTAACCAACAAGCAAACCTTCAAAAACAGTGTTTTTTGTTTTAACCTAAATAAAACCAAAACCTGGAATTAGAATGCCAGCATCAATTGATGTATTGTTTTTAAATGAAAGTTACTACTTATCAGAACCAATACAAACAATTTTTTAGCCTGGAAACCAAATAGAAACAACAATGGACATTGTTGCGGTGAGAATCGTGATACCAAGCTATTGATTAACTTGAATCTAAATTCTTAAATTCATAACCGGACTTTAATTTATCCAAAGGAAAGGTCTAAAGAAAGAAAAACCCTTTTCGCGATGTAACAACAACGCTAAGAGATTCGGGGAACGGGGGTTGGTTATGCATAGGGTAGGTATTTCACATCCTAAACATCTGTAGTACTCTACAGGAACCTTTTGTTTGTTTGCATGCTAAGTTTGCTAAATATTTGCTAAGGATTGGGATTGGGTAAAAGATGAAGGTTAAAACCTAAAGGTAGTTTCTAAGATTGCTCGCAAAGACGTCGCGTCCTCTGCCTACGTATCCTGACTAGGATAGAATCAGAGCAATCGTAGTTCGCCTCACTAGGGTTGAAGAACACTCAATTATGATCAAGGTTCCAAGGGGAACAAACATATCCATGCTTGGGTAGAGTTTCACGAAACTCTCTAGATCTATGTTGAAATCTCAAGAAAGGGAAGTAAGTAATCATTTCCATGTTCTTACATAGAGTTAACCAAACTCTATCCTAAAGTTCTACGTTGTGAGACCAATTGGTTCTATCCAGACTAAAAGGTGGGAGAAGGGGGAAGGTTGCTCGTCAAGATATCGCATCTTGTGCCTACGTATTTTCATTGTCCAATGAGAAATCAGAGCGGTCGTAGTTCAGGCACGAACTACAGAATAAGGATCTATTGGTTCTTTCCAGACCAAAAGAGGGTGAAGGTTTTATCCAGACCTACGAGTTTAAATCCTATTGGTTCTATCCAGACCAACAGGGGAGGAAGGTTTTATCCAGACCTATGATTTAAATCCTATTGGTTCTATCCAGACCAAAAGAAGGGAGAAGGTTCTATCCAGACCTATGATTTTGAATCCTATTGGTTCTATCCAGACCAAAAGGAGGAAGGTTCTATCCAGACCTATGATTTAAATCCTACTGGTTCTATCCAGACCAAAAGGGGAAGAAGGTTCTATCCAGACCTATGATTTTGAATCCTATTGGTTCTATCCAGACCAAAAGGAGGGGGAGGTTCTATCCAGACCTATGAGTTTAAACCTTATTGGTTCTATCCAGACCAAAAGGGGAAAAGGTTCTAGAGGGATGTAAGTATTCATAAGAAAGTACTTACAGGGAGTGCGGCGACTCCTATTCTAAATTGAGATTGTCGTGATAAAGGGTGTCCGCGGCGGGACGGTAAAAGCGAGCACGACGACTCGAATCCTAAGGCTAGGATAAAGAGTTAAAGGTTGTCCACGGCGGGACGGTTAAAAGTGAGCACGGAGACTCGAATCCTAAGGCTAGGATCAAGGGAGGGATGTCCACGGCGGAACACTAAAAGTGAGCACGACGACTCAAATCCTAAGGTTAGGAATAAAGGGTAAAGGGTGTCCACGGCGGAACGGTAAAGGTGAAAAATTGACCAAAAGTATTTTCAGGCAGATTTTAAAGGTAACTTCCACTGGTGGAAGTTCAGTGCAAAAGTTGCCATAAAGTATTTTCAGGCAGATTTTAAAGGTAACTTCCACTGGTGGAAGTTTAGTGTAAAAAGTGACAAAAATCATTTTTATGCAGTTTTACAAGTAACTTCCACTGGTGGAAGTTTAGTGTAAAAAGTGACAAAAATCATTTTTATGCAGTTTTACAAGTAACTTCCACTGGTGGAAGATTAGTGTAAAAAGTGACAAAAATCATTTTCATGCAGTTTTTAAACATGATATCAACATACAAGACAGAGATTGGATGTTAAAGTGGTGGCAACATGGCATGAGTGAAAGATGCAAGTTTGAAAGCCAAAATCAAGGAGGGAGCATAATCTGTTTGAACCAGTCCCATACATAAGCTCAAACCATGATATAAAGTGTGTCTATGCCTCAAAGTTAGCCTAGAACATCATAAGGATGAAACTCAACTATTAACTGCTCTCATAACACATAAAATGCCATATTTGAAACCAAACAAGATTGGAACAGCTTTGAGATCAGAAAAATGCCACACACAATTTTCAAACATGTCCATGAATGATTCTAACACTTAAGGATGAACATAAAAACATACAACAAAAAGTTGGTTTACAAACTGCAAGTGTGGCACACTTGGTAATAGACTGTCAAACAGAACAGGCACAACTTTCACAAAGAGGTCTGGTTCAAGTACACACAAAACCTAATCATATTATCTAAAGGTCTAAGGCTCATGAAATAATCTAAAACAACTCAAACAGAAAAAAGTGTAGGTGTGTGCAGCTGTAGTTTTTGTGGAAAAAAAAGCTGTTTTGTGCAAGAGATGAGGCATTTCAGGTATCATTCAAGAGTTGATCAATTAAAGCTTACTTACACATCATATACATGGTATGAAATGATATTAAACAGGTTTTGAAGCCACAAAGGGATTGTCACAAAAATTGGTATGTCAAGTTGCACATAACATGAAGGCAATGCATGATGATATGAAAATCTAGTTCTATGCACATTCTGATTCAAACAGTCACACACACAACATACATACATGATTTTGAGTGAGGTTGAACACAAATTGAGATCAAAAAAGCAACTGTGGCAAGATATGGTTTTCAAGATGCATTTTGGTGGCTGTGAGATGCAATAGGGTATTCAAACTCAGTTCTAAGCATTTCCACACTATTTCAAACATGTACACATCTCATACCTATGGTATTGAATGGATCTAAGCACCAAGACAAGTTATAAAGAGACTGTTATGAAAAAAGAGTTCACAAATTGCAAGTTAACATGCATATGGGGTAGGGCTGTTATGACAGAACAGTGAAACATTCATAAAATGGTTGATTCATGTATACACAAGTTTTAAATGAGTAAGACCTTGATTTTATGTACATGGACCAAAGGGAAATCAGTTAGAACAGAATGTGAGTGGCTGGCATCATGAAACCTTGAAAAATGCAAGTGAAGCATGACAAAACACTTTTAACAAGCAAAGGGCTTTTGAGCTCATAGGCACATCATACATTTCAAAACATGTTAGCAAATGATTTAGAAACAAACAACAGTTGTTTCTAAATAGAAATGGCACATCTATCCAATAAAACCAACAATATCATGACAGACCCTAACAGCTATATTTCATGTTTCTCAAATTTTAACCAATTTAAAACAAACAAGCAGGCTGTAAGTATTTAAACAAAGACTTGGAACAGGGAGATACAACCATGGCAAGCACAAAGACACAACTCAATAGTGGTAAAGCTAGAATGACATGAAAATATCATAAGTATGAAACAAATGCCCCAAAAAGATTCAAACATGATCTTGGGCAGGGGGATCCTATGAGTAACTTACAAGTTATCCAAATCTTGCTGATGAACAAGGCTTGACAGCTCTAGAGGTAAACACACCATACTTCCATGTTAAATTATCAAAAACACCATATGGACCAAAACTTCAAAACAAGTTATATATGATATTTAAGCACAAAATTTGTAACTCATCATCCACATATCATTTACAAATGAAAATGCATTAACAAAACAGAACATCATGACCATGAACAAGAGTTCTTGACAAAGAACTAAAATGGGGCAGCAAGACTACATTTTCACAAAATCACCTTAAAATGATAAAACATGATAATGTATGATCAATAAAGGGTTTGAATGTCACATACCTCTTGTAGACAAGTCTTGAGAAAGCTAAAAAGCTTAGAAACCCAGAGATCCTCCTTCCTTTACAAAGAGATAAGGCTTGCTTCCTCTTGAAGCAACAATCCACTTTTCAAGATAGTTGGAGTTGTGTGATTTCCAGCTGGTTTTTTAGGGTTTAGACACTTGAGATATGATGTATAGGAGGTCTCAGGAGTGTTAGATTGGTAGGAAATGGTTCAAGTGAGAATTTGGCTTTCAAAATGCAAGAAAGTCAAACTACTAAGGTGTGAAGTTTGACTTTTGTGAAAATGAGGTTTTTGAGTGGTTTGAATGTATGGACACCTTCTACACAATGTTTAGAGATTGTGTAGATGGTTTTGAGGGGCTTAGAAGTGGTAGAACTAATCTTGAGCAGAGTTTTGCTCAAGACAGCTTTTTGGTGAAAAGTGGAGGTTTTGAAATTTTGAGATTCTTGAGGAAATGAGAAGGGATTGAGAGCTATTGTTTCTCTGGGTTTTGGAGATTGCTCTGGTGTGTTTAACAACATGGAGGAGGCCTCTATTTATAGGTAAAGTGAAAGGTTAGGACAGATTTGCATAAGTGGTTTTCAAGGTGGTTTTGGTGAAAAAGATCTTTGTGAATCCAAGTGATGTTTAGTTCTGCAGGTGTTGCTTGCTCCCAAGGTGCATAACTCCATGCTGCAGCCCCCAACCTTCTCTCTCTTGTTGTACCTTTTGTACTTTCTTTCATTAAATTAATGGATTTTGGCTAAGACTTTGTACTTGCTTGGATGCTCTTCTGAATTTGTTCATTTAAACCTCTAAATTCATCATATCAGAAGTCAATCCATGGTTAGAGATGAAGTGCATAGTTGGAAATCAAGTTCATGTTGGGTTTTGACAAGTTGACAAACTAGTGCACAGACCCAACTTTCACAATTCATAACTCCCAGCTCACAAATCCTTTTGAGGAGTTCTAATACTTTTTGGAAAGCCCTCATGTAGCTATAAAACATTCATGTTTGTCAGAAATTCCAAATCTATATGCATCTTAGTTGAAAAGTCCCTTGAAGTTGGCTGAAAATATGTTTTGTGCAGCCAGAACTTGTAAAATTTCACTAAGTGTTTTGTACTAAAAAATGATTTTTGTTATAACTCCATTTCCATGCATTTTTTGAATATGGACCACTGTGGGACTTTTGTAGGGTTTTTCAAGACCTTTCAAACAAGCTTAGAACCACTTCAATTGGATGTGTGGTTGAGGAGTTATGGTCTTGCCCCTTTCGAAACCCTAATTCCCGATTTTTGCAATTACTTCCTAACCCTTGATCCAATGGTCGTGAAATTTTACAGGGAGGTGTAATATGATATGAGGAACATTTTTCAATCACACCTTGAAGTCAAATTCCTTATTGTTGGAGAGTTGACTTTTTGGTCAACCTTTCGATCGATCGGTGTCTACCGAGTCGCCCGTTGGTGATCTGGACATCCTGAGGACTTGAAACTCTTTGGATGGACTTTACTAAGCCATAGGAACTTAATGGACCAAAATACCACCATTGAAATACTCTTTAAAACAAAGGTCAAACTACAGTTGACTTTTCCTAATCGGAAAAACCCTAATCGGGCGTCTTGAACTACACTGCTCTCAATTTCCGGGTGACCACCTCAAATTGAATCCATACTTGATCCAATGTTGTATTCTTGATGATGTGGAGACTTATTTGAAGTTGGATCAATCCAAAACATTGATTGATCAGACCACCGAAATCTCGATTTTGACGGTACGGAACCCTAATTCATCTGCATCTTAACAAAGATAAACTTGAAATGGGTTAAGGTTAGTTAATCAAATGAACATGATCCTACAATGATGATGAGGATCTAAGGGGTCAAAATTTGGGGTGCAACAGATGCCCCTATTTAAATATCTTCACTAGATGATAATGAGAGATGACAATCCTCATAGAATCGTAGTGAAAGGTATTTAAATATAGCAAACCAGAAATTTTGTCCCTTAGATCCGATGGTATGCAAAAGGACAAATGCAAATATGCCATGAATCTAAATGATGTTATATGATGCTTGAATGCAAGACAGATGCAGACGCGCGAGCAAATATAAAAGAACGACAACACAACGAGTGACCACTCACGAGGGGTCCAACACACTGGGGAAAGATTCAAGACCAAGTAAGCAAGGTAGTTCAAACATGACTAAGGATGCTTGTTCAAGGAAATCTTTCACGCAGGGGACACAAATTCCACCAGGGAAGATATACCTTCATTGGGGAGAGGAGATACGAACCTCACTGGGAATAACCAGATGAGGAAGCCCACCGGGGAAGATAACAAATCTTCACTGGGGAAATGAAAGAAAAGAAAAGAAAACCACACTGGGGAAGAAACCCATTGGGGAAAACTTGCTGGGGAACGAATCCACTGGGGAAGCACAACTTCACCGGGGAAAAGACGGAACGAAGACACGAACCTCACTGGGGATAACCAGATGAGAAAATTTCTTATAGCGAAGAGTTCAAACGGGATCTTCAGGAAAAGGTTAGAAAAAAGACCGGATGTGCCGGGGAAACCAGTATCCACTAATTCTCCAAGACTCGACTGGGAAAGCAAAAGCTTCAACTGGGGAACTGGTGACGACCGGAACAACAAATAGCTTCAAACAGTGCTAGTTTCCACTAGACTTACTGGGGAAGGTTGGTGATGACCAATCCAAAGTTCGGTTTCCAAAAAGTGCTAAATACCACTAGACTTCCTGGGGATATGGTGACAACCAAGTCGAAGTTCCCATTTCAATTGGGAATTCCAAACAATACAGGACTTCAGCTGGGGAAGTTGGTAACAATCAACTTTCGGTACCAATAACGATTAGTTTTCCGGTAATGCTAGTAACTATTGGATTTTCAAAGAGTTTGGTGACGACCAAGAAGCACAAATATATCCCTCAATACCTTAGGAACAAAAGCCAAACATCCTCAATACATTAGGTTATAGAAGAAACACAACCCTCAATACATTAGGATTGGACGAAGATCCTCAAAACATATAGGAACGAAAGTTGAAACATCCTCAATACATTAGGATATGAAAGCTGAACATCCTCAATACATTAGGATATAGAACACTTCATGCAAAAGCAACCACTTTAGTCTCTGGGAACTTCTGAACTCGGGATCCAAAGCATACATCTCCAAAGGTATACAACCTGTGCTCGGGATGGCAACAAATAATCTCCCAAAGGTACAAAACCTGTGCTTGGAATCCAACAATACATCTCCAATGGTACACAACCTGAGCTTGGGATGAAAATAAACATCTATCTCCAAAGGTACACAACCTGTGCTCGGAATCAAACAATACATCTCCAAAGGTACACAACCTGAGCTTGGGATGAAAACAAACATCTATCTCCAAAGGTACACAACCTGTGCTCGGGATAGAAACAAACATCTCCAAAGGTACGAAACCTGTGCTTGGAATCAAACAATACATCTCCAAAGGTACGAAACCTGAGCTTGGGATCAAATAATATATCTCCAAAGGTACACAACCTGTGCTCGGGATAGAAACAAACCTCTTCCAAAGGTACAAAACTTGTGCTTGGAATTAAACAATACATCTCCAAAGGTACGAAACCTGAGCTTGGAATCCAACAGTACATCTCCAAAGGTACACAACCTGAGCTTGGGATGGCAACCATCGTGACTTAGTTTGGAATGATATACAACCAAATTGTCAGTATTTGTTGTTCATGGATTTTCATAACGCCAGTTGCCAACGGGCCTTACTTGAAATATGATTGGTCACCACCAAATTACTTATATCAGTATCCACTGGATTTTCAAACAATGCAGGTCACAACCGTGCGTCGACATCCTTAAGATAAACTTCTCAAATGTGACTGCCATTTATCACTGGTGCAGGTTAAGCTTCTCTACAGAGACTGCCACTTACCGCTGAAGACAATTAAACTTCTCCGAAGAGACTGCCATTTATCGTTGAATATGGTTAAGCTTCTCCTAAGAGATTGCCACTCACCACTGAAGACGATTAAACTTCTCCGAAGAGACTGCCATTTATCTTTGATGAAGGTTAAGCTTCTCCCAAGAGACTGCCACTCACCGTTGAAGACGATTAAACTTCTCCGAAGAGACTGCCATTTATCGCTGATGAAGGTTAAGCTTCTCCAAAGAGACTGCCACCCACCTGTTGATGACGATTAAACTTCTCCGAAGAGACTGCTATTTATCACTGAAGACGATTAAACTTCTCCGAAGAGACTGCCATTTATCGTTGATGAAGGTTAAGCTTCTCCTAAGAGATTGCCACTTACCGTTGAAGACGATTAAACTTCTCCGAAGAGACTGCCATTTATCATTGATGAAGGTTAAGCTTCTCCCAAGAGATTGCCACTTACCATTGAAGACGATTAAACTTCTTCGAAGAGACTGCCATTTATCGTTGAGATGATAAGCTTCTCCCAAGAGATTGCCACTTACCGTTGAAGACGAGTAAACTTCTCCGAAGAGACTACCATTTATCGTTGAGATGATAAGCTTCTCTGAAGAGACTGCCACATATCGCTGAAGATGATACAACAATGTCCTTCTTGATAGATAGTGCAAAATAAATGCACGTCCAGGTAGGTTCGGCGACCGATGATCACACTAAAATTCACCGTATTTCTGACTCCGATTTCGCATGCATTCTTAGCTTTTATTGTTGTTTTGCTTTGTTATTGCTTTGTTTTCTTATGTTTTCAGGTTTTTATAATAATCGGAGCTTGAATCGGGAAAAGGAGCGAAAAAGGAGTGAAAACGGACGAAAACCTAGAAATTCAGCATTTTGCACTTGCGGCACCCACCGTGGCGGGCGCCATGGGGTTAGCCATGACGTGGCCACGTCTCAAGACCACTCCTCAACCTACAAGACCCACGATCCCCACTCCATCATCCCCTGTAGGGACCATGGCGGGCGCCATGACCTTGTGGCGGGCGCCACAAGGCAAAATTTCATAACCTCCACTTTTTAGTGGAGGGGCGTCCCGGTCATTTCATGCTTTCAGTTTCTCCTATAAATAGGACCTTAGATTTTCGTTTTTCTTCATCCAGAATTAGAATTCTCTAGGCATATATCAGTTATAAAGCAGTTGCCATTCCACATCGGGGTGCCTCTGCAATCGAGTGATCGAGTCTGTAATCTGTCTGTGGTTCGAGTTTTGGAGCACTCTGGAGGAAGTTAATCCTGCCGCCATTTTAATTCCAGTTAGTATTTTATTTTTCCGCATTGCTTTACTTTTATTTATTTTCTCGCACTTTACTTTGTTTATTTCCCGCACTCGCACATTTACTTTGTTTATTTCCCGCACTCGCACATTTACTTTGTTTATTTCCCGCACTCGCACATTTACTTTGTTTACTTCCCGCACTCGCCTTAAATTACTTATATGAAAAACTATAAAAAGAATATTTACTTTATCATGTCTAACTAATCCCATAAAGGTTAGAATGTAAGGATCGTAATTAAACCAGTAATCAGTATAATTGTTCGTGGAAACACCTAAGGGCTATTTTATCTTTCAATTCAAGTAATTGTTTTTAACTATTTCAAAAACAGCCAAAAGCGCTTTGTATAGTTCATTAGGAGTTTTTAGATTAAAAAGAAAAGAGATTTTAAAACGATTTTCGGACGCGTTATGAGATTTAGAGTCTGGTTCATAAGAACCTCTTTTTGCTAAGAAGTCCAGGTTAAAATACTTTTCAACTTTGTTAAGAAACTATATTTCTTAAAAATAGGTTTACTACTCTAACGCAGTACACACCTTTTTATCCGTGACAATAGGAGGGGTTGATTAGAGAGTACAACTCGGTTCTGAATACGCGAAAGCGACAGTTCCTGTTAAATTAGTTCCTTTCAAAAGAGAAAACATTGCCCATAAGTAGTTCCATTAACAAGTACTGGATTATCATTGATTACGTGAATTACATTCGAGCCTGTCTTTTATTTATTATTTAAAATTATAATTTTATTTACCATTGCACCCTTACTAAAACCCTTAAAAATAGTTGCCTTGGATAAACACCATAACAACAGGTACGATAGATTGACACTTGGTCTCTGTGGATTCGATAATCTTTTATATTACTTTGACGTGATTCGTACACTTGCGAAAAACACGCATCAAGTTTTTGGCGCCGTTGCCGGGGACCAATATCGTCAAATTTCATTACCCTGTAGTTATACCGTTTAGACTAAGGTTGTTACCCACCGGTCAATGCGAAAGACTCGCAGTGCCAGAAGTTTAGTAGACCCTCTAGCTGAACCTGAACGTTACGCTCGCGCACGTTTGTTTTTCCATAGGAATAGGAGAGCTATGGCCGAAGATCAAAACCGAAGACCTCTTAAGGACTTCGCCCAACCATCAAACGAGGAACCTAGTTCCAGTATAGTAAACCCCGCTATCCCAGCCAATAATTTTGAACTTAAACCATCCCTGCTGCAATTAGTGCAACAGAGACAATTCGCAGGTCTCGCTACTGATAACCCAAACCAACATTTAAAAAACTTTCTTCAGTTAGCAGACACCTTTAAAACCAATGGAGCTTCTCCTGAGGCAATACGCTTAAGATTATTTCCCTTTTCCCTCAGAGATAAAGCTCTATCATGGTTAGATTCCCTTCCACCCAATTCAATAACAACTTGGGATGACCTTAGAAAAGTTTTCCTTGCTAGATATTTTCCCCCAAGTAAGACCGCTCTTCTTCGAAACCTAATAACTAGATTTACCCAACACCAAGGAGAGTCGTTGTTCGAAGCCTGGGAGAGATATAAAGAACTATTAAGAGCATGCCCACACCATGGCCTAGAGAATTGGCTAATCATCCAAACCTTCTATAATGGACTTCTTTATAACACTAAAATGACCATCGACGCTGCCGCTGGTGGCGCACTGATGAACAAACCTTACCCTGAAGCTAGTGCCCTTATCGAGGATATGGCCCAAAACCATCAATCATGGGGAGTAGAACGAGCGACAGTGGAAAAGAAGGAAGCCCAAGGAGGAATACATGAGCTAAGCTCTATAGACATGATGCAGGCTAAAATGGACGCGTTGGCCCTTAGAGTCGAACATATGTGTACAACTCCGAATACTGTTGCCGCAGTTTCGCCGAATTGTGAGATATGTGGAACGCAAGGACACCAATCCGCCGAATGCAATCTGTTGAATGAAACCAACACTGAGCAAGTGAACTATACCCAAGGGAACCCATTTTCAAACACATATAACTCTGGATGGAGGAATCACCCAAACTTCTCCTACAAAAATAATAACCCTATCCAAAATACCGCACCTCCGAGACAACAAGGTTACCAAGCCCCTAGAACAAATCAACCTATGCAACCTGTACCACCTAGCCCGAGCTTTGAGGAAGTTGTAAAAGATTTTATCGTTGCTCAAAAACAACAAAACAAAGAGTTCATGAACCATAACGTCCATGTTAACGAACTAATTACCAAGTTAGGAACCAAGGTTGATCAAATTATTACTCATAATAAGATGCTTGAAACCCAGATCTCTCAGGTAGCGTTAAACCAAGCCCCACAGACTACACCTGGAGGACAGTTCCCTGGACAACCTCAACAAAACCCGAAAGGGCAAGCTAATGCCATTACTCTACGAAGTGGAACCGCTTATAAGGAACCTTTAAACCCTAGATTAAGTGAGCCCGAAACTTCTGAGAGGAATGAGGAAAAGGAACCAGAGAAGCCTGAAACCCCGGAAAGTCAAGAAAAAGGAGAAGAACCTAAAAATAAAACCTATGTACCGCCACCGCCATACAAACCACAAATACCTTACCCTCAAAGATTAAAGAAAACCCAAATCGATAATCAATATCAAAAATTCGTTAAGGTTATAGAAAAACTTCACGTAGAAATCCCCTTTACAGAAGCCATCACCCAAATACCTTCTTATGCTAAGTTTCTCAAAGACATACTTACAAATAAACGTAGACTCGAAGATCCGAAACCCGTGGAATGTAATTCTATTTCCGAAAATAGGTTAGCAAAGAAATATAAAGATCTCGGAAATTTTTCCATTCCTTGTGTTTTGGGGAATCATGTCATCGAAAAAGCTTTTCTAGACTTAGGAGCTAGTGTGAGCTTAATGCCTTTAGCAGTTTGTGAGAGATTAAACTTAGGAGAATTACAACCTACTAAGATGTCACTTCAATTAGCCGATAGATCCGTTAAATACCCTATAGGCATACTTGAAGACGTCCCTGTTAGGATAGGTCAGCTGTTTATACCTACTGATTTTGTTGTCATGGACATTAAAGAAGATGACGACATACCAATCCTCCTAGGTAGACCGTTCTTATCGACTGCTGGAGCCGTAATAGATGTTAAAAAGGGAAAACTAACTTTTGAGGTAGGTGGCCAGAAGATAGAATTTATATTGTCAAAATTTCTTATGGCACCTGTGATAGGAGATTCTTGTTATGCCTTAGATATCATCGAAGAATGTATTAGGGAATTAGAACAAGAAGAAGAAACTGAATCTATAAAATTGCCATCAACCCTTATTTTGGAAGATGACAATTATAAAACACCCTACATTGATGATAACCTTCACGAATGTTTATCTCTTACCCCAGATCCTATGCCTTGCCCTATAAAACCGACCGTAAAACTTAAGGAACTGCCTAAAAACCTGAGATATGAATTTCTTGATGAAGATATGAACCGTCCAGTTATAGTCAGTGCTACCTTAAACCAAGAAGAAACCGATCAATTATTAGAATTTTTACGTAGGTACCCCTCAGCCTTAGGATATAAGATCTCTGATCTAAAAGGAATAAGCCCATCCGTATGCATGCATCGGATTTTGCTTGAAGAAGATTCAAAACCTTCTAGAGAACACCAACGTAGAATAAATCCTATAATGAGTACTGTAGTTAAGACTGAAGTTCTTAAGTTACTAGAGGCAGGTATAATATATCAGATCTCGGACAGTAAATGGGTGAGTCTTGTGCATGTAGTACCTAAAAAGGGAGGCATCACAGTCGTGCAAAACGAGAAGGGCGAACCTGTAGCAAAAAGAACTGATGGAGGTTGGCGTATGTGCATAGATTATAGAAAATTAAATAAAGCAACTAGGAAGGACCATTTCCCATTACCATTCATAGACCAAATGTTGGAGCGCCTAGCCAGACACTCTTACTTTTGTTATTTATATGGATATTCAGGATTCTTCCAAATACCTATTCACCCCGAAGATCAAGAAAAAACTACCTTTACATGCCCAGTTGGAACCTTTGCCTATAGAAGAATGCCTTTTGGACTTTGTAATGCTCCTGCAACTTTCCAACGCTGCATGATGTCTATCTTTGCTGATTATTTAGATGGAATTATGGAAGTATTTATGGACGATTTCTCAGTTTGTGGGTCAGATTTCAAAAATTGTCTTGTCAACCTTGAGAAAATCCTGGAGAGATGTGTGGAGGTAAACCTTGTGCTAAATTGGGAAAAATGTCATTTCATGGTCACCGAAGGGATTGTTTTAGGACATATAGTTTCCGAAAAAGGTATAGAGGTAGATAAAGCAAAAATAGAAGTCATAGAGAATCTAAAACCGCCAAAGACTATCAGGGAGATAAGAAGTTTTCTTGGACATGCCAGATTTTACCGACGTTTTATCAAGGATTTCTCCAAAATAACAAAGCCCTTAACTGGTCTTTTAATGAAAGATGCTGAGTTCATCTTCGACGAAAAATGTACTGAAGCATTTAATCTTCTGAAGCAAGCTCTGATTTCAGCACCTATAATGAAACCCCCTGATTGGTCGGAACCGTTTGAGATAATGTGTGACGCCAGTGATTATGCTGTTGGAGCCGTTCTAGGTCAGAGAAAAGATAAGAAGTTACATGTGATTTATTATGCCAGTAGAACCCTAGACGCTGCACAGCTCAACTACGCAACAACCGAAAAAGAGCTCCTAGCTGTAGTTTTTGCAATAGACAAATTTAGATCTTATCTAGTAGGAGCCAAGATTATAGTTTACACCGACCATGCTGCCATTCGTTACTTACTAAGCAAAAAGGATGCCAAGCCTAGGTTACTTCGATGGATTCTATTATTACAAGAGTTTGATTTGGATATCCGTGACAAGAAAGGCACTGATAATGTGGTAGCTGATCACCTATCTAGGCTAGAATACCTGAAACCTGATCCAGTACCCATAAATGACGATTTTGCCTACGATAGACTGATAGCCCAACTAGAAACCATTGAAGATGATAACCCAGACCCTCATGAGCAATTTCATAAATCCTTAGCTATAAGCAATGTACCTTGGTATGCAGATTTTGTTAATTACCTAGCCGCTGACATCATACCCCCTGATCTAAACTACCACCGGAAGAAGAAGTTCTATAGTGATGTGAGAAACTTCTATTGGGACGATCCATTTCTTTTCAAGAGAGGTAAAGATGGCATTTTCCGCCGTTGTGTTCCAGAAGAAGAGGTAAATAATATAATTGAGCATTGTCACTCTGCACCCTATGGTGGACATGCAAGCACATCTAAGACCTACGCCAAGATTCTTCAAGCTGGCCTATTCTGGCCTACTATGTGGCGTGATGTCCATGCTTTCATTGTCAAGTGTGACAGATGCCAACGCACAGGAAATATTTCAAGACGTAATGAAATGTCGTTAAGAAATATCCAAGAAGTAGAACTCTTCGACGTATGGGGTATGGACTTTATGGGACCGTTCCCACCATCTTTTGGAAATCAGTACATATTAGTAGCTGTTGACTACGTGTCTAAATGGATTGAAGCTATCGCCGCACCCACAAACGACACCAGAGTAGTCATCAAATTATTCAAGAATTATATATTTCCCAGGTTTGGAACACCCCGTTTAGTCATAAGTGATGGAGGATCACACTTCATATCGAGAATATTTGATAAACTTTTAAGCAAGTATGGAGTTAAGCATAGAGTAGCAACACCATACCACCCACAGACCAATGGACAAGTGGAAGTATCTAATAGGGAGATAAAACAAATCCTCGAGAAGACTGTCTCTATATCTAGAAAAGATTGGTCGCAGAAACTTCAAGAAGCATTATGGGCCTATAGAACCGCTTTCAAAACTCCTATAGGAACAACCCCTTATCAACTGGTCTATGGAAAATCATGTCACTTACCATTTGAGTTGGAGCATAAGGCCTATTGGGCCATCAAAACTTTGAATTTGGATTACTTGACAGCTGGTGAGAAACGTATCCTTGATATCCACAAATTAGAAGAGCTCAGACAATCTGCCTACGAAAATGCCATCATATACAAAGAAAGAACAAAAGCTTGGCATGACAAAAGAATCATAAGAAGAGACTTCAAAATAGGCGATCCTGTTCTCCTGTTCGATTCTAGGTTACGACTATTTCCAGGTAAACTCCGTTCGAGATGGACTGGCCCTTTCGAAGTATCTAAGATCCTGAGATCCGGTGCTATTGAAATCAAGAACCAAACATGTAAACCGTTCATAGTCAATGGACAGAGGTTGAAGCCCTACGAAGGAGGTGACATTCCAACAACATACACCTGTCATACTCTGAGTGATCCACCATATCCTTCCAATGATGTTTAAATATCGGTCGTCGAGCTAATGACGTTAAACAAGCGCTGCATGGGAGGCAACCCATGGTTTTTCTTATTTTTTATTTTTACTTTATTTTAATTTGTTTATTTTATTATTATGTCAGGACTCACGATTGAATGTTTTATGTGCTTTCAGGACTTGTTTGCTAACCTTGTACAGAATGCAGAACCCTGATGACATGCACGTGGCCTTTAGAGATGATGCACAGAGAGAGCGTTACTATGTTCACATGAGACGCCCTATGGCTCCTACCAGGTACCCTGACCATGACTGCATGGATGCCTTGGGGATAGAGCCAAGCGTCAGATTTTTATGCCATCAACTCCAGTGGGACCAGTTTGACGACAGGAACAACACTTATAGGAACTTGACTCTTGAGTTCCTCAGCTCGTTTCATCATGACCCTTGGGCTGGACCCGATGGACTCGCTGTTTTCAGGTTGTTCGGGATTGACTACTCATTCTCTCACAAAGAGTTTGGTGATTTGCTAGGTTTCCAGACTACTCCTGATGCTATTCCAGAGACTCCGATGGGGTATTTTATGAGCAGAGAAGTGGAAAAGTTTTGGACTAAAATATCAGGCGGAGGGAGCCAAGATCCTTCTACCCAGTTTTCTCAGGTAATCCACAACCCTGCATTGAGGTACTTCCAGATGATTCTAGCACATTCTTTCCTAGGTTTTCCAGATACAGAGACACTGCTAAGTGAAGAGGAGATTTTCCTACTGTTTTGTGCGACTCAGTCTCGCCCTGTTGCTTGTGGCAACTTTCTACTGAAGGGCCTTGCTAGTGTTGCCAGATCATCAGTAGGAATCATCCATGTCGGTGGGATTGTTACACAGATTGCTACTGCATTGGGTTTGTCTCGCAAGCTATTGCACCTCAGGACCTTCTGCTGCTACACCACCCTGGATATTGATTTTTGTCTTGATAGAGGACTGATGAGGAGGGCTTCTTTTGAGCCCAACATGTTTAGATTGCTGATCGACGGTGAAGCGATACACTACTTTACATTACCAGATCCGCTGATGACCAGTGTCCATGATCCTGCCAATTGGAGTTATGCTCTAGAGGGTTATGGAGAGACTGTCGAAGAGCCGAAATCGCCTCCCGCCGCTGAGTACACTCCTACACCTCTTACTCCCCGAATCACTGTTATGTCTAACAATATGTCTCTGCAGCCACCTGACCTACAAACACAGATTTATGAGCTCCGCAAGGAGACTGCCCTGCTCAAGCAGGAAGTGGCAGACTTAGAGTTACAGATGCAGGTTTCTGATCTCACTCATGCCTCAGAGACCGATGCTCTACATCAGGCGATCGACGAGCTTCGGAGGGAGATAGCTGAGATTCGTGGATCAAGCCAGGATAAGAAACCTACCACATGACTCATTCCACCCTGACAGCACTCCCCTAGTATTTAACTTCCTTTTATTTATCGCATTTCCAGACATATTTTACTTTATTGCAGCTTTTATATTTTCATGCACTTTGAATTCCTTATATATATACATATTATGCACTAATTTTTATTTTTCTTTTTCTTTTTTGATTTTTAATTATTTTATTTTTGCCGTGCAAAGAAAAAAAATATATAAGACAAAAATATGCAAGCCAATGCCTTGAAAAGAAGAAGAAAACGCTATTCAGACCCCCCGGAAGACAAAGGTGCAAGGAAGGCCCAAAGGAGGATCCAAAACCACAAGGCCCAGGAATTGGCCTTGTGGCGGGCGCCATAGGCCCTGTGGCGGGCGCCACACCGTACCATCAACAAATACGGGAATCAATCCCCATTTCCACCATTTTCATCCCTTTCTTCACCAAAAACCCATTTTTCCAACCTTCCAAATCCTCCTTGAACCCCATTAAAGCTCCCCCATTTCCAAAATACCCTCCATCCATAAAACATATCCAACATCCATTTCCATTTTCATCCATCAAAAACCAAAAAAATCAAAACTTTATCATTCCCCTCATAAACCACTTTTCTACTATTTTCACTACCTAAGGAGCTTTTCAACAATGGAGTTCAACGGATTTATTCTTCGTGATGGAAGACCGGGCGAAAGGAAACGGAAAATTATTCAGAGGCTTCAAAGTCGAGAAATCCTCTCGACTAGGTACGTCGACGATAACTGTCTGTATGCTTTGGGTATTTATCATAGTGTTTTTAATTTATTAGAATTTCTAGGCTTGCATAATATTTTCATTAATCAGGAACCTACCTATGAGAGGCTGGCAACTGAGTTTTTGAGTTCTTTGATATACACTGTCAGTCCTAACACTGCTAGCACTGTCGGTACTGTTATTTTTAGACTGTTTGGAATTGAATATGAATTCAGTACCAATGAGCTAGCAGATTTGTTAGGAATCCCTCATAGGGAAGGTTCGATTTGTGAGGCACCTTTGGATGCTGAATGGTCGGCCGAGGTATTTACCTTCTGGCTAAGGCTTTCAAGTACTTCAATTAATTCTTTTGAAGGGATACTTGCGTCGACCATTCACAACCCGACCATAAGAGTTTTTAGACTTCTTTTGGCATGTACTATTTTTGGCCGGGAAAGTCCAAACAAGGTTAATGCTCGTGAACTCCTATTTTTGCAAGGATGCCTCACTAGAACCCACATCAATCCGGTCCCGTTTATGCTTGCCCACATGACTTTATTTACTAATAAAACAGGACCGATTATTTTTGGAGGGCTTGTTACGTCTATTGCTCGGGCTCTTGGCCTGAATGATGAGATAGCTACACTTGAACCACTACCTCCTCGCACAATTAATTTAAAATTTCTGAAAGACATGAAATTGTGCCGAACAAGGAGAGAAGGTGGTTATGAGTTGATGGTTCATGGGGTAGCTATCCCATCTGTTGCTTTACCATGCAGTAGACGTACTGATGTACGTGATGAAAGGAACTGGACCTATGATCTTAATGCTCCACGTGTTTTGGGTCCACTTCCTCCTAATATTCCCGATGGGGAGGCACATGACACTGATGATGAGTATGATCGGAGAGAGCAGTCTCCCATCCCTCACATGTCCCCCCATCGTCCTTCACAGTCACACACTGCACCATCTTCCTCTAACCCTGTTGCAGGTACTGCTCCTGGATTCTTTGCCACCGAGGAGATGTGGCGTGATATGACAGCTAGAGAAGAAAGGCGTGATGGCCTTCTCTCTACTATTTCACAGCAGCTGACGGACAATATGAGCTTCATGCAACAATCGCGATTGGTTTCGGATCGTGCTTATAGCAACGTTTGTCGTACCTTGAACGATATTTCATTAGAGCAGAACCGTCAGAGAGAGTTCAACAGCCGACACTACCAGCTTGTAGAGGCTACTCAGGGTTCCATCTTGGGTAACCTTCGAGAGGTCCGGAGTGCTCAGGCTGCTTTATCAGCATGACTCGACCGGAGGGACCAGCATCGTAGTAGATCCCGTCGTTCCAGACCATCACATCAGGACGGCGAAGGCACCAGTGCCCCTCCTCAGTAGTCTTTTCCAGGTTACCCCCCTTATCTTATTTCGAAACATTGGGGACAATGTTCGATTTAAGTGTGGGAGGGGATTTTATTGCTTTCCGTTATTTCCCTTTTTAGTTAATTTCCTTTCAGTTATTTCCCTTTTCAGTAATTTATTTTTCTTAGATAATGCATGAGTCTGACGAGTCACCAGTATAGTGTCTTTTTAGTTCATCTTCATTTTTTCCCATTTCCTTAGCCTTACCAGAAAATTTTAAAAAAAAAAAGAAAACAATGTTGTTTCACATGTTTTTTGGGCTTTGAGACAGGTTTAAATTAGGATGTGGTGACTTAGGTCAACTTTTTGAAACATCAGAACCATTTTAGCACCATAGACCTCTTGAATATAGGAATCACTCCTAAACCCCACCACCATGGCCTTTACTATCATTCAAAAAATTGTCCTAAGTAGTTTATTTTAGCAGTCAGCTCCGGCCTAAGCATACTCTACGTAGGGGGCCGATGAATATATGTGAATGATCCAGTGCTAATAAAAAAAAAAAAAAGAAAAAAAAAAGAAAAAAAGAAAAAAGGCAAACTCTGGTATAGGTGACCCTCACAAAGTCATTTAAACCGAAAAAAGAGAAGAAAAAAAATTTTGCCACAAAAAGAAAAAAAAATTGCAAGTCACCTATTGTTAGTTGGTTCAGAGGTATCTGGCACTGAACTTGGTAGGGCGGATTACGATCCGATCCCCCGCAGCTACATTTAGGCGAAATAAAAACAGGTTTACACATGCTTATGTGCCAGAAACCTTATGTTATGGATCAGAATCACTAACCGGTCACTCTACTATGAAGCATGTACGGATAACGGGCTTAATGTGATTGCGCCTGAATGAAAAGGACACAAAAAGATGAGAAGATAGGTCTAGGTATCGTGGGATGACATGGAGTGGTTAATATAGGATTGAAGTTTGTGTTTGTGTTACTATGGTACCCTTGGTTCACTTAGTTAGTATCTGTCACTGCATCCTGACTTGAACTTAGAATCCCTTTAGCCCAAAGACAAGTGTTGACACCATATTTTCTTAAGCTTTAAATGTTTGCTTGAGGACAAGCAAAGGTTTAAGTGTGGGAGAATTTGATCACACTAAAATTCACCGTATTTCTGACTCCGATTTCGCATGCATTCTTAGCTTTTATTGTTGTTTTGCTTTGTTATTGCTTTGTTTTCTTATGTTTTCAGGTTTTTATAATAATCGGAGCTTGAATCGGGAAAAGGAGCGAAAAAGGAGTGAAAACGGACGAAAACCTAGAAATTCAGCATTTTGCACTTGCGGCACCCACCGTGGCGGGCGCCATGGGGTTAGCCATGACGTGGCCACGTCTCAAGACCACTCCTCAACCTCCAAGACCCACGATCCCCACTCCATCATCCCCTGTAGGGACCATGGCGGGCGCCATGACCTTGTGGCGGGCGCCACAAGGCAAAATTTCATAACCTCCACTTTTTAGTGGAGGGGCGTCCCGGTCATTTCATGCTTTCAGTTTCTCCTATAAATAGGACCTTAGATTTTCGTTTTTCTTCATCCAGAATTAGAATTCTCTAGGCATATATCAGTTATAAAGCAGTTGCCATTCCACATCGGGGTGCCTCTGCAATCGAGTGATCGAGTCTGTAATCTGTCTGTGGTTCGAGTTTTGGAGCACTCTGGAGGAAGTTAATCCTGCCGCCATTTTAATTCCAGTTAGTATTTTATTTTTCCGCATTGCTTTACTTTTATTTATTTTCTCGCACTTTACTTTGTTTATTTCCCGCACTCGCACATTTACTTTGTTTATTTCCCGCACTCGCACATTTACTTTGTTTATTTCCCGCACTCGCACATTTACTTTGTTTATTTCCCGCACTCGCACATTTACTTTGTTTACTTCCCGCACTCGCCTTAAATTACTTATATGAAAAACTATAAAAAGAATATTTACTTTATCATGTCTAACTAATCCCATAAAGGTTAGAATGTAAGGATCGTAATTAAACCAGTAATCAGTATAATTGTTCGTGGAAACACCTAAGGGCTATTTTATCTTTCAATTCAAGTAATTGTTTTTAACTATTTCAAAAACAGCCAAAAGCGCTTTGTATAGTTCATTAGGAGTTTTTAGATTAAAAAGAAAAGAGATTTTAAAATGATTTTCGGACGCGTTATGAGATTTAGAGTCTGGTTCATAAGAACCTCTTTTTGCTAAGAAGTCCAGGTTAAAATACTTTTCAACTTTGTTAAGAAACTATATTTCTTAAAAATAGGTTTACTACTCTAACGCAGTACGCACCTTTTTATCCGTGACAATAGGAGGGGTTGATTAGAGAGTACAACTCGGTTCTGAATACGCGAAAGCGACAGTTCCTGTTAAATTAGTTCCTTTCAAAAGAGAAAACATTGCCCATAAGTAGTTCCATTAACAAGTACTGGATTATCATTGATTACGTGAATTACATTCGAGCCTGTCTTTTATTTATTATTTAAAATTATAATTTTATTTACCATTGCACCCTTACTAAAACCCTTAAAAATAGTTGCCTTAGATAAACACCATAACAACAGGTACGATAGATTGACACTTGGTCTCTGTGGATTCGATAATCTTTTATATTACTTTGACGTGATTCGTACACTTGCGAAAAACACGCATCAACCGACAGGGACCAAAGTTCAATCTAGAATATAGCTAGAAAGAAACAGTCAAACAAGACTTCAACCATTGAGAAATAAACTCAAATGGTGACTCACCTTATCCAATCATGGAAAAATATAAATGAAGCAACCATCATCCACGAGGATTAAACTTTGTGGGGAATTGATAAAGGATGGATGTTTTATGCTTAAGGGCTGACAACTCTATTAGAGAGAGACAACACACCCAATCACTGAGGAGAGAACCAAAGTGAAACAGGAACAGGTAGCAACCAGGGATAGCAATGATGCACAAATGCTATGCTTTATGGCATGCTTATGTTTATGCTGACGAAACAGACAAAACAAAACAGGAGATGAAATAAACATCTCGACACGGAGACCCAACCAAAATTGGACATCAAAGGGATGATCATGAAGAACAACAATTCCACTTCAAGGTTACCACCTTCTTTGGGAGAGAGTAATCTTCTCAGGCCAAAACATCAAGACTTCACTTGGATTTCCATCATGAGTTTGAATTCTTTGTTGAAGGAAAATCACCAAGGGAAGTTCCAAGATCAACCGAAGTAACAACTTAATCGGAGAGCTGACAAAGGGTATCATGAGACCAAAACAATTATGCCCCATTATGATAATAATCATCTTCAAGTGAGCAACGGCTCTTGTGATAAATAGTCTTCAAACTTTTCTGCCCCAGATTACACGGTCTGTGAGAAGAAGTCATAAGGATGCTTTTACAAAAGAAACGGCATAAAGATGCTTCAATGTCTTCAAACACTTATAGAGAGATTTTCAAATCTCGACGTGATTGCCCCAGTTTAATGGTGTTTGCACAACAAAGTCTTCATACTGTGGGAGTAACGATTGGGGAACAAACTTGCCCCTGCTAGCTGGTAACTGCAAAAGATTTTCCCCAGACTAAACTGTTCATCGAGAGCTTCATCTGATCTTGACCTGGTCGGCTCTGATTAGCTGAACATTGTAACAAATGATTAACAAATCCTTCAAATTGGTTGCCCCAGGCTGAGCTTCCTTTATCAAGTTAAATTCCCTAGCTGACAGCGCTCGTTGGGATTCCTTTGATATTGAATTGTTTTGCACGCAATGCTGTTCATTAAAAATTGGCAATTTTCAATGTAAAATTCCTGCAATCTTTTGAAAACATTTTTTGATGAAACACACACAGCAGAGTGATCAAGTGATCAAAGTGAAAGTGATCCAATCATCTAACAAATGATGGATAAAGTGATGAACACATACAATTAACAAAGATCTTTAGGAGTCAGGTTATCCAACCTTGCTGTAATATGCTTTCAAAACAACCTTACCTCAATTAGGTCTTTTAAGGGTTGTAACGGGGTTTGGTTCATGGTTTATGAAACAAAGGATAAAGGCTCAAAGTTATTTGGTCCCACCCACTCTCCATGATGAACTCCAATCCTACGCTCAGTTAACTCAAACTACACATTCAGGTTCTTACAGACTTAAGAATTAAATTGATGATAGTTGGCGATGGTTTACAAACCTAAGGTAGTCACAACTCCCTTACAGTATTTGATAGCTTTTTTTCTATTTAAGGACTTAAGAGTGATAACTCTTACAGAATTCCTCTCTTTTGTTATCCCTGACTCTTGTCTGAACTATTTTGTTCGAACATACAGTCAACGGGATGCCCCATTTTTGCCTAAGTCTCCTTCATAGGTTTTGACTTAGTGGGCTCTTCAATTTTCTTTTTTCTTCTTCTCTTTTTTTTTGAGAAAGGAGGTGACTACCTAGTTTAATGGATACAGTGAACCATTATCTTCTTTTATGCTGAAAAGCGTCTTCGACACTTTCTTGTTGTGTACGAAGGAAAACCTGAGTGCACCACCTTTATATGAAAAGTGTTTTGTATGCACGTATCTTCGAGTTAACCGAGAACTACCCGCCCCAGGTTCGAGATTTAAGGTTTTGTTTTTGTAAAGAAGGAAAAACTCCTACTTCTAGGCTCGAAGGGGTTAACGAGGGATTATCTTCCTTATTTCTCTAGTGTTTAGGGATTGAAACAATGCCTTACATCATCAGCAAAGCTAAATTGGAAGCATATCAACAGCAGTTGTGGATATAATTTTCATCATCCTTCCCAATCTTTGCTTTAAACAACAGTTTAGTAAAGAAAAGAAAATTTTGCATTTTTCGTATTTCATAACAAAGGAAAAAGAAAGAGTGAAACGAATGGACTTAATCAAAAGATGCACAAACATTTCATTAATATTGCCAAATTCAAATAAACAACAGCTTACGAGCAATTCAAATGCAAAGAAGTTACAACACATGCTGAAACAGTCTACAGCTGCCAGCCTTAGGGAATTAAAATTCAAATTTTAGGCCCATGTGGGGAAACACCTTCAACCACCACTTTCTCCTTGTGATATATAATTATGAGGGGTCTCACGGGTCCTTTGCCTTTGGATTTAGGAATCGCAGCACTGTCATTTGATTTATCCTCCCGAGGTTTCAGCAACTCTTGTAGTCTCAGTTTAAAACCTTCACACTCTTCAACTAGGTGCCCTGTTGTCCCAGTATGATATCCACATTCTACTTCTGGGCGGTCTTCCTTGAGGATCAAGTGTTTGTCAATGATTAGCTCTTGTACAAGATAACCCAATGCTATACATGCATCTAAGTTGTGTCCTTCAGCTCCTTTGTGAAATTCACAGTTCAGGTTCGCATTATGCCATGGTCCTGGCACAGGATTGGATAATCGTGGAGTCACTAGTGAGTTCTGAATCAGTAGCGGGTAAAGTTTTCTTAACGGTACTGGAGTTTGTCTACCGCAAGTCTTATCTTTCCTGACATGATCCTTCTTGTTCAATTTTCGGCTTTGAGAAGCTTGAGGAGGAACAAACACTGAATGTTGGGCGTACTGACGCGATTGATGGTTATTTGTTCGTTGATGCCGAGGATGTCCTTGAGTTGGAGGAACCATCAAAGATAATGCATCCCTCATTTCTCTGGACGCAACATGGTCAGAGTGACCCTCTTTCTTCATCATATTCTGCAATGTCTCAAGTACCCAATTCATCTGACACTTGAGAATTCTGATGTCCTCTTTCAGCATTTCCTGAGCTTTCAAAAGTCCTTCCATTGTTGCCTATTTGTGCTAGATATCCCCCTTATGATGTCAAAGGAACACAGAATGAACCAAAAAAACCAATGCAACGAAGTATGATATGTAAAATGTTGATGCAAGTGCAAAAACGCAACTGGTTTTACAAAACTCAGAAGTTTGATTAGGTTAAAAACCCCATTTCATTCATCATTGGAAAAAGTTACAACTTTTTTTTTTAAAAAAAAAAGCAGAGATCGACTGAGTTTTATAAAACTAGTTGCGACATGATATGTTTATGGTGATATGATGTGATGATGCACACATAACACAAAGGCAAGTATTCACAAATACAATGCATACACAAAGACTCCTAGGCTCAAGAGCAAAGAGTCAAAGGTCTACCCATACCCAAGGATTTGTACTATGGGTTAATTTGTACCTGCCGAACGGGTTCTACAAAGTTCCCAGAGTCATCAACCCATCTTTCGGATATTATCAACTTCCCAAATCACTTGGTAATCGATAATATTCTCAAGAGAATCTCGTCTGAGTGTAGTATCGCGTATCAACTATTTCGGAAATACTTCCTTATAGTCATCGCATTACGTCCTAATAAGGCCAAAGTGGGGTAAAATGTAATCTGAAAGTCCACAGTGTCATGGGCTCCTTCATCGAAAGTAGCATTGTTTTCACGAATACTCGATCAACAATACTAAACTTTCAAGAAGGCCTACACTGAGCGGTGGTTTCTCAAGTTAGCTTGGTCGGGAATCAACTCCCTATAAGCCTTCTTGAATATACCACCATCCTATCATAAGTGCACTCAAGTCCGGGTATAGGACCGTCTCACCACTCGAAGCACCCAATACCCAACATACAAACAAATGTATTGACAAATATATATATGTTAAGCAAATATTTACAAATATAGCATGCAATTAAACAAAATAGGCTAAACCCTCAAGTTTAACTTCCCCAGTGAAGTCGCCATTTCTGTTGCGGTGAGAATCGTGATACCAAGCTATTGATTAACTTGAATCTAAATTCTTAAATTCACTACCGGACTTTAATTTATCCAAAGGAAAGGTCTAAAGAAAGAAAAACCATTTTCGCCATGTAACAACAACGCTAAGAGATTCGGGGAACGGGGGTTGGTTATGCATAGGGTAGGTATTTCACATCCTAAACATCTGTAGTACTCTACAGGAACCTTTTGTTTGTTTGCATGCTAAGTTTGCTAAATATTTGCTAAGGATTGGGATTGGGTAAAAGATGAAGGTTAAAACCTAAAGGTAGTTTCTAAGTTTGCTCGCAAAGACGTCGCGTCCTCTGCCTACGTATCCTGACTAGGATAGAATCAGAGCAATCGTAGTTCGACTCACTAGGGTTGAAGAACACTCGATTATGATCAAGGTTCCAAGGGGAACAAACATATCCATGCTTGGGTAGATTTTCACGAAACTCTCTAGATCTATGTTGAAATCTCAAGAACGGGAAGTAAGTAATCATTTCCATGATTCTTACATAGAGTTAACCAAACTCTATCCTAAAGTTCTACGTTGTGAGACCAATTGGTTCTATCCAGACCAAAAGGTGGGAGAAGGGGGAAGGTTGCTCGTCAAGATATCGCATCTTGTGCCTACGTATTCTCATTGTCCAATGAGAAATCAGAGCGGTCGTAGTTCAGGCACGAACTACAGAATAAGGATCTATTGGTTCTTTCCAGACCAAAAGAGGGTGAAGGTTTTATCCAGACCTACGAGTTTAAATCCTATTGGTTCTATCCAGACCAACAGGGGAGGAAGGTTCTATCCAGACCTATGATTTAAATCCTATTGGTTCTATCCAGACCAAAAGGAGGGAGAAGGTTCTATCCAGACCTATGATTTTGAATCCTATTGGTTCTATCCAGAGCAAAAGGAGGAAGGTTTTATCTAGACCTATGATTTAAATCCTATTGGTTCTATCCAGACCAAAAGGGGAAGAAGGTTCTATCCAGACCTATGATTTTGAATCCTATTGGTTCTATCCAGACCAAAAGGAGGGGGAGGTTCTATCCAGACCTATGAGTTTAAGCCTTATTGGTTCTATCCAGACCAAAAGGGGAAAAGGTTCTAGAGGGATGTAAGTATTCATAAGAAAGTACTTACAGGGAGTGCGGCGACTCCTATTCTAAATTGAGATTGTCGTGATAAAGGGTGTCCGCGGCGGGACGGTAAAAGCGAGCACGGCGACTCGAATCCTAAGGCTAGGATAAAGAGTTAAAGGTTGTCCACGGCGGGACGGTTAAAAGTGAGCACGGAGACTCGAATCCTAAGGCTAGGATCAAGGGAGGGATGTCCACGACGGAACACTAAAAGTGAGCACGACGACTCAAATCCTAAGGTTAGGAATAAAGGGTAAAGGGTGTCCACGGCGGAACGGTAAAGGTGAAAAATTGACCAAAAGTATTTTCAGGCAGATTTTAAAGGTAACTTCCACTGGTGGAAGTTCAGTGCAAAAGTTGCCAAAAAGTATTTTCAGGCAGATTTTAAAGGTAACTTCCACTGGTGGAAGTTTAGTGTAAAAAGTGACAAAAATCATTTTTATGCAGTTTTACAAGTAACTTCCACTGGTGGAAGTTTAGTGTAAAAAGTGACAAAAATCATATTTATGCAGTTTTACAAGTAACTTCCACTGGTGGAAGTTTAGTGTAAAAAGTGACAAAAATCATATTTATGCAGTTTTACAAGTAACTTCCACTGGTGGAAGTTCAGTGCAAAAGTTGGCAAAAAGTATTTTCAGGCAGATTTGAAAGGTAACTTCCACTGGTGGAAGTTTAGTGTAAAAAGTGACAAAAATCATTTTTATGCAGTTTCACAAGTAACTTCCACTGGTGGAAGTTTAGTGTAAAAAGTGACAAAAATCATTTTTAATCAGTTTTTACAAGTAACTTCCACTGGTGGAAGTTTAGTGTAAAAAGTGACAAAAATCATTTTTATGCAGTTTTACAAGTAACTTCCACGGGTGGAAGATTAGTGTAAAAAGTGACAAAAATCATTTTCATGCAGTTTTTAAACATGATATCAACATACAAGACATAGATTGGATGTTAAAGTGGTGGCAACATGGCATGAGTGAAAGATGCAAGTTTGAAAGCCAAAATCAAGGAGGGAGCATAATCTGTTTGAACCAGTCCCATACATAAGCTCAAACCATGATATAAAGTGTGTTTATGCCTCAAAGTTAGCCTAGAACATCATAGGGATGAAACTCAACTATTAACTGCTCTCATAACACATAAAATGCCATATTTGAAACTAAACAAGATTGGAACAGCTTTGAGATCAGAAAAATTCCACACACAATTTTCAAACATGTCCATGAATGATTCTAACACTTAAGGATGAACATAAAAACATACAACAAAAAGTTGGTTTACAAACTGCAAGTGTGGCACACTTGGTAATAGACTGTCAAACAGAACAGGCACAACTTTCACAAAGAGGTCTGGTTTAAGTACACACAAAACCTAATCATATTATCTAAAGGTCCAAGGCTCATGAAATAATCTAAAACAACTCAAACAGAAAAAAGTGTAGGTGTGTGCAGCTGTAGTTTTTGTGAAAAAAAAGTTGTTTTGTGCAAGAGATGAGGCATTCCAGGTATCATGCAAGAGTTGATCAATTAAAGCTTACTTACACATCATATACATGGTATGAAATGATATTAAACAGGTTTTGAATCCACAAAGGGATTGTCACAAAAATTGGTATGTCAAGTTGCACATAACATGAAGGCAATGCATGATGATATGAAAGTTATTAATTAACTTAACTCAAAAAACAAGAGTCGCCACCGCACTTTTATTTTATCCAAAAAAGGAAAGGAAAAAGAGCGAACAAAACCAAATAGTTCTAAAATAAGAACACGAGACAAAGATCGGGGTAAGGGGGTTGGTTACGCAATGGGAAGGTGTTAGCACCCAAAACGTCTATAGTACTCTATAGGAGCCCTTTGAAATATTTACGTTTTTTGGTTTGAAAATGGTTTGTTTGAAAAGAGATTGGGGAGATGAGAAGAGAATTATTTTTTAGATTTTTGTGTTTGGAGAGACTTATCGCCTCATGCCTACGTACCCACAAAGTGCAATATGGGATCAAAACTCCGTAGTTCGTGGTACAAATGACAAAAATTTGTTGGTTTTGATTGATTTTAGATGTAAAGACAAGTCGTCATTTTAAGGAGAAAACTGCGACTATCCACCCACGAGTATTAAGATAACATTTGCGTCACATAAAGATGGAGGATTTGCTTGGATTATCAACAAGACTATCACTCAACATCAACGTGGAAAATGTCAAAGTCTTAATAATATGGGGAATAGGAGATTTACATCTCAACTATAGAAATGAATCATGTCTAAACTTTATGAAAAGTTTTAAAGTGAAAAAGTGCATAAAGGCACAAAAAGAGTTGATGAGTTTTTTTTGTATTTTTTATGTCTTTTGAAATTGGTCAAAGCATGATTAACATTGATTGACTTTTATTAAGAAAAAACAAAGTTTAAAAATCACTTGACGAAAGTCAAGGTTTTATTGCGAAAGCGGTTTTGAAGTTTGAAACCAAGAAGGTTTTGAAAGAGGGAGAAAGTTTTGAAAATTTAAGAATGGGAGGAGATGAAGTAACTATCCTAGAAACCAAAATAAGAGCTAGAGGTAAGAAAGATCTAACCGACTTGTAGCACACTCCATAGCAAGCAAAAAGAATTTCATCCGATTTAAAGCATAAGCTAATGAGCGAGCCAAATAAAGGCTAAGATCCACAATACTCCAAGAATAGGAATGAGAGTCCTAATTCTAAGTCCAAAGGTCCATGAAGTCCAAGGTCTAAGAGTAGTCCAATAGCATAACCACAAAGTTAATAGCACCAAGTTTTTTTAGATATTTTTTATCCTTTATTAGTGTTTTGAACAAGGTATGGTCCAAGTGGACAAAAGAGAAATGACATAAACATAAACAAAGATATGATATGAAATGATAAAATGGAAGCATAAAAGTAAGAAATAAGGAGTAAGAAGAGAATATAAACAAAATTAAACAAAGATAATGTTAGTGAATTAGTAATTAGTGGTTAGAACATATGATCAATGATGAATAATTCTTGCACTTTAGACCAAGGTTAATGAAAACTCATTAGAGGATTGATAGAATCAAAGCCTCCTAACAATGAGTTTCATAGGTAGTGGACTTAAGACAAGCAACTAATTACACTTGGACTTTCAAACGTAAGTTTGAGCCACGAATGATCATTTTCCGATTAAGGGATACTTTAGCGCTATGTTAAGCAATCGTAATCGGGTTTATGTAGAAACCACGACTATCTGAGGCCGGTCAATAATAATGTTAGTGTTAACACATGTTAGAGAAGTAATATGTAAATCACTCTCCTAAAACATGCCACACAAAAAGAAAAGAGGTAGTGATCTCATCATAATCAAGATTTTTAATCAATTAATCAAAGGTAATCTATCACTATTCCAAAGTACGGAGAATTATCTCAATGATTATTCATCCATAGATTTGAAATAATGAAGATTAAACAACTTTGATAATCAACAATCTATGATCCATAGATTTCATCGATCAAAAGAAAAAGAAGAAGAATAAGAACTAAAATGAAAAGAAACCTCAATTTGAATCTTAAATCGATTAAATCATCATCAATATCAATCACCTCTCTTGGTGGATAAAATCGACACCCAAAGTCCATTGATATTGATGAGATCTCATCAAAATTCAAGATCCAAAACAAAATCTAATTTAAGAAATTATTTCAAAAGAAAAACAAATATTAGAAAAAAGCTTTAAAAAAAAGGGAGGTTTAAAGTAAAAGAAAAATGGTGATGATATTAAAAAGGCCACACGGCCCAATATCTGTTTTTTTTTAAAAAGTTTAAAATAAAATAAAAAGTAAAGTGGATCGAATCTGAAGTTTTAGAACTTCATCATCTTCTTCATTTGCAACGTGCCACTATTCACGGCCATGGATGTTTCAGAGCTTTCCAGAAATTGGAGCGACGAGATGCGAAAATCACTTGGAATAGATCGAAATCAAGAGCTCTTCATAATAGTATCAATAGTTCAAAGAAATGCAACCAAAAGTAACGGATCGAAAATGACGGTGAAGCTCAAACTACCTTCAAATTCAGGTAAATGATGAAACCGAAACTCTCCTCTTCTTTCTTCTTCTTTGATTCTGGATGAATTTGTCTCTATTGGAGTGAATTTGGTGGAAGGAAATAGGAGAAGAAAAAGTGAACGAAAAGGTTTCGTAGTGAGGAATTGAAGAAGAAAATTAGCAGGGATTTTTTGGCTTGAAAAGCTTGAAAAAACAAATGAGAGGTGAGTTGTATTTATAGATTGAGAATGGGGGAGAGTGATTTGTCGTTTGTGAAATTTTCATTGCGTTTTGTGATGCAAATTGTGCGTGACTTGTGCTGAAACTTTTTCATGTTTTTATTTTTATTTTTCTCTTTCAGTTTATGTATTATATGACATGGAATGTTTCTCAGCTGGCTCACGTGCTATTCATTTTTGCTGCAGCTTGTGAATATGGCTTGGTTTGGGCTTCATCTACACTTAAGTTATCCAACTCAAAATTGGTTGTTGTCAATAACTTGCTAAACATACCAGAAGACATGACTGCATTTATCAATTGACCTTCTCATTTTGCATCTTTGAACAAGTTCTTGAGAGCTCAGCATAAGGAATAAGCGAACCTGTTGTCGGGAACGCAAGGTCAGAACATACTAATAAGTCCAGCAACCAATCTTTGAGGGAAGCAGGAATACCATTGAGGTTTTCAGATAAAATTCCTGACCCTAACCTCCTTTATTTCTGAATCCGGAGGAAAAGTTCGAGTATCTTTGTTAAAGCTGTTTTGGAGAATACCAAGGCACTCGGCCTTCCAACCGTCATATTGCTCATTCACATATACCAAGCATTTTATTTTGATTTGTCCCGGCGTGGCAACTGGAGCGGATTTCTTATTTTCTTTCTTTGAGCCTGAAAGTTGTTTTTGAAGCAACTTCCTTATCAGCACAATGGGATCCTGTAGATATTTGTTGGCACTCTTTAGTGTAAGGTCAGGAGCATACGCCGTTGGCCAACCTGCCTTCACCACAAAACCATCCTTCTTCAAAATGTCTCTCCAAATAAGCTCTGCATAATGTGGACAGACAGGTGCTAGAAGGCGTGTCTGCACATCCATAAAACGCCACACCAAATCACAATTTAAACCGCCAACCCCACATGACAATATATACTCATCCCTAGCAGCCATGCAAGCTCTTTGGTGAGCTTGAGAATTGCCGCATTTGCTGTCTCAAAGACAAAATTTGCATCATCAACACCATCACCAGCATCAGCCAAAGAGAACCGTGTAGTATCAGCAGAAACTCCTCAATTGCCTGATGAATAGTTCTGAAGTTTCCAGTGGACTTGGACATTTTCTCAGAATTGAGCATTGTGTGGCCATTGCATCTAAACCCACGAGGCTAGTGATGTTTGGGAAAAATTGCAGTATGGTTGTAAATAGATGTTGTATGTCCAGGATGGTATTACAAATTGAGAACAATGCTACATACCAATGAAGGTACAAGAGGACTCATAGACAACACCGAATTGCATGAGAATATGGAATACTTCATCTTGAATTAAACTCAGCAATCTAGAGTGACGGCGAAAGGAAGGCCCTCCCAACTCAATAGCGGAATTAATCAAATTTAATGCACATGTTCATCAACTGTTAGTGTATGCTCAACAACATTCAACAAAGAGCACAAGGAATGAAATATCTCTACCATACAAGGAATTCCATATGGTTCAGTCATGAGCTGCAATTCTTGTAGATCACACTCCTTGTCACTACTGGCAGTAGCACTGTTTTCGGCCATTACAATTTCAGCACCAATATATGCAGTACTAGAAGCAAGACTCGTGGACGATGGTTGACCATCATATGCAGAGTTCAGACTTCCATCTTCAGCAACCAGCTTTTGAAACATCATAACAACATTTACGGCGACCGTTTATGGTGAATTAAGACATCAACTTTAACATTCTGCTCCAACAATAAGGAAAGCACCTCGATCCGACCATTGGCAACAACAGAAGCAAACAAATCATTTTCTCTCTTCTGCACCACACATTTTTCTCGACCGCGCATGTAATGCATCAGCTTGACAGCATGTCAACTTTATATCATTCTTACTATATGCATTTAAATAGCCTTTGGGATCAGTATTGACTTTCCACTAATTTTTTCACACAGAGTAGTTTGGTACAAATTCAACCTTCCACTCACTGTCTTGATATCAACTTGAAAGCTAGCATCTTTAATGGGGTTTGGAATGTTTTTGAGGTTACCACTGCTATACATCATCATTCACCAAAGATTCTAACCCAGCCTTCAGAATAGGAAGCACACTTTTAAACAGCGCAGAAAAGCCATCAATTTTTAGTTTTTTCAGCAAAAGAGACTGCAATAGAACAAAAAAGAATAGTGTCTTTGACAATTCTGAATCATTGCAGCTTTCAATAAACCAGGCAATATTATCTTCAGGGTGGACCATGAAATTGCTAGCCAAGTGATTGATATCCTTCAAGTTAATAGAAGATAAACTTCCAAGTATCGGAGTCGTTTCTTCAGAGCAAGACAACACAACAATCTGATAAAGTGGCCAGGTAAGTTTGTTGACTAGTACAAGAGCTTTTAAATTCAAATCATGGCGGCAATGTTTTTTTCAAGTAATCAGAATGATCATGGAAATATGATATGGCTTTCTTTAAACAGGTGACAACGACTTCTCCAGTTAGACTTGCATTATTGGTTGAACCAGACAGCAGCTTGCCAACATATCTTCTTATCACAGTTTGCAGTGTCTCGATAAGCTTAAAAGCACCTAGTACATTTTGCAAGCCATCAACATTTAAAGCTGCTTGAACAACTGTTAGATCTTTATCATCAAGCTGACCATCATTTGTATCCTCCAAAATTGAACGCCTCGGACTAGCAAACTTGTTTTTTCAGATCAATTGCTTCTTGTTCTATAAGCTCCAGATTATTTTTCCTGGTGGACAACAGTTCCTCTAACTTGGAAATTTGTTCAGTCAAAGACTTATTTTCAGCCACAAAGTTGTCTCTCTCACGAAGGGTTAGTCTTCTTAGGCTCATGTCCAAAAGAGCTTCAGCTTGTTTCTCAGAGAGATTGAACTCATTTCGTAGCCCGGCTGCAGCAATTGAGTTACTTGAAGCTTCACGTATTATGTGAATCACCGCATCCCGATTATTGAACCCAACAAGAATACCCTCAACAATATGTCTTCTCTGTTGTGCTTTTGATAACTGAAATCTTGCACGTCTTTCAACAACAGAGCATCTGAAGTCTAAGAATGCCTGTAATATTTCTTTCAATCCCATTTGTTTAGGTTGTCCGTTAAGAATGCCCACCATGTTGCAACTAAATGCAGAAAACAGAGATGATGGATAATGAAAAGAGAAACGCAGAACTTATATGAACTTCTCCGCCTAAGCAGAAAAGATTTCAAAAATCACTGTGTAACCGAAGTCTCCATTGACTAACTAACTGACTGCTCCCATGTAAAAAACTTTGGATTCAAATTTGCAGCAAACTCTGTCGTGCTGAGATACCGCAGTAGTTCTTCAACTATATCCATCACGTTTGTAACATCACGCATGCCATAAAGCAAATCTAGAGCACGCCTCCGAATTCTGATGTCAGGATCTATCCTTCTTCCAACTTCTGAGCAAAACGCCTCATGGCGCTAGGATTAAGGTGGCATATAAACAGATCAAGCATGCTTTCGTAATCTGCGGTAACTTCAAAGGTTTCTTTTGCTTTATCAAACTGTCCAAACCTGATACATGAATAACCCAACTATCTGAACCTGTGAAATAATTGAGATGTCGGAGGGCATCGTGGATAGTCTCTTGAACGCAGAAACTCATCTTTCAAAACAAATGAAGCTATTGAAAAATGAAGAGATTTCACAGCATAGGCCCCCCGCATCACCTGGGTGAACTGTGGACCTGATTAGGATAATGACACAACTAAATCTCCACAAACGGGAGAGCCTAAAGAAAGAATGTCCAGAGACCTTGGTGTTACACACAAGCTGTCAAATCTTGATGTTATTTGGTATAGTATTTCTGACAGTTCTAGCTTCTGCTTAAAACTTTGTTGCATTGTGACAAATCCAATGAGAAGAGGCTCAAGAAGACCAACAAGACAGCTTTTAATCTCAACTCCCTTCTTCTGTCTGGGATTTATCTCTGTCGGGCTAGCAAGCAACAGCCGATCATTCAAAGCACCAACCAAGACTGCACGAGGCATACTAATTGAGAGAATAGTCCTCACTTCCATCCCACCCTAGTATACTGATTGCAGTAGCAGTAGAAAAAAGAAGGACAGGCCCAACTCATAAGAGTGATCTGAATCATGAGAGAGAATTCCTTGTCCAGATGAGTGAATGAACTTATTACGGTGTCAAACTTCTCTGCAACAGTTTCCAGAAGCACATTTAGTCGTTCACTGTTAGGATATCTGGACAAAGTAGATTCAATTGATCTTCTCAAAATATCCCCAATGCATTCTACCCCAAGTTTGACAGAAATATAAAATGCCTCAGGCGCATTTGCTTGAGCAAGTAGAGAAGCAAGAGGTTAGATCTCATTATCACTGTATTCATTTACACCTGTAGCTATACATGTTTCATTTACTTGATGCAGAATGTAATCAAAAAGCACTGGATACAGATTTTTCCTTTCTTCTCTTGAGTTTGCAAGGGAATACTCAATGAAAATAAATCGAACTCCAATAAGATCAAGTTGATCCACAAGAAACTTCGGTTTTCTAGGAACAGACTCTGTAACTTCATCAAGAACTTCGTAAAACATGTTGGTTAACATGGAAATCAGCTTGTAATGAACTAATTCTGCCCAGGAGTTCTCCCTGCTGATTCTTATAAGTTCTTTCAGAACCCTTATGTCGAGTCCTTGTAAAAATTGTTTTGTCAACATGCTCGATCAACGTATCTAGATCTTCAACCTCCATTAAAAGATCAACAACTTTTGGTTTAGCATTATGCTTCATTGTTGTAATGTCCATTGTATCCTCCAAAAGATACAAGTACATCTTTGTCATTAATCCATTAGCAAGCAGATCTTCAACAAGTTGCCGATACAAACTTAGTCCCCCGATTAGCAATCCTCCTAACAAGGTCAATACAGTTCTCCTATTCATCTTTCTGGTTTTTTAAGCATTTCTACTATCAATGAAAGAGCAAGTTCTCTGACTGAGGAATCTGCATCATCCAGTACCTCAAGCACAACTGTCAAAATCTGATTGAAGTACTTGTTCCAAACAAACTGATCATTTGTTGTAGAGGCTTCTAATAACTCGTTGAAATGCAGTATGTTTACTTGAAACAGGACTGCCATCATTAAGATTGCATATCGTATGAAGAATTTGAGGAATGCTGGGCCCAGTGTCTGTCACAGAGTTAATCTTTACAGCTTCAGTTGAGTGATAATTAGGTTCCAATGCAGAGGAAAATTCTTTGTCATGTGCATAGCCTTTACCAACATCATTGTCATTTGGAAGTTCTTTTCGCAAGACCTCGTAATATTTAACTGCTTCTTCCCATTATGATATTCCTCCCACCTCAAACGCAATAGTCGATACCATTCATTTTCTTTACCGCCAATCACTGCATTATCCTCTTTCTTCTTGGAGTTTGGTGTACACATGTCATCAGTTCCATGAGGAGGGGACTCAGTTGGAGTTGATAATTCGGATTTCAACATCTTTCCAGCAGCCACACTAGCAAGAAGGTTCATTCCAACATCATCAGCTTCAGGGTACTTAACACCTTCAATTAAAGTATTTATGGAACTGTAAGAAGCATCCTGCAAATTCCCAGTTTTGTCCACTTCTAGATGACAAGGAAGCAATTTTTGATACATCCTTTGTTTTCTTACAATCATTGCCAGTCCTACAGTGCTTTTCATCAGTAACTGCAGCAGGAGATCCATTGCCTTCATCAGGGCCAGTCAATACATCTTTAAAATCATTACTCTGCCAAGATTCAGTGTTAACATCAGAGCCAATATTGGCTCGATCAAAGTCACACTTTTCCTTTAAACCATGATCAAACTGATCATGCTGCTCTCCTTCTGCAAATTTAGAAACACATTAGGAGGGGATAGATGCTACTGATGAGATAGAGAACCTTGGAGAAGTCCATCACGGATTTGGCTAGGAGTAAGCTTCAAGGATGAAAGACTTTGTGGTTTTTCCAATATATTTGCAAGTGCTTGTAAGGCACTATGCTGTCCCCATAAACTGAAATCCTGACGGAGCAAAACATTGAAAAGGGGTTCTACAATTTCTGCAACATCTGAACTTCTAGCAACTGCAGTACTGTTAGTTAAAATGAGAAAAACAAACTCAGCTATTGTCAAACATAACAAGCTAGGTGCTGATTGAAATAGCTTGAGACAAATTAACAATAATGCCAGCTTTGACCATGTCATGTTTGCTAGGAGTCCTATCTTCACAGCATGAGTAACAACTTGCATCCCAAGTTTAACTATAGCTAAGTCTGCATAGGCCCGGATTGAAGTTGTAAAAGTGATCCAATATGAATGGACTATATTGCTCCTCATCAAAACATACAGCTTGAGGCCTTCTTCAGAGAAGCCATTTTGAACATATGTACTTAACATGGAGTTCCAAGTAATGATGTCCCTCTCAGGTATCATATCAAAATATTCTCGGGCTTTAACATACATACCAACAAGCAAGTTCTGAATGTAAGTTTCCATTCCAAAACCAAACTTAATGACCAAACCATGTAACTGAAGAGCTAATCAAGAGTCCACTAGCTTTCATTATACTAGTAAACAAAATGGGGTCGTAACATTGATCTTGACCATTCGAGTCCAGGAATTTCATCAAACAGCTTATCTTCAATCATGCTTTAGAATCACTTGAAAATGACACACTTGAATGAACACTTTGGACTTGTATCCTAAAACAAACATCTTGGTTGGACATCCACCAAACTTGACTTGTACAGACAAAACTATGAATCTTTGATTAAAACAGGGCCAAACTTCTCATAGAACACTGCTTGAAAGCTTGATAAATTCTGATACAGGACAACTTGACCTTGAACAAACACATTGCCTGAGAAAATAGCCCACCACCACAGGTAACTTATAGTTGAAGCAATCATTTGATAGTTTGACCAAGATGAGGTCAAACTTCCATCTGATTTAGACTTGAATGAACGTCCTTGCCATCAATCTCCTTGCAAAACCCTAAACACACAAAGAAGAGGAAACAAGCAAAATTGCACAATATTTTTGGTATTTTGGTTAGAGGTTAGTAAATGCAAACAACAAAAAGTAAGTAAGAAACAAATAAGGGTGAGAAAGCCAAAAGTATGATCTTGTTTGCGTATGTAATGATGCAAATGAAATGTGGGATCTTAGGGGTAAAAATTAGGGTATTACAGCTGCCCCTATTTAAGATTCTTCTATCCGGAGATATGAAGATTGACATCTTTGTCTCGACTAGATAGAAGAGACTTAAATATAACAATAAACCCAATTTTTGGCCCTAAGAGACCACAAAATGATATGATTATGCTAATGGTATGCAAACACAAGACCTTTGTGGGGAGAAAGTGCCACAGGAGACAAACAAAAAAAACTCAGAAGAAAAAGAAGAAAAGAGACTCTACAAGGGAAAACAAAAGAGCAAGATCCTATTCCGATAAAGGAAAGGAAACGACTCAACGGGAAAAGAGATACCAATTTCCAGTTACTGGGCGAAGATAGTTGATCCAAAGAGAACAGGTAAAATGCTTCTACTCGTTACTGAGTAGAAAATAAGCGTAATAAACCAAAGGGGTGAGAATATTACTGACTACCAATCAATAGATAGCACAATAAAGCCAATATACTCAAAAGGTGAAGAAACATTACCGGATACCCAGTACTAGGTATAAAAATTTGGGTAACGAACTCACAAGGAAAGATTACCGACTACCAATTACTGGGTAGAAAAATATGTCGATAACTGACCAAAAAGGATGAGCAAAATACTCAAAAGGGTGAAGAAACATTACCGGATACCCAGTACTAGGTAGAAAATTTTGGGTAATGAACTCACAAGGAAAGATTACCGACTACTGATTACTGGGTAGAAATATATGTCGATAACTGACCAAAAGGAGGAGACAAATGCTACCTACTACCTATCACTAGGCAGAAAATAAAGGCAACAAGCTCGGGAGGAAGGATTATCTTTTACCGGTCAAATGGGTAAAGCATAACCAACCAAAAGGGTGAGAAATATTACTAGTCAATAGAGGTAACATACTCGAAAGGTGAAGAAACATTACCGGATACCCAGTACTAGGTAGAAAAATTTAGGTAATGAACTCACAAGAAATACCTGCTACCAGTCAATGGGTAGCTCAAATCACACAACAAACTTCTCAAATAAAGAGACAACCATTTGTTGGGGTGAGGTTTATCTTGTTGGAGACATACAAGTTGCTCAAATAAAGAGACTGTCACATGAAGTCGCACAAGCAATCACCAAGAGAGTGTTATCAAAACACCGTTGGGGAAATCAAATCTTCATCTTCTGATGGGAATCAATAACAGATTCCTTCCGAGGAAAGTAAATCCTCAAAAATACCTTCTCATCATCCAGGTTTCACAGCCCAGGGAAATCCAAAATAACCGCTGCAAGAGACCAAAGTTCAATCCAGGAACAAACTGAAGAGAAACGGTCAAACAAGACTCGACCCAATGAGGAAATAACTCAACTGGGGAACAATTCCATCCAGATAAAAGCTGGGGCGGAAAGCTAAACAAACATCTTCCACAAGGCATAAACTCAGTGGGGAATTATAAAGGATAGGTATTTTCTGCTTAAGGGTCGACACTCTAATGGAGAGAGGACACGCGCACTCCGCAGGGATAACAACACCGGGAAAAGGGAAACACCAACAAAAAAATGCAGGATGCACAATGCAACAAAAACATGCTATGCTCAACCAAAATGAATGCGCATGCAATGCATATGAGTATGAATATGCTGACAAAACAGACAAAAAGGGCAAACAGAGGGTGAACAAAACATCACAACACCACTGAAATACTCGGTTAATCTTCGCAAGCTAGAGATATCATTGGAGATCATGCTGGGGATCAGCAACAGAAACCCTGCAAGAGATACACAAGAGTCATCAAAGGAAAATAAATCCTACTACAAGGCTCAAACCTCGCTGAGGAAATGGAGATACCGCTTGGGGAGGAGACCCCAAAGATCAATCTTCAACCATCAATAATTCAACAATATGAACTCCGCTTCGAGGAAAAAACTGTTGGAGAAAACAAAGCAACACAAATTTTCCAACTCTGCCTGGGGAATAAGAAGTTAACATCATAGCAAAAAGTCAAACTGTGGGGATTTTAAATTAACACCCAATCACAAGGTGAGAGAAAACCCGACAGGTGACTGCTATGTTAACACTTCTTAGAAGTAAGCAACATTGTTCTCTACTTGTGGAATAATCCAAAGTAAATATGCATAACCTCTGCTAGGAATCATTAAAGACAAGTCTCCGCATGGGCAATAACATTAAGGAGAGGTGGTCCTCAAACTACTCAACTGTCTGATCATAACCTGGCTGGATGAAGGAAACATACTCATCTGGAGAAGATTTTGAATCAAGACTTAGCTGGGAAAACCGAATAATATCCATCTGGTTATCCATAGGAACAAAACTCTACTAAGGGAATATCAGCAAACCCTACTAGAGAAACCTTAACACAACTCTACTGGGGAACTGCCAATAAATTCTACCAGAGGAGCAAGAACTAACTCTGTTGAGGAAAATAAGAACCTGATGAGGGTCATATCCTATCTTTCACAACCATTTGTAATAAATGCACATCCTCTGCACGGGATCAGCAAGGATAACTCTCTGGGTACTAACAACCTCGAGAGAAATAACTTGGAATTAAAAAGTTAACATCATAGCAAAAAGTCAACCTGCAGGGGATTTTAAAACTCAACACAGGGTGAGAGAAAACCCAACGGTTGACTGCTACATCAACCCTTCTTAGGAAATGTGATTCAGATTGGCCATAAGAGAAACAAACCATAACGGAGGAGGTAGGAACCTGCCAGGGATTCCTCTTCAAGTTTTATCACAGAACATGATGGGATCCAACAATCACATTCACACTTAAATATGCTTGATCATAAACAGGTCAGGGAAAAAGAACCATGCTCAAACTGAAGAAATCTGAATCAAGACTTTGCAGGGGGGATCCAAGTTTAAAATGCTTGAACTAGTGCCCAACTGAGAAATGCATCAATAAGATCAAACTCTGCTTGAGAGATTGTCAACAGACTGTATCGAGGAGAACACCAACAAGGACAAACTCTAATTGGGAGAATGTCGAATTCATAAGGACTTGAGATAATCTGCCCCAATATCTTCAAACTCTGAGAGATTCGTCGAATCTCGACGTAACTGCCCCAGATTAACTGTAGTCGGTATATTCTTTTACTGATGGAGAATTCAAGCTTTTCCCCTGTGAAAGCATCAACTGGGAAAACAAACTTGCTCAAGCTCAACGAAGTCTTCAAGAAACATGCCCCTGGATATGGTTATTCTTTGAAATGATTTGTCAATTACTCATCAGATTTCCATACTTCAAGAGATTATGTTCATCACTGATACGCTTATGTAAGCTTTCATGATGTCAAATAAATGTATGCAAGCAGAAAAGCTTAATTATGAGAATGATAATTCTAATGCAATTACATATGTTTGTCTTGAAGTTTTTTTTTTACTGAAAACATGTCGCAAAAACTTGTGAACAAGCCATTAGTTAAGATGTGACATTGATTTTTGAATGCACATGCAATACCAACAAAGGTCTTTTAGCATAACTCATGGGAGTCAGGAACGCTATCTCGTTAAAGTATGCTTTCAAAATAAACTCTGCTTCAATTAGGTCTTTCGAGGATTATAATGTGGTCTGGTTCACGGTTTTCAGAAAAAAGGATATTTAGGCTCAAAGTTTATTTGTACCCACCCATTCTCTGTGATGTTCTTCAATCCTACATTCAGCTAATTTGACACAACTGTTCATCTCTCAAAAGATTTTGATGGTTGAGGAACTGATGAAAATGATGGTTTAAGAGCCAATAAGGCTTTTCAGGGAATAACAATCACCCCCCTTTTTTTCTTTTGTAGTCACATAGATTTGTTCAGGATTTTTCATTGTGATCCTTTCTTTTCGCTTTTCGCGTTTTTTTTCTAATTTTTGCCTGGACCAATTCTTTTGAATTTTTGATGTCCAGCGGGATGCCCTAACTTTTGCCTAAGTCACTTGTTTTCAAGTTGTACGACTTAGCGGGCTTTTTATTTTTCTTTTGAACAAATCACGTGACATTGGCTTATCTGACTTGTTAAAAGGGTTGTGATTGTCTCTTTCTTTTGGAGTGAGGGATAACCATCATGGTTGGTTCTTAAATACACACTCCTTTTGGAAATTTGAACACTTGGTCAATTTAACTGAAGACTACCCTGCCCCAGGTTAAAATGTGAGGTTTTTTCCATTTAGAAAGGCAACTCCTACTTCGAGGCTCAAAAGGGTTAACAAGGGATTATCTTCCTTATATCTCCGGTGTTTGGGAATTTGAAACAATGCCTTACATCATCAGCAGGGTCTTATTCAAAAGCATATAACCAGAAATTTTGCGTTTTCACCTCATCATCCTCCCTCCAAGAGTTCAAACAAGAAGTTGGTATTGCAAATGCAGAAAAACAATTTATGAGCGAATGCGAATGGATTTCTTCAAGACAAACATACTCATTGTATTATGATTAATATTCAAAATCAAACAAGTTTCTACAAGCAACAAAGTATTAACAAACATGAGAGATTACAAATAAAATTGCAGTAAATGAACTAATAATCTGAGGAGACTATCTCAATCTAAGCTTGAAAGAACATCCTCAACTTTCTTTGGAGAAACAGAAGCAAATGCACGACCGCTACAGGTCACTCCACTAACACTGGCAATATGAATTTCCTCGAGTTTTAGATTTATCAACATAAAGGCGTTCCATTCAAAAATGGGATTCCTCCTTCGAAAGTCAACACCCCATCGTCAATCATCTCTTGAACCATTTCTTGGAAAACCTTGCACTTCTCAATCGGATGGCACATTACCCCATCGTGAAACTCACAGCTGATATTTGGATTGTACCAATAAGGACGAGACTTCATGACTCTGGTCTTTCTGGGTGTCACTACCGAGTTTCGGGAAAAATAAGACCATAATTGACTGTAAGTCATTGGGATTGAATCAAATTGGCGAGTCTCTCCTTTTGGTTCATTCAAGACTGGATTTTGCAGAATCTGAGAAGAATTCTGAATTGCATGAACCTCAACATTTTCTCCTACTTGGGAATCACTAACAAAATTTTCTCCACTAGTTTGGCCATTCGAACCATATTGGATTTTGAACAATTCTTTCTCAAAAAGTGGCGGACGAACTTGAGTTTCTTTGAAATGATTCGGAGTTGCGGCATGCATCTCAACTACAGTGGCGTTACCATGTTTAGGCAGCATATTGACTTGGACGTTTGTGCCTTTGAGAAACAAAATTCCTTTTTGCACTAGTCTTTGCACTTCATGTTTCAAAGGAAAACAATCTTCAAGACCATGCCCTGGTGCACCCTGATGGAAAGCACAACGAGTCTCTGGTTTATACCACCATGGAATATCTTTTGGAACAGCAGGAGGAGATCTGGTCTTCACAAGATTCTTCTGTATCAAGACAGGAAATAATTCTGCATATGACATCGGAATCGGATCAAACTGCATTTGCTTTTGAACACAACTTTGCTGATCAATCTTTTGTTGTGTCTGTTGCTGCTTACTTTTGTTACGAGATCTTCTACGCTTTTCTTGCGAAATAGCGTTAGCAGCTTGTTCTTTCTTCTCGGAAAAACCATTTCCGAACTTCTTAGAACTGTTAGAAGAACCATTTTCTTTGGTCAACCATCCTTTCTGGACACCTTCTTCGAGACACATCTCGGTAACATGACTAGAAGCGCTAATGGGAGCCACATAAATGAGTGTTGAAATGATTTCAGAAATCACAGTCTTTTATAGTGGAGTCTGAGAAACATGGGGAGAAAGTTGATTCTGAGCAACAACCAGAGTTTCAACCAAAGTAGAGATCCTTTCCATACCATCCCTCAAAGTAGCCAATTCCTCGCGAAGCTCACGATTCTCTTGTTGCAACTGATCCATCTTTAGCTCGAGTATTGTAGTGATGCGACAACTTGTCTGAACAAAGACCAAGAACAGGAAGTAAATAAGACACCCTGGAAAGGCAAGATACAATGCAGAATGATGCTTAATGCAAATGCAAATGCAAGTTTTCAAGGAACTATAAAGCAGTTTGCAAACATTACATTAAGATAACATACTGGATATACCAAAAATCTCATTTCATTAATATTGAAAGAATTACAGCTTTGAAGTACAATTTCATCAATCTTACAACACAAGAGAGAAAGAAATCTAGTTCTAATGAATTTTGTCTGAAAACGACCCAACTCTGAACTGATACTTCTTGTGAAGCCTCTTGATTTATCTTACATAGTTGATCTTCATGGTGTCTTTCTCTTTCACGAGTTGATCCACAATACCCTTCCAAGAACCGGAGGTAGGAAGATGAGTAAATGATGATATGCTAGAGGAAAATAAATCCTCTGGATCCTTGATCTCTTCATGACACGTCGCTCAAGAAACTCAATGAAGACTTGTACACCCATAAGATAGGCATACTCCTCTAAGGTTGGAAATAGATGATAATCTGGGAAAGTAAATCAACGATGCAACAGATCATAGAACTGGACCAAGGTATTAAGAATCCCTTTTTCAACATTAGTCCTCAGAGTAATCAACAGTTTCCTAAACAGCATTTCTCAACTCTTGTAAGTCAAAACTCGTGAAAGTGTACTTCTTAGTGTTACTTCTTTCAATATCCATGGTTCTAAAAAAAAAATTTGCGATATTTGCAAAAAGAAATCTCTGGGTTCCTTAAAAACCGACTGAAACACAATGCTCATGAATGCATGAGTGTAAGATGCAACACCCGCAAACAAGACATACAAAGCACACAGGTTCAAAGGTTCGGCATGAGCATGGAGCCAAAGGTAAGAACCAACCAAACCACATTCAACTGATCCATCAGATTATGTTGGAGTGACTGATTTGAGCAATGAATATTTCTCCAACGCATAAATGGTTGGGAGTTCACATTTTCATCATCTTTGGTAAAATCAAGTCCCCCGCGGATGGAGTTGGTATTTTCAGTTTTTTTATAGGAGAGGCTATGAAATATGTAGATCAATAACAGAATACAGTGGATATTACTATGGTTATATCATCACCTGTAGAACAAGGTTCTAAAAAGTTCCCAGAGTCATAATTCCATCTTTTGGATATTATCGGCTTAAACGACTACTCGTCGGCCAACAATATTCTCAAGAGAAACTCATCTGAGTGTGATATCGCGTAACGACTAATTCAAGTCTACACCTGAACAGCCACCGCACCACGTCCTAATAAGGCCAAGATGGGTTAAAGGGTTCTAAGGTCCTCAGCTTCTCAGGCTCCCATTCGGAAAAAGTAATATCAATCATGACTACTCGTAAGACATCAGTAATTCCAAAGGGGCCTCCACCGAGCGGGGGATCTCAAGTCAGCTTAGTAAAGACTACTCCACGTAAGCCAACAAGACTATACCACCCTCCTATCATAAGTGCACTCAAGTCCGGGTATAGGACTTATCTCACCACACAGATTACCAGGCACCAAAACAGAACAATCAATAACAAACAAGTCAAACAAAAAACAATAAATAAATCAAAGTAGGCGAAACCCACTAGGAACCTAAATATCCCCAGCAGAGTCGCCACTTTTCTGTAGCGGTAAAAATCGTGAGCGTAAGTTATTAATTAACTTAACTCAAAAAACAAGAGTCGCCACCGCACTTTTATTTTATCCAAAAAAGGAAAGGAAAAAGAGCGAACAAAACCAAATAGTTCTAAAATAAGAACACGAGACAGAGATCGGGGTAAGGGGGTTGGTTACGCAATGGGAAGGTGTTAGCACCCAAAACGTCTATAGTACTCTATAGGAGCCCTTTGAAATATTTACGTTTTTTGGTTTGAAAATGGTTTGTTTGAAAAGAGATTGGGGAGATGAGAAGAGAATTATTTTTTAGATTTTTGTGTTTGGAGAGACTTATCGCCTCATGCCTACGTACCCACAAAGTGCAATATGGGATCAAAACCCCGTAGTTCGTGGTACAAATGACAAAAATTTGTTGGTTTTGATTGATTTTAAATGTAAAGACAAGTCGTCATTTTAAGGAGAAAACTGCGACTATCCACCCACGAGTATTAAGATAACATCTGCGTCACATAAAGATGGAGGATTTGCTTGGATTATCAACAAGACTATCACTCAACATCAACGTGGAAAATGTCAAAGTCTTAATAATATGGGGAATAGGAGATTTACATCTCAACTATAGAAATGAATCATGTCTAAACTTTATGAAAAGTTTTAAAGTGAAAAAGTGCATAAAGGCACAAAAAGAGTTGATGAGTTTTTTTTGTATTTTTTATGTCTTTTGAAATTGGTCAAAGCATGATTAACATTGATTGACTTTTATTAAGAAAAAACAAAGTTTAAAAATCACTTGATGAAAGTCAAGGTTTTATTGCGAAAGCGGTTTTGAAGTTTGAAACCAAGAAGGTTTTGAAAGAGGGAGAAAGTTTTGAAAATTTAAGAAGGGGAGGAGATGAAGTGACTATCCTAGAAACCAAAATAAGAGCTAGAGGTAAGAAAGATCTAACCGACTTGTAGCACACTCCATAGAAAGCAAAAAGAATTTCATCCGATTTAAAGCATAAGCTAATGAGCGAGCCAACTAAAGGCTAAGATCCACAATACTCCAAGCATAGGAATGAGAGTCCTAATTCTAAGTCCAAAGGTCCATGAAGTCCAAGGTCTAAGAGTAGTCCAAGAGCATAACCACAAAGTTAATAGCACCAAGTTTTTTTAGAGATTTTTTATCCTTTATTAGTGTTTTGAACAAGGTATGGTCCAAGTGGACAAAAGAGAAATGACATAAACATAAACAAAGATATGATATGAAATGATAAAATGGAAGCATAAAAGTAAGAAATAAGGAGTAAGAAGAGAATATAAACAAAATTAAACAAAGATAATGTTAGTGAATTAGTAATTAGTGGTTAGAACATATGATCAATGATGATTAATTCTTGCACTTTAGACCAAGGTTAATGAAAACTCATTAGAGGATTGATAGAATCAAAGCCTCCTAACAATGAGTTTCATAGGTAGTGGACTTAAGACAAGCAACTAATTACACTTGGACTTTCAAACGTAAGTTTGAGCCACGAATGATCATTTTCCGATTAAGGGATACTTTAGCGCTATGTTAAGCAATCGTAATCGGGTTTATGTAGAAACCACGACTATCTGAGGCCGGTCAATAATAATGTTAGTGTTAACACATGTTAGAGAAGTAATATGTAACTCAATCTCCTAAAACATGCCACACAAAAAGAAAAGAGGTAGTGATATCATCATAATCAAGATTTTTAATCAATTAATCAAAGGTAATCTATCACTATTCCAAAGTACGGAGAATTATCTCAATGATTATTCGTCCATAGATTTGAAATAATGAAGATTAAACAACTTTGATAATCAACAATCTATGATCCATAGATTTCATCGATCAAAAGAAAAAGAAGAAGAATAAGAACTAAAATGAAAAGAAACCTCAATTTGAATCTTAAATCGACTAAATCATCATCAATATCAATCACCTCTCTTAGTGGATAAAATCGACACCCAAAGTCCATTGATATTGATGAGATCTCATCAAAATTCAAGATCCAAAACAAAATCTAATTTAAGAAATTATTTCAAAAGAAAAACAAATAATAGAAAAAAGCTTTAAAAAAAAGAGGGAGGTTTAAAGTAAAAGAAAAATGGTGATGATATTAAAAAGGCCACACGGCCCAATATCTGTTTTTTAAAAAAAAGTTTAAAATAAAATAAAAAGTAAAGTGGATCGAATCTGAAGTTTTAGAACTTCATCATCTTCTTCATTTGCAACGTGCCACTATTCACGACCATGGATGTTTCAGAGCTTTCCAGAAATTGGAGCGACGAGATGCGAAAATCACTTGGAATGGATCGAAATCAAGAGCTCTTCATAATAGTATCAACAGTTCAAAGAAATGCAACCAAAAGTAACGGATCGAAAATGACGGTGAAGCTCAAACTACCTTCAAATTCAGGTAAATGATGAAACCGAAACTCTCCTCTTCTTTCTTCTTCTTTCTTCTTCTTTGATTCTGGATGAATTTGTCTCTATTGGAGTGAATTTGGTGGAAGGAAATAGGAGAAGAAAAAGTGAACGAAAAGGTTTCGTAGTGAGGAATTGAAGAAGAAAATTTGCAGGGATTTTTTGGCTTGAAAAGCTTGAAAAAACAAATGAGAGGTGAGTTGTATTTATAGATTGAGAATGGGGGAGAGTGATTTGCCGTTTGTGAAATTTTCACTGCGTTTTGTGATGCAAGTTGTGTGTGACTTGTGCTGAAACTTTTTCATGTTTTTTTTTTATTTTTCTCTTTCAGTTTATGTATTATATGACGTGGAATGTTTCTCAGCTGGCTCACGTGCTATTCATTTTTGCTGCAGCTTGTGAATATGGCTTGGTTTGGGCTTCATCTACACTTGAGTTATCCAACTCAAAATTGGTTGTTGTTAATAACTTGCTAAACATACCAGAAGACATGACTGCATTTATCAATTGACCAGTCTCATTTTGCATCTTTGAACAAGTTCTTGAGAGCTCAGCATAAGGAATAAGCGAACCTGTTGTCGGGAACGCAAGGTCAGAACATACTAATAAGTCCAGCTACCAATCTTTGAGGGAAGCAGGAATACCATTGAGGTTTTCAGATAAAATTCTTGACCCTAACCTCCTTTATTTCTGAATCCGGAGGAAAAGTTCGAGTATCTTTGTTAAAGCTGTTTTGGAGAATACCAAGGCACTCGGCCTTCCAACCGTCATATTGCTCATTCACATATACCAAGCATTTTATTTTGATTTGTCCCGGCGTGGCAACTGGAGCGGATTTCTTATTTTCTTTCTTTGAGCCTGAAAGTTGTTTTTGAAGCAACTTCCTTATCAGCACAATAGGATCTTGTAGATATTTGTTGGCACTCTTTAGTGTAAGGTCAGGAGCATACGTCGTTGGCCAACCTGCCTTCACCATAAAACCATCCTTCTTCAAAATGTCTCTCCAAATAAGCTCTGCATAATATGGACAGACAGGTGCTAGAAGGCGTGTCTGCACATCCATAAAACGCAACACCAAATCACAATTTAAACCGCCAACCCCACATGACAATATATACTCATCCCTAGCAGCCATGCAAGCTCTTTGGTGAGCTTGATAATTGCCGCATTTGCTGTCTCAAAGACAAAATTTGCATCATCAACACCATCACCAGCATCAGCCAAAGAGAACCGTGTAGTATCAGCAGAAAACTCCTCAATTGCCTGACGAATAGTTCTGAAGTTTCCAGTGGACTTGGACATTTTCTCCGAATTGAGCATTGTGTGGCCATTGCATCTAAACCCACGAGGCCAGTGATGTTTGGGAAAAATTGCAGTATGGTTGTAAATAGATGTTGTCTGTCCAGGATGGTATTACAAATTGAGAACAATGCTACATACCAATGAAGGTACAAGAGGACTCATAGACAACACCGAATTGCATGAGAATATGGAATACTTCATCTTGAATTAAACTCAGCAATCTAGAGTGACGGCGAAAGGAAGGCCCTCCCAACTTAATAGCGGAATTAATCAAAGTTAATGCACATGTTCATCAACTATTAGTGTATGCTCAACAACATTCAACAAAGAGCACAAGGAATGAAATATCTCTACCATACAGGGAATTCCATATGGTTCAGTCATGAGCTACAATTCTTCTAGATCACACTCCTTGTCACTACTGGCAGTAGCACTGTTTTCGGCCATTACAATTTCAGCACCAATATATGCAGTACTAGAAGCAAGACTCGTGGACGATGGTTGACCATCATATGCAGAGTTCAGACTTCCATCTTCAGCAACCAGCTTTTGAAACATCATAACAACATTTACGGCGACCGTTTATGGTGATTTAAGACATCAACTTTAACATTCTGCTCCAACAATAAGGAAAGCACCTCGATCCGACCATTGGCAACAACAGAAGCAAACAAATCATTTTCTCTCTTCTGCACCACACATTTTTCTCGACCGCGCATGTAATGCATCAGCTTGACAGCATGTCAACTTTATATCATTCTTACTATATGCATTTAAATAGCCTTTGGGATCAGTATTGACTTTCCACTAATTTTTTCACACAGAGTAGTTTGGTACAAATTCAACCTTCCACTCACTGTCTTGATATCAACTTGAAAGCTAGCATCTTTAATGGGGTTTGGAATGTTTTTGAGGTTACCACTGCTATACATCATCATTCACCAAAGATTCTAACCCAGCCTTCAGAATAGGAAGCACACTTTTAAACAGCGCAGAAAAGCCATCAATTTTTAGTTTTTTCAGCAGAAGAGACTGCAATAGAACAAAAAAGAATAGTGTCTTTGACAATTCTGAATCATTGCAGCTTTCAATAAACCAGGCAATATTATCTTCAGGGTGGACCATGAAATTGCTAGCCAAGTGATTGATATCCTTCAAGTTAATAGAAGATAAACTTCCAAGTATCGGAGTTGTTTCTTCAGAGCAAGACAACACAACAATCTGATAAAGTGGCCAGGTAAGTTTGTTGACTAGTACAAGAGCTTTTAAATTCAAATCATGGCGGCAATGTTTTTTTCAAGTAATCAGAATGATCATGGAAATATGATATGGCTTTCTTTAAACAGGTGACAACGACTTCTCCAGTTAGACTTGCATTATTGGTTGAACCAGACAGCAGCTTGCCAACATATCTTCTTATCACAGTTTGCAGTGTCTCGATAAGCTTAAAAGCACCTAGTACATTTTGCAAGCCATCAACATTTAAAGCTGCTTGAACAACTGTTAGATCTTTATCATCTAGCTGACCATCATTTGTATCCTCCAAAATTGAACGCCTCGGACTAGCAAACTTGTTTTTTCAGATCAATTGCTTCTTGTTCTATAAGCTCCAGATTATTTTTCCTGGTGGACAACAGTTCCTCTAACTTGGAAATTTGTTCAGTCAAAGACTTATTTTCAGCCACAAAGTTGTCTCTCTCACGAAGGGTTAGTCTTCTTAGGCTCATGTCCAAAAGAGCTTCAGCTTGTTTCTCAGAGAGATTGAACTCATTTCGTAGCCCGGCTGCAGCAATTGAGTTACTTGAAGCTTCACGTATTATGTGAATCACCGCATCCCGATTATTGAACCCAACAAGAATACCCTCAACAATATGTCTTCTCTGTTGTGCTTTTGATAACTGAAATCTTGCACGTCTTTCAACAACAGAGCATCTGAAGTCTAAGAATACCTGTAATATTTCTTTCAATCCCATTTGTTTAGGTTGTCCGTTAAGAATGCCCACCATGTTGCAACTAAATGCAGAAAACAGAGATGATGGATAATGAAAAGAGAAACGCAGAACTTATATGAACTTCTCCGCCTAAGCAGAAAAGATTTCAAAAATCACTGTGTAACCGAAGTCTCCATTGACTAACTAACTGACTGCTCCCATGTAAAAAACTTTGGATTCAAATTTGCAGCAAACTCTGTCGTGCTGAGATACCGCAGTAGTTCTTCAACTATATCCATCACGTTTGTAACATCACGCATGCCATAAAGCAAATCTAGAGCACGCCTCCGAATTCTGATGTCAGGATCTATCCTTCTTCCAACTTCTGAGCAAAACGCCTCATGGCGCTAGGATTAAGGTGGCATATAAACAGATCAAGCATGCTTTCGTAATCTGCGATAACTTCAAAGGTTTCTTTTGCTTTATCAAACTGTCCAAACCTGATACATGAATAACCCAACTATCTGAACCTGTGAAATAATTGAGATGTCGGAGGGCATCGTGGATAGTCTCTTGAACGCAGAAACTCATCTTTCAAAACAAATGAAGCTATTGAAAAATGAAGAGATTTCACAGCATAGGCCCCCCGCATCACCTGGGTGAACTGTGGACCTGATTAGGATAATGACACAACTAAATCTCCACAAACGGGAGAGCCTAAAGAAAGAATGTCCAGAGACCTTGGTGTTACACACAAGCTGTCAAATCTTGATGTTATTTGGTATAGTATTTCTGACAGTTCTAGCTTCTGCTTAAAACTTTGTTGCATTGTGACAAATCCAATGAGAAGAGGCTCAAGAAGAAGGACAGAAATCGGATTTGAGCTTAGTTGATCGGTTGACTTTAATCAACCAAGGCCAAGGTGGTGATTTTCGGATTGATGAGAATGGTATTATGAGATGTCAGGATCGAGTTTGTGTTCCAGATGTGGTTGAGCTTAAGAAGAGTATCCTTGAGGAAGGACATCGTAGCGGATTGAGTATTCATCCGGGTGCTACTAAGATGTATCAGGATTTGAAGAAAGTATTTTGGTGGCCTAGTATGAAGAAGGATATTGCGGAATTTGTGTATTCTTGTTTGACTTGCCAGAAGTCGAAGATTGAGCATCAGAAGCCATCGGGTTTGATGAAGCCGTTGTTTATTCCTGAGTGGAAATGGGATAGTATCTCCATTGATTTTGTATCGGGTTTGCCGAGGACGCCAAGTAATTTTGAGGCTGTTTGGGTTATCGTGGATAGGTTGACTAAATCTGCTCACTTTATTCCTATGCGTATGGATTACCCTTTGGAGAAGTTGGCTAAGTTGTATATTGAAAGGATTGTGTGCCTGCGTGGTATTCCGCTGAGTATTGTTTCGGATAGAGATCCGCGGTTTACTTCGAGATTTTGGGAGAGCCTGCAGAGTGCTTTGGGTACTAAGTTGCGTTTGAGTTCAGCGTATCATCCTCAGACTGATGGTCAGACGGAGAGGACGATTCAGTCGCTTGAAGATCTTTTGAGAGCTTGTGTATTGGAGAAAGGAGGAGCTTGGGATAGCTACTTGCCTTTGATTGAGTTTACCTACAACAACAGTTTCCATTCGAGTATTGGTATGGCACCATTTGAGGCGTTGTATGGTAGACGGTGTAGGACACCATTGTGTTGGTTCGAGTCCAGAGAAAGTTCTGTTGTTGGACCCGAGTTAGTTCAACAGACTACTGATAAGATCAAGATGATTCAAGAGAAGATGAGAGTTGCTCAAAGTCGTCAGAAGAGTTATTATGACAAAAGGAGGAAGGCACTTGGATTTCAAGAGGGAGATCATGTGTTTCTTCGAGTCACTCCGATGACAGGTGTTGGTAGGGCACTGAAGTCGCGCAAGTTGTCGCCGCGTTTCATTGGTCCTTATCAGATTTTGCAAAGGATAGGAGAAGTGGCCTATCGTGTGGCTTTACCACCGTCGCTTGCTAATCTTCATGACGTATTCCATGTATCTCAGTTGAGGAAATACATTGCGGATCCGTCTCATGTAGTCCAAATAGATGATGTGCAGGTGAAAGATAACCTGACTGTTGAGGCATCACCTATGCGGATTGAGGATCGGAAATTGAAGCAGCTTCGAGGTAAAGAGATTGCTTTGGTGAAGGTCGCTTGGGGAGGACCGGCTGGTGGAAATGTTACGTGGGAGCTTGAGAGCCAGATGAAGGAGTCTTATCCAGAACTGTTTGAACCAGGTAACATTTTCGAGGACGAAAATTCCTAAAGTGGGGGAGAGTTGTAACAGCCCAAATTTCATTAAATAATTAATTGTAGTAATTAATTTATTTAGTGGGATTTTATCAATGTTGGAAATTAATTTTTATTAATTGGGATTAATAGAGAATTAAGAAGGAATTGGAGAGGAAGGAAAATGAAGGAAATATATAAGAGAGAAAGAAAAGAAAAGAAAGATAGAAAACATTTGGAAAGAAAGAGGAAAGAAGAAGAAAGGAGAGAAAGAGAAGAGAAGAAGAGGAAAAGTGGAAATCATCAAGAACCAACATCAAAGCTCCGATTAATCGAGGTAAGGGTGAGAAATGTTTCTATTTGATCATTGTATGATGTTATGTATGTTGGGTTAGGGTTTTAGTGGAGTTTCCATCACTTTCTATTTAGGGCAAAATGTTGGATAGTCGGTAGATTGAGGATTTAATCGGTTGAAACTGAGCAATAATGCCGTAGAATAGTCGGGTAACATGTATTGATGCTGTTTATACTGATTTGGATGTGTAAGAGAGGGTTGATGATGGATTGGTGAAGGAGGAACAGAATGGGGTTCTGTTCTGCGCAGGTTCGCTGACTCTCGCCAGGCGAGCAAAGGCGAAGCTTCGCCAGGCGAAGCCTAGCGAATGTTGGCGAATAATTATATTTAAGTCCCAGTAGACTTCGCTGGTGGGTTCGCCAGGCGAAGTGGGACAGCGAAGGTTCGCCCAGCGAAGGTGCTGGCAAATGGTGGCGAATGAAGTCAGTAGCTACTGACTTGGGCTCGCTGGGAAATCTCGCCAGGCGAAGCCTAGCGAGTGTTCGCTGAGAGAGTTCGCCAGGCGAAGGCCAGGCGAAGGTTCGCTGCGAGGGTTCGCCAGGCGAATGGAGGCGAATGTGACAGCATTTTTCCTTTGCTGTGTTGTTCATGTGGAGATGGTTTGGTTGCCTCTCAGAGGTCAATACCTCTATGATATGATATAGATATGATCTATTGTGATGATGTGTGTTGTGGGTAGCCTACGGGCGTGAATCCTAAAATTGTGATTTGAATGTTAATTGCATCAAGTATAAATACATGTGAACATAATAGGTGATTATGTGTGTATTATTTAATGAACTTGTGAATGCTTGATGTGTATACAATTATGTGATGAGTATGCATGAGAACATGGTGGATATGTGTGCATAACTTATAATTGTATGATTGGTATTGTGATGTGAATACCTTGATTGTTGTGATATATGTTGTATGTGCAATCATTGTGTAATTCTTGAAGAGATGAATTATGTAAATGCATGAGATTAAGATGTCGGTCTTAAGTGCATTTGTTGTGGTTGATTGTACATGCATCATTTAGTCAAGAGGCAATGTCTGTTAGTTTCGTGGAAACTAGTGGCTTGTCCCAAACCTAGAAGAGTGGGTTTGAAGGCTTAGAGGACGGGCCTTTGTGGTTATCGGTCTAGAAGAGTGGACCCGGTTTAATGTAAAAAACCGAAAAAAGATAACGGGTTATCGGTCTAGAAGAGTGGACCCGGTTTAATGTAAAAACCGAAAAAAGATAACGAGAGTCGGTACCGCATTGCATGAGTTGCATTGAGTTATTGAGTCACATTGATATATGACATATGCATGAAGAGATGCTTATGTGTGAATGATGAGATTGTGGAAATTGTATGTGTATGCATAATGTGGAAATGCTTTGTGAATATCCAGGTTTGTCTATATATGTGTGGTAAATATATATGACTAACAGAATGAAGTATGGTGAGAAATGTGAATATGTGTTATATGACTACCTATATATACGTAATCTTATGCCTTGATTATTATGGTTATATTTCTCACCCTTCTGCTGTTTTATAATGCTCTATGAGGCATTGCAGATTAGGATGCTGGAGTCCTTTTGTGAAGAATAGTCTTCATTCTTTTGAGTCTACTGCTCTGATATGTAACACCGGGTAGTTAGACTAGTATAGTCATTCTTTTGTGATACATTGTGATGTATCAGCTTATGTGGTTCTGTAAATCTAACTGATATGATATATTAATTTAGATAGCTTATGTGTACGTGGATTAATATTTTGAAAACGATCAAATGATTTTATCTTCCGCTTAAACTGAAAATGTTACATATTTTATGGAGCAAATTGTGAAAGTGTTTTATTGGTGAAATTGTGGCATTCTTCTTTTATACCTTATTATAAAACCTTTTTACTCTGATAACTTGTATGTGCTTAATTGTTTTATATGCATTTATTTGGGGTATAGAAGGGGGTGTTACAATAGTGGTATCAGAGCAGGTCGGTCCGTCCGGCCTAGTTGTTAGAGTGTTTTCTTCCTGTGTGTTATTGATATGCGTGTGTTGCATTATCAATATTGGTTGTTCTTACGTGGTTCTGTGGTTGGAATTAGTAAGATGGTTGCAGGAAGGAACGACGAAGCGATTGCGGAGGCATTGACGAGATTGGCGGGGGCAATTGGGCAGAATCCTCCGGCCAATGTGAATGTGAGGAATCATGCTGATGATGGATTCCGTGCTTTGGGGAAATTCCAAAAGAATAACCCTCCGGTCTTCAAGGGAACTCATGAACCGGACAAGGCACAAATTTGGTTGAAAGCTGTGGAAAAGATTTTTCGAGTTATGAATTGCTCGGATGCACAGAAGGTGCAGTTTGGGACTCATATGCTCGAAGAAGAAGCTGAAGATTGGTGGGGTAATACTCGCCAAAGATTTGAGGAAGATGATATTGTGATTACTTGGGATTTGTTTAGAGAAACCTTTCTGGAGAAGTATTTTCCAGAGGATGTGCGGGGGAAGAAAGAGATCGAATTTCTTGAGTTGAAGCAAGGTAATTCGACGGTTGCTGAGTATGCGGCGAAATTTGAGGAGTTGATTAAATTTTGTCCTCACTATAATACTGGTAATGCTGAGAGGTCTAAGTGCCTCAAGTTTGTAAACGGTTTGAGACCCGAGATTAGACAAGCTATTGGATATCAGGAAATCAGACGGTTTTCTGAGTTGGTTAACAAGAGCAGAATTTATGACGAAGACAGTAGGGCTAGGTCCAGCCACTACAAGAGTCTAAGTGACAAGAAAGGAAAGGGACAATTCAGAGGAAAACCTTACGTGACTCCTGCTGATAAGGGGAAACAAAAGGTTGGTTTTGGCAAGAGGCCAAGTGGGGGAGTTTCTACCCCGGTTAGGTGTTATAATTGTGGTGAAGCGAGGCATCGTGCTCCGGAGTGCAAAAGTGTTGATCTGAAGTGTTTTAAGTGTGGCAAGCCAGGCCACAAGGCTCTGGAATGCAGAAGTGGTGCGGGCATGACTTGCTACAATTGTGGTGAGCAAGGGCACATTAGTACCAAGTGCGATAAGCCGAAGAAGAATCAAGGGAGCGGGAAAGTGTTCGCTCTATCTGGATCTGAGACTGCTAGCGACGATCGATTGATCAGAGGTACGTGTTTTATTAATGGTATACCTTTGATCGCTATAATTGATACCGGAGCTACGCATTCTTTTATTTCTTTGGATTGTGTTAGAAGGTTGAATCTTGAGTTGTCTGTGATTGGTGGCGGTATGGTTATTGATACTCCTGCTATGGGTTCGGTAACTACACCGTATGTTTGCTTGAATTGCCCGTTGAGTATTTTCGGTAGAGATTTTGGGATAGATTTAGTGTGTCTTCATTTAGATCAACTTGATGTCATTCTTGGAATGAATTGGTTAAAATTCAATCGTGTGTATATTAACTGTTTTGACAAAACGGTTATTTTTCCCGACTCGGATGTTGAAAGGGGATTGTTTATGACGAGGAAACAAGTGAAAGAATCGGTGCAAGATGGGGCTAAGGTATTTATGCTTATGGCAACTTTGAGGACTAGTGAAAGTGAAGAGATTGATGCTTTGCCCATTGTTAGAGATTTTCCGGAAGTATTCCCTGATGAGATAAAGGATTTACCGCCGGAGCGAGAAGTGGAGTTTTCGATAGATTTGATTCCTGGAACTAGTCCGATATCGATGGCTCCATATCGTATGTCGGCCTCAGAGTTAAAAGAGTTGAAGAGTCAACTTGAGGATTTGCTTGAAAAGAGGTTTATTCGTCCGAGCGTGTCACCGTGGGGTGCCCCGGTGTTGTTGGTTAAGAAGAAAGAGGGTTCTATGAGGCTCTGTGTGGATTACAGACAGTTGAATAAGGCGACTATTAAGAATAAGTATCCACTTCCGAGGATTGATGATCTGATGGATCAGTTGATTGGTGCAAGTGTGTTCAGCAAGATTGATTTGAGATCTGGGTATCATCAGATCCGTGTGAAAGCTGAGGATATTCAGAAGACGGCCTTCCGAACGAGGTATGGACACTATGAGTATTCCGTGATGCCATTTGGTGTGACTAATGCACCGGGTGTATTTATGGAGTACACGAATAGGATTTTTCATCCTTATTTGGATAAGTTTGTGGTGGTGTTTATCGACGACATCTTGGTTTATTCGAAGAGCGAAGGAAAGCATGCCGAGCATCTGAAGATTGTGTTATCTGTACTGAGGGAGAAGCAGTTGTTCGCGAAGCTTTCTAAGTGTGAGTTTTGGTTGAAGGAGGTTAGTTTCCTTGGTCATGTGATCTCGAGTAATGGTATTGCGGTCGATCCGTCGAAGGTTGAAGCGGTGTCGCAATGGGAGACTCCGAAGTCAGTTTTTGAGATCAGAAGTTTTCTTGGCTTAGCCGGTTATTATCGGAAGTTTATTGAAGGATTTGCTAAGTTATCGTTGTCGTTGACGCAGTTGACTAGGAAAGGTCAAGCCTTTGTCTGGGACGCCAAGTGTGAAGCGAGTTTTCAAGAACTTAAGCGAAGGTTGACGACAGCTCCTGTTTTGATTCTGCCAAATCCAGAAGAACCATTCGTTGTGTATTGTGATGCTTCTTTGATGGGTTTAGGAGGTGTGTTGATGCAGAATAACCAAGTTGTGGCTTATGCTTCGAGGCAACTCAAAGTGCATGAGAAGAATTATCCGACGCATGACTTAGAGTTGGTCGCCGTTGTGTTCGTGTTGAAGCTTTGGAGGCATTATTTGTTTGGTGCGAGGTTTGAAGTGTTTAGTGACCACAAGAGTTTGAGGTATCTTTTTGATCAAAAGGAATTGAATGCGAGACAAAGAAGATGGCTTGAACTTTTGAAGGATTATGATTTTGGCTTGAATTACCATCCGGGTAAAGCGAATGTTGTAGCGGATGCATTGAGTCGGAAATTATTGCATATGTCGGCGTTGATGGTGAAAGAGTTAGAATTGGTCGAGCAATTTCGAGATTTGAGTTTGGTATGTGAGAGAACTTCTTTTGGATTTAAGTTGGGTATGTTAAAGCTTACGAGTGGTATTTTGGACGAAATTCGAGAAGGACAGAAATCGGATTTGAGCTTAGTTGATCGGTTGACTTTAATCAACCAAGGCCAAGGTGGTGATTTTCGGATTGATGAGAATGGTATTATGAGATGTCAGGATCGAGTTTGTGTTCCAGATGTGGTTGAGCTTAAGAAGAGTATCCTTGAGGAAGGACATCGTAGCGGATTGAGTATTCATCCGGGTGCTACTAAGATGTATCAGGATTTGAAGAAAGTATTTTGGTGGCCTAGTATGAAGAAGGATATTGCGGAATTTGTGTATTCTTGTTTGACTTGCCAGAAGTCGAAGATTGAGCATCAGAAGCCATCGGGTTTGATGAAGCCGTTGTTTATTCCTGAGTGGAAATGGGATAGTATCTCCATTGATTTTGTATCGGGTTTGCAAAGGACGCCAAGTAATTTTGAGGCTGTTTGGGTTATCGTGGATAGGTTGACTAAATCTGCTCACTTTATTCCTATGCGTATGGATTACCCTTTGGAGAAGTTGGCTAAGTTGTATATTGAAAGGATTGTGTGCCTGCGTGGTATTCCGCTGAGTATTGTTTCGGATAGAGATCCGCGGTTTACTTCGAGATTTTGGGAGAGCCTGCAGAGTGCTTTGGGTACTAAGTTGCGTTTGAGTTCAGCGTATCATCCTCAGACTGATGGTCAGACGGAGAGGACGATTCAGTCGCTTGAAGATCTTTTAAGAGCTTGTGTATTGGAGAAAGGAGGAGCTTGGGATAGCTACTTGCCTTTGATTGAGTTTACCTACAACAACAGTTTCCATTCGAGTATTGGTATGGCACCATTTGAGGCGTTGTATGGTAGACGGTGTAGGACACCATTGTGTTGGTTCGAGTCCAGAGAAAGTTCTGTTGTTGGACCCGAGTTAGTTCAACAGACTACTGATAAGATCAAGATGATTCAAGAGAAGATGAGAGTTGCTCAAAGTCGTCAGAAGAGTTATTATGACAAAAGGAGGAAGGCACTTGGATTTCAAGAGGGAGATCATGTGTTTCTTCGAGTCACTCCGATGACAGGTGTTGGTAGGGCACTGAAGTCGCGCAAGTTGTCGCCGCGTTTCATTGGTCCTTATCAGATTTTGCAAAGGATAGGAGAAGTGGCCTATCGTGTGGCTTTACCACCGTCGCTTGCTAATCTTCATGACGTATTCCATGTATCTCAGTTGAGGAAATACATTGCGGATCCGTCTCATGTAGTCCAAATAGATGATGTGCAGGTGAAAGATAACCTGACTGTTGAGGCATCACCTATGCGGATTGAGGATCGGAAATTGAAGCAGCTTCGAGGTAAAGAGATTGCTTTGGTGAAGGTCGCTTGGGGAGGACCGGCTGGTGGAAATGTTACGTGGGAGCTTGAGAGCCAGATGAAGGAGTCTTATCCAGAACTGTTTGAACCAGGTAACATTTTCGAGGACGAAAATTCCTAAAGTGGGGGAGAGTTGTAACAGCCCAAATTTCATTAAATAATTAATTGTAGTAATTAATTTATTTAGTGGGATTTTATCAATGTTGGAAATTAATTTTTATTAATTGGGATTAATAGAGAATTAAGAAGGAATTGGAGAGGAAGGAAAATGAAGGAAATATATAAGAGAGAAAGAAAAGAAAAGAAAGATAGAAAACATTTGGAAAGAAATAGGAAAGAAGAAGAAAGGAGAGAAAGAGAAGAGAAGAAGAGGAAAAGTGGAAATCATCAAGAACCAACATCAAAGCTCCGATTAATCGAGGTAAGGGTGAGAAATGTTTCTATTTGATCATTGTATGATGTTATGTATGTTGGGTTAGGGTTTTAGTGGAGTTTCCATCACTTTCTATTTAGGGCAAAATGTTGGATAATCGGTAGATTGAGGATTTAATCGGTTGAAACTGAGCAATAATGCCGTAGAATAGTCGGGTAACATGTATTGATGCTGTTTATACTGATTTGGATGTGTAAGAGAGGGTTGATGATGGATTGGTGAAGGAGGAACAGAATGGGGTTCTGTTCTGCGCAGGTTCGCTGGCTCTCGCCAGGCGAGCAAAGGCGAAGCTTCGCCAGGCGAAGCCTAGCGAATGTTGGCGAATAATTATATTTAAGTCCCAGTAGACTTCGCTGGTGGGTTCGCCAGGCGAAGTGGGACAGCGAAGGTTCGCCCAGCGAAGGTGCTGGCAAATGGTGGCGAATGAAGTCAGTAGCTACTGACTTGGGCTCGCTGGGAAATCTCGCCAGGCGAAGCCTAGCGAGTGTTCGCTGAGAGAGTTCACCAGGCGAAGGCCAGGCGAAGGTTCGCTGCGAGGGTTCGCCAGGCGAATGGAGGCGAATGTGACAACATTTTTCCTTTGCTGTGTTGTTCATGTGGAGATGGTTTGGTTGCCTCTCAGAGGTCAATACCTCTATGATATGATATAGATATGATCTATTGTGATGATGTGTGTTGTGGGTAGCCTACGGGCGTGAATCCTAAAATTGTGATTTGAATGTTAATTGCATCAAGTATAAATACATGTGAACATAATAGGTGATTATGTGTGTATTATTTAATGAACTTGTGAATGCTTGATGTGTATACAATTATGTGATGAGTATGCATGAGAACATGGTGGATATGTGTGCATAACTTATAATTGTATGATTGGTATTGTGATGTGAATACTGTTGCACCCTAAAATTTGACCAACCGATTCTCCTATCTGACTCGTGGTTTAATTTCATATTCGCAGCTCAGACATGTGATATTTGTGCACAAGCAGGGGATATCAGAGTTTACGGCTTGATTTTTGTCTATCAGATATGGCAGACCCAGTCCAGATTATCGGGGTTTTATTTTCGGGAAATTGTGCGCTCCTCGGTGATTTTTCAGTGATTTTGGGGATATTCTGATGCCCGGGGATCTCCGTTCGATTCGATCTGGTCTCGTGCGCTCTTTTATGGCGGTCATTTGCATTCATCTGCATTTTTAGGGTTTTAATAGGCTTTTGTGAATTTTTAACAGGCTTTATAGATTTTTCTGGAATTTAAATAGGGTTTCTGAACATTTTAATAGTTTAATCTCTTTTTTAGAATTTTATAGATTTTTTAAAATAGGTTTTTAGAATATAAATGAGATTTTAAATAATTTTTTAGAATAATAAAGAAGAGGGGAATATAGTTTTTCTTTTATTACTAATAGATAATAATAGTTTAGAATTTTTCTATAGATTTTAAATGGGTTTAATTGTTTTTTAGATAATATAGAAAATGATATAGTTTTTCTTTTATTAATAGATATTAAATGATATTAGATTTTTAATAGAAAATTAGATTGATATAGAATTAATTAGACTTTAATTGACTTTTTAGAGTTTAATTAGGTTAATTGACTTTTTAGAGTTTAATTAGGTTAATTGACTTTTTTAGAGTTTAATTAGGTTAATTGTTTGTTTAGGTTTAATTAGATTAATATGAGTTTTAATCTTTTTTTAGAGTTGATTAGTCATTAGTTAATTGTTTTGATATAATTAGATTAGATTTAATTGTGTTGTTTTTATTCAGCTTTTTTTTCAGTTCGTATGGGCCCAGGGGGGTTTTTGGTAAGGCCCAGTTCTTCACTAGTCTCAGCAAGATAGTCCAAAAAATGATTCAGAAGTCCAAAAATGGTCCAAGTTCATCCACCATCTTCCAGCGCATACCAGAACAATCCAGAAGGTTCCACGCGTCTCCAGTGGTATAAAAGTGACACGTGTTGCTCAGAATGGGGTCCCACGCGTTTTGCCTTGAGAACGCCACCACCCACTCAGAATCCCCCCAGAATCACACCACGTGGCCCACCTGTCCCCCACTCACTCTCTCTCTCTGCGCATGCACGCCACTTGGCGCCCCCACACCATCGCCTGAGTTTCACACCGGCGGCCATGCATCAGCCGTAGCCCCCACCGCCGGCCACCGCCAACAGACTCCGGCCACCGTCTCACTCGCCGGAATCTGCAAACAACCAAAACTCCCCAGAAATTCATCTCCTTCCTCCGATCTCCTCCCTTCCACCTTCATCATCTTCATCCCAATTTTTTCCAGAAACTCATCATCTTCATCCCAATTTTTTCCAGAAACTCATCATCTCCATCCCAATTTTTTCCAGAAACTCATCGTTCTTCATCAATTTTTTCCCAGAACTCGCTCAGACTTACTTCATCCTCCATCGATTTTCCAGAACACCACCAGATCTTCATCCATTCTCAAGCAAGATTCCCAGAAAATCACCTTGAATACCCAAACCTTCAACAAGCTTCATCAAATTTCTCCAGAAACGACTCATACATTCAGAAATCATTCAAAGATCTTCATCGTGAACGTCTCCAAAAGCGCCTCAAGAATACTCATCCACTCAAGAGCAAGCGACGGGTCCTCCATCAGAAATCGTCTCCGCTCGAAGATCTTCAGCGAACGATCCACTTCTTCAAAGAACATCAACTAACATTCGTCGTTCCAGGTTTCTACAGCCTTCTTCCTTAAACTCCTCTATTTGCATGCGCGTGTTAGATTCTGTAGGCTTAAGATCTTGAGGGCTTTTAGTTTAAGAGCTTCCATTTGACAATACTTGTGAAGCTAGGCCATGTTTAGTTGAGAGATTGAGGTGTTTGGGGTTTGCGTGGAGTTGTTTCATGTAGGGCTTGTTGGATTGTTTGAGGATTCTGAGATGAGTTGCAGAGCGTGAGATAGAGGAAGAAGATGGTGAAACGGCTAGGGTTTCCAAGAGTGAACAGTACCAGAGTATTTGGGGGATGATTTTGGTTTTGTCTAACTGTAATTGGATTAGGGTTTGGACCCTGGGCTTAAGCCCAAAAACGTGTTTCTGAACGCATACACCCCCCAAACTGCTTGTCCCCCCCTGGCGTGTGGAAAGTCTGAATGAGTCAGTTTGGGCCTTATGCCCAAGGTTACTAACAACACCCCCTGGGCGTAAGCCCATTGAGATAGCAACTGAATAAATCACTAACGGCACCCCCCCAGGTTTCTTCCTGCTTGCTGTGTGTGTTAGCTATTTTTGGTAGCTGGGCCCTGCGCCCAAATTGATTTTGGCACCCCCACCAGCATAGGCCCATCCAGGAATAACTAGGATATGTTGCTGTTTAGACCCTCCATTGCATTTTCTTTTATTTTGATTTTTCTTTTATATTTCCATATTAAATAATTCATGAATAAATGTAAATAAATGATTTTTTTAATTCTTCTTTGTTATACCACTTCATGAAAATGTTAAGAGAATTAAATAAAAATAAGAATGACATTTTATTTTTGTTTGCTATTTTTTGCATATTTTCCAATTAATTGCTTTTGTTTAATATTTTCAATGCATGCATATCATTAGAAAATTCATAAAAAATAGTAGATTGGGTCAAATAATTCCGTTCTTTTTTCTGTAGACTCGTGATTCAGTGTAGAATTTTATAGTGCAGAAACCTTAGCTTGATCATGCATTTTCATTTTAATTGCATTTTTTTTCATTGCTATTGATGTTGAATAAATTGGTCTGTGGATATATCTGTGTTGCTGATTTTATTTCTTTCACCTGGTGTTGAATTTTGTTCTGATTTTTCAGTATGCTGTCCTAGAGCCATGTAGGTCTCCCATTAGATTTTTGATAGATTTTTGTAGGATGTTCTGGTGTGATTTGTCTGAGCCTGAAGAAAGGGGAAGTCGTGATGACTTCTGACTTTGAAGTTCAACTGTGGTTGAACTTCAGAGATAGTTCCTTGAGGTTTTTTTAGCCTGTGGGTTTCTTCTCAAGGTGGGAGCTGATGGAGGTCCTGTTGGAGCTTGCAGATGCAGTGGATTGAGGCTTAGTCTAAAAGCTTGTTGTCTGTTTGTGAGGTTTGAGATCCTGAAGTTTGAAGGGAGTTTATGGTACTTTCCTGAGGAAGGCACTATGAATGACTTTCATCCTTCCTTCTCACCTCTTTCTTAAGTATCCAATGATGTCGGAGCCGACTTGTGAGTTTAATTCCTCCTGAGGAGGAATATAAACTGATCACATGTTGTTGAGCCACATGGGATACGATTCCTAAGTGGAAGCCTCCTAGTACTTTCCTGAGGAAGGTCCTATGAGTTTGTTCACTTAGTTCCACTAGTTTATCTAGGATTTCTTAAGTGTCCAATGATGTTGGAGCCAACTTGTGAGTTTAATTTCTCCTGAGGAGAAATGTAAACTGATCACAGTTGTTGAGCCACGTAGGATACGATTCCTAAGTGTCAGCCTCCTAGTACTTTCCTGAGGAAGGTCCTATGGGTCTGTTCACTTAGTTCCCCTAGTGCATATAGGTATTTCTCAAGTATCCCGTGATGCCGGAGCCTTCATGTGAGTTTAGTTTCTCCTGAGGAGGAATGTAAACTGATCACAGTTGTTGAGCCGCATAGGATATGACTCCTGAGTAGTAACCTCCTGGTACTTTCCTGAGGAAAGCACTATGGGCTTGCCTGCTTAGCTCCCTTTTCTCTGGTAAGCTTATTCTGAAGCTTGGAGACTGGGATTGTTTCCTCTTGCTTAGTTTTTGGTTAGATTGTTGCTTAGATCCTTGCTTAAGATGTTGCATAGAGTTTTGTTTAGGAGATAGATTAGGAGCTTGTTGCAGGTTTGTTAGAGGCCCTGCTCAGGGTTAGTCTCGTTGTATTGTTTGACTTGTGTGATGTTATGTTGCATTAGACTTAGGTATTCATCTAGCCAGTTCTGAATAGGTGCATATTAGAAGTAGACTTTGTGTGCATGAGAAGTTGAGGTGGTCCTCCTTCTGCTTGTTTGTTATTGCGTGGCTTTGCTTGTTGGTATTTGGTGGAGCTGAGCTCCCTTGCCTCTGTGGTTTGCGGCCTCTGTGCCCTGTTTGTTTAATTGTTGCATTCATGCATATTTTCAGTTTTCCTTTACTTTGCAATTTCTTGTTTGTGGTTTAGTCCTGTTGCCATGATCCCTTAGGAGCTCTGACCTCTCCGCTGCGGAGTTGTTATGATAGACATTAGAATGGTCAACCAGGTGTGATAGCAGTAGGTAGATTCCCCTGTTTCTCAGCTATAGTTCTAAGGTTTCCCTTTCCTTTCTGTAGGAGTGTTTGAGTAGCTTGACCCGTAGTTAGCTGAACTACAGCTGCTCTGATTCCTCGTTCCAGACGAAGATATGTAGGCATAGGATGCGATATCCTAGCGAGCACACTAACGACTAACTTTTGTTCTCTCGCGGCTGTGCGATCGAGACTTTTCCCGCTAACGACTAATTGTTACCCCTTTCTCTTGCCCAAGCGCATTTGAGACCAGATCGTATTTGTAGGTTCCCGAGCCTTAGGACCAGTTTGTTTTCTCACTGCTGTGTGAGAGCCCCTGTTTACCCGTAGTTAGCCGAACTACGTTTGCTCTGATCTTTCATTCCAGATGAAAGTACGTAGGCACAGGACGCGATGTCCTGGCGAGCAACCTTTCCCCCGTTTAGACGTAGGAAGTCGAACTACGTTGACTCTGACTTTCCCATTGCACGAGGGAATACGTAGGCCCAGAACACCGTATGTTCTGTCGAGTCCTGTCCTTTTATTTTCTTTTCAGACCAGCCATTAGCGTAGATAGATAATACACCCTTTTACCTATAAACACCAAGCGTGGATCCCATCGAGTACGATGGACGTGAGGGGTGCTAATACCTTCCCCTTGCGTAACCGACTCCCGAATCCAGGTTTTGGTTGCGATGACCATACCTTTTTCCCGTCTTTGCGAGGTTTACTTCGAGCGTTTCCTTTCCCGCTCTGAGGGATAAATAACGCACGGTGGCGACTCTCCTGTCAAGCCGGCGCCGATTTTCGCAGTAGCGACAGCTGGCGACTCTGCTGGGGATCTATAGCATCTAGGGACTTTTCCCATCCCTTATGCTGGGACCGTTTCCCATCCCCTACGCGAGTCAATCCTAGCGCTTGGGTGTTTATTGGTTGGGTGTTGTGCATATTGTGTTTACTTTTTTTGCACTTTACTTTTCTGTACCTTTACCTTTCCGCATTTATTTTCCAGCATTATATTATCATGATTATTGCTGTGGGCAAAGGGAGGTTACTGTGAGAGAAAAGCCGGACCTGGGCTTGAGTACACACCTAGATATAGTTGTGGAGAAGTAGTAGACGAACCTGTCTGCTGAGCAGGCACAGTTCCCTACGAAAATCTGCGCTCAGACGAGATTCTTGCAGAGGTGCTCCTTTCCGGTCCTGAGGATCTGAGGGGAGTCCAGACGTGAGGGTTGTCGACTCTGGGGACCGATCATTTGGAAGTCAGCTAAGTGAGGCCTCTTCATGACTTGATGATGCCACTCCTTCCGGGAATCGTATCATCATTCATGAAAGTCTGTGACGCTGATGACCGCATAGGATGCCGTACCTTTGTCCGTGGATTAGGTCTATCCTACCTGTGAGAGGGACTGGGTTATTGCAGGAAAACTGGCCTTCAGAAACCATGATTCAGTATCTTTATCAGATGGTGTTCTTGATTCATCTCCAGGTGTTGTCTGGGTCAGATGGGTTTCTTATCTGAGGTTGAGGCTATTATCAGATGGTATTCTCGTCAGATACAGAGGTTCAGATGGTTTTCTACCAGGGGATTGATATTTTGAGTATCAGATGGTAGTTAGTGGCATGAGATTCTGGTGACCGTGTTGGTTTTCTGTTCTTGATCACAGAGATATTCCTCTTCAGGCTACAGCATAGCCCCTATGTTCGCAGATTGCATTATTTATCATGTTGCATCATTGCATTACCATCTGCATTCAACTAACGTGTGTGTATTGCAGGTACATATTTTCCCTTCCAGTTCTGGTGTTTGTTCCTAGCAAGACATGGAAAACCTGAAAAGAGCATTGCCCTATAAGTTTCCGTCGCCGAATATCAGTCTATTGTTAGAGTTGATTGCTATTGCTAAGAAGAGAGGAATGGGTGACTTCAGAAAGAGATATGGGAGGATTCTGACCTACGTTTATCAGCCATCTGTCTACGAGACCAGCGGTATCTATACTCTGTTACAGTTTTATGACGCGGAGCTCAGGTGTTTTGTATTTCCCGACTTTGTTTTGGCTCCTACCCTGGAGGAGTACTCTGCACTTCTGGATATACCGATCCGCGAGCAGATGCCTTTTTATCGTACGGACGCTGAGCCAAAGCCGGCTGAGCTTTCTGCCATCCTGTGCTTGAAAGAGTCTGAGCTGTCCGGGAAGATGATCAGAAGAGGAGACGTATGGGGGTTTCCATTGGATGTTTTAGTGGAGAAGGCTCGAGAGTATGCCCAGAAGGGTAGCTGGGATGTTTTTGACGTCATTCTTGCTGTATGTGTGTATGGTATCGTGTTGTTCCCGAACATTCCTGATTTTGTTGATTCAGATGCCTTCTATATTTTGGCTGCGGGGAACCCAGTTCCTACTTTGCTGGGAGATATCCACCATTCAACTCATTATCAGAATGAAAAGCGACGAGGAAGGAATGTGTCTTGTTGTGTACCTCTCCTATGCAGGTGGTTCACCAGTCATATGCCTAAGTCAGGCCCTTTTGTCACATCTATCAATTCTCTAGGATGGCCCGAGCGCTTAATGGGATTAATTGCTGAGAACGTGGTATGGACCAATAAAGAGGTATTTGGAGCTGAAGTCATACTCAAAGGCGAAGGATTCCCGAATGTTCCGTTAATAGGAAGGAAAGGTTGTGTCAACTACAACCCTTCCTTATTGATCAAGCAATTTGGGTATATACCTCAAGGAGCGCCAAAGCCCGAGGAGATACAGGAATCTCTGTATCTCACCGGGGCAATTGGGAAAGAGATGCTGACCAAACTTGAGAAAGCCTGGAAAAACTTGCACAAGAGAGGGAAGCTTTCAGGTAGCAGAGGGGATACTCGAGGTCCTAGCCCATATGTAGAATGGATTCGTGAGCGAGCTGTGAAGTTCCTTATGCCGTATCCAGCAGTTCAGCCATTGCATCCTTCTCCGGTAGAGGAGCCTACCACTGTGGACATGCAGGTTTACAAGCAGCTGATGGCGGAGAAAGAAGAGCTAGCAAGGGCTAAAGAGGCTTTAGAACAGGAGAATGCCCAGCTTCGGCATGAAAAGATTGAAACAGGATATATTTCCAAGCAACAGGCTGAAACTCTGAAACATCTGAAGACTACGCTATTGGAATTGACTGAAACCAAGAAGCGTCTGGAGTTAGATGTAGACTCCGTTAGTAGTGTGTTGGCCACCAAGAAGCAAGAGTTGGAAAGGGCCTACACAAAGCTAGCCAAGTTCAGAGAACATTGGGATCTCACTATGACCAAGCGCAAGGAGCGAGAAGAAGAGTTGAAGACACAGATTGCTCAGTTAGAAGAACAGGTCAAGGTGAAGAATGAAGAGCTTGAAGAAGAAGCCTGTCGCCGATACGAGGCCGAGCGCAAGTTGACAGATGCCATGAAGAATTTGGAAGATTTCCAGCATAGAGCAGATGCCAAGAGACCCAAACCAGGGGATGGTGCTAATGATAAGGCTTGGGAAGACTTTGTCAGAGACATCCAGGGGACAGTCGGGAAGAGGGATCGACTGATAGAAGGTTTGATTAATCAACCAGATCATGCAGAGACAAGGAAGATGGTCGAGGACTTCCGCAACCGTACCCGTATTTGATTTCTCTCTTGTATTCTGTATGTTGAGATCACCACCAGGCATGTTGGTTGGGATCCTCTTTGTCATATCAGCTGTATGGAGCATAGTTATGTAACTTCTTGACAAGACAGTTATCCTAATCAATATATGAGGGTTTTTTCCAAATATTGTCTCTATGGTTTATCTCGTCTCGCTACCACTGACACTGGAATTGGAGGGAAAATATCTCCAATGCACACATGCACGTTAGCATTTTTGTATTTCTGTTTGCATAAATCATACTGCATAGCATTTCTCTAGCAGGTCAGAGCACTTATCCAGCCTTTGTTTTCACCAGAAAGTGATTCTCGGGGAATTGTTTGAAGCAAGAGTAGAGTGAAGACGACCAAGGGGCTGAAGCAGATTTGAGCAGAATCAAGCAGCGCAGTCGGTTACAGGTAATTGGTGGCCATGTCTGAAGGCAATTTCCAGTTTCCTGACACCCAGGCAGGGTTTACTGTGGCGTCCAACCATCAGTATGATTCTATGGAAGGCTTCCCGCAAGTGAACAATCTTACTGCAGCCCAAGTTGTGCAGCCTGCTGTTGAGAACCGAGATCAGCATGAGCAGTTTGTTGCCCGAAATGAACGATATTCTCCCGTTAACAATCAATGTGTTGCTTTCCCTGTGATGAATTACCGGAGAGATATTCCAGTGACCGGGTTAGTAGATCCAAGAGCTCTTGACTATGGTAGAAGAGTCCGAGTGTTGGAAGAGCAAATGAAAGCCTTGGAAGCGAAAGATGCCGTTAACCTGGATGCCGTGGCCATGTGTTTGGTTCCTGACCTCGTGTTGCCGTACAAGTTCAAAGTGCCGGAATTCGAAAAATACACAGGAGATAGTTGTCCGAAGTTGCATTTGATGATGTTCTGTCGAAGGATGACTTCGTTTGTGCGAAATGACAAGTTGATGATCCATTGCTTTCAGTATAGCCTGACTGGGGCATCGTTGAGATGGTATGTGCAATTGGAGAGTAATCAGATTCGATCATGGGTGGATTTAGCCAGAGCTTTCATAAAGCAGTACGATTACAACTTGGACTTGACTCCTAGTCTCGTAGATCTGCAAGAATTGTCTCAAGCAGAAAATGAATCGTTCAGAGCGTATTTGCGAAGATGGAAAGAATTGGCTGCTAGTGTTCGACCACCGCTTCCGGAAAGAGAACTGGTTGACATCTTCTTGAGTACCCTGAAAGGCCATTATTTTGACAAATTGTTCAGTTGCACAAACTTTGTGGGCCTGATGAGGCTTGGAGAGATTGTTGAGCGAGGACTCAGGAGTGGAAAGTTTCGAGGTGTTCCTTACATCCCAGTTAATAAGATTGAGTCAGTTGTCAGTTCTCAAGAAGAGTGGGAAGGAGATGACGCAACCTCAGAATCTCTAGCATCTCAGGATCAGTTTTCAGACACCTCAAGTCAACGATCATCCTATCGCCGATCGCGTCAGCATGCTCCACGAAGACCAAGGAAACCTGAAAGGCAGTTTACTCAGCTACCGGTGTCGTACAGTCAGTTGTTGTCAGATCTGGTCAGAAGCGGATTGATAGTGCCGAAAGAGACTAAGCCGGTGATTCCACCGTATCCTCCAGGTTTTGATGCCAGCGCCCGCTGTGAGTACCATGCTGGGGCACAAGGGCATTCCACGAATGATTGTAAAGTGCTTAGAAGTCAGATTCAGGATCTGTTAGACTCTAGCCGTATTTGCATCACTTCTCAGGGTTTTGTTCAGATTAATGATTTTCCATCTTCCAGTTGCGCGGGTTCGTCAGTTAATGTCATGGAAGACTCCACAGGAAGTGTGTGCTCCGAAGATTGTCAATCGGAGAGTTCAGTTGAATATGGGGGAAGTTTCTAGAGGTTTTTGCGCCGGGTGTCGCGTCTGTTTCTTTGCCTAACCCGTTTAGCTTTTGTGCATCGGTATTTGTCGACCACCACCAGGATTGTTGGCTGGGGTCGTTATATTCAAACTCATTTGTGCTTACCTGCTGATTTTGTTGGTTGTACATGTGTGGGAGATGTTTGTCTGTCTGCTTATAGCTTGAGTTTCTCTTTGTCTCGTTGTGAATATGTGTTTGCTTTCTGCGCTGCATTATCATTTAGCAGGTATATCAGAACCGTGGGCCTTATTTCCTCATCGTCCAGTTTATTGCAGGAACTCCTTCAGAGATATGGAACAGAATCAGTCTGAATTGATCGAAGTCCGAAGCCAGCTGGGGCAGATGATGAGAGACATGCAAGAGATGCGTCTGGAGCAGAAGATTCTCAAAGAGGAGAACAGTCAGCTGAAGACCCAAATGAGCTTGATCATGGAGATAGTCAAGAATGTGCTTAGGAAAGAAGACAATCAGCTATTTGAAGCCGCGATAAAGAAGCTCGCGCCACCTGTGCATGTGGAACTTGAGCTGCAGCAACAGAGGATACATCCGGCTCAGCGGAAGATCCAGGAAGGAAAGCCAAGGAGAATATTTGAGGCACCACCTATGACCTATGCCGAGCTCTTGCAGATCTTATTGAGGTTTAATCTGGTTGAGAAGAGAACGTTGTCGCCACCAACGAGAGTGTTTCCTCAAGGGTACGATGCCAATAAGCAATGTGAATTTCATTCCGGGGCATTCGGACATGACATCGAGGGTTGTCACGCTTTCAAGCACAATGTTCAAGACCTGATTGACTCGCACGATATTGAATTCACGCCGGGCGGCGTAGCTGTGCATATTGCTCCTGTCTCAGTCGATGCTAAAATGACAGATGTCTCTAAAGCTGCGGTGGGTCAGAAGCGTATCCTGGACTCCATGGTGTCAGAATCTCCAGGCCCACAACTGTTGCCTATTCCTGGGGCAGATCTAAGAAAGAAAATGGTTAAGCATAAGGAGAGCGTTAATCAGTGCATTGAAGATCAAGAAACCAATGTTGCATCTGATACAAAGGGTGTTCAAGGGTCAACCCGATACCAGCAGCAGCAGCCTCAGCAGGGGGCACAGCAGGCTCAACGAAGATTCCAGGGTGGCAAGCCGAGAAGAGTGTTTGAGAAGCCTCCCTCAACATATGCCGAGTTGTTGCAGACATTGTTGGGATTGAATCTGGTAGAGACAAGAACTCTGGCACCAATAACGGGAACTCCCCCGTTTGGTTATGATGCGAGCAAGCACTGTGAGTTTCATTCTGGAGCCCCGGGTCACGATATAGAAGGCTGCCACGCTTTTAAGCACCAAGTGCAGGATTTGCTTGACAGTGCAGCAATCAGCTTCAGGCCAAGAGGTCCTAAAATCATCTGAATGAAGGAGGAAGGGCTCTATAATTTGGTTGAGTCGTTGAAAGCAGATCAGGACAGCATCGAATTGCCTCTAATAAAGATAGCTGGTTCAGCAGCAGGGCAGATATGAAAGCCCGGTTCTCAGAAGCTAGCATATTTTCTTTGTTTTAGCTTGTCATTTCTTTACATTTGTAGTTGCTTTCCTGTTTGAATTTGTAAGCTTGTTTGTAAAACTTGTTGTTTTCATTCAAATTGATGATAATGAAATAAATATGCATGTTTTGATTGAATCCAGTCATGTTCACTAACTGTTTTTGCAAATGTCCAACACTTGGTTAAGAAGAATTTGGGGAGGATGACGAAAATGACCGACATGCAACTACCGATATTGTATGCTTTGGAAATAAAACCTGTTGATGATGTACAGGCATTGTTTCAAATCCCTAAACACCGGAGATATAAGGAAGATAATCCCTTGTCAACCCCTTTGAGCCTTGTAGTAGGAGTTTCCTTCTGTGAATGAAAAAACCCTCAATCTTAACCTGGGGCAGGGTAGGTGTTAGCTAATTTGACCGAGCGTCCAAATTACAAAAGGAGTGTCCGTTCGAGGATCAATCACACCCCTAGAGGTCGTGCCTAAAAGACCACAGTGGTTCAATCAAGAGTGGGACAGCCACATCGTTTCCCAAAGAGTCAGGCAACCAGTGTCACACGACTTGTTCAAAAGGAAAAAGAGAGAAAAAGAGAATCAAAAGCCCGCTAAGTCAAGAAAACTTCAAAACAAATGACTTAGGCAAAAATGAGGGCATCCCGCTGGACTTAAAAAATCAAAAGAAACTCAAAAGGAGTCAGTCCAGGCAAAAGTTAGGGATATGAAAAGAAAAAGATGAAAAGGATCAAAAGAAAAATCCTCGATGGAAATACGAGTCGTGTGACCTCAAGTGTCAAAGATGAAGAGTGAGTGGCTGTCACTCCAAAATCCAAAAGTTCCTCGAACTATCATTCCTATTTTTTCAGCCTCTGAGAGGTGAGCGCTAAAGTCAAATTAGCTGAACGTAGGATGGGAGAACATCAAGGAGAATGGGTGGGTTAAAATAAACTTTGAGCCTTTATCCTTTCCTTCAAAACCATGAACCTGACCATATTACAACCTTCAAAAGTCCTAATTGAAGCAGGTTGTTTCGAAAGCATACTCCGGTAAAGGTCGCGTCGATTCTGACTCCTAAAAAGGTTCCTCTTACCATGTTGGTACTGATGTTGATAAATGTTTTGTGCATTATATGCCATAAACTGTTTATCCTTTTCCCAGTGAACAGATTGGATGTCAAAGCTGTCATATGTGTTGCATTAATGCATCTGTTATGCAGAACAACTTGTTTTACTTGCGAGTAAGCACTTGACAGCAGAAAAGCTTCCTACGATGGAAAGTATGGTCGAGATAGAATGCAGAACGCCCGAAGATTCCAAGAGCAGGGGCAAGCTTTTACTGTGATCCCCAGTCAAGTCAGCTTTTCAAAGTCAGTTATTCTGGGGCAATCAGGTTGAGATTCGGTGAATACGTCATAGTCAAAAGGTACTACTCTGAATCAGATAATCAGGGGCAAGGTCATTGCAGTCAGGGGCAGACCATCTTAAGCGCGCCGAAGTTACTCGAGAAGCATTCAAGGGACTATCCCCGCAGATGTCATGTAGGCTGGGGCATATCAGAAGCGAAAGGATTGTTGTTCTCCGTACCTACAGGGTCATTCAGAGTTATTCGAGCAGATGCAGTCGATTTTCGAGAGCGAGATGAATGCGGGAAGTTGTGCCACTATCCCTTGACTCTTCACTAAAAGGCTGTGTATTCAGGAAGAATGTTTTCCAGCATCAGTTGTACCTGACCCGGTAAGATAGCTTAAGAGCTCAAACCCATGTCTGTGATTACTGTGAAACACATCCGCGTTGGCGCATCAATTTCCAGATCCGAGCTTCATCAGAGCGCAGGAGGACTCCCTCCATTGTCTCCAGCAAAGTCCAATTTGTCATTGGCACGGGTAAGCTATCCCCAGAGGAGTCTAATCATATTCAGCACATCTGCTATTTAGCAAAGAAGTTACATTCCCTAGCAGGATATTAATTCGTCAAGGTGTTCAGTGATATCCCAATATCCCTAGCAGAGTTGATTTCACTCTCCCAGCATTTATTTTGCTAGGACGATTCAGTGATATCCAGTTTATCCCCAGCAAAGTTGGCCTCACCTTCAACATTTATTTTGCTGAAGTGGTTTTCTGTACCCGGCCTTCTCCGGCAGCTCGAGCCTGCTAGCATATTGCATGCATCATATTTGCATCATACTTGCATATCATGGTCAAAACGCGTAGCATTTCCATCTAGAATGGAGCATTACGCTGTAGAAAGATTAAAGCATTTGCATATGCATACGAAGCATAAGTCAGGTTTTCTATCAGCTTCACATGACGCGTGAATTACTCTGTGATCAGTTCAGGGACATTTATCCAGCAACAGTATTCAGACCGTTCAGCAGATTATTGGTATCAGATCTTACGATAGTTGTGCTTTGATCAAGCAGTCATCTGATATCGACAGACTTTTCTTCCCGTCAATTCATATTGGCGATGTGTTCCTCCAATGAGTGGATTTCTCCGTCTATCATTAGACGTCTTGAGTATGAATGTGGTTTTCTTTCCGTCTATCCATAGACGATGTGAAGTTGCGTGGTCGCAGTAGGGCTGCCAGAAGGGGTTTCCCCAAGATGTGCTTTTCTTCCCGTCTATCAGTAGACGATGTGAAGTTTTGGTTGATTTTCAAAATGGAGTTTCTCTAGCAAGTGGCTTTTCTTTCCGTCTGTCAGCAGACGATGTGAAGTTTCGAGCTACCGTTCAGCGGGTTCTTATTGCCAGATCATACATATGATAAGGTGTTTCCCCAGCGAGTCTTCTCCGGCTATCCTTGGTTGTTGAGGGGTTTCAAAATGACTTTGAATGATTGGTTCTCTTTCTGTTTATTGGATGAGATGACGTTTCAAGAGGTACTTTTCTGACCATCAATCCTTATTGATGTTGAGGCTCTTCGAAGAATGTTCAGTTTTCGTGATTGTCGATTCTTATTGACGACATGGTTCCTTAAAAGGTGGTTTCTCTTACCGTCAGTCCATACTGACGATGTGGCCCCTTTAAAGATGTTGATCTTTCCATCAATTCCCGTAGACAGAAGAATTCTGAAATTCAAGGGTTGGTGTTGAATATGGAGATAATGAATGTCTTTCCGTCTATCCTTAGACGATGAGAATATTGATTTGTTCATCGATCAAGATGATTCCGTCTACTCTTAGACGATGAGAATATTGATTTGTTTCATCAATCAGGATGATCCCGTCTACTCTTAGACGATGAGAATATTGATTTGTTTTATCAATCAGGATAATTCCGTCTACTCTTAGACGATGCAAGTATGGAGATTAAGAATTTCTTCCCGTCTATCCTTAGACGATGTGAATTGATTTGTTCATCAATCAGGATGATGCCGTCTACCCTTAGACGATGAGAATATTGATTTGTTCATCGATCAAGATGATTCCGTCTACTCTTAGACGATGAGAATATTGATTTGTTCATCGATCAAGATGATTCCGTCTACTCTTAGACGATGAGAATATTGATTTGTTCATCGATCAAGATGATTCCGTCTACTCTTAGACGATAAGAATATTGATTTGTTTCATCAATCAGGATGATGCCGTCTACTCTTAGACGATGTGAATATGGAGATTATGGTGACTTCCCGTCTACTCTTAGACGATGTGTGTATGGAGATTAAGAATGTCTTTCCGTCTATCCTTAGACGATGAGAATTGATTTGTTCATCAATCAGGATGATGCCGTCTACCCTTAGACGATGTGAATATGGAGATTGTGAATGCCTTTCCGTCTACTCTTAGACGATGTGAATTGATTTGTCATTAATCAGGACGATCCCGTCTACCCTTGGACGATGAGAATATTGATTTGTTTCATCAATCAGGATGATGCCGTCTACCCTTAGACGATGTGAGTATGGAGATTACGGTCTTTCCGTCTATCCTTAGACGATGTGTGTATGGAGATTAAGAATTTGATCCCGTCTATCCTTAGACGATGTGAATTTGGAGATTATTTCTTCCCGTCTACTCTTAGACGATGTGAATATTGATTTGTTCATCGATCAGGATGATGCCGTCTACCCTTAGACGATGTGAATATTGATCAGGATAATGCCGTCTACTCTTAGACGATGTGAGTTTGGAGATTAATGAATGTCTTTCCGTCTATCCTTAGACGATGTGAATATGGAGATTATGGTGACTTTCCGTCTATCCTTAGACGATGTGAATTTGGAGATTAACGTTGTCTTTCCGTCTATCATTAGACAAGGTGAGTATTCAATCAGGGTGTCTTCCCGTCCATCTTTGGACGATGTGAGTATATTTCTCTTCCTGACTATCAGTAGGCAATGTGAAAGAATCAGGTATTTTGTTGCAACCCTCAGGGTTTGTTATATGGGGTATCACAAGCAACGGGTATTCAAATCAGGAGTTCTTTATCAGATGATTAATCAGTTTGGTGCCATAATGACTGGACTCGGTTTTCTGGACTTTATTCCCCAAGCAGTTTACAGTATATGCTCGCGGTTGGCAAATTTTCGGGTTTTATTTGTATTCAACCGTCTCGTACCTCTGAATGTTTGAAGGCTGAGCGCTCTTCAAACCCTCCAGGTCCAAGTCGCTTGAATAGGGGCAGCTGTTGCACCCTAAAATTTGACCAACCGATTCTCCTATCTGACTCGTGGTTTAATTTCATATTCGCAGCTCAGACATGTGATATTTGTGCACAAGCAGGGGATATCAGAGTTTACGGCTTGATTTTTGTCTATCAGATATGGCAGACCCAGTCCAGATTATCGGGGTTTTATTTTCGGGAAATTGTGCGCTCCTCGGTGATTTTTCAGTGATTTTGGGGATATTCTGATGCCCGGGGATCTCCGTTCGATTCGATCTGGTCTCGTGCGCTCTTTTATGGCGGTCATTTGCATTCATCTGCATTTTTAGGGTTTTAATAGGCTTTTGTGAATTTTTAACAGGCTTTATAGATTTTTCTGGAATTTAAATAGGGTTTCTGAACATTTTAATAGTTTAATCTCTTTTTTAGAATTTTATAGATTTTTTAAAATAGGTTTTTAGAATATAAATGAGATTTTAAATAATTTTTTAGAATAATAAAGAAGAGGGGAATATAGTTTTTCTTTTATTACTAATAGATAATAATAGTTTAGAATTTTTCTATAGATTTTAAATGGGTTTAATTGTTTTTTAGATAATATAGAAAATGATATAGTTTTTCTTTTATTAATAGATATTAAATGATATTAGATTTTTAATAGAAAATTAGATTGATATAGAATTAATTAGACTTTAATTGACTTTTTAGAGTTTAATTAGGTTAATTGACTTTTTAGAGTTTAATTAGGTTAATTGACTTTTTTAGAGTTTAATTAGGTTAATTGTTTGTTTAGGTTTAATTAGATTAATATGAGTTTTAATCTTTTTTTAGAGTTGATTAGTCATTAGTTAATTGTTTTGATATAATTAGATTAGATTTAATTGTGTTGTTTTTATTCAGCTTTTTTTTCAGTTCGTATGGGCCCAGGGGGGTTTTTGGTAAGGCCCAGTTCTTCACTAGTCTCAGCAAGATAGTCCAAAAAATGATTCAGAAGTCCAAAAATGGTCCAAGTTCATCCACCATCTTCCAGCGCATACCAGAACAATCCAGAAGGTTCCACGCGTCTCCAGTGGTATAAAAGTGACACGTGTTGCTCAGAATGGGGTCCCACGCGTTTTGCCTTGAGAACGCCACCACCCACTCAGAATCCCCCCAGAATCACACCACGTGGCCCACCTGTCCCCCACTCACTCTCTCTCTCTGCGCATGCACGCCACTTGGCGCCCCCACACCATCGCCTGAGTTTCACACCGGCGGCCATGCATCAGCCGTAGCCCCCACCGCCGGCCACCGCCAACAGACTCCGGCCACCGTCTCACTCGCCGGAATCTGCAAACAACCAAAACTCCCCAGAAATTCATCTCCTTCCTCCGATCTCCTCCCTTCCACCTTCATCATCTTCATCCCAATTTTTTCCAGAAACTCATCATCTTCATCCCAATTTTTTCCAGAAACTCATCATCTCCATCCCAATTTTTTCCAGAAACTCATCGTTCTTCATCAATTTTTTCCCAGAACTCGCTCAGACTTACTTCATCCTCCATCGATTTTCCAGAACACCACCAGATCTTCATCCATTCTCAAGCAAGATTCCCAGAAAATCACCTTGAATACCCAAACCTTCAACAAGCTTCATCAAATTTCTCCAGAAACGACTCATACATTCAGAAATCATTCAAAGATCTTCATCGTGAACGTCTCCAAAAGCGCCTCAAGAATACTCATCCACTCAAGAGCAAGCGACGGGTCCTCCATCAGAAATCGTCTCCGCTCGAAGATCTTCAGCGAACGATCCACTTCTTCAAAGAACATCAACTAACATTCGTCGTTCCAGGTTTCTACAGCCTTCTTCCTTAAACTCCTCTATTTGCATGCGCGTGTTAGATTCTGTAGGCTTAAGATCTTGAGGGCTTTTAGTTTAAGAGCTTCCATTTGACAATACTTGTGAAGCTAGGCCATGTTTAGTTGAGAGATTGAGGTGTTTGGGGTTTGCGTGGAGTTGTTTCATGTAGGGCTTGTTGGATTGTTTGAGGATTCTGAGATGAGTTGCAGAGCGTGAGATAGAGGAAGAAGATGGTGAAACGGCTAGGGTTTCCAAGAGTGAACAGTACCAGAGTATTTGGGGGATGATTTTGGTTTTGTCTAACTGTAATTGGATTAGGGTTTGGACCCTGGGCTTAAGCCCAAAAACGTGTTTCTGAACGCATACACCCCCCAAACTGCTTGTCCCCCCCTGGCGTGTGGAAAGTCTGAATGAGTCAGTTTGGGCCTTATGCCCAAGGTTACTAACAACACCCCCTGGGCGTAAGCCCATTGAGATAGCAACTGAATAAATCACTAACGGCACCCCCCCAGGTTTCTTCCTGCTTGCTGTGTGTGTTAGCTATTTTTGGTAGCTGGGCCCTGCGCCCAAATTGATTTTGGCACCCCCACCAGCATAGGCCCATCCAGGAATAACTAGGATATGTTGCTGTTTAGACCCTCCATTGCATTTTCTTTTATTTTGATTTTTCTTTTATATTTCCATATTAAATAATTCATGAATAAATGTAAATAAATGATTTTTTTAATTCTTCTTTGTTATACCACTTCATGAAAATGTTAAGAGAATTAAATAAAAATAAGAATGACATTTTATTTTTGTTTGCTATTTTTTGCATATTTTCCAATTAATTGCTTTTGTTTAATATTTTCAATGCATGCATATCATTAGAAAATTCATAAAAAATAGTAGATTGGGTCAAATAATTCCGTTCTTTTTTCTGTAGACTCGTGATTCAGTGTAGAATTTTATAGTGCAGAAACCTTAGCTTGATCATGCATTTTCATTTTAATTGCATTTTTTTTCATTGCTATTGATGTTGAATAAATTGGTCTGTGGATATATCTGTGTTGCTGATTTTATTTCTTTCACCTGGTGTTGAATTTTGTTCTGATTTTTCAGTATGCTGTCCTAGAGCCATGTAGGTCTCCCATTAGATTTTTGATAGATTTTTGTAGGATGTTCTGGTGTGATTTGTCTGAGCCTGAAGATAGGGGAAGTCGTGATGACTTCTGACTTTGAAGTTCAACTGTGGTTGAACTTCAGAGATAGTTCCTTGAGGTTTTTTTAGCCTGTGGGTTTCTTCTCAAGGTGGGAGCTGATGGAGGTCCTGTTGGAGCTTGCAGATGCAGTGGATTGAGGCTTAGTCTAGAAGCTTGTTGTCTGTTTGTGAGGTTTGAGATCCTGAAGTTTGAAGGGAGTTTATGGTACTTTCCTGAGGAAGGCACTATGAATGACTTTCATCCTTCCTTCTCACCTCTTTCTTAAGTATCCAATGATGTCGGAGCCGACTTGTGAGTTTAATTCCTCCTGAGGAGGAATATAAACTGATCACATGTTGTTGAGCCACATGGGATACGATTCCTAAGTGGAAGCCTCCTAGTACTTTCCTGAGGAAGGTCCTATGAGTTTGTTCACTTAGTTCCACTAGTTTATCTAGGATTTCTTAAGTGTCCAATGATGTTGGAGCCAACTTGTGAGTTTAATTTCTCCTGAGGAGAAATGTAAACTGATCACAGTTGTTGAGCCACGTAGGATACGATTCCTAAGTGTCAGCCTCCTAGTACTTTCCTGAGGAAGGTCCTATGGGTCTGTTCACTTAGTTCCCCTAGTGCATATAGGTATTTCTCAAGTATCCCGTGATGCCGGAGCCTTCATGTGAGTTTAGTTTCTCCTGAGGAGGAATGTAAACTGATCACAGTTGTTGAGCCGCATAGGATATGACTCCTGAGTAGTAACCTCCTGGTACTTTCCTGAGGAAAGCACTATGGGCTTGCCTGCTTAGCTCCCTTTTCTCTGGTAAGCTTATTCTGAAGCTTGGAGACTGGGATTGTTTCCTCTTGCTTAGGTTTTGGTTAGATTGTTGCTTAGATCCTTGCTTAAGATGTTGCATAGAGTTTTGTTTAGGAGATAGATTAGGAGCTTGTTGCAGGTTTGTTAGAGGCCCTGCTCAGGGTTAGTCTCGTTGTATTGTTTGACTTGTGTGATGTTATGTTGCATTAGACTTAGGTATTCATCTAGCCAGTTCTGAATAGGTGCATATTAGAAGTAGACTTTGTGTGCATGAGAAGTTGAGGTGGTCCTCCTTCTGCTTGTTTGTTATTGCGTGGCTTTGCTTGTTGGTATTTGGTGGAGCTGAGCTCCCTTGCCTCTGTGGTTTGCGGCCTCTGTGCCCTGTTTGTTTAATTGTTGCATTCATGCATATTTTCAGTTTTCCTTTACTTTGCAATTTCTTGTTTGTGGTTTAGTCCTGTTGCCATGATCCCTTAGGAGCTCTGACCTCTCCGCTGCGGAGTTGTTATGATAGACATTAGAATGGTCAACCAGGTGTGATAGCAGTAGGTAGATTCCCCTGTTTCTCAGCTATAGTTCTAAGGTTTCCCTTTCCTTTCTGTAGGAGTGTTTGAGTAGCTTGACCCGTAGTTAGCTGAACTACAGCTGCTCTGATTCCTCGTTCCAGACGAAGATATGTAGGCATAGGATGCGATATCCTAGCGAGCACACTAACGACTAACTTTTGTTCTCTCGCGGCTGTGCGATCGAGACTTTTCCCGCTAACGACTAATTGTTACCCCTTTCTCTTGCCCAAGCGCATTTGAGACCAGATCGTATTTGTAGGTTCCCGAGCCTTAGGACCAGTTTGTTTTCTCACTGCTGTGTGAGAGCCCCTGTTTACCCGTAGTTAGCCGAACTACGTTTGCTCTGATCTTTCATTCCAGATGAAAGTACGTAGGCACAGGACGCGATGTCCTGGCGAGCAACCTTTCCCCCGTTTAGACGTAGGAAGTCGAACTACGTTGACTCTGACTTTCCCATTGCACGAGGGAATACGTAGGCCTAGAACACCGTATGTTCTGTCGAGTCCTGTCCTTTTATTTTCTTTTCAGACCAGCCATTAGCGTAGATAGATAATACACCCTTTTACCTATAAACACCAAGCGTGGATCCCATCGAGTACGATGGACGTGAGGGGTGCTAATACCTTCCCCTTGCGTAACCGACTCCCGAATCCAGGTTTTGGTTGCGATGACCATACCTTTTTCCCGTCTTTGCGAGGTTTACTTCGAGCGTTTCCTTTCCCGCTCTGAGGGATAAATAACGCACGGTGGCGACTCTCCTGTCAAGCCGGCGCCGATTTTCGCAGTAGCGACAAATACCTTGATTGTTGTGATATATGTTGTATGTGCAATCATTGTGTAATTCTTGAAGAGATGAATTATGTAAATGCATGAGATTAAGATGTCGGTCTTAAGTGCATTTGTTGTGGTTGATTGTACATGCATCATTTAGTCAAGAGGCAATGTCTGTTAGTTTCGTGGAAACTAGTGGCTTGTCCCAAACCTAGAAGAGTGGGTTTGAAGGCTTAGAGGACGGGCCTTTGTGGTTATCGGTCTAGAAGAGTGGACCCGGTTTAATGTAAAAAACCGAAAAAAGATAACGGGTTATCGGTCTAGAAGAGTGGACCCGGTTTAATGTAAAAACCGAAAAAAGATAACGAGAGTCGGTACCGCATTGCATGAGTTGCATTGAGTTATTGAGTCACATTGATATATGACATATGCATGAAGAGATGCTTATGTGTGAATGATGAGATTGTGGAAATTGTAAGTGTATGCATAATGTGGAAATGCTTTGTGAATATCCAGGTTTGTCTATATATGTGTGGTAAATATATATGACTAACAGAATGAAGTATGGTGAGAAATGTGAATATGTGTTATATGACTACCTATATATACGTAATCTTATGCCTTGATTATTATGGTTATATTTCTCACCCTTCTGCTGTTTTATAATGCTCTATGAGGCATTGCAGATTAGGATGCTGGAGTCCTTTTGTGAAGAATAGTCTTCATTCTTTTGAGTCTACTGCTCTGATATGTAACACCGGGTAGTTAGACTAGTATAGTCATTCTTTTGTGATACATTGCGATGTATCAGCTTATGTGGTTCTGTAAATCTAACTGATATGATATATTAATTTAGATAGCTTATGTGTACGTGGATTAATATTTTGAAAACGATCAAATGATTTTATCTTCCGCTTAAACTGAAAATGTTACATATTTTATGGAGCAAATTGTGAAAGTGTTTTATTGGTGAAATTGTGGCATTCTTCTTTTATACCTTATTATAAAACCTTTTTACTCTGATAACTTGTATGTGCTTAATTGTTTTATATGCATTTATTTGGGGTATAGAAGGGGGTGTTACAACTTCTCCAGTTAGACTTGCATTATCGGTTGAACCAGACAGCAGCTTGCCAACATATCTTCTTATCACAGTTTGCAGTGTCTCGATAAGCTTAAAAGCACCTAGTACATTTTGCAAGCCATCAACATTTAAAGCTGCTTGAACAACTGTTAGATCTTTATCATCAAGCTGACCATCATTTGTATCCTCCAAAATTGAACGCCTCGGACTAGCAAACTTGTTTTTTCATATCAATTGCTTCTTGTTCTATAAGCTCCAGAATATTTTTCCTGGTGGACAACAGTTCCTCTAACTTGGAAATTTGTTTAGTCAAAGACTTATTTTCAGCCACAAAGTTGTCACTCTCACGAAGGGTTAGTCTTCTTAGGCTCATGTCCAAAAGAGCTTCAGCTTGTTTCTCAGAGAGATTGAACTCATTTCGTAGCCCGGCTGCAGCAATTGAGTTACTTGAAGCTTCACGTATTATGTGAATCACCGCATCCCGATTATTGAACCCAACAAGAATACCCTCAACAATATGTCTTCTCTGTTGTGCTTTTGATAACTGAAATCTTGCACGTCTTTCAACAACAGAGCATCTGAAGTCTAAGAATGCCTGTAATATTTCTTTCAATCCCATTTGTTTAGGTTGTCCGTTAAGAATGCCCACCATGTTGCAACTAAATGCAGAAAACAGAGATGATGGATAATGAAAAGAGAAACGCAGAACTTATATGAACTTCTCCGCCTAAGCAGAAAAGATTTCAAAAATCACTGTGTAACCGAAGTCTCCATTGACTAACTAACTGACTGCTCCCATGTAAAAAACTTTGGATTCAAATTTGCAGCAAACTCTGTCGTGCTGAGATACCGTAGTAGTTCTTCAACTATATCCATCACGTTTGTAACATCACGCATGCCATAAAGCAAATCTAGAGCACGCCTCCGAATTCTGATGTCAGGATCTATCCTTCTTCCAACTTCTGAGCAAAACGCCTCATGGCGCTAGGATTAATGTGGCATATAAACAGATCAAGCATGCTTTCGTAATCTGCGGTAACTTCAAAGGTTTCTTTTGCTTTATCAAATTGTCCAAACCTGATACATGAATAACCCAACTATCTGAACCTGTGAAATAATTGAGATGTCGGAGGGCATCGTGGATAGTCTCTTGAATGCAGAAACTCATCTTTCAAAACAGATGAAGCTATTGAAAAATGAAGAGATTTCACAGCATAGGCCCCCCGCATCACCTGGGTGAACTGTGGACCTGATTAGGATAATGACACAACTAAATCTCCACAAACGGGAGAGCATAAAGCAAGAATGTCCAGAGACCTTGGTGTTACACGCAAGCTGTCAAATCTTAATGTTATTTGGTATAGTATTTCTGACAGTTCTAGCTTCTGCTTAAAACTTTGTTGCATTGTGACAAATCCAATGAGAAGAGGCTCAAGAAGACCAACAAGACAGCTTTTAATCTCAACTCCCTTCTTCTGTCTGGGATTTATCTCTATCGGGCTAGCAAGCAACAGCCGATCATTCAAAGCACCAACCAAGACTGCACGAGGCATACTAATTGAGAGAATAGTCCTCACTTCCATCCCACCCTAGTATACTGATTGCAGTAGCAGTAGAAAAAAGAAGGACAGGCCCAACTCATAAGAGTGATCTGAATCATGAGAGAGAATTCCTTGTCCAGATGAGTGAATGAACTTATTATGGTGTCAAACTTCTCTGCAACAGTTTCCAGAAGCACATTTAGTCGTTCACTGTTAGGATATCTGGACAAAGTAGATTCAATTGATCTTCTCAAAATCTCCCCAATGCATTCTACCCCAAGTTTGACAAAAATATAAAATGCCTCAGGCGCATTTGCTTGAGCAAGTAGAGAAGCAAGAGGTTGGATCTCATTATCACTGTATTCATTTACACCTGTAGCTATACATGTTTCATTTACTTGATGCAGAATGTAATCAAAAAGCACTGGATACAGATTTTTCCTTTCTTCTCTTGAGTTTGCAAGGGAATACTCAATGAAAATAAATTGAACTCCAATAAGATCAAGTTGATCCATAAGAAACTTCAGTTTTCTAGGAACAGACTCTGTAACTTCATCAAGAACTTCGTAAAACATGTTGGTTAACATGGAAATCAGCTTGTAATGAACTAATTCTGCCCAGGAGTTCTCCCTGCTGATTCTTATAAGTTCTTTCAGAACCCTTATGTCGAGTCCTTGTAAAAATTGTTTTGTCAACATGCTCGATCAACGTATCTAGATCTTCAACCTCCATTAAAAGATCAACAACTTCTGGTTTAGCATTATGCTTCATTGTTGTAATGTCCATTGTATCCTCCAAAAGATACAAGTACATCTTTGTCATTAATCCATTAGCAAGCAGATCTTCAACAAGTTGCCGATACAAACTTAGTCCCCCGATTAGCAATCCTCCTAACAAGGTCAATACAGTTCTCCTATTCATCTTTCTGGTTTTTTGAGCATTTCTACTATCAATGAAAGAGCAAGTTCTCTGACTGAGGAATCTGCATCATCCAGTACCTCAAGCACAACTGTCAAAATCTGATTGAAGTACTTGTTCCAAACAGACTGATCATTTTTTGTAGAGGCTTCTAATAACTCGTTGAAATGCAGTATGTTTACTTGAAACAGGACTGCCATCATTAAGATTGCATATCGTATGAAGAATTTGAGGAATGCTGGGCCCAGTGTCTGTCACAGAGTTAATCTTTACAGCTTCAGTTGAGTGATAATTAGGTTCCAATGCAGAGGAAAATTCTTTGTCATGTGCATAGCCTTTACCAACATCATTGTCATTTGGAAGTTCTTTTCGCAAGACCTCGTAATATTTAACTGCTTCTTCCCATTATGATATTCCTCCCACCTCAAACGCAATAGTCGATACCATTCATTTTCTTTACCGCCAATCACTGCATTATCCTCTTTCTTCTTGGAGTTTGGTGTACACATGTCATCAGTTCCATGAGGAGGGGACTCAGTTGGAGTTGATAATTCGGATTTCAACATCTTTCCAGCAACCACACTAGCAAGAAGGTTCATTCCAACATCATCAGCTTCAGGGTACTTAACACCTTCAATTAAAGTATTTATGGAACTGTAAGAAGCATCCTGCAAATTCCCAGTTTTGTCCACTTCTAGATGACAAGGAAGCAATTTTTGATACATCCTTTGTTTTCTTACAATCATTGCCAGTCCTACAGTGCTTTTCATCAGTAACTGCAGCAGGAGATCCATCGCCTTCATCAGGGCCAGTCAATACATCTTTAAAATCATTACTCTGCCAAGATTCAGTGTTAACATCAGAGCCAATATTGGCTCGATCAAAGTCACACTTTTCCTTTAAACCGTGATCAAACTGATCATGCTGCTCTCCTTCTGCAAATTTAGAAACACATTAGGAGGGGATAGATGCTACTGATGAGATAGAGAACCTTGGAGAAGTCCATCACGGATTTGGCTAGGAGTAAGCTTCAAGGATGAAAGACTTTGTGGTTTCTCCAATATATTTGCAAGTGCTTGTAAGGCACTATGCTGTCCCCATAAACTGAAATCCTGGCGGAGCAAAACATTGAAAAGGGGTTCTACAATTTCTGCAACATCTGAACTTCTAGCAACTGCAGTACTGTTAGTTAAAATGAGAAAAACAAACTCAGCTATTGTCGAACATAACAAGCTAGGTGCTGATTGAAATAGCTTGAGACAAATTAACAATAATGCCAGCTTTGACCATGTCATGTTTGCTAGGAGTCCTATCTTCACAGCATGAGTAACAACTTGCATCCCAAGTTTAACTATAGCTAAGTCTGCATAGGCCCGGATTGAAGTTGTAAAAGTGATCCAATATGAATGGACTATATTGCTCCTCATCAAAACATACAGCTTGAGGCCTTCTTCAGAGAAGCCATTTTGAACATATGTACTTAACATGGAGTTCCAAGTAATGATGTCCCTCTTAGGTATCATATCAAAATATTCTCGGGCTTTAACATACATACCAACAAGCAAGTTCTGAATGTAAGTTTCCATTCCAAAACCAAACTTAATGACCAAACCATGTAACTGAAGAGCCAATCAAGAGTCCACTAGCTTTCATTATACTAGTAAACAAAATGGGGTCGTAACATTGATCTTGACCATTCGAGTCCAGGAATTTCATCAAACAGCTTATCTTCAATCATGCTTTAGAATCACTTGAAAATGACACACTTGAATGAACACTTTGGACTTGTATCCTAAAACAAACATCTTGGTTGGACATCCACCAAACTTGACTTGTACAGACAAAACTATGAATCTTTGATTAAAACAGGGCCAAACTTCTCATAGAACACTGCTTGAAAGCATGATAAATTCTGATACAGGACAACTTGACCTTGAACAAACACATTGCCTGAGAAAATAGCCCACCACCACGGGTAACTTATAGTTGAAGCAATCTTTTGATAGTTTGACCAAGATGAGGTTAAACTTCCATCTGATTTAGACTTGAATGAACGTCCTTGCCATCAATCTCCTTGCAAAACCCTAAACACACAAAGAAGAGGAAACAAGCAAAATTGCACAATATTTTTGGTATTTTGGTTAGAGGTTAGTAAATACAAACAACAAAAAGTAAGTAAGAAACAAATAAGGGTGAGAAAGCCAAAAGTATGATCTTGTTTGCGTATGTAATGATGCAAATGAAATGTGGGGTCTTAGGGGTAAAAATTAGGGTATTACAACTGTTATGAAAAAAGAGTTCACAAACTGCAAGTTAACATGCATATGGGGCAGGGCTGTTATGACAGAACAGTGAAACATTCATAAAATGGTTGATTCATGTATACACAAGTTTTAAATGAGTAAGACCTTGATTTTATGTACATGGACCAAAGGGAAATCAGTTAGAACAGAATGTGAGTGACTGGCATCATGAAACCTTGAAAAATGCAAGTAAAGCATGACAAAACACTTTTAACAAGCAAAGGGCTTTTGAGCTCATAGGCACATCATACATTTCAAAACATGTTAGCAAATGATTTAGAAACAAACAACAGTTGTTTCTAAATAGAAATGGCACATCTATCCAATAAAACCAACAATATCATGACAGACCCTAACAGCTATATTTCATGTTTCTCAAATTTTAACCAATTTAAAACAAACAAGCAGGCTGTAAGTATTTAAACAAAGACTTGGAACAGGGAGATACAACCATGGCAAGCACAAAGACACAACTCAATAGTGGTAAAGCTAGAATGACATGAAAATAGCATAAGTATGAAACAAATGCCCCAAAAAGATTCAAACATGATCTTGGGCAGGGGGATCCTATGAGTAACTTACAAGTTATCCAAATCTTGCTGATGAACAAGGCTTGACAGCTCTAGAGCTAAACACACCATACTTCCATGTTAAATTATCAAAAACACCATATGGACCAAAACTTCAAAACAAGTTATATATGATATTTAAGCAAAAAATTTGTAACTCATCATCCACATATCATTTAAAAATGAAAATGCATTAACAAAACAGAACATCATGACCATGAACAAGAGTTCTTGACAAAGAACTAAAATGGGGCAGCAAGACTACATTTTCACAAAATCACCTTAAAATGATAAAACATGATAATGTATGATCAATAAAGGGTTTGAATGTCACATACCTCTTGTAGACAAGTCTTGAGCAAGCTAAAAAGCTTAGAAACCCAGAGATCCTCCTTCCTTTACAAAGAGATAAGGCTTGCTTCCTCTTGAAGCAACAATCCACTTTTCAAGACAGTTGGAGTTGTGTGATTTCCAGCTGGTTTTTTAGGGTTTAGACACTTGAGATATGATGTATAGGAGGTCTCAGGAGTGTTAGATTGGTAAGAAATGGTTCAAGTGAGAATTTGGCTTTCAAAATGCAAGAAAGTCAAACTACTAAGGTGTGAAGTTTGACTTTTGTGAAAATGAGGTTTTTGAGTGGTTTGAATGTATGGACACCTTCTACACAATGTTTAGAGGTTGTGTAGATGGTTTTGAGGGGCTTAGAAGTGGTAGAACTGATCTTGAGCAGAGTTTTGCTCAAGACAGCTTTTTGGTGAAAAGTGGAGGTTTTGAAATTTTGAGATTCTTGAGGAAATGAGAAGGGATTGAGAGCTATTGTTTCTCTGGGTTTTGGAGATTGCTCTGGTGTGTTTAACAACATGGAGGAGGCCTCTATTTATAGGTAAAGTGAAAGGTTAGGACAGATTTGCATAAGTGGTTTTCAAGGTGGTTTTGGTGAAAAAGATCTTTGTGAATCCAAGTGATGTTTAGTTCTGCAGATGTTGCTTGCTCCCAAGGTGCATAACTCCATGCTGCAGCCCCCAACCTTCTCTCTCTTGTTGTACCTTTTGTACTTTCTTTCATTAAATTAATGGATTTTGGCTAAGACTTTGTACTTGCTTGGATGCTCTTCTGAATTTGTTCATTTAAACCTCTAAATTCATCATATCAGAAGTCAATCCATGGTTAGAGATGAAGTGCATAGTTGGAAATCAAGTTCATGTTGGGTTTTGACAAGTTGACAAAATTATTGCACAGACCCAACTTTCACAATTCATAACTCCCAGCTCACAAATCCTTTTGAGGAGTTCTAATACTTTTTGGAAATCCCTCATGTAGCTCTAAAACATTCATGTTTGTCAGAAATTCCAAATCTATGTGCATCTTGGTTGAAAAGTCCCTTGAAGTTGGCTGAAAATATGTTTTGTGCAGCCAGAACTTGTAAAATTTCACTAAGTGTTTTGTACTAAAAAATGATTTTTGTTATAACTCCATTTCCATGCATTTTTTGAATATGGACCACTGTGGGACTTTTGTAGGGTTTGTCAAGACCTTTCAAACAAGCTTAGAACCACTTCAATTGGATGTGTGGTTGAGGAGTTATGGTCTTGCCCCTTTCGAAACCCTAATCCCCGATTTTTGCAATTACTTCCTAACCCTTGATCCAATGGTCGTGAAATTTTACGGGGAGGTGTAATATGATATGAGGAACATTTTTCAATCACACCTTGAAGTCAAATTCCTTATTGTTGGAGAGTTGACTTTTTGGTCAACCTTTCGATCGATCGGTGTCTACCGAGTCGCCCGTTGGTGATCCGGACATCCTGAGGACTTGAAACTCTTTGGATGGACTTTACTAAGCCATAGGAACTTAATGGACCAAAATAAAACCATTTAAATACTCTTTAAAACAAAGGTCAAACTACAGTTGACTTTTCCTAATCGGAAAAACCCTAATCGGGCGTCTTGAACTACAGTGCTCTTAATTTCCGGGTGACCACCTCAAATTGAATCCATACTTGATCCAATGTTGTATTCTTGATGATGTGGAGACTTATTTGAAGTTGGATCAATCCAAAACATTGATTGATCAGACCACCGAAATCTCGATTTTGACGGTACGGAACCCTAATTCATCTGCATCTTAACAAAGATAAACTTGAAATGGGTTAAGGTTAGTTAATCAAATGAACATGATCCTACAATTATGATGAGGATCTAAGGGATCAAAATTTGGGGTGCAACAGACATGAGTTGACAAACCCCCATCTCAAAACAGTTTTGTGGACAACAACAAAACATAAACTTGACATAACAATGTCAACCCTAAACCTCATCATCTATTTCAACAGCAAGTAGAAAATCAAGGTGATAACAAAATCTAAGCCACAACTGTTCCATTCATACATGATAGAACAGTCACCTCTGTGCAATTGTTAATATGGTAAAAAGGCTTGACAGCATAGTTTCAAACTCAACATAGCAATATCATAACATACCAACTGTTTCAACAGCAAAACCTACCAAAATGGCAACATATCCATATTGCCTTAATATCAGTTATCCATCTAAAGCTAACACCTAGCATGAGGGACAAGTTCTAACATCAAGTCTTAAACCAACAATCCCAAAGACAGTCCTATGGGCAGATTCAAGGTCAAGCTCTCAAATGAAAGGTATCAAACATGGCAATGTACAAGCTTTTCAACAGAACCAAACAAATACATGAAGATGCATGTCAATAGAAGGGCTTATAAATACATACCTCTTGTAGTTTTTCCTTACTATGCTAGCTGCCAAGAAAATCAGAGATTCTTCCCTTTGAGCAGCCTTGTGAGAGTTACTTCCTCTTGAAGAAAGAAACAACCTTATGGACAGTTGGAGCAAATGTACTTCCATATGTGATTTGAGATTATGGATAGTTAGTATGACATAAATGGAAGGTATTCCAAGTTTCAAAATGGTCCAAACCAATCTAGGTAGTGAGTTGTTCCATTTTATGCATAAAAGTCAAACTAAAGGGTGTGAGAAGTTGACTTTTGGTTTTGTGAAGTTTTTGATGGAAACAAAGGTTGAGACACCTTCTAATGATGATTTTCAGTTTGTGTGAATGGTTTTGATGGTGCTTTTATGGCTAGAAGTGATGCTGGTGTGAAACTTGCAACAAGGCAATTTTGGTGATTTTGTGACTTTCTTCACTTACAAGTAAGGAAAGATAGAATGAGAGCTGTATTTTCTCTTGGGTTTTAGAGGGATCTGGTGTCATTTGAAGAGTGGAATGAGCCCCATTTTTATAGGCTAAGGAAAGTTGGGGCAGAATTGTCATTTGGAATTGCAAGCTTGCATTTTGGTGGGAAACCTTAATATTTCAAAAAGTGATTTTATGCCTGCTGATTTAAGGTTAACTCCAACAGTTAATGCCCTCTATACTAGCTATTCTTAAGCTGGTTGTGCTATCAAAAATAGGGATGTTGAGGCAAATCATGGCTGCAGCAAAACCAAAGCCTCTTACATATCTACTTTTGTACTTTATAATAATAAACAAAAGGATTATGGTGAGATTTTTAGTTTTGCCTTGGTTCTCCCCACATCTGGTTCAAACCTAATCTTAACACACCACACCAGATATTTCTTTATGGTTGGAAATGAAACATATGGTTGGAAATCAAATTTATGTTTAATTTTGAAAAGTTGACAAACTAGTGCTCAGGCCCAACTTGCTCCATTCGAAACTCTCAGCTCACAAGGGATATGGAAGAGTTCTAGCACTTTTTGGAAATCTCTCATAGGGATCTACAACTTTCATGTTCACTGAATTTACAAACTCCAAGTGGAACTAGGTCAAAAATCCCTTCAAAGTTGGCTGAAAACATGATTTGCAAGGCCAGAAAACTTAGAAATTTTCTAAGTGTTTTCCCCTCTTGTAATGATTTTAGTCATATCTCCTAATCTACGCATTTTTTGCACATGGACCACTGTGAGACTTTTGTAGGACTTGTCAAGACCTTTTCAACAAGCTTTGAACCAGCTCATTTGGATGTGTGGTTAGTGTTGCACCCCAAAATTTGACCAACATTTATTCATTCATGGAGTATTTGAAAGTTGATACCTTCATCAGAAGGTTCAAGAGATCCTCAGAGGAGTTGGTTGAAACCAGGGTTGTGTGCCTCCTAACTTGAGAGTTGTGGGTGCTCCTCAGATGATTCTGAGACTTTGAGAATGAACTTGATGTTTTGAGAAAGCTTATGAGATGTCTTGATAGCCATCATGAAGCTCAGAAAGGTTATTATGCAAGAGTTCAGAGGATTCAACCATGAATGGTAGAATTAGGGTTTGGACTGGGTCAACCCTAGATCAGCTAAAGATTTGGAGAAGGTTGAGACTTAATCCAAGGGCCATGAGATCATGGAATGATGCATAGAGATGTTGTAAAGGTGATTCCTAGACCAACCCCTCATGATTGAGGAGTTTGAGAAGTTTTGAGTTAGGGTTTCTGAGGATTGTCAGTGGAAAAACCCTAATTTGATCCCTATCTTCCAGGCAGTTTTAGCACTAGATGTGTTTGATATCTCATTTTCCCCACAACATGAATGTTGTAGAGCTTGTTCTAAGCTTTAATTTGGGTGGTGGAAGTCCTTGATAGGAGTTACAGAGCTCAAGTTATGGTTTTGACAAATTACAGGTCAGCAGAGGTGTGTGAATCTGGGTCCTTGAAAGTCACCCAACTTGCAGACAACTTTTGCCCTAGTAGGAGGACTCCTATGGTTTCTTGGTCAACATGAATGTTGAAGAGGATCTTCTTAGCTTTAATTTGAGTGGTAGAAGTCCTTGATTGGATTGGTGGAACTCAACTTATGGTTTGAACAAGGCAGGGGTATTTTGGTCATTTGTCAGTTATAGGTCATTTTAGCCAATGCCTAAAACTCCTATTTCCAAGCCTCAAATGGAAAAACTTAAAACATGAAAGTTGCTCAAAATGTGATTTTAAGTCTAGAAAGAAGGTCACAAATTGTTGAAAAAGCTCATAGCACAAGATTCCATGATTGGTCAAAAATGAACTAAAAATGACTTATAACTTTGAAAAGTTGAAATTGAAAAGTGTTTTGGAAGATCCACAAATCCAAAATAGGTCATCCAATATATCATTTTGATTGGAAAAACCATTTTGAGAAGATTGGTTTAAGTAGATTTTTCATTTGAGGCTTAAAAAATGAGGTTCCTTTGGAAATTTATTACTTGAAAGAGAAGGCAATGTTGGAAAACTTAAACATAAGGCAATTACAAGGCATGTGAGCTTCCTTACCATTCCATATTATCATGTGGTGAGATTTTAGAAGGTGTAAGTTGGTTAGAGGTGATATATCATGAGATAACCAATATGGCATAACATGAGATTTTAAAGAAACTTCCATCACATTCTAGATGATTCTAGAAACATCCATCAATTGTTATATAAGGAATGCATTGTGGAGAGTCTAGGGTTGGTGAAAGTGGAGCCAAGTCAGAGGAGAGAGAAGGAGAGATAGCCATTGAAGCCATTTCTTCAAGTTGAAGCAATCCAAGTTTTCTTCCACTACAAGCCACCTCCTTCCATACAAGTGCAAACAGAAGGCATACCTCCATTGAAGGACCATTGTGAGTGAATTCCAAGGCTTGAATCGTGCTCAACATCATCTCACCATTAACTTCTTGACAGGTTTTTCTTCACCCCATACCTCCTAAATTATGCTGTTTTAGTTAGTTCTTTAGGCATAGAGATAATGTGTTAAGGTAGAGGATTCTTTCCCTTGAATTAGAGCAAGATTGGTGAGGTTTCACACCAGAACCATGAATCTTTGATCTTCTATAGCTGGCTGTTTATTGAGTTCTTATCAGCATGAATTGGTTTAGAATCATCAGGATAGCATGTAGAACATCTGTTGACCATTAAATTGAAGTTTGATGAAGATTAACATCAGTTTAAAATTCTGAACCATGGTTGTACCCGGATCTTCAATCCCTCTGTTAGGGCTATCTAGGGCGAATTAAAAGAAACTGTACGTAGGGTTGTGTTCCCCTTGAGATTTAGAGCAACTTTCGTTTTTAAGTCGTGGCAAACCGTGGCGTGTAGAGGGAGATAATAGAGCTCGAAGGTTGGCTCATGGAGGTGGGGTTCTGAAAACCCTAGGTGATGTTTGGGACGATGATGGTGAGCCATTGGATTGGTCCCTCTGATTGACTAATTAATCCAATCGTGTGGCTGTGAATTAAGCTGAGAAAGAGAGGGAAGATTTGAATTATATGAAACGCGGTCGTTTCATTAAAGACCGGTTCTGGGCTTGCAATGCTATTCGCCCCCCCCTTTTTGTTTGGCCCAGTTAATTGAACTAGTTTGGTTTGCTATTCTGACCCCCCACCCCTTTAATTCATTTAATTTCTTTTATTTCTTTTAATGTTTTTCTCTGTTTTGTAAAATGCATTAAAAATAGTTAAAAAATGATTTTTAATTTCTTCTTTTTTCTATGTGTAGGTTAAAATGTATAGAAAATTATAAAAATAAAATTGAGATTTTATTTTTAGGCTTAATATTCTTAATAGTTTTTCCAATTAAATAGCTTTTTAATTGTTTAATCTTGTGTCATGATTTTGTAGAAATTATTGTAGGACATTCCCTTAGGGTTTTTCACCCATTCTTTTTTGTGCAATTAGATGATGAGTCATACTTCCCCATAGGATTTTTTCTAGATTTTTTAGAATTAATCTTGATTAGTTTAATTAGGGTAGACTTAGGGTGTCCTGATTAGGGTTTAGATTGTGTTTAGGTGATGAATCCCTTTCTTTGATTGAGTTTTATCTTGATTTTTAGGTAGAGACCTTTGTAGATGTTAGGAGAAGGTGTTGAGGACCCTTGTGATTAACTGTTAGATTTTTTCCCATTAGTTTAGTATTTTTAGGTATTGTCTGAAGTTGCCTGATGATTTGGTTTGTTCAGTGGGTTATCTGTTCATTTGTGGGGTTCATTCTGAGGAATTTGCTGAAGGGCTTGTGTTGCCTTGAGGATATTGATGGAGAGCATCATGAGGAGAAGCTTGTAGATCAAGATTCAGAGGCCCAGAGCTTGTCTCATCTCCTGTCTGTGAGGTTTGAGAGCCTGAAGTTTGAAGGAAGTTCATGGTACTTTCCTGAGGAAGGCACTATGAATAACTTTCATCCTTCCTTCTCACCTCTTTCTTAAGTATCCAATGATGTTGGAGCCAACTTGTGAGTTTAATTTCTCCTGAGGAGGAATGTAAACTGATCACATGTTGTTGAGCCACATGGGATACAACTCCTAAGTGGAAACCTCCTAGTACTTTCCTGAGGAAGGTCCTATGGGTCTATTCACTTAGTTCCACTAGTTTGTCTAGGATTTCTCAAGTATCCAATGATGTTGGAGCCAACTTGTGAGTTTAATTTCTCCTGAGGAGGAATGTAAACTGATCACATGTTGTTGAGCCACATGGGATACAACTCCTAAGTGGAAGCCTCCTAGTACTTTCCTGAGGAAGGTCCTATGAGTCTATTCACTTAGTTCCACTAGTTCCAATAGGATTTCCTAAATATCCAGTGATGTTGGAGCCTGCTTGTGAGTTTAGTTTCTCCTGAGGAGGAATGTAAACTGATCACAGTGGTTGAGCCACGTAGGATATGACTCCTGAGTATACACCTCCTGGTGCTTTCCTGAGGAAGACACTATGAGTCTGATTGCTTAGCTCCCTGTCTTTGGTAAGCTTGTTCTGAAGCTTGAAGGCTGGGAATGATTTCTCCTGTTTAGGGTTGTGCTTGAGGGCTTTGCTTTGATTTGATTAGGATCCTGTGATTAGGGTTAGGATTAGAGAATAGATGATTCTTTCTCAGGTGTGTGTTGTTGGCCTGATGGTACTTCATTTCTTTTATCTGTTATTGCTTGATAGCATATTGTTCGTTTTCAGTATGATTACTGTTATTTCATGACTGGCTTGAGGTCGAGACGAGCTTGTGGAGGCTGAAACCCCACACACATTTCCTCCCTCACTTGCATTGCATGCATTTCACTGTTAAAAGCTGATGTTTTTGTCTGTTTCTGTGTATCATTGACATGATCCCTTAGGACTCTCATTTCCTCTGATGAGGGTTTGATGATAGATTTTTAGGTTGAAACCTATGCATGACAACATCTAGGAGTTCCCTGCTCAAACTTCAACCATAGGATGAATCCATGGCATGATAACAGTAGGACTTGATAGTCTCCCTCCTAGTTGAGCCATTTTAATCCGTAGTTAGCCGAACTACGTTTGCTCTGATCTTTCATACCAGATGAAAGTACGTAGGCATAGGATGCGATATCCTAGCGAGCAACCTTCCCCAACCTTCCCCCGTAGTTAGCCGAACTACGTTGACTCTGATTTCTCATTCTCTGATGAGAATACGTAGGCATAAAGTGCGACGCTTTGCCGAGTCATTTTTCTTTTCTTTTTCAGCCAGCCTTGATAGGTAGATAGATTATAACCAACCCGTCCAAGTAAACAAACAAGCGAGGATCCCGTCGAGTACGACGGACGTGAGGGGTGCTAATACCTTCCCCTTGCGTAACCGACTCCCGAACCCAGACAATGGTTGCGATGACCTTGTCTTACCCTTATTCGTCAGGTTTCTCCGATCGTTTCCTTTCCCGTTCTGAGGGATAAATAACGAAAGGTGGCGACTCTTCTGTTTTGCCGGCACCTTATTTTCGCGCAAGCGACAGCTGGCGACTCTGCTGGGGACTCATAACATCTAGGGACTTTTCCCATCCCTTATGCTGGGACCGTTTCCCATCCCCTACGCGAGTCAATCCTATCGTTTGTGTGTTTGCTTGTTGGGTTGCGTTTATTTATCGCATTTTTACTTCTCGCATTTTTACTTCCCGCATTTTATTTCCCGCATTTTATTCCCAGTTTGATATGATTATCTGTGCTGCTGTGGGAGAGGGATGTTACTGTGAGTGAAAAGCCGGACCTGGGCTTGAGTACACACCTAGATATAGTTGTGGAGAAGTAGTAGACGAACCTGTCTGTTGAACAGGCACAGTTCCCTACGAAAATCTGCGCTCAGACGAGATTCTTGCAGAGGTGCTCCTTTCCGGTCCTGAGGATCTGAGGGGAGTCCAGACGTGAGGATTGTCGACTCTGGGGACCGATCATTTGGAAGTCAGCTAAGAGAGGCCTCTTCATGACTTGACGATGCCACTCCTTCTGGGAATCGTATTGTCACTCATGAATGTCTGTGACGCTGACGACCGCATAGGATGCCGTACCTTTGTCCGTGGATTAGGTCCATCATACCTGTGAGTGGGGTTGGGATATTGCAGGAAACTTTGACCTCCAGACTACCTGGTTTTCTTTCAGTTATGTTGAGTTCTCAGTTGCAGATATGTTCTTGATAGAGCAAGGGTTTGATCAGAGGATCTTGTCATCAGGTGTTTTGGCTGTTCTTGATAGAGCAGGCTTTGATCAGAGTATTGTTATCAGAGGTTTGTTCTGGATGGAGCAGATTTTTGAGTGAGGTCTGAGGATCTCGTCAGCAGTTGTTATTTTGTTCTTGATAGGGCAGGTTTTGAGTGAGGTTTGAAGATCTCATCAGTAGCCGTATATTTGTTCTTGAGAGGGCAGATTTGTGATTTGGGGTCTGAAGACTTCTCCAACAGATATTCCTTGATCTTGCATCCAGGGTTGTCATTATCAGGCCTTCGTTCTTGTCAGAGCAGAATCTTGATCTCGATCCTACCAGATGGTTATTCACAACAGATCAGATCAGTGGGTTTACACCGGGGTTTCCTTCTCATCAGTGACTGTTGACATCGAATCTCCACAGCAGCCTTGGATATATTGTTGCATGCCTGCATTTTGCATTAGCTTGCATAATCATTCCATTAGCGTGTGTCTGTGAGGTTGCTGTCTCCATGATTGGGCCTAGATTCTTCTCCTTATTATTATCAGCAGACGCCAGGATCGGGGGAAATCTCTCAAGCGCACAGACTCACGCATGCATTTGCATGAAGCATTCTTGCATGACATACATTCTGTTGCTTTTCCTAACCTTTGGTTTTTCAGGTTTTTCAGGTACTCAGGTTCCGAGCTGCTTTCAGGATTGATCAAAGATTCATCCACCGCTACTCGACTCGCGCCAATCAAACGAGAATCATGGACCAGGTACAATCAGATGTTCAGGAGCTTCGTGAAAGGATGGATCGTTTTATGGAGCTGATGCAAGTAGTTGCGAACGGGCAAGATCAGCTGCGTACTCTGGTTCAACCTCTCATCTCCAGGGTTGACAGCAATGGAATTCTTCACGGCGGGGCCGTACCCACTCCTCCTCCTCAAGGTGATACTCCTCAGAACGTTGTTCCTGCTGCCGGGGGCAACGGTAGTGCTAACGGCAATCTTATGACTAATCTCGGACTTAATGCGGCGGGCGCCGTCAATGGTGGTTTGGGAGCCAATGTTACCGTGGGGCCGATCAACGGCAATGTTGGTGCAGGAAATATGGTGGTGCCTCAACCGTGGCTGGAGGACCATCAGGACGATATCTTCTCTCAGAGAGGTGTAGAGGCTGAGTTGACTGCTGAAGCTAGACTCAGGTTCAAGGCACTGGAAGATAAAATGAGAGATATAGAAAATCAGAACACATTGGGCGTTGACATGTCCAAACTTGGGCTGATTGCTGACTTTAAAGTACCTCACAAGTTTAAGGTGCCTATCTTTGAGAAGTATAGAGGCACTACTTGTCCCCGTGTTCATCTCCGATCGTATTACAGAAAGATGTCCGCTTACTCTGATGATGAGAAGTTGCTGATGCACTTCTTTCAGGATAGTCTTTCTGGCCCATCGCTTGAATGGTATATGGGTTTGGAACCTGCTGCTGTGCGAACGTGGAAAGATCTCGCTGAAGCATTTGTTCTCCACTATCAGTATAATAGCGACTTGGCTCCCAACCGAGTTCAGCTTCAGAATCTCTCGCAGCGGAGCAATGAAAGCTTCAAAGAGTACGCCCAGCGGTGGCGTGAATTGGCTGCTCGGGTTCAACCGCCGATGGTTGAGCGTGAGTTGGTACAGATGTTCGTGGCTACTCTTCCCGGAGTCTATTATGAGAAGTTGGTTAGTGGCATGTCCGGGACATTCTCGGCCCTCATTACTTTGGGCGAGCATGTTGAAAATGGTATAAAGATCGGCAAGATTCAAGGCGAATCATCCTCATCTGGAGGAACTAGCAAGAAACCTTATACTGGCAAGCGTCGGGAGGGCGATGCCAGTGCTGTCTCTAATGCTAGGAGAAAGGGCAAGGGCCCTCAGTCTCAGATCGCTAGCATAAACATCCCAGTTGCTCCCCCGCAGCCGCAGCAGCAGCCTCAGCAACAGAATAATCAGGGATATAAAAAATATCAGCATCGGGGTCCCCTGGCAAACCGTCATTTGGAAACTCCTCCTATGTCGTATGCCCAGCTTCTGCAGACGTTGCTTCAGCTCCAACTGGTTCAGAAAAGGACGCTAGCTCCCTTGACAGGGGCACCACCACCAGAGTATGATGCTAATGCTACTTGTGAATTTCATTCTGGGGCACCTGGCCATACCGTTGAGAACTGTAAAGCTTTTAAGCACAAAGTCCAGGACATGATTGACGCCAAGATAATAAATTTTTCTGACAACGTGCCCAATGTCACCAAGAATCCGATGCCTCACCACAGGGGGGGCGGAGTAAATGCTATTATCTCTGAAGAGAATTCAGACCTGCTGACTGATGTCAGGGATTTGAAGACGCCATTGAGCTTTGTTAAAGCTAAGCTGCTGAAGAAAGGTTTCTTTCCCGGATGTGGGGAATTTTGTATGGCATGTGCCACACTTCCTGATGGGTGTGAGCAGTTGAGCGAAGGTATCCAGAGTCTGATGACCGAGGGCATTCTGCAGTTCAGTCGAAGCGTTGAGAAGGCGTCAGGGGAAGTCGTGCTGAAGCAGGCGGACGAAGTTGCTACCATCACCATTCCTCGCCACCCTATCACCATTTCTGCACCTCGTCCACCTACTATCACCATCACCAGGGCTGGACCAATCCCATTTGAGAGTACCAATGCCGTGCCATGGCATTACGGCGCTGAAGTGTATTGTAATGGCCAGAAGGTAGAGATTGAGCCGCCCAGATCGACTGCGCAGAATCTTGCTGAGGCCAGTGGTATCACCAGAAGTGGCAGAGTGTTCGCGCCGGCAGAGGTCGCAGCAGAGAAGGTAGTCCGGGCTGACGCTATGGACAAAGGCAAAGGTAAAGCTGTTGAAGAGGTTCCTGCGGGGGCAGAAAAAGACTTGTTGGTTAAAGACGCAGAAGAGTTCATGCGACTGATCAGGAAAAGTGACTACAAGATTGTAGATCATCTTCACCAGACTCCGTCGAAGATCTCGATTCTTAACCTGTTGCTGTGTTCTGAAGCACACCGCAACGCGTTGCTGAAAGTATTGAATGCTGCATACGTGCCGCAGGAGATATCGGTTAATCAACTTGAGGAAGTAGTAGCTCATGTCAACGCTGGTAATGGGCTGGGTTTTACAGATTTGGAGCTGACGCCCAAAGGAAGAGATCACAACCATGCCTTGCACATCTCGATAGAGTGCAGGGGCACGATTATGTCACATGTCCTAGTAGATACGGGCTCCTCGCTGAACGTGCTTCCGAAGAAAGCACTAATGAAGTTGGATACCCGGGGACTGCTGTGCACGCCCAGTGATCTGGTCGTGAAGGCTTTTGACGGAACCAAACGCCACGTCTTTGGAGAATTGACCTTGCCAATTCAAGTCGGACCAGAGACGTTTAATGCAGTGTTCTATATTATGGATATCATGCCCGCCTATAGTTGCCTCTTAGGTCGGCCGTGGATTCATTCTGCTGGTGCCGTAACGTCTACGTTGCATCAGAAGCTTAAATATGCTGTTGGGGGCAGCATAGTGACAGTTTGCGGAGAGGAGGACATCATGGTAAGCCACCTGTCGTCCTTCAAGTATGTCGAAATGGATGGCGAGATCCATGAGACTCTTTGCCAGGCGTTTGAAACCGTCAAGGTGAAGGAGGTAGCTCCCGTTGTTGCAGAGAAGCAAGAGGTGAACCTCTCTTCGTTTAAGGAAGCTAGAGCCGTTGTCGAAGCTGGTTCTACCCCAGGCTGGGGGCACGTCTTGGATATACCATTCAAACAGGATAGGTTTGGATTGGGATATTCTCCTGAAGCTGAAGCTTCAACTTCTTCTGGTAGCTCATCTCGTGGAAAGGGGCCGATCCTATTCACCAAGGGAGGAGTAATATTCGAAAGTGTCAACGCAGCGTCGGAGGACAGCGGAGACAGTGACTGTGATCTCGATGCCTGGATTCAACCGAGCAAGCCAGGCAAGCGCCTTCACAACTGGACCATCAAGGAGATTATCGAGCTGACGAGTGAAGAGTAATGATTTGCTTTTTACAATCTTTGTACAACCCTATGTCCTGCCCGGGGCATAGTGGTTTTACTGTCAGGGCCTTGTTGGATTATGTGTACACATTTTGTCAATAAATAAAAAGGCGTTTTTCTCGTAATCAAATATTGTGTTCTCTGTTATTCATGTTTTATGTTTGTTTTGAAAAACAGCAAAATGGCAACGAGGTTCGTGCTAACCTGCATATTCCTGCTTTAAACTTAACCCTTGTTATTGCAGGATCCACGTAACAGACGACATCGACTCTGGACCCTCTACGGCTCACTACGACTTTGATTGCCCGATCTATCAAGCCGAGGATGAGATTGATGAAGACGAGGACCTTCCGGAAGAATTGGCCCGCTTGTTGAAACAAGAGGAGAAGGTTATTCTGCCTCATGAGGAGGAGATTGAGATCATAAATCTGGGTTCTGAGGAGCTTATCAGGAATGTCAGAGTCGGGGCTGCGCTGCAGAACGATGTCAAGCATAGGATGGTCGAGATGCTTCGAGAGTATAGTGACGTCTTTGCTTGGTCATATGAGGATATGCCCGGACTTGACACAGATATCGTGGTTCATCGCTTGCCGTTGCGTGAAGATTGCCCTCCAGTCAAGCAGAAGCTCAGGAGGACGAGACCAGACATGGCTGTGAAAATCAAAGAAGAAGTCCAGAAGCAGTTGGATGCAGGATTTCTAGCCGTTACCACCTACCCTCCGTGGGTCGCCAACATAGTGCCTGTACCGAAGAAGGACGGTAAGGTACGCATGTGCGTCGATTATCGGGATTTGAATAGGGCGAGCCCTAAGGATGATTTCCCGTTGCCTCATATCGATGTGTTGGTCGACAATACAGCCCAGTTTTCCGTGTTTTCATTCATGGATGGCTTCTCCGGTTACAATCAGATTAAGATGGCGCCGGAGGACATGGAGAAAACGACGTTTATTACCCCCTGGGGCACGTTTTGCTACAGGGTAATGCCCTTCGGTCTGAAGAACGCAGGGGCCACTTACCAGCGAGCAATGGTAACTTTGTTTCATGATATGAGTCATCATGAGATCGAGGTCTATGTTGATGACATGATTGCAAAGTCCCAAACGGAGGATGAGCATCTGGTCAATTTGCTGAAGCTGTTTGAAAGGCTTAGGAAGTTCAAGCTGAGGCTGAATCCTAACAAGTGCACCTTCGGGGTGCGGTCCGGAAAGTTATTGGGGTTTATCGTTAGTGAACGAGGTATTGAAGTGGATCCTGCAAAGATAAAAGCTATCCAAGAAATGCCAGCGCCGAAAACAGAAAAAGAAGTTCGTGGTTTCTTGGGCCGAATAAACTACATTGCAAGGTTTATCTCTCAGCTCACGGCCACTTGTGAACCGATGTTCAAATTGTTAAAGAAAAATCAGGCGATTACTTGGAATGAGGATTGCCAGAAGGCATTCGACAAGATAAAGCAGTATCTTCAAGAACCTCCAATCTTGATACCCCCAGTGGCTGGACGGCCATTAATCATGTACTTGACAGTTCTGGAGAATAGCATGGGGTGTGTTCTCGGTCAGCACGACGAGACGGGCAGAAAAGAGCATGCCATCTATTACTTGAGTAAAAAGTTCACTGAGTGTGAATCTCGATACTCGATGCTGGAGAAGACGTGTTGTGCATTAGCTTGGGCTGCCAAACGTCTACGACAGTATATGCTCAACCACACCACTATGCTGATTTCGAAGATGGATCCGATCAAGTATGTCTTCGAGAAGCAGGCTCTTTCGGGCAGGATTGCCAGATGGCAAATGGTGTTAACGGAGTATGATATTCAGTACGTCTCTCAGAAAGCCATCAAGGGAAGCGTATTGTCTGATTACCTTGCCGAACAGCCAATCGAAGACTATCAGCCGATGAAGTTCGAGTTCCCTGATGAGGACATTATGTTTCTCAAAGCAAAGGATTGCGAAGAGCCATTGCCCGACGAGGGGCCGGATAGGAAGTCTCAGTGGAAGTTGATATTCGACGGAGCGGTTAATTCCTATGGAAGTGGTATCGGGGCTATCATCACGACTCCTCACGGATCCCACATCCCGTTTACTGCGAGACTGACGTTTCCAGTTACCAACAACGAAGCCGAGTACGAAGCATGTATTATGGGTCTAGAAGAGGCAATTGATTTGAGAATCAAGAATCTAGACATATATGGTGACTCAGCGCTTGTGATCAATCAGATCAAAGGGGAGTGGGAAACTCGTCAACCGAATCTAGTGCCGTACATGAATTACGCCAGGAGGCTGCTTCCGTTCTTTGACCGAGTAGAACTTCATCATGTACCCCGGGCTGAAAATCAAATGGCTGATGCTTTAGCCACGTTGGCTTCAATGTATAAGGTCAATCTTTGGAATGAGGCTCCAAGCATTGTCCTTTCGCGTCTTGACAGACCAGCATATGTGTTCGCAATCGAGGATGCCACTGACGGCAAGCCATGGTTCCACGACATTCAGACCTTCCTTATGACTAAGGAGTATCCTGCGGGTGCGTCAACCCAGGATAAGAAGACTCTGAGGAGGCTATCTGGAAACTTTTACCTCAATCCTGATGGAGTGCTGTATAAGAGAAACCACGATCTCGTGCTGCTCAGATGTGTAGATGAGAAAGAAGCAAGTATGCTCATGGAAGAAGTCCATGAGGGCACATTTGGTACGCACGCCGGCGGGCATGCCATGACGAGAAAGATCCTGAGAGCAGGATATTACTGGTTGACTATGGAGTCGGATTGCTTCAGATTCGCGAAGAAATGTCACAAATGCCAGATTTATGCTGATAGAGTTCATGTGCCGCCGTGCCCATTGAATGTCATGTCCTCCCCTTGGCCGTTCTCCATGTGGGGCATCGACATGATAGGCAAGATCGAGCCCACTGCATCCAATGGTCATCGTTTCATTCTGGTAGCTATCGACTACTTCACCAAATGGGTGGAGGCAGCCTCGTACGCTAATGTGACCAAGCAGGTGGTTGCTAAATTCATTAAGAGGGACATCATCTGTCGCTATGGAATTCCCGAGCGGATCATTACTGATAATGGTTCGAATTTGAATAACAAGATGATGAAGGAGCTGTGCCAGAGCTTCAAGATCGAACACCACAACTCATCTCCTTACCGGCCGAAGATGAATGGCGCCGTTGAAGCGGCCAACAAGAACATCAAGAAGATTGTTCAGAAGATGGTTGTGACGTATAAGGATTGGCACGAGATGCTGCCGTTTGCCTTGCACGGTTATCGTACGACGGTGCGTACGTCGACCGGGGCAACTCCTTTCTCCTTGGTGTACGGTATGGAAGCTGTCCTACCGCTGGAAGTGGAGATTCCCTCTTTGCGAGTTTTGGTTGATGTGAAACTTGATGAGGCAGAATGGGTGACGAATCGCCTGAACCAGCTCAGCCTGATGGACGAGAAGAGGCTAGCATCGATTGCATTTGGTCGCCTGTACCAAAGCCGAATGAAGAAAGCTTATGATAAGAAGGTGCGTCCTCGAAGCTTTCAGACGGGTGATCTCGTCCTGAAGAAGATTCTTCCGCCACATTCCGATCACCGGGGCAAGTGGACTCCGAATTACGAAGGGTCGTATGTCGTCAGCAAGGTCTTCTCGGGAGGAGCTTTGTTGTTATCCACGATGGATGGTGAAGATTTTGCATCCCCGGTGAACGCGGACGCAGTTAAAAAATACTTTGCTTGAAAGCGACCCGCTGGACAAAAAAGAAAGAGTCCAGGCAAAAAAGGGGCATCCCGGCGAACCAAAAACAGAATAAAAGGTTCGGGCAAAAATTAGGGATATATTGAAAAATGTACACCCGCGAAGTCGAAAACCTACACTGGGCGGCTTCGGCAAAAAAGGGTATCCCGGTGAACTGAAAACCCGAAAGGGCGGTTCACGCAAAAGTTAGGGATTTAAATAAGCAAATGACTGCGTTCCGCGTATGGACTTTCATTGTTTAGTGGTTCGGAAGACCTGAGGGCCGTTTATCTGAATCAATCTCTTCCAAAGCTGAAGCATCGGAGAAGTATCGAAGTCGAGTGGGTCTTAGAGGGATCAACTCATGGTGTTCGTCTACTCCTCGATTGCCGACATTTGTATATACTGATGTA